>OZ016542.1:0-2500000 GCA_963966675.1 Lasioglossum calceatum
CATTGACAACTTTATTCACTCTATCCATAGCGTGTTTGAATGAAATATATTACAGTATAATAGAAATTACCCTAATATCTTATATTAAAGAAGAAGAAATAATAATGCAATTTAGAATTTAGTACCTTTTCGTTGTTAAGTCAGCCACTGTACATTTCTTTTATGAATATGATGATAGCCGTCGTGCATGACTAAAGTTATATTAGAATTGTTTCATGGATAATCACTCCGCTCGTTCTAGTAACAAATTAAATCGAATTTCCAGTGTATACAGGATCTAGCGATGGATGTGAGGATCAATATCGCTACCAAGCCTATTTTAATCGAGCATGCGCCGTTCGATAGCCTATCAAGGAAAAATGAATACATATGTAACACATTATGCTTTTCTACCTCTTCTGTAAGAATAGTTATAGGGATAAGGCAAAAAACCAGTTTTTGCTGTATTTTCCTCTTTAATCACAATTAACAATTTCGAAAAAAATCTCACATATTAGGGTATATTAAAAAACAAAAAACTCAAAATGATTCGAAAAATTGCAGATTACAAGTGATAATGTTTATATTTTGTTTTAGCAATAAGATATTGTCGCAAGTATTATTTCAGAATTTTAGTGCTGTGGTTGAAAAAAAACCATTTTTTAGATGTTTTTAGATGCGAGGGACTAAATTATGTCGCTCCTAGTGACTCCCCCAATTTCGCATTGGGTCCGTTCACGAAGTTTCACTCTCCTGCAGTGCCCTGATATCGCTTAGGTTCGTCTGCGTTCGGCTCCATTCCTAGAGTTTATCCGACTACGCGTCAAGTTTGTCCACGCCGTCTATTATCCTAGCGGCTCCTTAATTTCGCATCAGGTTCGTCTGCGCACCCAACTAATAAATTGAAACCATATTGAAAAGGTAATAAACCTTCCACCGGCCTCTCACGCTGCTCGCGGCTCAGGCTCATAACATCCTAACAGACAAGGTGTAAGGTTGCAACTTCGTAGAGAGGGTTCGAAATTTTTTTGCTAAGTTACCGAACGGGCCACTTTCGGTTAAAGTTGGTTAAAAGTTGAAATGCAATATTGACTCTCTTCGGCTAGACTGCTAGATCCTTCGCGTTCGTTTTCAAAAGTGACTTCCTCGATAACTACAGGGTGTCCCGGAACTTTCTTAGGAATTCTGAAAGGGGTGATTCCCGAGGCAACTCTAAGCACTATTTCTTTGCCACTTTGCGCTGGTGCGATTTGTTTTCGAATTATTAACGAAAAACACGAACCAATCTGAGCGCGGTTGACTCCCACTTAGCGACAGTCCACGCGAAGCGTAATGTCTGCGTAGCGCTGTCGTTGAGTCGAACAAGAGAAAGATCAGAAATTGATCCTCATTCTTTGCAATCGTAATATCTGTAGTCATGATAGTTGTACTGGTTATTTTCGGGTAGAACAAAAGTTATATTCGTATTTTCCACGTTATATATTGTCACGTTGCCCCTTTTCGTCGGATTGTAAGAACCGAGAAAATGGCCAACTTCGGGCTTTGCTGGCACTGAGACCGGACCGCGGTTAGCCGAGTACGCGCGGCCCACCCGAGACAAAGCGAGGTTCGAAGGTCCGACGACTTTTCGAAAGAACTACGGTTCGGGCGCCAGGCACCGCGAGGATGCCACAGAAACGCGATACGATTCTCAGGCTCGGAGAAGGCGAGCTCGAGAGTCGAACCTTCGAGACCCGCGGATCGAGAGCAACGACGCGAAAAGGCCAGATGGTTCGGGCACGGGGATAACTAGGAAGCCCTCTCGGCAGGGCGGATCTCACAGGAACAAGTTAGCGACAACAGTATGGGCTCGAGTTGTTTAAGCAGAGTCAATGGTTACAAAATGGGCGGCCACGTGGCCGCGACCCGAGAGCCCGCGCTCTTCATACAATTTAGGCGAAAGGTGTTCGGTCGCAGCGCGGTTGTCGAATTAAAAGATCGCGCGACGATACGGATGGTCGTTATCGCAATTAACGAAATTCCGGACAACGGAATCTAGCGCGGCGCAGATGTACGGCGCGAGACGGGACTGTCGCAATAACTTCGGCACGCGGTTCGCTCCGACGCGTACGTTAACGGTTACGCGTCTGAATTTCGGCAAATGCGCTTCGATATTCGGCGCGACACAGGATTCGGGACTTCACGAGATCGACGCAGAGATTACTCGCACGGAACGCGACTCCTCCGAGGAAATTTCCGAATACGCGACGCGATCAGAAACGCTTCTCAAGAAATCCTCAAAGTGCCCCGAAATGGACACGAACCGACGGCACGAGGCGCTCTGCGCCTCGGCACACGTGAAGGTTCAAGGACGGAACGAGAGGCGTTCGTCCTCGCACGACAAAGACCGAGCCAACTCGCAACGAAATTATGCACGATGGATCACTGCGCGACTTACTGTTCCTGCTCTTGTTCCTATCCCACGTGTAAAGGAAGCTGGCTGGAGCGGCTTCCGGGAAGCGATATCCTCAGGCTGGACGGCTCGAGGATTCATAATTCTGCCCCGCACGGGAACCTCTAACGGACGCACGACTACTTGCGACCTTTACTACGCCGTCGGAATTCGCGGATACAGAGAGTTCGACGTAGCGTTTACGAGAGCTAGCACGACAGTGATCCATGGGCTTTCGATCGTCTGACGAATCGATCCTTGTTCCCCCCTCTGGACCCGTAGCCGAATTTCCCCGAATGACGCGTCTCTAGCACGCGACGTTCTAGCTGCCAGGATCGTCCCTATGAGGGTCCTTGCGGCCCAGGCCCTAATGCAAAATGTAATTCCGGTCATTTCCTGACCGGTAGAGGCTCGGCCTCCGTTGGTCACGATCGCACCACCCACGCAGGAGTTAATCGGGATGAGGCGACGTCGGGACCTCGAATGTGTCGTAGCGACGCGATGTTCTAAACTGCCCTTGACCTTTCGACGCCTCCGGGTCGGTGACCCGTGTGCTCTCGGTCCTGCGCGGCATCGCTTTCCTTGGGAAATTCGGAAGGTCGGTGGGTCCGCTAGCACGTTCTTGATACGACCCTGTAACTTGCCGTTCTCGACAGGCACGACAGATGTCATTACGCAATTTATAATAAATACTCCTCGGGGAGCGCTCTCGAATCCTGTGTTTTCGGTATCGTGTTCCGTTAGAGGGCGGTCCGGTCCTTTCTTACGTTCGAAACGTAACCGAAATTAACGGAGAAGTGACGTCGCAAAAGTTGTAACGTCACAATATAAAGTTTGTCGTTTTATTTCAGGATATACAGCATGGTGAAATAGTCATAGACGAAGTATGTGTAGCAACAAAACACTTCCTGGAGGGCATTATCAAACCTGTAAGTATAAAAATAACTGGCATACTTTATTATTTCCTTTAAAAGCAGAGACTCTGATTTTTGAAAGTTGTGGCAAAAGAGTTAGAATTATTCTTTAAATGTTTTGAGTTATAAATAGCCATTTGAATGACTATAATTTTTTATAGTCATTAACTATTCTGTCACTCATACTCGATATACAGGGTGTCCCAAAACTCCTTCGCTTCCGGGAAATGGGAAGTTTCTGAGGTCATTTGAAGCGATATTTTCCTTTACAAAAATGGACGCCGTGGCTTTGTTTAGGAGTTGTTAACGAAAAACACAGACCAATCAGAGCGCGACCTAGACGCGAGTTGGCTCAGTCGGCCCATAGACAGTTGGCGCGCCGCGCCGGGTTCTGATTGGTCGGTGTTTTTCGTTAACAACTCGTAAACAAAGCCGCGGCGGCGTCCATTTTTGCAAAAGGAAATGTCGCTTCAAATGACCTCAGGAACCTCCCATTTCCGGTAAGCGAAGGTCTTCTGGGACACCCTGTAGAGTGGTTTTCCTAGTTCACTACTGGCAACCGGGGTTGCCATCTCCGAGTCCCGCCAGGCCCCTTACCCTTCCGCCCCTCGCCCAACTGAGCTGCCGGAGCCCGCCTATGCTTTCCCCACTCTTCCGCCTGTGGAAGCACTCGTTAGCTTGCTCCACGTGGTACGCGTCAGCGTTAGCGGGAAGAGTGGGTGAAGCAAAGGCGGGCTTCGCAGCACAGATGGGCGAGGGGCGGAAAGGTAAGGGGCCTGGCGGGACTCGCAGATGGCAACCCTGCTGGCAACCCTACTGGCAACTTCCGCCTTCGCCTACCATGCTACCTATGTTTCTTAGCTCAGACAGTCCCAACTTAACCTTTAAGCGAACTACAGTAAAGTTCCAATCTAATTGTAAGTCAATTCACGGTTCTGTATTGTGATAGATGTGTAGATTGGGATCGGATACTATTTTTTGTAGCTGCATCGACCGCGTCGAGCGTAAAAAAAGGCAGCAAAGCTCGAGAGGCCTCGGTCGCCGAACATATTATTCATTATTGGGTCAAAGAATGGTGAGCACTGCGACCCGCTGCTCGCATTACTCCAGTGCTCACATACCTTTGGCTCTCTCCCACACTTGTTCTTGTCTTATACTCGAGCTTCTTGACCCCTCGCGGCGGACTATGTCCTCCAGCGGAAGGCGTAGGCGAACTGACTTAGAACGGTCTCCTCTGTTGGACTTAGAATGGGACTTTACTGTATTGGGGCCAATGTGGTCCCACTCAAATGTCTGCTAATAATTATCCATTAATAATATTAACTATTTGTGTCGACTACTGAATCGAATGAACTAGTTGAATCGAGTCATTGCATTTTTAAAGTGCACTTTGAGGGTCCACTTAAGGGTTAAAGTTTAAGACCCGTCGTCAATTAAAGGTCGTCGCACACTAGAACGCCACGCCGCACAGTGGCCAGATCGCCGCGCTAGCTGTTCATGAGCTAAAAAATCAAAGTCCTCATATCGATTTTTAACGAATGTACAATGTTTCTTAAATGTCCATTACATTCGAAAACGATAATAATAATTACAGTTATTAAAAACTCTCGTCACAATAAGCGTTCAAAGATAAAACTTTTTCAAATACGATTTATCACCGAAAAAATTCCGTTTCTTTGTAACGATGTCCTGGAAAACCTACTGAAGATTAAGTGCCCAATTTTTTTTTTATACGAAGAATGTATATCTATGTTGAGAACGCACCAGGAACTAAACATTATTGTTCATAATTTGTTATAAAAAAAAATACTGATCAAGTAAGGAAAATCATCAAAGTTTTTCACCTTTGACAAGGAATAAGTTAAAAAGTTAAAAAAATTTAAAGCTCTAACAAAGTGGAACATATTCAGCAATGTCTGCTCTAAAAGATCCTGCAAATTTCGCGTCCCACCTCAGCCCACGGTGAAAATTATGATGGTTTAAAGCGTCGCGTGACACGCAATTCCACACCGTGCAGAGGGCCAGATCGCCACAGTGGGCCAGATCGCCGCGCTAGCTGTTCACGCCTATTTCACCATTATTTCAAATGTATCGTACAAAAAGTAATCAGTAGTCAGTCTTCTACAAATTTCAATACAAAAAATTTCAATAATTTTTGTTTTTTAATAAAAAATGGTGTGCACCTTGAATATTTATTTATAACTATATATTTTTTATTAAATAATGTTATAGCTGACACCAAGACGAATCCAACGATATATTTAATGTGGTATTTATGTTTTGAAATAATGGTGAACAGCAATTTTTCAAATATTATTCATTATTCACACGAGTTTTCAGACATTTCCGGTGGTGTGACAAAAAAATGTTTCCTACAGAAAGTAATCAGTACACAGTCTTTTACAAATCTCAATACAAAAAATTTCAAAAAAAGTTTTTTTTTAATAAAAAATGGTGGTCACCTTCATTATTTATTGATAACTATATATTTTTTATTCAATAAAGTTATAGCTGACGCCAAGACAAATCCAATGATCTATTTAATGTGGTCTTTATGTTTTGAAATAATGGTGAAATAGGCGTGAACAGCTAGCGCGGCGATCTGGCCCACTGTGCGGCGCACAGTGGGCTCGGTTGAAAAAGTACGCAACATTTTTGAATAACTCTTAAACGACTGAAGATATTGCAATGAAATTTGAACTGAATATACAGGGTGTTTAGCAACAGGTGGGAGAAAATTTAAGGGGTGGTTCTCGACGATAATATAAGACGAAAATGAAGAATAAAAAAATTGCGATTTCGACTTCGTTATTTAGTTATTAACAGTTAAAAATCCGCCTAAAATGCTGCAACACTTCTAACAAAAGTGTACGTTGCGTACGTCACACAGGCGCGCGACAGACTCGTATCAAGTGACAAACGCATCATACCTTGGTTCTCATTTGGGGCCCCAGCGAGGTGAAAATGTTTAAAAGATCGTTGGACGACATTGAACCTACCTACTCGTTAAAATCCACAAGAGCATTTATAATATCCGCCCTATGGAATTATCGAGCAGAAGGGGTCAATGCCCTTTGACTTTTAAACTGTTTTCACACATATCCACAAATTCTTAATCTGCACTGTTCATAACACCGTACATAATACACTGGAACAAACCACACATATGCTCTAGCACTATTTTCAATATTATACACACGCACTACGAGTTTACAGAGAGTTTACTGAAGGGAATGAGGAGAATGTAAAGAACACACTGGTAATCCTTTAATGTTGAAACACTGCACTTTATTGAACTTGATTTACGTTGCGAGACTCGCTCACAGACGAAACGGACATCTTGAGGTCGTGTGATTTCTGCGAACGGAAATCTTCGATGCGTACGAGAGAAGAATCGTCCGTACAAGCTAAAATCCATATGCACACTAATTCGAGACAGCTGATGAGGTCAATGCCTGAGCCAGATCGATAAAACAAATGCCGATCTACAACAGCAACTCCCGCCGATTTACAGCAAACGCGCGCCCAAACATCGCGCGTTACTATGCCAATACATTGTGTGTCCTGTTTCCACGAACTTCGCGATTCTTTCTCATTCTGGCTGTGACCGCCAAATATCTCATGTGTGTGCCATTGATCACATCAGCTGTCTCGAATCGGTGTGCATACGGATGCTAGGTTTGTACGGACGATTCTTCTCGCACGCGTCGAAGATTTCCGTTCGCAGAAATCACACGACCTCAAGATGTCCGTTTCGTCTGTGAGCGAGTCTCGCAACGTAAATCAAGTTCAGTAAAGTGCAGTGTATCAACATTAAAGGATTACCAGTTCTTTACATTCTCCTCATTCCCCTCAGTAAACTCGTAGTGCGTGTGTATGATATTGAAAATAGTGCTACAGCATATGTGTGGTTTGTTCCAGTGTATTATGTACGGTGTTATGAACAGTGCAGATTAAGAATTTGTGGATATGTGTGAAAACAGTTTAAAAGTCAAAGGGCATTGACCCCTTCTGCTCGATAATTCCATAGGGCGGATATTATAAATGCTCTTGTGGATTTTAACGAGTAGGTAGGTTCAATGTCGTCCAACGATCTTTTAAACATTTTCACCTCGCTGGGGCCCCAAATGAGAACCAAGGTATGATGCGTTTGTCACTTGATACGAGTCTGTCGCGCGCCTGTGTGACGTACGCAACGTACACTTTTGTTAGAAGTGTTGCAGCATTTTAGGCGGATTTTTAACTGTTAATAACTAAATAACGAAGTCGAAATCGCAATTTTTTTATTCTTCATTTTCGTCTTATATTATCGTCGAGAACCACCCCTTAAATTTTCTCCCACCTGTTGCTAAACACCCTGTATAAAAAAATAATTCCTTTTCAATGATTTTTAACTTAATATATTTCACATTTGTTTAACCGTTTTTATTAATTTAAAACAGCTTTATAAATGATTTATTCTATAATGTATTTAATATTTTCGCTATTTAATGCAAATAGATACAATGTTTAAGTTTTACATTCTTGAGAAAAATTTGTTAAGGCCGAAAATATTGAAAAATTGCCATTTTTACCAATTTTGATCATTTATATTCGTAAATCAATTAACCAATTTCAATGAAATTTTCAGAGTGTATATAATTTATAACAGTTGACAAAACACATTTTTTAAATTTTCGTTATTGGGCCAGCTAAAAAAGTTGTAAAAATAAATTTTTAGTATTGTTTTTCACAATTCCGACCAAATGCATTTTTTCAACTTTTTTCAACTTATTCGTTTTATTATTAAAAATAGGCGTTCCTTCCGTTATGTCATGATAAGTTCCGCAGCTTCAGGGTCTAATTCCTTATGCTTCTTGTTGGACGACTTAATTCTTAGTGTAGACATATACGGGTCTGATGTTAGCAGTAATTTGTTAAAAATATCTTCGTTGGTAACAATCCTTGACATCTTCCTACTGCTTTTAGTCCTATATTTTTTGAAGTCTTTGTGCCTTGACTCCTGTGCCTCTTCAGACAGTTGACCTATTGGTAGTAATGCGTTTTGTACTATGTCAGCGCCATGAATTAATAATTTATGTACAGAGGCTGGCATATAGTACCAACCATACTTTTCGATACAGTATTTGGCCGTCTGAAATGTGTACTGTTGAAATTTAGTCGCATTTATTCTATGCACAATTTGCGTCGACAAAACAAAACATTTGCAAAGGAATTTCAAAGATTTGAAGATCGATGAGCGTAAACGATTACAATGTAACTTATGCACTGTCGAAAAGAATTCGTCAAACTCAACGCAGTCAAAACATCAGAGTTGAAAGACTTTATTTATTTTTAACATTAATTATTTACTGCAAAATATAAATTAATATTAAATAAAAATGTAATATAAATATAAATATTCATCACAGTTCTGTGTCAGACCTTCAGAGGCTGCATACTTGACGAATTCAGCGCGTAGCGCGCGTCCGAGCGCGGACAAGATAACGCGACACGGATGTCTTCAAACAATAATATCTCGAAAAGGGACTCGAATGAGGAAATCATTTTTGTCACATTACATAGAGGAAGGTTCACTGAAGAGATCCTTACTTGTTAAAAACTGGGATCTCCTGGGACCTGAAAGATTGCGCATGTCAAAGATACAAATTTTCAACGATTATTTTCATTTTGTTCAGTATTTTTTAAAAATATGTTATATATCATAATTGTCAATGAAAAGTATGATTTCTTATCAATAAAGTGTGCACTTTGATGTAGAAAAAAATTCAGAGCAAGAAGTTGATCACAGTTATCAGGACACTTTAAGAATGAACAGCCAAATTATGTAGGGAAAATCGATATTCCTAATCTGTCTAACTTCATGCGTGTATCACAACTAGAACTGCTATTGTATTTGATTAATTTTATCATTTTCGTTGTCGGTGGACATTTAGAAATCGATACCAATTGAAAAAATATCAAAATTAGAAAGTTGATTTTTTCGCAAAATGTCGCGTACTTTTTCAATCGAGCCCACTGTGCGCCGCCTCTCCGGCGCCATGCGCCTCCCCTGTTTTGGGTTTCTTCTATGCAGTTCATAGTTGTATGTTTGATATCACGCATGGGCAAATTTTTGTTCGATCGGAGGCATTTTCAAGACATACGGCACAACGGCTGTCACGGGGAGCGAGACGCGCGGCCGGGAGAAGTGGGGATATCCCTTGAAAATGCCTCTGATCGAGCAAAAATTTGCCTATGCCTGATGTAAAACATAGAACTATGAACTACATAGAAGAAACCCAAAACAGCGGAGGCGCGCGGTGCCGGAGAGGCGCCGCACAGTGGGACCTTTCGTCGAATTCGGAGACAAAATCAAAGAACTTCCGATAGAAATGAGATAGAGAGCTGAAATTTTTTTTATTTACAGCTGAAACTTGACAGAATATGGGAAAAATAGGGAGATTATGGTACGAACGTTTTTTAACCTTGAAAAAATTCGTCAAACTTGCACAATTTCAAGAAAATTGCGGTTTTTTCAATACCACGTACGGGAAAAATTTTTTTTTAACATGCTACACATCATTTCCCGTAGAGTTTTTCACGCTGATTTCAAATCTGGTCTCAAAATTTGTCTACGACCTCAGGATTTTGCAATAAATCGCTTTTTGTGAACAAAACTAATGTAATCATTTTTTCGTTGAAATGATTTGATAACTCACTAGCTTGAAGGTATATTGTATTCTCATATATAAAACACAATAAAATTAAACATAATGAAGTATTTGAACGTTTACTTGACGTATGTCACTTGATGAACGATCACTCGACGTATCGCTGCGATTGTCGCTGGCACTCCTTGTAGGCTATGTGTGACTGTAATGTAATTTAAATTAGATATCTATTTCCCATAATTATATTTTCATTTACACAGGAAGTTAGGTAAGTATTTAATCTTTTAACTTACTTCTCATCAACGAATTTTTTAACTTCTGGTGATAAAAATAAGAACAAGGTAAAATAAGAATAAGGTCGTAGACAAATTTTGAGATCCGATTTGAAATCAGCGTGAAAAAATCTACAGGAAATGATGTGTATCATGTTAAAAAAAAAATTTTTCCGCAAGTGGTATTGAAAAAACCGCAATTTTCTTGACATTGTGCAAGTTTGACGAATTTTTTATGGGTTAAAAAACGTTCGTACCATAATCTCCCTATTTTTCCCATATTCTGTCAAGTTTCAGCTGTATATAAAAAAAATTCAGCGCTCTATCTCATTTCTATTGGAAGTTCTTTGATTTTGTCTCCGATTTAGACGGAAGGTCCCACTGTGCGGCGGGGCGTTGTAGTGTGCGACGACTTTAATACCGCGGTGTTTGGTTTTATGTTTAATCGTTGGCGTGCTATCCGGGGCTTGCTTCAGAGCAATCTGTAAGGTGGAAAATGGGATTAGTAAACTGATATTATAAGAGCTACTTGATTATTATATGTAGAACTATTATATATCCCCCTAACACGTTCGAATAAATAGATTCCTGTATGTTAATGTCATTATTTATGTATATATATGTACACGAATTTTATTATGTTTACAGTTTGTCATACCAGGAAGCAATAGAAAGATGCAGCCAGAAATCTATGTAACTGTAATAGCTCATACACCTTTTTTCACTAGTCCGGCACAGCCAGTTCTAGTGCAAGGTTGGCTAGTGACCATGAAGAATGTTAATCAACTTACAAATTTCATAGAGAAGCAACTTAATTTATTAGAGGAGAAGGTTGCATCTGTTACTGCCGTAGCCAGTCAACAGTTAGAAAACTTACGAGCTGAAAGTGAACGTTTGGTGGGTGGACTTTTTGAGGAAAGCAGTACCTGTATCAATAAAAATAATAGTAACAGTGTTACAAACACTTCCATAATTTCTCCTGAATCAACGTTTGTGAACATGCTGCGATATGGCATGTTGGCGCTAACGCTTCTACCGGAACACAGCTGTGCACGTAAGTATATTTGTAGCATGATACATATATGTACTGTGTATGAATGAATAATTGTTAGAGACGCAATATTTTCTGGGACACGAGTCTACGACAGTGTCGAATTTTTGTATAATTCTCAAGAACCTACGTATCTCTCGAAGAAATAAAGTGAGAAACGTTGAGAACAAATGAGATACCGTGTTATTCAATTGTCGTGTGTTTAATGATCCACCAGACGAGTATTCAAATTTTGCAACAATCGTGCAAATATAGTACATACAATCATACTGTAGTGACTAGGCTTGGTTTTGGCTATCACAACAAACAATACAGAAGCAAAAATTTAATTAATTCTTTCCTGTTGGATTATGTATGTATGTATGTTTATTTCTTGTTCCGTTACGGGTTACAAGGAGATCCCCTTTACAATATAATGATTCAGTTACATTACTCTTTATCTCTCTCTGTACAAAATATACATATATAACCTTCATTTCTTTCCACACACTCTCTCCCTCTCTCTCTGTTTCTCTCTCTCACACACACCCACACACATCCTCCTCTCCCTCCCTTGTTCTTCTCTTAGTCTTCTTCTTGTCTGTTCCCTCATTTTACTTGTCCTCACGTCTCCACCAGTACCATTGCATTCCTTCTTCCTAGAACTTTCCAGGGTCCATCGTCTTCTCCTATCTTTTCTGCTACCTCCCAAAGAATCTGCTTTTCTTCCTTCGTCCGTCCTCTTCTTTTTCCTACTGCTCTTTTCTAATGTCTTCGTCTCTTCTTTTTTTGTCTTTTTCATCTCCTTCTCTCTTTCCTTCTCCTTCTCTCTCCATTCGTTTCCCTCTTTGTCCCTCAGTACTTCCTCTTTCTCATCCCATTTCCACACCTTCCCTTCTATCCATAATTTCATATATCCTGTTTTGACTATTTTTCCCTTCCCTCTTTCCTTCTCCGTTAACTGTCTTAACCTCCATTGCACCCTTCTTTCTTCCCATGTGAGATCGTCTTCGATCCTTTGTTTTCTCCCTGTCAATCTATTTTTCTTTGCCATTATTCTTCTTTTCTGTTCCATTGTCTCTACTTTTACCACTGCCCATTCTCCCTTTCCTATCCTCTTTCTACCCCCTCTCCTGACTTCAATTTCGATCTTTTCCCCTATCACCCCTATTATGTTCCGTACTTCCTCTTGTCCATCTCCGTCATCTTTAATTTCTATACCCTTTATTATTACATTCCTTCTCCTTATCTCCCTTTCCCTTCTTTCCCACTTGATCTGCAAATCCTTCAGCCTCTTCTCCACTTCTCCGCTTTCCCCTTCCCCTGTTCTCTTCCTTCCTTCTTCTCTAACTCTTCTGTCCTTTTCTCTATTTTATCCTGTGCTTTCCTTTCCAGCTCTATCTTCTTTATTCTCTCTTCTATTTCCCTCAGCGATTTTCTGTCTTTTTCCCTTTCCTTCTCCCAATCTTCTCTCATTTCCTTCATATCATTCATCATTCCCTTTATCTCTTTCCATCCTTCTCTCCACGTCTCTCTTATTCCCTCCTTAATCTCTGCCCTTATCGTCTCTCTGATTTCCTCCGTCCATGTCCTTTCGTGCCTGTTCTCTCTATCCTTTTTCCCTGGCGTTCTTTCTATCTTTTGGTTTTTTTAAAATACTTCCTCTTCCTTTTCTTCTCTTCCCTCGCCCTCTCTCACCTTTCTTTCGTTATCTATCCCTAGCTCTATGCTCTCCATTTTTTCCATTTTCGTTACGCTATCACTTCTTCCTCTTCTTAGTTCTTCCAACTTCTTTTCCTTTTCTACCCTTTCTCTTTCTGTTCTTTCCTGTTCTTTTCTTTCCCGTATGTTCATTTCCTCCTCCGATCCCTCCTTAATCCGATTCCTCATCCATTCTCTGAATTCTCCTATATTCATGCAACTTATCTCCAACAAACTACTATCTTGTCTGTTCGCACCATCCTTTTTTTCTGAAGTTCCTTCTATCTTCTGGCTTTTTTTAACTACTTCCTCTTCTTTGTTTTCTCTTTCCTCGCTCTCTCTCTCTCTTTTATTTTTTTCTCCCACCATAACTCTATGCTCTCCATTTTCGGTAGGCTATATTTTTCTCTCTTTTCTTTCTTTCCTGTTCTTTTCTAATCTCTGTGTTCCTTTCGTTTTGTTTTCTTATCTTCCTTTTTTATCTGCCTTCCCGTCTTCTATTCTCTGATCGTCCTTCTTTCCCGCACGATGGCGCTCTCTTCCCTGACTCCTTTGCCTCTGCTTGCCTCTCCCGCCTTTCTTCACTGCTCTCCTAACCTCACTTTCTTCCCACTTATCTTGCTCTCCTTTCTCCTTTTCTCACTTATTTTTTCACCTTCTTATTTCCAACCGATCTTTGGTTCTGCTTCTTCCTGCGCTTCCACTCTCCTGCTCTTCCCTTCCTACCTTTCACTTGAAATATTACGTGTTTCTCATGCACTCGTAAACATACACCTATTCACCATGCTACCGGAAACGGAACTCCTTTCCTGTTGGATTAGTGTCGACAGAAAAAAGTATATTAATATGCATATAGTAGCATTCCGGCAGGTAAGGTGTTAAGTCAGGAATATATTATACATATCTGCCTTATATGTACAATGTACATGTACAATAATGTCGATATATCAGGGGCATTTTCGTCTTAATTGAGATAAGACCGTCCCCACCATAGCGCCTAGTGCCCCCCACCAGCATCCGTCGTCACTATGAATTACTATGAAGGAAGGACGTGCTTCAACCATCGCAAGCAGTGCTGAGCAGGGATGCCATATGCGAGTCTCGCCAGGCCCCTTACGTCTCCGTCCCTCGCCTAGATGCGTGCCTCCGCTATCCCCACTCTTATCACTACCGCTGGTGCGACCGAGTCGGTAGCATGCTACCGCTCTCATTCTAGCACTCGGTCGCCCCAGCGGTAGTGGTAAGAGTGGGGATAGCGTAGGCAGCATCTAGGTGAGGGACGGAAACGTAAGGGGCCTGGCGGGGCGCGCATATGGCAACCACTGGTGAGGTGACAAGATGAGCCCCGGGACGTCATAGAGGCAAGCGGGGTCTATCGTTCTGTATAGTACAGTAAATCCTCATTTACTGTCCAACAGCCATGTTCTGCACGGAGAGTGATCATATCGTATAGGGACACTATTCTTCTTTTACTGCGTCTACCGCGCCGACCGTGCCGAGACTTCAATAGAAAGCCGAACATAGGGAAGGACAAAATGAAATACGATCCGCGTTGCAGAAGCGTGTCGCCGTCGCCGGCACAGTTTAAAGGCCCGCGTGTTCTCAGAATGTAATTCCAATTAAAAATGTTTTATTTTTCATTACATATTTTTTTATAGCACTTTCACTAACTTATTTCTGGCATTTTTCTAATTAAGATAAGACCAAACACTATATAATTTCAACTGTATTTAGTGGTTTAATCGACGATGAAAGTTTCAGGCACATCAAGGACAGCACGGACACTTCTGAGATTTTTATACAAAATAGGTTAGCATCATAGCAAGATTTTAGATTTTTTTGGTAGGTGTCAACCCAGGGGAAGACAGTTAAAAAAATTCCCAAAAAAGTAATTAATTATTTTCAACTATAAATAATTAGCAAAAAATTCTGAAAAAATCTGAAATATAGAGTGTATCTATATCTTTTGTTTACCGTTTATCCCATGTCGATATCTTTTCTCGTTTTAGAGCAAATTGCATTTAAATGCGGGGGAATTTACCCCTATATCACCCCTATCGGTGGGGGTAGACATTTGAAATTTTACACAATGTTTTTTTAGACATAAAACAATGTTTTAAGACAGGAACCAGGAAAATCGGAGCGGGGGCCGTTGGCCCATTCTTATCCGGCTATACCCTTTCACGTTCAGATATGCACTTATGTCCTAGATTAAAATGACTGCTAGAGGCCGTAAAAAATACGTACAAATATAACCTTGAAAATGGATCCGAAAGTCAAATACAAGGTCAAGGACATACGTCCTCCATTAATCCCTGCAACTTTTATTCGAAACATACCGAAAATGCTTATCTGAGAAGTTAAAAACATCCCTGGACGGGTGGTTTTGGACACCCTGTATATAGTAGTGGTAAAATTTCTAAAATTTCATTAAAAACAAATGAAAAATAATGAAGTTTCAGTATTGCACTGGTATTGTCTCACCGATACGCTATTTGTCGTTGCGCCTTCGGCCGTCCGCGCAGTCCGTCTTTACATGCTATCCTTTTCTATGTTCGGCGCGATCAACGCAGCCACAAAAGAATAGTGTCCTGTTCCGATCTAGGCACAACACAGAACCGAGAATTGACTTAGAATCGGACATTACTGTACATAAATTCTTGGAGCGAAAACCTCCAAAATATGCTACATTGTTATTGTATACAATATATAATATATATATGTATATACAAATCTGGGGGTAAATCTGAATTTTTATGAATTTGCAGACATGATAATTGTGACCGATGGTATCATAGGAACCACTGATGTTTATGTATTGGATTCTGTTATTCAGCAATTACGTGCAACAACTGTTGCATGTAGTTTTTTACATGTTGGAAGTACATATCATCCACATTCTGCTGATGGTTTGGTTCCATATCAAGATCTGTTGTATTTCATAGCCAGAGCTACTTTGGGCACTTACATGTCCTTCATTCCACGTATTGTAAGTAAAACTTTTGCATATTAACCGTGTACACGTGTCTACTATTATTCCATACAATATTACGTAGTATTATATTCATGGTAAAGATTAACAACAGGTGACCCAGTCAAGATTAAGATTCTGAATAACTTATCCCTATATCTCTAACCGTTGCTCGGTCTTAGTTTCCGAGATAATTGCAAAAGACTACCGTTAATGTTAGGTTACAAGATATTACGTTACAGGATATCGGAAAGAAGGTATAGTCCAAGTTGGTTGGTAGCCAGGTTGGGGGGAGGGGGTGGCCGCGGCCGTTAGGCGGGTCCGACTACGTTTGCAATGTTCCGCATTTTGCATGGATGTCTATGTATCGGCCCCCTCCGCCCCCTCGCGAATCTAATCCCAACCAACTCCAAATTAATGAGGTCACAGTTTTTCGACAAGTTCAATAAAAATTACAATTAATCTCTATATATTTTTTGAGATAATGTCCCGAATGTGTATGTACTAATCAATTGATTCAAGATTCAAGTTTTCTTACGAATATATCGGAAACTAAGACCGAGCGACGGATACATATATAGGGAAAAGTTGTTCAGAATGTTGACCTTGACAGCATACATATGTCAAGATCAAGGTCATTGGAGTTGAGTCTCGTTTTGTCAACATTTACCATATTCATTTATGAATTCTTTTATCTCTTGTGGAAAATATGTACAGAAGTATTAGTCCTATTTTACTTTACCGTCTACTCAGATTTACTTCTATCATTTTCTAGTGATTATGAATAAAATTGTTACGTTAGTCACAAATGTATCCGTTCGGCATATTAGTATGTATAACACATTGTACTGATTGAACTAATGTTGATGCCAGGGATATTAAGTATAAATTACCTTGTGTAAGACCGGGTAGGGAATAAGAGAATAAATTTGCCCGAGAAAAAAATTTGAAACTTGTCAATACGTTTATTCACTACGAACGTCCGACGAAGAATGCCCTCCTTTATTTCCGTGGCGGCACCAGTGATGTTATTGAGCCCAACTTTTTTCGCGCATGCGCGAGAAAACAGTAACGTATCTACCATTGGGATGATGTGGTAGCAGAGCGGCCAGAGCCCTGAGGCAGTTATATTGGCGGGAATGTACCGAAACAATCTGTACCGGACAAAAAGACTCCAGGACGTATCCTACGAGTTACAAAATATACACAAATACACTTGTTATACATTCATTTTCCAGAATCAAATCATATAAATTTTTTTAAATTCTGCGGGGTGCTCAAGGTGCCCCATTTTATCAAGAAGCTTACGTTACTGAGGCCGAAATCGCCGCCACCACGCGAGGAAAGTTGGGCTCAATAACATTACTGGGCGACACTCTCGTCTAAAACAACCACGGACCTAAGGACTGAGCGTAAAGTAGACTTCTGGGTCAGAGGGGGCGTCGAGCGAGCGGGGAGAGATGGTTGACTGCGGCCATCTTGACATGATCAATATGTGGTGCGCTCTATAGGCGACTTTAAATACTAGTGTAGCGTCTGTACTACATCACCGACGAGATACTATTAACACAGACTTAAGATAGGTACAGACTGTGCATGGAATACATTTTTCACGCCGTGGTTCTGAATTACCGACCCTGTAGAAAATGCCCTAGTACGACAGCGGACTCTATCGAAATAGAACGGTCAGCTAGTGAACTACATGACGTTACAACACGTTAGATTTTACAGCGTTGTCAGCTTTAAAAGTGCTATGTTGCCGCATTATATTCATACAGTAATCGTCGATGCCCGCATCGAAAGCGTTCGATCGGTTTCTTTTCTGCTTTCCGGAGCTGTCGAAATTCAGAGTCATATTGCTTCTTAATTTAAAGTATAGAATTTTCATTCGTAAATAATTTTATTAAACGATTATCTGAATATTCGTTGACTTGTTAAAGAATCTTTTTAATGTTTTTAATTGTTTATGTAAATATAAAATTTTTAAATGCTTTGACATTTTTAATTCGTAGATTGTTTAATGCATTCACGTAACCTGATTATATATGTACGACGTTCACTTAAGTTCAGTTAAGTTAAATCTACAGAACAAAAAAAAAGTATAGTTTTAAAAATTATGTTTTGTACATATATTGGTAACAAATGTTAACATATCAACATAATTAATTTAAATTTGAATACGAAAGATATTCTTTTCCGATACGAAAGTATTCAGAAAGATGTAAACAATCATGCACTGCATGTGTACGCTGACATTTGTATATTAAAAATGACGCGCAGATTAGAATACGTCGTCGATAGTCACAAATAAAATTTGTTCATGAACAATTAGTTTACTACATGATGTGAAGAGATATTTTTTCAAAAATTGCAGTTAGTCGGAATTGCAGAGAAAATACTAAAAGTTGCATTTTACAACTTTTTTATGTTGGCCTAGTATTGAAAATTTAAAAAATACGTTTCGTAGATGGAATGGAGATAAAATAAACTGAAGAACTTAAAAGGCTACCAAAATGAATGCAGCGTCAGCTACTTTGCTTAGGCCGGGTTCCTTTACTAATGATATTTTGTCGCTATGTAATAAATAGATAATCCGTTTTTAGAAGCAACCCAACAAGATTTATGATTTTATTCCATTCAAACCGATGAGGGTTTCGGGATGATAGCGGTGCACTTGACTCGCCTCTACCTGAAACGGGGGTATACCGCGTACTTTCCTAGTTCATTGTGACGCCAATTTTCAAATCGCCACCGTTCCCAAGGGCTCATTTTGAAGGGGAATATAACCATATTTTTTCAAAATTTAAAT
Source organism: Lasioglossum calceatum (assembly GCA_963966675.1). NCBI lineage: Eukaryota > Metazoa > Arthropoda > Insecta > Hymenoptera > Halictidae > Lasioglossum > Lasioglossum calceatum. Next base: position 18,761 of record OZ016542.1, read on the forward strand.
CATTCTGGCCCCTCATCGAAAAAAAATGTAAAAAAATAGTTTGTTTTAATTTTTCGACATTGTAAAGTTGACTATCGAGATTGCAAAATTTATTTTATAATAGTCCAATCGTTTCTGAAGAAAACAAAAAAAATGTAGCTCAATCGGACAAACAGTTCCTGAGATAAAAATTTGTAAGCGAGGCCCGTCGTCGCCAAAGCGGGCAAAAATTGCAAATTTCGAAGGGCTGTCATTTCTAAAAAAAAATCGGAACCGGCGAAATGATAACTTAAACCCCCTTTAATTTCACATGGACTTTTAATGACATTTAAAGCGACGAATGTCCCTTTAAATTTTGTTTGCCTTGAGGCTCGCACACGATCATGTGTTCTGTCTCATCGACACGGACGTGTGGACTGTGTAGTAGGCTTTTGTCTATACGTATAATTCCACACAATCAAATTTTGAAAAACTTTAACAGCTTATATCTCAATAAGTATTTGTTTGCGACATATGGCTCCTTTCAAACTTTTTCTCTTCTCGATGAGCAGAAGGCGTTGATGTAAAAAAAACTTTAACAACAATTTTCTTTGTTATAAATAATTTTGCGGCAAGTTTCTCCTACAAATGTCCACCGATCCAGAGGTGTAGATTCACCCCTAGGACGGATGACCATTACTTTTTATACACCCTGTACATTAGGGTGGACCTTATTTTTTGATCAAAGAATTTTTTCCTGGGCACCTCCCAGAATTGTGACAAATGTTGAGAAAATGATCTGGAAAAAATTTGGGGCCGATTGGATCATGGGAAACCGGCGCACAGAGCGGTATTTGGCCAATCTAGCTGACCAAAACTATTGCAACGTTATTTATGGTCTCAAGGTCATAATTTTATATATCGTTGAATTCGTCTTAAGATCAGCTACAGCATTATGACATAAAAAATACATTTTAACAATTAAAAAATCAAAGTGACCTTGATTAGTTGTCGTAAAAAAAATATTTTCGAAATTTTATATGTCCAAGTTTGTGGATGTCTGAACACTGTTCAACTTTTGTTCCAAACATTTTTTTACAATTGCGAATTTACGCTTTATTGTATTCATGTCTACTTCACTATAGGAGTCCAATGTCATCAAGTAATTTTCGGCAAACTCCAGCTTCCCATTAATGTCTAAGTCATTTTGCGACTTCATGACATCAAATATCTCTTTACGAGTTTTCCTAATAATGTCAGATGGCCCTAACACAACAAAAAATATTGTTACGTGTAAAATAATCACTTTTTGCACTTTTGGACTTTAAATACTTATAAATAAAAAGTTGGTCCGAGGTGGTGCGTAAATTAATATTTTTTAGAAAGCACATACGGTATACTTTCATACTGTAAAACAAGAAAACCCTATCGAACCGTACAGTATGACAAAATACATCGAATGTAAATGCATTTCAGTAAAAAATGTAAAAGTAAGGACACGTTTTTAACCATTAATAATACATGTAATTAACAAGTAATGACTTACAATTTATCTATAAAAATAAAGGTTATTACCTGCTATTACCGAATCCATAGTCAAGTATTGATTTTCAGTACACAACTTAAAAATGTCACGAACTCTGAGAATACTTCTTTCGCACTTTGAACAGTTCTAAACGGACACTCGAGACAACGTATGATTGCCGGCTAGCCATTGCAGTTAATTTGTACGGTGAGGACCAATAAACCATGGGGTTTTTCCGTGGGACTACCAGGCTTTCCCAATAGATTGTCATTTTTTACCTGGGGTAAGTTTGGGAAATTGACTTTTGGCCAGCTGGATCGGCCAAATACCACTCTGTGCTGCGCTCAACGAATTTGAAAATTTTTTTTAAATCTTCACATAAATATACGTTGGAAAATATCGTTGAATTTGTCTTTTTTTCTCTGCAAGAATCCACATATAGAATAATTAATTGTTAATAGAAAAAATATCCTTGACCTTGAAAACTAGAAAAAATGACCTTGAAAAATTTTTTTTCCTCTGATACTATATTCACCTCCTTATATACTGCAATTTTTGTTTGAAGAGTTTTTTCATATATACATAACTTACTATTTTCATAGCTACATGCTGCCGAGTAATGCAAATTACGCCTCGTAAACGTAAAAATAGGACTTTTGCGGCATATAGCGCCCTAGATCGATCTTTTATCTAGCGTTTTTGACTGCTGAAAAACCCCGTGTTTGTATTATCGAGATATGAGAAGACGAATCTCACACCCTTCCAATCCTGGAAGTCTATTCCCTTAAATAAATTCATTAATACGCTCCATTCTACAAAAGGAAAACAGTTCTAGTATCGGAAAAAGAATTTATTATGAATATTATGTAAATTATGAAGAGAGGTGACATCAAAATATTTCGTCCCTGATTTGCTGGCGGACTCGTCAGTTAGGGCCCAGCAAATCCTGTTTCAATTCTTGACACAATTATGTATCGTAATCGTTTCATCCCAGATCTGCTTGTGGACATTCGGCAAAACCAAGCAGATCCTGCCCTAGACGCGACTGTGTTAAGCCTTTCGAAGTAATTCCAAAAAAAACTCTCAGTTAACAAGCAGTCTTCAATGCGTCTTAAAATGCAATTAATCATGGAGGGATTGATCAGGTGTTTCTCTCTATATTAAAAAATCTTTAAAAATCCTTTGACAAATTCCGTTTTGTGGCGTCAGGATACTGATTTTGATATTCCATCACAATTTGTAGTATATGTTGTTTTGTTGGATCGGTAAAAGATTTGGCAACGTAGTGTCATTCGCCAACACTAGTGGCGCTGCCTTTACCATTGGCGTTCCGCCACTATCGATCGACTTCTCATCGATCTAGAGTCACGCGCTATCTATCTATGTACATCTGCATCTGTATCAAGGCATCTTTTATTTATTAAACCTATTGTGAACGTGTGCGAACAACGGCCTGCGTACAGTTGATTCCTGCCATAATTGAATCCACAATCCACATAATCCTTAACAGGTTATGGGCCCAGGGCATAAAGCAGAAAATCAACGAAATACGTAACTTAACCTATACGGCCACGTGGCCCATAATTGCAAAAGTGACGCCATAGATCGATCGAAGATCAGTACTCACTCACGGTTCCGTGCATTAAGGGGGCCGATCCAGATTTGACCTCGAAATTAGTTTGAGCTTCGTCCAGTAGAGGAGCTGGGTAAAATTTCTACAGTTGAATGTCGAGAAGTACAGCAGCGCCAAAGGGATACCATCTCGGCGGTGACAGCAGTCACTGCATCAGTAAATGCGCCTTCGCACACAAACACGCTCCGGCAGCGCGTACGTGTGCCTAGGCCCTAGGCGGATCGCAAGGCTTCGGTAATGGTCTAACCATTTCTCTATAATGCACATTGGAACTCCTACGTAGTCACAATCGATAGATAAAAGATCAATCTAGTGCGGATAGTGTATAAAATGGCCCACTTTCGCGTTTTCGAGGCGTAATTTGCATTATTCGGCAGCAAGATGTCTGTCAGGGGGCTCTGCAAGCAGGCTTGACGTGCCGCGCGGCGCCTTCGCACACAAACACGCTCGGGCAGCGTGTACGTGTGCCTAGGCGGATCGCAAGGCTTCAGTAATGGTCTAACCATTTCTATATAATGCACATTTGGAACTCCTACGTAGTCACAATCGATAGATAAAAGATCAATCTAGTGCGGATGGTGTCTAAAATGGCCCACTGTTCCGATTTCGAGGCGTAATTTTCATTATTCGACAGCAAGATGTCTGTCAGGGGGCTCTGCAAGCAGGACAGCTTACGGAGCCTCCCGGACAGACATCATGCTGCCGAATAATGCAAATTGCGCCTCGAAATCGGAAAAGTGGGCCATTTTAGACACCACTCGCACTAGATTGATCTTTTATCTATCGATTGTGACTACGTAGGAGTTCCAAATGTGCATTATAGAGAAATGGTTAGACAATTACCGAAGCCTTGCGATCCGCCTAGGCACACGTACACGCTGCCGGAGCGGTAGTGTGTACCACACACTCTCCCTCGAGCACACCGGCGCAGCATCACGTCAGCCGTATAGTGACGTCACGTTTGCGTATGAAGCCTAACTTACCGGCAATATGCTTTTTCTGGTCCTCTGTTTTACCGATACAGTGACTGAATGATCAGTAACAGACATTAGCGCTCGTAGCGAAAATTTCCGGAACTATACTTTCACACATGCCTTCCATTTGGGGGTGCATTTCGGCATTGGCCTAACTGTGTGTTTAAACAATAATGGTTTATCATAATAAACGTTGCATTGCCATTGTGTATGTCTCAGCTAGTACGGATGGTGTCTGCTGTTTCTATAAAAACCCTAAATCTGAAAATGTATGTGGCTTGACAGTGGCAGCACTGTCACGCCACCCAATGCATCTGGCCGCTCCGCTACATGCTGCCGAATAATGAAAATTATGCCTAAAAAACGCAAAAACAGGCCATATGAGACACCATCCGGACTAGATTGATCTTTTATCTAGCGATTGTGACTACGTAGGGGTCCCAAATGTGCATTAGCGAGACGCGATTAGGCCAATACCGGACCCTTGCAATCCTCGTGTACGTATACAGTATCTAGCGGTGTGTGAGTGTGCCACCACACTCTCGCTCGAGTTGGATCGGCCCCCTTAATAAGTGAACACAAATCGTCGCGAACGCGTATACACGTGCTAACGAAAAATAAAGTGACGCCGTGTCGCCAGTGAACGATCGAACAAGAAAAATGGCATTTTCGAACACCGTGCGGTTAGAAGTGCTTACGCGTGAAAACTACGACACTTGGAAAATTCAAGCACGAGCCGTCCTAATGAAAAGTGATCTTTGGGAATATGTGTGCGGCGAAAGCGAGCCTCCTGTCGTAGGTGGAGAAGGCGATGCCTTGCGAGCCTCGCAGCTAGCGTACAAAGCATGGCTGAAACAAGACAGAAAGGCCATGTCGGACTTGATACTTTCGATAAATCCATCCGAATTAAAACAGATTCGCGGCTGCAACACATCAAGAGAGGTGTGGGAAAAATTGGAATCTGTCTACGCTTCGAAAGGCCCTGCACGTAAAGCCACATTACTAAAAAAATTAACACTGCACAAAATGCAGGAATGCGGGGATATTCGAGAACATACGACCGTATTCTTTGATGTAGTAGATAAATTGGAAGCAATGGGCATAAACATCAATGGTGAGTTATTATCAATGATGCTATTATATAGTTTGCCAGACAGCTTCGACAACTTCCGGTGTGCGATCGAGACGCGTGATGATTTACCAGATGCCGAATCGCTACGGGTAAAAATCGTCGAAGAAAGCGACGCACGAAAGCAAAAGACGACCGGAAACGAAACTAACGCCATGTTCGTCAAGAATTACCGATGTAGAGGAAAACCATCGAAAAATGTAGAGGAGAATTATCGAAAAACCAGCGGAAAACCGAACGAAGGTAAACAATCATCTCATTCTGTCGAATATAAGTGCGCACATTGTAGAAAGACGGGACACAATGCCGCAGACTGTTGGAAGAAGAAGTCGACCTATCCAAAAGGAGATCCTGACGACGAAGTGTACCTCGTAACAACACTAAACGATGAATCGGCACAACTTTCTAGCACCGTACTGGACAAGGATGATTGGTGTCTGGATAGCGGATGCACCTCCCACCTATGCAACGACAAAAGTTTGTTCACGAACCCGGAGGAAACACGCAGCGGATTGAAACTAGCCAGTAACGCGACAGCTCAAGTAACTGCAAAGGCGAGGTGAACATCATGACATCGGATGGAAATCAAGACAAGTCAATCAAACTTGAAAATACCTTATACGTTCCCGAACTGAGGACTAATTTATTGTCCGTTGCGAAGATCGTAGACAAAGGCAATGAAATAACCTTCCGAAAAAGTCATGCTGTCGTCGCAGATCCTCGTGGAAGAGTGAAACTAATCGCTGACAGAAGGGGCGATTTATTTTATCTGCGTGGGAATAGTCAACAAGCTTGCGTTGCAACCAAGGACCAGTCCAGTGCACAAACCTGGCACGAAAGACTCGGACACCCGAACTCCAGGGACACGTCATCAATGTTGAAGAATTTACTTCAGTTGAAGATCGACGACGCGAAGAGATTGTATTCATGCAAGACATGTCTAACGGGAAAACTCACAAGTCTTCCGTTTACATCCAAATCCGAGCGATCGTCAAATCCCTTAGACATCGTGCATACGGATCTGTGCGGCCCGATGCGAACTGCATCAATTGGGGGCGCACGTTACTTCATGACACTGATTGACGACCACAGTCGATGGTGCGAGGTATATTTCCTTAAGAGTAAGGATGAGGTAACAACCAAGATCGTCGAGTACAAAAACTTCGTTGAGACGCAGACCGGACGTAAAATAAAAGCCGTTCATTCGGGCAACGGAACGGAGTACTGTAATAATATCCTGAATGAAATTTTCAGTAAAGCTGGGATCCGTCGACGCTTAACAACCGTTCACACACCGGAGCAGAACGGAATCGCCGAACGGAAAAACCGCACCTTGGTCGAATCGGCGCGGTGCATGCTAATACAGTCGGGACTTCCACCTAAATTCTGGGCGGAAGCAATTGCCACCGCTAACTTTCTACGCAACCGATGCATCACCAAAAGCCTGGACGGTGGAACCCCTCACAAGATATGGACCGGGAAAGAACTGAATATCAGATTTCTCAAAACATTCGGATACAGGGCATACGTGCTGGACAAAACCCAAAATAAGGGGAAGTTTGACCGAAGAGGGATCGCGGGTATCTTCGTAGGATACTCGAACGAATCCAAAGTGTATCGCGTATGGATTCCAAGCGAGAATAGAATTCGAACAACAAGAGACGTGAAATTCTTGGACGAATTCGACTCCGAGGATAAGTTCGATGATATCATCACAGACGAAACTGCAAACGGGAGATTCAGGATCATAAGCGTCGGAACCGCCGAGACCAAACGAAACGATGGAGAGACAGCATCGGAAGAGCAAACTACGCCCGCAACCAATACAACGCCCGATCATCCACCGAATAAGGAAAACAACACAAACAAAAAAATTAATTTAAAGCGCGGTCCAGGAAGACCTCGAAAGATAAAAACCGGAAAACCTGGTCGACCGGCCAAAGAACATTACATGGTAAATGTTGAGCAGATTCGGGACGAGCAGCTCGATACCGAGACAACAAACGAGAGCATGCAAACCGATGATGCCTCACAGACCGGAGAGCAAAACGTTCAAAGCGACGAGGACGAATTAGAATGGCACGAAGCCGAATTCGCTATGCTCGCGTCAGAGATTAATTTCTCCAATGCTATCTCTGGCTCCGATAGCGACGAATGGAAAGAGGCGATTTATTCGGAAATAAAATGCCTAGTCGCAAACGGTACCTGGACTTTAGTCAAGAAACCAGGCACAGCCAAGGTCATAGGATGCAGAACGGTTCTTCGAAACAAATACAAACCGGACGGAAGCTTAGAACGTCGGAAGGCGCGAGTCGTAGCGAAAGGATTCGCCCAACTACCAGATATAGACTTTCACGAGACGTTCGCACCAGTAGCGAGAATCGAATCTCTTCGATTATTGATGGCATTAGCTGCGAAGTATGATCTTCATGTCGCGCAACTGGATGTAACGACTGCTTACTTGAATGGCAAAATCGACACGGAGGTCTATATGGAAACGCCACCACTTCTTGAAGAAATGCTTCACAGGATCATCCATGAAGAAGAAGACACCGACCTTATAAAAAGAGCACAAACCATGCTAGACAAGATCCGCACAGGACACAAAGTTTGTAAACTCGTAAAGGCATTATATGGCCTGCGCCTAGCGGGGCGCTTGTGGAACGAGGAACTAAACAGAATCCTTCGAAGTATCGGATTCGCTTCGACAAACGCAGATCCATGCGTATACGTAGACAAAAGCGAAAGAACATTCATTCTAGTCTATGTCGACGATATACTAATTATCACCAATAATCGCGACAGGGAGAGACAAATCAAGAAGAAACTCTCCGAATCGTTCAAGATCAAGGATCTTGGAGAAGTAAAATATTGTTTAGGATTCGAGTTTCAGCGCGAAAGGGGAAGTATACGTCTTTCACAATCCGGTTACATTCGCGACATAATTCAAAAGTTCGGGATGGAACACTGCAATCCAGCAAGAACTCCTCTCGCCGTGGGCAGCAAACTAGACGCCGTCGAAGAAAATGACAAAGAGGACGTTCACACTCTTCCCTACAGGGAACTCATGGGCGCATTAACATACTTGGCAATCGGCACGCGTCCGGATATCGCACATGCGGTAAGCGCCTTAAGCCAATTTAACAGCAAACACAACAGGATGCATTGGACAGCCGCGAAACGAATCCTTCGATACCTTAAAGGAAGCATCGACTGCGGACTTCTATATAAAAAGGAAAATAAAAACCTAATCGGATTTGTAGACGCCGATTGGGGGAACTGCCCTATAGATAGGCGATCATACACAGGTTCCGCATTTATCCTTGGCGGAGCCGCCATATGTTGGGAATCCCGCAAGCAGAGGACAGTCGCTTTATCGTCGACGGAAGCCGCATATATGGGACTCACCGACGCTGCAAAACAGGCCATACATTTAATCGGTTTCTTAAAAGAACTTGGTTTTGCAGATTTAACTGATATCGTAATATACAACGATAATCAAGGAGCAAGGAAACTGGCTTCAAATCCCGTGTTCCACGCAAGAACGAAGCACATCGATATCCGACATCACTTCGTTCGTCAAGCTGTACAAAATCATCCTCTGAAGATAGAGTATATTCCAACGGAGAACATGATCGCCGACGTACTCACAAAAGCTCTTTCAGGACCAAAGCACCATAAGTGCATGAGCGAACTCGGCGTAACGCCTGTCATTAATTAGACAGCAATTGCACTAGACAAAATGCAATGTCATGCACTCCCTTCTGGAATCATAACATTGAGGGAAAATGTTGGATCGGTAAAAGATTTGGCAACGTAGTGTCATTCGCCAACACTAGTGGCGCTGCCTTTACCATTGGCGTTCCGCCACTATCGATCGACTTCTCATCGATCTAGAGTCACGCGCTATCTATCTATGTACATCTGCATCTGTATCAAGGCATCTTTTATTTATTAAACCTATTGTGAACGTGTGCAAACAACGGCCTGCGTACAGTTGATTCCTGCCATAATTGAATCCACAATCCACATAATCCTTAACATGTTTCTTCACTTCGTTTCTTGATAAAATTTTATTATAATCCTCTATTAGTTTAACGCCCGGGACTTCCTTTTCCGGTTGTGTGAGAGGCGGTTGTGTGTAGATAGCTGAGCGAAAGTTTTGAGTAAAGTAGCGGTGTGGAAAGTGGTGTGAGTGCAGAAACTGGTGGACAGAGGCGCGTGAGGTGTGGAGATAGGTGGTAGAAAAAGGTTAGGGTGAGGGACTGTTAGAAAGGGCAATAGGGAAGGGAAAAGTGAGGGGAGTAACAGGTTAGGTTCGCGTGGCAATAGTCCAGTGGGAGCGGGAAAAAAGAGCAGGAGGAAGGTGGCGCGGCCTAGCGGGAGAAGGATAGACTGGGGAAGCGGGAAATTTGAAAAGGAGTAAGAGGGAAGAAAGATAGAAGGTAGTGAAAATGAGTGAGAGAGGAGGAGAAGAAAAGGGGGGAGGAGGGAAGAGGGGAAAGAAGGAAAAAGGAGGAAGGATAGGATTACACTGTCCAACAAATTTCAACTTTTTTTATGTTCCCAATATACTCTTGGGTCCTTCTTATAGAGTTTTTTGCGCTGATTCCGAATCTGACCTTAATTTTTTTCCTATACGCACAGTTTTTGAGGAACATGGCTTTAAAAAAAATCATATGTTTCAACTTTAAACAAATATTATGATGTTATTATAAAAGATATTGAATTGTTCTTTACAGCAAAAGATTCTGTAAACTTTCCCGAATCCAGTGATATATAATATTAATGCATTATGATTGTTTAAACATGTTTAAACAACGTCTAAAGACGGAGAGACACCACTTTTGCACCAATTTTTGAGGATATTTTTCAATTTATTTCAAATAATAAGGGTCCATGCGAAAAATCGAACTATACCACGCGATAGAGCAGACTTTTATCTTGAAAAACCCCCGTCGGAAGTTTTTGCAGCATAGACGTTTTTATCGAACTAGAAAGCAAAATATCTTCGTCCGACATGCGTTGACGCCAGTGGCGCTCACCACTAGAACGGTCGTTCGCCGCTCTGTATCCCGTCGCTGCGCCGTATCCCGTCCCGAGCGCCACTGGCGGTAACTCATGTCGGGCGAAGATATTTTGCTTTCTAGTTCGGTAAAAACGTCGATGCTGCAAAAACTTCCAACGGGGATTTTTCAAGATAAAAGTCTGCTCTATCGCGTGGTATAGTTCGATTTTCCGCTGGACCCTTATTTTTTGAGATAAATTGAAAAATATCCTCAAAAATTGGTGCAAAAGTGGTGTCTCTCCGTCTTTAAACGTTGTTTAAACATGTTTAAACAATCATAATGCATTAATATTATATATCACTGGATTCGGGAAAGTTTACAGAATCTTTTGCTGTAAAGAACAATTCAATATCTTTTATAATAACATCATAATATTTGTTTAAAGTTGAAAAATATGTTTTTTTTTTAATGCCATGTTCCTCAAAAACTGTGCGTATAGAAAAAAAATTAAGGTCAGATTCAGAATCAGCGCAAAAAACTCTATAAGAAGGACCCAACACTATATTGGGAACAAATTTGGTGTTGGACAGTGTTATTAAGGAGGGTAATATAGAGAGGTGGTTCAGTGTAGAGAACATGGAAGTAATGGGGTGGAAAAGGGGGATAGGGGAGGTAGAGGGAGGGGAGGCAGGTGAAGGCTTGATATTTAAAAAGAGTGATGTGACAATAAGGTCTCCGATACAGAAGAAAAAGGTGGGGGGAGGGATAATGATGGGAATGGAGGAGCTATTTAGAGGGCTAATGGGGGAGGTGCGGGAGATGAGGGAAGAGATGAAGGTAGAGAGGGAAGAAGAGAAAAGGTTATTAGAGGAATGGAGGAGGGAAAGGGAAATGTGGACGCTAGAGAGGAGAGAGGAAGAGGCAAAAAGGGAAAAGAGGGAAAGAAAGGTAGTAAAGGGGGGACAGAAGGGGATTCAGTAAAAGAAAACAGAAGGAGAATAAGAAAAATGGAAATTAAGCATGATAAAAGCGAAAGAGTAGAGAAAAGGAACAATGTGATAGTAAGGGGGATAAGGGGAGAAGGTGAAGAGGTGGTAGGAGAAATTAAGAAAATATGGGAAAAGATGGAGGTAAAGGGAGAGGATATAAAAGAGGTAAAAAAGATAGGAAAGGGAGAAAAGGATGGCAATGGGGGTGGTATGGGTGAAAATGGTAGATAGGGACAGCAAAAGGAAAGTGATGGAAGGGAAGAAAAAACTAAGGGGTATGAAAGTAAGTGTAGATGACGACCTAACAGAGGAGGAGAGGAGGGCAAGATGGAAGATAGGACGGGAAGCAGAGAAGGAGAGAAGGGAAGGAAGGAACGTTCAGATCGGGTACATGAAGATGTGGGTAAATGGTAAGATAAGAAGATGGGACGAAATAGAGGAAAATTGGATAGAAGAGCAGGGAAACGAGCAAGGAGGGGGGTAGGGGGGGGGAAGTAGGGGCAAAAAAGAAGGGAATGGGATACAAACTGGGTTTCTGGAACGTAGCGGGGTTAGCAAATAAGGAAGAGGATTTCTGGAAAGGGTTAGAGGAATGGGACGTGATAATGTTACTGGAGACATGGATAGAGGAGAAGGGATGGAGCAAAATTAGGCACAGGCTACCAAGAAGCTTTTTCTGGGAGATTCAATGGGCAAAAAGAAAGGAAAGAATGGGGAGGGCAAAGGGGGGTATGGTAGTGGGGGTAAGAAAAGAGTTAGGGTCGGAAAGAGGGGAAATAAGAGGAAAAGAGGGGGTGATGATGATAAAAGTGAAAATTGAGGGAGGTCGGTGGAAGGTAATTGGGGTATACGTAAATGGGGACTTGGAAAGTAAAATGGTAGAATTAGAAGAATGGATAGAAGAGAAGGAGAAAGTGGTAAGAGTGATTATAGGGGGGGACTTTAATGCGAGAACAGGGAGAGAGGGGGGTGAGGTCGCAGAGGGATAGGAGGGAGGGGGGAAGGAAGTAGAATCTCAAAAGATGAGAAGGTAAACGTGGAAGGGAGAAAGCTATGCGATTTTCTGAACGAAAGAGGTTGGGGAATTCTGAACGGGAACACGAAGAGAGATGAGAAAGGGGAATGGACATACGTAGGAGCAAGAGGAAACTCGGTGATCGACTACGTGCTGGGGAACGAGGATACGAGAGAGGGAATAGAAAAAATGGAAATTGGGGAGAAAGTTGAGTCGGATCACATGCCGGTAAACGTATGGTTAAAAGGGGAAAAGGGAGAGGGGGAAGTGAGGAAAGGAAAGGGGAAGAGGCTGGGTAGGGGAATGTGGTCGGAAGAGGGTAAGAAGGACTTCAGGGAGAGATTTGGGGGAAGGTCAACTGGAGGGAAGGGTGTTCAAGAAGATTGGGGAGGGCTAAAGGAAAAAATAAATGAAGTAATTAGGGTGACGGGGAAGAAAGAAAAAGTGATAAAGAAGGGGTGGTGGGACGAGGAATGCAAAGAAGAGAAAAGGAAAGTGAGGGAGGAATTGAGAGGGTGGAGGAAGAAGGGGGGAGAGGGAAGGGAATTTAAAGCAAGAAAAAGGGAATACAGGAGGTTATGTGAGGAGAAGAAACAGAGGGAGAGGGAAAAATGGGAAAAAGAGGTGGAGTGTATAAAATCGTAAAGCCAGGTATGGAAAATAGTGAATAGGGAAAGGAGGAGGGGGGAGGGGGTAGACGAGAGAATAAGGATAGAAGAGTGGGAAGCACATTTTAAGAGACTGTTAGGTGGGGTAGAGCAAAGAAGGAGGAGGGAGGGGACAGAAAGGCGGGGGGGGGGGGAGACGCGGAGAAAGAATTAGAAAAAGGAGAAATTCTCAGAGTAGTAAGGGGTTTGAAGGATGGGAAAGCGGCAGGGGGGACGGGATCCCAAATGAAGTTTGGAAGCATGGGGGAGACGAGGTACAGGATTGGCTCTGGAGGGTTTGTAATAGGGTATGGAGGGGAGAGGGATGGCCGGAGGACTGGTCTGAGGGGGTAGTGGTGCCGATAATGAAAAAGGGAGATAAAAGAGTGGTAGGCAATTATAGGGGGGTTACTCTTACGCAAACAGCGTACAAGGTGTACGCTGCAGTCCTGGCGGAAAGGTTGAGAGAAGAGGTGGAGGGGAAGGGGATGATACCGGCGAGTCAAACGGGCTTTCGAAAAGGTCTTGGGTGTATTGATAATATATATGTTTTAAACTACCTAATTAATAGGCAGGTAAAAAAGAAAGAAAGGAGGCTGGTTATTATGTTCGTAGATCTAAAAGCGGCCTTTGATTCGGTAGATAAGGCGATTCTGATTGAGGCGATGAGGAAAAAGGGTGTAAGGGAGGGACTGGTAGAGAGGTGCGCAGAACTACTGTGGGAAACGAAAAGCAAGGTAAGAGTGGGGGAGGGGGAAGGTGAGGGGTTCTGGACGGAAAGAGGGGTCAGGCAGGGATGCCCGCTAAGCCCGCTGCTTTTCACGTTATTACTCGCGGATATGGATGAGGAGATTGAAAAAGGAGGGTGGGGAGGGGTGAAAGTGGGGGGGAGGAAGATTTTTACTTTAGCGTACGCGGATGATATTGCTATGCTAGCGGAGGAGGAAAATGATATGAGGGGTATGCTAGGAGTATTAGGAAGATACCTGGAAAGGAAAAAATTACAGCTAAATGCGGAAAAATCCAAGATGATGAGATGTAGGAGGGGAGGGGTAAGATGGAAAAAGGTGACGTGGAGATGGAAAGACAAGGTGATAGAGGAGGTTAGAGAATATAAATATTTGGGGTATACAATAATGAAAGATGGGGGACAGAAGGCGCACGTAGAAGATAGAATAAGGAAGGGGTGGCGATAATGGGGCAAGTGTGGGGAATAGGGAAAAGGAGGTTTGGCAAGGACTGGGGTAGAAGGGTATGGCTATTTGATAAGCTAGTATGGTCGGTAGTGAGCTATGGGGTAGAGTTGGGGGGTTGGAAGGAGAGGGGGGAATAGAAAGGTTGCAAGAACGATACCTCAGATGGGTGCTAGGGGTAGGGAGACACACACTCGGTTACATGGTGAGAGAGGAGTTGCAAAGGGAATTAATGAGAGGGAGCGCAGGGTTGAGGGCGTGGGGACGCGAAAAGAAGTTAAGTGAAGGAAAAGGTGGGGAACTAGCGCGGTTATGTTGGGAGGAAATAAGGAGGAAAGATAGGAAGGGTGGGGTAAAGGACGGGTGGGAAAGGGAGAGAGAGGTATTCTTCGAGGAAAGGGGGTGGGAGAGGGGAGAGTGGAGGGAAATGATAGAGGAAAGGAAAGGGGCGGTAAGTGAAGAAATAGTGAAAAGGGAAAAGAAAAGGCAACGGGAAGAAAGATGGGAAAGGATAGGAGAGTCAAGATATAATGTATGGTACGGGAGGGTGAAGAAAGAAGGTATACCGGGGTACTTGAAGAAAGGATGGGGGGAAAGCAGATGGCAAAGGATAGCTAGGTTTAGATTGGGAAACGAGATGAGGGGAGGGAGATACTGGTTGAATGAGGCGGAGAGAAAATGTAGGATGTGTGGATTGGAAAATGAGTCTTGGGAGCATGTGTGGGAGGTGTGTTTGAGAGTGTATGGGAAGTTTTGGATGATGGGGGGGGGGAAGAATGGTTGAGGAAAATAGATGAATGGAGAGAGGGAAAATGGAAGGAGGAGGAGTGAAAGAGAATGATGGTATGAAAGAATTTGTTTTAATGCTAAGCAAGCTGGGTTAGAAAAAGAAAACCGGAAGGGGAGGCCCGAAGATATGGAAGGGAGTAGTTAAGTTAAGAGGTAGATGTAAGTAGAAGTATGTTATTAGTATGTAAACGCCTAGGATAAGCGGATGTAGATATAAGCAATTGTGAAAGGAAAAGGTAAGGAGGAATTATGTTGTAGAGGAAGAAAAATGGGAGTATATTTTTATATGAATTTTGTAACCCCGAGGGGATCAAAATAAACAGCTATATATATATATATTAGTTTAACGCCCCGTTCAGCGGTATCATTGGCCACCTTCAGGCCCTGAACTGTGTTCATTGAACATTCAACATTCAGACGCATTGAAGACTGCTTGTTTACCTTTTCGTGACCAGCGGGCCGTATATGTTCCACTTCTGTTTTTAGACTATTTCGTTTCTCGGATTACTTCGAAAGGGTTAACACAGTCGCGTCTAGGGCAGGATCTGCTTGGTCTTACCGAATGTCCACAAGCAGATCTGGATTGTATCAGGAATTGAGATAGGATTTACTGGCCGTCAGAACTGGGCCGCACTGACGAGTCCGCCAGCAAATCCGGGACGAAATACTTTGATGTCACCTCTTTTCGTAATCTATATAACATTTATAATAAATTCTTTTTCCGATACTAGAACTGTTTTTCTTTTGCAGATTGGAGCGTATTAATGAATTTATTTAAGGGAGTAGACTTCCAGGATTGCAATGGTGCGGGATTCGCCTTCTCATTTCTCGATAATACAAACACGTGGTTTTTCAGCAGTCAAAAACGCTAGATAAAAGATCGATCTAGGGCGCTATCTGCCTCAAAAGTCCTATTTTTATCTATTAAAATATCTACATGCGCAGTCGTATGCTTACAAATAATGTAAATGACGTCCATTAATATCTCTGTCAGTTATGTACATATGAAAAAACTCTTCAAACAGAAGTTGTAGTATATAAGGAGGTGAATATAGCATCAGAGAAAAAAATTTTTTCAAGGTCATTTTCTCAATAGGTGTCACAATTCTGGAGGGTGCCCGGGATAAAATTTTGCAAAATAATTTTCATCAAGTATTGCTAAGATCCACCCTACTGTACATAATGCCAATTAAGAATGCTTTATTTTTCATTATTTTTTTATAGGACTTTCACTGGCATGTTTCTGTCATTTTTCTGATTAGAACAAGACCAAACACGATATAATTTGTCCCATATTTACTCTACATGTGAAGCATCATTTATAACTTATCATACATTTAACACATGCTATATATAGCATATGTTTAAATAAACAACTTATCATCTCGAAAATATGTTCTCCAAGAATTAGACTTGAATTTTGCAAATTAACGGAGTTATAGCCCGTAGGAGCACAGCGCGACCTGCGCTGTGGGCACGATCGTTGTCCAGCGCCTATGTTTTGACATAAATTTGGCCTCTTCGTACAAGATGCCTCCCTTAAAGCAAGACGACGGCTAGTTTTGCATTTTTATTAATTCATTTTCGATTCAATTAGACTTTAGTGAAACGGTTAGTTAAATGACAAAGATAAGCATTCGCAGTCAAAACCAGTCAACTGTCTGGCTTTAGAAAACTCCTTATTTCCTTGCCATATTCCTTTCCTATTGTTCTCCCTTCTGCGCGGGTCTGGTCAGTCCTGGGACACATCTGGCGACCAGATCCACGCAGGCTAATCACTAGAAACTTATTAATAAAAGTGTTAGCATCACATTGGTATTTTACAAATTACAGTTTTTCTTTTTTTCACTGGCTATCCTCTTCCATGTCCTACAGTACTCCATACCGTCAATGAAACCACTAAATAAAATTGAAATTATATCGTGTTTGGTATCATTTTAATCAGAAAAATGCCAGAAATAAGTTAGTGAAAGTCCCATTAAAAAATAATGAAAAATGAACAATTCTATCATTGCCATATCATTGTGAGAACACGCTGGCCTTTGAACTGTGCCGGCGACGTCGACTGTTCACGTCTCTTTCTTTCCAATAGGCTGTTCTTCGTTGTCTTCGAAACTTTTACCGTCGATTAAACCACTAAATACAGTTGAAACTATATCGTGTTTGGTGTCATTTTAATCAGAGAAATGCCAGAAATAAGTTAGTGAAAGTCCTATAAAGAAATAATGGAAATTAAGAAGTTCGAAAACTCGGTTTACTCGAGTCAATGTGTGGTGTTCACACCGATATACCCGAGCCGACATCAATCGTCGCCGCCCTGCGGAGCGACTCGGCGTCAGTGTTACCATATTTTATCCCCTCCGGCCTCTTACCCTTCCGCCTTCTCGCCCAGTTTCGAAGCGTAGCTTTTCCCACTAACGCTGGCGACAGTGGCGACACATTGGTGTACGGTACGCATCGGCGACTAGTGGGAAGAGGTACGCTGCGAAACTAGGCGAGGAGGCGGAAGGGGCCGGAAGGGATAATTCCGGAGGGGATAAAATATGGTAACACTGCTCGGCGTTGACAGGCAGTGGAGTGGGTAGGCACTGGACAACGATCGTGCCCACGATTCAGGACAACGAAGGAGCGATTACTGTAATATGAGTGTCCAAAGTAGAGGAAAAATCGAGAAAAAATACCCGCAGATTCCAATGTATTTTTCTGCCACTAAGGCCTTTATTGACTGATGTGCTGACCAGAGCACCATGCGGTGAACCTTCCTCTATCAAATGAACCTTTTTGCAGCTCAAAATATGCTCGTATAAGGACAAATTTTGGGCTAGGTGAGGACTCAATCTAAAGAGGAAGGTTCGGCGCATGGTGCTCTGGTCAGCACATCAGTCAATAAAGTCTTTAGTGGCAGAAAAATACATTGGAATCTGCGGGTACTTTTTCTCGATTTTTCCTCTACTTTGGACACTCATATTATTAGATATAAACATAATCTTGTTAGCGTCATGACCAGAGCACCATGCGGTGAACCTTCCTCTTTAGATTGAGCCCTCACCCAGCCCAAAATTTGCTCGTATAAGGACAAACAACGAAAAATGGCACACCCATCTTTCGACCCAAAATCTAGTAAGATTCCAGTTCCTTTCTAGTTACAAATTCATGGGTCCTACCCCCTTAAAGACTGCCAGCGCCTGTGCCACCGACGAGATACTATTAAAGACTGCTAGCCCCTGTGCTATTCAGCGAGTCCCGTAACCGGGCGCGACCGGGCGCGGGGATAACGTGGAAGTTACAGTGATCTGATATACCACATCGCTAAAAGTTCCACCACCGACGAGATACTATCTCGTATCGTGATAATACTATATATAATTCTCTTATTGCATTCTTATTTTCCTTATTATCACCATTGTAATAATTGTTTTACAATATAATCGATAGTTTATAGATGTAGGAAAAATGAAAGTAATTACTATACGTAATATTCTACAAATGTATCAGAATTTAAAAGTAATTTGAACATTATTGCATTATATATAAAATAGTGATTCTTAAAAAATATTCTGTTATGTTATGCAATGACGAAATTCAATAGTTCTTATTGAAATCCTTAGTAGGAAACAGAAAATTAATTTTTTTACTTATTTATCCGATATTTATTGCAATGCTCGAAAGCATTGACTGCAATGATTAAAGTAGAGGTAGTAACAAGATAAAACTATTAACTAATTAAACTAATTTTCGACGGCTCCTATCCATACAATGTTATTTAGAGGCAGTATTTCGTACAAAGATATTCTAAAAAAATAATTCTATTTGACTCTATATGAAAATTTCTTGCAACATGACGCTGTTTAAAGAGTGCGTGTAACATGATTTTATTTCATTCTGAACTGAACCACTTCCTGAAACATGATTCACTTATCAGTACATTGTGCGACGAGGCGAAGAGCTAGCAGTCGAAGTCGAAGCGGAAATCTTAAAAGAATAAGAACTCTCCGCGTCTCCTTTTTTCCCGACGCTGTCCTTCTTTGTGTCCGAAACTTGCGTAGTTCATTGCACAAGCAAATGTCATCGGAATTATATTTTGGTATCACTTCATAAAAAACACAACATTCACCAAATATGTTCAGAAGAATCCTATAAAAAAATAATTATAAATAATTAAGTTTTGTTGTTTGATTAGTAGTCTCACACCGATATACCCGACCGACCCGTATCATGTTACAATGTTTCACTCCACAGTCCACGACGACTGAATCACTGAAGCCCTCGAGACTCGCTTCCCTTTTCTCCGTTCGACAGGACATCACAGAATAGTGTCTCCTGAAAATTGAATGTCTCTGGCCAGAGTCAACGACCATGGCCCCGTTGCTAGCACCGGTTCTCGTCCGATCACCGAAGTTAAACAACGGGGTTGCGGAGCACCGCTAAGATGGGTGACCGCTCGGTGAAAAAGCCGGGGGTGGCCCATATGCTGTTTTTCGCGTGTTGTTGACATATATGTGGTTCGGAGTCCACCTTAATAAACAGTAGGTCCAAAAATATAAATGATAGAATGGTCCCGAACATCCGGTCGGCGTAACTGGTATAGCGAAAGCTGAGGTACAGTATTCCTCCCTAGAGGAGAATCGCCAAGAATGTCTCTGGCCAGACTCGAGTTTTCGACATTTATAGCAAGCTCTTGCTATAATCTTATTTTATTTGTCAAAATTTAGTTTTCTATTTAAAATATTTTGTTGTTGAAACTCATTAATAGTTTTAAACAGTACTTGAATTATTTAAAATGATATTGAAATTTTGGAATATTACAATTTGGAATGAAGGACCTAGTCGGACGAGGTAGTCAAAAATCTCCTTCGCAATATTTAAACAGCCGTTACGCTATTCGATTTTCGGTCAATTTTCCTCATTTACTTGCATTAATTTAATCATATAATTGCATTTCATTGAAATTGATATTTGAGATTTTTACCCGATTTTTTGGTTCATAATGTTACTTACACAAAGTGAAAAATACGCAAAAATTCGATAAATGCAGATTTTTTAGAGAAATTGAAAAATAGCATCATCATATTTTTAGACTAGCAACATGTCAGAACTTCTTTTACGACAGCGCGTAAACGACAAAGAGGGACTGAGGTACGAGACAGCCAGCACAGTTCAAAAGGCTGCGTACCGATTACGTCAATGCACATAGGAAAGTTGATTATTTTTCATTATTTTTTTACGGAATTACCAACATATTTGTGAGATTCTTGTAGTTAAAATGAGTGTAAATACGTCATAATTTGAGCCATATTTACTTATCTAAAGTGTGATCATAACTCGCTATGCTATGATATAGGTTATTATTGTAGGATAAATGACGTTATAGCCGTTGAAGAGTCGATTAACGAATAGAGGACTTTATTTCGGTTGTTTAGCAAATACAGTTGCAAGCTTCCGGTTTCTTAAATTGATCCGCACGCACTCTAATCTCTCTCTCTCTCTCTCTCTCTCTCTCTCTCTCTCTCTCTCTCTCTCTCTCTCTCTCTCTCTCTCTCTCTCTCTCTCTCTCTCCCTCTCTCCCTCTCTCTCCCCCTCGCTCCCTCTCCCTCACCCCCTCCCTCTCTCTCTCTCCCTCTCCCTCACTCTCTCTCTCTCTCTCTCTCTCTCTCTCTCTCTCTCTCTCTCTCTCTCCCTCTCCCTCTCTCTGCTCTTACTCCCAACTGTTCTATTCTATGTGACTCCCGTCCGCGACCTACCTTGCCTATATACAGGGTGTCCCAAAACTCCTTCAACAGCCGAAAATGGGTGGTTCCTGACGCCATTCTAAGCGACATTTTCCTTAACAATCATGGCCGCCGCGGCTTTGTTTAGGAGTTATTAACGAAAAACACGGACCAATCAGAGCGCGCCCTCGCCCGCCGCGCCGACAGGCGAGTGTCGGTGGTGCGCCGTGCATCGCAACGAACAAGAGTTTCTCTCGATTATGTGAATCTTTTCCAATTTCGATGAGCTTTGGATATGTTGTCAAGACCATGATTCTGAACAACATTTACCTTTAAACTTTTTGGCGATCGGCTTTAGTTTACGAGATAATCGTAAAAAAAGAGAAGAAGCAGAAACTGTTTGAATGAAAAACTCATGTATTCAGCCGTAAATCAATTTGCTGCTTCGAAATGTGTGTCACTGGGTCACTCGGTGACGAACTGCACAGATGTCTTCAGGTATACGACAGTACCGAAAGCTAAGGGACGTACGGCCAGGTCGACGAACTGCACAGCTGGTGATGGATTGTTGGTATACTAAAACCTAAGACCTAAGGCCGTAAAGGATGCGCGGTCAAGTCGACGATCCAGAATTTCACTTTCAGTTTCGAATCGATAAATAATTCGTATGTTTATTTCACACAGATGCCTTGAAATTTTACCACACTCACGATCACTGTTCACATTTGTCAACACATAATTATGCACTAATAACAATTGCCATATCCCTTGTAATGCTGCACAAATCACAACAATCAGGTAATGCGATCACTAGACTGCGGATTTCATGCATTTGCAGCAAAAATGAGTAGGTTCATATTAAGACAGTAGAGAGATGAAAATAATTTAAAAACACCAATGTATTATTTTCAACTTTTTAAAGTGATTACAATAAGAATGAAATATCTGTCTGGTTCCTGCCCCTTGTAACAGCAGCAGGCAACATCCATTTTGCATAAAGATCCGCAGTCTAGTGATTAGTTAAATATCACTATGAAAAACACAGCTAACAGCAACCGTTAGCTTTGAAATGATACGTCTTTGGAGATGTTCTCTCTATCGCGGCACGAACGGGACTGATTTTCCGCAAGATTTTTCTGAAGAATTTAGGAAGGGCATTATGCGTGTCGAAGTTCGAAATGCACGCTGTAGCACGTTTACGAAAACGACGGGACGGTTAGACGAAAAACAGGATACGAGAAGGACCGCTGTAAGACTTATGGCAATCACATGTTTAGTTTTTCCTGCAGATTGGTACGCGGAGTCGATGGGTAACCGTTCGAAAACGTCATCCGTCCTTTTACCCAGCATGAGGTAAAAATGTCAGGTCAGCGTAGCATCCCTATTGTCCTATACCTCCCTTAAGAAACTTTCAAAAAGAAGGACAGACGCATAATGCCCTTCCTAAATTCTTCAGAAAAATCTTGCGGAAAATCAGTCCCGTTCGTGCCGCGATAGAGAGAACATCTCCAAAGACGTATCATTTCAAAGCTAACGGTTGCTGTTAGCTGTGTTTTTCATAGTGATATTTAACTAATCACTAGACTGCGGATCTTTATGCAAAATGGATGTTGCCTGCTGCTGTTACAAGGGGCAGGAACCAGACAGATATTTCATTCTTATTGTAATCACTTTAAAAAGTTGAAAATAATACATTGGTGTTTTTAAATTATTTTCATCTCTCTACTGTCTTAATATGAACCTACTCATTTTTGCTGCAAATGCATGAAATCCGCAGTCTAGTGATCGCATTACCTGATTGTTGTGATTTGTGCAGCATTACAAGGGATATGGCAATTGTTATTAGTGCATAATTATGTGTTGACAAATGTGAACAGTGATCGTGAGTGTGGTAAAATTTCAAGGCATCTGTGTGAAATAAACATACGAATTATTTATCGATTCGAAACTGAAAGTGAAATTCTGGATCGTCGACTTGACCGCGCATCCTTTACGGCCTTAGGTCTTAGGTTTTAGTATACCAACAATCCATCACCAGCTGTGCAGTTCGTCGACCTGGCCGTACGTCCCTTAGCTTTCGGTACTGTCGTATACCTGAAGACATCTGTGCAGTTCGTCACCGAGTGACCCAGTGACACACATTTCGAAGCAGCAAATTGATTTACGGCTGAATACATGAGTTTTTCATTCAAACAGTTTCTGCTTCTTCTCTTTTTTTACGATTATCTCGTAAACTAAAGCCGATCGCCAAAAAGTTTAAAGGTAAATGTTGTTCAGAATCATGGTCTTGACAACATATCCAAAGCTCATCGAAATTGGAAAAGATTCACATAATCGAGAGAAACTCTTGTTCGTTGCGATGCACGGCGCACCACCGACACTCGCCTGTCGGCGCGGCGGGCGAGGGCGCGCTCTGATTGGTCCGTGTTTTTCGTTAATAACTCCTAAACAAAGCCGCGGCGGCCATGATTGTTAAGGAAAATGTCGCTTAGAATGGCGTCAGGAACCACCCATTTTCGGCTGTTGAAGGAGTTTTGGGACACCCTGTAGGCAATCATACCACACACACATACATAATTCGACTCATAATGATAACTTATAATGATAAAATATTTTAAAATATTTTAAAAGCAAGGTTTATTACATTAGGGAAATCATGCTGCTAATTTAACGCGACATTTACAATACCATCATCCTGATGAATTTACGATCGTTACCATGTGGAAGGAAAGACGGAAAAGTAGGAGAATTGAAGATTCCTCAACAATTTCAATTTCACCGTCGACGTCGGCTTCAACTTCAACCTCAACGGCGATTCCAATAACAATAGAATCTATTGTTGACTCGTGTGTAGAATTAGTAACAATAAATGATCGACCTTTGAGTATCGTGGAGGACTCAGGTTTTCGAAAAATACTCGACCCAATCCTCCAGGTACTAAAGCCATGCACCGCGATTAATAAAACTAATATTCGCGAAGCCATTATTAATAAAGGTAATAATGTGAGACGTCAAATAAAAACGGAAATGAGTAACAAATTAATTTCATTAAAAATTGACGGTGTAACAAGACAATTTAGATCCTTCATAGGGATCAATGCCCAATATATATTAAATAAAAAAATAGTTATAAGGACGCTAGGATTAAAAGAAATATTTGTCAGGCATACTAGCGAAAATTTAAAAACTTGAATACTCGAGGTATTAAAAGAGTATAATCTTACTGCTAAAAATATATATTCCATAACGACAGATAACGGTGCCAATATGGTGAAGATGATTCGTCTCCTTGGAGATGAACAAGGAAAGTATGATGATGATGCTAACGAAAATAATGACATGGATGAAGATTTTCTTAGCGAATATCACGAAGAATATTATTTAGAAGGTGAACAGTTATTTCCTTCGGATGATAATAATTTTGAATTAATAGGAGTGAGGTACGTTGCACACACTCTTCAACTTGCAGTTCAGGATGCAATAAAAATTTTCAATATACAGGATTTATTGCTAAAAATACGCCAACTAGTGAGGAATCTCCGCAGCCCTACTTTAGGAATTGTATTGAAAAATATGAAACTCCGTAGGCCCATCTTAGATTGCGTAACTAGATGGAATTCTACACTGAATATGTTGGAAAGATTATATGAGTTGAAAGATTTTTGTTGTGAAATGAATGATACAACATTACTTGAAGATGAATGGGATAGTATTAAGGAATTTTGATAAGTAGTCTTGAACCACCAAAAATAGCTACTAAACAAATGCAGTATGAACAGTTATTAATGGGCGATTTTTACGTAGTATGGTTACAGTGTAGATTAAATTTAGAAAAAATAGATAACAATTTTGCCAAAATCTTATTAAATACAATAAAGAATCGCGAAAATGAAATTTTGGGTAATAAATGTTTATTAGCTTCGATATTTTGAGACCCGAGATATAAAAATTTATTATCTGAAAACGAACAGAATACTGCTACTGCTCATTTATTAAATACTTGGAAGCATTGTGAGTCTTTGAATTGTAAAAAAATAACCGAAAATTCCAGCGACAACATCTTCATCTCATCATCTGATGATATCGAAACATTACTACTAAAAAAAGATGCGGAACGGCAAAACTCGTCACACTCAGTATGCAATATCGTTGCGGCGTTAAATTCATTTTCTCAAAGTCCGAGAATTAATAAACAACAAAATATTTTGGAGTTTTGGGATAATAATTTTTCAGAATTACGTTTACTTGCGAATACGGTTCACGCATGTCCTGCAACGCAAGTATCCGTCGAGAGAATATTTTCGGGTTTAAAATTCATTCTCAATGATCAGAGATCAAGATTGCATCATTCAATTATAGACCATATAATGGTTATCCGGACAAATGCATTTTTACAATAGCTACGTTTATATAGTTTATATGAATATGTTTTTATATGTATAGTTTGTTAGTTTCTTTATGTATTTATTAGTGTTACTTTTTTAATAATTTTAATAATTTTAAGTTTCTTACTACAGTACAAAAGTAGACATAAATACTATTTTTAGCAATCGCCAAAGATTAAATAATTGTTTTCATTTGACATAAACATTACCTACACATTCATATATCCGTACCTACTACATAGTAACCCGCTACGAGCGGGTTAACCTGCTCTTTCTGGAATTTCGAAACCGATCCCTCATGGTTAGTATGGGTTACAGTAACCTTCCTTGGTTAGGGGTTAGGGTTAGGCGTTGGGTTAGAATCCCTGATTGAGGCAAAGCCGTCCCCGCCGTAACGCCTACTGTCCCCCACCAGCTTCCGTCGTTACTATGAAAGAAAGACGCGCTTCGTCCGTCGCAAGCAGTGCGCAGGCCTCGTGCATCGGAGCCGTGAGGAGCGCCACGGAAAGGAAGATTGGTGAGGGAAGCAGGCGTTTGAGGGGCCCCACCCGTGCCCATCCCTGCTCTACTATGTCCGTGTGCGCTGCTTGTGCGCTTGCGCCTTGCGACAGCCACAATATATTCGTAGCACTTTCCATGCGTATTGCTTTACGGTTTTACGCCTACGGAAACCAAACTGAAATTCATTTCTTTCCATTACTTTTTTAATTACATATACAAAGTATGTTAAAAATATGTATTCATCTTATACATAGCAACGTTTTATTTAGACTGACTGGAGAATACGAAAATGCAGAAAGTATTTTTACTTTACGAAACAATTTGTAGATTTACTAGTTCTTAAATAAATAATAAAATAAATTGTATAATATAAAAATTGATCTTACAATAATACACAAGTTCATTTGATCTTCTGTCGTCCTGTAATAAAAAAATACAGTCAAAATTATAATTATAATAGAATTCCATAAATTATTGAGGTTATTGCAAACTCATCTTTCTTCGCAATGATGCTCTAATTTCATTGCTTCTCTCGGATGTCCATTTCCTTCCGAGACAGTGGCGTTTCTAGGTGGACAAAAAAAATGTTCATGTAAAATGTATCATAATTAAACTACAATTATTCTAATAATGTGGAATGTAGTACACTTTAACGCCTTTTATATCACATTAAAGTGTTAGTTTTAGTTACCCGGATTTTCTTCGTCGACGTTTAGCACCTATTGTTTCTGTATAGAAAATGGACAGTGTACCCGCCAAAAGATCGAGGAAAAGATTTCAGCGTCACTGGTTCGATGTTGACGAAACTCTGAAGGTTTGGTTGGAAGAACTCCCTTCCGACGAATCGAAATGCGTCTGTAGAGTCTGCAAAAAAGTCTTTGGTTGTGGACTTACAGAAATACGCAAACATTCGTCCACACGGGCTCATAAAGATTACATGCAGCTTCTTCGTAACACCCTTCCGAGCCCGATGCAGAGGAGAACCAACCTGAAGAGTTTCACCAAGAATGGACATCATCGCGTTCCCTCCTTAACGAAGTAAGAACCGCTGAGATCCGATATGCGGCTTTCTTTGCCGAGAACAATATCGCGACCTCAGTGACCCCGAAATTTCTTGCTCTTATGCAAGATATCGGTGAAAACCCTGCCGTCTTGCAGGGTATGAGAGTAGGCCGCACGTAGTGCGCAAAAATAATATCGAATGTGCTTTGCGTTCGGGAAACCGAACGTATCGCAGATAACATACGGCATAGTACATTTTCTGTTTACGAAGATGAAACATCTGACTCCACAAACGATAAATGGCTAACATTAGTGGTCAGGTATGTAGAGCCATGTCGTTTGTCTGTAACGATAGAGCTGTTGCAGCTAATTCATCTTGATGCTAGCGACTGTTCAGCGGAAAAGATCTTCAAATCTTTTGAAAACTATTTGCTGAAAATGCAAATTTCGCTAAGGAACATCGCTGCTCTTAGCTGCGACAACGCTTCCGTCATGGTGGGACGCCATTCTTCATTTAAGAGAAAATTGCTCGAAAAAAATCCCAATGTGATCACTATGCCGTGCGTTTGCCATTCCGCAGCGTTGGCAAGTTGCGGCCAAAGCAAGCACTTGCGCTGCTTGTACTAGTATTTCCAAGGAATGCGACGATTTACTTCGCGGAGTCGCATCCTTCATCAATAGCAGGCCCAAATGGGCCGCTATTTTCCGCCAATTTCGGGAGAGTTACGGAAACTCTCCCACAAAAATTCTTAAATTAGCTGAGACACGCTGGCTGGCAAAGTACCAGTGTGTCAAAAGGTTTCTAGATACATGGGAGGATCTTTCTCGCTTTTTTCGGAGCATTCATTTTCAGAAAGGTCGGCAACTGCTGAGCATTTTTCTTCTCTGCTCAGCAAATCCGACATTAAAGGATATTTCTATTTAATGGAATATGTCCTGAATGCTCTGAACGTGTTTAATGCCTCGTTCCAAACTAGAGATACCCTAGTGCAGGAGTTGCAGCCCTCTTCTGCAAGACTGCTCCGCTTCTTCCTTCAGAATTTTCTGAAAAGACCCCTTTTAGAACATCTACAGTATGTTCGGGAAATTGATTTTTCTTCGGAATCAAACCAAGTTCCACTGAATCAAGTGCGTCTTGGACCCGACACCGAAGAGTACTTGGACGAGGCAATACGTCATGGGATGTCCGAAGTAGAGTTAGACTTCTTCCGGAAAAATTGCTTACAGTTCATATCACTGTAAGCAATGAAATAAGAAATCGTCTGCCCCATGACGACAAATTTCTGACGCAATTGACGGTCTTCAAGCCGTCCGTTGCATTGTTTAGTAGCGACAGGAGTTCTTCTTTCCGTAATGTCGCTGCAGTAGCCCAAAAATTGGGAAACTGTAATGCCGAAGCTTTGATGAATGGGTGGGACATTTTGTATTTCGGCATATCCCAATCCCAAAAAGACCATTGGGCACTGCTCTCTTTCGACAGCATGTGGATGGACATCGGCATGCATAAAAATTCGGACAACTGTCTCATTTTCCCACACCTAACATCTTTGGTGAACGCTGTCCGATGTCTGCCACACTCCAATGCCGAGGCAGAGAGGATATTTTCGATGCTACCTGACATTAAAACTAAAAACAGGAATAAATTAGGAACTGACCTCCTAAATTCCATGTGTGTGGTGCGCACATCCCTTAAAGCTAGGCAGGAGTCCAGCCGCACCATGTCTATCGATGATAGACATCTAACTCTAATGTCAGGGAAGCATTTACATGCTAGTTCGCCGGCTGCACAAAACTTTCATAAGTTAACATTGCACGCACCTGCGGACTTGTAAGGGTTGTATTTTCCATCAATTTTCTTGTTTTGTATATTGTACTAGTTGTACCCTTCTGGCGGCGGGTACATTTCTAATTTTTCAATTCAGCCGCAATTTTGTGTTCGGCCGACTTCGATCAGTGAAAAGTATAAGTATTTTCTAACACATACATATGTATATATTATTTGATTAAACTTTTTATTAATCGTTTTCTTTTTACTCCGCAGAACTTAGACTACTTGTACGCATATGTACATATATGTACAGGGTGTATAAAAAGTAATGGTCATCCGTCCTAGGGGTGAATCTACACCTCTGGATCGGTGGACATTTGTAAGAGAAACTTGCCGCAAAATTGTTTATAACAAAGAAAATTGTTGTTAAAGTTTTTTTTACATCAACACCTTCTACTCATCGAGGAGAGAAAAAGTTTGGAAGGAGCCATATGTCGCAAACAAATAGTTATTGAGATATAAGCTGTTAAAGTTTTTCAAAATTTGATTGTGTGGAATTATACGTATAGACAAAAGCCTACTACACAGTCCACACGTCCGTGTCGATGAGACAGAACACATGATCGTGTGCGTGCCTCAAGGCAAATGACATTTAAAGCGACGAATGTCCCTTTAAATTTTGTTTGCCTCGAGGCTCGAGGCACGCACACGATCATGTTCTGTCTCATCGACACGGACGTGTGGACTGTGTAGTAGGCTTTTGTCTATACGTATAATTCCACACAATCAAATTTTGAAAAACTTTAACAGCTTATATCTCAATAACTATTTGTTTGCGACATATGGCTCCTTCCAAACTTTTTCTCTCCTCGATGAGTAGAAGGTGTTGATGTAAAAAAAACTTTAACAACAATTTTCTTTGTTATAAACAATTTTGCGGCAAGTTTCTCTTACAAATGTCCACCGATCCAGAGGTGTAGATTCACCCCTAGGACGGATGACCATTACTTTTTATACACCCTGTACGTAAATTACGAGAAGCAGTGAATGGTGCTAAACGTCGACGAAGAAAATCCGGGTAACTAAAACTAACACTTTAATGTGATATAAAAGGCGTTAAAGTGTACTACATTCCACATTATTAGAATAATTGTAGTTTAATTATGATACATTTTACATGAACATTTTTATTGTCCACCTAGAAACGCCACTGTCTCGGAAGGAAATGGACATCCGAGAGAAGCAATGAAATTAGAGCATCATTGCGAAGAAAGATGAGTTTGCAATAACCTCAATAATTTATGGAATTCTATTATAATTATAATTTTGACTGTATTTTTTTATTACAGGACGACAGAAGATCAAATGAACTTGTGTATTATTGTAAGATCAATTTTTATATTATACAATTTATTTTATTATTTATTTAAGAACTAGTAAATCTACAAATTGTTTCGTAAAGTAAAAATACTTTCTGCATTTTCGTATTCTCCAGTCAGTCTAAATAAAACGTTGCTATGTATAAGATGAATACATATTTTTAACATACTTTGTATATGTAATTAAAAAAGTAATGGAAAGAAATGAATTTCAGTTTGGTTTCCGTAGGCGTAAAACCGTAAAGCAATACGCATGGAAAGTGCTACGAATATATTGTGGCTGTCGCAAGGCGCAAGCGCACAAGCAGCGCACACGGACATAGTAGAGCAGGGATGGGCACGGGTGGGGCCCCTCAAACGCCTGCTTCCCTCACCAATCTTCCTTTCCGTGGCGCTCCTCACGGCTCCGATGCACGAGGCCTGCGCACTGCTTGCGACGGACGAAGCGCGTCTTTCTTTCATAGTAACGACGGAAGCTGGTGGGGGACAGTAGGCGTTACGGCGGGGACGGCTTTGCCTCAATCAGGGATTCTAACCCAACGCCTAACCCTAACCCCTAACCAAGGAAGGTTACTGTAACCCATACTAACCATGAGGGATCGGTTTCGAAATTCCAGAAAGAGCAGGTTAACCCGCTCGTAGCGGGTTACTATGTAGTAGGTACGGATATATGAATGTGTAGGTAATGTTTATGTCAAATGAAAACAATTATTTAATCTTTGGCGATTGCTAAAAATAGTATTTATGTCTACTTTTGTACTGTAGTAAGAAACTTAAAATTATTAAAATTATTAAAAAAGTAACACTAATAAATACATAAAGAAACTAACAAACTATACA
The DNA here is from genome assembly GCA_963966675.1 of Lasioglossum calceatum. Taxonomy (NCBI): domain Eukaryota; kingdom Metazoa; phylum Arthropoda; class Insecta; order Hymenoptera; family Halictidae; genus Lasioglossum; species Lasioglossum calceatum. Next base: position 49,205 of record OZ016542.1, read on the forward strand.
TATAAAAACATATTCATATAAACTATATAAACGTAGCTATTGTAAAAATGCATTTGTCCGGATAACCATTATATGGTCTATAATTGAATGATGCAATCTTGATCTCTGATCATTGAGAATGAATTTTAAACCCGAAAATATTCTCTCGACGGATACTTGCGTTGCAGGACATGCGTGAACCGTATTCGCAAGTAAACGTAATTCTGAAAAATTATTATCCCAAAACTCCAAAATATTTTGTTGTTTATTAATTCTCGGACTTTGAGAAAATGAATTTAACGCCGCAACGATATTGCATACTGAGTGTGACGAGTTTTGCCGTTCCGCATCTTTTTTTAGTAGTAATGTTTCGATATCATCAGATGATGAGATGAAGATGTTGTCGCTGGAATTTTCGGTTATTTTTTTACAATTCAAAGACTCACAATGCTTCCAAGTATTTAATAAATGAGCAGTAGCAGTATTCTGTTCGTTTTCAGATAATAAATTTTTATATCTCGGGTCTCAAAATATCGAAGCTAATAAACATTTATTACCCAAAATTTCATTTTCGCGATTCTTTATTGTATTTAATAAGATTTTGGCAAAATTGTTATCTATTTTTTCTAAATTTAATCTACACTGTAACCATACTACGTAAAAATCGCCCATTAATAACTGTTCATACTGCATTTGTTTAGTAGCTATTTTTGGTGGTTCAAGACTACTTATCAAAATTCCTTAATACTATCCCATTCATCTTCAAGTAATGTTGTATCATTCATTTCACAACAAAAATCTTTCAACTCATATAATCTTTCCAACATATTCAGTGTAGAATTCCATCTAGTTACGCAATCTAAGATGGGCCTACGGAGTTTCATATTTTTCAATACAATTCCTAAAGTAGGGCTGCGGAGATTCCTCACTAGTTGGCGTATTTTTAGCAATAAATCCTGTATATTGAAAATTTTTATTGCATCCTGAACTGCAAGTTGAAGAGTGTGTGCAACGCACCTCACTCCTATTAATTCAAAATTATTATCATCCGAAGGAAATAACTGTTCACCTTCTAAATAATATTCTTCGTGATATTCGCTAAGAAAATCTTCATCCATGTCATTATTTTCGTTAGCATCATCATCATACTTTCCTTGTTCATCTCCAAGGAGACGAATCATCTTCACCATATTGGCACCGTTATCTGTCGTTATGGAATATATATTTTTAGCAGTAAGATTATACTCTTTTAATACCTCGAGTATTCAAGTTTTTAAATTTTCGCTAGTATGCCTGACAAATATTTCTTTTAATCCTAGCGTCCTTATAACTATTTTTTTATTTAATATATATTGGGCATTGATCCCTATGAAGGATCTAAATTGTCTTGTTACACCGTCAATTTTTAATGAAATTAATTTGTTACTCATTTCCGTTTTTATTTGACGTCTCACATTATTACCTTTATTAATAATGGCTTCGCGAATATTAGTTTTATTAATCGCGGTGCATGGCTTTAGTACCTGGAGGATTGGGTCGAGTATTTTTCGAAAACCTGAGTCCTCCACGATACTCAAAGGTCGATCATTTATTGTTACTAATTCTACACACGAGTCAACAATAGATTCTATTGTTATTGGAATCGCCGTTGAGGTTGAAGTTGAAGCCGACGTCGACGGTGAAATTGAAATTGTTGAGGAATCTTCAATTCTCCTACTTTTCCGTCTTTCCTTCCACATGGTAACGATCGTAAATTCATCAGGATGATGGTATTGTAAATGTCGCGTTAAATTAGCAGCATGATTTCCCTAATGTAATAAACCTTGCTTTTAAAATATTTTATCATTATAAGTTATTATTAATCGATATGACTTACTCGTAATTTTATTCCACATTCACTAATAACACACTGAGATTTATTTTCAATCTCATCGAAAAAAAAGTATTGTCGCACAGGATGATCCATTATACAATGCACTTTGAATAAAGTAGAAAAAAAACAGAAACCGAAGTCACAAATAAATATTCACATAGAGTATAAATATGATATATTTACTAGTGTAAGAAAAAACTTCGTGCCGTATTCAATCTGTATTCCTCTAAATTCGATCGAGAACTAAGTCAGAATCGCATCTTCACAAACATTACTTTGTCGCCGAAAAAGTGACGATCGGCGACTGATGACGCTACACAAAAAAAGAAGATCGGGCTGACGATCGATACGAGTGTCGATAGACAATATTAAAACAATACAGTCATGTTCATTTATTTATTATATCAGGTCATTCAGTATGAAACTTAACAAATAAAACACTTTCGAATACATCTGTCAAGTTTCATACTTAACGACCTGATAATTCATGTATTAGTTGGAAACATGATACACGGGGCCTATTTACGGAAACCCGTATTTTTTTTCTTTTCTTGGTTTTACGTCGCATCTCAACCGCTAGGTTATTAGCGACGGGACCTACGGTTTATTAAGGTGGATTCCGAACCACCTTCGGCACCAAAGTTCTAAATGGCACATGGAATATTTCCAGAGGTGCCGGCGGCGGGATTCGAACCCGCGACCACGGAGTCCGCAATCGCGCGCTCTATCCACTGAGCCACTGCGCGCCCAGAAACCCGAATGAACCGAGTTAACCGGGTTACTTGGGTTATTGCTTCTTTGTCTAACCCGGTCAGTCGGGTTCTACGGTTACGGGAACAGAACCCGGTTAGGGTTAGGATTCCTATCCCTGGCCTCAATTGAGGCAAAAATGCCCATCCCTGTAGTAGGGGTACGCTGGTGACTGTAGCGCTCGGGCGCGTTGGAAAGGAACGTAGGGGCAATAGTGGGCTATGGTGGGGGTATGCTGTGGTACGGTTTAGTACCACAGTACCACGGTTCTGGCATCACTGCGCTCGACGGCTCGACTGTCTGTCCATGTCTGTCTCTGTCAGTGCCCCGATTTGATGATTCGTACACCCGAAACATGACAGCTTCGCCTGATATTTTTTAGTGCAACCTGGCTGTATTATTATCCCATTTATGCCGTGTTTGAGCTTATTTTGATCGGGAAAACATTTTCAACCGATAGGTAATGATATCATTATGATAACGTTCACATTAAGTAATATGGGTTCCAGTTAGTAAATGCCAATACGCTGTGCGTTACAATGTTGCCTCTGATGCTGAATCACGACCGTATCGAACGTCGCGTCGTGTGCCTCCTAGAAACAACAATGTAAGCGTTTCACCATCACTTATTAATAGTAATAAAATGTTTGTTGCGATTCATAATTCTGCCATGGAAACATTGTCAATCGATTGTTCGCTGGTTCAATGGTTCGCTGATGAAAACAAGTCTAAACACGCCACAAATCAGATAAGTTAGAGGCATGCCCAAAGCCCAACTCGACGGCTGGCGAGCTTAAAGCGCAAGATCTCGCTTCAGTTCGTGACAGTGTCGCCAGAGAGGTGCCGAAACGGGCGCCTCTTACTCTCCTCCTTTTCCCCTTCCACTAACCCATTCCACCACCATGAACATACTCCAATGTCCCCCACTAACAAGGAGAGTCCATGGTAGTCGGAATCAGGGGGAGAAAACTCTTATGTATGACCTTGGACTGCTTGGATTTAGTTGAGGGAATTAGGATAGATGGCACCACGATCACAGCACATCACGTGATTAACCATGATTGGACATGACTGATGTTGAATCCCTGGCGCTATTGGTCGCTTGGTCGCTACTATTTGATCATGAAGTTCTTACTGCATGTGTTTGATTATAACCTCCAAAATCACTGTCAATTGTCAATCACAGAGTCTCGACCATTGTTGCGGACTACGATTTTTCAATTTATAGAAGACATTTTTATATTGTTTTTATATTCTTTCATGTTGTGTTGAAAATTTGATTAATAAGCTTCAAAAAAGGAAGTTTGCTGAGTGTCAAATCAATTGTAGAAATAATTTTTCAAAATTGAGCGACACTCAGTGAACTTATTTCATTAGAACTTATTTTTCGAACTTTACTTTGTGCATAATAATACATTTTTTTAAAGGATAGTGAGGTGCAGATGTGGAGTGCAGCAGCAAGTATAAAAATTGAAACATCTAATATCATTATAATATTATTCTGTATTATGTATATATGTATTATTATATAATAAAATATTGTTAAAATGAACTATTGTTACAAAACATGTTATGTCCTTTTACTTCTAACTGCTTCTAACGTTAAAGTAATCGTACTGTGCAGTGCTGTACAGTAGGTATATGTGTGTGTATGTTGGTGTATGTGTATATCAGTGTATATGTGTTATAAAATAGTATAGCTATATATATAGGTTTTAGTTGAGGGAATTAGGATAGATGGCGGTGCTAAGGTCCATACATTATACATGGGAGATTGCCCCCCCTGGTCGGAATCCGGATTTTCCTGAAACTTGCAGGATTTGAAGATGACGTACCCAAGTGTACTCTAGCAAAGCAGTAGCGCGCGCTTCTCAAGATTTCCCGAGAAATTTGCATTTGAAAATCGGTATATACGCGTTCATAAGGAGTTCGCGTTAACCTATGAATATGATGCGCAGTGGCCGAGGGCGCTACGAGAAAGACTGGTAATCAGTAGGTCGCTGGTTCGAGTCTTGCTGTGTCGACATTTTTTAAAAATCTTTTTTTCTGTTTTTATCCTAAAATTGATGAAATCTACCATTAAACAATTATTTTTTAAATAGAAAATGCATGTTTTTTATTTGTGGGTATTGAAAAAAATCGAACATAAAAATAATACAGTGTTATATTTACTTTATTATTTTTTTGCTCATTCTTTATTAATAAAAAAATTACGTGTCAGTATGACACGACCCAGAATGATACTCATCGTAAAAGCATGGGAAACAATAATTTTTTCGGCATCTAGCACACACTATAAACGGAGCGTTTGTACAAGAGCACGCCGTTTTCAGGAGTTGTATCGGAAAACACACTTCGTTAACATTCATAAAAATTTTTCTGGTATCGCAGAGATTGAATAGTAATTTTTATTTTTGATATAGAATATTATTTTCTATTTATACCTCTCGGCATCTGCCTGGATAAAACTTCTTTCGTGTTTGCACAAAGCAATTAAGCATGTAAGACCGTAGACCAGTGATGCCAGAATCGTGGGACGTGGGATTTTTCCCCTCCGCTCGCTTAGCCGGATCGGCCCCCCACTCTGTCGTACCATCGGCTCCCTACACACGAACGTACCTCTACTTTGCCCGTGTGAGTGCCAGCTCGATTGCACGCACGCTACACACACAAGCGTACCTCTAGCCTGTCCGTGTGAGCTGCCTATTTGACTCGATGCGTTCCTTCGAAATTCACGTTTTACCGAAGTTTCGAATGCATGAGCCGCAATCTGGAGATAGCGCGCTCAATTCAAATCGATTCTCGGCGCGGCGCGATGTACATTTAGGTATTACTTTTGATATAAAAAAGATATCGAAGCGAAATTTGGACTAAAATGTTTTTTAAAACCGGGTTCAATGGTCCATCCTAAAATATATGTTTTGTATTTTTTAAATAATTTTTTCCATTGATTTTTGGGATTAAGATGGTCCAGGGGGCCCCTAACATTCGAATAAAATGCATATTTTGTATTGAAGTTGTAGAGATACCAGTTCTATAAAAATTTAGTAGCCATATATTATTGAAACAATTGTCCTTAATATTTTTCATAATTTTTTGTAAATTGTGTCGTTGTTAAAAAAGTTAAGAATTAATTTCTTCAATACTTCTTTTCTTTTTGTAGGTGTATTATGTAATTGTTACGGATGACGAACAGGTGTTCAATATCATCTCTGGCAGGAACCGTCCTAGATAAACGAACAGAGCCACCCTAGATAAATCGACATAGCTGTTTAGTTTAGTTTAGGGCCCAAACATATGCACGACCATCAGGTCGTTGACAAAATACGAATGTTCACTCAAAGCGTACTGACAAGTACCACCCGTCATTGCAGGGGTATATAAGCCCTTGCATTTCTACTCTCGTGGGCTAGTACTATCGTAATCACGAATCGTGTCGCGTCGTGCTGCATCTCGGAAGTCAACTACCAGTGAGATCGGGCTGAAGTTCTCCTTCGAATCAAAAGTTAACCGTATAGATTCCGCGAGTTCGGTGTAAAATCTATTAGGCAGTGAAAAGGTTGCTCCGAGACCCCCGCATTGCCAGTTCGTCAACACCGTGCATCTTACAAGGAGAACCCCCGCTCTGTCCCTCACGGATTTAGTTCAGACTTTACAGAGTTATAGATCTCGTTCCCCTGATTACGAAAATACCCCATTATAGGCGCAGAGGCTCAATAGTTTTCGAGATATTTGCAATTAAAGTTTCATTTTAACAGATTTTTAAAAAGCAAAAAATATTTGTTACGCTGGGAGAATTATATCAAGAACGGGGGTACAATTTATGACAAGTACAATGCCATTAATCAGTGGACATATGATAGATTCAAAGAGGCTCGTGCAAACTTTCAACAAGTAACCACACGGGATTTGCAACAGTGGGCTCTAGCAGCAGCCAGTCAATACAAAACAAACAGGAGTAATAGATCTAGTGTTTCTTCTATAAAATAATAAGTATCATTTTCAATTAGTCTTTTAGCGAATAAAAATATTTTATTTAAAATTTATTTAACATTGAAAATGCATTTTCCATGAAAAAAAACAATAAAAAATAATTTACCACGAAGGGATTCGAACCCGGGCCTGCGGCGTAACAGTTCAGCTCGCTGCTGTTACGTCACACCACTGCTTGGTAAAAATCTCAACTAAGTTTTCACTTATATAAATAAAGCGAAAGACGCTCAGAACTTTTTACTTCTCTTAATATCTAGAAAACTATTGCGCGTCTGCGCCTATAATGGGGTATTTTCGTAATCAGGGGAACGAGATCTATAACTCTGTAAAGTCTGAACTAAATCCGTGAGGGACAGAGCGGGGGTTCTCCTTGTTAGTTTAGGTAATACACATCTTCTTTCAATTCTTTCTATTCCAAATTCAATTCATTCGCGACAATTACACAATTGTAACACTAATTCGTATAATCAGAATATATTTGTGTTCTTTGATAATTAACGCAAATTCATTAAACCCATAATTATCGTCCAATATCCTAATCGAGTAATTGAACGTCCCCACACGATACAATCTTACCGCTCGGATTGTATCATTAAATTATACTAGTTACGAGGCTTATTAACTATCCTAACAGCTCCCTGATTTCGCATCAGATTCGTCTGTGCTTTTATCCAACCTCCTAGCGGCTCCCCAATTTCGCATTGGGTTCGTCCGCGTACCTTTAACTAACAAACTGATACCATATTCCTAGTGTAACAACACTTCGCCGGCCACTCGTGCTGCTCGCGGCCCTGGCTCGTAACATAATATTGAATATTTTTACATACAGAAAAATTATGTACTAACTTAAAAATGCAATATAAAATACTTTATTTGCCCTATATTTCAATATGTGAGCATATTTCTCAACAGTTTCTTCGGCAGCAAACTTTTGGCTCGTGATCGAATCCCGCACCGAATATGTAATTCCTTTTTTCTTTAAACACTTTTTTTTGTTCTTTGTTCATCATATAATTATTGCAATGAGATTTTACTTACAATACTATTTTTAAATTGCGGATGGAATATAGTAAAAATAATGGCTGGCCATCTATTTCTCCGTTGGTACTTTGCCGTTTTTTGAGTGTTACATCAGTTATAAACAAATGGTTCGAAATTTTCCTTACCTCCTGCGCCAAACGAAATTGTTGGGAGTTATCCTCATATATTGCAATATAACGTAAATAAAATGTTTTGTATTGCATTATTAAGTCTGTACATTATTTTTCTGAATATAAAAATATTCTATATTATATAATACATCTTCAAAAAAGTAAAGAAGTATCGAAAAAATTGATTTTGATTTGTTTAACACCGATACAATTTATAAAAAATTCTGAAAAAAATTAAGTGCAATTGTTTGAATAATTTACGACTACTGAATTTTTATAAAACTGGTATCTCGAAAACTTCAATACGAAATATGCATTTTATTCGGATGTTTAGAGATTATCAATTTCTTTAAACATGTTTGCATAATCCAAAGAATCTGACAAAAATCTCAGTCATGTGTGCTATAAAGTAGAATATTCGTGAATTTTTTCGTAATTGTTTATTGAGCATGGTTTGACTAAAAATCAATTTGCGTTTGGGGGTTCTCTTTACCATCTTAACCTTAAAAATCAACGAAAAATATTACTTAAAAAGTATAAAACATATTTTAGGATGGACCATCAAATCCGGTTTTTAAAAAACATTTTAGTCCAAATTTCGCTTCGATATCTTTTTTAGATCAAAAGTTATAGCAAAATGTGCACCGCTCCGCGCCGAGAATCGATTTGAATCGAGCGCGCTACCTGCAGATTGCGGCTCATGCATTCGAAACTTCGGTAAAACGTGAATTTCGAAGGAACGGATCGAGTCGAATAGAACAGTTCACACGGACAGACTAGAGGTACGTTGTACGGTTGTGTGTAGCTCGTGCGTTGTAAAAGTACCGTAATCCGTAAGCCGTAAGGAGCCGATGGTACGACAGAGTAGGGGGCCGAGCCGGGTAAGCGAGCGAAGGAGAAAAATCCCACGTCCCACGATTCTGGCATCACTGCCGTAGACTGAACTAAATCCCCGTCGCGCATGCGCAACGTGCCACGGTCATCAGAGAGAGGGTACCTGTATTTCCCTCGATTTTCTCGATCTGGCGACACTGGTTCGTGAGCCGGGTCCTGAGCTGGCTGGTACATACATACTAGGGAGAACTGCAACAGTGTGCGTGTGAACGTGTGCTACACTGTCACACTTATTGTTCGTGGGTTCTCTTTCCATACGCCCGAGCTGAGTTTCGGCTCATGAGCTGGGGAGGCGCTCTTTGCATAAAAAATTATTCGTCAAAAATTTGTAAGCGATTCTAATTTCGAGACGTTTCAACACTTACGCTCTTCGCGAGGGGACGGCTGTATACTTTTCCTCACGAAGAGGCTAAGCGAAACGAAATGCAGGAACAAGCTTTGGCACGTCCACGTGGAACCCCCGCCCCCCCATTTTTCCAAAAGATGTTTTTAACTCGATGAGACCGAGGCCAGTCAATCCGATCTCAATACGACTTATACATAGAAATACTGGGTGAACATTATAAAGCGTTACAGACGAATATCTCCAAAAATATTTATTATACGCAAAAATGTTTAAGATGGAAGTTGTTCAGTACCGAGGGGGGCATCATTCGTTGGGGCTTTTATTTTTACCGGTGGACACTCCAAGGGGAGGTGAAGGTCAACTTTCTTTTTTTCAACAGAATGTCCTATTTCTCATACCATAAATCGAGAGACTATCAAATTCTGAATATACAAGTGTTGACCTTCATATATCCTAAACCTAATAGTTAACGAGATATTGTCCAAAGAAGAAACAAAATTTTTTCGATAATATCTCGTTAACTACTAGATTTAGGACATGTGGAGGTCAATACATTTTTACTCAGAAAGTAGGTCTTTCCATTTAAAAAAATCAAGGTGACCTTCTGCTCACCTTGGAGTGTTCATCGGGAAAAATAAAAATCCCACCACATGATGTCACCCTCGCTACTGAACTACTTTCATCTCAAACATTTTTGCGTATAATCAATATTTTCCGAGATATTCGTCTGTAACGCTTTATAATGTTCACTCTGTATATTCATCACATAATACGATAATACTTTTGGATTTCGTCGTTAAACCTCTTTTTCCCAGCTTGATCACCGATCCACTAGCCACCCATCCTACATATTAATTAATCCACTTAATTCTTTTAATCGAACTCCTTATTATTCGGAACAGCATGCGTCAAATAAAAGTTATTCCGCTTTTTTGCTTGTTTCTGTTCCCACAGATCGATTCTTGGAACAATTATGTATTAAAAAAGTGTAAGGAAATAATGCTCGTTTATGAAATATTAAGTTGGAACGAAAGTTCGTAGCCTTTTTAAATCAAAATTCAAAGATAAAATTAAGATATGTATTTATAGGTTTATTGAATAACATGGTAAGTCACTTAAAAAATGGCAAAAAGTAATAGAAGAGAATGGAAAATATGTTAGTTATTGAACAAATCTATGTAGAAGTATCATAATTTCATGTTTGAGTTTTAATTTTAAAACGCTACGAACTTTCGTTCCAACCCAATTTTTTGATATTACAAATTTAGGTATCTCATATAAAATTTGAAGTGGGAATTGTTCATTTTCCTAAAATAATGCACTTACATAGGATATTTCAAGGAATTTTTTGTCTTTGATATTAGTTCTGATGCTAATATTTTGAACCTAAAAATAAACACCATAACATCGTCTGAAATATCAGTTTATCTCGAACACGTTCGTCGAAGAACGTAACACGAAACAGTGGTCTGGTCCACCGATGAAATGCCGTCGGTGGCCTTCTGGTTCTCACTCCAGTCAGAATCTAGAGGGCGTAAGAGAACACCGAAATATTCGCGTCTCACCAACTCCCGTAAGGCTGGCAGTCTTTAAGGGTGCCGGTCCGTATTTGACCTTGACAACTTTTCGATGGTCATGCCAGAAACGAACGAGCGGCCGCTAGAAGTAGCTAAGTAATAACATTTCTGTCCAGTAGGGGAGCTGGGTACATTTTCTAGAGTCGCTGCATCAGTAAATGTTGCCGGGTAAGTCAGGAGCAAGCGTGACGTCACACAGTGTCGGTGTACTCGACGCTGAGTGTGGCACACACTCACCACTCGGGCAGCGTGTACGTGTGCCTAGACGGTTTGCAAAGGTTCGTCTGTTTTCGAACCACGTCTCGTTAATGCACATTTGGAGCCCCTACGTGGTCTCAATCGCTAGATAAAAGATCAAGCTATTGCGCTTGCACCCCAAGGTGGTCGACTTTTACGTTTTCGAAGCGTAATTTTCATTATTCGGCAGCAAGATGTCTGTTCGGGAGGCTCTGCAAGCAGGCTTGACTAGCCGTACCGCAAAGTGCACCCACACAGTCACCGCTCGTGCAGCGTGTACGTGTGTCTAGGCGGATCGCAAGGATCCGAGATGCTTCAAACCATTTCTCGTCTTTCGCCGCATCCTCCGCCGCGTATCATCCGCCGCATTATAAGTTATTATTATTGGGACCTTCAGTGATACAGTCAGAGACGCTAGTAGCTTCGCTGAAACACTTCCTTAAGTTATTATTATTATCCTGCATATTATAAAAATGGAAACAATTAATTTAACAATAAATTATTAGGTTGGAACAAAAGTTCGTAGCGTTTTTAAATAAAAATTCAAAGATGAAATTAAGATATTTAGTCATAGGTTCATTGAATAACACATATGTAGGGGTGTGAACGTTTAGAGTGACTGTGGACGCGACATCGTGGCGCCAACGTGTTTGGGTCCTGCATGAAAGGCAGTCTGTTTGGGCCAATTAGGCCGAGGTGTGAAAGAAGAGTGTTTGCGTCTTAGCGACAAGCGTCAAGTGGCTAGGGGTGCCAAACGCAGGGCGTACGTGAGCGACTGATTTTGCCGCATGGATGCGAGACTGATAGATAGAGAATGAGAGTGCGAGAGAGAAGAATGAAAATGAATAAAAGGAACGAACGCAAGGGCTGAGAGGTCAGAAGTGTGAGAGTCGAAAGAGAGTGAAGTTGCGATTTGCGAGTTGCGAGATCTGAGCTGTGAAGAGCTAATAAAGTGCAAGTATTAGAAATATTAGAGTCAAATTATTTTACCCGATACGCCACGCTCAAGGTATAGGAGTTCCTAAAATATTCCTACACATACATTATAAAAATTGATTGATTTATTAATAGCATATTTAAATATATATACAGGGTGTCCCAAAATTCCTTCAACAGTCGGAAATGGGAGGTTCCTGAGATCATTTGAAGCACCATTTTCCTTTGCAAAAATGTTAACCGCGGCTTTGTTTAGGAATTATTAACGAAAAACACGGACCAATCAGAACGCGACCTAGACGCGAGTTGGCACAGTTGGCCCGGCGCGCCTACTGTTTATTGGCCGATTGTGCCAACTCGCGTCTAGGTCGCGCTCGGATTGTTCCGTGTTTTTCATTAATAACTCCTAAACAAAGCCGCGGATAACATGTTTGCAAAGGAAAATGTTGCTTCAAATGACGTCAGGAACCTCCCATTTCCGGCTGTTGAAGGAATTTTGGAACACCCTGTATAGTTTGTACGCGCGCCGGGGAATAGCAGGGGAACGCAAAGTGCACATTTTATAATTTATAATTTATTATAAAAGGTGTTTATTATATAATTTATTATAATTTATTGTAAAAGTAAAAATAATACGGGCCGCCTCCTCGGCCTCCGCCGCGCCGCGCCGCGCATGCACAGTGGGAACATTGGACCAAACTCGATTCAAAATCAAAGAACTTTCGATAGAAATGAGGTAGAGCGATGACATTTTTAAAAAATTAAAGCTGAAACTTTGTAGAATATGGGAAGAATAGGGAGATCATGGTACGAACGTTCATTGACCTTGAAAACATTCGTTAAACTTGTAGAATTTCAAGAAAATGTGGTTCTCCGTGCGGCGCGGCGGAGGCCGAGGAGGCGGCCCGTATAATTTTTTTACTTTTACAATAAATTATAATAAATTATACAGGGCGGGGCAATAACTATTAGCACCTCAAATATCTTTGTTGTTTCTAAAGATACGTAAAATATGGTAAGGACAAAGTTAATGGTACAATGGGGCTGACACGATGCAACAAAAAAAGTTTGTTTTTATGTCATTTTTTTGGAGATATCAAGGTCACCTTGACTTTTTTAAATGGAATGTCCTATTTTTTATACCATAGATCGATAGAGTATCAAATTCTGAGTATAAAAGTGTTGACCTTCATATGACCTAAACCTAATAGTTAACGAGATATTATCCGAAGAAGAAAGACAATTGTTTCGATAATATCTCGTAAACTATTAGATTTAGGACATATGGAGGTCAATACATTTTTACTCAGAATTCGACGGTCTATCGATTTATGATACAGAAAGTAAGTGTTTCCAGTAAAAAAAAACAAGGTGATCTTGAAATGTCCTCTATACCTCCTCCCACGCAGAAAATGTTTATGTCCCAATATGCCCCCCTCTATACCGTGCAAATTTTGTTCATAACATTTTTCCATATTATTACAAATAACGGAGATATTCAAGGTAAACACAGTTATTGCCCTACCCTGTTTACAAAACTTACACGGTACAGAGGGGGTCATATTGTGACTAACATTTTCTGCGTGGGTGGAGCCATAGAGGACATTTCAAGATCACCTTGACTTTTTTACTGGAAACACTTACTTTCTGTATCATAAATCGATAGACCGTCGAATTCTGAGTAAAAATGTATTGACCTCCATATGTCCTAAATCTAATAGTTTACGAGATATTATCGAAACAATTGTCTTTCTTCTTCGGATAATATCTCGTTAACTATTAGGTTTAGGTCATATGAAGGTCAACACTTTTATACTCAGAATCTGATACTCTATCGATCTATGGTATAAAAAATAGGACATTCCATTTAAAAAAGTCAAGGTGACCTTGATATCTCCAAAAAAATAACATAAAAACAACATTTTTTTTTTGCATCGTGTCAGCCCCATTGTACCATTAACTTGGTCCTTACCATATTTTACGTATCTTTAGAAACAACAAAGATATTTGAGGTTCTAATAGTTATTGCCCCACCCCAGGGTGAGGCAATAACTATTAGCACCTCAGATATCTTCGAAACTACAAGTTTCACAGAAATATTTGCTGAAATAAAATTGCACAGTACAACGGGGGCCATCCGGTGGCGATAATAGTTTTTTTAAAGGTGGAGGTAGTTCGGACATTTGAAGGTCACCTTCACTTTTTTAAATGGAATCAGGTATTTTTTAATACATCAATCGATGCAGCTGGACATTCGTTATAAAAAAGTACTAACCTATGCATGTCGAAAAGTTAGTAGTTCAGGAGATATTTCAATTTAAATAATTCTAAAAAACCATTAGTGTCGTACTAAGACGTTGCACTAGCAAGTAAACAGTAACGTCTTAGTAATGGTGTCTTAGAGTTATTTCAATTGAAATATCTCCTGAAGTACTAACTTTCCGACATACATAGGTTAGTACCTTTTTATAACGAATGCCGCGTGCTAATTTCGTAGAATTGCGAGTCCTGTGTTGCGTCGAGTATCGAAGCGCTCGCGTAACCGTTCCCATAATACGTTATAAACTTTATCATTGCAATAAAGAGCTCCAGACAATTTCGTTGTCGATAATTCAACCTGTGAGATCTGTCCTACCGAGAGGGCTGTCCTAGTTTTCCTGTGTCCGAACACCATCTGGCCTCGTCGCGTCGTCGTTTTCGATCCGCGTGTCTCGAAGATTCGACTCTCGAACTTGGCTTCCCCGAGCAGGGTTGCCATATGACGCCCCTTACGTTTCCGTCCCTCGCCTAGATGCTGCCTACGCTATCCCCACTCTTACCACTACCGCTGGCGCGACTGAGTGCTAGAATGAGAGCGGTAGCATGCTACCGACTCGGTCGCGCCAGCGGTAGTGGTAAGAGTGGGGATAGCGGAGGCATGCATCTAGGCGAGGGACGGAGACCTAAGGGGCCTGGCGAGACTCGCATATGGCATCCCTGTCCCCAAGTCCGAGGATCGTATCGCGTTCCGCGTGGCACCTCCGCGGTATCTGGCGCCCGAACGACCGTTCATCTCGTGGGAAAATCGTAGGATCTTCGAGTCTTGTCTTGTCTCGGGCGGAGCGTGCGTACTCGGCAAAACGCGGCCCGGTCTCAGTGCCCGCAAGGCCCGAAGTCGGTCGTTTTCCCGGATTTTACAACCCGGCGGAAAAAGACTAACGTGACAAGATATATCGCCAGCTGTAAACACAGCGTAAAAATTCAACAGGTTATAATCCCAGGTGCATTGCTTGAAACCGCATCTCTATCTCTATATATCTCTATCTCTATCTCTATCTCTATATATAATAAAATCGTGTCTGTCTGTCTATCTGTTTGTGACGGCATCAATTGAGAACGGCTGAACGTAGAAAGCTGGGGTTTGAACCATTAGACGCGGCGTTTCTTCGGGACGGTTTTAGGCCAAACCGCATTCGAAAAAGTCCATTCGTTAAAAAGCTATGACGTCATTAGTGATCAAAGACGCTCTCTTTTGGGCACGTTTCTGCTTATAAGTTTTGACTGGTAGCACCTATATTCAATTTGAGTTACCCTTTGGGAGAGGGAGAGAGATGGAGACGGAGAGAGAGGGGGAGAGCAGGAAAGAGTGGGAGAGATAGAGGGAGAAAGAGAGGGAGATAGAGGGGGGGGGAGAAAGTGTGTGAGAGAGTTTACACGAATTTACACGAATGCAAGTGTAAGGTTGGTAACAGCGAACGGTAACCGACAGCCACGAGATTGGCTACAAGGACCGATCGTCAATGTTTGTATGGACCTCAGGACTGTGCGTAATTCTGCGGGGGCGTCGGGAAGACGGAAGGGGTATCAACCTGTCGGCCATCTTGACATGATCAATATGTGGTGCGTGGTCTATAGGCGACTTTAAATACTAGTGTAGCGTCTGTAGCACGTGGTCTGTACAATACACGCGATAGCAGTACGCCAGAATCATTTGGTGCCCGGTACATGTGCGGTAAAGTTGGTGAATCCTCGTGGCTTTGTGTTTTCTGCGCGTTGATACACATTAATTTGTAAAAATACTAGTGTGTATTGTGAAAGGTTCTGTTCCATGCTAAAAATGTAGTAACCGACGAGATACTACCAGCGCCTGTGCTATTCAGCGAGACCCGTAACCGGGCGCGACCGGGCGCACCGACGAGATACTATTAAGGGTGCACATTTGGGGCCCCTACGTGGTCACAATCGCTAGATAAAAGATCAACCAATTGCGTTAGGTGTCTAAAATGGCCTGATTTTGCGTTGTGGAGGCGTAATTTGCATTATTCGACAGCATGTAGCGGTGCGGCGAGAAGCATCGAACGGCGCGACAGTGCTGCCAGTGTCAAGACACATACATTTTCTTAAATATCGAGAGATTTCGGGTTCTTATAGAAAAAGTAGACACCAAGCGCAATTGCTGGGACACATACAATGTCAATGCAACGTTTATTATGTTAAACTATACGTGTTTAAACACACAGTTCGAAAACAGACGAAATTTACCCCTAAACGGAGGGTTGAGTAACAAGTATAGTTCCGGCATTTTTCGCTACGAGCGCTGGTATCTGTTTCCGATCATTCAGTCACTGTATCGGTAAAACAGAGGACGAGAAAAAACATATTGCCGCTAAGTTAGGCTTCATCCGTAAACGTGACGTCACTATACGGCTCACGATGATGCTGCGTCGGTGTGCTCGAGTGAGAGTGTGTGACACACACTCACCGCTCGGGCAGCGTGTACATGTGTCTAGGCGGATCGCAAGGGTTCGGGAAATGACAAACCATTTCTCGTCCTTCGCCGCATCCTGCACTAGGTATACTATATCTATACCATGCCATACCTACCTGTACCTGCTATAGCATAGAGCACTGTGGTCGTCACGGGGAGCGAGACGCGCGGGAGGCACGAAAACTGGTTGAACAATAGCCGGCGTTGCCGACCACTGATTCAAACCATTTCTCGTCCTTCGCCGCATCTTCCGCCGTAGGAAACCGGAGAGGGAATTATTTCAAAATCTTCAATGGGAAACCTTTTTTTATAGCAAGTCTTGGTTGTTCCTGGGTAAAGCTAAAAGTAGTTTCTGATTTATTGATAAACAAATCAATGAATTTTTCCAACTGCTTTAGATTGCAACGACATCTGTGAAAGAAATTACACCAATAATATCAAATCAATGGAGAACCAAGATTTGCTATAAAAAAGGGTTTCCCATTGAAGATTTTGAAATAATTCCCTGTCCCACCCCCGGTAGGTGGGGGTGGGTGGTCAATTATGGTGCTATTGAATAGAATTTTTAAAAATATCAAATACGTCTACTTTCATTTTTCTGATCTAATGTGTATTTCTCGAGAATCCCCAATTTTCAACGATTTTTTACCCATTTTGATTTTTGTCCATTACAGCGCCATCTGTGAACCAAAATGCAAAAGCTCCTAGGTAAAATTTGTGTATTTTTTTCTGGAGAATCCAAATCTGCAAGGAAAAATGGGGGTTCCCATTTAAGTTTTTTATCTTCTCCCACCTCCACCCCCAGGGGGTGGCGGTGGGGGGTCCAGTTTGGTATCATTGGATGTCCCCCTTCGCGACGAACAACTTTCATTGTCCACTTGTTTTGACCCGATACATAGTTCTCGAGATATTTCAATGTCTTCAGATAAAAAGACCACCCTGTACAGTAAAAGCTCCTTCGTTGTCCAAAGGCCGGGAGTTTGAGCGGACAACGACCGTGCCCGGACACTATTTTTGGTTTATGACTGCGTCTTTAGTGAAACGGCCAGCCGTTAAATGACAAAAAAAAGCATTCGCAGTCAAAAGCAGTCAACTGTCTGGCTTTAAAAAACTCCTTATTTCCTTGCCATATTCCTTTCCTATTGTTCTCCGTTCTGCGTGGGTCTAGACAGTCCTGGGACACATCTGGCGACCAGATCCACGCAGGCCTAATCCTCTCGTTGACAGGCAGTGGAGTGGGTAGGCACTGGACAAACGATCGTGCCCACGATTCAGGACAACGAAGGAGCGATTACTGTACCATCTTTGCTTACCATGTTTCAATTATATAAATTGTTTTGTGTTTTTTGTGTGCCCATCATTACACAAAATTATAAAAATACGAAAGGGTCAGTGTTCCAATTTTTGTTGAACTTTTTTGAATATTGATAACTTTGTTGTTGCTCGTAATCTTTTACGTTTATGATAAAACTTGATAAGAAAATAACTTCAATTTTTCTATATGTACACTTACAATATCATTTTTATCTTTATAGACACAGTTAGATGATACAGAAATGAATACGTATCATACAAATTTTTTATGCTGGCAACTGTATCGTGAAGTACTTTATGATGATCTGCCATACTATCCTAACTGGCATTCCAAAAATTCATTATTTTATGAACAAAAGTCAACTCAACTTATACAAAAGAAACAAATTGAAGATAAAGTGACTTGCACACTAAGCAGTTTACTATGCTGTCGGCTTCGGGAAGGATACTTGATAAAACGGGCCAACGTGAGAGATGATGTGCTTGAAATTTGTTTTGCTCTACTGTGGAAGTCTAGTGTTTCCTTAGAGTACATTGTAACGTGTCCTTGGTCTACGAAAGCATTGTCTGTATCTAATACAATACAATATACAATTACCATCGAAGGTAAGTTTAAGTGTAATTACTTAATTGTCATATACAATGTATAAATCAGGTTTACAAATAGACGAATCATTATACGATAATGGGGAAGCGGTACCGCCGCGATAGTAAACAAAATGAACTCTAATTGTAAGCAGAAAAACACAATGTCGTACGTTACGGTCCGAACGGACAGAATCGAAATAGCCCGATAATCTGTAATCTAAGTATTGATCTAATAATTCTGTAGCAGTACAACAGTCAATAACAAACATTCTTAGCACGAAAACTATATCCATTAACGCTAGAAAGGCCGGAAGGAAAGAGCAAGGTGATGATTAATATGGTTTATCGAGATTTCAAGATTTTATGCAGGGTGTTTCGTTTATCTGATAACAGAAATATATCGTGACGCACTGAAGTTACGAAAAAAATTTGTTGACAAACATTGTTCGGTATGAAGGGAACAATCATATGGCGTAATTTTTCTCAGGACTTGAATGGTGGGAAGGGGAGGGGGATTTCAAAGTCAAGTTAAGTTTTTTAAATGGAACCATATACATATATGTATTAGGACCTTGAATAAGTTCTCGCTGTTTCTTCAAAGATGGCAGTAGCAGTACCCCGTTCGTGGAATTTCGAATGGTAACACACATGCAAGGCAGTAGTGTATCTAACCTTAAATTTCAGTGTATGGTAGTTCACTTTAGTGTAAACAAAGTAATTTTTTCTTAGTTCTGAAAATGTCTACTTTTGTGCCAAATAAAGTGTATTTGCGGGGAATTTTATTGCACTACTTTATTCAAAAGAAATCTGCAGCTGAAGCACATAGAATTCTTGTTGAGACTTATGGTGACAATGCTTTGTCGGATACGACATGCAGAGACTGGTTTCGACACTTCAAAAATAATGATTTTGAACTTGAGGATAAAGAACGTTCTGGCGCACCGAAAAAATTTGAAGACGAAAAGTTGGAGGAATTACTCGATCAAGACCGATGTCAGACGCTAGCAGAACTTGGGAAAACATTACAAGTAGATGAGTCAACTGTTTCAAAACGTTTAAAAGTTTTAGGAATGATCCAGAAGCAAGGACATTGGGTACCCTATGAATTGAAGCCGAGAGACGTCGAACGGCGTTTTTTCACGTGTGAACTATTGCTTCAACGGCAGAAAAGAAAAGGTTTTTTGCACTGCATCGTGACTGGCGATGAAAAGTGGATACACTACGATAATCCAAAGCGTAGAAAATCGTGGGGTAAGCCCGGCCATGCATCAACATCGTCTGCAAAACCAAATATCCATGGATCGAAGCTTCTTCTCTGTATTTGGTGGGATCAGCAGGGTGTAATTTATTATGAGCTGCTCAAATCGAATGAGACTATCACGGGGGAGCGCTATCGACTTCAATTGATGCGTTTAAGTCGAGCCTTAAAAGAAAAACGGCCGCTATACGAGCAGAGACACGACAAAGTGATTTTGCTACATGACAACGCTCGGCCTCATGTTGCAAAACCAGTGAAAACCTACTTGGAAACGCTTCAATGGGAAGTTCTACCCCACCCGCCGTATTCACCTGACATAGCCCCTTCTGATTTTCACCTATTCCGTTCGATGGCACATGGCCTAGCTGACCAGCGCTTTCATTCTTATGAAGAAGCTAAAAAATGGATCGATTCTTGGATAGCCTCAAAAGACATGTCGTTTTTCCGACGCGGAAGTCATATACTGCCAGAAAGATGGGAGAAAGAGGTCGCTAGTGATGGGCAATACTTTGAATGAAATGTTTTTGTTCCTTATAATTTAAATAAAGCTTTTATTTTGTAAAAGAAACAGCGAGAACTTATTCAAGGTCCTAATATATATTTTTTGTCATAACACGATAGCATTTTCCGAGACGAATTCAACGACATATCACATTATGATATTTACCAAACTGGGACAGGACCCAATGGCGCAATATTGAAGCGATTTTGGAAGGCGCGCTGGGTTAAAACCACCGAACGGCCGGCCGTTGGAAAAATAGCACGCTACTCGTTACTCCAACGCACGATGACGGCTGAAACACAAGTTAACAAAACTTTAGGATCCCTCTCTCGAACGAGGCCACGCACACACCCGCCTGGGACTCCCATCAGCTTCAGAGAGTTCATCTCAAATAAGGAAGTTATCTTGCCGCACCCTGTAGTGTAGAATAAGAATATAAAATAAAAAATATGGATTTCCATTTGTGTGAAAAAATGAAGTTGCCCTCCATCTGACCCTTAAAGGGCCATTATGGAAAAATGTGTATAGCGCCATTAAATGTGCCCCTTCGTATAAAGAATATTTTATATAAAACATTTTTTCATATTTCTGCTGGTTTCCGTAATAATTGACTGTCTCAAGATAAATGGACCACCCTGTATATTTATTAAAACAATAGCAATAACAAAACAAAACGAGATGTAACAAACAACAACGATAACTAGTAGTCAAAGCTATAAGCGTTAACTAATCTCAAGTCCTATCAAGGGATAAAGATAATAACGCGGCGATGACAACGCAGGAGCGATGCGTTCTCAGCGAGTATCACGAGCTTCTGACCACTGGTAAAAATTCTTTTTTGTGGGAGGATTGACAACGTCAGAAAAACCGTTAAAACGAGGGGAGGAATTCTCCGTTCCTTAAGAGCATGGAGAAAGTTTCCTCCCACAAAACAATGTGTTGAAAATCATCGCTGCCAAAGACATTGCAACGGTTGAGTCAGGGTTCTGGGGCAATCGTCACTTTAAAGTGCGTATCTACTTGGAAAGGATGGGATTTCCGCGTCCGGAAAGTCCCTCTTTTTCCCACGCATCATGTCCACTATAGTATACTGAATAAAATTGTTAAGGATATGAATTATAAATTTTATGTTTATTTATTTTCGTAACTTAAGAAGCTTAAGGAAGAAGATAAGAAGGTCGATCTTTTTTTACAGTGTGCAGCTAATAGCCGGCAACCACATACTACCATTGCCTACTTAAGAAGTTACAAGTTTTATAATATAATTTCTTATGTTTTCTAACAGTAAATGTCATTATGTGATATGTCGTCAAATCCTTTATAATAACGTCACAATATTTGTCTAAAGTTGAAAAATTTGTCTTTTTTCAAAATCAAATTTTTCAAGAACTGTGCGTCTAGGGAAAAAATTAAGGGCAGAATCGGAATCAGCGCAAAAACATACTTTCAGCATACTTTTGTTTGTAGAATGTTGCCTGGAATCACCAGAAGCAGAAACCCTTCCTGATTGTAATATCCAGACCCGGTTACACCCTGTGTAAGAGTAACCAATGGACTTTTTTGTTCTAGCTCCCTATGAATTTCTTCATGATATTACATGTTTATCTAAAAAGCCACTGAAATCGCAATATCGACAAGGAGTTGTAAATCACTTTTGGGCCGCATTAACGTCGTTAACAGAAAGCGATGCTATGCTTGCTCATTTCAGTTGGTTTCCCGAATTCGGCTGGACTTGGTACAGCGTACCGGATACAATTCGGAGTGGTATGCCAGTATTTTATTCGTCAGCTTACCCTTCACCCACCACGGTGCAGTTAAGGTAGATTTCTATAGAATATTAATTTTTCTTTGTGAATGTATTGCTTTACTAACCAAGGTAACCAAACAAATTCTAGCGCTTATTTATTGTTAAAACTGGAACTGTTACTTTTCGCCGAGCTGTATGGCTCGTGAAAACGGCCAACTTCCGGGCTTTGGAGGCACAAAGACCGGGCCGCGCTTAACCGAGTACACGCGGTTCGCCCGAGACAACGAGATTCGAAGGTCCGACGGTTCTCGATCAGCTGTACATTCGGGCGCCAGGCATCTCGAGGATGCCACAACACGATACGTGACGGGTGTAATCGAAATACGCGGATCGGAAAATACGTCGCGAGACGGGCCAGAAGATTCGGACACAGGAACGCTAGGATAGCCCTCACGGAAGGACGGATCTCACAGGAATCATTAATTAACGACAGTATGGGCTCGAGATGTTTAATCAGTCAATTCTTTACAAAATACGGCCACGTGGCCGCGACCCGAGAGCCAGCGCTGTTCATACACTGTGGCGATAGATGGTCGTTTGCAGCGCAGTTGTTGTACAAAATATTACGCGCCACGAAACCGTCGTACAAAACCGCGATTCCGGGAATCACAAACGACGTGATCGTGCGATACGCAGATGGACAGCGCGGGAGCGCCGCGATGACCTCCGCACGTGACTCAATTCGACGCGTACGGTAACGGTTGCGCGTTCGAACGCCGTCAGACGCTTTTCGATTATTGGCAAGACACAGCATTCGAGACTATTAGAG
Source organism: Lasioglossum calceatum (assembly GCA_963966675.1). NCBI lineage: Eukaryota > Metazoa > Arthropoda > Insecta > Hymenoptera > Halictidae > Lasioglossum > Lasioglossum calceatum. The sequence continues at coordinate 71,926 of OZ016542.1, forward strand.
ATTATTCTCGCGGAACGCAGCTTCTCGAAGGAAACTTCCGTACTCGCAATACCCGGGGAAACTCTCTCAATTAACTCTCAAAATGCAGACGGAACGGAATGAGACTTCGGCACGAGGCGCTGCGCCGCGCCGTGCGCCTCGGCACACGCGAAAATTTGAGGACGGAACAGTGTTACCAGATGAGGGGAAATCATAGATATATGATGTACCCCCTCTCTGATGACCAGAGCGCGACGGGGATTGAGTGGGGCGAATGGGAGACACGTTGCGCGTGCGCGATGGGGGCGCAACAATAATGACACATGACATGACATTTCGCAGGTTTTAGGTTATTGCCGCGTATCGTATCGTACCTATCATGTACATATACCTACTTAGTTAGTGAAGTAGGTATATACAAACTAATTTAGTTTGATTATTAGGTGTGTGTGTATTTGTATCATATTGGGTCATTCCATGCCGAATCGATCACTTTTTGCAGGCACCATCGCCGATTTTGTTCAAAATGAAATATGTTGTAGTCCATGTGAAATTAGGGGGGGTCATCATTTTGCCGGTTTCGAATTTTTTTAGAAATAGCAGGCCTTCAAAGTTTTCAATTTTTGCCCATTTCGGCGAAAATGGGCCTCACTTACGAATTTTTATCTCAAGAACTGTTTGTCCGATTGAGCTAAATTTTTTTTTGTTTTATTCGGGAAGGATTGGGCTATTACAAAATAATTTTTTCAACCTCGACAATCAACTTTATAATGTCGAAAAATTTAAAGAAATTCTTCTTTTGCGTTTTTTTCGATGATGGTGCTCAGTGATTTAAATTTTGAAAAAATATGGTTATATTCCTTGAAGTTTCCCCTTTAATATGAGACCTTGAAAAAGATGGTATCATTAAAATTGGCGTCACAATGAGCTGGTAAAGGACGCCGTATACCCCCGTTTCAGGTAGAGGCGAGTCGAGCGCGTTGCTATTATGGTCCTTTGTCTATACCGCTGATCTCGAGAAAATACCTGCAGACTGTGTACGATTAAATAACGCTATTTATACCTCGAGAACAATATTAGTATATATATATACATATAAATTTTTATTCGATCCCCTTGGGGTTACAAATTTACAACTTCTCCTCTCTTTATACTCGCCATATACATAAACTTACTTACTATAACCTTACATCTAACTTACATCTAACCTTAACCTAATACACGCACGGAACGCGCGAGAGAGAGAGAGAGACAAGCACAAATATCCAAACACGTATCACCTAACTTTTACAGAATCTCTGCTCACCCCGAGTCTCGCCCTCGCACCCCCTATAGACCCCCCTCCCCTAACCGCGGATTCCCGTTTCCGGTCGCTCACATTCAGCCCACTCATACCAGTCACTCCCATTCTCCATTCATCTATCATCCTCATCCATTCCTCCCCTCCACCTTCGTCCTCTAGCACTTCCCACATTCTCTCCTGTCATCCTTTATCTTCATCCACTCTCATACACACTTCCCACACATGCTCCCACGTTTCGTTATCCCATCCACACATTCTACATTTTCTCCTGTCCTCACTCATCCAATATCTCTCTCCCAACATCTCATTCTCTAGCCTAAATCGTGCCACCCTCTGCCACCTACTCTCCCCCCACCCTTTCTTTAGATAGCCCGGCAAACCCTCCCCCTTTATCCTCCCATACCATTTATTGGACCTAGAGTTTTCTATTCTCGCCCACCTATCCTTTCTTTGCCTTTTCCCCTCTCTTTTTACAATCTCTCCACTTACTGCTTCTCTTCTCCCCTCTCCCATTTCATTCCACTCCTCCATCGTCCACCCTTCCCCAATATAAATTCCTCTCTCTCCCTTTCCCACCCGTCCCTTATTCCTCCTCCCCTCCTATCTCTCCTCCTTATCTCTTCCCAACATGCCCGCGCTAGCTCCCCCCCTTTACCCTCCCCTAACTTCTTCTCGTACCCCCACGCCCTTACACCTGCCTTCCCCCTCAACAATTCCCTTTGTAATTCTTCCCTAACTAAGTACCCTGGCGTACACCTACCTACTCCTAGCACCCATTTCAAATATCTCTCCTGAACCTCTCTAATCCTTACCTCTCTTTCCAACCCCAAATTTCAACTCCGTAGCTTACTACCGACCAAATCAACTTATCGAATAGCCACAATCTCCCCCCCCCCAGTCTTTTCCAAACTTCCTCTTCCCTATCCCCCAAACCTGCCCCATAACCGCCGCCCCCTTTCTTAATCTTTCTTCCACGTGAGCCTTCTGACCCCCATCCCTCATGATCGTGTACCCTACATACTTGTACTCCCCTACTTCCTCTATTACCTTCCCCTTCCACCTCCAAGATACCTTCTTCCATCTCCCCCCTCCCTTTCTACACCTCATCACCTTAGATTTGTCCGTGTTAAAAGCTGTAGCTTTTTCCCCTCTAAATATCTTTCCAAGACCCCTATAATTCCCCTCATCCCATCCTCATCCTCTGCTAACATGGCTATATCGTCCGCATAAGCTAGCGTATGTAGCTTTCTTCCCCCCACTTTGACCCCTCCCCAGCCTCCCGTCTCGAGCACCTCATCTATATCCGCCAGCAGTAACGTAAATAGCAACGGGCTTAGTGGGCAGCCCTGCCTAACCCCTCTCTCTGTCCAAAAACTTTCCCCTTCTTCTTCCCCCACTCTTACTTTACTTTTTGTTTCCCTTGAAACCTCCTCACACCTCCTCACTAACCCTTCCCTCACTCCCCTTTTCCTCATCGCTTCTACCAGTACCTCCCTATCTACCGAATCAAACGCCGCCTTCAGATCTATAAACATGATTACTAACCTCCTTTCTTTCCTCCTCACCTGCCTGTTTATTAAATAATTTAATACATAAATGTTGTCAATACACCCTAGGCCCTTTCTAAATCCTGCTTGACTTGCCGGCAACAGCCCCTTTCTCTCCACCTCCTCCCTCACCCTCTCTGCTAATACTGCCGCATATATCTTATATGCTGTCTGCGTCAGCGTCACCCCTCTATAACTGCCCACCCTTTTAATATCCCCTTTTTTTGCAATTGGGACCACTACCCCCTCTGACCAGTCCTCTGGCCACCCCCCTCCCCTCCACACCTTATTGCAACTCCTCCATAACCCCTCCTGCACTTCGCTTCCCCCATGCTTCCATACCTCGTTCGTTATCCCGTCACTCCCCGCCGCTTTCCCGTCCTTCAGACCTTTTATCACCCTCAAAATTTCCCCTAAATCTAAATCTTTCTCTTCGTCTCCCTCTCTACCACTTTTTCCTAACCTTCCCACCCTCCCTTCTATCCCTCCCAGCAGCTCCCTAAAATATTGCTCCCACTCTTCCATCCTTATTCCTTCGTCTACCCTCGTACCCCTTTTTCTTTCCCTATTCACGATCTTCCAAACCTGGCTTTCCGTTTTTATCCCCTCTACTTCTTTTTCCCATCTTTCCCTCTCCTCTTTTTTCTTCTCCTCGCACAGTCTCTGATAATCCCTTTTCTTTTCCCTAAATACTAATCCCCCCCCTCCTTCCTTTCTCCACTTCCTTAGCTCCACCCTCGCTACCTTTTTTCCTACTCTACACTCCTCATCCCACCATCCCTTCCTCTTTATTTTTTCTTTTCTCCCCAACTCCCCTATAACCTCCTTTATTTTCCCCTTCAGCCCATCCCATCCTTCCTGCGACCCATTCCCTCCACTTAATCTCCCTACAAATTTTTCCCTAAATTCCTCCCCTGTTTCTTCCGACCATCTCGCCATCATTCCTCTTTTCCCCCCACCCTTCCTCCCTTTTTTCACTCCCATTCCTCCTTTTACCCATACCGTTATGGGCATATGGTCCGAATCTACTTTATCCCCTATCTCTATTTTTTCTACACCTTCCCTTGTGACATCATTCCCCAGCACGTAATCAATCACCGAGCTCCCTCTCGCCCCTACATATGTCAGTTCCCCTTCCTCATCCCCCTTTATATTTCCGTTCAAAATTCCCCATCCCCTTTCTCCTATGTACTTGCATAACTTCCTCCCCTCCCCATTAACTCTTACGTCCTTTGAATTTCTTGACCCTCTCCCCCTCCCTCTTCTACCACCTCTCCCCCTTCCCTTCCCGTTCTCGCGTTGAAATCCCCCCCTATAATCACCCTTACCCCTTTTTCTGTTCCTTCTACCCATTCCCCCAACTCATCCAGTTTCCTGTCTAAATCCCCATTCACATATATCCCGACCACCCTCCACAAATCCCCCTCAATCTTCACCTTCAACGACATCATCCCCTCCCTTTCTTTTACGTCCCTCCTTTCCGTTTCTAATTCCTTCCTTACACCCACTACCATACCCCCTTTTGCCCTTCCCCTCTTTTCTTCCCTCTTCGCCCATTGAACCTCCCACGCATACCCTTTTGGTAGTTTATTCCTGATCTTCTCCCACCCCTTCTTCTCCAGCCACGTCTCCAACAAAACTATCACTTCCCAATTTCTAATCCCTCTCCAAAATTCCTCATCCTTATTTAACAACCCCGCCACGTTCCAGAAACTAATCTTGCACCCTTCCCTCTTCTTCCTCTCCCCACTCCCCCCTGATTCCTTCCCTATTCGTTTCCCTGCCCCTCTATCCATTTTTCCTCAATCTCATCCCATCTTTTTACCTTCCCATTTACCCATAACTTCATATACCCTATCTGAACACTCTTTCCCTCCCTCCTTTTTTCTCAGCTTCCCTTTCAATCTTCCACCTTGCCCTCCTCTCCTCTTCTGTTAAGTCATCATCTACCCTTTCTACCTGCCCCCTAAGCTTTTTCTTCTCCTCCATTACCCTTCTTTTAACTTCCCTACCCGCCAACTTCACCAGAACCATTCCCCTTCCGTCTTTACCCACTTTCCCTATTTTCTTAATCTCATTAATTCCCTCTTCTTTCAAATCCATCTTTTCCCACAGTCTCCTAACTTCTACTTTTAAGTCATTACCCTCCACTTTTATCCTCCTTATTACAATATTATTCTTCTTCTCCTCTCTATCCCTCTTGTCTTGCTTAATTTCTAACAACCTTAATCTTCTTCTATTCTCATCCAATGCCCGATCTCCCTTTAACCCAATCTCCTCCCTTATTTCCTCCCTTTCCGTTTTTCCTATCCAACCCTCCACTTTTCCCATTTTTCCCTCTAAATTCTCTATTCTCTTCTGTTTTTTCCCTACTACCCCCTTCCCCCGACCCCCTCCACAACTCATCTATTCTCCCCTCTACTTTTATTACCCTTCCCTCTAAGCTTTCTAACCTATTCTTCATCCTTTCCCTAATTAACTCTTCCTCCCTCCTCTCCTCCCTCCACCTTTCCCTTTCCCTCCTCCATTCCTCTATTAATAATTTCCCTTCCTCCCTTTCCCCTCTCAACTCATCCCTCATCCTCCCCACCTCTCCCAATAACCCTCTGAACATTTCCTCCATTTCCTTAAACCCCCCTCCCTCATCCCTCCCTCACCCCTTTTATCACTTTGCGGGGACCTTATCGTGGTATCACTTCTTTTAAAAATTAAATTTACATCCTCCTCCCCTCCCACTACGTCCCCTATTCCCCTTTTCCTCCCCACGCTGTCCACGCTTTCTGAGCTGAACCACCGCTCTAAATTACTATCTTTCAAAATCACCCCCACTCTTCCCTTCCCTTCCTTCCCATCCTCCCTCATCATCCCCTTATCAACCTCCTTTCTCCCGTCCATTTTCCCTACACTTCTACCTTTAACACTCTTAGTCCTTTTCAAAGATTCCCGCTTCTCAGCCTACCTGTCTCTTAGTCTATCTTTCTCCCTCTAGATCGCGCCACCTTCCTCCTACTCTTTTATCTCGCTCCCACCTGTCTGCTGCCCCGCTAACCTAACCTATACTACCCACTCACTTATCCCTTCCCTACTTCTCTTTCTCTCACTCCCTCACCCTTATCCCTTTCTCTCCCTTCTATCCTTACACCCCACTAACCCCTCTCAGCAGCTTTCAACCCTCACACTTTTTCCACTCTTCCCTTACACACCAAAATCACGCACCACTAATTACCTACTACAGTCTCTCACACAACCGGAAACGGAAGCCCGAGAACAATATTAGTAAAGATTATCCATTTATTACATACCGAGAAAAGGTCATTAGTAAAAAAAACTCCTTCCTAAGCAAACCAGCTGACACTAAGCGTTCGTTTTGGTTGCCTTTTGAAGAAGCGAAGTTGCTGTACTATCGTCGCTGTAATATCGGACATGGTGCGTCAAAAGTGCTGTAATCCTTTTAAGCGAACGGGTCATGATCATTTCGTGAAAGGACTTCGTAATGTCACATTGAGGATGCGTCAAATAATTCTGCTCTTCCCACTAAGGGATTGATTTGTACTTCTTATCGTATTAAAATAAGTCATGAAGAAACAAACTTGTGCTACCTTTACTTAGAGTACAGCAACTTCGCCTCTTCAAAAGGCAACCAAAACGAACGCTTAGTGTCAGGTGGTTTGCTTAGGAAGGAGTTTTTTTTACTAATGACCTTTTCTCGTAATAAATGGATAATCTTTACTAATATTGTTCTCGAGGTATAAATAGCGTTATTTAATCGTACACAGTCTGCAGGTATTTTCTCGAGATCAGCGGTATAGACAACGGACCATAATAGGAACGCGCTCGACTCGCCTCTACCCTGAAACGGGGGTATACGGCGTCCTTTACCAGCTCATTGTGACGCCAATTTTAATGATACCATCTTTTTCAAGGTCTCATTTTAAAGGGGAAACTTCAAGGAATATAACCATATTTTTTTCAAAATTTAAATCACTGAGCACCATCATCGAAAAAAACGCAAAAGAAGAATTTCTTTAAATTTTTCGACATTATAAAGTTGATTGTCGAGGTTGAAAAAATTATTTTGTAATAGCCCAATCCTTCCCGAATAAAACAAAAAAAAATTTAGCTCAATCGGACAAACAGTTCTTGAGATAAAAATTCGTAAGTGAGGCCCATTTTCGCCGAAATGGGCAAAAATTGAAAACTTTGAAGGCCTGCTATTTCTAAAAAAATTCGAAACCGGCAAAATGATGACCCCCCCTAATTTCACATGGACTACAACATATTTCATTTTGAACAAAATCGGCGATGGTGCCTGCAAAAAGTGATCGATTCAGCATGGAATGACCCATTGTATTTTATTTTATATTATTATGTATAAGCAGGTCTACAGTTGAACGCCTAACGCGCTCAACCAACAGAGCTGTTGTGTATATACATATTACTATGTATAATATATTTATTATATTCAGTATTCAATTCTAAAATTCGTTTCATCTTCCCAATACCAAACTTTTGAATGAATGTATTGAAAAAGGTAGTTTCAAAACTTGCTATGTCCATTCCGTAATTCTTATACGTTCCTCAGGGTGAAAATTCATACTTCATACTTCGCTTCACGACTGAAACTCCCACATGTTACAATTCATTTTTTTTTATTTATTTTATTTAACGTCGCTCTGAACTCCCTTTTTCGGTGTTATTTCGCGACGGGACCTACAGTTTTTTATAAGGTGGGTTCCGAACCACCTTGGGACCACAGTTTAAATAGCACATGGAATTTCCAGAGGTGCCGGCGTCGGGGATCGAACCCGCGACCACGGAGTCCGCAGTCGAGCGCTCTACCCACTCGGCCACTGCGCGCCCTTACAATTCATTTTATTTATAATAAAGAATGTTTACAATGTCTATTTAGAACGATTCATATGATTCATTTCATTAAGTAGGTATATGTACATGATAGGTACGAGACGATACGCGGCAATAACCTAAAACCTGCGAAATGTCATGTCATCTGTCATTACTGTTGCGTCCCCATCGCGCACGCGCAACGTGTCTACGGGCTTGGTGTGGGGGACGGTAGGGCGATGGAATAGAATAGTGGAAGGGGAAAAGGAGGAGCCTAACGTTTGGACTCGCGGAACTCGTACGGAAAATCGCGAGGATGGTTTTCAGCGATTATTTCTGCGTTCTCGGCGACAAACAACACCGGTGTTTTCTTGCTACGGAAGCCAGCGCGACAGTGATCTATCGGTTTTCGGCAGCGCGGGGGATCGATGCCGGTTCGCCCCTCTCGACTCGTAACCGAATTTCCTTGATTGGTGCGTGCCTCACGCGCGACGTCCTAGCTACCAGGATCGTCGTCCCTACGAGGGTCATAAAGAGACCATAAAGCGAAAACGTAATTCCGTTCGTGTTTCGACCGGTGGAGGCGCGTCCTCCCTTGGATGCGATCGCAGCACCCACGCAGGAGGTCATCGGGATGAGGCGGCGTCGGGACCGTGAAATGTCGAAGCGAAGTGATGTTTCGTAAATGCTCCTGTCCTTTCGGCGCCTCCGGGCTGGTGGCCCGTGTGTTCTCGGTCAATGTGATCATTACCTGTGCACGGGGCTTTCGCAATATCGGCGAGTTGTTCTCTAAGGGTTCGTCCGGTGCTGCGTCGCTTTCCTTGGGAAATTCTGGACGATCGGAGAACCTTTTGACGTGTCCGTGACACGGCCCTGTAACTTGCCGTTCTCGGCACGTGCGACAGATGTCATTATTCGCTCGGAGATAAATACGGAATCTCTTCGGAGAGCGCTCTCAAATCCTGTGATTTTGTGTCGCAAAATTTGCAACGTCACAGCACATTTGATGTCCAATTGTCTGGTACACCAACCGAAAATTGTGCAATGGCTATTAATAGACGTATTATACAAAAGTTCGCAACAGGCGAATAGGTTTCATTGTAATCTGTGCCCTTTTGCTGAGAAAAACCTCGAGCTACTAACCTCGCTTTATATTTGGTTACTTTACCTTCACAATTCCTTTTTAACTTGAATACCCACTTGCTGTCGATGCATCTCCGTCCTGGCGGCAAATGGTCTATATTTTCTCAGGTCTTTCCTTGGACTAGGCTGGTCATCTCGTCGTCTATTGCACGTTTCCACTCGTTTGCCTGTGGCGAGGACATTGCTTCTTCTAAACTGCTCCATGAAGTTGAACTCCATGTTCTAGCTTCCTTCCTTCTCCTTCCGATGATTCAGCATCCAACTTTCCTGTTCTCTGGTTTCCCTATTCTGCGATATGGGTTTCGAATTTTCTTCACTGGCTTGAGAGTTTCGTCCCCCACTGTCTCGTTAGTGGTTTCACCATTTTTTGTCGATACAGAGTCATCGACCTCTTTCGTTTCTCTGACTTCTGGTCCGATTTCCTGGTTTTCCCTTTCTTCTTCGTCTGACCAGACATTCGTACACGGATAATTGTACCTTGGACTTCGATTTACTAACCACTCGTATCCCATCTTGTCCTCTGACAAACGCACATGTTTCGTTACGACAACGTCCCCTCTTTCTGGACACCATACGCGGCAGCCTCTCGTTTGGTTACTGTAGCCTACCAATATGCACGGAGTAGCCCTGTCATCCAGTTTCCGTTGTCCTTGTTTCACCAAATGTGCATAGGCAAGCGACCCGTATGTTTTTGGATGACGCACACTGGGTATTTTTCCTGTCCATAAAGTAAATGGAAGTTCATTATTTATGGATATATGACATATACGATTTTTCACGTATGCTGCTGTGGCAACTGCTTCGTCCCAAAATTTATTTGATAGTTGAGCCGATTTGAGCATTCAGCGTACTAGGTCTAGTAGCGTCCTGTTTACGCCTTCCGCTATCCTGTGCGAGTTGTTCGGTAGTTCGGTGCGAGTCGAACTCGACTCGCATTTTCGAGCTTGCATCACTGACAAGGCATAGGAGTAGACCAATCATCCAATGTATATTTTTGTTTCACGCTCGTAAAGCTCCAGAGCCCTATGTTCTCTACGCTGACGAACGATAAATTTTTTAACTAGATCCACGAAAGTGATCAAATACAAATGGCTAACGAGTTGTCTCTGTGATGTTATGACCAGAGTTGGGCAAAAATTTTATGTAAATAAACATTTTAACATAACATCACAGACACAAGTGCTTTCGTGGATCTAGTTCCAACATTTATCGTTCCTTGAGCGTAGAGGGCGAACAAAAACCAGTTCAACCAGTTGTTATTGTGCGAGACAAGAAATCCCATATGGTGATTGGTCTAGTTTTATACCTCGTCGGTGGTATAAGTATGTGTACACCGATATTTGTATATTAAAAATTAGTGAGAAATTATGTAATATAAAAATTGTAAAATGTCATTGTTTAATATCATTTTTATGTATTTGGTTATAGTGATGCAGCATGTCCACAGTTTGGACAAATATGGCAGCCTGTGGTATCGTTGAATCCATTGCAATGGGCACGTTGGATGCATACACAAAGAGTGACATTAATCTTATCCCATGATAGACCGTTGCCAAAACACTTGCACCAAGCAAATCAGAGTGGCCGTTTTCAATGTGTTCAAAGCCGTCAGGCAGCGGCAGTTCTCTATGCAATGTTAAAAAATTGGGCAACGTTTGTGCTCGTTGAAAACCATACATACGTGCAATTTATTTATAAGGAAATAGAGAAACCTCCAGTTTCGTTTTCATTAATTCGTATCAGTTGTAAGGGCCTCTGTGTTATTCTAAACATTGCATTCGCTGCTGGTACAGAAGGAGTGGTCCGACACAATGTTGTTATCGATCTCCTAGAGCGGTTGTCTAAACTAACTTTACCGAATAGGCCAACAGGACAAAGAGAAACTCCATCCTGCACTATTATACACAAATCTTTAGAAAGGATTTTAATTAGATACGAGCGAATGCCAACTGATTTAAATTCGATTGTGTTCCCCGATGGAACTCAAACAAACTCAACGAAATCTACAGTAATCTTCGGAGGAATGTTGACAACTAGTTTATCTAGATATTTGTACCACAATCGATGGCTTTGGCATATAAAGCGTCCACTTGTGCAAACCATACCGGGAATTACCTTGCCAAGATTGAATATAACTGCTATTGCAAGGATTCTTTCCACAATCACAAGGTAAATATTGCATATTTATACATTCTCATGTTTTTTTACATACATATATTATTTCGAAGAACATTTATCAGAAATGTTTATATGTACTTACAGTCGAGTCGGAGAGTAAGTTAATACATATTTTATTGACGTATTTCTTTATTTACTTATATCTGTTTAAAAACAAAACAATAATTTTATTTTATATTACAAAATAAACGAAAACGTTAGTAAAACATATATTGTCATTATTAAAGATATATCATATTTATTTGCCTGCATACGCCATGTTTATTCGCGGTTGAAATATTGTTCGCTTTAAAAACAACTATTACTTCGCGAATGTTCGTGTCGTTGCCCGCCAATCTAATCTTGGGCAACTAGTTCAAAATTTGATGGATCGAGTGGAATTAATTGGATTGGAGGATCGCGTTTCGTCCTAGACCTGTCGGAGGACTCGTCGGTAAGGCTATCCCAACAGGTCCTGCCTTAGACGCGCGCAGATGTCTGAAGACGATCTGTACTGGTGCTTTCGACTTGCCGATGTTGTTTGCAAGGAGCAAGACGCTTTGTTGAGACCTGACGAGTAGTACTTGTTCGAGAATTCGAGACTGACTGACCCCTCCACTTTCAGACTCAACGCAAGGTCGGTGGGGGCATCTCGTGGGTGGAGAGGTTGCCCCCTGAAGGAGAGGAAGGTGTCGTCTATTGTAATGAAGGGAAGAAATGTCCGGATTGGTTCAGTCAACCTGTCATTGCCCAATCAGGATACCCTCAATTGTTCAAACCTCCTTCCACGTCAATCTAAAGGCTGGTTTAGTCGGAGGAGGAGTGGGGTGATACCTGAGTCGGAGGGCAAGTTCGGTAATTAAGGTTACCGTTACCGGACGGTTGACTGTTGCACCTTCAACCGTATCATAAAGAATTGAATGCCTTTCCTGAGCCGTACTTAACGGACGCGAGAGTGCGACCGTGAACTGCGGTTTATGACCGTGAGGGTTCCTTGGGCCCGTACCTCTAATAATCGTAAACATTGTCAACCCGGACCGAGGGTGCATGGTACAAGTTACAATACCAACAAGCAATATTTAGCTACATCTGCTTGACCGTGGTATAGAAAATTACTTAATCCTCAAAAACGGTTCTTTAGTCTCGTATAAACTAGGCATGAAAGTCGACCCTTCGTGGGTTCGTTATTTTCACGTGGACATCTGGTCTATTCCGAACGCTACAATTCCGTGCATTGGATTGTGACCTTGTCGTAAAACGGGAAAACCGATGGTAAATTCTGAGTTTTAGTTAATCTTCGCGAGGACAAATCCTTTGTGTAGGCTTACGGTTCTTTGGGACGGAACACGCCAATCGTTAACTTACTTTCCTACTCGACTGTATACATATGTATACTACAACATTATAGTCGGCTCCCGTGAAAATCACCGACACAAGTTTCACCGACACAGTTTTCCGATATAATTTACACGATAATTATTTTGACCAGCAACGACGTTAGCTGACAACAGTAACAGCCAACACTAACATCACCGACGAGATATAAGAATAGAATTATCATCTTATGGGACTTCGTGTCCATGCTACGAATTACCGACTGTGCAAAAAAACCAGAGGTTTTGGTATGCCCTCTACGATTTAGAGTGGTGAGTTTAGGAATTAGTTCGAATTTCAGATATCGAAATAAAAAAAAATACCACCACCGACGAGATATAAACTCGTCTGTACTACCACTAAGAAAGCTGTCAGCACAAACGAGATATAGGAATCCTATTTCTATATCCCATCTGTGCTGTCAGCCTATTTTAGCTGTCAGTAGCCTCGCCGAGATCCTGCCTGGGGCTCCAAAACCGAGTTGGTAATACAGGAAATGACAAGAAAAAGAGTGGGCTCAGCAAAGATGGACGCCAAAATACATTGGATGATAGGTCTATTCTTATATCTCGTCGGTGGTAACATGATCTACAAGGATATTCATATGATGTTTACTAACAACGACGTACTACCTCAATAATTATGCACTTTTTTCTTGGTATTATATAAAAAAATCTCAGAAAAATATATCAAAAAGTATATTATCAAAAAATGTTACTGTTGGTTGTTACTATTGTCAGCTAAAGTCGTTGCGGCTCAAAATCAGTCGGTTAAATTCGTCGACACAACGGGGAATGAATGCGACTTGGTCGCTTGTATGCGTTTTTTATTTGCTATAAAGATTCTCTTCTCGTCACTCGTTGCGTCTTGCGTGAAGGCGTCTACTCGCGTCGAGTGCTCGTGATCGACTGAGTGGTGAGATATTGTGCAAGATTTCTCGCGCATGCGCATCCAAAACAGTAACGTATCTATATTATGATAACGAGGTAGTGGAGCCCTGGGGAAGTTACATTGGCGCGAAAGTACCGATATTTTATAGGGTGTTCAAGGTACCCCATTTTATCGCGAACTTTACTTTCCTCAGACTAGAATCGCCGCGCAATGCGCGAGAAATCTTGCACGATATCTCACCAGTGACGCCAGATGAGGGGAATTACGGTGAGATGATGTGCCCCCTCTCTGATGACCAGAGTATAGTAATGTGGCACGTTGCGCGCAACGTTAGGAGGTACTTGTATTCCCCTCGAGTGCTGGTTTTGGCACTTCCTGGCGACACTGTATCTCACCACTGTGTGTGGCCGCTCGTCTTCGACTGTCGAATCTTCGTATTCGACTGTTTGACAAAAGACGACTGCCCTCGAAACCGAATTTAGTGCTTTTCTGCGGCTTCCCGAGGACAGTCGTCGCCGCGTATACAGTGAATGTCGGTGGTTCGGCGGCGTGCTTGTTACACGGGCCGTCACAGTTAAAGACGTTGTCAGTTAAAGACGTTGTCGGCTAAAGTTGTTGTTGATCAAATCCGGAGTCGGTGAAATATTGTCCGTGAAAACTGTGTTCAGTGAAAGCTCGAGCTTTCTGGCCCCTCGCGGGGTATACCCCCAGTGGAAGGGGTAGGCGAACTGACTTGGAACGATCACCTCCGTCGCGCTTAGATTGGGACTTTACTGTATATGCATCTAGCGGCGTGTGAGTGTGCAACCATATTCACACGCGAGACGGGTCTACTGCTTTATATTGTTAATATACATATTATAATATTGTATATGATTTCTTAAATATAGGATGCGACTTGCCGAGGGCTTCAGCTTTACTTATTCAGCAGCGGGCATTTTGAACATGGTTCTTGAGGTGCAAATGCAGGGTGTTGATAAAAATGATGGATCTTATCCATGCATTATTCAATATATTCTCTTTCCACCACATGTTATATCAAGCTCAGTGCTAGAACGTGATAGCGTTTCGGAAGAAGATACCGATGAAGGTAAGAATACTAATAACACTTTTTTAGTTGTGTAATAAATAAGACAATTAGAGAAAACTATATTTTAATCTAACAAACGTACTGCCGTACCTATGTACATTTCTTTTGAATCATCATATGTATTTTGGAGACCTTAACCTTTTTTCAAGTTTTACACACCCTTTTTTCGTTCCTGTCTTGAAGGAAGGCGTATTACTATACACGCTGTTCAGAGATTTACAAGCCGGTGTTTTTATCGTAAATGGTAAGCATATAATACACTGGGGAAAAAAATGTTCTACTGAAAAGTTTCTGTGTTTTCTATAACCTATGTAATGGTGTACATCAATTTTTTATATGTCCAATACTTTTCGAGAAACGAAAACGACCTACAATTTTTTAAAGGCAATACAACATATATTTGTGCACAATGTCACATGCAATCGTATATCATGGTCGCAAATGAAGGAAAGATTACATATATTATAATATAACGTCTCTTTTTCGTACAGCGCGCCTCGGCCTTCGATCCGCCCTCGTACGTCTCTCCGTTGCGGACCCAGTAAAGCCAATTGGACCAAAACGGATTGCACGTACTCTCCCCCTTTTCCCCTTCCACTATCCAATTCCAGCACCATGCGCACACTCCAACGTCCCCCACTAAGACCGTAGACCACGGTGCCCGTGTCGTAGACTGGTCTGGTCATCAGAGAGGGGGTACTTGTATTCCCCTCGATTTTCTCGATCTGGCGACACTGAGCGGACCACGAAACCACGAGGCATCGCTACGCAGCGAAGGTGCGCGCTCCACGAAAGAGACGTTACTGGGGGAAGCCTTCTTGCCTGCGGCTGGTGTTCCGATGTGGTGCAAGATTTCACGAGCATGCGCGGCCAAAACAGTAACGTATTATCACGCGGTTTATTTTCCGGGTCTCGTATAGAGAGACGAACAGCGTACAAAAAGGTCAAGGATTCGTAATTCGGGCGCCAGAAACCAAGAGATGTCAAGCAAAATGATTCTCACAAATGAAGCCCTCGAGATCGCGTTCGCGAGACTGAGAATAGCTCGGTAGGGGCACAGGATTTACGCAGGATCGGACCGGACGTTCTCCACGACAGGGACTTTAACTGAGAAAATGTAATTTAATATCAGTGTGACTCGACCAATACTGTACACGCTGTCGGGTGCATACCCGGCAGAAAAGATTAACAGCGTAAAATGTAATAACAAAATATCATATAACCGGTGTAAATCGACGTAGTATCAACGTGTTCGGCAGAAGACCGACACGTGCACGGTTTCGCTGTGATAAGATGGCCGCGTTGGAATTTGTACTACGCCGGTTGAACGGACGAGTGAACAGCGCGATTATTGAAAGGGTACCGACTCCCGATGGAACCACGCGATTCTCGGAACCATGAAATTAACCCGCATCGGTCACGATCGGTTTGACAAAATAATGTAATTTTGACTGTGCGCGGTGAATACAATACTCGAAAATTACGAAAACACGTGATTAGCTTACGGAACTCGCGCTGGTCGCTCTCACTGGGAAACTCGCCTTAGGAAATTACAAAGGGCAGCCGTTACAACGGCTTCACAATAACACGCGGTCGTCCTTCAGACGAACCGCGAGCCACCGAGAAATATTACACAAAAATGCCGCCTGAGCCACTTGGAAAATCGTTCAAATCACGAAATCATAAACCTGAAGTCTAGTTGGCACTTACTACCGGCAGCGATGTTAACTCGGCGTAGCTCGTTGGATTTGCTACGGCCGTTCGTACAATGTCTTACAGTCTTACGCACACGCGGTTACAAGTGTCGGATTGCAACGACTAATTAGGACGAAAGCCTACGCAACAGTGCCCGTGACTTTCGGTGGCTCGAGGATGCGGAAATGAGGCGTCCCCAGCTCTTTCGGTTTTGCCCGCCAATTACTGTCGCTCGCGATGTCGCCAATACGTAGGGCCGAAACTCGACAGGGAGGCTCCTGACCTTGCCGTTTCCCTGGTTTCCTTAACGGTGCCGTTCTGCCACCGGGAATGTCGCAAGACATTCCAGGATCGCTCGAGCGCTCCTGCATGGGACCATTGTTGCTGCGGAACGAGGCGTCGAAGGGACGATTCTTAGATCTTATTTCAGGTCCCCTGGTCCCTCGTCGGCGCCTCCAGGTTAGTTGGCCTGGGCTTGATGTCCTTTTATTTCCTTCTGTCCTTTTATTTCCTTCCGCGGAAGTGTTTGACACCAATGTCTGGTCAGGCGTTTCGAGTGGGCTATGCGGCGCAGCAATGGCTTTTCCTTTGGTACGGCGATTGTGTAGCCGGGCTCCCTGAGCCCACGCTACAGTCCTGCAATATTTCGCCGCGCGCCAATAGGCACGACGTTCGAAATGCTTACAGTCTTTGGTCTTAAATTTTCTAGACGTCCCAGCGAGAGCGCTTACAGCTGCTACTTTAGCGATTATATTGCCAGAGCGTGGTCCGGTCCTTTCGAATTTACAATTAGAGAGGAATCTCTAATATAAGAAGGGACGTGGTTATTTTGCCACGTCACAGTATCTATATTATGATGATAGAGAGCAGAGCCCTGAGGCAGTTATATTGGCGGGAATATACCGAAACAATCTGTTCCGGACAAAAAAACTCCAGTACGTTTCCTACGAGTTACAAAATATACACAAATACACATATTATACATTCATTTTTGAGATTCAAATAATACTAATTTTTTAAAATTCTGCGGGGTGTTGAAGGTACCGAAATCGCCGCCATCGCGCGATAAATCTTGCATCATATCGGAATACTGCCTGCGGCAGGCAAATGCAGTGATGCCAGATGTGGGGAATCGAGGTGAGATGATGTCCCCCAGGGATGGGCATTTTTGCCTCAACTGAGGCAAGACCGTCCCCACCGTAGCGCCTAATGTCCCCCACCAGCTACCGTCGTTAGTATGAAGGAAAGATGCTTCGTGCATCGGAGCCGCGAGGAGCGCCACAGAAAAGAAGCTTGGTGGGGGAAGCAGGCGTTTGAGGGGCCCTTAGACCATATATACCCATACACCCGGCATAGGTATAGTATGTGTATAGGAAAACCGAGAGTGCAGCTCGGCAAAGATAAGGTACACCGTGACGTCAAAAGATAAGTCTTAAGATAATTTCAAAATGGCTGAAACGGCAGACCGACGCCAAACACTACTACTATTGTAAGAAATAGATACTAAATTGAATGTTATTTCTTCCCTGAATCATTGTAATAGAGCAGAAATCATGTATTGACATTTTCTTCTACTCAATTTTTTTGTAAATGCATAAAGATCCGCAGTCTAGTATACATAATAAATAATCACAAGCGAGGTAAATGTAAATTGTGTAAAACTAGCAGTACTACCTTAAAATGTTGTAAATGTGATCAATTTATATATGTAAAAAACCATTTTGTAACCTGCATAATATGCGAAAGTTGTTAATCTGCAGGTAATATAGTAATATCTTTATAAAACATACAGAATAAACGTCTGTATCTCAAATACAGATTATAATTGACTATTTCATGATACAATGCCCAATTCTTTGAAATTATCCTGTCCATTCTTTCCGCGTACTGGGTAAATGGCGCACCCGCTGATCCCCCTCGCCCGCCCCCCCCATATAAGCCAAGCGTAGGCACTGTCGATGAGCATAGCTTGTACATCTTTCGAGAATGTGACGTCACGGTGTACTTCATCTTTTCAGAGGGAAATATTATCTGTGCCAGGTCTATGGGTATATATGGCCTAAGGAGGGGCCCCACCCGTGCCCATCCCTGATGTTACCCCTCTCTGATGACCAGGCTAGTCTACGGCACGGGCATCATGGTCTACGGTCTCAGTGGCTGTGAAGCTAGACTAGGGGAGTCACGGTGAAATGATGTACCCCCTCTCTGATGACGGGGAATGAGTGAGGTGAATGGGAGACACGTTGCACGAACCGTGGAGTTAGCCCGTGCGCAGTACTGCGGAGGGGAGTACGGGAGCTCCGTTTCGAGCTCAATCTGGTGGCAGTGGGGGACGTTGGAGTGTGCGCATGGTTCTGGAATGCGATAGTTGTAAAGTGATCGACAAGTGATCGATGAAAACAGTGTCGGTGAAACGACGGGTTGTCGACGAACCAAGGGTAACCCCATCGTGCAATACAAGGATTAATATCTTTCTTTTGGAGAGTTAATTTCAGCGCATTACAATCCGTTACAATCTTAAAAGATATACCGTGTAAATAAATTCTGAATCGTTTTAATGCATATACTATAGCCAATGTTTCTAATTCAAATGAGTGATATTTACTCTCTACTTCCGTAGTACGTTTAGGAAAATAAAATATTGGGTGCAACTTAAGATCTGTTTTACGTTGCAATAAAACAGCACCAAATCCTAAAGCACTGGCATCACAGTGCAATTCTGTAGTGTCGTAAGGATCAAAAATTGCCAATATGGGTGTAGACGTTAATTTGGATTTTAATTATTCAAACGTACGCAATTCGATATCAGTAAACCGAAATTCCGCATTTTTTTTAAGCAAATCATATAATGGCTTTGGTATTATTGAAAACCCTTGAATGAACTTTCGAAAATAAGAACATAAACCAATGAAACTTTGTACACTTCGTAGACTTTGAGGTGTTGGAAATCGTGCCACAGCCTCAATGCCAGATTCCGTAGAACTGATACCATTTGATGTATTAGGCCAATCGGAAAGTTCCGTCCGTTTAGCATCGAGTAGCCGTAGCTCGAACTGTCGTTAACTATAACATCGAAAGTAAGGTTAACTTTTTAGTTTGAACATCTTTCAATAAAATTCAGTACATAGCAATATACGCTTGCATCAATAACATCGTTTGTTTCTACATTGGAGATGTCGGAATTTTTTTCAATTGGAAGAAAACTGCAGATGAAGCTCATCGAATGATTGTAGACGTTTATGGCGATAATGCTGTTTCCGATAAAACATGTAGAGAGTGATTTCGACGCTTTAAAAATGGTGATTTTACTGTGGAGGACAAAGAGCGTTCTGGACGGCCACGAGTACTCGAAGACGAAGAATTGCAGGCATTGGTGGATGAAGATCCATGTCAAACGCAAAAACAAATTGCAGAAGCGTTAAATTGTGCTGAATCTGTCATTTCCGATGGTTTAAAAGCCTTGGGGAAGGTGTACAAGGAAGGAAAGTGGGTCCCATATGAACTCAAGCTAAGAGACATTGAAAAGCGGAAGACCATCTGCGAAATTCTGCTTACTAGGCAACACAGAAAGGGGTTTCTCCATCGTCTTATCACTGGGGGTGAAAAATGGATTTATTTTGACAATCCTAAACGTCGAAAAACCATTTGTGATCCCGGCCAACCCTCAACATCGACGCCAAAGCGGAACATCCACGGAAAGAAAGCTTTACTCTGTATTTGGTGGGATCAGAAAGGCGTGGTGTACTATGAGCTGTTAAAATCTGGTGAAACAGTCACAGAGGATCTCTACCGACAACAAATTATCCGTTTGAGCCGAGCATTGTTCGAAAAACGACCACAATATCAAACGAGACAGCATAAGGTGATTTTGCTGCATGACAATGCTCGGCCTCACGTCACAAAAGTTGTCAAGGAAACGATAGAAGCACTTCGCTGGGAAGTGCTACCCTATGCGGCTTATTCGCCAGATTGTGCCTCTTCTGACTATCACTTGTTTTGTTCGATGGCACACGCACTTGCTGAGAAACGATTTAATTCTTACGAAGATGTCGAAAAATGGATCTCTGACTGGATAACCTCCAGAGATGACTCGTTCTTTCGTCACGGAATTCGCTTGCTGCCCGAAAGATGGGGAAAAAAGTCATCGCTAACGATGGACAATATTTTGATTAATGTACTTTTTCATTTGGTTTCTTAAGTAAAGCTCTACTTTTTGTAAAAAAACGGACGGAACTTTCCGATTGAGCTAATAATTGAATATCCCAAGTATTCAACTTTCGTTAACAAAAATTTGCATTTATCGATTCTTAAACAGAGTTTGTTGCTTACAACCAAGTGAAATACACGTTTCAACACTTTAGTATGATGTTCCAAAGAATCTATAGCTATTAAAAAATCATGTATACAGGGTGTCCTAAAATTCCTGCACATCCCGGAGATGGGAGGTTCCTGAGACCATTTGAAGCGACATTTTCCTTTGCAAAAATGTTATCCACGGCTTTGTTTGGGAGTTATTAACGAAAAACACGGACCAATCAGAGCGCGACCTAGACGCGAGTTGGCACAGTCGGTCAATAGACAGTTGGCGCGTCTAGATCGCGCTCTGATTGGTCCGTGTTTTTCGTTAATAACTCCTAAACAAAGCCGCGCATAACATTTTTGCAAAGGAAAATGTTGCTTCAAATGATCTCAGGAACCTCCCATTTCTGGCTGTTGAATGAATTTTGGGACACCCTATATATTACTTAGAACTTTATTCAATTTCAGGCACAGCTGATGGTGAAGTAAGCATTGACGAATTTGAAAATTTTGGCGATTTCCAAATTGTTTCTGAAATTTGGATCGAACCTCAGTGTGGTATGGTACAATTACCTATACAATCTGCAGCAGGTTATATGCATCTTCTGCAATATCACGAACTTCCAGATGCGGTGAGTACATAAAAATATCATATTGTAATATATTATGAAATATAGTCACAAGGTTCGCACACATCTGACTAGGTAAGTAAATTAGGGTGGCTCTTATTTGCTCTTGCGGAAAATATAAAAATAAATTCTTTTGCGCCACACCCCAGGACTATTGTAATTAATACGACAGAGCTAAGTTTGAGCTCGTTCGGATAACGAGAAATTTGTAATTAAATAAATAAATAAAACCGTAATTAAGTACTCATAAAATTGTTTTTCTCAAATATCTTCTAATTTATTGACCGCATCAAAAAATATGTTAGACAAAACTTATAGATCTGGGCAGGCTGTGTTTTTTATGCCTTTTCGTAAAACAAACGGTTTTCGAAAAAATTGAGAAAAATCTCAGAACAAATTCAACAAATCCTTTTTGAATTTTTAAAACGGAATGTGTTTTCAGTTTTCATTGTCTTTTATCCATAAACATTAACGAAAAATGTGTATTTTTATTTTGAACTTGTGGAACTTACTTTTTTAATTCCATATTATTTTGCAGAAAATTGCGTATATTTCCTTTATTAGAAGTAAAAAAAATTTCAGGCTTCATTTTATCAAGAGTAAACGGGTTCTTCCACGCCAAACCAATCACTTTTTGGCGCCACCATCCACGATTTTTTTAAAATGAAATATGTTGTAGTCCATGTGAAATTAGGGGTGTTACGAGCCAGGGCCGCGAGCAGCACGAGTGGCCGGCGAAGTGTTGTTGCACTAGGAATATGGTATCAGTTTGTTAGTTAAAGGTACGCGGACGAACCCAATGCGAAATTGGGGAGCCGCTAGGATTATAGACAGCGAGGACGAACCTGACGCGAAGTCAGGGAGCCTCTAGGAATGGAGTCAAGCGCAGACGAACCCGATGCGAAACCGGGGAGCTGCTAGGAAGTTGTAGAACGACGCGGACGAACCCAATGCGAAACTGGGGAGCCGCTAGGAGTTTGGATAAAAGCACAGACGAACCTGATGCGAAATCAGGGAGCTGTTAGGATAGAGTTAGTAAGCCTCGTAACTAGTATAATTTTAGTGATACAATCCGAGCGGTAAGATTGTATCATGTGGGGACGTTCAATTACTTGATTAGGATATTGGACGATAATTATGGGTTTAATGAATTTGCGTTAATTATCAAAGAACACAGATATATTCTGATTATAAGAATTAGTGTTACAATTGTGTAATTGTCGCGAATGAATTGAGTTTGGAATAGAAAGAATTGAAAGTAGAAGTGTATTACCTAAACTAGATGCACGGTGTTGACGCACTGGCAATGCGGGGGTCTCGGAGCAACCTTATCACTGCCTAATAGATTTTACACCGAACTCGCGGAATCTATACGGTTAACTTTTGATTCGAAGGGGAACTTTAGCCCGATCTCACTGGTAGTTGACTTCCGAGATGCAGCACGACGCGACACGATTCGTGATTACGACAGTACTAGCCCACGAGAGTAGAAATGCAAGGGCTTATATACTCCTGCAATGACAGGTGGTACTTGTCAGTACCCTTTCAGTGAACATTCGTATTTTGTCAACGACCAGTTGGTCGTGCGTATGTTTGGGCCCTAAACTAAACTAAACAGCTATGTAGATTTATCTAGGGTGGCTCTGTTCGTTTATCTAGGACGGTTCCTGCCAGAGATGATATTGAACACCTGTTCGTCATCCGTAACATCTCCCCACCAAGAAGAAACATCGCGGTTCGCGTGATGCTTTCTCATCAGGAAGGAAACGTCCTAGATACAATAGACTTTGAGAAAAAGAAAAAGAGAAGAGAAAAAATGGAATGAAAAAAAAAATAATAAAATGAAAGAGAAGAAAAGAGAAAAAAAAAATGACGAGTGTAGTGTAGTGTAGTGTAGTGTACTTATTGCTAGGTGAAGTTCAGGTCGGGACTGCTGCCGGTGGGAGTAGTCCTGCTCCTTGGAAGATCGTTATGCAGGGCATCCATCTGTTGCTATATTACGGATTCGGACTATATTTGTTATTAGTTCTGATAAATAATCTCCATATGTCTTCAAATTTGTGCCAGTTGGAAATGAGGTTGGCTCTCGTGCCTGTTTGCCAAAAATTAGTTCGTACGGTGTAAAGTTGGTAGCTTCGTGAACAGACGTATTATAAGAAAACATTGCAAACGGAATTAATAAATCCCAATCCTCGTAATTCTCCATATAATGTTTGAGGTATTCTGTAAGAACAATATGGCTTCGCTCCAATGATCCATTAGTCTGTGGTCGGTATCCGGAGGTGGTAATTTGTTTAATCTTGAATATTTCTGACAGATTTGTCATAAGAGTTCCAATAAAGCTGGTTCCCTTATCCGTGAGTATTGCTCGAGGTGTCCCATAGATTGCAATAAAATGCCGTGCAAAGGCATCTGCGATGGTGGTGGCTCGGATATTAGGTATCGCTACTGCAATACAATATTTGGTTAGGTTATCCTGCATGGTGAGAATGTATCGGTTCCCTCCAGGTGTAATTGGTAATGGTCCAACGGTATCTAAGGAAATTTTATCAAATGCGTCCAACGGCGTGTCAGTGATCAACATGGGTTGACGTGTTTTTGTTCTGACTAATTTCTGCTCTTGACAACTTTTGCATTTTCGGATGTAATCCTGAATTTCGTTGCGCATGTGCGGCCAATGAAATCTCGATCGAATGCGATTGTAGGTTTTTGTAACTCCCTTATGCCCTCCTATTAAGCTATCGTGTGCTTCATGGATAATTTCTTGCCTGTCTTCTACGGAAGGTGTAGTAATAACACAATTACATATTGTGATTTGATAAGGTGAATCTGTGAAGACTTCTTTTAATGCTTTGAAAAGTTCATCGGGCGATGATTTATGATGATCTCCGGTGGCGGATATTCGAAAAGATTTGCTTCTATTTTGTTCTAAAGCAGATTGAAGAGTTTTCAAACCATTAATTATATCCATTCTTTTTGGTTTATCGTAGAAGTTATCGGAAATTACTATGCTGAAGGTTTTAAATAATCCATTGTTTGAAATTATGACCTGTCCCTTTTTTGGTCGTGCAGCTAAAAGTTCCTGCTTGTTTATTAATCCCGTGTCCAGCAACATTTTTCCTATGGGGGTTATTAAGTTGCGATCGGCTGATATGAAGTGTACATAATGATCTTCCCTTGCGGTAAGGGTGTTTGAAGAAATGCTAATCCCTTGTTTCGGTTCTGGCGGCGCTTCCAGGTCAGTTTCGGTGGAAGAACCATCGGTATCGGCGTTTGAGAATGGGTAAGGGTCGGTTGTGCGATCAGGAAGATGCCGCACCCTTGCTTTGTGTATTAAATTGTTTGGAACTCGAATTACGGTGGGTTGCAAAATTCCACTTGTTTCCGGAAATGGTACTTGCGATATATTGGGTATATCCTTCTGTAAATTGTTCCTATTTTCTATGACAGTGTTTTCCATTGAATCGTCAAACGAAATTAAATCACCAGGTAAACTAGTGTTTCTATCCGTAGAAAAAATTTCTGTGGAGTTTGCCGCGGGCAAAAAATGGTGTGTGTTGTCCTGGTCTTCATCTGGCATCGCTATCTCTCTAGATAAACTCGGAAGGGTTCTGTTTATGTTAATTATTGGCGAGTGTTGAACTTTCCCCAGGGCGGGTTCTTCCATCTCATCTGAACTGCTGCTTGTTTGTTGATATTTCGGCCGTTTTTCTCGGTCCCGATGTAGTTGTCTGATGCGTTGTCCTATTGAACCAGCGTCGACAGGTGTTTTCGGTATGTGGATTTTAAAATCGGGGTCTTTCGGTTCCCTTGGGATGAGTGGTAAACAGATGGAAGTAGGATTACGTGATAATGCATCCGCATTCTTATTTGTTTTTCCAGATTTATGGACCACCTGATAATCATATTCTAGGAGTCTGAGCTTCCATTTCATGAGTCTTGATGTCGGATCTTTTACCGAATGTAGCCAAACTAATGGTCGATGATCTGTAACCAATGTGAATTTTGTTCCGTACACATACGGTCGGAAATATATAACGGCGTATACCATAGCTAAACATTCTTTTTCCGTGGCTGAATAATTTCTTTCTGCTTTGTTGAGGCTGCGCGATGCATAAGCAATCGGCAGATCGTTTCCTATTTCACCTTGACTAAGCACGGCTCCAACGGCATATTCGGAGGCGTCTGTTGTAATGACGAATGGTTTGCTGAAATCTGGATACTGTAAAATAGGCTCTCGACAGAGTTCTTCACGTAACTGCTTAAAACTGCTTTCTTGTTCTTCGGTCCATTTGAATTTTTTGCCCTTTCCTAATAGATCAATTAAAGACTTTGCTTTTGTAGTAAAATCTGATATGAATCTTCGGTAATATCCTACTAGACCCAAAAATTGTTGGATATTTTTCTGTGAAGTAGGTGTTGGGAAATCCTTGACAGCTTTTAATTTTCGGGGATCGGGTTTTACTCCCTGTCTTGAAATAATATGTCCAGGTATGCAACTTCTTTCCGTAAGAATTCGCATTTATTTGTCTGAAGAGTTAAACCATGTTCTCGCAGACGGCTTAAAAGTTTCCTGACTTTAACGTTGTGCTCGTGTAACGACGAAGCGTAAACCACGATATCGTCTAGGTAAACGAAAACATCCGTTCCCTGAAGTCCAGTCAATACCTGATCCATGAGGCGTTGGAAAGTAGGTGGTGCATTTTTTAAGCCAAACGGCATTCGTGAAAATTCATAATGCCCGTTAGGGGTGGTGAAAGCTGTCTTCTGTCTGTCTTTCGGAT
The DNA here is from genome assembly GCA_963966675.1 of Lasioglossum calceatum. NCBI lineage: Eukaryota > Metazoa > Arthropoda > Insecta > Hymenoptera > Halictidae > Lasioglossum > Lasioglossum calceatum. Next base: position 97,659 of record OZ016542.1, read on the forward strand.
CCATTTCTATTTGGTGGAACCCGCTGGCGAGATCGAAAACTGAGAAGTATTTCGCTCCACCGAGACGGTCCAGTATTTCCGTGATTTGAGGCAATGGATATTTATCGGAGATGGTCTTCTAATTAAGCGCACGAAAATCTATTACCATGCGCCAACGTTTGTTTCCTTGCGCATCTGGTTTTTTGGGTACAATCCACAAGGGTGAATTGTACGGAGATTTCGACGGAGTAATAATACCTTCGGATAATAAGCCATGAATTTGCTTTTTGATTTCCTCTTGGTGAACAGGAGGGTAGCGATACTGTCTCGTGTTAATCGGAATCTCATCAGTTGTATGTAAGGAGTGCTTAAAATCGGAGGCCTTTCCTAATTTATCTCCAGGGAGATAAAATCGATCGGGAAATTCCTTTATCAATGCGGTGATGCTGAGGCGTTCTTCTTCGTTCAGGTGGCTTTTTAGCGTTTCGGAAATTCCCTGTATCCTGTCTTCTCTAGTTTTGAAATTACAGTGATGTCGTACCTGTGTATAAATATCTTCATCTGATGTGCTCAAAATGTCGTAAGGTTCTAAAATTTGTGGCTCTATTTCCACGTCCAGAGCTTCTTCGCTGGTGTTTGTTGCCATAACATGACATTTTCCTCTGTCGTTCAGGACGGCGGCTTCTCCTATGTAAAGATGCTCGTGTGTTTGTATGCGTGGTAAATAGCCTTCTTTAATCCTTGGGTTAGCTATTCTTATGGCAATCTGTTGAGATGATCGGGCATCGATGCGATGTTTGGTCGGTACGTCTGAGTCCTGCTGGTAATTTGAAAATCGAATAGGCCTGATGGGCTTATTTTTAAGTACCACTGTCCCATGGTAATAAGAAATTTCTGCTTGTTCCTGTTTTAAAAATGGGCTTCCTATAAGTCCATCTGCTTCTATTGCAAGGCGCTTCACTACGTAGAAAAACGCAGGAGCTTCATGTATGTGAAGTATCGTAGTTCCCAGAGTGCGAATTGGGGTTGTAGTAAGACCAGTTATTTCAATTTCTTCGCGTGAAACAATTTCTGCTCCTTCCCCTAAAACGTCAAGAACTACTAAATTTACGGATGCTCCACCGTCAATTAGAAATTCTCCCGTGCCTGATTCCAGTTCTGGGATTTTGATTTTGATTCGTGGTGCTGGAGCTTCCTTGATGAGGGTTTTTCCTCGAAGCGGACAGTTCTTGGGCGAACTTCTTTGTTTTCGCTCATCGTGTCGCCTGTACGGTGAGCGCGATCGAAGTTTAAAGATTTGGTTGATTCTACGGACGAATCTCGCGAATCTCGTCGGAATCGCGGACTACGCGGTCGATTCTTGCAGAATTTTCCATCGTGTCCGGTTGTTCCGCAATGCCAACAATACGGTTTTGACATGCGATCCTTATCGGAATTTTTCAAAATTGTGTACCGTCTCTCTCCGTCTCTCACTGGTGACGAATCTGAACGGTTGGAGGGGGAATTGGAGGGGCTCCTGTGACGCAAGGTCCAGGCTGCAGCTCGTCCTTCTCTTTCCTCCTCGAAACCAGATGGTCTCGTGCGTCGATCCCTGTGTCGGTCATATCTGCTTGGAGATAAAGGATATGACACTTCACGATCGCGGTAGCGAGAATCCTGGTCGTATGAATCTCGGCGGGACCACCTTGATGGTGATTCACTCCGAGGCGACTGTCGTCGATTCCTTAATCTCTTGTCTATCTGTAGCACGACGTCGTAAGCATCCTCTAGATTTTTAATATCTTTCAGGAAAGCCGACACCTTCAGGGAAATCCGATCCGGTAATCCATCGATGAAATTTTCAATGACGTCTTTTTCCATCATTTTGATAAATTCTTCGGCGTTGGCCACGTATTTTTCCCTTATGGCTCCGCGCGTACAGTAGACCAAGTGGCTTGTCCTATCGATGTATTGTCGTAGGCTCTCTCCTTCGCGAATATGTAGTTTCGCGATTTCCACTTGATAAAATGATAGGCTCTTGCCGGGAGCGAACCGTTTCTTTAGATGTTGAATTAACGCTTTTACGGTGGTAAACTTGTGCTCTAATGTGCATCTACGTGCTGGCCCGACGAGCTTGGTAAGAACAATTGCCAGATACTCGGTTTCCGTACCCTCCGGAATCAAAGTTAACCCGTCCTCTAAAGTTTGTACGAAACGAATCAAAGAGGGGTCTTCCCCGTCAAAGGTCGGAATAGTCGAAGTAATATTCTGTAAGCATGTTTTTTGCGTCAACAGCGACATAGAATTTGCAAGTGAAACCGTCAAGTTCATTATGTCAACAGAAGAGGTATTTGCAGTCATATTCTGCATTTTTTAAGAAGAGTAACTAGAGAAAACTAGTATATTATTTGTAGAAGCGTAACTAGCGAAAACTAGTATATAGCTAATAATTTTTAAGAAGTATAACTAGAGGAAACTAGTATATTGAAACAGTATAACTAGGAAAACTAGTATATTAATGATATAAAAGCGTGACTAGGAAAACTAGTATATTGCTAGTAATATCCAGACGTGACTAGGAAAACTAGTATATTGTCGATACTCAGCTACGAGTAATTTAACGTAGTAAACCCAAAATTAAAGTGATCCTAAAATAATTGAACGAATCCCACCGCTGTCACCAGTTCTGTTACGAGCCAGGGCCGCGAGCAGCACGAGTGGCCGGCGAAGTGTTGTTGCACTAGGAATATGGTATCAGTTTGTTAGTTAAAGGTACACGGACGAACCCAATGCGAAATTGGGGAGCCGCTAGGATTATAGACAGCGAGGACGAACCTGACGCGAAGTCAGGGAGCCTCTAGGAATGGAGTCAAGCGCAGACGAACCCGATGCGAAACCGGGGAGCTGCTAGGAAGTTGTAGAACGACGCGGACGAACCCAATGCGAAACTGGGGAGCCGCTAGGAGTTTGGATAAAAGCACAGACGAACCTGATGCGAAATCAGGGAGCTGTTAGGATAGAGTTAGTAAGCCTCGTAACTAGTATAATTTTAGTGATACAATCCGAGCGGTAAGATTGTATCATGTGGGGACGTTCAATTACTTGATTAGGATATTGGACGATAATTATGGGTTTAATGAATTTGCGTTAATTACACTGTCCAACAGCCAAAAAGTATTTCGATTTCCACTATGCGATTCTTGTAGAGTTTTTCGCGCTGATTCCGAATCTGGCCTTAATTTTTCTCCTATACGTACAGTTTTTGAGAAAATGGAGTTTAAAAAAAAGACATATTTTTCAACTTTGAACAAATATTGTGATGTTATTATAAAAGATGTTGAATTGTTCTTTACAGCAAAAGATTCCTTAGACTTTCCCGAATACAGTGATATATAATATTAATGCATTATGATTGTTTAAACATGTTTAAACAATCATTAAAGACGGAGAGACACCACTTTCGCACCAATTTTTGACGATATTTTTGAATTTATCTAAAAAAATAAGGGTCCAGCGGAAAATCGAACTATACCACGCGATAGAGCAGACTTTTATCTTGAGAAACCCCCCCTTGAAGTTTTTGCGAAATCGACGTTTTTACCGAACCAGAAAGCAAAATATCTTCGCCCGACATGCGTTGACGCCAGTGGCGCTCGGGACGGGATACAGCGCGCGACGGGATACGGAGCGGCGAACGACCGTTCTAGTGGTGATTGTTTAAACATGTTTAAACAATCATAATGCATTAATATTATATATCACTGTATTCGGGAAAGTCTAAGGAATCTTTTGCTGTAAAGAACAATTCAACATCTTTTATAATAACATCACAATATTTGTTCAAAGTTGAAAAATATGTCTTTTTTTTAAACTCCATTTTCTCAAAAACTGTACGTATAGGAGAAAAATTAAGGCCAGATTCGGAATCAGCGCGAAAAACTCTACAAGAATCACATAGTGGGAATCGAAATACAAAAAAAAAGTTGAAATTTGTTGGACAGTGTTATCAAAGAACACAGATATATTCTGATTATAAGAATTAGTGTTACAATTGTGTAATTGTCGCGAATGAATTGAGTTTGGAATAGAAAGAATTGAAAGTAGAAGTGTATTACCTAAACTAGATGCACGGTGTTGACGCACTGGCAATGCGGGGGTCTCGGAGCAACCTTATCACTGCCTAATAGATTTTACACCGAACTCGCGGAATCTATACGGTTAACTTTTGATTCGAAGGGGAACTTTAGCCCGATCTCACTGGTAGTTGACTTCCGAGATGCAGCACGACGCGACACGATTCGTGATTACGACAGTACTAGCCCACGAGAGTAGAAATGCAAGGGCTTATATACTCCTGCAATGACAGGTGGTACTTGTCAGTACCCTTTCAGTGAACATTCGTATTTTGTCAACGACCAGTTGGTCGTGCGTATGTTTGGGCCCTAAACTAAACTAAACAGCTATGTAGATTTATCTAGGGTGGCTCTGTTCGTTTATCTAGGACGGTTCCTGCCAGAGATGATATTGAACACCTGTTCGTCATCCGTAACAGGGGAGTGAAATTTATGTCATCATTTTGTCGATTTAGAATTTGTTTAAAAATTACAGTCCTTCGAAGTTTGAAATTTTTGCCCATTTTCTTCTATTCAAGGAACTGTTTATCCGATTGAGCTTTATTTTTTTTTGTTATATACAGAAAAGATTGAGCTATTTTAAAATTGTAGCCATGAGTAAGGGATTAACCAGGATATGCTGGACAAACAGATTTATTTTTGGTTAGGAACAAGGGTACAGGAAGGTGAGGTATATAAAATTATTCAATTTCTCGAATTATAAATCACAATCATGCAAACTTTCTCTCATCACACGTATACTCTGTCACGTCCGGTGGTTCGACCATCGATAATAATTGATATAATCAATCATGTATAATATATATTTTCTGAATTTCTTTTTTTTTTTATAAATCATTATCACACGAGGAAATTAATCAAACAAAAAGGACAGTAAGAGACAAACACGAAAAGATAATAATAGATGGAATGCAAACTTTAAGAATATGTTAGGGTCTATTTTCTGGTTAAGGGTTGCAAGATGCGATCTTCTTCCACTGGTATTCCCGCTCGGGTACCCCTTCTACAAGATGTATTAATCTTGTTTTTCGGTCGGTGCTCGCCGGGAGATCAAATAATCCTAGGAATTCTTGAACAGATGATAATCTGTTGAGAATCACATCTTGATCTTTGTTTAGAAACACCCCTTGATACACTGGTTTTACATTGATCAACTTAGCTAAATGACCTAGACCCGACGGAGGAATCAATGAAACTATTGCTCCCCCTCTAATAGTTACGGAGTAACGTCCGACATAGTCTCCGTCAGTCATTAAATCAACAGATCTTACAGGTGATGTGGAAGGGGAGGGCTCCGACCTAGGAAGAGACAGAGGCAGAGATGCATCTTTCTTTTTTGCCGGGAGAAGGTCCAAGGCGGCAACTTTTAGTTGAAATGTCTCCGCTATTGACGTCATATTTGCAACTGTCGCCGAGGCGTTAGTCATATGTGCATTCAATTTCTCCATCTCGTCCAGCTTATTTTCCAAAGACTCTGTTAAGATCTTGGTGGTTGTATTCAGCTGGGTCAACCTTCTCTCTAAGCTGTCCAGATCTTTATTAGTTGGGCGAATAAAGACATACAGAGCTTGATATGTTGAGAGGACTGCTCCTATTGTTCAGGACGATACAGTAAGGTGCTAGCCACAACCTTACCGAGCTCATACATTTCCATCCGACGCATTAGTCCCAGCATAACGACTAGAGGTGCCCAGGTTCTAACTGTGGACGGACAATCTAACTGAGAAACATAGTCATAAGCTGAGGACAAATAATACACGGAGTTTCCGTCATCATTTGCAGTCATTTGTAAAACCTGCAGATAGGCTCTCGTGATTTCCCCTAAAGGAGTCTTTTCATCTCTATGAGGCAGTAGCTTGGGCATTGTTTCAATAGTCGGAGATGATGTAAATGTTGAAGTCGCAGGAATTGGATCTTGAGGAAAAGGATAGATGTCGGGGTAGATCTCCTTGGGATTGGTCTCAGCACTTGCACCCAGTAATGAAATAGCATCGATATCAACGGAAAGAATTGATGAGGCCCCTACTCCCGTAGGTAAATCATCCATCAGTTTTGCCAGTTCCTGACCGGTTCTTGGGTCAACAAGACACTGGTCCGGGCAATTAAGTTCATCTGAGACATCCATCATTGCTGAAGGATCAGGGTTGGGAGGTGGAGAGGAGCAGGTGCTTTCTGAAAAAGACATAATGATACGATAAAGTGAAATCAAAAACAAATCAAACACTAAAGAAAATAAGTTCTTAATTTAGAGATAAAGAGTATTTTCTTTCTTGAGCCTTTTTAATTTCTTCGATTGCTTGTTTTAATACTTGCGTTTGAAGATCAACTTCGATTTGTCCACCACCAGTTGCCATTTTAAAATTTTAAAAGAACCAGTGATCGAAGTAAAAACAAATTCTCAATTCCTGCGTTCTATCCCACCCCGCTGTCACCAAATTTTGTTACGTCCTAAGATGGACGTTTGAAAATAATAAATAATTAAATTGAAAGATTTTGATATAGAATAAAACGCAGTTTCGAACCTACCTGCTTTCACCGGCTTCAGTTCGGGTAATTGAGGATTTGCTTAATTACTAAGTGACTTTGATTTTTGGAATTGGAACGAAGAAATCGGAGTTGGGTAAACTCTTTTAAAAATGATTTGAAATTTGATTTGAATGAAAATTAACAAGAATATATATATTCTATTGAACAAAATCAGGGTACACTGAGTTATTGAACAGTTATAATAAATTCGTTAGTAATTACCGTTAGTAGATATCGCTGGTTCTAAATTTGTAACGCTTCCGATGAAGTCGTAGGTGATCGCTTCTGGTGTACAATAAAAAATTCCAGCGGGTATACACGCTTAATTATTACAAAATCCAGCGGGTATACACGCTCTTTAGTTTGCACACTTACGCACACACATTCATCCACACACGCACAATACAAATCGGAATTAAAACGTAATAACTGGCGAAAACTTGAATACTGATTGGAGAAAAACTGAGTTGAATGCGATTTGAACATAGACTGAACTGGACTTCATGAAGAGCCACTCCTTTTGTAGATTTATCAATCCATTGTCCTGAACCTAATCTCCATGGGATGAGTGCATCTTCGCGCGTTCTTCGAAGTCAAATTTCCTATGAACCAATATCTCTTGACCGGATGAAGAGTTTTCGATTCTCTATTATCGCTCTCTTGGCTCGATCATATTGCCCTACACATCCTGTCAGGCAATCAGTCACCAGCTTATTATTTATCAATCCTTTCTTCATTTCTTCCTTGAAGTGTCCATCTTCACATTCTTCAGCGATGAATAGTCTTCAACGAATATTAACATATCTCGCCATAATTTGTTCAATGAAGATTTAAATTCGAAATGAATTTTCCTAATCCTATCGCACACAATGTGATATATCTCTAATACAATATTATTAGTGCAAATATAAAAAAAAATTCAGAAAATATATATTATACATGATTGATTCTATCAATTATTATCGATGGTCGAACCACCGGACGTGACAACTCTAACTAGGTTCCATGGTATTTTCGCAAACCACCAGAAGGTGCTCTGTCCTCTCTCGCTCGACAAGGCGTCCAGGTATTATCGCCGTACTCTCCTTGTCGAGACGAGCGGCCAGGAACACTCTCTCGTTTCCTCTCGGCAGGCGTCCAGGTATTGTCGCCGTACTCTCCTGCCGAGCCCTGGGCGGCCAGGAGTTGACCGGTTCTCTCTCGTTCGACAGGCGTCCAGGTATTATCGCCGTACTCTCCTGCCGGGGTGCTAGTGCTAACCAAGAGCGGCCGTGGTGCTTACCTCGTCCTCTCTCTCTCGGAGTAGCAAATAGGCCGAGTCCCTCCGTGAACCCTCTATTTATATAAATTCGTTACTATCCGCGAACGTGAAATCAACAACCCAGTCGTTAAGCGTGATTCGACTTTTCGCGCGCTCCCCTCGCGTCGCTTCCCCCCGTAGTCGTCGGCAAACTATATTCGAGAAGCTTCTAGAAGCTTGTCGCTTCGCGTTTTGTTTTACATTTCTTCTCGAATTTTCTATACATGCTACAAAATAATTTTTTCAACCTCGATAATTAACTTTATAATGTCGAAAAATGTAAACAAATTCTCGTTTTGCCTTTTTTTCGATGGTGGACCAGAGTGTCTAAATTTTGAAAAAATATGGTCATATTCCTGGGAGATTTTCCATCAAAATAAGCCCTTGAAAAGGATGGAGAATTCAAAATTGGTGTCACAATGAGCTGGAAAAGGAGACGGTATACCCCGTTTCAGGTAGGCTACTCGTGCGCAGTGTAGCCATACTACTACTAGGGTGAACCTTATTTCCTGACCAAAGAATTTTTTCCTGGGCACCCCCCAGAATTGTGACAACTGTTGAGAAAATGATCTGGAAAAAATTTGGGGCCGATTGGATCATGGGAAACCGGCGCTCAACGAATTTGAAATTTTTTTTTCAATCTTGACATAAATATACGTTGGAATATATCGTTGAATTTGTCTTTTTTTTTCTCTGCAAGAATCCATATATAGCATAATCAATTGTTAATACAAAAATGTCCGTGACCTTCAAAACTTGAAAAAATGACCTTGAAAAAATTTTTTTTTCTCTGATACTATATTCACCTCCTTATATACTACAACTTTTGTTGGAAGAGTTTTTTCATATGTACATAACTGACAGAGATATTAAGGGACGTCATTTGCATTATTTGGAAGCATACGACTGCGCATGTAGCTATTTTCATAGATAAAAATAGGACTTTTGAGGCAGATAGCGCCCTAGATCGATCTTTTATCTAGCGTTTTTGACTGCTGAAAAACCCCGTGTTTGTATTATCGAGATATGAGAAGGCGAATCCCACACCCTTCCAATCCTGGATGTCTATTCCCTTAAATAAATTCATTAACCCGCTCCAATCTACAAAAGAAAAACAGTTCTAGTATCGGAAAAAGAATTTATTATGAATATGTAACAGACCTGTACAGCGGGCACAGTACAGCTCTGTTACGAACGCGAAGACTCGCGTACAGCCGAAGCGCGCCGACCGATCCCGACCGAATCCGAATCCGCGCAAGGCGATTTCACGCCTCGTAACCAGGCGCGACTTCACGCTACGCGTCTTCCCGCGTTTTCACGCCCCGAAGCAGACGTCGCACGGGCAATCCCGCGAATCGCTCGCGCACACCGCAACCCGCGTACCCTGTAGTAACCACCGAATTCGCCTATAAAAGGCAGCGCGGACAGAGACTCGCTCTCTTTCCGAGTCCAGCAGGCGAGCCGCTTGATCGCTCGGAACCCTGGTAAGCGCCTTACCCTGACGAGCCGTCAACCTCCCGATCCCGACCGTTCCCGCTCCGTGCAACGTGCCGTTGCCTCCGTACACCCGTCTAGCTTCGCGCCGAAGTTCCCGTAGCCGTCTCCACGAGCCGTCGAGACACCTTTTGCAGCGCGCCGTTGCTTCCTCGCCCGTTCAACGAGCCGTCGAACGAAACCGTCCCCCAGCTTCGCGCCGAAGTTCCCGTCGCCGTCTCCACGAGCCGTCGAGACCCCTTTGCAGCGCGCCGTTGCTTCCTCGCCCGTTCAACGAGCCGTCGAACGAAACCGTCACCCAGCTTCGCGCCGAAGTTCCCGTCGCCGTCTCCACGAGCCGTTGAGACCTCTCTGGCAGCGCGCCGTTGCTTCCTCGCCCGTTCAACGCGCCGTCGAACGAATCCTTCACCCAGCTTCGCGCCGAAGTTCCCGTCGCCGTCTCCACGAGCCGTCGAGGCACCCTTGCAACGCGCCGTTGTATCCTCGTCCGTTCCACGCGCCGTCGAACAACCTCTCCGCCCCGCCGACCTGACCGACCCCGAATCCCCGTTGCCGCGAGCCGCCGGTCTCCGTACTCCAGCAAGTCGACGAGCCGTCGCCCGTCGCCAACCGTCAGATCCGCGACCCGCGAACCCGCGCGCGTGCACCCGCGACCGTCACGTCATCGGCAACCTTCGCGAACCGTGGCCTAGTGAGACGTAAAAGTCACGTCGCGCGTTTTGTGTTATTTCATAACCCGCCCGAATTACCGCTTCCCGTCCGCTTCCCTCGCCGCGAACCCTGGCTCGGCGAGCCACTCAGCAACGAGGGAGAGATCCGGTTGTAACGAGAATTCAGACTCGTTACATGGCGCCCGAACAGGGACTTTGAAAAGTGCCGACCGAAAAACCACGTGGCGCGACGCGAGTTTTGAGGTTAACCGGACACGTGGTCTTTGAGGTTAACTCTCCACGGAAAACACGCGAGCCGCGAGTTCCAGTGCCGCCAACCGAAGATCAACAGTGCCGCGCGCGCCATCTAGTGACGCGGGGTGAAACTAGTGACCACGCGCAGTGCCGCGGGACAACAGTGACGGACACCTAGTGCCGGAAGACGGAAGGTGAATCGCGCGCCGCGATCGTGAAGTGACAAGGGACCGCGCCGCCATCTAGCGGTGGGCCTACGGGACTTCTACGCGAGAACCGCAGCCGAATGAAACGGATCCGGCTGACGAAGGACCAGCTGATTGCCGAGCTACAACGTAGTAACCTGCCAACGAGCGGAACCGCAGAGGAGCTGCGCCAGCGACTAACCGACTACATACGACGACAGACCGACGACCCTGCCGACATGTCAGAATCGAGGGACGGGGTAAGCACCCGGAACATGGCGGCCGCCGGCGAGAAAGTGACAGCTGTCACGGAAAAGGCCGCCGCCGGGGCGCCTGCTACAGGCAAAATCATCGAAAGGACCGTCATCGAGAAGGCTGACCCGTACCGAAACATCGACCGACTCCGCAAGTCCGGCAACACCACCGATGGCAAGGACCCACTGTCCTTCCTGGAACGAATGGCCGAACTCCAGGATACGTACGACCTCGCCGACGCCGACCTGTTACGCGGGGTCACCGAGCTACTACGCGGACCGGCCCAGATCTGGTACCGAAACAGTAGGGCCGAGATCCACTCGTGGGACGAATTCTCCGACGAATTCATCCAAGTGTTCGCGTCCAACCGCTCACGGTTCCAGCGGGAGAACGAAGCTCGCGCGCGGCGACAGCGTGTCAACGAACCTTTCCACGAGTTCATGAGCTCTGTCATCATGCTCATGCGGCGCGCACAAATGGACGAGCACCACCGCACGGATCTACTATTCGAGAACATGCGGCCCGAATACAGGAGGCTCATCTACCGACCAGATGTGAGGAGCGCCCGCGACCTCCTGGCGCGCGTGCAGCAAATAGAGCAGGAGGACGCCGAGGAGGGCCCCGCCGAACGAAAGACCGTTCCACGCGCCGTGCCGGTCAACTCGGCGGAGGCCGCAGAACGGAGCATTGCCGCCACCGAACCGATCGAGGCGCGACTCGTGCGACTCAGCACTGCTCCAGGAACCGACCGCTCCGGACAACCCGAGGAACCGTATCACCCGACAACGCACTGCTGGCGATGCAAACAACGCGGACACCAGCGTTTTGAGTGTCGAAACATATACCGGAAATTTTGCTCTCGGTGCGGCCGCGACAACGTACTGACCCGCGATTGCCACCCGCCGGGAAACGGACCGCGGGGCCCGACGCCGCCGAGCCAGCAATAGTAAACTCGGGCCCGCCAATCCGTTATACGCCGCGGCCACTTCTGCCAATCGTCATGCTGGGGCGAGAAATTGACGCCATGCTGGACACAGGAGCCCAGCTGTCATGCATCAATGCGGAAGTGATGGACTGGGCCCAGGAGCAAGGGGTCCGAACCACCGAGGGCTACCAACAGATCTGCCTCGCCGACGGATCGGAGATGCGTCCAGCCGGCACCGTCCGTTTAACGTTTCGCGTAGGAAACGTCGAGCAGGCCGAAAATTTTACCGTATTACCGAAGATGGGCCCACCCGTGCTGCTCGGGATCCAGGCCATCGCCGCGCTCCGTTTGACCGTCCGACCACCTCCTGAGGTAGCCAACTGGGCCTCGAACTGCCTGGCCGAACCGTGCCTCCAAATGGGGCTCCGAAAAATGAAGGAAGACGAACGCGAGCCATTCCAAAAATTTTTGGAGCAGGAGCTGGCACAGTTCTCTTCCGTGGCCGGACGCACCGCGCTAGTGCACCACCGGATAAAGTTGCTCAATGAGACACCGCTCAAGCAACGATACCGGCCCCGCAATCCGGTGATGCAAGCCGTAATCGACGAGGAAGTCGACAAAATGTTACGAGACAGAGTTATCGAGCGATCCAGCAGCCCGTGGAGCTCGCCGGTGGTCGTCGTCAAGAAAAAAGACGGCAAACCTCGCTTCTGCGTCGACTTCCGCCGCCTGAACGACCGCTCCGAGAAGGACGCGTACCCGCTGCCGCATATCCAGGCCACCCTCGACAAATTACGAGGGGCCAAGTTCTTGACAACGTTGGATTTAAAGAACGGATATTGGCAGGTCCCGTTAGAAGCAACCAGCCGGCCGCTCACCGCCTTCACCGTGCCTGGAAGAGGGCTATTTCAATTCACGGTGATGCCGTTCGGCCTTCACTCGGCACCCGCCACGTTTCAACGACTCCTGGACAAAATCATCGGTCCGGAGATGGAGCCGAACGCATTTGCGTATCTCGACGACATCATCATCGTCAGCCGGAGCATCCACGAACACCGTCGCCATCTACGCGAGGTCTTTCGCCGTCTCCGCGCCGCCGGCCTGCGTCTCAACCCGGAAAAATGCCGATTTTGCGTCGACAGTCTCCGCTACCTCGGCCATATCGTGGACCAGCAAGGAATCCGGACCGATCCCGAGAAAACGAGCGCAATAGCACAGCTAGCGGCTCCGAAGACGATCCGAGATGTTCGACGATTTCACGGCATGGCTGCATGGTATCGGCGATTCGTGCCGAATTTCGCCGAGATCATGGAACCCCTGACGAGGCTCACCCGGAAGAATGCCAAGTGGAAGTGGACCGAGGAAGAAGAAACTGCGTTCCGGACAATGAAAGAAAAGCTTGTGGCCGCGCCGGTTCTCGCTTGTCCGGATTTCACGCAGCCGTTCACGCTCCAGACGGATGCCAGTGACAGCGGCCTGGGAATCGTGCTCACTCAAGGCCCGGAGAACGACGAGCACGTCATTGCCTACGCCAGTCACACGCTGAGCACCACCGAGCGGAAGTACAGCGCCACAGAGAAGGAGTGCCTCGCCGTCGTATGGGGGATACGGAAAATGAAGCCGTACCTCGAGGGCTACCACTTCACCGTAGTCACCGATCACCAGGCACTCCGATGGCTCCGTCAAATCGAGAACCCGACCGGACGTCTGGCCAGATGGGCACTCGAGCTGCAGCAGTACGATTTTGACGTCCGATACCGGCCCGGAAAGTTGAACCATGTGGCGGACGCGCTGTCCCGTAACGCACCCACGGCGGGCGTTAACCTGCTCCGACCGAAACAGCGCCCCGACACATGGTATCAGAAGAAGTTCGAGGCCGTCCAGAGCAATCCGTTGTCCGCCACCGACTTCCGAATCCAGGACGGAAAGCTGCAACGCCACGTACTGCACCAGCTCGATTATAACGAGCCCGAGCCGGGAAACGCCTGGAAGATCTGCGTGCCCACCGATGAACGAGAAGAGTTACTGCGAAGATATCACGACGATCCCACCGCCGGACATCTCGGGGTCGCGAAAACCATCGTTCGACTGGCACAACGATTCTACTGGCCCGGAATGTTCCGGGAGACCGCCCGGTACGTTCGCAGCTGTGCCAGCTGCCAGCGGTACAAGTCGCCACCGCAGCAGCCTGCAGGGCATCTCCATGCAAATCCAGGCACCAGACCATGGCATACGGTGTCCATTGACCTCGTCGGGCCACTGCCGAGGTCGCGCCAGGGGAACATCTGGCTGCTGGTCGCCCTCGACCGCTTCACCAAATGGGTGGAACTTGTACCGCTCCGAAAAGCCACCAGCTCCGCCGTCGCCGCCGCCATCCAGAGGGAAGTCATCCTCCGTCACGGGGCCCCCGAGGTGATCATCACCGACAATGGTCGCCAGTTCATCGGGGGACCGTTCACCGCCCTGCTTGAAGCCACCGGAACCGTCCACCGGAAGACACCGCCGTACTCGCCCCATTGCAATCCGGTCGAACGAGCCAACAAAGTCGTCAAAACGATGCTCGCACAATACACCGGCGCCCGGCACAATCAATGGGACGAAAAGATCGAAGAAGCACGTTTCGCCGTCAACACCGCCTGGCATGAGTCGACCGGGTACAGCCCAGCGTACCTCAACCAGGGAAGGGAGCTCCGAACGCCAGGACAACCGTCAGCAGAAGATTCCGCCGAACCACCGAAGCAACGTTGGAAGAATCTCCGGGAAGCGCAGGAGCTCGCGAGGCTGCATTTAGCGCGCGCATTCGGTCGGCAAGCCAAGTACTACGACCTCCGACACCGCGACTGGCGCCCAGCCGTCGGAGACCGCGTATGGAAACGCGAACATACCCTGTCCGATAAAGCAGCCGGGGTCAACGCAAAGCTCGCGCCGAAGTACACCGGTCCGTACACCGTCGGGAAAATCGTCTCACCGGTCATCGTCGACTTACGAAGCGACGCAAGCAAATGGTGCCGCCATATCCATGTCCAGGATTTGAAGCCGGCAGTGGAGCCGGACGTTGAAACGCGAGCCGCGACCCACGCTGGGAACGATACGGAACCGAGCGGCACGCTCACCCACCCACCCACACCACTCCTCAACCCCACCGATGCACCAACCCCTCGTCGCCGAGGCCGACCCCGTAAACTGATCCCGAGCGTTTCTTGTTGTAGCAGAAACTATACACAGCAGCCCCGACCGATCCAGGCCTGGTCCGAAAAACCGGGGAATGGGAGCCGACCTACCCCGTCCGGAAACCGCCTTCCCGGAGCCCCACCGTCCGTACCATACGATGGCAAGCCGGTACCGGGACCCACTAAGTGGTTCCAGCTGCCAACAGGCCGGCGGGTGGAGGTGCCCGAATACTACATCAAGACGCGGCAATATCGGGCATCCACCCCGGAGGAAAGGTGGATCTTATTCTTTGATAAGAACGGCCACCTCCGCAGGTGCAAACGAAGGGCCGAGGCACTGGCCCTGGATTAAGATAGGTCGCGCACCGCGACCGACCCCCGCGCCGAGGGCCGTTTAAACTCGTTCCTAGTTTTTGTTATTTCGATATAGAGTCTACTAGCATATAAGTGATAAGTGCCTAGTTTTATATGCGATGTATATTTCGGGCAGAACCGACCCCGTCCGTCACTAGCTGGTGTTCTTTCAACAATATTGTTTTCTGTTCCTCGACCGACACAAGGGCGAACACCAACACCGCGACTCCGCCTCGCCGATCAGGGATTTTTTTTTTTTTGCTCTTTGTGTTATTTTCTTTTCCTTTCGATTTGGTTACCCGTTGATCGATTCCGGTTCTTTAGCGCACACAGGCTGCAATACCACTTTTCTGTTTTCGCAGTCAGAGGGTTAAGACTGACTCGCTACGCCCGAGCCGGGCTAGCGAAAGAATCACGAAAGGAATAACCGTTAAATATAGATACACGGATATATAGATGTACGACGTTTTGTTTTGGATATAGATATATTTTATACACCGCGAGTATTATTAGGAATAGTTTATATTATTATTTTCAGCTGACAGACGTACAAGGATAAGATGTTGTGACACATGTCGCTCAGAGTTTGTACCGGGTGAGAACCTCCGCGTAGGAGCCAAATAAACGTGCCGTTTATTCCGAATGTCCGGTGTCTTGTCTATCTCGAGCCCCGGCCCGTAGGTTAAGACTTGCGTTAGCTTTTAAGTTCATATTATGTATTAGTTATAATTATTTTTCTCTTCAATAAAAGGTCTCACTGCCGCTCGTTCGTCGCCCCGAAGAGGGAGGGGGGTGTAACAGACCTGTACAGCGGGCACAGTACAGCTCTGTTACGAACGCGAAGACTCGCGTACAGCCGAAGCGCGCCGACCGATCCCGACCGAATCCGAATCCGCGCAAGGCGATTTCACGCCTCGTAACCAGGCGCGACTTCACGCTACGCGTCTTCCCGCGTTTTCACGCCCCGAAGCAGACGTCGCACGGGCAATCCCGCGAATCGCTCGCGCACACCGCAACCCGCGTACCCTGTAGTAACCACCGAATTCGCCTATAAAAGGCAGCGCGGACAGAGACTCGCTCTCTTTCCGAGTCCAGCAGGCGAGCCGCTTGATCGCTCGGAACCCTGGTAAGCGCCTTACCCTGACGAGCCGTCAACCTCCCGATCCCGACCGTTCCCGCTCCGTGCAACGTGCCGTTGCCTCCGTACACCCGTCTAGCTTCGCGCCGAAGTTCCCGTAGCCGTCTCCACGAGCCGTCGAGACACCTTTTGCAGCGCGCCGTTGCTTCCTCGCCCGTTCAACGAGCCGTCGAACGAAACCGTCCCCCAGCTTCGCGCCGAAGTTCCCGTCGCCGTCTCCACGAGCCGTCGAGACCCCTTTGCAGCGCGCCGTTGCTTCCTCGCCCGTTCAACGAGCCGTCGAACGAAACCGTCACCCAGCTTCGCGCCGAAGTTCCCGTCGCCGTCTCCACGAGCCGTTGAGACCTCTCTGGCAGCGCGCCGTTGCTTCCTCGCCCGTTCAACGCGCCGTCGAACGAATCCTTCACCCAGCTTCGCGCCGAAGTTCCCGTCGCCGTCTCCACGAGCCGTCGAGGCACCCTTGCAACGCGCCGTTGTATCCTCGTCCGTTCCACGCGCCGTCGAACAACCTCTCCGCCCCGCCGACCTGACCGACCCCGAATCCCCGTTGCCGCGAGCCGCCGGTCTCCGTACTCCAGCAAGTCGACGAGCCGTCGCCCGTCGCCAACCGTCAGATCCGCGACCCGCGAACCCGCGCGCGTGCACCCGCGACCGTCACGTCATCGGCAACCTTCGCGAACCGTGGCCTAGTGAGACGTAAAAGTCACGTCGCGCGTTTTGTGTTATTTCATAACCCGCCCGAATTACCGCTTCCCGTCCGCTTCCCTCGCCGCGAACCCTGGCTCGGCGAGCCACTCAGCAACGAGGGAGAGATCCGGTTGTAACGAGAATTCAGACTCGTTACAAATATTATGTAAATTATGAAGGGAAGTTACATCAAAGTATTTCGTCCCGGATTTGCTGGCGGACTCGTCAGTTAGGGCCCAGCAAATCCTGTTTCAATTCTTGACACAATTATGTATCGCAAGCGTTTCGTCCCAGACCTGCTTGTGGACATTCGGCAAAACCAAGCAGATCCTGCCCTAGACGCGACTGTGTTAAGCCTTTCGACGTAATTCCAAAAAAACTCGCAGTTAACAAGCTCTCTAAACAAAACTTTCTCTCTATATTAAACAATCTTTAAAAATCCTTTGACAAATTCCGTTTTTTGGCGTCAGGATACTGCTTTCGATATTCCATCACAATTTGTAGTATATATTGTTTCTTCACTTCGTTTCTTGATAAAATTTTATTATAATCCTCTATTAGTTTAACGCCCCGTTCAGCGGTATCGTTGACCACCTTCAGGCCTTGAACTGTGTTCATTGAACATTCAACATTCAGACGCATTGAAGACTGCTTGTTGACCTTTTCGTGACCAGCGGGACGTATATGTCCCACTTCTGTTTTTAGACTATTTTGTTTCTTGGATTACTTCGAAAGGGTTAACACAGTCGCGTCTAGGGCAGGATCTGCTTGGTCTTACCGAATGTCCACAAGCAGATCTGGGTTGTATCAGGAATTGAGATAGGATTTACTGGCCGTCAGAACTGGGCCGCACTGACGAGTCCGCTAGCAAATCCGGGACGAAATACTTTGATGTCACCTCTTTTCGTAATTTATATAATATTCATAATAAATTCTTTTTCCGATGCTAGAACTGTTTTTCTTTTGCAGATTGGAGCGTATTAATGAATTTATTTAAAGGAGTAGACTTCCAGGATTGAATGGTGCGGGATTCGCCTTCTCATTTCTCGATAATACAAACACGTGGTTTTTCAGTAGTCAAAAACGCTAGATAAAAGATCGATCTAGGGCGCTATCTGCCTTAATAGTCCTATTTTTATCTATGAAGATAGCTACATGCGCATTCGTATGCTTCCAATAATGCAAATTACGTCCCTTAATATCTCTGTCAGTTATGTACATATGAAAAAACTCTTCAAACAGAAGTTGTAGTATATAAGGAGGTGAATATAGTGTCAGAGAAAAAAAATTTTTTCAAGGTCATTTTTTCAAGTTTTCAAGGTCACGGATGTTTTTTCTATTAACAACTGATTGTGCTATATATGGATTCTTGCAGAGAAAAAAAAGACAAATTCAACGATATATTCCAACGTATATTTATGTCAAGATTTTAAAACAAAATTTTCAAATTCGTTGAGCGCCGGTTTCCCATGATCCAATCGGCCCCAAATTTTTTCCAGATCATTTTCTCAACAGGTGTCACAATTCTGGAGGGTGCCCGGGAAAAAATTTTGCAAAATAATTTTCATCAAGTATAGCTAAGGTCTACCCTAAGCCATACGGACCGGCCGCCAGGCCCCTTAAGGTGCTTTTATACCAGGGTCGCCGCGGACTCGAGTCCGCGGACTTTTTCCTTAAATTTCGAGTGGGTCGACGGGCCAGCTGTGTCCCGCTGTGCGTGGCACAAAAAAAAGGTCTCTATGGGCTCCGCGGCTTCCCGGTTCGTTTAGGTAAACGATAGCTCCCTCTAAAGCGGTAGGATACCTTCAGATTGTAAGTAGCAAATAACTAGAATGTTACTAGAAAAATTGGGTTTGCGAATTTTCGCTTTTTGTCCTTATACGAGCAAACACACCATGTAAAAATTTCATACGGTACACAGTGAGCAATTTGGACAAAATCTGTGTCAAAGCAACTAATCTTTACAACAGCCTCATTTGCAAAGTCAACCAGTAGCCGTTCTTACCCGTAATAAAATTGACGGGCTTAGGGCAGAGGCTAACGGACGAACGGTACAACGCCTTCTACCTTCATTATTGCCACGTGCCCCATACCTCGCCGAGTGGCAGAACTTACCTGAATGATCAATGCAGTACTCCTTTTCGGAGCCATTGATTTTGAACAATGTAGGAGATAAATAACTGTCAGGTCTTTACGGATAGGAATTCTGATGTCGAATGTTTTCACTATAAACTCCGAAAAACCCATTTTCATCGATTTGCTAAATCAACATTTCATAAAAAAATAACTTCGCGTCCGGCGATATCGGCAATTGTAAGTGTACGAAAAGAACAAAGTGACTGCATGCACTTACTATGGACGGTATTAACCTGTGCACTGCACACTCGGAGTTTACGACACTCCAACAACAATTTAGGTAAAACAAACGCTGTCCTAAAGAATATTCAGCAATCTTATGGACCCGAAATAACGAACAATTCAAACGTAACAGCTGTTTGTGGTTACTGGAGTGTTTCATATCTCATGTCTGCCGCACAGTGGGCAATTTGGACGAAATCTGTGCCAAAATCAAAGAACTTTCTATTAGAAATGAGATATAGGAAAAATAGGGGGAAACTTCTTTCATTTTGACACAGATTTTGTCCAAATTGCTCTCTGTGTACCGTATGAAATTTTTACATGATGTGTTTGCTCGTATAAGGACAATAAGCGAAAATTCGCAAACCTAATTTTTCTAGTAACATTCTAGTTATTTTATTTTAAGACAGTAAAATTTAAATTTTCCCGGAAAAATGGAAAATTCGGGAAAAAATAAAAGTGCTTTTTTAATCATATTTCAATACAACAAAGAAACGAACGTCGCAGCTTCTAATCAATAAATCAATATTTCAATAGGAATTTACATTAGCGACGTCTGTTTGCATTATCGACATTATAAACATCCGCCAGTTAGGTTATTTCTATTCAAATTGATTTCGCTACGTGCGCAAATATCGTTTGACGTTTGAATTGAAATATTTGGTTAGTATTTTTAAATTATTAATGCCGCGATTGATAATTCCACAATATCGTGGAACATTCTAGAATATTCCTATGCAATATTGTAGACGCGAGCCAAACTCTAGACGCTAGACTCTAGATTCAGGATTGCCATATTTTATCCCCCCAGGCCCCTTACCTTTCCGTCCCTCGCCTAGATGCTGCCGCCGCTATCCCCACTCTTACCATTACCGCTGCCGCGACCGAGTGCTAGAATGAGAGCGGTAGCATACTACCGACTCGGTCGCGCCAGCGGTAGTGGTAAGTTTGGGAATAGCGGTGGCAGCATCTCGGTGAGGGACGGAAGGGTAAGGGGCGGAGGGGATAAAATATGGCAACCCTGGACTCCACTGTCTAGACCAGGGAAGCCAGACGGTGCGGCTCAACGGCTCAAGTGGCCCCTTACGTCTCCGTCCCTCGCCTAGATGCATGCCTCCGCTATCCCCACTCTTACCACTACCGCTGGCGCGACCGAGTCGGTAGCATGCTACCGCTCTCATTCTATCACTCGGTCGCGCCAGCGGTAGTGGTAAGAGTGGGGATCTAGGCGAGGGACGGAGACGTAAGGGGCCTGGCGAGACTCGCAGCCGCGAGACTCGCATCTGGCATCCCTGGTCTAGACCAGTGTAGCCAGACGCCGCGGCTCAACGGCTCAAGTTTCCCCTTACGTCTCCGTCCCTCGCCTAGATGCTCCCCACTCTTCCGCCTGTGGGAGTAGTAGGGAAAATAACGGGTGTTCTTGTTCCACGCTACACCACGGACGGCTTGGCTTGGGTGAGGTTAGCTTGTGAATTCTGCGACACTGGGTAGCATGCTGCCGAGTCTGCGCGGCAGCGGTAGTGGGTAAGAGTGGGGAGCATCTAGGCGAGGGACGGAGACGTAAGGGGAAACTTGAGCCGTTGAGCCGCGGCGTCTGGCTACACTGGTCTAGACTCTAGACGCAGTGGCTCACGCCTAGACGCAGTTCTGATGTGAAGTATGACGAATGGAGTATAAATGGCGCTGGAGTAGCAAAACGCGTAAACGAAATCACACCTTTAGTGGGAAGAGTGCAAAGACGAGATACGGTGCGTGGCGGGACGAGAGGCGGAAGGGTAGAGTTCCTGGCGGCCGGTCCGTATGACTACACTTGTCGTGCGGCCTCTATATGGTCAGTTGTACATACAGTGTGTCTCAAAATTTCTTCAACATCCGGAAATGGGAGATTCCTGAGATCATTTGAAGCAACATTTTCCTTTGCAAAAATGTCGTCAGTGGCTTTGTTAAGGAGTTATAAACGAAAAACACGGACTAATCAGAGCGCGACCTAGACGCGAGTTGGCACAGTCGGCCAATAGACAGTTGGCGCGCCAGGGCGACTCACAGTGGGGTATTTGCCCGAAAAACGGGAATAAAATATTGTAGCATTATTTATGGGCTCAGGGTCATAAATAAGTAGGTCGTTGGATTCGTCTTGACGCCAGCTATAAGATTATGAAATAAAAAATGTACTTTAACATTTAAAAAATCAAAATAATTTTTATTTTTTGTCGAAAAAAATATTTTTTTGAAATTTTAAATATATAATTTTGTACATGTTTCAATACTGTTCAACTTTTATTTGAACCATTTTGTCGTCAGATTATCCGAACTCTTGAAAAGTAGTGATAATGGAATGCTTTGATTACTATGTATGTACTGAGTTGAGATAGGTGTACAAACTCTTCACAGATTTCATTCTGTTATCATCTAAATTAGTATTGTTATTAATATTTTATTATTATTATTATTATTATGTACGGACCGAGGTCCTTTTATACATGGGTTTACAGATGTTTTGTATAACTTATAAAAGAATATTTCAACATTACCAATCATTCTGTAAGTTTTTTTTCGATTTCAAAACATTATTGACGATTTTCGTATACTATTGAACTGAATTGAGCACTCCTTCTTGTACTATTACATTCTATAAAGCTTTGCGATCATAGTCCAACAAAAATTTCTTCCGAATTTTTCCGAATTGGAGAGTTATAACTAATTTAAGCAGAAATGAGCATCGAAAGTCGCAGCGTACGCGTAGTACACCTGCACCGCGAACTCTCGCGGTCGAACGCATGGTCGACATATTTGGTATCATTAAAATAAAAAAATACACCATTTCAACGTAATTATAGGTGGAAGCGTTCCAAACCGTTTTGACTGAATACTGCGAGGAAACGATTTAATCGAAGGCTTCTTTGCAGCAACAATGTAAACAAAGTTCCTCGTAAGATCTCGTAGGCTGTCGTAGAGGATCGGGCGAACGCGTTCCACCGCGAGAGTTCGCGGTGCACGTGTACTACGCGTACGCTGCGACTTTCGATGCTCATTTCTGCTTAAATTAGTTATAACTCTCCAATTCGGAAAAATTCGGAAGAAATTTTTGTTGGACTATGATCGCAAAGCTTTATAGAATGTAATAGTACAAGAAGGTGCTCAATTCAGTTCGATAGTATACGAAAATCGTCAATAATGTTTTGAAATCGAAAAAAAACTTACAGAATGATTGGTAATGTTGCAATATTAATAACAATACTAATTTAGATGATAACAGAATGAAATCTGTGAAGAGTTTGTACACCTATCTCAACTCAGTACATACATAGTAATCAAAGCATTCCATTATCACTACTTTTCAAGAGTTCAGATAATCTGACGACAAAATGGTTTGAATAAAAGTTGAACAGTATTGAAACATGTACAAAATTATATATTTAAAATTTCAAAAAAATATTTTTTTCGACAAAAAATAAAAATTATTTTGATTTTTTAAATGTTAAAGTACATTTTTTATTTCATAATCTTATAGCTGGCGTCAAGACGAATCCAACGACCTACTTATTTATGACCCTGAGCCCATAAATAAAGCTACAATATTTTATTCCCGTTTTTCGGGCAAATACCCCACTGTGCGACTGTGCTAACTCGCGTCTCGGTCGCGCTCTGATTGGTCCGTGTTTTTCGTTTATAACTCCTAAACAAAGCCGCGGATAACATTTTTGCAAAGGAAAATGTTGCTTCAAATGATCTCAGGAACCTCCCATTTCCGGCTGTTGAAGGAATTTTGGGACACCCTGTATATTGAACATCGATTCCCCTTCCTTGATATATCTCCCGGATATAATGGTACCGGATATCGATGTGCTTCGTTCTTGAATGGTATACAGGACTCTTCAGCAATTTTTGGGGCTCCTTGATTATCGCAATATACGATTGTTCCCCCATCGGAGGCATTCTCAAGGAATACCCCCACCTCTCCCGGCCGCGCGTCTCGCTCCCCGTGGCGGCCATATATGGCATTATATTTAAATTCAATGTGTCCCGGTGTAGGCTTTACTTCTGTCCAGGTACTAGTTTAGATTGGATTTAATATGTCCAATTATAGGTTTGAATTATTCTTGCTAATACAACTAAAATATTAATCTAAACAATGATTTTTTGATTTCAAATTACTTTACAAAATCTGAATTTTATGTTAAAACACTTAAAAAATTATTTTTGTTTATCTAAACTGATAAAATTAGAGGTAGCAAAAAATGATTTCCAGACTTAGGGCATTTCACCTTAGTACGTATACACTTTCGCATAAATCGAAAGCAACTTAGCTAATTGGATTTATTTGATAACTTAGCTAACCATGTTTGCGAGAATAAAAACATTCATTAAATTCTATAAATGCAGTTCATGGCAAGAGATTAATGATTCTACTTCTCCTATCTCTCTTTATCAGTAAAACGTAGTATATTTTTCAACGCCTTTCTTATGAAATCGATACGATATATATGGTATTTATTTCTTGAGTTACTTTTAAAATGATAAGATATATCGGTGTTCAGTATTTCCTTCGCGTTTTCACATTAGAAAATGTGATTTAGTAGACACATTTTTTGATCGTTTATTATATGTTCTAAGATGTATTGTTTCTCCGCTGTGTATTCTGATTTATATCAATATTGAATTCGGATATTGTATTTACAATTTAATGAGAACTGCGTGCCAATGGCCAATTTATTACCGAATCACATCATATTACTACGTTTTTTTATACATGAGCACACTTTTTAAAAAATATTTTGATGGCTTTATATAAATGATTTGTTACTTAACAAACCAATACATTAAAAGTATGACGTTTACGCGATTCAACTTATCGAATGTTATATTCAATACAGAATTTGAAATCTTCGTAACGTTATTTGCTTAATGATACCTCGAGAATGTCAAATAATCTTTCTATTTCATAATGTTATCAGTAGGTAAGGCGTTAAATGTGACAGGTTATTGGCCTACTATACATAGAACGGAAAGTTAGTCTTTTAGTGAGTTTTTTAATGTTATATTATCTGAAAGTGATATTATTGTACATTATAATAATAGTGAACGTCACGAAGTACATATATAAAATTCATATTACAATACAGACCAACTAAAATAGAAAATACATAGTCTAGTATTATTCTTCATTACTGTTCGCAATACCGTTGAGATTATTTGATAAGACACGTTATCATTAAATCTATCGGAAATGCATAATTATTATGTTTATAATATATTATAGTTTATTAACTCTCATATAGATACATATACATACAGTGACACGCGGATTAATATTCGGACGCTCTCTAGAAAAGACAATAACTTATTTAATATCGTACTATACTATTTGAACTTTTTGGGAATCTCGAGGAATTAGTTTGCGGATAGGATGTGAAAGATATTTTTTTCAAAAATTGCAATTTATCGGAATTGTAGAAAAAAATACTAAAAGTTGCATTTTCAACTTTTTATGTGGGCCAATATTGAAAATTTAAAAAGTACATTTTGTAGATCTGTGTCAATTATATGCACTGTGAAAGTTTTATCGAAATCGGTTGATGCGGGAAAAAAACGACAGGCATTGAAAGATGTAAGAATCCTTAGTTTTATTGCAGTTGGAGGCCGAAAATCGTGAAAATCTGCAATTTTTACTACATATCTTTAAACGTTCGTAGCTCATTGCAACGTCGACCGATTTGGGCGAAATTTTCGGAACATGTTTAATCGACACAGATCTACAAAATCTATTTTATCAATTTTCAACATAAGCCCACATAAAAAAGTTGTAAAATGCAACTTTTAGTATTTCTTCTAGAATTCCTTTCAATTGCAATTTGTGAAAAAAATTTCTTCCACATCCCGTAGTAAACTAATTGCTCTAGCTTCCCAAAAAAGTTCAAATCGTATAGTACAATATTTAAAAAGTTATGGTCTTCTATTTTAGAGGCCGAAAATCGTGAAAATCTGCCATTTTTACTATCTTTAAACTTTTGTAGCTCATTGCAACGTCGACCGGTTTGGGCGAAATTTTCAGGACATGTTTAATCCGCACAGATCTACAAAACTTTTGTTTAAAATTTTCAACATAAGCGCACATAAAAAAGTTGTAAAATTCAACTTTTAGCATTTTTTCTACAATTCCTTTCAATTGCAATTTGTGAAAAAAAATTCTTTCACATCCTGTAGTAAACTAATTGCTCTACCTCCCCAAGAAAGTTCAAATCGTATAGTACAATATTAAAAAATTTATCGTCTTTTTTAGAGCGTCCGAATGTCACTGTATATTATACACATGTCGTATTGGTATTAAAACAAATACGATTCCAAGATTTAAACATTATTTATGTGTCTAATAGAGAATAATGATTTATAATTCTACGTTCCGTGTCGGGACGTCGCGCGTCGGAGTTTTCCATTTCAGAGATATTGGAGAATTTTAACGCCAAATATTATTTGTAGAACCTATAATTATTTTCATTCAGGCTGATAATTTTTAAATGATCATGCTTTTATACTGAAGGTTTCTTGCATTTACTCTCGAACTAAACCACGAAGTAGTTATTATCGTAAAAATTCAAAGTGTTAGTAAAGAGGATGGTGGTTAAACGTTTTGAGATGTTTAACATATAATATATACATATTTTTGTCAAAACACTTAAATAAGCTGTGTAATGACGCTGTGCTGTATAAGTTGAGTAACATGTACTATTCCCAGTATTCTTCTTCGTCTGACATTGTTCGGTTATATCTTTAGAAGGTTATACTTATGCGGAATTCATCGTTGAAAGTAGATACCGTTTTATCTTCAATCTTATCTCTTCACTGATTCTGATATTGATGCTTACAACGCCGTACAATGTTCTTTAGAAGTATATAGAATAAAATTTGATTTTAATTTTCTACCAATCGACGTAACATGATTTAATCTGCGTTATTTTCATTACGCTTTTGCAATTTAATGTAGCCTAATGTAGTCTATACTACAGAATATAATTTCTAATTTCATAATTAAAGTAAAAATATTACAGTAAAACTCGAGTTTCTTTGACATGAACTTTTGAATACCGAATCAATTTACGAAAATATGTTAGATCAACGTGGTTCTTCTTATTAAACAATTTTTTTTATACATAATGATGGGCTAAATTCCATAGAGACGCAATAAATACTACTAAAAATTAAAACTGAAAACTGAATTTTGCAAAAAATTATTCGCGCTTGAACACATACGTTAAACAATTTTTTTTTATACATAATGGTGTTTACCGTATGTGTTCAAGCGTGTATAATTTTTTGCAAAATTCAGTTTTCAGTTTTAATTTTTAGTAGTATTTATTGAGTCTCTGTGGAATTTAGCCCAATTTCAGTTCGATCCATTATCCCAGTCAGCGAAATCTGTTCGAGCAGATTAAGACCAAATGTCTGCAATCGTACTTTGCGAGCAAAAGGCGGTCATTCTTGTGCCAAGACCCAAGACATGTTTAGAACAAAAGATTTGGTTCTTATTTGCACTGAATCTGCAGACCAAAACCTGTCGCCAAACACCGAGCCTAATGCGGAAACAGATAGGTCGGCGGTATTTGGTGCTAAATTCAAACAAAAAATCAAGAGCAGATTGCTTGCTGGGATAATCTGCTTATATTTATTCTGAAGAATTTTCTATCTGTACATATACAGTGGGTGTAATAATAATAAATAACTAAATAATAAATAAACGTGTGATTTTAATTGCAAATAATAACTAAATTTTTTATTTAAACGAATTATTATTTCTTATTTGCAAATAAAAGATTAAATGGATTATTTGGATTGAGGTGGAAATCAAATAAATAGTTTTTGGTCTTCTCTTATTTCTTGTATTTTGTATATGTTATATGTACATACAATGAACACGTGTGCGTTTTTTGTCTGCTATAGCAAGCAACCGTTTCAGGTATATCGCCAGTGATCGGGCCCGTCCGGAAGGCCTAGCTACCTATAAAAAAATACAATTTAATTTATTATTTGTCAATACAAATAATAATTGAAATTGTATTTGTAAATAACAATTAACTTTATTATTTTAAATAATTCATTTGGACTTACTCAAACAATAAATAACTTGTTATTTAAATAATTATTTACTTAAATAAATTTATTTATTGCCCAAAACACTGCACTATGGCCTGGAAACCCGCTTTTTGTGGCCAAAAGTATTGTAGCGTTATTTTAAAGTTAAAAGATATAGTATGCTAGGTCGTTGAATTCGTTTCGACACCAGCAATAATATTATAAAGTCAGAAATATATAGTAACATTTTTTAAAAATTGACGAGATTCCCATTTTTATAAAAAAAAATTTTTTTTAATTTTTGTATATTGGAATTTATAGATAGGTAAATACTGATCAACTTTTGTTGGAAAAATGTTTTTGGCAGATCGTAGGAAATGTCTTATAAATCGAGTTAACAGTACTATTCTGCCGCAGGAATAACATAAGTAATAATACTAACCCAAATAAGATATATACATAAATAAAATCATTAATGTATGAATGTATATTATACATATATGCATTATTTATAAATGTACATAAACTACAAAAATATAAAAATATATAAAATATAAATACGAATGGTATAAACAATAAATATACATACAAATACGGAACGCTTGAAACTCCCGGTGACTATTTATTAAAATCGATGTACAACTAAAACGGGCAGACGAGGGCTGTTGAAACTTTATACACTATATTCAGAAATGTCTACAATTTCTTATGCAAAAGGTTCTATGCTGCCCGAGTTGGGCCGTTTTTTTAAAACCTTTCTCAAAGTTTACATTGTTTAAACTTGTCACTATTTGTTTATGGATGATAAGATGCTAACAACTGTATTACACACCTAAAATACACCTTTTCTTATCGTTTGGAAATGCGTTACGCATACCCCGACCCCCAACCATAACTTCCCCCCTGGGGGGTAGCCAGGGTTATGTAGGGCTCCCTCGGGGAGATCCAAACGGAATAATTAGTTACGAGAATAAGTCAAGGCTAGCACCGAAATAAACGTAACATTTGAGTACGACATGTCACATTTCTTAATTTTATCTGAAAGTTATACGTGTAGTCTAGTTGCCGCTTGCCGCTTATGATTTAAGCTCAGGGCCGGCCATCTGGGGGGTGCGGCGCACATACGGCCGAATGACCAAATTACGACGACAAAAATATAAAATGAGATTTTATTTGACATTCTAGTTAGAAATGGGCTGTGTTTCCGTTTACGTCCATTCTCAGAATTTGATGGAATTTTGAAAATAGGTTCCTTTTTGACTAAAATGACGATTGCCAGAAGGATTTTTGCCGACTCGAAAAAATTTTTTTATCATTTCAATGTCGCGCTCTACCTTACCTACCGACTTTCTACTTTATGTTCGTGCTGTGCGCATGCGTCAGTATGATGCGACAGTTCGTCAACTGCTTTTAGAGTCGTATAGTTTTATAATGAATCATTTAAATTTGTTTTATATTATTAAAAAAAATGAATGATTTCAATTCAGCACTAGAATGGGTGCGAGAACTTGCATTAATTCCTACGGAAAAATATTGTCGAAAACATAAAAATAAAATGATGTATGTTGAAGCAAGAGGAAAACTAGGTACCTTTCGATGCTATAAAACCGGAAAATATGCATACGAAAATCCAGGAGTAGTTTTTAAAAATTGAAAGACAATAATAATAATAATAATTATTATTATTTTTATATAAAATTAATTTTCATCAATTTTTAACTTCAAAAAAGCTTCCTCATTTTTTTATTATTTAGTGTTTTTAATAAAAAAAATAAGTTAATATTATTACCTTAAGAGATTTAATTTACCTGATAATTATTATTATTATTATTATTATTATTTGATGATTTGATTTGATTGATGATCCATTGTTACAATTAATTGAAGATATTCTATATAAAATAGAAAGTCGGTAAGTCGGTAAGTTAGAGAGCGACATTGAAATGATAAAAAATTTTTTTTCGAGTCGGCAAAAATCCTTCTGGCAATCGTCATTTTAGTCAAAAAGGAACCTATTTTCAAAATTTCATCGAATTCTGAGAATGGACGTAAACGGAAACTTCGCCGAAATGCTTATAAGAAGACAGCTTAATAATAATCTTCGGGAAAGTAGCTACTTAGGGTTAATTCGGGTCATAAAAAAGGGTTAAGGGTCCATAGTATTTTAATTAAAACAGAATTAAATAAATTAAAACACTATAAATTATTTCTGTAGTTTTATTTGGGATATAATATGCAATAAAAATATTATTCTACATCCTCATTGTTATTTTCATCATTATCATCAGCATCATTGGTAGCATCATCATACAATATTCAGAATGTTCACTGACACCAAACTTATCGAATATATACTTTAACAATGGTTCATTACACTTAAATGATGAAAACTTGAAAAACTGTTCACTTCTTAACACTTCAAATAGTTTTTTCTCGTAATCTTTATCTCCTATACAGCACGGTCGACGTGACAACCTGTAAACAATCCGCTCTATTGAGCGAAGGGACAAAGGGGGGACTCATTTTTTAATTTTTTATATTAGTTATAAGCCACTTTTTCGAACTGGTAAAGAAAGATCGGGATACTCTTTGGAACTTTTTTTGTAACTCAAGCTAAAGTAAGCATGTCAATATTTCCCAACCAAGAATAGTTTATGATACAATATAGTATATTAACAGTATGTACAACTTATCTTTGTGTTAACAATAATTGCAGATGAAAGTACGAACCTGACGCTTCAATATCCATGTAGAAAACTTAGCGAATTTCAATTGGAGAAAACTGGATTAACGCAATTACGTCGTCAACATTACTGACGCGAACAACTGAGATTCACCGTCCGAACCATAGCCTAATTTTGCACAGGTGCACCGACTACTGCGTTGCGTTAACAAAAACAATTTTCACGCTACATTGTGGGCCCTTTCTTAGAGTACGTAATGATGGTATTTGAAATTAGTTTAGAGAAAATTGTTAAATTGACTTTTGTCGTCGTAATTTGGTCATTCGGCCGTATGTGCGGCGGATGCTATGCACCGGGGCCCCGCGATTGAGGGGGCCCCAACATGATCAGAAACTAAAATATTGTACTCTTGCACATGAAAACTTGACAATATTCCTATCGTTGTCAGTACGACGAAAAGTACATTTTATCGTAAACATTATTATTGTAGATCTCTGAATTTCGATAATCTTCAAACTAATTCTTGATGATGCGGGTGTTTAGTTTTTGTTATTTGATTCGGGGAACTCCCGAGGATCCCCACCTAAACTGGAATTTTTAGAAAAAAATCTCAATACCATATAGCCCGCGTTAAGAAATGAAAATAATACATATTCCTTGTGTTTTTCTCTGGGTGTTTTTAAGTGCTAATATTTAGTAATTACCAAGTTCGCAACCGCTCCCAAAATTTTGAGATAATTGGGCCAGACAGATCTACCTTTAATGGAAACTGTTAAGTACCAACTGTCAAGTCCTTTTTTGGGTCACGGGCGGATTAAAAATTATCTTCGATCAAGCATGTGTGCAGAACGCTTAAATGCGCTTGCTATATTAAGCATCGAAAGAGAAATTGCAAAAAATTGTAATTTCTCTGAAGTAATTAATGTATTAGCAAAAACAAAATCACGCATTAAATAATCATGCATTAGTAATATATGTTCGTGTTTGTAATTGTTTTTAGTTTACAAAAAAATTTAGGGCCCCAAATGGTCTCTTGCACCCAGGCCCCTTTATAAAGAAGGCCGGCACTGTTTAAGCTTATCTATAGAAATCGGAAAAGTAACGTTTTTCTTGTGCTTCGGAAACACACTCAACGCAAACGATCAATGTACTTTCATAAGATAAACGATATCTAGCATTTTATTACCTGGAAAAAAATGATTGCTAATCATCAAAGTCCAAACTTCAACATGCAACAACTGATATACTGTTCGAAATACATTGTATCAAAGGTTCCGTTTTGTTGCTGCGTGCGTTCGTCTTGTTTCGTTCGTGATAAAATGTATAGCAAAACATTTGTAAATAAATATCTGGGGTATTGAAATGATACACCTGTTTCGATGTATTGT
This sequence comes from Lasioglossum calceatum, assembly GCA_963966675.1. Taxonomy (NCBI): domain Eukaryota; kingdom Metazoa; phylum Arthropoda; class Insecta; order Hymenoptera; family Halictidae; genus Lasioglossum; species Lasioglossum calceatum. The sequence goes on from OZ016542.1 coordinate 129,186, forward strand.
GATTGTTTTGATTTTACGCCACTATATCAGACACAACACGTTTGCAGTTGCACAACGTTACATATGTGTATGCATCGCGACAGAAGTAATCAATTTCTACGACCTGCGGCATCACAGTGGGAACATTGGACAAAACTCGATTCGAAATGAGGTAGAGCGATGAATTTTTTTAAAAATTGAAGCTGAAACTTAGCAGAATATGGGAAAAATAGGGAGATTATGGTACGAACGTTTGTTAACGTTGAGAAAATTCGTTAAATTTGTAGAATTTCAAGAAAATGTAGTTTCTCCGATACTACGCGCGGAAAATTTTTTTTTAAAACATATTTTTTATCATTTCCCGTAGATTTTTTCCACGCTGATTTCAAATCCGGTCTCATTTGTCTACGTCCTCAGGATTTTGCAAGAAATCGCTTTTTGTGAACAAAACTGATGTACATTCAATTTAATGATGTTTTCGGCGCAACTGTTTTGATCACTTATTAAATGTAGCAATTCTGCAATAAACTCAGTACATTCTAAACCATCAACGTGCACAAATCAGTTTTTCAATGCTCAATTTACATAACTAAAGTTATTATAGCAAATGCAATTTTTTCCTTTGAAAAAGGTTCAAAACTGAACCAAAACGTTATTAAAGAAAAAAAGTTTATTGCAAAATTGCTAGATTTAATAAGTGATCGAAACAGTTGCGCCGAAAACATCATTAAATTGAATTATACATTAGTTTTGTTCACAAAAAGCGATTTCTTGCAAAATCCTGAGGTCGTAGACTAATTTTGAGACCGGATTTGAAATCAGCGTGGAGAAAATCTACGGGAAATCATATATAGCATGTTAAGAAAAACCACATTTTCCTGAAATTCTACAAGTTTAACGAATTTTCTCAACGTTAAAAAACGTTCGTACCATAATCTCCCTATTTTTCCCATATTCCGCAAAGTTTCAGCTTTAAATTTTAAAAAATTTCATCGCTCTACCTCATTTCTATCGAAAGTTCTTTGATTTTGAATCGAGTTTGGTCCAATGTTCCCAGTTCCCACTGTGCGACATACGCGGATCAGATAAGCATACAAACGTGAGTTTTAATGATTCGCAAAAAGAAGTGGCATATTGAAGTGTGCAGGTGTGCAGAACTAACAATATTGAAAAATATTTCCAAAACATTTTGGAACAAGTATAAGTCTACGTAAATATTTTCTAAATGCAAATATTACCATACTATTCGAATGGATAATTGGATTTCCAATCTGTCGAAATTATCACTTTCTTCGGAATTAGGAACGAAATACATTTTGCACAGTTTCGTTTGTTTCAATGCCAAGTCGTTAAGCCTGAACAACACTGTCCAACATCTTACTCTTGGGTGGTTCGTATAGAATTTTTTGTGCTGATTCCGAATCTGGTCTTAATTTTTCTCCTACACGCCCAGTTTTTGAGAAACATGTCATTGAAAGAAAAAACATATTTTTCAACTTTTAACCAATATTGTGACGTCATTATACATAAAAGATATTGAATTGATCTTTACAGCAAAAGATTCCTTAGACTTTCCCGAATACAGTGATATATAATATTAATACATTATGGTTGTTTAAATATGTTTAAACAATCATTAAAGTCGGAGAGACACAACTTTAGCACCAATTTTTGAGGATATTTTTCAATTTATTCCAGAAAATAAGGGTCCAGCGAAAAATCGAACTATACCACGCAATAGAGCAGACTTTTATCTTGAAATGAGAAACCACCGTTTCAAGTTTGGAACGTCGACGTTTTTTTCGAACCAGAAAGCAAAATATTTTCGCCCGACATGAGTTGCCGTCAGTGGCGCTCGGGACGGGATACGTCGCGCGCACAGTGGGCAATTCGGACGAAATCGGCGACAAAATCAAAGAAATTTCAATAGAAATGAGATAGAGTCATGAAATTTTTTAAAAATTGAAGCTGTAACTTTTCAGAATGTGGGAAAAATAGGGGGATTATGGTACGAACGTTTTTTAACGTTGAGAAAATTCGTTAAACATGTAGAATTTCAAGAAAATGTGGTTTCTCCAGTACCACGCGCGGAAAAATTTTTTTTTGACAAGCTATATATCATTTCCCGTAGATTTTTTCACGCTGATTTCAAATCTGGTCTCAAAATTTGTCTACGACCTCAGGATTTTGCAAAAAATCGCCCCCGTAAGCAAAAATCCCTGTTTCTGACCAGGGACTATCCGCGCGGCAGGGCTCGTAACTTGGACCACGGCCGAATTTTGGCCGAACCTGCCCTCGGCCGAATTTTGGCCGAATTTTGGCCGAACCGACCCTCGGCCGATTTTTGGCCGATTTTTGGCCGAATTTTGGCTGAATTTTGGCTGAACCACCGTGCTGCCATCTTACAGCGGCCCGAAATCGGCCAAAATTCGGCCAAAATTCGGCCGAGGGCCGGTTCGGCCAAAATTCGGCCGTGGTCCAAGTTACGAGCCCTCCCGCGCGGATAGTCCCTGGTCAGAACCTTGGCCCAGTGGGCTTAGAGCCGCTTCGAGGGACCTTCAACACAGTGCCCGTCTCGCTACCTGCCCTCGGCCCGCCGGGCTCGTGTTCAGCCAGAGACGGCCTGGTTGACTGGGGCTTTGTGAACAAAACTAATGTAATAATTTTTCATTGAAATGATTTGATAACCCACTAGCTTGAAGGTATATTGTATTCTCATATATAAAACACAATAAAATTAAACGTAATGCAGTATTTGAACGTTTACTTGACGTATACATATCACTTGACGAACGATCACTCGACGTATCGTTGCGATTGTCACTGGCACTCCTTTTGTAGGCTATGTGTGACTGTAATGTAATTTAAATTAGATATCTATTTTTCATAATTATATTTTCATTTACACAGGAAGTTAGGTAAGTATTTAATCTTTTTAACTTATTGTACTTCTCACACACATCAACCAATTCTTTAACTTCTGGTGATAAAAATAAGAATAAGGTATTAACGTCAAGTAAACATGTTTAAACAATCATAATGTATTAATATTATATATCACTGGATTCGGGAAAGTCTACAGAATCTTTTGCTGTAAACGAACAATTCAATAACTTTTATAATGACATCACAATATTTGTTTAAAGTTGAAAAATGTTTTTTTGTTCAAAGTCATGTTCCTCAGGAAATGTGCGTATAGTAGTAAAATTAAGTGCAGATTCAGAATCAGTACAAAAACTCTATAAGAAGGACCCAACAGTAATTTGGAAACATAAAAAAAGTTTAAATTTGTTGGACAGTGTAATTCAAAGTATTCGACAGAATTTTTAAAATTACGTTTTCCGTGTTAGAATGGACACTTTTGTCAGATACAAGTATCGAATCTAATCGAATCGAATTGAGATATCAAGCTTTGTAATCTTGTTTTGTTCGTTTGCACAGTAAACTCGGCCTTTCAAAATCCGACCATTTTTTAAGTCACTGAATGAATTTAATGAAATACTTGAATCGAAAAGGGAAAATAAGGTAACAGCGTTTTTGATAAAAAGGAGGTGAGCATATACTGTATGTACGTATGAATGTATCTATAGATGTACGTACGTACGTATGTATGTATGTATGTCTATGTATGTATGTGTAAATATTTCTATCACAACGTTTCGTTATCGTAATCGAGGTGGGGCTTCGATATCGATGAAGGCACCGAGAACCAGGTTTTTCTATCAGTTGCTTCAGGTATATATAAGGCCAGTGTGCACCTAAATGTTTATTCGTGTTCTCATTACGTTTTATATTAAACTTACTCCCAATGTCCACGCAGTTTCGCGACATTTAACGGCTTACGGAGCTGAAAGTACACCCGAGTGACCAAAGTTCTCATAATCTATTTCAAAAGTAATCGTCGATTCGTTTATGACATAATAAAATCTTCGAGTGTCGGTGAAATTACCTAGTGAAATATTAGAATTAAACTGTAGTTGTTATTAGTGAAACAGGTATACCGAGAAATGTTGATTAGAGTCTGCGTCAATTCACGATAAAAATAGATTTTATAGATTTAATTACCTTTTACAATTTGAATAGACCTATACTACTAGTTTTTGTTGTATTAAAATTAAGAAGACAAACATCAAAGAACGTGTTTCTATTAATAAGAAATTTGTCACATTTACGTAAGTACATTGCATTTTATAATCGCTATTGCTTACAATGGTATATCTCCGAGAAACAAAATTAGTGTTACATGCAACAAACAATAGGATTCTTCCTCTTTATAATACATTTCGCGAGTTATTTATTTTAAATGTATCTATTAGAAATTACATATACAGGGTGGGTCTCACCTAATGTTGTCACCTCAAATATCTTTGTTGTAATCAAAGATACGTCAACTGTCTGAAGGACAAAGTTGAATGGTAAAATGGGGGTCATACGATACAAAAAAATTTTTTTGTTTTTATGTAACTTTTTTTAGAGATATGAAGGTCACCTTCATTTTTTTAAATAGAATGAGGTATATTTTAATACATCAATCGATGCAGCCGGACATTCGTTATAAAAAAGTACTAACCGATGTATGTCGAAAAGTTAGTAGTTAAGGAGATATTTCAATTTAAATAACTCTAAAACACCATTACTGTCGTACTAAGAGGGCGTGGCCGACGAGTCACGGATTTTCCTGAAACTTGCAGTATTTGAAGATGTCGTCTCCATATGTAATTTAGCAAAGCAGTAGTGCGCAACACTCAAGATTTTCCGAGAAAATTGCATTTGAAAATCTCTATACCCAGTCATATAGAGTTCGCGTTAACCTATAAACAAGATTTGCAGTGGCTGAGGGCGCTGGGGGAAAGACTGGTAATCATAAGGTCGCTGGTTCTAGTCTTGCTGTCGACATCTTTTTTCCTCTTTTTTTTCAATTTTAGTCCTAAAATTAATGAAATCTGCCAATAAACAATTATTTTCTAAATAGAAAAATTAACATATTTAAAAATATAGGGAAAGACTGTTGATGGTGAACAATAGATTGTATTTTTATACAATCCTCCTTGGAATTTATCTCGCGGTTATGCTGTATTAAATGCCGAAAAAATGACTGTTTCCCATGCTTTTACGATAAGTATCACTGTGAGTCGTGTCATACTAACACGTAATTTTTATTTATTAATAAAGAACGTGCAATGATAAAATAAATATAACACTCAGTAATATTTTTATGTTCGATTTTTTTTTAATACCCACAAAAACATGCATTTTCTATTTAAAAGATAATTGTTTATTGGCAGATTTCAGAAATTTTAGGATTAAAATTGAAAAAAAAGAGGAAAAAAAATTGTCGACAGTAAGACTCGAACCAGCGACCTACTGATTACCAGTCTTTCCCCCAGCGCTCTCAGCCACTGCGGATCTTGTCCATAGGTTAATGCGAATCCTTTATGACTCGGTATAGAGATTTTCAAATGCAATTTTCTCGGAGAATCTTGAGAGTTGCGCACTACTGCTTTGCTAAATTACATATGGAGACGACATCTTCAAATACTGCAAGTGTCAGGAAAATCTGTGACTCGTCGACCGCGCCCTCTCCTGTTAATACGAGAGTAATGGTGTTTTTTAAATTGAAATATCTGCTGAACTACTAACTTTTCGACATACATAGGTTAGTACTTTTTTATAACGAATGTCCAGCTGCATCGATTAATGTATTAAAAAATATCTCATTCCATTTAAAAAAATGAAGGTGACCTTCATATCTCTAAAAAGAATTACATAAAAACAAAAATTTGTTTGGTATCGTATGAGCCCCATTTTACCATTCAACTTTATCGTTCAGATATTCGACGTATCTTTGAAAACAACAAAGATATTTGGGGTGGCAAAATTAGGTGACCCACCCTGTATACGTATATATTTTACCTGGTCATCTTTCATAGAGTAAATCGCTTCTTGTAAGACGTAACACGAAATGACGCGACGTGTTTTCTATAATTCATTATGACAATTTCAATTGCAGTCGCGTATTGATCTGAAGCTAGTCAGCTGAGATTTAAGCGGAGCTTTTGCACACGATTATGTACCACCGTGGATATCTTCGCGAGAGAAGTTCCTTTGTGACCGGCGACAAGAAGTTAATCATCTCCTCGTTCAGACTGCATGGACATTATGCTATCTACTGTCTACTATCTGCAGGATTTGCAGTTGGAAGTGAGGATCTAGGCAGTGAGCAGATCCGCTCTAGACAACTTGCCAGATCTAACTCTTCCAGCTCAAGGTCCTGTTGATTATCATCGATATCGATCCTTTCCATCAGGAACGGATGTGTCATCTGTTTGACAAAACTAAGCAAACTGACAATGAGTAACATTTGCGTGAAGGGGTCACGGACCAAGTGGAGAAGTGGTCTCTACGCTTTGAATGAAAGTGAGATTCAACTCCTCCAACTTACTCCTGACCTCTGATGTTCTTCTTGACCTATCTTCTCTTTTCCTGCCATATCATTCGGCAATTAATATATTTTTGAATGCACAATACTGCCTAGCTATACAGGGTGTCCCAAAATTCCTTCAACGGCCGTAAATGGGAGGTTTCTGAGATCACTTGAAGCAACATTTTCCTTTGCAAAAATGTTATCCGCGGCTTTGTTTAGGAGTTATTAACGAAAAACACGGACCAATCATAGCGCGACCTAGACGCGAGTTGGCACAGCCGGCCCGGCGCGCCAACTTTCTACATATTAGCTGACTAGGTCGCACACTGTGGTCCGTGTTTTTCGTTAATAACTCCTAGACAAAGCCGCGGATAACATTTTTGCAAAGGAAAATGTTGCTTCAAATGATCTCAGGAATCTCCCATTTCCGGCTGTTGAAGGAATTTTGGGACACCCTGTATACTCATTTGTACATTGTAGATGTCAGGCACATACTGCATACTATATACATACTATACAGGGTGGGGCACTTTTAACAGGTCACCTGAATAACTCGCTTGCTTTTAAAGGTAAAAGAAAATGCATCAGACCAAACTTACTTGATATCGAGGCGCTCGTAATCTGATGTCATACATTTTTTTATAGGTGGAGACGTCAAGGAGATATGAAGGTCAACTTCATTTTTTTCAATGGAATGAGGTATTTTTTAATACATCAGTCGATGCAGCTGGACATTCCTCATAAAAAGTACTAACATATGTATGTCGAAAAGTTAGTAGTTCAGGAGATATTTCAATTTAAATAACACTAAAACACCATTACTGTCGTACTAACAAGGAAAGTCCACGGTAGACGGGAACCGGATTTTCCGAGAAAATTGCGTTTGAAAATCTCTATACCCAGTCATAAAGAGTTCGCGTTAACCTATAAACAAGATCCGCAGTGGCTGAGGGCGCTGGAGGAACGACTTGTAATCAGTAGGTCGCTGGGTCGATTCTTGCTGTCGACAATTTTTTTTTCTCTTTTTTTCAATTTTAATCCTAAAAGTGAAATCTGCCAATAAACAATTATTTTTTAAATAGAAAATGCATGTTTTTTATTTGTGGGTATTGAAAAGAAAATCGTACATAAAATATTACAGAGTGTTATATTTATTTTATCATTGCACGTTCGTTATTCATAAATAAAAATTACGCGTTAGTATGACACGACCCACAGTGATACTCATTGTAAAAGCATGGGAATCAATAATTTTTTCGGCATCTAGCACATACTATAAATGTACCGTTTATGTGAGAACACGCCTCTTTCAGGATTTCTTGCGGAAAAGACACTTCATTAACATTCATAAAAATTTCTATTTAATATTTTTCTATTTAAAAAATAATTGTTTATTGGCAGACTTCATAAATTTTAGGATTAAAATTGAAAAAAAATAGAAAAATAAAATTGTCAACAGCAAGACTTGAAGAACCAGCGGCCCACTGATTACAAGTCTTTCCCCCAGCGCCCTCAACCACTGAGGTTCTTGTTCAAAAGTTAACACGATCTCTTTATGACTGGGTATAGAGATTTTCAAATGCAATTTTCTCAGAAAATAAAAAGAATCGATGTAAAGTTTGAGCCATGAACTGGACTCTTAAAAATTAAAATGATTAATTCAATGCTCATAAAATCGTTTTTCTCGAATACCTTCTAAATTAATTATCGCATTGAACAATGTGTTTGCCAAAACCTGTAGATCCGGATAGGCTGCGTCTTTTATGTCGTATTACTGTTTCCGTAAAATTGACGATTTTCGAAACCTAAAACTTGCGAAATGTCATGTCATTGTTGCGTCCCCATCGCGCACGCGCCGCCGTCTCTCCCATTCTCCCCACTCAATCGCGTAGCCAGTTTGCGGACATTGAGGGGAATGTCGGCTGTCGGCTTCCGTCGGAGTGTGCTCATGGTAGTGGAATAGGCTAGTGGAAGGGGAACAGTAGGGGAGGCAAAAGCCCTCGGATCCAGTGTTGTCTGGCGACACTGCTAGAACGCTCCGTATCCCGTCGCGTCGCGTTGCACACCCTACCCGTAACAATAAAGGCTGCCGCCGTTGCCGGCTACAGTGTTCCGATTGAAGCCGAAATTTTTCATACGATGGATGGCCGCTAGAGGCGCTGCGCGGAAAAACAGTAACGTATCTACTATTGGGTAGATGAAATGGGGTTCCTTGAGCACCCCGCAGAATTTTAAAAAATTTATGATTTGATTCTGAAAAATGAATGTATAACAAGTGTATTTGTGTATATTTTGTAACTCGTAGGACACGTCCTGAAGTCTTTTTGTCCGGTAAGATTATTTCGGTACACTCCCGCCAATATAACTGCCTCAGGGCTCTGGTCGCTCTGCTACCCAATAGTAGATACGATACTGTTTTTCCGCGCAGCGCCTCTAGCGGCCATCCATCGTATGAAAAATTTCGGCTTCAATCGGAACACTGGCCGGCTAGCGGCTGCGCTTATTCGCAGCATTTATTCTCGTCATTTAGAATAACGAATAACGAATGAAAATCTCGGGATTTATTCGTGAATAACGAATAACGATTTATTCGTTATTCGCAAGCTACGAATAATTCTCGGCGAATGATATCCTTATTCGTTATTCTCGAATAAATCCAGGGACTTTATTCGTTATTCCTTATTCGTTATTCGAAATGAAATTTGACTTTTTGTTATAACTTTTGAACCATAAGACATATCGGGATGAAATTTGCACTAAAATTCATTAAAAAAATAGTCAATTTGAACTAAAGACAAATTAATATTTTTCATTTGTTAAACAATAATTTTTAATTAATTTTCATTGATATTTTTCACTAAAAAAAATTGTTTAAATACAACCTGCCAAACCATTTTTTCTTTTCAAGTGTGTATTTTATATTTATTCATTCATGCAATGTTTAATGAAATGGGTAAAATGTAAATTTGAGGAGTCGGGTAAGGTAAAAACGTCACATAACTGTGTCGAAAGATATTTTTTATAATAATTTACATTATTTGTAATATTGTATATAATATAAAATAATTTAGTAACATTTTTGTAAATCTTTTGTGATAAAAATGTGATAACAATAATGGTTTTATAATATAATAATAATAGCATACAACGAATAACATGAAATATAAAAAAATAATATTTGTTTATACTTTGTCAGTCTTCATTCTCCAATGATTTTGTCTAGTATTATTTTTTATAGTCCATCCATTTCAAAGCCTGCCTTTTCTATTATTTAATTATTAATGATTCAGCTTCTGGTTCTAAATTTTGTATTTTTTTCTTAGACGATTTTACTCGCATTGCTGATATGTGCGGGTCCGATGTTAATAACAGTCTATAAAATGCATCTTCATTTGTTAATATTCTACTTGATTTTCTTGTTTTAATTCACACACAACAAAAACACTAATACAACTTAAGTTTAGTTCATGAGGTAAATTAAAACACTACGAATTATTAACAAAAAACATCACATTGGGAACAAATTTGGTGTTGGACAGTGTAATAGATAATGAAAACACGCTTCCCCATTTTCAAATTGCAGAAAAAACTTGTTGATTTTGTTTTGTAATTTGTTTCAATATTTTCGAGAACTGTTCGTTTTAGGAGAGGAAGTACTAGGACGTAGAAGACGCAATACGATTTCATCAGGATTTAATTAATTACTTTAATGCTTAAGGGCCCGGGGCACGCTTCCCCGTGATCCGAACGCGGTTCAAACATTTTACAGATTTGGTTTTATTAATTGGAACTATTCTGGAGGATGAACAAACTGTCTTCAAGAGTAAATAAGAGAACCACCCTAATACTGCAAAAAACATATACATATGTACTACATAGTACATGCTGCATACGCGTTTCTATCAATTGAAATCGTAATAATGTGTTAAATTGCGATGCATACATATAAACTTTTATATAAACTTCTTGGGTTATTTCTATGTATACATTGTATAATATCCACAAATATGCTAAAAATGTTTTGCTTGTTATTACTATGTCTCAGAAATGTAAAATAATGTTTTAAAATAGCATTCGTAAAACATTACCAACGAGGCTGTGATTCTCCCAAAATATTGTGTTACGTCTTAAGATGGACGTTTGAAAAAAAATAGATAATTAAATTTAAAGATTTTGATATAGAATAAAACGCAGTTTCGAACCTACCTGCTTTCACCGGCTTCGGTTCGGGTAATTGAGGATTTGCTTAATTACTAAGTGATTTTGATTTTGGAATTGGAACGAAGAAATCGAAGTTGGGTAAACTCTTTAAAAATGATTTGAAATTTCGATTTTGTATAAAAATTAACAAGAATATATTCTATTGAACAAATTTAGGGTACATTGAGTTATTGAAAGCTTATAATAAATTTGTTAGTAATTACCGTGTAGTAGATATCGCTTGGTCGCAAATGGTAGCGCTTCCGATTCGCTGTATGTGATCGCTTCTGGTGTATCCAGCGGGTGTACACTGTACACGCTTTGGTTAATAATAATAAAATCCAGCGGGTAAACACGCTTTATCTTATTCACACACACACACACGCAATATAAATCGGAAGTATTTATTGACAAAAATGAACGAATTGCCGACTATCGAACATGGACTGGCGAGATTAACGAGATTTAACTGATTCTGATGAATATCGAGCATAGACTGGACTGGACTTCATGAAGAGCCATCCCTTTTATAGATTTATCAATCCATTGTCCTGAACCTAATCTCCATGGGATGAGTGCATCTTCACGCGTTCTTCGAAGTCAGTTTTCCTATGAACCAATATCTCTTGACCGGATGAAGAGTTTTTGATTCCCTTTTATCGCTCTCTTGGCTCGATCATATTGCCCCACACATCCTGCCAGGTAATTAGTTATCAATCTTTTGTTCATTTCTTCCTCGAAGTGTCCATCTCCACATTCTTCAGCGATGAACAGTCTTCAACGAATATTAATACATCTCGCTACAATTTGTTCAATGAAGATTTAAATTCGAAATGAATCTTCCTAATCCTATCGCACGCAATGTGGTATATTTCTAATACAATATTATTAGTGCAAATATAAAAAGAAATTCAGAAAATATATATTATACATGATTGATTATATCAATTATTATCGATGGTCGAACCACCGGACGTGACAATTGTAAACGATGATCTATAATTAATTCAAATATATATTGTTACATATTTTATATTTTCGTACTTTTTTCAAATACATGTAAAATTCTTGTTTGTTTGCATCAATACGTATGTATAATGTATTGTCCATATTTCTTTAAAACGACACTACTAAATGGAGTACTGTAATGTTAGGTTCGTCTATGCAATTTTTCACTGTAAGCATAATCAAATTTTATTTACTCTTTGACATTTTAGATGTTTCTATGAAAAGAGAGAAACGCACAACGAGTTGTATTTCTCCATGAATTTATTATCTATTTAGATGCATATCATTTTAATAAACAATTAATTTGAAAATATTTTACCAACTGTTTAGAAATAATGCTTGCTATCCTCGTTATTTCTTACTTCAAGAAACCACTGGCTGTAAAGGAAACACAAAGCCCACAAGTTCTGTCATAGAACTTGTTAATGTAAATCTTAATCAAATGTAAATGTAACCATTCTATTTTATGATCCATTATTGATCTGCGCTTGTAATTTTTCATCGGTAAAGCATTATAAAACATATTGATAAATATTTGGAAAACATCAACGAACTTTTACGTTTTTCCTTCTTCTGACAGATGAAAGAAGAAATTTTGGTTTTCCATTTTAGGAATTTTTTCATGGTGGAGAACGATAGCGTTATTATTTTTGTTGTTATAATACGATAAGACTAGAATGAAAAAGTTTACAATTGGCCTTAAAATATGCTACAGAAAAATTAATGATTAAATATTTAGAAAGAATATTTTAACTTACATCGATATGATAATATGTTAGAACTTTCAGAATATTTTTTATCATAAGTTGTAAATTATGGGATTTTTGTTGTACTAGATCGCCCGAGTAGATGAAGGATGCATCAATGCATTATTGACATTGGAGTATTTAAGTTTATTGAGTCAAATGGTACCGAATGAGAAAAGTAGTGAAATTATATTTGGACAAGTGCATCAAGATATCAAATTATCCACAAAGAGAAATGTTAGAAATATCAAAAATAATGAGTGCAGTGCTGAAGAGTTGTATCAAGGTCTACCAATTATTGATGAAAAGATACATCCGATGCATTTCTTTTTCGATGCATTAAATATCCTACCGAAATGTCAGCAGGCTGAACTTCTATTCTCTATGTTTGCTAACGGTAAGATTATTATGGATACATCATTACCATTATGCGATACTATAGAACACACATATACCATGTATGTAAATATGAAACCGTAATTTTTCTATAGAAAATACACGTTTATTGTATGACAATGATACAAAATATTTTATTCGAAATATTGCCCATCGGTAGCTACACATTTTTCCCATCTCTCTGACACAATTTGTGGATGCCACGCCAAAAAAACTGTTCCTCTTCTGAGGCAAACCAGTCATCGAGCCATTTTCGTACATTTTCGTAAGATGTGAAGCGCTGCTCAGCAAGTACGTGTCCCATCGATGCAAATAAGTAATAATTGAATGGAGCCAAATCTGGTGAGTAAGCCGCATGCGAAAGTATTTCCCAACTAAACGCCTCAATCGTTTCCTTTACCGATTTTTCTGTGTGCATTATCATAAAGCAAAATCGCTTTGTGTTGCCTTTTTTGATATTCCGGTCGTTTTTCACGCAAAGCTTGATTCAAATCGATCATTTGTTGTCGATAGCATTCAGTATTAACGGTTTCGCCAGGTTTTAGCAGCTCATGATAGATCACACCCTTCTGATCCCACCAAACACAGAGCATTGTCTTCCGTCCATAGCGATTTGGCCTTGCAGTCGATGTCGATGGTTCGCCTGGAGTTACCCATGATCTCTTGCGCTTAGGATTCTCGAAATATATCCACTTCTCATCGCCAGTCACAATTGGATGGAGAAATGACTTTCTTTTGTACCTGGCGAGCAGCATTTCACAAGTGGTTGTTCGGTTTTCCTGCTATCTTTCATTCAGTTCATGTGGAACCCATTTTCCCATCTTCTGAATCTTTCCCATGGCTTTCAAACGTATGGAGACGGCTTCTCGTGTCACATTTAATTGATCCGCGAGTTGTTGTTGCGTTTGAGCGTCATCCTCATCCAACAATGCTTGCAAATCGCTGTCTTCAAACTTTTCGGTGGTCTTCCACGTTCTTCGTCTGTCACATCAAAATCGCCATTTTTGAATTCTTTAAACCACTCAAAGCACTGTGATTTACCAAGAGCATGCCCACCGCAAATTTCGACAAGCATTCGATGCGATTCTGCAGCAGTTTTCTTCAAATGGAAACAGAAAATCAATGCTGTTCGCATATCGTAGTTTCCAGGCACCAAATTCGACATGTTCAACGTTATTAAAACCTATGCTGTTGTATGAAACTTGTATGGTTGTGAGTTGAACATCTTTATCAGATGTCAAAACAAGAAAATGACGTCAATGACGCGGTTTGACGGTAACTAGATTGACAGCTGGAGCCACCTATGGGCAAATTCCGGTTTCATATTTACATACCTGGTAATCCATATAATACAGAAGTAGAGTAAGTCAATATTTTGCCTGTTTGATTTAACAGCACATCTCGAAACCTCAAGCTCCGCCGTATTGTGTTCAACCGCAGGAGTGGTACAAGTCTAGCTTTGCTCTCTTACAAGGGAAGGACCCCAAATGTCCGACTTCGATTTTGATAATTTTTTGTGAGACGATGGTATATGGATCCTTAATGATGTCTGCAAAATATTAGGTGTAGTTACTCAATAGTTTAAAGATATAAACAATTAAACTTTCATACCTTGTTGATATATCATGATTTGCAGCTCAGGTTTTCGAAGTTCCATTAGCCGTGTAGGCAGGTTGCGTGAAAGTTCAATTGTTCATATCTTTAAAACTATTGAGTAACTACGCCTAATATTTTGCAGACATCATTAGGGATCGATATACCATCGTCTCACAAAAGATTATCAAAATCGAAGTCGGACACTTGGGGTCCTTCCCTTGTTAGTTCGTCGTTAGAAAATATTCTTTGATATTATTACTAGGAGTGTGCGAGTACCCGAAATTTCGGGTTCGGATCGGGATCCCGAAAGTTTATAAAGTTCGGGTATCCGCGATTTCGGGTACCCGAAATGGCAGGCGAGTCGGGTCGGATCGGGTCGAATCGGGGTCCCGAAAGTTCGCAATATTCGGGTACTCGAAGTTAAAGTTGGGGCAAGTCTGTGATTAAAGCAGCGATAAATATCTGTGTGCATACTAACCCTTTGCACTCCGTTTTCACCGATAATGCGATATTGGAACTATGAATTTTAAATCCACTGTCGCTGCTACGGCGACACGACTGTCTTACTTATTAATATAGTGTTGGAGTTGTTGGTGTACTATATGAATCACTAGGCTGGAGTGATAAGGGTTAAGATGTCCAATCATCGGTTGTAATAATATATCGATTTGCAGTAAACACTGTTTACTAAACGCTGATTTGATTACAGACTTGCCCCACAGACTTAAGGACTGAGCGTAAAGTAGATTAATGGGTGAGAGGGGGCGTGCCGCGAGCGGGGAGGAATGTTTGACTGCGGCCATCTTGGATGGGGCGTTTGTACTACTTTTTTAGCATGGAGCAGAACCTTTCATAATACACACTGGCATTTTTACAAATGAATGTGTATCAACGAGCGGAAAACACAAAGCCACGACAATTCACCAACTTTACCGCACGTGTACTGGGCACAAAATGGTTCTGGCGTACCGCAACCGCGTGTATTCTACAGACCACGTGCTACAGACGCTACACTAGTATTTAAAATCGCCTATAGAGCGCACCACAGTGTGGCCCAATCCGACAAGATGATACCCCTTCCGTCTTTCAGCTCACCCCCCCCCCCCCCCAGGGTTACGCACAGACCTTAGGTCCATGGTTGATACCCCTTCCGTCTTTCAACTCACCCCTTCACCCCATCTTCGTCACGAACGCAAACTTGTGCGTCCGGAGTATGGATCGCAAAACGCTGCTCTTAGGAGATCCCACCTTTTGGTTGTTGTATATTAAATGTCTGATTTTAGAATACAAATGCTATGAAGCGTTTCGATCAAGAAGTACTATTATAATCTGCAGGTATATTATACATAATTTTCAAGTACATACAAAGCTGGGCGAAGTTTCCGTTTACGTCCGTCCTCAGAATTGTATGAAATTTTGGAAATAGGTTCTTTTTTTACTATAATGATGATTGTCAGCAGGATTTTTGGAGACTCGAAAAAAAATTTTTATCATTTCAGTGTCACTCCCTACCATACCGACTTACCGACTCTCTCTATTACAGGTAAGTATAAATTTATGTATAATTAAAATAAAATGAAATAAAATAATAGTTAGGTTGTTTTTATAGAAACAGTTGACGAGCTGTCGCATTATGCTGACGCATACGCACAGCACGGACATGAGATAAGGGAGTCGGTAAGCCGGTAAGGTAAAAAGTGACATTGAAATGGTAAAAAATTTTTTGACGAGTAGCCAAAAATCCTACTGACAATCTTCATTTCAGTCAAAAAAGAACCTATTCCCAAAATTTTATCCAATTCTGAGGACGGACGTAAACGGAAACACAGTCCAAAGTTGGTCTTTAAGGTCCAACCTTCAATATTTATTTAGATATCCAATTTTACTCTTATACGCGCTACACACAAGCGTACCTCTAGTCTGTCCGTGCGAGCTGCTTATTCGACTCTATGCGTATTTGCACGCTTGTGTGTAGCGCGTGCGCAGTAGAAGCAACGTAAGGAGCCGATGGTACTAAGGGTGGGGGGCCGAGTCGACTAAGCGAGCAGAGGGGAAAAATACCACGTCCCACGATTCTGGCTTCACTGGTTCAGAGCAGTGTCGCCAGGTCGAGAAAATCGAGGGGAATACAAGTACCCCCTCTCTGATGACCAGACCAGTCCACGGCACGGACACCGTAGCACCATGGTCTACAGCAGGCATGCACAGCTGGACGATTTGGGAGCCGGAGCCGTCGACTCGGCTCATGAGCCGGGTCGGAGCCGCGACCTTGCTCGGACGTATGGAAGGGGAACCCACTGTAAGCGTGACTTGTAAGCAGAGCACGAAAGAGCACGACTAGTGGGCGTGGCGAGAGGGACGGAGGGAGCGCCTGAGTGGTCAGACTACAATAACGTAGGCGCCCCCACTCTCCCCCGCATTCGTGGCTCCAACGCGCTACATATTTCACTATTTTGAGAGCGACAGAGCGAGACCGATGTATACAAAACGGGCGAGACAGAGCGAGCGTTGTGGCGGGAGCCACGCGTGAGTCGAAAAGTGTGTGAGTGTCATCCACGAGACTAGGGAGCGTAGACTTGTATTCAGTGTAAAGGAGCCCTCGGAAAGGGGCAACTGAATTAAATATATTTCTTCACAGTAAATCACAGTAAAAATATATTGTTTAAATGTTTTTGAATACATTATTGTAACGTCATAGCTAAAAACATAGACATACATATTTCAAGAGAACAGTAATCGAAATGTAAAAATTATATATCATACATAAAAAATGCATAAAAATATTTACACTTGAACATATACTGTCACGTTAACCTTTTTCTGACGAGCGGGATGGCTCGCAGAAACCGGTCAACTCCGGGCCTTGCAGGCACTGAGACCAGGCCGCGTGCAAGCCGAGTACGCGCGGTCCATCGGGACTAAACGAGGCTCGAAGGTCCGACAATTTTCTCCTCAGCGCGAAATGTTCGGGCGCCAGGCACCTCGAGGATACCACACGAAACACGGTACTAGACTCGAGCTCGGAGAAGCCGAGGCAGGGAGTCGAATCTTCGAGATACTCGGATCGGAAACTACGACGCGACTAGGCCAGTTGGTTCGGACACGGGAAAACGAGGACGGCCCTCTCGGTAGGACGGATCTCACAGGAAGAGAAGAATTCGACAAAGATGTGGTCTCGAGCTGTTTATTGCAGCGGTCAAAGTTTCACAAAATGAAGCGGCCACGTGGCCGCGACCCGAGAGCCCGCGCTCTTCATACAAGCAAGCGAGAAGATGTTCGTTCGCAGCGCGGTTGTCGTACAGTTTTCGCTCGCGACGATATCGCTGGAAGTTATCGCCGTTTCCTTCGCAACGCGACTTCGGAAAAGCGAAGCGCAGATGATCGGCGAACTGCGAGACTGCCGCGAAGACTTCCGCACGTAATTCGCTATGACGCGTACGCTGACGGTTACGCGTTCGAACGTCGACGAGAACGCTACGATGTTCGGCGAGAAACACAGGATTCGAGATCACACGAAACTAACGCAGAGATTGCTCTCACGAAACGCGACTTCTCTGAGGACACTCTTACGCACGCAATTCGCAACGGAAAACTCTCGAAATTACTCGGAAACTCAAAGCACACCCGAAACGAGTACGAGCGAATTATCGAGGACGGAACGGGAAGCGTTCGTCCTCGCGCGACGAAGGTCGAGCCGCCGGACTACGAAACATCGAAAAGATCACAAGTGCGACTTACCGTTTCTCGTGGTCTTTGCTCGCTCTTAGACCGAAAATGCTCTCGATAGAGCGTGGCTCAGCTGAAACGCAGGTGAACTTCGTCCTTAGCGCCACGAGAACCCCTAACAAGCACCTTCTAATTTCCCGACGCAAATTACAACGGTTCGCAAAGCGAATTTAACGGCGGACACGTGAAACGTCAACGAGAGCCAGCGCGACAGTGATCTATCGATTTTCGGCCTCCTAGCGGATCGAACCTGATTTCCCCCACCCGACCATTTTTCCGAATTTCCCATGGCGCATTTCCACCGCGTGAACTCTCGGCATCAGGAGCGTACCCTATAGCGTCCTAGGGCCCCGGACAATCTCGAAATATCCTAGGGAGCTTCTTGCTCTCTAGAAGGGCGGAGGCGCTGCCTCCCTTGGATGCGAGGGCACCGGCCCGGGAATGGCTCTATTCAGAGGGGCGAGGCGTCGCGATAGTGGTTTTGTCGTCTTCTTCGACGAGATGTCATATAGAGCCGTTGTCCCTACGACGCCTCCGGTTGGTTCGCCGGGTGCGCTCGCTCCAAGTATCGTTGGAACTGGCACCAGTTCTCTTTTTCGACATCTCTTCTCGAAAAGGCCATTTGCTTTCGGTCGGGCGCTTCCTGAGCTGCGGGATGCTGTTCCGCTCCCGTGAAAATTCGGACGGTCGGTGGTTCCTTCTGTCATTAAAAATCCTCGATAATGTCGGAATCTCTGAGAGGAGCGCTCTCGAATCCTGTATCTACGGTGTCGTGCCCCGTTAGAGGGCGGTCCGGTCCTTTATTGCTCACGAAATGTTTCCGAAACAGAAGGAGAAGGGACGCAAAATTGCAACGTCACAATACATATACATACTTAACAATATGCAAAGAAATTAATGAAAACGCAGAACTAAAAATACATATACTTAAGAATACACGTAAAATTGAAATATGTATATGCATACTTAAATTGGAAACATGAGTACTTTATTAATACTAATTGCAAATTTGGCGGAACTGTATTTACATTAATTGAAAAAGGAGTTGCTACTATTGGGAAATGATCTTGTAATTTATACAAATCTTGGCAGATTATTAAATTAAAGCAAAAATTTAACGAAACAAGTAACATTATGCGATTCTATGAAAATTTTCCTTATTCTAGATTTCCGCATATACATAGACACGTTGCGAATATAATCGCCATGTTCGGGTCAACGTACCAGTGCGAACAATTGTTTTCGTTAATGAAAAAGACTAAGTCACCGGTACGAACAAGACTTTCGGACCATAATTTGAAGTATATTCTAACATTAAGCACGTGTCGAACGATCATGCCTAATATTACGGGTTTAGTTAAAGAAAAAGGGCTTAAAAAAGCAAATGAAATGACACACTCGACTGACTGATATGCTTTTTGTAATTTCAATATGCAATGTGTGGGTTCCAATATGTACATTTTCTCCGCTTTTATTCTTCTCTAGTTTTAAGTACTCATGTTTCCAATTTAAGTATGCATATACATATTTCTATTTGACGTGTATTCTTAAGTATATGTATTTTTAGTTCTCGGTTTTCATTAATTTCTTTGCGTATTGTTAAGTATGTATATGTATATGTTCCAGTGTAAATATTTTTATGCATTTTTTATGTATAATATATAATTTTTACATTTCGATTACTGTTCTCTTGAAATATGTATGTCTATGTTTTTATCTGTGACATTAAAATAATGTATTCAAAAACATTTAAACAATATATTTTTACTGTGATTTACTGTGAAGAAATATATTTAATTCAGTTGCCCCTTTCCGAGGGCTCCTTTACACTGAATACAAGTCTACGCTCCCTAGTCTCGCGGATGACACTCACACACTTTTCGACTCACGCGTGGCTCCCGCCACAACGCTCGCTCTGTCTCGCCCGTTTTGTATACATCGGTCTCGCTCTGTCGCTCTCAAAATAGTGAAATATGTAGCGCGTTGGAGCCACGAATGCGGGGGAGAGTGGGGGCGCCTACGTTATTGTAGTCTGACCACTCAGGCGCTCCCTCCGTCCCTCTCGCCACGCCCACTAGTCGTGCTCTCTCGTGCTCTGTTTACAAGTCACGCTTGGTGGGTTCCCCTTCCATACGTCCGAGCAAGGTCGCGGCTCTGAGAGCGCACGGGAGCCGCTTGGGAGCTGCTGAGCCGCTCTGAGAGCTACTTGGTGTGCATGCCTGGTCTACAGTCTTAGTGGGGGACGTTGGAATGTGCGCATGGTGCTGGAATGGGTTAGTGAAAGGGGAAAAAGAGGGGAATGTGTGAGCTCCGTTTGGAGCTCATCTGGCAACACTGGTTCGAAGCTCCTCACGCGCGTTCCATACTCGCTATTCGTGGCGCCTAGAAGAACTAGGACCGTCACGGGGAGCGAGACGCGCGGCCGGGTTCAGGAGGCGTAGTCTTCGATTCTCGGCCGCCGCGATGAAACAAATCCGAGCGCTGTGCTAGTCGATCGAGGAATTTGTACCATATAATTCACTGGAATAATATCTTCATTATACTACTTAAAACTTGATCCATATGTTTACTTAGAAAAAGATTGTGTTTGTTTAACATTACAGTAAAAAACCGGATATTTCATATGCAACAACCTAATTTAATATGTAACATCATACAGTTATATCAAAATGTATAATTATTTAAAGATTCAACTGCCAAGCACGAAGGTCAAGGACGTGCAAATAAGATCTTAATGGATAATTTTCTGGAACATATAAAACAATTGCACAATAAAGAGCTTCTACTAACGTCTGCAGAGTCCCAGAAATTTACCACAATGCTCCTTAATAGACCTCGAGATGGTGGTCCACGTCTACCGTTCTTCTCTCTAAAAGGTATCGATTTTTATTCTTACAATTAATCACATATGCATGTGTTCACCGTATCAGTATGTATACATTCTACATACAACGTTGCACTAGTTTGTTTAACGCTCTGAAAACTACTTTCAGAAAGACATATTTATTACAACGATCAGTGCTGTTATCCGTGTTGGAAATGTTTCATCAAAGGAGTTAGCACAACACACGTTGTTATTACAGTCTTACCATCGTCAGAAAAGGACGTACGTCTATTCAATTCATTTTCGTACGCCGAGGATTTCTCCATGAGCAATAATTCTGAGAAGAATTGTAAATCTGGTAAATTTGGTACATTTAAGTCTGGTAAATTTCATGTTCATTAATGCTAAATTTATGTACTTGTTACATGTAGTACTACAAATATTCATTGCAGCACTTCGAAGTACGTGTACTTCTGTTATTATTAGTGTCGTACATATGTAGGATCAGGACCTCACCCCCCCACTTTCCGGCCAGACCCATACGTACTTAAGGGTGTAGATCAGTGTCGCCAGATGAGGGGAATCACGGTGAGATGATGTACGCCCTCTCTGATGAGCAAAGTTGCGTCGCGCACGCCCAACGTGCCACATATTACTCTACTCTGGTCATCAGAGAGGGGGTATTTGTATTCCCCTCGAGTGCTGGTTTGGGCACTTTCTGGCGACACTGGTGTAGATCCGGGTTTGACCTCGAAATTCGTTTGAGCTCCGTCCAGTATGGGAGCTGGGTATATTTTCTATAGTTGAATCGTCGAGAATCACAGCAGCGCCAACGAGATACCATCTCGGCGGTGACAGCAGTCACTGCATCAATAAATGTTGCAAGGGTTCGGTATCTGATAATCCATTTCTCTATAATGCACATTTGGGACCCCTACGTAGTCATAATTGCTAGATAAAAGATCAATCTAGCGCGCAAGCTTGCCAAAGTGGCCTACTTTTGCGTTTTCGAGGCGTAATTTACATTATTCGGCAGCATAATGTCTGCCCGGAGGCTCTGTCTGTCTGGCCTCCCGGACAGACAACGTGCTGCCGAATAATGCAAATTACGCCTCGAAAACGCAAAAGTAGGCCACTTTGGCAAGCTCGCGCGCTAGATTGATCTTTTATCTAGCGATTGTGACTACGTAGCGACCCTTGCATCCTCGTGTATGTATATGTGTCTAGAGGTGTGTGAGTGTGCCACCATACTCTCGCTCGAGAGCGGATCTACATCCTTAACTACTTATGTATTATACTATGCGTCCAACAAGAGATGGCACAGAGAAACTTGTAGGTACCACGTGGTATCCCTACTTCGCGCTACACGTCCTCCGCGATTGTCCGAATCGCTTGACGAAGACAGCAAACGAGCGTCTCGAGTGCGACTGCAATAGGGCGATGCGGTGACGACTGGTGCCGCCGAGCCAGTGTTGTTATGTTGAGCGGGTTGCACGCACATGCGCAACGATTCTAGCGTAAATGAATTACATAGTTGGAGTACCTTAGTCACCCCGCATAATTTTGCGTTTTTGTGGAAGAGCAATTACAGTTGTTGGGTATTACCCACGAAGGCCAAGGTATATTCCGGCCGTTGCATAGAACTGTAGGACGCACATACGTTTCTGCATTTGGTCGCGCATGCGCGTGCAACCCGCCCAATCTAACAACACTGCACCGAGCTCCTATGACGACCGTTCCCTCCAAAACCTAAAAGCAACAGTGGGATCTGCAGCCTAGCGTCAGGAGTGGGGTTCTCGCAGGTCCCCCTGCGCCCTACTGTCAAAATCTCTACCATCTCTTGTTAGACGGACAGTACGGAGATTATGAAAAGTCAAACGGTTCTGTATTAGGTCAGAAGCTGATCAGCTACAAATCATTAGGTCGCGGATTCGAATCCCGCTGCACAGTGGCCAATTTTGACTCTCCCCGAAAATTGAATTCTACTGTCTCAGACGTGTATTTGTAAAATTCATTTATATTTATTGGGTATCAGGCGCTTGAGTCTTTTTTATGACTTTCAGACCATGAATTTCGAAACACCACGATAGGCTTCCGATAGTTTTCGATTCGGCAATTGCATTACATCACAAAATTAAATCATATGTGTTGTTATTTTGCCGGGAACTGTATATCAACTTGAATTCTTTTTATAGCATTGCTGAAAAATTTTATAATATCGCGTCGATATTATGTTGCAATTTGCACAACTATTAAATTGCCATTCTTCCGTTCGGCGTTTTGGAAAAACTGGTTCGAGTGAGCAATTCCTTTTAATAAATACAGTAACAGGAAAAATTAATTTCCTGTCATGAAATGAAGAAACGAAGGGTCACAAACCGCACAGAAGGGTCACAAAGGTGAACAGGAATTACATAGTTGTGTACTAGTTTAAAGATTAAAGTACAAAATGCCACGACAATGCATGATTATAGGAAAGAAGATAATCGAATAAGGAAAAGTCGATATCCACAATCTAAAAATTCGTCACGGGTTGACCGCTTTTAATAATAGTAGCTACGAATCGTCTGACTTTTCCTAATTATTTTGCTACTTAAAATTCTGGCGGGTGGGAGAGGGAGGGAACTACGTATAAAAAATTTTTAACATTGATAATTATGTATATTTCAACATGATAGTTACAGCGAATTAAAAAGACTGCTACAGATGAAATATCCAGCTCATACATTAATTCCCATCAAACATTTTTCGAGTTTGAAAATATGACATTTAATTTATAGCAATTTCAAAGTTGTATTAGGATGTGTAGTATTTCCTCAATTAAAAATTCTATGTATAAAATGCATTTTGTTTTGCATTACTGTCTCGTACGGTGTGAATTACATTTTTTTAGAAAAACTTGATTTCGAACTGTTGACACTTGAGAAAAGTGTAAAAAATACCGACTAACTCGGCATTGAATTTTAGTATTAGATTACATCATTTTGTATGAATTGTAATGCATCTAGCCGTGAGTATTACGAATCCTACGTACATTTGAAAGTGATACCATAAATATTTCCAGTACTATATTGTAGATTCAATATATGGGTTTATTTTATTTAAAAGTTCATCAAAATAACTCTATATCGAAACAGGTGAGGATGGAAACTTTGAAGATTATGAAGAAAACCTTGTTATCCCTGTTTACATTTACGATTGCTCACTGGCCTTGTTAATTGACACGCTGACCGATAAATTACAAGTATCCCATAATAAGGATATATATCAAGATCACACATTTCGGCTTGGTCAACAGGACGGCAAAGATTTCATTGAATTAAAATTTGGTTGTAACTCGAAACCTTCGTCTCCGGAATCAAAAAGTGAAGATTCTGATAATACCTCAAGTGGTAAGTGGAGATCTTTTACCATATTTTATGTATACAGGGTGTCCCACAACTCCTTCAAGTCCGGGAAATGGGAGGTTCCTTAGGTCATTTGAAGCGACATCTTCCTTTGCAAAAATTACTGCCGCGGCTTTGTTTATTGAAGGTATATTGAAGGCAATAGAACGCATCAGTGTCGCCAGATGAGGGGAGTCACGGTGAGATGATGTACCCCCTCACTGATGACCAGAGTAGAGTATGGACCTAAGGACTGTGCATAACCCTGGTGGGGGGGGGGGGGGTGGTTCGAAAGACGGAAGGGGTATCAACCACGGACCTAAGGACTGTGCATAATCCTGGGGGGGGGGGGTAAGGTGAAAGACAGAAGGGGTATCAACTTGTCGGCCATCTTGAATGGGGCCACACTGTGGTGCACTCTATAGATGACTTTAAATACTAGTGTAGCGTCTGTAGCACGTGGCAAAATTGGTAAGTCGTCGTGGCTTTGTGTTTTCTGCGCGTTGATACACATTAATTTGTAAAAATGCCAGTGTGTTGTAACGTTGTCCCTTTTTCACACGGTTTTTGAGCCAGCGAAAATGGTCAACTCTCGGGAATTTAGAGTCACTGACGACTGGCCGTGCGCGGCCGTGCGGGCACGGTCCTCCCGAGACAAAGGCGATCGGCGAGAAGGTTCGCTCGGACACGAAATTATGTTCGGGCGCCAGGTACTCGGAAGTACCACACTAAATATCACCAACAGCTCGGGTTCGAGGAAATCGAACACGAATGTCGAACCTTCTCGTTACGCGAACTAACTTCGACGACACGAACGGCCAGGAGTTCGAACACAGAGGATAACGGGGACAGCCCCCACGGCAGGACTTGTCTCGCAGGTCGGAAATAAACTCGGCAATTAGGGCTCGAATTCGTTTATTCGTTGTCAAACGTAAAAGATTACAAGTGAGTGGCCTCGTGGCCGCGACCCGGGAGCCCGCGCTCCTTGTACACTTTAGCGATAGTTGTTCGATCGCGAAGCGCGTTAGTCGATGTTCTCTCAATCATGAAGATACGGTTCGACGGTACAATGCTCGTCCCTATCGAGACGATAATTCGCGAAGCGCAGGCGGACGGCGCGAGTTTCACGGACCGTCGCGAGATTGACGAGCGCGGTTACCGAATTTACTAACGCCGAGCTATTCTTTCCGACGCGGCTCCTCGAGGAAGACTTCCGACTAATCGAAGGGGGAGACTGCTCTACGGAACTCAAAACGTCCTCGGAAGGAACGCGAGCACAAAGCACGAGGCGCCAAGCGCCTCGGCGCACACCAAAGTTTCGAGGACGACACGTGCTCGTCTCGTCCTCGCACAAACTAGCGAGCCAACACAGAATAGGGTACCGAGAATCACTAGTCGACTTACCGTGATCGGGAGTCGTTTGCCGGATTCCCTCGTCACACGGAACTCTAACGCGGAAAAACCATCCGCGATGCGTACTACGTTCAGTTCTATGCAACTCGGAATTACAGTGTCTAACGAGACTCGGAAAGGGCGACTTTCTTACTCGACAATCAGCGCGACAGTGATCCGCGGATCCGCATCGATGGAACACATCGATTCTCGGTCTCCCCACTCCTTTCGTCCTACCGAAATTCCCTATGGATGCACCCGCAACGCATCTACTTCTAGTCGCAGGACCGAACCTTCGGAAAAGGTCTTCGGGTTCCTATCACCAAGTTACGATCGCCACGGACGACTGGGGAGGATAAATCCTCTCAGGCGCTCCTCCGCACCACCCTTGCCGGGGTCAGTTGTAGGCGGGATGAGACGACGGCGGGACCAACAAAATGCCCGATGTTCTGCAAGTGTGACCCCTACGTCCCACATCGTCGCCTCCGGGTTAGTCGGCCCGTGTGCGGTGGTGCCCTTTTGCACTTCTCCGGATCCGGAATGGTTTTTGCTTTCGGCCAGTCGTTTGTCGTCCGGTCGATCCTTTGATGCGGGGCGCCGTTACGGTAATCGTCGCTCTCTAGGCACGTTTCTGTAATTGGCCACTCTCGGCGCGTGCAATAGATGGCATTAGGATCGATCTTTCAATTGAAGTATCTTCCTCAAGGAGTGCTCAAATCCGCGAGTGGTTCTCGCAATCGCCAACAGTAGGTCCGGTCCATTCACAATACGGTTGTTTGATCGTTTCTCAAACGGAGAAGTGACGTCGCAGACTTGCAACGTCACAGTGTATTGTGAAAGGTTCTGTTCCATGCTAAAAATGTAATACAGACGTTACAGTAGTATTTAAAGTCGCCTATAGAGTGCACCACAGTGTGGCCTCATCGAAGATGGCCACAGTCAACCACCCCCCCCCCGCTCGCGGGACACCCCCTCTCACCCATAAATCTACTTTACACTCAGTCCTTAGGTCCGTGGAGTAGAGTAATATGTGGCACGTTGCGCCGCGTACGCGCAAGGGGTATTTGCTGGGGGTACTTGTATTCCTCTCGAGTGCTGGTTTGGGCACTTTCTGGCGACACTGGAAGGCATAGAAGGCAGCAGGTAATATTGATGGCATTGTAGATGTTAGTATGCCCGTTACGTTTAATCTTCGAACGCTAGATATCGATTTAAATTTGTTTAAAGCTCAGAACTCAGGTTGCGTGCAAATAAATCTCACGGATAAATTATGTATGCATAAACAGAATATAAAACTTTAATAAGAAACCTATTGCAATTGTATATAAACTTAAATATAAACAGGAACTTAGTTACTCTCTCTTTATTCTGAATCATACACGTGCACACTTGTCTCTGTTCTCAACGCATTTGCTCGACCCACGCTGCAAATCCCCCCTCATTCAAACCGCTCTCTCATACCAACCTAACATGTCCATTCACTCGTGCTAACCAAATATCCCCAATCATTCGTACCAACTCTCAGGAATTATTCTCTCAACAAAATTCACAAAGCTTTCTTCAGAAAGACGTACCGAGTAGAGTGAAAAACCTATAATCCGCATGAATCCTACCATCATTCCTTTCGGTAAAACATTGAAGCTGATAATAGTTTTATATATTTGTTACAAATGTTTGATACGCCTTTCTTCCATTTCAATATAAAACCTACATGTGCGGCTCACATTGTCAGCACGATATATTTAGGAACTAACAGACTTTACAGGGATGTTTGTAGAGATGTTTACATAATTTAGGTAAAGGAATATGTGTGCGCGTGTGCGTAATGCATCGAAAATGTTAGATTAATCGGACCTGGGGAAGACGTGACACATCGTATGTGAAATTTTGAGTTTTGAAATCGAATAACTACATGCTAAATGTGAAGAGTACACTAAAAATTCAAGTTAAATATTTCATACTTCCAAAAATATCATAATTCCTTACATGCATTGAAGCATAAGTTTACTTTGTAAATTGGCCTCTCTAATTTTTGTCCACCACCTTCCCGCTTGAAGTCTCTTTTCGCGAAGCGTAAGGGGGTAGACTCTTTTTTCCAGAATTGCAAGGGTGCGGGATTCGCCTTCTCATTTCTCGATAATACAAACACGGGGTTTTTCAGTAGTTGAAAACGCTAAACTCTATCCCACGAGAGAACGGACTTGCGTAACGACCAGTTTTCGTTCTTCGCTGCGCATCTTCGCCCTAATTGGTAATACTCCCACTCCGCACTCTCCCTTCCCAATGCACAACGCATGCGCGCAGCGTCGCGTGTCGGCGCAGCCTTCTACCGGGTGTATGCAGCGTATGTGTAATGTGTATACAACGTTCGATTTCAGTTTCATGCTAATGCGTTTCATTTCTACAGGGTGTCCCAAAATTCCTGCACCTCCCATTTCCGGCAGTTGAAGGAATGTTGGGACACCCTGTATATTATACAACGTTGCAACCTGAAATATCTTTGTTGTTTTTAAAGCCTAAGTATGAAGTCTACAAATGAGGTGCTTCGAAAATTAGTGAGTGATTCACGAGTAGACTGCGAATTTTTAATGGTTGATGCAAAGTAATAATGTTCTGTGTCTGTTATATGGACTAGCAGCTACTTAGAAAGTTTATACGTGCATGGGTAATTATAGTCACTGAATTCCTAATGACAGGAACTATCATTGTAGGTGATTAAAAAAGGGTGCTTCCATTTTAAATAATGAAGGTGACCTTGGTATCTTTAAAAAAAAATTACATAAAAACAAAAATATTTTTGGTATCATGTGTGCCCCACTGAACCATTCAACTTTGTCCTTCAGACATTTGACGTATCTTTAAAAACAACAAAAATATTTGAGGTGGCAACGTTAGGTGACTCACCCTGTATATTATATGTACAGGGTGTATAAAAAGTAATGGTCATCCGTCCTAGGGGTGAATCTACACCTCTGGATCGGTGGACATTTGTAAGAGAAACTTGCCGCAAAATTGTTTATAACAAAGAAAATAGTTGTTAAAGCTTTTTTTTTACATCAACGCCTTCTCCTCATCGAGAAGAGAAAAAGTTTGAAAGGAGCCATATGTCGCAAACAAATAGTTATTGAGATATAAGCTGTTAAAGTTTTTCAAAATTTGATTGTGTGGAATTATACGTATAGACAAAAGCCTACTACACAGTCCACACGTCCGTGTCGATGAGACAGAACATGATCGTGTGCGTGCCTCGAGGCTCCAGGCAAACAAAATTTAAAGGGACATTCGTCGCTTTAAATGTCATTTGCCTATCTCTGGATCGGTGGAGATTTGTTAAAAAAACTTGCTGCAAAATTGACCTTGACCTTGAATTTCAGGGTCAAATTTTTTTATCATTGCATCGTATAGTACTCATCAGGGGGAACAAAAGTCTGAAAGGAACCATGGGTCGAAAACGAACCGTTCGCTTATCGCGTCGCGTCGTCTCTCGGAGTCAACCTCTCATTCTATGTCGCGTATTTCCATATCTTGCGTTTCTATTTCTTACTATTTCATACCAGTATTAGTATATCTTGCGTTCCATTTAAAAAAGACTAAAAAGTAGAATATAAAAAAATATATTATATAAAAAAACTTTTTAAAAACCAATTATATATTAAAATGCACTAAAAAGGAGAAAATAATTTTTTTAGACATTAGTGACTGTAAAGAATAGCGTGGAGCGCCCACGCGATATATATATATTTTATGGAACTTTCACCGACTTATTTATGGCATTTTTCTCCGATTAAATTGTCCCTAAACACGATATAATTTCAAGTGTATTTAGTTGTTTAATTGGTGGCATGCAGTAAATTTAGGACCTACACTCTATTCCACGAGAGAACAGTACCGTTTCGCGCAGCTTGAACGTTCGCGAGAAGGCGCCGCGAGCTCGGTAAATCCCACTCCATTACGCACTCCCCACACTTTCTTGACCGCGAGTTTCATATATGCGGTGTATAGAAATGAAACGGATGTTACGAGCCAGGGCCGCGAGCAGCACGAGTGGCCGGCGAAGTTTGTTACCCTAGGAATATGGTATCAATTTGATAGTTAAGGTACGCGGACGAACCCAATGCGGAATTGGGGAGCCGCTAGGATTATAGACAGCGAAGATGAACCTGATGCGAAGTCAGGGAGCTGTTAGGATGCGGACGAACCCAATGCGCAATAGGGGAGCCGCTAGGATAGTATAGTTTTCGTGGACGAAATTGATGACGCGAAATTTGGGAGTCGCTAGGATAGTTACTAAGTCTCGTATATAACTAGTATAATTTAATTATACAATTACCGAGCGGTAAAATTGTATCGTGTAGGGACGTTCAATTACTCGATTAGGATGTTGGACGATAATTATGGGTTTAATGAATTTGCGTTAATTATCAAAGAACACAAATATATTCTGATTATAAGAATTCGTATTAGAATTGTGTAATTGTCGCGAATGGATTGAATTTGGAAAAGAAAGAGTTGAAAGAAGATATTACTTAAACTAATAAGGGAACATATTCAGATGAGAAAATCCGATTTTGATGAAGCTTATGTGAGCTTACAGTTCTTCGAAAAATATTTGACACGTATTTTTTTTATCGGCAACCATCCACTTTGAAGGGGTGAAAACAGCCCTCAAAGTTGGGAGTCAAAACCACATTTTTTGAGATATCTCGGATACAAAGGGTCGACAAAATTTGAATTTTTTTAAAAATTGTGTTTTTTAATGGGTAATGTAGTCGTGCAACAAAAGTTCAACAAAAGTTTTTTGTTTAAACAATATATCAAAAATTTGATTTTTTTTGCAGTTTCCCTTATTTATTGTTGGTTCATTTTAATGTAAACTCGGGTGTGTGATCTTTGATCCAAAATAGGGGATACATGTTTCAGGATTTTCTTTTTTTTTACCATTTAACAATAATTATGCACAATGAAAGATAGTCTTGCACCTGGCGTGCGGAGGGAGGAATTCGGGCTTGTTTTATCGAAATATAAGCATTTCGTATAAACGTGTATAGTATTAAAGAATACCACTGGATTATATGTCGTTTATTGTTGTATCAGTAACCAAATAAAGTGCCGCAGGTAGCAGCGTGACACGGTCTGCGAATTTCTCCGTTCGTTGGGTGTATCCTTGTTATTATTGCTATAATATCTTCCATCGAATTGACCTTCCTGTTAGTAAAAACGAATCTAAAAATAAATAATGAGGAAAAGTAAAAATAATATAATTATCGGATGTTTACCTTGATTATCGCCAGAAATGATTTGTTTTATGTGGCACTGTTTTAAAAATCCGAAAGAAGTAGCCTTATGCCCTATGCACGTTGCTTTACAAACCGTAATGCAGAAAGAACCTATTTCCAAAATTTCATCCAATTCTGGCGTTGAGGATAAATGGAAACTTCGCCATATTGTCAAACATTTCTATTGGTTATTAGGGTGAGAGAGGGGGAAACATAAAACAGTATTAAGAATGTATAAATATGGGCACTCTTTGCTTCGTGTGCTATTAGTCTTTCTGCATTACGGTTTGTAAAGCAACGTGCATATTAAGAAGTTAAGGCTACTTCTTTCGGATTTTTAAAACAGTGCCACATAAAGGATGGTTTAGTTTGCCCCGGCCGGCCGCACCGGCGCGGCGCCGTCCCGCGGGGGGACAGCATTTAGTTTGGGCCACGCCGGCCGGACAATAATTTTAGACCTTTTCCGAGGCTCGCACAAAGGCCAAACGCCGGTGATCGTGTCTAACCCCAGGGGTCCCCCGGCTCACCAGAGGGGTTCCCCAGAACCTTTTTTCCCCTTCTACTCTCCTCTACACCTCAGGAGATGCCTATGCAAGAGCCGTGCCGGTCAACGGAAAAATTTTGTTCCATTTGAAATTTTGCCGGTCGCCGGAACCGGCTCTATCATAGGAAGAATATAACACGCTGTAACTATTTAAAAAGCTATCAACTTAGAAGTTTTCAGAGTTCGTCGTGCCAATGGCGAATACGTTGTTAAGGAATTATACGTTATAACAAAATATAACAATATGTTTTTGATTTCATAATGTTACAGCTGACGATAATAAGCGAATTCAACGATCTACTACATTATTACATTGAGCCTTTAAATAACGCCAAAATAGTTTTTCCCGACGATACGGGCTAAACACCCCACTAACCGGTGGCTTGTTTAACATTGGACCCTGCGAGTTTAATATTCTGAAAAGTGAGTAGAATTAATTGACCACATGACGTGTAGAAAGGTTGGTGGAAAATTGCAATTGGTCGGAATTGCAGAGGAAATACTAACAGTTGCATTTCGTAATTTTTTTGGGGTGGTCCTTTATTGAAAATTTGAAGAGCGCGTTGTGTGGATCTACTACAGGATGTTCACACTATTCCTAGCCAGCGTTTCTCTTGCAAATATAAATTATTAGAAAAACATGAAAAAGGAAAAAGTAGTCATACTGCTTTTTATACGCAACGCGATTTGCTATAAAAAAGGGTGTGACGGTTACATCCTTACAGGCGCGAAACTCTCCCCACCAGCAACCACCGCCGGAACCCCGCGGCCGCCGCGCCGACAAACACTTCGCGAGACCGCGAGCGCGACTCGCGACCGCGAGAGGGCCACCGCGCCAAACCGGTTTCTCGCGAGAGAAACTGAGCGCGCGCGGGGATAAGTACCCCGAGCAATCACCAGTAGTGGTCGAAGTGCACCACCGTCTACCGTCAAGTAGTCCGTAGCGACGAACGCCGACCGACACCGTGTAACCGACTTCAAGCGAGAGTGAGCGAATGCAAGAGTGTGTATACACCCAATCCTTCTAATCGGCCCAAGTGGTGAAACACCGACGGGAGTCCCTCCACCTCAGTGGCGAAACGCCGAGCAGGAACCTACCCGGCCCAAGTGGTGAAACACCGACGGGAATCCCTCCACCTCAGTGGCGAAACGCCGAGCAGGAACCTATCCGGCCCAAGTGGTGAAACACCGACGGGAGTCCCTCCACCTCAGTGGCGAAACGCCGAGTAGGTACCAATCCAGCCCCAGTGGCGGAAGCCGAGTGGGAATCCGCCCCTCCACCGCTGCACCGCTGACGCCCAGCGCCAGCGCCTCCGCTATTCCGAGCGACCGCTATTCCGAGCCGCCGCTATTCCGAGCGACTGCTACTCCGAGCAACCGCTATTCCGAGCGACCGCTAATTCCGAGCGCCCGCTATTCCGAACAGTGTTCCGATTGAAGCCGAAATTTCTCGCGCATGCGCGTCAATTTCAGCCTCAGTAACGTAACCTTGTCGATGAAATCGGGTAGCTTGAGCACCCCGTAGACTTTTAAAAATTTATTAATGTGTACATTAATTTAATCTTAACTGAGACTTATTCTTTATTTTGAGGATGGGATAGGGAAAGGGCGCTACAATAACTAAGCAAAATAATACATAATATAACAAGAAAATTCTTTATTTGGCAGAATCAATTAAGAATACCAACATTTGTTGCTAGGGTAAGGAAAACTGCCAAAACCTTACCAGTATTCACAAATCAAAAATTACATTATATAAAACATATAAAACAAAACAAATTGTTGCATAACAATCTATGCACTCAGTCTTTTCTGAAACATTAAAAACAAAATAAATAAAATATATAAAAGTAAATAAATACTGCACATTCGGTTCCTTCTGCAATAAAAACAAAATAAATAAAATATATAAAAGTAAATAAATACTGCACATTCGGCTCCTTCTGCAATAAAAACAAAATAAATTAAATATGTAAAACTAAAAACTAAATATTGCAAATTCAGCTCCTGCAATAAAAACAAAATAAATTAAATATGTAAAACTAAAAACTAAATATTGCAAATTCAGCTCCTGCAATAAAAACAAAATAAATTAAATATGTAAAACTAAAAACTAAATATTGCACATTCAGCTCCTGCAATAAAAACAAAATTAATTAAATATGTAAAACTAAACTAAATATTGCACATTAGGTTAATTACTATCACATGTGCTTCTTTTGTATAAATTTCGCGGATTATGCAATTTGAGATGACACGAATCCACTTCAAACTTAGTACAATTAACATTTTTAGATTGAAAACTGGACCGAACTACGCAAACGGAAGCTAATGAATCTATTTTTAATTTGTTTCTTTTTTTAGTTTTGACATCTGTCACAATAGAAAAAATGCGTTCGGCCTCAGCATTTGAGTGGGGAAAAGACAGAACAATTTCAATTAATAATTTTAAATTCGGAAACATGTCTTCCCCATCGAAATTTTTAAATTTTAAAATGTTATGCCACATGTCGTCAATTTCTAATAAAGCTAACTTTTCTTTACATTCTTCATCAAAACATGATGGTAGAATGTCCCATTCAAAAGTTAATTGTGTAATATCTAATAGGTTTACGCGTTTGGCGATGCCAGATAAATCTTGAATTTTTTCTCTGCCTTTATCGTATAATGCTATTAATGGATCCAAAAACAACAAATCTTTAAAAAGTGAATCTTTCAAAGGCAGACGTGCAAGCATCTCTCGAACTGCAGTAATATAAAAGTTAAAACATCTGGACCGAATTTGTTGGGCACATTCCAACTCTAATGACTCTAAAATCGTTTTGCATTCCGGTCCCACATGTACGTCTTTTAATTCTAAAAAAATTTCTGCCTTATGTAAATCTAATGTAGTGACATCTTTCAAAAATTGAGGTTTAATAAAATTTTTCCCTATTTGTTGAATGAGCTGAAGGCTAGTTTCGAATAATTTATGCAATAAAATTTGTCTCGACTGAAATAGGGCATTAAAACGGTTGAAAAAATTTAATGAATATTTCAAAAAACACATGTACGCTTTAATGGACGTGTTATTCAATGACTCTAATAATAATTCGGCAGATTTTGCTTTGTCTTCAAATACAGCTAATATGAAATAATTTCTTAACACGTCCCAATTTTCCAATAATCTAACGATACATTTTTGTGAACAAAGCCACCTGGTGGTTGATAATTTTAAAATTTTGCGTTGCTGTACCCCGAAAAAATCTTGGAATTCAACCAAAATTGCACTCCTTTTAGCACTGCCCGAAGTATAAGTTGCAACTCCTCTAATTAAAATTTCGCACTCCGGAGGCAATTCATCGCAAGACTTACTAGAAATAATCGCGGAAGTGTGACAAATACACCTTAATGTAACTAAATGTGGTACTTCGACTTGTAAGTGAGTCATAAAAGAGTTATTGCAGCCAACCATAACTGATGCATTGTCGCATGCAATTCCGACAATATTTTTTATTGGAATTTCTTTCCCATCTAAAAGATTTTTAAAACTTTGAAATAAACTATTCGCGGAACAATCATCACCGTTTAAATGAATAATATCTAATAACTGTGTGCTTACTTTATTATTTATAGGTGATATGAATTGTACTAATACACACAGTATTTTTAAGTCTGTTATGTCGGTTGTTTCGTCTATTAAAATTGAAAATCTACGGGGTTTTAAATGCTCAACAAGTTGCTCGACTTCGCGCTTGGCAATTACATGTTTAACAATATTGGCACACTTATCTCGAGCAAGTGTAAGATCTTGCACAATTTCGGGTTACTGGCAAATATCCTTAATTAAAGGAATTAAATGATCCGCGGTTTTAAAAGCTACATTATGCTCTGCAAAAAAGGCAGATAATCTAATTTCTGCACGTTTTACTTTATCTACGTGGGATAAAGTTGTGCTATTAAAACTAGTAATACTATCGTTATTATTACAGGTGGCTTTGTTATCCAATAAACTAATATTCGTTACATGTTTGGCTGATTTCGAATGCTTAACTAATGTGTTTTTGCAACATGGGATAGCTTGTTTACATGCAATACAATATGCTTTATCTTCCAGTGGAGCAGGAGCTAACCATACTTTAAAAATATCTTCATCTAACCACGCAGATCGAAACTTACGAATCCTCTTTGTAGCTCTTTCTCCACTGTTAGCTGCCATTGTATAATAAAATATTAACAATAATTACCTCGTTCCGCGTCACGTCTCTCGTCCATCAGTCGTCCCGCCAATAACGCCAGTACACTCCCGCCAATATAACTGCCTCGGGGCGCTCTGCTTCGTCATTGTAGATACGCTACTGTTTTGGACGCGCATGCGCGAGAAATTTCGGCTTCAATCGGAACACTGATTCCGAAGCAACCACTCCGCCACGCCCTCGCTATCGCCGACGGCCCCTACCGTTGCAGGTCCGCCCTCCTTTTGCTTGTCGAGGCTCCGCGACCCTGGACAGCCGACTGACGCGGCACTACCTTCCACGCACCGAGTAACCGTCACAAGGGTTTCCCATTGAAGATGTTGAAATAATTCCCTCTCCCACCCTCAGGAGGTGGGGTGGGGGGTCAATTATGGTGTTGTTGAAAAGCATTTTTAAAAATATCAAATACGTCCACTTTTATTTTTCTGATCTGATGTGTATTTCTCGAGATATCCCCAATTTTCAACGATTTTTTACCCATTTTGATTTTTGTCCATTACAGCGTCATCTGTGGACCAAAATGCAAAAACGCCTAGGTCAAATTTGTGTATTTTTTTCTGGGGAATCCAAATCTGCAATAAAAAATGGGGGTTCCCATTTAATTTTTTTATCTTCCCCCACCCCCACCCCCAGGGGGCGGCGGTGTGGGGTCGAGTTGGGTATCATTGGATGTCCCCCTTCGCGACAAACAACTTTCATTACCCACTTGTTTTGATCCGATGCATAGTTCTCGAGATATGTCAATGTCTTCAGATAAAATGACCACCCTGTATTTGGACACTCGTAAAAAGACGATAACTTTTAAAATATTGGACTATAACGATTTGAGCTGTTTTGGGAAGCTAGAGCAATTAGTTTACCACAGGACGCGAAAAGAAATTATTTCTTTTTTATTTGGGTCTACATATATTGAAAATGTAAAACATACGTTTTGTAAATCTATGAAAATTAAACATACTCTGAATAATTCCGTCAAAATCGGTCGACGTTCCAATAAGCTACAAACGTTCAAAGATGGTGGAAATTGCAATTTGTGATGATTTTTAACCGATTTCGATGAAACTTTTACACAGAATTGAAACAGATCTACAAAATGTACATCTTAAATTATCAACACTGGCCCACATGAAACTGTTGTAAAATGATTTCTCGGATATAGCATTTTCGCCGGAGTATTCGGTACCTGCACAAACTACTTTACAGTAAACACGTATTGCCCCAGAAAGTGCCGACTTCCAGCTCAATAGTAATGACCTGTCATAAAACTCTCCATAGAGAACAGCCCCGCGGGCAGGGCTACTATATTTTATCCATTCCGGCCCCTTACCTTTCCGTCCTTCGCGTAGATGGGCCTCCGCTATCCCCACTCTTACCACTACCGCTGCCGCGACCGATTGCTAGCACGAGAGACAGCATCTTGGCGAGGGACGGAAAGGTAAGGGGCCGGAAGGGATGAAATATGGTCACCCTGGCCCCGGGAACGGCACATAAACAAAGCGAGCCTATCGCTAGGTCTGCCTACCCCACCATAGCCGCGCCTGTAGCCCCAATGTTTGGACTTTGACGTTGCACGCTACGTAGATGTGTGGCCGCTGTAGCCAATACTTCGACGACAGCCAAAAATGCGTGTGAAACGAGCTCTGCCTCCTCCTCCACTCTGATCCAATCGGCCGCGCATTCGTTCCGTCACCTTGGTCCTCCCTGGGAACCTTCTTCTCAGGCTCGCATCAATATACAATGTCAACAGTTCGGATCCATACGAGATGGCGCCTTGACACCCCCTACAATCGCGTAGTAGTGGGCGGTAACGGTTTATAATATCTTAACCCACTGCTCTGTTCCGCTATCGCTCTTAACGGGCAGTGTATTCGACTACTTGTTGGACATAAACAAATTGAAAATGTTTTTTCACTACGTGAAAAGTGTAATATTAGGACAAACGCCCGTCGACCCATATTTCAGAATGTCTACAGAATATTCAGCAATTTTATGGACCCGAAATAACAAACAATTCAAACCTAACAGCTGTTTGTAGTTACTGGAGTGTTTCACATCTCATGTGTGCCGATATGAAATTTATACATGATGCGTACAGTTGCAAAGTATCGTAATGGGCGAAATGACACTATTGGTTTCCCTAAAATGAACATTTTATTATTTACCGGTGTAACTGAAATAACTTTTGATAGCATTTATTAGGTTGTGAAAGGGAAGTTCTGTCGCATTTTGAATAAGCAAGTAAGTTTGGTTGTTACTTGAATGATGGCAACAAGCTGCTACAAATAATGAAAAACAAAAACGGTATTCCAAAGAGCAAGAATCGTAGAATACGACCATATATTTTTTCACAGTAGATCCGGTGGAAAAATTTGCAGAACAGAGAGAGAGAGATATGTCTTCTAGTAATTATTTAAAATCATTATTTAAGAAGAATTCACCAAGTGGCAGGAACGTTTCCTACTTCCATGATGTTGTAAAGGAGAGCTACCGATAGTTTACCTAAGCAGTTGAGAAGCCCATAAAAACCTTTTTTTTGTGCCGCGCACAGCAGGCAGTCCTGACCCTCGCCGAGGGAGATGTCCCGCCCGGCACGGTTGGCCGGCAAAAAAAAGTTCGTTGAGAAACCGTGCCGGCGTTTCCAATTCCGGGCTCCCTATCCTTAAGCATTGGTGTGCCGGTGCCGGTGCCGGACGGCCGGTGCAAACTAAACAGGCCTTAAAAAAAATCATTTCTGGCGATAATCAAGCTAAACATCCGATAATTATATTATTTTTACTTTTCCCCATTGTTTATTTTTAGATCCGTTTTTACTAACAGGAAGGTCAATCCGATGGAAAATATTATAGCAATAATAACAAGGATACACCCAACGAACGGAGAAATTCGCAGACGAATTGGCTATACATACAAGTCGGTACCAGTGTAGCCAGACGGTGCGGCTCAACGGCTCAAGTGGCCCCTTACGTCTCCGTCCCTCGCCTAGATGCATGCCTCCGCTATCCCCACTCTTACCACTACCTCTGGCGCGACCGAGTCGGTAGCATGCTACCGCTCTCATTCTAGCACTCGGTCGCGCCAGCGGTAGCGGTAAGAGTGGGGATAGCGGAGGCATGCATCTAGGCGAGGGACGGAGACGTAAGGGGCCGCTTGAGCCGTTGAGCCGCACCGTCTGGCTACACTGGTCGTACCCTTACTCCGCCACGGTAATTAGCACCGTGTCACGCTGCTACCTGCGGCACCTTATTTGGTTACTGATACAACAATAAACGACATATAATCCAGTGGTATTCTTTAATACTATACACGTTTATACGAAATGCTTATATTTCGATAAAACAAGCCCGAATTCCTCCCTCCGCACGCCAGGTGCAAGACTATCTTTCATTGTGCATAATTATTGTTAAATGGTAAAAAAAAAGAAAATCCTGAAACATGTATCCCCTATTTTGGATCAAAGATCACACACCCGAGTTTACATTAAAATGAACCAACAATAAATAAGGGAAACTGCAAAAAAAATCAAATTTTTGATATATTGTTTAAACAAAAAACTTTTGTTGAACTTTTGTTGCACGACTACATTACCCATTAAAAAACACAATTTTTAAAAAAATTCAAATTTTGTCGACCTTTTGTATCCGAGATATCTCAAAAAATGTGGTTTTGACTCCCAACTTTGAGGGCTGTTTTCACCCCTTCAAAGTGGATGGTTGCCGATGAAAAAAATACGTGTCAAATATTTTTCGAAGAACTGTAAGTTCACGTAAGTTTCATCAAAATAGAATTTTCTCATCTGAATATGTTCCCTTGTAAGATGCGCGGTGTTGACGCACTGGAAATTCGGGCGTCTCGGAGCAACCTTATCATTGCCTAATAGATTTTACACCGAACTCGCGGAATCTATACGGTTAACTTTTGATTCGAAGGGGAACTTTAGTCCGATCTCAATGGTAGTTGACTTCCGAGGTGCAGCACGACGCGATACGATTCGTGATCACGATAGTACTAGCCCACGACAATAGAAATGCAAGGACTTATACCATATACCCTGCAATGACGGGTGGTACTTGTCGGTACCCTTTGAGTGAACATTCGTATTTTGTCAACGTCCGGTCGTGCGTATGTTTGGGCCCTAAACTAAACTAAACTAAACAGTTATGTAGTGTCACGTCGCTTTCTAAATTTTCGAAAGATGCACTCGCGAATTTGTAGCGACACCGGGAATTTATAGACGATAAGCCGGGCCACGTTCGGCCACACGACACGTGGTCTTCGCGGGACAAAAGGACGTTCGCTTGCTCGCGATTTCACACCGAACCGATCAAAATTTCGGGCGCCAGACGCTCGCGAGCGTCACACGAAGAGATTAAATATCGCATATGAGTGAGTGAGATGAATAGACGAGCAAGCGAAGTCGACGTGAGACCTGAATAGCGCGCGCGAAAGGGTACCGTGTTGGTTTCTCAGAAGGAATAGACAACAGTTTTCGGCTATCAATTCGTTTATTACGACGATGTTGAAGCTGACGATTAAATCGGCAGCGAGCACAAAATTCGTAGCCGGCGCAACACATGAAATTTCGCGAAAGATGTTCGCATGCGCTTTATCTCCCCGCGTACTTTTTTCCCCGCGTTGAATTCGGCAGCGACAAGATCTTTGTGACGCGGAATGCCCCAACGGCCGCGTTCCGGCCGAACTCGGATGGAATACGCTACTTTATTTCGACTTGCGTCATTCGAACTACATTTGCGGACACGAATCGAGCACGCGACGGCCTCACACCATGGAACGAGTAAGGTCGACTAGGATTAACGACGGCAGCGATCTAATATCGAGTCACAATGCGGCCACGCGGCCCCCGCTATTCGACCGGATTCAAATCACC
The DNA here is from genome assembly GCA_963966675.1 of Lasioglossum calceatum. Taxonomy (NCBI): domain Eukaryota; kingdom Metazoa; phylum Arthropoda; class Insecta; order Hymenoptera; family Halictidae; genus Lasioglossum; species Lasioglossum calceatum. Next base: position 169,803 of record OZ016542.1, read on the forward strand.
AAAACGATATCCTTCACAACCCGAAGGATTCGCGTTCTCGTAATAATCTTGCTCATTAATATTAAACATATTTACATAACAGAAACATGTTTAAAAAATCATTAAAGATGGAGAGACACCACGTTTGTATCAATTTTTGAAAATATTCTTCAATTTATCTTAAAAAAAAATAAGATTGAAATGGGCGAAGATATTTTGCTTTCTGGTTCGATAGAAACGTCGACGATGCAAATTCCAAAGAGGGGTTTCTCAAGATAAAAGTCTGCTCTATCGCTTGATATAGTTCGATTTTATGCTGGACACTTATTTTTTAAGATAAACTGGAAAATTTCGTCAAAAATTGGTGCGACAGTGGTGTCTCTCCATCTGTAATGATCACGATCTAAAAGAGAGCACGGACTCAAGGAGAATTTACTGTATCTGCTTTACTTCTGCGAATTACTTTTTCGTTAACCTTGGCTCTACATCATCTGTTTTCGCAGCACTTCCTTTTTAAGCTATACAAACTGTCTTTCCAAAAAAATGTTTCTATTGTCCGTACACTTGCCCGACAATTGAACAATTCTCCCATACAATTAGACCCTTTTGTTTTTTCCATTTGTCTTTTCACATTCTTCTCCCAGCTGATTCAATTTTTATCGAATCGATCATAGCGATTATTTGAGATTTAAAATGTCTTTGCGCGAATGTCACTCTACTGTATGCCAGTGCTTATAATATTAATGATTTTGATTGTTTTCTACATTTAACATTTTTCTTTATAATAGATCAACGAAGTCTCACGGAACATTGTAAACGAGTGAGTTCAGCGCACTGTCATTGTTACGTTGTTGCTGTGTATAAATCATTAGTATTGCAGCAGCCTCTTAGTTATGAAGATATGGAAGCCGCTGTAGAACAATGTGAGGAAACACTAATTGAAATTGACATAACAAATTATTTACGATGCGTATGCAGACATTTGAATAAATTATCAGAGAAAGATACGTTAGATCAAGTGAAACATTCAGCATGTGAAGATGTCGAACCATTACATGATCTAATTCGTGACAAATTTGAAAGAATAATGACAGTAGCGTTTAGGCCCGTTCCTGCACATCCCGAATTCTATTACTGTTCTCCAACTTGGATGAGAAATAAACTGGTACGTTCTTGATCAAGCATTACAAGGTATATCAAAAATTACTTAGAGTTATTAATACATTAATGTGAATAAAATATCGAAATTTACAGGATCTTCTTCTTGAACTTGAAAAATCAGACAGCGAGGATGAAATAGAAAGTGTTATTTTTCGTCCCACAAACATTGATTCCGCATCGCATGGTCACCGTAAAAGAGGTGTGTAGTAAAATAAGGTTTAATAAAACTGCTGGAATGGCAAATTTATTAGTTTTACGTTTAACATTACGTACGTATTATGTTCGGCGTCGACAAACGGTCGGAAACGCCTGAGGCCAGAACCGCTTAGACTTGAGCGCGCGAGGAAAGGAAGAAGAAAGAGAGTATTGAGAAATCGGGAGACAAAGGTTTCAATGTTGTTCGCAATGCACTTTACTCAAGCTTGGACGATGTTGATACACACGCCGGCGGATCGAACGACGGAAATCTTGAACGCGAAATCTTCAATGCGATTTCCGGAAATCTTGGCGCGGGCAGAAGCACGGAACGCGTCGCGAAATCTAAGACTCGTCGGCGCATGGGAAATCACGTTAGATTTCTCTGACGCAATAAAGTAAAATGTTCGTCGCGAACAATGAAACTCAGAGAGCTGAATGAGAATACGAAGGACTCGATTATGCTTGTACAACGGTTAACCGCGAAGAGGCTCGCTCCGCCAAGGAAGGATCCTTAAATAACACTGTCCAACAGCCAAAAAGTATTTCGATTCCCACTATGCGATTCTTATAGAGTTTTTCGCGCTGATTCCGAATCTGTTTTTTATTTTTCTCCTATACGTATAGTTTTTGAGAAAATGGAGTTTTAAAAAAGACATATTTTTCAACTTTGAACAAATATTGTGATGTTATTATAAAAGATATTGAATTGATCTTTACAGCAAAAGATTCCTTAGACTTTCCCGAATACAGTGATGTATAATATTAATGCATTATGATTGTTTAAACATGTTTAAACGATCATTAAAGACGGAGAGACACCACTTTTGCACCAATTTTTGACGATATTTTTGAATTTATCTAAAAAAATAAGTGTCCAGCGGAAAATCGAACTATACCACGCGATAGAGCAGACTTTTATCTTGAGAAACCACCCTTTCAAGTTTCGAACGTCGACGTTTTTTTCGAACCAGGAAGCAAAATATCTTTGCCCGACATGAGTTGCGGCCAGTGGCGCTCAGGACGGTATACGGCGCAGCGACGGGATACGGAGCGGCGAACGACCGTTCTAGTGGTGAGCGCCACTGGCCGCAACTCATGTCGGGCGAAGATATTTTGCTTTCTGGTTCGATAAAAACGTCGACGTTTGAAACTTGAAAGGGTGGTTTCTCAAGATAAAAGTCTGCTCTATCGCGTGGTATAGTTCGATTTTCCGCTGGACGCTTATTTTTTGAGATAAATTCAAAAATATCGTCAAAAATTGGTGCAAAAGTGGTGTCTCTCCGTCTTTAATGATCGTTTAAACATGTTTAAGCAATCATAATGCATTAATATTATATATCACTGTATTCGGGAAAGTCTAATGAATCTTTTGCTGTAAAGATCAATTCGATATCTTTTATAATAACATCACAATATTTATTCTAAGTTGAAAAATATGTCTTTTTTTAAAACTCTCAAAAACTGTACGTATAGGAGAAAAATTAAAAACAGATTCGGAATCAGCATGAAAAACTATATAAGAATCGCATAGTGAGAATCGAAATAAAAAAATAAAGTTGAAATTTGTTGGACAGTGTAATCGTTACGTAGAATTCGTGGTCGAACGGGATTGGCTTAGAATCGATCGCATGATTCTTGTTTTCGTACATATGAAGGATTCATGCGGTGGAATTTGGCCAATTAGAACGATCCTTGTTGCTAAGCGGCGCACAGTGGGAAAAAGTGACTTGCCTTACTTCAAAAAGAAATAACTTTCGATAGAAATGAGGTAGAGCGATGAATTTTTTTTTAAATTAAAGCTGAAACTTTGCAGAATATGGGAAAAATAGGGAGATTACGGTACGAACGGTTTTTATTATCATTATCATTATTATCATTTCTCGTAGATTTTTTCACGCTGATTTCAAATCTGGTCTCAAAATTTGTCTACGACCTCTGGTTTTTTCAAGAAATCGATTTTTGTGACAAGAAATTAATGAAATCATGTTTTCGTTTAAATGATTTTATAACACACTAATTTGAACATATGTACAGGGTGTATAAAAAGTAATGGTCATCCGTCCTAGGGGTGAATCTACACCTCTGGATCGGTTGACATTTGTAAGAGAAACTTGCCGCAAAATTGTTTATAACAAAGAAAATTGTTGTCAAAGTTTTTTTTACATCAACGCTTTCTGCTCATCGAGAAGAGAAAAAGTTTGAAAGGAGCCATATGTCGCAAACAAATAGTTATTGAGATATAAGCTGTTAAAGTTTTTCAAAATTTGATTGTGTGGAATTATACGTATAGACAAAAGCCTACTACACAGTCTACACGTCCGTGTCGATGAGACAGAACACATGATCGTGTGCGTGCCTCAAGGCAAATGACATTTAAAGCGACGAATGTCCCTTTAAATTTTGTTTGCCTTGAGGCTCGAGGCACGCACACGATCATGTTCTGTCTCATCGACACGGACGTGTGGACTGTGTAGTAGGCTTTTGTCTATACGTATAATTCCACACAATCAAATTTTGAAAAATTTTAACAGCTTATATCTCAATAACTATTTGTTTGCGACATATGGCTCCTTTCAAACTTTTTCTCTTCTCGATGAGCAGGAAGCGTTGATGTAAAAAAAAACTTTGACAACAATTTTCTTTGTTATAAACAATTTTGCGGCAAGTTTCTCTTACAAATGTCCACCGATCCAGAGGTGTAGATTCACCCCTAGGACGGATGACCATTACTTTTTATACACCCTGTACATCGTATTCTCATATATACAACACCATATAAATAATAATAATAAAGTATTTGAACGTTTTAAGTTACGAAACACATGAAGCACCTCACATCTCGTCATCACTTGACGTATCGCTGACATTACTACTGGCACTTTCTGCAGGCTCTGTGTAGCTGTAATGTATAATAATATGAATTAGATATGTATTGTTCATAATTATACTCCTATTTATAGAAGAAGGTGAGTACTTAATCTTTTTAACTTACATATTTTCAATTTTAAAAAAAATTCATCGCTCTACCTCATTTCTATCGAAAGTTATTTCTTTTTGAAGCAAGGCAAGTCACTTTTTCCCACTGTGCGGCGTCGAACAGCAGCGATCCGCGATCTATCCGCGTGTTGACGTACGGGGCAAAACAAAACGGGTGACAATGCGAACACGGAACACCGCTATAGCTAAGTAAGACCGAATTCCACAGCTTGAATCTTGAACATATTACGTTAAATATATATTGCCAAGATCAATATTTTGAACAACTTTCTTCCCTACAAATGTACCCGTCGCGTCGTTTGGTCTTTCTTTCCGAGAAATTCGCAAAAAACTTCAGTTAACCTTACATTACAAGTACACTTTATTCGAAACTTCCGATTACGTCCATGCTCCGAATTGAATAAAATTTTTAGAATAGGTTCCTTTTTGACTAAAACGATGATTGTCAAAAGGATTTTTGGCGACTCGAAAAAAATTTGTTTACCATTTTAATGTCACCTTCTACCTTACCGGCACTACTCCTGGATTCCCGTATGTCCCGGCCGTCAGGCTGGCCCTTTCCGCCCCCCACCACCTAATCCAAACTCATTTTGATCGCATTATCTTCGCATTGTAGGTATTCAATTAATTGATTTAACAATTGGAATTTTGAAAACATTTTATATTAATCTCCAGAATATACATATTTTTTGTATCTTCAACTAATTGCAAAAATGGATCATTACCAGCTTTGTTGACCTCGTAGCGCACCATATCTCATCACAGATTACAATTGCGCCTACCACTTTGTTATAAGGTAGAGAGTGACATTAAAATAGTAAAAAAATGTGGTCGGTAAGGTAGGAACTGACATTGAAATAGTAGAAAATTTTTTTTCGTGTCGCCAAAATCCTTCTCTTAATCATCATTTTAGTCAAAAAGGAACGAACCTATTTCCACAATTTCATCCAATTCTGAGCATGGACGTAATCGGAAGTTCAGGTGAATCCGTCACGATACAGTAATTAAAATATTATACAGGGTGTCTCAAAATTACCTTAGTTTAATGAAATGGGAGGTTCCCGAGATCATTTCATGCGACATTTTCCTTGACGAAAATAGCTTACGCGGCTTCGTTAAGGAATTATTAACGAAAAACACGGACCAATCAGAGCGCGAGCTAGAGTCTGTGTTCCGATTGAACCCACCGTTTTTCGTGCGTGCGCGGCAATTTCAGCCTCAGTAACATAACCATTTCGGTGAAATCGGATAGCTTGAGCACCCCGCAGACTTTTAAAAAATTATTAGTGCATATACATATGAAATATTGAAATTTAACATAATTGAAACTTACTCTTGTTACGTCCTATGATGGACGTTTGAAAAAAGATAGATAGATAGATAGATAATTAATTAAATTGAAAGATTTTAAATTGAGAATAAAACGCAGTTTTGAACCTACCTGCATTCACCGGCTTCGGTTCGGGTAATTGAGGATTTGTTTAATTACTAAGTGACTTTGATTTTGGAACTGGATCGAAGAAATCGAAGTTGGGTAAACTCTTTTTAAAAATGATTTGAAAGCTTGATTTTGTATAAAAATTAACAACAATAGTATATTCTACTGAACAAATTTAGGATACAGTGAGTTATTGAAAGCTTATAATAAATTGGTTAGTAATTACCGTAGCGCAGTTGTTTTCGCTCGCAGGTGAAGATGTTGCCGCTGTTTTGGAGATGATTTCGATGATAATCCGGCGGGTTAACTTCGCCAATTTTACTTTTCACGTACTCCGGCAGGTTGGTTTTGGAGATGATGATGTCGATGATAATCCGGCGGGTTAACTTCGCCAATTTTACTGTTCACAAACTCCGGCGGGTTGGTTTTCGCCAATCTCACTGTTCACGAACTGATTTTAATTTGATTCTTAGAGTAAACTTTTGATCATTGAATCTTGAATGGATGCAAGACGAGTGCGCTCCTGATGATGAGCTGTCCCTTTTATAGGTTGGTCAATCCATTGTTCTTAACTTTCATCAGGTGATTATTTCGTCACCATTTCCTATTAATTGTTTTCTTCTCTGTCACTCTCGTCTATTACTTTTTCCGTCTTCCTCTTGGCCGGATCATATTACATTTCTTTATCTCGTAGCTCGATTTCTTCTTAACTGTTTCCCTCTCAGTCACTCTCTTCTTAATTGTGTGCATTGTATTTTTTTATCCTTCTCTTGACCAGATCGTATTACATTTGTTTATCTCCTAGCAACAAATTGCTTATCGATTCTTCGAAATTCCTACGCAGTCTTTAGTGATGGACAGTCTTCAACGGATATTAGCTCACGATTTATATTTGGAAATGACTCAATCATTTAATGAAATAAATTTCGCTACGTATTTATTTCGTTTAATAAAGATTCAAATAAAAATGAGTTTTCTTAATTCTATCGCACGCAGTGTGGTATAATATACGATAGTTTGACATTAATTTGATATTTTATTTCTCGTACAATATTATTGAAGCAAATATATAAAAGATATTAAGAAAATGTATGTTATGTTTGATTTTATCATGAATTATTATTATTGGCTAAACCACTGGACGTGACACCTCCCCCTTTAGAAAGCAAATTTCCAGAGGAAATTTGTTCAAGCTCCTTGACTATTTTATTGAACTCAGATGTACTCGGTTGATCGACCTGGAGTCGGATGTCTTGAAGGTTGATTGACTCGTCAGCTGTATGGATTTTGTTTCTTCGCTTATCAGCTTTGCGTATGAGGAGATGTGTCAGCGAACTCCATGCGGCTCCGCACAAGGCGAATCCACATCCGTATACAGAGTGTAGCTGATAACCATGTATCATGGTGTCGAGAATCATCTTAAAGAATTTAAAGATGATGAACACAGCTAATACTCCTGCACTAAAAGATCCAAATGTGATGAATCTATTGGCTGCACCTTCCGCTATTTTGTCCAGTGTTTCTTCATTCACCATGCTCATGATGGAAATTCAGTTTGTTGGTATGGGTGTTAACCTATGTCAACTTTGGTCAATCTCGTACATTACAGGTAGTATTTGACTACAATCTTTATGAGTTCTTCCGTTTTCGTGGTGATGTGATTGATATCACAGTCATTGATGTTTTAAGGGAAAAAGTCACGTTTAGATGGTGTCCATTACAATCGTATTCAATAATGGTGCACAAGAGTCGTATTAACATGAATATTAGCCATAGGCTTAACTTGTGATAAACAGATATTTGTCGTATTTAATGTAAGTATCGCGCTTATTTGTTATATGTTAGTAGATCTTATATTCGCTTATATGAAGGTAACGGAGGAATGTCATTGTTAGTATATTAAGCTATATTTTGAAATTAGAGTAATATTTCATCCTATTGATTTAAAAATATATGATACTCAAGCAACAATAGCATTCTTTCGTTAACCTGAAATGTATAATAAGCTATTTTGTTAGAGTTTGTTTACGATGTCTGTTCGCGATGTTCGTTCTAATCCAGCTCGACTATGGGCTAATTTTAATTTATTTATATGTACGGTACGAAGATTATTGTTAACTAAAATTCTGATATTCTGATTTGGTAAAATTTCTATCACTTTATGAGGTCCGGTATATTGATCGCTGAATTTTCCCTTGAATGGTTCCTTCAACAAATATACCAGATCTGCTACTTTAAAATTTTGTGGATTTATTCTTTTATCATAATAATATTTTGATTTTGCTTTTGCCGCGTTCAGATTTTTACGCGCAGATAATTGTAATTCGTTGATTGTTGAATGTAAATCTCTGAGATATTCTGCGTAAGTAGGTTCCAGGTTTTCTTTTATTGGATTGCTACTTGTTGGTTCACGAGCAATTTTTCCAAATACCAATTCATGTGGAGAAAATCTTGTTCCTTCGTGTACTGATGTATTGTATGAAAACATAGCCAAATCTAACCAATTATCCCAATTTGTCGCATTATTTACGTATTGTTTCAAATATTCCATTAATACATGATGCGATCTTTCAATTGAACCATTACTCTGTGGATGATAAGCTGTAGTTTTATAATGCTTGATTTTGAATTTCTTTGCTACCTGTTTCATGAGGTTCGAGGTAAAGTTGGTTCCCAAATCTGTTAAAATTGCTTTAGGAGCACCAAATCGGCAAATGAGATTCTTGATAAAACCATCTGCAATATCTGCAGTTGTTATTCGATCTAATGGTACTGCTACGGAATATTTCGTTAGTAGATCTTGCATAGTTAATATATACTTATTTCCATTTTTCGTTTCTGGCAATGGTCCTACAACATCTAAGCTAACTTTATCAAATGCTTTTCCTGGTGTATCTATTAGTACCATAGGTTGTTTGGTTTTAATCCTTGTCAACTTTCTTAATTGACATTCATTGCAAGTGCGAATAAAATGTTGAATATCCTTTTTCATTCCTTCCCAATAATATGATTGTCGAATCCGATGATAAGTCTTTGTTATTCCTTTATGTCCACCGATGGCTGACATATGTTTTTCTTCGATTATATTTAATCTATCCTCCTCTGGAGGTATTGTTACTTGACCTGTGCATATTGTTATTTTTATTGGTCGATCCTGAAATGCTCTCTTTAATTCATTAATAATATATTTCCAAGGTATATCTTCAATGTTATTTGATTTTCTTATGCTGAATGAATTTAGATCTAATTCTTCAACCACATCTAATAAAGATGCTATAGAATTAACAATGTTTTCTGGTTCAATAGGGATATGCTTATCCTGTTTAATTGGTAAGATGATAACATAAAAATTATCTAAAGGTTGTAATCTAGCTCTTTCAAAAGTTAAATCGATTGAAGTACCCAATAAGTTGGCTTCTGCTAATTCTTCTGCTCCTTTATCGATTGGATTGCCATACATATCTACAAATATAACTTTATGTGTTTTGGCCATATATAGTGGTTCACGAATTTCTCTAATTTCTGGATATCTTTGCGGTATTTGTACTACACTGGGTAGTTCCATACTAGTATCTATTGGTTCAGGAACTTCAGAGGAAGTAATATCGTCCTGATTAGGTGTTCTTGTATCAAGGTATAAAAAATTGTCAAAATTTGAAGAACTGCAGGGTACGCTCGTTTCAGGATCAGAATTCGATTGCGATGTTTGCATATCGTCAGAAGGAATTGGTGAAAAATGTTTTGTTTCCATTTTTCTCTTTTTTCGTACTGTATCTGGTAGCGGTGAATCTTCCGATGAAGTAGATGGAAGTTTCCTTTTCTTGATCAATGAGTATCCTGATTCTTCTGTTTCTGATTCAGTTGATTCATCAGGCTTCCTTTTCTTATAAGCTGATTCTGATAATAATAGTTCTTCTTCTTCTTCTGATGATGTTGACAAAATTCTTTTCCTAATTACTTTCCTGTGGTTTTGTAATGGTAAACATATTTCTGGAGGGTTTCTAGATAAGGCATCAGCATTAGCGTTGGTTTTGCCATGTTTGAAATGAATTTTGTATTCATATTCAGATAATTTCAATTTCCATTTCCATAATCTAGAAGTTGGATCCTTGATTGAATGTAACCAAACTAAAGGTTTATGATCTGTTATTATGTTGAATGTACGACCGTAGAGATATGGTCGAAAGTGAGAAATGCAGTAAATAATTGCTAAACATTCTTTTTCTATTGTAGAATATTTCTGTTCAGCTGCATTTAATAATCGAGAAGCGTATGCTATGGGAAGGTCCTTTCCAATTGAACCCTGACTGAGTATTCCTCCAATAGCATATGCGGAAGCGTCTGTAGTGAGATTAAATGTTTTTGAAAAATCTGGAAATTGTAGTATAGGCTCTGTTATGAGAGCTTCTCGTAAGATTTTAAAAGATTTTCCTTGCATCTCTTTCCATTCAAAAGTGACATCTTTCTTTAATAAATCTGTCAATGGTTTGGCGGTTGCAGAAAAGTTTGGTATAAATCTTCTATAATATCCAGCTAATCCCAAAAATTGTTTAATTTGTTTCACATTCTTTGGATTCGGGAAATTCTGCACAGCTTCAATTTTCTTCGGATCTGGTTTTAAACCATTTTCACTAATTATGTGTCCCAAGTAAGTTACTTCATGACGTAAAAATTCGCATTTGTCAGGTTGTAATTTCAATCGTGCAATACGTAATCGATCCATTAGTTTATTAAATTTAATTTCGTGTTCTTGCAAAGAACTTGAATATATTACTATATCATCTAGATATACAAATAATTCAGATCCTTGAAGTCCTGCCAGCACACTATTCATCAAACGTTGAAATGTGGCTGGAGCATTTTTCAAACCAAAAGGCATTCTTTTAAATTGAAAATGGCCATAAGGTGTTGAGAAAGCTGTCTTGTGAGCATCCTCAGGTGCCATTTTAATTTGATGAAATCCGGAAGCTAAATCAAATATGGAAAAATATTTTGCACTTCCAAGTTGATCTAAAATTTCTGTAATGTTGGGTAGAGGATAAGCATCACCAATGGTTTTCTCATTCAAATTACGATAATCAATTACAAGACGCCATCGTTTATTTCCTTGAGAATCTTGCTTCTTTGGCACGATCCATACCGGCGAATTGTATGGTGATGTGGATGATTCGATTACATCTGTTTCTAATAATTCTTGTATCTGTCTATTAATTTCTTCTTTATGAATTGGTGGAAAACGATATTGTCGAGTATTTATTGGAACATCATTTGCAGTAAAAATTTTGTGTTGTAACACATCGGTACCTTCAAGGGTTTCTCCAGGGATATGAAATCTATCTTGATTATGTTCAATTAATTTTAAAATATTTTCCTTCTCTTCTTGATTGAGATGATCAAGTCTTAATAGTTCTAAAATATCTTTGAGTCGATTGCGACAGCTTGCCATTGCTACTTGACGAGTGTCTACAGTCTGATTAGAAGCAATCTCTTCGAACGGCTCTAGTTTCACGATAGGTACGTCAAGGACGTAATCTTTCAATGTCGCGTTCGTAACTCTTATATACGCTCTCCCTTTATTATTACTGACCACAGTTTCTCCAATAAATATTCCTTTTTCTTCAGGAATTTGAGGAATATAACCCTGCTGTATTTCAGGATTAATTATATTTACTGTTAGTGGAATAGATGTTCTCTTTGGAACGGTTATTTGTCGTTCTTCGAAAAATGGTATATACGTATTTCCCCATTTTACGTGTTTTGCGGAATAGTCAACATTTGCTTGATGATTTAATAAAAATTCGGATCCTAAGATTCCGTTTTGATCTATCGATATTCGGTTGCTAACAACATGGAATAAAACTGGATGACCTGCTATCCTGATTGATGCCGTCCCTAGGGTGGCCAGGACCTCGGTCGAGATTCCTCGAATATGAATAGCATTATTTGTATTGATGTCCGCATTCATTGGGACCATGTATTCCTTGATGAGGTTGACTTCCGGACCTGAGTCCACTAAAAGAGTAGTTATTCCTTGGAGATCTGGTGAAGTGATCATTATAATAGGAGTATTTTTTGTCGAATCTAATTGAACATTGATAATCCTTCTAGGTTGATTTCTTCTTCTTCCATTTTCGATTCCTTGATCTTTTTTATTTCTTTGGGGTGACTCGTTCCTGGAGAGTTTGACTGTTGTTGCTTCCGTCGGTGTCATCTTCGGTGAAGATGCATCGATCTTCATTATTGATTGACGCTCTATGAGATTTCCTCCCTTGGGCGCGCCCCAGTTCCCTTGGGAGACCTTCTCGTTTCCCGACTTTTGTTGGGAATAGGGTACAATCTCACCAGATTCTACCTTAGCTTTAAATTTGTAGCATTCTTTGATTGAATGACCTAATTTTTTACAATAATTGCAAGTAACAGGTGGAGTGTTCGTTCCGGCTTGATTATTTGATTTCTGATTGCCGTTGTCGCTCCTATTATTGTTATTAATAATGTTGGGTCGCCAGCTTGATCCTGTATTATTATCTGGCCTTGAAGGCTGTTGATATCGGTATTGCGGGTGAGACAAATTTTTTCTGTCTCTTAGATTAGAAAAGAACGGTCTCATCCGCTCCTCTTCCTGTTGCATTTGTTTTGAAACTTTTATCGCATTGGCGTATGCTTCTTCTAGATTTATATTTCCTTCTAATTGTACTCTGACCCGTACATTAGGTGGTAATCCCTTTAAAAAAGCGTCTAATACGTCAGAGTCAATAATGATTTTTAATGTTTCAGATACTTCTCCAAGTTGATTACGTTCTTCATCAATGATCGCTAATTTCAAATCTTTTGTGCGGCTAATGTAGTCTAACATACTTTCGTTAGGTTTTTTAAATATGTTACCTAATTCTCCCCTATACTGATTAAGAGTTTTCTGAGGCCCAAACATAATTTTAATTTTTACCCCAAATTCTTCCACAGTTTTAATGTTAGAGTCTTCGATGGCCATGAACGCATGTCCTCTAAGTTTATTTGTGAGTAATTTAACCAAATACGGTTCTTGATTAGTAGGGAGCATGGATTTAGCTCTTTCGCATGCTCTTAAGAATTGAAATATCGAGGGTTTATGACCATCGAAAACCGGTACTGTTTGTAATGCGTCTTTTATACGAATAGGGTTTCCTGTCACTGTCCTGTCGGAAGTTACTTGTTCTACTGTCGGTGTCGTTGGTTCAGTCTTTTTCGTGTTAGACAATGTTCGCAATGTATCCTGCATTTGTGCAATTTGTTCATTAAATTCCCTAAATTTAGGGGCAAGTTCCGCTATGAATTTATTACTTTCTTGAGCTTTTTTAATTTCTTCAATTGCTTGTTGTAATACTTGCATTTGAAGATCAACGTCGATTTGTCCACCACCAGTTGCCATTTTAAAATTTTAAAAGAACCAGTGATCGAAGTAGAAACAAATTCTCAATTCCTGCGTTCAATCCCACCACGCTGTCACCAAAATTTTGTTACGTCCTATGATGGACGTTTGAAAAAAGATAGATAGATAGATAGATAATTAATTAAATTGAAAGATTTTAAATTGAGAATAAAACGCAGTTTTGAACCTACCTGCATTCACCGGCTTCGGTTCGGGTAATTGAGGATTTGTTTAATTACTAAGTGACTTTGATTTTGGAACTGGATCGAAGAAATCGAAGTTGGGTAAACTCTTTTTAAAAATGATTTGAAAGCTTGATTTTGTATAAAAATTAACAACAATAGTATATTCTACTGAACAAATTTAGGATACAGTGAGTTATTGAAAGCTTATAATAAATTGGTTAGTAATTACCGTAGCGCAGTTGTTTTCGCTCGCAGGTGAAGATGTTGCCGCTGTTTTGGAGATGATTTCGATGATAATCCGGCGGGTTAACTTCGCCAATTTTACTTTTCACGTACTCCGGCAGGTTGGTTTTGGAGATGATGATGTCGATGATAATCCGGCGGGTTAACTTCGCCAATTTTACTGTTCACAAACTCCGGCGGGTTGGTTTTCGCCAATCTCACTGTTCACGAACTGATTTTAATTTGATTCTTAGAGTAAACTTTTGATCATTGAATCTTGAATGGATGCAAGACGAGTGCGCTCCTGATGATGAGCTGTCCCTTTTATAGGTTGGTCAATCCATTGTTCTTAACTTTCATCAGGTGATTATTTCGTCACCATTTCCTATTAATTGTTTTCTTCTCTGTCACTCTCGTCTATTACTTTTTCCGTCTTCCTCTTGGCCGGATCATATTACATTTCTTTATCTCCTAGCTCGATTTCTTCTTAACTGTTTCCCTCTCAGTCACTCTCTTCTTAATTGTGTGCATTGTATTTTTTTATCCTTCTCTTGACCAGATCGTATTACATTTGTTTATCTCCTAGCAACAAATTGCTTATCGATTCTTCGAAATTCCTACGCAGTCTTTAGTGATGGACAGTCTTCAACGGATATTAGCTCACGATTTATATTTGGAAATGACTCAATCATTTAATGAAATAAATTTCGCTACGTATTTATTTCGTTTAATAAAGATTCAAATAAAAATGAGTTTTCTTAATTCTATCGCACGCAGTGTGGTATAATATACGATAGTTTGACATTAATTTGATATTTTATTTCTCGTACAATATTATTGAAGCAAATATATAAAAGATATTAAGAAAATGTATGTTATGTTTGATTTTATCATGAATTATTATTATTGGCTAAACCACTGGACGTGACACTCTTATCAGTCGTCCCGCCAATAACACCGATACATTCCCGCCAATATAACTATCTCAAGGCGTCAGGGCCCTGGCCGCTCTGCTGCGTCATTGTAGATACGCTACTGTCCTGACCGCGCATGCGCGAAAAACGGTGGGTTCAATCGGAACACTGAGCTAGACGCGTACTGACCGGCGCGCCGATAGGCGAGCGTGGTGTAAAGCAGGCATGGCCAGAAATAGCCCGCGGGCTAGGGAATTCGAGGTGGACGCCTACTTCACCCGCCCGCACGTCTCGCTCCCCGTGGCGGCCGTAGTCCGGCGGAGCTCCTCAGGCTCGTACCTACCGCAAATTGTTTTTATTATACTGTCAAAATTTTACTGACAATTAGGAAAGCTTGATTATTTCGCTATTCAAAGAAAGCTTGACTATTCCGCATGTTCATTAGAACTGCTTGGCAAATCCGAAATATCGAAGGAGAAGTTGGACATTGATATTCGCATCAAAGAGGACAACGAGGAATCGCTCAGCAGTGTACGCTGTTCTGTTCGAAAACGAACATTCGCACAAATAAGTCGATCGATAGGTCTATAGAGGAAAACCAAGAACGCTTTGACCATAGTACCTCATGGGTGATGTGGAAATAATATGGGTACGCGAGTCAACGCGATTCGCCCCAACGCGCATAGTGCATACGGCGTGCGGTAGGTACGGGCCTGAGGAGCTCCGCAGGACTATGGCCGCCACGGGGAGCGAGACGCGCGGGCGGGTGAAGTAGGCGTCCACCTCGAATTCCCTAGCCCGCGGGCTATTTCTGGCCATGCCTGGTGTAAAGGCACGGACCTAAGGACTGTGCGTAAGCCAGCGGGGGCGTCGGAAAAGACGGAAGGGGTATCAACCTGTCGGCCATTACGTTGTGCGCATAATGTGGTGCGCTCTATAGGCGACTTGAAATACTAGTGTAGCGTCTGCAGCACGTGGTCTGTACAATACACGCGATCGCGGTACGCCAGAACCATTTTGTGCCCCGTACATGTACGGTAAAGTTGGTGAATCGTCGTGGCTTTGTGTTTTCTGCGCGTTAATACACATTAATTTGTAAAAATGCCAGTGTGTATTGCGAAAGGTTCTGGTCCATGCTAAAAATGTAGTACAGACGCTACACTCGTATTTAAAGTCGCCTATAGAGCGCACCACATTGTGCGCACAACGAAATGGCCGCAGTCAACCATCCCTCCCCGCTAACTCGACGCCCCCTCTCACCCAGAAGTCTACTTTCCGCTCAGTCCTTAGGTCCGTGTGTAAAGGTCGTCGCACACAAGAACGCCCCGCCGCCTCTCCGGCACCGCGCGCCTCCGCTGTTTTGGGTTTCTTCTATGTAGTTCATAGTTCTATGTTTTACATCACGCATGGGCAAATTTTTGCTCGATCAGAGGCATTTTCAAGGGATATTTCCACTTCTCCCGGCAGCGCGTCTCGCTCCCCGTGGCGGCCGTAGTGCCGTATATCTTGAAAATGCCTCCGATCGAGCAAAAATTTGCCCATGCGTGATGTAAAACATAGAACTATGAACTACATAGAAGAAAACCAAAACAGCGGAGGCGCGTGGTGCCGGGGAGGCGACGGGGCGTTCTAGTGTGCGACGACCTTAACGCCGCGATGCCGCAACGAACAAAAGTTTCTCGATGATGTGAATCTTCTCCAATTTCGACGAGCTTTGGATATGTTGTCAAGACCATGATTCCGAACAACATTTCCCTTTACAGTTTCTGTCGATCAGCTTTAGTTTACGATATTATTGTAAAAGCTTGTAATTGTAAATCGATCGATGTACTATTTCCTATTCGATTTCGATGAGCTTTATTTCAAAGGAAAAAGATATTTAAAACATCGAATTTATAACATATTTCAAGGTCTTCGAAATCGATGAGGGCCCACATCATCGGCAACTTTACCCGAACGAGAGAAGAAGCAGAAACTGATTGAATTAAAAACTCACTTATTCAGCCGTAAATCCATTTGCTTGTTACATCAGTGAAACAGGAAACACCACACTTTCCCACAATTACTGAACACTACACGTAGCACACTTTTCGAACTCGTAATCGTAGCGAACGAGAATAAATTAGATACTCCGACGCGGTAAGAGTTCCGACCTCGTCGCGATTCCGCGATGCCTAAGAAACGATGCTGTGAATAGTGTACTGTGAATGGATAATAACACTTTATATCAGTAATAAGGATACACGAGATATCTCGTCCATGGCATGGTTCGTTCGTCAAGAATCGATGGTTTCGGGAATCATATGATTCTCGAAAAATCAATATTACCATATGGGGGAGTCCCGTTTCCGGTAGCATGGTGAATAGGTGTATGTTTACGAGTGCATGAGAAAAATGTAATATTTCAAGTGAAAGGTAGGAAGGGAATAGCAGGAGAGTGGAAGCGCAGGAAGAAGAAGAACCAAAGATCGGTTGGAAATAAGAAGGTGAAAAATAAGTGAGAAAAGGAGAAAGGAGAGCAAGATAAGTGGGAATAAAGTGAGGTTAGGAGAACAGTGAAGAAAGGCGGGAGAGGCAAGCAGAGGCAAAGGAGTCAGGGAAGAGAGCGCCATCGTGCGGGAAAGAAGGAAGATCAGAGAATAGAAGACGGGAAGGCAGATAAGGAAGGAAGATAAGAAAACAAAACGAAAGGAACACAGAGATTAGAAAAGAACAGGAAAGAAAGAAAAGATAATCGGTAAGAAAGGTAAAGAAGATAGAAGAAAAAGGAAGAGGAAAAAAATATAGCCTACCGAAAATGGAGAGCATAGAGTTATGGTGGGAGAAAAAATAAAAGAAAGAGAGAGCGAGGAAAGAGAAAACAAAGAAGAGGAAGTAGTTAAAAAAAGCCAGAAGATAGAAGAAACTTCAGAAAAAAAGGATTGTGCGAACAGACAAGATAATAGTTTGTTGGAGATAAGTTGCATGGATATAGGAGAATTCAGAGAATGGATGAGGAATCGGATTAAGAAGGGATCGGAGGAGGAAATGAACATACGGGGAAGAAAAGAACATGAAAGAACAGGAAGAGAAAGGGTAGAAAAGGAAAAGAAGTTGGAAGAACTAAGAAGAGGAAGAAGTGATAGCGTAACGAAAATGGAAAAAATGGAGAGCATAGAGCTAGGGATAGATAACGAAAGAAAGGTGAGAGAGGTCGAGGGAAGAGAAGAAAAGGAAGAGGAAGTATATAAAAAGAACCAAAAGATAGACAGAACGCCAGGGAAAAAGGATAGAGAGGACAGGCACGGAAGTACATGGACGGAGGAAATCAGAGAGATGATAAGGGAAGAGATTAAGGAGGGAATAAGAGAAACGTGGAGAGAAGGATGGAAAGAGATAAAGGGAATGATGAATGATATGAAGGAAATGAGAGAAGATTGGGAGAAGGAAAGGGAAAAAGACAGAAAATCGCTGAGGGAAATAGAAGAGAGAATAAAGAAGATAGAGCAGGAAAGGAAAGCACAGGATAAAATAGAGAAAAGGACAGAAGAGTTAGAGAAGAAGGAAGAAAGAGAACAGGGGGAAGGGGAAAGCGGAGAAGTGGAGAAGAGGCTGAAGGATTTGCAGATCAAGTGGGAAAGAAGGGAAAGGGAGATAAGGAGAAGGAATGTAATAATAAAGGGTATAGAAATTAAAGATGGCGGAGATGGACAAGAGGAAGTACGGAACATAATAGGGGTGATAGGGGAAAAGATCGAAATTGAAGAAGTCAGGAGAGGGGTAGAAAGGGGATAGGAAAGGGAGAATGGGCAGTGGTAAAAGTAGCTACAATGGAACAGAAAAGAAGAATAATGGCAAAGAAAAATAGATTGACAGGGAGAAAAGAAAGGATCGAAGACGATCTCACATGGGAAGAAAGAAGGGTGCAATGGAGGTTAAGACAGATAACGGAGAAGGAAAGAGGGAAGGGAAAAATAGTCAAAACAGGATATATGAAATTATGGATAGAAGGGAAGGTGTGGAAATGGGATGAGAAAGAGGAAGTACTGAGGGACAAAGAGGGAAACGAATGGAGAGAGAAGGAGAAGGAAAGGGAGAAGGAGATGAAAAAGACAAAAAAAAGAAGAGACGAAGACATTAGAAAAGAGCAGTAGGAAAAAGAAGAGGACGGAGGAAGGAAGAAAAGCAGAGTCTTTGGGAGCTAACAGAAAAGATAGGAGAAGACAATGGACCCTGGAAAGTTCTAGGAAGAAGGAATGCAATGGTACTGGTGGAGACGTGAGGACAAGTAAAATGAGGGAACAGACAAGAAGAAGACTAAGAGATGAACAAGGGAGGGAGAGGAGGATGTGTGTGGATGTGTGTGAGAGAGAGAAACAGAGAGAGAGAGGGAGAGAGTGTGTGGAAAGAAAAGAAGGTTATATATATTTTGTACAGAGAGAGATAAAGAGTAATGTAACTGAATCATTATATTGTAAAGGGAACGGGATCTTCTTGTAACCCGTAAGGGAACAAGAAATAAACATACAATATTACCATATGATTCTCGAAAAATCAATATCTTCTTGGCAACGATTTCATTTGTTTTAAACGACGCCTTCATCCAATACATTGTACGCTGGAAGAGCATAGTTTCGCGCGGAATCGCGAAGAGGACGGAACTCTTACCGCGTCGGGGTATCTAATTTATTCTCGTTCGCTACGATTACGAGTTCGAAAAGTGTGCTACGTGTAGTGTTCAGTAATTGTGTGAAAGTGTTTCCTGTTTCACTGATGTAACAAGCAAATGGATTTACGGCTGAATAAGTGAGTTTTTAATTCAATCAGTTTCTGCTTCTTCTCTCGTTCGGGTAAAGTTGCCGATGATGTGGGCCCTCATCGATTTCGAAGACCTTGAAATATGTTATAAATTCGATGTTTTAAATATCTTTTTCCTTTGAAATAAAGCTCATCGAAATCGAATAGGAAATAGTACATCGATCGATTTACAATTACAAGCTTTTACAATAATATCGTAAACTAAAGCTGATCGACAGAAACTGTAAAGGGAAATGTTGTTCGGAATCATGGTTTTGACAACATACTCAAAGCTCATCGAAATTGGATGGAAAATAGTACATCGATCGATTTACAATTACGAGTTTTTACAATTATCTCGTAAACTAAAGCCGTCCGGCCAAAACTGTAAAGGGAAATGTTGTTCGGAATCATGGTCTTGACAACATATCCAAAGCTCGTCGAAATTGGAGAGGATTCACATAATCGAAAAACTTTTGTTCGTTGCGGCATGCGGCATCGCGGTGTTGCACCCCACCGCTAGTAACTCGTTAACGAAGCCGCGTACGCTATTTTCGTAAAGGAAAATGTCGCTTGAAATGATCTCGGGAACCTCCCATTTCATTAAACTAAGGTAATTTTGAGACACCCTGTATATAAAATATGGTAATTACACTGTCCAACAAATTTCAACTTTTTAAATGATTTAATATACTGTTGGGTCCTTCTTATAGAGTGTTTTGCGCTGATTCTGAATCTGTCCTTAATTTTTCTCCTATACGCACAGTTTTTGAAAAACATGGCTTTGAAAAAAAAAATATTTTTCAACTTTACACAAATATTGTGATGTTATTATAAAAGATATTGAATTGTTCTTTACAGCAAAAGATTCTCTAGACTCCCGAATCCAGTGATATATAATATTAATACATTATGATTGTTTAAACATGTTTAAAGACTGAGAGACACCACTTTCGCTCACCACTAGAACGGTCGTTCGCCGCTCCGTATCCCGTCGCTGCGCTGTATCCCCTCCCGAGCGCCACTGGCGTCAACGCATGTCGGGGGAAGATATTTTGCTTTCTGGTGCGGTAAAAACGTCGATGCTTCAAACTTCCAAGGGGGGTTTTTCAAGATAAAAGGCTGCTCTATCGCGTGGTATAGTTCGATTTTCCGCTGGACCCTTATTTTTTGAGACAAATTGAAAAATATCCTCAAAAATTGGTGCAAAAGTGGTGTTTCTCCGTCTTTAATGATTGTTTTGAATATGTTTAAACAATCATAATGTATTAATATTATATATCACTGGATTCGGGAAAGTCTACAGTCTACAGAATCTTTTGCTGTAAAGAACAATTCAATATCTTTTATAATAACCTCACAATATTTGTTTAAAGTTGAAAAATATGTCGCTAATTCTGTATATTGAATTTTTCGTATTCCTGCACGCTCCGCGGCAACGTAAGCCTGTCCCGGCGCAGCGTTTCTTTACATTTTGCTTCTTAACAGGCTGCGGAGATGAGATAGAAAACAGGGTCTCACTCTGGTCATACATATATAGGGTGAGTTTTCAATTTTGAAAGACTACTCCTACATTTTCGTATGCGTGGTCGGCCCCCGATACTCTCCGCCCCCCACCACCTAATCCTAACAAATTCTGATCGCATGATTTTCATTACTAGTTCAAATTCTGTATGACGGCTATATAGTGTCACGTCCAGTGGTTTAGCCAATAATAATAATTCATGATAAAATGAAGCATAACATACATTTTCTTAATATCTTTTTATGTACCTACTTCAATAATGTTGTACGAGAAATAAAATATCAAATATTAAAATTAATGTCAAACTATCGTATATTATACCACACTGCGTGCGATAGAATTAAGAAAACTCATTTTCAATTTAAATCTTCATTTAACAAATTGCGACCATAGCGAGATTTATTTTATTGTGTTAGTTCTGAAAATGAATCGTGAGCAAATATTCGCTGAAGTCTGTCCATCACTGAAGAGTGTGAGGATTTTCGGATGAATTGATGAGCAACGGATTGTTCTCCGATCGATGCGATGTGCACAATTTAGAAGAAAGCAATTACGAAGAAAACGATTAAAAAGAATTGGTGATGATGCAGCCACCTCATGACTATAAGTCTAAGAAATGGTGCGTCTCCCCTAATTTAGGAAGACGCACAGAGTAATATGATTCGGCCAAGAGAAAGATAAAAGATGCAACGCATACGATTAAGAAGAAAGAGACTAAGAAGGAAAGCGATTAAACGGAATTGGTAAAGACGCACTCACCTACGAGAACAATGGGAGATCAATCTATAAAAAGGGATGGCTCCTCCTCAGGTGCGCACTTGCATTACAAATCTCTCAATCACAAGTACAGTTCTTTTTCAATTACACCAGTCAACAGTTCAGTTCAGATTTCTCCAGTCAAAAGTGTACATAGTTTGTCAAAATCATAATAAAAGTTATAAAAGTGTTTGTTCAAGATTTAAAAGTTCATAAAGCGTGTTAACCCGCTGGATATTGTTTAATCATCATCATCATCATCTTCAAACCATTTTCATCAAACATCAAAACCAGAACTGGCATCTTCTCCTGCGAGCGAAACAACTGCGTAACGGTAATTACTAACTTTATTATAAGCTTTCAATAACTCAATGTACCCTAAATTTGTTCAATAGAATATATTCTTGTTGTTTTTTATACAAAATCAAGATTTCAAATCATTTTAAAAGAGTTTACCCAACTTCGATTTCTTCGTTCCAATTCCAAGATCAAAGTCACTTAGTATTTAACAAATCCTAAATTACCCGAACCGAAGCCGGTGAATGCAGGTAGGTTCAAAACTGCGTTTTATTCTCAATTTAAAATCTATGAATTAAATCTTTTAAATCTATAACATACGTCCACCCTAGGACGTAACAATAGAATGTAACTAGAGGGATATTGTTGCTCGCTCGCTCCGCTCGCTCGCGAGTGAGGTTATTGTTGCTTGCTCGCTTCGCTCGCTCGCGGGTACGACTGTTCTTGCGCGAGGGTTAGTGGTACGCATGGCTAGTAGTACCTATAGCTATTAATGTTTTTGATTTGGTGTGTGACTCCCCAAGAGCCACACAAAGAACTTCCCGATTCGTTAGTTGCAGGATATTATTTATTATCATTATTTAGTGTACATTTTAAGAAGATTATACGTTTTCAGTGAAGTTCAATAGTTTTCTACTTATCAAAATGTTTGCTATATGACGTCGCATTAAACCAACATCGTATGCTCGTTGCTCGCTTGGTTCCCTGTTATAGCATAGTAATGTTGCAAAATAAATCGCAAATGCTCCACAATCAAACGCATTGTTTTGATATTGTACTCTGTGAAATATATATTTTTTCTTATATTTATACAGGGCATTCAGATAATCTATTACATCATGGTTCAAATGATTAGCATTAAAACTATCATAAATGTGTACATTTCCGTTATCATCAGATCTTGTGCAAATCCAATGTCCTACTACCTTTTTTCCAATTTCACCAGTGTATATTATCTGAATATTCGTCTCATGTTCTGGGATCTCTTATAAATTACTCAAAAAAACTTGAACGTAATCAGTATCTTGAGCAAAGTTGTATATTCCACGCTCGTTTAGATTTCTGTTCATAATTTCGTGAAATAAATTAATATGTTTATCTCGTAAATAACAATCAGGTTTTATGACTTCTTTACATTCGGCTGTTTCTAAAGCATAGTTTAATACATCAATCGATGTAGCTGGACAGTCGTTATAAAAAAGTACAAACCTACCCAGATAGCACAAAGACGTCCTAAAGAGGTCTTAAAAACGTCTGGTGTCGGACATTTAAGACGTCCTACCGATGTCATGAATGTCCTGCGAACGTCTTCCGAACGGCCTCCGAACGGCCTCCGAACGGCTTATGTTACAAAACTGTACGTCCTAAAAACGTCTTAAGCATGTCCATTAGACGTCTAAAAAACGTCTTTTAGACATTTTTAGGACATTCAGGACGTCTTGTTCAAATTCACGAAAAAGTTTAAAAAAAATTATAATTTATATGTAATACTTCTACTTTCTATGCACTGCTTCAGGGAATATTCCATTTTGTCTTCGAAAGGACATTATTACAATACAGAAATTTTTATGCAGTTGGCGGGACTCGAACTCGGGACCTACCGTTTACTT
The DNA here is from genome assembly GCA_963966675.1 of Lasioglossum calceatum. Lineage (NCBI taxonomy): Eukaryota > Metazoa > Arthropoda > Insecta > Hymenoptera > Halictidae > Lasioglossum > Lasioglossum calceatum. Next base: position 193,266 of record OZ016542.1, read on the forward strand.
GATGATGTGCTTCCTCGCTGAGCCATGCTAACCTATATGGTTACATTCATTATTTTTTATTGTTTTAGGCTCAAATCATATAATTATTAGAAGAGATAAACTTCTGTTAAAAAAATTTTTTAGATAAAAATAAACTACTTTTTTTAAATGAAGCATAGTATTAGTATATTAACGACTAAGAGATATATATGTATATTTTCCCAAGTACATACTTCAATCGTACGTAAGCACAGAAATACATACCATATACCATATATTTGCTAAATAAACAAAAACATATTATTGTGAAAAACATATTGTTATAATATACAGGGTGTTTCACGTAATTTTTTCAAGCCATAACTCCGTTACTAATGCATTTACGAAAAAATATCATAAGAGAAAGATAAATGGTTCCAAGAGCACTACAATTCGTAGGCCCTTAGATTTTTTAGGTGCAACTGTGCATGTGCAATTAACAATTCCATCATTTCTTTAAATAGAAATGCATATTTTTTGTTACACTAATCGATTCCTCTGTTCATTCTACGTAAAAAATTATTAACGTACCATAGCAAAAAAGTTAATAGTTCCCGCGATATTTTCAAAACCTGCCTTTATTCAAGAAGATACTCATTACTTTTCGTACACAACTTACGACGAACTTATTAATCTTATAGTTCAATCACATTGCGTAAGACGTAAGAGCTACGATTATTTTTCGTGCAACTACTTTGTCGCACATAATAAGAACATTAATTAATTAATTAATATTCTTAGAATATAAATGTATGTCGATTAAGTGACATACACGAATTCAAATAAATTAAAAGTAAACATTTTACTTCCAATATAAATAGAGATTTATTTTATATTCGAAACCAATATTTCATTCGTAATATGAGAGGTGTGTATGTCTTCCAGCATATTCTGGAACAAATATTTTTCCATGATAAACAAAATATTTCCTGCATATTTAATAAAAATGTTCTATTTCTAATATTAAATAAAGATTCATTTTATATTTAGAAAAAAATATTTTTCTTGTAACATGAAATAGATATTTCCTCCTTATTTAAAAAAAAGAATTTGTTACGTATTGTAAAATAAATATTGTATGTATATTTGAATATTAAAAACAGTTTGGATCTCTATTTAATACTACATGAATGTGTATACAATATTTTGTGCTGCTAGATGTAATCATCCATGTGTTTATAATAAATGATATTTTGACAAAATATTTTCATTATCATTGCAAGAAATAGGAAACATAAGAACCAACATTTTAATCATTGCATAGCAAAATGATCCCTGTCATAACATCTCCAAAAAATTGAAGTGTGAAATAAGGCGTCTGAAATGAAACGTTTTAAAAACGCCCGCAAAAGGACGTCTTTAAAACGTTTTATTTCAAACGTTAAACGGACATCCCGCAAAAAACGTCTTTAAAACGTCTTATTTCAGACGTTAAACCGACGTCCCGAAAAAACGTCTTTAAAACGTCTTATTTCAGACGTTAAACCGACGTCCCGAAAAACGTCTTTAAAACGTCTTATTTCAGACGTTAAACGGACATCCTGAGATAGACGTCTTTTAGACGTCTTTCCAGGACGTAGGACATTTAGACCTAAACTGGACGTAAAATGGACGTTTTCAAGACGTCCTGTGCTATCTGGGTATGTACGTCGAAAAGTTAGTAGTTCAGGAGATATTTCAATTTAAATAATGCTAAAACCCCATTACTATCGTACTAAGACGTTACAATATTAAGTAAACGTTAATGTCTGTCAACGGTGCGTTCTACCGATGAAACGACGTACGTAGTTTGTTGAATAAAAATTGCAGGTAACAATTCGTTTTGAATAGATTGTATTATCAATGGTTGTAATATAAATTAGTTTACACACTCATTAATATTCTTTGAAAAGGTATTGTCGGCAGTAGCGATGATTAACCCACTCTTGCATTGGAATAACTTTCGATTATTCCACGGGGTAACATTAGCATCAGTTTAAAAAAAAAATTTTTTTTAATTTAAAAAAAAAATTAAGAAAAAAATTTTTTTGTAATTGCGTTTGTTTATTCGATGGAAAATGTCCAACCTCTCGTATAAATTGCATTGTTGAATGAACTTCTTTCGAAAAAAGCTAAAAAAGCTAAAAAAACTAAAAAACTACTTGACCAAAATGGACCAAAATCTAATCAGCTCTAAGTTACAGCGGGGCACATCGATTGCATCATTCATCATTCTGATCGCGTTGTTACTTTTTCAGAAAACGTTAACGAAAAATTTGATGACATACAAACGGCCATACGCACACACACACACACACACACACACACACACATACGAACATTTTGCTGAAAATAGTCTAAAATGACTGCAATGACCATGAAACGTGAAGATCTGCTAAAAAATCGATTTTCGATTTTCGGGGTAATTACAGTAACTTCCCTATAAAATCGGGAAGTTAAAAATTATGCGATCAGAATTAGTTAAAATTAGGTGGTGGAGGGCGGAGTGGTCTTTTAAAATTGAAAGCTCACCCTGTATAGAGTGACACTCTGTTCTGTTTTCTCTCTCATCCCCACAACATGTTTACAAACAAAAAATAAACTGATGCCGTCCCAGAACAGGCTTACGTTGCCACAGAGCGTCCAAGAATACAGAAAATTCAATACAGTATTAGCAATAGTTTTCTCCGAATATCTCGAAAACTAAAATCGTGCGGCGGTAACACGTATAGAAAAAAGTTGTTCATAATGATGACCTTGAGGGAGGCCCTTCTTCCAAATAATTACCTAAAATATTATCATTTCGCACGAAATGGCCAATATCATCTACCAATATTGAATTTTTTGTTAACAGTTCAATCGGAAAATTTAGTGTGGCCTGCCAGAACTACACACAGACTGTCAAGTAATGACTCTGGGGAATATTTGCCGAACGATTTGCGAGAAGAAAACATTTGCGAGAAAGAACAACCACTTTTTTTGCAATTAAGTTGTTCTATTCGATTCCAAACCAGATCCGGCCTTAGTACTGTTCCGGTCAAAACTCTGCCAACCTGCTTCATGGAAATCTTAGAAAAAATGGAAGATTATAAGAATAAGAGTGTAACAACAGGTGTAAGTCCATCTGATCTGAAAATCACTTTGGATATCATCTGCTTAAATCTTCCAAGGGAAGTTATAGAAATAAATTTGGAGCGCTACTCTGGTTTACGCACAACGTCATTTTGTAGCGGTTCTCCTATCGGTAGTTTGCGAACAGAAAGCGGGAGTAGTTCCGAAAACAACACTAGAAGTGAATTTTTTCAAGAAAAAATGGCTCATCTTCCTTTAAATCAGCATAGTGCAATAAACAATTTAAAATGTGAAATTGAATGGCTTCTACAAGACGAAACGGCAACCGCCCTTTTAGATCGACCTTCTGTCAATGAAGAAATTTTAAATTTTGTAGCAAATCACGTTTCAGAATCTTCAGACAGATTTAGTTGTAAATTGGAGAAAGTTCCTTTACATTTTGTTTTCCCCTCTGAGGATAGTAAGCCAAAGTTTCTAAATGAATTAAAGACACTTGAGATTGACAACTATCGTATTCAGGAAGAGGCGAAGTTGTTTTATTTCGTAAAAAGCATGGAATACGTACCAATTATAACAACGCAGAAGGATTTAAGAAACGACAGAGAAGAATCAAAAGTTACGCATGGTACGTTTTACTGTGTCACAGTGTTGACTTTTTTACACTTTAGACTTAAGCGATTGAGTGAATACATTTTGTAATACAGAAAATACATTTTTAACCCGTAATAAGTTCAATGTTATTTATTTCAGGTAATACTGTAGATAGTGTAGAGAAGAACAAATTACAAATGAGTAATGAAATTGAGACCACGGCTGAACACAATCCTAGAACCGATAGTAAAGGACAAACCTATGACCTTGAAGATTTGAATATAGCAGGAAGAAGATCCGAGTTAAGAAAACAAGGTTTCCAGTGGCTAAGAGATCTTGATAATCGTGAAAATTTTTTACCAAACTTCTGGTTAATTTTGAAAGTAGAAAGTGATTACGTCAACGTTTATTTTCATTGTAGGTAAGTACTTTTTCCAAGGTTTAATTATATAATTAATACACTGCTGTTTAGATACATCTAACTATACATAGATTATCTCACTTTCAACGTGTGAACTCCTTTCTTCCGTTGATAAGAGATCATCTAAAAATGCCAATTTTGATGACATTTGATATAGAAGTAGAATGTCAATACATGTATATTTATGTTGATCGAGTGACAACAGTATCTTAAATTGGTGCAGTCGGAGGGAATATATTTTTTATAAACTTCATACCAGACAAAAGAAAAAGAAACTTTAGTGAGCTATGGTTATCTAAATGTTGTAAATCAATTTTACAAAGCCATTAATAATTTCTCTTGTTAAACAAATAAACCACAGATTTATATGTTTATAATTTATAATAATATGCAAGGCGAGTTATCTAAAGCAAGCCACTTGAATATCTTGGTTGTTATTGTTGACAGAAAAACTGTATTTCACTATAGTTTTGTGGTATTCAGAGATAGATGCACGTATAAAAAATAATATATGAGTATCAAATTCGCTTTTCTAAATGAAATTATATATTTGTTTTCGTACTATCTACCAGAGCACGCCTAGTGCTCCAGCATAATAGGTTACTCCCACCCGGGCAGTAGCAGTGCGCAGGCAGTGCGAGGGGAGAATACGAGTTCACTTTACTTAACCTTTTTTTTCTTTTTTTTTTGTTTAAGGGCGGTGGGGAAATGCTCTTACGCGCACCCTATCCTATGATGATAGTTGGAGAGGGTAGCGTGGGGCTCAGCTCCCCCCTCAGATGGAGTTTGGGGGGATTATATGGCCAATTTTGCCAACGCCATACCCACTAAAACCCCACCGCCCAAGGGTTTCACCAGACCATATTCTCCGCTTAGCCCGACACGGCAACACTCTCGGGGTCCCACTATTCGTATTGCACCCGGGTATTGCCTGACTCGTCCGTCGGGTCTCTCTTGGTCGCGCGGGCATATCCTATTCCATTTCACTTTACTTAACTTACATTACGGCAAACTCGTATTTTTCGACGTGTCGCCAGATTAAGAGACTTCCGTTCCCACTCTACCTTCCTTGTGTGCTATTCCCCGTACTTCCGCCGCGGCGTGGTCACGTGACACGTTTCGTATCTGTTGTGCACGTGTCCGGTACTGGCAGAGAGAGAGAGTGAGAGAGAGAGGGGGGGACGAATTTAGGCGATGGAGGGGAAATGGTCAGGGGTATTGGGATGGTGAGAGGGAAGGGGTGGGAGTTACTTTTTTCTCTTAGTTCGTGCTCCCTTCCCTCATCTGGCGACTTTGAGTGCGAGTCTGACTGTCGCGGCCGGTTAGCCGGTCCAGTGACTGAAGTGAGATAGTGGGAGTAGCCAATTCTATGTCATCGATTCTCGGAGCGTCAGTTGCCGTACTATATAGAGCATTTTAAGTCACGTAGAATGACCTATGACCTATGATCAAAGGCTAAAGAACTCATACTTTATATGAGCGACCCAATAGTTCGACTATTTCTTGATGAAATATAATAGTAATAGCGCAACCTCCGTCAATGTCAATTTGAATGTCGAAACAGTCAAAAATTAACTGGGTAGTTATTGGGAAAGTACCACAGACCTGCGATTTTGGTAAAATTTAAATATGTTATAGATTTCGACATTATGAACAACTTTTTCCTTTTCCAAAATAGTGGGGTTGCTTTTAGTTTTCGAGATATTCGCATTTTCGTATGCGTGGTCGGGCCGGCCTGACGGCCGGGCTACCCTTGTTTCGTCGACAACCCATTTCACCGACCGAGTAACTTTCGTCGACACTATGTTTTCATCAACATGGTCAAATCGTCGACAAATGATTTCATCGACAAGGTTTGACCGACACTATGTTTTCATCCACACGGTCAAATCGTAGTCATATGTTTTCATCGACAGTCCGTCTTTAGTGACTAGTTTTCGAGTTCATACATTTTTATCATTGTTATGTTCTCGACGCATTTAGTTGCTTGTATAATAAATAATAAAGAGAATTACAAACCATTGTTATTTAGATAACAATGGTTTGTAATTCCGCCTTTTATGGCTGTATTGCCGATTACGTCCATGCACAGAATTGCATGAAATTTTGGAAATGGGTTCCTTGTTGACTAAAATGATGATTGTCAGAAGAATTTTTGGCGACTCGAAAAAAAATATTTTACCATTTCAATGTCAGTCCCTATCTTACCGACAACATTTTTTTAATAATTTAATGTCACTCTCTACCTTACTGACTAAGTCGTAGGTGCGATTGTAATCTGTGATGAGATATGGTGCGCTATTAGGTCAACAAAGCTGGTAATGATCCATTGTTGCAATTAGTTCAAGATATCAAATATGTATATTCTGGAGATTAATATGAAATGTTTCCAAAATTCCAATTGTTAAACCAATTAATTGAATATCTACAATAAGAAGATTATGCGATCAGCATGAGTTTGGGTTATGTGGTGGGGGGCCGTCCACGCGAACGAAAATCCTGGAGTAGTGTCGGTGAGATAGAGAGTGACATTAAAATGGTAAAAAATTTTTTTTCGAGTCGCCAAAAATGCTTCTGACAATTATCAATTTAGTCAAAAAAGAACCTATTTCCAAAATTTCATCTAATTCTGAGCATGGACGTAATCGGAAACTTCGCCAAAAATCATAATATTTCTTTTAATTTCAAACATAATTGTGTAAATACATATAAAAAATGTGAATAAACAGAACGAATGCTACGAATGTACATATATGTAGGATTTAAGCCGTCAATAGAATAATACAATCGTAAATACGAAATATTTTAATACGTAATTTGAAATATAATGAATACAATTAATTAAATTATCCCGTCTGAATCTCCGTCTGAGATCAAACACGTCTTTTCGTTTTCACACGTCGAACCAGAATGACAAAGAAATCGCATATTACAAATATGAATAACGGAATCGATAAACATAATAACAGATATCGAATCGTCGCGTCGCGTCGTTACAGTTACTAACGACGTGACATTCGACAGAATTCTCGCCGCTCGGAGATGGCATCTCCCTACATATACATATAGATTACAAAACATAACTGTTATCAACAGACTGTTATCAGTGATTTTGATTGCTTTGCTTTGATTCAGGGCTCGAAATTATTTACTCGCGACGGCCAATTTTTTGATTACTTGGTAACTGAGTGAACTAAACTTTAATAAAATGGTCCATAAAACATTAATTTGCAAATATCTCGAAAATTACTGGGTAGTTGCCCCTATAATGGGGTATATTCGTAATCAGGGGAACGAGATCTATAACTCTGTAAAGTCTCAACTAAATCTGAGAGGTGAAGAGCTTGCTCTCTCCTTGTGAGCTCTATATAAATGATTACATATTTGTAACGATTAACAACAGGTTCTTAGAAATTACATCGGCCGAAGTAAGCAGTTACTGGCATACTCAGAAGACTTTAATTAATCAAATAAAAAGTACCTGCCGTCAAGTAAATCAGTACTTACTCTTGCAAAATCTTCACAAGACAAGTAAATGTTCGGAACTATTAGAAACTGAAACAAGCGAAGACTTCAACTGGAAATTGGAAGCAGCAAACGAGTTCAGCAACGCTATACAAAGTAGAGATTCGGTACAAAATTTGACACCTGGTATGTTCCGATGTCGGGTAGTCTGGGAATTTACTTTTCGACTACATCCTCGACTGAAAACCGGCCCCGGTAGGTCTGGACTTTCACGGGGTATTAAAGCATTACACGGAGTATTGAACAGATTTGCTGTAACTAATCGTAATAATATGTTCGTGTACCAAGAAAATAATAAAAACGTATTTTATCTAAGACTCCACGAACAAATAAGCGACGGAAAAATGTTACAAAATAAGCTATCGGAAAGTGACGAAAAACTTGTTGTTTCTCGAAGTAATAGCGTAATTTCATTGTCGCAGACAAAGTTAAATGATAATTCTGTGGCAAATGATACACGGCCTAGAGTTCGATCATTTAGTGAAAAAGAATCGAACATCTTAAACAAAACTGAAGATTCGATTGTTTTAATGGTACATGGAATATCGGAGGCAGGACCAGAAGTTAAACGTGATTTGGTACAAGTTTTGCAAAATCGTCTAGACGATGCAGTATTGGAAGTTGTATCCGTTATGTTAGCAAGAAATCCAATGTGTAAACTGACACCTGACGATGTTCATTTCATTCAACCGCCAAAGCCACCAGAATGCATAATAAAGCTGTGCATAGAAAAGCATTGTGTGCCATACATTGGCGCTCTAGAATTTTATTTACGGCAAAATATTCTTCAGTTCCTGTATATACCAAAGTATACCGATAACAGAGCAGATTGCCATTTTCAAGATTATTCGCAGGTCGAAGGATCCATAAAACGGGTTGCTGAATCTGATATTTTCTTATACAATCAAAGTCACTCCAGTGGTAGCAAAGGAATTGCTTGTATAGCTCTAGCAATTACTGACGATGCCGAAGAATCAATCGAATCAATCGACGGTAAATTACCACAACATGGTTTTCCAGAAAATATCCAGGAGAACGACTTTGAAAATATTGTCGCAACATCAGTTTTTGATAAAAAGACACCTATTTCGTCACCTCTGATCGAATTCAAAATTTGGAAACAAGGCAGAGTTAATATCGAAGCTTTGCTGCAAAAATTGTGTTCCACAGTGAAACATGCGATTTGGGACTTGGTGACAGAATACAAATTTTTACCAACTCCTTTAACAGAGCCGATACCAATTAATGTATCGGAAATACATGTGGAAAACACAAACGCTCGGGCGACAACCAAAACAGATGTGTCTCAAAGGATGGGTCCAGATCTATCGATTAATCGATTTGAAACTGGCGAAGATGGAAAATTGCATTGTATTTATTGTGTGACATTATCCCAGTGGTTTCGTTTTGCTTTAGAAATTGGAGTACCGTCGGTGAAGAAGCATGAAGTAAATATTTACCACAGACATCCTATAGCTACTATTGTTAGAGAATTAGAAATTCTTACCCAAAATCAAGCGCCAGATACGTCAAGTAGAGCTTTTGTTTTGAAAGATAAACAACCTTTCACTGAGAAATTCGTTTTAAACGATGAAACGATAAATAAGGAGCATGGCTGCGCTTCTTTAAAACATGAAGATAAGTCGAACTTACCTCTATACGTGCCGTGTGATTTTAACAAAGAAGAACAAGGAACCTATACAAAATGTATTTTAATAGCTAGAAACTTTTGTCAGTGGAAAGCTTCCTTTGACGAAAAAGTTCAGTCAGAAGTGTTTGTCCCAAAAGGTAAAGTATAATCACTAATCTATAGATCATTGAATTTTTCCAGAATTGATAAATAACGCAACTTTCAAGAAAATGAACACACAGCGGTTTCAAACTTCATTGCAGAAGTACATGTTGTAAAACCATTGATTTTTTTATATAACAAAATTTCTTCCACTTGTGATACAACCACCGAAAATACAGCTTCGAAAATCTCGTTCAACTTCCATACACGTAACATTGTGATTACATATGAAATTCTACATACGTACATACGCAATTTTATTTTACTCTTGTAAATGAATATTTCCATGTTATTTACATGCGATATTATTCACTTCGAAAGCGTTGGCTATATATATATTATAAATATGTATAAGTATTTACATTTGTTAATTGGTATCTTGTTTGTCGTAGATCAAAAGGTACTGCAAAAGTTTAATCCGTTGATACTGGAATCAAGTTTTGTATCAAGACAACGAATATTATTAGCTGAGATTCGAAATGATAACGTAAGTAACTACAGATTATGATTAAACAATCTATTCGAGCATTAATGATATGGTTAGACTGTAACTTGGACAATGAAAAATTTTTGCCTTTCTCCTATGTATCCAGTAGATTTGGGCGACAAAATGCCAAAAATCGAAGTTTCGATCCTAGAAGATCAATGGTTCAAAAGTTATGAGTGTTCAAAGCTGAGCGATTTTCAGTGCTTTTGACAGTGTCGCCATATTGCCATGTGGTGAGGATCGTGCGTCACTAACCGAGCGCAGCCGCTAAGTGACACCACAAGTAGATCCGCAAACGTAGTCGGGACCAGGGAAGCCAGACGGTGCGGCTCAACGGCTCAAGTGGCCCCTTACGTCTCCGTACCTCGCCTAGATGCATGCCTCCGCTATCCCCACTCTTACCACTACCGCTGGCGCGACCGAGTCGGTAGCATGCTACCGCTCTCATTCTATCACTCGGTCGCGCCAGCGGTAGTGGTAAGAGTGGGGATCTAGGCGAGGGACGGAGACGTAAGGGGCCTGGCGAGACTCGCAGCCGCGAGACTCGCATCTGGCATCCCTGGTCGGGACCAGTGTAGCCAGACGGAACGGCCCCCAGGCCCCTTACCTTTCCGTCCCTCGCCTAGATGCTGCCTACGCTATCCCCACTCTTACCACTACTGCTGGCGCGACCGAGTCGGTAGCATGCTACCGCTCTCATTCTAGCACTCGGTCGCGCCAGCGATAGTGGTAAGAGTGGGGATAGCGTAGGCAGCATCTAGGCGAGGGACGGAAAGGTAAGGGGCCTGGGGGCCGCTCCATCTGGCTACACTGGTCGGGACGGCATAAGTAACACCCAGCCGTCTCTGACCCCACTACCCAACCTAACCACCAAGCAACATAGACTATACCTTCTCTTTGAAATCCTGTATATCAGAGCTGCTCAGCATGTGCCGATACGGCAGCGATTTTCGTGTGTTCTGGGCGAACGCAGAACGGCGGGTACGAAGCCACGCCTCTCGATTACGTGGAGATTGAATGAATTAGAATGAGAATCGGACGACCAGCATATAGTGATAACGTGTGCGGGTGGGAGCACAGTTACGGTTGTGCTACGGCCTACTTGCCCGAAGCTGTGCCCACTGCCTTCGATGGGCGCCCTTGCCCGTTTATTGGCGTGTTGAGCAGCTTTGCTGTATACAGGGTGTCCCAAAATTCCTTCAACAGCCGGAAATGGGTGGTTCCTGAGATCATTTGAAGCAACATTTTTCTTTGCAAAAATGTTATCCGCGGCTTTGTTTAGGAGCATTAACGAAAAACACGGACCAATCAGAGCGCGACCTAGACGCGAGTTGGCACTGTCGGCCAATAGACAGTTGGCGCGCCGCACAGTATGCCAAACGGGCATTTTAGCTGGACAAAAGTCTAAATCGCCTACTTTTCTATATTTATCAATTAATATGTTTACAGTTGTATAAATTACGAATACTTATTAAATTCTTATCACAGTTAGTTGGTTTTTGTTAATTAAACAATATATTATAAGTTATTTATAATTAAATATAAATTACAACAAAGTTAGTAATGGACCTATGTAGCACAGAATGATTTAACAAATAGAGTAGATATTATCAAAGAAGACGTAATTTTTAATTATGGGCAAACAGAGTGTAAATATAATTTACTTATTTGTTTTTTGGAGATTCAGACATATTCTAACGGGAAGAAATTATTCTTTGGTTTAGTATAAGGTTTCAATTTATAAATAACAAATCTGCTTTATATTATAGTTTATTATGTTCATAAAAATATAATAACAAAAATATAAATTATACAAAAAAAATAACAGAGATCAAAATTAAAGTATTAAACAGTAACGTTCGGTTGCATGTACATACATTTTCCAAAAAAATATTAAAAAATTAATCGGTTTTACTATTATAACAATAGATTGCCTTCTAAAACAACATACAATTTTCTTCACAGCTCGAATCACCATCAGAAGATTCATGTTGTGATAAACAATCTGTTTCTTCAATTCTCGACTCTACATTTTCTACTGGTAATTGAAGAACTTCAGGGGACAGTGAACTTTTTTTTGTTTGTAGGATTGCGCGAAAATTATTTATTAGTGGGTTGTCAGTTATTAATAACATTGATAATAAGTCGAAATTAGTATCCAATCTTGACGTTTTCCGTGTATTTTTGTCTCTCAATCTACGACAATCTTTATGTCGTGCTAATAATTTTTATAAAGTATTAAATGTTTTGATTCAACGTATCTGATTATCTAAGGAAGATTTTGTTGTAACGTTTTCACGTATAAAGTTATAACGTAACAACTAAAACTCTATCAACAATCACAGTAATAATAATAATAACAATAAAAACAACAACAACAACAATAAAAATAACGAAACTGAATGATATAAGAAAAACGCAAGGGAGATGTAGACTGCACGCTGATCGCTTTGAGACTGAAGAAACGAATTTTCATAGGAAGAAAGTTCAGAGGAAAACTTGGAGATATCATCGTTGTTTACTCCTTCAATATACAATGAACGGGACCAATCAATAGGTTTCGAGTAGACTAAACAAACCGCCAAGTGGCGACGGCATCGGTTGCGTTCGGAACGCGCGCCCGAGCTGTGATTGTCACGAGCGTGAACGTAAAAGGACGCAACTTCAATGTAACAATTCATATAGTTTTGCAACGTTTTGCTAGTCAATTTTGGTATCAGAATAAAGTAGAAGGTCTATACTTTACATATTTGTAAAAATCATCGCGTTTAGCGACGTTTAGCACGTACTAATTCATTAACGAAGGGGAGTTACATGGACGTTTCTGTGGAAAAATAAGTGCCATCTTTGACACTTTATTTACACAAATAGAGAAAAGTTAACGATAATTTGGAATTACTAAAGTTAAAATACACCGTTTGAGATGCTATATCCGTTATATAAAGGAAATTTATATACTCCTTAGTAAGTTTTTAGCTATTTCTAGTGCGCATGGAAATGTGGCTATTCATTTATAGGTTAACCGTCCGTCTTTAAGGTGAAGTTTACACGCTCTGTAAACATATTACGAAACAATTTTAAGTTTTAATATTCAAGGGTTTTAATACATGGTTATTTTAGATTATATTAGCTCAGTTAGTTTTTGTTGATTTGAAAGTTACTTTTGGCTAAAATGCCCGTTTGGCACACTGTGCGCCGGGCCGACGCGACGGTGCCAACTCGCGTCTAGGTGGCGCTCTGATTGGTGGTCCGTGTTTTTCGTTAATAACTCCTAAACAAAGCCGCGGATAACATTTTTGCAAAGGACAATGTCGCTTCAAATGATTTCAGGAACCTCCCATTTCCGGCTGTTGAAGGAATTTTGGGACACCCTGTATAACACTGTATATTTTAAGTACTGTTCCATGACAGTTTGTCCCAGGACAAAGTGTACATCTCAAAGATACCTGCTCTACATTATCGGCATTACTGCATGCCTGCGCTGCCACTTAACGGCTCCGCTCGGCAAGCAGCTCGCAACGTGCATTACATAGCAAATGGCACCACTCTTTCTGCCAAAAGCACTGTATGTCGCTCATATTTAAACACTCATAACTTTTGGACCGTTGATCCTCCAGGATCGAAACTTGGATTCTCACATCTTCTAGTCCAAATCTACTGGATAACATAGGAAAGAGGCAAAACTTTATAGGAGAAAGGCAAACATTTCTGGATACGCAAGGAAAAGTTTACCAAAATTTAATAATGTGGGTCATACAAGTGAAGAGGGGCATAACAGCTCTCTCTCTCTCTCTCCCTCTCCCTCTCCTTCTCTCTCTCACTCGCACGCATGCACGCACACTCTTCGCGCTTTGCCCTCAATAGCACAGTGCCTTTGTCATTCGCGACACATCGGGGTGTTTACGTATGTATCACTTTCGTAAAGCGCCTGTTAATTTCGATTTCAAAACGCCGTGGAATCCATATTCTTGATTTAGCCAGGCCGAGGCGGAAGCGTGAGAGAAAAGCGCCGCAGAAAGGGAAGGTAGAGTGGGACACAAGTTTCAATCTAGCGACACTGGGTCTGGTCTAGCACTGTTGGGGCCCGCCAAACGCTTGCTACGTGTCTCGTGTCCTTCGTTGCCCCACCGTATGAACTGATCGACCCTAGCTGAACCTGTGTTCTGGGCAATTCTCGAGGAAACACTGTATATAGGAGCTCCCTTAGTGCCAGACACTTAAGGCGGTAGGACCCTCAGAAATCTAACTAGAAAGGAACTAGAATCTTACTAGATTTTGGGTCGAAACAAGGGCTTGCCACTTTTCATTGTTTGTCCTTATTCGAGCAAATTTTGGGCTGGTTGAGGGCTCAATCTAAAGAGGAAGGTTCTCCGCATGGTGCTCTGGTCATGACGCTAACGAGATTATGCTTATATATAATAATATGAGTGTCCAAAGTAGGAGAAAAATTGAGAAAAAATACCCACAGATTCCAATGTATTTTTCTGCTACTAAAGACTTTTTTGACTGCTGTGATGACCAGAGCACCATGCGCTTCCTCTTTAGATTGAGCCCTCACCCAACCCAAAATATTCTCGGATAAGGACGAACAATGAAAATGGCAAGCCCACGTTTCCACCCAAAATCTAGTAAGATTCTACCCCCTTCAGATTGTAACTAGAATCCTCCTACACAGATTATCCCCTAGTTAGTCTATCTCGATTCTAAAATATTCTACAATATAAATCAGAAGTTCATTTTCCAAATTTTTTCTTTAACCTCTCTCCTTACCCTTCTTTCATGTTGCTTAGGTTTATTTTGTAATTACCGAAAACGAAATAATAAGTAGCAGTACAAAAAGAAACACACGAGACTGATCATGATTGTACTGCTCGGCAATAGAGGTGTTACGAGCCAGGGCCGCGAGCAGCACGAGTGGCCGGCGAAGTGTCGTTGCACTAGGAATATGGCATCAGTTTGTTAGTTAAAGGTACGCGGGCGAACCCAATGCGGAATTGGGGAGCCGCTAGGATTATAGACAGCGAGGACGAACCTGACGCGAAGTCAGGGAGCCTCTAGGAATGGAGTCAAACGCAGACTAACCCGATGCGAAACTGGGGAGCTGCTAGGAAGTTGTAGAACGACACGGACGAACCCAATGCGAAATTGGGGAGCCGCTAGGAGTTTGGATAAAAGCACAGACGAACCTGATGCGAAATCAGGGAGCTGTTAGGATAGTTACTAAGCCTCGTAACTAGTATAATTTAATGATACAATCCGAGCGGTAAGATTGTATCGTGTGGGGACGTTCAATTACTCGATTAGGATATTGGACGATAATTATGGGTTTAATGAATTTGCGTTAATTATCAAAGAACACAGATATATTCTGATTATAAGAATTTGTGTTACAGTTGTGTAATTGTCGCGAATGAATTGAGTTTGGAATAGAAAGAATTGAAAGAAGATGTGTATTACCTAAACTAGATGCACGGTGTTGACGCACTGGCAATGCGGGGGTCTCGGAGCAACCTTATCACTGCCTAATAGATTTTACACGGAACTCGCGGAATCTATACGGTTAACTTTTGATTCGAAGGGGAACTTTAGCCCGATCTCACTGGTAGTTGTCTTCCGAGATGCAGCACGACGCGACACGATTCGTGATTACGACAGTACTAGCCCACGAGAGTAGAAATGCAAGGGCTTATATACCCCTGCAATGACGGGTGGTACTTGTCAGTACCCTTTGAGTGAACATTCGTATTTTGTCAACGACCAGTTGGTCGTGCGTATGTTTGGGCCCTAAACTAAATTAAACAGCTATGCAGATTTATCTAGGGTGGCTCTGTTCGTTTATCTAGGACGGTTCCTGCCAGAGATGATATTGAACACCTGTTCGTCATCCGTAACAGAGGAAATTGCTCTGTGCGGTACTAGGGGACAGTGAACCTATCAAAGAAAAATTTGTTTATTAAAACCAATAAACTCCATCCGCAATATAAGATAATGAAAGCTCATTCTTCCCAAAAGATATAATAATGCAACTCACAAGTCTTCTGACCATAAAAATTGAATAAAAGCTTTAATAGTGTATGATTTAATGATGCATCGGATTCTTGTTAGTCGCAGCAATCAATTGATCTCCTTAACTGTCCACAGTGTACACGACAGGAACATGATCATTAGGGTCGTCGCACACTAGAACGCCCCGCCTGCTCTCAGGCACCACCCGCCTCCGCTTGTTTTGGGTTTCTTCTATGAAGTTCATAGTTCTATGTTTTACATCACGCATGGGCAAATTTTGCTCGATCGGAGGCATTTTCAAGACATGCGGCACTACGGCCGCCACGGGGAGCGAGACGCGCGGCCGGGAGAAGTGGGGATATCCCTTGAAAATGCCTCTGATCGAGCAAAAATTTGCGCATGCGTGATGTAAAACATAGAACTATGAACTACATAGAAGAAACCCAAAACAAGCGGAGGCGGGTGGTGCCTGAGAGCAGGAGGGGCATTCTAGTGTGCGACGACCTTTATTTGTTTTTGTCACTCTACAACAGCGGTGGACAAGTTTGCCAGCCGTAGTCAAGAAGCTTCCTCTACCGTCTCTTTCGTGCAGCGCGAATCGACCAAAAACGGTCGATTTCCCACTCCGTCTTGTCTCCTTCCATCACCATGAGCATACTCCAACATCACCCCACTAATTGTAAGACCGTAGACTGGGCACGTGACGTGCCGCGCGCGACTCACAATCAGTTCCTGTTGCGTCCCCGTCGCGCACGCGTAACATGTCACGTATTAATCTGGTTATCAGAGAGGGGGTAAACTGTATTCCCCTCGATTTCCCCGATCTGGCGACACTGCTGCGCAGCGATGCCTTGTGCCCAGTGTTGCCAGAATCGTGGGTCGTGGTATTTTTCCCCTCCGCCGCCGACTCAGCCGACTCGGCCCCCCACTCTGACGTCCCATCGGCTCCTTACGTTACTTCTACTGCGCACGCGCTGCTACACGCAAGCGTACCAATACGCATCGAGTCGAACAGGCAGCTCACACGGACAGACTAGAGGTACGCTTGTGTGTAGCGCGTGCGCAGTAGAAGCAACGTAAAGAGCCGAAGGTACGTTAGAGGGGCCGAGTCGGCTGAATCAGCGGAGGGGAAAAATACCACGTCCCACGATTCTGTCATCACTGCTTGTGCCTTCGTAGTCGGCTACGGAGAGACGTACGAGGGGGGGGGGGGCGAAGCCACGAGGCACCGCTGTGCAGCGAAGGCGCGCGCTGCACGAAAGAGCAGCTACAATCTACACAGTGTCGCCAGATCGGGGAAATTGAGGGGAATAGAGTTTACCCCCTTTCTGATAACCAGACTAATACGTGACATGTTAAGGTGCTTTTATACCGAAATTCGCGGCGGACTTGAGTCCGCGGACTCGGCCATAAATTTCCAGCGCGTTGACGGGGCCCGCAGTGCCCCGCTGTGCGTGGCACAAAAAAAAGGTCACTCTGGGCTCCACGGCTTCACGGTACGTTAAGTTTAGGGAAACGATAGCTTCCCTCTAAAGCGGTAGGATACCTTCAGATTGTAATTAGCAAATAACTAGAATATGTTACTAGAAAACTTGGGTTTGCGAATTTTGGCTTTTTGTCCTTATACGAGCAAACACACCATGTAAAAATTTCATACGGTACACCTAGAGATCGCGATTTTGGACGTGTACTAAAATACACGTGTACACGTGGCACGTGAACCGTGTATGTAGTACGAATTTAAGAATCCGTGAATGCGGATCCGTGTACACGGATTCGTATTCGCACAGATTTAGTTTTATATTTTTGTATTTAAGGATCCTTAAATTCGCACTACATGGTTCACATGCCACGTGTACACGTGTATTTTAGTTCACGTCCAAAACCGCGATCTCTAGTACACAGTGAGCAATTTGGACGAAATCTGTGTCTAAATGAAAGAACTTTTTCTCCCTATTTTTTCTATATTCTTTGGTATGCCTTCATTATAATTTGGTATGAGGACGTCCCTTCCAACACGGCGTTGGCCACGCACCGAGTGGCCAAACTTACCTGAATGATCTCAATGCAGTACTCCTTTTCGGAGCCATTGATTTTGAACAATGTAGGAGATAAATAATAACTGTTAGGTCTTTACGGATAGGAATTCTGATGTCGAATGTTTTCACTATAAACTCCCAAAAACCCATTTTCATCGATTTGCTAAATCAACATTTCATCAAAAAATCATTTCGCGTCCGGCGATTTCGGCAATTGTAAGTGCCCGCGAAAAAAACAAAGTGACATGAACTTACTATGAACGGTATTAACCTGTGCACGCTGCACACTCCAACAACAATTTAGGTAAAACAAACGCTGCCCTAAAGAATATTCAGCAATATTATTTAGCAATCTTTATTGAATTGTTTGTTATTTCGGGTCCATGATTTTGCTGAATATTCATTAGGACAGCGTTTGTTTCACCTAAATTGTTGTTGGGGTGTCATACACTCCGAGTGTGCAGTGTGCACAGGTTAATACCGTTCATAGTAAGTGCATGTCACTTTGTTTTTTTCGTGGGCACTTACAATTGCCGAAATCGCCGGACGCGAAATGATTTTTTGATGAAATGTTGATTTAGCAAATCGATGAAAATGGGTTTTTGGGAGTTTATAGTGAAAACATTCGACATCAGAATTCCTATCCGTAAAGACCTAACAGTTATTATTTATCTCCTACATTGTTCAAAATCAATGGCTCCGAAAAGGAGTACTGCATTGAGATCATTCAGGTAAGTTTGGCCACTCGGCGAGGTATGGGGCACGTGGCAATAATGAAGGTAGAAGGCGTTGTACCGGTCGTCCGTAAGCCTCTGCCCTAAGCCCGTCAATTTTGTTACGGGCAAGAGCGGCTACTGGTTGACTTTGCGAATGAGGCTGTTGTAAAGATTAGCTGCTTTGACGAGCATGAATTACTTTATGACCACCGTGTTGGAAGGGACTTCCTCATACCAAATTATAATGAAAGCATACCAAAGAATATAGAAAAAATAGGGAGAAAAAGTTCTTTCATTTAGACACAGATTTTGTCCAAATTGCTCACTGTGTACTAGAGATCGCGGTTTTGGACGTGAACTAAAATACACGTGTACACGTGGCACGTGAACCATGTAGTACGAATTTAAGGATCCTTAAATACAAAAATATAAAAATAAATCTGTGCGAATACGAATCCGTGTTCGTAGATCCGTGTACACGGATTCGTATTCGCAGATCCGTGTAGTGAACGGTTTGTGGATCCGTGTACACGGATCCGCATTCACGGATCCTTAAATTCGTACTACATACACGGTTCACGTGCCACGTGTACACGTGTATTTTAGTACACGTCCAAAATCGCGATCTCTAGGTGTACCGTATGAAATTTTTACATGGTGTGTTTGCTCGTATAAGGACAAAAAGCCAAAATTCGCAAACCCAAGTTTTCTAGTAACATATTCTAGTTATTTGCTAATTACAATCTGAAGGTATCCTACCGCTTTAGAGGGAAGCTATCGTTTCCCTAAACTTAACGTACCGTGAAGCCGTGGAGCCCAGAGTGACCTTTTTTTTGTGCCACGCACAGCGGGGCACTGCGGGCCCCGTCAACGCGCTGGAAATTTATGGCCGAGTCCGCGGACTCAAGTCCGCCGCGGATTTCGGTATAAAAGCACCTTTACGCGTGCGCGAAGAAGACGCAACACGAATTGAGTGGGACGTGGCACGTCACGTGAACAATCTACGGTCTTAGTGGGCGTTGTTGGATTATGCTTATGGTGGTGGAATGGGATAGTGGAAGGGAAGAAGGCGGAGTGGAAAAATCGACCATTTTTGGTCGATTCTGGCGTCACTGCATCTACAACTTACACGTGATACAATAGCTCGTCAATGATGTAAATGTTGAAGTTATTGTTACTGTCCTGCTCGGCGTCAGAGTAACTCTTTCTCCATATGTTTTCATTTATCTCACCAGTTTATCTCACTATCACGGTATTTTTGTTTCTTTATCCGCCAAAGTCTATCCATATTTGCATAATTCTAATTTTCGAGGAGTATATTTTAAAATCCATAAAACAAACACAGTCATAACTTCTGGAATAAATGCCATTGTATGTTTTACAAATTGCTTGGTGACGATCTTATAAAATTGTTAAAGAAAGTGTAGAAATGTTTACACTATGTTGTTAACAATATCTACAATATTTTCTCTAGATCAGTGATGAGCAACCCCATGGCCCGCGGGCCGCAATTGGCCCGCTAGCAATCTGTCTGCGGCCCGCCGGAATCCGGCGCAGCGCGACGCAACAAAGTATTTAATATTGCGTTCGTTGTCGGTTGCGGCCCGCGCGTAGTCTTATGTTTCCACTTTTGGCCCACAATACGCCGCGGGTTGCTCACCACTGCTCTAGATCGTATGTGGCTTGTATTCATATGGTAAGCTTAATAAATAATTTTGTTGTTGTAGATAACGCTTTACATGTACAACTGGTCTAAAGAAAAATCTGAAAAGCTAATGAAACAGGCTAACAGTTTGGGAACATGGCTTTCTTCAAGATCGAATTTTTTTAGAAACATATTAATGCAGAAATTAGGAATATTTCATCATCGACCAAGTTTAGCAAGGGAAACAAATTCGCACTATTTCCAGATTATGGATATGGAAAGTCTAACAAAGTTTTCTTCTATGACACACAACGATGACAAAGAATGGACAAGGTCAAATAACAGAGTACAAAACATAAAACACGGTCAGTTTTCGTGGAACGAAGTACTTGGCCAAACAATGCGCGACGTGAAATCAAATACTTGTTTACATAATAATACTGATCCAGTTGCAAAAGCAGTTCACGATCTGCAAGAATTACGAACTAGGGAGAAAAAAGTGAAAGGTAAATAATTAAAAAATAAAAAAAATAATACTATTTATGTGTTATTTTAAATAACGATACAATTGTCATTTGTCAGGGGATATTGATATGAACGTTCAATCCAATGCTCGTGGCTTGTTGCTTATTGCTAACGAATCGCGCTATGCTTAATAGGCACAAATGATATAATGAAACTATTTTTTAAACAACTTTTTCCTACACATGTTACCGCTGAACGCCCTTTGTTTGCGAGATATTTGCACAAAACTGGTGGGATGACTATAGCAAATTCAACCTTCTCTGAAAGACCAAACTTGCCCTGTAGGGAAAATTGCACCCTCTCCCCAAAAGCCTAACCCAGATTTAACCAAATGTCGATCGAAATGACTGTACAAAACCTTAGTTAGGTTAAGTAGTTTAATTTTTGTCGGTGTTGTCAAAGACTAGAGAAGGTTCGATTTCTATAGCTATTTGAAAGGAATCTTGGTCAGGCCTGGGTTAGGCTTTTGGCCCAAATGGCAACTTCGATCACAGAATACACTTTTATAATTTTGTACGTATATGTAGAATTTAGTGATATATGTACAAGGTGAGGCAATAACTTTGTTCATCTTGAATATTTCCGTTTACTTGTCATACTATGAAAAAATGATATATACAGAAGTTATATGGTATAGGGGGAGAAATATTGGGTAAATATGTATTACGTTAAGGAGAAGCATCTCGGATCATCTTGACCTTGACATATGTTGTCAAGGACAACATTCTGAATAACTTTTCTCTATACATCTACCGGGCGCTCGGACTTGGTTTCCGAGATAATTGCAAAAAACTATTGCTAGTACTGAAATGAATTTTCCGTATTCGTGCACGTTCCGTGGCAATGTAAACTTGCTCCGGCGCGGCGCGGCATCGCGTCAGTTCACTGTGTTTGTAAACACGTTGTGGAGATCAGAAAGAAAACGGGGTCTCACTCTGGTCATACATATATAAGATTTTTTTTTCTTTTTTTACTTGGGGAAATCCTTTATGGATAAATACGCCCATCGCCGAAGATGGGGGCAACCAATGCCGGACACCCACCGGCTAAAACCCCAAGAGCCGTCCTTAGATATTAAATGCGTGGACGCCCAGGTATCACTACGGTATTCATGTGGTCCTCCCGCTGTCTTTACCAAGACCTCCCGTAGGGGAAGGGGAAGTGAAGCCTCCCCTATCCCTTTACGCCCCCCACCTCCTACGCGGACCAGCAACCCGGCCAGGCATACTTGTGTCTCTTCCTAGTGAGCCGCTCGATGGAAGGCCCGAGTTCGGCTCGGACCCCCCAGCGGCCCCCGGCGACCCCCATCCCCAATCCCTACACCGGAGGACGAGACTTAACCCGTTCCCGCCCCCGGCCAATATAAGATAAGCTTTCAATTTTGAGAGACTCCTCCTGAATTTTCGTCTGCGTGGTCTGCAACGGCCGACCCTCTCCGCCCCTCCCGCGACCTACCCACAACTCACTCTGTTCTCATGATTTTCCCATTCCTCGTTCAAATTCTGGATGACAGCTACAATGCAGAGATTATACGAATAGAATGAGTTGTGGTTACGTCATGGAGGGGGCCCGACGCGCCGCGCCAACTGTCTATTGGCCGACTGTGCCAACTCTAGTGTTGGGATATTGGGCGGGTTGCACGCCCATGCGCGACCAAATGCAGGAACGTATGTGCGTCCTACAGTCCTAAGCAACGGCCGGAATGCTTCAAAACATCGTTAAAATATGAAACACTATGTACCTTGACCTTCGTGGATAATACCGAAACAGTGTCGCCAGATCGAGAAAATCGAGGGGAATACAGTACCCCCTCTGTGATGACCAGACCAGTCTACGGCACGGGCACCGTGGTCTACGGTCTTAGTGGGGGACGTTGGAGTGTGCTCATGGTGCTGGAATGGGATAGTGGAAGGACAGGCCTGGGCATTTTTGTCTCAATTGAGACAAGACCGTCCCCACCGTAGCGCCCAGTGTCCCCCACCAGCATCCGCCGTTACTATGAAGGAAGGACGCACTTCGTCCGTCGCAAGCAGTTCGCAGGCTTCGTGCATCGAAGCCTCGAGGATCGCCACTGAAAGGAAGCTTGGTGGGGGAAGCAGGCGTTTGAGGGGCCCCACCCGTGCCCAGGCCTGGTGGAAGGGGAAAGGAGGAGAGGAAAGAGATGTCCATTTGGGCATCTTCTGGTGACACTGTACCGAACAACTGTAATTGCTCTTCCCCAAAAACTCTGCGCATCTGGGACCTTTGCATAAAAAAACATTTTGCGAAATTATGTGGGGTGACCAAGATACCCCAACTTTGTACTTCACTGACGCTAGAATCGACGCGCATGCGCGTCCAACCCGCCCAATATCCCAACACTGACCAATTCTCGTCTAGGTGGCGCTCTGATTGGTCCGTGTTTTTCGTTAATAAGTCTTAAACAAAGCCGCGGCGGCGGTCATTTTTGCAAAGGAAAATGTTGCTTCAAATGATCTCAGGAACCTCCCATTTCCGTCACCTTGATTTCTTTAAATGTGTTCAGGATTCGAATTCCCGCGAATTGTAATTTTGCGACCGTCGTTTACACGATTCGGCGTCGCGGGAGCGCTACGCGATACAATGACGAAAATTACGAGTCGACCGCCAAACTTGACAACAACAGCTCCTTCTCATCGTCACGAAGGACTAGACTCTTGATCGACATCGAACTATCAACACGTACTGTGAAACGCGGCATCAATTCGCGCACTACCTCTAACGTACAGCAGTATACTCGCGCCTATCGCGTTCTGTGAATCGTTACAAAACAATAAACTCTCGGATTCGGCGACTACCGCTCTCGTGCCTATCGCGGGATTATCGTTTCCAAAGTGAGCATCGCGATATTTGTCGCGCGATAAAGATATTTTACGTGACCAGTGATCCTGCAATTTCTTCACTAACCCCAATGCATATCCTTGTCAGGATAGTACTAGCTATCCTCAACGCCTACGCGCAAACGAAATGGAAAGACCTATCTTTTGTATCACAAATCGATAGTGTAACAATTAAAATTTATAACTATCAAATTTATTAATTATACCTAGTCAGCAAAGTCTGCCTCGAGCAAATTATTACAAAATGTTTACAATTGTACGTTGCGAGTAAAAGGCACTCGTTTTGGTGCCGATGTTTTGGGTCATCGATGGATTTCGATGACCTTAAAATATGTTATTAAACTCGGCATTTTTAATAAGTTTTTCCTTCGAAATAGTTGGCAGTCGGCTTTAGTTTCGGAGGTATTAGCAAAAAATTTTTGTACGTTCCAGTTAGGTCTGAGTTAGTTAAGTGGGTTACCGTATATGGTAAAAACACTTGCAAATGCTGGGTTAGATATTATCCCTAAACCTAACCCCAACCTAAACCTGCCTACGATGTTTCTGCCGCACGAAGCGGTGCCCGGTACCAGGAACACCCGTATGAATTTACAAATAAAATTTTTTGCGAATATCTCGTAAACTAATGCACACCGCCAAAGTCTTTACCGAGAAACGTTGTCCAGAATTATGGTCTTGACAACATATCTAAAGCTCATTCAAGTCGGAAAGGATCCACATCAACGGCAACTTTATCCGATGACGAAACAAAAATTCTGCTAGACACCCGATGGCACTTTGTGTCCGGGTTTCGTACCGGGGAATATTAGCTCTTGTCTCTCTCTTGAAATGCGTTCTGTCGTTTGTGTATGAACATTACTTTTCGAGGATAATATGAATATGAAGAGAATAATATGAAGTTACGGGGAGTATATAGTTAGATTTTAGGTTAGAAAACGGACTCTGTACAGTAGCAACAATTTTTTACAAATATCTCGCAAACGAAGATCGTCCGGTGGTAACATGTATAGGAAAAAGCTGTTCAATATTATACCCCTAACAAATTTCAAGGTCATTGAAATAGGTTGAGAATCTCCTATTCCGAATACTTACCCAAGTATTTTATCCGTACTTTATGAACAACATTATGCAATATCCATTGTAAGATGTAAAGTGAGACAGTGCAGGAACTGCAAAGTTTACTATCATAAAATAAGTTTAAATAACTCTTTTATATTCTTCAAAATCTTACAGAAAGAAAGTTTTTCGCTGTTTACAAATATATTGCAAAAAGATCCCAATCAGCCTGTCTAACATAAGATTTTATTAGTATTCTACTGCTTCACGATACCCCATGTATCCTGTACAGAATATTGTGTATGTAGAATGAAAACGATAACACAGAAGCAAAGAAGGAATTTTTGTCGCGTGAATAGAATTATTTATTTTATGTGTACGTTTCGAAGATGCGTTATGTATAACAACTTTAGTTTAACGGAGTCTTCTCCTAGCAGACGACACTCGCGCGTGAATGTGTGGTACACTCACACACCGCTAGACCACGTATACGTACGCGAGGATGCAAGGGTCCGGGATTCCACTTCTTATTTCTCGATAATGCAAAGATGGGGGTTTCTAGTAGATAAAACAGCTAGATGAAACATCAATCTACGACGCTGTTTGCCTCAAAAGTCGTTCTTTTACGTTTCCGAGCAATGGTTTTGCAATATTCAGCTGCATGTTGCCCGTCGCATGTTGCCCGTCAAAGGACGCTGCAGTCACGCCGGTGTAGAATCTCCTGGATAGGAGATTCTCTAGAATGCTATGATTGTCCCTGATCGGACAATGCGAACTAGCGTATGTGTGTCTGTACGTCTACGGCGTCTACGACACTACTGCGTGTTGGTAAGTTAGGAATATGTAAGGATCACCAGTGTAGGATATTAGGAGAGCCTACACACTCTCAGTACTATTGGACTCAAATGAATTCACCATTGCACGATGAACAAGACAGATTTATTCAAGGAGAAATGTCGGAGACTAAATACAATCCGGAGATGAAAGTACACGTGGCTACAATACGACTGTGAGCAGCGCAAGAGCGCTGCTCCAAAACACGTCTATACTGGACGAGAGACAATCGAGAAGAGATCGAGAAACGATCTCTCTCGCAACGGCTCAACAGAGCCATGTGGAGCGCTGGCGCAAGACCCCCACTCAGTCGACCTGAACAGAGTGGTAGCGCCGACCCCACACCGGCGGCGCACAGTGGGGTATTTGCCCGAAAAACGGGAATAAAATATTGTAGCGTAATCAAAGCATCGTCGTAATCATTATCACTACTTTTCAAGAGTTCGGATAATCTGACTACAAAATGGTTCCAATAAAAGTTGAACACATGTACAAAATTATATATTTAAAATTTCAAAAAGAATATTTATCGACAAAAAATAAAAATTATTCTGATTTTTTAAATGTTAAAGTACACTTTTTATTTCATAATCTCATAGCTGGCGTCAAGACGAATCCAACGGCCTACTTTTTTATGACCTTGAGCCCATAAATAACGCTACAATATTTGATTCCCGTTTTTCGGGCAAATACCCCACTGTGCGGCGTACTAGCCTCTCCGACGGGCACCATGCAGCTGAATATTGCAAAATCATTGCTCGGAAACGTAAAAGAACGACTTTTGAGGCAAACAGCGGTCTAGATTGATCTTTCATCTAGCGGTTTTGACTTCTAAAAAACCCCGTCTTTGCATTATCGAGAAATAAGAAGTGGAATCCCGGGCCCGTGCAATCCTCGCGTACGTATACGTGATCTAGCGGAGTGTGAGTGTACCCTACCGATGTGTGAGTGTGGAACTGTCGAGCGTCGTCTGTTGGAAAAGACCCCCTTAATGCAACCTAAAATACGTGTCATTTTTAGTAATAAAGGAAATTATGCTGGTTGTCCCATCATATTAGATATAGACGGATATGCATTGAAAAATAAAAAGTCTCTCTCTCTCTCTCACACTTCAATATTACACAAATGATATCATATGAAACACCTGTTGATAAAATGATAATCTGTATATTCATTTTTCTTGAATTTTTCAGACGATTTAAATAAATTATACGTAATGTGGCAGAATCGTAGCGCTGCACCAAATATTCCAATTTCAACCAATGCTTTGAATACATCCAAACAGCATTCTCGTTTAATACATTTTTGTCACACGCCATTGTTATTTTTACCTTCATGGCGTTTGCAATCTGCAGCGACAAGAGATCATTCATTAGCAACACAGTCACCATTAAATGCAAACACCACTGCCCATCAACAGCTCCAACAACAAGTGCAAACAAGTCACAGTAGACAAACAGATATGGTAAAATGGCATCAAGAATTGTGTAGTTTAATGTTGTCCGAATACAAACAGTATCTGCAGATAATGGGATTTAATCCGGTTCAAATAGAATCACTTAATAAAAGGTAAGTTCATATGAAACGTTATAGTTTCACTAAACAGATAGAATTAAGTTTAAAACTGAGCTAAGGTTGTATTATAAAAATATGTCAGTCGATATTATAAACAAGTGTCCAGTACAAGAATTTAAAGTTGATACATACATACCCAGTCAGCCAGATCTGCTACGAGCCGATATCGATTACAGTCTGCAATCGTACGAAGCGAGTAGAAGGCGGGGGCATTATGGTGTCGGGCATTATGTATTGAATAGGACAACACTCTGTGTCAGCACATATCACCTTATTTGGAAATAGATGTGTGGTATTCTGCCTCTACAGTGCCGGCACAACTCGAGGGCAGAAAAAGGGCAAATGGAAGGCTCACTGTGGCGTCGTTGTAGAAGGCAGGTCGGTCGCACTAATATGGTGAATGTCGTTATAGAGCACAGATCGATCGGACTAATGTGGCGGATGTCGATCATGTAGATTATTCTGTCGGTAATGTGAATTTATAAAAGAATTTAACGAAAAAAAACACTCGCGCGCGTTGCAGGATCCGATCCGGGGCCAAATAAATTGTAGCTAAAGAACGTGTTTAAAAAATTGCAAATCTTCAAAAATTAAAAAAAAATGCATATCTCGTATTGAAGTTTGGGAGATAAAAATTTTATAAACATTCAGTTATGAGGTATTGTGGATACCATTGTTCTCAAGTTTTTTCAGAATTTTTTATATAGTGCACCATTGTTAAAAAAAATATATAAATCAATTTTTCCTATGCTTTTAAACTTTTTTAAGGGTGTGTTATGTAATAATAAACATTTTTATACTCAGTAATGTAACGTACAAACTGAAAAGTGGGCTCCGGATCGAATCCTGCACCGAGTGTTTTTTATTCGTTGAATTTTTCTTTTAAATTCACATTACCGACAGAGTAATCTACATAATCGACATCCGCCACATTAGTGCGACCGAGCTGCCCTCTATAACGACGGCACGGAGTGCCTTCCATTTGCCCTCAGGTTGTGCTGGGTTGTGCGGGCACACCGTGCCAGCATAAACCGATACTTATTCGGACGTAGATGTATGTTATTCTGTCCAAAATCGAGCAGATTTCGAGCAGATAGCTTAAGGGTGTGTATCTGAATTTAACCTGGCTCGAGCGAGAACGTGGTGGCACACTCACACACTGCTAGATACATATACGTACACGAGGATTGCAAGGGTCCGAATTCTGCCGAATCACGTCTCGCTAATGCACATTTGGAGCCCCTACGTAGTCACAATCGTTAGATAAAAGATATCAATCTAGCGTGCAAATATCACAAGGTGGCCTACGTTTGCATTTTCGAGGCGTAATTTCCATTATTCGGCAGTATGTGGATGTCGTAGTTTCTTGAAAATGTATCACTCTACAGCCACGATAGGTGGCACTCAGTGTCGCCAGTAGATATCCAACTGGATATCTCTTTCCTCTCCTCCTTTTCCCCTTCCACTATCCTATTCCAGCACCGTGCGCACACTCCAACGTCCCCCACTAAGACCGTAAACCACGGTGCCCGTGCCGTAGACTGGTCTGGTCATCAGAGAGGGGCTCTGCTACATGCAGCCGAATAATACAAATTACGCCTCGAAAACGCAAAAGTAGGCCATCTTGGGATTCGTCCCCTCTAGATTGATCTTTTATCTAGCGATTGTGATTACGGAGAAGCCCCAAGTTTGCATTATCGAGACATCAGAAGTGGAATCCCGGACCAGGGTTGCCATATTTTATCCCCTCCGGCCCCTTACCCTTCCGTCCCTCGCCAAGATGCTGCCGCCGCTATCCCCACTCTTACTATTACCGCTGCCGCGACCGAGTGCTAGAATGAGAGCGGTAGCATGCTACCGACTCGGTCGCGCCAGCGGTAGTGGTAAGAGTGGGGATAGCGGAGGCATGCATCTAGGCGAGGGACGGAAGGGTAAGGGGCCGGAGGGGATAAAATATGGCAACCCTGTCCCGGACCCTTGCAATCCTCGTGTACAGGGTGTTCGGCAACAGGTGGGAGAAAATTTAAGGGGTCATTCTCGACGATAATATAAGACGAAAATGAGGAATAAAAGAATTGTGATTTCGGCTTCGTTATTTAGTTATTAATATACAGCGGATCTCTATGCATTTATAGCAGTGGTCGGCAACGGCAGGAACTTCCCAGCCCGATCTTGTCTCGCTTCCCGTGACGGCCCTAGTCCTCGAGGCAGCTCAGGCGCGTACCTAACTGGGAACCTATTGATACGGGTGTCGCCCTAATGCGCCACGCGCAGTTCATACGGTCTGGCATAGGTGCGCGCCTCTTTTTTTTTACGGATGTGCGGGAAATACAATTACGTACACCTCCCCTAGACGGCGGCGGGGGGGGGGGTAGTGTGGGGCTCACCGCTCGGATGGTCGGAGTCGGCATACCCACTAAAACCTAAACCACACCCGGGACGGTCAATAGACCGCCCCTCTACTCTACCAAATGCCCGAGTCGTTGAGGTCCGAGGCCCCGCTACCCGAATTTCTCTCGGACTCGGCTCGGACTCTCCTCCACACATGTTCTTTGCCTATGGCATAGGTGCGCGCCTGAGCTGCCTCGAGGACTAAGGCCGTCACGGGGAGCGAGACGAAAGGAAGGACCACTGATTTGTAGCAAAATTAAGTAGATGGAATTCAAAATTGTTGAGAAATTTTGAAAATTGAAGATGTCCATATACGATGTTTCCTCCATTAAAATCATTAAGGGAAGAGATAACACCCAATCTATTTTCTGTTTGGTTGCAATCGATGCAGGCAATTTTTATTTGGCATAAATATTCGCAGTCTAGTTATTAACAATTAAAAATCCACCTAAAATGCTGCGATACTTCTAACAAAAGTGTACGTTGCGTTCGTCACACGCGCGAGCGACAGTCACGTATCAGGTGACAGATGCATGCCTACCTTGGTTCTCACTTTGAGCCCTAGCGAGGTGAAAATGTTTAATAAAATTGTTGGACGACGTTGATCCTACCTACTCGTTAAAATCCACAAGGGCATTTCTAATATCCGCCCTATGGAATTATCGAGTAGAAGGGGTAAAAATACCCTTTCACTTTTAAATTGTTCTCACACATACCCATAAAACCTTATCCTGCACTATACTTGTACATAACACCGTACATAATACACTGGAACAAACCACGATAAAATGGTATACATTGGGTCCATGAATGTTGAATAAAATCCTCACAAATTCATGTATCCACAAAATGCACATGCGTACCGGAATCGTTCACAACTAATTCACGTTTGATGCACGTCAATTTGATTTTCGCACACGAGAAATAAAATATCAGTGAAATTAATGTGAAGTACACCCACTTAATTAACACCCTAATTCAACGTTTTAAGGAAATGTGGTTGTGCAAGAAGAAGCGTCCGTTCACGCTTGCGTTCGTATACACTGATTTTTGGCGGATTTTTAATTGTTAATAACTAAATAACGAAGCCGATTTCGCAATTTTTTCATTCTTCAGTTTCGTCATATATTATCGTCGAGACCCAACCCATAAATTTTCTCACACTTAAGAAGTTGTAATCTTGATGAAGGTATTATAATGACACCATCAAAATTTAGAAATATTTTTAAAAAATATGAAAAAATGGGATAGTTGATATTCAATCTTCGAAATTTCAAAGTTGCGAATTTTTTGTTACGGTAACCTTGTATTCTATTTGCGTAACTCTTGATAATTTTCAGTAATGAAGGCCAAACACAGCAACAATCGTATTATCTCAAAAAATCAATGTTGGGAGGAGTACTACTGTTTGAAATATATTTGTCACAGCCATTCTTTATAGTTAAGTTACATATTATTGAGTGCAACCGACTTCAAACAAAAACAACTAGCGCATTAGTTAATCAGGTACGTCTGACTTAAATTGATAAGATTAAGCCGACAAACTTAATATTGCATATCCGAGTTGTGCTAGCCTAGCACAAGTCAGCACAACTTCCGATTTTTTCAACACAACGATTTAAAGGGCACTTTACTCTTGTCCGCGGCCCTTTGCGCTTCGATAGTATATAATTAATTGTATGATATTGCATATCTGATTAGTACTAGGCTAGCACAACTCGGATATGCAATATTAAGTTTGTCGGCTGACCGGAAGGCCGAATTAATGATATACTATCGAAGCGCGAAGGGCCGCGGACAAGAGTAAAGTGCCCTTTAAATCGTTGTGCCGGAGAAGTCGATAGTTGTGCTAACTTGTGCTAGACTAGCACAACTCGGATATGCAATATCATGTTTCTGGGAGGACCAGAAAGCCGAATTAATGATATACTATGGAAGCGGGAAGGGCCGCGGACAAAAGTAAAGTGCCCTTTAAATCGTTGTGCTGGAGAAATCGGAAGTTGTGCTGACTTCTGCTAGGCTGGCACAACTCAGATATATGATTATATGCTGTTTGGATAATTGTTACTAACTTAAACGTTAATTGGATGTCCAAAACGATTATTTACCATAACTTCTTTATTTATTATTTTTATGATGTAATACTTTAGCACAATCTTAGCACAACCTAGCACAATTTAGCACAATTTAGCAGAATTGAGAAAATTGAAAAAATGAAAAGTGGGGGGCTACTTAAAAAATCGATTTTCTCAATTTTTAATCATATTTTTTATATTATAGCTGTAATATTCGAGCACAATGTAGCACAATTAGAGAAGGATAGATAGAAATAATTTAATTTAACAAGTGGGGGGCTAACTTCTAGGAGGCCATTTTGACCGGTGATGGTAGGTTTAGTGTTAAGAATGGAGTTGTATAATATAGGCAGCTACAGCTGCTTTTATTTTTTAAAAACTTCGATATTTTTACCTTCGGTCATTCCGTGCCAAACCGATCACTTGTCGACGTCACCATCAACGAATTTGTTCTGAATGAAATATGTTGTAGTACATTTAAAATTGGTGGGGGGGGGGGGGGAGAGTTAAGTCACCACTTTTCCGGTTCAGAATTTATTTAAAAATTACAGACCTTCGATGTTTGCAATTTTTACCCATTTTGGCGAAAACGGGTCTCACTTACTAATTTTTATCTCAGGAACTGTTCTTAGCAATTTGAAGCAATATCAATTCCAAAAAAGATTTTGGAGAAACTAGTAGGAATTACATGAGATAATAAAAACGGCAATTTTTAAAACTTCTTTATTTGCGCCTATAGAGAAAAGTTAAAATATGTGTTTTGTGGAAATCGATTAACATACACACGAGTTATAAAAATGGTGAAAATCGTAGTTTTTTACGACTTTTGATCAGTTGCTGCTTAAAATCCACAGATTCTCACATCTTTCGATGCGTGTCGTTTTTATCTGCGTCAACCGATTTCGATGGAATTTTCAGTATGTGTACAAGCGCCTTTTTTATTTGCTCATGTATTTCGAAGCAATTGCAATTTTTTCAAAACCTTTGTTGCTATATACAGGTTATTAAATAATTATTAATATTAGAATAATACATAAACCATGAACAAATACACTCTGAATAATATAAACTAATAGAATAAACCGCTTTTCTATACTCTTTCCGCTTTTTATACACTTTGATCATTCCTTCACACAGTTCCAAACCAGAAGAGGGCGATCCCGCGCTCTGCTCACCTTTTTCAAACCTCGCACACTCATACCAACCTATACCGCACACTCGTACCAAAGTACCAACCCATACCTTACACTCGTACCAACCCATACCGCACACTCATACCAACTGCTTCACCATAATTATTCTCAACAACCTTTTTTGCACGTCATTTGGTAAACCAATGCTTCTAATTGCTCAAAGAAGGTTAGGTGGTTTGTTCTGATTTTAAGGCGGTAGGATACCTACGAATCTAACTAGAAAGGAACTAGAATCTTACTAGATTTTGGGTCGAAACGTGGGTTTGCGCGCCTCGGTTTTTCGTCCTTATTAGAGCAGATTTTGGGCTGGGCGAAGGCTCATTCTAAAGAGGAAGGTTAAATACAGCGCGCTCAACTCATTATTTAACGGGATTAGGTTTATATCTAATATTATGAGTGCCCAAAGTAGAGGAAAAATCGAGAAAAACAACCGCAGATTTCAATGTATTTTTCTGTCTCACAGAGACTTTTTTGGCTGATATGATGAGTTGAGCGCGCCGTGATGAACCTTCCTCTATCAAATGAACCCCACGTGCAGCTCAAAATATGCTCGTATAAGGACAAAAAACCGAGACGCGTGATTTCATCCACATAGCAGAGTTTTCCCCATATTACATTCATGATGACAGAGGTCCTCTCTGATGCAGAGCCAGTCTAGAGCCAATTTTAGTTCAGCTAGTTTAGACGAGATGGCACCTAGTCAGGAGGACTGTCAACCAGTGCTGCGATATGTTGCAATATTTCACGCGCATGCGCTGGTGTCAACGTGGAATCATAGCAAAACTGACACAGACGAGGTATTCTCGTCGGTGGCACTATTATTAGTGCGACCTGCCCTGTATAAACGGCATTCGCAACGAGCTGAATAGAATATGAAAATAGCAAGCAGCTCCATCTTGTGTTCATTAGACAGTTGTGTGTTCATGAGTGTTACCAAATTGTTTTTCTGCACAGAGGTTCGTAACACTGATTTTCTAGTTAGATTCGTAGGTATCCTACCCCCTTAAATATGTTTTACTGTTGCAAAGGGCATTCGAACACTTTCGCGAGACACTATATCCGTTGAAGTAGTACCGTTAATGATGTAACCTGGAAATAACGTTTTGTATATCTACTACCACGCGGCTTCCTTCCGGATCTCGTATAGAGAGGCGGAAAACAATCCACTCGGGTTTTTACAGACGTGATAGCCAGGCTGGGTCCGGCCGTGCTGGACCCAGTCCACCCGTGATAAAACGTGCTCTCGTGGGCTTCGAGACGTATTCAACGATCACAGGTTCGTCTTCCGGGAGCCAGACATCCGGAGATGTCACACAAAATAACGCTAATAACTGAAGCCCACGAGATCACCATCTCGCGAATCTGAATAGCTCGATATGGTCACAGGGTTCTACACAGGATCGGACAGGACGTTCCCCACGGTGGGAATGGACCTCGTGAATAACTTCGACATGTTTGAACTGAGAAAATAGAATTTAATACCAGTTTCACTTTACTAATAATACTGTACAAGCTGTCGAGTAACTACTCGGCAGCAATGGTGGTGTATAAAGAATCGTAACAAAATAATATGATCGGACGGAGAAAGCTACGTGTTCGGCAGAAGGCCGACACGTGCACGGTTTCGCTGTGACAAGATGGCCGCGTCGGAATCGGTACTACGCCGGTTGCCCGGGCGAAAGAACAGCGATTACATAAGTGGTACCGATTCCTGATGGAATACGCGACTCCCGGAACAAAGACAGAAACCCGCGTCGGTAATAATCCGAGACTCTAGGCCGGCGCGGGGTCACGATGGATTTGACAAAATGATTACAAAATGACTGTACGCGGCAGCTACAATACAAGTACGCGAACGCGTGGTAATTCGGCGGAACTCGCGCTGGTCGCTCTCACTGGGAAACTCGCCTAAGGAAATCCCAAAGGGCAGCCGTTACAACGGCTTCACAAAAGCACGCGGTCGTCGTGAAGACGAACCGCGAGCAACCGAGAAACATTACACAAAAATGCCGCCTGAGCCACTTGGAAAATCGTTACAATCACGAAATCATAACCTGAAGTCTGGTTGGCACTTACCACCGGCAGCGACGCTAATTCGCTCCTGCATGGGACCATTGTTGCTGCGGGACGAGGCGTCGACGGGGCGATTCTTCGTTCTTATTTCAGGTCCCATGGTCCCTCGTCGGCGCCTCCAGGTTAATTGGCCTGGGCTCGATGTCCTTTTCTTATTTCCTTCCGCGGAAGATTTTGACACCAATGTGTGGTCAGGCGTTTCGAGTGGGCCATGCGGCGCAGCAATGGCTTTTCCTTTTCTTCGGCAGCGAGTGGGTAGCCGGGCTCCCTGAGCCCGTGCTACGGTCCTGTAACTTTCCGTCGTGCCAATCGGCACGACGTTCGAATTTCCTTACAGTCATAGATCTTAACGTTTGATATGTCCCAGCGAGAGCGCTTGCAGCTGCCATATTCGCAATTATATTGCCAGAGGGCGGTCCGGTTCTTTCGAATTAACAATTAGAGAGGAATCTCTAATATACGAAGGGACGTGGTTATTTTGCCACGTCACACTACATTAGTTATACACATGCTGAAAATTTCATCGCTAGACTAAATATTACTTGTTGTGATATATTGAATAGATATTGAATAACAAAAATCACCAAATTTTTATTATTATATATTGTATTGCAGTTTCTATTAAGCTTCGTGGATGCTTGTGATAACATCAAGATCAATATGCATCTACATTCGTTTACATACGATTATCACTTACGTTGCATTCATTCGTACATTGCTGGAAATGGATCTTGGTCATTGCAACAAGGTTACCATCTTATTCATTTTCTTGATGATTTTAATAAATATTACAGCAAAGCGCCTAATTATGCAAGGAATCTTATATACAGTGGTAAGTTCTATGTATATCTATTCGATATTTTTAAAAAATGTTGCGTTCCAAAACAATTTCGAATATGTAATTCGTCCGTCATAAAAGTTGTATATACAAATTCAACCATAAAATTGCAGTTCTGATTTCATTTGCAAATAATTATGTAACATTGACATATCACCACATGTACTCAGTAAGCAACATGCTCGATTTTGAATAGCAGCTGCGTCCGCAGCAGTAAAACTTTCTGCTGGCAGAAAGAACGGGGAGCTGCTCGGGCAGTACTGCCCTCAATTCTGCCCTCGTAAGAGGGCAGCACGGTCGCAATTCTGATTCTGCGTCGCACTAAAATTAGTGCCACAGACGAAGTACCTCATTTAGTTCTCGTGTTAGTGCCCTGTATAACGCCATTCGCTACATTAGTGCGACCGTGCTGCCCTCTTACGAGTGCAGAATTAAGGGCAGTAATGTCCGAGCAGTTCGCCAGAAAGTGCCGAAACTGGCACCAGAGGGGAATACAAGTACTCCCTCTCTGATAACCAGAGTAGAGAAATATGCACTGATATATTATGTACTATGGATGCGGTATTCGGGTTCTGGCCAGGTCCCGAATTGAATTTAGAATTCGATACCAGCGCAGCAAGTGAGTGACCGGTGTACTGTATCCCCCGTACTCTTATTCACCTCCGCGATCCTCTATACTTTGCCATGTGTTTGCGTCCCATTAGAACACCATGGTGTCGATGACGTCTAATCAACTCGATTGAAACCAGTGCCACCTAAAGGGACGCAAACACATGACAAAGTATAGAGGATCACGGAGGTGAAGAGGAGTACGGGGGATACAGTACACCGGTCACTCACTTGCGCCGCTGGCATTGTATTCTACGATCAATTCGGGACCAAGGGCTGTGCAGCTGGCTTATGGCAGTACCATATCCATATTATTCTACTCTGGTCATCTGAGAGGGGGTGTATGATCTCACCGTGATTCCTCTCATCTGGCGACACTGTGCCCGAGCAGCTGCCCGCAGCTTGTGCCGGCACGCCCTGCCAGCATAAAGCTGGCATCTTTTTGTTTGATTGTTTTACGTCGCTTCTTCAACTGCTGTGGTTATTAAGCGACGGAACCTACAGTTTAAGGTGGGTTCCGAACCACCTTGGGCATCACAGTTTAAATGGCACATGGAATATTTCCAGAGGTGCCGGCGCGGCGTTGGGGATCGAACCCGCGACCACGGAGTCCGCAGGCGCGCGCTCTACCCACTGAGCCACTGCGCGCTCTGCGTCCGAATAAATATCGCTTTATACTGGCAGGGTGCGGTATCCAAAATCGAGCATATTCAGTGCATCCTGAGCTTCGAGCGCGTTCTGCCAGCGTAATGCTGGCCATCTGCTGGCATCGTACGATTGCAGGCTGGGCTCGATTTCTGCTCAAGGCAGGCCTGGCTGTCTGGGTACATAATATATCATACATATGTATATCTGTGGTTGTAAGGACTAACGCCGCATGTCGCATACTTTCACTTTCGAGATATTGCCATTTAAAGTTTTGATCATTAATTCTGAGCATAGAACATCGATTTATCCTATATGGTACTCTGTAGCTCAATTAATGCATAAACTCAAATTTTTTGAAATTGTGACATGCAGCGTTTTTATAGGGGTGTGCGTGTGCCCGTTATTTACGAGCTGAGCTAAACTCGATCCGATTGCTCGACTCGAGTCGAGCGTTTGATTTTTCCGAGCTACTTGAAATCGACGAACTGTTCGAAGAAATGCGAGCTACTTGGAAAAAATCAAACGGCTCGAATATTCGAGCCATCGTAAAACTTCGATCTACTTGAAAATGAATTTTTGCACGAAATTTTTCCAATTACTCGAATACAGTAAAGTCGCGATTCTTGTCAAAGAGCCTATGTTCTGCACGGTCAACTACGCGCACGGTAACTCGAAAGCTAAAGACCTGTTCGAGCTGAAAATTCAGTTTCGAGTAGATCGAAGTTTTACGTTTGATTTTTTCAGGTGGCTCGCATTTTTTCGAACAGTTCCACGATTTCAAGTAGCTCGGAAAAATCAAACCTCGACTCGGTTCGAGCAATCGAATCGAGTTTAGCTCAGCTCGTAAATAACGGGTACTCGCACACCTCTACTTACAATCACAGATATTATTAGGTCAGTTCGATGGATGTTCAACTCGAAACTGCGTTTTCGATAAAACGTGTAATGATATGATTTGCGGTACTTAATAAGGTAGTATAGTTCAGTGGCGCACCCAGGATGTAATCTGGGGGGGGGGGGCGAGTTGAACCCAGCCTTAAGTTTTGCGTGATGACCTTTTTTTAACCAAAAGTATCTGTCAACGGTACCCAGGGCTATCCCGCGATTTTAATTTTGGAAGGTAAATATTTTTTCTTGGGGGGGGGGGAATTTGGCCCCCTGGCTCCGCCCCTGGGTGCGCCACTGGTATAGTTAGATGACGTTTAACAGTTGAAGTATATGTTCTTTTAAAAAGCCTGAAATCCAAGAGTAAACATTATTTCCATTCGTCTCACTGTCGCGTGCCGACCATCTAACTTGGGCGTCGAAAAATAGTATTAGTAAATTCTTAATTGCTAACATTAGGTAATCAAATAGGTTCCCACACTTTTGTGAAAACCACATGAAATTACATACTAGTAACTTGAGAACTGCAATTTTGTTAATCTTCATATTCGTCTCATTTTGATAAATATAATCTAGATTTCGGAATTAAATTTCGGCCGATTCTCGGAGGCACCGCTTATTAGCTCTCGCCGCGCGTTTTGGTCTTGCGACGGTGGCCGTAGCAGAGTCGCCAGATTAAGGCCCGCTGAACATGGACCTAAGGACTGTGCATAACTCTGGGGGGGGTGTAGCGAAAGATGGAGGGGAGGGGGGGGGGTATCAACTTGTCGGCCATGTTAAGTGGCGCAGATTGTGGTGCGCTCTATAGGCGACTTTAAATACTAATGTAGCGTCTGTCTCCCATACTCGTAGGCCAGGCATGATCAATTCGTAGCTCGATCGGAGACATTCTCAAGGAATACTATTGTTTAATAGTTAATATCATTTAATAGTATCTCGTCGGTGGTTGAAGCTAGTTCTGATCCATGCCACAGATTTAATAATAGTAAAGTGGGTTCTGTTTCCTGTTAAAGATGATGAAGTTTTTGTTCCATGCTAAAGATGCAGTACAGACGCCACACTAGTATTTAAAGTCGCCTATAGATAGCACCACAGTCTGCGCCACTTAACATGGCCGCAGTGAACCATCCCTCCCCGCTCGCGGGACACCCCTCGTTTGATTGTTTTACGTCGCTTTTTCAACTGCTGTGGTTATTAAACAACGGGACCTACAGTTTAAAGTGGGTTCAGAACCACCTTGGGCACCACAGTTTAAATGGCACATGGAATATTTCCAGAGGTGCCAGCGTCGGAGATCGAACTCAGAACCTGGAGGCACGGAGTCCCCAGGCGCGTGTTCTACCCATTGAGCCACTGCGCAGGACACCCCTCTCACCCATAAATCTACTTTACGCTCAGTCCTTAGGTCCGTGCCGCTGAACTGTGAAAGCTCTCATTACATTGTACAGGGTGTATAAAAAGTAACGGTCATCCGTCCTAGGGGTGAATCTACACCTCTGGATCGGTGGACATTTGTAAGAGAAACTTGCCGCAAAATTGTTTATAACAAAGAAAATTGTTGATAAAGTTTTTTTTTACATCAACGCCTTCTGCTCATCGAGAAGAGAAAAAGTTTGAAAGGAGCCATATGTCGCAAACAAATAGTTATTGAGATATAAGCTGTTAAAGTTTTTCAAAATTTGATTGTGTGGAATTATCCGTATAGACAAAAGCCTACTACACAGTCCACACGTCCGTGTCGATGAGACAGAACACATGATCGTGTGCGTGCCTCAAGGCAAATGACATTTAAAGCGACGAATGTCCCTTTAAATTTTGTTTGCCTCGAGGCTCGAGGCACGCACACGATCATGTTCTGTCTCATCGACACGGACGTGTGGACTGTGTAGTAGGCTTTTGTCTATACGTATAATTCCACACAATCAAATTTTGAAAAACTTTAACAGCTTATATCTCAATAACTATTTGTTTGCGACATATGGCTCCTTTCAAACTTTTTCTCTCCTCGATGAGTAGAAGGTGTTGATGTAAAAAAAACTTTAACAACAATTTTCTTTGTTATAAACAATTTTGCGGCAAGTTTCTCCTACAAATGTCCACCGATCCAGAGGTGCAGATTCACCCCTAGGACGGATGACCATTACTTTTTATACACCCTGTACAATAGGTAATTTGTTTTATCTCCTATACATTTTTGCCTTTTCCCTATGTTATCCAGTAGATTTGGACGAGAAGTTGTAATAAATCCAAGTTTCGATTCTGCAGGATCAATGATTCAAACGTTATACAGGTTGCGGCACCTAAAACAGGTCACCTGAATAACTCGCTTGCTTGTAAAGATAGAAAAAAAAGGATCAGACCAAACTTACTTGATATCGACGGGCTCGTAATCTGATGTCATTAATTTTTTATAGGTGGAGACGTCAAGGAGATATGAAAGTCAACTTCATTTTTTTAAATGGAATGAGGTATTTTTTAATACATCAATCGATGCAGCTGGACATTCGTTATAAAAAAGTACTATGTATGTGGAAAAGTTAGTAGTTCAGGAGATATTTCAATTTAAATAGCTCTAAAATACCATTACTGTCGTACTAAGACGTTATACAAGTAAGTAAACACTAACGTCTTATTGTTAGTACGACAGTAATGGTATTTTAGAGTTATTTAAATTGGAATATCTCTTGAACTACTAACTTTTCCACATACATAGGTTAGTACTTTTTTATAACGAATGTCCAGCTGCATCGATTGATGTATTAAAACATACCTCATTCCATTTAAAAAAACAGAGTTGATCTTCATATCTCCTTGACGTCTCCACCTATAAAAAAAATTAATGACATCAGATTACGAGCCCCTCGATATAAAGTAAGTTTGGTCTGATCCTTTTTTTTCTATCTTCACAAGCAAGCGAGTTATTCAGGTGACCTGTATTAGGTGCTGCACCCTGTGTATGTTTAAAGTTGAGCGATTTCCAGTGTTTTTGACAGATTAGCGCCGCCATGTTGTGTGTAGTGTCGGTCGCGCGTCGCTTACCGAGCGGAGCCGCTAGGTGGCACCACAAGCACGCGCTGATCCTCCTCCCCACCCGACCTCACCACCAACCAACTAATTAATTATTGGCATTACCGCATGTTTGTGGTGTCACTTAGCGGCTGCGCGCGGTAATTGGCGCGCGACCGTTACTACATGCAACATGGTGGCGCTAACCTGTCAAAAACACTGGAAATCGCTCAACTTTAAACATATATAACTTTTGAATATTTGATCCTGCAGAATCAAAACTTGGATTTCTCACGTCCCGTCCAAATCTACTGGATAACATAGGAAAAAGGCAAAAAAGGAGAAAGGTAAAAATTTCTGGTTGCGCAAGGAAAAGTTTACCGAAACATGTACCTCTTTCTCTAATAACATAATGTACGTGTTTCAGATGTAATCGCAATTCGTAATTTGACAATACCTGGCCGCACATTGTACTCTTATTTGCTATCCCATGAGAAAAATTACAATATGCGCGTATTCGAAATGAAATGTGATCATCAAGATTCACAAGAAAG
This sequence comes from Lasioglossum calceatum, assembly GCA_963966675.1. NCBI lineage: Eukaryota > Metazoa > Arthropoda > Insecta > Hymenoptera > Halictidae > Lasioglossum > Lasioglossum calceatum. The sequence continues at coordinate 234,677 of OZ016542.1, forward strand.
TGAATACGTTTTAGTAAACTTAAAAAATACACCTTCCATCAGCTACTGTGATGCGCAAGACACAAAGTATACCGATGATTTCGATGCTGCATTAATCGTATCATATTTAGAGCAAGCTGTGCAAATAGAAAAAACAGGAATTACATTGAAATATTATTTAATGTTAACAAGTAAGAGGGAATTATATCCAAAGAGAGAAGTAGAAAACAATAAACTCGGAAAATTTCGAACTGTGTACAATATTGAAAAACCTGTAACAAGTACTTCTGCGGAATCAAAGTCTGATACAAACTCTTTGAAAAAAGAGATTTTAAAAGAATTCTCTTCGGACTGTTCGGAACGTGACCAAGATGTAAGCCAAAGTGTAAATGATAAAAAAGGTGATGCTGGGCAATCGAATATTAATAATAGCACAACCGCACCAACGCCACCACCTGTGCCGAATTCTCCGTTAACGCAAAACACAAATCCCTCGAATGTCTCAACAAACTCATCATCGCCACGTTTGATTCAAATACGACAAGAATCTATCAATTACTTGGGTTATTACTCCTCGCACGAGCAGCTAATGCAACAGACGATAATGTTACAAGCAGACGAAGCTCGTATCCATATATTAAATATGATAAGTCGAGGAACGTTGCAATGCAAAACACATCTACTATGGAATAAACTGTTAGAAAGTAAATCTACGATGAATTATATGGAATTTGCTGAACTCTGCTCTTTGGCCCACGTGGAACCGTTATCAAATTTAGATCCAAGACTCAGACCACTTATTAACCAACCAGTTTCATGGTATCAAACTTTGTCGAAAGTTTTACAAAACAAGTACCAAGATCATCATAAGCAGTTCAATACGCTCGATGGAAATATTACACATCTTCTGATATTACATCCAAGCTTCTTTCAAGTTTTTATGATGTTGACGATAGATCTACATGCTTCAAAAGGGGTTCGTATGTTTATTCTAACAACAAATTCATTATTATACATATAGAAAAGTAAATATGTGCGTAAGTGCACCCAGGATATCTTGTTCGAGTCTCATAATGTGGTACACGGGACGGTTACACAGAGGCAACGAAAGCGAAATTGACCGTCGCGCGATGCTATACTTAAAGTAGTAGGGTAAAGTACCTATTACTACGGGTGTAGGTACGTTTTACTGCGATATTGTATCCCAATGAGATTAAAATACGTAAAAATAAATATTTTTCCCTGAATAACTTTGTACCATTTAATGAGATGGCAAGGCAAACAAAATTATCAAACATTATTATATTTTTATAATCTCAGTATTTGAAAAAACATTCTTCATACAAAATACAAATAAGACCATTTTTCTTCTATCTCGACCACCAAAGGCGTGTTGTTCACATGATTATACATTTTTATATCGCTTTAACTTGCATAGGGGACAGTTTTATTATTGTTCATATAGAATATTCGAAAACAGGGGGGAGAAAATTTAAGGGGTGGTTCTCGACGATAATATAAGACGGAAATGAAGAATAAAAAAGAACTGTTGTAGCATTTTAAATAACGAAGCCGAAATCGCAATTTTTTTTATTCTTCATTTTCGTCTTATATTATCGTCGAGAACCAACCAACCAAATTTTCTCCCACCTGTTGTCGAACACCCTGTATATACGTTTATACAGGGTGTCCCAAAACTCATACAGAACCCGGAAATGGCGGTTCCAGATGTCATTTGAAGCGACATTTTCCTGTGCAAAAATGTTATCCGCTGGTTTGTTTAGGAGTTATTAACGAAAAACACGGACCAATCAGAGCGCGACCTAGACGCGAGTTGGCACAGTCGGCCAATTGACAGTTGGCGCGCCGCGCGCCTGGCCGACTGTGCCAACTCGCGTCTAGGTCGCGCTCTGATTGGTGGTCCGTGTTTTTCGTGAATAACTCCTCAACAAACCCGCGGTATACAACACAATTCCATAATTTCCGTTTCCTTTGCAGGCTTTGTATGCAGTCTATAGCAAATCGAAAGAAGCAATTAATACTCCGTGCTGCATAGAAGACATTTATAGTTTAATCGAAGGTTTCGTAAATGCGTGTTGTTTTCACTTGTGGATGAGTCTATACAATTAGTAATAATGTTGATGAACATGAATAAAATTCAAAACATGTACAATCTATAATATATTCGTCTAAAGCGGAAACATAACAACTTAATTATAAGTTTGTTCGTTCTGTAATTACTAAAGTTTACTTTTAGATGTTAGAATTATCAATATCATTACTGAGAATTTTATAATTCTGCACTTTTGTTAAACGTAATTTGTATAAAAGAATATATTTTCTTGTTAGAAATGCGAGTCTTCCTACTTATCTATTTCTCATTCACTTATCTCTTGCTACCTCCAAACAGAATAAAATTAAAATTCAATAAAAATCGTAAACCTTTGACATAAACAAGCTTCGACACTATTTGAACCTTCAGAGCAGGCCTGGCCAACGCGCGGCCCGCCGAGCGATTTTATATTTCTATTGAAACTTTTGTCATTGTTATAATGCGCAAGTGCGACTACGAACCAGTGTCGCCAGGTCGAGAAAATCGAGGGGAATACAAGTACCCCCTCTGTGATGACCAGACCAGTCTACGGCACGGGCACCGTGGTCTACGGTCTTAGTGGAGGACGTTGGAGTGTGCGTATGGTGCTGGAATGGGATAGTGGAAGAGGAAAAGGAGGAGAGTAATTGATAACCATTTGGTCATCAACACTGGTGCAGTGCAGTGTCGCCAGATCGAGAAACTCGAGGGGAATACAAGTAAATCAGGGGATATAGGGATAAGTACCCCCTCTCTGATGACCAAAGCAGTTGCGCGACTGCGCGACCAGAGTCTACGGTCTTAGTGGCTGGGCCGGATTAAGCCCCGTAGCAGGAGTAGGAGTAGCAAATGCTACGGGCCCCGCGCCATACAAACAATGGCCGATACATGAGCGCCTGTCTATGCCAGGGGGCACAGATAGTTTTCCTAAAAAAAAGCTCATTCATTGTGGTTGCTGCAAAGCTGCGCTACATTTACACACGAGCGGCCCTGATGCAAAGCCTTGGGCCCCGCGCTTGCTTAATCCGGCACTGCTTAGTGGGGGACGTTGGAGTGTGCGCATTAGGCTGGTCCTTATTTTTCGACCATGAAATTTTATAGGAATGGGGTATTTTATGTTTTTCGTAACTTCAACGTCAATGAGGCACGTCTTCCCCTTATCCGATCAACTTCATCTTTTGCAGGAATTATTTTCTTTCTCAATGGCACAATTTTATTGGGCGTCGTGAAAAAATCTCGCAAAAAAATTTCACCCTGTATAGTTGAGGTCCATCCTAATGAGGCACGACTTCCCGACGTCCGATTGCTCTAAAACTTTGGATATATCATTTTTTCATGAAAAGGAACAATATTTGGTGGGGGGGGGGGGGGGGGAGCCGAAAATCTCGCAAAAAAATTTCACCAGGTATAGCTAAGGACCACCCTAGTGCGCATTGCTGGAATAGGATAGTGGAAGGGGTAAGTAGGGGACTACCGAGCATCCGTTTGGATGCAATCTGGTCAGTCTGAAAGAGATGTCCATTCGGGCAACTTCTGGCGACATTGCTACGAACTCCACTTCTACATTTGATATCAACGAACGCCAAATGTTACTGAAACGATCGGTTTCGTTAGGCAACCATCGGTAACTTTCATCTGTAATTTGAATGCAGTTATGCAATAAAGAACCAATCCACACATTTTTGCTCTTACAAAGTAATGTAGGAGAGTGGAATAATGACGCCGAACGGCGGGCAGCGGGTTGTCTGTGAGGGGCCGATGTGCCGTTGTTTTGCGAGACAAACGCGAGAGAGTTGTACGATAGGAACACGAACGGTGAGCACGTGCATCGCCCGCACATTTAATTTTAACTATAATTTTAATTCTAATAATAAACAAATATATACAGGGTGTTCGGTAACTGGTGGTACAAGCGAAAAGGGGGTGATTCTACATGAAAAAATTAGTCGAAAATATAGAATAAAATTTTTTCATGTAAGGCTTTGTTTTCGAGAAAACCGACTTTGAATTTTCGCCGGGTACGCGTGCTCTTGATCACGTCTTGTTATAACAGACTGACCAGATTGCATCCAAATGGATGCACGGTAGTCCCCTACTTACCCCTTCCACTATCCTATTCCAGCAATGCGCACACTCCAACGCCCCCCACTAAGAACGTAGACTGTTCGCGCAGTCGCGCAACTGCTCTGGTCATCAGAGAGGGGGTACACATTTTTGCGTGACTCCCCTCATCTGGTCACACTGTGTTATAACAAATTTTACTGTAGATCATTGTCTCGATTGAAGTTTATGTTGATAAACACTTCTAGTGTCACGGAAATGTTTATTTTATCTGTCATCGTTTACCGCTAAACACAGATATTGTAGGATAAGGACCGGGATGCATGTATTTGGGTATGTGTGTCTGTATGCGTGAGTGACCGTTGGCTCTCGTGAATGTCCGTTGACAAATTGACGATCGACCAACGCGCTGAAGTATGCATGTGTGCATATGTATGTGTGAATGTCCGTTAAACAAATGATTGCAAAAAAAGGCGATCGGCCGAGGCTTCTTGGGCAACGCCGCACAGTGGGAAAAAGTGACTTGCCTTGCTTCAAAAAGAAATAACTTTCGATAGAAATGAGTTAGAGCGATGATTTTTTTTTTAAATTAAAGCTGAAACTTTGCAGAATATGGGAAAAATAGGGAGATTACGGTACGAACGGTTTTTAACCTTGATAAAGTTTGTTAAACTTTCACAATTTCCAAAAAATGTGGTTTCTGCGTTACCACGGGCAGAAAAAATTTTTTAAATTTTTTCTATATATCATTTCCTGTAGATTTTTTCACGCTGATTTCAAATCTGGTCTCAAAATTTGTCTACGACCTCTGGTTTTTTCAATAAATCGATTTTTGTGACAAGAAATTAATGAAATCATGTTTTCGTTTAAATGATTTTATAACACACTAATTTGAACATTTGTAACATCGTATTCTCATATATACAACACCATATAAATAATAATAATAGAGTATTTGAATGTTTTAAGTTACGAAACACATGAAGCACCTCACATCACGTCATCACTTGACGTATCGCTGACATTACTACTGGCACTTTCTGCAGGCTCTGTGTAACTGTAATGTATAATAATATGAATTAGATATGTATTGTTCATAATTATACTCTTATTTATAGAAGAAGGTGAGTACTTAATCTTTTTAACTTACATATTTTCATCGACGAAGTTTCTAACTTCTGGTGCAATTTGATTTCTTCGATAGAATTGTAATCGATCTTTTATTAAGATCAGTGATATTTTAGGATCGGTTAACTGTACTGCTCGATTAAAAACGTCTAACAATCTGTTTTTTCGACTATTTTGTCTGGAATGAAGAATCATATTCTTCCTATAAAGCTTATGCCATGACTCGTTCGCATCCTCTGAATAGTACGCTATTGGCAATAGAAACTGCTGTGCTATTTCGCAACCATGTTTTAATAATTTATGCAACGTTGGGCTCATTCGAGCCCATGGAAATAGTGTATAGTGGAAACAATACGTCTGCCAACAGAACTGTTCAAGCTCTCTTATTTTTAAAGGCTTCTTACACTTAAACACTAACAATATTGTCGCAATATTTTTGACAAATTGAACATCAATTTCCAGAGCTTCTGCAAATAGTGCTGGTTTTTCGAAGCATCTTCTAGCGACATTGCCAGTGTTTGTTGTGCCATGCCCTTGTAAAGAATATTGATGCAGAAAATAGAAATGATATGAAAATAAACTTTTCTATCGATTTCAGAGCAATTTGAAGAAAGAAAAATGATTGTAAAGAATAATATATATGCCAAGCTTGGTGTTCGAGTAGACCAAGTGTTACAATGGCATGGCACAACAAACACTGGCAATGTCGCTAGAAGATGCTTCGAAAAACCAGCACTATTTGCAGAAGCTCTGGAAATTGATGTTCAATTTGTCAAAAATATTGCGACAATATTGTTAGTGTTTAAGTGTAAGAAGCCTTTAAAAATAAGAGAGCTTGAACAGTTCTGTTGGCAGACGTATTGTTTCCACTATACACTATTTCCATGGGCTCGAATGAGCCCAACGTTGCATAAATTATTAAAACATGGTTGCGAAATAGCACAGCAGTTTCTATTGCCAATAGCGTACTATTCAGAGGATGCGAACGAGTCATGGCATAAGCTTTATAGGAAGAATATGATTCTTCATTCCAGACAAAATAGTCGAAAAAACAGATTGTTAGACGTTTTTAATCGAGCAGTACAGTTAACCGATCCTAAAATATCACTGATCTTAATAAAAGATCGATTACAATTCTATCGAAGAAATCAAATTGCACCAGAAGTTAGAAACTTCGTCGATGAAAATATGTAAGTTAAAAAGATTAAGTACTCACCTTCTTCTATAAATAAGAGTATAATTATGAACAATACATATCTAATTCATATTATTATACATTACAGCTACACAGAGCCTGCAGAAAGTGCCAGTAGTAATGTCAGCGATACGTCAAGTGATGACGTGATGTGAGGTGCTTCATGTGTTTCGTAACTTAAAACATTCAAATACTCTATTATTATTATTTATATGGTGTTGTATATATGAGAATACGATGTTACAAATGTTCAAATTAGTGTGTTATAAAATCATTTAAACGAAAACATGATTTCATTAATTTCTTGTCACAAAAATCGATTTATTGAAAAAACCAGAGGTCGTAGACAAATTTTGAGACCAGATTTGAAATCAGCGTGAAAAAATCTACAGGAAATGATATATAGAAAAAATTTAAAAAATTTTTTCTGCCCGTGGTAACGCAGAAACCACATTTTTTGGAAATTGTGAAAGTTTAACGAACTTTATCAAGTTTAAAAACCGTTCGTACCGTAATCTCCCTATTTTTCCCATATTCTGCAAAGTTTCAGCTTTATTTAAAAAAAAAATCATCGCTCTAACTCATTTCTATCGAAAGTTATTTCTTTTTGAAGCAAGGCAAGTCACTTTTTCCCACTGTGCGCCGTACGAAGAGCGCTCAGTCTTTTGCGGAACAGCCTATGGAAAGGTCGAAATAAATTGTTAAAAGCCTCCTTGAGCATTTACTCTCTTACAACATGATCAAGTGGGTGCGTACCCGGCGAAAATTCAAAGTCGATTTTCTCGAAAACAATGCCTCACATGAAAAAATGTTATTCTATATTTTCGACTTATTTTTCCATGCAGGATCACACCCCCCCCCTTTTTACTTGTACCACTAGTTACCGAACACCCTGTATATTTAATTTAATGATATATTTATATATTTTATTCAATTTAAAACATAATTTTCTACATTATTTATAGATATTATTAAACGGATTAGCATGAAAGTATAAGGAATAGGAAATCGTGACCATTTGCACACGTAAGAATTATATATTTAATTTACATACTATTTACATACTATCTACATACTATTGTATTTACATTCTATTTACATACTATCTACATACTATTTACATACTATCTACATACTATTTACATACTATCTACATACTATTGTATTTACATACTATTTACATACTATTTACAAATTGTCTACTAATAGTTCACACGCCGATGTTCGAGTTATCAGACGCGTTCGACCACTCGGGACTTCCTTCCAAAACTGAATCGGTATGTGATCCAACTCGAAGAACCCCTCTTCCTCCCTTATCGTATGGCGAATAAAATTTTGCCAATTTTCGGAGGATATATTTTCAATGGCACCATCTACAAGTTGACGGACATCTGCCAACTTGTACGTAGTATTCCACGCCCTAAAATATTCTTTAACTTTTGCCCATGCAAGCTCGATCGGGTTTAATTCGCAGTCTTAAGGTCGATTCATACATGCGTCCGAGAAGTCGTGCGCTGTTTTTGGGGTCTCATACACGCACGATCCGAAGTTTCAGGCAACTTGAGAAGGGTCGAGATGGTCGAACAAAGGCCAAGTGCCGAAGATCGTGTCATTTGCTACCCTAACCCCAGGGGTTCTGAGAACTGTTTACTCCCCTCTACACCTCAGGAGATGCCTATGCCGAAGCCTCCGAGAGATCGTAAGGCGTTCTCCTCGAGGAATACTGTGTCCCATGATGGGAGTCCCATATTATCCGATAATATGGGACTCCCATCTCGTACGACTCGAAGGCAGAATATAACATTTATTTAAAAAGCTATTACCTAGAACTTTTCAGAGTTTGTCGTGCTAAATAGGTGGGGAATACGGTGTTAAGGAATTTAAACGTTATAACAAAAAAGAATAACAATTTATTACTATGGTTACGAAAAAGAAAGAATATCATCTGACAATCTGTACGGTGAAATAATTCGTCAAACAACTCCGGTGGAGGTTCTGAAAAACATTGCCGTCCTGAAAAACATTGACGATGGACGCGCAGAAAAATATAAAAATAATATTATTTACTAGTAAAATACGCAATAATTAGAGCAGTGCCTTATGAGATACCCGGGTACTCGGGTAAGCCATGAGATACCTGGGTAAACGAAAATTACCCGAGTACCCGGGTATCTCATGACATAGTCGACTACCCGGGTATCTCATGAGATAGTCGGATACCGGGTATCTCATGACATAGTCGATTACCCGAGTACTCGGTTCCAAGGATTGAAAACTGTTACGATATCGGTTCCGGTTCTCGAAACAGTTATCAAGAACCGAAATGATGTTATAATTGTTACTAAATAGAATATCGGTTCTGGCTTATCTTTAGATTATTTCGATTCTATAACTGATATTTTTCGGTTCTGGATTTCGGTTCTGTCCTTCTGTATTCTGTATTGTGTTCGACCTTATATACTTATTATTTAAGTAGTTATTTATTGTTATTTATAGTTTAACAATTTTTAAATAAACAAATTTTCATAATTTGTTCCTATAGTCACTCTTTGAATTATTATTTCAATCATAATTTATTGTAAGAATAACTGTTTAAACAAATACCTTTTTATACTTTGTTTCCATATTCCTTATTTTAATTATTCTTTCAATAATAATTTATTGTTATAATTATTGTTTAAACAAATACATTTTTATAATTTGTTTGTATATTCATTATTTGAATTATTATTTCAATAATAATTTATTGTTATAATAATTCTTTAAACAAATACATTTTTATAATTTGTTTCTATATTCACTATTTGAATTATTATTTCAATAACAATTTATTATTAAAATAATTGTTTAAATAAATAGATTTTTATAATTTGTTTCTATATTTACTATTTAAATTATTATTTCAATAATACTTTATTGTTATAATAATTCTTTAAACAAATACATTTTTATAATTTGTTTCTATATTCATTATTTGAATTATTTCAATAACAATTTATTGTTACAATAAGTGCTTAAATAAATAGATTTTTATAATTTGTTTCTGTATTTAGTATTTGAATTATTATTTCAATAATAATTTATTGTTATAATAATTCTATAAACAAATACATTTTTATAATTTGTTTCTATATTCATTATTTGAATTATTTCAATAACAATTTATTGTTACAATAATTACTTAAAGAAATAGATTTTTATAATTTGTTTCTGTATTTACTAGAATAGAAATACTTTATTTTTAGCCTTCCGGCCATAAAACGGAACTCGGTTTACAATTGTGCCTTAACTCTCTCACGCTTCCATACCTTTCCGAATCCACTCATACACTCCACTTTGCCCTATCATTCTCCTATCCTTCTCTCTATTCTGTTTTTTCCTTTTCTCCCCTAGCTTCCTCAGCCAATCTATCGCTTCCTGTGACCCCCTCTCACTTACTATTTCCTCTAAGAACGGGCCCCTTTCATTTCCCTACAATCCCTTACCATGTGTTCCAGGTTCCCGAAGCTATCCTCACAAAACTCACATTTCCTATTTTCCTCATTCTCCCAATACCTGTTCCATCTTTCTAATGACCCTCTTGCCTGTGCTAATAGCTTTTGACTCCCGTCCTTCCCTTCTTCTCTCAGGTAAACTGGTAGCTCTAACGTTCTTAGGTATTTATATCTTTGGTTGAATCTTGCATTATGTATCTTTTCGTATTGCACTTGCTGTTGTACTTCCCTGCCTCTTCTTCTTAGCTCTTCTGCTAACTCTTCTCCTCGTTCTCTCCTTTGCTGCACTCCTAACTGGCTTAGCCCATTCCTTCTTAGGAATTCCTCTCTCCTTTTTGCTGTTTTCGTTATCAGCGTCCTTTCTTCTTTTTCCCTCAGACACTCTATTACCAGCTTTCTCTCATCCCCTTTTCTCACCCCTTCCTCAAATCTCCACGCTCTTACTCCAGTTGTTATTCCGATCTTATCTCTTTTCGTCTCTTCTAATACTATGTATTCCGGCGTTTGCATGCTTAATCCTAGGACCCATTTTATATACCTGTTTTGTACCCTCTCCACCTCATTTCTTTCTTTGTAACCCCAAATCTCCACTCCGTACATTAAGACCCCTAAAACTAGCGAGTCAAATAGGTACATTCTAAGTTTGTAATTATCCTTGAATTTTCTCTCTCCTATACCCCACGTCTGGTTAAGCACCACGTTTGCCTTTCTCACCCTTTCTCTGATGTGTTTTGTTAACCCCCCATCTCTCTGCACTATTACTCCTAAATACGTAAATTCTTTTACTGCCTCTACTGTCCTCCCCCTCCATTTCCATTTAAGTTTCCGTCTCCTCCCAGTACTTTTCCCGAATTCCATTACTTTCGATTTATCCACATTTAGGACTAGTTGTTTTTCCTCTAGATATGTTTCCAGGGTTCTCATCATCTCCGCTAATGCCACTGCTTCTTTCGCTACCATCACCACATCGTCCGCATACGCCAGTGACCAAAATTTTTCCTCGCCCACTTTTAGTCCTCCTGTTCTGTTCCTTCTAAAACTTTCTTCCATGTCCGCTATAAAGATCGTGAACAGGGTCGGGCTTAAGGGGCAACCCTGCTTTACCCCCTCCCCTGTCCAGAACTCTCTAGTCTCCCCGTCTTGTACTTTTACCACACTTCTCGTTTCTTGGTATATTTCTTTTACTCTTTCTATTAGTCCTCTCCTGATACCACATTTGTGCATTTGCTCCCACAGCTTGTTTCTCTTCACCGAATCAAAGGCAGCCTTCAAGTCCACGAAGAAGGCATACATTTTTCCTTTTTTCTTCTGTACTTCCCTCTCCACTATATGCTGTAGTATGAACGCGTTGTCCATCGTTCCTCTCCTCTTCCTGAAGCCTGCCTGTGATTCTGGTAGTATTTTTTTATTCTCTACTTCTTCCTTCAGTCTTTCATTCAGTACTGCTGCGCATATTTTGTATGCCGTACATAGAAGGCTTATACCCCTGTAGTTCGATGCCTTTTCTTGGTCTCCTTTTTTGTGTACTGTTGTGATGCACGCTTTCCTCCAATCTTCTGGGAACCCTTTCCCTTCCCACACCTTTCTAATTAGTTCTACTAACTTTGCCCTCGTATTACCCTCAGAGTACAACCATGCCTCGTTTTGTATATTATCACCCCCTGCCGCCTTTTTCTTTTTCAGCTTTCTTATCTGTATTTCTATCTCTTCTTCTGTTACTTCCAGCTCTTCTTCTCCCTCTATCAGACCTTCCCTCTTTTCTCCCTCTATCTTTTCGTTTGCTCCATCCAATAATTTTTTAAAATGCTCTCTCCATTCTTCTTTCCCGATTCTGTTACTTATCCTTATATTCTTTTTCCTCTCCTTGTTTATATACGCCCATATCTGCTTCTCAGTTTTTGCCTTTCTTATCTGTCTCAGTTCTTCCTGCTTCTTTCTCTCTCTCTTTTCCTCGCATATTCTCTTGAATTTCCTCTTTTCTTCCAAGTATGTCTGTCTCTCAGTTTTTCCCACCTTCCATTTTGTGTATACTCTTTTCACTTTCCTCTTATGTACGCTACATTCCTTGTCCCACCAATATTCTTGTCCTATCTTCCATTTTCTTTGCTTAAACCTCTTCTTTTCTACTTTTTCTTTTACCACTTCCTTTAGTTGTGCCCATATTTGTTCAGCTTCCTCTTTCTCTTCAAAGATTGCCTCTCTCGTGGCTTCTTTGTATCTTTCTATTGCCTCTTCACTCCAGCAATTTACTTCTCTTTCCATATTCTCCTCCTCCTCTTTGTCTCTCTTTTCCGATATTTTCACCTGCACGTTCAGCGGCATGTGATCCGATTCTACTCTCTCTTCTACCCGCATCTCTTCCACTTTCTCTAGTCCCTCTTTATTAGTTATGACATAGTCAATAACTGACGCCCCTCTCACTCCTACTTGCGTATATTCTCCTCCTTCGTCTCCTTTTACATTCCCATTTAGAATATACATTCCTCCCTCTTCACACCATCTTAGTAGTTTCTCTCCCTTTTTATTTATTACTCTGTCCCTCGACCTTCTGTCATTTGAGTCCTCCTCTTCTTCTCCGTCATATATTTTTCCTTTCTCTCCTATTCTGGCGATGAAGTCACCCCCGACGACCATTATCTCAGCTCCCTGGCTCACTTGCTCTGCATCTAATATTGGCGTTATCTTCTCCATTCCTTTATTGCAGTATACTGTCCAGATGTTCCATAATTCCTTTTCTATCTCCATCCTTATTCCTATTAACCCCTCTGTTTCACTTTTCACTTCCACTATCTTCCAGTCGTCTCTTACGCCAATCAGGATTCCCCCGCTAGCTCTTCCTTTTCCCCTCTCTCTTCTTGCTGGTTGGTATCTCCATTCAAATCCTTTTGCTAGCCTTGTCTTCAGTGTCTCCCACCTTTTCTCTTCCAACCACGTCTCTGTTAGTCCTACAAAGTCGAAGTTCTCTATATATTTCCAAAAATCCCTATCTTTCTTTTCAATACCTGCTACGTTCCAAAACAACAGCCCCCCTTTCCTCTTCTTCAACCCCACTACTTCCCTCTTATCCTGTACTACTTGTATTTCTATCTCTCTTACTCCTTGTCCCTTAGCTCTTTTTCCTAGCTCGACTCCCGCCGAAAATCCTTCCTTTCTTCGATTTCTCTTTTTTCCTCATTCCAGTCAAAACGTTTTCCTTGTATCCATATGCTTCTATATCTTACTCTGGCTTCTTTTCCCTCTCCCCTTTCCTTTGCTGCGATCTCTCTCAATCTTGCTTGTACCCACCTTTCTTCTTGTGTCATATCGTGGTCGATGTATACTTTACCTAAATCTATCTTCCCTTTTCAGCTCATTATTTCTTGTTTCATTTCCCAACTTTCTAGATTCACTATCACTACCTTTATTTCTTGCCCTCTTCCTTTCATTTCTATTTCTTTTATCCCCCCCTCTAATCCAAATTTTTGTTTAAAAAATTCTTCCACCTTCTTTTTTGCTTCTACTCTGTTGTAGCTTAGCCCTCTAATCAGTATATTATTCCTTTTCTCTCTTCTTTCTTGCAGTTCCATCTTTCTTTTCAGCTCTTTCACTTCCTTCTGAATATCATGTTCTGCATTTTTCACCTGGCTCTCTTGTTGATCCTCCCCCGTGCTTTTCCTCCTGTCCTCATGCATTTTCTTCTCTACTTTCTCCATTACTTCTGCTACCCAAATTGTTTTCTCTTTATCTCTTTTTCCTTTCTCCTCCAAATGCATTTCTTCTGCTTTTCTTATCCTCTCTTCCACTCTTTTTAGTAGTTCTTCTTCTTTCTTTCTCCACAAGGTTTCCAGTTCATCTATTTTCCTTGTCACTTCTTTTACTTCTGCTTCTACTTTTCTTTCTAATTCTTCCCGTCCCTTGTTTATTTCCTCTAATACATACTCCATTCTGCTCGCTATACCGTCCCACGATTTCTTGTGCTCCGCCCATAGCTTTACAATTCCTTTATGTTCTCTATTATCTCCCTCTCTTGGCGGAGTTTCCTTGCAATCTTTCTTTTTTTCTTCTACTTCCTCATCACTTTCACAGGAAATATATGGACCTTCCTCTAAACCTCCTTTTAGGATATCTGTAATTTTCCTCTGTCCTTCACTCCTATGTTTCATATATTCGCTGACTGTCAGTTTCCCTCTTTTTCTTTTATTCCTGTTTGGTTCCTCTTCTCTCTTGCCTCTTACCCCTCCCTGTATAGTCTCTCGACTTTCCTCTGTCTCTTTCCTATCCATTCCTATCTACTCCGTCCGGCACGTGCACTCTTCTAACCTATACCTTCACCACTCTTTCTGGTTCCCACTCTTCTACACTACCTATAGCCTTTTTCTTCTCCTACACTTTTCCCGTAAATCCTTTTTTACTATCTCCCTTCTCTCTACCTGCTCCTTTATTATAATTTTGTACTTTGTTACCCTTACCTTTCGTTTCCGAACGCCACGTGCACGCTCCTAACCTCTCACTTAACCTCACTTTCTGTATCCCACTCTATTATCCTACCTATCACTCACTTCGCCAACCACACTCTTTTCCGTAGGCTTTTTGTACTCACTCCCGTCTCCCTACCTACCACTTTTTTATAATTTTCACGATTTGTAACACTTTATCCGTTATATCTATTCTCTGTAATCACACATTGAACCATTCACTCATGCGCCCTCTAACCGAGTCCTTCTGTATTTACTATTTGAATTATTATTTCAATCATAATTTATTGTGAGAATAACTGTTTAAACAAATGCGATTGATATAGTTTTTCGCGCTGATTCTGATATGTCCTTAACTTTTGGCTTGCACTTACAGTTTTTGAAAAAATTGAATTTAAAAAAAAGACATTTTTCAATTTCGAACTGTTCGCGATCGCGCTCACCACAGCGAGGTGCCGTTGTCACGCGCTCCCCTCGCTCCGTAATGACGTCACCCACCGAACACAGTCTCTCGCGAGAACGTCCCGCGAACCGGCGTTCCCCACCGTCGCCCTTCTCGTGATCCATCGATCGCTCACACCAATCCGCGATCCTGGATCATCGCGTGATCCTCGCTCGGCCTATCCGCGATTTCCACGAATTCGGACTCGCGCTGTTTCCGAGAATTCGGTCGTCATTTTTCACTCATTCGATCATTCGCTCTAATTCTGTTCAGTCGATCATTCTTCTACGTTCGCATCACATTCTTTCAAACGACACGTTCTATATTAACGATTCTGTCTTCGCGATTGTACAATTTCAACTACAGTTCAAATACAGTCCACATTCTCTCAGTTCAAATCCTTGCTTCTCTTCGCATCCCATTTTTTCACCGTCGCGCACAGCGCTGTGCGTTTCCACCGGCTCCTCATCTTCAACGGATTCCGTGATCGTTCGATCCAGTCCGCTACAAATTTTGGTCCTTCGAGCCGGATCGGCAGTGAAAAAGTGCGTTCGCAGTCCAATCAACCATCATGGGCTTTCGATAACCCGTTCGACACCCGTTTAATACACCGTTCGACACCTGTTCGATACACCGTTCGACAACTGTTCAATGTTCCGTTCACAACGCGGGTTTGTGGCCAAATGATACCATTATACTATGACATAGTCATTAAATCCATGTCGATAACGACCTCTGTGCATAGGACTATCCTTGTCTATAACGACAAATCCATAGTTTTGCTGCCAACATTTTGCACACAGTTCGTTAAATTGTCCAAACGTCATATCGGTATTTACATGATCATTATACACATGGCGCAAATTCATACTATCCTGTTTGAATAGTAGTAGGAGATTGGTATTATCGCGAATCAGGTGCTTTGGAATTCTTGCATATGATTGACAAAGGTACAGACTGTCCACTTTTGAATGTCGACCCATGGAAAAGTACTCTCTAATCACATCTTGCTTGTCACATGCTACATCATCAAATATAAATATAGAATTCGGTAGAGCTTCGTTAGGTGGAACGACATCGGTATTGTGTGAAAAAGGAAAGTAGCCAATATTTTCTACGGATGAGAGCAGCTTTTCTAAATACTGATATTTTGGCTGTTGCAACGACTTTGAATATACGTGTACGTTCTCAAATCGCATACCGTTGGGACTTTCCAACATGCTAATGACTACATTAGTCTTCCCGCAATTGGAAGGACCGCACACTATACCGCGTACAGTGTTAGGTAATAGCGGTCCATGTCGTAGAACATTTTTGGTAGTATTATCAAACTTTCTGTCTGAGATTACTCGAATTTTCACAGGTTGCCTAATGATCTGCATCGCGACTGTTGTAATAATAACAGATAAGTGTGGGTATGGGGAATATTTATACAAACGTTGCCCAGAGATATCAATCAGTCTAGAAATGACTTCCATACTTGTAACACATACATATGCTCATCCATAGACAACATATGAAAAAAAAGATTGTTACTCATGCATACGCCGACGTGGAGCAGGACTTCTAAATACCCTGATAAATAAATTGCCGTTTGAGTTACATATATCCGGATATCAATTTTGTGGACCTGGCACACGGTTGCGCAAACACTTGGCTCGCGGTGATCGCGGTATAAATCCATTAGACTCGGCCTGTAGAGAACACGACATCACATACTCTCGCAACAAAGATTTGACGAATCGTCACAAGGTAGATCACATTTTAGCTGATCGAGCACATCGTCGCATATTTGCGAAGGACGCTACGTTAGGTGAGAAGATAGCTGCGTCAACTGTTTGGGCTGCGATGAAAGCTAAGACGATGCTTGGGATGGGGATCAAGAAAAAAAAGAACACTGGTAACGGTGGTAAGAAGAGGCGAACTCTACCTATAGCAAAGCGGGGCGGTTTCCTCCCGTTCCTCTTACCTGCATTGGCTGCTATAGGGTCGTTAACTGGTGGTGCTGCCGGCATCGCGAAGGTTGTGAATGACGCTAAGGCTGCACGAAAACAGTTGGAGGAAATGCAGCGTCATAATCATGCTATAGAAGGTCATGGACTTTATCTCACACCTTATAAGAAGGGTACCGGTTTAAAGAAAAAAACTAGAGGGATATTGTTGCTCGCTCGCTCCGCTCGCTCGCGAGTGAGGTTATTGTTGCTCGCTCGCTTCGCTCGCTCGCGAATAGGGTTGTTGTTGCTCACTCGCTTCGCGAGTTCGCGGTTCGCGGGTACGACTGCTCTTGCGAGAGGGTTATTGGTACTCATGGCTAGTAGGGTCTACAGCTATTAATGTTTCATATTTGGTGTGTGACTCTTGGAGAGTCACACAAAGAACTTCCCGATTCATTAGTTGCAGGATATTATTTATTATCATTATTTAGTGTACATTTTAAGAAGATTATACGTTTTCAGGGAAGTTCAATAGTTTTCTACTTATCAAAATGTTTGCTATATGACGTCGCATTAAACCAACATCGTATGCTCGTTGCTCGCTTGGTTCCCTGTTATAGCATAGTAATGTTGCAAAATAAATCGCAAATGCTCCACAATCAAACGCATTGTTTTGATATTGTACTCTGTGAAATATATATTATATTTTTTCTTATATTTATACAGGGCATTCAGATAATCTATTACATCATGGTTCAAATGATTAGCATTAAAACTATCATAAATGTGTACATTTCCGTTATCATCAGATCTTGTGCAAATCCAATGTCCTACTACCTTTTTTCCAATTTCACCAGTGTATATTATCTGAATATTCGTCTCATGTTCTGGGATCTCTTGTAAATTACTCAAAAAAGCTCGAACGTAATCAGTATCTTGAGCAAAGTTGTATATTCCACGCTCGTTTAGATTTCTGTTCATAATTTCGTGAAATAAATTAATATGTTTATCTCGTAAATAACAATCAGGTTTTATGACTTCTTTACATGCGGCTGTTTCTAAAGCATAGTTTAATACATCAATCGATGCAGCTGGACAGTCGTTATAAAAAAGTACAAACCTATGTACGTCGAAAAGTTAGTAGTTCAGGAGATATTTCAATTTAAATAATGCTAAAACCCCATTACTATCGTACTAAGACGTTACAATAATAAGTAAACGTTAATGTCTGTCAACGGTGCGTTCTACCGATGAAACGACGTACGTAGTTTGTTGAATAAAAATTTGCAGGTAACAATTCGTTTTGAATAGATTGTATTATCAATGGTTGTAATATAAATTAGTTTACACACTCATTAATATTCTTTGAAAAGGTATTGTCGCCAGTAGCGATGATTAACCCACTCTTGCATTGGAATAACTTTCGATTATTCCACGGGGTAAAATTAGCATCAGTTTAAAAAAAAAATTTTTTTTAAATTTAAACAAAATTAAAAAAATTTTTTTGTAATTGCGTTTGTTTATTCGATGGAAAATGTCCATCCTCTCGTATAAATTGCATTGTTGAATGAACTTCTTTCGAAAAAAACTAAAAAAAATAAAAAACTACTTGACCAAAATGGACCAAAATCTAATCAGCTCTAAGTTACAGCGGGGCACATCGATTGCATCATTCATTATTCTGATCGCGTTGTTACTTTTTCAGAAAACGTTAACGAAAAATTTGATGACATACAAACGGCCATACGCACCCCCCCCCCACACACACACATACGAACATTTTGCTGAAAATAGTCTAAAATGACTCCAATGACCATGAAACGTGAAGATCTGCTAAAAAATCGATTTTCGATTTTCGGGGTGATTACAATAACTTCCCTATAAAATCGGGAAGTTAAAAAACAAAAAAATTCACTCTATGAAAAACTAGGGATACAACCAATGACAAATGGGCAGCTTGAGGATATAGGAAGGAAAAATATACCACATTTTCGCGGAGTATACATGCGCGATAGTCTTCCGACAAGAGCAAATGTAAATGAGAGTGGTATAGTAAACTTGGATGAAAGCATCGGTCCCGGTACACATTGGGTCGCATACGTGAAACACAATCATAGTGTAAAATACTTTGATAGTTTTGGTAATCTACGACCACCTGCGGAACTTATTGCATACTTCGGATCCTCAGCAAAAATTACTTACAATCATACACGTTTTCAAAATTTCAATCAAACCATATGCGGGCAACTGTGTGTAAAATTTCATGAGGAAAACTCATTATAAATGCACATTATCGATACATACATTTTCATTATGTGCTTTAAACCTTTCGTATAAACATGACACCTTCGTCGTTGACACTAACGTTAACGGGTAAGAGCAGTACGCTCGCAGTGCAGTACTTTCCCCCGGTAGATTTGAGCAGTCATGAATATGAATTGGGCCTCGTGGATTTTGAAACGTTTAACACGATACCGAATGTCGATGTTCGCAATAATAAATTTTATTTCGGAGAAAATGATGCTGAAATTGTAATTCCCGAAGGATCCTACGAACTGGATGCAATCAATAAGTACCTGAAACGGGAAATATTGCGACGATATCCCACCAGACATGATTCGGGGAACAACGACGAATACCCTCTCATCATACGTGCTAACAATAATACGATGAAGAGTGAAATATACTGTTCCTATAAGATTAATTTTGAAAAACCCAATAACATAGGATCACTACTTGGATTTTCTACAAACCGTATTCTCCCACCTAAAATGTGGTATGAGTCTGA
Source organism: Lasioglossum calceatum (assembly GCA_963966675.1). NCBI lineage: Eukaryota > Metazoa > Arthropoda > Insecta > Hymenoptera > Halictidae > Lasioglossum > Lasioglossum calceatum. The sequence goes on from OZ016542.1 coordinate 254,244, forward strand.
CGCTCCTGTGAATATTATAAGCATCAACGTGATTAGAGTGGAATGTAGCATAACAGCTGGATCATATAGTAATGATAAACCCGTACACATTATTCATGAATTTTCACCTAGGGTTCCTCCTGGATATAAGATCTCAGAAACTCCACCTCGAATCATTTATCTTCCGATCGTCGTGCGAAGAATAGATGATTTAGAAATACGTTTGGTGGACCAAAACAATCGTCTGATTGATTTTCGTGGAGAAGAAATCACGGTTAGACTGCATGTAAAACGGCGAGATCCACGCATCTACGAATAAGTGCTGTATTATGCTTGTGTATAACAAAACGGACGAACCTCTAATCGCAGCCGCTACAAAAAATACGTTCATCGACACAGTAAGTCGAACAAATTATCACACAGCACCATCGTCGAGGAAGAAGAACCTGAGCTTGCAGAACATACGTTTTCTACAATCGTTGGGATTTATTGTAAAGCAATAATGTCCGACATTTTCGCCATTGGCAATACGCCAACCTCTGATAATCGTATAACTAAGATAGAAGTGCACACATATAATCCCTATGCAAATACTACTCTCGGAAATAGTGATGAAATAAGGATACCAATACATCAACAGGATCTGTATACGCTACCGTGTGAGAGTTTCTTGTACATTGAAGGAAAAATCATTTTAGCAGAGGCTCCACCTCAAGGAACAAGCAACAATGTTATTCTCGATACTTTCATGTTTGATGAAATTCGATATGAACTAAATGGAGTTGAAATAGACCGCTGTAGAAATCCTGGAATAACGACCTCGTTAAAAACACATGTGTCCATCTCTCCTGGAAAAAGTAAAGCATTGGCCACCGCAGGCTGGCATCGTAAACTGGATGGCGCAGATTTCAATTTCTGCATACCATTCAATATGCTATTTGGCTTTGGTGAAGATTATAACAAGATTACCGTTAACGTGCGTCAAGAGTTGGTCTTAATTCGATCACGAAACGATCTAAACGCGTTGAATGGTTCTAGTACTTTAAGACCTAAAATCGAATTATTCAAAGTTCAGTGGCGTATGCCACACATAAGTCTGGAAGAAGTAACCAAATTGTCATTACTACGCATTCTCGAGAGAGGGCAAATGATACCTATGAGTTTTCGCTCTTGGGATCTATACGAATATCCACATTTGCAAACAACTACGAAGCATACGTGGGCGATAAAGACTGTAACACAATTGGAGAAACCCCGTTTCATCATATTCGCATTGCAGAACGATAGGAAGAATCAATTGCAGAAGAGTGCTAATCAATTCGACGATTGTAAACTGTTAAACATACGGTTGTAACTAAATTCCGAATCGTACGCATACGACGACCTAAACTTGGACTTTGAAAAGAATAAGTATGCGATACTTTATGACATGTACACAAGATTTCAAAACTCATATTATGGTAATCGATCCAGTGAGCCGCTATTGGATGAATTACAGTTCTTATCACAGGCTCCATTTGTGGTCATAGACTGCTCTCGTCAAAACGAGTCTGTCAAAAGTGCAACCATTGATGTGCGCATAGATTTCGAGTGCAGAGATAATGTGCCTGTGAATACAGCTGCATACTGTTTAATCATACACGATCGTATAGTCGAGTACAGCCCGTTGACCAACGTCGTGCGCAGAATACTTTAACAAGCGGTGGGTGATGACCCATGTAACGTTCGTCGATCTACAAGGTTTCAAGACGGGGCAAACGGTTTCATTGTAAAAGAAGTAGCCATTTTACGAGATGGAAATAAACTATTGCACTGGATATTCAAGCCACCATTTGAATTCCATCGATTAACTGCTACTGAAGCATGTCAGGTTCGATGGTTAACGCACAAACATCATGGAATCGGTTGGGCAGATGGATATGTTCCATACAAAACAGCCGGAAGTTGTTTGAAACTGGCTCTGGAAAATACGCAGCAGGTCATTGTCAGGGGTTTGGAAAAGAAAAAATGGTTATGGAAATTAACTGGAATAGCTCTTGATGTGGATCTGGAGGATGTGCCAAGATTATCGTTAATGCAAAAGGGATTGCATAGATGTGCATTCCATACTGGCGTATGTGCCATGGAAAATGTATTTAAACTGTGTAAATTATATACTGATCGACAAGAACCATGTTTTTGAATAAAATGTATTATTTAACAAATTTTTTTTTACTAGAACTTCGCTTATTTCTTCCCATATACCAAATAGCGTCTTAAATGCTGACACTACAATTTTTGCGAGTTTCCTGTTCGTTTCTAAGGGGTATCATATTTCACCTATTCGTTGCTGAGGGGTATTAAGGTCAACCAAATAGCGTCTTAAATGTTGACACTACAATTTCTGCGAGATTCCTGTTCGTTCCTAAGGGGTATCATAAAAAAAATATCAAGGTCAACCAAATAGCATCTTAAATGCTAACGCCGCAGTTTTTTTGCATGTGCCGAGATTCCTGTTCATTCCTAAGGATTATCATATTTCATAAAAACAATATCACACATCCTGTGGTCTCCAAAAAATGTTGACACTGCAGTTTCTGCATGCCTGTTGTCCCAAAGCTGTGACTTTCAAAAACTGGAAAGAATGAGGGGTTAGCGAGACGCTATGAAACGCCATTGTCGGTATGGTTGACAAAGTGTCAACACGTCTCTGGTGACGTCACTTCCCGCAAGCTGATGTCACTTCCTCATGACCTCCCAAAAATGGGGGGGGGGGGGTAAAAAATCGAGCAATTACCTATTAATAATTAATTAGGGGGGAGACCCCCCTCCACCATGGGGGGGAACCACCCTGGTCCAGAACCGGCATAGTCTTACTACTCCCCTGTCATGTTTGTTCCCTGTGCGATAACGGCCGAGGAAGAGTCGTTGCCGCCGCTCAATTTTGTTTTCTTCGCCGCAGGCGATAGCTGAGACTGTTTACTCGGCGGTGACCGATTGAAGGTCAGTGGTTCGGTTACGAGAGGTGTCCCCGATCCGACGTTGGGAAGAGACACTGAGTTTGAACTCAGGGGAATTGAGATTGGAAATCCCGCAATGAGATTATCCTCCACGAAAACGAACGGGGAGTGAGAGTCGTCCCGAAGAGAAGTTGATGGTGCGTCGGCACCAGCATCAATAATTTCTTTTTCAGGACCCAACGGTTCACTAGAAACCGGGGGGGGGGGGGATTTCCCAAGAGGAAATCAAATAGAGGATCAGGCTCCGTAACGACTAATTCACCGAGCTGTGCAACTGAGGGCGCAGAGAATGATCGAGGGAGAACAGAGATATTTTCGCCTACATTGGGCAAATCTGTTGCCGCTAACGGTAAAATAGCTGGTTGAGATAAACACTCACCATGTTGAGAATTTTTATAATCCGTGGCAACCAAGCCAGAGGAACCAGAACCGGGAACTTCGGTGCCAGTGAGCTGCTTCCGAGACACAATTTTCACTTTCTCGACTTTCGACACCGTCGAGAGGACTAATCCCGGAGTGAATTTACTGTTTACTCCACTGTTAGTCAGTGGAGTTCTCTTAAAGGTTGTAGCCTTGCGCCTCACATACGGGCGCTTGTTAAGGCTTCCCGGGGGGCGGTTTTCCGCCACCTGCCCGAGAGAAGAAAAACAAACCCACTACTGGCTACAATGATCGCGCTCGCGACGAAGGCGACGTATATTGTGCCACTAAAGCTTCACTTCCGTGCCACAGAATAATACAAGTTTACAGGAGCAACAATACCATGCGAGATGCTACTAGGAGGTCTAGAAACACTCAGAATTGAGAACAGCAGAGAAACCCGACAGAGAGACGTCCGTACTCAACGGACGATACAACACGAATGTGTCTCCGCTTCCACGGTGTTTTTTTTTTTTTTTTTTTATAACATGAGGCAGAAGGCCTGTGCCTAGTGGCTTTTGTGCCACTTTACCAGGGATGAGATAAAGAAAGTATAATGGGTTGGTATTACCTACGTAAAGTAGAGGTTGCATCTATGCAAGAGAAGAGTACTAGAGGGTTGAAAATTTTCAAAAAACCCAATTTTTATGCGCATGAGGTGCGCGGGGAGAGGCCGTATCCAGAGCAGGACGGATCCAGCTGTGGATTTAACAGAATTTCGTCGGAGGTGAGCCGACATGGCTCATGCCAGTGTTGGCATGAGAGAGAAAACAAGATGAGTAAGTTCTTAAGGGATGAATGGAGCAGGCCCGTAGGCGGTCCAATAATGAAGTATATGTTCGAATTTGACAATGAACGATGAGAGAAAATATCGAGGTTTGTTAGGGATGAATGGAACAGGCCCGTAGGCGGTCCACTGATAAATGTCTTTCGAGTGTTGATGAACGATGAGAGAAAATATCGAAGTTCTTTAGGTATGAATGGAACAGGCCCGTGGGCGGTCCACTGATGAGTACAGGATGACGATGAAAAGAAAGAAAATATCAATTTCTTAGGTGTGAATGGAGCAGGCCCGCAGGCGGTCCACTATTAACTGGTAAGGCTCGTTGCCATCACGGAGGACGGTGATGGTGATAATGTAACGGAAAATTCTTTTTGATCCGATATGGAATTTGCGGAAGGTTGAATTCCCCTGTGAGGTGGACAAGCGAGTTGAGGTGCGTGTCAACCTGATATCTGTCGATGATGTTGGTGCAGAAATCCAGGATGCTGGGAATTTTGAGCGTTTCGTTGAGTACGCGCGTAGGAGTACGTGCGTGCAGTCCAGAGATGATCTTCAGAATCCGTGATTGAGCACGACTCACAATCTTGAAGTTGGTGGTGGCCGCTGCTATCCATAGGTGAAGTCCGTAGGTGAGAACGGATCGAATGCATGCTTTGTACAGGCTGAGTCGAAGATTTCGATTCAGCGGAGACGACGGAGAGATGAGCCTGTGGATGGCTCCCGCTGCAGCCCGCGTTTTGGAAACCCGATCGAATATCGCTTCCTTCCACGTGAGTTTGGGGTCCATGATGACACCCAAGTATTTGATTTTCTCCTCCCAGGGGATGCCGACATTGTTTATCGTAAGCTGCGGGATGTTGTAGAGCTTTTTCCGCATGGTAAATAGGATTGCCTGGGTCTTGGATGGGTTGACCAGGAGTTTCCACGACTCGAAAAATTTGGTCACACGATTCAGATACGATTGCAGGATGGTCACTGCAGTGCGTACGTCCTTGTGCGGGCAGAAGAGAAGGGTATCGTCCGCATACATAGCTAGGAGTGCCCTATCGTCTTTCGGAATGTCGTTCACGTAGATGTTGAATAGTGTCGGGGCCAGGATGGAGCCCTGGGGGACCCCAGCCGAGATGGCAAACATTGGAGAGTCAGAGCCATTTATGGAAACGAAAAGTTGCCGGTTAGTGAGATAGTCCTGAAGTAGCTTGAGCAGAGGCGTTTCGAGGCCAGCTATGCCGAATTTATAGACCAAGGCCTTGTGCCAGACAGTGTCAAACCACTGCCTTGCGTGCGGAAACCAAATTGCTGCTCGATTATGAGGTTATTGCGGTTAATGAAATCAAGAAGGTGCTTCAACATGCATTTCTCGAGGACCTTCCCCAGAATCGAAAGTAGGCTGATCGGGCGATAGCTGTCCGGTGATTTATGGTTTTTGCCAGGCTTAGGGATAGGTACCACTTTGGCTATTTTCCAGTTGTCTGGAAAGTAGGCGAAACGATAGCATGCCGAGAAGATATAGTACAGTTGGACAATGACCCTGTGGCCAGCATGCTTAAGCATGGGGGCTGTGATTTTGTCGCAGCCGGGAGCTTTGTTATTTCTAAGCGATCTAATTATTTCAGCAATCACTGAAGGAGAAGCGATATTACGTCTGGAGGGGTCCAGCGGACAGTTAACTATAGTCTGGTGGTAATCATGGATGCGGCTGTTGAGCATGGGGTCCGGGGAGACCGTTGCAGTGAAAGCGCTGGCAAAGAGTGCGGCGAAAGTGTTCGCCTTCTCTCCGTCCGAGATGATCGGAGTGGGCGAAGAGGGTAAGGTAAGCGGCGGGTATTTGGTGCGCGTACCCGTGATAATTTTATAGTTCCGCCAAAAGGTGGGATCAGCCTTGTCAACCTTGGCGAGGTTCCCTCTAAAGACTTCCTGCCGGTAAGCGCTGGCTCTTTGCTTGATTTCTTTCGAGATCTGCTTAATTACTGCCGAGAAATAAGAGCAGCCAGACCTTTGCAGATCGCGGCGAAATTTCCTCCTCAGTCGAACCAAGGCCGTGAGAAGAGGGTCGTCCGGAAGGTGGGGACGGGAGGATTTGTCCTCGTAGATGGTCGACTTCCGGAGACACGCCCTAAGAAAAGATGTCAGCGTTCTCACTAATGAATCTATTTCAGCCTTGCAGCTAGGATATCCCGAGATTTTCATCTTGTTGGTGAGCAGTTTATACTCTCCCCAATCGTATGTCCTAAGTACGGTTGGAGAGAACAAGACGCCCTCCTTTGGATTCAGAACAAGAGGGCTGTGGTCAGCTGGGAGCTGCTCAATCAGCTCACATGAAAAATCGCACGTCATGTCGACGAGGAACAGGTCGAGATATGATGTGGTATTCTGCCTGCGAAAAGTGGGCAGCTGGGAGGTGAAAATTCTGTATTTTCCTCTTGCGTTGTGTTCGTACAGAGTTCTGCCGTTAGCGTTGGAGCGGGGGTTGCCCCAAGAAGCATGCTTGGCGTTGAAATCGCCGCCGATAATATACGGTTGTCTAAGCCGTGTGAGCTGATCTAGAAGACTAGAATTCAGGATGGTCTGCGGACGAATGTAAACTGCAGCGAGTGTAAGTGCTGGAGAGCAGAGTCTAACACAAGCAACTTCGACCCCGATTAAATTATGGATGTTGAAATCAACGATTTGGTAATCCAGTGAATTTTGGATTAGAATCATCACCCCTCCTCCGCGCCCCAGGGTGCTGTCGGAAGGTCGATCGGACCGGATGACTTTGTAGCCAGCTATGCGGAAATCTTGGTCGGGACTGAGCCATGTTTCAGTCAGTATAGCTATGTTTATGTGGTTTTGTTGGAGATAAAGGGCCACATCGGTCTGTTTGTTGATTATGGAATGTACATTCCAGAGAAGAACTTTTGGGTACCGGTTTCCTATGAAAAGGATGCGGAAACCTGCATAAAGGCAGCGAATTTCTCCGATTCTGACCTGCACAGCTTTAATTTGGCTAGAAGAGTTTTAGCCGCGGCGAGAATTCTATCCACATTGCATATGGCAGCAATTTCCCGGAAGACATGCATGGTTTCCTCGATCGGTGAGGAAGATAAGTTTGGAGGGTTTCCCTGAGGGCCTAGACTAAAAGTAGGAGCGTCTTCGTTGGCTGTTGGGAAAGTCGCTCTCTTGGGTGCAAGCGCACTACTATAAGAGACATTCGGTCTCGTCAGGGCTGTTACGGCCGATCTATGCGGGTTGCCAGGAGCAGAACCAAGCTGAGAGAATACCGGAGGAGGTGGATTCCGTTTCGCCCGCTTTTCCAGGTAGTTGACAAGAGCAGGGCACTTGGAGTAATTGGCGGTGTGCTCGCCATTACAGTTTACGCAGGTCGGCTTGGTGACCGTCAGCGAAGCGCAATCAGATGAAAAGTGCGCACCGGCACACTTGACACATTTGGGCTCGTAGCCGCAGTTTGAAGACGAATGACCGAAGGCCTGACACCTGAAGCACTGGGAGTGAGAGGTGCGGGATTGGAATTTGTCCCAGTACACTCTGGTGTAGAAGAGATGCGCCACTTTTCTGACGCTGTTGAGGGTGACCCCATTAGGAAAGGTCACTTTATAAACGCAATAGAGTGACTCACTAGCCCTATTCCCGCCGATGGGGATGCAGGAAACTGGGTTGAGGCCATGATACCTCATTTCCTCCTTCAGCTCGTCAGTGTCCATACGTGGAAGCCCTTTAAGAGTGGCGGAAAGAACTTTCTCAGAGTTCAGAGTGAAAGTGTGAAAGGGGAAGTTGGCCTTCTCTAGTTTCCCTTTTAGGTCGAGGAAATGCTCGACAGTGTTGAGTTGCACTCTAACTCTGGTGCCGAGAAATTTGAGTTTGAAATCCCTGCCGTAGGACTCGGTCAGGGATTTCGACAGGCGCGGCATATTGCCATCAAAATTGGCAATATAAAGCGGTGGAGGCTTCGCGACGGCCTTCCTAGGCTGTGCTTTAGGCGACAACGGTGGTGAAGGTGTCTGTTTGTCGGCGGATGAGCCCTGACGATTTTGAAGGGCCTGGGCAGCAGGGCCTCGGAGAGAAGGGCCGGCGTGACGAATGTTTGAGGCGTTAGTGGGTACGTCACTCAGTGTGCCTTGGAAGGAGCCAAGAATGTCAAATTTGTTAGCCGTCGTAACGGCAGGAATCACCTTCGAAGAGGACGAGCCGTGACCAGGCATGTTTACAGAATGGTGTTTGTTCACCTCCGGGTGAGCACTAGAGTTTGATACAATCGGTGCCTTCAAAGGTGAATGCGAAGGTTCACTTGAAATTTGATTTGTTGTTCCCAACGGATTTTCAGCCGTCGGAGCAGATGAAAATGCCGGCGCATCCGGCGCAGCGAAAAGCAGGGTGTCGAAACCGGCAATCAGATCCTGATTTTGGCCGGGATTGTTCAGAGAGTACGAAGAATACGAATATGGAATGTGCTGCTGGAGCTCAGCAGCAGAGAAACTGGCCGACGGACCCGCGGCCGTGGCCACAGGTTCACCGACGGAAGGTAAATCAGTCGAAACTGGTAGACGGTTCTCAGAGGGAGAATTTTGTATGGAGTATACAAAGTCCTGACTAGTGGGTGCCGGATGAGCGACCGAAGGTTCAGAGACGGAGCGGACTAAAGCCGCGTAATCGAAGCACTGGGTACTTACGAGCGGAAGATTTTCCAGCGGGGAGAGAATCCGAGAGGAAGCGTCAGCATCGGCGGACACGCTCACATCTACGAGCGTGTTTAGGGAAGGCACAGAAGTGGAGGGAAGATCCCTCTTCGAAACGATGGTCACCTTGCCCGTTTTCGCGGCCGTCGGAATCACTGCGTTCGGCGACTGCCTCGTTGGAGCTCCACGGTTATCCGTCGGAAGCCTCTTGAACTCGGACGCCTTGCGGCGCACATAGGGCCGCTTGAGAACACCGTCGGGAGGGCGTTTAGTCGCCACTCGCCCAGAAGGGGCTGGTATAGGGGCCACTGCCCCCGAAGGAAGCACACAAGGAGTGCACTGTTTCACCCACTAGTGCAGACACAGAAGATTGTCCTAGCGAGAACTATGGAAATCGCAGGAGGGCTCAGAGAGCGGCGAACCAGAACCGTAGAAGAACACGCACACCGAGTCGAGCCGAGAGACGCTCGCGCGAGAGAGTGACACGAGTCGTGACGCACCGAACCAAAAGACACGGAGCTACGACAAGGCACGTCCGATCACGACGGCTGTCAGACAGCGAATCCAGCGAATCAATGTCTCCGCTTCCACGGTGTTTTGGAGCGCCTTATATAGTGAGCGAAAGCGCGGACCATGGAGAGTGCCCCTCTCGGTCGCGCGGCGACGGCGCTCCCTGATTGGCGCGCGCTCATGTCGGGCGAGACGCGATTCGCGACGAGTCGATGCCTCGTCGCAATATCTTGAAGACCGGTTCAAACTTGGAAATAGTTTTTGTCATATTACATAGAGGAAGGTTCACTGAAAAGATCTTTACTTATTAGAAAGTGAGACCTCCTGGGACCTGAAAGATAACGCATGTCAAAGATACAAATTTTTAACGATTATTTTCATTTTGCTCAGTATTTTTTTTAGATATGTTATGTATCATAATTGTCAACGAAAAGTACGATTTCTTATCAATAAAGCATTCATTTTGATATAGAAAAAAATTCAGGGCAAGAAATTGATCACAGTTATCAGGACACTTAATGTCGTCGCACACTAGAACGCCCCGCCTGCTCTCAGGCACCACCCGCCTCCGCTTGTTTTGGGTTTCTTCTATGTAGTTCATAGTTCTATGTTTTACATCACGCATGGGCAAATTTTTGCTCGATCAGAGGCATTTTCAAGGGATATCCCCACTTCTCCCGGCCGCGCGTCTCGCTCCCCGTGGCGGCCGTAGTGCCGCATGTCTTGAAAATGCCTCCGATCGAGCAAAATTTGCCCATGCGTGATGTAAAACATAGAACTATGAACTTCATAGAAGAAACCCAAAACAAGCGGAGGCGGGTGGTGCCTGAGAGCAGGCGGGGCGTTCTAGTGTGCGACGACCCTTAAAGGTGCTTTTATGCCGAGGTCCGCGCGGATTCGAGTCCGCGCGGACTTTCGTCATAAATTTCGGGCGGGTCGACGGGCCCGCTGTGCGTGGCAGAAAAAAAGGTCACGTCTCTTCACGGTTCGTTTATGTAAACATCAGCTTCCCTCTAGGGCGATAGGATACCTTCATAACAGAGGGCACGTCGACCCGCCCGAAATTTATGACGAAAGTCCGCGCGGACCTCGGCATAAAAGCAACTTTAAGGGGGTAGGATACCTAGAAATCTAACTAGAAAATCAGTGTTACGAACCTCTGTGCAGAAAAAGAATTTGGTAACACTGAGAAACACGCACTGCTTGATGCACACGAGATGGCGTTGCTTGCCATTTCCAAATTCTATGATTCTATTCAGCTGAAAATATGAAAATGCATAGATTGACTGCGCCACGCTTTCACTGTGGCATACATAAGTATGTGTCAGCCTGGTGTCAGCCTAACGATTCACTTTTGCTATGATTCCATGTGGATTCCACGTTGACAGAACCGCTGTGACCTACCTACAACCGTATGAAAATGTATAATTATATTATACATATTGTATTTTTTATTATATATTATATTGTTATATATTATAATAAGTTTTTTGTATATAAAAAAGCCCTGGCCAACCCAAATGGTTTCACGGGCCACTTTGATGACGCGTAACGTTATATGTAGCGGGCCGCACTTTATGTAGGTAAACATGCAAAATGTAATACAAATAAAAAATGAATAAAACTTTATTGTTATACTATGGTTCAATATAATTAAATCTCGAGTTTTTATTAATGAGATATTTGTTTATCCTTTCTTTCACTTAATTTTTGTAAATCTATATTCATGTTCGACATTGCACATCTTTTGTTAGCTGGTTTTCTAAATTGGCATGAAGCACGTGAAGAACTCTTTGTAAATTTCATATTCGAAAAAAATGTAAATATATGAGGATCCAAAAGCATTTACTAATATAAGTATTGTAAATATTAATTTTCGATATGGACGCAAAGAATTGTTTCACTTAATTGTTGCACTGCAACTTGATTATATTATAATTATAAATCGATTATATTATAACAACAACACTTAATTTATTTAATACTTTTTGTATACATACAATGAGAAACAAAAGTTTCAATAGAAATATAAAATCGCCCGGCGGGCCGCACAAGCGTGGCGGCACTGATCCCCTCCGATGACAGTAATTACTGTAATAGCGTTTGGCTAGTTGGGGATCCTGAATCTTCACCATATGTATACCAAAAACGTCGCATTCGTCGTCGACCCTCTCCAGTCCCTCCAAAATTTCGTCGCATATGCGACAGCTTTGTTAATCTGCAACAATAATTTAAGGTTTCTTCAGGTAGATTCGAACAACCATTTTTGGCAAAAATGGGTGGGTGTAATTTCAAACAATGCAGAGATTAAAAGAGCTCAAGAACATCAACGCATTTCTGGCACCTTAGTAAAACCATTATACAGAGAAGTAAATTCCTATTTGGTTCTTATGTTTTGCAATTAAGGTAAACAGTTTTTATGACTCACAGAAGTACACCGCAAGGTATTGAGTCTCTTCAACCGATGTTTCCAGCATCACTCTGGTTATTAATTCGATTCTGTCCTCGGTTTTCTGGGTGATCAGCCACTGTAGAACCTCTTCCTCCACTGCTAACTCGCCTGGTTAGAACAGCACATAAGTTAGACAAGAAGACGACAGAACTAGTCATTTATTGGGTTGCTTATGATGAAATACAGACCTTCGAACACATTTGGTATTTGGTTCTTGAAATATACTAACACGGGAAAGTCAGTCACTCCATAGTCCTCTACAGCCAAACTTAAGTTGTCCCAGTACCTGTAACAGAAAGTCAGAACGAGCTGTGATATATGCGTCTACCAAAAAATGTAAGTCGATGAATGTTATTTACCTATCTTTATGCACGAATGGGGAGAAGATTTGTTGAGATCGGAACTAGACTCTGGAATCAGTAATGGGTGAAAGAACGGACCGCAGCAGGGTATAACTAAGGTAGCGTTTAATGAACAAAAGGAGAACTTATACATACGCGCCGGTGACAAAGAATATACTCGGTCGAGCCAGCACGTGTGGCGGAACGGGAACAGTATGCGATGCTGCGGACATATAAGAGCGACGAGTAGCGGTTCGAACAATCGGTAGCGGTTACATAACAGTCGCAGAGGTAAACAGAAGATAGACTGCCTGTCAACGGCACGTTACCCGCGTCTCGTGTCGCGGAATCACCTGCTTATCCCGCGAGGTGGGGGGTACCGAGACGACGGTAACCGACGCGTGTCGTGGGTCACTAGAATGCGTGTCGTGAGTGCTAGAATGAGAGCATGCTACCGACTCGGTCGCGCCAGCGGTAGTGGTAAGAGTGGGGATAGCGGAGGCATGTATCTAGGCGAGGGACGGAGACGTAAGGGGCCACTTGAGCCGTTGAGCCGCACCGTCTGGCTACACTGGTCGTGACCAGGGAAGCCAGACGGTGCGGCTCAACGGCTCAAGTGGCCCCTTACGTCTCCGTCCCTCGCCTAGATACATGCCTCCGCTATCCCCACTCTTACCACTACCGCTGACGCGACCGAGTGCTAGAATGAGAGCGGTAGCATGCTACCGACTCGGTCGCGCCAGCGGTAGTGGTAAGAGTGGGGATCTTGGCGAGGGACGGAGACGTAAGGGGCCTGGCGAGACTCGCAGCCGCGAGACTCGCATCTGGCATCCCTGGTCGTGACTCGTCGTGACGACGGTTCGGCGAATCGGCTCTGTAACGGGTGGCCGGAACATTCTCACCCCCTTGCCGTGACGTCGTTTCGGCAATGAACGCGGGCCGTGTACATGCAGGCCGTGGGTCATGACGCTGTTTGTTTTGAGTCGACCGGCAGTCGGCATAATTTGACAATCGGCCGCTTGAGTGTTGTCGTAGAAGTCCGGACGGTGACGACGCGGGTGATATCGTCTTTCCCGGGATGGAGTTCGGTCACGCGCGCGAGCGGCCACTTGGCCGGAGGAGTTCGTTCGTCTCGTACGAGAACGAGATCACCAACTCGGAATGGTTCCGACTTTGTCTGCCGTTTCGACGCGGCATGGAATTGCTGCAGGTATTCCTTTGACCACCGCGACCAGAAGTGGTCAAGGAGCTGGCGCAGCAGTTGCCATCGTGACAATCGAGATCGAGGCGTGTCCGCGAGGTCCGGTTCCGGAATGACATTGAGCGCGTCACCTATCAGGAAGTGACCCGGGGTGAGTGCCGACAGATCAGAGGGGTCGTCGGACAATGGACAGATTGGACGCGAATTTAGGGCGGCTTCGATCTGTGCGAACAGTGTCGCGTATTCCTCGAACGTGAGTGGGGATTCTCCTATTACGCGGCGAAGGTGAAATTTGGTAGATTTTACCGCGGCCTCCCATTTGCCGCCGAAGTGGGGAGCTGAGGGAGGATTGAATCGCCACTGTGTTCCGAGGTTCGCGAGACTGGTCGCGATCGCTTGAGATTCGTGCGAGGCCCGTTTGAACATTCGACGCAGCTCGGCGTCCGCGCCGACGAAGTTCGTGCCGCAGTCGCTCGTCAGTGTACTGCAGATGCTGCGCCGTCCTGTGAATCGTTTATAGGCTGCTATAAACGCGTCTGCCGTGTAATCTGAGGCAAATTCGAGGTGCACTGCTCCGGTGGCCATGCACACGAAAACCGCGAGGTAGCCTTTGAAGATCTTGGCTCCGCGGCCACGCGTCGTTTTCCATTGAAACGGGCCCACGTAGTCCACCCCGGCGTTCACGAATGCACGCGCGGGAGTGATGCGTCGCGCCGGGAGCTGTCCCATCACTTGCGTACACGGACGAGCTCTGTGGCGAGCGCACGTTACGCAGTGCTTGATGAAGGATCGTACTGGTTGTCGACCGCCGACGATCCAATACGACTGCCTTACCGTCGCAAGTGTGAGCTGTGCGCCCGCGTGCAAGGTTCGCCAGTGCGCTTGGGCGATTATGAGCGAGGTGAAAGTGGAGGATCGCGGCAAGATTATAGGATGCTTCTGGTCCGCGTAGGAGGCCGTTTGCGTCCGCGAAGGGCATCAACTTGACGAGAGGACTCGACTTCGGTAGCGCGACACCGCGTTCTACGGCTTGCCTTTCACGTGAGAAGTGGGCCCCCTGAGTTTGTCGGATCCAGAATAGACGAGCTTGTTCTAGTTCGGTGGTCGTGATGGAGTCAGCAGGGCCGCGATCCGCTCTTTGCACCTTCATTCGGCGCACAGCTCGAAGACACAACGAAGTAATGCGTAGTAGTCGCGTTAGGGACGAGTACCGTTCCATTAACGTCCACGGCGGCGTCGATGCTGCGTGTAACGCGAGTGGTTTTTCGGGCCGTTTCTCTACGTCGATACCGGGTTCAGGAGATAGAATCTCCGTGGGCCAGGCGGGAGAGAACTCTCGTAGCCACCCGGGCCCCCGCCACCAGATGGAGTCGATCAACAATTGCGGAGAGACGCCACGAGACGCTAAATCCGCCGGGTTGCATGTCCCAGGGACATGGTGCCAGTACGCGTGCGGTGTGAGTTGATGTATATCCGCGACGCGATTCCGAACGAAGTCTTTCCATCTGGAGGGGGGCTGCGGATCCACGCGAGGGCCACGGCCGAATCCGTCCACAAATGCGTTGGAATTTGCTCGAGGTCTAGCGCGGTGCGAATGTGCGCGACTTGTTTCGCGAGTAGAAGCGCGGCCGATAGCTCGAGACGCGGGATGGTAATTGGTTTAATGGGCGCGACTCGGGACTTGGCGGAGAGGAGAGTGACGCGGAACGTGTCGTCTTCGTTCCTGACCCGCATGTAGATTGCGACGCCCATCGCGTGTGTGGACGCATCGGCGAATCCATGGAGCTCGACGCCGCGATCGCGGTCGAGTTGTCCGACCCATCGAGTCAGAGTCAGACGGCGAATTTCCGCCAGGTCGCTGCAGAATCGCTCTCAGCGACGCGAGAACTCAGCCGGGAGCGCATCGTCGCGATGAGGGGCATCGACGGACAATGCTCTCCCGTCTGACGACTCGAGACGCCTTTCTTCCGCGGGAATTAACCCATCGCAGTTGGCGACCCACAAACATTCGTTAAGGGACGTACCGGACGTCGTGCGATGTGACCCGTTAAAGACGACGCGGATCTTGGCCGAGTCACCTGTCCCGCGGAGGACGCCATGGTGCGGTAGGACGTAAAACGCGGGCGTTCTATTCTCGCTTTTGGTTACCATACGCATGTGACCGAGGCGCTCATACTCGGTAAGAAACTCGACGTATTTTTCGCGGAGGTGCGGACGCGACGCGAGAGTCTTTTCGCTACGCTGCAGTATTTGAGGGCCGACGACCGAGAGTCTCCGAGCTCACCGGCGTCTTTCGCGAATGGTAAGCGCACAATGTATCGCCCGGTATCGTCGCGGGAATGGGTGTTTCGGAAGTGTTGCTCACATTCACGCTCGGAGTCAGTCAGCGACATAGCGGGCTGGGCGTTCAGCTCCTCCTGGATCCAAGAATCTCTGGACGAGCTCGTAGAGCTCCCGGTCGATGCCGCATTGGAAGCTGGAGATCACATCGGACGCGGTGTGAGTGCCGACGGAGGAGGTCGGACCGGAAATGACCCATCCCAGCGTGGTGAGCTGGGCCACTGGAGAGTCGTCGTCCCCTCGCCTGATGTCGGGCCGAATGATGCGGCTGTAGACCTCGACGCCGATCACCATGTCGATCGGCTGGGGTTCCAGGTAGGACGGGTCGGCTAGCTGCAAGCCTTGGATATGGCCCCAACTGGCGTGCGGCTTGGTTACGGCTGATGCGTAATGGGTCAGCTCGGGTAATATGAACGCCTTCACCTCGCAGGAGTACGTCTGGGTGAGCGACGAAATGACGACCGTGGAGACGCCCCGGGTTTTCACGTTATGACCCGCACCGATTCCGTAAATGGGCATGCGTGCATGCTGTCGAGGAAGATGCAGCCGCTGGCATATGGACTCCTTGATGAAGGAGACCTCAGATCCCTGATCGAGCAGCACGCGGGCACGGATGCTGTCCCCGTCGGTGGAGAGTACGTTTACGAGTGCAGTGGCCAACAGCATCGGGCGGCGCGACGGCACCGGGGGCGAGGCGGGAGCGATGTGGTGAGCCGTGGCGGTCGGAGCCTCGACTATGGGTTCGGACTCCGGAGATGACGCGGCCGCTGAAGAGGCGCTGGAGGCATCGTGTAATGACGTGTGATGCGGTGAAGTGCATGTCGTGCACCTTTTTGCGCTGCGGCAATCCTTGCGTGGGTGGGTCCCCAGGCAGTTGTAGCAGCGTCGATGTTGCGTGACGAGTTGCTTGCGCTGCTCCGGCGTCCTCGCTAGGTATTGAGCGCATCTTCCGAGGTAATGATCCGCGGTGCATAGAGGGCAGCGGGTCGGCGACGCGACGGTAGCGTGCGATTGAGCGCCGGGTGGTCGAGAGTTTGACACCGTTGTGGCAGGTCTCGCACTCTCAACTTTGGTCAGCGCGCGAATGTGGTGCTCAAGGAAGCTGTCCAGTGCTGAAAATTCCGGATACTCGGTGTTATCTGCGAGTTGCAACTCCCACGCTTTGAGCGTTTCCGGGTCCAGTTGTTGAGTGACCCAAAAGATAACGAACGGCCCCCAATGCTGCACTTGGCACTTCAGCACTTCGAGTGCGTTCAGCACTTGCTTTACCGTGCCGCGGATGCGCTTGAGTTCCGCCGCGGATTCCGAGGTGGCTGGGGTGAGCGAAAACAGCGTGCCGAGCAGGTTGTCGATGAGCGCACGAGTGTTCTCGTACTGACCGACGATGAGTTGCCACGCCCGATCGAGATGAGCACCGTCGACTGGTAGGTTTCTGACCAGATCGAGCGCTTCGCCGCGAACGCTCAGAAGGAGGTAGTGGAACTTCTCGGTTGAGGACAGGCTGGCGTTGGTTAAAACAAGGGACGTGAATAGTGCCTTGAATGATGACCAGTCCTTGTAGTCTCCTGAAAACGTCGGGACATCCAGACGGCGGAGCTTTGCCGACGAGGCAGGCTGCGAGTTGTCTTGATGGCTGACATGAGAATCTTCGGGCACCGCAGGTGGAACAGGTGCTAGCCCTTTCAGCACGTTACATAATGCAGCTTGGGTGTCGACGACCAGCTCCTCAGTGGCTTGACGTAGGCCGTTGACGTAATACTCATGCTTCTGGAGTTCGGGAGTGCAGAAGTCCTGAAGCTTGACGTGATTGCGCGGAAATCGTCCCAGTTACGGAGGAGTGCGTCCAGCCGAGCCTGTACATATTGTGACGGTTACTCGGTGCGTGGAAGGTAGTGCCGCGTCAGTCGGCTGTCCAGGGTCGCGGAACCTCGAATAGCAAAAGGAGGGCGGACCTACAACGGTAGGGGCCGTCGGCGATAGCGAGGGCGTGGCGAAGCGGTCGCTCGGAGTAGCGGTTGCTCGGAGTAGCGGTCGCTAGGAAGTAGCGGCGGCTCGGGATAGCGGTCGCTCGGAATGAGCGGCGGCTCGGAATAGCAGTCGCTCGGAAGTAGCGGCGGCTCGGAATAGCGGTTGCTCGGAATAGCGGAGGCGCTGGCGCTGGGCGTCAGCGGTGCAGCGGTGGAGGTGCGGATTCCCACTCGGCTTTCGCCACTGGGGCTGGATCGGTACCGACTCGGCGTTTCGCCACTGCGGTGGAGGGACTCCCGTCGGTGTTTCACCACTTGGGCCGGATAGGTTCCTGCTCGGCGTTTCGCCACTGAGGTGGAGGGACTCCCGTCGGTGTTTCACCACTTGGGCCGGATAGGTTCCTACTCGGCGTTTCGCCACTGAGGTGGAGGGACTCCCGTCGGTGTTTCACCACTTGGGCCGGATAGAAGGAGGGGATCTTCACGTACTCTTGCATTCGCTCACTCTCGCTTGAAGTCGGTTACACGGTGTCGGTCGGCGTTCGTCGCTATGGACTACTGGACGGTAGACGGTGGTGCACTTCGACGACTTAATGGTGGTTGCCCGGGGTACTTATCCCCGGGCGCGCACAGTTTCTCTCGCGAGAAACCGGTTTGGCGCGGTGGCCCTCTCGCGGCCGCGAGTCGCGTTCGCGGTCTCGCGCCGCGTTTGTCGGCGCGGCGGCCGCGGGGTTCCGGCGGTGGTCGCTGGTGGGGATAGTTTCGCGCCCGTAAGGATGTAACCGTCACATCCCCCTCTTACTTCGGGGCGCGAAACTTCCCTCTCTCGCGTCTACGGGTCCCTGAATTGGAGGTTGAGGACCCCCTCCCGGGTGACCCGTAGATGTAGCCAACCTCCTCGGTGTGGGATGCGGTGCCGTCGGCCGGGGCGTAGCTGGTCCAGTCGGACGTTAAAATTCCCGGGCCTGTCCTCCACTGCGATGGCCACTGCTGGTAGCGGTCGGTGGTCGGTTGTGGCCGTCATCGGGTTGGTGGACGGTGATTCTGGAGCGGTGGTGGGCCTTGGTGGTGTTTCTACCCCTGTGGTTTCCTGGGGTCCGGTTGCCCCGAGTGGGTTCGCGTCGTAGAGGGCGAGGATCTCGTCCAGTTCCCTCAGCTGGTGGAGCTCGTCCGATTCCTCCTGCGTCACCGGTGGAGGCGCCGGTGGTGTCGCCGCTGCTGGCGCTGGTGGTGGCGCTGCTGGTGGCTCTGATGCCGGCTGGTGCGCGACTCGGTGTTTCCCGGTGACCTCGTCGGGGTCCCTTGGCGGTGGTCGGATCCGTTCTGGTGGTCCTCGCCGGGATGGTAGGACGGCCAGTGGTTCTTTGTTTCCGGCGGGTGGCCGGTGTCGTGTCCGTGCTTCTGGTGGACGGTGGGCGTTGGTTCCTCTTAGAGGAGTTGCCTCGTTTTTGCTCCGTGTATGCTCTTGTTTTTTCCGCATGGTTGACGGATTGATCCTTTCGGCAGGTTCGGTGCAATCTATATAGCCGGTGGTATCTTTCCTACTTGCGGGAATCTGCTTCGTTGCGGTGGCCGTCTGGTGGTCGTCTGTTGTACTCGTATTTTCTTCCTCCTGGTGGCATGGTTTCAGGTCTTGTAGGTGTACTTTATGCCGTGCCCCCCTCCCGGCTTGTACGGTGACAACCGTTGGTCCGAGAATCTCTCGGACTTGGTACGGGCCGGAGAATTTTGGCGCGAGTTTGGCGCAGATACCTGCTGCTGCGGATGATAGAGGGTGTTCTCGGCGCATGACCGATTCCCCTATCCGTGGTACCCATTTCCGGCGGCGGAGGTTGTAGTGTTTCCTCTGCGTCTCGGTGGCCCGTGCCTGCGCTGTCCGTGCGAGCTGGTGTCCTTCGGTGAGCCTGGAGATGGTGTCGTTGCGTACTCGGTAGTCGTCGGTGGTGGCCTCCTCTCTGTGCGTCTCGGCTGGTGCTCGGTCGTTACCGTTGGTTGCCAATTCCCGGCCGTACGTTAAGTACGCCGGTGTTTGGCCGGTGGCTTCGTGTCGGGCGGTATTGTACGCGATACGGCGGCCGCTACACTTTGGTCCCAGGTTCGATGGTTGCCGGCGGTCAGCTGATCTATCGTGGTCTTGAGGACCCGGTTGGTCCTTTCGACCGGATTGCATTGCGGGGTGTAGGGTGGTGTTGTCCGCTGTTCCACCCCATATCGCTGTAGCAGCGCCTTGAACTCTCGGCTCACGAATTGTCGGCCGTTGTCGGTGATGGCCATGCGGGGGCAACCGTGCCGGAGGAGCACTAGTTCCTCCATTGCCCTGGTAACCGCCGGGGCGGTCGCCTGCCGGAGGGGCCGTACCTCTGTCCACTTGGTAAACTTATCCTGGAACACTGCGAGCGTGGTGTACCCCTGGCTGGTTCGCGGGAGTGGCCCTATTAAGTCGGCGGTGACAATGTCCCATGGGCCCATCGCCGGGGCGGTGAACATTTCCCCGGCCGGGGCTTGCTGGATGGCCTTGTACTGCAGGCAGCTGCGGCATCCTTGGACGTGCCGGGCTGCGTCCTGGCGCATGCGGGGCCAGAAGTACCGCTGTCCGAGCCTTGCTATGGTCTTTGCTCGTCCCAGGTGCCCGGCGGTGGGGTCGTCGTGCGTTTCTTGGAGGATGCGATTGCGTTCTTCCTTCGGTATGCAGCGCTTCCACTCCCACTCCGGTTGGAGTCCGATATTGTCGGGGATGTGGCGGTACAGCTTGCCTTCGTGGAGCCGGTACTCTGGGTGTTTTCCCGGGTTCTCCTGTACGGCGGTTCGGAGGTGTTCGTACCAGGTGTCGATCGGTGGCTCTACGGGTCCGGCTTCTTCTGGTCGTCGTGACAGTGCGTCTGCTACCAGGTTTTGTTCGCCCCGGCGGTACTGTACGACAAAATCGTACTGCTGGAGTTCTAGGCCCCAGCGGGCGAGTCTCCCCGAGGGGTTGTCCATTTTCTGTAGCCAGTTTAGAGCTTGATGGTCGGTAATTACGGTAAACCGGTAGCCCTCTAGGTAGGGCCTCATTTTCCTAATCCCCCAGACCACTGCCAGACATTCCTGCTCGGTAACCGAATAGTTTCGTTCGGCTCCGTTGAGCGTTCGGCTGGCGTACGCGATGACGCGTTCCTCCCCGTCTACATCCTGTGTTAGGACGGCGCCTAGTCCGCTTTGGCTCGCGTCGGTCTGCAGCGTGAAAGTCCGGCTAAAGTCGGGGCAGGCTAGGACGGGTGCTGTGGCCAACTGGGTCCGCAGTACTTCGAAGGCTTGGTTTTCGGCCTGTCCCCAGTGCCATCCACGGCGCTTTTGCAGTAGCTGGTGTAGTGGTTCGGCGGTATCTGCAAAATGCGGGATGAACCGGCGGTACCACGATACCATCCCTAGAAATCGGCGGAGGTCTTTCGTGGTGGTTGGCGGTGGGATGCCACGTATTGCCTCTACCTTGTCGGGATCGGTCCGGACGCCTTGGCTGGTGACTAGGTGGCCGAGGTATCGTAGCTCGGTGCGGCAGAAGTGACACTTCTCCGGGTTTATCCTGAGGTTGGCTCGGCGCAGTAGTTGTAGCACTTCTCTCAGGTTAGCGAGGTGTTCTTCGAAGGTGGCTCCCAGGATGATGATGTCATCCAGATAGGCGAATGCTCGTGGCTCCATGCGTGGGCCGATGACGGAGTCCAACAACCGCTGGAATGTGGCCGGTGCGGAGTGTAATCCGAATGGCATTACCTTGAATTGGTAGAGTCCGCGCCCCGGTACGGTGAAGGCGGTTACCGGACGGCTGTTTTTTGCCAGGGGTACCTGCCAGTACCCGTTCGCCAGGTCTATCGTCGAGAGGTATCGGGCTCCTCTCAGTTTCTCCAGCGTGGCCTGGACCTGGGGAAGCGGATAGGCATCCCTTTCGGTGACGCTGTTTACCTTTCGGAAGTCGATGCAGAACCGAGGCTTTCCACTGGCTTTCCGGACGATGACCACTGGGGAGCTCCACGGGCTGGTGGACGGTTCAATTACTCCCTCCTTGAGCATCTTATCAACCTCCTCGTCGATGATCGCTTGTGTTGCCGGGTTCCGTGGTGTGTACCTTTGTTTGATGGGCTCGGCGGTGCCCACCCGGATGTGATGTTCGGTGCGGTGTGTGGGGCCTCGGATGGTCTCGAACCGAGGTAACTCCTGGTCGAGGAGTTCCTGGAGTTGTTTCTCCTGTTCCTTTGTGCATCCTAGTAGGCCTTCGGGCCTGTCTACCGTGTCCGTTTCCTCTTGGAATGCCCACCGATGTGTCCCCAAGAGAAGGGTTGCTCCTAGTGCCTGTAGTGCATCGACTCCTAGAAGCACCGCTTGGGAAAGCGTGGGAAGGACCGGGCAGGTGAGTTCGATGGTCCTTCCGTTGACCCTGAGGGCGATTTCGAGCTCGCACTTTAGGGCTACGGAGGATCCATCGGCGATTCGGACGGACAGGTTCCTTTCCCGTGTGTTGGCGCCCTGGCTTCGGCACCATTCCGCTACGTCCTGCCGTATATACGACCTGGTGGCCCCGGTATCTACTAATGCCGCATACTGTTGGTCGTAGACCTCTACCGTGACGAATATTCGGTCGTCGGTGCTGGTTCCTTGCGAGGCATAAAGTTGGGGTATGACCGGGCGGTGCCTCTCCCTCCGGTCTGGTTGGCGTTTCCCGGCAGATCGTTGCACGGACAGCGGGCGGTTGTTCGGCCTTCCTTCCCGCAGTAGGAACAGAACAGCCGTGGTGTCCTTCGACAATCCCTCCGGGTGTGGCCACGCTGGCCGCACCTCCAACAGCATGTAGCGCGGTCGTAACCGCTGCTAACTTCGTTGATGCTGTCTGGCGGTTTCCGAGTTTGGCAGGCTGCTTGCTGCTGTCGTTCCTCGCTTAGTGTTTTTTCGAGCTCTTGTGCTCTGTCCACGAGTTCGTCTATTGATCGGACTTCTGCCTTACGGATGAACTTTTTGAACTCCGCCCGTAGGTTCCTGTATGTCCTCTCCAGACGTTGCTCAGGGCTTAACCCACCATGTCTGCGCATCATTGTCTCCATCTCGTCGATGTACTCCTCTACCGCCTCTCCTGGTTTCTGGAGTCTATCGCGGATCCTGTCCTCCAAGTCCAGAAGCCGCTCCCGTGGCAGGTACCTCTGGTGGAAGTCCTGGCAGAAATCCTTCCATGTTTTCCACTGGTCGTTTTTGTTCCAGTACCACCGGAGTGCGTTCCCCCGGAATACTATTGCTAGACCCGGTAGGAACTCCTCCGGGTCTGCTCCGTACCCCTTCCGGAAGCTCTCCAACTGGTCGAGAAAATCCTCGGCTCCCTTTCCGCCGTCGTAGTGGATTCCCCATTTGCGCATTTTCTCCATCATGGAGTGCGTGGGGTCGGTGTTCTCCTGTTTTTTCTCCTCCTGTTTCGACATCTCAGCGCGAAGGTGTGCGGTAATTCGTGCTCGGAGTTCTTCGACGGTTCCGGTGGAGTCAATTCCTTGTTTCTCTGCCTCCTCGATTAGTTCGGTTTTGCGTAGCAGGTAGACCCAGCCTACTTTGTCGCTCATTCGTGGCCCTTCCGTGTTGTCAAGCCTGTTCGGGCGCCATTTGTGACGGTTACTCGGTGCGTGGAAGGTAGTGCCGCGTCAGTCGGCTGTCCAGGGTCGCGGAACCTCGAATAGCAAAAGGAGGGCGGACCTACAACGGTAGGGGCCGTCGGCGATAGCGAGGGCGTGGCGAAGCGGTCGCTCGGAGTAGCGGTTGCTCGGAGTAGCGGTCGCTAGGAAGTAGCGGCGGCTCGGGATAGCGGTCGCTCGGAATGAGCGGCGGCTCGGAATAGCAGTCGCTCGGAAGTAGCGGCGGCTCGGAATAGCGGTTGCTCGGAATAGCGGAGGCGCTGGCGCTGGGCGTCAGCGGTGCAGCGGTGGAGGTGCGGATTCCCACTCGGCTTTCGCCACTGGGGCTGGATCGGTACCGACTCGGCGTTTCGCCACTGCGGTGGAGGGACTCCCGTCGGTGTTTCACCACTTGGGCCGGATAGGTTCCTGCTCGGCGTTTCGCCACTGAGGTGGAGGGACTCCCGTCGGTGTTTCACCACTTGGGCCGGATAGGTTCCTACTCGGCGTTTCGCCACTGAGGTGGAGGGACTCCCGTCGGTGTTTCACCACTTGGGCCGGATAGAAGGAGGGGATCTTCACGTACTCTTGCATTCGCTCACTCTCGCTTGAAGTCGGTTACACGGTGTCGGTCGGCGTTCGTCGCTATGGACTACTGGACGGTAGACGGTGGTGCACTTCGACGACTTAATGGTGGTTGCCCGGGGTACTTATCCCCGGGCGCGCACAGTTTCTCTCGCGAGAAACCGGTTTGGCGCGGTGGCCCTCTCGCGGCCGCGGGGTTCCGGCGGTGGTCGCTGGTGGGGATAGTTTCGCGCCCGTAAGGATGTAACCGTCACAATATGATTCCGTGATGTTGGCAGCACCCTTCTTTTTTGCATTGATCAGAATGCGACTGATGATGTGGTGCAATTCGAGTTGCAGGGCGATCAGCGAGTTGGCCGTTGACATTTTGAACCGGCTGTTTCGGCAACGAGCGGGAGGTCACACGAGACGCGAGCGCGACACAAACAATACACGCGATCGGGTGCGAGCGGTCACAGAGCGGTTCAAATATAATGGCCGTTAACTGTACTTCGCGGGTAATGGCGCACACGAATCACTACAGCGGTGTCACGACGTTGACTACGATCACCCACTAGTGATCTCAGAGTGAGACGTTGAGAGCCGCCGATCTATCCGGCTCGAAGGACCAAAAAATGTTAAAGATCGGAACTAGACTCTGGAATCAGTAATGGGTGAAAGAACGGACCGCAGCAGGGTATAACTAAGGTAGCGTTTAATGAACAAAAGGAGAACTTATACATACGCGCCGGTGACAAAGAATATACTCGGTCGAGCCAGCACGTGTGGCGGTACGGGAACAGTATGCGATGCCGCGGACATATAAGAGCGACGAGTAGCGGTTCGAACAATCGGTAGCGGTTACATAACAGTCGCAGAGGTAAACAGAAGATAGACTGCCTGTCAACGGCACGTTACCCGCGTCTCGTGTCGCGGAATCACCTGTTTATCCCGCGAGGTGGGGGGTACCGAGACGACGGTAACCGACGCGTGTCGTGACGACGGTTCGGCGAATCGGCTCTGTGACGGGTGGCCGGAACAGTTGCTGATCCTGTACACCCTGGCTTGATCTGAAAGAAAAAAATAAATGTGGGTTTAGTAAAAATTACTCGTTGAGTCTATATTACTGGAACGCCAAAACCGATACATACCTACATTTCCACGATATTCACTGAAATGATTCTTTGCGCTGGGCACTGATCCCCTCCGATGACAGTAAGTTGTCCCAGTACCTGTAACAGAAAGTCAGAACGAGCTGTGATCTATGCGTCTACCAAAAAATGTAAGTCGATGAATGTTATTTACCTACCTTTATGCACGAATGGGGCGAAGATTTGTTGCTGATCCTGTACACCCTGGCTTGATCTGAAAGAAAAAAATAAATGTGGGTTTAGTAAAAATTACTCGTTGAGACTATATTGCTCGAATGTCCATGAAAGA
This sequence comes from Lasioglossum calceatum, assembly GCA_963966675.1. Classification (NCBI taxonomy): domain Eukaryota; kingdom Metazoa; phylum Arthropoda; class Insecta; order Hymenoptera; family Halictidae; genus Lasioglossum; species Lasioglossum calceatum. The sequence continues at coordinate 279,538 of OZ016542.1, forward strand.
TTGTAGCTGCAAGTAAAAATATTATTAGGAGAGTGTAGAGAGTCCCACCACCACCCCCGTCTCATATAGACGGTCCTCTTCACTCTCCGTATACATGCATCTTTTACATACTTTCACAACAGCTCTTTTTCTGCGCCGTGTTGCACTCGCCGGTGCAGTCGCATTGGGCCATAAAACAGCTCTTCATGTGCGCTGTGTTGCACTCGCCGGTGCAGTCGCATTAGGCCATAAAACAGCTCTTCATGTGCGCTGTGTTGCACTCGCCGGTGCAGTCGCATTAGGCCACAAAACAGCTCTTCATGTGCGCTGTGTTGCACTCGCCGGTGCAGTCGCTATGGGCCTTTTATCGACGATTGGATGTACCTTCCTCTCCATCTCCGTCTTTCCTTCTATTTTTTGTTTTGAGTATTCTACGCGTTATTATTTCTGGTACCATATGCTTCTCGTAGAACGTTTTCAATTTGTCTTCCATGTGTGTTGCCCAGAAAATATCGTCTCTTTCAATTAGGTCAACTTTTTTGTCGAGCGGTGACCACATACAGAAGAAAGCATACTGTCTGTTTGTTACATGCAACTGTCCTTGCACTTGGTAATAGAAGTTATGATTTCTATTCAGTTGATCGTTAATAAATGCGTTACGTAGATGAGGAACCCTCTCTAATGCTTCGTCGATAGTCATATCCTTCGCCGATGATGGACATTTGATTTCGACAATGGTATTGTCTTGTATCAGTCCATCTGGTGTCGCACCTAAGTAAGGTATGTTGGAATCAATAAAGAGCCCACAGGGATTAATAGTGACGTTTAAAGCCGTTGCTAATTCCTTCAGGGCGATTTCCTCTTTCTCCTTTCCGTATTCCACGGCTGCTACACGCGGTACTTGTGGATACATAATTCTATCTGTAGTACCCGTTCGGTTTGTATTAGGTCGTAATTTGCATACTTGTCCGAAATTGGATGCAGTTAATAAAGATTTTCTGTATCTTTTCCATTGTTTGCTGCTCGCTTGACCACGAGTTTCAACTTCGATTGCTGATCGCCTCGCTCCCCACCGCCAGAGCTTTGCCGCGAGCTTCTGATACTTTCGATTGTAGACTGCTTCCTCCATATAATCATCATCATGATCTGGTTTCTCCGCATTAGGGCCATAGTCCTTGTCGCATTGTTGTGGTGCTTCAGTTTGGTAGGAGGATGCTTTTGCTTGTTTCTTGTACATCTCCTTCTTTTCCGCTTGATGTTTCCGTTTCTGTTCCAACTTTCGTACGGCTGCTGTCGGTTCTTTACCCATTGCAGCGCTTAATCGACTAAACGTTTCCTTTGTATTGTATTGGATGACAGCAGCATTGACTCTTCCTTCGTACGAGCCTTTTCGTGCGAAATTTATTCGTTTCCCTCCGGTGTATTTGGCTATTACGCCGTTCATACATTCTACTGCGTTATTATCGTATCTGTAGAGTAGACTTGCGGCATGATCGAGGAGCGGCTGTTGTGCTTCTTCAATGCATTTAAGTATGCCAGTTTTTCTCAATTGCGGCATATGATTAGTCTGGTTGCGGTCAGCCCAATTTTTGCAAAAGTATGCGATGTTCCGACACTCTTTGTGTTCCCCGAACACGTGACTTGCTACGTTTCTCATGTCACCTTTGAGATTTTTGACTCGATCCAAAAAGCTCAGGTTTTCGTGGAATCTGTGTTTTGCGGCTTTCTTGTATCCGGCGCGCAGACGGTAGACACGTTCACCTACAATTGCTCTCAGGTCCTTGTGGCGGCCTTTTGCGGCTATTTCCCTGATTTTCTTGCAGAAATTTCGCAACAGGTGGTTCGTGCATTCAATCTTCTCCACTTCTACCCCATATCGTCTATACGGATCAAGATCTCGTATCCTTTTATATACGCTGCTATCGCCATCGGCAATTAATAACGAGTATATTAGGCCGTGCATTTGTACACTACAGTGAAATCCTTTCACGATAGCAGCGCTTTCCATCCCTGTCGAACTTTGATGGCGACTCCAATTCTTGAAACAACGGTGTTCGCGTGGCACTTCCTTCTCCTTCGCCGCTTGTTGGCAAACGATGCAGAACTTGTTCTTCACATCGATGAACAAGACCTTCCTGGTGTAGTATCCAATAATGGCTCCTACTCCAGACAGGGAATTGTAGTTTCCGCCACGGTATGATCTCTTCATCCAGCTGCCATCTGCGACTACTGGAATCATCGGTAGTTTAGATTTCGGATCAATGTCGCCTCTTGCAATGGCAAGTGCTTTTTCTTCTTTCCCAGCAGCTTCCATCTCTTGTTTCGCAGCCTTAATGAAGCCATCGATGAGTTCCTCTTGACATTTTTGGAACGTCTTCTTCGCCATGCACGACACGTTCATGCCACACATAATGTCCTCTAGTTGATTGAAGCCGCCTCCTGTCAGCATTGTTGCGGCAACTGCGCTGTGGTTGATGTCCATAACGTTGTCATTTTTTGGAAGACATTGTATGTTTTTTTTGTACTTGCACTTCTGGCATTGTACCACATAAGTTTTCTCTAAACCTTTCGGATAATATCCAACTATTTCGAAATGTTGGATTCCACAATTCGTTTCCGAGTGTTCTCCCAATTCCTGTATTTGGTTGAAAACATACGAAAAATCGGCGAAGGCTATTCCCTTACTTGGTTCTTTCCCCGGTTGTGGTTTCACAATGTCTGTCAGCTGGACATCGTCTGCATCGGATTCGTCTACCAGCTCTCCAACAGTTTGTCCTTCTACGTATTCCACGTTTTCTACATCTGTACTATCTTCTTCTCCAATAACCTGGTTTTGAAAGTCTTCATTTATCTCCTCGATGATGTCTGTCAGCTGGACATCGTCTGCATCGGATTCTTCGACCAGCTCTCCAACAGTTTGTCCTTCTACGTATTCCACGTTTTCTTCATCTGTACTATATTCTTCTCCAATAACCTGGTTTTGAAAGTCTTCATTTATCTCCTCGATGATATCTGCCAGCTGGTCTTCGTCTCCATCGGAATATGCTTGTTCTAGCAGCTCTCCGACAGTTTGTGCTGCGTATTCCGATCCGTTATCTTCATCGACTCTCGTAGAATCACTTTTACTAACAAGTACTTTGTCTGAGGTACTTGCCTCGGTCACGGTACTTTGACTGACCGTGAAGTACGCTCTATTTTTCAGATTTCTGCACGTAAAAAATAATTACAATATAGTTGTTGAGAATCGAGTAAATTCAGGTTGAGTGTCACTGTACAGGTTGAGTGTCACTGTACGGGTTGAGTGTCACTGTACAGGTTGAGTACTACTGTACAATGCGAGCGCGGCAAGCTAACCGTCGATGCGTGTCAAATAGACAGAGTTTGGCTCTCACTCGAGACACACAAAGGTAAATAAATATCATATATACCACATGGTAGCTGAGTTCAACATTCCTTTTTCCAAATCAATCTCTTAATTCAACATGGTAGCAGAGCGTGGTTTGCTGGTGGTTTGCTGATTCTGCTGATTCTGCTGGTGATTGCAGTTTAAGATTATCCGTTTAAGATTCTTGTAAATCAAGACTTAAATAGAAGAAAATAGAAGTTCGGAAGAGCTCCAGAAGGTTATGGGAACACGTGGAAGTGTAAAAGAAGACGAAGGAAAATTTGGAAAACGCCTTGTAAAGTGTGTACAAAAGGTTATTAAAGTAAATAAAGTGGTAAAAGTACTCAAGGAAATTGAACGTGAAAATAGACAAGTCAACATGGCGGATGAATTCAAGATGACGCTACCTATTTTCGATGGAAAAGATTACAGCACGTGGAAGAAAAGAATTACGACTTTTCTAAGAATGAAGAAATGTGAAACAGTGATTGAACGAGAGAGAGCCGCAACGGAAAATGAAGCCACGTGGAACGAGAAGGATCTAAAGGCAATGAATTACATCTATAGTGCCTTGTCAAACAGACAAATGGAATTAGTCAATGACGAAAATACCAGCTATGAAATAATCAAGAAGTTGGATAAGTTATACTTACGTGCGTCAACCGCACTACAAATTTGTGTTAGAAATAAATTGGAACGATTAAAATTAAAAGACTTTACCGAAACAAGCGATTTTTTTAGTGAATTTGAAAAATTGACTATTGAACTGAAAAATGCCGGGGCTACGGTAAATGAATCAGAAAAGTTAAACTATCTACTGAGGACGCTACCCAGTTTCTTAAGTCATGTCGGCGATTTAGTTGATGTTTTGCCCGAAGAAGAAAGAACAGTCGACTATGTTATAAATAAAATCAAGTTATACGAAGAACGTGAAAAGGATGAAAATCAAAGTCCAAAAATTAAGAGTGGTAATTCAAATGTATTTAGAAGTGAAGTGAAAAAGGACAGAACGTGTTTCAAATGCGGGAAGCTAGGACATTATCAATATGAGTGCATGAGCCAGAGCAACGGAGGAAACCCCTGGAGAGGTTCGAGGGGAGGAAGACAACAGCAAGCTCGAGGAGGCGCGAGATATCAGCCTCAACAGCAAGACAGCAGCAGCTATAACAGAGGCAGCAGCGCTTTCCGAGGCCGAGGCGCAGGTTGGCTAGCAGGTTATCGAGGACGAGGTGGTCAACAACGGCAAGACCGACAGATCACAGGCCAAGCCGCGATGACATTCGTGTCCGAGACAGAGGGTAGAGTAAGCTACAGTAGCGAGGTAAATAATTATAATAATAAAATAGAATGGGTATTAGATAGCGGATGTTCGGACCATATTATAAACAATGATAAATATTTTGTAAAATTAAGCGAGTTAGAAAATCCTATAAATGTTAAAGTGGGGGATGGCCGAACATTAAAAGCGACTAAAGTAGGAGATATTAAAGCAAAGTTTATAACGAATTTCAACGAAACGGAAATAACGCTAAAAGATGTATTTTTCGTTAAAGAGATGGATAGGAATTTAATGAGTTTTGGTAAAATTGCAGAGAAAGCGAAAATAGTCTCTTTTGAAAATAATTCAAAGATTTACTCGAAAAATAATTTGATAGGAGTCGCATATAAAGTAAATAATATGTACAAGATAAACACAATATTCCAGAATAAACAGAATTATATAGCTGAAAATATAAATAACGGTATGACCTTGAAAGAGAAATACCACAGGATTCTCGGTCATGTGAACTTTGGATATTTGAATATTCTGAGTAAAGATAATTTAGTCGAAGGCTTACCGAGTAATTTAGGAAATGAATACTTGAAATGCGGTACATGTATACAAAATAAAATGACTAATACGGTTTTCGAAAATAATAGGTATAGAGCGAAAGAAATAGGAGAAATAATACATGCAGATGTTAACGGACCGCACAGCACAGTAGGATGTACGGGAGAAAGATATTTTTTGGTGTTGGTAGATGATTTTAGTAAAGCTGGAAAGGTTTACACAATGAAAAATAAAAGTGAGGTTTGCCATTGGATTATAACCTATGTTAACTTAATAGAAAATTTAACAGAGAAAAAAATTAAGCGTTTAAGATGCGACAACGGAAAAGAATTTTTGAATAAAGATATTTATGAATTTGCGAAAGTAAAAGGAATTTGTATTGAAGCATGCCCTCCGTATGTACACGAACTGAACGGAACCGCGGAACGCTACAATAGGTCCATAATGGAAACAGCGAGATGTTTACTAGCAGACGCGAGAATACACAATAGATTCTGGCCAGAAGTAGTTAAAACGGCAGCTTACTTGAAAAATAGAACGTTAGCAAACACCCTTGAAAAAAAAGACTCCATATGAGATTATGATGGGAAGGAAGCCCGATATTAAAAATTTGAAACTGTACGGAAGTAGAGTTTTTGTTAAAGTTCCGGAGATAAAAAGAAAAAACAAATGGGATAGAAAAGCCGATTTGGGAATCTTAGTCGGGTATGAAGACGTAGGCTATAGGATTCTCGTAAATAATAAGATTATAGTAGCGAAACATGTAGATATTATCGAGGAAAATGTAAAGTTAGTTGGATTTAGCGGTAACGATGAAATTACAGACAATAGTTTAAATGAAAGTGAAATAGATCAACAAAGTAAAAATGAAAAGGAAAGTAGCCTAATCAATGAAAATGATAATACCGAAAATAATGAAAACAATGTAAATATTCTACCAAATACGAATATTCAAAATTTACAACCAGTAAGAAGATCGGAAAGGAAGAAAAGTCCTGTAAATCGCTATGGAACTCCAGTAACAAATTGTATTTACGTAAATTATGTAAGTGTAGATAATCCGGAAAATTATAACGAAGCTATAAACAGTAATGAGAGTGAAATTTGGCGAGACGCGATGAATAAAGAGATCGAATGTTTAAAAAGGAATGAAACGTGGAAGTTAGTTGAAAAACCAGAAAATAAAAAATTACTAGATTTAAAATGGGTGTATACAAAAAAGGCTGAGAATAAATTCAAAGCTAGAATTGTAGTAAGAGGTTTTCAACAAACAGATATAATTGAAGACATTTATTCGCCAGTAGCTAGGACTCAAACATTGAAAATTCTGCTAAATTACTGTGTAAACAAGGAATTAGAAATAGACCAAATGGATGTAGAAGCCGCATTCCTAAACGGAAAAATAAAGTCCGAAGTGTATGTAAGACAACCTCCAGGTTACGACGATAACACGGGGAGAGTGTGTAAGCTCGAAAAATCATTGTACGGACTACGCGAAAGTCCACGCGCATGGTATGAGTGCTTGGATGAATTTTTGTTAGACTTAGGATTTAAGAAAAGTAAAATTGACTATTGTTTATATATTATGACAACTAATGATGAAAAGGTTTATTTAATTATTTTTGTTGATGATATACTAATTTGTGGTAAAAATAGAAAATTAATAGAATTGGTTAAAAGGAAATTAGCTGCAAAATTTCGAGTAAAAGACATGGGCCAAGTAAGCACATATTTAGGCATAAAAATTAATTATGATTATAAAAATAAAAGTATGACGCTAGATCAGGAAAGTTATATTGAGTCATTGGCGAGAAAATACGAAATTGAAGATGCAAAATTATACGCAACTCCGATGGAGCAAAACCTAAAATGTGAACCTGCACTATCAGCATCAAGTGATATAAAATATAGAAATTTAATTGGAGCACTTCTATATGTAGGATCAAGTACTAGACCGGATATTTGTTATAGTGTAAACTATCTAAGCAGATTCCAAAATTGCCATGACCAAAGTCATTATAAATATGCCCTAAGAATACTAAAGTATTTATATTACACAAAAGAATTAAAGTTAAAATTTGAGAAAAATGTAAACGCTGATATATTAGATTGTTGTGTAGATGCTGATTGGGCAGGAGATATAGTTGATAGAAAATCTACGACAGGATATATAATAAGAATGTATGGGAATAGTATTTTCTGGAAATCAAAGAAACAAGATATTGTAACAAAATCATCCACAGAGGCCGAGTATGTTGCGTTGTCTATATGCGTGAGTGAGGTTAAATTAATTAAAGAATTACTAAAAGAGTTTGGAATAGAGATTAATGATCCGATACAAATTTATGAAGATAACGCAGGTGCAATTAGTATAAGTAAATTTGGAAATTTAACAAAGAAATCTAAGTATATAGAAACACACTACCACTTTGTAAACGAAAATTATGTAAGTAGAGAGATTAATGTAACAAAAATAGAGTCAGAGGAAAATCCTGCAGATATTTTTACTAAGTCATTAGGACGTACTAAGTTTGAAAAGTTTAGAGAGGAATTAAACATTGTTAAATAAAGAACCTAAATTTAAGGAGGCGTGTTGAGAATCGAGTAAATTCAGGTTGAGTGTCACTGTACAGGTTGAGTGTCACTGTACGGGTTGAGTGTCACTGTACAGGTTGAGTACTACTGTACAATGCGAGCGCGGCAAGCTAACCGTCGATGCGTGTCAAATAGACAGAGTTTGGCTCTCACTCGAGACACACAAAGGTAAATAAATATCATATATACCACATGGTAGCTGAGTTCAACATTCCTTTTTCCAAATCAATCTCTTAATTCAACAATAGTAATAATAATTGTAATGATTACAAACAAGTGGCCCCTAATCGAAAGAAACGTAAAAAGTGACTTTGTTTAAATTTTTCAAAATTATAAAATTGATTGTGGAGGTTGAAAAATTTATTTTGTAATAGCCCAAAAGAAAAAAAACAAAAAGTTCAAATGGTATAGTACAATACTAAAAAAATTATCGTCTTTTTTAGAGCGTCCGAACAGGGCCGGCGCGAGGCAGGTTCAGCGCGTTCGTCGGAACCCGGCCTCGCGTTTTGAAAGGCTCCGCGATCTACGAAAACTCATGAGACATTTTGCAGGACCACCTGTATAGTAGATTGAATATTCGGGTATGTGTGGAAAATGCAATCGCATAATCCACTAATCGATGACAACTTGCTCCACACTGACATGAGTGCAAGATTTCCTCTCCCGTTTTTGCATTGAAATATTTCGTTGCAGCGTGTTGCAGACGTTGACATGTTGACATCAAACGTTGACACGTCTTCAACACGGGTGCAGAGGACATTAGGTGTTAAGGAAATTACCCAATTAGAAAACACCGATTTCGATTAACTTTTTACAGAATGATGATACCATAGACAGATGCAAGACATGTTTTGAAAGTTCAGTGTAACTCCATAATGTCCTTATATCCTGGAAACTATTTCAGATAAAAAAATCCGAACGGTTTCAGAGAAATGTACTTTTTACGAGAAATTAAACTATATCAATAGTTTTTTGCGAAAGTCCTATATGTATAATCACAGATTTTGTACTTTAATTGAATTTTTTGCCCCTTGAAAGCAAATTATGGATGCGAAAAAATATGACTTTCATTTCTTTAAGGTACCAATATTCTATAGAATATATTATATATAAGAATGTCAGTAAAATCGGTGTGTTCAAGTTGGGTAATGTCCCATGTAAGCGATCGCGATGACCACGGTGCGGCGTTACAAATAATGTTAACTAAACCAGTAACCGTGGCTTCAGCTGAATGTAGTTTCTCGCGGTTGAAACTAATAAAAAATGATCTTCGATCATCAATAAGCCGAGACCGGTTTACATCTCTGGCTATTCTTTCAATGGAAAGTGTCACGGATGCGGTCTTGGTCGACCAAATGGAATAGGAAAGAGATGTTAGAAAGAGTGAAATGAAAGAGACGGGACGATTGGAATGAGTGAGACGGAATGGTAGGATAATTGTGGAGAGCGAGAGAGTGTGAGATTGACTGGAGTGGATGAATGTGGAAACACGTGGATTTTGAGTGGGAGGCAGTGGACTGTATGAATGGTATTCTGATCACAAAAGCACGCAGAACTGTGCATAAATAACTGTATTTCACTCTAAACAAAGATTGTCAAAACTACACCATGTAAACTATTTGATGCGCAGAGAATTTGAAATAAAGAAACTGTGGAAAGGAAAGCTTGATTGACGTGGATCAGCTGATCGTTAATCGCAGAGAGAGCGAGGCGGTCGTTATCTCTCTCTTTTATTGTCTCGATCCTTCCAGAATATTCCTCACGCATCATGCTCCTGATTGGGCATTCGCGGGAATTCCAGAAGGATCGAGAATGGACTTTGACCAATGGCGCGATCGATATCATGCCTACGCATTTCCGCCCGTCGTCACGCGGTTGCTTATTCGCTGGGATCGCGGCGCTCTTTTGGCGGGATCGCAGTGAGGTTAGGCGGGAGCGAGCACAGTCGCGAAACAAACATGGCGCTCACGCGCGCCAATCTCGAACAGAAAGCGAAGTATGTATAGTAAACTCAATCAATTTTGATGACGTAATCAAAGATTTTGTGGCGGAAAAAGCGAGAAAAATTATGTAATATTTATCTAACAAAAAATATATACAATATCCTTTGAACTTATAATAAACTAGCTTTCCCCCGCCACGCGTTGCTGTGGCACAGCATTTTTTAAAGGCATGTACGTGCTGAACGTGTTTGTGGTAATCTCTCTCTCTCTATCACACACTTTCTCTTTTTAAAAGCATGTACGTGCTGAACGTGTTCGTGATAATCTCTCTCTCTCCGACTCACTCTCTCTCTTTCCGACTCTCGCTCTCTCTCTCTCGGCTCTCTCTCTCACACTCTCTCTCGCATTCTCTCTTTCGCGCACTCTCTTTCGCGCACTCTCTCTCGCGTACTCTCTCTCTCTCTCGCGCACTCTCTCTCTCTCTCTCTCTCTCTCTCTCTCTCTCTCTCTCTCTCTCCCGGGCCATGAGAGTCATATTGCAATGTGACAGACGAACCAAAGTAGAAAGTATACTGCAAGCGTTGCACTTTATGGCTATAAGACAGAGGCTGTACTATAGTATGAGTATATTCGTTTTTAAGATTTTAAACAATATGTTGCCGCAGCATTTAACAAATAGGCTAAGAATAGTAGGAGATGAAAATGTAATGCAAACAAGACAAGCGGGGAATATTGCAGTTGAATTTCGTAAAACGAGAAGTGCCCAAAAAAGTTTATTTTATGAAGCAGTATTAATGTATAATGCACTACCAGACGAAGTAAAACGTTGTGAAAGTTTAGATATGTTCAAGAGAATGCTAAAGGAATTCGTTATAACAAATGTATTGTAATATAAATGTAAACCAAAGTAGCTGAGAAAGCTAATAAATAATCAATCAATCAATCAATCAATCAATCTCTCTCTCTCTCTCTCTCTATCTCGGTCTCTGTCTCTGGAAGGTTGCAGAGCAAACCGCATTCGAAAAAGTCCATTCGATCAAAAGTTATAAGCAGAAACGTGCCCAAAAAAGGACGATAAAGTGGTAATGACGTCACAACTTTTGAACCAATGGACTTTTTCGAATAAACCTTGTCGAAGAAACGCCGCGTCCAACGGTCCAAACCCTAGCTTTCTACGTTGAGCCGTTCTCAAGTGATACCGTTACAAACAGACAGACATACAGACAGACACGATTTTATTATATATAGAGATAGAGATAGAGATAATTCCTTATTGTGAAAGGGTATAGCCGGATAAGCTAGTCAAAAATGCCCTTGAACCGAATTATATCGACGATGGGCCATTCGATAGGACACTCAGAAGAAACATACTGTGCAAAGTTTCAACCCTGTATCTCGATCCGGAGGGTAGTTATGGGGTAAAATCGAAAAATCAGTTTTTGGCCTATTTTCCCTAGTTAATGATGTTTAGAAATTCTGAAAAAAATCTGACACATGTCTAGAACCGAAACACATACTTTGCCATTGGTTTCAGATTTTTAAAGTGAAAATCCTGTTTGTAAAAAATCAAAAACCTCAAAAAAATCGAAAAAATGCAGATTTCACATGGAAGTTCTAGAGTGTCCACATTTATATTTTTACAGTAGCAATATATTGTTATAGGTATTGTTCATGAATTTTTTCAGATTTTTTGGTTTGGTGCGCCGTTGTTAAAAAAAATAAAAACCGATTTTTTCGACGTTTTTTCCGCGAAGAACTAAGCTAACCTTAAAATTATTACGTTCTATTTATTCTGTAAGTCTATCAGGCACTGATAAACCTTGAACATTGTACAGGAGTAATTAAACAATGAAATCAGCTTCATTAGTATTTGTACTATGTCAGAGATTACATCTGAAAGTATTAACCACATTCCCAACAGCTCGTTTGGCTTAGCGCGTTAGGCGTTCGACTATTGACCTGCTTATACTAGGTTCGTGCCCGGCATACGTATACTTTTTTTTTATCTCGATTATTTATTCTTTTTGTGTGTCTAAGTATATAATAATCAATGGTATTTTGTAGATTTCTTTTAGAATCAATATTTAAATATTTAAAAAATATTTTAAGCTAAAATGCGCAAAAAATATTAGTCGTGTCTGACAAAGTCATAAAGCGAGTAAAGAAAAGAAAAGGTAATCGTAGTAAAGGTAAACAAGGGTAGAAGTTAATGAAACATCGAAAGTTTGTCATTCTAAATATGCTTTTATAGATTCGTTAGTTTACTTTGACCGGAACATCTGCTTTCACTGAAAATGTTAGGGAAGGAAAGTAACAGTGAAATATTTCATTAGCAACCCTGAGTGAGTGGTTCATACCCAACAATTGTTGTTCCGCATAAGAGACGAGGTACAAAAAGTGAATGCCACAAAAGAAGGAAATAACAATAGAACCATTTATACAACATTCTCTTTTTTTATTTCTAGCTATACAATAAACAACAGTATTTTTGTAGAATTCTTTTAAAAGCAATATTTAAATATTTGAAAAATAATTGAAGGTAAAATAAGCAAAAAATATAATTTTGGAGCCATTATTGTTCCATCAATTTTTGGTTAGGCATCATCTTAATCGTGGCAGTACTTAACATTTTCAGCAGTAATTCTATATGTGTCTTCGAGTTTTAAATACTTTGTTATAGAGAAAAGAAAGAAATTCATGTTGTAGAAATGGCTCTATTGTTATTCACTTCTTTTGTATAATAAAATAATTTTGTATAGAAAAATAAAACATAGTTAAACACACAAAAAAAAGAAATAATCGAGATAAAAAAATGTATACATATGCCGGGCGCGAACCTAGTATAAGCAGGTCAACAGTCGAACGCCTAACGCGCTGAGCCAAACGAGCTGTTGGGAATGTGGTTAATACTTTCAGATGTAATTTCTGACATAGTACAAATACTAATGAAGCTGATTTCATTGTTTAATTACTCCTGTACAATGTTCAAGGTTTATCAGTGCCTGATAGACTTACAGAATAAATAGAACGTAATAATTTTAAGGTTAGCTTAGTTCTTCGCGGAAAAAACGTCGAAAAAATCACACACACACATCTACACTCTACTACATTATACAATACATATACCATGCATACACTGAAACACTGAAACACAAAAGTATAACATTTCAAAAGTCTGACCAACCCAGATAGCACAGGACGTCTTAAAGACGTCGTTTTCTCGTTTTTTTTTCATGCCCAAAAAGATGTCTTAAAAATACGTCTTTCAGGCGATTTTTTATACGTCTTTACAAGGCATCTTTAAGATGTCGAAAATACCTGGGAGAGGCGTCTTTAAGACACACAGTTTTGTAACGAAGACCACTTAAAGACGTCTGTGAGATGTCTTTGTGCTATCTGGGAAACGACCTGGCGTTTTCAAAACAATTAGAACAATTAAAAGAACTTGAGCAAATGATGTGTAAAAAGAATTTTGAGAAAATTGTGTAGGAGGCAGGCGTAGAAAAGGAGAGTAGAATACAGAAAAACACCTGATCGACGTTCTTGAACTCTCCTGCGTGCGATCAAGCGTGTGTGTATGCGTGAGCGCCGACGGTATGTGACCACGGCAAATCAAAAAACAACGCGAGCGGCTGCGAGAGCGAGCAGCAGGCGTTGAGGCCATTAGATGTAAATTAGTATAAACGTTTATTATACACGGAACTCTCATATAAAAATTCATACAATATATAGCAGAATTGTATCTCTTAGAACCGCTGCGCCCGACGGAAGGTTAGACGTTTGTAGCTCATTGGAACGTCGACCGATTTTGATGAGATTTTCAGAATATGTTTCATTGACAGAGACATAATCTCCACGAAACTTGTTTCTAAATTTTTTATAAAAGCACACATAAAAAAGTTGCAAAATACAAGTTTTAGTATTTTCTCTGCAATTCCGACCACTTGCAATTAAAAAAAAGAAATTTGTTCATTCTGTGTAACGAGCCAATTAATTGATCTAACTTCTCAAAAAAGTTCAAATCGTATGATCCCATATTAAAAAAGTTATTCCGAATATTAGTTGGAGTCACTGTATGTCGCGTTTAGTATCATAAAACGTGACTTACCTTCGGCGACACATCCTCTTTTTGGACAAACGCCTTGTACCTAACGCAGGCCGCTTGCATTTCCAATTCCCCTTCAGGTAGCGTTTAAATTTTGCATCTTCTACTTCATTTCCTATTTTCATCTCCATCTCCACGGAATATACGCGTTATACCCGCATACAAACTTACAATCAAACACACACTTATCACTACTGAATGCAATAATTGAACAATTAGAAATTCAAAAATCACTAACAATTCAAGAACAATTCAAGAACAATTCACGAACGATTTATGAATATTGAAAACCCGAATGCTCTATGCGTCTTCAGCAGCAGTGATAACAAATAACTGATCAGCTAGCGTTGTTATTGCATTTGTTACAGTTGTTAGGGGGGCAGAACAAAAGAAAATGTAAAAAGGACGGATATATTCGAAATATGCAGAAATTTCGACGGAGCTCACCGACGAGATATATCTCGTCGGAAGTACATAGTATGTACATAGACCGACTTGTAGTGGTGCGTCATGCCAAAGTCTTCAAATTGCTTCAAGCATAAACCTCGTTCTTATAATTACACTGACCAACAGCCAAAAAGTATTTCGATTCCCACTATGCGATTCTTGTAGAGTTTTTCGCGCTGATTCCGAATCTGGCCTTAATTTTTCTCCTATACGTACAGTTTTTGAGAAAATGGAGTTTAAAAAAAAGACATATTTTTCAACTTTGAACAAATATTGTGATGTTATTATAAAATATATTGAATTGTTCTTTACAGCAAAAGATTCCTTAGACTTTCCCGAATACAGTGATATATAATATTAATGCAATATGATTGTTTAAACATGTTTAAACAATCATTAAAGACGGAGAGACACCACTTTCGCACCAATTTTTGACGATATTTTTGAATTTATCTAAAAAAATAAGGGTCCAGCGGAAAATCGAACTATACCACGCGATAGAGCAGACTTTTATCTTGAGAAACCCCCCCTTGAAGTTTTTGCGAAATCGACGTTTTTACCGAACCAGAAAGCAAAATATCTTCGCCCGACATGAGTTGCGGCCAGTGGCGCTCACCACTAGAACGGTCGTTCGCCGCTCCGTATCCCGTCGCGCGCTGTATCCCGTCCCGAGCGCCACTGGCGTCAACGTATGTCGGGCGAAGATATTTTGCTTTCTGGTTCGGTAAAAACGTCGATTTCGCAAAAACTTCAAGGGGGGGTTTCTCAAGATAAAAGTCTGCTCTATCGCGTGGTATAGTTCGATTTTCCGCTGGACCCTTATTTTTTTAGATAAATTCAAAAATATCGTCAAAAATTGGTGCGAAAGTGGTGTCTCTCCGTCTTTAATGATTGTTTAAACATGTTTAAACAATCATATTGCATTAATATTATATGTCACTGTATTCGGGAAAGTCTAAGGAATCTTTTGCTGTAAAGAACAATTCAATATCTTTTATAATAACATCACAATATTTGTTCAAAGTTGAAAAATATGTCTTTTTTTTAAACTCCATTTTCTCAAAAACTGTACGTATACGAGAAAAATTAAGGCCAGATGCGGAATCAGCGCGAAAAACTCTACAAGAATCGCATAGTGGGAATCGAAATACAAAAAAAAAGTTGAAATTTGTTGGACAGTGTTATCTTTTATAATATGTATGACACTTTCCTTTTCACTTGGCAGAAACAGATACAACAATATCGTTACGTTTTTTGTAGGCGTAATTAAAATCATAATTCTAATTATATTCTAATAATAAGATAAAAAATTGTTAATTGTTGTTTAAATAGTGTTATAAGCGCGATACAAAAGATTTGGAAGATGTCTTCCAAATCTACATTCTGCACATTGCAAGCATACTGCAGCAGAGAAAGGTGTACAAGAACTTTTGAGGTACTGAGATAAGATAAACATGTTGATCGATGATTATAGTGCAGGTCCACAACATATTATGCCTGTGTAACCCAGGCGCGGTCGCGGTCACCCATCCAAGTACCGACCACGCTCGAGACTGTTTTACCTCGGTGATCGCAGGAGAACCGGTATGGCATCGAGGCAATGGCTCCTCGCCGGTATACCTTGTCAAATCTTCATATATAAGACGCTTGTGTGTAGCGCGTGCGCAGTAGAAGTAACGTAAGAGCCCATGGTACGCCAGAGTGGGAGGTCGAGCCAGCTGAAACCAGTGTCGCCACTTGAGCTCCCAACGGCGCTCACACATTCCCCTCTTTTTCCCCTCCCACTATCCCATTCCAGCACCATGCGCACAGTGCGCACACTCCAATTCCACCACTAATTGTAAGTAGGGGCGCGTGGCGCGACTGAGGCGACGGTTGCCGTTACACGGTGGCTTCACCGTCAATAGTTGTTGTTATTTGAACTTTGAACACCCACACCAATCATCCTTTCTCATAGCATATGTATATATATTTATTATAGTCAGTATTCAGTTCTACAATTTGTTAATACCAAACTTTTATATGCATTGAAAAAGGTAGTTTCAAAACGTGCTGTATCTATTCCTTGAAAGTGTTGAAATATATGTATTATGATTTATTTTCATGACGTTTATGATTTTACTGGAATGTAACTCAATACTCATTGTCAGTACTACAGATTTCAACATTTTGGAATCAACTGGAATTCCCACATGTTGTAATTCATTTTATTTATAATAAAGAATTTTTACAATCTCTAGAACGATTCATTTCATTAGGTAGGTAATAAACTTTTGCGATATGTCATGTCATTGCTGTGTTCCCATCGCGCCGATCGCGCACGCGTCACTCACCCCGACCCATTCGTCCTCCGCCCCACTCAATCCCTGTCGCGCACGCGCAACGTGTCACATACAGGGTTACCAATGTCACATATTACGACTCTGGCCATCAGAGAGGGGGTACCTGTATTCTCCGCGATTTTCTCGACCTGGCGACACTGGTTTGGCCGCGCATGCGCGTGAAATCTTGCACCAATATCTCTGCTCTGAACTCTGCGCGGGAGAACTTGATCGTCAGATGTAACATACTTCTTGTAGAGGAAGCGTGGTAAGTACCATAACGTTGTTTGTTCAAGATTGCTATGATATTATTATAATAATTTGTACAATTGTTTTCAGATGTCAAGACATAATTCGTTGGTGACCGAGATAGCGGCAATGAACATTGACCGGCAGCGACGCTCGCAGTCGCATCGACGGCCGTCGTCGCGGTCGCGGTCGCGATCGCAATCACGGTCGCACCGACGGCCGTCGTCGCCGTCGCGATCGCGATCGCATTCACGGTCGCACCGACGCTCGGAATCACGGTCGCACCGACGCTCGGAAGATGATGAGATCATCATCCCCGACGGTTCGTACGAATTGGAAGCTATCAACGCATACTTGAGGCGTGAAATATGCGCGCGATATCCTAAAAAAAATGTCGATGAGTCATCCGCCGCCTCCGATATCGAATATCCGCTGGTCTTACGGGCGAACAACAACACCATGAAAAGCGAAATTATAAGCGAGTATCAAATAAACTTTGCAAAGCCTTACAACGTGGGGTCTATACTAGGATTTTCCACGGGTCGAGTTTTACCGCCGAACATGTTGCATACATCGAACGCACCTGTGAATATCATCAGCGTGAATATCGTACGAGTAGAATGCAACATAACCACCGGATCGTACGACAATGGTAAACTCGTTCACACGATACATGAGTTTGCGCCCCAGGTACCACCAGGGTATAAATCGTCGGAAACGCCCGCGCGAGTCATTTACCTTCCGATCGTTGCACGAGTCATTGACGATTTAACGATTCGCATAGTTGATCAATCCGGGCGTTTGATTGATTTTCGAGGTGAAGAAATCACGGTGCGACTACACGCACGACGAAGCAATGCTAATTCATAACAATACGGCATTCCATACGTTGAACAACAGCCATAAACTAACCACGGAAAAAAGGTCATCGATTCGTAAGAAATTAACCGTGGAAAACGCAAAGTATCTACGATCTTTGGGATTTATTGTTAAAAAGTGAGAGGAAAAAATCATGTTTGGTGACATTTTGAACATCTCCGAAGAGCCGATCTTCGACAATCGCATAACGAAGATTGAGCTGCACACGTACAATCCGTATGCTAACACGACGTTCGAAAACAGTGATGAGATAAGGATACCCATTCAACAACAAGACCTGTACACGCTCCCGTGTAAAAGTCTCCTATACGTTGAGGGAAAACTTAGTTTATCAGGAAAACTTGAATTACCGGCTGGAGGAGAATCCCACATCGATACGGTGACACTCGAGAACAACGCTGTTGCGTTTATGTTTGAGGAAATACGTTATGAATTGAATGGAGTGGAAATCGATCGGTCAAGAAATCCCGGTGCGACGACAACTCTGAACAATTACGCGAGTCTGTCCAGAACGAGAAGCGACGCGTTGTCCAACGCTGGTTTGCTGTATGCCGATGACAAACAGAAGCAGACTGCAACGACCACGGCTGCGATACATTTCAACTTTTGCGTTCCTATGAGCGTTTTATTAGGCTTCTGCGAAGACTACAAACGCGTTGTGATAAATGCGCGACATGAATTGATTTTGATCCGCTCGCGTACCGACGCGAACGCGTTGCACAGTCCTTCCAACAACGCGAAACCTATTCTGGATCTGTACAAAATTCAATGGAGAATGCCGCACGTCGCATTGGATGAAGTACATAAGCTGTCCATGTTACGTATTTTAGACAGCGACAGACCGATCGGAATGAGCTTTCGATCGTGGGATCTGTATGAATATCCTCTACTACAGACGACTACGAAGCATACATGGGCGATAAAAACAGCTCTGCAAATGGAAAAACCGCGATATGTGATATTCGCTTTGCAAACCAATCGAAAGAATAACTTAACGAAAACGGTTACACGATTCGATCATTGTGCATTGGCAAATATTCGGCTTTACTTGAACTCGGAAACCTATCCGTACGATGATTTAAATATCGATTTTGAGAAAGGTAAATACGCGTTGCTCTACGACATGTATGCAAAATTCCAAGAATCGTACTATGGAAACGGCGAAGCGCTACTCAACGGCATGGATTTCCTGCATTATGGTCCACTCATCGTTCTCGATTGTTCCCGACAAAACGAAGCGTTAAAAAATGCTACGGTCGACGTGCGAATCGATTTCGAATGTCGAACCGACGTCCCTCCATCGACAACAGCCTACTGCTTAATGATACATGACCGCATCATGGAGTACAGTCCATTGACGAATATTGTTCGAAAAATTACTTAAACCGTTTATACAGATAAAAAATATATGTACTTTATCAAATAAAAAATTATGTGAAAGATCTTATTTTTTATTAAAAACAATCCTCCTCATACCCCACATTACGACAAACACTTGCAACCATCGTTTATTCCATTAGAAATATGACTTTAGATTTTGTATGATGTAATGCTGTGTGGATGAAACTGTCCATGGAGACATGACACCGGGTGAAAAGATAAAGAAATATGATACAATACCGCTCTAACATGCAAGATAAAAAATATGCTGACTTTACAGTAATAACATCCTCCTCCCCATAGATTTTTTTTATATTAGTGGTGGGGGTATCCATTATAAATTGATCGCCGCAGTCGTCGTATGAAGTTATACCATAACAAACGTTGACAGTCACGGTGATCGCTATACATACAAAGTTACATCGCATAACAAACGTTGACAGTCACGGTGATCGCTATACAAAGTTACATCGCGTGTTTTTTTATCATCCGACCAGCCAACTTTGGATATCATCTTTTCTTCAACGGTAAGTACATATAATACAAAATTAATAAACGATTGAAAAATCCGGTGAAAAACTTTCTTTATTTAGATGGATCGTATCTCTCACATCATTGACATGGATGGATTTATTGTTAAAAAAAATTCATGTGCAAAGAATTAGCCATGATCAATGTTTGTTACGATGGCTCGTTCGAACTCTCTGAATTTTATAGGGGAGAAATTTCATTCTTTATCTGCCGCTGACAAAAAGTCGGCATGGTATGTCAGCAATTACATACATGGGATTCCATTTAAAGATTTCGGCTATGAAAAATATCAGCAGGACGATATATTCAAAATTATTCAAAATTTTGTGTGTGATTATGCGAATCCAGTTGTAGCATATAAAGGAGGATGTTTCGAGAGAGACATCCTTCGAAAAATGAACATAAACTCAATAAATTTAGAAGATTTCAACTGCCCAAAATATGATGTACTAGTTCACGATCCCATGTATGAAATTGCTGACAAACCGTGTCGACTTCACTGTTGGCGATCGACAAAGAACGTCACATACCATTGTAGTCTGCGCGAAGTGCAAACATTTCGGGCATGGATTAACAATTCTAAAAAAACATGTACGGTATCAATCAGTTATAACACACGACTTTGAATTTTTCCACATCTAAAACACCTCTTTTTTTACACAGTGTCTTGTGACGTGGCACTGTTTGCCAACGTCTTCCGAAGAATAGGATCGGAAGACCGGGTCATATTCCGGCAGGCAAAGAGCGGAAAAGTAGGGGCGAACGCTCTCCCTGGGCACGAGCGAGACAAATGGGCGAACTCTGATACTTTGAGCGTCGCGCCAATCTGCGCGACGCGAGTTTGCAGGACCGTAATCAGACGAACTTCTTCCCGCAAAAGGAAATGGAACAAGGATGGCTCCGACGAGAACCCTGCCGGAGAACAGCAGAGAGATCGACGTGGCTCAGGATGAACAACCTGGAGGCGCCGACAAGAAGTCCACGGCCAAGACAGAAATCTCAGCCGTCTTGCCGTCGCCTCACCCGGAGAGAAACCTGGCCAGTTACCGGATTGGCTGACAGCGATCACCTCAGCAGGGAGCGGCCAATCGACGGGCACTGCTGCCGGAGAGGCCGCCAATCGCCGGAGCCCAGGGACCGTCACGCAGGGCGAGGCCCCTGCCGAAAATCAGAGCGCGATAGGTCCGAGCGTAACGCGGGGAGAAGCGAGCGGAAGGGGGGACGCTTCGCTTCCGCGTTCCCGAGTCATC
This sequence comes from Lasioglossum calceatum, assembly GCA_963966675.1. NCBI lineage: Eukaryota > Metazoa > Arthropoda > Insecta > Hymenoptera > Halictidae > Lasioglossum > Lasioglossum calceatum. The sequence continues at coordinate 300,433 of OZ016542.1, forward strand.
GCGTAGAAGATCACTTCTTCATTGGCTCGAGTCAAGGAAAGCTCTTTTGAAATTTGCGATTAACCGAAAAAGTACTTTGTGCGACGATACCTGCCGGAACCGAGGGACAGAAGCGATCCGTTGTCCACGGCTTCAACAAAGAAACCGATTTGGTAAGCCTTTGTCGGATTCTCATCCGAATTATAAAGTGATCTTTCTTTCGCGTTGGCTCGGGAAGCATTTTGGGTTCGCGATCGCGTCGGCGAAAGATCGGCGTAGTTACGGGCTGCCGGAAGCAGCGTTAATTCGCGAGCGGCACGTAATTGTCGAGCGACGAACGCGCGGGGAAAATTATTAGCGGGTGCAAAGCACTATTTTCTTTTGCGAGGATCCGCGCGTCGTCGTTTCTTTCACGCTAGCCTCGTCTCGTCCCACGGTGGGACGTCGCCTCGTGCTCGCGTCGTACTCGAGACAAGTGTTAATTCGACGAGAAGCCATTGTAACGCGTTTTCCATCGGAATTCGGGCGTAGAACGCGTGTTCCGCGGACGCCAACGCCGTCATCGCGTTGCTGCCGAATTCGACGCGAAGTTCGAATTACGTTCGAACGAAGAAGAGCGCGTGCGACTAAGATCCGTCGACGACCACCTGTCACGCGCCGGCTAACCTCGAAAAGCTGCCGGTTACGACTGGCAGCCCCGTTGTACATCCAGTCGAGTAATAAAGTCTCGTTAGCCGAAATTCACGGAGAGTCAAGATTATTACGTGAGAAACCTTCCCGCCGCGGGGAACGCCTCGCGTTCACTCCACGTAGTACCCTGAACCCGTTCGCGAAGAGTTTCGTCGAGTTATCGGTGACCGTCGGCTCGTGAAAACGTTCCTCGAAGTGCTCGTCGCTGTGGCGACTTAGCGTGGCACCTTAAAACAGTGCCTGGCGCCCGAACACCTTGGCGAAGATTTCGAGAAGCGACGAGTCGACGAATCACTTTTGTCCCGGGTGGACCGCGTTTCGTGCGGCCGAACGCGGCCCGGCCGTCCGGCCCATAAATACCCGGTGTCGCTAGGTTTTCGCCGTCCAGAGGACGAGGGAAAGCTAGTCGACGTGACAGTCTTCATAATGATTGTGAAATCAGAGATGGATCCTGCAGCCGTCGCAACAACAGATCAGGATACCCCAGCAACACCTGATTATCGTCTCGAGAGTGACAGACTCCAAAGTTTCCACAACTGGGGTTACTCACACATCGTTCAACCTGAAAAACTCGCCGTCGCAGGATTTTTCTATCTGGGCGATGAGGATTTTGTTGAATGTTTTGAATGTGGTATACAGTTGACTCAATGGGACGATGACGATGATCCAATGCACGAGCATCGCGCCTGGTTGAGATCCTGTGCATACGTTCGTGGGGTGAACTGTGGCAACGTGCCAATCGGAGTTGATCCTGATACAATCCAGCCAAACCCGCGCGGTATAGACGTTTGTGGATTCATCAAAGAATCGTCGCTCGAAGGCAAAAATAAATTTTTTCACAAATACTCTAAAGTATATAACATGGTACATATAACTGTCTGTTCGCAGGAAACGAAGAATCCCACTAATGTGTGAATATCTATGGCGAGGGGATGATGACGCGAGCCTTTGAACTGTGTCGGCGGCAACTACTGTTCACGTCTCTTTCTTTCCAATACGCTCTTCTTCGTTTGCGTTTGAAAACTTTCATCGTTAATTAAACCACATGTAAAATTATATTATGTTTTGGTATGATGATGAGGCGATGTTTTGAATAAATAAATGTGACATTTCAAAAATAAAAATTTTTTATTTTGGTACAACCTTGAATAATCAATCCCAATTTCCCAAACTGAATGTAGATATGTTTGAAACTATTTTGTTTATTGAAAAAATACAAAAATATAAAATAATATACAATATAATAGCTATTCTTCATTCTCGTTCTCGTTCTCGTTCTCATTCTCATTTTCATTGTTATACGTCTGAAAGGAGAAAAGATAGATTTTTTAAATTATTAATATTTTTTAATTAGTAAATATATAAAATCATTAACTCTACTCACCGTCGCTGCATATGCTATTTGAAATGCTGTGATAAATTCATTATCCCAATTTTCAATATTTATATTGTACCGTCGGGCCGCATATAGCCATCCAGCTATGAACGCATCCCTCTCTCTCTCCGAATTAAATGTCTGTTAATATAAAATAGTAATAAAAAACTGACAATAAATAAATAATATAAAAATATTTCATTTATACATACCAATAACTGCATTGTCTCGGCTAAGATGACATCATCATTCGCTAGCACGTAAGCTTCCATGTTTTCAAACTAAACTTGGCGTTGACAACACCCATTCTTATATAATGAAATATTCGCTCGCTTGCAAGTTTAGAAAGATGCTCGTTGCAAGTAGATAATAAAATGAAATCTGTACTCGCAAAAGTTTCAATCAGCACTAATAGAGAGAACTGACAAAAAACAAATGTGTCCAGGTGCCTCAGCTTGGTAACTCTAAACCATGCGAAAGGATGCTGCTACAGATTATGGAACACGCTCCTCTTACAATGATATGAATAAGAACCGTGAAAACACGTTCCAACACACAATCCTACATGCATCGAAAATGATAAGGGAAACTTTATATCACTGTGAAGTAGAAACTCTCTCGATGTATGAGCAAAAGTTAGAATCGGTTAATTTCATATTTCCGTTTAAACGAATCTATCTTACATCTCTCTCTTACAAAGGGGGTATTGCGAAACGTGTTCGAAAACGTTTCTGGAGCACTATGGCCGCCACGGGGGAGAAGTGTCCAACCGTGGGAATGACACTGGGTGAAAAGATTATTGTAATAATTCCATGGAAAAAATATGACGTAATAATTCCATGACGCCTAGAGATTATTGCAACAATTACATGGAAAAAATATGGCGCAATAATTCCATGAAAAATATGTCGCAATATTGCAACAATTCGATGCAAAATAATTCCACGAAACACCGCCCTTGACCTAGAAACGATCTCCCCTCGTTCCAAGAAAAATATAATTCCAAGAAAAATATAACGCAATATTGCAACAAAATACATGGAAAAATATGTCGCAATAATTCCATGAAAAATATGTCGCAATATTGCAATAGTGCAAAATAATTCCATGAAACACCGCCCTTGACCTAGAAACGATCTCCCCTCGTTCCAAGAAAAATATAATTCCAAGAAAATTCCCCCCCACTCCCCTCCCCCCTCTCTAGAATATGCTTGCGCAATATCGCTCTGCGGCGGTACCGCTCTCTCGTGAAATAAGGTATGCTCTCTCGTGAATTTAACGTTGATTTAGAACCGGTGAATATACCCTACTCCTCTTCGTCGCCGCCTCCCGCCGCGGATACGGTCCCCTCGAGGCGTTCGCCGCCCCCTCCTCTCCTGGGGGTGGCGCCTTCGGGAGATGCGGTCCTCCTGGCCCGGCTCGGGGCACTCATGGACGCCAAATTATTGGCGTTCCGTGAGGAGCTCCGGCCGGTGCTGGGGTCCGTAGTCCTCCTGTGGGGACATACGCCGGCGCGGCGTGGTTGGCCGGGACACTCTCGGCTGGGAAGCCGAGAGCCCCCATCCCCGCCCCCGTCCCTCCGCCGGCGCGTACCCCTATCCATGAACCCCGGGTTCCCGCCCTCCCCTTACCCCCTGTGGCTCCTCTTGGTGGGGTGAGCCCCCCCCACCAAGAGGAAACAGAAGAAGAAGAAGAAGAGGCGGCATGGTGGACAGGGGGACCCCGTATCGGTTTCCCCCCGCCCCCCAGCCCCCCAGTGGAGCGGCCCCGGCCGCTGCCGCCTCCCACCACCCTTGGACCTCGTTTCCTCCGGTTGGGGAAACCTGGGCTCAGGTGGTGAGAAAGAAGGCGTGGCGGAGGGCCAAGGCTGCTGCCGCTACGCCCCCGGCCCCCCGGTTCGCGCCTCTAAGGCCAAGGGGACCGGGGCCCAAAAGAAAGCGCCTCCTCGGGTGGTGGCTCCTCCCCGCTCCGCGGCAGTGACAATCACTGTCCCGGAGGGGAGCAAGGCCACCTACGAGGAGGCTATCAGCAGGGCTCGCCAAGGCGTCGATCTCGACGCCCTGGGGATCGTGACCCTGCAGTGGAAGAGGGCGGTCACCGGGGGCCTGATTATTCAGATCCCCGGTACTGACGGGGGCGTCAAGGCAGACGCCCTCGCCGCCGGGATGGCCAGCGTCCTGAGGAAGATGAACGTGAAGGTGGCCAGGCCCGTCAAGAAGGCGGAGTTCCGTCTGACGGGCCTGGACCTCTCCGTCACCCCTCAGGAGGTAGTCGCGGCAGTGGCGAAGGCCGGGGGCTGCACCCCCGAGTCCGTTAAGGTCGGGAACATCAAGATCCCGACCGGCGGGCTCGGTACTATTTGGGTGCAGTGCCCGGCTGCGGCGGCCTTGGCCCTCGAAAGGGCCAAAACGGTTAGGGTGGGATGGACCCAGGCTCGGGTGGTCATTCTGGCCGCCCGGCCTTTGCAGTGCTTCCGCTGCCTCGCCCTCGGGCATGTGAGGCAGCGGTGCGCTGCTGCGGTGGACCGGAGCGGCCATTGCTACCGGTGCGGGGACCCGTCCCACCGAGCAGCGGCGTGCTCGTGCGCACCTCATTGCGCCGTGTGCGCGGGAGCGGGCAAGCCCGCCAACCACAGGGCGGGGGGCAACGCGTGCTCCCCGCCTTCCAAAAAGAAGAGGCCCAAGAGGGGCGGCGGTGTGTAGCCGTCCCCTGGGGCCACAGGAGGAGGTGGAGGGGCTGGTATACCCCTCTCCTCCACTCCCCCTCCCAGGCTATGGAGGTGGAGTCGACCCCGGGCGGGGGTGGGAGTATTAATTCCCCTCCCGGCCCTGAGTCGGCTCAGGTTGGAGCATCCGCGGGCCCGACGTAATGGCTACCTCAGCTCGCGGGTGCTCCCAGCTGATTCTCCAGGCTAACCTCAACAACTGCCGCCGGGCGCAGGACCTGATGGTCCAATGCCTGGCGGAGCTTGAGGTTGGCCCGGCGATAGCCGCGGAGCCCTACGTGGTCCCTGACCACCCACAATGGTTCGGGGATCTGGAGGGCTCCGTGGCGATCTGGGCTCGCCAGTCGGCGAGGTTGCCCCCCTGCTCCGTGGTCGAACGGAGCCGGGAGCCGGTGTTGGTGAAATGGGGAAGATTTCTGGTCGCCCGGTGCTACTGTTCGCCGCATTGAGGCTCCGCCGAGTTTGGGAGGTTTTTGGACCGGCTGGGAGGCATGTTAGCCCCCCACTTAACCGGTCTGGTGTTGGTCCTGGGGGACCTCAACGCGAAATCATCGAGTTGGGGGAACCCCAGGACCATGCCCAGGGGCGGAGCCTTAGAAGATTGGGCGGAGGGGCGGGAGCTCCGGTTATTAAACCGGGGCTCCGTGCCGACGTGCGTGAGATGGAACGGTTGGTCGGTTGTGGACGTTTCGTTTGCGACCGCCTCCGCCTCGCGCCGTGTATCCAACTGGCGGGTCTGGGACGGAGAAACTCTGTCCGACCATTGTTACGTCCTGATGGACGTGGCGGTGGTCACAGACCCGCCGGTGGACACGCCCCTCCTCCGGCGAAGTAGCGCCCCTTCGGCGCCCAGATGGGCGTCGATGCGGCTAGACGGGGACCTTTTGAGGGCCGTGATTATCGGCTCCGCCTGGCCTTCGGCCAGGGAGCGCGGACCTGAATAGGGGGCGGCTTGGTTACGGGGCACGTTGCAGATGATCTGCGACGTAGCGATGCCCCGGGTCCGAGCCTGTCCCCCTCGAAAGTCGGTATACTGGTGGTCGGGTGAGCTGGCCGAGCTCCGCAGCTCGGCCGGTCAAGCCCGCCGCCGGTTCGTCCGCGCTCGGCGTCGCCATTTCCTTGGCGGCGACCCGGGGCCGACGGTGGACGGTCTGTACAGGGAGTATAGATCGTCCGCCGAGGCTCTCAAGCGCGCGATTGCCGCCGCCAAGGCCAAGGCCTGGAGCGAGCTCTTGCTCACTCTTCGCGCTGATCCGTGGGGGCGCCCGTATAGGATGGTGCTTGGGAAGCTCCGTCCCCGAGCGCCCCCTGTCGCGGAGAGAATGGACGCGGAGTTCTTGGGGCGCGTCGTCGACACCCTCTTCCCTCCCGATGATGGGAGGGAGGGGGTGGGTGAACGCGCCCTGGGACCGACCAGTGATTGGTCAGACGAACTCCGGGTCTCTGGGTGGGAGCTCGGACTGGCCATCCGGGAGCGCCGGGCTGGGGGCAAGAAAGCCCCCGGCCCTGATGGCGTTCCCGGCGGTATAATGGCCTCGCCCTGGTTTACAGGAGCATCTTGGATGCGTGCCTGGACCGGGGAATCTTCCCCAAGTGCTGGAAAGAGGCGATTCTTGTCCTCCATAAGGATGGAAAACCCGCAGAGTCTCCCTCTGCTTATCGGCCGGTTTGTTTACTCGACGGGGCAGGCAAGTTGTTCGAAAGAATAATTGCAATCCGCCTCCGAGAGCACCTGTCGCGGGGTGATCCCGGGCTGAGCGACAGCCAGTATGGATTCCGGAGGGGGCGCTCAACTATGGACGCGTTAGAGCGTCTGCGCCTCCTCCGAGAGCGGGCTGTCGCTTGGGGCGGGGTGTTGATCCCGGTGTCGTTGGACATTTCCAACGCGTTAAACACCCTGCCCTGGAAGGAGATAGAGAGTGCCCTGGAATTCTTCCGGGTCCCTCTCTATCTCCGGGAAGTAATCCGGGACTACCTGCACGGCAGGGAGGTGTATATTGCCGGCCGGTATGGTGCATACCTGAGGGAGATATGCCGCGGGATTCCGCAGGGGTCGGTCCTTGGACCGCTCCTGTGGATCCTAGCCTTTGACGCGGTACTGCGGGTTACCCTCCCCCTAGTCTATGCGGAGGGGGGGACTGGAGGAGGGCGGGACGCCTCGTGGAGTCCGCCCTGGACTGCGTTGTTGGACGGATCCGGAGGATGGGGCTTGTCGTGGCCGCCGCAAAGACCAAGGCGATTTGGTTGTACGAATCGTCTCGGTTGCGGCGGCCGCCCCAAGAATTCCGGATCCGGGTCGCTGATACCCCCGTCGAAGTCGGGCCCACGATGAAATATCTGGGCCTGACCATCGACGGCCGCTGGCGTTTCGAGGATCACTTCGGACTCCTGGCCCCCCGACTGGAGAGGACAGCGGCCGCGCAAGCGCGGGGGGCCGCAGTTAAGTGTCCGCCGCCTCTATTCGTGGGTGGTGCGGTCTATGGCCCTGTATGGGGCCCCCGTGTGGCACCGCTCGCTCGAGGCCAGCCGCCGTTCCACCGCTCTCTTGGAAAGAGTGCGGCGCCGGCTGACCCTGCGGACCATACGGGGATACCGCACCATCTCCACCGAGGTGGCGGGTCTCCTGGCCGTGATTCCTCCCCTCCAGTTGCTGGCGACGGGGCGGGGGAACATATACCGGATCGCCTGCCAGTTCCGTCGCCCGCCTGGGGAGGAGTTGACGGTCGAGGAAGACGAGGAGTTCTAGGATCTGATACGTCAGGCCCGATCGGACGTGTTCGAGCGGTGGAAGCAACTGCTTTCATCCTCGACGCGTCCGACAGTACGGGCCCTCCTGCCCATGTTTGATGCATGGTGCGGGAGGCGGGTTGGGTTGACCTTCCGCCTCACGCAGGTGCTCACCAGACACGGTTGTTTCGGTGAGTACTTGCATAGGATAGGGCGGGAGCCGACGACGCAGTGCCACCACTGCGGTGAGGAGGTGGACACGGCGCAGCATACACTCGAGGAGTGTCCGGCTTGGTCCGGGCCGCGCCGTGTCCTTAGAGCCGCGGTGGAAGGGTGGGACCTCTCGCTCCCGATCTTGTTCGACCACTTGATCAGGGGCCGGGGGTCGTGGAAGGCGGTGGTCTCCTTCTGCGAGACAGTAATGTCCGAGAAGGAGGCCGCCGAGCGGACCCGGGAGCGGGATCCGGGCTCCGCGAGGAGAAGGATGGCGCGGGGACGTCGCCCGCGCCACAGTGTGCCGCCCTGGTCCCCGGCGCGGGGGACGTCCCCCCGTGACGCGGCAGGCCCCCACGGTGGGGGGGGCGGTGACTGGGGGGAGGGCACGGGGAGTGGTCCCCTCCCCGTGCCAACTAATGCCCCCTCCTCCCGGGGGGCGGGTGTCCCTTTGGCGGTGCGGGGGGTGCGCCCCTCGCGCCGTCGTGTGCCCCCGCTGTGGGTGGCGGAGGATGGGGGGGCCTGGGGAGTGAGCTAACCCCGGCCCCCCGTGGGAGTTAAACTTCCCCCGGGGTGGCTCGGCACCCCGAGACGTTTTCGGGACGTCCGGATGCGTCTCCGACGACCCTCTCTTGCCGGTGTCGGCGCCTTCCTGCCCTGGCCGGACGGGGATCCCTCGGATCCCCTGCCCGAGCGGGGCAAGGAGGCTCCGGGAGCTGTGGGTGGACCGAGCTGGGGCTCGGGAAGCCCAATCCGAAGGGTCCCTCCGCCCGGGGTCCGGTTAGAATAGGTATGGGGGGAGCTAACCCCTCCCCCTTGGATGTATGTATAGCTAGGAGGTGACCCGTTGAGTTCTCGCGAGATCCGGACGCCTCCTCAATAGCTTAGGTGGGCGTGTAGTTTTAGTGGGTACTCTGGGGGAGGGGATCGCGGAGCTTTGTTAGCTTAGCGACCCCCTCCCCGAGGGAGTCCCACATAACCCCGGCTCCCCCCAGGGGGGCCGGGGTATGCGTAATGCATTTCCACACGATAGAAAAGAAAAGGTCAATTGTCTGTCGAATGGTTTTCTTATCGGCGTATTGTGGGGGTATCGATGGAGACATTGATTGAGGTGTCGGCTGAGGTATCAGTTGAGGTATTGATTATGTTTCGGATGTCTTATACTTATCGCATGGTTACACACTCCCCTTCTTATTTTGTTTTTAGTCCCGAAAAACGTACTTTCCTAACTCGTTTGACTTTAGGGATTGGAGATGTTAGTTCTAACTCACAAACTTGCCGAGGTGATACAGAGTATAACGATGGAGGGCGGGTGGTCGATGTTGGACTGTTAACTTCGTTGTTTTGAGTAGAATGAGCTATTGGGCAGCAAATGTTGATCGTCAGCTGAGTGAGTCCTTTTATGTCTAAAAGGACTCAAATGTCTTTGAGGACCCCACATCGGTATAGCAGGTAGATTCCAACAAGTCCTATAGCCAGATACCCCAGATATTGGAGTGTTGAATATCCAATTGATGTCCAGTTCTGTATGCGATGTTGGCCCTTTAATTTGTTTAGTTGATCGTCCATTTTATCGAGTGAGGTTCGGAATTCCTTGAAGTTAGTGGATATTACGTTTGCTTTGTCTAATTTTTCGTGATTTTTAACAAGTGAATGGCTGGGCCTTGTTCGTTTGCACAGAGTAAATTCGTTATGGATAGTACATTGTTCTTTTAAAAATTGACTGTCCAACATTATGAATTCGTGTCCTCTGATTCCAAGATAATATTGTTATCTAATACTAGGGCTATGAAGACCTTGCCGCGCTTTTGAGGTATGGGGTACAATCTTTTGATGGTCCATTCTGTGCTTTCTAAAGAGGGTACGGATATATGATAAACAATTTTTCCTGACTTAATAATTATCTTTACTGAACTGATGGAAAGTTGCGTTTGATAGTTATCTGCATTTGCTTCTATTGGGTCAGAAAGTGAAGTTTTTCCTCTAATTTCTTCTAGTGCTCTAAGGAATGTCTCTGGTGTTACTAATTCAGGGTGGATGATACCGCTTTTGCCCAACAATATTGCTGTATTAAGTGTGTTAGTGTTTTCCATAAGTTCAGCTGTGAGGGATTCTACTGCTATTAGTTGTGCTGTGATATGTAATTCGTCGTGTGTTTGAACATACAACCGATGGCTTTCTTGATGTAATTTTGTGAATGCATCAAAATTAGACTGGTTGAGAATGGTACGAATCATCTTACTTTGATCGTGTACTATATTGGTTAGATTGTTATTGGCATCGGAAAGTTTATCTATATTTTTGTTAATGAGCTCTAAATCGTCATTGTCCAAAGTTCCATACAAAAATTTTGATACTCTACCCACTATGTTCAATAATCCTCGTTTCATTCTCAAAGATAATATTTGTTTTAAACGGTTTACAGTATTTTGCGTTCTGGATATTCTTCTATTAATCTCAGCTATTTCTGATTTGAATTTACAATCTTTACATTGTTGCATCGTTTTGTTCGTAAGTTCTCTAATATTATTTGCTGAGTGTATAATATTTTCTGGGTCAACTGCTATTACCAATTTTAATTCGCTATGGTACAAAAAACTTTTCCCTAATTTTTCTGTGAATATCGTTGAATCGTTAAGCGGGTTAACTATTAAGCAATTTGCATAGGATAATAAAAATATCATTAAATATATGGAATCCATGTTAACCTGTAATAGATCGAAAAAGTTTTAGTCGATTACCATGTATTTTTTGCGTTCTATCGGGTTTATTTAAATATCGAATAGTGTAATTAGGGGGCTTAGTCTCGATTATTTGTGCAGGTCCTAACCATTCTGTGTCTAACTTGTGTTTCTTGTGGTCGTTGTGAACCAATACTTTGTCACCAGTGTTAAAAAGAAATTGCGTTCGTATAATTCGTCTGTCCTGGTCTCGTTTGTAACGTTCTTTATTTTTCGTCAAGGTGTCTCTAGCTCTTTTCAGGTATTCTTCATGTCGGTTTTTCCAGAGTTTAAATAATTGTTCGCGTGTTAATGTGGGTGTAACAGCTATTGTCGAGGGCATATTGGCTTTATGACCGAATGTAAGTTCAAAAGGCGTAAATCCAGTAGATTCGTGTAACGATGTGTTATATCCCATACAAATTAGATTTAAATTTTCGTCCCATTCATTCTGTCTGTCAGCGGTACATGTTCGTATTAGGTCTTTAACTGTCGCATGCGTTCGTTCAAGAGATCCGTTTGACTGTTCCGGATTGTGGGATTCTCGAATTATATTTTTGTCTTCTTGGGAATAGGATTGGGGAGAATCTTCTGCTATGGTTAATTTTCCGTTAGGTACTCTTGAGATAAGGAATCTTAGCATAAGTTCCAGATGAACAATTTCTAGTCGCGTTATAGTGGGATCGTTTATACCTAGTTGAATTTGCGGTTTCTTAGTTCTGTCGATTTCCAAGGTAACTATTGCATGTAACTTGATAAACCAGTCTGATTCGTTATAATTTCCTAATTGTTCTTTAGTGATTTGCGTCCATTTAAAAGAATTAGGTTTCTTTGTTATTGGGGATGCAGATGGGGTTGTTTTCCAATCTATATACTGTTGGTGGAGCTCGTCACATGGTAGTGAGGATTCAGGTGGTAAGGTATCAGGACTTGTCGTGTCATTATATAAGTCGAGTAGGTCGTCAGTGGTAAGGGCTAAATCGTCTGTTATAGGGAATATACGGGATAATGCGTCTGCGGCTGTGTTTTCCTTTCCTTTTTTGTATTCTATATCGTAGTCATATTCTTCTAATCTGAGTCGCCATCTCATCAATCGGGACGAGGGATCTTTAATCTCTTTCAACCACTTAAGTGCCTGATGGTCAGTTTGTATAATGAACTTTCGTCCAAGCAAGTATTGTCTAAGTCTTTTGATTGCCCATACTATCGCTAATAATTCTTTTTCAGTAGTGGTATAGTTCCTTTCGGCTGAATTGAGAGTTCGGGATATGTAACAGCACGGATGTCCGTCTTGAGATAAACCTGCTCCTAGTCCTTCGTTTGATGCGTCAGTCGTTAAACAAAATGTCTTACTATAGTCTGGGTACTGTAGGATTGGTTGTTCACATAATTTTTGTTTAAGTATGTCAAATGCCTTTTGTTGAGAGTCGGTCCAATGGAAGGGAATATCTTTTTTTGTCAGGTCTGTTAAAGGTTTACTGATTTTTGCAAAGTTCTTTACAAATTTCCTATAATATCCTGCAAGTCCTAAGAATGATTTTACTTCGGTTGGAGTTTTAGGGGTCTTGAAATTTTTGACTGCTTCTATTTTTGCACTATTAGGTTTTACTCCGTCTTTAGATATCGTGTGTCCTAAATATTCAAGTTCCGGTCGTAAATATTCGCATTTGTCTGGCTGTAATTTAAGTCCTACGTCTCTTAATCTTTGAAATACGATAGCCATATTTTTATTATGTTCCTGAAGACTTGATCCAAATATAATGATATCGTCCAAATAAACAAAACAATATTTACCAATTAATCCATTTAATGCTCTGTCCATCATGCGTTGGAATGTTGCTGGAGCGTTTTTGAGCCCGAAGGGCATGCGTCTGTATTGAAAGTGTCCGTCGGGTGTGGAAAAGGCTGTGTATTTACGGGATTGATCGCCCATGGGAATTTGATGGAAACCAGATGAAAGATCAAGTGCAGAAAAAAATTTTGCCTTGCCTAAGTGATCTAATATATCTTCAATATTTGGTAAGGGATACGCGTCTTGATCGGATTGTTCGTTTAATTTTCTAAAATCGATTACAATTCTCCATTTACGTTTTCCAGACGAGTCCGTTTTTTTCGGTACCACCCAAACAGGTGCGTTGAAAGGGGATTCACTGTGTTCTATGATTCCCTTTTCAAGCATTTCATTAACTTGTCTATGAATTTCAGCCTTGTGACACTCCGGAGGTCTATATGCTTTAATATTAATCGGATTTTCTGACTTTAGTGTGATACAGTGCTGAGTAAGACTGGTTTGTGGCAAGGGATCAGTCTCTAGTGCGAAAATATCGGCGTAACTAATTACAATTTTCTCAATGGTTTCTCGTAATTCTCTTTCTATATGATCTGTCCTAATTTTTGATTTTAATTCCTGGATTCTATACGGGTTATCGTTTTCAATTTCAAAATTTGAGGTAGTAATTTCGGTGTTACCTGGATTGATGTAGCAAACCTTGGTTGGTTGATTATTCCAATTTACTGATTTTATTACGTACTCCGATGGTCTCAAATGGATCTCTCCAAATAGGGATAGGCGGTTATTGTCTAAAATCAAATGAGTGTTGTTTAGGTTATAGTCATACCGCTGTAAAAATGGTTGGCCAATTATTCCGTCCGCTTTAAGGGGAAAGTCGTCAGATACTATATGGAAAATGTGGGTCTTTTTGAAGGATGTTAATTCAATGATTTTTTTGGATATATGTTTGTCATTGCCCATATAAAATATTTTAGTGTATGGAATTAGATTTTTGTTACGTGATATGTAAGACTCTTTGATTAGATTGATTCCTGCTCCGGTGTCGATGAGCAAGCTTCCTTCTCGTCGCATTCCTCGGAGCTGTCCTCGTATGTGTTGTAGTTGTCCTGGTACGTAATTGATTCTGGTTCGCTCCAATCTTCCAATGGTTCTTCGTCCGTTGTTATATTGTTCAGTCTGGGGTAGTTCGCCTGACTGAGTCAGCTGAAAATTTTGACTCTTTGCGAAACACTTATCACGAGTGTGTCCGATTCGTCCGCACTTGTCACATTTCAAATTTACGCGTGAGGCTAATGTCATATTTTGAAATGGTGGGTTACGCTTGTCTTCTTGTCGTCTTGGTGCATTTAGCTGGATCATTGGCCGTCGGTGTGGTCCTTCCCTTGAAGCTTCCTTCAACCATAGTTCCATGTCAGCGGCCATTTTCTGGGCATCGGCCATAGTCTTCGGATGACTCGATATCACTAGACGCCCTATATCAGGTTTTTGGTTTTGCACGTACGTGCGTGTAGCGGCATCTTCTTCTTCTTCTAGCGCTATGTGTCGGGCCGTTGGTTTATTGTGCTTGTTTTGCACAGCGTAATATAATTCGTTTAGTTGTTGACGAAATCGGAGATTGTAGGATTGGACAGTTTCAACATTGCCCTGTTTTATATTGCTAAGTCTGCTGCGGCAGCTGGCTACAGTAGTTGGTGTAGTAACGTTTCGTCGTAATGCAGTGTCACGTCCAGTGGTTTAGTCAATAATAATAATTCATGATAAAATCAAGCATAACATACATTTTCTTAATATCCTTTTTATATACTTGCTTCAATAATATTGTACGAGAAATAAAATATCAAATTAATGTCAAACTATCGTATATTATACCACACTGCGTGCGATAGAATTAGGAAAACTCATTTTTCGTTTGAATCTTTATTAAACGAAATAAATACGTAGCGAAATTTATTTCATTAAATGATTGAGTCATTTCCAAATATAAATCGTGAGCTAATATCCGCTGAAGATTGTCCATCACTAAAGACTGCGTAGGAATTAAAAAGAATCGATGAGCAATTTGTTGCTAGGAGATAAACAAATGTAATATGATCCAGCCAAGAGGAAGACGAAAAATGTAATAAACGAGAGTGACAGAGAAGAAAGCAATTAAGAGGAAATGGTGATGAAATAATCACCTGACGAAAATTAAGAACAAAGGATAGACCAACCTATAAAAGGGACAGCTCATCATCAGGAGCGCACTCGTTTTGCATTCGTTCATCAATACAAGATCTAATGGTTAAAAGTTACTGTGCCAATCAAGTCCAACCACAGTTCGTGAAAAAGTAAAATTGGCGAAGAATTAACCCGCCGGAGTTCGTGCAAAGTGAAGTTGGCGAAGATAACCCGCCGGATTATCATCAATCATCATCATCACCAAAACCAGCGACAACATCCACCACATTGCGAGCGAAATCACTGCGTAACGGTAATTACTAACAAATTCATTATAAGCTTTCAATAACTCAATGTACCCTAAATTCGTTCAATAGAATATATTCTTGTTAATTTTTATACAAAATCAAGATTTCAAATCATTTTTAAAAGAGTTTACCCAACTTCGATTTCTTCGTTCCAATTCCAAAATCAAAGTCACTTAGTAATTAAGCAAATCCTCAATTACCCGAACCGAAGCCGGTGAATGTAGGTAGGTTCAAAACTACGTTTTATTCTATATCGAAATCTTTAAATTTACTTATCTATTTTTCAAACGTCCATCTTAGGACGTAACAGCAGTATACAACTCTTCATAGGTGTTAATGGAAATGAACCGTATGCTTCTCTCAGCCTGATCAACTATCTTTTCGGCTAAAATTAATTTTAGAAGCATTTGTTGGTCAGCACATGCATTTCTTGCGTACTTTATCTTGACAATGAAGTCTTCTACTCCCATGTCATCTCTCCCTTTCAGAGGTTTGATGATTCAGTTTGTTGAGTACAGGATCAGAGTTGTTGGTCCTTGGGTTGGACGTCATTCTCACCGTTCGACCAGGCGATCCATGGTTAAGAGAACGCGGTCTGGGCCTTGACACGGCTCCGGCTTCTTGTTCTTCTTCGTCGCCTTCCTCTTGACAAGCCGTTTGATTTCGGCGCTCATTTTCCGAGATCACGCTTGTTTCGTCTTCGGTGATCGTCTGTTGTTGCATTTGACGGGCCAGTTCCTGGATCTCGGAACCTCGTTTCTCATTCTCTCGACTTACCGTCTCGAAATTCTTTGTAACATGTTCTTCTAATTTAGAGAACTTGTCCAAAATCATTTTCAATGCAGATTCAACAGAGTTTGCCATTTTTGGGCTGATAATAATTATTTCTTCGTTTGAGTCTAGGACGGGAGTAGGATCTCTATATTGAGAAAAACCCACTTCGATCACCTGTTTATGGTATGTTCCGGTTACTGTTGATTTCTCGTTCTCAGGCGCTCGTAGTCCCTCGAAGTCGCACAGCTCTCGTAGTCTGAGGTTCTTCAAGTTTCCGAACGACGGATTGAACAGTATCCTGGCAGGATCGCCAAAATGTCATGCGGCACAATCGAGGAAAGAAGAAAACTAACGTATAGTCGTCGAACTGACACTCGTACTTTGCCGCGAATGAAGTAAACAAAGAATAACTCGCGAAGAGATTTATCGTATGACTCTTATACTAAGAGACGAGGTGAAGCGAAATGAGATGTGCTCATGGCTAAAGACAATCTATTTTTTATTAGCATTGTTACAGCATATATACTGGGTCTTATTCGGCGCATTGTGGGGGTATATCGATTGGGTCTCAGGTCAATTGTCTATCGAATGGTTTTCTTATCGGCGTATTGTGGGGGTATCGATGGAGATATTGATTGAGGTGTCGGTTGAGGTATCAGTTAAGATATTGATTATGTTTCGGATGTCTTATACTTATCGCATGGTTACACCTGCCAAGCCACCGTGTTTCTGACAACTTTAAGAGCTTCAAAGGAGAGTTCTTAAAACTCTCCTGAAATTGCCGAAAAAAAGCCCGTTTGGGGCTGCTATTTATAAAGGAAGTGACGCCTCGAAGTAATTCGTCGCATTCCTTTGGTAACCTACCACAAGCAGCACTGCCCGCCAATGCTACTGAATGGCAAACGCACGGCAATGTAACGACTCGGGGATTCTTTTCAAGCAACTTTGTCTTGAAGGAAGAAAATTTCCCAGTCATAACGGCAGCATTATCGCAACTAAGAGCCGCGATATTATTCATGGGAATCTGCGTCCTCAGCATTTCATTTTCGAAAGCTGAGAAAAGCTTCCCCGCTGAACAATCGCTGGCATCTAAATGAATTAGTTGCAATAATTCTGTCGTTACATTCAAACGACGTGGCTCAACATATCGAATCGCTAATGTCAACCACTTGTCGTTTGTCGAGTCAGAGGTCTCATCCTCGTGGATCGAAAATTTACAATGCCGTGCGTCGTCGACAATGCGTTGCGTTTCACGAACGCACAGCACGTTCGAAATGATTTTACTGCACTTTGTGCGGCCCACTTTCATGCCCTGCAAGACGTTAGGCTCCT
Organism: Lasioglossum calceatum; assembly: GCA_963966675.1. NCBI lineage: Eukaryota > Metazoa > Arthropoda > Insecta > Hymenoptera > Halictidae > Lasioglossum > Lasioglossum calceatum. The sequence continues at coordinate 317,225 of OZ016542.1, forward strand.
TGCCTATATCCTGCATAAGGGCGAGGAGATGAGGGGCGATGGAGAGAGGTACAGTAAATTCTCTATAATCGCAAACAGGGCATGTACGATAATCGCAAATGAAATATCCCCTCCAACTCAATACACTGATCTCGGCTCGGTATATCGGTGTGAACCATTACTAACGCGACGCGGAGAGTCGCAGTCGTCGGCACAGTTCAAACGCCCGTGAGTCATCATAACGTTATACCAAAATTCTATCTTCTTTATTTTCCATTATTTTTTCATGGGACTTTCATCAACATATTCCTGGCATTTTTCTAATGCAAAATGATACCAAACACGATATAATATGAACTGAATTTAGTGGTTTAATTGACGATGAGAGTTTCGAACGCAAGGAAGGACAACGTATATGAAAGAAAGAGACGCGGACAGGTGCCGTCGCATCGACGGTTGCCGTGGTGTCTCTTTACACGCGCTGTCCTTCTCTACGTTCGGCTCGGCCTTTGGTTCCTTCTCTACGTTCGGATCGGCCTTTGAAGCTCGAAAAAAGTAGGACCAAGATCTACAAATGCAAACAGGTGCCGTCGCATCGACGGTTGCCGTGATGTCTCTTTACACGCGCTGTCCTTCTCTACGTTCGGCTCGGCCTTTGAAGCTCGAAAAAAGTAGGACCAAGATCGATAAATGCAAACAAATCCCCCCGAGGCATTTGCGATTATAGAGAATTTACTGTACATTGTTGTTCGAGATTGGCGCCCCGAGCGCCATGTTGCTTCGTGACGTCACAAAGATCCACGCGCGATCCCGCCGAAGACGCGAGTGACAAGCGTGTGCCGTCGAGGCTCACGCGGGCCGAAATCACGCTTGTCATTGGCTCAACTGTCTCTCGATCTTTCTGGAAGATTCTCGAGCGTCAAAGCGGAACCATCCAAGCGTGACGAACTTCCAGAAAGGTCGAGACAATAAAACAGAGAGACAACCGTCGTCTCGCTCTCTCTCTGTGACAAGCCATCAGCTGACACACGTCAAACAAGCAATCTAGTCCAATCTCGTTTATTCACCTTTTCTGTTACATTTCCTGTACAACGACGCTCATTTCTGTGATATAATCGACAAATACATTAACATTGTAGATCCGACTCATCTTGCTTTACCAACTTTTATACAGTCCACTTCTTTCCATTCAAATCCATCCGTTATCACTTTCAACCATTCCAGTTAACCTTGCATTCCACCTTTCATTTCAAGCATACCACTCTTCCAATCACACCTTCATCCATTCTTGGTTTCCAAAACCGATTTACCAAGCATTTCTGGTCCTTCGAGCCGGATCCTTACAATAATCGTTAATCCACGTGGTGAAACAGTGCTGTAGTGAAGTTCCATCCATTGAGCCAGCTCCGAATCAGCATGGAATTCACCGGCGAAGAGCTGCTCACCAGACAGAGCGAGCTGGGACGTAAAATCAGCCGCACGGTGGAAAACTTCAAAAAGTCCACGGCACAGAGCAGAATGACGAGAGGTGATGTACAATCACGGCTGGAGCGCCTCGAGGATTGCTGGTCTCAATTCCAGCGAAACCACGATGTCCTCTCGTTCCGGCACAAGGAAGTGGTGAAGACCAGCGACTACTTAAAAAAGTGTTACGCAGATATAGTGGAAGAGGCTTATCTGGAACAAAGAGGTCGGTTATTGGACATGGTGAACCAGCTTGACCTGGACAGCTCGAATTCGGTGGCGAAGGGGCAAGCAGCTGCAGGCAGTTCCGAGCAGGAGTCAAGATCTGGGTCGGCTCCACTCCCCAGGATGCAACTGCCTGAGTTCACTGGGGAATATGTAGAATGGCCAGCTTTTAAGGATCTGTTCGTGTCGATCATGGACAGAAACAAGCAGCTAAGCAAGGTAGACCGCCTTCACTACCTCAAACTCAGTCTCCATGGTCAAGCCGCCGATCTAGTGAAGGACCTGCCAACAATAAATGAGAACTACGATCGAGCATGGACGATCCTGAAAGAGCAGTTCGAGAATAACAGGATCCTCGTGCGATCGTGCCTCGATCGGCTCGCCTCTCTCCCCAAAATGAGAGAGAGCTCAGCTCAGGAGCTTACCACTATTCACAAAGGCGTCATTTCCGTGGTGAATACCTTGGAAGGTCTAGGCAGACCGATTGACCGAACTGAAGACTGGTTTGTGTATTCGGTGGTCAATCTCTTCGACTCAACCACACGCGACAAGTGGGAGGAGAGAGTGACCAGTAGCAGCGATCCACCGTCTTTTTCCACCTTGAAGGACTTCATGACGAAGAGGCGGCAGCAACTTGAGGCGTCAATCGACGAGACCTCCTCACAGTCCTCTCAAGGAAAACACGGCGAACAGCCCAAGAAACACGAACCACGCTCGAGCCAAGGTCAGCCTAGAAAGTCACAGAGAGCGGTTAGAGCAAACCACGCTCAACAATTTCAAAAGTCTGCATGTGCCAAATGCAATGGGGAGCACTTCCTTATGCAGTGCCCCGAATTCCAAGCGCTTCAACCGGCAGAGCGAAGGAATTACGTCGAGAGGGCTCGCCTATGCATCAACTGCCTCAGAAAGCACCAACTGGAAGCGTGCCCTTCCACGAGGAACTGTATGTCCTGCAACAAAAGGCATCACTCATCCCTCCATGAAGCATTCCGCGATGGTGCCAGGCCAGCGACGATCCATCACACCCTTGATTGCTGCAACGAGAGAGGTCAAGTATTACTCGCCACTGCCATTATAAGAGTTTCAGATCGTCTTGGGAGAAAGCACCACGTTCGAGCCCTCATCGACCAAGGATCGGAAATCTCAATGATGAGCGAAGGGTTGGCACAGCGGCTGCAGCTTCCAAGGACATCCTCCAACGTTGACATCTACGGGGTAGGAGGGCAGCATCTCACCAAGACGCGGGGACGAGTGACGTTGACCATATCTGCAGCCAAGACAGAGGACACATTCAAAGTCACGACCTTGGTTCTCCCAAAGCTGACCGACTACACGCACGGTTGCACTAGACTGCAATGTAGCTGGAAGCATCTAGAAGGGCTGGAGTTGGCTGATCCAGCCCCTTCTCGGACCAAGCCGATAGATGTTCTGCTGGGTGCGGACGTGTATTCAGCCATCATTAAGCCAGGAATGAAGAAAGGAGCTCCAAACGAGCCAATCGGCCAACTCACCGTGTTTGGCTGGATTGTAACTGGAGTGGCTGGAACCTCGGTGACTTCCACGCACGCCAGGGTGCACCAAGTGACCGTTGGCGAATCCCTCAGCTCAATTGTTCGCAGGTTCTGGGAGCAGGAGGAGTTCCAGGAGGCTCACTCCACGCTGACAGCTGAGGAGCTGGCGTGCGAGAACCATTTCGTCACCACACACTCTCGTACTCCTGAGGGGCGTTACCAGGTGAGGCTGCCATTCAGCCAAGCGAGTCCAGCCACTCCAGGGTCGAGAGCCGCGTCCATCCACGCACTGAGAAGGATGGAACAGCGCTTTAGACGAGACGAAGAGTTCAAAACTCTGTACCACGACTTCGTCTCGGAATACGAGAAACTCGGGCACATGACCAGGGCAAACCAGCCCACAGATGAGAACCAAGCTCATTACCTGCCACACCATGGAGTCCTGAAGATGAACAGCTCGACAACCAAGCTTCGAGTGGTGTTCAATGGCTCTTGGGCAGGGCCTTCGCAGCTGTCACTCAACGACTGTCTGCACGTAGGACCAAACCTGCTGCCGTTGCTGGGTGACATACTGTTGAGATGGCGCAGGCACAAGTACGTGGTGACAGCCGACGTCACCAAGATGTACCGGCAGATCCTGGTTCACCCCGATGACCGTGACCACCAACGGATACTGTGGAGGAACAACGAGACACAACACGTGAGTGAATTCCGCCTTAACACTGTCACTTACGGTTTGTCTTGTGCACCCTACCTCGCAGTCCGCACCATGCACCAACTGGCAGCTGACGAAGGCACCCGCTACCCCATCGGTGCAGCAGCAGTCAAGCAGGACTCGTACGTGGACGACATCCTGACTGGAGCCGACTCCGTTCCAGCCTTGAAGGAAGCGGCGGGGCAATTACACCAGCTGTGCATGGCGGGCGGCTTCCCGCTGCAAAAATGGGCCTCCAACGTACCAGACCTGCACGACGTCATCCCTCTGTCATGTCAGCCTGCCACCGGCCAGTCCACATCGCACCAGAGCACACAAGGAGGGAAGAAAACGTGGATGGATGCGACTCATTCGGCTCTTGGCCTCCAGTGGTCACCGCGCGAAGACACGTTTCACTTCACTATCACCAACACCGACACGCAACCAACCACTAAGCGAGGGATCGTTTCCAAGGCGGCACAGCTGTTCGACCCTTTGGGATGGCTCACTCCAGTCATAGTACGAGCCAAAATATCCATTCAGACCACATGGCTCCTGGGGCTCGGCTGGGATGATCCTCTTCCATCGCAGCTAGCTAACGAGTGGCTGAGTTACTGCGCAGAGTTACCGCTGCTCGAGAAGGTAAAAGTGCCTCGACCTCTGTTTTACAGTTCCAGCCAGACGCAGAGGGAGTTCCATGGCTTTGCCGATGCATCCGAACGAGCGTATGGGGCGGTCACTTATCTGAGGACTCGGACCGGAGAGGACCAGTGGACAACCACACTGATAGCTGCCAAGAGCAAGGTGGCTCCACTGCAGCAGGTCTCATTGCCACGACTAGAACTGTGTGCAGCCCACCTCCTCTCACGCCTAGCTCAGCACACCATCACCACGCTCGGCCTCGGTGACACCACAGTTCACCTCTGGTCCGACTCCACGGTGGCGCTGGGATGGATCCAGGCCCATCCATCCAGATGGAAGACATATGTGGCCAACCGGGTCGCTGATATTCAACGGAGAGTTCCGGAAGCACAGTGGCACCACATTGCAGGAGTCCATAATCCTGCTGACTGTGCTTCGCGGGGTCTCTCACCGTCACAACTGCTGGACTGGAAGCTGTGGTGGGAAGGGCCGGACTTTCTGCTGCGGGACATCACTCTCACTCCAGCAGAATCCATCAACCACGACCGTCTTCCGGACAAGCGAGGGCCCATCGTTGCTGTCACCACAGGGATGGAGCAGGTTGATGAGGACAATGATGTGCTGAACCGGTTCTCCTCCTACACTCGTCTGCTACGAGTCACAGCTTGGTGTCGGCGGTGGCTCAAAAATCGCCACAGCTCGACGCCTCCAGGAGCCGTGGACGCGAGGCAGGGGACGCAGCCGCCAGCTCTCACAGTGGCTGAAATCAGCGAGGCCGAACGCTGTTGGATCCGGAAGGTGCAGCAGGCCGCCTACTCCAGGGAAATTGAGCTGGTCGCCAACAGGCAATGTGTGCAGTCCAAAAGCGGCCTGGCAGCATTGGCCCCGACACTGGATCACAACACCATCCTAAGAGTCGGAGGCCGACTCGGAAAAGCGCAGCTCAACCCAGACGAGGCTCATCCAGCGATCCTACCCACCAGATCAAGGCTCACACACTTGTACGTATCACACATCCACCGAAACACGCTGCATGGAGGAGTCCAGGCTACACTTGGGGCAGTTCGACAACGGTTCTGGATCCCCAAGGGCCGGTCCATAGTAAAGGGCATCCTACACAAGTGTGTGACGTGCTTGCGATGGCGGGCGGCGCCAGCACAGCAGCTGATGGGAGAGCTGCCAGCACATCGGGTCACTCCAGCTCGTCCCTTCCTCTCCACGGGCGTCGACTACGCGGGTCCCATCTGGCTGCGGACCACCCCAGGGCGTGGACACAAGGCCTACAAGGGTTTCTTCGCCGTCTTCGTCTGCATGGTCACGAAGGCTGTCCACCTGGAGGTCGTCTCCAATTATACGACCGAGGCCTTCCTGGCGGCGTTCCGCAGATTCATTTCGCGAAGAGGTATATGTTTGCATCTCTATAGCGACTGCGGAACGAATTTTCAGGGAGCCGACCGGGAGCTGAGACGTCTCTTCAGTGCCAGCAGTCAGGAGAACCGCAGCCTCAGAGACCAGATGACCAGCCTGCGGACACAGTGGCATTTTAACCCACCTGCTGCACCTCACTTCGGTGGACTGTGGGAGTCTGCAGTGAAGTCCACTAAACACCACCTACGACGTACCATTGGGGAGGCTCGACTCACGTTCGAGGAGCTAACGACGCTGTTGGCTCAGGTAGAGGCTTGTTTAAATTCCAGACCATTAGCTGCCTTGTCCGACGATCCAGCCGACGTGACGGCGCTGACACCTGGGCACTTCCTGATCGGCTCAGCGATGAATGCGCTGCCCGAGCCGTCACTGCACGACGAGCAGATGAACAGGCTCACCCGCTGGCAGCTGCTGACAAAATTACGGGATCAGTTCTGGAAGAGATGGCAGAGGGAATACCTCCACGGCCTTACCATGCGTCCAAGATGGCGACGATCGATGGAGAATCTTGCAGTTGGTCGTCTCTGCATAATCACGAACGAGAACAACCCTCCTTCTCACTGGCCACTCGCGCGCGTATCGGAGGTTCACGCCGGGACAGACGGGAAAGTTCGGGTCGCGAAACTGATCACTGCGAACACCGAATTGTTACGACCGGTGCACAAGCTCGTTGTTCTGCCGATCGATGCACCCGATCAATGAGTGGGTCGATGCAGTTCACGCGCACACATACTACGCAGCTTACAACTGCGTAGTAACACGCGGTACGCGACGCGATTCATCTCCGCGCCGGCGCAGTAGCCAAACCACGCAGTATTCTCGTCGCGGCAACCTCGCTCGCGAGCACTCAAAATTCACCTCATTCGTCGACATCTTCTGATTGTTCAATCATTGTACACCATTAATACCAAACTCTGTATTCACTAGCATTGTACTTTTCACGCGGGTTAGTCAAAATTCGACAAGTCGAGGCGGGCGGCATGTTCGAGATTGGCGCCCCGAGCGCCATGTTGCTTCGTGACGTCACAAAGATCCACGCGCGATCCCGCCGAAGACGCGAGTGACAAGCGTGTGCCGTCGAGGCTCACGCGGGCCGAAATCACGCTTGTCATTGGCTCAACTGTCTCTCGATCTTTCTGGAAGATTCTCGAGCGTCAAAGCGGAACCATCCAAGCGTGACGAACTTCCAGAAAGGTCGAGACAATAAAACAGAGAGACAACCGTCGTCTCGCTCTCTCTCTGTGACAAGCCATCAGCTGACACACGTCAAACAAGCAATCTAGTCCAATCTCGTTTATTCACCTTTTCTGTTACATTTCCTGTACAACGACGCTCATTTCTGTGATATAATCGACAAATACATTAACATTGTAGATCCGACTCATCTTGCTTTACCAACTTTTATACAGTCCCCTTCTTTCCATTCAAATCCATCCGTTATCACTTTCAACCATTCCAGTTAACCTTGCATTCCACCTTTCATTTCAAGCATACCACTCTTCCAATCACACCTTCATCCATTCTTGGTTTCCAAAACCGATTTACCAAGCATTGTTTTCGGCGAAGAAAGCCGCGTACCTAATTTCGGCGATTTTGATTTTATCGTCGAGCGAAGAACTTCCTCCCTTGTCAAGATCGACAGGATCGACATGAGTGTCATTATCATGAAGCAATTGCTTCATATTTTGCACATGAGCCTGTCTGGACGAATGTCTGCGTATTTCTGTAAGCCCGCAATCGAAGATCCTGTTGCAGGCTTTACAGAAGCATTTCGAATCGTCCGAAGCAACTTCTTCTAACCAAACCTTCAAAAATTCGTCAGCGTCATACCAATGACGCTGAAACCTCTTTCTATACCTTTTAGTGGGTACACTTGTCATTATGTACCTACAGCCACAGACCCTTTAAAAAACCCTAATATATATATAATACTGTTGACATTTGTCAACACATAATTATGCACTAATAACAATTGCCATATCCCTTGTAATGCTGCACAAATCACAACAATCAGGTAATGCGATCACTGCGGATTTCATGCATTTGCAGCAAAAATGAGTAGGTGCATATTAAGACAGCAGAAAGATGAAAATAATTTAAAAACAACAATGTATTATTTTCAACTTTTTAAAATGATTACGGTAATAATCAAATATCTGTCTGGTTCCTGTCCCTTGTAACAGCAGCAGCCAACATCCATTTTGCATAAAGATCCGCAGTCTAGTGATTAGTTTAAATATCTCTATCAAAAACACAGCTAATAGCAACCGTTAGCTTTGAAATGATACGTCTTTGGAGATGTTCTCTCTATCGCGGCACGAACGACACTAATTTTCCGCAAGATTTTTCTGAAGAATTTAGGAAGGGCATTCTGCGGGTCGAAATTCGAAATGCACGCTGTAGTACGTTTACGAAAACGACGGGACGGTTAGACGAAAAACAGGATACGAGAAGGACCGCTGTAAGTTTTATGGCAATGACATGTTTAGTTTTTCCTGCAGATTGGTACGCAGAGTCGATGGGTAACCGTTCGAAAACGTCGTCTGTCCTTCTTTTAGAAAGGTATAGGACAATAGGGATGCTACGCTGACCTGACATTTTTACCTCATGCTGGGTAAAAGGACGGATGACGTTTTCGAACGATTACCCAAAGACTCCGCGTACCAATCAAGTCTTAATATGCACCTACTCATTTTTGCTGCAAATGCATGAAATCCGCAGTCTAGTGATCGCATTATCTGGTTGTTGTGATTTGTGCAGCATTACAAGGGATATGGCAATTGTTATTAGTGCATAATTATGTGTTGACAAATGTGAACAGTGATCGTGAGTGTGGTAAAATTTCAAGGCATCTGTGTGAAATAAACATACGAATTATTTATCGATTCGAATCTGAAAGTGAAATTCTGGATCGTAGACTTGATCGCGCATCCTTTACGCCTTAGGTTTTAGGTTTTAGTATACCAACAATCTATCACCAGCTGTGCAGTTCGTCGACCTGGCCGTACGTCCCTTAGCTTTCGGTACTGTCGTATACCTAAAGACATCTGTGCAGTTCGTCACCAAGTGACCATGTGACACACATTTCGAAGTAGCAAATGGATTTACGGCTGAATACGTGAGTTTTTCATTCAATCAGTTTCTGCTTCTTCTCTTTTTTTACGATTATCTCGTAAACTAAAGCCGACCGCCAAAAAGTCTAAAGGGAAATGTTGTTCAGAATCATGGTCTTGACAACATATCCAAAGCTCATCGAAATTGGAGAAGATTCACATAATCGAGAGAAACTCTTGTTCGTTGCGATGCACGGCGCACCACCGACACTCGCCTATCGGCGCGGCGGGCGAGGGCGCGCTCTGATTGGTCCGTGTTTTTCGTTAATAACTCCTAAATAAAGCCGCGGCGGCCATCATTGTTAAGGAAAATGTTGCTTAGAATGGCGTCAGGAACCTCCCAACATAGAAACATAGTTGCTCCATATTTTCCGGGAATAATTTTGCTCTCTTATTTGTAATTATATTTCCGGATGTGCTGAATAACCGTTCACTGGTCACTTGTGTCGCAGGTATGGCTAGAAAACGTCTCATCACTGTGGATAGTAGTGGAAATCTTGAATGATTCTATTTCCACCAGTGCATAATATTAATATCCCTGGAAACAACGCTTTCGGACAAATGCATCGCTATTTCCCTATCTTTCCTCCTATTAAATGTTTCCTCATGTCTTTCTGTGTTTCCTAATGTATTGTTCAGGAAATTTAAGAATTTTGATTTTCTTCCACCTAATCAAGAATTTATAATATATACAGATGAATTAAAAGATTGGTAAAATTAATAAGGAAATATTATAGTTATTATCTTTCTATTACCACTGGTACTTGGTTCTTGGTCTTTATCACTTGTCGGGTCTGCATTTATAGAAATTTCAATTTCCTCATTGAGTTTCGAAAACATTATTTGTTTGTGTTCCATTGACAACAACTGATCCTTGTATCTGGGGTCCAACACCGTAGCACAAATATATAGCGGATCTTGTCCTATTGGTTCAAAACGTTCCTATAAGTGAGATATCGTATTTTATATAATTTTTGACTTTTTTCTGAAAAACTTGTTTTATTTCAGACAAACTATTGAAACTACCTTTAACGCGTTTCTGACTTTATTGGAAATATCAACTATTAGAGTATTTTCTTCCGTATCTACTTGCAGCACATTCATTAACGCATAGTACATCGGGAAATATTGCGAAATCGTCGGATATCTTTCCCCGCTCATAATCTCCGTTGCGTCTTTTAATGGTTCCAGAATTGATGTTACACATTTTAAAAAATTCCATTCGTCTATCAGAAAATCAAAGCAATAAATCTTTCGAACATAAAATATATCGAATTCCATCTGGTATCAACTTCTTGTACTAGGTTTAGGGGAGTAACATCTGGATTTATTGACTTCTGCAATAAAGTCACTTCTATCAGTTGACTTCTGCATTGTCATTTGAAAAAAAATGATTTTTCACCATTTATTTTGTAATTGTTTTAAACAAATGCAACATTTTCATAGTAGGGAATTTTTTTAAAATTTGAAAAAAATGAGGATGTAGTCTCAAGTGTCCCCTTTGTGTTCATGTTTTTAAAGATGATCATTTGAAAATTGTCGAAATTAAAATTATTCGAACTGAACGCTGCACCGCGATTGTACAGCCTCGGACAGCCGCACAGCCATTTTTTTATTGTCTTAAAATAAAATTTTTAATTCTTTGTTTGTTACTCATTTAGGACTTTTCCAGATAATTTAAATCACCGAATGGATGGTATTTAAGGGTGTAGTTCGAGCGAGAGTGTGGTGGCACACTCACACATGGCTAGACACTGTATACGTACACGAGGTTGCAAGGGTTCGGGGAATGACAAACCACATCTCGCTAATGCACATTTGGGGCCCCTACGTAGTCACAATCTCTAGATAAAAGATCAATCTGTACTGCTTATATCCCAAATTGGCTTACTTTTGCGTTTTCGAGGCGTAATTTGTATTATTCGGCAGCATGTAGTGGAGCCGCGAGAAGCATTGGGCAGCGCGACGGTGCTGCCACTGTCAAGAGACATACATTTTCTTAAATATCGAGAGATGTAGGGTTATTATAGAAAAATTTGGATGACTCCCACTTGTCCGAGACAAATACAATGTCAATGCAACGTTTATTATGTTAAACCATACGTATGTTACGGATGACGAACAGGTGTTCAATATCATCTCTGGCAGGAACCGTCCTAGATAAACGAACAGAGCCACCCTAGATAAATCTACATAGCTGTTTAGTTTAGTTTAGGGCCCAAACATACGCACGACCAACTGGTCGTTGACAAAATACGAATGTTCACTCAAAGGGTACTGACAAGTACCACCCGTCATTGCAGGGGTATATAAGCCCTTGCATTTCTACTCTCGTGGGCTAGTACTGTCGTAATCACGAATCGTGTCGCGTCGTGCTGCATCTCGGAAGACAACTACCAGTGAGATCGGGCTAAAGTTCCCCTTCGAATCAAAAGTTAACCGTATAGATTCCGCGAGTTCGGTGTAAAATCTATTAGGCAGTGATAAGGTTGCTCCGAGACCCCCGCATTGCCAGTGCGTCAACACCGTGCATCTAGTTTAGGTAATACACATCTTCTTTCAATTCTTTCTATTCCAAACTCAATTCATTCGCGACAATTACACAATTGTAACACTAATTCTTATAATCAGAATATATCTGTGTTCTTTGATAATTAACGCAAATTCATTAAACCCATAATTATCGTCCAATATCCTAATCAAGTAATTGAACGTCCCCACACGATACAATCTTACCGCTCGGATTGTATCACTAAATTATACTAGTTACGAGGCTTACTAACTATCCTAACAGCTCCCTGATTTCGCATCAGGTTCGTCTGTGCTTTTATCCAAACTCCCAGCGGCTCCCCAATTTCGCATTGGGTTCGCCCGTGTCGTTCTACAACTTCCTAGCAGCTCCCCGGTTTCGCATCGCGTTCGTCTGCGTTTGACTCCATTCCTAGAGGCTCCCTGACTTCGCGTCAGGTTCGTCCTCGCTGTCTATAATCCTAGCGGCTCCCCAATTTCACATTGGGTTCGTCCGCGTACCTTTAACTAACAAACTGATACCATATTCCAAGTGCAACAACACTTCGCCGGCCACTCGTGCTGCTCGCGGCCCTGGCTCGTAACACGTATTTAAACCCACAGTTCGAAATTTCGAGAAATCCAAATTTGAGGGTTCTGTGACGATACACTTCCGGTTCGAGCGCTGATGTCTCTTTCTCACATTCAGGAACCGCGAGTCGTCGGTCACTGTAATCGTTAAAACAGAGGACTTGAAAAAACATATTGCCGGTAAGTCCGGCTTCATCAGTCAGCGTGACATCACTATACGGCTGAAAGTGCGCTGCGTGTCTCGTGCCTTGGCGGATCGCAAGGGTTCGGGATGCTTCAAACCATTTCTCGTCCTCCCGTCCTGAAAGTTTCATGGAAATTGGTTGATCCGTGAAAAAACGGCAGGCATTGAAAGATGTAAGAATCCTTATAATTACTGCAGTTGGAGGCCGAAAATCGTGAAAATCTGCCATTTTTACCACCTTTAAAAGTTTGTACTTACATAGTGCAAAAAAAAATAGCGGCTCAAGAAATTATTTTACATTTTTAATAATTTTTTGTATGTGTTTATTTATTTATTTATCAATAAAAATTAAAAGTATAAGGCCGGCTGCCTCCTCTTCTTCCTCGGCTACCTCCGCCGCGTGCTGCCCCGCGGTTAAAAAAATCCCTCCGGTGTTCTCTTTTCAGACGTTTCTGGAACATATAAAAATAATTTAGGAGGCCTATTTGGGACCAGCGATTGAAAACTGTAATGATATCTGTTCCGGTTCCCGTAACCGACAGAACCGTTCCAGTTCCGGGTTGGAACATACAAGTAGTGGACAAAAAAGTTCAGGACAAAGAAAAAGATAACTATTTTAATATTGTACTATACGATTTCAAATTTTTTGGGAAGCTACAGCAAATAGTTTACTACAGGATGTGAAAATAAATACTGAAGTTGCATTTTCAATTATTCTATGTATAAAAATCACATTACATACTGTGACGTTGTCCCTTTTTCGCTCGGTTGTATGGCCGGCGAAAACGGTCAACACCCGAGAATTTACAGCCACTGAGGACGGGCCGTGCGCGGCCGCGCGGACACGGTCCTCTCGGGACAAACGATCGACAAGAAGACTCGATTTTAGCACGAAATTATTGTTCGGGCGCCAGGTACACGGAAGTACCACACTAACGATCACCAATGGCCCGTGTTCGAGGAAGTCGAACACGAGCTTCGAATCGTCCCGTAATCGTAGGCGGAATTTGACGAAGCGGACAGCCAGGAGTTCGGACACAGGAAATAACGGGGACAGCCCTCGCGGCAGGGCGGATCTCGCAGGTCGGAAATAAATGCGACAGTTTGGGCTCGAATGGATTTATTCGGTGTCTATCGTAAAATTACAGGCGGGCGGCCACGTGGCCGCGACCCGGGAGCCCGCGCTCCTAGTACAAGCTAGCGATTGATGGTCGATCGCGAAGCGCGTTAGTCGATTTTCCAATTATCACGAGAGTACGGTACGGCGCACAGTGTCACGAAATGCCTATTTTTTGGACAAAATTCAATAACTTTTGTTCTGTTTATGATAGAGACATGAAACAAAGTGGGTTTTTTCATTTATATTGAAAGCAATCTCAACATGATACTATTATAAATATAGTAATTTATTTAAACATTGTAAAACGATATTTATAAACAAAATTTTGTTTTATTGCTGGTTTTCAGTAGATGAATTCTCAGTTCAGTTCTTCAGAAACTGAAACTTCGTTTTAAACTCCTATAACATTCGCCTCCTCGACACACATACACTCTTTGTTTGCTATGTCTGCCGCAACTGACTAAAAGTAGGACTATTCGCTCTGGTCTAAACATTCTTTAATCATAATTCGCTTTTATAAACAAATGAGTAGTCATACTTAATCAAAGCTTACGAGTACATACAAAGCATACGAGGTGCAGTTGCATTACTCGTCTTCATAATCTGAATCTTGCTGACCAGTTCTTGCTACATATTTTGTTAAACAACTCTGTTTTTCGCCAGATTTCGCAATTAAAATTTACATAATATCAAAATATACTATCTTACTAATACAACGCAAAAAAAATCGCCGACACGTTTTGAAACCTTTTTTTTTTATCCTCTACTAAAGATTAGGGGAACCAATAAAATTTAATGGTTTCATTTCAGGTTAATTATTAAATAGTGCATAAGTATTACAAAATTTTTGAAGATAAATTATAATTAGCCAACCCTTACCCATCATTTTCTAAAAAGATTATTTCTTACAAATGTCTTTTGTTCATAATACAACGTAAACAAGTTGCGCTATGAACTGATGTACTATTTCATCTTCCAAATTTTCGTTTACAGATTCGCTTGTAATTAGTTTCCTACTGGATTTTTTTATTTTTTTTTTCAATAAATGATTTATTTGGACATTTTGACATAGTATGAACATAGTTTTCAATCGACATGAAGCAGTGACTTTTCCGATTTTTGTCAATGGCTCGTGACACTGTGCGGCGGTACAAAGCAAGTCTCACGAGAGACGGAATTTCGCGAAGCGCAGATGGACGGCGCGACGTCTACGGACCGTCGCGAGATTTACGAGCGCGGTACGCGATGCGTTACCGAATTTATTAACGCCGAGACTATCCCTTTTTCCGACGCGGCTCCTTGAGGAAGACTTCCGACTACTCGAAGGGGGAAACTGCTCTATCAGACTCAAAGCGTCCTCGGAAGGAACGCGAGATTACGGCACGAGGCGCCACGCGCCTCGGCACACACCAAAATATCGAGGACGACACGTGTTCGTCTCGTCCTCGCACGAGATAACGAGCCAGCACTAATAATGGAACCGAGAATCACTGATCGACTTACCGTGACCGGAATTCGCCTGTCGACTTCCTTCAATCAGGCCGGAACTTTCGCCTTCGCCCTGATTTCTTCGTCACCGGAATTTAGCGCGGAGCAAAGCCACCCGCGACGCGTAACTAGTCGGTTCTTCGGAACTCGGAATTTGTACAAGAGAATCGAAACTCGGGAATGGCGACCTACGCATTCGACAACCAGCGCGACAGTGATCCTTCGGTGCGCATCGACGGATCGTATCGATTCTCGGTCTCCCCACTCCTTTCGTCCTACCGAAATTCCCTATGGGCGCACCCGCAACGCAACTAGACGTAGTCGCAGGATCGAACCTTCGGAACAGGTCTTCGGGCCCACGACCTTTTGATCACTAATTAACGATCGCCACGGACGACCGGGGAGGATACTTCCTCCCAGGTGCTCCCCCGCACCACCCGTGCTGGGGTCGATTGTAGGCGGGATGAGACGACGGCGGGACCACCAAAATATTCGATCTTCTGAAAATGCGACCCCATCGTCCCACGTCGTCGCCTCCGGGTTGATCGGCCCGTGTGCGGTGGTGCCCTTTTGCACCTCACCAGATCTGGAAGGGTTGTTCCCTTTTGGCCAGTATTTTCTCTTCCGGTTGATCCTACGATGCGGGGCGCCGTTTCGGTGATCGTCGCCCTACAGGCACGCTCCTGCAATTCGCCACTCTCGGCGCGTGCAACAGATGGCATTAGTATCGATCTTGCACGGAAATCTCTTCCTCAAGGAATGCTCTAATCTGCGGGTGGTCTTTGCTATCACCAACGGCCGGTCCGGTCCATTCATTACGCGGTTGTTTGACCGTTTCTCAAACGGAGAAGTGACGTCGCAGGCTTGCAACGTCACAATACATATTCGATTCCGGTGAAATGGACGGTTATACAAATAATCGTAGTCACTCACCAAAAATGATAAATACGCGGGCGGTGGTGAGCCTGTATACGAGGCCGGTGGCTGCACTGCCCTGTACATTCCTGCCGGGAATCGCAACGGGTCCGCTGCCGGGAATCGCAACGGGTTCGTTGCCGGGAATCGCAACGGGTCCGCTGCCGGGAAGAGGGGCGCTCTTGCGTAGGGGCTCTGTTCACCCACTGTTGCTCCTCAGGACACCGCCGAAGCCGCTGCTGCTGCTGAGGGCGCCGACGAAGCCGCTGCTGCTGGGCCCGCTGCTCGACCCGCAGCCGCGGCCGCTTCTGCGCCCAGTTGTAGGGCCGCGAATTTAGTAGCCTTTTCCTGCGCTCTTTCAAGATTTGAAATTTTGGCTTCCATTTCCCGTGCCTCCCGACGGGCAGCTTCTAAAGCCGCCGTCGCTTGAAGGACGGCATCTGCTGCCGCTGCCGCTTGCGATGGTTGCGGTGACGGCGTCCTTATTCTTAAAGATGAGAATGAGTCCATCTGTCGGTAAATAGGAAATAATCAGAAACAATAACTATGTGCCAGAAAATATTCTGGATTTGAAGGAAGAGATTTGGATAGTACTTACTTCGTCGACGGTCAAGATCAAAATGACGATGTCACGATACAATGGCTCCTACGTTCCTAGGAAACCTCGACCGATCGTTTTTTTCCAAACACGATATTATTTTGTTTATTCACACACACACACACACACACACACATACATTCATCCCCGTATCTATCCTACAAAATTAGCTGCTCGTGGCATGCTTTCAGCGCGCCCTCGCAACCAGGCCCTCCGGGCGGGCGGCGCTCAGTGGGCAATTTCGATAAAATCTCGCTTGAAATTTTCCGAGTTATTTTCTCTATGTTTGTCGATAATGCAAACAGACGTTGATAATGTAAATTCCTATTGAAATATTGATTAAAAGCTGCGACGTTCATTTTTTCGTTGTATTGAAATATGATTCAAAAAGCACTGTTCAAAACCATATCTATGGAATCGAAATATCCTTCAACGAGCGGTTAAAGGTTTGTCTGTTGGCTCGAGGCGATATTATTTCCAAGCGTTCCTGTGATTCAGTCACTCGTGACTATTTACAGTTTTTGTAACACGACCCTGCGTCTTGTCTAAATGTCGTCTCCGCCTCTGATTGGCGAACTCGAATAATAACGTTCCATGCTTAATCGCTGCCGTTTCTCGCCCCGGTTTCTCGTACCGGCAGTGAGAGTCGAATCGCCGTATCGAAACGTACCACAAATAAGAGAGCTTGTCTGGCTCTTACAATAAACAAAAGGAATATCCGCAAACTCGATCAGTTATTTAAAAGTCACCAAACCACAGTCCAGTGAGCCTATCCAACTATCCTGTTGTTAACAGCACTTTTAGTTTTTCCCGAATTTTCCATTTTTCCAGTTGGACCTCGACGTCGGACAGTTGGACCTCGACGTCGGACAGTTTGACCTCGACGTCGGACAGTTTAAACTTTTTTACATCTTTACAATTGTGCAGTGCCAGCTGATGGAATCAGTGGTACTGCACTTGTAAGAGGACCTCGACGTCGGACAGTTGCAATTTTTTTTCTTGCTAACTGTGCTCTGTAGTCTAAGATACGCTGAGGTTCCCTAATGGGCATGTCTCTCGGTTGTCTGCCGTCGACCATTTCGGGCAGCATACAATCTAAGTAAAACTCCGATAATTTTGGCTCCATTTTACGTTGCCAAAATTCATCGTCTCTGTCAACTCGAATTGACTTTATCCCTTTTCTTGTCCACACAGCAAATAGGCAGTATTTTCTGCCCGTTATGTGCAATTGTCCTTGCACTTGGTAGTAGTATTTATGTGTTTTGCACATTGCGCTCCCCGTACTATCTGTGAATATTGTTTTTACGGCTTCTACTGTATGTAGTGCCTCTTCTGGCGTTACATTTTCCGCACTTTTCGGGCACTTTATTTCAACAATGCCATCATCGGCATCGATCACACCATCCGGTGATGCTCCCAAATAGGGTATCGATGCGTCGATGAAAAGGCCGCATTTTCTGATGTGTATACCGTCCTGTGTCGATAATTCTTCGAGAGCAATATCTTCGTGGTCACGTCCGTATCTTATTGCAGAAACGTCTGATAGATCCTTTGAGTGGACCAGTGTGTCTACCAACTTTGCACACAGCGTTCCTTTGAGTCGCTTGCACACTGTGCCAAAGTTCGACGCTGTCAAAAGTGTTGACTTCTTCTCCAGCCAGAGGTTGTTTTCATGCTGACCAATGGTATCGTGTTCGATCTGTTCCCTATTTTGCTGCCAAACCTTTAGCGTTTCCATATGCTCTTTCAGGTGCAGGTCATACATCGGTTCATCCATGTCTGGCTTTTCTGCATTCGGTCCGTAATCGGAATCCTTGACTGCACGGAACTGCTGATATGTCCTTTTGCCGGTACTCTTCTTCTGGGCATTTTTCAATCCTTCCTTTTTTCGTCGTTTCTCCAAGTTCTCCAAAACCTGTGAGGGCACGTTTCTAAATGATTTATGCAGACGAGACAATACTTCTTTTGTATTGTACTGGATCACAGCAGCGGCAACTCTTGCGTTGTAGGATTCTCTTTGGCCGAGATTGAGTCTCTTTCCACCAGTGGATTTCGCGATGACGGCATTGATACTCTCCACCGCGTTGTTGCTCCGATAGAGGAGGCTTCCAGAGTGCCTCGCTATCGACCGGACAATTTCCTGTATCTGTTGATACACTCCCATTCTTGTTAACTCGGGAACAATGTTGACTTCTCCTTCTTTCGGAGTACCATCGAAGAAATAACTTATTCTGTTGCACTGTTTGTGTTCCCCAAAAATGTGGCTGTGCATATTCATTATGTCTCCAAACAAGCGTTCGATTTTCTCTGCTGTTGGCAAATTCTCATTCACCCTGCGTTCAGCAGCTGTCATAATTTCCGTGCGCATCCGCCGATAGTTTCCTACAGCTTTCCTGCAGTCGCCGGCCTCAGTCTTCTTCGCAACATCTTTCATCTTGTTGCAGAAGTTGCGCAACAAATGGTTTGTGCACTCGATCTTCTTCACGCGGATCATCCGTCTTCTGTATGGATCGCAGTCCAAAATTTGTTTATACACACTGCTGTCGCCGTCAGCAATCAGTGTTGAGTACACTAATCCGCGTTTCTCCACGCTGGTGTTGAAACCTTCTGCGATGGCGTCGCATTCCATTCTTGTCGATGTCTGGTTTCTGCCCCAATTTTTAAAGCATTTGTGTTCCCGCGCTTCTGTTTCCTTTTTCGCCGCAATATAGCAAATGCGGCATTCTCGATTCTTCACTCCGGCGAATAGCACCTTCTTGGTATGATAGCCAGTTATCACGCCGACACCAGACGTCGAGTCGTACTTTCCTGTTCGGTACGACCTCTTCAACCAGCTCCCGTCAGCCACGACGGGAATGTGTGGAGTTCCATCTGGTAGCACATCGCCTCTTTCCATGGCTAGCTTTCGTTCTTCTTCAGCCGCTGCCAACATTTCTTTTTCCGCAACAACTTCCAATTTATCCACGATCCTGTCGTGAGCTTTACGGTATTTCACCTTCGTCATACAGGGGACGTTGATGGCTGCCAAAAATTCCTCCATTTGTGCGTATCCGCCACCGGTGGTAATTGTTCCGGCGACTGCACCTAGGTTGATGTCTACACTATCAACAGGCTGGCTATGGACTTCGCCTGTATACTTGCACACCTTACATTCTAAAACCAGGGTTGTCTTCAGACCCGATCTCTTCGTACGTTTGATATCGAGATCCGCCGTCGAACATGCGAATTTCGTCTTATGCTTGCCCTGCTCTTGTATCTGCTCGAAGACGTGGCGCATGTCAACGATGCTGAACCCGTCCGAAGGGCACGATTCCGCCTGCGACGTGGTCGTCGTTCTTTTTCCCACGACGAGGTACTCCTCTTCGTTGGTGGCAGTGTCTGTCTGCGTGTCACGATCTGTCATCTCTTCAGCGTCTTCTGCCATGTTGCGCAACGTTTCTTCTTCGAGTCCATTTGACGCCGGCGCTGCATTTCCTTCTTCGATTTCTTCCATTTCTATCTCTTCAAATTCGACGGTATCTTCGGGCATTCCCACGAAGATGGTGTCGCATACCATTTCCTCTTCCAGTGCACTTGATGCCGGTGCTGCATTCCTTTCTTCGTTATCTACCACGAAATGCTCGACGTTTGTATCCCACAACATTGACTCTCCACCAGACGCTGGCGCTCCATTTTCCGCAGCCGTTGACTGCTCTTCCAGGGCAAGCCTCGCTAACAGCTGCTGTCTGCAAACAGAATTTTTAAAAAAACCGTTTTGGGGCAAAACAAAAAAATTTACACAACATAAACGGTGGGTAGACACACACAGAAAACCAAAGAAAAATGCATAGTACAATTGCATTTCTGCAATTAGTTCAATATTTTGAAATTGAAAATCCTGTTTGAAAAAAATCAAAAACCTCAAGAAATCAGATAACAGCATCAAATTCGAGGATGACTGAGAGATAGGGGTGTGCGAGATCCCGGTCGGGACGGGATTAATAATAATAATAAGAATAATAATTACAAGAATCTGAAAACCATCGTGTTCTCGAAGATTACATATAATTTTGACCGTTGAAATCGGGCATACAGCCCACTGTGCGACGTAAGTTATTACTATCATAATTTGAATGAAGAACAGCAATGTCGCCAAATGGGGGGCGGCTATGTGATAATTTGGGCCGATATTGGATATGGGGTAAAACAGAAATAAACAAACAAACTGACAGACAAACTAGAGGGATATTGTTGCTCGCTCGCTCCGCTCGTTCGCGAGTGAGGTTATTGTTGCTCGCTCGCTTCGCTCGCTCGCGAATAGGGTTGTTGTTGCTCACTCGCTTCGCGAGTTCGCGGGTACGACTGTTCTTGCGCGAGGGTTAGTGGTACGCATGGCTAGTAGAACCTATAGCTATTAATGTTTTTGATTTGGTGTGTGACTCCCCAAGAGCCACACAAAGAACTTCCCGATTCGTTAGTTGCAGGATATTATTTATTATCATTATTTAGTGTACATTTTAAGAAGATTATACGTTTTCAGTGAAGTTCAATAGTTTTCTACTTATCAAAATGTTTGCTATATGACGTCGCATTAAACCAACATCGTATGCTCGTTGCTCGCTTGGTTCCCTGTTATAGCATAGTAATGTTGCAAAATAAATCGCAAATGCTCCACAATCAAACGCATTGTTTTGATATTGTACTCTGTGAAATATATATTTTTTCTTATATTTATACAGGGCATTCAGATAATCTATTACATCATGGTTCAAATGATTAGCATTAAAACTATCATAAATGTGTACATTTCCGTTATCATCAGATCTTGTGCAAATCCAATGTCCTACTACCTTTTTTCCAATTTCACCAGTGTATATTATCTGAATATTCGTCTCATGTTCTGGGATCTCTTGTAAATTACTCAAAAAAGCTCGAACGTAATCAGTATCTTGAGCAAAGTTGTATATTCCACGCTCGTTTAGATTTCTGTTCATAATTTCGTGAAATAAATTAATATGTTTATCTCGTAAATAACAATCAGGTTTTATGACTTCTTTACATTCGGCTGTTTCTAAAGCATAGTTTAATACATCAATCGATGCAGCTGGACAGTCGTTATAAAAAAGTACAAACCTATGTACGTCGAAAAGTTAGTAGTTCAGGAGATATTTCAATTTAAATAATGCTAAAACCCCATTACTATCGTACTAAGACGTTACAATATTAAGTAAACGTTAATGTCTGTCAACGGTGCGTTCTACCGATGAAACGACGTACGTAGTTTGTTGAATAAAAATTGCAGGTAACAATTCGTTTTGAATAGATTGTATTATCAATGGTTGTAATATAAATTAGTTTACACACTCATTAATATTCTTTGAAAAGGTATTGTCGGCAGTAGCGATGATTAACCCACTCTTGCATTGGAATAACTTTCGATTATTCCACGGGGTAACATTAGCATCAGTTTTAATTTAAAAAAAAAATTTTTTTAATTAAAAAAAAAAATTAAGAAAAAAATTTTTTTGTAATTGCGTTTGTTTATTCGATGGAAAATGTCCATCCTCTCGTATAAATTGCATTGTTGAATGAACTTCTTTCGAAAAAAGCTAAAAAAGCTAAAAAAACTAAAAAACTACTTGACCAAAATGGACCAAAATCTAATCAGCTCTAAGTTACAGCGGGGCACATCGATTGCATCATTCATCATTCTGATCGCGTTGTTACTTTTTCCGAAAACGTTAACGAAAAATTTGATAACATACAAACGGCCATACGCACACACACACACACACACATACGAACATTTTGCTGAAAATAGTCTAAAATGACTCCAATGACCATGAAACGTGAAGATCTGCTAAAAAATCGATTTTCGATTTTCGGGGTGATTACAATAACTTCCCTATAAAATCGGGAAGTTAACAAGAAAGCGAGCTAATAAAAACGTGGTAAAATAGAGAGATCATGGCACGAACATTTTGTTACCTTGAGAAAATTCGATAAACTTGCAAAATTTGAGGAAAATGTGGTCTATCCAATACCAAGCGCAGAATTATTATACATTATTATAAATGTATCGATTATACACTTACCTACTACGAAAATACTTTCTTCTTTTGCTAAGTCTTTTCTTTGACAGGCGAAGATATTTTGGCCTTGTGCTTTTCTTCACTCTACGACACGTCGCCGTTTCTCCCTCAGTTTCCATTGAATTTACACAATTTCACACAAATCGCGTCAACAATATTTAACACTCGTTTTCGCGCTGTGCAAATATACGAATAATACGAATAATAACACGGGAAAGCGTTCACGCACGAACCTCACCGTGTACATTCGAAAACTGAAAAACAATTCGAAAGAAAACATTATCGAAAGATATACATACAGTGACTCAATATTTGACTATGCGATTTGAACTTTTTTGAGAAGCTAGAGCAATTAGTTTACTACAAGACGTGAAAATAAATTTTTTCAAAAATTGCAGTTGGTCTGAATGGAATAAGGTTGTAGGGAAAAAAAATTGGAAAAGCTACCCGGAAAAATGGAAAATACGGGAAAAACTAAAAGTGCTTTTTGAATCATATTTCAATACAACGAAAAAATGAACGTCGCAGCTTTTAATCAATATTTCAATAGGAATTTACATTATCAACGTCTGTTTGCATTATCGACAAACATAGAGAAAATAACTCGGAAAATTTCAAGCGAGATTTTATCGAAATTGCCCACTGAGCGCCGCCCGCCCGGAGGGCCTGGTTGCGAGGGCGCGCCGAAAGCATGCCACGAGCAGCTAATTTTGTAGGATAGATACGGGGATGAATGTATGTGTGTGTGTGTGTGTGTGTGTGTGTGTGAATAAACAAAATAATATCGTGTTTGGAAAAAAACGATCGGTCGAGGTTTCCTAGGAACGTAGGAGCCATTGTATCGTGACATCGTCATTTTGATCTTGACCGTCGACGAAGTAAGTACTATCCAAATCTCTTCCTTCAAATCCAGAATATTTTCTGGCACATAGTTATTGTTTCTGATTATTTCCTATTTACCGACAGATGGACTCATTCTCATCTTTAAGAATAAGGACGCCGTCACCGCAACCATCGCAAGCGGCAGCGGCAGCAGATGCCGTCCTTCAAGCGACGGCGGCTTTAGAAGCTGCCCGTCGGGAGGCACGGGAAATGGAAGCCAAAATTTCAAATCTTGAAAGAGCGCAGGAAAAGGCTGCTAAATTCGCGGCCCTACAACTGGGCGCAGAAGCGGCCGCGGCTGCGGATCGAGCAGCGGCCCCAGCAGCAGCGGCTTCGTCGGCGCCGTCAGCAGCAGCAGCGGCTTCGGCGGCGTCCTTAGGAGCAGCAGCGGCTTCGGCGGCATCCTTAGGAGCAGCAGCGGCTTCGGCGGCGTCTTTAGGAGCAACAATGGGTGCAGAGAGCCCCTACGCAAGAGCGCCCCTCTTCCCGGCAGGAACGTACAGGGCAGTGCAGCCACCGTCCTCGTATACACCATCGCCCGCGTATTTATCATTTTTGGTGAGTGACAACAATTATTTGTATAACCGTCCATTTCACCGGAATCGAATATGTATGTAAAGTGATTTTTATACATAGAATAATTGAAAATGCAACTTCAGTATTCATTTTCACATCCTGTAGTAAACTATTTGCTGTAGCTTCCCAAAAAATTTGAAATCATATAGTACAATATTAAAATAGTTATCTTTTTCTTTGTCCTGAACTTTTTTGTCCACTACTTGTATGTTCCAACCCGGGACTGGAACGGTTCTGTCGGTTACGGGAACCGGAACAGATATCATTACAGTTTTCAATCGCTGGTCCCAAATAGGCCTCCTAAATTATTTTTATATGTTGCAGAGACGTCTGAAAAGAGTACGCCGAAGGGAGTTTTTTAACCGCGGGGCAGCACGACGCGGCGGAGGTAGCCGAGGAAGAAGAGGAGACAGCCGGCCGTACACTTTTAATTTTTATTGACCAATAAATAAATAAACATATACAAAAAATTATTAAAAATGTAAAATAATTTCTTGAACCGCTATTTTTTTTTTGCACTATGTAAGTACAAACTTTTAAAAAATTGCAGATGTTCACGATTTTCGGCCTCCAACTGCAGTAATTATATGGATTCTTACATCTTTCAATGCCTGCCGTTTTTTCCTGCATTTCTATGAAACTTTTACAGTGCATATATATATATATATATATATAAATAATAATAATTATTTATAATGCGGCGGAAGATACGGCAGAGGACGAGAAATGGTTTGAAGCATCCCGAACCCTTGCGATCCGCCAAGGCACACGACACGCAGCGCACTTTCAGCCGTATAGTGATGTCACGCTGACTGATGAAGCCTGACTTACCGGCAATATGTTTTTTCAAGTCCTCTGTTTTACCGATTACAGTGACCGACGACTCGCGGTTCCTGAATGCGAGAAAAAGACATCAGCGCTCGAACCGGAAGTGTATCGTCACAGAACCCTCAAATTTGGATTTCTCGAAATTTCGTACTGTGGGTTTAAATACGTATGGTTTAACATAATAAACGTTGCATTGACATTGTATTTGTCGCGGACAACTGGGAGTCATCCAACTTTTTCTATAATAACCCTACATCTCTCGATATTTAAGAAAATGTATGTCTCTTGACAGTGGCAGCACCGTTGCGCTGCCCAATGCTTCTCGCGGCTCCGCTACATGCTGCCGAATAATGCAAATTACGCCTCGAAAACGCAAAAGTAAGCCAATTTGGGATATAAGCAGTACAGATTGATCTTTTATGTAGAGATTGTGACTACGTAGGGGCCCCAAATGTGCATTAGCGAGATGTGGTTTGTCATTCCCCGAACCCTTGCAACCTCGTGTACGTATACAGTGTCTAGCCGTGTGTGAGTGTGCCACCACACTCTCGCTCGAACTAGTCTACACCCTTAAGGGGGTAGGATACCTACGAATCTAACTAGAAAGGAACTAGAATCTTACTAGATTTTGGGTTCAAACGTGGGTTTGCGCGCCTCGGTTTTTCGTCCTTGTTTGAGCAGATTTTGGGCTGGGCGAAGGCTCATTCTAAAGAGGAACGTTAAATACAGCGCGCTCAACTCATTATTTAAAGAGATTTGGTTTATATCTAATATTATGAGTGCCCAAAGTAGTTCAATGTATTTCCATGTATTTTTCTGTCTCATAGAGACTTTTTTGACTGAAATGATGAGTTGAGCGCGCCGTGATGAATCTTCCTCTATCAAATGAACCTTCGTGCAGCTCAAAATATGCTCGTATAAGGACAAAAAACCGAGGCGCGTGATTTCATCCACATAGCAGAGATTTCCCCGTGTTACATTCATGATGATAGAGGTCTAGAGCCAATTTTATTTCAGCTAGTTTAGACGAGATGGCGCCTAGTCAGGAGGACTGTCAACGTTGAATCCATGAAGTAAGAGCAAGTAAGAGGTGGAATCATAGCAAAATTGAAGCGTTTGGCTGATACAAATCAATTACATATGAATGCCACAGTGAAAGCGTGGCGCAGTCAATGTATGCTAGTGATGGGCACTATCGACTAAATTCAACTATCGACAAGTTATTATTTAGTCGCAACATACTATCGACTATTTAGTCGATAGCGCCCATCACTAATGTATGCATTTTCATACGATTGTAGGTTGGGTCAGCGGTTTCCAACATGGAAGCCAGGAGAGGCGCTACAATTTTGGAATAAAAAATCAATCAAAAAAGGAAGATTTTTTCTAGTTTATAAAATTTATTAAATATTTTACATTTATTATCAGTATATATGTATAATCTTCCCTGCCCCTCTTTCAGCTCCTCCTCCTCCTCCTCTTCTTCCTCCACCTCCTCTGCTTCTGTTACTTCTCATTCCTCCTCCCCCTCTTCCTCTTCCTCTTCCTCTTTCCCCCTTCTTATACTGATATTTCATTTTTTTAACCGTTTTTATCAGTTGTTGCAGCTGTAACACAAAAAACGAAAATTATACAATATTTTATTTACTACTTCTGAATTTTCGTATGCGTGGTCGGGCCATTATATATGTACTTTTCTGACTTGATTCCGCCGTATTTCGACCGACAACGACCTGCTCCGTCGTTCCGGCGATCCTCTTATCGCTAGCCGAGACGATCGCGACCGCGACGACGGCCGTCGATAAGATTGTGATCTTCGGTGCGACCGTGATTCCGAGCGTCGGTGCGACCGTGATTCCGAGCGTTGGTGCGACCATGAATGCGATCGCGATCGCGACGGCGACGACGGCCGTCGGTGCGACCGTGATTGCGATCGCGACCGCGACCGCGACGACGGCCGTCGATGCGACTGCGAGCGTCGCTGCCGGTCAATGTTCATTGCCGCTATCTCGGTCACCAACGAATTATGTCTTGACATCTGAAAACAATTGTACAAATTATTATAATAATATCATAGCAATCTTGAACAAACAACGTTATGGTACTTACCACGCTTCCTCTACAAGAAGTATGTTACATCTGACGATCAAGTTCTCCCGCTCAGAGTTCAGAGCAGAGATATTGGTGCAAGATTTCACGCGCATGCGCGGCCAAAACAGTGTCGCCAGGTCGAGAAAATTGCGGAGAATACAGGTACCCCCTCTCTGATGGCCAGAGTCGTAATATGTGACATTGGTAACCCTGTATGTGACACGTTGCGCGTGCGCGACAGGGATTGAGTGGGGCGGAGGACGAATGGGTCGGGGTGAGTGACGCGGGCGCGATCGGCGCGATGGGAACACAGCAATGACATGACATATCGCAAATTTTAGTTTATTACCTACCTAATGAAATGAATCGTTCTAGAGATTGTAAACATTCTTTATTATAAATAAAATGAATTACAACATGTGGGAATTCCAGTTGATTCCAAAATGTTGAAATCTGTAGTACTGAGTATTGAGTTACATTCCAGTAAAATCATAAACGTCATGAAAATAAATCATAATACATATATTTCAACACTTTCAAGGAATAGATACAGCAAGTATTGAAACTACCTTTTTCAATGCATATAAAAGTTTAGTATTAACAAATTGTAGAACTGAATACTGACTATAATAAATATATATACATATGCTATGAGAAAGGATGATTGGTGTGGGTGTTCAAAGTTCAAATAACAACAACTATTGACGGCAGTGATGCCAGAATCGTGGGACTTGGTATTTTTCCCCTTCGCTCGCTCAGCCGACTCGGCCCCCCACTCTGACGTACCATCGGCTCCTTACGTTGCTTCTACTGCGCACGCGCTACACACAAGCGTCTTATATATGAAGATTTGACAAGGTATACCGGCGAGGAGCCATTGCCTCGATGCCATACCGGTTTTCCTGCGATCACCGAGGTAAAACAGCCTCGAGCGTGGTCGGTACTTGGATGGGTGACCGCGACCGCGCCTGGGTTACACAGGCATAATATGTTGTGGACCTGCACTATAATCATCTATCAACATGTTTATCTTATCTCAGTACCTCAAACGTTCTTGTACACCTTTCTCTGCTGCAGTATGCTTGCACTGTGCAGAATGTAGATTTGGAAGACATCTTCCAAATCTTTTGTATCGCGCTTATAACACTATTTAATGGGCTGTTAACATTTTTTTATTGCATATTTAACAATTTTTATCTTATTATTAGAATATAATTAGAATTATGATTTTAATTACGCCTACAAAAAACGAAACGATATTGTTGTATCTGTTTCTGCCAAGTGAAAAGGAAAGTGTCATACATATTATAAAAGATAATTATAAGAACGAGGTTTATGCTTGAAGCAATTTGTAGACTTTGGCATGACGCACAACCATAAGTCGCTCTATGTACATACTATGTACTTCCGACGAGATATATCTCGTCGGTGAGCTCCGTCGAGATTTCTGCATATTTCGAATATATACGTCCTTTTTACACTTTCTTTTGTTCTCCCCCCCTAACAACTGTAACAAATGCAATAACAACGCTAGCTGATCAGTTATTTGTTATCACTGCTACGGTGAAGACGCATAGAGCAATCGGGTTTTTAATATTCATGAATCGTTCGTGAATTGTTCTTGAATTGTTAGTGATTTTTGAATTTCTAATTGTTCAATTATTGCATTCAGTAGTGATAAGTGTGTGTTTGATTGTAAGTTTGTATGCGGGTATAACGCGTATATTCCGTGGAGATGGAGATGAAAATAGGAAATGAAGTAGAAGATGCAAAATTTAAACGCTACCTGAAGGGGAATTGAAAATGCAAGCGGCCTGCGTTAGGTAATTGCAAGTGGTCGGAATTGCAGAGAAAATACTAAAACTTGTATTTTGCAACTTTTTTATGTGTGCTTTTATAAAAAATTTTAGAAACAAGTTTCGTGGAGATTACGTCTCTGTCAATGAAACATATTCTGAAAATCTCATCAAAATCGGTCGACCTCCCAATGAGCTACAAACGTCTAACCTTCCGTCGGGCGCAGCCGTTCTAAGAGATACAGTTTTGCTATATATTGTATGAATTTTTATATGAGAGTTCCGTGTATAATAAACGTTTATACTAGAGGTGCGCGGGTTCCCGAATATACGGGTTCGGGTCGGGTCGGAAAAAATCGGGCGGGCTCGGGCGAGTACTCGAGACATCTGAATATTCGGGTAGCTTAATCGCGTCGGGTACCTTGATCGCATCGGGTAGCTTGATCGCGCCGGATAGCTTGATTGCGTCGGGTAGCTTGATCGCACCGGGTAGCTTGATCGCACCGGGTGCTTGATCGTCACGGGGTAGTCGAAGACATTCGGATTGCATATATTATCCAAACTCGGACGCGATCCTTTTATACTCGAGATTGAACATACGATTCGTAATTCGCACTAATGCGGTCCTGAATTATGTACTCGGTATTATTTATAGAACTATTATTTTTCGGTTGTGGATTTCGGTTTCGATTTCGGCTATGATTCGATCCTGTCATTGTGTATTCTGTTCGGCCGAAGAACATACAATGTATGCAAGCAACTAAATTAATTATAGGACGACTATAAAATAACCCCATGAAATCTCAGTTTTTTAAGTGACAAAACACAACAAAATTTTTTTTTCAATCAGAACCAAAATCTATAATACAACTGAAAAAATAATAGTTATAGAACAGAAATAATATCGGAACGGTAACTGTAACCGACATAAGCTGTATTACACATGTAATATAATATGTACATAGAGAATGAATTGGGTAGTAAGTAGTAACAAAATATACAAGCATATTTATGTTTTCTTAATCCATTTATTTTAAATTATTATGAAGGAAACATAGTTGCTCCACATTTTCCGGGAATAATTTTGCTCTCTTATTTGTAATTATATTTCCGGATGTGCTAAATAACCGTTCACTGGTCACTTGTGTCGCAGGTATGGCTAGAAAACGTCTCATCACTGTGGATAGTAGTGGAAATCTTGAATGATTCTATTTCCACCAGTGCATAATATTAATATCCCTGGAACAACGCTTTCGGACAAATGCATCGCTATTTCCCTATCTTTCCTCCTATTAAATGTTTCCTCATGTCTTTCTGTGTTTCCTAATGTATTGTTCAGGAAATTTAATAATTTTGATTTTCTTCCACCTAATCAAGAATTTATAATATATACAGATTGTAGGATAATAGGTGTTGCGATATGGCTGGAAACAGGATTAGGTAATTTGTCTGTACACAGAATATATTTTCACATTAATTTCGTACAGTGGAGTTTTGTGTGAAATTACAATAACCTTAGAAGGAGGTTAGCAACGTGAAAATTATGAAAAGTAGATAATGAAAAGAGTTCTCCATCGGGCGTCCGGTTTATCTCAACCGTACTCTCCCTCTGGGAAACGACGATGACTCGGATTCACCTGGTTTTCTCTGCCCGCTCGGCGGCCGGCCTTCATGGCCGTCCTCTCCGAGTCGTACAGAGGAACCAGGCGGTCCTACTTTCAGGCGGCCAGGAAGCTACCCTGTTCTTTCCTCTCGGCGGGCGGCCGGCCTTCATGGCCGCCCTCTCCCATTTATCCGGAGAGGCGTCCAGGTGCAACCCCTGTCCTCTCCTGAGCTGCCGGGCGTCCGATAGCATAGCTTCGTACTCTCCCTAACCTATGGGCTGCCGTGGTCTTACCTCGTCCTCTCCCAAAGGCGCAGCTAAAGTGAGTGCTCCGCGATATTCTACCGGTATTTATATAAACTCGTTGCTAACCCTAACAACATGCGTTACACGCGTTACTAAGGGTTTTAGAAGGTTCTCGATCATGCGGCCTTCTAGAACATTCGGCCACGGCGCGATTCTTCTGTCGTCTCAGGGTAGTGCCGAGACGGTCTGGTACCCCTGGGGGTTGTCTCGTCCCCTTGTCGCGTTACAAGATGAATTAAAAGATTGGTAAAATTAATAAGGAAATATTATAGTTATTATCTTTCTATTACCACTGGTACTTGGTTCTTGGTCTTTATCACTTGTCGGGTCTGCATTTATAGAAATTTCAATTTCCTCATTGAGTTTCGAAAACATTATTTGTTTGTGTTCCATTGACAACAACTGATCCTTGTATCTGGGGTCCAACACCGTAGCACAAATATATAGCGGATCTTGTCCTATTGGTTCAAAACGTTCCTATAAGTGAGATATCGTATTTTATATAATTTTTGACTTTTTTCTGAAAAACTTGTTTTATTTCAGACAAACTATTGAAACTACCTTTAACGCGTTTCTGACTTTATTGGAAATATCAACTATTAGAGTATTTTCTTCCGTATCTACTTGCAGCACATTCATTAACGCATAGTACATCGGGAAATATTGCAAAATCGTCGGATATCTTTCCCCGCTCATAATCTCCGTTGCGTCTTTTAATGGTTCCAGAATTGATGTTACACATTTTAAAAAATTCCATTCGTCTGTCAGAAGGTTGTCTGGTGTATTTTCTTCACACAACATTACATTTAATGCTGTGTGCAAAGCAATAAATCTTTCGAACATAAAATATGTCGAATTCCATCTGGTATCAATTTCTTGTACTAGGTTTAGGGGAGTAACATCTGGATTTATTGACTTCTGCAAATTTATAAATTTTTCTCTGCTAGTGGTCGATTTGGAAAAGAAAGTTACTATTGATCTACATTTCCGTCTTAATGCTTCATATTGCGGAAAATTTTTTAGTGAGCATTTAATGGCTAATTGCAAACAATGGCCGAAGCATGGAATTCTAGTCCAATTATTATATGTATTGATAGCTTTCGCTATATTCCGACCATTGTCAGTCGTGAAAAAACTGGTTTTTCTAAAGCTATGTCCCAGGAGTTAAAACATTGTATTATCGCGCTTTGAAGATATTTATATGTATGTTTTTGCGGTACATGTCTTAAATTCAACATGTCATAATCTAATTCAAAATCTTTTGTAATATAGTGGACGGTTAAAGAAATATAACTCTGGACTGCTCTTGATGTCCATCCGTCCGTCGTAAATGCAAATACACTATCTTCATTTGATTTAAATCGCTTTGCCCGCACAACACTTGCATCTGTGTTACTCATTACCGTTACACAATTCCCACTATCAGTATCAGACATGATTTGGACTTATTGTTGTATAGTAATTATATGGATATCTTGAATTTGAAAATCTCAGAACTAAAAACTCACGCTGCACACTGTGTGGCTCACACAAAACTCAGCTCAAGGTCTCCAAAATGAAAAGTTTATTGAAAGTTTATCGACAAAGTTTAATATCGGTTGCAAGTTTCGAGTTTCGGGCGTAAAATCAGACTGTCTACCATTTATTTGGCTGAGGTTCGTTGATATTGCCTTATATGGTCAGGCGTGATTGCCGTCGTTGTGACTACGTGTAAACACACGACGAGGCCGTCGAATGATCTGAACAGCGGAACATTCTGGAACGTTCTGGAACATTCTTACATTAAGGGGGTAGGATACCTAGAAATCTAACTAGAAAATCAGTGTTACGAACCTCTGTGCAGAAAAAGAATTTGGTAACACTGAGAAACACGCACTGCTTGATGCACACGAGATGGCGTTGCTTGCCATTTCCAAATTCTATGATTCAATTCAGCTGAAAATATGAAAATGCATAGATTGACTGCGCCACGCTTTCACTGTGGCATACATAAGTATGTGTCAGCCTGGTGTCAGCCTAACGATTCACTTTTGCTATGATTCCATGTGGATTCCACGTTGACAGAACCGCTGTGACCTACCTACAACCGTATGAAAATGTATAATTATATTATACATATTGTATTTTTTATTATATATTATATTGTTATATATTATAATAAGTTTTTTGTATATAAAAAAGCCCTGGCCAACCCAAATGGTTTCACGGGCCACTTTGATGACGCGTAACGTTATATGTAGCGGGCCGCACTTTATGTAGGTAAACATGCAAAATGTAATACAAATAAAAAATGAATAAAACTTTATTGTTATACTATGGTTCAATATAATTAAATCTCGAGTTTTTATTAATGAGATATTTGTTTATCCTTTCTTTCACTTAATTTTTGTAAATCTATATTCATGTTCGACATTGCACATCTTTTGTTAGCTGGTTTTCTAAATTGGCATGAAGCACGTGAAGAACTCTTTGTAAATTTCATATTCGAAAAAAATGTAAATATATAAGGATCCAAAAGCATTTACTAATATAAGTATTGTAAATATTAATTTTCGATATGGACGCAAAGAATTGTTTCACTTCATTGTTGCACTGCAACTTGATTATATTATAATTATAAATCGATTATATCATAACAACAACACTTAATTTATTTAATATTTTTTGTTGTGCCCGGACGGGTTCCAACAATGCTTCAATGTGGATTCTTCCAGTCAGGTTCCAGGATCGGGATTTGTTCGGGAGTGATGACTGTTTTTACCAAACACGACGTTACGATTTCCAACTTTATTCAACTTATGTCTCTCGCCCGGGTGGTGTCCAGAGTTTTTATAACATGTGTTTTGCTGAGTTAGAATTTTCAGCGGTCGCTGCCTCGCCGTAACGCTTACATTGATTTTGCTGATGTTACCTTTCGGAGGTTATTGTCGCTTGAACTACTTACAATTTATTTTGTCGATATAACCTTTCGGAGGTTATTGCCTCGCCGTAGCGCTTACATTGATTTTGCTGATGTTACCTTTCGGAGGTTGTTGCCTCTCTGTACATGGTTAATCCCGAATTCCGGACACCACATCCCTACCCCCTTAGAGAGAGTGCTCTTACAATTTTCCATGAAATATGTAAAGCGCGACATGATACCGCAACGAATAATTATAAATAACTCGTAAATAATGATAATAATAACGTATTGTCTGGTACAAGGCAGGGAGAGAACTACAAACTTCGGTGAAAATCGTCACTTTATTAATCCCGCGACGGGATCGTCACTCCCAACGAACTTGTACAAACTATGTAGAAAAAACCCACAACCGAAGCGCGGTTGGGTTCACAATAAAGCTTGTTGAACAGACTAAATAGAGGTAGCCTTGATTTAAAGAGTATTCCTTGCTCGGCGTTGAGCGAGGAGAGATTTCTCGAAGGACACCGGTCAGCGGGACGCGATACCGTTCGAGAGCGAGCGAGATAAAGAAAACGTTTCGACAGCGAGAGATCGTGCGAAGAAGAAGTGTCGAGCGATCGATCAGCTGGCCGTTAGCCGTCATCGGAGAAGAGCGTGGTTGGCGGATCGATAGAGCGATCCGCCAATCAGACTCCCGTTCCGATGATCGACAGTCGATATTAATCGATATCGACGCGTGAGCCTATGGCCGCGCGAGCCTCTGATCGATCCGCGATCTCGCTGTCTCTCGAACGTCGGCCGATAGCGTGGCCGCGCAATGGTCGATGCGCATGCGCTGCTGACGCATCCAGCCAATCCCAAACACGTATACATGAATATTATTCGCTTGGTTGGTCATTTTGTTGACTTCCTCGCTTACATTTCATTCGTGGAACATACATGTAAGAAATTATGACAATTGCTAGAAGTATTCTTATTCCGCTTAGGGAAAAGGATGAGATAAGGCTATAGTGATATTTTACGGGTGTTAATTCATTTTCCGAACCTAGGTCGGCCCTTACTTCTATTAAACTTTTGCTTATTGCGTGTAACTCATCTGGATTCTTAATTATTTTCTTTAGCTTACATTGTTCCATATGTTTTAGTTGTGTTACATTAATGGTCTTTATTAAATTTGGAACTGTTAAATTATGCATAGGTAAATAACTCAAGTATGTTTCCGCCTTATAATTTCTACTTGTTTCTATTGTAAATTCGGTTGTAGAGATTGTACATTTTTCTTTAATTACTATGACGCCAGAATCTTGTATTAATGTGCTTTGAATGGGGTACTGATCGCATGATATTACTAAATGTATTGGTTTTGGTGTAACATAGATCCACGTTCCTGGTTGATTTAATTCGATCAAAATGGTCTGATTGAGGTTTATGAATCTAAGGTTGCAGTTGTTAGGTTGTTGTACTAATTTCGTAAAAATTTGCACTTCACAAGGGCCTTGTGGTAATGCTTTAAAAACAGGATGGTATAACTTACATAGATAGTTGTTGTCTAACATTTTACATTTTCTCAACTCTTGGTTATTAATATGCACGTAATCTAAGTTTGCTATATCTATTGTTACAAGTGTATCGGTAGTGTCTAGATATGCGTAGAGTGATTCGTTTACTTTTGTGGGTACGGGATATACCGTATTTACCTTATATTGTTTCGCATTTCGATATGTAATTTTCTACATCTTGTCTCATTCCTGGCCATGAGTGTTTTAATTGTATGCGTTTTAAAGTCCGCTTCATACCTATGTGTCCACCTAATGGGGTGTCGTGGTATTCGTATAATATTTGTTTCCTTTTTTCTTCTGTATATTCATCCTTGTTCGTAGCCGTCGTGTCGTCTTCGTCTGTTTCCGAAGATTCTATTTCGCTTTTCTCTGAGCTATCTGATACTACCTGTGTTCTAGAATGTACAGGAGTGCGACATGTAACAGTTATTGCTAACTGATTATGGAAAATGGTTTATACAGAACTTCGCGTGTCTTATTCAATGTGTTTATTTGCTCATGCCAACGACAACTGATGTTGAGACGGAGAATCCGCGGTCACCCGGGCTAGATACTGTACACATAAATACTCGGATTGGTGTGATACACCATACAGATATCGTATGTGTGCGCACATGCTTGAGGCACGTGTCGCACTCCTGTACATTCTAGAACAACCTGTGGATCATCTGGTGGCGGTGACTTTCGTGGCCTTCCGCGTCCGCGTTTGATAACATACATTCTACTAAGTGCGTCCGCGTTTTGGTTTGTCTTTCCTTCCTTGTAACGGATCTCGTAGTCGTACTCTTCTAACTTTAGTCTCCACCTAATTAGCCTAGACCCCGGGTCTTTTACGTTAAATAACCATGTGAGGGGTTTATGATCGGTGACTATCGTGAATTTAGTTCCGTATAAGTAAGGACGGAAGTGCTGGGTTGCCCATACTATGGCTAGTAGCTCCTTCTCCGTGGTGCTGTAGTTAATCTCGGCTTTATTAAGTACTCTACTTGCATAAGCTATTGGTAGGTCCTTTGCCTGTTGCTGTTGTGATAATATCGCACCTATGGCTTTACCCGACGCGTCTGTCGTTAGCGTGAACGATTTTGAGAAATCCGGGTATTGTAACAGTGGTGCCGACGTCAGTTTTTCTTTTAATATCTGGAAGGCTTCTTGTTCTTGATCAGTCCATCTGAATTCTGCATCTTTTTTCAATAATTGAGTGAGTGGTTTTGCTATACTTGAAAAATTTTCTATGAATTTTCTATAATAACCTGCTAATCCTAGGAAGGATTGTAGCTCTTTCGCTTTCTTAGGTACAGGGTAATTCTTTACTACATCTAATTTCGACGGGTCTGGCTTAATGCCGTCTTCGGTGATGACATGACCCAGATAAATTGTTTCTTTACGCAAGAATTGACACTTATTTGGTTGCAATTTCAAACCGCTTTTCCTTATTCTTTCGAAAATTTGTACCAATCTTTCCTGGTGTTCTTTGAGTGAGCGTCCGTGAATGACTATATTGTCTATGTATACAAAGCATTTTATTCCACGTAGTCCTCCTAATAAGGCTTCCATGGTTCTTTGAAAAGTAGGAGGAGCACCCTTAAGACCAAATGGCATGCGTTTGTATTCGAAATGCCCGTGTGAAGTAGAAAACGCTGTCTTCTCGCAATCCTCGGGCTCCATAGCGATTTGATGGAAACCCGACGCTAAATCTAGGGTGGAAAAGTATTTCGCTCCTCCTAATTGGTCGAGTATTTCTGATATGTTAGGTAGGGGGAACGAGTCTCCTACCGTTATCTCATTTAACTTTCGGAAATCGACTACTACTCTGTATCTTTTTTTTCCGGTTTCGTCGGGCTTTTTAGATACTACTAACAATGGGGCATTCCATTCGCTCGTACTGGGCCCTATTATGCCTTGCTCTATCATTTCTTTGACCTGTTTGTCCACTTCCTCCTTGTGTACTTGTGGTAGTCTATACGGTCTTACGTTTACTGGTTTCGCGCCTGGTATCAATCGTATTTTGTGTCTTACTTTGTCCGCGAATCCTAATCTGTCGCCTTCTAAATAGAAAATGTCGTTATATTTTTCGCATAGCTCCATTAAACTTGCCTTTTCTTCTTCATTTAAGTTTTCCGTTTTGATATGGTCGCGTAAGGACTTCATTCTATCCTTCCCGCTCAGTACTTGAATGTCATACGATGCTTTGCTGACACATTCATTGCTACCGACGTTATCGCGTAGGTCAGTATCTGGTGTTGTCGAGAACGTCTCCAGTTGCACCGTCGGAGGCCGCAACTGGATCACGCGAGTCGTCATGTTTATTATAGGTATCGGGCACATGCCATTGTCGGAGCTTGTCAGACAATTTCCTATGTATATACCCGGCTCTAGCATTTGTTTTTCCACTAACCCGTCTCCCTGCTCTTTTGTGCGAGCTCGAATGATTGTTTCCGTTCGTGGTTGGATGATAATCTCGTCCTGAACTAATGGCCAATATGTGTCTAAAATTTCTACACGTATTCCTGGTCTAATTATTGCATTGTGCTTGGTCACGAAATCGTATCCCAGTATTCCGTCAACTTGTAAAGGGAAATCGTCTTTAACTACGTGACAAGGGTGCATAGCGAACCTTGTACCTATTTTCACATTAAGCTCTATTTTACAGATGGTAGGGATTTCAGTGTTTCCTATACCCCTCAGGGTTACTACTTCTCGTGTCGTGCGCACTTTCCCTATAATTTTACTATACTTGAGTAGAGTGATGTCCGCTCCCGTGTCGACCAGCATGCGGATTTTTGGACACTTTATTTCCCTTGCTTGTATTTCTACTATATTCTTTGACTTGCTCCCACCGCTGGTGCAATTTATTTGGTAAGATTCGAGAGTTGGCCTTTCATTTGAGCCTGCTCGCCCAGGTCTGTTTCCGGTTGTGTTACTATATGACCTATCCTCTGTGTTCCTGAACCTGTCACGTCGGTAATTACTCGCCTGTTCGCTATTTCTAGTTCGTATTTCTCCGTTGTTGATTCTCATTAATGTTCTACAATCGCGCTGGACATGCCCGGGTTTCTTGCAGTAGTTGCAAACTACTGTGGTGTGGTACATCTCCCGTCGAGGTCCCAAGCTTTGTCGATTGAACGCGGGACGATTAGATGCTATTTCCGGTCGCGGCATGCTCAGACGCGTATAACAGTTCTTTGCTAGGTGCCCCTCTCTATGACATCTTTCGCACTTCAGTTCGTTATATCTTGTTCCGATTCTGTCTCTAGTAAATCCAATACCTCCATAATTTCCATAACCACGACTGTTGTTCGGCCCTAGTGCCTGTTCTTCTTCGATGGCTGCAGTTATCGCTGCTCTAAGTGTATCAAATGTCCGCGATCTAATTATCACTCTCAGTTTTTCCTTCAACCCTATACTAAAGACGTTTATAGCTTGCTCGTTTACTGATTCTACCAACGCTTTGTTGACTATGTTACTGTTTCCTGGTTTTGATATTAATTGTGACAGTTCTATCGTTAGCTTTTCTAATCTTGCCGCGAATGCCCTGACATTTTCGTTATCTCTTTGACGGCATGCATTAAACTCTGACTGTACAGCGCATAACGAACGTTTTTCCTTAAAGAGTGCTAGTAATAGTGTTTTTAACGCGTCAAAACTGTCTATGTCCCGATATTCTAGTTCTATTGCTGCCCGTCTCTTAAATTTGGTCCCTAAAATTGCTCGCAATAGTAGGGGTTGTTCACCTACGGGTACTAACTCCAATGCGACCTCGCATGATTTCAAGAAGGTGGTTAGTTCGCTAGCTGATTCCCCGCTGAAGTCTTTTACTAATGAGAGCGCTTTTAGCACGGTTACGTTGCCCGTTGCTCGGTCGCTACCGCTGGTTGCCATATTTTGAGTTTCTAGTAGGCTGAAGTCTACAATATTTACAGGAAATTCCCTCTGTGTAATTACGTTATCGTAAGATTCGCTATCGCTTGACGGATCGCTGTCTAGGTTTATGTACGGCGCGGGTAAACGCTTTCGATGCGATGTGGTTGGATCGGAATACGGCGAACGCGGCTCCTCTTTTCCGGTGAAGGTAAGGAATTTATCGAATACTGATTCAAATGATCTTGAGATACGTTTACGATAAAGTGAACGCAACGGCTTAAAATCTTCGTTTTTTCCCGACATACAAAATTATTCGATTTGTAGTGTTTTGTCAAGTGTGGTCTCGGCACTTACAGAATTAGATGTCGCATTTCGCTTGGTTCTGCCAGGTCGTTGGTCCTCGGACTTCCGACTGCTGCAATTGTAGTCCTTCTGGCTCCCGTTGGTACCGTCCTGTGTCGCCTGAAGAGAGTACGAAGTTGCTGGTCCTCAGACAGCTGGTGCCAATCTTCCTTCAGGTTGTGATCCCTTGAAGTCGGTCCTCAGGCCGTTGGCTGCCCTCTTCCTTCGGTTGTTACTTCTTTAGGTCAGTCCTCAGACTGCTGACTGAATCCCACCGCTGCCACCAAATTGTTGTGCCCGGACGGGTTCCAACAATGCTTCAATGTGGATTCTTCCAGTCAGGTTCCAGGATCGGGATTTGTTCGGGAGTGATGACTGTTTTTACCAAACACGACGTTACGATTTCTAACTTTATTCAACTTATGTCTCTCGCCCGGGTGGTGTCCAGAGTTTTTATAACATGTGTTTTGCTGAGTTAGAATTTTCAGCGGTCGCTGCCTCGCCGTAACGCTTACATTGATTTTGCTGATGTTACCTTTCGGAGGTTATTGTCGCTTGAACTACTTACAATTTATTTTGTCGATATAACCTTTCGGAGGTTATTGCCTCGCCGTAGCGCTTACATTGATTTTGCTGATGTTACCTTTCGGAGGTTGTTGCCTCTCTGTACATGGTTAATCCCGAATTCCGGACACCACACATACAATGAGAAACAAAAGTTTCAATAGAAATATAAAATCGCCCGGCGGGCCGCACAAGCGTGGCGGGCACTGATCCCCTCCGATGACAGTAATTACTGTAATAGCGTTTGGCTAGTTGGGGATCCTGAATCTTCACCATATGTATACCGAAAACGTCGCATTCGTCGTCGACCCTCTCCAGTCCCTCCAAAATTTCGTCGCATATGCGACAGTTTTGTTAATCTGCAACAATAATTTAAGGTTTCTTCAGGTAGATTCGAACAACCATTTTTGGCAAAAATGGGTGGGTGTAATTTCAAACAATGCAGAGATTAAAAGAGCTCAAGAACATCAACGCATTTCTGGCACCTTAGTAAAACCATTATACAGAGAAGTAAATTCCTATTTGGTTCTTATGTTTTGCAATTAAG
Organism: Lasioglossum calceatum; assembly: GCA_963966675.1. Classification (NCBI taxonomy): domain Eukaryota; kingdom Metazoa; phylum Arthropoda; class Insecta; order Hymenoptera; family Halictidae; genus Lasioglossum; species Lasioglossum calceatum. Next base: position 357,613 of record OZ016542.1, read on the forward strand.
GTAAACAGTTTTTATGACTCACAGAAGTACACCGCAAGGTATTGAGTCTCTTCAACCGAAGTTTCCAGCATCACTCTGGTTATTAATTCGATTCTGTCCTCGGTTTTCTGGGTGATCAGCCACTGTAGAACCTCTTCCTCCACTGCTAACTCGCCTGGTTAGAACAGCACATAAGTTAGACAAGAAGACGACAGAACTAGTCATTTATTGGGTTGCTTATGATGAAATACAGACCTTCGAACACATTTGGTATTTGGTTCTTGAAATATACTAACACGGGAAAGTCAGTCACTCCATAGTCCTCTACAGCCAAACTTAAGTTGTCCCAGTACCTGTAACAGAAAGTCAGAACGAGCTGTGATCTATGCGTCTACCAAAAAATGTAAGTCGATGAATGTTATTTACCTACCTTTATGCACGAATGGGGCGAAGATTTGTTGCTGATCCTGTACACCCTGGTTTGATCTGAAAGAAAAAAATAAATGTGGGTTTAGTAAAAATTACTCGTTGAGTCTATATTACTGGAACGCCAAAACCGATACATACCTACATTTCCACGATATTCACTGAAATGTTTCTTTGCGCTGGGCACTGATCCCCTCCGATGACAGTAAGTTGTCCCAGTACCTGTAACAGAAAGTCAGAACGAGCTGTGATCTATGCGTCTACCAAAAAATGTAAGTCGATGAATGTTATTTACCTACCTTTATGCACGAATGGGGCGAAGATTTGTTGAGATCGGAACTAGACTCTGGAATCAGTAATGGGTGAAAGAACGGACCGCAGCAGGGTATAACTAAGGTAGCGTTTAATGAACAAAAGGAGAACTTATACATACGCGCCGGTGACAAAGAATATACTCGGTCGAGCCAGCACGTGTGGCGGAACGGGAACAGTATGCGATGCTGCGGACATATAAGAGCGACGAGTAGCGGTTCGAACAATCGGTAGCGGTTACATAACAGTCGCAGAGGTAAACAGAAGATAGACTGCCTGTCAACGGCACGTTACCCGCGTCTCGTGTCGCGGAATCACCTGCTTATCTCGCGAGGTGGGGGGTACCGAGACGACGGTAACCGACGCGTGTCGTGGGTCACTAGAATGCGTGTCGTGAGTGCTAGAATAAGAGCATGCTACCGACTCGGTCGCGCCAGCGGTAGTGGTAAGAGTGGGGATAGCGGAGGCATGTATCTAGGCGAGGGACGGAGACGTAAGGGGCCACTTGAGCCGTTGAGCCGTACCGTCTGGCTACACTGGTCGTGACTCGTCGTGACGACGGTTCGGCGAATCGGCTCTGTAACGGGTGGCCGGAACATTCTCCCCCCCTTGCCGTGACGTCGTTTCGGCAATGAACGCGGGCCGTGTACATGCAGGCCGTGGGTCATGACGCGGTTTGTTTTGAGTCGACCGGCAGTCGGCATAATTTGACAATCGGCCGCTTGAGTGTTGTCGTAGAAGTCCGGACGGTGACGACGCGGGTGATATCGTCTTTCCCGGGATGGAGTTCGGTCACGCGCGCGAGCGGCCACTTGGCCGGAGGAGTTCGTTCGTCTCGTACGAGAACGAGATCACCAACTCGGAATGGTTCCGACTTTGTCTGCCGTTTCGACGCGGCATGGAATTGCTGCAGGTATTCCTTTGACCACCGCGACCAGAAGTGGTCAAGGAGCTGGCGCAGCAGTTGCCATCGTGACAATCGAGATCGAGGCGTGTCCGCGAGGTCCGGTTCCGGAATGACATTGAGCGCGTCACCTATCAGGAAGTGACCCGGGGTGAGTGCCGACAGATCAGAGGGGTCGTCGGACAATGGACAGATCGGACGCGAATTTAGGGCGGCTTCGATCTGTACGAACAGTGTCGCGTATTCCTCGAACGTGAGTGGGGATTCTCCTATTACGCGGCGGAGGTGAAATTTGGTAGATTTTACCGCGGCCTCCCATTTGCCGCCGAAGTGGGGAGCTGAGGGAGGATTGAATCGCCACTGTGTTCCGAGGTTCGCGAGACTGGTCGCGATCGCTTGAGATTCGTGCGAGGCCCGTTTGAACATTCGACGCAGCTCGGCGTCCGCGCCGACGATGTTCGTGCCGCAGTCGCTCGTCAGTGTACTGTAGATGCCGCGCCGTCCTGTGAATCGTTTATAGGCTGCTATAAACGCGTCTGCCGTGTAATCTGAGGCAAATTCGAGGTGCACTGCTCCGGTGGCCATGCACACGAAAACCGCGAGGTAGCCTTTGAAGATCTTGGCTCCGCGGCCACGCGTCGTTTTCCATTGAAACGGGCCCGCGTAGTCCACCCCGGCGTTCACGAATGCACGCGCGGGAGTGATGCGTCGCGCCGGGAGCTGTCCCATCACTTGCGTACACGGACGAGCTCTGTGGCGAGCGCACGTTACGCAGTGCTTGATGAAGGATCGTACTGGTTGTCGACCGCCGACGATCCAATACGACTGCCTTACCGTCGCAAGTGTGAGCTGTGCGCCCGCGTGCAAGGTTCGCCAGTGCGCTTGGGCGATTATGAGCGAGGTGAAAGTGGAGGATCGCGGCAAGATTATAGGATGCTTCTGGTCCGCGTAGGAGGCCGTTTGCGTCCGCGAAGGGCATCAACTTGACGAGAGGACTCGACTTCGGTAGCGCGACACCGCGTTCTACGGCTTGCCGTTCACGTGAGAAGTGGGCCCCCTGAGTTTGTCGGATCCAGAATAGACGAGCTTGTTCTAGTTCGGTGGTCGTGATGGAGTCAGCAGGGCCGCGATCCGCTCTTTGCACCTTCATTCGGCGCACAGCTCGAAGACACAACGAAGTAATGCGTAGTAGTCGCGTTAGGGACGAGTACCGTTCCATTAACGTCCACGGCGGCGTCGATGCTGCGTGTAACGCGAGTGGTTTTTCGGGCCGTTTCTCTACGTCGATACCGGGTTCAGGAGATAGAATCTCCGTGGGCCAGGCGGGAGAGAACTCTCGTAGCCACCCGGGCCCCCGCCACCAGATGGAGTCGATCAACAATTGCGGAGAGACGCCACGAGACGCTAAATCCGCCGGGTTGCATGTCCCAGGGACATGGTGCCAGTACGCGTGCGGTGTGAGTTGATGTATATCCGCGACGCGATTCCGAACGAAGTCTTTCCATCTGGAAGGGGGCTGCGGATCCACGCGAGGGCCACGGCCGAATCCGTCCACAAATGCGTTGGAATTTGCTCGAGGTCTAGCGCGGTGCGAATGTGCGCGACTTGTTTCGCGAGTAGAAGCGCGGCCGATAGCTCGAGACGCGGGATGGTAATTGGTTTAATGGGCGCGACTCGGGACTTGGCGGAGAGGAGAGTGACGCGGAACGTGTCGTCTTCGTTCCTGACCCGCATGTAGATTGCGACGCCCATCGCGTGTGTGGACGCATCGGCGAATCCATGGAGCTCGACGCCGCGATCGCGGTCGAGTTGTCCGACCCATCGAGTCAGAGTCAGACGGCGAATTTCCGCCAGGTCGCTGCAGAATCGCTCTCAGCGACGCGAGAACTCAGCCGGGAGCGCATCGTCGCGATGAGGGGCATCGACGGACAATGCTCTCCCGTCTGACGACTCGAGACGCCTTTCTTCCGCGGGAATTAACCCATCGCAGTTGGCGACCCACAAACATTCGTTAAGGGACGTACCGGACGTCGTGCGATGTGACCCGTTAAAGACGACGCGGATCTTGGCCGAGTCACCTGTCCCGCGGAGGACGCCATGGTGCGGTAGGACGTAAAACGCGGGCGTTCTATTCTCGCTTTTGGTTACCATACGCATGTGACCGAGGCGCTCATACTCGGTAAGAAACTCGACGTATTTTTCGCGGAGGTGCGGACGCGACGCGAGAGTCTTTTCGCTACGCTGCAGTATTTGAGGGCCGACGACCGAGAGTCTCCGAGCTCACCGGCGCCTTTCGCGAATGGTAAGCGCACAATGTATCGCCCGGTATCGTCGCGGGAATGGGTGTTTCGGAAGTGTTGCTCACATTCACGCTCGGAGTCAGTCAGCGACATAGCGGGCTGGGCGTTCAGCTCCTCCTGGATCCAAGAATCTCTGGACGAGCTCGTAGAGCTCCCGGTCGATGCCGCATTGGAAGCTGGAGATCACATCGGACGCGGTGTGAGTGCCGACGGAGGAGGTCGGACCGGAAATGACCCATCCCAGCGTGGTGAGCTGGGCCACTGGAGAGTCGTCGTCCCCTCGCCTGATGTCGGGCCGAATGATGCGGCTGTAGACCTCGACGCCGATCACCATGTCGATCGGCTGGGGTTCCAGGTAGGACGGGTCGGCTAGCTGCAAGCCTTGGATATGGCCCCAACTGGCGTGCGGCTTGGTTACGGCTGATGCGTAATGGGTCAGCTCGGGTAATATGAACGCCTTCACCTCGCAGGAGTACGTCTGGGTGAGCGACGAAATGACGACCGTGGAGACGCCCCGGGTTGTCACGTTATGACCCGCACCGATTCCGTAAATGGGCATGCGTGCATGCTGTCGAGGAAGATGCAGCCGCTGGCATATGGACTCCTTGATGAAGGAGACCTCAGATCCCTGATCGAGCAGCACGCGGGCACGGATGCTGTCCCCGTCGGTGGAGAGTACGTTTACGAGTGCAGTGGCCAACAGCATCGGGCGGCGCGACGGCACCGGGGGCGAGGCGGGAGCGATGTGGTGAGCCGTGGCGGTCGGAGCCTCGACTATGGGTTCGGACTCCGGAGATGACGCGGCCGCTGAAGAGGCGCTGGAGGCATCGTGTAATGACGTGTGATGCGGTGAAGTGCATGTCGTGCACCTTTTTGCGCTGCGGCAATCCTTGCGTGGGTGGGTCCCCAGGCAGTTGTAGCAGCGTCGATGTTGCGTGACGAGTTGCTTGCGCTGCTCCGGCGTCCTCGCTAGGTATTGAGCGCATCTTCCGAGGTAATGATCCGCGGTGCATAGAGGGCAGCGGGTCGGCGACGCGACGGTAGCGTGCGATTGAGCGCCGGGTGGTCGAGAGTTTGACACCGTTGTGGCAGGTCTCGCACTCTCAACTTTGGTCAGCGCGCGAATGTGGTGCTCAAGGAAGCTGTCCAGTGCTGAAAATTCCGGATACTCGGTGTTGTCTGCGAGTTGCAACTCCCACGCTTTGAGCGTTTCCGGGTCCAGTTGTTGAGTGACCCAAAAGATAACGAACGGCCCCCAATGCTGCACTTGGCACTTCAGCACTTCGAGTGCGTTCAGCACTTGCTTTACCGTGCCGCGGATGCGCTTGAGTTCCGCCGCGGATTCCGAGGTGGCTGGGGTGAGCGAAAACAGCGTGCCGAGCAGGTTGTCGATGAGCGCACGAGTGTTCTCGTACTGACCGACGATGAGTTGCCACGCCCGATCGAGATGAGCACCGTCGACTGGTAGGTTTCTGACCAGATCGAGCGCTTCGCCGCGAACGCTCAGAAGGAGGTAGTGGAACTTCTCGGTTGAGGACAGGCTGGCGTTGGTTAAAACAAGGGACGTGAATAGTGCCTTGAATGATGACCAGTCCTTGTAGTCTCCTGAAAACGTCGGGACATCCAGACGGCGGAGCTTTGCCGACGAGGCAGGCTGCGAGTTGTCTTGATGGCTGACGTGAGAATCTTCGGGCACCGCAGGTGGAACAGGTGCTAGCCCTTTCAGCACGTTACATAATGCAGCTTGGGTGTCGACGACCAGCTCCTCAGTGGCTTGACGTAGGCCGTTGACGTAATACTCATGCTTCTGGAGTTCGGGAGTGCAGAAGTCCTGAAGCTTGACGTGATTGCGCGGAAATCGTCCCAGTTACGGAGGAGTGCGTCCAGCCGAGCCTGTACATATGATTCCGTGATGTTGGCAGCACCCTTCTTTTTTGCATTGATCAGAATGCGACTGATGATGTGGTGCAATTCGAGTTGCAGGGCGATCAGCGAGTTGGCCGTTGACATTTTGAACCGGCTGTTTCGGCAACGAGCGGGAAGTCACACGAGACGCGAGCGCGACACAAACAATACACGCGATCGGGTGCGAGCGGTCACAGAGCGGTTCAAATATAATGGCCGTTAACTGTACTTCGCGGGTAATGGCGCACACGAATCACTACAGCGGTGTCACGACGTTGACTACGATCACCCACTAGTGATCTCAGAGTGAGACGTTGAGAGCCGCCGATCTATCCGGCTCGAAGGACCAAAAAATGTTAAAGATCGGAACTAGACTCTGGAATCAGTAATGGGTGAAAGAACGGACCGCAGCAGGGTATAACTAAGGTAGCGTTTAATGAACAAAAGGAGAACTTATACATACGCGCCGGTGACAAAGAATATACTCGGTCGAGCCAGCACGTGTGGCGGTACGGGAACAGTATGCGATGCCGCGGACATATAAGAGCGACGAGTAGCGGTTCGAACAATCGGTAGCGGTTACATAACAGTCGCAGAGGTAAACAGAAGATAGACTGCCTGTCAACGGCACGTTACCCGCGTCTCGTGTCGCGGAATCACCTGTTTATCCCGCGAGGTGGGGGGTACCGAGACGACGGTAACCGACGCGTGTCGTGACGACGGTTCGGCGAATCGGCTCTGTGACGGGTGGCCAGAACAGTTGCTGATCCTGTACACCCTGGCTTGATCTGAAAGAAAAAAATAAATGTGGGTTTAGTAAAAATTACTCGTTGAGTCTATATTACTGGAACGCCAAAACCGATACATACCTACATTTCCACGATATTCACTGAAATGTTTCTTTGCGCTGGGCACTGATCCCCTCCGATGACAGTAAGTTGTCCCAGTACCTGTAACAGAAAGTCAGAACGAGCTGTGATCTCTGCGTCTACCAAAAAATGTAAGTCGATGAATGTTATTTACCTACCTTTATGCACGAATGGGGCGAAGATTTGTTGCTGATCCTGTACACCCTGGCTTGATCTGAAAGAAAAAAATAAATGTGGGTTTAGTAAAAATTACTCGTTGAGACTATATTGCTCGAATGTCCATGAAAGATTGTAGCTGCAAGTAAAAATATTATTAGGAGAGTGTAGAGAGTCCCACCACCACCCCCGTCTCATATAGACGGTCCTCTTCACTCTCCGTATACATGCATCTTTTACATACTTTCACAACAGCTCTTTTTCTGCGCCGTGTTGCACTCGCCGGTGCAGTCGCATTGGGCCATAAAACAGCTCTTCATGTGCGCTGTGTTGCACTCGCCGGTGCAGTCGCATTAGGCCATAAAACAGCTCTTCATGTGCGCTGTGTTGCACTCGCCGGTGCAGTCGCATTAGGCCACAAAACAGCTCTTCATGTGCGCTGTGTTGCACTCGCCGGTGCAGTCGCTATGGGCCTTTTATCGACGATTGGATGTACCTTCCTCTCCATCTCCGTCTTTCCTTCTATTTTTTGTTTTGAGTATTCTACGCGTTATTATTTCTGGTACCATATGCTTCTCGTAGAACGTTTTCAATTTGTCTTCCATGTGTGTTGCCCAGAAAATATCGTCTCTTTCAATTAGGTCAACTTTTTTGTCGAGCGGTGACCACATACAGAAGAAAGCATACTGTCTGTTTGTTACATGCAACTGTCCTTGCACTTGGTAATAGAAGTTATGATTTCTATTCAGTTGATCGTTAATAAATGCGTTACGTAGATGAGGAACCCTCTCTAATGCTTCGTCGATAGTCATATCCTTCGCCGATGATGGACATTTGATTTCGACAATGGTATTGTCTTGTATCAGTCCATCTGGTGTCGCACCTAAGTAAGGTATGTTGGAATCAATAAAGAGCCCATAGGGATTAATAGTGACGTTTAAAGCCGTTGCTAATTCCTTCAGGGCGATTTCCTCTTTCTCCTTTCCGTATTCCACGGCTGCTACACGCGGTACTTGTGGATACATAATTCTATCTGTAGTACCCGTTCGGTTTGTATTAGGTCGTAATTTGCATACTTGTCCGAAATTGGATGCAGTTAATAAAGATTTTCTGTATCTTTTCCATTGTTTGCTGCTCGCTTGACCACGAGTTTCAACTTCGATTGCTGATCGCCTCGCTCCCCACCGGCAGAGCTTTGCCGCGAGCTTCTGATACTTTCGATTGTAGACTGCTTCCTCCATATAATCATCATCATGATCTGGTTTCTCCGCATTAGGGCCATAGTCCTTGTCGCATTGTTGTGGTGCTTCAGTTTGGTAGGAGGATGCTTTTGCTTGTTTCTTGTACATCTCCTTCTTTTCCGCTTGATGTTTCCGTTTCTGTTCCAACTTTCGTACGGCTGCTGTCGGTTCTTTACCCATTGCAGCGCTTAATCGACTAAACGTTTCCTTTGTATTGTATTGGATGACAGCAGCATTGACTCTTCCTTCGTACGAGCCTTTTCGTGCGAAATTTATTCGTTTCCCTCCGGTGTATTTGGCTATTACGCCGTTCATACATTCTACTGCGTTATTATCGTATCTGTAGAGTAGACTTGCGGCATGATCGAGGAGCGGCTGTTGTGCTTCTTCAATGCATTTAAGTATGCCAGTTTTTCTCAATTGCGGCATATGATTAGTCTGGTTGCGGTCAGCCCAATTTTTGCAAAAGTATGCGATGTTCCGACACTCTTTGTGTTCCCCGAACACGTGACTTGCTACGTTTCTCATGTCACCTTTGAGATTTTTGACTCGATCCAAAAAGCTCAGGTTTTCGTGGAATCTGTGTTTTGCGGCTTTCTTGTATCCGGCGCGCAGACGGTAGACACGTTCACCTACAATTGCTCTCAGGTCCTTGTGGCGGCCTTTTGCGGCTATTTTCCTGATTTTCTTGCAGAAATTTCGCAACAGGTGGTTCGTGCATTCAATCTTGTCCACTTCTACCCCATATCGTCTATACGGATCAAGATCTCGTATCCTTTTATATACGCTGCTATCGCCATCGGCAATTAATAACGAGTATATTAGGCCGTGCATTTGTACACTACAGTGAAATCCTTTCACGATAGCAGCGCTTTCCATCCCTGTCGAACTTTGATGGCGACTCCAATTCTTGAAACAACGGTGTTCGCGTGGCACTTCCTTCTCCTTCGCCGCTTGTTGGCAAACGATGCAGAACTTGTTCTTCACATCGATGAACAGGACCTTCCTGGTGTAGTATCCAATAATGGCTCCTAGTCCAGACAGGGAATTGTAGTTTCCGCCACGGTATGATCTCTTCATCCAGCTGCCATCTGCGACTACTGGAATCATCGGTAGTTTAGATTTCGGATCAATGTCGCCTCTTGCAATGGCAAGTGCTTTTTCTTCTTTCCCAGCAGCTTCCATCTCTTGTTCCGCAGCCTTAATGAAGCCATCGATGAGTTCCTCTTGACATTTTTGGAACGTCTTCTTCGCCATGCACGACACGTTCATGCCACACATAATGTCCTCTAGTTGATTGAAGCCGCCTCCTGTCAGCATTGTTGCGGCAACTGCGCTGTGGTTGATGTCCATAACGTTGTCATTTTTTGGAAGACATTGTATGTTTTTTTTGTACTTGCACTTCTGGCATTGTACCACATAAGTTTTCTCTAAACCTTTCGGATAATATCCAACTATTTCGAAATGTTGGATTCCACAATTCGTTTCCGAGTGTTCTCCCAATTCCTGTATTTGGTTGAAAACATACGAAAAATCGGCGAAGGCTATTCCCTTACTTGGTTCTTTCCCCGGTTGTGGTTTCACAATGTCTGTCAGCTGGACATCGTCTGCATCGGATTCGTCTACCAGCTCTCCAACAGTTTGTCCTTCTACGTATTCCACGTTTTCTTCATCTGTACTATATTCTTCTTCATTCACCTGGTTTTGAAAGTCTTCATTTATCTCCTCGATGATATCTGCCAGCAGGTCTTCGTCTCCATCGGAATATGCTTCTTCTAGCAGCTGTCCGAGAGTTTGTCCTTTTACGTATTCCACGTTTTCTTCATCTGTACTATATTCTTCTCCAATAACCTGGTTTTGAAAGTCTTCATTTATCTCCTCGATGATATCTGCCAGCTGGTCTTCGTCTCCATCGGAATATGCTTCTTCTAGCAGCTCTCCGACAGTTTGTGCTGCGTATTCCGATCCGTTATCTTCATCGACTCTCGTAGAATCATTTTTACTAACAAGTACTTTGTCTGAGGTACTTGCCTCGGTCACGGTACTTTGACTGACCGTGAAGTACGCTCTATTTTTCAGATTTCTGCACGTAAAAAATAATTACAATATATTAATAATAATTGTAATGATTACAAACAAGTGGCCCCTAATCGAAAGAAACGTAAAAAGTGACTTTGTTTAAATTTTTCAAAATTATAAAATTGATTGTGGAGGTTGAAAAATTTATTTTGTAATAGCCCAAAAGAAAAAAAACCAAAAGTTCAAATGGTATAGTACAATACTAAAAAAATTATCGTCTTTTTTAGAGCGTCCGAACAGGGCCGGCGCGAGGCAGGTTCAGCGCGTTCGTCGGGACCCGGCCTCGCGTTTTGAAAGGCTCCGCGATCTACGAAAACTGATGAGACATTTTGCAGGACCACCTGTATAGTAGATTGAATATTCGGGTATGTGTGGAAAATGCAATCGCATAATCCACTAATCGATGACAACTTGCTCCACACTGACATGAGTGCAAGATTTCCTCTCCCGTTTTTGCATTGAAATATTTCGTTGCAGCGTGTTGCAGACGTTGACATGTTGACATCAAACGTTGACACGTCTTCAACACGGGTGCAGAGGACATTAGGTGTTAAGGAAATTACCCAATTAGAAAGCACCGATTTCGATTAACTTTTTACAGAATGATGATACCATAGACAGATGCAAGACATGTTTTGAAAGTTCAGTGTAACTCCATAATGTCCTTATATCCTGGAAACTATTTCAGATAAAAAAATCCGAACGGTTTCAGAGAAATGTACTTTTTACGAGAAATTAAACTATATCAATAGTTTTTTGCGAAAGTCCTATATGTATAATCACAGATTTTGTACTTTAATTGAATTTTTTGCCCCTTGAAAGCAAATTATGGATGCGAAAAAATATGACTTTCATTTCTTTAAGGTACCAATATTCTATAGAATATATTATATATAAGAATGTCAGTAAAATCGGTGTGTTCAAGTTGGGTAATGTCCCATGTAAGCGATCGCGATGACCACGGTGCGGCGTTACAAATAATGTTAACTACACCAGTAACCGTGGCTTCAGCTGAATGTAGTTTCTCGCGGTTGAAACTAATAAAAAATGATCTTCGATCATCAATAAGCCGAGACCGGTTTACATCTCTGGCTATTCTTTCAATGGAAAGCGAAGTATGTATAGTAAACTCAATCAATTTTGATGACGTAATCAAAGATTTTGTGGCGGAAAAAGCGAGAAAAATTATGTAATATTTATCTAACAAAAAATATATACAATATCCTTTGAACTTATAATAAACTAGCTTTCCCCCGCCACGCGTTGCTGTGGCACAGCATTTTTTAAAGGCATGTACGTGCTGAACGTGTTTGTGGTAATCTCTCTCTCTCTATCACACACTTTCTCTTTTTAAAAGCATGTACGTGCTGAACGTGTTCGTGATAATCTCTCTCTCTCCGACTCTCTCTCTCTCTTTCTCCGACTCACTCTCTCTCTTTCCGACTCTCGCTCTCTCTCTCGGCTCTCTCTCTCACACTCTCTCTCGCATTCTCTCTTTCGCGCACTCTCTTTCGCGCACTCTCTCTCGCGTACTCTCTCTCTCTCTCGCGCACTCTCTCTCTCTCTCTCTCTCTCTCTCTCTCTCTCTCTCTCTCTCTCTCTCCCGGGCCATGAGAGTCATATTGCAATGTGACAGACGAACCAAAGTAGAAAGTATACTGCAAGCGTTGCACTTTATGGCTATAAGACAGAGGCTGTACTATAGTATGAGTATATTCGTTTTTAAGATTTTAAACAATATGTTGCCGCAGCATTTAACAAATAGGCTAAGAATAGTAGGAGATGAAAATGTAATGCAAACAAGACAAGCGGGGAATATTGCAGTTGAATTTCGTAAAACGAGAAGTGCCCAAAAAAGTTTATTTTATGAAGCAGTATTAATGTATAATGCACTACCAGACGAAGTAAAACGTTGTGAAAGTTTAGATATGTTCAAGAGAATGCTAAAGGAATTCGTTATAACAAATGTATTGTAATATAAATGTAAACCAAAGTAGCTGAGAAAGCTAATAAATAATCAATCAATCAATCAATCAATCAATCAATCAATCAATCTCTCTCTCTCTCTCTCTATCTCGGTCTCTGTCTCTGGAAGGTTGCAGAGCAAACCGCATTCGAAAAAGTCCATTCGATCAAAAGTTATAAACAGAAACGTGCCCAAAAAAGGGCGATAAAGTGGTAATGACGTCACAACTTTTGAACCAATGGACTTTTTCGAATAAACCTTGTCGAAGAAACGCCGCGTCCAACGGTCCAAACCCTAGCTTTCTACGTTGAGCCGTTCTCAAGTGATACCGTTACAAATAGACAGACATACAGACAGACACGATTTTATTATATATAGAGATAGAGATAGAGATAATTCCTTATTGTGAAAGGGTATAGCCGGATAAGCTAGTAAAAAATGCCCTTGAACCGAATTATATCGACGATGGGCCATTCGATAGGACACTCAGAAGAAACATACTGTGCAAAGTTTCAACCCTGTATCTCGATCCGGAGGGTAGTTATGGGGTAAAATCGAAAAATCAGTTTTTGGCCTATTTTCCCTAGTTAATGATGTTTAGAAATTCTGAAAAAAATCTGACACATGTCTAGAACCGAAACACATACTTTGCCATTGGTTTCAGATTTTTAAAGTGAAAATCCTGTTTGTAAAAAATCAAAAACCTCAAAAAAATCGAAAAAATGCAGATTTCACATGGAAGTTCTAGAGTGTCCACATTTATATTTTTACAGTAGCAATATATTGTTATAGGTATTGTTCATGAATTTTTTCAGATTTTTTGGTTTGGTGCGCCGTTGTTAAAAAAAATAAAAACCGATTTTTTCGACGTTTTTTCCGCGAAGAACTAAGCTAACCTTAAAATTATTACGTTCTATTTATTCTGTAAGTCTATCAGGCACTGATAAACCTTGAACATTGTACAGGAGTAATTAAACAATGAAATCAGCTTCATTAGTATTTGTACTATGTCAGAGATTACATCTGAAAGTATTAACCACATTCCCAACAGCTCGTTTGGCTTAGCGCGTTAGGCGTTCGACTATTGACCTGCTTATACTAGGTTCGTGCCCGGCATACGTATACTTTTTTTTTATCTCGATTATTTATTCTTTTTGTGTGTCTAAGTATATAATAATCAATGGTATTTTGTAGATTTCTTTTAGAATCAATATTTAAATATTTAAAAAATATTTTAAGCTAAAATGCGCAAAAAATATTAGTCGTGTCTGACAAAGTCATAAAGCGAGTAAAGAAAAGAAAAGGTAATCGTAGTAAAGGTAAACAAGGGTAGAAGTTAATGAAACATCGAAAGTTTGTCATTCTAAATATGCTTTTATAGATTCGTTAGTTTACTTTGACCGGAACATCTGCTTTCACTGAAAATGTTAGGGAAGGAAAGTAACAGTGAAATATTTCATTAGCAACCCTGAGTGAGTGGTTCATACCCAACAATTGTTGTTCCGCATAAGAGACGAGGTACAAAAAGTGAATGCCACAAAAGAAGGAAATAACAATAGAACCATTTATACAACATTCTCTTTTTTTATTTCTAGCTATACAATAAACAACAGTATTTTTGTAGAATTCTTTTAAAAGCAATATTTAAATATTTGAAAAATAATTGAAGGTAAAATAAGCAAAAAATATAATTTTGGAGCCATTATTGTTCCATCAATTTTTGGTTAGGCATCATCTTAATCGTGGCAGTACTTAACATTTTCAGCAGTAATTCTATATGTGTCTTCGAGTTTTAAATACTTTGTTATAGAGAAAAGAAAGAAATTCATGTTGTAGAAATGGCTCTATTGTTATTCACTTCTTTTGTATAATAAAATAATTTTGTATAGAAAAATAAAACATAGTTAAACACACAAAAAAAAGAAATAATCGAGATAAAAAAATGTATACATATGCCGGGCGCGAACCTAGTATAAGCAGGTCAACAGTCGAACGCCTAACGCGCTGAGCCAAACGAGCTGTTGGGAATGTGGTTAATACTTTCAGATGTAATTTCTGACATAGTACAAATACTAATGAAGCTGATTTCATTGTTTAATTACTCCTGTACAATGTTCAAGGTTTATCAGTGCCTGATAGACTTACAGAATAAATAGAACGTAATAATTTTAAGGTTAGCTTAGTTCTTCGCGGAAAAAACGTCGAAAAAATCACACACACACATCTACACTCTATTACATTATACAATACATATACCATGCATACACTGAAACACTGAAACACAAAAGTATAACATTTCAAAAGTCTGACCAACCCAGATAGCACAGGACGTCTTAAAGACGTCGTTTTCTCGTTTTTTTTCATGCCCAAAAAGATGTCTTAAAAATACGTCTTTCAGGCGATTTTTTATACGTCTTTACAAGGCATCTTTAAGATGTCGAAAATACCTGGGAGAGGCGTCTTTAAGACACACAGTTTTGTAACGAAGACCACTTAAAGACGTCTGTGAGATGTCTTTGTGCTATCTGGGAAACGACCTGGCGTTTTCAAAACAATTAGAACAATTAAAAGAACTTGAGCAAATGATGTGTAAAAAGAATTTTGAGAAAATTGTGTAGGAGGCAGGCGTAGAAAAGGAGAGTAGAATACAGAAAAACACCTGATCGACGTTCTTGAACTCTCCTGCGTGCGATCAAGCGTGTGTGTATGCGTGAGCGCCGACGGTATGTGACCACGGCAAATCAAAAAACAACGCGAGCGGCTGCGAGAGCGAGCAGCAGGCGTTGAGGCCATTAGATGTAAATTAGTATAAACGTTTATTATACACGGAACTCTCATATAAAAATTCATACAATATATAGCAGAATTGTATCTCTTAGAACCGCTGCGCCCGACGGAAGGTTAGACGTTTGTAGCTCATTGGAACGTCGACCGATTTTGATGAGATTTTCAGAATATGTTTCATTGACAGAGACATAATCTCCACGAAACTTGTTTCTAAATTTTTTATAAAAGCACACATAAAAAAGTTGCAAAATACAAGTTTTAGTATTTTCTCTGCAATTCCGACCACTTGCAATTAAAAAAAAGAAATTTGTTCATTCTGTGTAACGAGCCAATTAATTGATCTAACTTCTCAAAAAAGTTCAAATCGTATGATCCCATATTAAAAAAGTTATTCCGAATATTAGTTGGAGTCACTGTATGTCGCGTTTAGTATCATAAAACGTGACTTACCTTCGGCGACACATCCTCTTTTTGGACAAACGCCTTGTACCTAACGCAGGCCGCTTGCATTTCCAATTCCCCTTCAGGTAGCGTTTAAATTTTGCATCTTCTACTTCATTTCCTATTTTCATCTCCATCTCCACGGAATATACGCGTTATACCCGCATACAAACTTACAATCAAACACACACTTATCACTACTGAATGCAATAATTGAACAATTAGAAATTCAAAAATCACTAACAATTCAAGAACAATTCAAGAACAATTCACGAACGATTCATGAATATTGAAAACCCGATTGCTCTATGCGTCTTCACCGTAGCAGTGATAACAAATAACTGATCAGCTAGCGTTGTTATTGCATTTGTTACAGTTGTTAGGGGGGCAGAACAAAAGAAAATGTAAAAAGGACGGATATATTCGAAATATGCAGAAATTTCGACGGAGCTCACCGACGAGATATATCTCGTCGGAAGTACATAGTATGTACATAGACCGACTTGTAGTGGTGCGTCATGCCAAAGTCTTCAAATTGCTTCAAGCATAAACCTTGTTCTTATAATTATCTTTTATAATATGTATGACACTTTCCTTTTCACTTGGCAGAAACAGATACAACAATATCGTTACGTTTTTTGTAGGCGTAATTAAAATCATAATTCTAATTATATTCTAATAATAAGATAAAAAATTGTTAATTGTTGTTTAAATAGTGTTATAAGCGCGATACAAAAGATTTGGAAGATGTCTTCCAAATCTACATTCTGCACATTGCAAGCATACTGCAGCAGAGAAAGGTGTACAAGAACTTTTGAGGTACTGAGATAAGATAAACATGTTGATCGATGATTATAGTGCAGGTCCACAACATATTATGCCTGTGTAACCCAGGCGCGGTCGCGGTCACCCATCCAAGTACCGACCACGCTCGAGGCTGTTTTACCTCGGTGATCGCAGGAGAACCGGTATGGCATCGAGGCAATGGCTCCTCGCCGGTATACCTTGTCAAATCTTCATATATAAGACGCTTGTGTGTAGCGCGTGCGCAGTAGAAGCAACGTAAGAGCCCATGGTACGCCAGAGTGGGAGGCCGAGCCAGCTGAAACCAGTGTCGCCACTTGAGCTCCCAACGGCGCTCACACATTCCCCTCTTTTTCCCCTCCCACTATCCCATTCCAGCACCATGCGCACAGTGCGCACACTCCAATTCCACCACTAATTGTAAGTAGGGGCGCGTGGCGCGACTGAGGCGACGGTTGCCGTTACACGGTGGCTTCACCGTCAATAGTTGTTGTTATTTGAACTTTGAACACCCACACCAATCATCCTTTCTCATAGCATATGTATATATATTTATTATAGTCAGTATTCAGTTCTACAATTTGTTAATACCAAACTTTTATATGCATTGAAAAAGGTAGTTTCAAAACTTGCTGTATCTATTCCTTGAAAGTGTTGAAATATATGTATTATGATTTATTTTCATGACGTTTATGATTTTACTGGAATGTAACTCAATACTCATTGTCAGTACTACAGATTTCAACATTTTGGAATCAACTGGAATTCCCACATGTTGTAATTCATTTTATTTATAATAAAGAATGTTTACAATCTCTAGAACGATTCATTTCATTAGGTAGGTAATAAACTTTTGCGATATGTCATGTCATTGCTGTGTTCCCATCGCGCCGATCGCGCCCGCGTCACTCACCCCGACCCATTCGTCCTCCGCCCCACTCAATCCCTGTCGCGCACGCGCAACGTGTCACATACAGGGTTACCAATGTCACATATTACGACTCTGGCCATCAGAGAGGGGGTACCTGTATTCTCCGCAATTTTCTCGACCTGGCGACACTGTTTTGGCCGCGCATGCGCGTGAAATCTTGCACCAATATCTCTGCTCTGAACTCTGAGCGGGAGAACTTGATCGTCAGATGTAACATACTTCTTGTAGAGGAAGCGTGGTAAGTACCATAACGTTGTTTGTTCAAGATTGCTATGATATTATTATAATAATTTGTACAATTGTTTTCAGATGTCAAGACATAATTCGTTGGTGACCGAGATAGCGGCAATGAACATTGACCGGCAGCGACGCTCGCAGTCGCATCGACGGCCGTCGTCGCGGTCGCGGTCGCGATCGCAATCACGGTCGCACCGACGGCCGTCGTCGCCGTCGCGATCGCGATCGCATTCACGGTCGCACCGACGCTCGGAATCACGGTCGCACCGAAGATCACAATCTTATCGACGGCCGTCGTCGCGGTCGCGATCGTCTCGGCTAGCGATAAGAGGATCGCCGGAACGACGGAGCAGGTCGTTGTCGGTCGAAATACGGCGGAATCAAGTCAGAAAAGTACATATATAATGGCCCGACCACGCATACGAAAATTCAGAAGTAGTAAATAAAATATTGTATAATTTTCGTTTTTTGTATTACAGCTGCAACAACTGATAAAAACGGTTAAAAAAATGAAATATCAGTATAAGAAGGGGGAAAGAGGAAGAGGAAGAGGAAGAGGGGGAGGAGGAATGAGAAGTAACAGAAGCAGAGGAGGTGGAGGAAGAAGAGGAGGAGGAGGAGGAGCTGAAAGAGGGGCAGGGAAGATTATACATATATACTGATAATAAATGTAAAATATTTAATAAATTTTATAAACTAGAAAAAATCTTCCTTTTTTGATTGATTTTTTATTCCAAAATTGTAGCGCCTCTCCTGGCTTCCATGTTGGAAACCGCTGACCCAACCTACAATCGTATGAAAATGCATACATTAGTGATGGGCGCTATCGACTAAATAGTCGATAGTATGTTGCGACTAAATAATAACTTGTCGATAGTTGAATTTAGTCGATAGTGCCCATCACTAGCATACATTGACTGCGCCACGCTTTCACTGTGGCATTCATATGTAATTGATTTGTATCAGCCAAACGCTTCAATTTTGCTATGATTCCACCTCTTACTTGCTCTTACTTCATGGATTCAACGTTGACAGTCCTCCTGACTAGGCGCCATCTCGTCTAAACTAGCTGAAATAAAATTGGCTCTAGACCTCTATCATCATGAATGTAACACGGGGAAATCTCTGCTATGTGGATGAAATCACGCGCCTCGGTTTTTTGTCCTTATACGAGCATATTTTGAGCTGCACGAAGGTTCATTTGATAGAGGAAGGTTCATCACGGCGCGCTCAACTCATCATTTCAGTCAAAAAAGTCTCTATGAGACAGAAAAATACATTGAAATCTGCGGTGGTTTTACTCGATTTTTCCTCTACTTTGGGCACTCATAATATTAGATATAAACCAAATCTCGTTAAATAATGAGTTGAGCGCGCCGTATTTAACCTTCCTCTTTAGAATGAGTCTTCGCTCAATGTATTTTTCTGTCTCATAGAGACTTTTTTGACTGAAATGATGAGTTGAGCGCGCCGTGATGAACCTTCCTCTATCAAATGAACCTTCGTGCAGCTCAAAATATGCTCGTATAACGACAAAAAACCGAGGCGCGTGATTTCATCCACATAACAGAGATTTCCCCATGTTACATTTATGATGACAGAGGTCCTCTCTGATACGGAGCAAGTTCAGAGCCAATTTTAGTTCAGCTAGTTTAGACGAGATGGCGCCTAGTCAGGAGGACTGTCAACCAGTGCTGCGATATGTTGCAACATTTCACGCGCATGCGCTGTTGTCAACTTGGAATCATAGCAAAACTGACACAGACGAGGTATTCTCGTCGGTGGCACTAATATTAGTGCGACCTGCCCTGTATAAACGGCATTCGCAACGAGCTGAATAGAATATGGAAATAGCAAGCAACTCCATCTTGTGTTCATTAGACAGTTGCGTGTTTATCAATGTTACCAAATTGTTTTTCTGCACAGAGGTTCATAGCACTGATTTTCTAGTTAGATTCGTAGGTATCCTACCCCCCAAATTATGTGGGGAAAATCGATATTCCTAAACTGTCAAACTTCATGCGTGTATTACAACTGGAACTGCTATTGCATTTGATGAATTTTTCCATTTTCGTGGTCGGTGGACATTTAGAAATCAATATCAATTGAGAAAGTTGATTTTTTCGCAAAATGTCGAGTGAATTCGCAATCCGGCCCACTATGCGGCGGCTCGGCGAGGCGGAAGGGTTGAACGGCGGGTTCTTCGACGTCTCGGCGAAGCGGGAGTCTCGGCGGTTCGGCGGCTCGGCGGGACGGAAGGGTTGATGAGCGGTGGGTTCTTCGACATCTCGGCGAAGAGGAGTTCTGTTCGGGTGTCTCGGCGGCTCGACAAAGCGGAAAGGTTAGAACGGCGGATCTTTCGACGTCTCGGCGAAGGGGAATTCGGCTCGGGTGCCTCGGCGGCTTCCTGGTGATTGCTCGAACGGCTCGTCTAGCGAGGATTCTCGGGAAGGAGCCTAGGAAGAGTCCTAGGCAGGACTACGGTGATGTGTCAGGTTTGCCGGGGCTTTTATACCCTTGAAGTCGTGGTGAGGGTTGGTGGTGCGGTAGGGTGATTGTCGTGATTCGGTATTTCTCGGTCATCTTCGGCCTTATTTGAGTCATGATTTGAATTGAACCGTTCAGTGTCAGATCTGCCCGGTGCAGATCTGTTACAACTTATATATCCCTTCATTCATTTTCAAATGTTGCATTTTAATTCAAAGATGATTTCCCATTGCTTCATATTTCTATTTTCTTAAAGCCACTGTAAATATTTCAAATATTATGTATCACAACACCAAACTATTCTGAGAGTCCACGAATATGCTTTAATATCACTTCTACTTACCATAGTTATAATATTTACATATTACTTAAACATAATTAACAACGAATTGTGTATTTTAAGAGAAAGAGCATCTGCGACAACATTCTTTTCACCCTTGACGTGAACCAGTTTCATATTGAACTGCAGAATATAGTCCAGTTGTCTTTGCTGTCTTGGAGAAGCTTTATCGGATCGTTGTAATTCTGCAAAAATTAACTGTTTGTGATCTGTTTTCACGGTAAAAGGCCTACCCTCCAGGATTCGTCTAAAGATGATTGCCTTGATTGCCTCAAAAATTTCAGGAGCTCGCGATCGTAAGTGGCATACCGTTGTTCTATGTCGCTTAGCTTACGCGAGAAAAAACCAACAGGTTTCCAAATGTTGTCCTCCAATTGTTCCAAGACTGCCCCGATGACTGTGTTGGAGGTGTCTGTCGTGAGCGTGAACGGTGCATCGTGGCTTAGGAAAGCGGGGCTGACAGCCTCAACAATGCTCTTTTTGCATTTCAGAAATGCTTGATCTGGGTCCGGTGTCCAAGCCAAAGGTTTTTTGGGGCACTTGGTGGTTCCCTTGAGGAGGTCGTTGAGCAGCGCCTGGATGCAGGCAACACCTGGGATGCAACGCCTGTAATAATTGACCATCCCCAGAAAACGTCGGAGTTGGACATTCGTCTCAGAGGGGCGATAACCTTCCTTGGAAACGGAATAGCCCAGATATATGACCTCGTATTGCGCGAAAACGCATTTCTGGAGATTGACCGACAACTTGGCCTCTCGCAACGTCTCAAACACAAGTCGGAGATGACGCGTGTGCTCATAAAATGATCTGGGCATAACGAAAAGATCATCAAGGTAACAACGGACAAACGGCATGGTACGGAACAGCGAATCCATGAAGCCCTGAAAGGTTTGAGAGGCGCTCCGCAAGCCAAAGGGCATGCCCAAGTATGCTGTAGAGAGAGATAGGTTTAATTTTAATCCTGCAAGACGATAGTGAAGAAGGAGAGATTGTATACGAGAGGACTTTACCGCGAGGCGGACAAACAAAGAGAATGTACTATGGTAACTTTGATGACGATCCGTTTATTTTGAAGGTACGAGCCCTACTGCCTCGACTGAGGACAATACAGACATACAGAGAACATACAAGAGATAGATCGACATATACATCCAAATAGAGCGAGCACAGGTGACGAGAAAACAAAACAAGTATAGCGCGAAATACAAATTACATAGAGATACGCGTTCGCGCTAACATATGCAAACATGCCAAAAGGCGTGGTAATTGCCGTCTTGGTGATGTCCTCGGTCGCGATCGGAATCTGATGATATGCCTTTTGCAGATCGATGGTGGTAAAGATGGAACAACCGTGACAATCCTGGAGAAGATCCTCGATGACTGGTAGCGGGTAACGGTCAGGGTTAAACGGCAATAATCTCCCGTGGGACGCCACGTCCCGTTAGATTTCTGCACCATGTGCAGTGGGCTGGCCCATTGGCTAGATGACGGTCGAATGATGCCTCCGTCAAGCAGCATGCCGAATTCCGCTTTGGCGGCCGCCAATCTCTCCCCGAAAAGTTTGCGGGGACGCTCGAACGCCGGGGGCCCCTCCGTGTGGATACGATAATGTACCAACGGATTCTTTAACCGCGCGGCCGTGCTGTTGAATATAGTTAGGTCACTAAATTCTGTAATCAATTTTGAGATTACTTCGCGGGGAGCCACATCCGATGGAAGTCCGCTCTCCACTAATGAGATCGTATGAATATATGCCCGCGCAAAGTCACCCTCCGAAGCGATTGAGTTCAATGGGTCCATGATGCGGCAACGCTTGACGTCGACCAGAAGACCATAATGAGCCAAGAAATCGGCCCCAATGATTGCGGAAGCCACCCCCGCAATTATGAAAGGCCATTTAATGGACCGGCGAAGACCCAGATTAAGCTCAATCATCTGGAGGCCGTAGGTTGGAATGGACGTTGAGTTTGCCGCTGACAAAATGAGCCTCTGTGGAGTCAACGGTTTCTTGATTGCTGAATGTGGAACCACGGAACCTGAATCCACAAGAAATCGCATACCCGATTGTCTGTCGTGAACATGGAGGCGATTCTCTTGATACGCGCCGCCGGCGTAGGCCGCCTGTACCTGCGCCGGTGCACTTAGTTTTCCGACTGGCCAATTTGAGAAACCGTCGGCTTGAAAGAGCAAGGCTGTTCACATTTCTGAGCGTCCATCCCATACCGCCTGTAGTAGAAACAGTATCCCACAGTGCGGGGAGTGGTTGAACGCACGTGTGCGGGACTACGCCCACGATCAATCTGTTCAGTATCTGACGGCTGAGATCCACGATCTGCATCAATGACGCGTTGATTACGGCAAGCGTCGTCGTGTTTTCGTTCCGGCCGGCAGAGAACATGCAAGGAGAAAGGCCCCGGCGTGCGGGGGATGGTGAGCGCGGGCGTGCACGAGACTCCACTGCCGAAATGGTTGTGATGGCCGGCGTGCTCCCAACAAGTTCATCAGCAGCGATGGCCAACTCCTCAAGATCTGCCGCCTTGAAAATCCTTAAGGGATGCTGGACGTTTCCAGGCAGCAAATCTAACCACTTAACTCGCAGCAGCTCATCAGAGACACGATCTCCCGCCAAAGCCTTCATACGACGAAGCAGCTGCGACGGCTTTTTATCGCCAAGCTCGAGCTGCGTGAGTAGCTTATGTAATTGGCGGTCTGTAGAGTCCACAAATCGACGCAGGATGGCCGCCTTAATATTATCATACTTCTCTGTATTCGGTGGAGATTTGACTATGTCAGCCACATCTTGAAGGGAGTCTTGAACTAATTTTGAGAGTACGAGGTTGTATTTGGAATCATCCGATCGTACACGGTATATCCCGAAAGCCGCCTCCACCTGGAAGAACCAGAGTTCCGGATATGTTTTCCAGAAGGGCGGAAGGCGACAACCGGCTACAGCATCCACTCGCGGCGCAGCCGGTAAGTCACACAATTCTGGGTCAGAGAAGCTGCTTTCAAATGAGTCTCCGTCGACCCCCGCGGGGTCCTTAAGCTGACCTCGGATCGGAGAGCGGCGAGATCGGCATAATTATGACGCACAATAAGATACAGTTGGAGATAATAAAAAAAATTAATCACGTCAGGTCACCAGTTTAGGATACGTGTTCGTAAACTAAATTAATAATGTATTTAATAAATTAACTAAACCTTTAAAACTGAATCACAATTATTTCTTTGAAACTTTAACTAAGAAAAATATTGATGTTGTCGAAATGAAATACTAAAATAGAATGAAAAGAATGAACAGAATAACAAAATAATACAAATATAAAAAAGAACGTTATCGCATGTGGCAACGCCAAACGATAGCAAATGATAACAAATAAGGGAGGAAACAAAAAGAATAGAAAAGATCAAAAGATTGGCCGCGACTGTAAAATTTGCTTCCTCCTTCTTGAGGCGTCTGGAGCACCAAGGCGGTGCGCGGAAGAAATGGTTCGCTGAGACGCCACACATATATCAGTAGAATCTTAGACCATATACATATACTAATAGACCCGACATCAGTGATGGTATGTAAGACGCTTTTTTCGCGCATGGGCGACGATTCTACCCTCAGACGACCTCAGTCAAGTACGAAGATTGGGTACCTTGGCCGCCCCGATAATTTTTGGCCCTTGGCGTAGGGCAGCGGCAAGGCCGCCACAGTTCCCCACAAACTTCGGACGTAGATACGTTCCTGACGAAAAGCGCTTTACATACCATCACTGCCCGTCATAGGTATAGC
Source organism: Lasioglossum calceatum (assembly GCA_963966675.1). Lineage (NCBI taxonomy): Eukaryota > Metazoa > Arthropoda > Insecta > Hymenoptera > Halictidae > Lasioglossum > Lasioglossum calceatum. Next base: position 381,558 of record OZ016542.1, read on the forward strand.
ATGTGTATAGGAAAGCCGAGAGTTCAGTGAGGCAAAGACCGTGGTAAAGCATGACTCACAACAAGATAAGTCTTTAGATAATTTCAAACTGGCTGACACGGCAGATCGACGTAATAATCGATTGTAATACCTCAACAAAACATATAGAATAAACATTTGTATCTCAAATATATTTTATATACATATAGTATTGCGTCGTATAGCGTTACCATAGCGTTACACTCTTGGAGTCACTTGCAGGCTTGGAGGTTGGAGTGCATGTAGAAGCAACTGTACCACGAAGTAGTATAAGGAGACCTATCTCTACAGTTTGGAAGTGGCGACAAAACTTGTTTACGCTTCGGCGAGGTACGCCAAATGGAATGGCATGGACTGGGAATGTCAGTGTCAAACGATGAAACGAAAAGATTATATATATATGGTTATATTATGATAGGACGTGCAAAAATACGCAAAATTTGAAGAAAAATAATGTTATAAATTTTTTAAAAAGGATTAACGCGCGCGGCAGCGCGCGAACCAAGTTCCCCTCCCGCTCCCTCTGAGCTGCCGAGTAGTATATCTCGTACCAGAGTTAAGCGGTTTTTAGCCATATTGGCACCGTCACTGCCGCTCTCCCCGGTAACCGAGGACAACCAAAATTTGTATGTGAGCTAGATATAATATCAACTAACTCTCATGTAAAAAGCAACTTTCTACCAAGCCTGGAACTTGAGATATAAATACGTCAAAAACGCATAATTCTTGGAATATATATAGGATGATGAGGAGGAGGATCATGTTAATTCTAACCCACTTCCAGACAAGATAGAAACTTGAAAATTTGGAATCAGGTGTCTTTTATATCGAAACCAACAGGAAAAATCGAAAAACCCGAAAAATATTTTTTTTTGTTGAGAAAATCAAAAGACTACATACGTCATGTGGTTGGGCATACCATATATACTTTACGAATGGTCTGTCGAAAATTTCGTTATTTTTGCGATAGGACGCACCGTTCCCGAGATACAGCCATTTTTTAATTTTTAATTTTTTTTTTAAAAAATCAAAAGACTACATACGTCATGTGGTTGGGCATACCCTATATCCTTTGGGTTGAGCCTTTTGAAAATTTCGTTATTTTTACGGTAGGACGCATCTTTCCCAAGATACAGCCATTTTTTAATTTCTAATTTTTTCTTTCTTTTGAAAAAATCAAAAGACTACATACGTCATGTGGTTGGGCATACCATATATACTTTACGTAAGGTCTGTCGAAAATTTCGTTATTTTTGCGATAGGACGTACCGTTCCCGAGATACAGCCATTTTTTAGTTTTTAATTTTCTTTTTTTTTAATCAAATGGCTACATACATCACGTGGTTGGGCATACCCTATACCCTTTAGGTTGAGCCTTTCGAAAATTTCGTTATATCCTTTCATGCTATTTTCTGCAAATTAGCTTCCGTCTATAAATCCTCCGAATATCTGGCCATTTCTTACAAAAATAACATGATATCCAAACCAAAACACTTCGTGTAAAGGTTGACCAAGTTCCCCGGTCCATCCACTTCAGTGATATGAAGGATGGACCAAGTTCCTCTCGCCTATCAAAGTTGTGATATGAAGGATGGACCAAGTTCCTCTTGCCTATAAGGGTTGTGATATCGGGAAGGACCAATTCCCAGAGGCCAATGATTGTTGCACTCACCTAATTCAAACTTTACAACCTAGGGAACTTGGCGTCGGCGCTGGCACTAGTATTTTGACTTGCATGAGAAAAATTTATACAAATCGAAAGACACAGATACATGTGACATTGAATTGACTAAAATTAATGAAGATACGAATATTAATTTTGAATATGAATTGAATTATTTATTTAAGGCCTCGACTGCTTTGGTCATTGGCCGTAAATTTTGAATATGAAAATTTAAATTTAAATAATATACAAAAAAATGGGCAGAATAATTATGAGAATGCTTGAGAGATTAATACTGAAGAATATAATGAGCATGCACTTGGGAATCCGGATATAAATTTTTCTCATGCAAGTCAAAATACTAGTGCCAGCGTCGACGCCAAGTTCCCTAGGTTGTAAAGTTTGATTTAGGTGAGTGCAACAATCATTGGCCTCTGGGAATTGGTCCTTCCCGATATCACAGCCCTTATAGGCAAGAGGAACTTGGTCCATCCTTCATATCACAACTTTGATAGGCGAGAGGAACTTGGTCCATCCTTCATATCACTGAAGTGGATGGACCGGGGAACTTGGTCAACCTTTACACGAAGTGTTTTGGTTTGGATTTTCAAAATCTTATTATTTTTATAAAATGAAGAGGTGTTATATATTTAATAATTAATAAGGATGACACATATAAATAAATGCTATATATTTTTTCTTATAATATAATTAAAAGTAGGGTACAATAAGTTTTTACACTGTCACGTTGACCTTTTTCTAGCGAGCGGGATGGCTCGCGGAAACCGGTCAACTCCGGGCCTTGCAGGCGCTGAGACCAGGCCACGTGCAGGCCGAGTACGGGCGGTCCGCCCGAGACAAAATGAGACTCGAAGATCCGACAATTCTCTCACGAAAACGAAACGTTCGGGCGCCAGGCACCTCAAGGATGCCATACGAAACGCGGTACAATGCTCGAGCTCGGAGAAGCCGGGCTCGAGAGTCGAATCTTCGAGATGCGCGGATCGAAAACGACGACGCGACAAGGCCAGTTGGTTCGGACACGAGAAAACGAGGACAGCCCTCTCGGCAGGACGGGTCTCACGGTTTATTGCGGCAGTCAAATATTACAAAATACCACAGCCACGTGGCCGCGACCCCACAGCCCGCGCTCTTCGTACAAGCTAGCGAGAAGATGTTAGTAACGCGACTTCGGAAACGTGAGGCGTAGATGATCGGCGAACTGCGAGACTGCCGCGAGGTCTCCCGCACTTAATTCACTACGACGCGTACGCTGACGGTTACGCGTTCGAACGTCGACGAGAACAATACGATGCTCGACGAGAAACACAGGATTCGAGATCACACGAAACTACTGCAGAAATTGCTCTCACGAAACGCGACTCCTCTGAGGACACTCCTACGCACGCAATTCGCACAGGAAAACTCTCGTAATTACCCGAAAAACTCAAAGCATTCCCGGAACGAGTACGAGCGAATTATCGAGGACGGAACGGGAAGCGTTCGTCCTCGCGCGACGAAGGTCGAGCCGCCGTGCTACGAAATACCGAAAGATCACAAGTGCGACTTACCGTTTCTCGTAGTCGTTTCCTTCGCTGTTGTCAAGGAAATTGCTCCCGATAGAGCGTACGGCCCAGCCGGAACTCAGATGGACTTTTAATAAAGGTCGATACAGCTTGCCAGGAACGATCAAGCCCGGAAAATGGACCCCATTCAGCTTGGGCCTGAGCCTTCCTGCGCTTTCCTGACGGTAATTTGAGGCGTTTCCCGAGGCTCGCACAAAGGCCAAGCGCCTAAAATCGTGTCTAACCCCAGGGGTTCGCCGGCTCACCCCAGGGGTGCCCCAGAACCTTCCACTCCCCTCTACACCCCAGGAGATGCCTATGCTAGATGCCGTCCGGTCATCGGTAAAATTCCGTTCTCTTCAGAATTTTTCCGGTGGCCGGTGACCGGCAGGCCCGACTCTACCATAAGAAGAATATAACATGCTGTAATTATTTAAAAAGCTGTTAACTAGAAGTTTTCAGAGTTCGTCGTGCCAATGGCGAATACGTTGTTAAGGAATTTAAACGTTATAACAAAAAAATAAGAATAGGTTTTTGATTTCGTAATGTTACAGCTGACGATAATAAGCGAATTCAACGACCTACTATGTACATTATTACGTTGAGCCTTTAAATAACGCCAAAATGCGGTACGGAATCGCAATACTAGATAAATATGTAGAACACGCGTAACTGTGCAACAAGTAAATAAGTAAATAATATTATTTCACAGTAACAATAAGTAATAATTAGACTGCGGGAAGTGTATGAAAATTTCATGTCAGAATATGCAAATATTTCCTTCGTACCGTTGATATTTGAATCATTTAAACTATTATTAAGTTTAAACAAATTTTCAAACCGTAGATTTTTCTGAAAAACATTTATATTTTGCTCTCACTTTTTCTTGGCAGCCAATAGGTACATTATCTAGATTTTGAGCAAAATCTGTAACTAATTTAATTGAATCTTTTATTCCTAACTTAAAATCGGGAATCGGAATAGGTGGCTCGTTCGGCAAATGAATCATACTAAAATTTTCTGGAAAGCTAGAGCAATTAGTTTACTACAGGATGCGAAAATAAATTTTTTTCGTTTTTAGGTGGGCCTATATTGAAAATTTAAAACACGTTTTGGAAATCTGTGTCAATATTAAACTTATTCTGAAAATTCCGTCAAAATTGCAATTTGTGATGATTTTTAACCGATTTCGATGAAACTTTCACAATTGACACAGATCTACAAAATGTACTTCTTAAATTATCAATACAGGCCCACATAAAAAAGTTGTAAAATGTAACTTGTAGTATTTTTTCTACAATTTCGATCAATTGCCATTTTTGAAGAAAATTATTTTCACATCCTTTAGTAAACTAATTGCTCTTACTTTCCAAAAAAGTTCAAAACCCATGGTCCAATATTAAAAAAGTTATTGTCTCTTTTTAAGAGTGTCCGAATATTAGTGGTATTACCTACAGTGGCTCTCCTACAAATTACTTTACAGTAAACAGGTGTTGCCCGAAAAAGTGCCGACTTCCAGCTCAATAGTAATGACCTGTCATAAACCTCTCCATAGAGAACAGCCCCGGCGGGAACGGCACATAAACAAAGCGGGCCTATCGCTAGGTCTGCCTATCCCCACCACAGCCGCGCCTGTAGCCCCAATGTTTTGACTTTGACGTTGCGCGCTACGTAGTATGCGTGGCTGCTATAGCCAATATTTCGACGCAGCCGAAAATGCGTGTGAAACGAGGTCAGCCTCCTCCGCTCTGATCCAATCGGCCGCGCATTCGTTCCGTCACCGTGATCCTCCCTGGGAACCTTCTTCTCAGGCTCGCATCAATACAATGTCACCAGTTCGGACCCATACGAGATGGCGCCTTGCCACCCCCTACAATCGCGTAGCAGTGGGCGGTAACGGTTTATAATATCTTAACCCACTGCTCTGTTCCGCTATCGATCGTAAGGGGCAGTGTATTCGACTACTTGTTGGACATAAACAAATTGAAAATGTTTTTTCACTACGTGAAAAGTGTAATATTAGGACAAATGCCGTCGACCCTTATTTCAGAATGTCTAAAGAATATTCAGCAATTGTATGGACACGAAATAACAAACAATTCAAACCTAACAGCTGTTTGTAATTACTGGAGTGTTTCACATCTCATGTGTGCCGAGATGATACATGATGCGTACAGTTGCAAAGTATCGTAATGGACGAAATGACACTATTGGTTTCCCTAAAATGAACATTTTATTATTTACCGGTGTAACTGAAATAATTTTTGATATCATTTATTAGGTTGTGAAAGGAAAGTTCTGTCGCGTTTTGAATAAGCAAGTAATTTTGCTTGTTACCTGAATGATGGCAACAAGTTGTTACAAATAATTTTAAAAAAAACGGCATTCCAAAGAGCAAGAATCGTAGAATACGACCATATATTTATACATTTTTTTCACAGTAGATCCGGTGGAAAAATTTGCAGAACAGAGATATGTGTCACTAATATATTTTCTAGTAATTATTTAAAAACATTATTTAAGAAGAATTCACCAAGCGGCAGGAACGTTTCCTACATGATGTTGAAAAGGAGAGCTACCGACAGTTTACCTAAGGAGTTGTGAAGCCCATAAAAACCTTTTTTTTGTACCGCGCACAGCAGGCAGCCCTGACCCCCGTCGAGAGAGATGTCGGTGCCAGGAAAGGCCCGGCGAAAAATAAATTCCGTTGAGAAATCCGGCCCGAATTTCCGTGACCGGGCTCCCTATCCTTAAGCATTGGTGACCGGTGCTTTCCTGAGCAAGCTGTAGCGACCTTAATTCGCAACGCGAGCTTAACGGCGGACACGTGCAGCGTCAACGAGAGCCAGCGCGACAGTGATCTATCGATTTTCGGCCGCCTAGCGGATCGAACCTGGTTCTCCCTACTCGACCATTTCTCCGAATTTCCCATGGCGCATTTCCACTGCGCGAACTCTTGGCATCAGGAGCGTTCCTTGTAGCGTCAAAGCCCCGGACTGTCACGTAATTTTCAAGGAGCCTAACGCTCACTTGGTTGGCGGAGGCGCATCCTCCCTTGATTACGAGAGCACCGTCCCCGGGTAGCTCTCTTTTACGGGGCGAGGCGGCGTCAGGGTCCTAAATGGGTCGCATTGGACGCGATGTTCGGTGGAGCTTATGTCCCTGCGACGCCTCTGGTTGGTTCGCCGGGTGTGCTCGTACCAAGTTCTCATCTCGAAACGTTGGCCATTTGCTTTATTTCGGGCGCTTCCTGAGCTGCGGGATGCTGTTCCGTTCCTGTGAAAATTCGGAAGGTCGGTGGTTCCTTCGGCGCGTCCCATATGCGGCCCTGAAACTTGCCGTCCTCGGCACGCGCGACAGATGTCATTAAAAGATCCTCGATAAAGTCGGAATCTCTCAGAGGAGCGCTCTCGAATCCTGTATTTATGGTGTCGTGTCCCGTTAGAGGGCGGTCCGGTCCTTTATCGTTCTCAAAACGTCTACGAAATGGTCACAACATATAATAGGATTATATGTATGTATATGTTGCGACGTTGTCCCTTTTCGAGCGGTTATACAGCCGACGAAAACGGTCAACCCCGGAATTTTATAGACGCTGAGGCCGGGCCGTGCAGGCACGGTCCTCCAGGTGCAAAGGCGATTCTACGAGGAGGCTCGACCGGAACACGCGACTAATGTTCGGGCGTCAGGTATTAGAAAATACCACGCGAAACGCGACAAGATTCTCGTGCTCAGTGAAGCCGAGCCCGAGCGTCGAGCCTCCGTATAACGCGGCGTTAAACAATGACGCGAACGGCCAGAAGGTTCGGGCACAGGAGGAAACGGGGACAGCCCTCACGGCAGGACGGATCTCGCAGGTTGACAATGACTAAGACGAAATAGGCTCTATTCAATTTAATGGTCGTCAAATAAAATTTACAGGTGGGCGGCCACGTGGCCGCGACCCGGGAGCCCGCGCTCCCTGTACACTTTTGCGAAAGATGGTCGCCGAGCGCGTTAGTCGATTTTTAATTTGTCGTGAAGATACGATACGATATTTGCTTCCCTTCAGAACGAGATTTTCTGAGGACTGTCGCGAGAGTCTTAAACGAAACGAATTCTCTGCGTGCGATAGACAATCCGCGGCCGTACTCGTTCGAAGTAACGGGTAGACCACCGCGCGATCACGAGCGAGTTCGTCGTCTCCGCGGCTAGATACGACGGATTGTCTCGGTTTCAAATTCACGACCGTACGGGTTCGATACAACGCGCAGACCGCCGCGGGATACGAGTGATTTCCGTCGCTCTGTCGAATCGCTTCTCGCGTGACCTACGTTCGGACGGAAAACTATTCGAACTCGACGCGACTCCTGAGGAAGACTTCCGATTTCCGAAATTAGGTGAACGACTTTCGCGAATGCTCTCTACGTCTTCGAGAAGAACGCGAGTGTAGGCTCGAGGCGCCATGCGCCTCAGCACGATCAAAATCGTCGAGGACGAAACGAACACGTGTCGTCCTCGCGTAAATACTACGAGCCACTGCGTTAACTGAATCGAAGAATCACAAGGTCGACTTACCGTTGTCAATATTCGGTTCTGGCGTCGAGAATAGCCGCTCGCTTCCTTCGTCCTACGCCCAGCGGCTCGGTACTTGATTCCGCAAACCACCCGCGACGCGAGAATACTTATCGGAATTGCGAGATAGCGAGACTACGGGATTACGAGAGCTTGTTGGCGATTGTTTCCGATTATTCTCATCAGCGAGATCGTCACACCACCCACGCTGGAATCCTTGTTGAGCGGGATGAGACGGCGGCGGGACTTTTGAACTGTCGAGGTGTCCGGGAAAAGATTCCTTCGTCCTACATCGGCGCCTCCGGATTTCTTCGCTCGTGTGTGGTGACTCTTTTGCTGTTACCGATACCGGGTTTGTTCTTTCGTTGGCCATCCTTTCCTACGTCGGTCGATTCCTCGAGGCGGGGCACCTTTTGGCTTCGTACGGGTTTTCGGTGCCCTAGGCACGCTCCTGCAACTTGCCGTTTGCCGTACTCGGTACGCGCAACAGATGGCATTAGGAGCTACTTATAAATTCGGAAGATTTTCCTCACAGAGCGCTCTCAACTTCTGCGGGTGGCTCTCGGAACCGCTAGAGGTCGGTCCGGTCCATACGCGTGTGGGGCCGTAGAGGTACATAACCAGTATAAGACGTGAACGGTGGCTCGGCGACGCGCGACGTTCGAGTTTTCAGCTATCGGCGGTAACGGTGATTCGGCGGTGAATCGCGGATCGGCGGTATCCGGCGCGGTGAGGTGAGACCTCGTCGTGACCTATTTTGGTTCGGATCGGTGGTCGCGTCGATTGAAGATCGGCGACGGTTCTAGGCGCATGCCTCGGTATCGGCAATCAGGGTGAACGGTAGCGAGGAATCGGTAATCCGGAAGTGCGGTGTCGTTTACCACCCGCTGGAAGGGATTCCTACGGTCGTTTGCCGCGTAGGCCTTGGAAATAAAGGAATCGGTAATTAGCGATCGGTAATTAGGAAGTGCGGTGTCGTTTGCCACCCGCTGGAAGGGATTCCTACGGTCGTTTGCCGCGTAGACCTCGGAAATAAAGGAATCGGTGATGAGAGAGATCGGTAATGATCGGAACGGTGATCGGACGGGAAGAAGTCTCGGTTTCGGTGCAGTTCGGTTGGCTATCTGCCTCGCCGGTTTGCTCGGAAACTCCGACTCGATCTTTCATCGCCATGCCACGCTTATTTATACTTAACTCGTTCTAATTTCACTCGCGAGAAACCGACGGTGTCGCGGCGGCCACCTCGCGGCCGCTGTGGTACTACCGTCGCGCGGCATGCGTGCTCGCGAGTGGGGGCGACGCCGTGGGGAACCTCGCGCCTAAGACGTAATCGTTACAACGTGTTTTGGAGCAGCGCTCCTGCGCTGCTAACGGTCGTAACCACGTGTACTCTTGTCTCAAATTGTATTTTATCTCCGACGTTTCTCCGTGAATAAATCTGTCTTGTTCATCGTGCAATGGTGAATTCATTTGAATCCAATAGTACTGAGAGTGTGTAGGCTCTCCTAATATCCTACACTGGTGACCCTTTCATATTCCTCTCTTACCAACACGCTGTAGCGTTATAGACGCAGTAGAGTCTCATTTTAGAGAATCTCCTATCCAGGAGATTCTCCATTCTACACGCGACACAGCTCTTTGGCCGTTTCCAAACGGCGAAGTGACGTCGCACGCTTGCAACGTCACAATGTTTATTTAAGCGTTTTGGTCAAGAAATGGACCCGGTTTTACAACATAATGGTCTTATACCACGTTTCGGAATTAACTGAACTTGTATGAATAGATTTCCACACCACCTATGAGGTACTATCGTTGGCGCGTTTTTTTTGTCAGTGGTATCCCCTGTAGGCCTATTCCACTTTCTCGCATAGAACTCATAGATACGCATGCAGTATTCTTTTTGTATATGCTGTTAAATATTTTGCCACCAATTCCCACCAAACATATTCAACATCTCAATTCCATTATTGTTCAGTTATAGAACTACTGTGCATTTACTCAGCTTCATTTTACCATTGAATTAAAAAATTTAAAAAGTTTTCAATATCCTGCAAAATTTGAACACACATAATATATATAATCACAAAAATTAATTTAAAATAAAATTTTATAATAAGTAAAATTCAGTGTCACTGCATTATAAAGTTACTTGCAATGTTTACACTTATATGATTACCTTATACAGGGTGTCCCAAAATTCCTTCAACAGCCGGAAATGGGAGGTTCCTGAGATCATTTGAAGCAACATTTTCCTTTGCTAAAATGTTATCCGCGGCTTTGTTTAGGAGTTATTAACGAAAAACACAGACCAATCAGAGCGCGACCTAGACGCAAGTTGGCACAGCCGGCCCGGCGCACCAACTGTCTATTAGCCGACTGTGCCAACTTGCGTCTAGGTCGCGCTCTGATTGGTCCGTGTTTTTCGTTAATAACTCCTAAACAAAGCCGCGGATAACATTTTAGCAAAGGAAAATGTTGCTTCAAATGATCTCAGAAACCTCCCATTTCCGGCTGTTGAAGGAATTTTGGGACACCCTGTATAATGATTTTTTTTTCGCCTTTTTCTAGTTTATTTCCTTTGTACACTTGTTTCGACTGCATTCGTTTCCTTTATTTCTGTATTTTTATTTGGCCCTTTTTTGAGGGGTGTTCGGGAATCCGCCACCGCGCGGTACCGCTAGTTCAAAACCATAAATAACAACCAAACCGGCGAGTGTCCCCCCTCTCCTGTTTTGAAGATCGGATACGCGGGCACGAAGGTGATGTACGGTGTCGATCGCCCCAGTTCGAATTGAACCTCCAAGATCGCTGTTCTCACCACGCATAGTTTTTCGAATCTCTCATCCACGCCGAGTTCATCCAGTTCGCATCCAGCATCCGAACCAAGGGGAATATCTCTATTTGCTGTAACTAATTTTACCTTTCTTCTGGTTTCTTTTATTTTTTATTTTTCTAAGTTGTCATTTTTGTTCGTCCGCTTAACCAGAAAGAACATACGCGTAACTAAATAAAAACGAATAATGTTCTTCGTGAAATCATAATTGTGCGCAGCCAATGAGATTAATAGGATTGTTTTTATCGTTGATTAATCCCATCATGCCAAATAATGTGTTTACATTAATCTCTCCACATTTTGTTGCCCCCATTATTCCCTTTTCTAAAGTGGACAGCAAATCAAATAGTGCCACTGAAGGATTTATTAAAGATCCTTTTGTTTTTATCCGATCAATTTCAATTTGTGCGTTTCTGGTATTTTATCAGTTGGCTGTAAAGCCAACATCTTCAGACACTCTTCACAAATAATCTTTTTATCATGACTTTTATTGTTAAAAAATCGTTTCCCTTTTCTTGTCACATACCCAGCAACGTACGTCAGTATGTAATCTTACGTACTATGTACATGCGAATCGTGGTCTACAAGAATTGACGGGGTATATGCCAACACTTCGGTGTTTCTTCCTCTGTCGAGGATAGTATCTATTTTTTATCTATCCACTGTTCTTCTCTTTCTTTCATATTCTCTATATGTTTAATATTCACCATATAAGGATCATTCGATCCACAACAGTTCCGCATCATCCCAAAAAATCTCTACAACAATAATTATAAATTATATATAACAAGTTTTATTAATATTTTGATTAAAAAACAGTCTTAAAAGGATAATTATACCTCCAAATTCTCTTGATTTAGTCTAGATGTCATCAAGTACTTGAATCCACACTTATCAATTAGAAAAGTACAAATTTGAAGAGTGGCTTTTAAAGAAATTTTCAGTCCATAGCAAGTTTGCTCAGTTATAAAACTATACCGCATTTCCTTAGCTTTTTGTTCCCACTGAATTAAAAAATATAAAAAGTTTTCAATATCCTGCAAAACTCGAACACACATAATTGTAGGTGTTTGGGAACCCGGGACGAATATATGAGGAGTGGAGTGGACTGTATGGGAGAACGAAAGGATCGGGTACAAACACAGAAGGGAGCTCGGATTGGGGTATCGTGTGGGAAGCGTGAGCGGAAGAGGCCGAACGAAAGAATTTAACCTGTCCTGTGCAGATATTGCTTTTCTGAATACAGTGTCCTTTTTTTCTATTCGTTTAGCAATTTTGTTAATCAGATACTCAAAATCCGAAGGTGTCATTCGTGTAAAGTTTTTGTAATGTCCGCTCACACTTTGAAACTTTAATTGGCTCACTAAACTAACAGCATTTCCTGTACTTCTTTTAGTGTATAAATTTGTTTGCCACCATCTCCTTGGCTTTCGGCGCTTATCCTTTTCGAGTAATGCGAAATGCAAATAAATATATGCCGCTGCAGCAGTTTCCATAATTATTCTGGACGCGACAAAAACTACCGAGTTAGTTATAATGCCTGGAAACCAATAACAAAAAAAAAACAAAAACAAACAAAATATAATAGAAGTAGTTAAATTTTTACCATTTCAATGCCAGTCCCTACCTTACCGACAACATTTTTACTATTTTAATGTCACTCTCTACCTTACTGACAAGTAGGCGCGATTGTAATCTGTGACATATCAAAAGACGTGTGCAATTTTCACAACTTACAATTAGAACGCTCAGCCAAACCGAAAAGGGCTCGATGTGTGACCAACCTTGTTGTTGTTTACGTAACGCGCTCTCGGAACTTACCCTTCCGTTTTTACTCAGAATATGTATCGTAGAATCATATAAAGACGAAAATTCATCGTGTTGCAACATCTCCAAAAATTCAAGTCATTTAATCTCGAATCTGATGTCTTTAATGCTTCGTACAGACCTGAACATTTCACTTTGAAACTTTAATTCACTCAATAAACTGCCAACATTTTCTGTATTTCTTTGTGTAGTATAAGCCGTTGCAGCTCCCATAGTTGTTTGCAAAAAATTCTGGTAATACCACAAATCCGTTCCGTTTGCCGAAATGCGCGCGTTCGCCGCGCGGTCCGCCGCGCGGCGCAAGTCTGTACGAGGCATTAGATGTTAACACGTGGTTTATTACACGCAATCGCGTAAACTACAAACAAGTCCAGATGAATGGGCGCGATCGAGACGAGCGCAATTGTCGATCCCGTATGGCAGAATAAACGACTGGAGCAAAGGGCGCGATTGACGTGTGAAGCGTGTGAACGATAGAACGAATCTCGTCGTCGAGGTAATGCGAGCGATTCACGGTGGTTCTCGGTAATCACGTGATCACGCATCGCGAGCGCGGTACCGGGAATCGCCAAAAACATGGACTTCGCGTACAGCAGATTCTCAGGAGCGTAAACCCGGGTATGTGTATCACGGGGGGTCTACTGAGGGCCGTATCGCTCGAACTCGGCATCTTAAAACTAAGTTAAATCTAAGCTGAATCCTAAACAGTAGGATTTCAGGAAAAATAAGGGCACCGCCGCGCCGCCAGCGGGAACCGAACTCGGGCCCCACTGGTGGTAGCCGATCGACTAAGGGTACGCGCCCAGTGGATCCGTTTTCGTCCTACATCAGACTTCGGGACACACGCACGAGCGTTTCGAGCGCCTCGAGAGGAATGTGTTGGTGTCTTTTCGTCCGCTTTCGTCCGAAAATGTGCTCACAGTGGGCCCGTCGTCAGACGAATCGGTCACGGTTCGCGGGTAGTCGAACCTTTTCGAGCGCTTCGAGAAGGGTAACAATGGACAAACCCCATGTGGTCCCGACGTCTGAGGAAAATAAAATCATTTTGTTTTTCATCCTACCGTAGGACGAAATTTCTATGGTAGAAATTATGATATTTTGTGATTTGTTACGTAAAATAGAATATATAAATGGAAATATTAATTAATGGCGAAGGGATAAACAAGACAACATTATTTTTAATTGTTGTTTATTTTAATTATTACTTCATTGATCATCTGATTCTTAGAAAAAACTGAAAGGCATCATTCGGATAGTGTTTTCATTTCCTTAGTTTTAAAAGTCTTAATAAATATGGATTCGAAAAAATCGTTTACCTCGCTCTTTCCAAAACCATTGCGACCTTATTCGTCGGAAAGTCACAAAAAGTCGAAAACTTTTGGATTATAACCAAATAAAAATCGGTGGGACTCAAAGGGTCTCAATAATACTTATTGTGACGTGGCAGTCCTGCCAACGTCCCTCTGTACCCTCCACGAGAGGCCAGGCCGACCTCCGGCAGTGCCAAAAACGAGAAGGGCCGTTGCAATCGCTCTCCCTGGGACGGCCGAGTCCCAGTGGAACGGTATTATCACGTTTGAACGTCGCGCCACCGGGCGCGACGCGAAGTTTCAGGGCCGTAGCTGGTGCTCCATAGGAGCCCGGCACCTATTTCCTCTACATTATTGGCGAATCACTCCAAGGAGAGGCACTCTGAGGACCTATCACGGAACCGGGCTAATCAATAGTCAGCGGGGATTGAACCGAGCCCGGATATACGAACCCGGAGGAGCCGACGAGGAACTGAAGGATAAGGGGCGACGAACCACCCCACCTCCGTCGACGCCTCATCCGGCCGAAGCCACGAGAGCGAACCCGGAATGGCCCTGGTTCACCCTTGCCGCCTCCACAGCTGGACTTGAACATCTCCTCGGAGAGGAAAAGATTTTCCTAAGTCCCGGGACGGGAATCGCTAGCTCCGTCCCTGCTGCGAGGAACGTCGTGATAGGCCCGAGCGTCGCCGTAAAGGGAATAGATGAGGAAGTAGGGGGACGCCTCGCTTCCGACTGCCCGAGCCGGCTCGAACTGGGTCACTGGGTCGAAAGACTAACGAGAAAGTAGTCGCCATTTTTATCGTTGCTAAATTAGGAAGTCATTTTGCGTCGGCCGCCAGAAAGCGAGAGTCGAGAAGCTGTGGTAAGTGCCGGTCAGGTTTTTCCGTTTCTTTGCGCCAGTGACGATAAGTGTGACCAGTTCATGTTGGCTCAGTGACGAATTATTGACGGGTACGAACTTCGCGTCGGGAACCACGTTTCGTGTCGTTGCCCACGACCGGGAGCAGATGACCCGCGAGGAACGCACGAGCGTGTATCGTCGTGTCCGACTTTAGGATACCGGCACGGGCGATTTTGCGAAAGATTAATTAACGGCCATCCTCGAGACGTTCCACGGTGGGACGACATGACGTGCCCGTTTCGTGTTCCGCGACTTCGACTCGTCCTTCGCCCAGTCCCGAATCGAGAATCGCGCTATCATCCGAGCTCGATAGAATTCGTGCCATTCTGGCTTGTAACACACGCGAAAATCTTGTGACTATCGAGCTCACCGCGAGAGAATAAATTACGCGCGCACGCCGGCCGATCAACCGCCGACATTTCTGTAATCGCGCCGGCAATTTCTGACTCCCGCCGGTTCTCACCGGCGGCTAGCGACCATCCGTCTAATAAAAGACAGTGTTTTGCCAAACTCGAGTAGTTTATTCCATCCGTGAGAAACGTTCCTGTCGCGAGGAATGTCCTTTTCCTCCCGTGGAACCATAACCTAGAGAACAGCTATCTCAGGTTATCGCGCGATCCTCGCGAGTTCGGAAACGGCGTGACACCGTGGTGGTGAAGACTAGACATTTCGCGTGGCACGGCAACGTGCCTGGCGCCCGAGTTACATATTTCGAGTCCGGTCATCTTCCCGATCCGAATTCGCGAACGATCGTTTGTCCCGGGAGGACCACGTGTCGCGCGACCGAGCGTGGCCCGGTCGACAGGCCATAATTTCCCGTGTTCGGTTTCTTTTCCTTTCGAGGAAAAGGAAGCGGCGTGACAGTATACAAAAAAAATTAATAATTAGCTTTGTATTTTTTATAATTTAAAGTAATGTACTCACCGCACTGAATAATATATACTCTATGAAACTTTCGAAAATCAAGGAGGGCATATACACGCAAACAACAAAGAAATGAGAAAAATTTTTTCCTTCGAATATATGTATATCGCACTTGTTTCCAATATCACTGTTTCTACTTAGGTTCTATTATAATCTACGATCGATGCATTAATACTGTAATGTGTTTTAATACACATAGATTTTTTAAAATGACATTATCATAATAAACCTCGAGCGGTAAAGGTCTATCGAATGGGTGAATTGCTAGCTACTGGAGTTAAAGGATGTAGGAATGATATTAAAGACTCTCAAATATATCTTATATCAAGAGTACAATATATTCTATAATCAGAAGGTTGGAAATACACTTGTTAATGCATTGTATGATTCGCGGAAGCTAATTCCCGAGCTCTCGGTTTTGACGCACTGAGAAATGCGGGGGTAAATAGAATGACTTGCCTTGAGCAACGCGTTTCGAAACTTCTTTAAAGTTATTGTGATCAAAAGGGAATAAGACCCAATCTTACTCGACGCGTACAGGTTCGTGTTCAGTCTTTAACTAAGCCCGCGGTGGCCAAGCTCGAGCCCTTTATATAGTAGTAAACTTGCTCGGAAAATGGTAGTAGGGGTAAATCTGGAGGATATGTCTATGATCTCCAGATGTATGCACTTTCCCATAAGGGGAAAACTGTTTATTTGGGCATGCGAGCTGGACCTCCTGCATGAACACGTGGTTCCAAGAAGGGAGTAAAAGTCACGTAGGCAAAGCCTCCGTACGTAACAAACTAATCAAAAAGTTTTAAAAACTAATTAGTCATTTTTAAATATTAGTTGATTATTGCACTACTCTGGTTATGAGATATACGATGTGTGTTACACGATTTCGATGTGTGTTACACGATTTTGATGTGTGTGGATGTGTGTTATACGATCTCGATGTGTGTTACGAGATGTACGATGTGTGTGGATGTGTGTTAGACGATCTCGATGTGTGTTACGTGATATACGATGTGTGTGGATGTGTGTTACACGATCTCGATGTGTGTTACGAGATATACGATGTGTGTGGATGTGTGTTAGACGATCTCGATGTGTGTTACATGATATACGATGTGTGTGGATGTGTGTTACACGATCTCGATGTGTGTTACGAGATATACGATGTGGGAGGATGTGTGTTAGACGATCTCGATGTGTGTTACGTGATATACGATGTGTGTGGATGTGTGTTACACGATCTCGATGTGTGTTACACGATCTCGATGTGTGTTACGAGATATACGATGTGTGTGGGTGTGTGTTATACGATCTCGACGTATGTTCTGCGATATGCGATGTGTGTTGTACTATCTCGATGTGTGTGGGTGTGTGTTATACATTGTTTTACTTTATTCTTATTATGAAAAAGTTTGTAAATAATGTATAACTTGCAATATTTGTAATGAAACAGTATTATCGCTCTTGATAATATGGTTTCAATTTATTAATAAGCAGAAAGTTGTACATATACTGTTTGTAATTGTTATAATATTCAATATACTATATTTAAAATGTATTAAAATGTTTTAATTTGTTTTATTTTTACATAAATATTATAAATTAGCAAGGAATGGGTAGTATGGATTTGAAATTCCCGCGTTTTACCCGTTAGTTGTGTAACACATAATTCAGATGACGCTCGATTTTCGTGCTAACAGAAAAAGACATTGAGTGACACTACCCTGGTAGGCTGTGTAAGCAGTGCTTCGATTCGGGGCCAGAGTGTTGGGATCTTAGACCATATATACCAGAGAGGATATGAGAGTGCTCACGCCCGGGTTTTCGATGCCACCGGTATAGTGCTGCCCCCACACAAAATCCTAGCCTGGATCAGATCCTACACCGATAGTAGAGCGGATTTCCCCCTCCCACTCTTAGCCTAGATCAGATCCCACACCGACGGTAGAGCGGACCCTTAGCCTGGATTAGATCCTACACCGATAGTAGAGCGGATTTCCCCCTCCCATGCAAGAGAAATTAATAGTTTTAAAAACAATCTGTCTCTCTCTCTCTCTCTCTATCTACTTCTAGATTTAATATACATACAACTCGGAGAAAAGTTCCCAAGAGTTAGAACACATTTTACTCTTAAATTAATTTATATTTTGCGTAGTTTTCTGCAAAACTTAGCATAAAAATAAAAGTTAATTTAATATTTAGCATGGGAGAGATTATACCCTAGTTGTATGACATAATTCAAACCGTTTAATCAATTTGATTGCTAGTAATTACGCTAATCGTGAATGTAGTTGAATTTACACTGTAATTGAAATTTGATGTATTTGGAGTACAATGTTTTTTTTTTGTTTGATTGTAATTATAGAATGCAAAGGAATTATTCAGAACCAGACTTCGAAAACTGTTCAATATCTATTTCGGATCCTAGAACAGCTATGAAGAACTTTTATTTCGACAAACTATTTTACGAAGAACCGAAAGGGTTTTTCAGGATAAGCATGTCCCTCAATTTACGCGAATATCCGTTCCACGTGGATTAGTGGATTGAATAAAAAATCGTGTAAATTGAATCTGTATACTTGATAAGGTTCCAGAGGCCACACTACTAATGTTTTCCTTCCCTTCCGCGTAAAAGGTAAAAGTTCCGCGTAAATTGAGGTAAATTTGGCGCGTAAAACAAATACTCGCGTAAAAAAGTGCCGCGTAAATTGAGGGACGGGTGACGGGTGTATGTTGTAGCCATTTGAAATTAGGGGGACTTTAAGTCATCATTTTGCCGATTTCGAATTTTATTAGAAATGACAGGCCTTCGAAATTTTTACAATTTTTGCCCATTTTGGCGAGAACGGGCCTCACTTACGAATTTTTATCTCAGGAACTGTTTGTCTGTTTTCATTCGGAAAGAATTGGGCTATTATAAAATAATATTTTCAACATCGATAATCAACTTTATAATATCGAAAAATTTAAACAAACTCTTTTTGTACGTTTCTTTCGGTGGGTGCCAGAGTGATTTAAATTTTGAACTAGAGGGATATTGTTGCTCGCTCGCTCCGCTCGCTCGCGAGTGAGGTTATTGTTGCTCACTCGCTTCGCGAGTTCGCGGTTCGCGGGTACGACTGCTCTTGCGAGAGGGTTATTAGTACTCATGGCTAGTAGGGTCTACAGCTATTAATGTTTTATATTTGGTGTGTGACTCTAGGAGAGTCACACAAAGAACTTCCCGATTCGTTAGCATTAGTTGCATAATTGAAAAAAAAAATTTTTTTAATTAAAAAAAAAAATGAAATATATATGATTACGTTTGTTTATTCGGTGGAAAATGTCCATCCTCTCGTATAAATTGCATTGTTGAATGAACTTCTTTCGAAAAAAACTAAAAAAACTAAAAAACTACTGGTCCAAAGTGGACCAAAGTCTAATCAGCTCTAAGTTACAGCGGGACACATCAATTGCATCATTCATCATTCTGATCGCGTTGTTACTTTTTCAGAAAACGTTAACGAAAAATTTGATACGCACACACACACACACACACACACACACATACGAACATTTTGCTGAAAATAGTCTAAAATGACTGCAATGACCATGAAACGTGAAGATCTGCTAAAAAATCGATTTTCGATTTTCGGGGTAATTACAGTAACTTCCCTATAAAATCGGGAAGTTAAAAAATATATGGTTATATTCCTTGCAGCTTCCCCATTAAACTGAGCCCTTTAAAAGACTGGTGATTTAAAAATTGACGACACAATGAGCTGGTAAAGGACGCCGTATATCCCCGTTTCAGGTAGAAGCGAGTCGAGCGCACCGCTATTATGGTCCATTATTGTCTATACCGCAGGTCTCGGCAAAATACCAGCAGACTATATACGACTACATGACCCTCTTTATGTCTTGAGAACAATATTAGAAACCACTCTTGCCCTACGACACTTTTTTAATGAAAAGTTAAGAAAACACTGAAACCCTCATCGGTTTCATTGTCAGTAGAATAAAATCTTAAATTTTGTTTGGATCTAGAAAATATACCACAAGTGTGGACGTTACTAAAAACAGATTATAAGATGTAAAAGAAACCTTCCTATAAGCAAACCAGCTGACACTATATTATAGGCGTGTATTTTCGTTGCCTTTCAAGTTTTTAAGTTTATTTTATTGCCATATTCCTTTTTCTGCCGACTCTGACAGCATCTGAATATATAGTAAATATATATAGAAGGTATAGAGGGGTTTCCTATACATATATATTCCTATATATTTTCGTATCGTACACTTCCAATTATCTAACAATAAGAGTCAGTGAATTATCGGTAATGGTGCGTCGAAAGTGTTGTAAGAAAGGATTATGGCAAAACACCATTTGCAATGTTTGCCTATTTATTTTTGTAGTCTTCCAGAAGAAGCCAGAAATTTGGCGTTCGAATGAGTAAGAAAATTTTACTTCCACAACATTCTAACTTCTTTGTCACCTTCTTTGTACCAGTATTTATTAGGGCGACGACGAGGCGACGCGACGCGACGAGGGCCTCGGGAGCCTTGTCCAAGTGGTGCAATAAACACCACCGGACAAACCCTCGGCCATCCAGGTATCTCGGCATGAAACCGCTAACAAGTGAATGCTAAACTTGTTTATTTCTTATAATTTCCTCACGGAGGTGACACGAGCCAGTTCGTGGCATTCTTCCGATTAAGAAAAGTTTAAACCCGATAGAAATCGGACTGTTTGTAGTGGATTTATTCGTGAGAATTTCTTCGGAAAATATATTTAAATACATTTTCGCCCCTACTCTGTGCTAGAGCGACGAAGCGGCGAGGGCCTCGGGAGCCTTGGTCAAGTGGTGCAATAAACACGACCGGGCAAACTCCGGCCGCCCAGGTATCTCGGCATGAAATGTATTTAAATATATTTTCCGCAGAAATGCTCACGAATAAATCCACTACATACAGTCCAATTTCTATCGGGTTTAGACTTTTCTTAATCGGAAGAATGCCACGAATTGGCTCGTGTCACTTCCTTGAGGAAATTATAAGAAATAACAAGTTTAGCATTCACTTGTTAGCGGTTTCATGCCGAGATACCTGGATGGCCGAGGGTTTGTCCGGTCGTGTTTATTGCACTACTATTGTGTTCTGGGCTCAGGCTTTTGTGCTCGATCCTCGGGCCTCGGTACGTGTTCATTGGAGCCTCGAGCCGGCCGAAAGTATTCGTGGATGTATTTAATATTCGAAAATTAAATACAAAAATTAAATACAATTTCTATTCGAAGCTTCGAATACATTCTCGGCGAATACAAAAGTATTTAAATATTTTTCGAATATAAGATACTTTCGTATTCGAACCTTCGAATAAAGAATACAAATATTGTATCTTATGTTCGAATCCGTATTTAAATAGTTTTGTATTTAAATACTGCCCAACTCTGAATAGATCCTTCAAATCATTTTCTGCCAGAGCGACGAAGGCTTCGGTCGCCGTGGCCAAGTGGTGCAATAAACACGACTGGGCCACCCGATAGCCAGCCAGGTATATCGGCAAGAAACCACTAAGTGAATTGCAGATCTTGTTTATTTTTCATAATTTTTTCATGAAAGTGATACGAGCCGATAGAATTTGGACTGTGCATAGTGGTTTTATTAGTCAAATTATTCGTTGATTTATTCAACGTCTCCGAATAAAAATTGCAATTTTCCATGATTTTCGGCCTTTTTATCACTTTTGATCGTTTATAATTCCTAATTCAATTAACCAATTTCAATAAAATTTTCAGAGAGCATACATTTATACGAGCTTACCAAACACACCTTTTAAACTTTCGTTATTGGCCCAGCTAAAGAAGTAGTAAAAATCAATTTTCACTATTTTTTTCGCAATTCCGACCAAATGCATTTTTTCAACATATTTTTTAGACGTCATTTACTAAACTAATTCTTCTAGCCTTACAGAGAAATTGAAGTCATTTGGTCCATTCTTAAAAAAGTTATTTTCATTTAAAGTGTGTGTGTGATTCTATTTTTATTGTGATTTTAATTGTAATTGCAATTTTAATTTTTATTATGTTTATTGTAATTTTAATTGCAATTATTATTTTTATCACAGTTTTTATGTAAATTCCGCACGCGTTCTTCTAATAAAGCTATTTATTAATATTAAATTTATTAGAATTATTACCGCATCGAATTTTAGCAACTTCCGATACATGGTTATATCGCACGAAGCATCGATTGAAGCTAGTTCTGATTTATGCCGCAGGCTAGTAAAGGTTCTGTTTCATGCTAAAACGGTGTGGTCTCTGTTTCGTGGTAAAAGTAGGCTCTATCCTCGGTGTAGGAGCTGTTCCGTGCTAAGCGTGAGCACCTGAGATACCTTTGAAGACTGCCAGCCTTACGGGAGTTGGTGTGGCACGAATATTTCGGTGTTCTCTTACGCCCTCTAGGATAGATTCTGACTGGAGTGCGAACTAGAAGGCCACCGACGGCATTTCATCGGTGCAGCAGACCACTGTTTCGTGTTACGTTCTTCAACGAACGTGTTCGAGATAAACTGATATTTCAGACGATGTTGTGGTGTTTATTTTTTAGGTTTAAAATATTAGCATCACAAAACTAATATCAAAGACAAAAAATTCCTTGAAATATACTATGTAAGTGCATTATTTTAGGAAAATGAACAATTCCTACTTCAAATTTTGTACGAGACACCTAAATTTGTAATATCGAAAAATTGGGTTGAAACGAAAGTTCGTAGCGTTTTTAAATTAAAACTCAAACATGAAATTATGATATTATACATAGACTTGTTCAATAACTAATATATTTTCCATTCTCTTCTATTACTTGTTGCCATTTTATAAGTGACTTACCATGTTATTCAATAAACTTATGAATACACATCTTAATTTTATCTTTGAATTTTGATTTAAAAAGGCTACGAACTTTCGTTCCAACTTAATATTTCATAAACGGGCAACATTATTTCCTTACACCGTTTTTATACATAATTGTTCCAAGAATCGATCGGTGGGCACAGAAACAAGCAAAAAAACGGAATAACTTTTATTTGACGCATGCTGTTCCCAATAATAAAGAGTTCGATTAAAAGAATTAAGTGGATTAATTAATATGTAGGATGGGTGGCCCTAGTGGATCGGTGATCAAGCTGGGGAAAAGAGGTTTAACGACGAAATCCAAAAGTATTATGTGATGGAATATACAGGGTGAACATTATAAAGCGTTACAGACGAATATCTCGGAAAATATTGATTATACGCAAAAATGTTTCAGATGAAAGTTGTTCAGTAGAGAGGGGGACATCATGTGGTGGGATTTTTATTTTTCCCGATGAACATTCCAAGGTGAGGAGAAGGTCACCTTGATTTTTCTAAATGGAAAGACCTACTTTCTGCATCATGAATCGATTGACTATCGAATTCTGAGTAAAAATGTATTGACCTCCACATGTCCTAAATCTAGTAGTTAACGAGATATTATCGAAAAAATTTTCTTTCTTCTTTGGATAATATCTCGTTAACTATTAGGTTTAGGATATATGAAGGTCAACACTGTTACGGATGACGAACAGGTGTTCAATATCATCTCTGGCAGGAACCGTCCTAGATAAACGAACAGAGCCACCCTAGATAAATCTACATAGCTGTTTAGTTTAGTTTAGGGCCCAAACATACGCACGACCAACTGGTCGTTGACAAAATACGAATGTTCACTCAAAGGGTACTGACAAGTACCACCTGTCATTGCAGGGGTATATAAGCCCTTGCATTTCTACTCTCGTGGGCTAGTACTGTCGTAATCACGAATCGTGTCGCGTCGTGCTGCATCTCGGAAGTCAACTACCAGTGAGATCGGGCTAAAGTTCCCCTTCGAATCAAAAGTTAACCGTATAGATTCCGCGAGTTCGGTGTAAAATCTATTAGGCAGTGATAAGGTTGCTCCGAGACCCCCGCATTGCCAGTGCGTCAACACCGTGCATCTAGTTTAGGTAATACACTTCTACTTTCAATTCTTTCTATTCCAAACTCAATTCATTCGCGACAATTACACAATTGTAACACTAATTCTTATAATTAGAATATATCTGTGTTCTTTGATAATTAACGCAAATTCATTAAACCCATAATTATCGTCCAATATCCTAATCGAGTAATTGAACGTCCCCACATGATACAATCTTACCGCTCGGATTGTATCACTAAATTATACTAGTTACGAGGCTTACTAACTATCCTAACAGCTCCCTGATTTCGCATCAGGTTCGTCTGTGCTTTTATCCAAACTCCTAGCGGCTCCCCAGTTTCGCATTGGGTTCGTCCGCGTCGTTCTACAACTTCCTAGCAGCTCCCCGGTTTCGCATCGGGTTCGTCTGCGCTTGACTCCATTCCTAGAGGCTCCCTGACTTCGCGTCAGGTTCGTCCTCGCTGTCTATAATCCTAGCGGCTCCCCAATTTCGCATTGGGTTCGTCCGCGTACCTTTAACTAACAAACTGATACCATATTCCTAGTGCAACAACACTTCGCCGGCCACTCGTGCTGCTCGCGGCCCTGGCTCGTAACAACACTTTGATATTCAGAATTTGATACTCTCTCGATTTATGGTATGAGAAATAGGACATTCTATTTAAAAAAAGAAAGTTGACCTTCACTTCACCTTGGAGTGTCCACCGGTAAAAATAAAAGCCCCAACGAATGATGCCCCCCTCGGTACTGAACAACTTCCATCTTAAACATTTTTGCGTATAATCAATATTTTTGGAGTTATTCGTCTGTAACGCTTTATAACGTTCACCCTGTATTTCTATGTATAAGTCGGATTGAGATCGGATTGACTGGCCTCGGTCTCATCGAGTTAAAAACGTCTTTTGGAAAAAATGGGGGGCGGGGGTTCCACGTGGACGTGCCAAAGCTTGTTCCTGCATTTCGTTTCGCTTAGCCTCTTCGCGAGGAAAAGTATACAGCCGTCCCCTCGCGAAGAGCGTAAGTGTTGGAACGTCTCGAAATTAGAATCGCTTACAAATTTTTATTGAATTGAAAATTTCAAATAGCGAATGAATGATAGTTAAAAGGTTTCAATATACTAGTTTCCTCTAGTTATACTTCTTAAAAAATATTAGCTATATACTAGTTTTCGCTAGTTACGCTTCTATAAATAATATACTAGTTTTCTCTAGTTACTCTTCTTAAAAAATGAAGAATATGACTGCAAATACCTCTTCTGTTGACATAATGAACTTGACGGTTTCACTTGCAAATTCTATGTCGCTGTTGACGCAAAAGACATGCTTACAGAATATTACTTCGACTATTCCGACCTTTGACGGGGAAGACCCCTCTTTGATTCGTTTCGTACAAACTTTAGAGGACGGGTTAACTTTGATTCCGGAGGGTACGGAAACCGAGTATCTGGCAATTGTTCTTACTAAGCTCGTCGGGCCAGCACGTAGATGCACATTAGAGCACAAGTTTACTACCGTAAAAGCGTTAGTTCAACATCTAAAGAAACAGTTCGCTCCCGGCAAGAGGCTATCATATTATCAAGTGGATATCCGCGAAGGAGAGAGCCTACGACAATACATCGATAGGACAAGCCACTTGGTCTACAGTACGCGCGTAGCCATAAGGGAAAAATACGTGGCCAACGCTGAAGAATTTATTAAAATGATGGAAAAAGACGTCATTGAAAATTTCATCGATGGACTACCGGATCGGATTTCCCTGAAGGTGTCGGCTTTCCTGAAAGATATTAAAAATCTAGAGGATGCTTACGACATCGTGCTACAGATAGACAAGAGATTAAGGAATCGACGACAGTCGCCTCGGAGTGAATCACCATCAAGGTGGTCCCGCCGAGAGTCATACGACCAGGATTCTCGCTACCGTGATCGTGAAGTGTCATATCCTTTATCTCCAAGCAGATATGACCGACACAGGGATCGACGCACGAGACCATCTGGTTTCGAGGAGGAAAGAGAAGGACGAGCTGCAGCCTGGACCTTGCGTCACAGGAGCCCCTCCAATTCCTCCTCCAACCGTTCAGATTCGTCACCAGTGAGAGACGGAGAGAGACGGTACACAATTTTGAAAAATTCCGATAAGGATCGCATGTCAAAACCGTATTGTTGGCATTGCGGAACAACCGGACACGATGGAAAATTCTGCAAGAATCGACCGCGTAGTCCGCGATTCCGACGAGATTCGCGAGATTCGTCCGTAGAATCAACCAAATCTTTAAACTTCGATCGCGCTCACCGTACAGGCGACACGATGAGCGAAACCAAAGAAGTTCGCCCAAGAACTGTCCGCTTCGAGGAAAAACCCTCATCAAGGAAGCTCCAGCACCACGAATCAAAATCAAAATCCCAGAACTGGAATCAGGCACGGGAGAATTTCTAATTGACGGTGGAGCATCCGTAAATTTAGTAGTTCTCGACGTTTTAGGGGAAGGAGCAGAAATTGTTTCACGCGAAGAAATTGAAATAACTGGTCTTACAACAACCCCAATTCGCACTCTGGGAACTACGATACTTCACATACATGAAGCTCCTGCGTTTTTCTACGTAGTGAAGCGCCTTGCAATAGAAGCAGATGGACTTATAGGAAGCCCATTTTTAAAACAGGAAGAAGCAGAAATTTCTTATTACCATCGAACAGTGGTATTAAAAAATAAGCCCATCAGGCCTATTCGATTTTCAAATTACGAGCAGGACTCAGATGTACCGACCAAACATCGCATCGATGCCCGATCATCTCAACAGATTGCCATAAGAATAGCTAACCCAAGGATTAAAGAAGGCTATTTACCACGCATACAAACACACGAGCATCTTTACATAGGAGAAGCCGCCGTCCTGAATGACAGAGGAAAATGTCATGTTATGGCAACAAACACCAGCGAAGAAGCTCTGGACGTGGAAATAGAGCCACAAATTTTAGAACCTTACGACATTTTGAGCACATCAGATGAAGATATTTATACACAGGTACGACATCACTGTAATTTCAAAACTAGAGAAGATAGGATACAGGGAATCTCCGAAACGCTAAATTTGAGCCATCCGAACGAAGAAGAACGCCTCAGCACCACCGCATTGATAAAGGAATTTCCCGATCGATTTTATCTCCCTGGAGATAAATTAGGAAAGGCCTCCGATTTTAAGCACTCCTTACATACATCTGATGAGATTCCGATTAACACGAGACAGTATCGCTACCCTCCTGTTCACCAGGAGGAAATCGAAAAGCAAATTCATGGCTTACTATCCGAAGGTATTATTACTCCGTCGAAATCTCCGTACAATTCACCCTTGTGGATCGTACCCAAAAAACCAGATGCGCAAGGAAACAAACGTTGGCGCATGGTAATAGATTTTCGTGCGCTTAACGAGAAGACCATCTCCGATAAATATCCATTGCCTCAAATCACGGAAATACTGGATCGTCTCGGAGGAGCGAAATACTTCTCAGTTTTCGATCTCGGCAGCGGGTTTCACCAAATAGAAATGGATCCGAAAGACAGACAGAAGACAGCTTTCACCACCCCTAACGGACATTATGAATTTTCACGAATGCCGTTTGGCTTAAAAAATGCACCACCCACTTTCCAACGCCTCATGGATCAGGTATTGACTGGACTTCAGGGAACGGATGTTTTCGTTTACCTGGACGATATCGTGGTTTACGCTTCGTCGTTACACGAGCACAACGTTAAAGTCAGGAAACTTTTAAGCCGTCTGCGAGAACATGGTTTAACCCTTCAGACAAATAAATGCGAATTCTTACGGAAAGAAGTTGCATACCTCGGACATATTATTTCAAGACAGGGAGTAAAACCCGATCCCCGAAAATTAAAAGCTGTCAAGGATTTCCCAACACCTACCTCACAGAAAAATATCCAACAATTTTTGGGTCTTGTAGGTGTGACGTCCGTCACCTCTCCTGCCTTTTGCAATAACAATATTCCAATATTAATATTGAATTCTAAGAAACGTCTTCAATCCATACGTCATCGCTTCGGAATGTAAATCCGTCAAGCTCCAGCGATTTTGGGAATAACAATTCTGGGAACCGCTCACTCAAGCGTGCGATCCTATTGTTTCCCCCCGAAGGATCCACCGCGCGACTTCCCCCACCAAGATCTAGATCTAGGTGGGAAGCGATCGAAATCAATCAGTTACGATCGAGACACGCAGCAGTTCAAATCGAGATTTAGTTCAGTACAGTTCATTTTCATACATTTCTCTCAGTCACGATCGACACTTCTCTCAGTTACGATCGACACATCTCTCAGTTACGATCGACACTTCTCTCAGTTAAGATCAAGACACAGTCGAGTTCAGATCAAGATTCCAGTCAGTCGAATTCATTCTTACAATTTCTCAGTTACGATCGAGGTTGTACAAATCCAGCGCTAGTCGAGACTTCGCACGGAATCAAGCAAGAGTTAATCGTTATTGAACATTCGTTCAATTCCCGCGGAATATTTATTCCGCTGCCAACAAACAACCTACACAACGATCCGAGCTCCTTCCAGAACAGTTCTCATTGATGAAACGAATCGGGACGCTATAAATTATTTATAGTTGGTACACGTTATCTGAGAGAACGCAACCTTTTCCTAAATCCTCTCTTCGACTCGCGAGGGGGGCTTTAACGAGGAAACAACGCAGTTGTTAGGTTGACGTGAACGTGCGTGTCGTGAAATACAGTGGCGAGAGTGGAAGTGATAATCGCGTACCCGACCCGACGTTTTCCATCTCTCGAACTAGGCGGACTTGGTCTAGCCGTTCAAGCCAGCGATCCAACCCCGAATTAGGCGGACTTGGTCTAGCCGTTCGGGTTCCCTCCTCATTCACGGTCAGGCGGACTTGGTCTAGCCGGCCGAGAATTCCTGAAATCCGGTCTCTAACCTCCGAAACAAGCCGTCACTCTCGGTCACTTTAGTGTAGGAAACTCTCGCGGATCGAAGCGGCGCGATATTCCCTCCACGTTGCAGCGAATCGCGAACGTAAAATCACAAATTCTAAGAATCCTCACATTATTCCTTTTAAAGCCGAATTTCGGACGTAACATAGGATATTACCGAAGATTCATATCAGATTTCACTACAAAAGCAAAGTCCTTAATTGACCTCTTAGGAAAGGGCAAAAAATTCAAATGGACCGAAGAACAAGAAAGCAGTTTTAAGCAGTTACGTGAAGAACTCTGTCAAGAGCCTATTTTACAGTATCCAGATTTCAGCAAACCATTCGTCATTACAACAGACGCCTCCGAATATGCCGTTGGAGCCGTGCTTAGTCAAGGTGAAATAGGAAACGATCTGCCGATTGCTTATGCATCGCGCAGCCTCAACAAAGCAGAAAGAAATTATTCAGCCACGGAAAAAGAATGTTTAGCTATGGTATACGCCGTTATATATTTCCGACCGTATGTGTACGGAACAAAATTCACATTGGTTACAGATCATCGACCATTAGTTTGGCTACATTCGGTAAAAGATCCGACATCAAGACTCATGAAATGGAAGCTCAGACTCCTAGAATATGATTATCAGGTGGTTCATAAATCTGGAAAATCAAATAAGAATGCGGATGCATTATCACGTAATCCTACTTCCATCTGTTTACCACTCATCCCGAGGGAACTGAAAGATCCCGATTTTAAAATCCACATACCGAAAACACCTGTCGACGCTGGTTCAATAGGACAACGCATCAGACAACTACATCGGGACCGAGAAAAACGGCCGAAATATCAACAAACAAGCAGCAGTTCAGATGGGATGGAAGAACCCGCCCTGGGGAAAGTTCAACACTCGCCAATAATTAACATAAACAGAACCCTTCCGAGTTTATCTAGAGAGATAGCGATGCCAGATGAAGACCAGGACAACACACACCATTTTTTGCCCGCGGCAAACTCCACAGAAATTTTTTCTACGGATAGAAACACTAGTTTACCTGGTGATTTAATTTCGTTTGACGATTCAATGGAAAACACCGTCATAGAAAATAGGAACAATTTACAGAAGGATGTACCCAATATATCGCAAGTACCATTTCCGGAAACAAGTGGAATTTTGCAACCCACCGTAATTCGAGTTCCAAACAATTTAATACACAAAGCAAGGGTGCGGCATCTTCCTGATCGCACAACCGACCCTTACCCATTCTCAAACGCCGATACCGATGGTTCTTCCACCGAAACTGACCTGGAAGCGCCGCCAGAACCGAAACAAGGGATTAGCATTTCTTCAAACACCCTTACCGCAAGGGAAGATCATTATGTACATTTCATATCAGCCGATCGCAACTTAATAACCCCCATAGGAAAACTGTTGCTGGACACGGGATTAATAAATAAGCAGGAACTTTTAGCTGCACGACCGAAAAAGGGACAGGTCATAATTTCAAACAATGGATTATTTAAAACCTTCAGCATAGTAATTTCCGATAACTTCCACGATAAACCAAAAAGAATGGATATAAATCTGAACAAAATAGCAGCAAATCTTTTCGAATATCCGCCACCGGAGATCATCATAAATCATCGCCCGATGAACTTTTCAAAGCATTAAAAGAAGTCTTCACAGATTCACCTTATCAAATCACAATATGTAATTGTGTTATTACTACACCTTCCGTAGAAGACAGGCAAGAAATTATCCATGAAGCACACGATAGCTTAATAGGAGGGCATAAGGGAGTTACAAAAACCTACAATCGCATTCGATCGAGATTTCATTGGCCGCACATGCGCAACGAAATTCAGGATTACATCCGAAAATGCAAAAGTTGTCAAGAGCAGA
Source organism: Lasioglossum calceatum (assembly GCA_963966675.1). Taxonomy (NCBI): domain Eukaryota; kingdom Metazoa; phylum Arthropoda; class Insecta; order Hymenoptera; family Halictidae; genus Lasioglossum; species Lasioglossum calceatum. The sequence continues at coordinate 411,974 of OZ016542.1, forward strand.
AATTAGTCAGAACAAAAACACGTCAACCCATGTTGATCACTGACACGCCGTTGGACGCATTTGATAAAATTTCCTTAGATACCGTTGGACCATTACCAATTACACCTGGAGGGAACCGATACATTCTCACCATGCAGGATAATCTAACCAAATATTGTATTGCAGTAGCGATACCTAATATCCGAGCCACCACCATCGCAGATGCCTTTGCACGGCATTTTATTGCAATCTATGGGACACCTCGAGCAATACTCACGGATAAGGGAACCAGCTTTATTGGAACTCTTATGACAAATCTGTCAGAAATATTCAAGATTAAACAAATTACCACCTCCGGATACCGACCACAGACTAATGGATCATTGGAGCGAAGCCATATTGTTCTTACAGAATACCTCAAACATTATATGGAGAATTACGAGGATTGGGATTTATTAATTCCGTTTGCAATATTTTCTTATAATACGTCTGTTCACGAAGCTACCAACTTTACACCGTACGAACTAATTTTTGGCAAACAGGCACGAGAGCCAACCTCATTTCCAACTGGCACAAATTTGAAGACATATGGAGATTATTTATCGGAACTAATAACAAATATAGTCCGAATCCGTAATATAGCAACAGATGGATGCCCTGCATAACGATCTTCCGAGGAGCAGGACTACTCCCACCGGCAGCAGTCGTGACCTGAACTTCACCTAGCAATAAGTACACTACACTACACTACACTCGTCATTTTTTTTCTCTCTTTTTTTCTCTTTCATTTTATTATTTTTTTTTCTCATTTCATTTTTTTTCTCCTCGCTTTTTCTTTTTCTCAAAGTCTATTGTATCTAGGACGTTTCCTTCCTGATGAGAAAGCATCACGCGAACCGCGATGTTTCTTCTTGGTGGGGAGATGTTACGGATGACGAACAGGTGTTCAATATCATCTCTGGCAGGAACCGTCCTAGATAAACGAACAGAGCCACCCTAGATAAATCTACATAGCTGTTTAGTTTAGTTTAGGGCCCAAACATACGCACGACCAACTGGTCGTTGACAAAATACGAATGTTCACTCAAAGGGTACTGACAAGTACCACCTGTCATTGCAGGGGTATATAAGCCCTTGCATTTCTACTCTCGTGGGCTAGTACTGTCGTAATCACGAATCGTGTCGCGTCGTGCTGCATCTCGGAAGTCAACTACCAGTGAGATCGGGCTAAAGTTCCCCTTCGAATCAAAAGTTAACCGTATAGATTCCGCGAGTTCGGTGTAAAATCTATTAGGCAGTGATAAGGTTGCTCCGAGACCCCCGCATTGCCAGTGCGTCAACACCGTGCATCTAGTTTAGGTAATACACTTCTACTTTCAATTCTTTCTATTCCAAACTCAATTCATTCGCGACAATTACACAATTGTAACACTAATTCTTATAATTAGAATATATCTGTGTTCTTTGATAATTAACGCAAATTCATTAAACCCATAATTATCGTCCAATATCCTAATCGAGTAATTGAACGTCCCCACATGATACAATCTTACCGCTCGGATTGTATCACTAAATTATACTAGTTACGAGGCTTACTAACTATCCTAACAGCTCCCTGATTTCGCATCAGGTTCGTCTGTGCTTTTATCCAAACTCCTAGCGGCTCCCCAGTTTCGCATTGGGTTCGTCCGCGTCGTTCTACAACTTCCTAGCAGCTCCCCGGTTTCGCATCGGGTTCGTCTGCGCTTGACTCCATTCCTAGAGGCTCCCTGACTTCGCGTCAGGTTCGTCCTCGCTGTCTATAATCCTAGCGGCTCCCCAATTTCGCATTGGGTTCGTCCGCGTACCTTTAACTAACAAACTGATACCATATTCCTAGTGCAACAACACTTCGCCGGCCACTCGTGCTGCTCGCGGCCCTGGCTCGTAACAACACTTTGATATTCAGAATTTGATACTCTCTCGATTTATGGTATGAGAAATAGGACATTCTATTTAAAAAAAGAAAGTTGACCTTCACTTCACCTTGGAGTGTCCACCGGTAAAAATAAAAGCCCCAACGAATGATGCCCCCCTCGGTACTGAACAACTTCCATCTTAAACATTTTTGCGTATAATCAATATTTTTGGAGTTATTCGTCTGTAACGCTTTATAACGTTCACCCTGTATTTCTATGTATAAGTCGGATTGAGATCGGATTGACTGGCCTCGGTCTCATCGAGTTAAAAACGTCTTTTGGAAAAAATGGGGGGCGGGGGTTCCACGTGGACGTGCCAAAGCTTGTTCCTGCATTTCGTTTCGCTTAGCCTCTTCGCGAGGAAAAGTATACAGCCGTCCCCTCGCGAAGAGCGTAAGTGTTGGAACGTCTCGAAATTAGAATCGCTTACAAATTTTTATTGAATTGAAAATTTCAAATAGCGAATGAATGATAAAAAAATTATTTACCACGCGTTAAATAAAAATAATGATGGTTATCTCTTTTCGACGCATGACGAATAATTTTTTATTCAAAGAGCGCCTCGCGAGCCGCTCGCCAGCTCATGAGCCGAAACTCAGCTTGGATGTATGGAAAGGGAACCCACGAACAATAAGTGTGTCAGTGTAGCACACATTCACACGCACACTGTTGCAGTTGTCCCTAGTATGTATGTACCAGCCAGCACAGGAGCCGGCTCACGAGCTGAAACGAAATCTTGCGCTTTACGCATCGCCAGCCGTCGAGTTGGGCGTTGGGCATGCCTCTAACTTATCTGATTTGTGGCGTGTTTAGACTTGTTTTCATCAGCGAACCATTAACAATCGATTGATAACGTTTCCATGGCAGAATTATGAATCGTAACAAACATTTTATTGCTATTAATAAGTGATGGCGAAACGCTTACATTGTTGTTTCTAGGAGGCACACGACGCGACGTTCGATACGGTCGTGATTCAGCATCAGAGGCAACATTGTAACGCACAGCGTATTGGCAATTACTAACTGAAACCAATATTACTTAATATGAACGTTATCATAATGATATCATCACCTATAGGTTGAATATGTTTTCCTAATCAAAATAAGCTCAAACACGGCATAAATCGGATAATAATACAGCCAGGTTGCACTAAAAAATATCAGGCGAAGCAGTCATGCTTCGGGCGTACGAATCGTCAAGTCGGGGCACTGTCGAGGCTGTGAGGCTCGAGTCGGTGCACGGTTGCCAAGTTGCCATATTCTACTATACGCCAGGCCCCTTACCCTTCCGCCTCTCGCCAAGTATCGCACCGTAGCTTGCCTTTGCACTCTTCCTACTAACGCTGGCGTACGAAGCACAGGCGGGCTACGCTGCGAAGATAGCGAGAGGCGGAAGGGTAAGGGGCCTGGCGAGAGAAGAATCGGGTGCGCGATACATCAGACACATCGGGCGGATGACTCGAACAAGATCGCGCGAGCGAGTTATCACGATACTCGAGAATCAACTCTCCGTTCTTATGAAATAGATAATTATAATAATGGTATGTATTTGTTACATAACTTATAATGTGATTTTTAATACATGTACTGGGATTTTTTTTATAACTACATTAGGTATATTCGGCGCACATGTGCATGGTCATTATTTATAGTAAAATTTTAAAATAATGCACGTTTCACGCGAAAAAATTAGATGACAATATTTACAATGTGATAATAAGTTATAACAACTTTTTAGTGGGCGATGTCTTTATTAACTGTTATGTAACCTTTTTTTTTTTTTTTTGAATTGGGGAAATCCCTTATGGATAACCATCCCTATCGCCGAAGATAAGGATGGCCAATGTCGGAGCCACCCCGACTAAAACTCCAATAGCCGTCCCTAGACATTAGATGCGGGCACCCAGGATCACCGAGTACTCAACTGGGCCCCCGCTGTCTTTCTACAAAGACCTCCCATAAAGCAAACCCCCCTTAAACTCGGATAGGCAGCCGACGGCCAGGCGTGCCCATCCCCCTTCCCGGTGGATCGCTCGTTGGGGAGTCCGAGTTTCGGCTCGAACCCCCCCGCGACCCCCGGCGACCGCGTGCTCGTGAGCGAGGGGGGAGGTCACCGTACGCGATGAAAGATCCCTCCGTCCCTAGGAGGGATGCATTACGCGCATCCCCGGAACCAGTCGCCCCTCCCGTGAGCGCGTGGGTACCGGTACCCACGCGTCTCACCCCCCCTCCGGCGACTGGGAGCATCCCCAGTCGTGGGAGGAGGTCCATCCCCTAAGAATACTGTTATGTAACCTACTTAACTATCATTAACCTTACACAAATTCTTAAAAGGTAATATATAATATACAATATAAAATGAAATCAAAATTCACTTAAAATAAAATCATATAAAATAAAAAATTATGTAGAGCCTATAGATAATACAGAATAAAATATAAATACGAAATATAATATGTATAATGTTTATTTTTATATTTCGTTTTTAATTATTGCCATAATTTACCATATTATTATACCTTCTAGGTGTATATATCGATACATATTTATGTTCATTCGGAGCAAATTCGTTAAAAAGCCAGAAATATTGTCTTTTAAGTTTTTCACGTGAAACGTGCATTATTTCAATTTTTAATACAAATAAAGAGCAGGCACACGATTGCCGAATATACCTAATGTAGTTATAAAAAACCAAGTATATTAAAAATCACGTTATAAGTTAAGAAAGAAAACCATTATTACCATTGTCTATTTCATAAGAACGCAGAGTACATATTTGAATCTCGGATATCGAACTTGATCGATTCTTTTCGAACCCGCCCGACGAATTCGGAGTCGAATCGACGCGACGGGCCGCCTGACTTTCTGCGACCCGACCCGGCCCGAACCCGAACATCGGGTGATCCGCACATCCCTAATATTTTATGGTATATTAAATAACCTATTATAATAACTTGTATCATAGCGAGTTATGATCACACTTTAAATAAGTAAATATGGCTCAAATTATGACGTATTTAGACTCATTTTAATTAGAAGAATCTCACAAATACGTTGGTAGTTCCGTAAAAAAAGAATGAAAAATAAAAAACTGTCCTATGTACATTGACGTAATCGGCCTTTTGAACTGTGTCGGCTGCCTCGTACCTCAGTCCCTCTTTGTCGTTTACGCGCTGTCGTAACAAAAGTTCTGATATGTTGCTGGTCTAAAAATATGATCAATGCTATTTTTCAATTTCTCTAAAAAACCTGCATTTGTCGAATTTTTGCCTGTTTTTCACTTTGTGTAAATAACATTTTAACCAAAAGATCGGGAAAAAATCTCAAGTATCAATTTCCATTAAATGCAATTATATGATTAAATTAATGCTGTAGGATAATGGGTGTTGCGATATGGCAGGAAACGGGATTAGGTAATTTGTCTGTACACAGAATATATTTTCACATTAATTTCGTACAGTGGAGTTTTGTGTGAAATTACAATAACCTTAGAAGGAGGTTAGCAACGTGAAAATTAGGAAAATAGATAATGAAAAGAGTTCTCCATCGGGCGTCCGGTTTATCTCAACCGTACTCTCCCTCTGGGAAACGACGATGACTCGGATTCACCTGGTTTTCTCTGCCCGCTCGGCGGCCGGCCTTCATGGCCGTCCTCTCCGAGACGTACAGAGGAACCAGGCGGTCCTACTTTCAGGCGGCCAGGAAGCTACCCTGTTCTTTCCTCTCGGCGGGCGGCCGGCCTTCATGGCCGTCCTCTCCCATTTATCCAGAGAGGCGTCCAGGTGCAACCCCTGTCCTCTCCTGAGCTGCCGGGCGTCCGATAGCATAGCTTCGTACTCTCCCTAACCTATGGGCGGCCGTGGTCTTACCTCGTCCTCTCCCAAAGGCGCAGCTAAAGTGAGTGCTCCGCGATATTCTACCGGTATTTATATAAACTCGTTGCTAACCCTAACAACATGCGTCACACGCGTTACTAAAGGTTTTAGAAGGTTCTCGATCATGCGGCCTTCTAGAACATTCGGCCACGGCGCGTTTCTTCTGTCGTCTCAGGGTAGTGCCGAGACGGTCTGGTACCCCTGGGGGTTGTCTCGTCCCCTTGTCGCGTTACAATGCAAGTAAATGAGGAAAATTGACCGAAAATCGAATGGCGTAACGGCTGTTTAAATATTTCGAAGGTCATTTTTGTCTACCTCGTTCAGCTAGGCCCTTCATTCCAAATTATAATATTCCAATATTTCACTATCATTTTAAATATTTCAAGTACTACTTAAAACTATTAATGAGTTTCAACAACAAAATATTTTAAATAGAAAACTAAATTTTGACAAATAAAATAAGAATATAGCAAGCTTGCTATAAATGTCGAAAACTCGAGTCTGGCCAAAGTCATTCAATTTTCGGGAGACACTATTCTGTGATGTCCTGTCGGAGAAAACAGAGAAAAAAAACGGAGAAAAGGGAAAGGCGTCTCGAGGGCTTCAGTGATTCAGTCGCCGTGGACTGTGGAGTGAAACATTGTAACATGATACGGGTCGGGTCGGGTATATCGGTGTGAGACTACTAATCAAAAACAACAAAACTTAATTATTTATAATTATTGTTTATAGGATTCTTCTGAACATATTTAGTGAATATTTTTTTTTTATGAAAATGATACCAAATATGATATAATTCCGATGATATTTGCTTGTGCAATGAACTACGTAAGTTTCGGACACAAAGAAGGACAGCGTCGGGAAAAAAGGAGCCGCGGAGGGTCCTTATTCTTTAAAGATTTCGACTTCGACTTCGACTGCTAGCTCTTCGCCTCGTCGCACAATGTGCTGATAAGTGAATCATGTTTCAAGAAGTGGTTCAGTTCAGAATTAAATAAAATTATGTTACACGCACTTTTTAAACAGCGTCATATTGCAAGAAATTTTCATATAGAGTCAAATAGAATTATTTTTTGAGAATATCTTTGTACGAAATACTGCCTCTAAATAACATTTTATGGATAGGAGCCGTCGAAAATTAGTTTAATTAGTTAATAGTTTTATCTTGTTACTACCTCTACTTTAATAATTGCAGTCAATGCTGTCGAGCATTGCAATAAGTATCGGATAAATAAGTAAAAAAATTAATTTTCTGTTTCCTACTAAGGATTTCAATAAGAACGATTGAATTTCGTCATTGCATAACATAACAGAATATTGGTAATTGTTGACAAAAGGTCTGCGTCCTCCGATTTTGATGAAATTTTAATGTTATGCAGCAACACATTTTGAACAACTTTTTCCTTTTCCAATATAGGGGGGTCGCTTTTAGTTTTCGAGATATTTGCAAAAAACTATCGCTAATACTGTATTGAATTTTTCGTATTTCTGCACGCTCTGAAGCAACGTGGGGCTGTCCCGGCGCGGCGTTTGTTTACATTTTGCTTCTAAACGCCCGGTCACCGACGAGATACTATTAAAGACTGCCAGCGCCTGTGCTATTCAGCGTGGCAGGTAACCGGGCGCGATCGGGCGCGGGGATAACGTGGAAGTTACAGTGATCTGATATACCACATCGCTAAAAGTTCCACCACCGACGAGATATTCGTCAAGTAGAAGAAGAATGATATAGTAGAATGCTGATATTACCCATTCTGTAATTGCCTTATCTCGTCGGTGATAATACTATATATAATTCTCTTATTGCATTCTTATTTTTCTTAGTATCACCATTGTAATAATTGTTTTACAATATAATCGATAGTTTATAGATGTAGGAAAAATGAAAGTAATTACTATGCGTAATATTCTACAAATGTATCAGAATTTAGAAGTAATTTGAACATTATTGCATTATATATAAAATAGTGATTCTTAAAAAATATTCGGTAATTGTTGACAAAAGGTCTGCGTCCTCCGATTTTGATGAAATTTTAATATGTTCTAGATTTCGATATTTTGAACAACTTTTTCATTTTCCAATATAGTGGGGTCGCTTTTAGTTTTCGAGATATTTGCAAAAAACTATCGCTAATACTGTATTGAAGTTTTCGTATTGCTCCATGGCAACGTAACTCTGTCCCGGTGCAGCGTTTGTTTACATTTGACGCTGTGGAGATGAGAGAGTAAACAGGGTCTCAATCTAGTCATACATATGTATATAGGGTGAGCTTCCAATTTAAAAAGACTACTTCTGAATTTTCTCGTTATATAATAATATATTATGAGAGTGAGACCCTATTTTCTCTGTCATCTCCACAGCGTGTTTAGAAGCAAAATGTAAACAAACGCCGCGCCGGGACAGCCTTACGTTGCCGCAGAGCGTGCAGAAATACGAAAAATTCAATACAGTATTACCGATAGTTTTTTGCAAATATCTCGAAAACTAAAAGCGACCCCCCTATATTGGAAAAGGAAAAAGTTGTTCAAAATGTGTTGCTGCATAACATTAAAATTTCATCAAAATCGGAGGACGCAGACCTTTTGTCAACAATTACCAATATTCTGTTATGTTATGCAATGACGAAATTCAATCGTTCTTATTGAAATCCTTAGTAGGAAACAGAAAATTAATTTTTTTACTTATTTATCCGATACTTATTGCAATGCTCGACAGCATTGACTGCAATTATTAAAGTAGAGGTAGTAAGTAAAAAAATAATCCTATTTGACTCTATATGAAAATTTCTTGCAACATGACGCTGTTTAAAAAGTGCGTGTAACATGATTTTATTTAATTCTGAAGTGAACCACTTCCTGAAACATGATTCACTTATCAGCACATTGTGCGACGAGGCGAAGAGCTAGCAGTCGAAGTCGAAGTCGAAATCTTTAAAGAATAAGGACTCTCCGCGTCTCCTTTTTTCCCGACGCTGTCCTTCTTTGTGTCCGAAACTTACGTAGTTCATTGCACAAGCAAATATCATCGGAATTATATCATATTTGGTATCATTTTCATAAAAAAAAAAATATTCACTAAATATGTTCAGAAGAATCCTATAAACAATAATTATAAATAATTAAGTTTTGTTGTTTTTGATTAGTAGTCTCACACCGATATACCCGACCCGACCCGTATCATGTTACAATGTTTCACTCCACAGCCCACGGCGACTGAATCACTGAAGCCCTCGAGACGCCTTTCCCTTTTCTCCGTTTTTTTTCTCTGTTTTCTCCGACAGGACATCACAGAATAGTGTCTCCTGAAAATTTGATGTCTCTGGCCAGACTCGAGTTTTCGACATTTATAGCAAGCTTGCGATAATCTTATTTTATTTGTCAAAATTTAGTTTTCTATTTAAAATATTTTGTTGTGTTGAAACTCATTAATAGTTTTAAATAGTACTTGAAATATTTAAAATAATAGTGAAATATTGGAATATTACAATTTGGAATGAAGGGCCTAGCTGAACGAGGTATTCAAAAATGACCTTCGAAATATTTAAACAGCCGTTATGCCATTCGATTTTCGTTCAATTTTCTTCATTTACTTGCATTAATTAACTTCCCGATTTTATAGGGAAGTTATTGTAATCACCCCGAAAATCGAAAATCGATTTTTTAGCAGATCTTCACGTTTCATGGTCATTGGAGTCATTTTAGACTATTTTCAGCAAAATGTTCGTATGTGTGTGTGTGTGTGTGTGGGTGGGTGTGTGGGTGTGTGTGTGTGCGTATGGCCGTTTGTATGTTATCAAATTTTTCGTTAACGTTTTCGGAAAAAGTAACAACGCGATCAGAATGATGAATGATGCAATCGATGTGCCCCGCTGTAACTTAGAGCTGATTAGATTTTGGTCCATTTTGGTCAAGTAGTTTTTTAGTTTTTTTAGTTTTTTTAGCTTTTTTCGAAAGAAGTTCATTCAACAATGCAATTTATACGAGAGGATGGACATTTTCCATCGAATAAACAAACGCAATTACAAAAAAATTTTTTTCTTAATTTTTTTTTTAAATTAAAAAAAAATTTTTTTTTAAACTGATGCTAATTTTACCCCGTGGAATAATCGAAAGTTATTCCAATGCAAGAGTGGGTTAATCATCGCTACTGACGACAATACCTTTTCAAAGAATATTAATGAGTGTGTAAACTAATTTATATTACAACCATTGGTAATACAATCTATTCAAAACGAATTGTTACCTGCAAATTTTTATTCAACAAACTACGTACGTCGTTTCATCGGTAGAACGCACCGTTGACAGACATTAACGTTTACTTAATATTGTAACGTCTTAGTACGATAGTAATGGGGTTTTAGCATTATTTAAATTGAATATCTCCTGAACTACTAACTTTTCGACGTACATAGGTTTGTACTTTTTTATAACGACTGTCCAGCTGCATCGATTGATGTATTAAACTATGCTTTAGAAACAGCCGTATGTAAAGAAGTCATAAAACCTGATTGTTATTTACGAGATAAACATATTAATTTATTTCACGAAATTATGAACAGAAATCTAAACGAGCGTGGAATATACAACTTTGCTCAAGATACTGATTACGTTCGAGCTTTTTTGAGTAATTTACAAGAGATCCCAGAACATGAGACGAATATTCAGATAATATACACTGGTGAAATTGGAAAAAAGGTAGTAGGACATTGGATTTGCACAAGATCTGATGATAACGGAAATGTACACATATATGATAGTTTTAATGCTAATCATTTGAACCATGATGTAATAGATTACCTGAATGCCCTGTATAAATATAAGAAAAAATATATATTTCACAGAGTACAATATCAAAACAATGCGTTTGATTGTGGAGCATTTGCCATTTATTTTGCAACATTACTATGCTATTACAGGGAACCAAGCGAGCAACGAGCATACGATGTTGGTTTAATGCGACGTCATATAGCAAACATTTTGATAAGTAGAAAACTATTGAACTTCCCTGAAAACGTATAATCTTCTTAAAATGTACACTAAATAATTATAATAAATAATATCCTGCAACTAACGAATCGGGAAGTTCTTTGTGTGACTCTCCAAGAGTCACACACCAAATATGAAACATTAATAGCTGTAGACCCTACTAGCCATGAGTACCAATAACCATCTCGCAAGAGCAGTCGTACCCGCGAACCGCGAACTCGCGAAGCGAGTGAGCAACAACAACCCTATTCGCGAGCGAGCGAAGCGAGCGAGCAACAATAACCTCACTCGCGAGCGAGCGGAGCGAGCGAGCAACAATATCCCTCTAGTTTAATCATATAATTGCATTTAATTGAAATTGACACTTGAGATTTTTTCCCGATCTTTTGGTTAAAATGTTATTTACACAAAGTGAAAAACAGGTAAAAATTCGACAAATGCAGGTTTTTTAGAGAAATTGAAAAATAGCATTGATCATATTTTTAGACCAGCAACATATCAGAACTTTTGTTACGACAGCGCGTAAACGACAAAGAAGGACTGAGGTACATAGGACAGTTTTTTATTTTTTATTCTTTTCTTACGGAACTACCAACGTATTTGTGAGATTCTTCTAATTAAAATAAGTCTAAATACGTCATAATTTGAGCCATATTTACTTATTTAAAGTGTGATCATAACACGCTATGATACAAGTTATTATAATAGGTTATTTAATATACTGTTACGAGCCGGGGGCTGGCGGAAAGACGTGGCCGAGGTTTGTTCGTGTGAACGGGATTGTCGTGAACTAGCCGATGTCTGTTTCACCACCGGGTCGCCACTAGAAGGAGATCGTGAACTAGCCGGTGTCTATTTCACCACCGGGTCGCCACTAGATTAGGAATGGGTAGTCGTGGACTAGCCGATGTCTATTTCACCACCGGGTCGCCACTAGAAGGAAGGTTGTGAACTAGCCGGTGCCTGTTTCATCACCGGGTGTCACAGGATAGGTTTTCGTGGACTAGCCGGTGCCTATTTCATCACCGGGTCGCCACTAGGTTAGGAGAAAGGGGTAGTCGTGGACTAGCCGATGTCTGTTTCACCACCGGGTCGCCACTAGATTAGGAATGGGTTGTCGTGGACTAGCCGATGTCTATTTCACCACCGGGTCGCCACTAGAAGGAGATCGTGAACTAGCCGGTGTCTATTTCACCACCGGGTGTCACAGGATTTCGGAAAGGGGTAAGGTATTTGGAATATCAGCTCTCGTAACTTTATAAAGTATTGTTGATAAACCTCGAGAGGTAAAGGTTTATCGAATGGGTGAATTGCTAGCTACTGGAGTTTAAAGGATGTAGGAATGATATTTAACACTCTCAAATATATCTTATATCAAGAGTACAATATATTCTATAATCAGAAAGGTTGGAAATACACTTGTTAATGTATTGTATGATTCGCGGAAGCTAATTCCCGAGCTCTCGGTTTTGACGCACTCAGAAATGCGGGGGTAAATAGAATGACTTGCCTTGAGCACCGCGTTTCGAAACTTCTTTAAAGTTATTGTGATCAAAAGGGAATAAGACCCAATCTTACTCGACGCGTACAGGTTCGTGTTCAGTCTTTAACTAAGCCCGTGATGGCCAAGCTCGAGCCCTTTATATACCAGTAAATTTGACCAGAAAATGGTAGTGGGGGTAAATGGAAATCTGGAGGATATGTCTATGTTTCCCAGATGTATGCACTTTCCCGTAAGGGGAAAATGTTTATTTGGGCATGCGAGCTGGACCTCCTGCATGAACACTTGGTTTCAAGAAGGGAGCAAAAGTCACGTAGGCAAAGGCTCCGTACGTAACAATACCATAAAATATTTAATATAAAATATTAGGGATGTGCGGACCACCCGATGTTCGGGTTCGGGCCGGGTCGGGTCGCAGAAAGTCAGGCGGCCCGTCGCGTCGATTCGACTCCGAATTCGTCGGGCGGGTTCGAAAAGAATCGATCAAGTTCGATATCCGAGATTCAAATATGTACTCTGCGTTCAATAAATTGAAAAATGCTCTCGGCGCACAGCTTCGATCAGTAAAACACAAGCAAATCTATTACAAACAAATCTTTGGCACGGCCATGGGGTCACCTATCTCCCCTGTCATTGCTAATTTAGTAATGGAACAATTAGAGAATGTTTCTATACAAAAACTTCCGTTCGCATTAAGTTTTTACAAACGATATGTTGATGATATTATCACTTGTTGTACCTCTGAGCAAATTGCAACATTCCTTGACATTTTCAATGGTTTCCACAACAGAATACAATTCACACATGAAATTGAGAACAACTCAAGCCTCAGCTTTCTTGACATTAACATAATCAGGGAAGGTAACGATTTAAAAACTGATTGGTTTCATAAGCCCAGTTGGTCGGGCAGATATTTAAATTTTTCTTCAAGTCACCCTGTTCAACACAAGTTAGGCCTCATCAAAGGTCTAATTGATAGAGCCATATTGTTGTCGAATCCGGAATTCAGGGAAAAAAATTTAACAATCGTTAGAGATGTTTTGAAACAGAACAACTACCCCCCAAATATCATTTCTGAAACTATCAAGGAAAGGATTTTTGAATTATACAATCCCCTTTCTGTTGAAAAGCGAAAAGAGGAGAAATTCAAAAAAACGGGTCCAATCAATTGGAAAAACACGGTAGCGATTCCTTTTGTTCGAAGCATATCTAACGACGTTAGAAGAATTTTCAGAAAAGCCGGAATTCACACTATATACAAAATACCGTTCTATTTAAAAAATTGGTTTCCACCAGTAAAAGACAAACTACCTCGTTCTAAACAATGTAACATAGTTTATTCCATACCGTGTAAAGGTTGCAACAGCTCATATGTTGGACAAACGTCGAGACAATTAGACACAAGAATTAAAGAACACAAAAGAAATATTTTTTTGAACCCAACACAACACACCGCATTGACGAAACATTCTTGTGAGTTTGACCACGCATTTGACTTTGATAATGCAAAAATTCTAGACAGAGAACCTAACTTACAACAAAGATTACTACTGGAAACAATTCACATGATTAAACACCAAAGCGTAAATCTGAGGTATGAAACCCCAAAGATTCATGAATATTACGCTACATTACTAAACCAGTAATGTATTATGATGAAATTTCCAAGATCAATTTGTTCTCTTATACCAACATACATGTTGAGTGTATAATATTCTGGTCATTAACATTGAATGTCAAATACTTCTTACCACTTATATGGTATACACCGGGTTGTGTAATGTTGGAATGAACAGCGATGCCGGTTTGAATTTACCGCCAAGAATCGATTCAACAACGTGTCGATCACTGTGTCTGATTGGCTACTTGTCAATATGCGTCGGTCCAATAGATGAGTGTTGCTATCCTTTATCGGTTTCAACTCAGTTCGTCTTAGACCATCATGGTCAACGGTCACTCAAATACACGGTTATAGAATTATTTATACACAGCAAGTAGGTTCCCATAAGTATTATTACAATCAGCATTGTCTATAGTTAAAAGTTATCTTATTCATTACCGATATATTTTCAGACGCAATTACTCTTGAAAATGATCCCAACCGGGATCGAAACGTTGAGCAATTAATTATTGCAAATTTGCTTGTGTTTTACTGATCGAAGCTGTGCGCCGAGAGCATTTTTCAATTTATCAAAATTTACGATCGAGAAACTCAAAGAATGTACTCTGCGTTCTTATGAAATAGATAATGGTAATAATGGTTTTCTTTCTTAACTTATAACGTGATTTTTAATATACAGTAATCGCTCCTTCGTTGTCCAAAATCAAGGGCACGATCGTTGTCCAGTGCCTACCCATTCCACTGCCTGTCAACGCCGAGTCGCTCCGTAGGCGGCGTCGATTGATGTCGGCTCGGGTATATCGGTGTGAACACCACGACATTGACTCGAGTAAACCGAATTTTCAAACGTCTTAATTTTCATTATTTCTTTATGGGATTTTCACTAACTTATTTCTGGCATTTCTCTGATTAAAATGACACCAAACACGATATAGTTTCAACTGTATTTAGTGGTTTAATCGACGGTCAAAGTTTCGAAGGCAACGAGCAACAGCAACAATGTGGGCCTTTAAACTGTGCCGGCGACGGCGACACGCTTCGGTCACCCGATCCGTATCTCATTCTGTCCTTCTCTATGTTCGGCTTCCTATTGAAGTCGCTCGGCGCGGTCGGCGCGATATCTAGACGCAATCATAAATCAAAAATAGTGTCCGGGCACGCTCGTTGTCCGCTCAGCCCCCCGGCCTTTGGACAACGAAGGAGCTTTTACTGTACTTGGTTTTTTTATAACTATATTAGGTATATATGCCACACGTGTGCCTGCTCTTTATTTATATTAAAAATTGAAATAATGCACGTTTCACGTGAAAAACTTAAAAAACAATATTTCTGGATTTTTAACGAATTTGCTCCGAATGAACATAAATATGTATCGATATATACACCTAGAAGGTATAACAATATGGTAAATTATGGCAATAATTAAAAACGAAATATAAAAACAAACATTATACATACCTTATTTCGTATTTATATTTTATTCTGTATTATCTATAGGCTCTACATAATTTTTTATTTTATATGATTTTATTTTAAGTGAATTTTGATTTTATTTTATATTGTATATTATATATTACCTTTTAAGAATTTGTGTAAGGTTAATGATAGTTAAGTAGGTTACATAACAGTTAATAAAATCATCGCCCACTAAAAAGTTGTTATCTAAAACTTATTATCACATTGTAAATATTGTCATCTAATTTTTTCGCGTGAAACGTGCATTATTTTAAAATTTTACTATAAATAATGACCATGCACATGTGCGCCGAAAATACCTAATGTAGTTATAAAAAAAATCCCAGTACATGTATTAAAAATCACATTATAAGTTATGTAACAAATACATACCATTATTATAATTATCTATTTCATAAGAACGGAGAGTTGATTCTCGAGTATCGTGATAACTCGCTCGCGCGATCTTGTTCGAGTCATCCGCCCGATGTGTCTGATGTATCGCGCACCCGATTCTTCTCTCGCCAGGCCCCTTACCCTTCCGCCTCTCGCTATCTTCGCAGCGTAGCCCGCCTGTGCTTCGTACGCCAGCGTTAGTAGGAAGAGTGCAAAGGCAAGCTACGGTGCGATACTTGGCGAGAGGCGGAAGGGTAAAGGTGCCTTTATACCGAGATCCGCGGCGGACTTGAGTCCGCGGCCCCGGCCATAAATTTCCAGCGCGTTGACGGGGCCCGCAGTGCCCCGCTGTGCGTGGCACAAAAAAAAGGTCTCTCTGGGCTCCACGGCTTCACGGTACGTTAAGTTTAGGGAAACGATAGCTTCCCTCTAAAGCGGTAGGATACCTTCAGATTGTAATTAGCAAATAACTAGAATATGTTGCTAGAAAACTTGGGTTTGCGAATTTTGGCTTTTTGTCCTTATACGAGCAAACACACCATGTAAAAATTTCATACGGTACACCTAGAGATCGCGATTTTGGACGTGTACTAAAATACACGTGTACACGTGGCACGTGAACCGTGTATGTAGTACAAAAAGGATCCGTGAATGCGGATCCGTGTACACGGATCCACAAACCGTTCACTACACGGATCTGCGAATACGAATCCGTGTACACGGATCTACGAACACGGATTCGTATTCGCACAGGTTTATTTTTATATTTTTGTATTTAAGGATCCTTAAATTCGTACTACATACATGGTTCACGTGCCACGCGTACACGTGTATTTTAGTTTACGTCTAAAACCGCGATCTCTAGTACACAGTGAGCAATTTGGACGAAATCTGTGTCTAAATGAAAGAACTTTTTCTCCCTATTTTTTCTATATTCTTTGGTATGCTTTCATTATAATTTGGTATGAGGAAGTCCCTTCCAACACGCGTTGGCCACGCGTTTTCCTTCGCGTTTTTCGTCGGACGGTGGACATAAAGTAATTCCTGCTCGTCAAAGCAGCTAATCTTTACAACAGCCTCATTCGCAAAGTCAACCAGTGGCCGCTCTTGCCCGTAATAAAATTGACGGGCTTAGGGCAGAGGGCTAACGGACGACCGGTACAACGCCTTCTACCTTCATTATTGCCACGTGCCCCATACCTCGCCGAGTGGCAAAACTTACCTGAATGATCTCAATGCAGTACTCCTTTTCGGAGCCATTGATTTTGAACAATGTAGGAGATAAATAATAACTGTTAGGTCTTTACGGATAGGAATTCTGATGTCGAATGTTTTCACTATAAACTCCCAAAAATCCATTTTCATAGATTTGCTAAATCAACATTTCATCGAAAAATCATTTCGCGTCCGGCGATTTCGGCAATTGTACAAATTTAAGGATCCTTAAATACAAAAATATAAAAATAAATCTGTGCGAATACGAATCCGTGTTCGTAGATCCGTGTACACGGATTCGTATTCGCAGATCAGTGTACACGGATCCGCATTCACGGATCAGTGTACACGGATCCGCATTCACGGATCCTTAAATTCGTACTACATACACGGTTCACGTGCCACGTGTACACGTGTATTTTAGTACACGTCCAAACCCGCGATCTCTAGTACACGGTGAGCAATTTGGACGAAATCGCGATCTCTAGGTGTGCCGTATGAAATTTTTACATGGTGTGTTTGCTCGTATATGGACAAGAAGCCAAAATTCGCAAACCCAAGTTTTCTACTAACATATTCTAGTTATTTGCTAATTACAATCTGAAGGTATCCTACCGCTTTAGAGGGAAGCTATCGTTTCCCTAAACTTAACGTACCGTGAAGCCGTGGAGCCCAGAGAGACCTTTTTTTTGTCCCACGCACAGCGGGGCACTGCGGGCCCCGTCAACGCGCTGGAAATTTATGGCCGGGGCCGCGGACTCAAGTCCGCCGCGGATCTCGGTATAAAGGCACCTTAAGGGGCCTGGCGTATAGTAGAATATGGCAACTTGGCAACCGTGCACCGACTCGAGCCTCACAGCCTCGACAGTGCCCCGACTTGACGATTCGTACGCCCGAAGCATGACTGCTTCGCCTGATATTTTTTAGTGCAACCTGGCTGTATTATTATCCGATTTATGCCGTGTTTGAGCTTATTTTGATTAGGAAAACATATTCAACCTATAGGTGATGATATCATTATGATAACGTTCATATTAAGTAATATTGGTTTCAGTTAGTAATTGCCAATACGCTGTGCGTTACAATGTTGCCTCTGATGCTGAATCACGACCGTATCGAACGTCGCGTCGTGTGCCTCCTAGAAACAACAATGTAAGCGTTTCGCCATCACTTATTAATAGCAATAAAATGTTTGTTACGATTCATAATTCTGCCATGGAAACGTTATCAATCGATTGTTAATGGTTCGCTGATGAAAACAAGTCTAAACACGCCACAAATCAGATAAGTTAGAGGCATGCCCAACGCCCAACTCGACGGCTGGCGATGCGTAAAGCGCAAGATTTCGTTTCAGCTCGTGAGCCGGCTCCTGTGCTGGCTGGTACATACATACTAGGGACAACTGCAACAGTGTGCGTGTGAATGTGTGCTACACTGACACACTTATTGTTCGTGGGTTCCCTTTCCATACATCCAAGCTGAGTTTCGGCTCATGAGCTGGCGAGCGGCTCGCGAGGCGCTCTTTGAATAAAAAATTATTCGTCATGCGTCGAAAAGAGATAACCATCATTATTTTTATTTAACGCGTGGTAAATAATTTTTTTATCATTCATTCGCTATTTGAAATTTTCAATTCAATAAAAATTTGTAAGCGATTCTAATTTCGAGACGTTCCAACACTTACGCTCTTCGCGAGGGGACGGCTGTATACTTTTCCTCGCGAAGAGGCTAAGCGAAACGAAATGCAGGAACAAGCTTTGGCACGTCCACGTGGAACCCCCGCCCCCCATTTTTTCCAAAAGACGTTTTTAACTCGATGAGACCGAGGCCAGTCAATCCGATCTCAATCCGACTTATACATAGAAATACAGGGTGAACGTTATAAAGCGTTACAGACGAATAACTCCAAAAATATTGATTATACGCAAAAATGTTTAAGATGGAAGTTGTTCAGTACCGAGGGGGGCATCATTCGTTGGGGCTTTTATTTTTACCGGTGGACACTCCAAGGTGAAGTGAAGGTCGACTTTCTTTTTTTAAATAGAATGTCCTATTTCTCATACCATAAATCGAGAGAGTATCAAATTCTGAATATCAAAGTGTTGACCTTCATATATCCTAAACCTAATAGTTAACGAGATATTATCCAAAGAAGAAAGAAAATTTTTTCTATAATATCTCGTTAACTACTAGATTTAGGACATGTGGAGGTCAATACATTTTTACTCAGAATTCGATAGTCAATCGATTCATGATGCAGAAAGTAGGTCTTTCCATTTAGAAAAATCAAGGTGACCTTCTCCTCACCTTGGAATGTTCATCGGGAAAAATAAAAATCCCACCACATGATGTCCCCCTCTCTACTGAACAACTTTCATCTGAAACATTTTTGCGTATAATCAATATTTTCCGAGATATTCGTCTGTAACGGTTTATAATGTTCACCCTGTATATTCCATCACATAATACTTTTGGATTTCGTCGTTAAACCTCTTTTCCCCAGCTTGATCACCGATCCACTAGGGCCACCCATCCTACATATTAATTAATCCACTTAATTCTTTTAATCGAACTCTTTATTATTCGGAACAGCATGCGTCAAATAAAAGTTGTTCCGTCGCATAGGAACCATACACGTGGATATCTTTCGGTCAATATTTATGGTCCGTTCGTGCCTAAAGAACGTCTTCAAGGATTATACAAACTAGGGTCATTCGGCGACCAGTCGAGGCATCTGGCCTAATGTTTAGTTTTTCTACACCTTTGAAATACAAGGTGTCATAAATCTAGTCCCTCCGAGGGACCACCCGCGACCGTTAAGTACGGTGTCTTATTACCGGGACCCATCGTCGACCGAGTTTAGGTATCGCCCCACTTCTCCTTCCCAGGGCCTCATTCAGAGCTACGGGAAGGAGGTCCTAACTGACAAAAGTGTACTGATTGGGAAATGCAGTTTCTGCAGGAACCAATCAGTGCATCTTATTTCCTGCTCGAGAAGCCTGACGAACATCGCGTAAAGACCGCGTTCGTCAGTTGAGTTTTACGCTCTAACGCCGCGCCGTGACACTCTAGTCCTCGAGTAGACAAGACAACGCACGAGCCGTTGTCTTGTCAATCATTCGTCAGATCCGCGTGCGTCATACTTTAGGATCTTAATCAATTCACGGATATAGATTATCATGTATTCGATTCTGCGCGCGTATAAGGCAGGACCTGCTAGATCAGCCTTACTGATGAGTCCACTAGCAGGTCCGGGACGAAACGCTTCTTTTAACGTAATTTATTGTCATGCGAATCTATTATTGTCTTTGCGTCTTCGATATCATACTATCATTTGAACTACTTGCCCAAGATTAGTTTGGCGGGCAACGATCCGAGAAAATGGCGACCCAAAGTTCGCCCACTTCAAAACAAAAGTTATTCCGTTTTTTTGCTTGTTTCTGTGCCCACAGATCGATTCTTGGAACTATTATGTATAAAAACGGTGTAAGGAAATAATGTTGCCCGTTTATGAAATATTAAGTTGGAACGAAAGTTCGTAGCCTTTTTAAATCAAAATTCAAAGATAAAATTAAGATGTGTATTCATAAGTTTATTGAATAACATGGTAAGTCACTTATAAAATGGCAACAAGTAATAGAAGAGAATGGAAAATATTAGTTATTGAACAAGTCTATGTATAAATATCATAATTTCATGTTTGAGTCTTAATTTAAAAACGCTACGAACTTTCGTTCCAACCCAATTTTTCGATATTACAAATTTAGGTATCTCATATAAAATTTGAAGTAGGAATTGTTCATTTTCCTAAAATAATGCACTTACATAGGATATTTCAAGGAATTTTTTGTCTTTGATATTAGTTTTATGATGCTAATATTTTAAACCTAAAAAATAAACACCATAACATCGTCTGAAATATCAGTTTATCTCGAACACGTTCGTTGAAGAACGTAACACGAAACAGTGGTCTGCTGCACCGATGAAATGCCGTCGGTGGCCTTCTAGTTCGCACTCCAGTCAGAATCTATCCTAGAGGGCGTAAGAGAACACCGAAATATTCGTGCCAGCCTTACGGGGGCCGATCCAACTCGAGCGAGAGTGTGGTGGCACACTCACACACCGCTAGATACTGTATACGTACACGAGGATTGCAAGGGTCCGGCATTGGCCTAATCGCGTCTCGCTAATGCACATTTGGGACCCCTACGTAGTCACAATCGCTAGATAAAAGATCAATCTAGTCCGGATGGTGTCTCATATGGCCTGTTTTTGCGTTTTTTAGGCATAATTTTCATTATTCGGCAGCATGTAGCGGAACGGCGAGAAGCATTGGGTGGCGCGACAGTGCTGCCACTGTCAAGCCACATACATTTTCAGATTTAGGGTTTTTATAGAAACAGCAGACACCATCCGTACTAGCTGGGACATACACAATGGCAATGCAACGTTTATTATGATAAACCATTATTGTTTAAACACACTGTTAGGCCAATGCCGAAATGCACCCCCAAATGGAAGGCATGTGTGAAAGTATAGTTCCGGAAATTTTCGCTACGAGCGCTAATGTCTGTTACTGATCATTCAGTCACTGTATCGGTAAAACAGAGGACCAGAAAAATCATCACTATACGGCTGACGTGATGCTGAGTCGGTGTGCTCGAGGGAGAGTGTGTGGTACACACTACCGCTCCGGCAGCGTGTACGTGTGCCTAGGCGGATCGCAAGGCTTCGGTAATTGTCTAACCATTTCTCTATAATGCACATTTGGAACTCCTACGTAGTCACAATCGATAGATAAAAGATCAATCTAGTGCGGATGGTGTATAAAATCGCCCACTTTTGCGTTTTCGGGGCGTAATTTGCATTATTCGGCAGCAAGATGTCTGTTCGGGAGACTCTGCAAGCAGGACAGCTTACAGAGCCTCCCGAACAGACATCTTGCTGCCGAATAGTGCAAATTACGCCCCGAAAACGCAAAAGTGGGCCATTTTATACACCATCCGCACTAGATTGATCTTTTATCTATCGATTGTGACTACGTAGGAGTTCCAAATGTGCATTATATAGAAATGGTTAGACCATTACCGAAGCCTTGCGATCCGCCTAGGGCCTAGGCACACGTACACGCTGCCCGAGCGTGTTTGTGTGCGAAGGCGCCGCGCGGCTCGTCAAGCCTGCTTGCAGAGCCCTCTGACAGACATCTTGCTGTCGAATAATGAAAATTACGCCTCGAAATCGGAAAGGTGGGCCATTTTATACACCATCCGCACTAGATTGATCTTTTATCTATCGATTGTGACTACGTAGGAGTTCCAAATGTGCATTATATAGAAATGGTTAGACCATTACCGAAGCCTTGCGATCCGCCTAGGGCCTAGGCACACGTACGCGCTGCCGGAGCGTGTTTGTGTGCGAAGGCACATTTACTGATGCAGTGACTGCTGTCACCGCCGAGATGGTATCCCTTTGGCGCTGCTGTACTTCTTGACATTCAACTGTAGAAATTTTACCCAGCTCCTCTACTGGACGAAGCTCAAACTAATTTCGAGGTCAAATCTGGATCGGCCCCCTTACGGGAGTTGGTGTGGCACGAATTTTCGGTGTTCTCTTACGCCCTCTAGGACATATTCTGGCTCCAGCCAGAGAAACAGAAGGCCACCGACGGCATTTCGTCGGTGAAGAAGACCACTGAGGAGATTCTAATCGCGACGAATCGGTGAGAAGGCGAATTATCACGAAACCATATGGATTATTATTAAATGTTACGTTCTCCGCTATATTTCAGACGATGTTTTGACACTATTTTGGCACTATTTAGAACTTTTAGCGATGTGGTATTTCAGATCACTGTAACTTCCACGTTATCCCCGCGCCCGTCGCGCCCGGTTACCTGCCACGCTGAATAGCACAGGCGCTGGCAGTCTTTAATAGTATCTCGTCGGTGCGTGAGCGTGCCAAAAAGTGGTGGCAACTCAGATCCGGGCGTGAGCACTCTCATATCCTCTCTGTATATACTTATAGACCCGGTGTAGATAATTTTGCCATGTTTCAAGATTAAACCAGCTAGCAGACGGCTTAAGGCGGTAGGATACTGAAAATTGTAACTAGAAAATCAGTATGACCAACCTCTGTGCAAAAAAAGAGTTTGGTAACACTGAGAAACACGCCTTGCCTGATGAACACGAGATGGCGTTGCTTGCTATTTCGAAATTCTATTCAGCTGGGTCTTGAACAGGGCAGATAGCACTAAACATTGTATTATATTATAAGGATAACTAATAAGTTAAAAATAAGTAAATTATATTATATATACTATAATATATTATATTATTCATACACACACACATTACATTATTATATTATATATTATACTCTTGGAGTCCCACGCGCGCCCTTCAGTAACGCATTAGCCCTCCTGACTAGGCGCCATCTCGTCTAAACCGGCCGAACTAAAATTGGCTCTAGCTCGTTCTGGATGAATGTAATATGGGGAAATCTCTGCTAATGTGAATGCAATCACGGGAATCGATTTGTTGTCCTTATTTGAGCATATTTTGGGCTGGGTGAGGGCTCAATCTAAAGAGGAAGGTTCAGCGCATGGTGCTCTGGTTATTACAGCAGTCAAAAAAGTCTTTGGTGGCAGAAAAATACATTGGAATCTGCGGGTATTTTTTCTCGATTTTTCCTCTACTTTGGACACTCATATTGTTATATATAAGCATAATCTCATTAGCCTCATGACCAGAGCACCATGCACTGAACCTTCCTCTTTAGATTGAACCCTCACCCAGCCCAAAATTTGCTCAAATAAGAACAACAAATCGATTCCCGCAAACCCTTATTTCCACCCTTAATCTAGTAAGTTTCTAGTTACAATTCTCAGTATCCTACCCCCTTAAGGGGGTAGGATACCTAGAAATCTAACTAGAAGGAACTAGAATCTTACTAGATTTTGAATTCAAACGTGGGTTTACGCGCCTCGGTTTTTCGTCCTTATTTGAGCAGATTTTGGGCTGGGCGAAGGCTCATTCTAAAGAGGAAGGTTAAATACAGCGCGCTCAACTCATTATTTAACGAGAATTGGTTTATATCTAATATTATGAGTGCCCAAAGTAGAGGAAAAATCGAGAAAAACCACCGCAGATTTCAATGTATTTTTCTGTCTCATAGAGACTTTTTTGACTGAAATGATGAGTTGAGCGCGCCGTGATAAACCTTCCTCTATCAAATGAACCTTCGTGCAGCTCAAAATATGCTCGTATAAGGACAAAAAACCGAGGCGCGTGATTTCATCCACATAGCAGAGATTTCCCCATGTTACATTCATGATGACAGAGGTCTAGAGCCAATTTTATTTCAGCTAGTTTAGACGAGATGGCGCCTAGTCAGGAGGACTATCAACGTTGAATCCATGAAGTAAGAGCAAGTAAGAGGTGGAATCATAGCAAAACTGAAGCGTTTGGCTGATACAAATCAATTACATATGAATGCCACAGTGAAAGCGTGGCGCAGTCAATGTATACTAGTGATGGGCACTATCGACTAAATTCAACTATCGACAAGTTATTATTTAGTCGCAACATACTATCGACTATTTAGTCGATAGTTTTTAGTCGCTAGCGCCCATCACTAAAATGTATGCATTTTCATACGATTGTAGGTTGGGTCAGCGGTTTCCAACATGGAAGCCAGGAGAGGCGCTACAATTTTGGAATAAAAAATCAATCAAAAAAGGAAGATTTTTTTTAGTTTATAAAATTTATTAAATATTTTACATTTTTATGGTAATAAATTTATTATAAGCATTTATCAGTATATATTTATAATCTTCCTTGCACCTCTTTCACCTCCTCCTCCTCCTCCTCCTCCTCTTCTTCCTCCACCTCCTCTGCTTCTGTTACTTCTCATTCCTCCTCCCCCTCTTCCTCTTCCTCTTCCTCTTTCCCCCTTCTTATGCTGATATTTCATTTTTTTTACAGTTTTTATCAGTTGTTGCAGCTGTAACACAAAAAACGAAAATTATACAATATTTTATTTACTACTCCTGGATTTTCGTATGCGTGGTCGGGCCATTATATATGTACTTTTCTGATTTGATTTCGCCGTATTTCGACCGACAGCGACCTGCTCCGTCGTTCCGGCGATCCACTTACCGCTAACCGAGACGATCGCGACCGCGACGACGGCCGTCGATAAGACTGCGAGCTTCGGTGCGACCGTGATTGCGAGCGTCGGTGAAACCGTGATTGCGATCGCGATCGCGACCGCGACGACGGCCGTCGGTGCGACCGTGATTGCGATCGCGACCGCGACCGCGACGACGGCCGTCGATGCGACTGCGAGCGTCGCTGCCGGTCAATTTTCATTGCCGCTATTTCGTTCACCAACGAATTATGTCCTGACATCTGAAAACAATTGTACAAATTATTATAATAATATCATAGCAATCTTGAACAAACAACGTTATGGTACTTACCACGCTTCCTCTACAAGAAGTATGTTACATCTGACGATCAAGTTCTCCCGCGCAGAGTTCAGAGCAGAGATATTAGTGCAAGATTTCACGCGCATGCGCGGCCAAAACAGTGTCGCCAGGTCGAGAAAATCGCGGAGAATACAGGTACCCCCTCTCTGATGGCGAGAGTCGTAATATGTGACATTGGTAACCCTGTATGTGACACGTTGCGCGTGCGCGACAGGGATTGAGTGGGGCGGAGGACGAATGGGTCGGGGTGGGTGACGCGTGCGCGATCGGCGCGATGGGAACACAGCAATGACATGACATATCGCAAATTTTAGTTTATTACCTACCTAATGAAATGAATCGTTCTAGAGATTGTAAAAATTCTTTATTATAAATAAAATGAATTACAACATGTGGGAATTCCAGTTGATTCCAAAATGTTGAAATCTGTAGTACTGACAATGAGTATTGAGTTACATTCCAGTAAAATCATAAACGTCATGAAAATAAATCATAATACATATATTTCAACACTTTCAAGGAATAGATACAGCAAGTTTTGAAACTACCTTTTTCAATGCATATAAAAGTTTGGTATTAACAAATTGTAGAACTGAATACTGACTATAATAAATATATATACATATGCTATGAGAAAGGATGATTGGTGTGGGTGTTCAAAGTTCAAATAACAACAACTATTGACGGTGAAGCCACCGTGTAACGGCAACCGTCGCCTCAGTCGCGCCACGCGCCCCTACTTACAATTAGTGGGGGACGTTGGAGTTGGAGTGTGCGCACAGTGCGCATGGTGCTGGAATGGGATAGTGGGAGGGGAAAAAGAGGGGAATGTGTGAGCGCCGTTTGGAGCTCAAGTGGCGACACTGGTTTCAGCTGGCTCGACCTCCCACTCTGGCGTACCATGGCCTCTTACGTTGCTTCTACTGCGCACGCGCTACACACAAGCGTCTTATATATGAAGATTTGACAAGGTATACCGGCGAGGAGCCATTGCCTCGATGCCATACCGGTTCTCCTGCGATCACCGAGGTAAAACAGCCTCGAGCGTGGTCGGTACTTGGATGGGTGACCGCGACCGCGCCTGGGTTACACAGGCATAATATGTTGTGGACCTGCACTATAATCATCTATCAACATGTTTATCTTATCTCAGTACCTCAAAAGTTCTTGTACACCTTTCTCTGCTGCAGTATGCTTGCACTGTGCAGAATGTAGATTTGGAAGACATCTTCCAAATCTTTTGTATCGCGCTTATAACACTATTTAATGGGCTGTTAACATTTTTTTATTGCATATTTAACAATTTTTTATCTTATTATTAGAATATAATTAGAATTATGATTTTAATTACGCCTACAAAAAACGAAACGATATTTTTGTATCTGTTTCTGCCAAGTGAAAAGGAAAGTGTCATACATATTATAAAAGATAATTATAAGAACGAGGTTTATGCTTGAAGCAATTTGAAGACTTTGGCATGACGCACCACTACAAGTCGGTCTATGTACATACTATGTACTTCCGACGAGATATATCGCGTCGGTGAGCTCCGTCGAAATTTCTGCATATTTCGAATATATCCGTCCTTTTTACATTTTCTTTTGTTCTGCCCCCCTAACAACTGTAACAAATGCAATAACAACGCTAGCTGATCAGTTATTTGTTATCACTGCTACGGTGAAGACGCATAGAGCAATCGGGTTTTCAATATTCATTAATCGTTCGTGAATTGTTCTTGAATTGTTAGTGATTTTTGAATTTCTAATTGTTCAATTATTGCATTCAGTAGTGATAAGTGTGTGTTTGATTGTAAGTTTGTATGCGGGTATAACGCGTATATTCCGTGGAGATGGAGATGAAAATAGGAAATGAAGTAGAAGATGCAAAATTTAAACGCTACCTGAAGGGGAATTGGAAATGCAAGCGGCCTGCGTTAGGTACAAGGCGTTTGTCCAAAAAGAGGATGTGTCGCCGAAGGTAAGTCACGTTTTATGATACTAAACGCGACATACAGTGACTCCAACTAATATTCGGAATAACTTTTTTAATATGGGATCATACGATTTGAACTTTTTTGAGAAGTTAGAACAATTAATTAGCTCGTTACACAGAATGAACAAATTTCTTTTTTTTAATTGCAAGTGGTCGGAATTGCAGAGAAGATACTAAAACTTGTATTTTGCAACTTTTTTATGTGTGCTTTTATAAAAAATTTAGAAACAAGTTTCGTGGAGATTATGTCTCTGTCAATGAAACATATTCTGAAAATCTCATCAAAATCGGTCGACGTTCCAATGAGCTACAAACGTCTAACCTTCCGTCGGGCGCAGCGGTTCTAAGAGATACAATTTTGCTATATATTGTATGAATTTTTATATGAGAGTTCCGCGTATAATAAACGTTTATACTAATTTACATCTAATAGCCTCAACGCCTGCTGCTCGCTCTCGCAGCCGCTCGCGTTGTTTTTTGATTTGCCGTAGTCACATACCGTCGGCGCTCACGCATACACACACGCTTGATCGCACGCAGGAGAGTTCAAGAACGTCGATCAGGTGTTTTTCTGTATTCTACTCTCCTTTTCTACGCCTGCCCCCTACACAATTTTCTCAAAATTCTTTTTACACATCATTTGCTCAAGTTCTTTTAATTGTTCTAATTGTTTTGAAAACGCCAGGTCGTTTCCCAGATAGCACAAAGACATCTCACAGACGTCTTTAAGTGGTCTTCGTTACAAAACTGTGCGTCTTAAAGACGCCTCTCACAGGTATTTTCGACATCTTAAAGATGCCTTGTAAAGACGCATGAAAACTCGCCTGAAAGACGTATTTTTAAGACATCTTTTTGGGCATGAAAAAAAACGAGAAAACGACGTCTTTAAGACATCCTGTGCTATCTGGGTTGGTCAGACTTTTGAAATGTTATACTTTTGTGTTTCAGTGTTTCAGTGTATGCATGGTATATGTATTGTATAATGTAGTAGAGTGTAGAGGAAAGGGTGGTAACAAAATTTCACAATTATGTACAGTTGCTCGAATTAATATTCGGACGCAGGGCCGGCGTGACCTTTTGCGGGGCCCGGTTCACAAATTTTGCGGGGCCAGAATACACATTCAAATCCTATACTTAAATTTCACAATAAGGAATTATCTCTATCTCTATCTCTATCTCTATCTCTATATATAATAAAATCGTGTCTGTCTGTATGTCTGTCTGTTTGTAACGGTATCACTTGAGAACGGCTCAACGTAGAAAGCTAGGGTTTGGACCGTTGGACGCGGCGTTTCTTCGACAAGGTTTATTCGAAAAAGTACATTGGTTCAAAAGTTGTGACGTCATTACCACTTTTTCGCCCTTTTTTGGGCACGTTTCTGCTTATAACTTTTGATCGAATGGACTTTTCCGAATGCGGTTTGCTCTAAAACCTTCCAGAGACAGAGACGGAGATATAGAGAGTCAGAGAGAGAGAGGGGGGGAGAGAGAAGGGGGGCGAGAGAGGGCACGTTTCTGCTTATAACTTTTGATCGAATGGACTTTTTCGAATGCGGTTTGCTCTGCAACCTTCCAGAGACAGAGACCGAGATAGAGAGAGAGAGAGAGAGAGAGAGAGAGAGAGAGAGATTGATTGATTATTTATTAGCTTTCTCAGCTACTTTGGTTTACATTTATATTACAATACATTTGTTATAACGAATTCCTTTAGCATTCTCTTGAACATATCTAAACTTTCACAACGTTTTACTTCGTCTGGTAGTGCATTATACATTAATACTCCTTCATAAAATAAACTTTTTTGGGCACTTCTCGTTTTACGAAATTCAACTGCAATATTCCCCGCTTGTCTTGTTTGCATTACATTTTCATCTCCTACTATTCTTAGCCTATTTGTTAGATGCTGCGGCAACATATTGTTTAAAATCTTAAAAACGAATATACTCATATTATAGTACAGCCTCTGTCTTATAGCCATAAAGTGCAACGATTGCAGTATACTTTCTACTTTGGTTCGTCTGTCACATTGCAATATGACTCTCATGGCCCGGGAGAGAGAGAGAGAGAGAGAGAGAGAGAGAGAGAGAGAGAGAGAGAGCGCGAGAGAGAGAATGCGAGAGAGAGTGTGAGAGAGAGCCGAGAGAGAGAGCGAGAGTCGGAAAGAGAGAGAGTGAGTCGGAGAAAGAGAGAGAGAGAGTCGGAGAGAGAGAGATTATCACGAACACGTTCAGCACGTACATGCTTTTAAAAAGAGAAAGTGTGTGATAGAGAGAGAGAGATTACCACAAACACGTTCAGCACGTACATGCCTTTAAAAAATGCTGTGCCACAGCAACGCGTGGCGGGGGAAAGCTAGTTTATTATAAGTTCAAAGGATATTGTATATATTTTTTGTTAGATAAATATTACATAATTTTTCTCGCTTTTTCCGCCGCAAAATCTTTGATTACATCATCTAAATTGATTGAGTTTACTATACATACTTCGCTTTCCATTGAAAGAATAGCCAGAGATGTAAACCGGTCTCGGCTTATTGATGATCGAAGATCATTTTTTATTAGTTTCAACCGCGAGAAACTACATTCAGCTGAAGCCATGGTTACTGGCGTAGTTAACATTATTTGTAACGCCGCACCGTGGTCATCGCGATCGCTTACATGGGACATTACCCAACTTGAACACGCCGATTTTACTGACATTCTTATATATAATATATTCTATAGAATATTGGTACCTTAAAGAAATGAAAGTCATATTTTTTCGCATCCATAATTTGCTTTCAAGGGGCAAAAAATTCAATTAAAGTACAAAATCTGTGATTATACATATAGGACTTTCGCAAAAAACTATTGATATAGTTTAATTTCTCGTAAAAAGTACATTTCTCTGAAACCGTTCGGATTTTTTTATCTGAAATAGTTTCCAGGATATAAGGACATTATGGAGTTACACTGAACTTTCAAAACATGTCTTGCATCTGTCTATGGTATCATCATTCTGTAAAAAGTTAATCGAAATCGGTGTTTTCTAATTGGGTAATTTCCTTAACACCTAATGTCCTTGTTTGCGATTTTTTAAAGTTGATCGTATGCACCGTGAAAATATATGATAGTCTCGCCGTGTCGATATATATTTGCGAGTCCGGAGAGCGATTCAGGGCGGTCACGTTATGACATGGTGGTTGTGGAACGAGTCCTGGCAGTGATCCCGGGTTTAAAAGGAAGTTGGATGTTGAGTCCTTATCCACTCGGTTCGGCAATACTAGAATCCTACCAGGCCGGTTATACATTTGAAGGCATTGGAAGCGATGAAGCTCCTACCCAGTATACACCGAAGCTGGGCCGGATTGCAAGGCTAACCGTAGTGTCGCCGGCAAAGGAGGCCGGCAATGGTACATACAGAGTTCCGGTGGAACTCTGTTGAGGATCACTGCGCGTGGATGATGTCTGTTGTCGCTGATGACAAACGGTAAGAGAGCTCTCTTAGATTTTAAATTATAATGGCCATTTAGAATATAATTATCAATTAATTGATTTTCTAAAACCGCGTTAGTTGTAGTAAAGAGTTGAGCCTTCATGTAATAACACCTGTATGCTCTTTCTCGATAAAATAAATCTATTGCGTCTTGTTTCGGCTTTTCCTCGTAATCCGTCGAGGTTTTTACGCCGAAACAAGAATTTTTATTTAACCGGAAAATATTGAGTATTTTATTTTAATATGAGTTCGAACATTGTTTAATCTAAACTTTTATGAATTCTGCCTTATTAGATGATTGAAAAACATTTTGGTGCTCCGGGTGAGGAGCAATGTTCGAGTTTAATGGGATTAAATTATTATATCCATTGGATATTTTCAATCAATTGTAAAGATTGAGTATGCTTGAGGAGTCATTGCAAGAACTGTCAATTTTATACGATATGAATTGGCTGTCTTCAATTCGATAATTCAATGTTCACGTTGCAATGCATATTCAAGTGAAAGTTATTTTTGTTTCGCTCGGCGATTTGTTTCTAGCTTTTATATTTTGTTCAAATTGATATTTGATGATACGTGCTTTTTTTGGTCTCATACGAGGTTTCATACGAGGTCATATTTTTGCTCGGTCGTGTTACGAGAGAATAAGCTGTATATTCTGATTCACAGAGTTTTGGTTGCATTTGATAACCAAGTTTTCTTTTGCAATGGCTCCTACGTCGTTACGAAGGCTCATTGCGCTACAGAATTCTCGTTCAGCGGAAATTGAGTTGACCAGCAGTCGATTGCGAGAAAGATACCGTGATAGTTTGAATTCAAATATTATTTCATCACGAGTCAATTCACTGGTTGAGATTTGGAGCAAGGCGCGTGCCACACATGAAGAAATTGTCGTTCGAGAGGATGCTCTGAACGAAGTCTACATCACTGAGAACGTGTTCGCTCGCTTGCAGGCAACGTACGAGGACACGCTCGATTTTCTTCTCACCACAAGGTCAGAATTAGACAGCCGTTCAAGTAATACCGGAACTTCAAATATCGCTTCTGTAATCAATGATGATACACGTCCCGCGAAGTTGCCAAAATTAGATTTACCGACGTTTGCGGGTCGTTACGAGGATTGGGAGAATTTTTGCGATCTGTTCACTACCTTAGTTCACAATGCGCCGCGTTTTTCTGACGCCACGAAATTACAATATCTTAAAAGTTGTTTGAAAGATTCTGCCGCGGATCTTGTGAAGGATGTTAGCACTACCAACGCGAATTATGCGACGACTTGGCGAGCTTTGAAGGCGCGTTTTCATAATCCTAGATTAATAGTTTATAGTCATTTGCGAGCGTTAATGAATCTTTCTCATATGAAAAGGGAATCTGCAGGTGAAATGCGTTTGCTCGCGGACGAATCTCAGCGTATTGTGCGTGCGTTATCGAATTTGAAAATGCCAGTTGATCATTGGGACGTTTGGTTAGTGTATATAGTAGCTTCACGTTTGGATCCCGATTCGCGAAAGGCTTGGGAAACAGAGTTAAGTAAGAAGGATCGTCAGGTAATTTTAAATTATGATGGGAACTCGACCGAGGAGGATGCTCTCGATAGATTTCCAAGGTTTTCCGATTTAACTGAGTTTTTAGAGAACCGTGCACAGACACTCTGTATGCTCACTTCTGAACAGACTGATAATGTCAAGAAAGCAATTTTATCTAAACCAATATCAGGATCTCGAAAGGTATTTCATGCGTCTACGTCGTTTTCGACCGACGGTAAATTTAAATGTGTGATATGTTCTGGACCCCATCGCATTTTCAAGTGCAATAAATTCAAAGCAAAGAATGTTTCTGAACGTCGCGCTGAAGTACTTCGCTTGCGGCTTTGTTTTAATTGTCTCGGTGCTCATAGAGTTGCTAATTGTTCTTTTTCTACTAGATGTTCGAGCTGTAAGGGAAGGCATCATTCTTTACTCCATTCTGACAAAGTTTTCACCAGCTTTACTAAGAATTCAATTCCGGAATCGAAATCAAGCAATTCAGACGAGTCCAAGACTGGAGTTTCAGCAAAGGTCTCGAGTGTGCATGTGCATACCGCGAATGTGATATCTCGTAAGCGTTCAGTTTTATTAGCGACTGCTCAGATAATGTTGATAGGGCCACGAGGTTCACGGACACGTGTTCGAGCTTTACTTGACCAAGGTTCGGAGGCTTCGTTTGTTTCTAGTTTTATCACGAATCTTTTAGGATTAGAGAAACGTCGTGTCAACATGTCGTTGGCCGGGCTCGGAGCCAGTTCAGCAGGAACAGCTAAGGCCGCAACGCAGCTAATATTTCAGTCCGTTGTCGATTCGTCAACTAAGTTTGAAGTCAATGCCTTTGTTTTATCAAAATTAACCTCGCAGCTTCCAACACGTAGGTTAATGGAGATCGACATTGGAATGTTTGCTGATTTGTCTTTGGCAGATCCATTGTTCTATGTTCCTGATTCTGTAGATATTATTTTAGGCGCAGATGTTTACGGACAGCTATTGAAGTCAGGATTGAAAAGATTTTCTAATGCATCTTTAGTTGCACAAGATACAGCGTTAGGCTGGATAATTTCCGGTCCAGTGTCCGCGGATGTTTCACGGCGGGCGGAAACTTCTGAGCATCTTCAGGCGTATCACAGTGTTTGGGAAGACGACTTAGATATATCGTTACAACGTTTTTGGATCCTCGAAGATTTACCACCAATAATTGCGACTCTTGATTCTAAAGATGATGCTTGCGAAAAATTGTTTAGAGATACACACTTTCGAGATACCAATGGACGTTATGTTGTACGTCTACCTTTCAATTCAGATCCTCCAGAAGTCGGAGATGAGACTCGATTTATGGCTTTGAAATGTTTAGCTTCAATTCATCGACGTTTTGATCGTGATCCTGATCTAGCAACCGCTTATCGGAAGTTCATGAGCATTTATGAGGAGCTTGGTCACATGGAACGCGTTCCGTTTGATGAAATTAACAACTCGAAGGCGTGGTATTTTCCTCATCATGCGGTGGTGCGATCAAAGATCCGGGTTGTTTTTGACGCATCTCGGAAGAATAAAGAAGGACATTGTCCAAACGATTTCCTTATGAAAGGGCCTGCTCTTCAACGTGATTTGTGTCTAATTTTATTGAATTGGCGTCGGTACCGGTTCGTATTCACGACCGATATTGTTAAGATGTTTCGTCAGATTCATGTTGCGTCGGAACATAGAGATTGTCAACGAATCGTATGGTCTCCTAGTCATTCGGATCCCCCTGTCGATTATCGTCTCACAACAGTGACTTATGGCACAGCATGTGCTCCTTACCTTGCGATTCGCACACTTCAGCAAGTAGCAATTGATGAGGGTGCTCGATTTCCACTCGGTGCTTCTTGTCTAAATTCTAACACGTATGTAGACGATATATTTGCCGGAGCAGATGATCTCTCTGATGCGTTGAAAACGCGTCAAGAGCTAGTCGATATGCTACATACAGCAGGAATTGAACTCGACAAGTGGGCTGCGAATCATAATGATTTGTTGCCTACAAAATCTTCGCAATATGAGAACATTGACCAAAAAAGCATCGCAGAAGACGAGTTAGTGAAAACTCTGGGTATTCGTTGGAATCCTACGTCCGATGAATTCGTTTTTGTCGCTGTAAATTTCGAGGAGTTGGCTAGAGCAACGACGAAACGTGCTGTTTTATCAAACATCGCGCGTTTATTTGATCCTTTGGGCTGGTTAGCTCCGATGACAGTTACAGCTAAAATTTTAATGCAGGACCTTTGGATAACGAAATGCGATTGAGATGAAACATTGCCTACAGATATTCGAGAACGATGGCTTCAATATTGTAGTTCGCTTTCTGAATTATCGAAATTAACAATTAATCGATGGTTAGGTGCATCTTTAAATTCACAGGTACAAATCCATGGATTCTCTGACGCTTCATCGCGGGCTTTCGCTGCAGTTGTCTACATTCGTATGATTGACGATAACAATCGCGTGCACGTTTCCTTATTAACTGCCAAATGTAAAGTATCGCCTATCAAAACTGTGAGCATTCCGAATCTAGAGTTATGCGGGGCGGTGTTGCTCGTAAAACTTTTGCGTTATGTTAAAGGTTTGGAATTTTTGCAAGGTTTCCCAATGTTTGCGTGGACCGATAGTCAAATTGTCTTGACTTGGCTTCGTAAACATCCGTGTAGCTGGAAGACCTTTGTTGCGAATCGGGTATCCTACATCCAGACAGAGTTACCTAATGTTATTTGGGCACATGTACCGACTCGTGAGAATCCGGCAGATTTGGCGAC
Source organism: Lasioglossum calceatum (assembly GCA_963966675.1). Taxonomy (NCBI): domain Eukaryota; kingdom Metazoa; phylum Arthropoda; class Insecta; order Hymenoptera; family Halictidae; genus Lasioglossum; species Lasioglossum calceatum. The sequence continues at coordinate 447,232 of OZ016542.1, forward strand.
ACGAGGTTGTAAACCCTCTGATCTGATCAATTGTAATTTATGGTGGAACGGGCCTGATTGGCTAGAGAAAGCTGACGAGCATTGGCCCAAAGTGGCATCGTCTCCTCAGATATTACACATTAATCAAGTTGTGAGGGAACCAGAGCTCTTCTGTAGATTTTCCTCATTTTCTTTGTTAATTCGCGTTGTGGCATATTGTTTGCGTCCATTAAATGTTCTGAGGAGACGCAAAGGTAGCTTAATTCCATCGCCCGTTTACCTCACAGCTATAGAATTGAGCGAAGCCCGAAATGTTGTGTTTAGATTAGCTCAAAATCACGCATTTGCATCAGAAATTGAACTTTTGTCACATGGGAAGCCGTTACCCAAACGCCATGTTTTATGTAGTTTAAATCCGATGTATGATGAGACGGATCGTTTATTACGGGTAGGAGGTCGTCTTGGAAATTCAAATTTACCTCATGAAAAGAAACATCCCCTGATTTTGCCGCGAGATTCGGCACTTAGTCGTTTATTAGTACGGTACGCGCATCGGAAATGTTTTCACGGTGGACCAACACTTACCTCTAACATTGTGATGCAATATGCATGGATTTTGGGTCGTAATCGGTTAGTTAAGACTGCGATCAGGAGCTGTATAGTTTGTCAACGTAACAAACCACGTCTAGCTCATCAGATGATGGGGAATCTGCCTGTCTCACGAGTGACCCCGGCTCGACCATTTTCGACGTCAGGATTAGATTATGCCGGTCCCTTTCAAATTAAAAGCTCTAAGGGTCGAGGGCACAAATCTTATAAGGGATATATAGTACTTTTTATCTGTTTTGCGACGCGAGCGATACATCTTGAAGCGGTTAGCGATCTTACGACTAAGATTTTTCTCGCCGCTTATAAACGTTTTGCGAGTAGACGCGGAATCTGTACAAATCTTTTTTCTGACAATGCAACTACTTTTCAAGCTGCTGATAAAGAGTTGCGAACTATGTTTAAATCAGGTTCCGAATTTTATAAAAGCGCTGCTGCGTCTCTTGCGAATGATGGAACTTCTTGGACATTCATTCCAGCGAATTCTCCTCATTATGGAGGTTTGTGGGAGGCTGGAGTAAGATCTGTGAAGTACCATCTCAAACGTGCTTTCGGTGATAGAATATTAACTTTCGAAGAGTTTTCTACGGTGCTTGCCGAAATAGAACTATGTTTAAACTCGCGTCCAATATGTTCTTTGAGTTCTGATATTGACGATTTACAGGTTCTGACACCTGCTCATTTTTTGATCGGCGAAATTCCTGGTTTAATTCCTGATAAGGACTATTTCAATGTACCGGAAAACCGATTAGAACGTTTTCATCTGCTTCAAGTCATTCGAAATAATTTTTGGAAACGGTGGTCATCAGAATATATGCAACATTTGCAAGAACGCTCAAAATGGCGAGGCCAAACTGAGAATTTTGCAATTGGTCAATTAGTCTTATTGCGCGATGATCGTTATCCACCTTCGAAATGGCCTTTGGGACGAGTAATAGAGGTTCACCCCGGTTCAGACGGCCTGGTTAGAGTCGTCACTGTTAAAACGGCTACGTCAAGTTTGCGACGACATATCGCACGACTGTGTCCTCTTTTTATTCAACACAATTCCGAAGAGTCGAACGAATCGGCTCGTGGGGACAAAGATAGTTGAATTAGTTATATTTTTTGTATTGCGTACGTCACTTAATTTGATTATTTATTAAATTTATTTGCCAAGTTAAATTAAAGCTGTTTTCATTGGAACAAATCGAATTATGTCGGTGCTCTCAGTTTATTATGTAAAGTTCGTCTGATGACGAAGGCGGGCGGTGTGTTTGCGATTTTTTAAAGTTGATCGTATGCACCGTGAAAATATATGATAGTCTCGCCGTGTCGATATATATTTGCGAGTCCGGAGAGCGATTCAGGGCGGTCACGTTATGACATGGTGGTTGTGGAACGAGTCCTGGCAGTGATCCCGGGTTTAAAAGGAAGTTGGATGTTGAGTCCTTATCCACTCGGTTCGGCAATACTAGAATCCTACCAGGCCGGTTATACATTTGAAGGCATTGGAAGCGATGAAGCTCCTACCCAGTATACACCGAAGCTGGGACGGATTGCAAGGCTAACCGTAGTGTCGCCGGCAAAGGAGGCCGGCAATGGTACATACAGAGTTCCGGTGGAACTCTGTTGAGGATCACTGCGCGTGGATGATGTCTGTTGTCGCTGATGACAAACGGTAAGAGAGCTCTCTTAGATTTTAAATTATAATGGCCATTTAGAATATAATTATCAATTAATTGATTTTCTAAAACCGCGTTAGTTGTAGTAAAGAGTTGAGCCTTCATGTAATAACACCTGTATGCTCTTTCTCGATAAAATAAATCTATTGCGTCTTGTTTCGGCTTTTCCTCGTAATCCGTCGAGGTTTTTACGCCGAAACAAGAATTTTTATTTAACCGGAAAATATTGAGTATTTTATTTTAATATGAGTTCGAACATTGTTTAATCTAAACTTTTATGAATTCTGCCTTATTAGATGATTGAAAAACAGTCCTCTTCACCCGTGTTGAAGACGTGTCAACGTTTGATGTCAACATGTCAACGTCTGCAACACGCTGCAACGAAATATTTCAATGCAAAGACGGGAGAGGAAATCTTGCACTTATGTCAGTGTGGAGCAAGTTGTCATCGATTAGTGGATTATGCGATTGCATTTTCCACACATACCCGAATATTCAATCTACTATACAGGTGGTCCTGCAAAATGTCTCATGAGTTTTCGTAGATCGCGGGGCCTTTCAAAACGCGAGGCCGGGTCCCGACGAACGCGCTGAACCTGCCTCGCGCCGGCCCTGTTCGGACGCTCTAAAAAAGACGATAATTTTTTTAGTATTGTACTATACCATTTGAACTTTTTGTTTTTTTTCTTTTGGGCTATTACAAAATAAATTTTTCAACCTCCACAATCAATTTTATAATTTTGAAAAATTTAAACAAAGTCACTTTTTACGTTTCTTTCGATTAGGGGCCACTTGTTTGTAATCATTACAATTATTATTACTATATTGTAATTATTTTTTACGTGCAGAAATCTGAAAAATAGAGCGTACTTCACGGTCAGTCAAAGTACCGTGACCGAGGCAAGTACCTCAGACAAAGTACTTGTTAGTAAAAGTGATTCTACGAGAGTCGATGAAGATAACGGATCGGAATACGCAGCACAAACTGTCGGAGAGCTGATAGAACAAGCATATTCCGATGGAGACGAAGACCAGCTGGCAGATATCATCGAGGAGATAAATGAAGACTTTCAAAACCAGGTTATTGGAGAAGAATATAGTACAGATGAAGAAAACGTGGAATACGTAGAAGGACAAACTGTTGGAGAGCTGGTCGAAGAATCCGATGCAGACGATGTCCAGCTGACAGACATCATCGAGGAGATAAATGAAGACTTTCAAAACCAGGTTATTGGAGAAGAAGATAGTACAGATGTAGAAAACGTGGAATACGTAGAAGGACAAACTGTTGGAGAGCTGGTAGAAGAATCCGATGCAGACGATGTCCAGCTGGCAGACATCATCGAGGAGATAAATGAAGACTTTGGAAACCAGGTGAATGGAGAAGAATATAGTACAGATGAAGAAAACGTGGAATACGTAGAAGGACAAACTGTTGGAGAGCTGGTAGAAGAATCCGATGCAGACGATGTCCAGCTGGCAGACATCATCGAGGAGATAAATGAAGACTTTGGAAACCAGGTGAATGGAGAAGAATATAGTACAGATGAAGAAAACGTGGAATACGTAGAAGGACAAACTCTCGAAGAGCTGCTAGAAGAAGCATATTCCGATGAAGACGAAGACCTGCTGGCAGACATCATCGAGGAGATAAATGAAGACTTTCAAAACCAGGTTATTGGAGAAGAAGATAGTACAGATGAAGAAAACGTGGAATACGTAGAAGGACAAACTCTCGAAGAGCTGCTAGAAGAAGCATATTCCGATGAAGACGAAGACCTGCTGGCAGACATTGTGAAACCACAACCGGGGAAAGAACCAAGTAAGAGAATAGACTTCGCAGATTTTTCGTATGTTTTCAACCAAATAAAGGAATTTGGAGAACACTCGGAAAAGGATTGTGGAATCCAACATTTCGAAATAGTTGGATATTATCCGAAAGGTTTAGAGAAAACTTATCTGGTACAATGCCAGAAGTGCGAGTACAAAAAAAACATACGATGTCTTCCAAAAAATGACAACGTTATGGACATCAACCACAGCGCAGTTGCCGCAACAATGCTGACAGGAGGCGGCTTCAATCAACTAGAGGACATCATGTGTGGCATGAACGTGTCGTGCATGGCGAAGAAGACGTTCGCAAGATGTCAAGAGAAACTCATCGATGGCTTCATTAAGGCTGCGGAACAAGAGATGGAAGCTGCTGGGAAAGAAGAAAAAGCACTTGCCATTGCAAGAGGCGACATTGATCCGAAATCTAAACTACCGATGATTCCAGTAGTCACAGATGGCAGCTGGATGAAGAGATCATACCGTGGCGGAAACTACAATTCCCTGTCTGGAGTAGGAGCCATTATTGGATACCACACCAGGAAGGTCCTGTTCATCGATGTGAAGAACAAGTTCTGCATCGTTTGCCAACAAGCGGCGAGGAAGAAGGAAGTCCCACGCGAACACCATTGTTTCAAGAATTGGAGTCGCCATCAAAGTTCGGCAGGGATGGCAAGCGCTGCTATCGTGAAAGGATTTCAATGTAGTGTACAAATGCACGGCCTAATATACTCGTTATTAATTGCCGATGGCGATAGCAGCGTATATAAAAGGATACGAGATCTTGATCCATATAGACGATATGGGGTAGACGTGGAGAAGATTGAATGCACGAACCACCTGTTGCTAAATTTCTGCAAGAAAATCAGGGAAATAGCCGCAAAAGGCCGCCACAAGGACCTGAGAGCAATTGTAGGTGAACGTGTCTACCGTCTGCGCACCGGATACAAGAAAGCCGCAAAACACAGATTCCACGAAAACCTGAGCTTTTTGGATCGAGTCAAAAATCTCAAAGGTGACATGAGGAACGTAGCAAGTCACGTGTTCGGGGAACACAAAGAGTGTCGGAACATCGCATACTTTTGCAAAAGTTGGGCTGACCGCAACCAGACTAATCATATGCCGCAATTGAGAAAAACTGGCATACTTAAATGCATTGAAGAAGCACAACAGCCGCTCCTCGATCATGCCGCAAGTCTACTCTACAGATACGATAATAACGCAGTAGAATGTATGAACGGCGTAATAGCCAAATACACCGGAGGGAAACGAATAAACTTCGGACGAAAAGGCTCGTACGAAGGAAGAGTCAATGCTGCTGTCATCCAATACAATACAAAGGAAACGTTTAGTCGATTAAGCGCTGCAATGGGTAAAGAACCGACAGCAGCCGTACGAAAGTTGGAACAGAAACGGAAACATCAAGCGGAAAAGAAGGAGATGTACAAGAAACAAGCAAAAGCATCCTCCTACCAAACTGAAGCACCACAACAATGCGACAAGGACTATGGCCCTAATGCGGAGAAACCAGATCATGATGATGATTATATGGAGGAAGCAGTCTACAATCGAAAGTATCAGAAGCTCGCGGCAAAGCTCTGCCGGTGGGGAGCGAGGCGATCAGCAATCGAAGTTGAAACTCGTGGTCAAGTGAGCAGCAAACAATGGAAAAGATACAGAAAATCTTTATTAACTGCATCCAATTTCGGACAAGTATGCAAATTACGACCTAATACAAACCGAACGGGTACTACAGATAGAACAGATTCTGTATCCACAAGTACCGCGTGTAGCAGCCGTGGAATACGGAAAGGAGAAAGAGGAAATCGCCCTGAAGGAATTAGCAGCGGCTTTAAACGTCACTATTAATCCCTGTGGGCTCTTTATTGATTCCAACATACCTTACTTAGGTGCGACACCAGATGGACTGATACACGACAATACCATTGTCGAAATCAAATGTCCATCATCGGCGAAGGATATGACTATCGACGAAGCATTAGAGAGGGTTCCTCATCTACGTAACGCATTTATTAACGATCAACTGAATAGAAATCATAACTTCTATTACCAAGTGCAAGGACAGTTGCATGTAACAAACAGACAGTATGCTTACTTCTGTATGTGGTCACCGCTCGACAAAAAAGTTGACCTAATTGAAAGAGACGATATTTTCTGGGCAACACACATGGAAGACAAATTGAAAACGTTCTACGAGAAGCATATGGTACCAGAAATAATAACGCGGAGAATACTCAAAACAAAAAATAGAAGGAAAGGAGATGGAGAGGAAGGTACATCCAATCGTCGATAAAAGGCCCATAGCGACTGCACCGGCGAGTGCAACACAGCGCACATGAAGAGCTGTTTTATGGCCTAATGCGACTGCACCGGCGAGTGCAACACAGCGCACACGAAGAGCTGTTTTATGGCCTAATGCGACTGCACCGGCGAGTGCAACACAGCGCACATGAAGAGCTGTTGGAAAGAAATTGCAATCCAAAGTCGCAATTGCACCGGCGAGTGCAACACAGCGCACATGAAGAGCTGTTTTATGGCCCAATGCGACTGCACCGGCGAGTGCAACACAGCGCACATGAAGAGCTGTTTTATGGCCTAATGCGACTGCACCGGCAAGTGCAACACAGCGCACATGAGGAGCTGTTGGAAAGAAATTGCATTCCAAAGTCGCATTTCACCGGCGAGTGCAACACAGCGCACATGAAGAGCTGTTTTATGGCCCAATGCGACTGCACCGGCGAGTGCAACACGGCGCAGAAAATGAGCTGTTGTGAAAGTATGTAAAAGATGCATGTATACGGAGAGTGAAGAGGACCGTCTATATGAGACGGGGGTGGTGGTGGGACTCTTTACACTCTCCTAATAATATTTTTACTTGCAGCTACAATCTTTCATGGACATTCGAGCAATATAGACTCAACGAGTAATTTTTACTAAACCCACATTTATTTTTTTCTTTCAGATCAAACCAGGGTGTACAGGATCAGCAACAAATCTTCGCCCCATTCGTGCATAAAGGTAGGTAAATAACATTCATCGACTTACATTTTTATGGTGGACGCATAGATCACAGCTCGTTCTGACTTTCTGTTACAGGTACTGGGACAACTTACTGTCATCGGAGGGGATCAGTGCCCAGCGCAAAGAAACATTTCAGTGAATATCGTGGAAATGTAGGTATGTATCGGTTTTGGTGTTCCAGTAATATAGACTCAACGAGTAATTTTTACTAAACCCACATTTATTTTTTTCTTTCAGATCAAACCAGGGTGTACAGGATCAGCAACAAATCTTCGCCCCATTCGTGCATAAAGGTAGGTAAATAACATTCATCGACTTACATTTTTATGGTGGACGCATAGATCACAGCTCGTTCTGACTTTCTGTTACAGGTACTGGGACAACTTACTGTCATCGGAGGGGATCAGTGCCCAGCGCAAAGAAACATTTCAGTGAATATCGTGGAAATGTAGGTATGTATCGGTTTTGGCGTTCCAGTAATATAGACTTAACGAGTAATTTTTACTAAACCCACATTTATTTTTTTCTTTCAGATCAAACCAGGGTGTACAGGATCAGCAACAAATCTTCGCCCCATTCGTGCATAAAGGTAGGTAAATAACATTCATCGACTTACATTTTTATGGTGGACGCATAGATCACAGCTCGTTCTGACTTTCTGTTACAGGTACTGGGACAACTTACTGTCATCGGAGGGGATCAGTGCCCAGTGCAAAGAAACATTTCAGTGAATATCGTGGAAATGTAGGTATGTATCGGTTTTGGTGTTCCAGTAATATAGACTCAACGAGTAATTTTTACTAAACCCACATTTATTTTTTTCTTTCAGATCAAACCAGGGTGTACAGGATCAGCAACAAATCTTCGCCCCATTCGTGCATAAAGGTAGGTAAATAACATTCATCGACTTACATTTTTATGGTGGACGCATAGATCACAGCTCGTTCTGACTTTCTGTTACAGGTACTGGGACAACTTACTGTCATCGGAGGGGATCAGTGCCCAGCGCAAAGAAACATTTCAGTGAATATCGTGGAAATGTAGGTATGTATCGGTTTTGGTGTTCCAGTAATATAGACTCAACGAGTAATTTTTACTAAACCCACATTTATTTTTTTCTTTCAGATCAAACCAGGGTGTACAGGATCAGCAACAAATCTTCGCCCCATCCGTGCATAAAGGTAGGTAAATAACATTCACCGACTTACATTTTTTGGTAGACGCATAGATCACAGCTCGTTCTGACTTTCTGTTACAGGTACTGGGACAACTTAAGTTTGGCTGTAGAGGACTATGGAGTGACTGACTTTCCCGTGTTAGTATATTTCAAGAACCAAATACCAAATGTGTTCGAAGGTCTGTATTTCATCATAAGCAACCCAATAAATGACTAGTTCTGTCGTCTTCTTGACTAACTTATGTGCTGTTCTAACCAGGCGAGTTAGCAGTGGAGGAAGAGGTTCTACAGTGGCTGATCACCCAGAAAACCGAGGACAGAATCGAATTAATAACCAGAGTGATGCTGGAAACATCGGTTGAAGAGACTCAATACCTTGCGGGGTACTTCTGTGAGTCATAAAAACTGTTTACCTTAATTGCAAAACATAAGAACCAAATAGGAATTTACTTCTCTGTATAATGGTTTTACTAAGGTGCCAGAAATGCGTTGATGTTCTTGAGCTCTTTTAATCTCTGCATTGTTTGAAATTACACCCACCCATTTTTGCCAAAAATGGTTGTTCGAATCTACCTGAAGAAACCTTAAATTATTGTTGCAGATTAACAAAACTGTCGCATATGCGACGAAATTTTGGAGGGACTGGAGAGGGTCGACGACGAATGCGACGTTTTCGGTATACATATGGTGAAGATTCAGGATCCCCAACTAGCCAAACGCTATTACAGTAATTACTGTCATCGGAGGGGATCAGTGCCCGCCACGCTTGTGCGGCCCGCCGGGCGATTTTATATTTCTATTGAAACTTTTGTTTCTCATTGTATGTATACAAAAAATATTAAATAAATGAAGTGTCATTGTTATAATATAATCAAGTTGCAGTGCAACAATGAAGTGAAACAATTCTTTGCGTCCATATCGAAAATTAATATTTACAATACTTATATTAGTAAATGCTTTTGGATCCTCATATATTTACATTTTTTTCGAATACGAAATTTACAAAGAGTTCTTCACGTGCTTCATGCCAATTTAGAAAACCAGCTAACAAAAGATGTGCAACGTCGAACATAAATATAGACTTACAAAAATTAAGTGAAAGAAAGGATAAACAAATATCTCATTAATAAAAACTCGAGATTTAATTATATTGAACCATAGTATAACAATAAAGTTTTATTCATTTTTTATTTGTATTACATTTTGCATGTTTACCTACATAAAGTGCGGCCCGCTACATATAACGTTACGCGTCATCAAAGTGGCCCGTGAAACCATTTGGGTTGGCCAGGGCTTTTTTATATACAAAAAACTTATTATAATATATAACAATATAATATATAATAAAAAATACGATATGTATAATATAATTATACATTTTCATACGGTTGTAGGTAGGTCACAGCGGTTCTGTCAACGTGGAATCCACATGGAATCATAGCAAAAGTGAATCGTTAGGCTGACACCAGGCTGACACATACTTATGTATGCCACAGTGAAAGCGTGGCGCAGTCAATCTATGCATTTTCATATTTTCAGCTGAATAGAATCATAGAATTTGGAATGTAGGGGCAACATGCGCTTCCGCGCATTACCACGGCGCCAGCATCGCCTGGCAACAGCCGCATGCGAGCGGCATAGCGAGTCTCCCCTCGAGACTACTGTCCGTCCAGTGACTGTAGCGTCTTGCCGGCAAGACGCCATTCGCTTTTCGATTCTCGACTGAGATCTTTGGCTGTGCAGTCGCCATTGTACTATCTCCTCGGACACCTTGCCGAGCGTTCACGTTCTTATACATTATTTAATAAAGTTTATTTTATATTATTACGCAAGCAGTAGTGAGTTTGTTTCCAAGTAAAGTCCTCTAGTTCCAAGCGTCGTAGGTCGCTATTCCCTACTGGTCACCTAGGGATAAAACCTACAGGAAATGGCAAGCAATGCCATCTCGTGTGCATCAAGCAGTGCGTGTTTCTCAGTGTTACCAAATTGTTTTTCTGCACAGAGGTTCGTAACACTGATTTTCTAGTTAGATTTCTAGGTATCCTACCCCCTTAAGGGGCTAGGATACTGAGATTTGTAACTAGAAACTTACTAGAATCTTACTAGATTAAGGGTGGAAATAAGGGTTTGCGGGAATCCGTTTGTTGTTCTTATTTGAGCAAATTTTGGGCTGGGTGAGGGTTCAATCTAAAGAGGAAGGTTCAGTGCATGGTGCTCTGGTCATGAGGCTAATGAGATTATGCTTATATATAACAATATGAGTGTCCAAAGTAGAGGAAAAATCGAGAAAAAATACCTGCAGATTCCAATGTATTTTTCTGCCACCAAAGACTTTTTTGACTGCTGTAATAACCAGAGCACCATGCGCTGAACCTTCCGCTTTAGATTGAGCCCTCACCCAGCCCAAAATATGCTCAAATAAGGACAACAAACGGATTCCCGCAAACCCATTTTTTCGACCCAAAATCTAGTGTTACGACCCGTTTGGGGGATGACCGTAACGCAACTAATTTATCCACGCGATCTTGGGTCCACGTGGCGCGTACGTCCACGTCTGACCAGGCCCGATATCGATTGCCCGCGTGGTGGAAGAACGAGGGGAAACCAAGTCGCGGAGCCAGGTACGTCGTATCGGTGGATTCAGGTTTTGAATTTACGCGGACGGATTGTGACGCGATAACCTGTGTTCCTCCGATTGTACCGAGCCCTGGTGGGCTCAGACGTACGAGGCGGAACACCGATTTTTGTAGTCGAAGATATCGACGTTTTCGATTTGCGGAATTGGCGGAGATCCGGACGCGGGAATCTGTGTTCTTCCGATTGTACCGAGCCCTGGTGGGCTCAGACGTACGAGGCGGAACACCGATTTTTGTAGTCGAAGATATCGACGTTTCGATTTGCGGAATTGGGAAGAACGAGGAGGTGAGGAGGTGACGGACGCCGACACCGTGCTCTACACGCACGATCACTCGTTCGCGTTTACACTAACGGTACCACCTCGCGGCGAGCTTTTCACGAATAAAATAACATTGCTAACGCGGGTCCTCGGTACAAATATTGTCTGGCGAAGGGAAACTCGGTACGAAAGTAATGGGAGTGAGTTTCCACGGGGGAGGACTCGCGGATTGATGAACCTTGGATGTCTTATCCCCGCACACTTCCTTCGGATCGACGATTCGAACGGTACCAGTGAATATGACGTCACTTAGAATACGCGGGATTTTCGGGATACCAAGATTTGGGTTGTAGGAGGTCCCCTTTCCCTCCCGATACAGTTCTCCGAACAGCTTCTTGAGCTGGTACTTGCGACCGGCGCGTCGCGGCATACGGTAACGAATAGAAAAACGAAAAGAATTAAACGGAAGATCGCCGACGGTATCTCGCACACACACACTTGCGTACACTACGACACTGACGTGGTCTTGACGAGCACAAAGGAATAAGAACACAAAAAAAAAGAATAAGATTAATGTAACCAACACAGAATATAATAACCAAGAAAATAGAGTACAAAATAACGCGATAATTAGAAAAGAAAGTAAACTAAATCATTGCCCGCTGGCGAAATAAGAGAATACAAAATAAACTAAATCACACGGCGCGACTAGAACCTAAGACTAAGAGTAACGCAATACGATAATAATTGAAATAAACTAAATTAACGAACTACAACTAAATGAAAATAGAAGAAATAAATGGAATTGAACGAAATAGAGCGAAAATAGAATGAAATAGCGCGAAATGGAACGAAATGGCAAGATCCGGCACGACCAGGTCAGAGTTTGAAAACTAATTGATTATTCGCGAAGTGAAACTAAGAAACTGCTACAGAGAACTGAACTAGATCGCGGATCTTGCCATATTTATAGCGGAAGCGCGGACCAGAAGAATTCGGTGGAGCGTGAAATCAATTGTCTCGATCACAGGAGACATGTTATTATCGATGTATTATTCTCCGCGTTTCTGTTATTCGCGTAAGGCGCGATGTACATTGTGATATACAAACAGTTGTTACTATGCCAGCGTTCGCTCGCACCGGTGTCTCGTGGTGGCGATTTGATGAGGATATATATATATATATATATATATATATATATATATGTGAAGACGTTTTGATTAATCTAAACGAAAATAGAAATACGGTTGGGCGTAACGGCCACGATTCGCTCGCATGAATTATACATGACGGAATTTTCGAGCAAATTCCGGAACGAGACGTTGGTACAACGTAATACCTCACGCCTTGGGGGCGTGAAGTCTCCGGGGTGGAGGAGGGGAAGGGCGCAGGTACGTGGGTGCACTGGTGTGGCGGTCGTCTTCGAGGACGGTGTCGGCCGAATGTAAGGACCAGCTCCAACGTCGGGACGACGTGACACTAGTAAGATTCAAGTAACTGGAAAGAAACTAGAATCTCACTAGATTAAGGCAGGAAAAAATGGGTTTGCGGGAATCCGTTTGTTGTCCTTATTTGAGCATATTTTGGGCTGGGTGAGGGCTCAATCTAAAGCGGAAGGTTCAGCGCATGGTGCTCTGGTTATTACAGCAGTCAAAAAAGTCTTTGGTGGCAGAAAAATACATTGGAATCTGCAGGTATTTTTTCTCGATTTTTCCTCTACTTTGGACACTCATATTGTTATATATAAGCATAATCTCATTAGCCTCATGACCAGAGCACCATGCACTGAACCTTCCTCTTTAGATTGAACCCTCACCCAGCCCAAAATTTGCTCAAATAAGAACAACAAACGGATTCCCGCAAACCCTTATTTCCACCCTTAATCTAGTAAGATTCTAGTAAGTTTCTAGTTACAAATCTCAGTATCCTAGCCCCTTAAGGGGATCCTTTCCTCCAGTGACCTTAACCAAATATGATCGTCACGCTATAAACGAGCAAGCGGCCGATAGACGAAGCAAAATAATAACATTTTCATGCAGTAGGGGAGCTGGGTACACTTTCTACAGTTCTATGTCAAGCACGTCGAGCAGCGCCAACGCGATACCATCTCAGCGGTGACAGCAACCGACATGGGATCCTTTCCATACTCACACACCGCTAGAGTGCACTCTCACACACCGCTAGACCACGTATACGTACGCGAGGATGCAAGGGTCCGGTTTTCGACTTCCAATTTCTCGGTAATGCACAGACGGGGGTTTTTATTAGTTAAAACCGCTAGATGAAAGATCAATCTATCACGCTGTTTGCCTCAAAAGTCGTTCTTTTACGTTTCCGAGCAATGGTTTTGCAATATTCAGCTGCATGATGCCCGTCAGAGAGGCTAGCGCCGGCGCGATTGCAGCGTCCTTTGACAGGCAAAATGCGACGGGCAACATGCAGTCGAATATAGCAAAAACATTGCTCGAAAACGTAAAGCAGGGGCTTTTGAGGCAAACAGCGTGATAGATTGATCTTTCATCTAGCGGTTTTAACTAATAAAAACCCCCGTCTTTGCATTACCGAGAAATTGGAAGTCGAAAACCGGACCCTTGCATCCTCGCGTACGTATACGTGGTCTAGCGGTGTGAGTGTACCCTAGCGGTGTGTGAGTGTGAAACAGTGGAGCGTTGTCTGCTGGAGAAGAGCCCCTTATGACGTCACGGTTGGTTAGGAAGCCTATCTTACCGGCAACATATTTTCTGCTTCCTCTGTTTTACCGATACAGTGATTGCTGACGACGGCAATGTCGGCAATGATCGGAAGCAGACATCAACGCTCGTAGCGGAAAATGTCGGAACTGTATTTTTACATAAAACCTCACTTTGGGACGATTTCAGTCGTTTTTGACTTACAGTTTGTTTAATACTCAAGTAAACAACATAATAGACATTGCATTGACAATGTATATGCCTCCGCTATGACGCTGTTTGCCTCAAAAGCCCCTGCTTTACGTTTCCGAGCAATGGTTTTGCAATATTCAGCTGCATGATGCCCGTCAGAGAGGCTAGCGCCGGCGCGACTGCAGCGCCCTTTGACAGGCAACATGCGACGGGCAACATGCAGCTGAATATTGCAAAACCATTACTCGGAAACGTAAAAGAACGACTTTTGAGGCAAACAGCGTCATAGATTGATCTTTCATCTAGCGGTTTTAACTAATAAAAACCCCCGTCTTTGCATTACCGAGAAATTGGAAGTCAAAAACCGGACCCTTGCATCCTCGCGTACGTATACGTGGTCTAGCGGTGTGTGAGAGTGCACTCTAGCGGTGTGTGAGTATGGAAAAGCTCCCCTTAATATCGCATAACCTATAATAAACAGATTTATTTATTTATAGATTTCCGAAAGATCCACAATTAAGAAAAAAAATGGATGAAAGCAATTCATTGTAAACATTTTGAGCCCTCTGTTCATTCAAGTGTTTGTTCTAAACATTTTGGAAGTGATTGCTTTGTTGGAAATTCTTGGAGTTCCAACCGTAACTCAATAGAAGCGATGCCCAGATAACCAACTGCTCCGATCTGCAGCTCTACTGCGCGGCAGTCATGTCGCGTTTTGGATGTCTGCTGCCGCGATGCTGCACGGCACCGGTCCTAGATTCTGCCTCGCCGTAGGAGGGCAACACGGTCGCGCTAATGTGTAAAATGCCTTACAAGAGCAGCTCGCGCTAATGTGATAGATGGCGGTAAAGTAAATGTCCATTGTACAAATGTGTAGCAGCAGCAGCAGCGCTCTTCTTTTTTACCGACAAAATTAATATTTATTTAAATTACATACTATACATACTATATATTAGGTCGTTTGGAAAGTAATTTCGTTTTTCGTGTAGGGATGGCAATGCTTCCGTTTGTCATTACTAGACTGCGGATATTTCTGCAAAATAAAAATCGAATACATCGACTGCAAGAAATAGAAACCAAATTGAATGTTATTTCTTCAGTATCTGAGAAAACGAAATGATTTTCCGAACGACCTAATACATTAACATATTACAATAGGAGAGCTGCACAAAGCCTAAATAAAATCGATCTTAGCATTTTTATACAAAGAAACATTTATCAGTTACTTTTAAGGCTCGGTAGGTTTAGAGTGTTGAAACGTCTTCATGCAAAAAAAAAGTGTCGTAGGAGGGAAAAGAAACTTTATATTTTTCGGCTCGAGCGTTTCGGGCTACCCGAGTGCTGCGGGCTGCCCAGGGGTTTCGGGCTGCTTGGGAGTGACTCGATCTCATCGCGTTCGCACGAACTTGTCCGCTTTTGTCCGAACGCGCTCGACGAAGTCGAGCCACTCGGGCCACCCGATGCACAGTGGAGTATTTGGCCTGAAAAAGTGAAATAAACTAGTTTAACGTTATTTATATGCTCAAGGTTATAATATTATACACTCCTCAAAAAAATTAAGGGATCACTCGTGCGAACCCGAAAAGTTGCTACAACTTTACATACCCCATGAACCCGCTGCTACCATGTTTTCCCTGTGGCAGCCGTGTTTGAAGTTAGTGATTCGCAGAAATTAGCGCTGCACCTACAGCGCCTGCCGGACTCCGAAGACAGTTGTTTTTCGCTAGTTTTCGTCTGACGTCGTGCGTCGCTGGGTGGGGATACGAATACCAAACGCACGCTTCAGCCGAGTGACAACATGACAAACTCGCGCTATTAGCCTCGCTTTCTGCGAATCACTAACTTCAAACACGGCTGCCACAGGGAAAACATGGTAGCAGCGGGTTCATGGGGTACTCAATCGAATCGGCAGAATCTCTGCTTCAATCTGACTATCGGGTCATGGTATTGCGATCATTTCTCGCCGAGATATAGCGAGTTGAAGGAAAAATGGAAATTATGCATATTTTAAGCATATTTTCAGAAACACCTGGTATATCGAAATGTTAACGAAATTGAAAAAACGAAAGAAGTACCTTGCAGAGAAAGAAACGCTCTTTCTATTGCTTTTTTCCACAAGATTCTACGATAATTTTTGCACCTTCTGTAGCCAGTTAAAGTTAAAAGGCCAACATTTACTTCAATGTTGAATAACTCGAATAAAAAAAATCGCACACTATTCAACAACCACTCATTTTACACAGGAAAGATAGCCCTTTCAAATAATGTTAACGCGATTTATCAAAAAAATTTGTTTAACCCCGTGTGATGTTACAAAGTTGCACAAAATTTTTGTTAACCGTCAATGTTGTCTTCATCTCGCTATAACTTTGTAAAAAAACAATATATCAAAAATTTGAAACAGAAAATCTGAAACTAGAGGTTTCAGGCTTTCAAACCATTGTTTAACGATATCGATACAGCAATTTTGGCCGGAGTTATGAGTATGTAAAATTGTAGCAACTTTTCGGGTTCGCACGAGTGATCCCTTAATTTTTTTGAGGAGTGTATGTATATCGTTGGATTCGTCAATTTTTATATCCCCATTCCTTTTCAAGAGCTCATTTTACAGGTGAAACTTCAAGGAATATAACCATATTTTTTTCAAAATTTAAATCACTCTGACGGCTCATCGAAAAAGACGTAAAAAAAGTATTAGCTTAAATTCTTCGACTCCATACAGTCAATGGTGTCGTGGTTAAAAAATAATTTTGCAATTGCCCAATCCTTTCCGAATGAAACCATAAAAAAGTGTAGCTCAATCGGATTTAAACGAAAAAATGATTTCATTAGTGTTGTTGACAAAAAAATCGATTTTTTGCAAAATCCTAAGGTGGTAGACGAATTTTGAGATTTGAGACCAGATGTGAAATAAGCGTGGAAGAATCTACGGGAAATGATGTACAGCATGTTGCAGAAAAATCTGTTCCGCTCGTGGTATTGTGAAAATCAAAGTTTTATTGAAATTGTGCAGGTTTAACGAATTTGTTTATTGCACCACTTGGACAAGGCTCCCGAGGCCCTCGTCGCTTCGTCGCTCTAACACAGAGTAGGGGCGAAAATGTATTTAAATATATTTTCCGAAGAAATTCTCACGAATAAATCCACTACAAACAGTCCGATTTCTATCGGGTTTAGACTTTTCTTAATCGGAAGAATGCCACGAACTGGCTCGTGTCACTTCCGTGAGGAAATTATAAGAAATAAACAAGTTTAGCATTCACTTGTTAGCGGTTTCATGCCGAGATACCTGGATGGCCGAGGGTTTGCCCGGTGGTGTTTATTGCACTACTATTGTGTTCTGGGCTAAGGCCTTTGTGCTCGACCCTCGGGCCTCGGTACGTGTTCATTGGAGCCTCGAGCCGGCCGTAAGTATTCGTGGATGTATTTAATATTCGAAAATTAAATACAATTTCTATTCGAAGCTTCGAAGGGGCTCGACTTCGTCGGGCGCGTTCGGACAAAAGCGGACTAGTTCGTGCGAACGCAGAGCTGAATGTCGGGAATCGCGATAACTCGCTCCCTTCTTCTATCGACAGATCTTTCGATAAAAATGAGATAGATCGATTAATTTTGTAACCTTTTGTGGCAGCTAATTTCCTACACTCGCCACAAGATGGACAGATAGTAAAAGACCTTTCTCGCAGCTACCTGATCCGTCACCGATCTCTATACATACAGTCTTAAACCGCCTTCCGATATCGCAGCGCGGCTCAGGTAGGGCCTGCTGGATAGCTTTACTACTGATGAGCTTTTGGGTCGCTGCAAGGGTCGCTGCACAGGGATCGTCACTGCCGGGTCGCCACAGCGCGACAACCCGATGAATTCTGTGCTAAAATCAAAGAACTTTCGATAGAAAAGAGATAGACCGATGATTTTTTTAAAATTAAAGCTCAAACTTTGCAGAATATGGGAAAAGTGAGGAAATGATGGTACGAACGTTTTTTAACCTTGACAAATTCGTTAAACCTGCACAATTTCAATAAAACTTTGATTTTCACAATACCACGAGCGGAACAGATTTTTCTGCAACATGCTGTACATCATTTCCCGTAGATTCTTCCACGCTTATTTCACATCTGGTCTCAAATCTCAAAATTCGTCTACCACCTTAGGATTTTGCAAAAAATTGATTTTTTTGTCAACAACACTAATGAAATCATTTTTTCGTTTAAATCCGATTGAGCTACACTTTTTTATGGTTTCATTCGGAAAGGATTGGGCTATTGCAAAATTATTTTTTAACCACGACACCATTGACTGTATGGAGTCGAAGAATTTAAGCTAATACTTTTTTTACGTCTTTTTCGATGAGCCGTCAGAGTGATTTAAATTTTGAAAAAAAATATGGTTATATTCCTTGAAGTTCCACCTGTAAAATGAGCTCTTGAAAAGGAATGGGGATATAAAAATTGGCGTCACAAGGAGCTGGCAAAGGACGCTGTATACAACTAAATAACTCCATTTACACCTCGAGAACAATATTAGCAACCAGTCTTGGCCAACGATACCTTTCTAAGTGAAAGGTAAAAACCCTGGAACAGACATTTAGACAGAAGGATCGGCAGCGTCTGTCCTGAAATTACACCTTTCATTCACGTAGTGAAAAAACATTTTAGATTTGTCTATGTATGTCCAACAAGTAATCCAATACACTGCCTCGTAAGTACGAGCGATAGCGGAACAGCAGTGGGTTAGGATCAGTGTAGCCAGACGGTGCGGCTCAACGGCTCAAGTGGCCCCTTACGTCTCCGTCCCTCGCCTAGATGGTGCCTCCGCTATCCCCCCCACTCTTCCGCCTGTGGGAGCCGGCGAGGGACGGAGACGTAAGGGGCCTGGCGAGACTCGCATCTGGCATCCCTGGTTAGGATACGAGACCAGTGTAGCCAGACGGTGCGGCTCAACGGCTCAAGTGGCCCCTTACGTCTCCGTCCCTCGCCTAGATGCATACCTCCGCTATCCCCACTCTTACCACTACCGCTGGCGCGACCGAGTCGGTAGCATGCTACCGCTCTCATTCTAGCACTCGGTCGCGCCAGCGGTAGCGGTAAGAGTGGGGATAGCGGAGGCATGCATCTAGGCGAGGGACGGAGACGTAAGGGGCCACTTGAGCCGTTGAGCCGCACCGTCTGGCTACACTGTACGAGACCGTTACCGCCCACTACTACGCGATTGTGGGGGGTGGCGGCAAGGCGCCAACACGCATGGGTCCGAACTGGTGGCATTGTATTGATGCAAGCCTGAGAGGAAGGTTCCCAGGCAGGATTACGGTGACGTGTCTATTTAGGTTCGAATGCGCGGCCGATTGGATCAGAGTGGAGGAGGAGGAGGAGGAGGCAGGCCTCGTTTCGCACGCATTTTCGGCTGTGTTGAAATACTGACTACAGCGGCCACACATACATACTATTGCATACTACGTAGCGTGCACCGTCGAAGTCAACACATTGAGACGACGGGCGTGCGGCTGTGGTGGAGCGTGCTAGGGATTCTCAAAGAATACCCCCACTTCTCCCGGCCGCACGTCTCGCTCCCCGTGGCGGCCTTAGTGCTCGGAGCAACTACGGCCACCAAGGGGATTGAGACGCGTGGCCGAGAGAAGTGGGGGTATTCCACGGCTACTCCTTCAGAATCCCTAGCACGCGTGCTATTTCTGCCCATGCCTGAGGTAGACCCAACCCGATAGGCCCGATTTCTTTCAGTGCCTTTCCCGGGGCTGTTCTCTATGAAGAGATTTATGACAGATCATTACTATTGAGCTGGAAGTCTACACTTTCTCGGCCAACACGTGTTGACTGTAATTTTCAAATCACCAACTCCTCAAATCACTCGAGCCATTCTCGGGCCGCCTGATGTGTCACGGATAGACTTCGGATCTTCATGCATTTATAGCAAAATTGAGTAGATGAAATTGATAGTTGTTCGAAAATTTTTTATATTGAAGATGTCAATATATGATTTCTCCTCTATTAAACAGTCTCTAAAACAGCATCCGTTCATTGGCGATTTTCAAGTGTTTTAAGGACAATTGTGTAAATTCTTGTATTACAAAAGTTGTTCAGGAAAATATACACAGCACTTTTGCACAGATTTCATTTTGTTACCATGTAAATTAGTATAGTTATTAATATTAGAACGTTGCCAATAATTCTCTGTAAGTTCTTTTACGATTACAAAACTTTATCGACGATTTTGTTATATTTCTGTGCGAGTCTGCGTGCTCTTTTTGGTCTCATTACATTCGGTAAAGATTTGTGATTATAAGCCAACAAAGTAGCTCGTTTTGAGAGCTTTCCAAAACACTATAACAAAATATTTTTTTCTTAAATATTTTTCAAGAGTCATGATAGTGAAAATATTCCACTATCGCCACGCTTTTTCATGGGTTCTCGATAATCTGAGGAAAAAATGTTTCCAACAAAAGAGGAACAGTATTCAGACATCTACAAATTTCAATATATGAAAGTTGGAAAAAATTTTGTTTTTACAAAAAATTGAGGCGAATTTGATTTTTTAAATGCTGAAATGTATTTTGGATTTCATAATGTTGTAGCTGATCTTAAGACGAATCCAACGATATATAATGTTATAACCTTGAGCATATAAATAACGTTAAACTAGTTTATTCCACTTTTCCAGGCCAAATACTCCACTGTGCATCGGGTGGCCCGAGTGGCTCGACTTCGTCGAGCGCGTTCGGACAAAAGCGGACAAGTTCGTGCGAACGCGATGAGATCGAGTCACTCCCGGGTAGTGGGCAGCCCAGGGCAGCCCGAAAACCCTGGGCAGCCCGCAGCACTCGGGTAGCCCGAAACGCTCGAGCCGAAAAGTATAAAGTTTCTTTTCCCTCCTACGACACTTTTTTTTGCATGAAGACGTTTCAACACTCTAAACCTACCGAGCCTTAAAAGTAACTGATAAATGTTTCTTTGTATAAAAATGCTAAGATCGATTTTATTTAGGCTTTGTGCAGCTCTCCTATTGTAATATGTTAATGTATTAGGTCGTTCGGAAAATCATTTCGTTTTCTCCTCTACTGAAGAAATAACATTCAATTTGGTTTCTATTTCTTGCAGTCGATGTATTCGATTTTTATTTTGCAGAAATATCCGCAGTCTAGTAATGACAAACGGAAGCATTGCCATCCCTACACGAAAAACGAAATTACTTTCCAAACGACCTAATATATAGTATGTGTAGTATGTAATTTAAATAAATATTAATTTTGTCGGTAAAAAAGAAGAGCGCTGCTGCTGCTGCTACACATTTGTACAATGGACATTTACTTTACCGACATCTTAATGTGGAAGATCCACATCAGCCCGACCAGCTCTGTTTCACCGCACTGCAACGGCGAGAGCCCCCTAGCCCCTAGTACAAAGTCTGTACGGCAGTCGAAACATTAGTGTGGCAATTACGTGAATCTCCAGATGGGAGATTCACTAGAAGAGTCTATCCGGTGGAGGTGGATATCTTCAAGCCAACGCTATGGTATCTCCGCATGGAGACAAGGATTGATACGGGGTCACCAGTTGGGATATGAATATGTTCAGGAATTGATCGTGTCCCAACAGCACGATCTATATCGTCAGCAGGGTCAGGACAAGGTAATACTGGGAATGACTAATTCCACCCTTGCACGGTGAACACTCTTTATTGGAGCACGTCGATACAATAATAGACGTAACCACGAAGACGAAACACGTCTGCACATGCAGACCGACAACCGAGAAGAGAGCGAGCTCGTCGCATCTCTCCGAAACCTCGGCAAGAAGCCGTGAGTGCGCAGGCGCGGTACCCCACCAACGGTGGGGGATAAGGCCGAGCCCACACACTCCCCCCCTAGTGCCGAAGGCACGACACAAATTAATACGGGGGCAAAACACGCATGATGCAAAATATGCATTTGCAATGTTTAACGTACGCGTGATGCAAAATATGCATTTACAGAATTAACAGGCGTACATGACGCGAGCACGCACGCTGCGTCTCCACTGAGCTGCAAGCGCGTTGTCGCAATTATTAAATTTCACCTCACCTAAGCGGCAAATGGCGAACCTATCGACGCGAAATACGCGGATGTTGAATCTAACCTCACCTAAACGGCGAATGGCGAATTTATCGACGCGAAATACGCGGATGTTGAATCTAGCCTCACCTAAACGGCGAATGGCGAATTTATCGACGCGAAATACGCGGATGTTGAATCTAGCCTCACCTAAACGGCGAATGGCGAAATTATCGACGCGAAATACGCGGATGTTGAGTACAAATCATCTTCCTGTACGACCTAGGTGTATCTACCCTTACGCAGATGCGTAGCACATAAATCAACCTACAGTCACGCACAGGCGTGTTACAATTTCTCTTCCTAGCCCTTACGCGACTCAAAAGCAAACAGTTGTCACATACGACCACTGCGTTTGTGACATGCACTAAAAAGTGAAACTGCGCAATCGCGAAATCCCGGCGCGGTTTGACAAATATTTTCAAAACCCTAGCTGCGACGCGAGCAGTACGCAATACGGAGTAGGAAGAAAACGCGAAAGAATGTACGCAAATTACGATAAAGAAGTACGATACTCACGACTGGCGTGAGAGAACGTACAGCAATCGCGATAATACACGCGATGCTCACGACTGGCGTGAGAGGACGTGAGGATACACGTTAGAAAACTAACCACGCGGACCGGGTGATCACGCAACACGCGCAACCTGTCAAAACGACTCACCCTAACCTGGAACAGCACCGCGAGCACATGCACGCAAGAAGGCACTGATCGAAAACGCACAAAAAAAACGCGCGAAGGTCCGCGAGACCTTGAAGTAGTTTCTTTTGATTTTGATGAACACCAAAATAACAGGCACCGGTGACGATGGTCGCACCCGTAACCTCCTTCAAGGTCGAATATGCCCGTCAACAGGCAACGATGCGATTACAACAGCTTCGTTGACCTTGACTAGGGCCAAAAGTACTTGGCAGCAGGCGATGCGAGTATGTTGACAAAGGTGTTGTCCTCTGCCGCGGCAAAAACTGCTTGGCCACAGGCGGCGAGAGTTGTTGACAACAACGTTGTCCTCTGCCGCAGCCAAGACCGCATGGCAACAGCGAGACTGAGGTAGAGCGTCAACAACGTTGACCTCTCCTACTACGTTCGCAGGACACAGGCAGGAACACAAAATGGCTGCCAAATTCCTTTGTATCTCTGCATGCCTGAAACAATTTTTTCTGCCAAGTATACGGCAACCGTCTCACCAAATTATGCGGCTCCACGCTGGGAGACGTGCCGAATGCTCTTCTCGGTTGTCCCATTGACTTGATGGTCTCTGTGTTGGCCTCCGGAAGAAACTTCCCTCGACGATTCCCTTTGTAGAATCCCCGGGCAATGCTTCCAGGCGACATGATGTCCGAAATGGCCAGTTCCGTCCACGTGCTTTGACCCTGCCACTGGACGACTCCTTCGACGCAAGTGGCGTCGATTTCCAGATCGGAATTCCGCTTACCCATCTTCAGATTCCATGAAGGTGCGGTATCCTCCAGTCGATGAATCTCGACTGATCACGTCGGGGTCACCAATGTGGCAATTACGTGAATCTCCAGATGGGAGATTCACTAGAAGAGTCTATCCGGTGGAGGTGGATATCTTCAAGCCAACGCTATGGTATCTCCGCATGGAGACAAGGATTGATACGGGGTCACCAGTTGGGATATGAATATGTTCAGGAATTGATCGTGTCCCAACAGCACGATCTATATCGTCAGCAGGGTCAGGACAAGGTAATACTGGGAATGACTAATTCCACCCTTGCACGGTGAACACTCTTTATTGGAGCACGTCGATACAATAATAGACGTAACCACGAAGACGAAACACGTCTGCACATGCAGACCGACAACCGAGAAGAGAGCGAGCTCGTCGCATCTCTCCGAAACCTCGGCAAGAAGCCGTGAGTGCGCAGGCGCGGTACCCCACCAACGGTGGGGGATAAGGCCGAGCCCACATTAGTGCGACTGTGTTGCCCTCTTACGGCGAGGCAGAATCTAGGACCGGTGCCGTGCAGCATCGCGGCAGCAGACATCCAAAACGCGACATTGCTGCCCGCTGCAGCCTGGTTGTCTGGGTGAACATGTACAATATTAAAATAGAAAATGAAAGTGCAAGGTATAAATCTCTTTATAATCAATACTTGAACTTAGTCTGCAATAGATTAAATTTGTATAATTTCCATATAATTTGTTTTCAGCTTAAATAATGAAATTGCCGATGAAGATGATAGTTTCGAACCTACTGCTTGTACTGATAAAGACAATTTATCATTTCAAGGGATACCTTTGAAAAGGAAATTGGTGATTTTCTCAATTCTGATACGATAACTGACCATGAGAAGCATGTACATATCATTACAACAACTTTAGCAAAAAAGAACAAGTAAATTAAAGCATTACAACGAACAAACAGAAGACTGCTTCAAAAAGTTGAAGATTTAAATGAATTATTGAATGAATTACGCAGGAGAAGCGTGAATGTATCACTAAAAGAACTTTAGCTATTCCAGCTAAAAAGAACAAGCAAATTAAAACATTACAGCAAACAAACAGAAGATTTAGTTAGATCTTTAACTTTTTTAAGCAGTCTTTTCTTATAGAATAAGATTTAAAGTAACAAGAACTATTTCATTTTGTAACCAATAATTAAGAATAAGTATTTATTGTATTACATATATGTATTATCCATAAATAAATATTATTAATATTATTATTATTGTTTTATATTATATGTATTACATCAAATATAATATATGTATTGGTGGATGGAGCAACGTTGGATGTGAGATTTCAAATTTGCACATTTGGATTTTATGGGAGAATAATAAAAGCTGGACATCTCACATTCAACATTGCTCCAGCCACCAATTCATATATTGTTCGTACTATACTTTTTTAAAATAAAGTAAGTTGTGAGGAAATAAATACAGATTTCATATTATCAACTTCTACATCAAAATTTAACTTTTTCCAAATTATAATCGACAAAATGAGTTAGCCATATTTAAAATAATAAGAGTAAAGTAAAAATGAACGAGTAATAAAATAAAATGCATGTATACAGGGTGTCCCAAAATTCCTTCAACAGCCGGAAACGGGAGGTTCCTGAGATCATTTGAAGCAACATTTTCCTTTGCAAAAATGTTATCCGCGGCTTCGTTTAGGAGTTATTAACGAAAAACACTGACCAATCAGAGCGCGACCTAGACGCGAATTGGCACAGTCGGCCCGGCGCGCCAACTGTCTATTGGTCGACTGTGCCAACTCGCGTCTAGGTCGCGCTCTGATTGGTCAGTGTTTTTCGTTAATAACTCCTAAACGAAGCCGCGGATAACATTTTTGCAAAGGAAAATGTTGCTTCAAATGATCTCAGGAACCTCCCGTTTCCGGCTGTTGAAGGAATTTTGGGACACCCTGTATATGTATATTACAGTTACAGTTTCCATAAATATGTATTTATACTTTATACAGAATGAGATGCGATGACGATTCCCCTTTCCCCTCTGCCACTTCAGCTTCGTGGTACTGCGATTTCTCAACATACTATAGCACTTTGCCCACCAAAATCGTCTGCTAGCCGGTTTAATCTTGGAACATGGCAGACTTAGCTGCACCGGGTCTAAAGGTATATATGGTGTAAGCTAACTTACGACTTACGACTTACGCACTATGTTATTGGTGAATTGCCACAGTTGCGGTAAATTTGAAATTATTTGCGTATTGTAAATAATCGCTTCCGATCTTTAACTTATGTTTACTTGCAAAAACATTTCGGATACTTTTTTTATCTATTCCTGATAATACAAAATATTTGTATGTATATAATAAAACCAATTTGATTTAGAGTATATACTTTACCTACGTATCCGACTAAACTTGTTTGACTGCTTATTCTACTGCATATTTAGTTTTCCTCTTTTTATGTAATATAGAAAAATCGTAGGAAGAATAAAAAAAACATGTATATATTTAATATGTATTTTTACCAATTAATTAAACATTTTTAAATATATATACATACAGATTTTAATATATATTAATTTGATTCGATTTAGAGGTTAAAAAGGATAGTGCAACGCATCACTTAAATAATTTATATTTGAGATATCGCCACTTTGTAGTTAATGTTAAGAACCGGTGATTACTTTACAGATATAAATGAGAATATGTTATGTGTGAAATCGTCGTAATTACATGTTCTAACGATAAATTAATGTATTTCAATGCTAGTGATTTTAATTCGTAAACAATTTCCAATATTTATTAGATAAGTAATTTTTATTGGTGTTTTGTGAAGCGTTAAAAGTAAGGTTAAACATGTTGCGTATTGCTTGCCGAAACTCGTTTAATTCATTCGAAATTTTAAGAAAGGGTCTTATAACGAATACTAAACAAATGAGATGTTTGAATTTACTTGAATATCAAAGTAAAGAACTTCTCAGAGATTGTGGAGTTTCTGTACAAAACTTTGCTCTTGTTGATGATTTAAAAAAAGCGAATTCTGCATTAGAATCATTGCGTTAGTATTTATTCTTAATTATTATTTTGTGCATGTAATGGTTTGCGTTATTAATTTTATCTTTTTTAATGTGAAATTGATATTTTGTTACTTCAATGTACACATTACATTTAATGTAAAATAGACTAAAGATATTAATGAAATACTTGCTGTACTTTAAAAGTTATAGGTCTTATAACAATTGTATAATATTTTTAATTGATATTACTTGTTATGTACCTAGGAATTTTTCAAATAGTAAACTCTTTTAAATCCTTTAACCGTACAGAATAAAAGCAAAACAAAAATTAAGTCAATGTACATTGTAGTACGGAAATAAACAATTTGTAATATTGTAGTTGATTCTATATATAAAGAACAATTTGTATTTCTAATAACTAGACTGCGAATGTTTATGCAATTTTCAATTTTTATAGACTGATTTGAAGGAAGCGCAACCAAATAATATCTTACTTTCTTCTAATATCTTATTTTACTTTTTATGTAAATCCAAAATAAATAAAAAATGTACTGAAGTATACAGAATTTCATATTGTAAGATTTTTTGAAAATTTTCATATGCCATAAATGCATAAATAGATTCGCAGTCTACTAATCACTATGAAGAATAAACATATTTATCAATATGTACTATGATGATTTATGTCTGCTTATATAAATATATCTATCTAATTTGTATTTATTAGATGCTGATGAATTTGTTATAAAAGCTCAAGTGTTAGCTGGTGGTCGTGGGAAAGGATGGTTCAACAATGGTTTCAAAGGAGGTGTGCACATTATAAAGGAGTAAGTGAAATAATACAAAATGTGAAACAAAAGAAAATATATGTCTCATTCATTGTATTCTGTTAATAGCCGTAAAGCAGTTGTAGACGTTGTGAAAAATATGTTAGGTCATCGTTTGATTACAAAACAGACTTCCAAAGATGGCATATTGGTACAGAAAATAATGATTGCTGAATCTGTAAATATTGCACGAGAAACATATATTTGCATTCTTATGGACAGACAGCACAATGGTCCTGTGTTAATTGCTTCGCCAGCGGGTGGTATGGATATAGAAACGGTTGCTGAAAAGAATCCAGAATTAATAAAAACAGTACCACTTGACATATATTATGGGATCGATGATGATATTGCTAAGGATGTTAGCACCTTCCTGGGCTTCGTGGATCCAGATATTCAAAGAAAGACAATATATGAATTAAAAAATTTATGGAAACTATTTGTAGATATTGACGCTTTGCAAGTTGAAATTAATCCATTGGTTGAAACTACTGACAAGCAAGTTGTAGCTGTTGATGCAAAAATTGCATTCGATGATAATGCTCAATTTCGACAACAGGAATTGTTTGCTTTGGAAGATAACGATGAAAGAGACCCACGAGAAGTAGATGCTTCACGGTTTAACCTGAATTATATTAGTATGGATGGCGATATAGGATGTCTAGGTACGATATAGAATTATATAATGTTTTTCTGTTAAAGAAAGAGCTTTTATATTTTTTCTTTGTTTAATAAAAATTTAGTAAATATTTTTGAAATATGCATATGGCAATAAATAAAATTATTTCTTAGTTTAACATATTTAAAATATAACGTTGCTTATTATGTTTAGTTAATGGTGCTGGATTGGCAATGGCAACTATGGACATAATTAAACTAAATGGTGGATCTCCAGCAAATTTTTTGGATGTTGGTGGAAGTGTTAAAGAAGATCAGGTTTATCAAGCATTTAGAATACTCAGTGAAGGTATGCATACTGACAACTATCAAAGGATCTACTTATTATTATTCAATCGAATGACCAACAAGTCTTGCTAATAAATGCTACTTGTCCACAAAGAAACAGTAAAACTGTTATTTTGGTATTTGCATTGAATCTTATTGAGGTTTACGAAAAGATATCCAACGATAATGTGAATAATGTTTTGTTTCCAAAACATAAGTTACTTAATGTTGCGAATTAAATCATTGTCACATGGTTTTCTAAATTATTTTTTTGTTTTTAGTCGTATTAGAAACAATAGTAGATTGTTCTAGTATGTAGTTTCGATTTTTGTTCATACTTTCCTATATATTATTATTAACAAAAGACTCATACAATGAAACATATAGAAAGTCAAAATATAGTTTATTTACACTTACTCGGATAGTTTAATATTGTGTAATATTTAGTAGGTTAAATAAAATTTAAGGAATTGCTTTGTAATAAAATAAAATAGGAAAGGCATAATTGAAAAATTAAAACAAAAGTTGTGCAAATTTGACTACAAGTTCAAACTTAATTGAAAGTATAAAACGTTTTGAAAGCACACACTTGAAAATTTGGTTTCAAATAACAATAATCCAGTTCTAATAATTGACATTCAACGCCATAATATTCTCAATTTTAACAGTTATTGGTTCTTCAAGATGAGGGAAAACGTTTTAAAATATTTTGAGTTAGTTGAGATGCTTTCCTTTATGCAGAAAAGAGATTTGACAAATATATCAGAATTATAGTTTTTATTGTCTGTGACTGTGGCATAACTGAAGGAAATTGATAGGTTCATTGGCAATACAGTTTCTTTTATCGTACACTTGTCTCATTTTATTTTTTATGCAGATATCTCCTATTCTAATAGGAGCTGTCATGTCTATTGTCGGTTCCCTTACTATCTAGAAAACCTTTTTATTTTGCTTGGTAATATAATAATAAGTTTAGGTAGCTAATTCAAACAAAGTATATCATACAAATTATTTTAATATTTCTAACTAGCATTACGTATCAGTACAATTTATATTTAGTACTTTAGTAAAAATGCATTGTCTACCTAAATTTAAATAATTATTGAGCATAATTTTAATTGCCTTTTCTGATATATGTTTAGATCCAAAAGTAAAAGCCATTCTTGTAAATGTATTTGGTGGTATTGTAAATTGTGCTACAATAGCCAAAGGAATTATTTCAGCATTTCGTAATTTTAAACTTAAAATTCCCCTTGTTGTTCGCTTAGAAGGTAACTACTGTTTTATTTCTATTACACTAACTTTTTTCATTACAATGTTTTTATTTATTTTTACATTGTTTTTAAAAACTAATTCTTCTTAAATTAGGTACAAATGTAAACGAGGCAAAGAAACTTCTTGCGGCAAGTGGTTTACCAATTATTACAGCCAATGACTTGGACGAAGCAGCAAAAAAAGCAGTTCATTCTGTAAAACTTTAAATTTGTTTATCTCTTTTTTGATATTATTTTTCTCTTACTAAGACTGGGAATACAAAAGTGTAATGAAAAAATACTACAAGTAAAGAGAAGTTACCAAGTTTTTATGTATATTGAAGATATTAGATTTTTTAATTCTTTTTCAAATGCAATCTTATTTTTCCAGATTTATTACTTTGAATAGTTTTTGTTTTACTTTTTAATAGGAAAAAATTAATTAAGGTAATGCTTTCAATCTGTTATTATTGATTTTTATTAAAATCGATTATACGGTAACGGTAGTTTGTTACGATTTCGGTGGATAAATACTAAATACTTGTCAATCTGAAATTGTATTGTTCTACTAAGCTTAGCTGATAGAACTAGCGCACACGATCAGACAAGAAGTAAGAGTATAAGAGTTCTTCATGTTTTCTTCTGTGTTTGTATACAGTAATTCTTCAATCGGTGTCCAACAGTCGTGTTCTGTACGGACGGCGATGGTGTAGTACACTATTTGCGCCGAGACTTCAATCAAAAAGCCGAACATAGAGAAAGACAGAATGAAAAATGGATCGCGTGGCCGAAGCGTGTCGTCGTCGCCGGCACAGTATAAAGGCCCGCGAGTTCTCACAATGTAATGGCTAGACTTCGGATCTTTATGCAAAATAAAAAATGTTTGCACTGATTCCAAGACACAGGAGCCAAATAACAAATTCATTCTTCTTTTAATTATCTTATTAAGGTGAAACTAATACACTGGTGGCCTCTTAAATCTTTTTAATACCTCCACTGTATTAAATTGTACGTACCCATTTTTGTCATAAATGCATAAAATCCGCAGTCTAATAATGGCAATGATAAAATTGTTTATTTTTCATTATTTTTTTATGGAACTTTCACTACCTTACTTCTGGCATTTTTCTGATTAAAATGACACCAAACACGTTTAGTGTAATTGTGGCATTATTAAAAGATGAAGCTTTTTAAATACAAAAAACGTATACTATTTATTTAGAGAGGAAGAGCACTTATCTCGATAATTGTGAACCATAAAAGGACCATAAAAGGTCCCACCTCACCAATTTCGATGATTTTTGAATATCCCAATCAACCAGACCTGCCGTAGCAGAAATCGAGGGCAGGTAACGGGCATTATACTGCCCGAACGCAGTGTCGCCAGGTCGAGAAAATCGAGGGGAATACAAGTACACCCTCTCTGATGATCAGTCCAGTCTACGGCACGGGCACCGTGGTCTACGGTCTTAGTGGGGGACGTTGGAGTGTGCGCATGGTGCTGGATTGGGATAGTGAAAGGGGAAAAGGAGGAGAGTAATTGATATCTATTTGGGCATCAACTGGCGACACAGCCCGAACGTCGCTCGAAGCTGCTCAAAGCACACGATGGCTCGATTCTGGCCATGGCAGCTAAGCTCGCGTGGGCTCGTATTCTGCCCAGTGTCGCCAGAGAGGCGCCGGAACGGGCGCCTCTTACTCTCCTCCTTTTCCCCTTCCACTATCCCATTCCAGCACCATGCGCACACTCCAACGTCCCCCACTAAGGCGTAGATCACGGTGCCCGTGCCGTAGACTGGTCTGGTCATCAGAGAGGGGGACCTGTATTCCCCTCGATTTTCTCGATCTGGCGACACTGATTCTGCCCTCGGCACCAGCCCCACACAAGCTGCTGCCCTCGCACAGTGTGTCGAGTACATGGGCTTTCGGGAAAAAAGTCATAACTTTTAAACTATGCAATTTTCGAGTAAAGTACCTCATACTTTTTGAAATAAAATGTAAAGACGAATCGATTGGTATATTGCGCGTGCGCGACGGGCATTTAGTTCAGTCTACGGTCTTAGTGGGGAACGTTGAAGTATGCTCATGGTGGTGGAATGGGTTAGTGGAAGGGGAAAAGGAGGAGAGTAAGAGGCGCCCGTTTCGGCGCGGCGCCTCTCTGGCGACACTGAACGTGTCTCCCATTCACTCTCCCATTTACTCTGTTCCTCAGAGAGGGGGTACTTGTATTCC
Organism: Lasioglossum calceatum; assembly: GCA_963966675.1. Classification (NCBI taxonomy): domain Eukaryota; kingdom Metazoa; phylum Arthropoda; class Insecta; order Hymenoptera; family Halictidae; genus Lasioglossum; species Lasioglossum calceatum. The sequence goes on from OZ016542.1 coordinate 479,126, forward strand.
CCTCAATTTTTCTCAATCTGGCGACACTGGGTCGCACTAATGTGGCGAATGCCCTGTATGACGGCACCCTGTACGTCCTGTATGACCGAGCGGCCAGGATTGTGCCGAGGGCAGAATACGAGCCCACGCGAGCTAAGCTGCTATGGCCAGAATCGAGCATTTTTGGTTACTGGGATGTTGTCAGGGTGAAGATTCTGAACAACTTTTTCCCATACATGTAACCGGCGCGCCGCTCAGCCTTAGTTTTTCAGATATTTTCCAAAAGCTGCAGCTACTACTACATTCAATTTGGCCTACACGTGCACGTCCATGCTGTGCGTATGCGTCAGCATGATGCGACCGCTCGTCAACTGTTTCTACAGATATATCACGCGATCGTCGAACGATCTATATACCGCGTGAACTTTTTAAAACATATGATGATGAAGACTACTCCTAGATTTTTGTATGCGTGGTCGCATTTTTGCGTTGTAGCTGTCATCCAAAATTTGAACTAGTAATGGAAACATCATGCGAATAGAATGAGTTATGGTTAGGTCGCGGAAGAGGCGGATAGGACTGGCCGTTAGGCTGGCCCGACTACACTACGCATACGAAAATCTAGGAGTAGTCTTCATCATCATATGTTTTAAAAAGTTCACGCGGTATATAGATCGTTCGACGATCGCGTGATATATCTGTAGAAACAGTTGACGAGCGGTCGCATCATGCTGACGCATACGCACAGCACGGACATGCACGTATAGGCAAAATCTAATGTGTAATAGCTGCAGTTTTTGGCAAATATCTAAAAAACTAAGGCTGAGTGGCGGTTACATATATAGGAAAAAGTTGTTCAGAATGTTGAGTTTTACAAGATATTTAAATTTTATTAAAATCGGTGAGGTGGGACCCTTTATGCACAATTGTCCTTATCTCTGTCATATTCACTCCTGACAAGGTCTATTAACCGACTCTAAAGCAACACAGCGCTCTTGAATACGGGCTTCTTTTGAAGTTCAAAATTTGTCAGGTTGTGCAAATCTGACACATGAACACTGTTGGCCATCGTCGGAATGTCGCCGAGACTCGCCCCCTCGGAAGTCTTGAGAAACACCAGTGGAATTGTACGGAATGCCAAGGCTCTCAGGCTCATAACAGATAGTATAACGTACCGCAAATATGATCAATACGTCACATCGCGTTCTTTAAGAAAAACACAACTTTATGCAACCTCCTTCTGGCAATCATTCACTAATGCTTGGATGTAGCCACTTGCCGTATCGATGCTGATAACCGACTAACAGCTAAATATTTGATTGTTGGACACGTCTGTCCACATTCTAATTGTAAGTTTAAATTGATTGGTCAGAACAACTTCACCATGATTTCGTAATTCAATTAAGTCGATGATATGTGGTCAGATTTACCATTATCTTTTCTTATCGTCCTCCAACACTTCTACTCTATTTGGGGTTCTTTGATTTGTTCAGACTTTGGATTCTTCGCTTTTTCAATTTATGCTTCTTTCACTTTTTCGGACTTCTCAGTCGATCCCACGTTCTCACTCTTATTTGCTCGCGGTTAACGGACCTCGTAGGGAGTTAGGGAGTCGACGTGATAAATAAGTGTTCTTCCTCTCTAAATAAAGAATATACGTTTTTTTATAACAAAGCCTTATCCATTTAATAGTGTCACTATTACGTAGTTGCGATCTCGATTAAATTTAAATATATTAATTACAATACTTTTATAAATAGTATATTTTACATATATAATACTAACTACGATAAAATACAATCTAAATGAAAAAATTGCAACATTTTATTATATTTTGTAATATATATATATATATATATATATATATATATATATATATATAGAAGCATTAATTAACACTTTCGAGACGGTTGTTGCTACTTGGCAACGCTTATAAAAGCACTCCGCATCAAAGCCGAGCTCGGAAACTGGAGAGATTAAAACAAGTGCCGCAACATTAATCGACAACGATTATGAAAACTTTGTTTAAGATCTTTATCTCGAGGTTCAGTTCACGCTGTCTAAGCCGTCCTGAACGTGTTGAACATACTTTTATGATTACTGAACGTCTAGATTTTAAGTGTTACTCATATAATTTGTGTTCCATTGGATATGTGTATACTGTTAGATACTTTAATTTAATTTTATAAATCAACTCGGACTGATAGCTTATTATTATACCTTTTTAATAAATGTTATTTGTATACAAAAAGGGAATAAAAACAGTTTTGTATGTGCACGTTGTATTTCTGGAATTTATGTTGTAACGGTTCTAGTTCCCGGTGGTGTGCGATATCTCTACGCGATGGTATCCCCTCGGTGCTAGACAGCTCGACGGACCAGCAATTTTCAATTTTGAGCCGCCTCCGAAAACATTATATTGTATTTAATATGGTATTTAATCAATTTTATTTTAATCAATTTTATTTTAATTAATTTTATTAACAGTTGGTGAGTATTCCTACAAATCAAAAGGAAATTATTTCATACTTTTTAGTGCATTTTTGTTTTATATTACCAGTTGGTGTGTATTCATATAAATTAAATGGAAATTATTTCATACCTTTAAGTTAATTTTTTTAGTGCGTTTCGAAGTCGGTTTAATTTTTTTTTTCAAATAACATTTTCAAATAACAACAGTTATTTACAAATAACTCTTTTTCGTTTTCACTATAAGCTCCTAACTCATTTCTATGGGTTTGTCAGCTCTAGTCTTACAATTTAATGGAAAAGGTTGACATGTATTTTTAAAACTCTGTAAAATAAACAATTTTTAAGATATCGAAAAATCTTTAGCAAAAATGTTGTCCGCGGCTTTGTTTGGGAGTTATTAACGAAAAACACGGACCAATCAGAGCCCGACCTAGACGCGAGTTGGCACAGTCTGCCAATAGACAGTTGGCGTGGCGCGGCGCGGTGCACAGTGGTTCCAAATCCCCAAAAGCTGGCCAAAACCCCTAAACGTACTTCAATTTCTAAAAAAATTGGTATATTATGGTTTTCGGGTCCGCTGATTACAAATCTGAACTCAAAATTCTAAAAAACAAAATGGCGGATCCAATATGGCGAACGCATAGGTTCAAAAATTGTTAGTTCTGTTCAAAAATTAGTACACTATGGTTTTCGGGTCCGCTGATTACAAATCTGAACTCAAAATTCTAAAAAGCAAAATGGCGGATCCAATATGGCGAACGCATAGGTTAAAAAATTGTTAGTTCTGTTCAAAAATTAGTACACTAGGGTTTTCGGGTCCGCTGATTACAAATCTGAACTAAAAATTCTAAAAAACAAAATGGCGGATCCAATATGGCGAACGCATAGGTTAAAAAATTGTTAGTTCCGTTTAAAAATTGGCATTCCGAGTTGTATGTATTGCGACCACAAAGCACGAGAACCGATTGGGAAAATTCAAAATTGACCAAATCTCGTGCTCGGAAACTCATTTGAGTTGCATACGATAATGCATCACTTGAAAAATTTGTTCGAATATCTGCTGTTTTTCTTCGCTTTGATCTTTCGCTGGAGATTTCAAATTCTAAAGAAGGACGGCCAATGTTGTTCGCATGTTTATCGCTGTCTGCAGGTATGCGGAATGCAACAGAGCCATCATGCCACGTAGCAAACTTTTTGAAAAACTTATATTCCGTTCTCCTTACACTTTGCCATTTTGTCCTAATTTTAGAAATTAAAATCCCTAATGCGGCCTTTGTATCATGATTTATATCCATTAAACTCCCATGCTGTTTAAATATCTGATTCTGAAGGTGTTCAGATATTGTATTAATATCACTATTCAAATAACATTTAGTTAATTGAAAAATTTGTTTCCTTGTCAATCGGATTTCGCTATCACGAGACCCTGAAAGTAAATAATAGAAACTAATATTTGAAACATTTTGTCTAAGACTTAATTAAAAAGTTAATTAATTACTTCTACGAATTAAATTACTTATTGTTAGACCTGTCTGTCCCTTGAAGGTCGCTTCCTCTCTAGCTCTCTTATTGAAACGTTCCCAGACAACCAGGCCGTCCCAGGCTGAACACGAGCCCGGCGGGCCGAGGGCAGGTAGCGAGACGGGCACTGTGTTGAAGGTCCCTCGAAGCGGCTCAAAGCCCACTGGGCCTAGGTTCTGACCAGGGACTATCCGCGCGGGAGGGCTCGTAACTTGGACCATGGCCGAATTTTGGCCGAACCAGCCCTCGGCCGAATTTTGGCCGAATTTTGGCCGATTTCGGGCCGCTGTAAGATGGCAGCACGGTGGCGCGAATGCCGTTGTAAGATGGCAGCACGGTGGCGCGAGTGCCGTTAGAGCCTGTTCAGACACGGCGATTTGAACCGTGCAGATCTTATTTGATTAGCTTTTATGTACCCGTTCGCAGGCATCCGCGCGGTCGAACAATCAAAAACAAAAATTGAATGTTACTTCTTCCCTCTGAACCCCTTGCCGTACCATTTTAATTCTCGGGAATCCCGAAAATTCTCGGCATATAGAATAATACAATATTTGGGGTTCTCAAAAGTGGCATCGTTATTATTGAACATTTCAGCAATCCGTATGAAAGGAATATTCCTGCAACGCAAGCACGTAGCAAACGATTATTTTCTACAGCAAGAAATGTTGTAATAGCTACTCGAACTAAATTACTGTCCGAAAATGTTGAAAAACTTGTTTTTCTACACGAAAATTTAAAATAGAATGTTTTATACCCACTATTTTTATAATATGCTGTTTTTATTCTACTCTCTACCTGTTACAATTAATTTTATAATTTTTAGTTTATTATTATCTTTTCAATCTTTTTTACCATGTTTTTATTAGCTCGCTTTCTTGTCTGTCTGTTTGTTTGTCTGTCAATTTTGCAATTGATTTTAAACTAACTTCTCGATGACCTAGAGACTTGAAATTTTAAGCTCAGAATTGGATGACAATGCAATATTTAAAAAAATTTTTTAAGAAAGCCTATGCGTTTATTATAATTTTAACTCTATCTTAAAATTATACACAAGTCATTTAGTCAAGTATACACAATATAAATGCGTTCCGTTGTAAAACCCTCCGCGCGAAGGAACAAGCGAGACAACAGGCGAGGCCCTTCCAGATGTATACCTCCCAACTATGTGATTTTTAGCCAGCCGAAGGAAGCACGTATTTGGACCTTTTATACTTCTATACCGCACGTCTCGCTCCCCGTGACGGCCCAAGTGCTCAGGCCCGTACCGCATGAAATGCGCGTGGCGCATTAGGGCGACACCGGTATCGATAGGTTTCCACATTACCACGGAGGTACTATCGTCAATAGGTTTTTTTCCGTGGTTTCCCCTGTAGGCCTATTCCACTATCTCGTATGATAATTTCGGAAGAAAAGTATGAAAAATAAACTAGTAAGATTAGTTTGAAAAATAGTTTTGAATTCCATTGCCAAAATTTTATTCAGTCATTCAGAAAAACTTCTTCGTGGACGTTTAAAAACGTACTTGTGGTATATCAGATATATCGAATGAAAGATTAGACGTCGCTGCTCGCATCGCAGACGATAGAGAAGCATCATTCAACCGGGTGCGCTTTTCCGATTTAATACACCGAAATTATCATACGACATAGTGGAATAGGCCTACAGGGGAAACCACGGAAAAAGAACGCATTGACGATAGTACCTCCATGGTAATGTGGAAACGTATCGATACCGGTGTCGCCCTAATGCGCCACGCGCATTTCATGCGGTACGGGCCTGAGCACGTGGGCCGCCACGGGGAGCGAGACGTGCGGGAGGCGCAGGCTCGAAATCGGGCCGAACAAGCAACCGTTGCCGACCACTGTTCTATACCGTTAGCAAAGTCAAGGGCTGATGTCGAGGCGACCCTTAAGGGTACCGGTTCTGGCCGAGCGAGAGTGTGGTGGCGCACTCACACACCGCTAGACAACTGTATACGTATACGAGAATTGCAAGGGTTCGTCTGTTTGCAAATCCCGCCTCTCTAATGCACATTTGGGGCCCCTACGTGGTCACAATCGCTAGATAAAAGACCAACCAATTGCGCTTGCTGTCGAAAATGGCATGCTTTTGCGTTTTGGAAGCGTAATTTTCATTATTCGGCAGCATGTAGCGGAAAGGCGAGAGCATCGAGCGGCGCGACAGTGCTGCCACTGTCGAGACACATACATTTTCTTAAATATCGAGAAATTTAGGGTTCTTATAGAAAAAGTAGACACCAAGCGCAATTGCTGGGACACATACAATGTCAATGCAACGATTATTATGTTAAACTATACGTGTTTAAACACACAGTTTGCAAACAGACGAAATTTATCCCTAAACGGGGGGTAGAGTAACAAGTATAGTTCCGGAATTTTTCACTACGAGCGCTGGTACCTGTTTCCGATCATTCAGTCACTATATCGGTAAAACAGAGGACGAGAAAAAACATATTACCGGTCAGTTAGGCTTCATCCGTAAACGTGACGTCACTATACGGCTCACGATGATGCTGCGTCGGTGTGCTCGAGTGAGAGTGTGTGACACACACTCACCCCTCGGGCAGCGTGTACGTGTCCCTAGGCGGATCGCAAGGGTTCGGGAAATGACAAACCATTTCTCTATAATGCACATTTGGAACCCCTACGTAGTCTCAATCGCTAGATAAAAGATCAATCTATTGCGCTTGCTCCTCAAGGTGGTTGACTTTTACGTTTTCGAAGCGTAATTTTCATTATTCGGTAGCAAGATGTCTGTTCGGGAGGCTCTTGCAAGCAGGCTTGATTAGCCGATTACAAGGGTTCGTCTGTTTTCAAACCACGTCTCGTTAATGCACATTTGGAACCCCCACGTGGTCTCAATCGCTAGATAAAAGATCAATCTATTGCGCTTGCACCCCAAGGTGGTCGACTTTTACGTTTTGGAAGCGTAATTTTCATTATTCGGCAGCAAGGTGTCTGTTCGGGAGGCTCTGCAAGCAGGCTTGACTAGCCGCACCGCAAGGTGCACTCACACAGTCACCGCTCGGGCAGCGTGTACGTGTGTCTAGGCGGATCGCAAGGGTTCGGGAAATGACAAACCATTTCTCGTCTTTCGCCGCATCCTGCACTAGGTATACTATATCTATACCATGCCATACCTGCCTGTACCTGCTATAGCATAGAGCACTATTGTCGTCACGGGGAGCGAGACGCGCGGGAGGCACGAATACTGGTTGAACAATAGCCGGTGTTGCCGATCACTGCTTCAAACCATTTCTCGTCCTCCGCCGCATCTTCCGCCGTATCTTCCGCCGCATTATAAATTATTGTTATTATTCTATAGATTATAAAAATTGAAACAATTATTTTAACAATATATTATTAGGTTGGAACGAAAGTTCGTAGCGTTTTTAAATAAAAATTAAAAGATGAAATTAAGATATTTATTCATAGCTTCATTGAATAACACATACATTATAAAAGTTTTATTGATTTATTAATAGTATATTTAAATATATATATAGTTTGTACGCGCGCCGGGGAATAGCAGGAGAACGCAAAGTGCACATTTCATAATTTATAATTTATTATAAAATTTATTTATTATAATTTATTGTAAAAGTAAAAATTATACGGGCCGCCTCCTCGACCTTCGTCGCGCCGCGCCGCACAGTGGGAACATTGGACCAAACTCGATTCAAAATCAAAGAACATTCGATAGAAATGAGGTAGAGCGATGAAATTTTTAAAAAATTAAAGCTCAAACTTTGCAGAATATGGGAAAATAGTGAGATTATGGTACGAACGTTTATTGATATTGAAAACATTCGTTAAACTTGTAGAATTTCAAGAAAATGTGGTTTCTCCGTTACTACGTTACTTACTAAAACATAAGGTGTCACCAGTAGATAAAAAATTCATTGATGAGAAGTAAGTTAAAATGATGAAATACTTACCATACTCCCTGTGTAAATGAAAATATAATTATGAAAAATAGATATCTAATTTAAATTACATTATAGTCACACATAGATCTACGGGAAATGATATATAGCATGTTAACAAAAAATTTTTTCCGCGCATAGTAACGGAGAAACCATATTTTCTTGAAATTCTACAAGTGTAACGAATGTTTTCAAGGTCAATAAACGTTCGTACCATAATCTCACTATTTTCCCATATTCTGCAAAGTTTCAGCTTTAATTTAAAAAAAATTTAATCGCTCTACCTCATTTCTATCGAAAGTTCTTTGATTTTGAATCGAGTTTGGTCCAATGTTCCCACTGTGCGTGCGCGGAGCGGCGAAGGCCGAGGAAGCGGCCCGTATAATTTTTACTTTTACAATAAATTATAATAAATTATATAATAAATACCTTATATAATAAATTATAAATTATAAAATGTGCACTTTGCGTTCCCCTGCTATTCCCCGGCGGGCGTACAAACTCTATAAGTATATATTTAAATATACTCTTAATAAATCAATCAATTTTTATAATGTATGTGTAGGAATATTTTAGGAACTCCTACACCTTGAGTGTGGCTTATCGGGTAAAATAATTTGACTCTAATATTTCTAATACTTGCACTTTATTAGCTCTTCACAGCTCAGCTCTCGCAACTCGCAACTCGCAACTTCACTCTCTTTCGACTTTCACACTTCTGATCTGTCAGCCCTTGCGTTCGTTCCTGTTGGTTTTGGGAAGCAAGGTATTTATTTAGAGAGAATAAAAGAACAGATATTTATTTAGAACGATATTTGACCGATGTTTCCTGTACTAAGGCTAGGCTTAGACTGACTGACTTCGGCAGCTCGTCGATACGTTTGAAAACGAGAAACATTTGAATGGGACACGTCGGCGGACCAAAAGACGCGCGGCTCTGTCTTTGATTCGATACCTAGAGGTACCGCGAGATACAATGTTGCGAGATGCATATACAATAGTTCCTGAAACCGTATTATATATATATACATATATATAATTTCTGTACATATATCTATAGTTCCTTTTATTGAATTTCATTCTTCTCTCTCGCACTCTCATTCTCTCTCTATCAGTCTCGCATCCATTCGGAAAAGCTCACGTACGCCCTGCGTTTGGCACCCCTAGCCACTTGACGCTTGCCGCGAAGACCCAAACACTCTTCTTTCACACCTCGGCCTAATTGGCGCAAACAGACCTCCTTTCATGCAGGACCCAAACACGTTGGCGCCACGATGTCGCATCCACAGTCACTCTAAACATTTACACCCCTACATACATATGTGTTATTCAATGAACCTATGAATAAATATCTTAATTTCATCTTTGAATTTTTATTTAAAAACGCTACGAACTTCCGTTCCAACCTAATAATTTATTGTTGAATTAATTGCTTCAATTTTTATAATATGCAGGATAATCATAATAACTTAATGAAGAGTTTCAGCGACGCTACAGCGTCTCTTACTGTAACACTGAAGGTCCCAATAATAATAACTTATAATGCGGCGGATGCACAGTGGGACGAATGGCCGTTTTAGGTGGAAAAAAGTCATGTCAGAAAATAGATATAACATTCATATATACTTCTTTGGGAATGTTCACCGACCCTAATTATACCCATAATAATTCATTTAAAAGCGATATAAGCATAGAAATTAATACGTGAAAACTTCAAACCGTAATACATACGGCGAAATCGTACGTTTATATTCGCCACAAAGAAAATTGTGTCAGAGCAATAAATAAGAATCTTTAAGCTTCTATGCACGATTTTCCGTATAAATATAAATAAATGTTTACATTAATGTTCACAAAGTACGTTAGTAAAGTCCTTTACAAAAATTTTTAGACATTGTTTAGGTACCAGTTTTCTACGTCATTTAGTTTACTTTAATAGAGCAGAACTAGCAGGTCTGGGTGGATCCGGTCTTGAAACTTTTTTTGTTTATAAGTTCAAACTATACTAAAGGGATTCCAACAAAAAAAATCTGCGGAATGCTACAACTTTTTACATTTCTGTATCACCGTGCGTACGGTGCATACGGTGCATACGGTGCGCCGCGGTAGTGGACTGGATGGGCATGCTAGGCGGGAAATCGTCATATAAACACACGGAGAGATAACTCACACCTCCAACTCAGAAATGTTTATTTCTTCTAAGAGTCACAGAAGAAATTCATTTAGTGCCTTCAGAGACGTGAAGCTGAAAGTATCACTTCGTTAGACTGCAGCGAGCGAAATTCTTTTCTTCTGCAAGCTTGCTTAGAAAACTTACCTTTAGTTTTAATCAGTAATTTTTCATCATACATTTTTTCTAATTGCCATGGAGAATGTCACTACCCGTAAGTACCTATTTCATCATATATAAGTTATTTAAATAATGTTTTTTGTAAAGATTTTGATGGCTTTACAAATACCATTTTTGTATGCCATGTAACCCACTTGAAAATTGAATAACTAAAAAATTCGGAAAGATCTTGCCATAAAATTTGCATAGAAGTTACTTTAGACTGTTTAAAATAAATTCTCACAGAAATTACCTGCTGATATCTTCTACATAGATGGCATTTTACTTTTTAGATTCAACTTGTTATATTTTTTTGTAGTTATATTGTTATATTTAGATTTTATTGTCATACTTATTTAATATTACTGTTACATTTTTTATTTATTATTTAATATTATTATTGCATTTTTATTTTTTTTATATTTGTTTATGTACTTTATAAAAATTTTACTCAGAAATTTTCTCCAAAATTTTTTTTACCATTAAAAAATTACCATAAACTTAAAGATTGAGATCTCCTCTTTACAACGACACCACGTACGTTAACATCACTAGCCGCATCTGATGCGTAGGATTTTTTTCCACCGAGAATAGCCATTTGTCCCACTGTGGGATGATACGGCGGAGGATGCGGCGAAGAACGAGAAATGGTTTGGAGCATCTCGAATCCTTGCGATCCGCCTAGACACACGTACACGCTGCCCGAGCGGTGACTGTGTGAGTGCACCTTGCGGCACGGCTAGTCAAGCCTGCTTGCAGAACCTCCCGAAAAGACATCTTGCTGCCGAATAATGAAAATTACGCTTCGAAAACGTAAAAGTCGACCACCTTGGGGTGCAAGCGCAATAGCTTGATCTTTTATCTAGCGATTGAGACCACGTAGGGGCCCCAAATGTGCATTAGAGAGGCGGGATTCGAAAACAGACGAACCCTTGCAATCCGTTTAGGCACACGTACACGCTGCCCGAGTGGTGAGTGTGTGCCACACTCAGCGTCGAGTACACCCACACTGTGTGACGTCACGCTTGCTCCTGACTTACCGGCAACATTTACTGATGCAGCGACTCTAGAAAATGTACCCAGCTCCCCTACTGGACAGAAATGTTATTACTTAGCTTCTTCTAGCGGCCGCTCGTTCGTTTCTGGCATGACCATCGAAAAGTTGTCAAGGTCAAATACGAACCGCTACCCTTAAGGGGGCCGATCCAACTCGAGCGAGAGTGTGGTGGCACACTCACACACCGCTAGATACTGTATACGTACACGAGGATTACAAGGGTCCGGCATTGGCCTAATCGCGTCTCGCTAATGCACATTTGGGACCCCTACGTAGTCACAATCGCTAGATAAAAGATCAATCTAGTCCGGATAGTGTCTCATATGGCCTGTTTTTGCGTTTTTTAGATATAATTTTCATTATTCGGCAGCATGTAGCGGAGCGGCGAGAAGCATTGGGTGGCGCGACAGTGCTGCCACAGTCAAGCCACATACATTTTCTTAAATATCGAGAGATTTAGGGTTTTTATAGAAACAGCAGACACCATTCGCACTAGCTGGGACATACACAATGGCAATGCAACGTTTATTATGATAAACCATTATTGTTTAAACACACAGTTAGACCAATGCCGAAATGCACCCCCAAATGGAAGGCATGTGTGAAAGTATAGTTCCGGAAATTTTCCCTACGAGCGCTCATGTCTGTTACTGATCATTCGGTCACTGTATCGGTAAAACAGAGGACCAGAAAAAGCGTATTGCCGGTAAGTTAGGCTTCATACGCAAACGTGACGTCACTATACGGCTGACGTGATGCTGCGTCGGTGTGCTCGAGGGAGAGTGTGTGGTACACACTACCGCTCCGGCAGCGTGTACGTGTGCCTAGGCGGATCGCAAGGCTTCAGTAATGGCCTAACCATTGCTCGACAATGCACATTTGGAACTCCTACGTAGTCACAATCGATAGATAAAAGATCAATCTAGTGCGGATGGTGTCTAAAATGGCCCACTTTTCCGATTTCCAGGCGTAATTTTCATTATTCGGCAGCAAGATGTCTGTCAGGGGGCTCCGCAAGCAGGCTTGGCGAGCAGCGCGGCGCCTTCGCACACAAACACGCTCGGGCAGCGCAAGCAGGACAGCTTACAGAGCCTCCCGAACAGACATCTTGCTGCCGAATAATGCAAATTACGCCTCGAAAACGCAAAAGTGGGCCATTTTAGACACCATCCGCACTAGATTGATCATTTATCTATCGATTGTGACTACGTAGGAGTTCCAAATGTGCATTATAGAGAAATGGTTAGATCATTACCGAAGCCTTGCGATCCGCCTAGGGCCTAGGCACACGTACGCGCTGCCCGAGCGTGTTTGTGTGCGAAGGCGCCGCGCGGCTCGTCAAGCCTGCTTGCAGAGCCCCCTGACAGACATCTTGCTGTCGAATAATGAAAATTACGCCTCGAAAACGGAAAAGTGGGCCATTTTAGACACCATCCGCACTAGATTGATCTTTTATCTATCGATTGTGACTACGTAGGAGTTCCAAATGTGCATTATAGAGAAATGGTTAGACCATTACCGAAGCCTTGCGATCCGCCTAGGGCCTAGTCACACGCACGCGCTGCCGGAGCGTGTTTGTGTGCGGAGGCGCATTTACTGATGCAGTGACTGCTGTCACCGCCGAGATGGTATCCCTTTGGCGCTGCTGTCCTTCTCGACATTCAACTGTAGAAATTTTACCCAGCTCCTCTACTGGACGGAGCTCAAACTAATTTCGAGGTCAAATCTGGATCGGGTCCCGCTACATGCTGCCGAATAATGAAAATTATACCTGAAAAACGCAATACAGGCCGTATGAAACACCATCCGGACTAGATTGATCTTTTATCTAGCGATTGTGACTACGTATTGGTCCCAAATGTGCATTAGCGAGACGCGATTAGGCCAATGCCGGACCCTTGCAATCCTCGTGTACGTATACAGTATCTAGCGGTGTGTGAGTGTGCCACCACACTCTCGCTCGAGTTGGATCGGCCCCCTTAAGATCGGAAGGATTTATGGTAGGAACTGGGCGTACGTGACGTTCTGAATAGGGACCCATGAGAATAAACAGAACTGTCCTCGGGCGATGGCGGGTGGGCACTTTGGGAAATCCAGCTATCTGAGCCCAGAACACAATAGTAGTACAATAAACACGGCCGGACAACCCCACGGCCAGCCAGGTATCTCGGCATGAAACCGCTAACAAGCGAATGCTAAACTTGTTTATTTTTCGTAATCTTCTCGCGAAAGTGACACGAGCCAGTTCGTGGCGTTCTTCCGAATAAGAAAAGACTAAACTCGATAGAATTCGGACTGTGTCTAGTAGTTTTACTCGTGAAAGTATCTTCGAAATTTGTATTTGGATACAATTTTTGCCCATCCTCCGTGCTAGGGCGACGAAGCGACGAGGGGCCTCGGGCCCGGCCGTGTTTATTGCACCACTTGGCCAAGGCTCTCGAGGCCTTCGTCACTTCGTCGCCCTAGCCAGCAGAGAAGAGCAGAAATTGTATTTAAATACAAATTTCGAATATACTTTCACGAACAAAACTACTAGACACAGTTCTAATTCTATCGGGTTTAGTCTTTTCTTAATCGGAAGAACGCCCCGGACCCTCCTAGCATCGCTCCGTGAAAGAATTATGTGATATTTCATATAATAACCAAGTTCAGCAACTGCATTTTTAGCGATTTTACAACGATATACCGGGCTGGCCGTCGGGTTACCCGTGTTCATTCAAGCCTCGAGCTGGCCAAAAGGATCTTGAAGGATCCAAAAGGATCTTTGAATTAGATACAGATACTATTTACAAATGTATCCGTTGCTTCGAATCCTTCTGCTGCGGATAGAAAAGTATCTGATTAAATTTCGAATATAAAATACTTTTGTATCTAAATCCTCGAGTAACTAATTAGAAATTTTGTATGTATTATTCGTGATCCGAAAGTATCTAATTACATATTTTGCCCAACTCTCCGGCGGAGAGTTTAAAATGTATGCAAAAAACAAACAGACAAACAAGAAAGCGAGCTAATAAAAACGTGGTAGAAATCAACAACAATGGAAGTATACAGTAAAGCTTGATTCGGTCTGACGATCGCGCGCCGATTACCGAGCAGAACCGCTAGTAAATAATCGTAAGATCAAACGAGCCCGCCGAAGGCGGGCGAAGTTTGATCAAGATTATATGAAATGTCTCGTTCGAAGATGATATAATTGTAGTCATGCTTGTCATGCTTCACATCACAACGTTCAACGCATATTGAATTTGAATTTGGCGCTCTTCCATCGCCTACTTGTCCCTACTTATTTCTCTATTCTCATATTGTTTTGTGTAACGAGCAAGGGATTATCAATGAATTATCACGAGTATTTTTGAAGATGATAGTGGGAATAGTGTCGATTCTGGATATACTTTAAATAGTTTCTATATATATACGTGTATACTTTTTTTTTTTTTTTTTTTTGCAAGGGGGATTAAAAGTTGGGAGGGATACTATCATCTTCGAACGAGACATTTCATATAATCTTGATCAAACTTCGCCCGCCTTCGGCGGGCTCGTTTGATCTTACGATTATATTATATGTCTCGTTCTCAATGATATAATTGTAGATTTTTAGAGTATGAGTGATAATTCCTTATTTTAATTATTTGTATGTTCTTTAATTTATTATATGTAACATTTTTATATTTTAAGAATTGCACGCGCAAACTGGTCATTGGGGGTTTGAATCGGTTTGTTATAAAACTTAAAAAAGGTTTGAGAACCAGATGCCCAACCTGCACTACGCCTTATGACTGTGATATCTACTCCTTTTTTATGAGCCGCAGATACAGCTGCGTGTCGCGTGCTATAAGCCGTAAATTGGTTGGTATCAATACCAGCTTTACCTAATAGTGATTTAATCCAATGACCAATAGTTTGTGATGATACCGTGCCAAAAGGTTTCATCGTTGCAATAAATAATTTTTTGGTATCACTACTTCTTAATACCTTAGTATAATCTATATAGTCTAAGATTGCCGATGCTACACATAAACCTGGTTTCTCTTTAAAAAATGGTAATACTAAAACAGGTTGAAAAGCTCCGGGTTTTGATGTTTTAATCAGTTCTGTAATTTTGATACTTATTCCTGAATTGTTTATTTCTATATTATCTATATTTATTAACGCTAGAGTTTGCAGTCTTTGAGCTGTTGTCAAAACTAATAAAGTTGCCACTTTTTCGACAGCGTCCTTTAATTTCAATTGTTTAAGTGGATGTAGTTTTTCAATGTAATTAAGCACCGGGGTAACATCCCATGTAGTAGCATATTTTGGTTTGATTGGTCTCCGTTTAAATACTCCTTTTAAAAAACGATGAATTAACCCATCATTATTAATATCATATCCAGAAATTAAGGATATTGTAGAACGAGTGGTATTTAATGTACTATAACTTGCACCGTCTTTAAAAAGAATATTTAGAAAAGTGATAATATCTATCGTTTTTGCACTAAACATATTTAAATTTCTTAAATGAGAAAATTCCCACCAACGTTTTAAACTAGATTCGTATTGTTTTAAAGTCGCTTTTGCGATAGAATCAACCATCAAGTCTATGACTTCTTCTGTTAATCCTTTTCTCGAGAAAGCTGCCCTGATAACCTGCCTACCACCAACGAAAGGTGGGATGCTAACGGATGACTCTCGACTCTGTAAGGAGATATTAATAGTGTGCAATTAGGTTTAAATATAATGGCAGGTTCTATGAGAAGTGATGTAAAAAGAAGATACCACGGTTGCGTGGGCCATGAGGGAATTACGATAGTACCGATTGCTTTATCGTTAATTATTTTTCTTAATGTTCTCAGAATAAGTGCGAAGGGAGGAAAAGCATAAAAATTTTCATTTTTCCATGATATAGTGAAAGCATCTACAGCTTCTGCTTCCAGATCTGGGAATCTAGAGTAAAATCTTTTACATTTCTTATTCAGTCTAGATGCAAATAAATCTATTGTAAAGGAACCAAATTGTTTCTCCACTTGTATAAAAGCTTTTTGAGAAAGTTCCCATTCAGAATCTATATTGACATTACTTTGTGTTCTAATTGGATTCGATCCAATAAGTGCATTTATCTTCCACCACTCAAAATCTTCTAACATAAATTTAGTTATACAAATATTTCCTTCGTAATTCCCTCCATTAAATTTCAATGCTAAATATTTTTGTCTTTCTAAGCGTTTGCAGTGAATAAATCCATAAGCCACAGCCGGACATGCCGCGGTTAAGACACCTAGGAATTTAGAAAACTTTCTAATTTTATATGACCTGCCGATTTTAAACTCATTCACTAGCTCTACTATTTGGTTTTTCTTATTATTCGTTAAATTCAAGGAAAAGTTAACTGAGTCAATAATGAATCCTAGAAATTTACATTTCTGATTAGCAACTAAACAACTCTTTTGATAGATTATGATAATACCTAAATATTCTAATGTTTTAATTGCTTTCTCTACATTTTCTTCACATATATCTTTAGATTTATGGATAAATAAGAAATCATCCAAATATAAAACCATAACTATTCCTTGTAGTCTTAATTTATTAATAACCGGTTTCATTAATTTAGTGAAAACGTATGGGCTAGAGCATAATCCAAAAGGCAGATATACAAATTGAAATATTTTCTTTTTGAATATGAACGTCAGAAATTTTCTGTGACCTTCATAGATGGGGACTATAAAATATGCATCTTTAAGATCTAAAGAATTCATGTAATCCTCTTGTGATAATAGGCTTAATGCGGATCTAATGTCCTCCATTTTAAAATGTGGGGGTCTGATAAATTTATTCAACTCTTTAAGATTAAAAATAAAACGATTTGTACCATCGGGCTTTGGAACAAGAAAATAAGAGGAAATGAATTGTCCATCACATTCATTACATTCCTCTATAGCACCTTTCCGTAAAAGTTCATTAATTTCTCCTTGTATTTTTTCAATTTCTTCAAAAGAATGAACTTTCTCTTTAAAGGCAACTTTTTGAATGGGTGTTTCCACAAATGGAATTTTATAACCTTTAACACAATTTAAAATATACTTATCGGAAGTAAGATATTTCCATCTTTCTATAAAATGACAAAGACGCCCCGCAGGTTTATCTACCCGAGTCATTTCTTGAATGATGATTGGTTCGTCGTCTGAGGTGTCGCCTTGGTTGAATTCTGCGACGTCCTGTATGAGCGTGTCTTGAACCTCATTTGACGACGTCTCTGTTGTTGACCCACCTGCCGGTACCCCGCAGGTGGGAATTTCCAGTTTCCCTGCTCTCGCGTCTTGGGTATATATTTTTGAGGAGGCTTCTCCTTGATATTCGCACAAACCTTTTCAATCTCTTTGACATCTTTGACTTTGTCCTTGAGATTATCGCCATAAAGCCATTCGTCAGAAAGCATTGTGTCCACCAAAGGTTTGACACTTTTATTAAACTGCGGTGTGATAAAAGATTTTCTTGCCACCGACTGTTGATGAAAAACATCAATTAAAATCTGACCAGTATGGCTTAAATAATCCGTAAATATAACTTCATCTAAACCATCTTCTGGAGGTTCTATTAACATAGAGACTGCAGCACCTAAGGCAGCTATGGCCGTGCCCACACAAATCTGTGCTTCCATAAAATGTTGATCTCTCTTTTTTGCAACTTCTGAAAGCAATGGACTTATTTCTAGATTCAATTTAGGGGCTTCAGTGTAGAAGTCCCCTTTTCTATTATAGAGTTCTAGAATTTGCTTTTTATTCTTTTCTGGAAGACCTTCACTTTTCCATTTTAACCAAGTATTCTTTAGCTCTGGATGATATTTAATTTCCTTGAATTTGGAATCATTGGGATCTATTCCCAGTATCTCTAGAACATTACTCTTTGATGTCTCAAGTTCAGAGGATTTTAATAATTCTTCTTCGTCTTCGTCAAAACTCGAATTATTCTCCTTATTTTCTATTAAGGAGCAGAAGAATTATTAAGAAGCACTTGTTGTGCAATTGTGATATTATTGTTCTTGTTGAACTTAATCACAATAACATTCTTTACAAGGTCGTATGGACCGTGACAATCTTTTTGATTGTAAAAGTCGTATGGACTATGGTAATACCGTATGGGTATTACCTTTCAACTTTCGTGTGGAAAGTTGAAAATATCAAGAAAGATAACTTCATCAGTAATTTTACTTACCGATTAAAATATCTTTTGAAGATAGATCTGACGAATTCTGCTCTTTTTGTAAATTTGCTAGAGATTCTACCACTTTTGTTATTGTGATATTATTGTTCTTGTTGAACTTAATCACAATAACATTCTTTACAAGGTCGTATGGACCGTGACAATCTTTTTGATTGTAAAAGTCGTATGGACTATGGTAATACCGTATGGGTATTACCTTTCAACTTTCGTGTGGAAAGCTGAAAAAACCAAGCAAGATAACTAATCAGTGATTTTACTTACTGATTATAATATCTTTTGAAGGTAGATTTGGCGAATTCTGTAAAACTCGTTTTGTAAATTCGCTAGAGACTCTGTCACTTTTGTTAGGTTATCTAACTATTTCTGCAGTTGATCGAATTTTTCGTCAGTTCTGCGCTTAGCATGATAGTCCTCTCGTGAACGAGATCTCGACCGCTTCTTTTTTGTAATCAGGCATTTTTCTAGACAATTACAGCCTTGTTACAATTAATCTTTTGAGCGCTATGCGAAAAAACGTTTTCGATGCTTCGGCACAACGAAACAATATGAGAATAGAGAAATAAGTAGGGACAAGTAGGCGATGGAAGAGCGCCAAATTCAAATTCAATATGCGTTGAACGTTGTGATGTGAAGCATGACAAGCATGACTACAATTATATCATTGAGAACGAGACATATAATATAATACATATTTTCTAACATATGTTTTTTGTTAGTTTCATTTTAGACATTTCGATTGAATTTCAAATTACAGTAATTGTAATTGTAATTGAAATTACGTTTTGTCCAACTCTGGTGTATAGCATGTGAAGAAAACAATCTATCCGGACATGGAATTGAATAAACCACAATTTTCTTGAAATTTTCCAAGTTTAGCACAGATTTCCAAGGCTAAACAACGTTCGCACTATAATCTCTCTGCCTCTCTCTCTCTATTTTTCCCATATACTCTGCAATATTTCTGCTGTGAGTTAGAAGAAAATTCATCGCTTTATCTCATTTTTATCGAAAGTTCTTTGGTTTCTACACAGAATTCATCGGTTTGTCCCACTGTGGGGCGCAGCCCTCATCATTAACCCCTTGCCCGACAATATCGAGTCAGATTCGTACAAAGTTTCTAAATAGAGTCTAATAAATATATGTATGCGATTAATTTCCTTTAAATGGAAATGAAATATTCTATCTTGGTTTTGTTAATGTAGGTACAGCTGTTGGAGAACATGTAGGCATACAATAGATATAAAGCTTTTCCTTTTTTAGTAAATTAAGAATTACCAAAAATGTTTTAATCACGCTGACATCGTTAAACAAAACCCCGAAAAAGCGCCTCGAACGCAATGAATGGCAGGGGTGTGTACCTACTGCGCGCACCTTTCTCAGAAACGCGAAAAGCAGAAGCAACAGTGATGGGATATTCGTGGGCCGTCGACTGCGCTTGCCTGTGTTGGTCCCTGTTCGTTTGCACGCGCGCTACACACAAGCATACCTCTACTCTGTCCGTGTGATACCTGCTCGACTGATTGACGCCGAGAGTTCCTTCGATTTTCACGTTACCGAAGTTTCGGAAGCATGAGGCGGAAAGTCGGAATTTGGAGACGGCGCGTATTTGAATCCCGGCACAGCGCGACGCGGCGCACTACGGGCCAAACCGACGAAATCTGTGTAAAAATCAAAGAACTTTCGATAGAAATGAGATAGAGCGATGAAATTTTTTTTAAATTTAAGCTGAAACTTTGCAAAATATGAAATAATTATGGAGATTGTGGTACGAACGTTTTTTAACCTTGAGAAAATTCGTTAAACTTGCACAATTTCAAGAAAATTGTGGTTTTTTCAATACCACGCGCGGAAAAAATTTTTTTTTAACATACTTCACATCATTTCGTGTAGATTTTTTCACGCTGATTTCAAATCTTGTCTCAAAATTTGTCTACGACCTCAGGATTTTGCAAAACATCGATTTTTGTGAACAAAACTAATGTAATCATTTTTTCGTTGAAATGATTTGGTAACCCTCTAGTTTGAAGGAATATTGTATTCTCATATATAAAACACATAAAAAATAATCATAATGATGTATTTGGACGTTTACTTAACGTATATCACTTGACGAACGATCACTTGACGTATCGCTACGATTGTCGCTGGCGTGATATACGTTAAGTAAACGTCCAAATACTTCATTATGATTATTTTTTATGTGTTTTATATATGAGAATACAATATTCCTTCAAACTAGTGGGTTACCAAATCATTTCAACGAAAAAATGATTACATTAGTTTTGTTCACAAAAATCGATGTTTTGCAAAATCCTGAGGTCGTAGACAACTTTTGAGACAAGACTTGAAATCAGCGTGAAAAAATCTACAGGAAATGATGTGTCGTATGTTAAAAAAAATTTTTTCCCGCGTGTGGTATTGAAAAAACCACACTTTTCTTAAAATTGTGCAAGTTTAACGAACTTTCTCAAGGTTAAAAAACGTTCGTACCAAAATCTTCATAATTATTTCATATTCTGCAAAGTTTCAGCTTTAATTTTAAAAAAATTTCATGGCTCTATCTCATTTCTATCGAAAGTTCTTTGATTTTTACACAGATTTCGTCTCACAGTGTCTCTAAAACTACAATACAAAATATGCATTTTCTCCGAATGTTTGGAGGTTTAAAACATGTTTCCGTAATCCGAAAAATCTGAAAAAAATACACATTAATAATCAGGAGGAGACACAACTAACGTAATAATATAAATGTGGTCAACTGAAGACTTTGATATAATATCGGCAATTTTATGTTTTCCGATTTGTTTAAAAATCGATTTTGCAACCAAAAATTTTGAAAAAAATCTCAGTCGTGTATGCTATTAGGTAGAATATTCACCAATTTTTTCATAATTTCTGTTGAACATGACGTGACTAAAAATCAATTTGGATGGACACTTTTGACCATTATCTTATCCGGCTATACCTTTTAAGAATCAACGAAAACATTATTTACAAAATACAAAATATATTTCTGTTTGCATCATTAAACCTGATTTTAAAAAAAAAACTAGAGGGATATTGTTGCTCGCGAGTGAGTTTATTGTTGCTCGCTCGCTTCGCTCGCTCGCGAATAGGGTTGTTGTTGCTCACTCGCTTCGCGAGTTCGCGGTTCGCGGGTACGACTGCTCTTGCGAGAGGGTTATTGGTACTCATGGCTAGTAGGGTCTACAGCTATTAATGTTTCATATTTGATGTGTGACTCTTGGAGAGTCACACAAAGAACTTCCCGAGTCGTTAGTTGCAGGATATTATTTATTATCATTATTTAGTGTACATTTTAAGAAGATTATACGTTTTCAGGGAAGTTCAATAGTTTTCTACTTATCAAAATGTTTGCTATATGACGTCGCATTAAACCAACATCGTATGCTCGTTGCTCGCTTGGTTCCCTGTAATAGCATAGTAATGTTGCAAAATAAATCGCAAATGTTCCACAATCAAACGCATTGTTTTGATATTGTACTCTGTGAAATATATATTATATTTTTTCTTATATTTATACAGGGCATTCAGATAATCTATTACATCATGGTTCAAATGATTAGCATTAAAACTATCATAAATGTGTACATTTCCGTTATCATCAGATCTTGTGCAAATCCAATGTCCTACTACCTTTTTTCCAATTTCACCAGTGTATATTATCTGAATATTCGTCTCATGTTCTGGGATCTCTTGTAAATTACTCAAAAAAGCTCGAACGTAATCAGTATCTTGAGCAAAGTTGTATATTCCACGCTCGTTTAGATTTCTATTCATAATTTCGTGAAATAAATTAATATGTTTATCTCGTAAATAACAATCAGGTTTTATGACTTCTTTACATGCGGCTGTTTCTAAAGCATAGTTTAATACATCAATCGATGCAGCTGGACAGTCGTTATAAAAAAGTACAAACCTATGTACGTCGAAAAGTTAGTAGTTCAGGAGATATTTCAATTTAAATAATGCTAAAACCCCATTACTATCGTACTAAGACGTTACAATAATAAGTAAACGTTAATGTCTGTCAACGGTGCGTTCTACCGATGAAACGACGTACGTAGTTTGTTGAATAAAAATTTGCAGGTAACAATTCGTTTTGAATAGATTGTATTATCAATGGTTGTAATATAAATTAGTTTACACACTCATTAATATTCTTTGAAAAGGTATTGTCGGCAGTAGCGATGATTAACCCACTCATGCATTGGAATAACTTTCGATTATTCCACGGGGTAAAATTAGCATCAGTTTAAAAAAAAAATTTTTTTTTAATTTAAAAAAAAATTTAAAAAATTTTTTTGTAATTGCGTTTGTTTATTCGATGGAAAATGTCCATCCTCTCGTATAAATTGCATTGTTGAATGAACTTCTTTCGAAAAAAACTAAAAAAACTAAAAAAAATAAAAAACTACTTGACCAAAATGGACCAAAATCTAATCAGCTCTAAGTTACAGCGGGGCACATCGATTGCATCATTCATTATTCTGATCGCGTTGTTACTTTTTCAGAAAACGTTAACGAAAAATTTGATAACATACAAACGGCCATACGCACACACACACACACACACACCCACACCCACACACACACACACACACACACACACACACACACACATACGAACATTTTGCTGAAAATAGTCTAAAATGACTCCAATGACCATGAAACGTGAAGATCTGCTAAAAAATCGATTTTCGATTTTCGGGGTGATTACAATAACTTCCCTATAAAATCGGGAAGTTAATTATCCCAAATTTCTCTTCGATATCTCTTTTAGATCAAAAGTTATAGCAAAATGTGCGCCGCGTCGCGCTGTGCCGGGATTCAAATGCGCGTCGTCTCCAAATTCCGACTTTCCGTCTCATGCTTCCGAAACTTCGGCAACGTGAAAATCGAAGGAACGCGTCGGCGTCTATCAGTCGAGCGGGTAGTTCACACGGACAGAGTAGAGGTACTGAGAGGTACGCTTGTGTGTAGCGCGTGTGCAAGCGAACAGGGACCAACACAGGCAACGCAGTCGACACGGATACGACGATACGTCAGGGAAGGGGAAACCAGCGACTCAGACGAACGGCCCACGGCCCACTGTTTCCGGCATCACTGCAGTCAGAAGCATCTGAGACGCGATCCGCGTGCCCACTCAGGCTTTGCAAACCACCCTCGCGCACGCGCGTCGATTTTCTGCTCGAGTTCTGTTTGAGTTCGTGTCCCGTTCGAGTTTGTGTTCTGTTCGGTAGTGACACCATTATGGATCGCCCTCGCATCAAAAACCCTGTAAGTATACATATGTAGTATGGATTGTTCTCAACAATCACGAAACCAATGAATAAATAGTCTTATGGAGGATCTATTTTTTTATACACTATAATTGTTTTGGATTTGGTCTAACTCCGCGTGAAGACGGAAAGACACCACTTTCGCACCAATTTTTGACGATATTTTTGAATTTATCTCAAAAAATAAGCGTCCAGCGGAAAATCGAACTATACCACGCGATAGAGCAGACTTTTATCTAGAGAAACCACCCTATCAAGTTTGGAACGTCGACGTTTTTTTCGAACCAGAAAGCAAAATATCTTCGTCCGACATGAGTTGCGGCCAGTGGCGCTCTAGACGGTGTACGGCGCAGCGACGGGATACGGAGCGGCGAACGACCATTCTAGTAGTGAGCGCCACTGGCCGCAACTCATGTCGAGCGAAAATATTTTGCTTTCTGGTTCGAAAAAAACGTCGACGTTCGAAACTTGAAAGGGTGGTTGCTCAAGATAAAAGTCTGCTCTATCGCGTCGTATAGTTTGATTTTCCGCTGAACGCTTATTTTTTGAGATAAATGCAAAAATATCGTCAAAAATTGGTGCGAAAGTGGTGTCTTTCCGTCTTCAATGATCGTTTAAACATGTTTAAACAATTATAATGCATTAATATTATATATCACTGTATTCGGGAAAGTACAAGGAATCTGTTGCTGTAAAGATCAATTCAATATCTTTTATATAATAACATCACAATATTTGTTCAAAGTTGAAAAATATGTCTTTTTTTTAAACTCCATTTTCTCAAAAACTGTACGTATGGGAGAAAAATTAAAAACAGATTCGGAATCAGCGCGAAAAACTCTATGAGAATCGCATAGTGGGAATCGAAATACAAAAATAAAGTTGAAATTTGTTGGACAGTATTATTTGAAGTTGTCTAAGAAATTGTAATATCAGACGTATACATATAACAAAAAGTGTGGAAGAGATCTCCTATGATTTCCCGCCTTGTAAATTTTCTTGTGTGATATTCTCTAAGAGCCTGCTCAGACACGGCGGAAACCGCGCTTTTTCGACCGCGCGATTTGTGTTTTTGATTGTTCGATCGCGGGGATGCGTGTGAACGAATGCATAAACGCTAATGTAATAAGATCCACGCGGTTCAAATCGCGCGGTTTCCGCCGTGTCTGAACAGGCTCTAATACTTCGAAAGTCGTTATTCCATGGCCTCCACGGAAAATATTTCGATTGGTAGTGTAGCAGATTTCATTATGTCCGTTGCGTGAATTAATATTTTTTTTTTTGCGGTCCGCAGAGGAGGTAACGGCGTTCGGTGGTGAAAGTGCCGAATACAACAACGTCGTAAGTACATATAACGCATTACACCGATAATATAAGTAAGTGTGTCAAATTTATGAATATGCAAACTGATGTTTATTTTTTTTCAGATTGCAGTTAAGGCATATTTCAACGATGCCCTTTCGGCGGAAATTATAAACGGGTATACGTTGGCGGGAACCAGGGGGTACGCAGGATTAAACAAGACGAAAATCCTGGAGGCCATGTATGGTAACAGAGAGGATATGAGAGTGCTCACGCCCGGGTTTTCGATGCAACCGGTATAGTGCTGCCCCCACACAAAATCCTAGCCTGGATCAGATCCTATACCAATAGTAGAGCGGATTTCCCCCTCCCACTCTTAGCCTGGATCAGATCCTACACCGATAGTAGAGCGGACGCTTAGCCTGGATCAGATCCTACACCGATAGTAGAGCGGACGCTTAGCCTGGATCAGATCCTACACCAATAGTAGAGCGGACGCTTAGCCTGGATCAGATCCTACACCGATAGTAGAGCGGATTTCCCCCTTCCATGCCAGAGAGGATCAGATCTCAAGAGAAGTTAATAGTTTTAAAAAAACAATCTGTCTCTCCCTCTCTCTATCTACTTCTAGATTTAATATACATACAACTTAGAGAAAAGTTCCCGAGAGTTAAAACACATTTTACTCTCAAATTAATTTATATTTCGCGTGGTTTTCTGCAAAACTTAGCATAAAAATATAAATTAATTTAATATTCTGCATAGGATAGATTATACTCTATTTGTATGACATAATTCAAACCGTTTAATCAATTTGATTGCTAGTAATTACGCTAATCGTGAATGTAGTTGAATTACACTGTAATTGAAATTTAATGTATTTGGAGTACAATGTAATTAAAATAGAATGTAAAGGAATTATTCAGAAC
Source organism: Lasioglossum calceatum (assembly GCA_963966675.1). Taxonomy (NCBI): domain Eukaryota; kingdom Metazoa; phylum Arthropoda; class Insecta; order Hymenoptera; family Halictidae; genus Lasioglossum; species Lasioglossum calceatum. The sequence continues at coordinate 505,167 of OZ016542.1, forward strand.
CAGACTTCGAAAACTGTTTAATATCGATTTCGGTTCCTAAAACAGTTACGAAGAACTTTTATTTCGACAAACTATTTTACGAAGAATCAAAAGGGTTTTTCAGGATAAACATGGTCCAGTGACTCTCACGACAATTTTTATGGATATCGTGTGCAGACACCAATGCTTTTAGGTTAAAAGAAACGGAAATACTCGAACTTACATCGTGCATTTCATATATTTGTTTACAATTGTGAGCAAATTATGAACTCTAGAAAAAAAGTTTATTTTTTTAGGGGTGGGGGTTGCAAGCAATAGAAGCTGCTGTGTCAAAGAACGACGATGTTCCGGATAAGTTGTTTCCATTATCTATTCCTCATTCGTTTTGCTACTTCGTATTTTGAATAATATAAACAGTATTATAAACAGTAGTGATGGCCACAGTATTGCCATATAGTAATCTCAGAATCACGATTACGGTCGTGATTTCGTAATCTAGAGTGAATTTGCTCATTGTCATTCTAATTCTTCATATATCATACAAGATATTCTTAACAACGATTGAAACATCTTCGATCGGACTGTTGATAACAGAGTTAACAGAGCGACACTACTGATCACGATTCGTGGTTCACCCTGTAGAAAGGATGTTAGACATATACAAATGTTTATTCTCTATATTGTACTAACTTATTAAAATAAAGCATACAAATAACAATCGTATTGGGTCATTCCGTGCCAAATCGATCACTTTTTGAAGTCACCATCGTCGATTTTGTTCTAAATGAAATACACCTGTCCCTCAATTTACGCGAATATCCGTTCCACGTGGATTTGATTTACGCGAATAAAAAATCGTGTAAATTGAATCTGTATACTTGATAAGGTTCCAGAGGCCACACTACTCTCCTAATGTTTTCCTTCCTTTCCGCGTAAAAGGTAAAAGTTCGCGTAAATTGAGGTTTTGGCGCGTAAAACAAATACTCGCGTAAAAAAGTGCCGCGTAAATTGAGGGACGGGTGTATGTTGTAGCCATGTGAAATTAGGGGGCCTTTAAGTAATCATTTTGCCGATTTCGAATTTTTTTAGAAATGACAGGCCTTCGAAATTTACAATTTTTGCCCATTTTGACGAGAATGGGCCTTATCCAAATTTTTATCTCAGGAACTGTTTGTCCCATTGAGCCACATTTTTTTTGTTTTTGATTCGGAAAGAATTGGGCTATTATAAAATAATATTTTCAACGTCGATAACCAACTTTATAATGTCGAAAAATTTAAACAAACTGTTTTTGTACGTTTTTTCCGGTGGGTGCCAGTGATTTAAATTTTGAAAAAAATATGGATATATTGCTTGCAGTTTCCCCATTAAACTGGGCCCTTGAAAAGACTGGCGATTTAAAAATTGGCGACACAATGAGCTGGTAAAAGACGCCGTGTACCCCCGTTTCAGGTAGAGGCGAGTTGAGCGCAACGCAATAGCGGTCCGTTGTCTATACTGCAGGTCTCAGGAAAATACCAGCGGGCTGTATAGGACTACATGACCCTCTTTATGGCTTGAGAACAATATTAAAAATCACTCTTGGCCTACGACACCTTTTTAATAAAAAGTTAAGAAAACCCTGAAACCCTCATCGATTTCATTGTCAGTGGAATAAAATCTTAAATCTTGTTGGGATCTAGAAAATATGCCAGAAGTGTGGACATTACTAAAAACAGATTATAAGATGTAAAAGAAACCTTCCTAAGCAAACCAGCTGACACTATATTATAGGCGTTCATTTTCGTTGCCTTTCAAGTTTCGACTCTGACAGAATCGGCAGAAGCTTCGAATAGAAATTGTATTTAATTTTTGTATTTAATTTTCGAATATTAAATACATCCACGAATACTTACGGCCGGCTCGAGGCTCCAATGAACACGTACCGAGGCACGAGGGTCGAGCACAAAGGCCTGAGCCCAGAACACAATAGTAGTGCAATAAACACGACCGGGCAAACCCCGGCCACCCAGGTACCTCGGCATGAAACCGCTAACCAGTGAATGCTAAACTTGTTTATTTCATATAACTTCCTCACGGAAGTGACACGAGCCAGTTCGTGGCATTCTTCCGATTAAGAAAAGTCTAAACCCGATAGAAATCGGACTGTATGTAGTGGAGTTATTCGTGAGAATTTCTTTGGAAAATATATTTAAATACATTTTCGTCCTTACTCGGTGCTAGAGCGACGAACCGACGAGGGCCTCGGGAGCCTTATCCAAGTGGTGCAATAAACACCACCGGGCAAACCCTCGGCCATCCAGGTATCTCGGCATGAAACCGCTAACCAGTGAATGCTAAACTTGTTTATTTCATATAATTTCCTCACGGAAGTGACACGAGCCAGTTCGTGGCATTCTTCCGATTAAGAAAAGTCTAAACCCGATAGAAATCGGACTGTATGTAGTGGATTTATTCGTGAGAATTTCTTCGGAAAATATATTTAAATACATTTTCGTCCTTACTCGGTGCTAGAGCGACGAACCGACGAGGGCCTCGGGGGCCTTGTCCAAGTGGTGCAATAAACATCACCGGGCAAACCCTCGGCCATCCAGGTATCTCGGCATGAAACCGCTAACAAGTGAATGCTAAACTTGTTTATTTCATATAATTTCCTCAAGGAAGTAACACGAGCCAGTTCGTGGCATTCTTCCGATTAAGAAAAGTCTAAACCTGATAGAAATCGGACTGTATGTAGTGGAGTTATTCGTGAGAATTTCTTCGAAAAATATATTTATATACTTTTTACCACTTTTGATCGTTTATAACTCCTAAATCAATTAACCAATTTCAATAAAATTTTCAGAGCGCATATAATTTATACGAGCTTACCAAACACATCTTTTAAACTTTCGTTATTGGCCCAGCTAAAGAAGTAGTAAAAATCAATTTTCACTATTTTTTTCGCAATTCCGACCAAATGCATTTTTTCAACATATTTTTTAGACGTCATTCACTAAACTAATTCTTCTAGCCTTACAGAGAAATTGAAGTCATTTGGTCCATTCTTAAAAAAGTTATTTTGATTTAAAGTGTGTGTGTGATTCTATTTTTATTGTGATTTTAATTGTAATTGCAATTTTAATTTTTATTATGTTTATTGTGATTTTAATTGCAATTATTATTTTTATCACAGTTTTTATGTAAATTCCGCACGCGTTTTTCTAATAAAGCTATTTATTAATATTAAAGGCTATACCCGGGTTTGGTAGTGAAATTCGCCCCCGGCGGGATTTTAATCGAGCTTGCACCATTCGATAGCCTACCAAAAAAGACCCGGCTCTGCCAAGTTTCAGCCCCATATCTCATCTGTAAGGGTAGTTATTGAGAAAAATCGAAAAACCAGTTTTTGGCCCATTTTCCGTATTTATTGACAATTAAAAATTCTGAAAAAAATCTGACACATTTAGAATACTAAGCCACATATTAGGTATCATTTCTAGATTTTTCCGTTGCAAACTCTGGTTGTAAAAAATGAAAAACACGAAAAATATCGAAAAAATGCAGGTTTCATATAGAAATCTAAAAGGTACTACTACAGATTTAATTTAGCAATGAGATATTACCGTAAGTATTATGCTCAATTTTTTTCAAATTCCTGAGAGTGGTGGAACATAGTTAAAAAAAATAAAAACCATTTTTTTCGGCGTTTTTTCTAAGTTATACTTATCTTTTCTGAATCTAAAAAATATATTATGTAATATTAAACGTTCCTACGTTCAGAGAAACATCTCCCAGACTTTAAAACTTGCGTAGTACATAAAATGAAATTAATACTATGTACATATATTCGAATATGTGAAAGGTGATTTCAACGGCGCCGGTTGGTGCAGCGGCTATGGTCACCGACTGCGGAACCGCTGATGACTTTTTGGACCAGGTACGAATCCCCGGTCAGGTCAATTCTTTTTTCTAAGTTAATCAGATGTTTTTTCGGTTCCTAACCATATGATTGTTGTTAACCCATTGTAAAAATATTTTTTAACTATGTTTAGACTATTGCAAAATAATTTTTTGGAAAAATATTCTTGCAGTACTTTCGGCTTCTAGTCATTTACGGACTGTGTTTCAGGCCTACTTAACATTTTTTACATGGAATTGTGCATCGACTTGACTCTTAAGTATTTTATCTTTACTGGGTGTCTTATTCAGTAATAAATCCAGTGTTTTATTAAGGCCTAGAGATATTGTTGTATCTGTTTCTGCCAAGTGAAAAGGGCTGTAATACAGTCCGTAAATGACTAGAAGCCGAAAGTACTGCAAGAATATTTTTCCAAAAAATTATTTTGCAATAGTCTAAACATAGTTAAAAAATATTTTTACAATGGGTTAACAACAATCATATGGTTAGGAACCGAAAAAACATCTGATTAACTTAGAAAAAAGAATTGACCTGACCGGGGATTCGTACCTGGTCCAAAAAGTCATCAGCGGTTCCGCAGTCGGTGACCATAGCCGCTGCACCAACCGGCGCCGTTGAAATCACCTTTCACATATTCGAATATATGTACATAGTATTAATTTCATTTTATGTACTACGCAAGTTTTAAAGTCTGGGAGATGTTTCTCTGAACGTAGGAACGTTTAATATTACATAATATATTTTTTAGATTCAGAAAAGATAAGTATAACTTAGAAAAAACGCCGAAAAAAATGGTTTTTATTTTTTTTAACTATGTTCCACCACTCTCAGGAATTTGAAAAAAATTGAGCATAATACTTACGGTAATATCTCATTGCTAAATTAAATCTGTAGTAGTACCTTTTAGATTTCTATATGAAACCTGCATTTTTTCGATATTTTTCGTGTTTTTCATTTTTTACAACCAGAGTTTGCAACGGAAAAATCTAGAAATGATACCTAATATGTGGCTTAGTATTCTAAATGTGTCAGATTTTTTTCAGAATTTTTAATTGTCAATAAATACGGAAAATGGGCCAAAAACTGGTTTTTCGATTTTTCTCAATAACTACCCTTACAGATGAGATATGGGGCTGAAACTTGGCAGAGCCGGGTCTTTTTTGGTAGGCTATCGAATGGTGCAAGCTCGATTAAAATCCCGCCGGGGGCGAATTTCACTACCAAACCCGGGTATAGCCTTTATTAGAATTATTACCGCATCGAATTTGAGCAATTTCCGATACATGGTTATATCGCACGAAGCATCGATTGAAGCTAGTTCTGATTTATGCCACAGGCTAGTAAAGGTTCTGTTTCATGTTAAAACGGTGTGGTCTCTGTTTCGTGGTAAAAGTGGGCTCTATCCTCGGTATAGGAGCTGTTCCGTGCTAAACGTGAGCGTGCCAAAAAGTGGTGGCAACTCAGACCCGGGCGTGAGCACTCTCATATCCTCTCTGATGGTAAGCATTGTGTAGATTTTTTATTTAATTTTATTTCATTATTAATTCATTGTTTAGTAATATTTATCGACTTCCGTTTCCGGTGACTGTGTGAATAGGCAGTGTGAAAGGTGTGTGAAAGATATTTAGCGATTGGTAGGGGAAATCTGGAGGTTAGAAAGTAGTGAGGGAGAGTGAGGTGTAGAGTGAGCAAAGGGCGTCTGACGGAGTAGAGAGGGTAGGGAAGGGAGTGAGTGGGTGAGGAGTAAAAATAAGTGAAAGGAAAGTGAGGTTAAGGTTGGGAGTGAGCGCGTGTCTAGGGTAGAGGTGACGTAGAAGGAACGTTAGACGACGGTGGCAACGTCTCGCGGGGAAAGTAGGAGGTTAATAGAGAGCGCGAAAATTCAAAGGGGGAGAGGAGCAAAAGAGAAGAGGAGAGCAGGTGGGAAAGTAGATGCAGGGAGATAAGAAGATGGAGAAAGAAAGAATCGAGGCAGTAGGGGTAGGGAATGATGAAGCCGGAAGGAGCGGAGGGGCGGGGGGGAAAAGAGGAGGGAAACAGACGGGGAGGGTAGGGCTGAGCAGGGAGAGGAAGGGGAGCTATGGGAATATTGAGGAGTTGCTGAATTTGGGAAAAAGGAAGGAGAGAGGTACGGGAGGGGAGACAGATCTGCAGAAGGAGGGGGAAATATTTAAAAGAGGCAGATTAACGGAGAGAACGCCAGAGAAATTAGGAATAGGGAAATGGGAATTAGAGAGGATGTTATGGGAAATGAGAGAGGGGATGAGAGAAGATATTAGGGAAGATATAAGAAAACTAGGGGAGGAGATGGAGGAAGGGAGAGAGGAACTGAAAAGACAACTAAGTGAGATGAGAGATAGTTGGGAAAGAGAAAGGGTGGAGCTGCTGGGGAAGATAGAGGTATTAGAAAAAAAGGTAGAAAAGTTAGAATTAAAGGGGAAAGAGAGAGAAGGGGCAGGGGAAAACGAGGAGGGGAGAAAAGAGATGGAGAGAAAAGTGAGGGAATTAGCGATAAGAATAGACAAAAGGGAGAGGGAAGAGAGAAGAAAGAATATTTTAATAAAAGGAGTAAAGGTGGAAGGAGGGGAGGAGAAAAAAGTGATAGAAGAGATATGGACGAGGATAGGTGTTAAGGAAAAAGTAGAAGAAATAAGAAGGGTGGGAAGGGAAGATAGAGAGGGGAGAAGAATGATAATAGTGAGGATGGAGGAAATAGAGGGAAAGAGGAAAGTAATGATGGCGAAGAGGGGATTAAAAGGGAGACAGGAAAGAATAGAAGACGACTTAACTGCGGAGGAGAGAAGGGCAAGATGGAAGATAGAGAGAGAAGCAGAAAGGGAGAGAAGGGAGGGAAAGAGGGTTCAAATAGGATACATGAGGATGTGGGTAAACAATAGAATGAGAAGATGGGATGAAATAGGAGAAAAATGGATTGAGGAACAGGGAAACGAATAAAGAGGGGTGCAAAACAGGGAGGAAAAGCGGAGGAGAATGTAGGAAGAAAAGTAGAAGGAAAGATAGGAGAGGATAGGAAGGTGTACAAGATGGCGTTTTGGAACGTGGCGGGTATAAAGAATAAAGATAGGGAGTTCTGGGAGGGAATCAAGCAATGGGATGTAGTGATTATGAGTGAAACGTGGGCAGGAAAAAGGGAATGGGAGGTAGTGAAACAAAGGGTAACGAAAGGGTATAGTTGGGAAGTGCAATATGCGGTGAGGAGAGGGAAGAAAGGGAGGGCGATGGGAGGGATGATAATGGGAGTAAGGGAAGGAATTCGAATGGAGAAGGATGAGAAAGAGGGAGGGGAAGAGGGAATAATAGCACGAAAATTATGGTTAGGGAGGGATGAATGGAAGGTAATAGGAGTATATGTGAATAAGGACTTGGAGAGGAAGATGGAAAGACTAAGGGAATGGATGGAGGAGAAGGAAAGAGGGGTGAGGGTCATCGTGGGTGGCGATTTTAATGCCAGGACGGGTACACAAGGGGGGAGAATACAAGACGATGGAGAAAGTGGGGAAGAGGCTAGAAGATCGAAGGATAAGAAAGTAAATAGAGAGAGAAGGAAATTATGTGAATATTTGGGAGAGTTGGGGTGGGAAATAATGAATGGGGATATTAAAGGCGATGAAGAGGGAGAATTTACATATGTAGGAAATGGGGAGTCGGTGATAGATTATATAATAGGTAATGGGGAGACTAGGGAAAATATTGAAAGGGTGGTGGTAGAGGGGAAAGTTGACTCGGATCATCAACCCGTGGTAGCATGGATAGAAGGGGGAAAGGGGGAAGAGAAGAAGGATAGGGGGAAGGGAAGAGGGGGAGGGAGGGGAAAAGGTTGGTGGACAAAAGAAAGAAGGGAGGAGTTTGCGGAGAAGTTTGGGGAAAGTGATGGCAAGGGAAGGGAGGTGGATGTAGATTGGGGAGGGTTAAAAAACAAAGTGGTAGAGGTGTTAGAAAAGATGGAGAAGAAGAACGGGAAAAAAGAAAGAAAAGGCTGGTGGGATGAGGAATGTAGGGAGAAAAAGAAGGAGGTTGAAGGGGAGTTAAAAAGGTGGAGAAAAGAAGGGGGAAATGGGGAAGGATATAGGCGGGAGAGAAATAAGCTGGGCGCGATGTGCAAAGAGAAAAAGAGAAAGTAAAAAGAAAGGTGGGAAAAAGAGATAGAGGGGGTAAGAACAGAAGGAGATGTATGGAAGATTGTAAATAGAGGAAGAAAGCGTAGGAAAAGAGTGAATGAGGAAATTGAGATAGAGGTATGGGACAATTATTTTAGAGGTGTGTTAGGGGGGGTTAACTGGAGGATTAGAGGAGAAGAAGGAAGAGGGAGAGGGGAGGGGGAAGAGGAAGAACTAGGGAGAGAAGAAGTAGGGGAAGTAATAAAAAAGCTGAAAGAGGGGAAAGCGACAGGAGGGGACGGGATACCTAATGAGGTGTGGAAACACGGAGGAGAAGTAGTGAGAGAGAGATTATGGGAGATATGCAATAGGGTGTGGAGGGGGGAGGGTTGGCCAGAGGACTGGGCGGAGGGGGTGGTAGTGCCAATAATTAAAAAAGGGGAAGGGGAAAGAGTGGAAGAATATAGAGGGGTAACGTTGACGCAGACGGCGTATAAAGTCTATGCTGCGGTGCTGGCGGAAAGGCTAAGGAAGGAAATAGAGGAAAAAGGGATACTTCCTCCAAATCAGACGGGGTTCAGGAAGGGGGTAGGGACAATGGACAACATATACGTGCTGAATTACTTGATAAATAGGCAGATAGCGAAGAAAGGAGGGAAAACGCTGGCGCTGTTTATAGATATGAGAGCAGCGTTTGACACAGTGGATAGAGAGATTTTAGCGGGGTCGATGAGGAAGGCGGGGGTAAGAGAAGGGCTGGTGAGGAGGTGTGTGGAAGTTCTGAGGGAAACGAGGAGTAGGGTGAGGGTGGGGAAGAAAGAAGGGAAGAGCTTCTGGACAGTGAAAGGGGTAAGGCAGGGTTGTCCATTGAGCCCGATATTATTTACGCTACTGATAGCAGATATGGAGGAAAAGCTGAAGAAAGGTAGGTGGGGGGGAGTGAGGGTGGGGGGAGAAAAGATTTACACGTTGGCATATGCGGATGATATAGCAGTTTTGGCGGAAGATGAGGATGGGATGAGGGGGTTAATGGCGAGACTGGAAAGATATGTAGACGAGAAAAAGCTGGAGGTGAATGTGGGGAAAACAAAGATGGTGAGGTGTAAAAAGGGTGGGGGGAGGAGAGGGAGGGTAAAGTGGTGGTGGAAGGGCGAAGAAATAGAGGAGGTAAAGAAGTTTAAGTATCTGGGGTATGTGATGATGGCGAATGGGAGGCAAGATGAACAAGTGGATGAGAGGGTGAGGAAAGGGGCGGTAGCGATGAGGCAGGTATGGGGAATAGGAAAGAGAAAATTTGCAAAGGATTGGGGAAGAAGAATATGGTTGTTCGATAGATTAGGGTGGGCAGTGATGGGTTACGGGGTGGAAATATGGGGATGGAAAGAGAGGGAGAAAATGGAGAGAGTGCAAGAAAGATATTTAAGATGGGTGTTGGGAGTAGAAAGAAGCGTATCTGGGTACATGATAAGAGAGGAACTACAGAGGGAGCTATTGGCAGGAAGGGCGGGAATGAGGGCATGGGAGTACGAGAGGAAGCTAAGTGAAGGAAAAGGGGGGTACCTAGCGAGGAAATGCTGGATGGAGGTAAGGGAAAGGGCAAAGAGAGGTAGGACGTTGGGGGGGTGGGAGGAAGAGAGGAGAAGGTTCTACGAGTAAGGGGTGGAGTTTAGAAGAAGTAGAAGAGTTGAGGGAGGGAGGGCGGTTGAGGGGGGAAGAGCTGATTAGGAAAGAGAAAAGTATACAAAGGGAGGAAAGGTGGAGAAGGATAAGTGAGTCGAGGTACAATAGGTGGTATAAGATGGTAAAAGGGGAAGGTGTGCCAGGGTACTTGAAGAAGAACTGGGAAGAAAAGAGGTGGCAATTGGTAGCGGGATATAGATTAGGGAGCAAAATGAGAGGGGGAAGGTATTGGGAGGAGGAAGAAAGAAAGAGGTGTAGGATATGTGGGAGAGGGGTAGAGTCGTGGGAACATATATGGGAAGAATGTACGGAGTGGGGGAGAGATAGAGGATGGCAGGAAGCGGTAGCAGAAGTGTTAGGGGAAGAGGGGGAGGGGGAGGTATGGATGAAGAGAGTGGAAGAGATGAGAGAAAGGATGTGCAGCGGAACCGGGGGTCCAATGAGTGAGTGAATGAGCGAATGGAAGTGTGAGGAATGAGTGAATGGTGTGCTCTCTCTCTCGGTAGAAATAAATATATATATGTAAATAGAAGTGTCGACAGACAAGAAGTGGGGAGTTTGTAAGCGGAGCGGAGGTCCGCGTTTGTACCCCGCAATGGGAATAAAATATTATTATTATTATTTATTAGTAATATTTATCTCGATTTCAACGAATGTTACAGCTGCTACCCGGCATTCGAGATCGTTTGACAGGCCGGACAAGAAAAGCCTCCCCCGACGCTATCGCCGTCGCGCCGCCGCAGAACACAATCTGTGGGACGTCGCCCCCCCCCCTCTCCACCATGGAACGGTGATGCTAAGGAAGTGCGCCGTAAGTATATTATAGTGAAATTATATAATAAAAGTGAGTATAGTCTAAGTCTAAACAATCAATATGCAAACTAATGTTTATTTTTTTTAGGTTGGGCACTTCGTTCAGTGCTCTTGCATTGATATGGTGGAATAGGCCTACAGGGGATACTACTGGAAAAAAAACGCAATCGGTTTCTCGAAGGAGGAGAAGGAGTAAGCTCTACGGCAACCGGGGAAGAGGAAGGACTCTAATTTCTGGTGTGGTGGTAAGTACAGGGTGGCGCAAAATGATCTTTATGGTTTGAATTCCTTCCAACTTTTTTATTTCATCATTCTTTCAATTTTTTGTTTCGGAATGTTGTAAACAATACTTCTAGAATTTAATATGGGAAGCTACACAACACAGAACAACGAACAAAAATCATCGAATTTTATTTTGAAACGTCGAAACAATTGACCGTTGGTTTTCAAAATAAAATTCGATGATTTTTGTTCGTTGTTCTGTGTTGTGTGTCTTTCCATATTAAATTCTAAAAGTCTTGTTTACAACATTCTGAAACAAAAAATAAAAATAAATTTTTAAAAAATACCACGTTTTTAAAACGGACTAAAAAGTGTAAAATAATTTTTCCTAGCCCCATACAGGTTCCTAACCCCATACAGATTGTGAATTTTGAATAGCTATGAAAATACTTGTAAGATTTAAAACGAAATACGTGGGGCGCAAGATAATAGTAAGGACTGTAGAGAGTAGCACTATTCATGCATCAATTAATTATCTATGGCATGCGCCCCACGTTTTTCGTTTTAAATCTTACAAGTATTTTCATAGCTATTCAAAATTCACAATCTGTATGGGGTTAGGAACCTGTATGGGGCTAGGAAAAGTTATTTCACATTTTTAGTCCGTTTTAAAAACGTGGTATTTTTTAAAAATTTATTTTGATTTAAATAATTTTTTTATCCGTTGAAAATTTCCAACTTCTTTGGTAATCCGCCAGTCTTGTCGATATCGCCGATATCGTATTTACTGAGGCTCGGGTTCGAATCCCGGTCCAGTAACTAGGATTTTTCTAATTACTATCTCGTAAACGCACAGTTTTTAAAAAAAAATTTTCTGAATATTCCATTGTCATCCAGTTTTGAGCTATGTTTAAAATTTCAAGTCTCTAGCGCATCGGGAAGTTAGTTTAAAATCAACTGCAAGATTTGTACCGAACAAACAGACAAACAAGAAAGCGAGCTAATAAAAACGTGGTAAAAGTCGGAAGAATGTTGAAATAAAAAAGTTCTAAAGAATTCAAACCATAAAGATCATTTTGCGCCACCCTGTATATTATTATGTACATGTATGAATATATTGTATATACTAATGATTTTCCTTGTATTTTGTAGATATCCTGTGTCACCGGCTACGAGAACAAAAAAATGAAATTGTAAGATAGATTTAAGTTTAATAATAAATTTTAAGATTTAAGTCAAATAATAAAGAGAATTAATAAAGTAAACTAATAAATACAACGTTCATTGTTCCCCCATTTTGCATTATCCCTTTCACCAACCACCTGCGACGGCGTAAAATTAAGATTTAGATTTCATTCAGATTTTATAGAAATATAAATTTTCATTCAGATTTTATAGAAATATAAATTTTCATCCAGATTTTATACAAACATAAATTTTCGTTTCCCTTTTACAAAGAGGATTTTTTTTTAAAAACATGCAATCAATGCAACTGTAAAGAAAATGGTACGGCAGGAAGGAAATTAACATTCAATTTTTGTTTTTGACTGTTCAAATCGCGCGGTTTTCGCCGTGTCTGAACTGGCTCTAACGGCATTCGCCGCATCGGTGCGACCGTGCTGCCCTCTTAAAACGGCTCGAAATCGGCCCAAATTCAGCCAAAATTCGGCCAAAAATCGGCCGAGGGCTGGTTCGGCCAAAATTCGGCCGTGGTCCAAGTTACGAGCCCTCCCGCGCGGATAGTCCCTGGTCAGAAACAGGGATTTTTGCTTACGGGGTTTATATCTCGGTAACAAATTGACGCAAAATAATGTTATTATATTGTTTTGAAATTGTCTGAATATCAGCTATAAGAATTTGAAAAAAATAACCTTCTTTATTTTCAAAAATTGACTCGTGACCTTCGCAGGACATTTCAAGGTCACTAATAGGTCAAACGCATACCATCGTCAATGAGTTCCTTCAGACCATACAATTTTTATTTGAAACATTTTTTAGTATCATTCATACTTTCCGAGATATTTTGGTGAAAGCTAATAAAATGCTTACACTGAGTTATGTAAAATGGTGGTACGCGAGAAGTGGCTGTTAGGGGCTGCTCATTTTTTAGATTTTGCAAGATAATAGTATAAACTAAGACTCTATGTAAGTTATTCGATGGAGGTGGGTGGAGGTTTTAACTTATCTCTACATCTTTAAAATGTATGCGTCAAATTTTACGTTCCCCTTCCGTGTAACTTTTAACCGGTTAACATTAACAATTTAGCACTAAAAACGATTGAACTTACCTCCACAAACTGTATCCATTATGCAGTATAAAAATCACTAGCTTTCAATATAGCTTATACACTTTGCACTTATATTTCGTACATACGCTCACGCGCGTGAAAAATGCTTGTCTAGCGAAAGCGAAGTTTCGACTACGACTGCAACTCAGGTAAAAAAATGCAAGCATTTTACCGTTTACCCCACTACGGAGTCACTATTAGAGTACTCATCCCAATGGGTAAAAATGTCCTAGCTCGTAATTCATTTTGGGGGTTTTGGCCACGTTTTCGGACTTTGGAACCACTGTGCCGCGCGGCGGTTAATTAATAACTCCTAAACAAAGCCGCGGCGGTCATTTTTGCAGAGGAAAATGTCGCTTCCAATGATCTCAGGAACCTCCCATTTCCGGGATGTGCAGGAATTTTGGGACACCCTGTATATACATATGATATTCCAATGCAAATGCTAAGGATCTGAATAACTCTCCTGTTAAAACTGTTAATAATAAAACTGTTATTACCTACTTTTAGTTGCTGACAGGCAGGCCTGGGCATTTTTGTCTCAATTGAGTCAAGACCGTCCCCCCACCGTAGCGCCCAGTGTCCCCCACCAGCATCCGCCGTTACTATGAAGGAGAAGGACGCACTTCGTCCGTCGTACAGTGTTCCGATCTTATTGTTAGACCATATACAGGGTGTCCCAAAATTCCTTCAACAGCCGAAAATGGGAGGTTCCTGACGCCATTCTAAGAGACATTTCCCTTAACAATGATGGCCGCCGCGGCTTTGTTTAGGAGTTATTAACGAAAAACACGGACCAATCAGAGCGCGCCCTCGCCCGCTGCGCCGGAAGCGGTGAGTGTCGGTGGTGCGCCGTGACATCACAACGAACAAGAGTTTCTCGATTATGTAAATCCCCTCCGATTTCGATGAGCTTTGGATATGTTGTCAAGACCATTACTCTGAACAACATTTCTCTTTAGACTTTTTGGCGGTCGGCTTTAGTTTACGAGATAATCGTAAAAAAAGAGAAGAAGCAGAAAGTGATTGAATTAAAAACTCACGTATTCAGCCGTAAATCCATTTGCTGCTTCGAAATGTGTCACTGGGTCACTCTGTGACGAACTGCACAGATGTCTTCAGGTATACGACAGTACCGAAAGCTAAGGGACGTACGGCCAGGTCGACGAACTGGGCATTATGCGTGTCGAAATTTGAAATGCAGGCTGTAACACGTTTACGAAAACGACGGGACGGTTAGACGAAAAACAGGATACGAGAAGGACTGCTGTAAGATTTATGACAATGAAATGAAATGCGTGTGGCGCATTAGGGCGACACCGGTATCGATAGGTTTCCACATTACCACGGAGGTACTATCGTCAATAGATTTTTTCCCCTGGTTTCTCCTGTAGGCATATTCCACTATGTACCTCCGTAGTAATGTGGAAACCTATCAATACCGGTGTCGCCCTAATGCGCCACGCGCATTTCATGCGGTACGGGCCTGAGCACTTGGGCCGTCACGGGGAGCGAGACGTGCAGGAGGCGCAGGCCTCGAAATCGGGCCGAACGGGGGAACCGTTGCCGACCACTGATATAGAGCACCCCTTTCCAATGAGAAATCAAAGATGTTTTTAGTAATTACTAATAATAATATACAGGATGTCCCAAAACTCCTTCAAGTCCGGGAAATAGGAGGTTCCTTAGGTCATTTGAAGCGACATTTTCCTTTGTAAAAATTACCGCCGCGGCTTTGTTTATGAGTTATTAACGAAAAACACTGGCCAATGAGAGCGCGACTTGGCACAGTCGGCCAGTAGACAGTTGGCGCGCCGCACAGTGGGTCAAACCGACGCGCTAGCTGTTCACGGGCTAAAAAATCAAAGTCCTCATATCGATTTTTAACGAATGCACAATGTTTCTTAAATGTCCATTACATTCGAAAACGATAATATTAATTAAAGCTATTAAAAACTCTCGTTACAATAAACGTTCAAAGGTCAAAATTTTTCAGATACGATTTATCACCGAAAAAATTCCTTTTCTTCATAATGATGTCCTGGAAAACCTACTGAAGATTAAGTCACCAATTTTTTTTATATGAAGAATGTATATCTATGTTGAGAACGCACCAGGAACTAAACATCAGTGTTCGTAATTTATTATAAAAAATAATATTTAGTCAACTAAGGAAAATCGTCAAAGTTTTTCACATTTGACAAGGGATAAAGTTGTCATTCGTGTCGATTCGTGTGTTCTAACAAAGTGGAACATTTCCGGCAAGATCTCCTCTAAAAGATCGTGCACAATTTAGATCCCAACTAATCCCAACTCCGAAGATATGATAATTTAAAGCGTCGCGTGACACGCGCACAGTGGTGAGTTCGATCGAAATCGTGGCCAAAGAAGGAAGGAGTACTACAATTTAGTTCAAAATTGATACTATGGGATTTTTTGGGTCGCTGATTATGAATTTGATGTCAAAAGTACAAAAACAAAATGGCGGATTCAATATGGCGGATGCCATATGTTTTACTTTCTGTTGACTTTTTCATTTTCTGTTCACTTTTTTACCTGTAATATTAATGTATTTTCTTGAACATTTGAATACAGGTAGTATGTATCCCATTATGAAATACTAATTAACTGAAATTTAGAGACTTATTATTGTTACTTTATTAAATGTCATAAAATTCATTCATTCTTTCAAACACACTCTTGTTTGAAAGCCTGGACACCCAGTTTTCAAATATTATTCATTATTCACACGAGTTTACAGACATTTCCGGTGGTGTGACAAAAAAATGTTTCATATAAAAAGTAATCAGTACCCAGTCTTTTACAAATAGTACTACAAAAAATTTCCAAAAAAATTTTTTTTCAATAAAAAATTGTGGTCACCTTCATTATTTATTTATAACTATATATTTTTTATTCAATAATGTTATAGCTGACGCTAAGACGAATCCAACGACATATTTAATGTAGTCTTTATGTATTGAAATAATGGTGAAATAGGCGTGAACACCCAGTTTTCAAATATTATTCATTATTCACACGAGTTTTCAGACATTTCCGATGGTGTGACAAAAAAATGTTTCATATAAAAAGTAATCAGTACACAGTCTTTTACAAATATCAATACAAAAAATTTCAAAAATAAATTTTTTTCAATAAAAAATTGTGGTCACCTTCATTATTTATTTATAACTATATATTTTTTATTCAATAATGTTATAGCCGACGGCAAGACGAATCCAACGACCTATCTAATGTGGTCTTTATGTATTGAAATAATGGTGAAATAGGCGTGAACAGCTAGAACGTCGATTTTACCCACTGTGCGCCGGGCCGACATCGACAGTGCCAGCTCGCGTCTAGGTCACGCTCTGATTGGTGAGATTGGTCTGTGTTCTTCGCTAATAACTCCTAAACAAAGCCGCTGCGGCCATTTTCGCAAAGGAAAATGTCGCTTCAAATGACCTAAGGAACCTCCCATTTCCCGGACTTGAAGGAGTTTTGGGACACCCTGTATTTAAAAAATAATGCCTGGCAAAAACCGGAAATAATTTTCCATATGTACAATAAAGGAGCATAACTGATTCCACACACTTTAAATCAGAATAACTTTTTTATGAATGGACCAAACGATTCCAATATCTCTGTAAGGCTAGAAGAATTAGTTTAGTGAATGACATCTAAAAAATATGTCGAAAAAATGCATTTGATCAGAATTGAGAAAAACAATTGTGAAAATCAATTTTTACAACTTTTTTATCTGGGCCAATATCGAAAATTTAAAAGATGTGTTTCGTAAACTCCTATATGAATTATATACAGCGACTCTCACTAATATTCGGACACTCTTAAAAACACCATAACTTTTTTAATATTAGAATATACGACTTGAAATTTTTGGAGAAGTAAGAACAACTGATTTGCTACACCACGCGATAAAAATTTTTGAAAAAAACTGTAAGTTGTCGGAATTGCAGATAAAATACTGAATGTTGTATTTTTCAACTTTTTTATGTGGGCTTATATGGAAAATTTAGAAAACACGTTTCGCAGATCTGTATCAATTAAACATGTTCTCAAAGTTTCATAAAAATCGGTCGGCGTTGTAATGAGCTGCAAAGTTTAAAGATGGTAAAAATTGCAGTTTTTCACGATTTTCGGCCTCCAACTGCAGAAATTCTAAGAATTCTTACATCTTCAATGCTTGTCGTTTTTTCCCGCATCAACCGATTTCTATGAAACTTTCACATTGCATATAATTGACACAGATCCACAAAACGTATTTTTTAAAATTTCAATATAGGTCCGCATAAAAAAGTTGTAAAATGCATAGTCCAATATTTAAAAAGTTATGGTGTTTTTAAGAGTGTCCGAATGTTAGTGGGAGTCACTGTACGTTCTCAAAATTTCATTAAAATTGGTTAATTGGTTTACGAATTTTAAACGATCAAAAGTGGTAAAAATATCAATTTTTCATGATTTTTTCGGCCTTTTTACAATTTCTGTATATTTATATGCAGGGTGAGGCACCTAATTTTATCTCTTCGAATAGATGTACACACTACTTTTTTAGAAGTTGCACGTATATACAGGGAGTTCACGCTATTACTAGCCAGCGTTTTTCTTGTAAATAGTATAAATGTTAGAAAAAAATACGACAAAAATAATATTCTGTAAACACCCTGTTTCCTTCAAACGCTTTGCAAGTAAGCAAAACAAACTGATTTTCATTCGGTTGCGCTCTGTCCGGTATTCTTCTACATATTTCAATTTACTTTGTCTTTTATTTCCATTGCACTGGTAATAAATGCTTACCATATCCGCTTTCTCGTCTACCGAATAACAATACATACTATGCGATATCACGAATTGGTTTCGGAAGTAATACTGAAATTGTCTCGTCATAAAAGAAACTAGAAGCAAACACTCTGTCTCTATGACAACATCACCTGATTCGTATGAATACGGAATACTTGTAAACACATTGTTATGAAATATTGCAATTGATCGGAATTGTAGAAAAACAACTAAAAGTTGTATTTTACAACTTTTTTTATGTGGGCCTGTTAGCGTCCACGTGTTAAGCCGAGTCGAAGGTTGATGTAGAGGCGACCCCTAAGATTGTAAAGATTTATGGTCGTACCTGAGGTCTTGAATAAGGATGCATGTAGATAAACAGAACCGTTGTCGGGCGATGGCAGGTGGGCACTTTGGTCTATTCAGCTATTGTTCGGGAAGGTCATGTTATGAGGTTAATGAGTGAGACTTTGTTCGAAAAGGATCTGGCCACGGAGTGGGGAAGGCAGGGTGCCTTTTGGTGAGAGGACTGTGTCAGACCCCACTGCACTCACCCCAGAACCGTCTTTGAGTGAAGTTCACAGGCCTGTATTGAAAATTTAAGAAGTACGTTTCGTAGGTCTGTGCCAATCATATGCACTGTAAAAGTTTCATCGAAATCGGTTGATGCGGGAAAAAACGACAGGCATTGAAAGCTGTAAGAATCTTTAGATGTAGGCCGAAAATCGTGAAAATCTGCAATTTTACCATCATAAACGTGTGTAGCTCATTGTAACGTCGACCCATTTTCACCAAACTTTCAGAATATGTTTAATTGATACAGATTCTTTTTAGAGCGTCCGAATATTAATCCGGGTCAATGTACTCAGAAAGTTAGGGGTCTTTACTGTGGCCGATACCGAAGGTTGTGCCTCCCAAGGACAACGTGCTCTTAAGGCAGCGGTTTCCAACCTTCATGCTACTACGCCTCCTTAAAAAAATTGTTTTTTCCGCGCCTCCCTGTATAAACATACCCGAATTTGTACTGTTGCGTTACGATATGAAGTTTATTTATTTGTAGATATTATATTATGATATGAACATTAATTTTCCATTAAAAATTGTGGCGCTTCCCCTGGCAATAGTCCGCGCCTCCCCTGGGGGCCGTGCCTCCCAGGTTGGAAACCGCTGTCTTAAGGTGCTTTTATACCAGGGGCCGCCGCGGTCTCAAGTCCGCGGCGACCTCAGTATAAACGCACCTTAAGGGATCTGGCCGTAGAGTAGGGGTTGGCGAGGGCCTCTACAAATACAAAGAGCGCGAGGGTGACTTCCAGTGACTTCTCGTCACTTATCCGCCTGCAACCTTAGAGTTCGTTTCAAGTTTCAGTTTCGTGAAGTGAAGTGTCGTCCAGTACGTATCAACGAAAAAGCATATACTATTTTCAAAAGTAAGTACTTTCAATGCTATTATTTGTTCCCGTTAGTGTTTTTTGCTGATGCCCTTCCGCTACATTTGTTTCATTGCTGCAACTTCATTCTATTTGCTATTCTTTTAAATATATATTTCTTTAATTAATTGTAGTAGTAAATAGGTTTATTTTTTGCCTTTCGGCCTCAAAATGGGGGTACATGTGTTTTGTGTGCCTGGGACTGTTAACTTATTGTGATTTCCATTTGTCTCGGGCTTCTTTCCTTCTCTTTTTTTCAAGAACTACGCATCCACTCGGTTCCTACTTCTTCTCCCTTTAGTATCTCTGTTATCGTTACGTTTTCTCTTGTCAGCTGCTTGCATTCTCGAATCATGTGATCTCTCTCTTGTCCCTTTACATAATCCGCATACTGTCTCATTTTCTTCCTTCCAGTACTTGTTTCCGCGCTCTTCGTTTCCACATTTGAACCTTGCGTTCATGCTTTGGTCTCTTCTCTTGTAGTCTCCATTTAGGAAGTTTGCTTGCTGGCTGCCCCTAATTTGTATGTAATTTACGTTGTATCTGCCCCCTAATATTCTATCGTATAGCCATTGAACCTGTCTGCCCTGTCTTTTTGGGCTAATTCTTCAGCAAACTCTCCTTCTCTTCCTCTCTCTCTGTTTGTATTTCCAGGATGTCTATCATTTTTAGCCTATACAGGGTGTCTCAAAACTCCTTCAAGTCCGGGAAATGGGAGGTTCCTTAGGTCATTTGAAGCGACATTTTCCTTTGTAAAAATTACCGCCGCGGCTTTGTTTAGGAGTTATTAACGAAAAACACGGACCAATGAGAGCGCGATTTGGCACAGTCGGCCGATAGACAGTTGGCGCGCTGGACCGACAGTGCCAGCTCGCGTCTAGGTCGCGCTCTGATTGATGAGATTGGTCTGTGTTTTTCGCTAATAACTCTGAAACAAAGCCGCTGCGGCCATTTTTTCAAAGGAAAATGTCGCTTCAAATGACCTAAGGAACCTCCCATTTCCCGGACTTGAAGGAGTTTTGGGACACCCTGTATATATATTATATAGCACGATTCTCTCATTTCCTCCCATTTCGACTTTTTCTCTTCTTGCTTCGCGTCTATTTCCCTTCAGTATTCTTGGACTATTTTATTCTTGTTCAACCGTTTCGTTTCTTCTTCATATTGTATTACCCTTTTCCCCGCTTCTGTCCTTATACTTTGTCCGTTTTAGTTTCCGCCAAAAATTATGTAGATATACTGTTGTAATGAAGTTCAAACCTAACGTTCACCTTCTGTATTTCTCCTATATTTTTTCTACTTTCTCTGCTTCCATCCATCCCCAGATTTCTGATGCGTACGGCGTACAGTAAGATGTTTCTCTCTCAAAATTGTTCTTGAACATTCTTTGTCCCATTCCCCATATCTGCGCCATTGCTATTCATGCTTTCTTTTTAACTTCCCTTGTACATGCATCTCTTTAATTAATTGTATTTATATCGTATTTATATGTTTAAATTAGTCTAAATTTTACTGTACTTTTCAATTCCTAGGAAATACACATACAATGGAGGCAAGAAGGACATGGACAGTTGTTCAATTTGTGGCAGACGGAACAGTGGAAGCGGTGCCAACTAAGTTGCTGGAAGGTGATAAATGCAGCTGGCCACCGCTGAATAAATCGAAATTGCGCAATGCAATTACAAAATTGGAAACACCCGAAACTACGTGGAAACAGTCTGAAGTGAAGATTTTTAAAAATAGCAGTTTCAGTAAGTGAAAAAATAGGTATAAACCGTACAGGGTGTATAAAAAGTAAAGGTCATCCGTCCTAGGGGTGAATCTACACCTCTGGATCGGTGGACATTTGTAGGAGAAACTTGCCGCAAAATTGTTTATAACAAAGAAAATTGTTGTTAAAGTTTTTTTACATCAACACCTACTCATCGAGGAGAGAAAAAGTTTGAAAGGAGCCATATGGCGCAAACAAATAGTTATTGAGATAGAAGCTGTTAAAGTTTTTCAAAATTTGATTGTGTGGAATTATACGTACAGTAATCGCTCCTTCGTTGTCCTGAATCGTGGGCACGATCGTTGTCCAGTGCCTACCCACTCCACTGCCTGTCAACGAGAGGATTAGGCCTGTGTGGATCTGGTCGCCAGATGTGTCCCAGGACTGTATAGACCCGCGCAGAACGGAGAACAATAGGAAAGGAATATGGCAAGGAAATAAGGAGTTTTTTAAAGCCAGACAGCTGACTGCTTTTGACTGCGAATGCTTTTTTTTGTCATTTAACTAGCCGTTTCACTAAAGACGCAGTCATAAATCAAAAATAGTGTCCGGGCACGGTCGTTGTCCGCTCAAACCCCCGACCTTTGGACAATGAAGGAGCTTTTACTGTATAGACAAAAGCCTACTACTACAGTCCACACGTCCGTGTCGATGAGACAGAACATGATCGTGTGCGTACCTCGAGGCAAACGACATTTAAAGCGACGAATGTCCCTTTAAATTTTGTTTGCCTCGAGGCTCGAGGATTATGTTCTGTCTCATCGACACGGACGTGTGGACTGTAGTCTATACGTATAATTCTTTTGTCTATACGTATAATTCCACACAATCAAATTTTGAAACACTTTAACAGCTTATATCTCAATAACTATTTGTTTGTGACATATGGCTCCTTCAAACTTTTTCTCTCCTCGATGAGTAGAAGGTGTTGATGTAAAAAAAAACTTTAACAACAATTTTCTTTGTCATAAACAATTTTGCGGCAAGTTTCTCCTACAAATGTCCACCGATCCAGAGGTGTAGATTCACCCATAGGACGGATGACCATTACTTTTTATACACCCTGTACATCAGGCATGTGAAACTCTTGCACCACCAAGGACCTCGGTTATGTATTATAAATTAATTCGAGGGCCGCAATAGGAAAAAGCCGACTCGAAATAAAAAAGAAACACATTTTTTTTAAATTAACGTTGCTGTTACACATACAAAATAACATACGCGCAAAAGTTTTTTTTTCTAGTTAACTTTATTTGAATAAAACTATTTCATTTTTGTTTTGAAGAAACTTGGGAATGTTTTTCAGTAACGAAATTTTCAAAATTTGGTTGAATTTGTTGAACTGTAATTATCTTTGAAATTGATTATTGTACACACGCTGGTCTGCCCATCTTTACCTTACCGCAGTTTTATTATTTTTTAACGTTGAAGATAGTGGTTCGCTCATATATGTGTACTACCACTGCTACCGAACATAACTGAAATACGTCTATAATTGCACATAACATATTGGGAAATCGGTCGACAGATAAATAATTGTAGAAATGTGAAATCACAACATCCATGTTGTTACGAGCCAGGGCCGCGAGTAGCAACGAGTGGCCGGCGAAGGGTTGTCACCCTAGGAATATGGTATCCATTTGTTAGTTAAGGTGCGCGGACGAACCCAATGCGAAATTGGGGAGCCGCTAGGATTATAGACTGCGAGGACGAACCTGATGCGAAATCAGGGAGCCTCTAGGAATGGAGTCAGACGCAGACGAACCTGATGCTAGGAAGGTGAAACTTCGTGAACGAACCCAATGCGAAATTGGGGAGTCACTAGGAAAGACGCGCAGACGAACCCGATGCGAAATCGGGGAGCTGCTAGGAGGTTGTAGAACAGCGCGGACGAACCCAATGCGAAATTGGGGAGCCGCTGGGAGGTCGGATAAGAGCACAGACGAACCTGATGCGAAATCAGGGAGCCGCTAGGATGGTATAGTTTTCGTGGACGAACCCAATGCGAAATTGGGGAGCCACTAGGTAGGAAAAATCTCTATTTGGACAAATGGTAAGTAGCGAACGAACCTGATGCGAAATCAGGGAGTCGCTAGGATAGTTAGTAGGCCTCGTAACTAATATAATCTAATTGATACAACCCGAGCGGTAAGGTTGTATCGCGTGTGGGAACGTTCAATTACTAGATTAGGATATGGAACAATAATAATGGGTTTAATAAACTTTGCTTTTGTTACCAATGAACACAAATATATTCTAATTATAAGAATCTGTGGTACAATTGTGTAACTGTCGCGAATGAAATCAACTAAATGAAATAGATAATAGAAAGAAGAATTACCTAACAAGATGCACGGTTTTGACGCACTGGCAATGCGGGGGACTCGGAAAGAACTTTAACACTGCCTAATAGATTTTACACCGAACTCGCGGAATCTATATGGTTAACTTTGATACGAAAGGTACTCTAGCCCGATCTCACTAACAGTTGACTTTCCGAAATACAGCACGACGTGACTCGATACGTGTCTACTGAAGTACTAGCCCGCGAGAGTGAGAATCTAAGGGTTTATATACCCCTACAATGAATGCCAGACTAATAACTCTAGTTTTTTGTCACTTTCAATTAAATCGGGCCAGAGCTCGGTCTTCGTTAAAAGGTTCAACTACGATATGAAAGGTTATCTAGGACGCTTCCTGCCAGAGACGATCTAGAAGAGATTCCTGTGAGAAACCGAACGGGAATATATTCTCTATCCGTAACATCTCCCCACCAAGAAGAAACATCGCGGTTCGCGTGATGCTTTCTCATTAGGAAGGAAACGTCCTAGATACTACTGACTTTGAGAAAAAGAAAGAAAAAGGCAGAAAATAAGAAAAAAAAAATTTTTAAATGACGGGTGTAGTGTAGTGTAGGTGTAATGTAGTGTACTTATTACTAAAATGACGCTCCGACTGGGACTACGTATCCCTGTTGTAGCCATCTTTCAATAACGTCGTGTGGTGGCTGGCCTGGGAGCCTGTCCAGGAAAAGGCGCCCCTCGATGTTCCCATCCTCCGTCTTTGATATACAGGTGACGCATCCGCGCCTGTTTCCCATCACATGCTTTGCAAAAGCTGTGATTTTTGCGATGGGTCGAGTGTTGCGTGGTTCAACACCCTCTAGGCGCAAGCGGATCGCCTGCCAAGGCAAGGTGCGAAAGCGCGGTGGCAGGAGCCACACTCGACCGACTTCTCGCTCCACCGTCAAACCGCTGTCTCCCAGGAAGACGGAGACCACTCCTCCGTTCACCGCGGTCACTTCTCCACGGAACCAGCAGGATCCATCCTTCCGTATGGCTGCAAGGAGGCCCGGCTTGACGGCAGTGATCAAGGGCACGCACAGGTGGTGGCGCTCCTCCATGTGTCTGCCGAAAAACCTGAAAAACGATCTCACCTCCTCCGGGTAGTACTCAGGGGTAATCCACGACGTTGTTTGGTTTTCCACCTCGCCAACAATGCAACGGAAAGGTGCATGTACTTCCATGGTCTTCATCGCACCCTCGTCTTCTTTTTCCAGGGTTCCCCTGGAGTCCAGTCACGTATATTCGTATCCGTAACTACGAAGAACTCCAAACAGTGCGGCTGCTTTGCTGGCTCGGCTGTCACTTTCTTCGCTGTTCCTCTGGTCGTTGTCCCCCTGCCTTTTGCGACTCTTCCCTCCTTCGCCGGCAGATAGGGTCGAGGGATAATTATTTTCCCGTTTTCCTTCGACAAGTGCTCGCTATGATCCGTCTGGACAGCAACACTGCGTCTGCCCTTTATGGATTCCCTTTTCTGCGACGCGTTGTCCTGCATGGATGCTGTGACTGTGACTTTGGTGACCCGATGCCTCGCCTTTTATAGGGGCTGAGGTCCTTATCTCTGTGGATGCGGAGCGTCACCACGGAGTGGGGGTAGTCCTGCTACTCAGAAAATTGAAGCAGAAGGCTTCGTATTTGGGGGCTGCGGGCCCTCCTCCGGAGATTCGATAATATTCATCCCCGTTTGTTCTACATTTTCGCGGCGTATATTGCATTTTTTGAAAATTCTAAATTTTACGATGAGCATGGCGACGAAGATTAGGCATGCTACTACTATTCCCGTGGAGGAAAAAATTGCAATGTGTTGGTGCTTGACCAATTCTTGGTGATTCACAATACCCTTTACCTGTCTTTCTATTTCGTTGAGAGAGATAGCTGCTGGAAGTTGATCCCAATGATTGACAAGTTGCTCTTTACTCGGTGCATTTAACTCTATTACCTTGAAGTGGTGTTCCGATAATTCTGGTAATAAAAACGACAAATTGTATGAAATGGCAGGGCAATATACTATCTCCCTCGAGGTCTCTATTATATCCAGCGCCTTCAACTGCACCGAATTGATTGTGGTCTGGCATCCTGCTTCTAGTTTGAGAATTCCTGTTTTGTAGAAGGTTTTTACCATCGCCTTTTTTCCTTTGCAGTAAATTTGCGCCTTCTTTTCCTCAGGCATGAAAAATAGCCACGTAGCGGGGGCGTTTAGCTCTCGCCAATAGGTGTCTAAGTGCCCGGTCACCTTTATATTACAAGTACTCCAGTCTATTGTGGTGGGGTTCAGTATATAACCGTTTTTATGTTACTTCTGATTATTATGAATTCATATAGATTATTATCATTTATCACAGGTGATCAATGATAATAATTAGGTTCGTATGACCAATAGATACCGATTGATGAGATTGAGTAACCGAACTAAATAATTAATAGCAATTTGTAATAGCAGGTTCGTGCCTCCAGGCACTGGAAAGCGGAGAGGTTTAGAGCAGCTCGTAAATAAGTTGAGAACCAGTTAGGAGGTAAAAGTAGGGTATATTGTCTCAATAAGTCGTATACAAAACCGTTCAACAAGTCTGTACCTCAATACGAATTTCGTGTACATGTGTCATGAGACGACCCTACGATTCCGATGTATATACCAAAATTCCAAGAATGTTGTTGTTTTACAAATGTTGGGAAGGAACTGAAGGAAAATATAAAAGAAGTACTAGGGAAGGTGGGGAAAAAGGACAAAGTGAAGAAGAAAGGCTGGTGGGATGAAGAATGTAAAGGAGAGAAAAGGAAAGTGAGGGAGGAATTAAGGAATTGGAGGAGGGAGGGTGGGGAGGGAACAGAGTTTAAGAAGATGAAAAGAGCATATCAGAGGTTATGTGAGGAGAAAAAGAGAAAGGAGAGGGAAAAATGGGAACAGGAGGTGGAGGAAATAAAATCGGAGAGCCAGGTATGGAAAATTGTAAATAGGGAAAGAAGGAGGGGTACAAGGGTTGACGAGAGCATAGGGATGGAGGAATGGGAGGAGCATTTCAAGAAGGTATTGGGAGGGGTGGGATGGAGAGTAAGAAGGGGAGATATGATAGGAAGAAGGTTAGACGCAGAAAGGGAATTAGAAATTGAGGAAATCAGAAGGGTAACAAAGGGGTTAAAGGATGGGAAAGCGGCGGGAGGGGACGGAATTCCGAGCGAAGTGTGGAAATATGGTGGGTGCGAGGTAGAGGAGTGGTTAAAGGGGGTGTGCGACAAGGTTTGGAGAGGGGAGGGGTGGCCGGAGGATTGGGCAGAGGGGGTAGTGGTACCGGTAGCAAAAAAAGGGGACAGTAGCTTAGTGGAAAATTACAGGGGGATAACCCTAACGCAGACTGCTTACAAAATATACGCAGCGGTGTTAGCAGAAAGGCTAAGACAAGAGGTGGAGGAGAAGGGTTTGTTGCCGGCAAGCCAGACCGGTTTTAGGAAGGGGCTAGGTTGCATCGACAATATCTATGTACTGAACTATTTAATCAATAGACAAGTAAAGAGAAAGGTGAGAAGGCTAGTAATACTGTTCGTGGACCTGAAAGCAGCTTTCGACTCAGTGGACAGGGAGGTGCTGATAAGGGCAATGCGGAAAAGAGGGGTGAGGGAAGGGTTGGTGAGTAGATGTGAGGAGGTGTTAAGGGAAACGAAATGTAAGGTGAAAGTAGGGGAGGAGGAAGGAAATAATTTCTGGACGGCAAGGGGGGTCAGGCAGGGGTGCCCGTTAAGTCCACTTTTGTTTACAATACTTCTAGCAGACTTGGATGAGGAATTAGAAAAGGGTGGATGGGGTGGGGTGAAGTTGGGGGGTAGAAAAGTATTTACGTTAGCCTACGCTGACGACGTGGCGATGCTAGCGGAGGAGGAGGATGTAATGAGGGGGATGATAGGGGTACTGGAAAGGTATCTGGAGGGGAAAAGGCTAGAGCTCAACACCGAAAAGTCAAAAGTGATGAGATGCAGGAGGGGCGGGGGGAGATGGAAGAAAGTATCTTGGAGATGGAAAGGTAAAGTGATAGAGGAGGTAAGGGATTATAAATACCTAGGTTACACGATCACGAGAGATGGGGGACAAAGAGCGCATGTGGAAGAAAGATTAAGGAAAGGGGCGTCGTTATTGGGTCAAGTATGGGGAATAGGGAAAAGGAGATTTGGTAAGGACTGGGGTAGGAGAATGTGGCTTTTCGACAAGTTAATATGGGCAGTGATATGCTATGGTGTAGAAATTTGGGGATGGAAGGAAAGAGAAGGTTTAGAGAAACTACAGGAGAGATATATGAGATGGATATTAGGAGTGGGAAACTATACGCCGGGGTATATGGTAAGAGAGGAGCTGCAAAGGGATCTATTAAGGGGAAGGGCGGGGTTAAGAGCATGGGGGTACGAGTGCAAGCTGGGACAAGGAAAAGGAGGGGAGTTAGCGCGCTTATGCTGGGAAGAAGTGAGGAGAAAAGATAGAAAGGGTGGGCAGAGGGACGGGTGGGAGAAGGAGAGATGGGACTTCTTTATGGGAAGGGGCTGGTCGGAGGAGGTGACATTGAAAAAGCTAGAGGAGAGGCAGGATTCTATGAATGAGGAACTAGTAAGGAGGGAAAAGGTAAAACAGAAAGAAGAAAGATGGGAAAGAATTAGAGGCACGAATTTCAATAGTTGGTATGGGAGGGTAAAAGGTGAGGGTTTACCGGGATATTTAAAGAAAGGGTGGGGGGAGAGTAGATGGCAGCGGGTGGCAAAATTTAGATTGGGCAACGGGATGAGGGGAGAGAGATACTGGATGGAAGATGAGACGAATAATTGCAGAGTGTGTGAATGGGAGAAGGAAACATGGGAGCATGTGTGGGAAGTATGTATGAGATTAGATGGGGAAAAAGGTTGGCAGGAGAGGATGTGGGAAGTATTAGAGGATGAAGGGGGAGGGGAGAATTGGATGAGAAAAGTGGAAGAATGGAGAGATGGGAAAGCTGGAAAGAATGGACTGAATGAGAAGAAGCCGGAAGGGGAAGTCCCAATAGACTTAAATCTGTAAGTCTATTTGTAAAAATGTAAAAATTGTAAAAATGTAAAAAACTGTAAATAGCGCTTTTGTATATAGATTTCGACTCTCTCTCTCTATAATTCTAGTTTAAGTTTAAGCTTAGATATAAGACAATACTTTTGTAAGTTAGAATAAGTTTAGGTTAAGTGGGTATGATGGTGTTATACGCGGAGGATGTGTAGAGGTGATTGTAACCCTAAGGGGAGGCAATAAAGTTATACATACATACATACTAATTCCCAGGTTTTGTTTTCTACGTGTGAATTTAATTCGTTATCGATAGCTTGTTCCCATAGAACTCTATCTTCTCTTAATTTTATTTCAACAAACGAACTGGGAATTTTTCCGGCGAACGATTGTGCACACATAAGAAGATCGTTTTGTATATAGCTTACATCGTAAGAAATATTAGGTTGATTCTTAATTCTATCACTCCTTCTAAGATTTTGTGTTGCTGGTATTTCTAATTTATCATTCTGAGACAATGACTTTTCTTGCATATCTGTTACTTTTACAGATTCATTAGGTTCATCTCCTAATTTCTTTTCACGAATTGTACTCGACTTTGATATATCTGATTTATCATTATCAGATTTATGAGGCTTTTCATTCAATTTTACTGATTTTGACCATATGTCAGATACATCAGTTTTATTTCCGGGACCACTATTATCCCTTTCTATCCTCATTTCTGGACGAGTTTTTAAATAATTGATTTCATCAATTATCACATCCCTAACTACCATAAATTTACCAGTTCTCACGTCCCATACTTTATAACCGTTCGGTTCATAACCAACTAGAATACTTTTCGATGATTTCTCATCGAACTTGGTTCTTCCAAATTTGCTATGAACGTATACGGTAGATCCGAATATCTTTAAATATTTAAGTTTGGGCTTTTTACCATGCCACAATTCAAATGGTGTTTTATTTACTTTTAAAGCTTTAGTCGGGGTTCGATTAATTAAAAATGTAGCAGTGAGAACTGCCTCGCCCCAAAATACTTTATCCAATTCGGCACCACTAATCATTGTGCGTATTTATATTTATATTTGTTGTTTGTTATGCATTATTATTTTAATATTATTATTGTTTTATAATAATTATCTTTTGTATATGTAGTAATAGATCTAGTGTTTCTTCTATAAAATAATAAGTACTATTTTCAATTAGTCCTTTAGCGAATAAAAATATTTTATTTAAAATTTATTTAATTTCCATTTATTTATTTATTTTCCATGAAAAAAAAACAATAAAAAATAACTTACCACGAGGGGATTTGAACCCGGGCCTGCGGCGTAACAGTTCAGCTCGCTGCTGTTACGCCAAACCGCTGCTTGGTAAAAGTCTGAACTAAACTGATATTTTACTGTTATGAAACTTTAATTGCAAATATCTCGAAAACTATTGAGCGTCTGCCCCTATAATGGGGTATTTTCGTAATCAGGGGAACGAAATCTATAAGTCTGTACAGTTTGAACAAAATCCGTGAGGGACAGAGCGGGGGTTCTCCTTGTAAGAATTTTGATCTTCCCATGTGTCCCAAACGCTTATGCCACAATTCATAATTAGTGTTATTAACATTGTTTATTTGAATATTAGTTTTTCTTACCCTTTTCTGGTCAATCTCGAATTCAATAGCAATTAAATTGCTTAAGGGCTTACCGGTCATTATGGTCTTTCCGTTATTTAGAACGGTCGCACCATTGTCGTCGAATACGATGGTCATACCGGCCTGCTGCATCCTCCGCACAGACAGAAGACTGTGCGGTACGTCCGGGCAGAATAGCACATTTTCCAAGGTCCCCGGGACTCCGATGTTGCTGATCACATGGACGCTCCCCTTTTTGGTGGCATTTATATGTGCACCAATCTTCGCAACCGAAATTTTTATTGGTGGTTTTAGCTCTTCATAACTGGTGAATATATCTTCTCGTTTGATGATATGATCCGACGCTCCTGAGTCCAGAAGGAAAGCTATTTTGTTCGTTGTTGCTATTGTATTTCGTCCCGCCATAAATGTAAAACCAGAGCCGCTTGCCTGAGCTACTGCCGGCTCATTCATCTCTACGTCAGCAGTTTGTGCAGATTTATGTTTCTCATTATTATATTTGAGGCTCCTTTTATGATAATAGCAGTCCTTTATTTTATGACCCTTTCGTCCACAATGATGGCATTTCGATTGGCTGTCCGTTCTTCCTGCTTTGTAGGATTGATTCCTGTTTTGTTTAAATACTGTTTTAAATTTCTTCTGATTACTGGATCTAAATCTCTTCTGGTTGGTTAATAAAACTTTAGTGCTTGTGTTCGCACTTTTCGTTTTTAATTTTATTTCGTGGTCCAGTAACCTCGATTTGACAAAACTCAAGGTGAGACTGTCTTCTGACAATGTTTCGATGGCGGTAATAACTCCGTCGTATGAGTCAGGCAGTGTCAACAGCATGTGAGACACTTTGTCTGCCTCCTCCACTTTTGCGCCTGCTCCACACAATTCAGTAATCAAATCATCAAATATGATGAAGTGTTTTGTCAAAGGCATATCGCCTTCTAATTTAAGCGTTAAAAGTTTCTTCCTTATGGCTAATTGTGATGCCATACTTTTCCTTTCGTAAACCGCATCCAGCTTCTGTAAAATTTCTTTCGCAGTGCTGCCTGTACTCGCGAATCCGAGGAAAGAGTCCGACAGATATTCTACGATTATGCTTATCGCTTTTTTCTCAGCCCGTATCCATTCGACGGTCAGCCTTTCTGGAGCTTCTGCATCAATCACTTTAAGTACGTCCAATTCATTCATTACAGTACGTATCCTTAGTTTCCACGTACTATAACGTTCTCCGTTGAAGGGTTGAATGTTCCTTTTTCCGCTTAAGAATTCCATTTTTCTTTCTTAACTAGTGATAAAACACACACTTATCTATTGAATAAAATAAACAAAGTTTCTCTAAGGGTATGATAAAAGCTATAGTTTAACAGTACACAGTCTATTCACTATTCTTATTCACTATTGTTTCTTAACACTAACACACGCGATATACATATATATATATATTGTCTCTATAGTCACTATAGTTTCAGTTTTTCACTAATAAGTTCTACACACAGTTCATAGAAAAAAAAAGTTCACTGGGTCCCATAACCTGTTGGGAATTGATGAATACTCAGGATGGATTCTTTATAACTGCTTTATTAAACAGCGCGGAAGGACGACCTTTACCGTTCTACTAGCGGACTCGAAGTGAAGGAAAAACGAATGTAGCAGGGGCGAAAGAGAAAATCTGTCGCCCACTTGAAAGAAAGAAAAACCCAAGGCTGCATCGTTTATTGCCCTGGCCCTCGGGTACGACGAATATCAGGCCTATGGGTCCGATGACGTCTGGTCTGTTATTCTAAGATAGAGAAACTGCAGTGTTTCTCATGGACAACGAAATTCATTTTTGTTCTTTCACCAGTTGCATTATTATTGCTAATAATCCAACACTACATAACATTAAAATTTCATAAAAATCAGAGAACGCAGACCTTTTGTCAACAATTACCAATATTCTGTTATGTTATGCAATGACGAAATTCAATCGTTTTATTGAAATCCTTAGTAGGAAACAGAAAATTAATTTTTTTACTTATTTATCCGATACTTATTACAATGCTCGACAGCATTGACTGCAATTATTAAAGTAGAGGTAGTAACAAGATAAAACTATTAACTAATTAAACTAATTTTCGACGGCTCCTATCCATACAATGTTATTTAGAGGCAGTATTTCGTACAAAGATATTCTCAGAAAATAATTCTATTTGACTCTATATGAAAATTTCTTGCAACATGACGCTGTTTAAAAAGTGCGTGTAACATGATGTTTGGTAAATTGGTTTTGGAAACCAAGAATGGATGAAGGTGTGATTGGAAGAGTGGTATGCTTGAAATGAAAGGTGGAATGCAAGGTTGACTGGAATGGTTGAAAGTGATAACGGATGGATTTGAATGGAAAGAAGTGGACTGTATAAAAGTTGGTAAAGCAAGATGAGTCGGATCTACAATGTTAATGTATTTGTCGATTATATCACAGAAATGAGCGTCGTTGTACAGGAAATGTAACAGAAAAAGTGAATAAACGAGATTGAACTAGATTGCTTGTTTGACGTGTGTCAGCTGATGGCTTGTCACAGAGAGAGCGAGACGACGGTTGTCTCTCTGTTTTATTGTCTCGACCTTCCTGGAAGTTCGTCACGCTTGGATGGTTCCGCTTTGACGCTCGAGAATCTTCCAGAAAGATCGAGAGACAGTTGAGCCAATGACAAGCGTGATTTCGGCCCGCGTGAGCCTCGACGGCACACGCTTGTCACTCGCGTCTTCGGCGGGATCGCGCGTGGATCTTTGTGACGTCACGAAGCAACATGGCGCTCGGGGCGCAAATCTCGAACACATGATTTTATTTAATTCTGAACTGAACCACTTCCTGAAACATGATTCACTTATCAGCACATTGTGCGACTAGGCGAAGAGCTAGCAGTCGAAGTCGAAGTCGAAATCTTTAAAGAATAAGGACTCTCCGCGTCTCCTTTTTTCCCGACGCTGTCCTTCTTTGTGTCCGAAACTTACGTAGTTCATTGCACAAGCAAATATCATCGGAATTATATCATATTTGGTATCATTTTCATTAAAAAAACAATATTCACCAAATATGTTCAAAAGAATCCTATAAAAAATAATTATAAATAATTAAGTTTTGTTGTTTTTGATTAGTAGTCTCACACCGATATACCCGACCCGACCCGTATCATGTTACAATGTTTCACTCCACAGTCCACGGCGACTGAATCACTGAAGCCCTCGAGACTCCTTTCCCTTTTCTCCGTTTTTTTTCTCTGTTTTCTCCGACAGGACATCACAGAATAGTGACTCCTGAAAATTGAATGTCTCTGGCCAGACTCGAGTTTTCGACATTTATAGCAAGGTCTTGCTATAATCTTATTTTATTTGTCAAAATTTAGTTTTCTATTTAAAATATTTTGTTGTTGAAACTCATTAATAGTTTTAAATAGTACTTGAAATATTTAAAATGATAGTGAAATATTGGAATATTACAATTTGGAATGAAGGGCCTAGCTGAACGAGGTATTCAAAAATGACCTTCGAAATATTTAAACAGCCGTTACGCCATTCGATTTTCGGTCAATTTTCCTCATTTACTTGCATTAATTTAATCATATAATTGCATTTAATTGAAATTGATACTTGAGATTTTTTCCCGATCTTTTGGTTAAAATGTTATTTACACAAAGTGAAAAACAGGCAAAAATTCGACAAATGCAGGTTTTTTAGAGAAATTGAAAAATAGCATTGATCATATTTTTAGACCAGCAACATATCAGAACTTTTGTTACGACAGCGCGTAAACGACAAAGAGGGACTGAGGTACGAGGCAGCCGACACAGTTCAAAAGGCCGATTACGTCAATGTACATAGGACAGTTTTTTATTTTTCATTCTTTTTTTACGGAACTACCAACGTATTTGTGAGATTCTTCTCATTAAAATGAGTCTAAATACGTCATAATTTGAGCCATATTTACTTATTTAAAGTGTGATCATAACTCGCTATGATACAAGTTATTATAATAGGTTATTTAATATACCATAAAATATTTAATGTAAAATATTAGGGATGTGCGGACCACCCGATGTTCGGGTTCGGGCCGGGTAGGTCGCAGAAAGTCAGGCGGCCCGTCGATTCGACTCCGAATTTGTCGGGCGGGTTCGAAAAGAATCGATCAAGTTCGATATCCGAGATTCAAATACGTACTCTGCGTTCTTGTGAAATAGATAATGGTAATAATGGTTTTCTTTCTTAACTTATAACGTGATTTTTAATATACTTGGTTTTTTATAACTACATTAGGTATATTCGGCAAACGTGTGCCTGCTCTTTATTTGTATTAAAAATTGAAATAATGCACGTTTCACGTGAAAAACTTAAACGACAATATTTCTGGCTTTTTAACGAATTTGCTCCGAATGAACATAAATATGTATCGATATATACACCTAGAAGGTATAACAATATGGTAAATTATGGCAATAATTAAAAACGAAATATAAAAATAAACATTATACATATTATATTTCGTATTTATATTTTATTCTGTATTATCAATAGGCTCTACATAATTTTTTATTAACTTCCCGATTTTATAGGGAAGTTACTGTAATTACCCCGAAAATCGAAAATCGATTTTTTAGCAGATCTTCACGTTTCATGGTCATTGCAGTCATTTTAGACTATTTTCAGCAAAATGTTCGTATGTGTGTGTGTGTGTGTGTGTGTATGCGTATGGCCGTTTGTATGTTATCAAATTTATCGTTAACGTTTTCTGAAAAAGTAACAACGCGATCAGAATGATGAATGATGCAATCGATGTGTCCCGCTGTAACTTAGAGCTGATTAGATTTTGGTCCACTTTGGACCAGTAGTTTTTTAGTTTTTTTAGTTTTTTTCGAAAGAAGTTCATTCAACAATGCAATTTATACGAGAGGATGGACATTTTCCACCGAATAAACAAACGTAATCATATATATTTCATTTTTAATTTTTTTTTTTAATTAAAAAAATTTTTTTTTTCAATTATGCAACTAATGCTAACGAATTGGGAAGTTCTTTGTGTGACTCTCCAAGAGTCACACACCAAATATAAAACATTAATAGCTGTAGACCCTACTAGCCATGAGTACTAATAACCCTCTCGCAAGAGCAGTCGTACCCGCGAACCGCGAACTCGCGAAGCGAGTGAGCAACAATAACCTCACTCGCGAGCGCGCGGAGCGAGCGAGCAACAATATCCCTCTAGTTTTATATGATTTTATTTTAAGTGAATTTTGATTTTATTTTATATTGTATATTATATATTACCTTTTAAGAATTTGTGTAAGGTTAATGATAGTTAAGTAGGTTACATAACAGTTAATAAAAACATCGCCCATTAAAAAGTTGTTATAACTTATTATCACATTGTAAATATTGTCATCTAATTTTTTCGCGTGAAACGTGCATTATTTTAAAATTTTACTATAAATAATGACCATGCACATGTGCGCCGAATATACCTAATGTAGTTATAAAAAAAATCCCAGTACATGTATTAAAAATCACATTATAAGTTATGTAACAAATACATACCATTATTATAATTATCTATTTCATAAGAACGGTGCAGCAGACCACTGTTTCGTGTTACGTTCTTCAACGAACGTGTTCGAGATAAACTGATATTTCAGACGATGTTATGGTGATTATTTTTTAGGTTTAAAATATTAGCATCACAAAACTAATATCAAAGACAAAAAATTCCTGGAAATATCCTATGTAAGTGCATTATTTTAGGAAAATGAACAATTCCTACTTCTAATTTTATATGAGATACCTAAATTTGTAATATCGAAAAAATTGGGTTGAAACGAAAGTTCGTAGCGTTTTTAAATTAAAACTCAAACATTAAATTATGATATTTATACATAGATTTGTTCAATAACTAACATATTTTCCATTCTCTTCTATTACTTGTTGCCATTTTATAAGTGACTTACCATGTTATTCAATAAACCTATGAATACACATCTTAATTTTAACTTTGAATTTTGATTTAAAAAGGCTACGAACTTTCGTTCCAACTTAATATTTCATAAACGGGCATTATTTCCTTACACTTTTTTTTATACATAATTGTTCCAAGAATCGATCTGTGGGAACAGAAACAAGCAAAAAAACGGAATAACTTTTATTTGACGCATGGTGTTCCGAAGAATACAGAGTTCGATTAAAAGAATTAAGTGGAGTAATTAATATGTAGGATGGGTGGCTAGTGGATCGGTGATCAAGCTGGGAAAAAGAGGTTTAACGACGAAATCCAAAAGTATTAGGTGATGGAATATACAGGGTGAACATTATAAAGCGTTACAGACGAATATCTCAGAAAATATTGATTATACGCAAAAATGTTTGAGATGAAAGTTGTTCAGTAGCGAGGGGGACATCATGTGGTGGGATCTTTATTTTTCCCGATGAACACTCCAAGGTGAGGAGAAGGTCACCTTGATTTTTTTAAATGGAAAGAACTACTTTCTGCATCATGAATCGATTGTCTATCGAATTCTGAGTAAAAATGTATTGACCTCCACATGTCCTAAATCTAGTAGTTAACGAGATATTATCGAAAAAATTTTCTTTCTTCTTTGGATAATATCTCGTTAACTATTAAGTTTAGGATATATGAAGGTCAACACTTTGATATTCACAAGTTGATACTCTCTCGATTTATGGTATGAGAAATAGGACATTCTATTTAAAAAAAGAAAGTTGACCTTCACCTCACCTTGGAGTGTCCACCGGTAAAAATAAAAGCCCCAACGAATGATGCCCCCCTCGGTACTGAACAACTTCCATCTTAAACATTTTTGCGTATAATCAATATTTTTGGAGATATTCGTCTGCAACGCTTTATAATGTTCACCCTGTAGTCGGATTGAGATCGGATTGACTGGCCTCGGTCTCATCGAGTTAAAAACATCTTTTGGAAAAAATGGGGGGCGGGGGTTCCACGTGGGCGTACCAAAGCTTGTTCCTGCATTTCGTCTCGCTTAGCCTCTTCGCGAGGAAAAGTATACAGCCGTCCCCTCGCGAAGAGCGTAAGTATTGGAACGTCTCGAAATTAGAATGGCTTACAAATTTTTATTGAATTGAAAATTTCAAATAGCGAATGAATGATAAAAAAATTATTTACCACGCGTTAAATAAAAATAATGATGGTTATCTCTTTTCGACGCATGACGAATAATTTTTTATTCAAAGAGCGCCTCGCGAGCCGCTCGCCAGCTCATGAGCCGAAACTCAGCTCGGATGTATGGAAAGGGAACCCACGAACAATAAGTGTGTCAGTGTAAAACACATTCACACGCACACTGTTGCAGTTGTCCCTAGTATGTATGTACCAGCCAGCATAGGAGCCGGCTCACGAGCTGAAACGAAATCTTGCGCTTTACGCATCGCCAGCTGTCGAGTTGGGCGTTGGGCATGCCTCTAACTTATCTGATTTGTGGCGTGTTTAGACTTGTTTTCATCAGCGAACCATTAACAATCGATTGATAACGTTTCCATGGCAGAATTATGAATTGTAACAAACATTTTATTGCTATTAATAAGTGATGGCGAAACGCTTACATTGTTGTTTCTAGGAGGCACACGACGCGACGTTCGATACGGTCGTGATTCAGCATCAGAGGCAACATTGTAACGCACAGCGTATTGGCAATTACTAACTGAAACCAATATTACTTAATATGAACGTTATCATAATGATATCATCACCTATAGGTTGAATATGTTTTCCTAATCAAAATAAGCTCAAACACGGCATAAATCGGATAATAATACAGCCAGGTTGCACTAAAAAATATCAGGCGAAGCAGTCATGCTTCGGGCGTACGAATCGTCAAGTCGGGGCACTGTCGAGGCTGTGAGGCTCGAGTCGGTGCACGGTTGCCAAGTTGCCATATTCTACTATACGCCAGGCCCCTTACCCTTCCGCCTCTCGCCAAGTATCGCACCGTAGCTTGCCTTTGCACTCTTCCTACTAACGCTGGCGTACGAAGCACGGGCGGGCTACGCTGCGAAGATAGCGAGAGGCGGAAGGGTAAGGGGCCTGGCGAGAGAAGAATCGGATGCGCGATACATCAGACACATCGGGCGGTTGACTCGAACAAGATCGCGCGAGCGAGTTATCACAATACTCGAGAATCAACTCTCCGTTCTTATGAAATAGATAATTATAATAATGGTATGTATTTGTTACATAACTTATAATGTGATTTTTAATACATGTACTGGGATTTTTTTTATAACTATATTCGGCGCACATGTGCATGGTCATTATTTATAGTAAAATTTTAAAATAATGCACGTTTCACGCAAAAAAATTAGATGACAATATTTACAATGTGATAATAAGTTATAACAACTTTTTAGTGGGCGATGTTTTTATTAACTGTTATGTAACCTACTTAACTATCATTAACCTTACACAAATTCTTAAAAGGTAATATATAATATACAATATAAAATAAAATCAAAATTCACTTAAAATAAAATCATATAAAATAAAAAATTATGTAGAGCCTATAGATAATACAGAATAAAATATAAATACGAAATATAGTATGTATAATGTTTGTTTTTATATTTCGTTTTTAATTATTGCCATAATTTACCATATTGTTATACCTTCTAGGTGTATATATCGATACATATTTATGTTCATTCGGAGCAAATTCGTTAAAAAGCCAGAAATATTGTCGTTTAAGTTTTTCACGTGAAACGTGCATTATTTCAATTTTTAATACAAATAAAGAGCAGGCACACGTTTGCCGAATATACCTAATGTAGTTATAAAAAACCAAGTATATTAAAAATCACGTTATAAGTTAAGAAAGAAAACCATTATTACCATTATCTATTTCACAAGAACGCAGAGTACGTATTTGAATCTCGGATATCGAACTTGATCGATTCTTTTCGAACCCGCCCGACAAATTCGGAGTCGAATCGACGGGCCGCCTGACTTTCTGCGACCTACCCGGCCCGAACCCGAACATCGGGTGGTCCGCACATCCCTAATATTTTACATTAAATATTTTATGGTATATTAAATAACCTATTATAATAACTTGTATCATAGCGAGTTATGATCACACTTTAAATAAGTAAATATGGCTCAAATTATGACGTATTTAGACTCATTTTAATGAGAAGAATCTCACAAATACGTTGGTAGTTCCGTAAAAAAAGAATGAAAAATAAAAAACTGTCCTATGTACATTGACGTAATCGGCCTTTTGAACTGTGTCGGCTGCCTCGTACCTCAGTCCCTCTTTGTCGTTTACGCGCTGTCGTAACAAAAGTTCTGATATGTTGCTGGTCTAAAAATATGATCAATGCTATTTTTCAATTTCTCTAAAAAACCTGCATTTGTCGAATTTTTGCCTGTTTTTCACTTTGTGTAAATAACATTTTAACCAAAAGATCGGGAAAAAATCTCAAGTATCAATTTCAATTAAATGCAATTATATGATTAAATTAATGCAAGTAAATGAGGAAAATTGACCGAAAATCGAATGGCGTAACGGCTGTTTAAATATTTCGAAGGTCATTTTTGAATACCTCGTTCAGCTAGGCCCTTCATTCCAAATTGTAATATTCCAATATTTCACTATCATTTTAAATATTTCAAGTACTATTTAAAACTATTAATGAGTTTCAACAACAAAATATTTTAAATAGAAAACTAAATTTTGACAAATAAAATAAGATTATAGCAAGAGCTTGCTATAAATGTCGAAAACTCGAGTCTGGCCAGACACATTCAATTTTCAGGAGACACTATTCTGTGATGTCCTGTCGGAGAAAACAGAGAAAAAAAACGGAGAAAAGGGAAAGGCGTCTCGAGGGCTTCAGTGATTCAGTCGCCGTGGACTGTGGAGTGAAACATTGTAACATGATACGGGTCGGGTCGGGTATATCGGTGTGAGACTACTAATCAAAAACAACAAAACTTAATTATTTATAATTATTTTTTATAGGATTCTTTTGAACATATTTGGTGAATATTGTTTTTTTAATGAAAATGATACCAAATATGATATAATTCCGATGATATTTGCTTGTGCAATGAACTACGTAAGTTTCGGACACAAAGAAGGACAGCGTCGGGAAAAAAGGAGACGCGGAGAGTCCTTATTCTTTAAAGATTTCGACTTCGACTTCGACTTCGACTGCTAGCTCTTCGCCTAGTCGCACAATGTGCTGATAAGTGAATCATGTTTCAGGAAGTGGTTCAGTTCAGAATTAAATAAAATCATGTTACACGCACTTTTTAAACAGCGTCATGTTGCAAGAAATTTTCATATAGAGTCAAATAGAATTATTTTCTGAGAATATCTTTGTACGAAATACTGCCTCTAAATAACATTGTATGGATAGGAGCCGTCGAAAATTAGTTTAATTAGTTAATAGTTTTATCTTGTTACTACCTCTACTTTAATAATTGCAGTCAATGCTGTCGAGCATTGTAATAAGTATCGGATAAATAAGTAAAAAAATTAATTTTCTGTTTCCTACTAAGGATTTCAATAAAACGATTGAATTTCGTCATTGCATAACATAACAGAATATTGGTAATTGTTGACAAAAGGTCTGCGTTCTCTGATTTTTATGAAATTTTAATGTTATGTAGTGTTGGATTATTAGCAATAATAATGCAACTGGTGAAAGAACAAAAATGAATTTCGTTGTCCATGAGAAACACTGCAGTTTCTCTATCTTAGAATAACAGACCAGACGTCATCGGACCCATAGGCCTGGTATTCGTCGTACCCGAGGGCCAGGGCAATAAACGATGCAGCCTTGGGTTTTTCTTTCTTTCAAGTGGGCGACAGATTTTCTCTTTCGCCCCTGCTACATTCGTTTTTCCTTCACTTCGAGTCCGCTAGTAGAACGGTAAAGGTCGTCCTTCCGCGCTGTTTAATAAAGCAGTTATAAAGAATCCATCCTGAGTATTCATCAATTCCCAACAGGTTATGGGACCCAGTGAACGTTTTTTTTTCTATGAACTGTGTGTAGAACTTATTAGTGAAAAACTGAAACTATAGTGACTATAGAGACAATATATATATATATGTATATCG
Source organism: Lasioglossum calceatum (assembly GCA_963966675.1). Lineage (NCBI taxonomy): Eukaryota > Metazoa > Arthropoda > Insecta > Hymenoptera > Halictidae > Lasioglossum > Lasioglossum calceatum. The sequence continues at coordinate 546,278 of OZ016542.1, forward strand.
CGTGTGTTAGTGTTAAGAAACAATAGTGAATAAGAATAGTGAATAGACTGTGTACTGTTAAACTATAGCTTTTATCATACCCTTAGAGAAACTTTGTTTATTTTATTCAATAGATAAGTGTGTGTTTTATCACTAGTTAAGAAAGAAAAATGGAATTCTTAAGCGGAAAAAGGAACATTCAACCCTTCAACGGAGAACGTTATAGTACGTGGAAACTAAGGATACGTACTGTAATGAATGAATTGGACGTACTTAAAGTGATTGATGCAGAAGCTCCAGAAAGGCTGACCGTCGAATGGATACGGGCTGAGAAAAAAGCGATAAGCATAATCGTAGAATATCTGTCGGACTCTTTCCTCGGATTCGCGAGTACAGGCAGCACTGCGAAAGAAATTTTACAGAAGCCGGATGCGGTATCGCTCTTCGCATGCCGGAAAATGACCCGGTCTTCCGATAATACTCTTCCGAAGACGCTGGCAAACATTGCCACGTCACAACACACACACACACACAAACACTGCGATCAAGCGTCGATAGATCGCTGTGCGCTGTTTTCATTTCCACATATATACATTCAAATTTGATACAAAACTTTATTGATTTAATAAACAGCCTTTTTGGATAAATTAAATATTTATTTCATTTAAAAACGCTTTCATTGTTTCGATTCGATAATCGATTTACGATAAACTAGTATCTATCAAACTAAACAACAGCTTAATTATACAGGGTGTCCCAAAACTCCTTCAACAGCCGAAAATGGGTGGTTCCTGACGCCATTCTAAGCGACATTTTCCTTAACAATCATGGCCGCCGCGGCTTTGTTTAGGAGTTATTAACGAAAAACACGGACCAATCAGAGCGCGCCCTCGCCCGCCGCGCCGACAGGCGAGTGTCGCTGGTGCGCCGTGCATCGCAACGAACAAGAGTTTCTCTCGATTATGTGAATCTTTTCCAATTTCGATGAGCTTTGGATATGTTGTCAAGACCATGATTCTGAACAACATTTACCTTTAAACTTTTTGGCGATCGGCTTTAGTTTACGAGATAATCGTAAAAAAAGAGAAGAAGCAGAAACTGTTTGAATGAACAACTCATGTATTCAGCCGTAAATCAATTTGCTGCTTCGAAATGTGTGTCACTGGGTCACTCGGTGACGAACTGCACAGATGTCTTCAGGTATACGACAGTACCGAAAGCTAAGGGACGTACGGCCAGGTCAACGAACTGCACAGCTGGTGATGGATTGTTGGTATACTAAAACCTAAGACCTAAGGCCGTAAAGGATGCGCGGTCAAGTCGACGATCCAGAATTTCACTTTCAGTTTCGAATCGATAAATAATTCGTATGTTTATTTCACACAGATGCCTTGAAATTTTACCACACTCACGATCACTGTTCACATTTGTCAACACATAATTATGCACTAATAACAATTGCCATATCCCTTGTAATGCTGCACAAATCACAACAATCAGGTAATGCGATCACTAGACTGCGGATTTCATGCATTTGCAGCAAAAATGAGTAGGTTCATATTAAGACAGTAGAGAGATGAAAATAATTTAAAAACACCAATGTATTATTTTCAACTTTTTAAAGTGATTACAATAAGAATGAAATATCTGTCTGGTTCCTGCCCCTTGTAACAGCAGCAGGCAACATCCATTTTGCATAAAGATCCGCAGTCTAGTGATTAGTTAAATATCACTATCAAAAACACAGCTAACAGCAACCGTTAGCTTTGAAATGATACGTCTTTGGAGATGTTCTCTCTATCGCGGCACGAACGGGACTGATTTTCCGCAAGATTTTTCTGAAGAATTTAGGAAGGGCATTATGCGTCTGTCCTTCTTTTTGAAAGTTTCTTAAGGGAGGTATAGGACAATAGGGATGCTACGCTGACCTGACATTTATACCTCATGCTGGGTAAAAGGACGGATGACGTTTTCGGACGGTTACCCATCGACTCCGCGTACCAATCTGCAGGAAAAACTAAACATGTGATTGCCATAAATCTTACAGCGGTCCTTCTCGTATCCTGTTTTTCGTCTAACCGTCCCGTCGTTTTCGTAAACGTGCTACAGCGTGCATTTCGAACTTCGACACGCATAATGCCCTTCCTAAATTCTTCAGAAAAATCTTGCGGAAAATCAGTCCCGTTCGTGCCGCGATAGAGAGAACATCTCCAAAGACGTATCATTTCAAAGCTAACGGTTGCTGTTAGCTGTGTTTTTGATAGTGATATTTAACTAATCACTAGACTGCGGATCTTTATGCAAAATGGATGTTGCCTGCTGCTGTTACAAGGGGCAGGAACCAGACAGATATTTCATTCTTATTGTAATCACTTTAAAAAGTTGAAAATAATACATTGGTGTTTTTAAATTATTTTCATCTCTCTACTGTCTTAATATGAACCTACTCATTTTTGCTGCAAATGCATGAAATCCGCAGTCTAGTGATCGCATTACCTGATTGTTGTGATTTGTGCAGCATTACAAGGGATATGGCAATTGTTATTAGTGCATAATTATGTGTTGACAAATGTGAACAGTGATCGTGAGTGTGGTAAAATTTCAAGGCATCTGTGTGAAATAAACATACGAATTATTTATCGATTCGAAACTGAAAGTGAAATTCTGGATCGTCGACTTGACCGCGCATCCTTTACGGCCTTAGGTCTTAGGTTTTAGTATACCAACAATCCATCACCAGCTGTGCAGTTCGTTGACCTGGCCGTACGTCCCTTAGCTTTCGGTACTGTCGTATACCTGAAGACATCTGTGCAGTTCGTCACCGAGTGACCCAGTGACACACATTTCGAAGCAGCAAATTGATTTACGGCTGAATACATGAGTTGTTCATTCAAACAGTTTCTGCTTCTTCTCTTTTTTTACGATTATCTCGTAAACTAAAGCCGATCGCCAAAAAGTTTAAAGGTAAATGTTGTTCAGAATCATGGTCTTGACAACATATCCAAAGCTCATCGAAATTGGAAAAGATTCACATAATCGAGAGAAACTCTTGTTCGTTGCGATGCACGGCGCACCACCGACACTCGCCTGTCGGCGCGGCGGGCGAGGGCGCGCTCTGATTGGTCCGTGTTTTTCGTTAATAACTCCTAAACAAAGCCGCGGCGGCCATGATTGTTAAGGAAAATGTCGCTTAGAATGGCGTCAGGAACCACCCATTTTCGGCTGTTGAAGGAGTTTTGGGACACCCTGTATAATTAAGCTGTTGTTTAGTTTGATAGATACTAGTTTATCGTAAATCGATTATCGAATCGAAACAATGAAAGCGTTTTTAAATGAAATAAATATTTAATTTATCCAAAAAGGCTGTTTATTAAATCAATAAAGTTTTGTATCAAATTTGAATGTATATATGTGGAAATGAAAACAGCGCACAGCGATCTATCGACGCTTGATCGCAGTGTTTGTGTGTGTGTGTGTGTTGTGACGTGGCAATGTTTGCCAGCGTCTTCGGAAAAGTATTATCGGAAGACCGGGTCATTTTCCGGCATGCGAAGAGCGAAAGAGCAGGGGCGAACGCTCTCCCTGGGCACGAGCGAGACCCATGGGCGAGTTCTTATATTTTGAGCGGCGGGCCAATTAGCGCGACGCGAGTTCGCAGGACCGTAGAGCGAGTTCCCAGGGGAACCTGACAGACTCTTTCCCGCCAAACGGAAAGGAACGAGGATGGCTCCGGCGAAATTCCTGCCTCAGAATAGCGGAGGGATCAACGCGGCTCAGGATGGACAACCTACAGGCGCCGACAAGAATTCAGCGGCCAAGACAGAAATCTCAGCCGCCTTGCCGTCGCCTCGCCCGGAGAGAAACCTGGCCAGTTACCGGATTGGCTAACAGCGATCACCTCAGCGGGGAGCGGCCAATCGACGGGCATCGCTGCCGGAGAAGCCACCAATCGCCGGAGACCAGGGACCGTCACGCAGGGCGAGACCCCTACCGAAAATCCGCGCGCGATATGTCTAAGCGTTACGCGGGGAGAAACGAGCGGAAGGGGGGGACGCTTCGCTTCCGCGTTCCCGAGTCATCGCGTAGATCACTTCTTCGTTAGCTCAAGTCGAGAATAGCTCATTTAGATTTCTCTTACGAATAAAGTAATTTTGCGACGTAGCTGCCGATACCGAAGGACGAAAGCGATCCGTAGTCCACGGCCTCTAGAACAACACCTTGGGTAAGCCTTTGTCCGTCGTATTGCATCGTATTTGCAAGTGATCTCTCTTTCGCGTTGGCTCGGGAAGCGTATCGGGTTCGCGATCGCGTCGACGAAAGATCGACGTGGCTACGGGCTGCCGGAAGCAGCGTTGATTCGCGAGCGGCAAGTAGCTGTCGAGCGGCGAACGCGCGGGGAAAATATTAGCGTGTGCAAGGCACTATTTTCTTTAGCGAGGATCCGCGCGTCGTCGTTCCTTTCACGCCAACCTCGTCTCGTCCCACGGTGGGACGTCGCCTCGTGCTCGCGTCGTACTCGCGATAATTGTTCGATCAACGAGAAGTCACATTGTTACGAGTTTTCCATCGGAATTCGGGCGTAGAAGGCTGGTTCCGCGGACGCCAACGCCGTCACCGCGTTGCTGCCGGATTCGACGCGACGTTCGAATAGGATTCGAAAGAAGAAGAGCGCGTGCGACTAACACCCGTCGCCGACCACCTGTCACGCGCCGGCTAACCTCGAAAAGCTGCCGGTTGCTGCCGGCAGCCAAATTGTATTACAAGTCGAGCAATAAAATCTTGCTAGCCGAAATTCAGAGAGCAATTATTGAGTGAGAAACCTTCCCGCCGCGGGGAACGCCTCGTGTCCACTCCGCGTAGTACCCTGTGCCCGTTCGCGAAGCTTTTCGTCTAGTTATCGGTTGCCGTCGGCTCGTACGAACGTTTCTCCAAGTGCTCGTCGCTACGGCGACTTAGCGTGGCACCTTCCGTGCCTGGCGCCCGAACACCTTGGCAAAGACTTCGAGAAGCGACGAGCCGACGAGCCCCTTTTGTCCCTGGTGGACCGCGTTTCGTGCGGCCGAACGCGGCCCGGCCGTCTGGCCCGTAAATACCCGGTGTCTCTAGGTTTTCGCCGTCCTGGTGACGAGGGAAAGATGGACGACGTGACAGTGTGTATGTGACGAGCGCGAAGCGATGAGCGCAAAGAATTGAAAAACGCAAAGAAATGACGATCGAAAAAATTGACAAACGCCAAAAGCGATCGAACGAGAGACGCGGCCGAAACCAGTGATGCCAGAGTCGTGGTACCGTGGTACTAAACCATACCCCCACTATTACGAACTGTTGCTCCTACTTTCCTTTCCCAACGCGCTCGCGCGTTACACGCACCAGCGCACATGTCACATAGTAGAGGTACGCTGGTGAGTGTAGCGCGCGGGCGCGTTGGAAAGGAACGTAGGGGCAATAGTAGGCTATGGTGGGTGTATGCTGTGGTACGGTTTAGTACCACGATACCACGGTTCTGGCATCACTGGCCGAAACGGCAGTCTTTGACGAGTCGTCTACGGATGTGTCGCGTGGTCTCGTAATAAACCTCGTTTTTTGTAAAGTGTCGTGATCTCCGTACGCCTAGTTATTTCTTCCTGGTTAGCCATCCTACATATATAGGTACAGAAAATTCTCTATAGTCGCAAACAGGGCGTGCACGATAGACGCCAATAAAATATCCCCTCCAACTCAATACACTGATCTCGGCTCGGTATATCGGTGTGAACCACTACTAACGCGACGCGGAGAGTCGCAGTCGTCGGCACAGTTCAAACGCCAGTGAGTCATCATAACGTTATACCAAAATTCTATCTTCTTTATTTTCCATTATTTTTTCATGGGACTTTCACCAACATATTCCTGGCATTTTTCTAATGCAAAATGATACCAAACACGATATAATTTGAACTGAATTTAGTGGTTTAATTAACGATGAGAGTTTCGAACGCAAGGAAGGACAGCGTATATGAAAGAAAGAGACGCGGAGAGTCGCAGTCGCCGGCACAGTTCGAAGGCCCGCGCGTGGTCTCGCGTTACACGCGCTCTCCTTCTCTACGTTCGGCTCGGTTTTTGAAGCTCGAAAAAAAGTAGGACCAAGATCGATAGATGCAAAGAAATCCCCCCGAGGCGTTTGCGGCTATAGAGAATTTACTGTATAAATATTTATAATTTTTATTTCATGAAAATAATTATTTGAATCAATAATACCGTAATCGCCCCTTCGTTGTCCGGGATCGTAGGCACCGTCGTTCTCCAGTGCCTACCCATTCCACTGCCTGTCAGCGCTGCGGCGCTCCGCAGGCTCGCAGGGCGGCGACGATTGATATCGACTCGGGTATATCGGTGTGAACACCACACATTGACTCGAATGAATCGCATTTCCAAACTTCTTAGTTTTCATTATTTTTTTATGGGACTTTCACTAACTTATTTCTGGCATTTCTGTGATTAAAATGATACCAAACACGATATAATTTCAACTGTATTTAGTGGTTTAATCGATGGTACAAGTTCGAAGGCAGCGAAGAACAGCGACAACGCGGGCCTTTGAATTGTACCGGCGACGGCGACACGCTCCGTTCACGCGATCCCTATTTCATTCTGTCTTTCTCTATGTTCGGCTCTCTATTGAAGTCTCGTTCGGCGCGATATCTAGACCCAGTCATAAATCAAAAGAGACTTCCGGGCAGTGTCGTTGGCCGTGCAAACCTCGGCTTTTGGACAAAGAAGGGGCGATTACTGTATAATGGTCGATTCATGACTCACCGATAACGATAAACGGACCGCTATTCTTACCCAGTTTTTAAGTGAAACCGTTCATGTCTGAGCGGTAACGACTTTTTGGCGACAATTTTCGTCAAGTCGGGGAGGCCATATATCTCGTGTGGGTTAACGGCTCCCTGCTGTGCGTGGCATAAACAAAAGGTTTTTATGGGATCCACAACTCCTTAGGTAAACTATCGGTAGCTCGCCTTTACAACATGATGGGAATAGGAAACGTTGCTGCCATTTGTTGAACTCTTCTTAAATAATTATTTAAAATAATTATTAGGAAATATATTAGACACATCTTTGTTTTTCAAATTTTTCCATCGGTCAAATGTAAAAAATATTTTTAAAAATATGGTCACATTCTACGATTCTTCGTCTTTGAAATTCCGTTTTTTCCATTATTTGTAACAACTTGTTGCCATCTTTCAGGTAACCTGTCAATTCCCGTATCCCAATGACTAATTAGCATTGAAATGCGACATCAAATCTTATTTCAGATACACCGGAAAATAATAAAATATTCATTTTAGGGAAACCAATAGTGTCATTTCGCCTAGAAATATCATACGGCACACATGAGATGTGAAACACTCCAGTAACTACAAACAGCTGTTAGGTTTGAATTTTGCGTGTTGCTTCGGGCCCATAAATTTGATGAATATTCTTTAGACATTCTGAAATAAGGGTCGACATCGTTTGTCCTACAATTACACCTTTCACGTAGTGAAAAAACATTTTCTATTTGTTTATGTGCAACGAGTAGTCCAATACATTGCCCCGTACGTGCGACAGGGGAACAGCGTTACCGCCCACTGCTAGGCGATTGTAGGGGGTGGCAAGACGCCATCTCGTATGGCTCCGAACTGGTGACATTGTATTGATGCGAGCCTGAGAAGAAGCCTTCCCAGGCAAGAGTACGATGACGTGTCTAGTTTCGAATGCGCGGCCGATTGGGTCAGAGTGGAGGAGGCAGGCCTCGTTTCACACGCATTTTCGACTGTTGTCGAATTTTATTGGCTACAGCGGCCACGCGTACTATGCAGCGTGCAGCGTCAAAGTCAAAACATTGGGACTACGGGCGCGGCTGTGGTGGGGATTCGGCGACTTTACGATAGGCGCGATTTGTTTGTGTCGTTCCCGGGGCTGTTCTCAATGGAGAGGTTTACGACAGGTCATTACTATTGAGCTGGAAGTCGGCGCGGCACTTTCTCGGACAACACGTGTTGACTGTCAAGTAATTTGTAGGCACCCCGACTTCTCCGGCGAAAGATAAATATAAAAAAATGCTACATACATACACATATATCCGAGAAATTTCAAAAACCCTCAGGACCTCCGCTGTGTTTACCCTAGATGTTTGACGAATTGTTTCACCATACAGTTTGTCCGATGATATTCTTTTTTTTTCATTAGCATAGTAATAAATTGTTATTACGTTTAAATTCCTTAACAACGTATTCTCCACCTATTAGAACGACGAACTCTGACAAGTTCTATTTGATACATAACTTTTTAAATAAATACAGCATGTTATACAGGGTGTTTAGCAACAGGTGGGAGAAAATTTAAGGGGTGGTTCTCGACGATAATATAAGACGAAAATGAAGAATAAAAAAATTTCGATTTCGACTTCGTTATTTAGTTATTAACAATTAAAAATCCGCCTAAAATGCTGCAACACTTCTAACAAAAGTGTCTATTGCGTACGTCACACAGGCGCGCGACAGTCTCGTGTCAAGTGACAAACGCATCATACCTTGGTTCTCATTTGGGGCCCCAGCGAGGTGAAAATGTTTAAATGATCGTTGGACAACATTGAACCTACCTACTCGTTAAAATCCACAAGGGCATTTCTAATATCCGCCCTATGGAATTATCGAGTAGAAGGGGTCAATGCCCGTTCACTTTTAAATTGTTCTCACACGTATCCACAAATCCTTATGCTGCACTTTAATTGTTCATAACACCGTACATAATACACTGAAACAAACCACACATATACTCTAGCACTATTTACAATATCATACACACGCACTGCAAGTTCACAGAGAGTCCAAGTTTAATGAGGGGAATGAGGAGAATGTAAAGAACACACTGGTAATCCTTTAATATTAAACACTGCACTTTATTGAACTTTATTTACGTCGCGAGACTCGCTCACAGACGGAACAGACATCTTGAGGTCGTGTGATTTCTTTGAACGGAAATCTTCGACGCGTGCGAGAAGAATCGTCCGTACAAGCCAGCATCCTTATGCACACTGATTCGAGACAGCTGATGAGGTTGATGCCTGATCGATAAAACAACTGAAGATCTACAGAAAACTACCGCCCAAACATCGCGCGTTGCTATACCAATACATTGTCTATCCTGTTTTCACGTATTTCGCGATTCTTTCTCATTCTGTCTGTGACCGCCAAATATTTCATGTGTGTGTCATTGATCACATCAGCTGTCTCGAATCAGTGTGCATATATGGATGCTAGCTTGTACGGATGATTCTTCTCGCACTCGTTGAAGATTGCCGTTCGCAGAAATCACACAACATCAAGATGTCCGTCCCGTCTGTGAGCGAGTCTCGCGACGTAAATAAAGTTCAATAAAGTGCAGTGTTTAACATTAAAGGATTACCAGTGTGTTCTTTACATTCTCCTCATTCCCCTCATTAAACTTTGACTCTCTGTGAACTTGTAGTGCGTGTGTATGATATTGTAAATAGTGCTAGAGTATATGTGTGGTTTGTTTCAGTGTATTATGTACGGTGTTATGACCAATTAAAGTGCAGCATAAGGATTTGTGGATACGTGTGAGAACAATTTAAAAGTGAAAGGGCGTTGACCCCTTCTACTAATTCCATAGGGCGGATATTAGAAATGCCCTTGTGGATTTTAACGAGTAGGTAGGTTCAATGTCATCCAACGATCTTTTAAACATTTTCACCTCGCTGGGGCCCCAAATGAGAACCAAGGTATGATGCGTTTGTCACTTGATACGAGACTGTCGCGCGCCTGTGTGACGTACGCAATAGACACTTTTGTTAGAAGTGTTGCAGCATTTTGCGCAGATTTTTAACTGTTAATAACTAAATAACGAAGTCGAAATCGCGATTTTTTTATTCTTCATTTTCGTCTTATATTATTGTCGAGAACCACCCCTTAAATTTTCTCCCACCTGTTGCTAAACACCCTGTATATTCTGCCTTCGTGCCGCCACGCCATCGCCAGTGACCGGGGGGACAGAATACATTCAGTGGCCCAACGATAAAAAATAAGGAGAAACCACCGTTCGTTTATTGCACTAACCGCGTGGACTCAAGTTCGCCCGCTGCCTGCTTGTTTAACGTAGAACAACTTCAGATAAACGGTTATCCTTAGTCGAACAAATTTTCCGTTACGGTTGCCACCGTGCCTCACATAAGCGTAGGAACATAATATGACTATTATGACCGCGGAACTAAAAAACTTTTCTCTCATATCTTTTGTCAAGGTATATAGACTGTGTATACAAATTTTCATGAAAAAATTGTAATTTCTTATCCAAAAATGTAGCAAAAAAAGTTAATCTTTAACATATCTTTCAAACAAATCATTATTTTTTTAATCAGTTCACACGGAAAGATTCGCCATTCAAAGACGCACAAATTGGATGTTCACATTTTTGTCTAGGCCTAATACTTTCGGAGATATTCAATAAAATGGATTTTCCACCCCAACTTCGAGAGCTATTTTCACCCCCTTAACATGAATGTCGGCCACTATAAAAAAGTACGTGTCTTATATTTTTTTGAGTTCCATATCATACAAAAATTTCACTCAAATCGGCGTGTTGCGATTGGGTAACACCCCTGTTAGAAAGATTTGTTTACGAAATGGCGGGTACAATATACAATTTTTTTTAAATTTATAACTGTCAAGAATTCTAGATAAAATTATGAACATTGCTCATTTTACAAATTTTTCATGTACACCTGTGACACAGATTTCAAATGTACGTTTAGTAAATTTGTTGTTAGCTAGTATCTGCCACAGTAAATATTCGGATATTAGATTCGATGAGGGTTCGTGATCATAGTGCAAAAGGAATTAGTCCCACATTTGCACAGATCGATGCGTAAAAACATAACTAACAATAAGTATACAGTGACTCCCATTAATATTCGGACGCTCTCTAAAAAAAAACTGATAACTTTGTTAATATTGGACTATGCGATTTGAACTTTTTTGGGAAGCTAGATCAATTAATTTACTACAGGATGTGAAAAGAAATTTTCACGATTAGCTTCTCTCCGTTCCCAGTTCCAAGGAAAATTTCCCAAGGAAACGTTCATAAATGCCCTATGTTCATAAATTTTTTGGCAGGTCAAAGGTAGGATACATATGATTTATATAGATGCACACAACGTACTTTCCAAATTTTCAATGTGGGCTCACCTAAAAAAGTTGCGAAATACAACTTTTAGTATGTTCTCTGCAATTCTGACCAATTGCAAATAATTGTACCCACTTTTCAAACAACATCCAAGTCGCAGGGTCCAACATTAAACAAGCCATCGCACAGTAGGGTGTTTGGCCCGAAAAGTCAGGAAAAAACTAGTTCAGCGTTATTTATGGGCTCAAGGTCGTAATATAGTAAGTCGTTCAATTCGCTTATCGCCAGCTGTAATGCCTCGTACAGACTTGCGCCGCGCGGAGAACCGCGCGGCGAACGCGCGCATTTCGACAAATATTTCGACGAACATTTCGGCGCGCCGATCGGCGAACGGCAAACGGAACGGATTTGTGCTATTTCCAGAATTTCTTGAAAACAACTGTAACAGACCTGTACAGCGGGCACAGTACAGCTCTGTTACGAACGCGAAGACTCGCGTACAGCCGAAGCGCGCCGACCGATCCCGACCGAACCCGAATCCGCGCGAAGCGATTTCACGCCTCGTAACCAGGCGCGACATTAAATTACGCGTCTTCCCGCGTTTTCGCGCCCCGAAGCAGACGCTGCACGGGCGATCCCGCGAATCGCTCGCGCACACCGCAACCCGCGTACCCCGCGGTAACCACCGAATCTGCCTATAAAAGGCAGCACGGAAGGAGACTCGCTCTCTTTCCGAGTCCAGCAGGCGAGCCGGTTGGTCGACCGGAGCCCTGGTAAGCGCCTTACCCTGACGAGCCGTCAAGATCCTGACCCCGACCGTTCCCGTTCCCCGCGCAACGCGCCGTTGCATCCGTATGCCCGTTTAGCTTCGCGCCGAAGTTCCCGTCGCCGTCTCCACGAGCCGTCGAGACATCTTTTGCAGCGCGCCGTTGCATCCTCGCCCGTTCAACGATCCGTCGAACGAATCCTTCACACAGCTTCGCGCCGAAGTTCCCGTCGCTGTTCCCACGAGCCGTCGGAACACCCTCCACAGCGCGCCGTTGTGTCCTCGCCCGTCCCACGCGCCGTCGGACGATACCCGCCTACGCTTCACGCGCCGTCGAAGTTCCCGCCGCCGTTCCACGAGCCGTCGAAACCCCGTTGCAACGCGCCGTCGAACGAATCCTTCGATAGCTTCGCGCCGAAGTTCCCGTCGCCGTTCCCACGAGCCGTCGGAACACCCGGTGCAACGCGCCGTTGCCTCCTCGCCCGCTCAACGCGCCGTCGAGCGACTCTCTCCGTTCCCGCCGACCTGACCGACCCCGAATACCCGTTGCCGCGAGCCGCCGGTTCCCGTACCCTAGTAAGTCGACGAGCCGTCGCGGAGAGTCCGTACCCCTACCACGACGAGCCGTCACCCGTCGCCGACCGCCAGATCCGTGAACCGCGAAGCCGCGCGCGTGCACCCACGAACATAACGCTATCGGCAATCTTCGCGAACCGCGGCCCTGTGAGACGCAAAAGTTACGTCGCGCGTTCTGTTTTATTTCATACCTCGTCCGAACTACCGTTTCCCGTCCGCTTCCCTCGCCGCGAACCCTGGCTCGGCGAGCCATTCGGCAACGAGGGAGAGATCCGGTTGTAACGAGATTTCGGACTCGTTACACAACTATGGGAGCTACAACGGCGTATACTACACAAACAAATACAGAAAATGTTGGCAGTTTTTTGAGTGAATAAAGGTGCTTTTACGGCGGGCCTCCGCGGCCCGGGCGGCCGGGGCCTTTTCTCGTAAATTGCAAGCGGGTCGACAGGCCCGCTGTTCCCCGCTGTGCGTGGCAGAAAAAAAAGGTCTCGCCTCTTCACGGTTCGTTTAGGTAAACATTAACTTCCCTCTAAGGCGGTAGGATACCTTCATTTTGTAAGTAACCGTGAAGAGACGAGACCTTTTTTTCTGCCACGCACACCTGGGAACAGCGGGCCTGTCGACCCGCTTGCAATTTACGAGAAAAGGCCCCGGCGGCCCGGGTCGCGGTTCCCCGCTGTGCGTGGCAGAAAAAAGGTCTCTTCACGGTTCGTTTAGGTAAACATTAGCTTCCCTCTAAGGCGATAGGATACCTTCATTTTGTAAGTAGCAAATAACTAGAATGTTATTAGAAAAATTGTGGGTTTGCGAATTTTCGCTTTTTGTCCTTATACGAGCAAACACACCATGTAAAAATTTTATACGGTACACGGTGAGCAATTTGGACGAAATCTGTGTCAAAATGAAAGAACTTTCTCCCTATTTTTCCTATATCTAATTTCTAATAGAAAGTTCTTTGATTTTGGCACAGATTTCGTGCAAATTGCCCACTGTGCGGCAGACATGAGATGTGAAACACTCCAGTAAACACAAACAGCTGTTACGTTTGAATTGTTCGTTATTTCGGGTCCATAAGATTGCTGAATATTCTTTAGGACAGCGTTTGTTTTACCTAAATTGTTGTTGGGGTGTCGTAAACTCCGAGTGTGCAGTGCACAGATTAATACCGTTCATAGTAAGTACATGTCACTTTGTTCTTTTCGTGCACTTACAATTGCCGAAATCGCCGGGCGCGAAATGATTTTTTGATGAAATGTTGATTTAGCAAATCGATGAAAATGGGGTTTTCGGAGTTTATAGTGAAAACATTCGACATCAGAATTCCTATCCGTAAAGACCTGACAGTTATTTATCTCCTACATTGTTCAAAGTCAATGGTTCCGAAAAGGTGTACTGCATTGATCATTCAGGTAAGTTCTGCCACTCGGCGAACTCTGCCCTAAGCCCGTCAATTTTATTACGGGTAAGAACGGCTACTGGTTGACTTTGCAAATGAGGCTGTTGTAAAGATTAGTTGCTTTGACACAGATTTCGTCCAAATTGCTCACTGTGTACCGTATGAAATTTTTACATGGTGTGTTTGCTCGTATAAGGACAAAAAGCGAAAATTCGCAAACCCACAATTTTTCTAATAACCTTCTAGTTATTTGCTACTTACAAAATGAAGGTATCCTATCGCCTTAGAGGGAAGCTAATGTTTACCTAAACGAACCGTGAAGAGACCTTTTTTTCTGCCACGCACAGCGGGAACAGCGGGCCTGTCGACCCGCTTGCAATTTACGAGAAAAGGCCCCGGCCGCCCGGGCCGCGGAGGCCCGCCGTAAAAGCACCTTTATTCACTCAAAAAACTGCCAACATTTTCTGTATTTCTTTGTGTAGTATACGTCGTTGTAGCTCCCATATTTGTTTGCAAGAAATTCTGGAAATAGCACAAATCCGTTCCGTTTGCCGTTCGCCGTTCGGCGCGCCGAAATGCGCGCATTCGCCGCGCGGTTCGCCGCGCGGCGCAAGTCTGTACGAGGCATAACATTATGAAATCGAAAACGCATTTCCACATTTCAAAAATCAAACTGGTTGGAAAAGCTGGAAAAAATTATTTTTACATGTTAAAGTATGGTGAAATAATGTAATTTATTATTGTAATTCTAAATATGTAGATAATATGAGTAAATAATATTGTTTTTATATATTTCTGCGCGTCCCCACCGTCAACGTTTTTCAGGACGGCAACGTACTGAACTATTAGCACGACGAACTCTGAAAAGTTCCAGGTAAAATAGCTTTTTAAATAAATGTTATATTCTGTCTTCGTGCCCGCCGATATATCGGGACAGTATTCTTCCTCGAAAATACCTACCGACTTTACGGAGGCTTAAGCATTGGCATCTCCTGAGGTGTAGAAGGGAGTCAGAGGTTCTAGGAACCCCTGGGGTTTGGGTAGGAACCCCTGGGGTTCTTGGCACTTGGCCTTTGTTTGAGCATCTCGAACCGTCCTGAGGTTGCCTTAAAATCGGAACAGTAAACCATGAACACGCTAGACCGATCCGTTTATCGTTCCGTAGAGCTATGAATCGACCCTAAGACATTTATTAAGTTCATTGCTTCGATATAAAACGCGTTTTATTATAATATATTTGAATAATTGAACGGAATAAAATCTCAAAATCAAGAATTATGAAATTGTTTTTAATGACTATTTATGATTTGCTGAAATATTTGTTGTTATAAAATACATATATAATAACACTAGACTTTCTTTACGGTCACAGGCTACGAAAAATATTTTGTGTAGCGCATAAATATTTTTTATGTCGATTGACGGAATATAATTTTGAAGTTATGTTAATTACGGTTTTAGCTTATTTAGATTTATCCAAAAAAGGATAAATCTTTATTTTTTAATATTATTTTATAGTTTACATTGTTTAATTTGAGTTATTTGCGTGCCTCTTCCAGAATGTCTGACGGTAAAAGAAAACTGTCTGGTTACCAGTACAAAAAAAGAATGCTGGAAAAGGAAGCCGAAAGGCAAAAACAAGCTGGCGCTTTAAAAAATTATATCCAGAGTTGTACCAAAACAAATGACGACTCTGAGAATCCAACATCAAGTCCGGTTATAAAAGAAAATACGTAATCGTCAGAGGATGATGATGGCAAACAAATGTACGAAGTATCTAAATCAATTGGAACTGACGACATTCTGACTCTATCATCACCAGATGAAAGCATTGAAAAAATTGACACCAACGTGACACCCACAGAAAGCGTTCTACAAACTTTGAGTACAGATCCAGCATTGTGGCCAAGAATTTTAGGAGACGCCGAAAGAAGTTATTTAGTAAGACAAGGTCCACCTAAACCATTGCATAATTACAAATTTCCTTCCAATGACACTGGTCGACATTTTAGCGTAAATTATTATACACGAATTTTAAGCAATGGAGAGCAAGTTGTACGAGACTGGTTAGTATACTCTCTTTCACAAAACTGTGTTTACTGCTTCTGTTGCAAAATTTTCGGCTGTATAGTTAGTTCTCTTTCAAAGAAGGGTTTTAAAAAGTGGAAGTACCTCGACGAAACTTTAAAACAGCATGAAATTTCCAAAAATCATATTCAGGCCCAAAAATCATGGCCCAGAAATGAACCAAAGGTTAAAGTGTTGTAAAACTATAGATGTGGCCACTCAAAGAATTATTAATGCCGAAACAAATCATTGGAACGAGGTGCTTCTAAGAATCGTAGCAATTACTAAAATGCTTGGTAAAAGTGGTCTGGCTTTTCAAGGTACAACCGACAAGTTGTTTGAGCATAATAACGGTAATTTCTTAAAAATAGTTGAGTTGCAATCTGAATTTGATCCCATTATGGAAGAGCACGTCCGTCGAGTGCTAAAAAAAGAAGAGACTAAAGCTCACTATCCCGGGAAAAATATACAAAACGAGATAATAGATGTGCTGTATCAAAGTGTAAAGTCTCATATTATTGATGAAATAAAAAAATCCAAATATTTTTCCATAATTTTAGACTGCACTCCTGAGATTAGTAAGGTAGAGCAAATGACTCTTATAATATGTTTCAATCAATAAATTTGACGCTGATGTTGAAATTAAAATTAATGAAATCTTTTTAGGCTTCTTACCAGTAGAAAGATCCACAGGAAAACAAATGTCTGATATTATAATTGGAGAACTTAATGACTTGGGTTTAAATTTGCAAGATATCAGAAGGGAGGGATACGACAACGGGTCCAATATGAGGGGCGATATAGCAGGAGTGCAATCTAGAATTAAACAATATAATTCGCGAGCATTCTATGTTCTGTGTAGTAGCCACTCTCTCAATCTTGTTGTTAATGATATGGCAAAAGCATCAGAGCCGGAACTATAGCCGCTTCGGCGCCTGTGGCAACAATCTGGCATGCGCCCCTACCATCTATGTAGTATAATGGGAAAATATATTGAACTCAAATATTTTTCCATATCGTATAATTATTACAAATGAATGAAACATACGTATAAATGTATGAGCCTTTACAATATTTTTGGTAATAGATTATTCATATCAAAACCTTTCTAGACTTCGCTTCCGCAAATAGTTTTATTATTTCATCGTAATTGAGGCGGGTTGCTATTTCTTTCTCAATTGACAAAATAGACATATTCGCCAAATGTTTTCGACCCAAAGAGGAGCGCAGATATGATTTAATAAGCTTCAGCTTGCTGAAGGAACGTTCCCATGTAGCCGTCGCGTCGTCACGGGCATGCACAAGAATATTCTCAAAGCTGTGACTATGTTACGATATACATTTTCAAGCGATAATTCGTATATTTTCTCCAATACTTGGAAATGGTTCATACCCTTGTCCTTGAGGTCGTTCATTAATGTCGTGGCTTGGAATTTGAAACTCTCAATTTCTAATGAAAATTCATATTCTTAAACATTCGTTGCGCCCCTACGACCGTTGCGCCCGTGGCAGGTGCCACCTTCGCCATGCCCTAGTTCCGGCACTGAAAAGCATCCTTGGAAGCCACTAATTTCTTCAACATGGTCCAAAAAATATATTTATTTTTTTCGGCATCTACTTTTCGTTGGGCAATACTTTTAAAACATGTTCAAGGTTTAACTTTGAAACCATTGAGTGACACTAGATGGGAGAGTAGGATAGAGGCCCTAAAGCCTTTGAGATTCCATTTGGGAGATGTATACGACGCCCTGCTAAGCATTTACGAAAACCAAGAAATTGATTATTTAATAAGAGACAAGGCCTCGGGTTTATTAAATTGTATTAAACAATTTAAGTTTTTGTGTTCAATAGTTATTTGGGATAAAATACTAAATTCCATTAATCCAATAAGCAAATTGATGCAAACAAAAGATTTTGATCTAGCCTCTGCACTTGATCTTTTACAAAACTGCAAAATATTTTTTAAGAATCTTCGATCGGATTCGTCCTTCGATGAAACTATTGTTGATGCAAAAGAACTTGCTGCCAAAATTGATATGGAGGCTAATTTTGGATCAACAATAACACGACACCGCGTTAGAAGAAGAAAAAGGAACTTCTCATACGAAGCACGAGATGAACCCATCAAAGATCCAAAAGAAAAATATAAAATAGATTTTTTTTATTTTACAATCGATCAAGCACTAAATATAATATAAAATAGATTTTTTTTATTTTACAATCGATCAAGCACTAAATGGACCAGATGCTAGATTTGGACAACTTAGTAATCATAGTAACTATTTTCAATTCTTATATAATATATACGATTTAAATACCATGTCCAAAAAATGCTACTAAAACACTGTAAGAATTTAAAATGTATTTTAACTGATGGTGATTCTATTGATATAAAGGGGGTAGAAGTAGTAAAGGAAATTTCAGTAGTATCTGCACTTTTGGGCAAAAAAGAAAGCCTAAGCAATGTACTGAGCTTAATTGTAAAGTTACATTTTGCCCCAAACCTTACTATTGCTTTAAGAATATTGCTCACGGTGCCAGTAACTGTAGCAAGTGGCGATAGGAGTTTCTCCAAGTTAAAACTAATTAAGAACTTTTTACGTTCGACTAGTACACAACATCGTCTTAATGGTTTGGCCATCTTAGCAATTGAGCATGAAATTGTTGATAAAGTAAATTAAAAAAATGTAACAAAAAAGTTTGCAGAACAGGTTTTTTGTGATTTTAACGTAGTTGATGTTGCCATCTTTTATTTTCAAAATAATAGAATTTTAATTGTTTGTGCAATAATACACATTTTTAATAGTATTTAAAAATGTAAAAAATTATATGGTTAACAATTTGTGTTATGTCATGTTATGTTATATGTTTCTTTCTAAATATATGCTTTTATTAAAATTTAAATAAAATGATTTGATTTTTATTGACAATAAAAAATATGGTGTACCGTTATTTAAAATAATATATATATATTGTCACGTCGTCCATCTTTCCCTCGTCACCAGGACGGCGAAAACCTAGAGACACCGGGTATTTACGGACCAGACGGCCGGGCCGCGTTCGGCCGCACGAAACGCGGTCCACCCGGGACAAAAGGGGCTCGTCGGCTCGTCGCTTCTCGAAGTCTTCGCCAAGGTGTTCGGGCGCCAGGCACGGAAGGTGCCACGCTAAGTCGCCGTAGCGACGAGCACTTGGAGAAACGTTCGTACGAGCCGACGGCAACCGATAACTAGACGAAAAGCTTCGCGAACGGGCACAGGGTACTACGCGGAGTGGACACGAGGCGTTCCCCGCGGCGGGAAGGTTTCTCACTCAATAATTGTTCTCTGAATTTCGGCTAGCAAGATTTTATTGCTCGACTTGTAATACAATTTGGCTGCCGGCAGCAACCGGCAGCTTTTCGAGGTTAGCCGGCGCGTGACAGGTGGTCGGCGACGGGTGTTAGTCGCACGCGCTCTTCTTCTTTCGAATCCTATTCGAACGTCGCGTCGAATCCGGCAGCAACGCGGTGACGGCGTTGGCGTCCGCGGAACCAGCCTTCTACGCCCGAATTCCGATGGAAAACTCGTAACAATGTGACTTCTCGTTGATCGAACAATTATCGCGAGTACGACGCGAGCACGAGGCGACGTCCCACCGTGGGACGAGACGAGGTTGGCGTGAAAGAAACGACGACGCGCGGATCCTCGCTAAAGAAAATAGTGCCTTGCACACGCTAATATTTTCCCCGCGCGTTCGCCGCTCGACAGCTACTTGCCGCTCGCGAATCAACGCTGCTTCCGGCAGCCCGTAGCCACGTCGATCTTTCGTCGACGCGATCGCGAACCCGATACGCTTCCCGAGCCAACGCGAAAGAGAGATCACTTGCAAATACGATGCAATACGACGGACAAAGGCTTACCCAAGGTGTTGTTCTAGAGGCCGTGGACTACGGATCGCTTTCGTCCTTCGGTATCGGCAGCTACGTCGCAAAATTACTTTATTCGTAAGAGAAATCTAAATGAGCTATTCTCGACTTGAGCTAACGAAGAAGTGATCTTCTACGCGATGACTCGGGAACGCGGAAGCGAAGCGTCCCCCCCTTCCGCTCGCTTCTCCCCGCGTAACGCTTAGACATATCGCGCGCGGATTTTCGGTAGGGGTCTCGGCCTGCGTGACGGTCCCTGGTCTCCGGCGATTGGTGGCTTCTCCGGCAGCGATGCCCGTCGATTGGCCGCTCCCCGCTGAGGTGATCGCTGTTAGCCAATCCGGTAACTGGCCAGGTTTCTCTCCGGGCGAGGCGACGGCAAGGCGGCTGAGATTTCTGTCTTGGCCGCTGAATTCTTGTCGGCGCCTGTAGGTTGTCCATCCTGAGCCGCGTTGATCCCTCCGCTATTCTGAGGCAGGAATTTCGCCGGAGCCATCCTCGTTCCTTTCCGTTTGGCGGGAAAGAGTCTGTCAGGTTCCCCTGGGAACTCGCTCTACGGTCCTGCGAACTCGCGTCGCGCTAATTGGCGCGACGCTCAAAATATAAGAACTCGCCCATGGGTCTCGCTCGTGCCCAGGGAGAGCGTTCGCCCCTGCTCTTTCGCTCTTCGCATGCCGGAAAATGACCCGGTCTTCCGATAATACTCTTCCGAAGACGCTGGCAAACATTGCCACGTCACAATATATATTCTTAACGGGCGGCAATTTGTCTTTTTATCCGGGGCGACGTAACCGCTAGAGCGGGCCCTGGGTAGCGTCGACCGACTCGACCGAGTCGTGGAAAGGTAGAGTGGCCCAGCTGCAAACGTTGAGGAGCTGGGTCGTCGAGAATTTAGGAGGCGCGTACCACCATCGGACGCGGTATTATAAATTTTTGACTTCGAGACCGGGAATTCGAGGTAGGGAGCCGGGTAATGAGACGGCGACGCGTTCTCTTCTCGGCAACACAGCACTTCGCCGCGAAATTATTGCCTAAGTTTGTCGGCCCTCGGTAATCATTACGAAAAAGCTGGCGCCGGCAGTATACTGCCTGGCCACGGAGGAGGACCGGGAATTGTATCTACAGAAACAATCTGCCGCAACACGCCCGAAGGATGGACAGATCCCATCGCAGTGCTAATAGAAGTGCTTGAGAGGGTCGACGCTTGAGGAGCAACTCGCTAAATTCCGGCAGCATTTTGGCAGCAAACTATCACGCAGCCGCGATGGTTAGCAATCTGCCCACCGGAAGCCGAAGTAGGACCCGGAGACCGACCCGAGTCGGATCGGGAAATTCGGGACACCGTGGCCCGGCCTTACCGAAAAATCAGCAACGTGACAAAACAGGATACGAATTCTCATATGATTATTACAATTTTATTAAATGTTTATGTTACTCGAGGTAGTAATTTTTTAAATGCTAAAGATATACAAAGCAATACCTGACGTTTAACTTAACTAACAGTGCAATTTAAAACCATTTTCTTTTATTGTATCGTTTGTGGTTTATCTCAGTCTCGTCTATATCCTTATCGATATCTTTTTTGGACATTTTTTTCGATTTCTTTTCCTTTGTTTTCTTCTTTGGTTTGTCTTTCTTCATTTTTGAACAACAAGGAAGGTTCATGTCGTTATCTGGAGCTTCACTTTTCGTTTTAGCTATTAAACAATGAATAATGTTATCATCATGTATTTGAATAGGTTTACTAACGACAAGCTTACTTACCAGCAAAGAGACCCATATGTTTATGTATACTTTTGTCCTCTTCTATTTCTCTGCGGCGGTCCATTTCCAAACATTCGATTATTTCATTTCGTTTTTCAACAATTTGTACAAGCCTGTTAATGAATAAAAATAAAATGTTTACAGTATTATCGAACGAACACATCGAAATGTACCAAAGAAACGTTTCAGTTTTTACGTCATATAATCGTTGTTCGCAACATCGTTATAATTAGTTGTAGCTCACGTCTCATCGCGGCCTATCATTTTATCAATCTTATACTCATTCATCACTGTTCCAATACGGAAACACGACTTCGTCAGTACGATGGAAACAAATTATTAGCTACCAAAGTAATTACCAATTAGGTAAGATTATACTTCATTAATTCTATAATAGTGTTTTGTGAACCAAGGGGCATGATTACATAGTAGGATAAAGAAATGTTTATAAACATAATTTAGAAGAAATTTATAAGAAACTTATATTAATTAACATAAACTTCGTGACAAAAAATAAATCCTCATGGGTGATGTGGGAACCTATGGATACGCGAGTCGCCCCAACGCGCCACACGCATAGTGCATATACGGCGTGCGGTAGGTACGTGCCTGAGGAGCTCCCGCGGACTGCGGCCGCCACGCGGAGCGAAACGCGCGGGCGGGAAAAGTAGGCGTCCACCTCGAATTCCCTAGCTCGCGTGCTATTTCTGGCCATGCCTGGCCTAAACTGGCTCGAGAACTAGGAACGCGAAGGGGCGGCACCTTTTAAAATCGGCCGTCGCGAGTAAATAATTCCGAGCTCTAGTCTAACTCAAGCCACAGCCCCCAGAGACCCGGACTCGTCCGTTTCGCTGCGTCCTACTCGCTATCAAGGAATCGGAAATACTAAATAAACGTACTTTTACCCGATCTGCCGCATTCAGTTACTCCACCACTCCTAAATGCCCTCTCGTGCGAACCCTGGAATGCTCGAGCATCCAGCGAAAGGGCATTGCGAAGTCGGTATACAAAATATCTGGCGCCCGAAACAGAAATACAAATAATTTTATATCACTTGAATAATTTTTATCGCGGGTAGAGCGCGTACGAGGTCTGGACTCTAATTGTGAATCTAGAGAAACCCTGAGTCGGGTATTGTTCTGCCCATTCTCCCGAAGGCTCGAAGAGTACACGGCGTGGTAATTAATAGGCATTGTGGACACTTCGTGACTAACTGCGTATACAGGGTGTCCCAAATTCCTTTAACATCCGGAAATGAGAAGTTCCTGAGGTCATTTGGAGCAACATTTTCCTTTGAAAAAATGGCCGCAGCGGCTTTGTTTAAAAGTTACTAACGGACAAATTAGAGTGCGATCTAGATACGTGTTGGGAAAGTTGGCCACATTTTGAAACAGCAAGTGAATTTACAGCTAAATAAGTGGGTTTTTAATTCAATCAGTCTCTGCTTCTTCTCTTGTTCGTTGCAACGTTGCGGCGCGGCGCAGCGTACCACCAACGCTCGTCCGCCTTCGCGCCGCGCCGCGCCGCACAGTGGGACGAATGTACGAAAAGCCGCGACATTGACTAAAATTTGAAGTTTGTTATAAGACTTTGGTGGCATATATACTTGCTTTAGTGCATCTTGACGAGCGTCATTCACATATAGCGAATCGAAAAAAAATTTTTTATGGGCTTTATAGTCGAAGAAAAAAAATTCTATATTTTTCTTACATTTATATTACAATAACCGTGAATGGAAAGAAAAAAAACTTTGACGAATCTTTTTGTTCTACGTCTATAAAGCAATAAAAAATGTTTGTTTTGTTTTTTTGTCGAAAATTATTTTTATTTTTTGAAAATGGCCTTTTTTTCATTTTTAAAAAAACTTCCGGGATTTTCCGAAAAATGGGTTTCATGGACTTTTTTCCTTTGGTATTATGTGAGAGAAATTCGTTGAGATCACTCCCGACGAGACCCGACCGCGGTCGGCATTTGGGTTTAAAACCAACCTATCTGTATTAACTTAAAAATTATTTTCTGAAGTTCTATAGTATAAATTGTCAACAGAACATGTCGGAAAAATTATAGGATATAAAAATTCATCCTGTTTTTAGCGAATTTTCTAAATAAATGAGTCATTTTTCCTTATTTCCAACAATTCGAAAAAAAAATTTTTAGGTGGCCAAAAAATTATTGACTTCAGATTCCTATTCTATACTACTGAAAACATGGATATATAAAATCTCAAGGCGATACAAAAACTGGAAGGGGTGCTAAACGCGATGTCCAGCATTCCGATACATTCGTCCCATTGTGCGCCGGGCCAATTTTGCCAAAACAGGCTCTGATTAGTCCCTACTTTTCGTTAATAACTCTTAAACAAAGCCGCGGCAGCCATTTTTGCAAAGGAAAATGTTACTTCAAATGACTTCAGGAACCTCCCATTTCCGGATGTTGAAGGAATTTTGAGACACCCTGTGTACCTCCTTCTCACACTTTAATTTGTCTATCTAGCCGTTATATTGTATACATCGCTTACCTCTGTATCAATGCTTCTTCCCGCTGTTTGTCATAATCCGTTTTCGTGGATTCGCTTTGCGACATTAAACATCGAATTTGATATTCTACTTCAACGTGTTCTTCTTCTAATCTTTGTTGCCTTCGAAGTAACATTAATTCAGCTTGCCGTCTGAACAATTCATTTTTTTCATTTACTAAAGCGAATAATTCTAAAACCAATTCTTCCACATCGGATCGCATAGATACATCTAAAATTGAAATATATTATGATTATCGTATATTTTTATTTACATCAATGGTCTATAGTAAAAATACGTATATTTTTATACAATGAATCTCGGAATTTCATTAACGTATAATCTCGATAATTATTTGTTTGCAACATATGGTTTTTCACAAACATTTTTCTCTCCTTGATGGCTAGAACGGGAGGAACTCATAAAAATATAGTTGAGGATAAGACAGAAGTTGTTCGCAAAACTTTACTACAATAAAGTCTTGATCTAACAAGGAGACCCCGCGTATCGCTACACCCGGATCGCAACGAATTTTTGTGTGAACGTAGCTTAGACACCTTCATGAACTATCCAATTAGTTTTAGCGGCCAACGCGTACCCGTTTTCCAGATAATCGATATTGAAATGCGACATGTACGTTATATTCCATGAGTGAAAGGTTCTTGTCAAAGCGGTCGGTGGCCGAGCCGGTTGAGCGAATGTGTGTGTCCGGCATTTTTTTAAAAATATTTTTTTCACTTTCTTTTTTATTTTTCTACGTGCTACACATTATTTCAAATATAATAAATGACAAGTAATCTAGTTTTACGATGGACAAGATATATGTTTGATAACGCAAATTATTTTTGCTGTGTATTTCTTTACGCTGTACGAAAGAGAGTTCTGTAACGGTTTTAACCATAAAACTTTTCGCAGCAATTTTTCATTCGCAAAGCATTCTTGTGTAAGGATGATATAAGCGAGACCAAGGCGATTACTAACGATAAATGATATAGAATGGCTATTGACAATGAGGCCTTTAGCCGAAATACGAAGACTCTAATAAATTATCATAAAACAGTATCTTTTCAACTTCAGTATCTTTTATGTACGTTATTGCAAAAACTTCGAACAAAGAAACAAAAAAAATTTCCCGCACGGAAACATATCTTGTCCATCGTAAAACTAGATTACTTGTCATTTATTATATTAGAAATTGTTGGGAATTGATGAGTAAATGATTCAATACTCAGGATGGATTCTTTAAAACTGCTTTATTAAACAGCGCGGAAGGACGATCTTTACCGTTCTACTAGCGGACTCGAAGTGAGGAAAACGAATGTAGCAGGGGCGAAAGAGAAAATCTGTCGCCCACAAGAAATAAAGAAAAAACCCAAGGCTGCATCGTTTATTGCCCTGGCCCTCGGGTACGACGAATACCAGGCCTATGGGTCCGATGACATCTGGTCTGTCATTCTAACAAGATAGAGAAACTGCAGTGTTTCTCATGGACAACGAAATTCATTTTTGTTCTTTCACCAGTTGCATTATTATTGCTAATAATCCAACAGAAATAATGTGTAGCACGTAGAAAAATAAAAAAGAAAGTGAAAAAAATATTTTTAAAAAATGCCGGACACGCGCGCGCGGGACGCGAACCCCGACCAATCTCGTGATAGACATTCACTCAACCCGCTCGGCCACCGACCGCTGTGACAAGAGCTTTTCACTAATGTAATATAACGTACAGCTTGTCAAATCTAGCATTGCGGCTGACCAGAACATAGGCATGCGCAGACAAAAACAAAGACCGCACATGACGAGAGAAGGATGCAACATCTGAACAGTAAAGTACACACCTCGTCAAAAGTGCGTACTGTCCATTATTTCTTACAGCAGTAAACATACGAAACAACTGTTTATATGTTTGTGTGAATACACTTGTGTCACTTTACTTTTTAACTGGACTGTCGCCGCGTGGGGGACATTTCCCCATGCGGGGGACATTCACCCGCAATGCTAGATTTGACAAGCTGTACATGTCGCATTTCAATATTATATATCGATTAACTCGAAAATGGGTACGCGTTGGCGGCTAAAACCGATTGGATAGTTCATGAGGGTGTCTAAGCTACGTTCACACAAAAATTTGTTGCGATCCGGGTGTAGCGATACGCGGGATCTCCTTGTAAGCCGGATCCTCGGGACCGTGCTCCGACATATATCGTATAGGGCTACTACTTTTTGTATCCTCAACGACCTTGTCAAACGTAGAAAAGGACAGCGCATATCAACACGGACTGCGCGACCGTAAACTTACTGTATACCGCCAAGTAAACCACTAAATACATATAGTTGAAATTATAACGTGTTTAGTATCATTTGAATAAGAAAAATGCCACAAATAAGTTGGTGAAAGTCCCACAAAATAATGAAAAATAAAGAAGTTTTGTAATTGGATTAGTAGTGGTTTACACCGATATAGTCAACCGCGCATTGGTATACGTAGCTCGAGCTTCTTGAACTGATTTAGATCGTACAGCTCCGCCCAGCTTAGATCAAGACTTTACTGTACCTACGCATCTAACGCAAGGCTAAATAAGTACGAAGCGACCAAACAATGATTTAGCCAATTGTTTACTTTAATGTCAACTGTATTACTACATAGTGATTTTCTACAGTTATCTAAATCTAGTACAAGATGTAAGTATTCGATAAAAGAAGTGTTTTATTACAATAACCTGTTATTGTTTCCAACCTTTCTACCAGTAACGTAAGAAATACACGTAATACATATGTTACAAATATTATTTACGAAACAAGAATATAATTACCATCATTATTGGATCGTGTTTCGCATTTATTTCTAATTAATTGTTCCAATCGTACGCCCTGTTTTTCCAAGCCTTGTTGCTGCAATTCAATTTCATCTAATTCCAATTTGACATCCTCAAGGGACATTACCTTTATCTGAAAAATACGAATACTTGTTAATATAGTGAACGAAATAGAATGAATCTTTGCAATAAAAATGACAATTTACAAGTTCGTGCAACTATAACAACATCTACGTTGTTATCGACAAGGTCAGTGGAAGAAAGATATTAGTTTAATCGGAACGCTAAAAGTGTCGGAGATACAGACACGATTTTGATTGTATATGTACAGTGCAGAGCATGAGAGAAAAGTAGCGGGACGGGAACGGGGCAAGAGGGGCATCCCGCACACTCCCGGACAGCCCGATCCCCACTTTTCGAATCACGCGTAGCTCCCGCTGTGCATAGGCATAGGAACAGATATTGCTATATACTAAGGTGAAGTGCCCTAAGTGTGGACAATCCAAAAGTGATACCTAAATCTGGACAATTGAATTTTCATAGTAAAATCAATAATTAAAAGATTAAATAATTATGTTATATATACTGAGGCCTTAGCTACAAGTAGGTGTGAATATTATTTCATTAAGACATCAATTGGAATTCAAAAATAAATTCAAAGTTCACCTGAAAACAGTATACAAAATAATCTATTTACATGCGAACCATGTGCATTTACAGTTTGTACTTTCACTAGAAAAAAAGATATAATTTAAGCATTTAGACAAAAACTAATTATTACGCATAATATATAATATTGATATTTTAAAATAAATTGGCAGAGAGAGAGTCAAACTTAACGTAAATAATAATTATTAATCCAAATATTAGAAGTCCAAGGTTAGGAGTCCTACTAGGACTGTTTTGAAATATAAGTACATTAAGTACTCCATACTTGGACACGTGTTTGCGACTAAAATCAACGCATTGTTTGTGAATTATTTAACTACATGTACGTATAATAAGTCTTCTATTAGCTTGAATAACGTATGTACTAAATGTATTCCGGTTGTGACGTTAATAATACTCTATGTTTATATCATAATTCTATCAGTATTAATACCTAACCTCAAAAGTCGTGTTATGACAAGTAGTATTAAAACAGTAAATGAAAATTAATTATTCGTGTCGGTATAATTCTTAAAAAAATGATTTCAGATTGTATACTTGCTTTAAAAATTAAATTTGATAATGGCCATCACTAGAAGTAAAACTTTTGATCTTAAATAGTCGAAGGACGGCGGTTTAGTATAGTGACAACGCCTGCGGTGGTGGGTGTTAGGCGCGTATGGCGAGGGGGGAGGGGGGGGTAATACGAAAACGCAAAAATTATTTTGCGGAAATGGACGGTTGCCGAGATATTCGCAGAAAACTATAATTATTTAAAAAAGGTACCCCTCCGATTTTAATGGAAATTTTGAAAAATACTTCAAATAAAAGTTGTAGGTCTCATCGAGATACACATTTAATGTCCTATTAATTTTTGTCATAAAGGCAATAGTTTTGGAGAAAAACGATATTTAATGTTAAAAACTCCATATAACTCTTCTGATCTATCATTTTTCTCAGAAACTATTGCCTTTATGACAAAAGTTAATAGGACAAAAAATGTGTACTTTGATGAGGTCTACAACTTTTATCTGAAGTATTTTTAAAAATTCCCATTATTTACGGAAATAAATAAAAAAACTATCATTTTATTTGTGCTTTTAGGAAGTGGACCATTAAATAATAAATCAATAAATAATAAATCAAAAAATAATAAATCAATAAATAATAAATCAATAAATAATAAATCAACAAATAATAAATCAACAAATAATAAATCAATAAATGATAAATCAACAAATAATAAATCAATAAATGATAAATCAATAAATGATAAATCAATAAATGATAAATCAATAAATAATAAATCAATAAATAATAAATCAATAAATAATAAATCAATAAATGATAAATCAATAAATAATAAATCAATAAATAATAAATCAATACGTAATAAATCAATAAATTAATGGTCCACTTCCGAAAAGCACAAATAAAAATGATAGTTTTTTTATTTATTTCCGTAAATAATGGGAATTTTTAAAAATACTTCAAATAAAAGTTGTAGACCTCATCAAAGTACACATTTTTTATCATATTGACTTTTGTCATAAAGGCAATAGTTTTTGAGAAAAATGATAGATCAGAAGAGTTATCTGGAGTTTTTAACATTAAATATCGTTTTTCTCCAAAACTATTGCCTTTATGACAAAAATTAATAGGACATAAAATGTGTATCTCGATGAGACCTACAACTTTTATTTGAAGTATTTTTCAAAATTTCCATTAAAATCGGAGTGGTACCTTTTTTAAATAATTATAGTTTTCTGCGAATATCTCGGCAACCGTTGATTTCCGCAAAATAATTCTTTCCGTTTCGTATTACCCCCTCCCCCCTCGCCATACGCGCCAAACACCCACCACCGCAGGTGTTGTCACCATACTAAACTCCTGCCAAAATAAAATATTGAACAGAATTGGAAAATCTCATTCCGCTGAGACCATCGTACAAGCTCTCAATGCAGTGGGTGGTGGGTTATCGTTCAGAGAAGCCGCTAACCTGTTTAAGATTCCAAAAAGCACACTGCATTCTAAAATGAAAAATTTAAGTTCTGTGGATGCTAAGAAAGGACCACCAATTGTACTGTCTAAGACAGAAGAAGATGACATAGTAAAATGGATTATTTACTGTTCCGAGCAAGGATTTCCAGTAACAAAAGATATTGTATGTGAGCAGATTATCAGTTCTACGATCAATTTGGAACTTCAACGCTAGCAACAGTCGTAGCAATTATTCCTGACTCTTTCACAAATGACAGCACGTTATCGAATCCTAGCTTGGAAAATGTATGTAGTACAGCTACAAATACTTCATATATTTCAGAAGGTTGGCATTTATAATTACTTTAAAAATTTTTAAACTATTATAACCAATGAAGAGTAATATTTTATTATGTTTTAAGATGAAAGAATAAAGTGTTCTATTATTGATTATGATACACTGAATAATAATGAAAAGTCTGTAATTGATCAAAATGATTTCAATTTTAATAAAAATAATTTTGAATTTTGCCATGCGAGTAGCTTCATGAACTCCGAAGGTTTGTATGAAAAATTTTAATTATGCCATATTAATTCCAATAATCATTTATACTCATTAAAATTTTTGATGAACTTAATAAGTGAGGTAATTGATTTGTCTCTTATTAAAAGTTGTGATACTTTACCCACGCCGGAAAGAAAGAAGGAAATAAAAAATTGCTCAGAAAATCCACTTGCTAAAGTAAACTTTACCCGTAAAACGAAACACTTGTCACAATCTAACAGTAAGTATAATTTTATATTTATAAATAGTTGTTTTACTAATGATTAAAAGAATCATTAAATTTATATTAATATTTTCGTTATAGATGCCAACACTTTAAACATATCAAGCCACATGAGAGACAGTTGCCCCTAAATTTAAAATATCTAAGAAGGAAAATAAGGAAAGTGGTCCACTTCGAGCTTCCGTTGTAGGAGATTTAATTAAAGATCTTGAAAAAAAGGAGCAAGAAAAAAAAACTATAGAAAAAGAACATTTGAGAAAAAAACAGGAAAAAGAGTGAAACAAAATTAGAAAAGAAAAAGAACAAGAAATCAATAAAAAATTACATGAAAGAAAAAAGCTAATTACACAACAAATTAAAGATGTTAAGTTAAAAATCAATGACAAATCTAAGAAAATAAGGTCCAAAGTAACTAATGAAAATATAGATAAAATTAAAGAAGAGAAAGCGAAATTATGCATTCAATTAGAAAATATGGAGAAAGAAGTATTGTCTCTTGAAATGCTTGCTTTACAACAAAAAATAAAAATTAAAGAGGATAGAATTTAATATAATTATATTTTGATATGTAAATCGTTAAAGATTTAATAAAGTTCGATGTTATAGATATAATTATATGTTGTGGTCCGTAAATAACGAGAAGCACCTTCAATGATTAACGATATACATATATTTGGTTAAATAATACATTATAATCTATGATAAGAACACTACATATAACGCGACGCATCTTCTATTCGTCATGCGCACGGTGTATTATAGAGGTGTTACGACTAAGCACCTCTGTAAGGTCGACGTTTTGTGATAGATAGAGCTTAGTGTTCTCTGGTCGCCGGCAGATGGCATATTGGACAGGATCCCAGTTTTCATGTACGTGTATAAATGAGATTGTGTGTAGCAGCGTGTCCATGTGGACCATGCTAAGGTATTGGTGTCGACTCTCGTACTTTTTTTCGACGACACTGTTTAGGGCGCTCTCTCAGCTAAAGATCGGAAACTAACTAGAACGTATATGTGTGGTGATCACACAAACGTGTACTCACTAATCGTATTATTCGCTATAGCTATTGACGGTTATGAATCTGTTTTCGTAGAAAAATTAATTTTCTACGTATAAATATTATAAAAATTATTATATTATAAAAATAATCATATAAATTCTGTAGTACTGGCTGCTACACACAATCTCATTTATACACGTACACGAAAACTGGGATCCTGTCCAATATGCCATCTGGTGGCGACCAGAGAACTAAGCTCTATCTATCACACTATTCTGAGGAAAGTCCGAACACCTCTATAATACACCGTGGTCATGCGCAACCAACCAACGTACTAGGTTATGTTCGCTCGATCAATTCGTAAATTCAATTTGTCCCAGTGTAGGATTTACTTCTGTCCAGGCACTAGCTTAGATTGGATTTAATATGTCCAACTATAGGCTTGAATTATTCTTCTTAATACAATTAAAATATTATATATAATCTAAACAATGATTTTTTTATTTTAAATTACTTTACGAAATCTGAATTTTATGTTAAAACTCTTAAAAAATTATTTTTGTTTACCTAAACTGATAAATTTAAAGGTAGTAAAAAATGCTGTCCAGACATAGGGCATTTCACCTTATGTATTTCTACATCGCTCGCTCTGGCTCATTTGTTTGTATACATTTTACTCGCTCTCCGCGTCACGCGCTCGATTAGTGTGTGTGTCCGTCTTCGCAAATAGCGCGTTAGAACCAAGAATGCGTGTGAGAATCAGACTGACCTGATTGCATCCAAACGGATGCACGGTAGTCCCCTACTTACCCCTTTCACTATCCTATTCCAGCAATGTGCACACTCCAACGTCCCCCACTAAGACCGTAGACTGGTCGCGCAGTCGCGCATCTGCTCTGGTCATCAGAGAGGGGGTACACATTCTTGCGTGACTCCCCTCATCTGGTCACACTGGTGAGAATAGGCGCCTACGTTTTAGTATGACCACCCAGGTGCTCTTCCCGTCCCTCTAACCCCGTTCCCGACCCGCTAGTTTTCTCTCGTGCTCTGCACTGTACTACATTGACATTCGATAACTATTCTCTTTCGGAACATTAAAAATAGACAATTTAAACAAATGGGTAGTTAGCGAACGCTAATTACACGGTCCAACAAATTCCAACAGTCAAAAAGGATATCGATTCTCACTATGCAATTCTTATAGAGTTTTTCGTGCTGATTCCGAATCTGTTTTTAATTTGTCTCCTAGACGCACAGTTTTTGAGAAATTTGAATTTGAAAAAATGACATGTTTTCCAAATTTGAACAAATATTGTGATGTTATTATAAAAGATATTGAATTGATCTTTACAGCAAAAGATTCCTTAGACTTTCCCGAATACAGTGATATATAATATTAATACATTATGATTGTTTAAACATGTTTAAACGATTATTAAAGACGGAGAGACACCATTTTTGCACCAATTTTTGACGATATTTTTGAATTTATCTCAAAAAATAAGGGTCCAGCAGAAAATCGAACTATACCACGCGATAGAGCAGACTTTTATCTTGAGAAACCACCCTTTCAAGTTTCGAACGTCGACGTTTTTTTCGAACCAGGAAGCAAAATATCATCGCCCGACATGAGTCGCGGCCAGTGGCACTCACCACTAGAACGGTCGCGACCGGTCGTTCGCCGCTCCGTATCTCGTCGCTGCGCCGTATACCGCCCCGAGCGCCACTGGCCGCAACTCATGTCGGGCGAAGATATTTTGCTTCCTGGTTCGAAAAAAACGTCGACGTTCGAAACTTGTAAGGGTGGTTTCTCAAGATAAAAGTCTGCTCTATCGCGTGGTATAGTTCGATTTTCTGCTGGACCCTTATTTTTTGAGATAAATTCAAAAATATCGTCAAAAATTGGTGCAAAAGTGGTGTCTCTCCGTCTTTAATGATCGTTTAAACATGTTTAAACAATCATAATGTATTAATATTATATATCACTGTATTCGGGAAAGTCTAAGGAATCTTTTGCTGTAAAGATCAATTCAATATCTTTTATAATAACATCACAATATTTGTTCAAAGTTGAAAAATATGTCTTTTTTTATAAACTCAATTTTCTCAAAAACTGTACCTCTAGGAGAAAAATTAAAAACAGATTCGGAATCAGCGCAAAAAACTCTATAAGAATTGCATAGTGAGAATCGATATCCTTTTTGGCTGTTGGAGGGTGTTATATGCACGCTCTTTCACCGTTCATTTGTTTACCTTCTTGTTATGGGATTACAATAGACGATGCCGTGATCGTCTGATGGTTCATCAGGAGATAGCAGTGATTTCGACAGTGAGGCACAGGGGGATCTGTGAGAGCCCACTCTTGACGCCAGGCTGCGGACCCCACTCTCACACTTAGTTACTGGTGGGAACGGTCGACAGAGGAGCTCAGCGTCACCACATCGCTCTGTTTCCGTCACACTAATACGCGCATTTGCTCTCTTCGTCAAGTCGGGCGTAGCGCGAAGTAGGGATATCACGTGGTCCCTACAAGCTTCTCACTGCCATCTCCTGATGGACGCGATCAGTATTGTTGAGCGCTGACAAGAAGATCCCCGGGGGGGGGGGGCACAGAGGCAAGAAGGGTCCCCAGCTAGCTCCGCCCATCCCCACCTCTGACGCTCCCGTCGTCGCCGCGTGACCACGCCTTTTCGGCTGCTACGTCACACGACGCGTAGTAGTAGGATTCCCGTATTTACGGGGGGCTACGGCGTTTCACGAATTACAGCCAATATTCAATGCCGTGAATACGAGGGAGAGAGTGAGAGCGGGAGGGAGAGTGGGAGAGAGAGTGGGATAGAGAGCGGGAGAGAGAGAGTGGGATAGAGAGCGCTCTCTCTCGCTCCCGCTCTCTCTCTCCCGCTCTCTCTCTCTCTCCCGCTCTCTCTCTCACTCTCTCTCCCTCTCTCCCGCTCTCTCTCCCTCTTCCGCTCTCTCTCTCTCCCTCTCCCGCTCTCTCTCTCTCTCCCCCGCTCTCTCTCTCTCTCTCTCTCTTCCGCTCTCTCTCTCTCTCCCGTTCTCTCTCTCTCTCCCTCTCTCTCCCCCGCTCTCGCTTCCGCTCTTCCTCTCCCGCTCTCTCTCTTTTACATCGTGACAATATCAGCAGTGTTCTGAATTTTGTGCCTACGTCGCGCCACCCCGCCCCGTTGAAGTTCCCAGATTCGCTCGATTCTAGGAACTTGTGACTGCTGCGGCCAATAGAACGCTCTAGTCGAAATGGGGTGTGAGCCTAGGCCCGCCCCCTCCAAGCCAACCAATCGGGCGCGCATTCTTGCCTACGTCACCGCATTCCTGCCAGGGATCTTCTTGTCAGCGCTCAACAATACATGCTGAGGGAATATACAGGGGATTAAGATGTGTTTTGTCGTAACAATCGTAGATGCATTTTACACCTACGGACCGGTGGAGATCTGTTGAAAAATTGGTCACACAATTTACGTTGAGCATAATTTTCACGGTCAAATTTAGGATAACTCCTGGACGCCTGTTTAGCGTTATCGTAATTAGTCTCTTACTAGAGAATTGATTTTGCGCATTGTAATTCAATCATTCAAACGTTTAAACGATTTTATATCCTTAATCCGTCTTACCTCCTGTACCCAAGAACCTAATCCTTAATAAATCTTGTCCGTCCAGCTATTCTCTGTTCAAACTCATTTCGAATCATGGCAACAAAAGTATTTCAACTCAATACCTCTATTTTACATATAAGTTAATACAAGTTAATACATCCAGTTAAAAATATTAATATGTTAATTTCTCTACTTTTTAAATTAGTATAAGGACACAAGTGAATTGATACTTTCAATCAAGTACGTATAATGTACTGTCCAGAGAAAGAGTATAAAGTAGCGGGACGGGAACGGTGCTAGAGGAACGCAAAGGCAATCTGAATGGTCGGGCTTCTTTCCCCGTTCCCGTCCCGCTAGTTTACACTCTTTCTCTGGACAGTAACTGTTAGAAAACGTGTATGTGTGTACATTTACATTACACTAGCGAAACATCGTACGAACGAAACAGCATGCGAGCGATGAATGAACAAACGAGCGTCGCGTCTGCGTGCGAGACTGTTTTTCGCGGAGACAACGGCGAGAGTCAGTTGGGATTGGTATGCTGTGCGAGATGGTTGACCTATCTCGTCCTATGTATAATCGAGTATTCCATATTAAATTTGGTTATTAAATTAACCAAAGCCTCTCCGAACGTGATTTATTTCTAACAGTAACATATATTTTTAAAAAAATATGAGCATTAGTTAATTGTTATATTGAAATAATTACATTGTGGTACTATTATCATAAATATTTTCTCACACGAAGAAGAGATATTCCCATTCATATAAAATTTCACGTGTATCGAAACTTTAATGTTAATGTTCTACGTCGTCCTCTTATTCGATTAATTTCATCTTTTACAAGAATTATTTTCTTACCCAATGACACAATTTTAGGGGGCGGCGTGTTAAAAATCTCGCAAAAAATTTCAGCAATGATAGCTAAGGTCCTTTCGACTGTACATATTGTCAATAAACAATTTAAGGATGTTCGGGAGGTACAATGGGAGACAAAAGTACAAGAAATTCGAAATCCATCAATATATTGGCAATGAAAGCCATTCATGAGTATATTTTGCATTAAACTTTTGCGAATACTGTACCCTCTGTAGCTATATTCAGTGGTCTGCACTTGTCACGCTTCCATGCTAGTGAGAGACAACACGATAAATTTGACGTTTTGTAACAGTTTATAATTTTTTTTGCTCTGTAACTGTTTAGTGAATCCTAATAAATTTTGAACATAATTAATTACATAATTTTTACTACGTATAAAAAACTGGAGTTTCTAGTTGTGTTTTTTCAAGGTTTAAATAGGGTTTGAAGTGGAATTTTATGGATTCTCCATAAGAAGACGTGTTAAAATGCGCAAACTTTAAGTTGCTATAATTCTTAAACGGTGCAGTGAATCGAACCCAAACTTTGGTTATTGCATTAATTTAGTAAGAATTACCTATATCTTGTCTTTTCAAAAATGTTGTTGCGTTTTTATATTACCTCCAGAACATCCTTAAATAAAGTATCCGCTTTCAGTTTTTACAAAAAACATTATGTTTCATAGTTTTATCGTGGCTAAAAATAGGTGTTTGTAATTTTATGAACTATAGTTTGAAATTTTTTCTTATAACACTTATCTTTATATAAAGACTTAATTTTATAGAAAATTGGAATAAGTACTACTATTCAAAATATTTTTAAAGAAATAAAAATATCTAAACTCTAAATAAATAATGGTTTCTAGTTCTTACGGTTTCTGAGATATTTAGCATAACATAATTTTAATATGGTATCTATTTTTATACTATTTTATATGAACGGTAGTCAATAAAAAATGTATGAAATACTTTTGTAAGGACTATTTCCTTTCTAAAAACTTTTAAGATCGCTGATGCCACTTCGGTATATCCGCTTGTTGAAAAAGTGAATAAATGAAATTAACTAAAATTGGTTTTTTCTGTTGTAAAACTGAGAAATGTATATCATTAGACACGTTACCGCTATAGTAACATTGCTCGAGAATGTGACGTCCAAACACTACAAAATAATCTAAAATACATACTTTTCTTCTGTGTGGTATTGGACATGGTGGAGCCGGATTTTTCTTTCTTTTCCATTTTCCTTGTGTACTTTTATCTGTATATGGCGAATGATAATCCGGATTGTCTGCATATGAAATGTGGGTCAAACTTTGTTTAGTTCTGTTTGCTTCATCCTTATCCATCTTTTTATCTTCCCATAAATTTTGATTACTAGTGATATTACATGATTCATTTATTGGAGAATTTTCAAGTGTCAGCGGAGTAACCATAGCCACATTATATGGAGTACTTGTTGCTATTGGTGGTGGAGGAGCGGGTTTTGATTTACGTGCCTTAAGCATTGTACGTTGATGTGATTTCTAATGTCAAAAAAGAAAAGAAAGGTAAATATTGTTATTAGGGAACCAATCTCGGATCACCTTGACCTTGACATATGTTGTCAAGGACAACATTCTGAACAACTTTTATGGATACATCAATCCGTCGCTCGGACTTAGTTTCCGAGATATTCGCAAAAAACTATCGCTAATACTTACTGTCTTGAATTTTCCGCCTTCTTGCATGCTCCGTAGCAACGAAAGCCTGTTCCGAGGCGGCATCTGTTTATTTTCTGTTTGTAAATACGCTGTGGGGATCAGAGAGAAAACAGAACAGAGTGTCACACTACAGTGAGCGAAATTCGTTTAAACGCACATACAAAAATAAGGATTTTGGGGCTAAAGGTTCAAAATTTTAATAAAAAACGTTTAACAAGAACTGAGGATTATAAATACATTTATATACTACAATATTTGTACATATTACCAAGACATTTATGTAAGAATTTTTACAAACAAAACCATATTTTACGTGCGAAATTCGTTTAAACGCACATGTAAAGAAAACAATTTAAAATTAAAAATACATGATCATTACAAATTTAATATTTTGTATAGCCGCCATTACTTTGAATTAAAGCGAAAATTCGATTGGTTATTGAATTTAAAAGATTGGTAATAGTGGTATTATGATTTTCTTCACAGCAGCGTTTAATTTCTTCTTTTAAACTGTCTATATTGACGAACTGATGACCATTGGCATAAACTTTTCTCACCAGTATAGCCCATAAATTCTCTATTGGGTTCATGTCAGGCCTACATGCTGGCCATTCCATTATACGAATGTTTCGTGCTTCGAAGGATTCACGGGAATATCTTGACCAGGATTGCCATATTTTTCTCTCGCCAGGCCCCTTACCCTTCCGCCTCTCGCCACGCCACGCACCGTAGCTTGTCTTTGCACTTTTCCCACTAATGCTGGCGTACGGTCGCGTGAGCCTGCCACTCTTCTCACTAGTCGCTGACGCGACCGTACGCCAGCGTGTCGCCACTGTCGCCAGCGTTAGAGGGAAGAGTGCAAAGACAAGCTACGGTGCGTGGCGTGGCGAGAGCCGGAAGGGTAAGGGGCCTGGCGAGAGAAATATATGGCGATCCTGATCTTGACACGTGAACCGCTGCGTTATCCTGCTGCAATATAAATTCGTTTTCTCCAACTACATCTTCTAAAAATGGTATTAACACCCCATCGAGCATGTCTATGTATTTTTCTGAATTCATCTTGGGGGAAACGAAACAAAGTTTTAGTTTCCCAAATGATGAAAAAGCTTTCCAAATTATAACACTACCGCCATGAAAATTTTGACTTCATCTAGAATCGTTCTTTTGACGCAGATCATGCCAATACGATGAGCATCCGTCTGGACCATCCAAATTAAACTTCTTTTCATCGGAAAAAATGAGTTTATGCCATTCATAGGTCCAGTGCATGTGATTTTCTGCGATTTGTAACCGGGTAGCCTTATGATGTTGTTTTAACATTGGCTTTTCACTCGGTTTTCTGAAAACAACATTCGGTGCATTGTGCAAAATTTGTTGTACACGTCTGGACGTTATTGGTAATTCTAACTGCACAACAATTTAACGTGCAACTAATTTTTTTTTGTCGCTTCACTTATTATATTATTTTTTTCTCGTTTTGTGATTTTTGTATTTCCTTTTGTAGCACGTTTTTTTTGCCATAATCTTTATCACGTTTCAAAAAATTTCGTACTACGGACTCGGAACGTTTCATTTCTTTCGCAATCTTTCGATTCAATTCCCCCCGTTAAAAAAAAGATTTTATTGCCTTTTCTGCTTCATTTAAATATTTTCCTATTCCCATTCTATTCTGTTACATAAAATCAAAAATATGACTTAATCAGGAACACGGGACAACAATACCTTTATGATCACTTTTTAAATCAACCACTTTCCTTTATAATTTCTCTCAATATCTGGGGAAGAAAGCACTGCGTTTAAACGAATTTCGCACTTGTAGGCGCTGTTTTAACACGTTTCGTTCTGCGACATATTCTGGCATGTAAATACGGAACATTTTGAAGCATAGATGTTGAAAGTAAAGGTTTAGCAAAGTAAATAACCCCATTTTGATAACATCATCTGCCCTTTCCTTCTAAATAAGTATGATAATTTGTAAATTTTCAAGTGTGTTTAAACGAGTTTCGCTCACTCTATATAGGGTGAGCTTTCAATTTTGAAACTCTATTTCTGGATTTTGGCATGCGTGGTCGGGCCGGCAAGACGGACGGTCCTCTCCGCCCCCACCACCTAATCCTAACTAATTCTGATCGCATAATTTTTGCATTCTATATAGCCTTTATATAGAATTTGAACTAGTAATGGAAAAATCATGCAATTAGAATTAGTTAGGGTTAGGTGGTGGGGGTGGAGGGGGGCGGCAGTGAGGCCAGAATGTTGTTCTTTACAACATATGTCAAGGTCAACGTGATAACCAGTTCAAACTAGCTGCAAATCAAACCTACTCGGATCACTCTTTTTTCGCGAATGTCTCGGAAACTAAGGCCGAGCGACGGATAACACTGTTCAACAAATTGTTTAAACTAAACAACTTAAAATTGTGTAAACATGTTTAAACAATCATAATGTATTAATGTTACATATCACTGGATTCGGGAAAGTCTAAAGAATCTTTTGCTGTAAAGAACAATTCAATATCTTTTGTAATAATATCACAATATTTGGTTAAAGTTGAAAAAATATGTTTTTTTTCAAAGCCATGTTCCTCAAAAATTGTGCGTATAGAAGAAAAATTAAGGACAGATTCGGAATCAGCGCAAAAAACTCTATAAGAAGGATCCAACAGTATATTGGGAACAAATTTGGTGTTGGACAGTGTAATTTATAAAGCAAAGTTGTTCAGAATGTTGTTCTCGACAACAATATTTACCAAAAGAAAAATACGACAAATTAAATATTCGTTAAGATAATATTGTATGTATGGTCTGGAGCAAAAAGCGTATTTATCATTGAAATTGAATCTATGTATACATTAATAGAGATTGGGTATTCGTGTGATGTAACTTTGACTAACATTAATTATTTGGTTCTTAATTTTCCAAATATTATGCAAGAAGAATAATGTAAATTCTCTATCGACGCAAAAGCCTCGGCGAGGTTCGTTTGCATCGATCGTAGAGGGACACTATTTTTTGAGCTTCAAAGGCCGAGCCGAACGTACAGAGCTTGACCAGTGTGACCAGATGAGGGGAGTCACGCAAAAATGTGTAACTCCTCCCTGATGACCAGAGCAGTTGTGCGGCCAGTCTATGCTGGAATAGGATAGTGGAAGGGGTAAGTAGGGGAATACTATGCATCCGTTTAGATGCAATCTGGTCAGTCTGAGCTTGACAAATCTAGCTGTGCGGCTGAATGTCCCCCGCAAGGGGAAATGTCCCCGCTGCGCAATGGTAAATAGGCGGGACCTCGCAACTGATCGTCACCTGTCAAACGATGCACGTGGCGACAATTCAGTTAGAAAGTAAAGTGACACAAGGGTATTTACACAATGGAAGTCGAGTCGAAGTTAACAAAAAGAAGTCCTGCATGGACAAAGACGGGAAGTAATTGCGAATATTATACGTTTTATGAAGAAAGAAGCCGAAGCAAAAAACCTATAAAGAAATAATGGACAGTACGCACTTTTGACGAGGTGTGTGTTTTACCGTTCATATGTTGCATCCTTCTCTCGTCATGTGCCGTCTTTATTTTTGTCTGCACATGCCTACGTTTTGGTCAGCCGCACAGCTAGATTTGTCAAGCTGTAGAGATGGACAGCGTGTGTAAAGAGAGACCGCGCGCGGCCGAAGCGACTGCGACTCTCTGCGTCTCGTTCTTTCCCATACGCTGTCCTTCCTTGCGTCCGAAACGTTCATTATCAATTAATCGCACGGGCCTTTGAACTTTGCCGACGAGTGCGACTCTCCGCGTCGCATTAGAAGTGGTTCACAACGATATACCCTAACAGAGATCAATTTAGTACAGTAGAGGGGATATTTTTTTGCGTCCATCGTGTAGCACCATTTTGTGTCGATAGAGGATTTACTGTAAATACATAGACCAAATCTTGGGCTGTTCTTTCATAGAAGAAAACTATTAGTTACGACTCAAAAATTAGCTCTATAAAAATCTAATAAACACTAATAACTGAATTTTGGGACTCTAGTTTTCATTTTCCATTCCAGACCGCAAGCATACATCATTCGTGAATAAAGTAAGAAGTAAACCTAAAGTAAATTGAATAAAGTCTTTATTGTCTAATTACGTGATATTCGGCTGCAGTATTTTGTAGATCGGATGTTAGAGGTGTGCGTTGCTCGGGTGCATGTAGATCCTTATTGTTTGGCGGTAATGGTGCTGGTTGCTTTTTCCGAGGAGTTACACCAGGCGTTGCTCCATATTCGGAACTTGTTAGAGAAGTACTTGATGCATACAGGCTCCTGCTATTAAAATACAATTTTCCATTAAACATTTCTGTTTCATAGCTATTTTACTGTGGATAAACTCGACCTCTTTTTCCACTTATTCGACTAAAAATACTTTTGAGCCCGATTGTTTCTAATATTCACAGAAATAGGAATATTGTATTTTATACTGCTGTCAAATTTGTATTTGTAGTACCAGTGGAATGAACACAAATATTGAGTCAATTCTGGAGGGAAGGTGTCAACATGCTGGATAGACCTCTTAAGGGGGCCGATCCAACTCGAGCGAGAGTGTGGTGGCACACT
Organism: Lasioglossum calceatum; assembly: GCA_963966675.1. Classification (NCBI taxonomy): domain Eukaryota; kingdom Metazoa; phylum Arthropoda; class Insecta; order Hymenoptera; family Halictidae; genus Lasioglossum; species Lasioglossum calceatum. Next base: position 588,410 of record OZ016542.1, read on the forward strand.
CACACACCGCTAGATACTGTATACGTATACGAGGTTGCAAGGGTCCAGCCCGCGTGACTAATCACGTCTCGCTAATGCACATTTGGGGGCCCAACGTAGTCAGAATCGATAGATAAAAGATCAATCTAGCGCTGGAGCTTGCGAAAGTGGTCTACTTTTGCGTTTTCGAGGCGTAATTTGCATTATTCGGCAGCTTGTAGCGGAGCGGCGCGACAGTGCTGCCACTGTCAAGCCACATACATTTTCTTAAATATCGAGAGAAGTGGGATCTTTATAGAAAAGGTGGGAAGCTCCAGCGCTAGCGGGGACACATACAATGTCAATGCAACGATTATTATGTTAAACCATACCTATTTAAAACAACAGTTCGGCGCGGCGCAGAAATACACCTCAAAAGGATTCGTTCTGTGAAAGTACAGCTTCGGCATTTTTTCCGCTACGAGCGCTTACGTCTGTTTCACATCATTCGGTCACGACAGTCACGCGGATTCAGTCACTGTATCGGTAAAACAGAGAATGAGGAGTGTTGCCGGTAAGTTATATGGTTATACGGCTGACGATGATGCTACATTGGTGAGCTCGAGTGAGAGTGTGTGGCGCACACTAACCGCTCGGGCAGCGCGTACGTGTGCCTAGCGGATTGTGCAAGGGTCCAGCCCGTGACTAATCACGTCTCGCTAATGCACATTTGGGGGCCCTACGTAGTCAGAATCGATAAATAAAAGATCAATCTAGCGCTGGAGCTTGCGAAAGTGGTCTACTTTTGCGTTTTCGAGGCGTAATTTGCATTATTCGGCAGGGACCCGATCCAGATTTGACCTCGAAATTAGTTTGAGCTCCGTCCAGTAGGGGAGCTGGATACAATTTCTACAGTTGAATGTCGAGAAGTACAGCAGCGCCAACGGGCACTGCATCAGAAATGTTGCCGGTAAGTCAGGTTTCATCACGCCAGCTTACAGAGCCTCCCGGGCGGATATCAAGCTGCCGAATAATGTAAATTACGCCTCGAAAACGCAAAAGTAGACCACTTTCGCAAGCTCCAGCGCTAGATTGATCTTTTATTTATCGATTCTGACTACGTAGGGCCCCCAAATGTGCATTAGCGAGACGTGATTAGTCACGGGCTGGACCATTGCACAACGCGCCTAGGCACACGTACCCGTTGCCAGAGCGGTAGTGTGTACCACACACTCTCCCTCGAGCACACCGACGCAGCATCACGTTTGCGTATGAAGCCTAACTTACCGGCAATATGCTTTTTCTGGTCCTCTGTTTTACCGATACAGTGACTGAATGATCAGTAACAGACATTAGCGCTCGTAGCGAAAAATTCCGGAACTATACTTTCACACATGCGTCCATTTTGGGGTGCATTTCGGCATTTGTCTAATTGTGTGTTTAAACAATAATGGTTTATCATAATAAACGTTGCATTGCCATTGTGTATGTCCCAGCTAGTGCGGATGGTGTCTGCTGTTTCTATAAAAACCCTAAATCTCTCGATATTTAAGAAAATGTATGTGGCTTGACAGTGGCAGCACTGTCGCGCCACCCAATGCTTCTCGCCGCTCCGCTACATGCTGCCGAATAATGAAAATTATGCCTAAAAAACGCAAAAACAGGCCATTTTAGACACCATCCGCACTAGATTGATCTTTTATCTAGCGATTGTGACTACGTAGGGGTCCCAAATGTGCATTAGCGAGACGCGATTAGACTAAAGCCGGACCCTTGCAATCCTCGTGTACGTATACAGTATCTAGCGGTGTGTGAGTGTTCCACCACACTCTCGCTCGAGTTGGATCGGCCCCCTTAAGGTGTGATTTCGTTTACGCGTTTTGCCGCGACGTTTTGCTACTTTAGCGCCATTTATACTCCATTCGTCATACTTCACATCAGAACTGCGTCTAGGCGAGAGCCACTGCGTCTAGACCAGTGTAGCCAGACGAAGCGGCCCCCAGGCCCCTTACCTTTCCGTCCCTCGCCAAGATGCTGCCTACGCTATCCCCACTCTTACCATTACCGCTGGCGCGACCGAGTGCTAGAATGAGAGCGGTAGCATGCTACCGACTCGGTCGCGCCAGCGGTTGTAGTAAGAGTGGGGATAGCGTAGGCAGCATCTAGGCGAGGGACGGATAGGTAAGGGGCCTGGGGGCCGCTCCGTCTGGCTACACTGTCTAGACGCGTGCGTCTACGCCAAAAAACAATATTGCATAGGAATATTCTAGAATGTTCCACGATATTGTGGAATTGTCAATCGCGGCCTTAATAATTTAAAAATACTAACCAAACATTCCAATTCAACCGTCAAACGACATTTGCGCACGTAGCGAAATCAATTTGGATAGGAATAACCTAACTGGCGGATGTTTATAATGTCGATAATGCAAACAGACGTCGTTAATGTAAATTCCTATTGAAATATTGATTTATTGATTAAAGCTGCGACGTTCGTTTTTTTTTGTTGTATTGAAATATGATTAAAAAAGCTCTTTTATTTTTCCAGAATTTTCCATTTTTCCGGGCAACTTTTCCAATTTTTCTTACCCTATAACCATATTCGGTCTATTACGCACATTTAAAAAAAAAATTAGCCAAATCGGTCCAGCCGTTCTCAAGTGATGCGCTTATCAACGAACAGCATTTGATTTTTATTTATATAGATAAAATTGTTAAGTGTATGTATAGATACAATATAATTTAGATATAATTATTAATATTAATGGACAAAATATATAATTTGAATTATTTTTTAAAAATATGGAAACGACAGTCAGAAAAATTTTGACGCAGTTTTTAATGTTTTGTCAATCGCGGCGTCCCGAAGACCAAAACGCCGAGCGGGTTGCCTTCTGGAGGGGAACCGAAAATTGAGCACGCTGAGCGGGTTGCCTTCTGAAGGGGAACTGAAACGAAGTCAATGGATGAATAGCACCATTTTATTTGCAATAAAAACCGGAAAATGAAAAAATGCAAAATTTGTTTTCAAGGAACCAATCGGTAGACATACCATACAAGATGCAAAAGGTTTCGTTCCGATTGGTCCATCTATCTTGGAGTAATCGGTGAACATACATAGAAAAAAAACGTAAAAAAAAGGCACATACAGATCGAATTGAGTAACCTCCTCCTTTTTTGAAGTAGGTTATTTTTCCACTATATATATATATTATCTGTGACCATTTTTTAATTAATTGTTTCAATTTTGTTGTCTTAAAATTGTTACGGATGACGAACAGGTGTTCAATATCATCTCTGGCAGGAACCGTCCTAGATAAACGAACAGAGCCACCCTAGATAAATCTACATAGCTGTTTAGTTTAGTTTAGGGCCCAAACATACGCACGACCAACTGATCGTTGACAAAATACGAATGTTCACTCAAAGGGTACTGACAAGTACCACCCGTCATTGCAGGGGTATATAAGCCCTTGCATTTCTACTCTCGTGGGCTAGTACTGTCGTAATCACGAATCGTGTCGCGTCGTGCTGCATCTCGGAAGTCAACTACCAGTGAGATCGGGCTGAAGTTCCCCTTCGAATCAAAAGTTAACCGTATAGATTCCGCGAGTTCGGTGTAAAATCTATTAGGCAGTGATAAGGTTGCTCCGAGACCCCCGCATTGCCAGTGCGTCAACACCGTGCATCTAGTTTAGGTAATACACATCTTCTTTGAATTCTTTCTATTCCAAATTCAATTCATTCGCGACAATTACACAATTGTAACACTAATTCTTATAATCAGAATATATCTGTGTTCCTTGATAATTAACGCAAATTCATTAAACCCATAATTATCGTCCAATATCCTAATCGAGTAATTGAACGTCCCCACATGATACAATCTTACCGCTCGGATTGTATCATTTAATTATACTAGTTACGAGGCTTACTAACTATCCTAACAGCTCCCTGATTTCGCATCAGGTTCGTCTGTGCTTTTATCCAAACTCCTAGCGGCTCCCCAATTTCGCATTGGGTTCGTCCGTGTCGTTCTACAACTTCCTAGCAGCTCCCCGGTTTCGCATCGGGTTCGTCTGCGTTTGACTCCATTCCTAGAGGCTCCCTGACTTCGCGTCAGGTTCGTCCTCGCTGTCTATAATCCTAGCGGCTCCCCAATTCCGCATTGGGTTCGTCCGCGTACCTTTAACTAACAAACTGATACCATATTCCTAGTGCAACAACACTTCGCCGGCCACTCGTGCTGCTCGCGGCCCTGGCTCGTAACAAAATAAAACTTTAAATTGTTCATTTGTTACTTATTTAGTAGTTTTCCAGATAATTTGAATCACTGATGTCTTTGGTTATAAATTTCTCTGTATTTCAAGAAATATTCATAATATGAAGAATAATGGTCAAGAAATACACAGAATAGCTAAAGACGTCGGAGATTCAAATTATTTAAAAAACTACTAAATAACTAACAAATGAACAATTTAAAATTGTGTTTTAAAACAACAAAATTGAGACAATTAATTATAAAATGATTACAAAAAATATATATTTATTACGATACTTATCAGAATATAAAAATCATTTTTTAATGAATTTTAGTGGAAATTTATTATTTGGAAATTGTTCTTCGGTCGTCCGAGATTGTATATCGCGGTGCAGCGTTCACTTCAAATAATTTTAATTTCGTCAATTTTCAAACGTCCATTTTTTTAAAAGCAGGTCCGTAAAGGGGACACTTGGGGCTATATCTCCATTTTTTTCAATTTTTTAAAGTGTCCCGCTGTGAAAACACGGCAATTGTTTAAAACAATAGCAAAATAAATTATGAAAAAACATTTTTTTCAAAATAACAACATTTTGAGTGGATACTCTTAGGTTTTCACTACAAGCTCCTAAAAATTCATTTTTCTCGGTTTGCTGGTTCTGCTATTATAATAGTATTCTGAAGCAGTGGGTCGACAAAACGCATGGCTCAGCGTTTGGACTGCCTCGGAAGCAGTGGGTCAAAAATCGCGTGCGTCTGGTTCTGGCGCAACATTCAGAGGTCTCGAAGCGAAAAAACAAATTCAAACGTGTGCTCTGAACACATATCGTAAATCGATCGACGCACGTGTCGAGGTTTGGGCGATGATCTTTCGTTTTTCTTCGCAAGTGAAAGACAAGGAAAGACATACCAAATCGCATCATAGCAACGCAAACTTGTGCGTCCAGAGGCACAGAAAAGAGCTACGACGAATGGAGTATGCATAACAAAACGTCGCGGCAAAACGCGTAAATTAAATCACACCTTAAGAAAGGAAGTAATTTGCGATAACGCTGCCGGATTGAGGGACAGTGAGGCGCCGTAGACCAGCTGCCGACAACCTGTTACCCGTGGTAAGCCTCTGTCAGATTCCCTTCGAATTAAAGTGATCTCCTTCGCGTTGGCTCGGTTAGCGTTTTGCGAGTCCGCGATCGCGTCGCCGAAATACCGACGAGGCTTCGTAACTGCCGGTATTCGCGTCGAGGAAAGATTTGCGAACGGTAGGAATCCGTCGGGTGACGAACGCGCGGGGAATAATATTAGTGGGTGCGAAGCACTATTTTCTTAGTGAGAATCCGCGCGTCGTCATTCATTTCACGCTAACCTCGTTAGTCCTACGGTGGGACGCAGCCACATGCCCGTGTCGTAACGTCGTGGCTTATTCCGAGGAAAGCAGTCCTGTGATAACGCGTATTCCATCGGAATCCGAGCGTAAATCGCGCGTGGAGCGCGTACGACGACGCAAACATTGCTTTGCTGCCTGATTCGACGGGGATAATAGAACGTCCTTGAGGGACTCGAAGCGCGTGCGACAAACATCGGTCGCAGAAGAATTTGTGACGCGCTGGCTAACCTCAAAAACGCTGCCGGCTTCCACCGGCAGCTCGATTCTGTCATCTATCGATTAATAAATCATTGTTAGCCAAAAATATAGTGAGTGCTTCTTCCGTGAGAAACCTTCCCGCCGCGGGGAATGCCTCGTGTTCGTCCCGCGTAGTGCCCTGCGCCCATTCGCGGCCTATTCAGGACGAATCTCGGTAGTCGCAGGCTCGAATTCGCGTTGTTCGAGACTCGCACGTTGTGGCGAATCTTTTAGCGCGGCACCGTCTAGTGCCTGGCGCCCGAATATCGTTAGAGTTCGCGTGAAACGGCGAGCCTGCGAATACCTTTTTGCCCCGGATGGACCGTGTCTTGTGCGGCCGAACGCGGCCCGGTCTCCTGGCCAGTAAATACCCGGTGTCGCTAGCGTTTCGCCCTTCTGGCGGTTACGAATAGCTAGACGACGCACAGTGGGGTATTTGGCCCGAAAAAGTGGAATAAACTATTGTAGCGTTATTTATAGGCTCAAGGTTATAATATTATATATCGTTGGATTCGTCTTCGGATCAGCTACAACATTATGGAATCCAAAATACATTTCAGCTTTTAAAAAATCAAATTCACCTCAATTTTTTGTAAAAAACAATTTTTTTACAACTTTCATATATTGAAATTTGTAGATGTTCGAATACTGTTCCTCTTTTGTTGGAAACATTTTTTCCTCAGATTATCGAGAACCCATGAAAAAGCGTGGCGATAGTGAAATATTTGCACTATCATAACTTGAAAAATATTTAAGAAAAAAAATTTTATTATAGTGTTTTGGAAAGCTCTCGAAACAAGCTACAAGAATATGCAATAAAAAATAGGGGTTTCTATTTAATAAATTGAAGATGACCTTCACGTGATTTTCAAACGACTATCCAAGGCTAAATCAATGACACCATTTTATGTCCCCCGTGAAACCATACAACTTTTGTCTGAAATATTTTTCTCCAAAATGCTTCATTTTCGAGATATACGTCTGTTTCACTTTACATGACTCACCCGGTATATTATAAGAACATTTAAAAATTATTACCCATTAATGTTTCTTCTTCGTTTGAGGCCAAGCGTAGCCGAACGTACAGGCGTACGCAAAACGCTGTTAAACGCTTAATACTAAATAGGCTATAAAATTTGAATTCGGACATATTCGGATTTAAACTTTGTTGGCTTATAATCACGAATCTTTACCGAATGTAATGACACCAAAAAGAGCACTTAATATCGCTTTATACTATAACAAAATTGTCGATAAAGTTTTGTAATTTTTAAAAACCTTACAGAATGATTGGTAGTATTCAAATATTAATAACTATACCAATTTAGATGATAACAAAATAAAATCTATGCGAAAGTGAACTCCATATATACCTGAACAACTTTTGTAATACAAGAATTTACAGAATTTTCCTTCAAACACTTGAAAATCGCCAATGAACAGACGCTGTCTTAGAGACTGTTTAAGAACGCCAAGCGCGCCTTAAAATCTCTCGACTTTCTATGAAGTTTACTACTTCACGGGTGTACAAATATAAAAAATAATATTGCAGCCTTATTCTTCAGACATTTAACTACAACGAACAACAAAAATTTTATGCCATACGCAAAAATTTATGAATCGAATTTTTTCCACTTTTTCGGGCCAAATACCCCACTGTGCGACGTGGCAGATGATGAAGAATTAGTATTTACATATTATATTACGACGACACCGCACACACCCACACAGTGATTCTGAGCGAATAACCCGAAAAATCTATTTTCTGTTTATTTTTTTTTTAAACACGATGTGGGTTCTATATACGGTAATACATGTATAAGGTGAGCTTTCAATTTTGAAAGACTACTCCCGGATTTTCGTATGCGTGGCCGGCTCGGCCTTCTCCGCCTCCCCACCACCTAATCCTAACTAATTCAGTTAAGAAAAAGTTGTTCAGAATTTTGAGTTTTTCAACATATTTAAATTTTATCAAAATCGGTGAGGTGGGACCTTTTATGCATAATTACCAAAGGTGCATTTTTTTACATATTTTATTCGATGTGTTCAAGGTCCTTTTCGGCCTCTAACTGCTATAAATCTACGGATTCTTACATCTTTCAATGCCTGTCGTTTTCGAAATTTTCACATTGCATATAATTGACAAAAATCTGCAAAACGTATTTTTAAAATTTTAAATATAGGCCCACATAAAAAGTTGTAAAAAGTAGTAACTTTGAGTATTACAATTTCTACTGTTCCGAACAATTGCAATTTTTGAAAAAAATTTTTTTCGCATCCTGTAGGTAACTAATATAATTGCTCTAGCTTCCCAAAAAAGTTGAAATCGTATAGAACAATATTAAAAAAGTTATCGGCTTTTTTAGAGCGTCCGAATATTAATCCGAGTCACTGTAAATACGTGTAGTGAAATACACGTGAAATAGTACACGTGAACCCGTGTACTTAAAACGACACGTACGTGTACACGTGTGTTATTAATACACGTACAAAATCACGATCTCTAATTTAGATGTTATTTCGGTAATTATTGCGAAAGGGTCCCTGTCCTCCAATTTTGGTAAAATTTAAATATGTTATAAATTTCGACATTTTTAACAACTTTCAGTCAAAACCTGCCACGTCACAATATATAAGGTGAGCTTTCAATTTTGAAATACTACCCTGGATCCGTTGTCGGGCCGGCCCACGGATCTAAACGACTGTGCATGATTCTAAGGGGGTGTGGCGCAAGACGGAAGGGGTATCAACTTGTCGGCCATGTTAAGTGGCGCACACTGTGGTGCGCTCTATAGGCGCCTTTAAATACTAGTGTAGCGACTGTACTAGCATGGAACTTTAGCATGGAACAGAATCTACATGCCTCCTAGAAGTTAGCCCCCCACTTGTCGAATTAAATAATTTCAACACTTGTGCTGAGTTGTGCTAGGTTTGTGCTACATTGTGCTCGAATATTACAGCTGGAATATAAAAAATAAGACTAAAAATAAAAAAAAAACGATTTTTTGAGTAGCCCCCACTTTTCATTTTTTTCAATTTTCTCAATTGTGCTAAGTTGTGCTAGGTTGTGCTAAGATTGTGCTAAAGTATTACTTCAAAAAAATAAAAAATAAAGAAGTTATGGCAAATAATCGTTTTGGACATCTAATTAACGTTTAAGATAGTAACAATCATCCAAACAGGATATAATCGTATATCTGAGTTGTGCTAGCCTAGCACAAGTCAGCACAACTTCTGATTTTGCCAGCACAACGATTTAAAGGGCACTTTACTCTTGTCCGCGGCCCTTCGCGCATCGATAATATATCATTAATTGGGTTTTCCGACGTCCCAGAGACATGATATTGCATATCCGAGTTGTGCTAGCCTAGCACAAGTCAGCACAACTTCCGATTTCGCCAGCACAACGATATAAAGGGCACTTTACTCTTGTCCGCGGCTCTTCGCGCATCGATAATATATCATTAATTGGGTTTTCCGACGTCCCAGAGACTTGATATTGCATATCCGAGTTGTGCTAGCCTAGCTTCACTGTTGAATGAGCCCAATTAATCATATATTATCGATGCGCGATGGGCCGCGGACAAGAGTAAAGTGCCCTTTAAATCGTTGTGCTGGCAAAATCGGAAGTTGTGCTGACTTGTGCTAGGCTAGCACAACTCAGATATACGATTATATCCTGTTTGGATGATTGTTACTATCTTAAACGTTAATTAGATGTCCAAAACGATTATTTGCCATAACTTCTTTATTTTTTATTTTTTTGAAGTAATACTTTAGCACAATCTTAGCACAACCTAGCACAACTTAGCACAATTGAGAAAATTGAAAAAATGAAAAGTGGGGGGCTACTCAAAAAATCGTTTTTTTTAATTTTTAGTCTTATTTTTTATATTGCAGCTGTAATATTCGAGCACAATGTAGCACAAACCTAGCACAACTCAGCACAAGTGTTGAAATTATTTAATTCGACAAGTGGGGGGCTAACTTCTAGGAGGCAATCTACATTATCTTTAGCAGGAAACAGAACCCATTAAACTGTTATTAAAGGTCCTTGCCCACTAGACCGTAACCTCGGCGCGGCGCGGTGGAGCGGCACGCTGTTTGGGATTGCCTCCTATGTAGTACAATGGGGGTGCGTCCAGTATACCTGAGCGGCACAGCGTCGCACAGTGGGACCTTTCGTCGAATTCGGAGACAAAATCAAAGAACTTCCGATAGAAATGAGATAGAGAGCTGAAATTTTTTTTATTTACAGCTGAAACTTGACAGAATATGGGAAAAATAGGGAGATTATGGTACGAACGTTTTTTAACCTTGTAAAAATTCGTCAAACTTGCACAATTTCAATAAAATTGCGGTTTTTTCAATACCACGTACGGGAAAAATTTTTTTTTAACATGCTACACATCATTTCCTGTAGATTTTCTCACGCTGATTTCAAATCTGGTCTCAAAATTTGTCTACGATTTTTTCTTTTTTCAAAAAATCGATTTTGTGACAAAAACTAATGAAATCATTTCTTCGTTGAAATGATTTGATAACTCACTAGTTTGAACGTATATCGTATTTTCATATATGGATGATGAAGTATTTAAACGTTTTGAGTTACTTACGAAACATCAAGCACTTCACATCTCGTCATCACTTGACGTAGCGCTGTCATTGCTACTGGCACTTTCTACACACTCTGTGCCGCTGTGTGTAATGTAATATAAATTAGATATTTATTGTCCATACCTCTGGGAGGCGCCAGAGCACTAGAGTACGAGAGCGGAGGCGCTAGCGGATGCGCGAGAGCACGAGAGTGCGAGAGTGGAGGCGCAAGCGGAGGCGCCAGAGCACTAGAGTGCGAGAGCGGAGGCGCGACCGGAGGCGCAAACGGAGGCGCCAGAGATGCGAGCCTGGAGGCGTTCCCCGGTGGCGGCGATGCCATCGATGAAAGCATCGTCAGTCTTGATTGCGCGAGTGAGTGGTCATGAAATGTTCTTCGCATTGTCGCTCTAGCGGAGTGAGTGGAGAGCACCGAGGAAGTTCTTCCACCTCCCAGAACGGACGCAACTCCGACTCCAGGGAAGATGAGCTGTGGTGCGAGAACGAGATCGCAGAGGGTGGCGTGCATATCCCGCGTGATGCGAAACTCGAAGTCGACGATGAAGAAGCTGTGACAGGTCCTGAAATGACCCATCCGAAAATGGAGTTCTGGGCTATCGGCTGTCCCGGACGGCCTTTACGAATGCCGTCGAGGATTGCGTCGCCGTAGAGATCCGCTCCGAGAATCATTTGAATGGGCTCGGAATTCGTGGGCAGCGGGTCTGCCAACTGAAGATCGTTCAGATGGCTGAACGACGAAGGATCCGCAGAGCAGTGTGTTTGATAAGTGGTCAAAGTTGGCAAAACTCGCGCGGTCGTGACCAGCAAAGGAGTGGTCGAATTTGCCGGACTCACGTGAAGTTCTACGGCCGATCGCACAATTTTCACGTGAGTTCCGCCGACAGCGGAAATCCTATCATGTCTGCGGGTCTTTTTTGCGCGAAGCAGCTGAGCTACACTCTTTGTGACCAGTGTGGCTTGTGAACCTTGGTCAAGAAGTGCTCTCACGATCGCAGTACGCCTGACAAAGCACGTATTTTGAGTCTAGCTGTAGCCAGTAGCACGTGCGCAGGGGGGCTACGGGGCGTCGTCACAGACAACGACGCGACAGCAGAGCAGCTTTCTGGACTAGGAGAAGAGCGGGGAGAGGCCGGATCGACAGGATCGGCGCGACCTGTCGACGCTTCGTGCAGAGAGGTATGGTGAGTTTGTTGACAAACGCGACATTTGAATTTGCTCGGACAAACGGACACGGCGTGTCGCTCGCTGAGGCAATTGTAACAGCGCGAGAGTCGATTTACCGTTTCGCGTCTCTCTTCGGGAGAGTCGGCTAAATATCGCGGACACGAACTGAGATAATGCCGCGATTGACAGAGTGGGCAAGACGATTGCGAGCTCGGAACGTTGGTCTTTCCCGTGTTCTCGTATTTAGGCCGCGATTCTGAGGATACGCTCGGACGCAATGGTGGCGAGGTCGTGACGGCGTGCACGCGAGGGCACGGCGCCGACTTCGACGCTACATTACCGCTTGATTCGACGTACAATTCGTCGAGCGCACGTGCACGCGAGGACAAGAAAGTCGTAAGATCAGAAAATGATTTTTGCGTGTCGGACTGAGTTGAAACGAGAGAACACGCTTTCGACGTAACGGGATCGAGCTTTCGCGATATTAAATGAACTAGCATATCTGTCCACAATTCTTCTGGAGAGCGTTCCAGTTTCGTCAGCGAGGTGATCGCGACGGTCGCTCGATCGATCAACGCGTGTAGGTCGGCCGCGGACTCGCGCTTAACCGCAGGTAAATCGATGAGATTTGACAAATGCATTTTTATCAATCGACGCTTATTCTCGAATCGCGTAGTCAGCGTACGCCACGCGGTCGAAAAGTTGTCGGCGGTTACCAGAATGTTTCCGAGGGCTTCGAGCGCGGGCCCTTTGAGCGACGACACCAAATAATGCATGCGCATGAAATCCGTTAGCTCACGGTTCGCTATTATAAGAGACTTGAAGCGATCTCGAAATGACTCCCATTCGTTACAGTCGCCGCTGAATGGAGCTAGTGGTACGCGAGGAAGATGCGCGAGCGCGACGGAAGGCCGGAGCTGGCTCGTGGAGGCAGTTTCCGGAGAATGCAACGGGGGACTCACTTTTGATTCCAGTTCATCGAAGGCGTCCAGTAGAATATCCTTGGAGCCGAAGTAAGTATCCTCGGTTGTCTGGAAGTCGTCGTCCACAAAGTAACGTACTGTACGCTGTTCGTCCTCAGGTACGCTGGTGAGCAGCTGCACGTGGCCCTCACGAAACGCAGTCCAAGCGTTTTCGAGGGAGGAGATCCGCGTCTGGACTTTGCTGATGGTGAGATTGGCCTTGCCCACCTTCCGGAAATTCTCGACGGCCCGCAGGATCGTCCGTCGCAGCATGGCTTGCCGTTGGAAGTCCGCCATTTTGAGAAGAGCACGTGTGAACTCCGATTCCGTTCAACTTCGAATCCGGCTCGAAGGACCACTTTTATGTATCGGAAAAGGGTCGTGGACCGCACGATACGAGGAGTGAGGTGCCGGGAATCGCACAGCGCTGTGCGCGAAGAGAACGGATGCCGGAAAATAAAACACGAACGTGTAGATCTGCGTTGTGAACGAGTGGACTGTATTTTGCACTTTGTCTTTATTTGTACTGGTTTCGTTGAATAAAGCAGAATTGAGTTCACTTGAATTGACCGAGTTTGACTCGATGCGAATAGCGCGCGACAAAATGATTTGGCGAGAAAGTATGAATGCGACCGAACTGCGCGGCGGTTGAGCGAAGAAGAGACCAGGAATTCGCGGAAACAGCGCGAGTCCGAATTCCTGGTACGCGCGGATTGGTCCTTTAAGGATCACGCGATAATCGGCGATCGCGATTGGGGCATAATCAATAACTCATGGGAGCACGCGTTTGGTGACTGACGTCACGACGGGGTAAGAGGAAAGAGAAACGAGACGACTGCCTCGTGCGTTCGCGCGATCGCGAACAGTTGTACAAAAAAGAAATAAAGTACCACCAGAAATTAGAAATTTCGTTGAAGAGAATACGTAAGTTAAAAAGATTAAATACTTACCTTACTCCCTCTGTAAATGAAATTATAATTATGGACAATAAATATCTAATTTATATTACATTACATACAGCGGCACAGAGTCTGTAGAAAGTGCCAGTAGCAATGACAGCGCTACGTCAAGTGATGACGAGATGTGAAGTGCTTGATGTTTCGTAAGTAACTCAAAACGTTTAAATACTTCATCATCCATATATGAAAATACGATACACGTTCAAACTAGTTATCAACAAGTTATCAAATCATTTCAACGCAGAAATGATTTCATTAGTTTTTTGTCACAAAATCGATTTTTTGAAAAAAGAAAAAATCGTAGACAAATTTTGAGAACAGATTTGAAATCAGCGTGAAAAAATCTACAGGAAATGATGTGTAAAGGCCGTCCGGGACAGCCGATAGCCCAGAACTCCATTTTCGGATGGGTCATTTCAGGACCTGTCACAGCTTCTTCATCGTCGACTTCGAGTTTCGCATCACGCGGGATATGCACGCCACCCTCTGCGATCTCGTTCTCGCACCACAGCTCATCTTCCCTGGAGTCGGAGTTGCGTCCGTTCTGGGAGGTGGAAGAACTTCCTCGGTGCTCTCCACTCACTCCGCTAGAGCGACAATGCGAAGAACATTTCATGACCACTCACTCGCGCAATCAAGACTGACGATGCTTTCATCGATGGCATCGCCGCCACCGGGGAACGCCTCCAGGCTCGCATCTCTGGCGCCTCCGTTTGCGCCTCCGGTCGCGCCTCCGCTCTCGCACTCTAGTGCTCTGGCGCCTCCGCTTGCGCCTCCACTCTCGCACTCTCGTGCTCTCGCGCATCCGCTAGCGCCTCCGCTCTCGTACTCTAGTGCTCTGGCGCCTCCCAGAGGTATGGACAATAAATATCTAATTTATATTACATTACACACAGCGGCACAGAGTGTGTAGAAAGTGCCAGTAGCAATGACAGCGCTACGTCAAGTGATGACGAGATGTGAAGTGCTTGATGTTTCGTAAGTAACTCAAAACGTTTAAATACTTCATCATCCATATATGAAAATACGATATACGTTCAAACTAGTGAGTTATCAAATCATTTCAACGAAGAAATGATTTCATTAGTTTTTGTCACAAAATCGATTTTTTGAAAAAAGAAAAAATCGTAGACAAATTTTGAGACCAGATTTGAAATCAGCGTGAGAAAATCTACAGGAAATGATGTGTAGCATGTTAAAAAAAATTTTTTCCCGTACGTGGTATTGAAAAAACCGCAATTTTATTGAAATTGTGCAAGTTTGACGAATTTTTACAAGGTTAAAAAACTGTCAAGTTTCAGCTGTAAATAAAAAAAATTTCAGCTCTCTATCTCATTTCTATCGGAAGTTCTTTGATTTTGTCTCCGAATTCGACGAAAGGTCCCACTGTGCGTCGCAGCGTCCGGTAGCGCCCACTAGACTGTACCGTCGGCAGGCGGAGCGGAGCGACGCGCCGTGTTGGATTGCCTCCTGTGTATTTCAATGGGAGTGCGGCCACTGTACCAGCAACGGCGCGCGCCTGCACTCGGCGACAAAAGGGAATGCCTCGGCAAGGATATACACGCAGCAGCACTCAGCAGCACTTTCTATTGCACCGTTATTTCAACGTTTAATGTTATATTGTTATAGATCGTTGAATTCGTCTCGATACCAGTGAGAATATTATGCAATAAAAAATATATGTTAGTATTTAAAAAATAGAGGTGACCCCTTCAGTTTTTTATAAAAAATAATTTACTTTCAATTTTTTATATGGTGATTTGTAGAAAAGTGAATACTGAGCAACTTTTGTTGGAAACATTTTTTTGTCGGATCATCGGATGTAGAATATTTGGAAAATCGCGTTAGCAATGCTCATTTGTGGTGAAAATTCAAAGTGTCAAAGCGGCAAAAGAAAATTTAAAGTAGTTAAAAATTGTTTTTTAATATTTTGTCATTTGTTTGTCGTTGGGCGAAGCGGAGCTTTTCGCCCCGTTGTGGGGCAAGTTGTTCCTAAAAACTAAAATTTGCCTAAAATTAAATGGACAAACATTTCAAAGCTGCTTTGCCATAATCCTTTCTTGATGCTCATTAAAGACGGTTCTCTTTTTTTTGTATCCTATTGTAGTCTCTTGTCCATCTTTTCGTTTTTTAAGAAATCGGAAAAAGTCAGGTGGCATATGTTGAAGTTTCTCGCGATTGTTGTTAATGAAAAGAAAAGATGCATACGCATACCTTTGCTGTGGGGCAAGTTGCCACGGAACAGTGTCTTATGAATAATTTATGTAAATACGAATTTTGGTCAATTTTACATATGACAATAAAATATATTTGTCGAACATAATTATTATGCGTTTTTTCGCGAATTTTATAATATGAACTTGTTAAAATTTTAGTGAATATCAACGAGATGTCTCGCTTACTGTCGCGAAGCAATCGTGAAAAACTATACTGAAACCAAGAAACTAGTGACACATTAATTTTCCACTGATGACGTATGAGGAGGGAGATAAATGGAGATGGAGAGAGAGGGGGAGAGAGTGTGTGTGTGAGAGAGAGAGAGACTTTAAACCAGTAGACACAGTCCGAATTCTATCGGGTTTAGACTTTTCTTCATGGGAAGAAAGCCACGAACCGGCTCGTGTCACTTCCGTGAGAAAATTTTGAGAAATAAGCAAGTTTAGCATTCACTTGTTAGCGGTTTCATGCCGAGATACCTGGAGATAGCTGGCCGAGGGATTGCCCGGTCGTATTTATTGCACTACTATTGTGTTCTGGGCTCAGGCCTCGGGGCTCGACCCTCGGGCCTCGGTACGTGTTCATTGGAGTCTCGAGCTGGCCGAAAGCATTCCTGGATGTATTCCAGACCTGGGCGACAATGGGCCGAAAAATACATGGTGCTGCTTTTCTCCTTTGTCGGCTCGGCAAGGCAGTCCCCACCACGTCCACGGGTCTTATGTGCGTGTACATGTTTATGTAGTAGTGGTGAGTAACCTGCTGATGCAGCATCGTGGGGCTCGTGCTGAAGGGAGAGTCGGAAGACGTGGTGGGGACTGTCTTGCCGAGCCGGCGAAGGGGAAAAGCAGCACCATGTGTTTTTCGGCCCATCGTCGCCCAGGTCTGGTCTAGTGGGCGACAAAACCACCGGCGCCACAGTGGGACGACTTACGTAAAATCCCCGACATGGACGAAAGATTCAAACTTCTTTTTCCCAGTAAGAGAGCTCATAGGATCGTTTTCTAGGCTTTTTGGAACAAGTAAAATGTGGGGACAGTCCAGGACAGTCAGTGATAACGCCATGTTTCCGGGATATGTATCTAAAATCGACAGCTCGAGACTTGAATTTTCATGAAACCGTATCTTTCTATTTAATTGTTCCCAATAGTTTCTATCTTTAGGTAATGTTGTTGTGTAATTTTTTCCTACTTATGAGGTGTGTTTGAGCTGAGAAAAATATAAATGAAATAAAAAATGGCTGTATTAATGTTTAACACTTGACGTTTAGTAACGTTGTGGGCATTTTGCGTACATTTTGTCGCGTTACAAAAAAGTTCCGATTTGTTCCGAAAATAGGACTCTGCAGGTGTTTACCGTTGGTATCTAGTGAGAGAAATACGCAAAAATCATATCCCAGTTCGTCCCATTTTTCCCGGAAATCAAGTTTGAACATGTGGTTTCTAGGGTCAAAGTCGAGAAAAACGCAGTGTTTGTTGACTATGTATTCTTAATTCTGCTCTTATCTTTCAGTATTAGTTCTTAGCTGTCCGTATCCGTGTACAGAGAACAGTTTTTGAAACTGTTGGAATTGTGGATTTTTATTGCATGCATAAGAACGAATAAAGATTGTAAATTATAAAAAAAGGGTATTTATTCCATATTTCTAAGACTTGTTACAAGATTTACATACAATTGTAGTGTTCTGTGTAGAATGCTTAACAACAAAGATAACGAAATAATATAAATATGGAAGACAACGAAACAATATACAGGGTGGGGCACTATAAACAGGTCACCTGAATAAGTCGCGTGCTTTTGAAGATTTTACTTATTTCATTTCTGAAGTTTTTCAGTTGCTAAGTATAGATTTTATTTTACTTTTCTTTTTATATTATATTATATGTTCTTATTTGTGCTTTTGTTTAGTATTTTAAATTGGTTTATAAAATTTAAAAAATCAAACCTACAAAAAATTAAACAAAATTAAAAAATCAAACAAAAAATATATTGTACTAATTCTTAAGTACATATTTAAGTAACCATTAAATGTTTTATGTAAAAATAAAAAATCCAAAATCATTGTTCTATGAATGTGCTGTAGCTTCTTTCGCATCATTCCTATCGCCAAACGGACTTCACCATTCGATTCAGCACGAAAAATTACACAGAGTATGATCCACATTTAATTTTTTATAAAGGAATAACTGGGTGAAAAAGCCATGTCCAGGGAATCGCCCGTTTCGTCCCACTGTGAGGCGTGCCGAGTGCCTGGCCACGCCGCTCCGCCGCGCCGCGCCGAGGCTACGGTCTAGTGGGCAACGACCTTTAATCTGTGGCATGGATCAGAATTAGCTTCAACCACGGATGAGATACTATTAAATGATATTAACTATTAAATTATAGTATCTGGTCGGTGGTTGAAGCTAGTTCTGATCCATGCCACAGATTTAATAATAGTAAAGTGGGTTCTGTTTCCTGCTAAAGATGATGTAGGTTCTGTTCCATGCTAAAGATGTAGTACAGATGCTCACTAGTATTTAAAGTCGTCTATAGAGCGTACCACAGTGTGCGCTACTGTAGGGATTATGACGCTAGCATCGCCATTCCCCCAGGCCGCTCCTAGGGCGACACAAATATATGGAGTTGGCAATGAAACTCTCAACGGACTTTCTCAAAATTACCCTTACGCGAGGTGTCCCTCGCAGATCAGATCAGTGTTCCGATTGAACCAACCGTTTTTTCGCGCATGCGCGGTAATTTCAGCCTCAGTAACGTAACCATTTCGATGAAATCTGGTAGCTTGAGCACACTGTTCACGTTGAACCATAAAATCAATGTATTTATTTATCACATCAAAAAGTCGTCCTAGTGGGAAATACAAATGCATGCAGAGTTGTAGGCTGCATGCGCTTCGGTTCTCCTTCCCCGAAGCTGGTGTTTCCTATACTGTACAACGTAGATCTCACTACCTGAGGTAGGTAGTGTTATCATATTTTATTCCTTCCGGCCCCTTACCCTTCCGCCTCCTCGCCTAGTTTCGCAGCGTAGCTCTTCCCACTAACGCTGGCGACAGTGGCGACACGCTGGTGTACGGTACGCGTCAGCGACTAGTGCAAAGAGCTACGCTGCGAAATTGGGCGAGGAGGCGGAAGGGTAAGAGGCCGGAAGGGATAGAATATGGTAACACTGCCTCCTACACCACTTAATATAGCCGCAGTCAACCATCCCTCCCCGCTCGCGGCACGATCCCTCCCACCCATAAATCTACTTTACGCTCAGTCAGTCCTTAGGTTTTTAGTCTCCGCCCCCTCCACGACCTAACCACAACTCATTCTATTCGCATAATCTTTGCGTCGTAGCTGTCATCCAGAATTTGAACTAGTAATGGAAAAAGTTGTTCAAAATGTCGAAATCTATAACATATTTAAATTTCATCAAAATCGGAGAGGAGTGCCTGCTTGTAACCAAAAAATGCAGTACAGAACTAAGTAAATGGCCTGAATGAAAAATCGATCAAAAAACAGCTCGGCGCAGAACGTATTAAAATATAAATAATAAAAATAAAAACTTTGTATATATATATAAGTATAAATTATACAAAGTTACTAAAAGTCTATACAGTAATCGCGCGATTTTTGTCGCGCATCGTCTATGCCAGGCATGCACTGCTGGACGGTTTGGGAGCGGGAGCCCTCGACTCGGCTCATGAGCTGGTCGGAGCCGTGACCTTGCTCGGACGTATGGAAGGGGAACCCATTAAGCGCGACTTGCAAACAGAGCACGAGAGAGCACAACTAGTGGGAAGGTCGGGAGGGACGGAGGGAGCGCCTGAGTGGTCAGACTACAATAACGTAGACGCCCCAACTCTCACACGCATTCATGGGCCCAACGCGCTATTTGACTATTTTGAGAGCGACACACAGTGGGCTGGATCGAGAAATTTAGTGACATTTCACGAAAGAGCCGACTTCCTCATATCGATTTCTAATAAATTCGTATTGCTTCCTAAATGTCCATCTACATCGAAGCTAAAAAAATTAATGTTCGTTCACAAAAACTGTAGTTAATATAAATTCACAAAGATAGACATTTGGGATGCAGCATTTTTCAGCCAAAAATTGCTACTTTTCATCGAGGTGTCCTGATTACCCTATTTAATATTTCGTATAGCTCTTTTGTGTAAATCAAAAACAGTCCTATGGGGTAACAATTACCATTGTTGGTTGAGGCTGTTTGCTCGCAATGTATTAGAAATTAATAATTAATGAAATGCATAAAATCTATACACTTTCTTAGACTTTGCAAGGTATATCTTTTCGGGATCCAACCAGAATCTCATGGGATAAATTAGATCATTTTCATTAGACCTTCCTCTACATATCCCCACAAAAATCGTATCCGACCCGATCCGACCGCGGAAATTATGATTGTTTAAAGTTATCGAGACGTGCCACCTAACGCATAGCAACTCACATATAGTACTTAAATACCATCCAAAAATAAATATTTTTGCAATTGCATTAATAGTTTATACCTACCTAAAACAAGTATGTAATTTTCAACAATAATATAAGTAATCTATAATATTAATTTTATTGTTAAAAATATGGCTATATTTCCGATTACGTCCATGCTCAGAATTGGATGAAACTTTGGAAATAGGTTTCTTTTTGACTAAAATAATGATTGTAAGAAGGATTTTTGGAGACACGAAAAAATTTTTTTAAGATTTCAATATCAGTCCCTACCTTACCGACAAATTTTTTTTACTATTTTAATGTCACTCTCTACCTTACTGACGAAGTAGTAGGCGCGATTGTAATCTGTAATGATCCATTTTTGCAATTAGTTGAAGATATCAAATATGTATATTCTGGAGATTAATATGAAATGTTTCCAAAATTCCAATTGTGAAACCAATTAATTGAATATCTACAATGGGAAGATTATGCGATCAGAATGAGTTTGGGTTATGTGGTGGGGGCAGAGACGGTCCACGCATACGAAAATCCTGGAATAGTGTCGGTAAGGTAATGAGTGACATCAAAATGGAAAAAATTTTAGTAGTAGTAGTTGTACTTAAATGTTCTTGGTGCAAATAACATTTATGTTTTTCTCATTTTATCCTTGAGTATCATTATTGCCAGAATTATGTAGAATAATCTTTGCGGACAGCTCTTCTTTCAAAATCAGCTCTTTTCAGAGCTACCATTAACGACGAGGAAAACTCCAGCTTCGATTATTTTAAGGATCCACAGTTTAAAAAGGCTGGAGGTATATTTTGACTTAAGGCCCAAAGACTGCAGAAATTCACAGGCGAATTGGCTATAAAAGTCGGTACCCTTACTCCGCCGCGGTCATTAGCACCGCGTCGCGCTGCTACCTGCGCCACCTTCTTTAGCTAATAATAAAACAATAAACGACACATAATCCAGTGGTATTATTTAAAATACTATACACGTTTATACTAAATGCTTATATTTCGATAAAACAAGCCAGAATTCCTTCCTACGCACGCCAGGTGCAAGAGTATCTTCCATTATGCATAATTATTGTTAAATGGCAAAAACAAAAAAAATCCTGAAACCTGTATCCCCTATTTTGGATCAAAGATCACACACCCAAGTTTACATTAAAATAAACTAACAATAAATACAAGAAACTGCAAAAAAAATCAAATTTTTAATATATTGTTTAAACAAAAAACTTTTGTTAAAATTTTTTTACGCGACTACATTCCCCTTTGAAAAACACACAATTAAAAAAAAATTCAAATTTTTTTGGACCTCTGGTTTCCGAGATATCTAAAAAAATATGGTTTTGACCCCCAACTTTAAGGGCTGTTTTCACCCCTTCAGAGTAGATGCTTGCCGATAAAAAAAAATACGTGTCCACTATTTTTCAAAGAACTATAAGCTCCCATAGTTTCATCAAAATCCGATTTTCGCATCTGAATATGTTCCCTTGTAAGATCCACCGTTCTGTCTGCATTTAGTTGAAACAAAATCTTTGGAGAGACCACAGTGATCCATATTGAGAGAACTTATACATATTTAAACGTTTTGTTTCAGTTTTTTACGTTTTATACAGTTTAAGTTCGGTTTAAAGTTACAATTTAAGTCTTACAGTTTAAGTTTTGTGTTTTTTGTGTAGTTTATAAGTGTTTATTATGTGTTTAGTTTATTAAGTGTTTCTATTGACATTTGTGTTATTAATATATATGTCGGGACGCGAGGACAGTGACGCAACCCGTTAGCAACGACGCGTAACGTTTATCCGTCGTACAAGACAATCATATTGTCCTTTGGAATTTTACACGCCTGTGTAAAGATTAAGTCTATTTTTAAAGTAAGGATTTAGACATCTGGTTTGCACGTTTACCGTCAAACACCTGAGAGCCAAATGCTTGGGCGTACCTTTGTAACTGCTCAGCGAAAGAGCAATAAAATGTTTCTCATTTACCTGCATCCCTCTCCGTGCCGGCGCAAGGAGAGACGCGAGATAGGGTCCCGAAAATAAAAGGGGCTGGGACAAGGGCTACCATATTTTTCTCTCGCCAGGCCCCTTACCCTTCCGCCTCTCGCCATGCCGTGCACCGTACCTCGTCTTTGCACTCTTCCCACTAACGCTGGCGACAGCGGCGACACGCTGGCGTACGGTCGCGTCAGCAACTAGTGGGAAGAGTGGGAGGCTCTCGCCAACGTTAGTGGGAAGAGTGCAAAGACGAGGTACGGTGTACGGCTCGGCGAGAGGCGGAAGGGTAAGGGGCCTGGCGAGAGAAAAATATGGTAGCCCTGCCTGGGACCTTGTTGAACGTGATCACGAGCGGCAGAGCGGTTTTGGCTACGCTGCAGTGAAGAGCGTTTTTGGTTATGGGGCTCGTGGGCTCGCATGACATGTCTCGCCGTTGCGCTGCGCGATCGTGGATTTGATTAGTTGTTAGTGTTTGGTGCCTCGTCGTTCTTTTGTCTTTCGCGCGCGTGAGAAAGTTGAGCGAATCGGGGAATAACGTTACTGGTCAACTTCCGACGGGTTCGATAGAGAATTAAGCCGATCAGCCTCCGACATATATGTATATACAATAGGCCGCGCCGACAAACACGAAAGTAAGCGTGGCATTTGGCCCTAGTGCGGGAAAGTTGTGTTTTGGGGTCAATATGAACTGTGCAAAAGTTAGGCCCTGTGAGTTGATATCTTCTGTTCCGGCAAGAGCCCAGAGTTTTCGAAAATTTACTGAAACGATATAAAGTGATTATAAGTGAATGAACAAGGATATTCTCAACCAAATTCGATGGGCTTGGATATTTTATGGAGTATAAAAAACTATTATAGACCCGTATTTTTTATTATCGGCTTATCTCGAAGTTTAGGGGTTGAAATTACCCCTGTTGTATGAGATATATGAAAAAATGTTTCATACAAAAGTCTTCTAGTATTTTATACTCTTAGCAATAATGTATTCATTTTTTTAAAAAATGTCAAATTTGTTCACCCCGCCCCCCGCTCCACTCGTTACTTTCGCAAATTTTTAAGATTTTGTAAAGACAAAAATCCTGGAGCGTTTAATGTTAAATCCAATCATATATAATATAGGGTGATTACGATTAAATTTTCGGAAAAGTTTGTGTGCAGCCCTTTGCCCACCCCTTTAGTATAAGGTGACTCAGAACTCACCATATGAAGGTGGCTGCACGAAGAGTTCCTCCCAAGCTCATCCCAACCAACCCTACCTTGTGGACTTTAAAAACAAAATTAGGGGAAAAAATGTATAAAAGGAAAAATATATTTTTAATAATGGGATTTGTTCTCAAATAGAGGCATTTTTTGACGAGTTTCAAGAGTGGCACAAATGAAGCCGTCTCTTGCTTCATGGCCGATAACTCGGCTTAAGCCTCCGTCACAAGTTTCACCATGCGTTCTACTGCTTGAGTGTGGCATGGAAAAACATCAAAGTCCCAAGACTTGGGAATAACTTCGTCCCGCATTATTTGTCTGAAGGACTCGTTGTTGATATAATCAAGTGCCGGTGGTGAAGACACGACACAATTATCCCAGTCAATCATGTCAATCAAGTATAACATGCCAATAATAAATTTTGAAGCATCTGATTATATTGTCATGATTGACTGGGATAATTGTGTCGTGTCTTCTAGATTCTAGATTCTAAAAGCACGTGAACAGATTGGATCTCCTGAAATATGGAAGTATAACATGCCAATAATAAATTGTGTCGTGTCTTCACCACCGGCACTTGATTATATCAACAACGAGTCCTTCAACCAAATGATGCGGGACGAAGTTATTCCTAAGTCTCGGAACTTTGAGGTTTTTCGATGCCACACTCAAGCAGTAGAACGCATGGTGAAACTTGTGACGGAGGCTTCAAGCCGAGTTATCGGCCATGAAGCAAGAAACGGCTTCATTCGTGCCACTCTTGAGTCTCGTCAAAAAATGCCTCTATTTGAGAACAAATCCCATTATTAAAAATATATTTTTCCTTTTATACATTTTTTCCCCTAATTTTGTTTTTAAAGTCCACAAGGTTGGGTTGGTTGGGATGAGCTTGGGAGGAACTCTTCGTGCAGCCACCTTCATATGGTGAGTTCTGAGTCACCTTATACTAAAGGGGTGGGCAAAGGGCTGCACACAAACTTTTCCGAAAATTTAATCGTAATCACCCTATATTATATATGATTGGATTTAACATTAAACGCTCCAGGATTTTTGTCTTTACAAAATCTTAAAAATTTGCGAAAGTAACGAGTGGAGCGGGGGGCGGGGTGAACAAATTTGACATTTTTTAAAAAAATGAATACATTATTGCTAAGAGTATAAAATACTAGAAGACTTTTGTATGAAACATTTTTTCATATATCTCATACAACAGGGGTAATTTCAACCCCTAAACTTCGAGATAAGCCGATAATAAAAAATACGGGTCTATAATAGTTTTTTATACTCCATAAAATATCCAAGCCCATCGAATTTGGTTGAGAATATCCTTGTTCATTCACTTATAATCACTTTATATCGTTTCAGTAAATTTTCGAAAACTCTGGGCTCTTGCCGGAACAGAAGATATCAACTCACAGGGCCTAACTTTTGCACAGTTCATATTGACCCCAAAACACAACTTTCCCGCACTAGGGCCAAACGCCACACTTTGGTGTTTGGCCCTAGTGTGGGAAAGTTGCGTCTTGGGATCAATAAGAACTGTGCAAAATTTGAGCCTTCTGTGAGTTGATATCTTCTGTTCCGGCAAGAGCCCAGAGTTTTCGAAAATTTACTGAAACGGTATAAAATGACTTATAAGTGAATGGTCTCAACCGAATTCGATAAACTTTGGATATGTTATGCAGCATAAAAAGCTATTAGACCCGTATTTTTTATTATCGGCTTATCTCGAAGTTTAAGGGTTGAAACTACCCCTAGTATATGAGGTATATGAAAAAACTCTTCAAACAAAAGTTGTAGTATATAAGGAGGTGAATATAGAATCAGAGAAAAAAATTTTTTCAAGGTCCTTTTTGCAAGTTTTCAAGGTCACGGATGTTTTTTCTATTAACAACTGATTATGCTGTGTATGGATTCTTGCAGAAAAGAAAAAGACAAATTCAACGATATATTCCAACGTATATTTATGTCAAGATTGATAAAAAAATTTTCAATTCGTTGGGCGCCGGTTTCCCATGATCCAATCGGCCTCAAATTTTTTCCAGATCATTTTCTCAACAGGTGTCACAATTCTGGGGGGTGCCCGGGAAAAAATTTTGCAAAGTAATTTTCATCAAGTATAGCTAAGGTCCACCCTACTGACCACACAGGCGCCCCCTCCGGCCCTTCCGCCGCTCCCACTAGTCGTGCTCTCTCGTGATCTATTTACAAGTCGCGCTTAGTGGGTTCCCCTTCCATACGTCCGAGCTAGGTCACCGCTTCGAGAGCGCACGGGAACCGCTTGGCAGCTCATGAGCCGCTCTGAGAGCTACGAGCTGTGCACTGTGCATGCCTGAGTCTACGCGATTGAAGTCGAGTGCCCCCTCACTCCACTGCCGGGCAACGCTGCGCCGCGCTGTAGGGCGGCGATGATTGATCTCGGCTCGGGTATATCGGTGTGAACACCACACATTGACTCGAGTGAATCGAATTTTGAAACTTCTCAATTTTCATTATTTTTTTATGAGACTTTCACTAACTTATCTTTGGTATTTCTCTGATTAAAATGACACCAAACATGATATAATTTCAACTGTATTTAGTGCTTTAATCGACGGTGAAAGTTTCGAAGGCAACGAAGAACAGCGACAACGCGGGCCTTTGAACTGTACCGGCGACGCCGACTGTCCGTATCTCTTTCTTTCCAATACGCTCTTCTTCGTTGCGTTCGAAATTTTCATCGTCGATTAAACCACTAAATACAGTTGAGATTATATCGTGTTTGGTATCATTTTGCATTAGAAAAATGCCTCGAATATGTTGGTGCAGATTCCATAAAAAAAAAATCGGGAAGTTAATAATGAAAAATAAAAAAGATAAAATTTTGGTATCATTGTGATGACGCACGGGCCTTTAAACTGTGCTGGCGACGCGACGGCGACACGCTTCGGCCACGCGATCCTATTTCATTCTGTCCTTCTCTATGTTCGGCTCGTCGATTGAAGTCTCGGCGCGGTCGACGCAGTCATAAAACAATAATTTCCCTGCGCGATATTTGACGGTGCATCAGACGGCTTTTCGACAAAAATCGCGCTATTACTGTAATACGAAAATTCTTATTAAAACTATATAATTAAATGTTTCAAATACGTACTTAATGGTACGTAGTTTAGGAATGGGCACTTGCTCAGGTATTTTCCCTTGGAACTCCAGATCACTATCATGGTCGTCCTCATCACTCCAGAAAGGATTCAGATTAATGTGTGGCGCAGGCAAACGCCGTTTTGTTTGTACATCGATAGTTGTCTGTTGCTTAGATGTATCGCTAAAGTTGGTTCGCTTTGCAGGTTTTGGTGGCGTAACGTCTTTTTTTACAGTTGCCTCATTCTCAAATGGATTTGACAAATCAGTAGAACTTCTAAAAGTGTTTATACTGGTAGGATGATCGTCAACATCCTCATCATCACTTTTAAAGGGATTTAAATCCTCCGGGTAATCCTTATTTACGCTCTTATTTTCATTACTTTGTGCTATAACATCATTAGCTGTTTGAGATTCACTACTTCCTCCATCTATGATGATCTCTTCCAAGTTTTTAGATGACTTAAATATGAGATTCTCTTCACTTTCCTCTATATTTGGATTCACAACATCATCTGGAATATCGCTTCCTGGAACACTCATTGATCCAATAACTTCTGAATTCAACATACTACAACTTTCTGTACTAAACATTATAGAATGTTCATTAGTACCTTCGATCGTATTATGTTTTGAAGTTTCTATTCCGTCATCTAAAAGTCTCTGCTCTTTCTCCGCTTCTAGATGAAGTGTTAAATCTATCTGACCTTCACTTGATGGTTCTATATGTCTGTTACTTTGCATTTTAGATGTTTCTACTTCAATATTTTGCGATTTATTCTCTCTTCGTTTAATGTGATGTTTTTTATAAGCATTTTCAAATAGCTTTAATCTTTCTTGAACTAAGGATATACGACTTTCAGTGCTCTCATGCTCATCAGTATTATCTAGTTGTTCCTTTGTGTTATTTGTTTTAGTAACTAAATTATTAAACTTATCGTTATCTATAGTACAAATGGATGAAAACGTTAACTTCGGTACGTCTTTCTCCATGCTATAGTTTAATATATTACTTGTAGAGTTTGTGTTCGTTGAACTTCTAGCCTGTTGTGTCAATGTGTCTTCTTGTAGATTTTGAGACTCAAATCCCAAACAAGTGTCGACGAAATTGGTACTCTCCCCAATCTCTTTCTTTATAACTAATTCATCATCAGCTAAAACTGCGGAATCTAATTCGTGTGCAGCTGCCGTTTGAAAATTCGCGGTATGTTTCTCAAAAAACTTTGAATCTCCGTCTGTCGAATCATCATTAACAACAATTTCATCATTTTCTTTAGAGAGTAGGTGATTCGATATGAAGTTTAATCTTAATCGAGAAGTTTCTGCAACCAGTTTAGGTATTACTAGATCTTCTGGATGAGATCCTTTAATGGTATTATGGCTAAGTATATTTTGATCTCTTTCTTTCAGATTACTAGCTGATTCTTGATCACTGGAATCCGAAATAATCTCATTTTCTTCGTTCTCTCCCAATGTCGTAATAATTGTTGGAGTACTATTATATTTTTGTATCTCAGATGATGAAACTTCTTCGTCAGGGCATGCCTCG
This sequence comes from Lasioglossum calceatum, assembly GCA_963966675.1. Taxonomy (NCBI): domain Eukaryota; kingdom Metazoa; phylum Arthropoda; class Insecta; order Hymenoptera; family Halictidae; genus Lasioglossum; species Lasioglossum calceatum. Next base: position 616,488 of record OZ016542.1, read on the forward strand.
CAGCAGAATTCATCCGTTTCAGTTTCATAATAATTACCATGAGTTAATTGATTATTACAACGAGCGCAGCGGAAACATGTTCGATGGTAAATCAGATGGGCGACGACCAATTTCTCCGCCAAGAACACGGGAAGTCTACACACAGTGCATGAATCCCTCCGCATACCCAGACACGACACCATCTAAACAATTACAAGAATATTTACAGTATTAGTATCAGAATATATGCAACAATTGTTTTAATTATGATTATTCTTCATTGAGATTAAAACTGCTATATAACTCGTTCGATTGCTGCCACTTCCACATTAACTCTTGTGTGTTCAATCGGGTACCATTTACATATGTATGTCCTTTTGTCCAGTAGCGGACAAAAGTTTAAGACGACTATCTTTATAGTAGATTACCGCATTTTATTAGAGATACTAAACGTCTAATAGTTCCCAATTGCTCTTAAAATTTACACATACACTCGCACTCTACGTACGAACGACCTAGAGTTCTTCACGCCATAAACAGTCCTTGAAACGATCAGCACGAATTCTTTCATACGGAATGTTCAAGACGAACATTCAAATACAGCAGTAGTTTAAATTAATCGCGAAATTATAAAACTATTTAATATCATATATTACATTTAGAATCGCAATTACTGAATTTAAGTGAAAGGCATGGGTAAGGCCAACAATCTATATGTAGAAGACAGAAAAATTGTAGTATCATTACGCAAGAAAAAAACAAACATTTGTCGAAATAGCAAACATTATTGGAAAATTTAAGATGGTTTGTAAGTAGGCGTGGTATAAATTTAACCAATTGGCTGCTCTTTTCAGCCAAAGATTTCAGCCTATACATTTTTGTCTTTTGGTATGTTATCTAGTAGATTTGAAGGAGGAGATGTGAGAAATCTAAGTCTCGATCCTACAGGATCAATGGTTCAAAAGTTATGGCTGCTTAAAGTTGAGCAATTTGCAGTGTTTTTGACAGGTAAGTGCGCCGCCATATTGGTGTGTAGTGACGGTTGCGAGCCGCTTGCCGAGCAGTGCCGCTACATGGCAGCACATGCACGCGATATGTGGGGATATTCACCTAGGATACACCTGGAGAATTCACTCCGACGAGGTTGGCAACACCGACCTCGGGTGGGTCAAGCGCAGGGTAGTGTCACTCTAATAGGAGAACTGTTAGCAGGAGTTTAGTACCGTAACACAATATAAAGATGTCACTACTTGCAAGAGTAATTCTCAAACTGTCCGCTAGATGGAATTGATGACAGCATTTTGGTTGTAAATAAAAATATACGATCTCGATGTATTAGGTTGGAAAGAAAGTTCTTGCGGTTTTTGCATATATCTCATTGTCAGCTCAAACAAAACTTTATTAATCAAAATAAAGACCATTGTAATTAATGTACTTTTTTCAACGTGAACCAAGTTTTGTTATTCCGGTTGAATAAAATTCTGGAGTCCTGGAGGCGACAAACTCGTTGAATGCCGTTTCAGCATCTCTCTGGGATTTGAAGCATTTGAGATCTGGTGAGTATGGTGGATGAGTTAGAGTTTCGTAGCTCAATTTGTTTAACTTTTGAAGGGTCGGTCGGGCGACGTGTGGCCGGGCGTTGTGGAGAAGGATAGGACCATTTCTGTTGACCAGTGCTGGACACAAACGTTGAAGATTTTCGTGCATTTCGTCGATTTGGTGGCAGTACTTTCCAGCTGTAATGGTTTCACCAGGATTCAGGAAGCTGTGGTGAATCAAACCGGCCGCAGACCACCAAACTGTCACCATGACCGTCTTTTGGTGCAACTGTGGCTTTGGGAAGTGTTGTGGAGCTTTGTCATGGTCTAGTCACTGTTACGTCCAATTCAGAAGCAAGCTCCCAAACGGTTGTACGAGGATTGGCTTCAACTCGGACCCTCAAGTAAGTCATTGTTGTCAACATCTGATGGCTGACTATGTATGTTCTGCGATATGCGATGTGTGTTATGAGTAGACTGCGGATCTATATGCATTTATAGGAAAATTGAGTAGATGAAATTCAAAATTATAGGAAAATTTTGAAAATTGAAGATGTCAATATATGTATGATTCCTCATCTATTAAAATTATTAAGGTAGGAAATAGCATTCTATTTGGTTTTTATTTCTCGCAATCGACGCAGACAATTTTTTATTTTGCATAAAGATCCGCAGTCTAGTTATGAGATATACGATGTGTATTATACGATCTCGATGTATGTTCTGCGATATGCGATGTGTTTTATATAATGTTGATGTGTGTTATGAGCAGAGTAGGACAATAATCAACTAATACTTAAAAATGACTAATGGTCTTTTTGAATGTTAGTCATAGCAAAATAATCACTAGTCAAAACTTTTTGATTAGTTAGTGATAACTAATTAATAATATTAATATATGTTAACCGCATAATAGTGACTGATGACTAAAGATTGATGACTGATCATCAACTACTAATTCCCTAATAAGCTATGGCTAACGACTACTTAGAGCTGTGATAAACTGTCACTAACTAATCAAAAAGTTTTAAAAATTAAAAAGTCATTTTTAAATATTAGTTGATTATTGCCCTATTCTGGTTATGAGATATACGATGTGTGTTACACGATTTTGATGGGTGTTACGAGATATACGATGTGTGTTACGAGATATACGATGTGTGGATGTGTGTTATACGATCTGGATCTGTTTTACGAGATCTACGGTGTGTGTTACGAGATGTACGATGTGTGTGGATGTGTGTTATACGATCTCGATGTGTGTTACGAGATCTACGGTGTGTGTTACGAGATGTACGATGTGTGTGGATGTGTGTTATACGATCTCGATGTGTATAACGTGATATACGGTGTGTGTTACGAGATATACGATGTGTGTGGATGTGTGTTATGGGATATGCGATGTGTTACGAGATATATGGTGTGTGTTGCGAGATGTACGATGTGTGTGGATGTGTGTTATACGATCTCGATATGTGTTACGAGATATACTATGTGTGTGGGTGTGTGTTATACGATCTTGACGTATGTTCTGCGATATGCGATGTGTGTTGTACGATCTCGATGTGTGTGGATGTGTGTTATACATTGTTTTGCTTTTCTTTGAGCCAGTTCATTATTAATTGCTGTGATATGCATTTGATGTATTCTTATTATGAAAAAGTTTGTAAATAATGTATAACTTGCAATATTTGTAATGAAACAGTGTTATCGCGCTTGATAATATGGTTTCAATTTATTAATAAGTAGAAAGTTGTACATATACTGTTTGTAATTGTTATAATATTCAATATACTATATGTAAAATGTATTAAACTGTTTTAATTTGTTTTATTTTACAATAAATGTTATAAATTAGCAAGGAATGGGTAGTATGGATTTTAAATTCCCGCGTTTTTGACCCGTTAGTTGCGTAACACATTATTCAGATGGCGCTCGATTTCCGTGCTAACAGAAAAATACATTGCGTGACACTACCCTGGTCAAGCGAGAGAATCCGCGTAAGCTCTCTCGCCGCTCGAACCTCGATCGATACGCACGTGCACGACACTGCTATCAATCCGTATTTTATACTGTCTTTGAATTATCTCTTTTTTCTAATAAAATTGTTGGTTACACCTAAGTGTACCGTGTAATTCTCATACCATCTTCAGTGTGTGGTACAGCAGAGTAGGCTGCTTCCTATTACCGTGATAATTCATGGGATAACCAAACCTACAGATAATATTACTAACGTAGAGGAAATATTGTCGGACCGGCCTAACAGTCGGCCCTTGCCACCCTGTAAGTATTCTATCCCAATCCAACCTCAAAGTGTGTTGCTCCAAATTGTATTTTCTGAATTCATTTATATTATTCTTATTCTTAGATCATCATTTTTTAGCAGTCTACTATTATCATATTTTCATAAACCAAACATAACCCAAACCTAACCCAGACCTATTCCAGATCATAAACCAGTGACAACTTATCATCAAAAACAACTTGACTTCCTCCAATCCAGCTCACAATAGTACGGATAACAGTAAGAAGCAGTAAAATGTATAATAGCAGTACAATCAGTAAGAAGCTGATGGAGCGTATTGTTATCAGTTTGAGTGGAGGAAGTCTAGTTGTTTTTCATGGTAACTGGTTTATGATCTGCGTTATGTCTGGGTTAGTCTGAGCTAGGTTAGGTTTATGAAAATATAATAATAGTAGAATGCTAAAAAATAAAAATGAATTAATAAAATACAATTTGGGGCAACTTACTAACTTGGGGTTAGATTGGGATTACGTACGTGCGGGGCGGCAAGCGACAATGTATTCCGAATGTATTCCGAAATCTTCCTCCTTTTGTAAACATTTTTCCAGATATTTCCTCTCAAACAATTTCCAAGACAGTTCCGCTACGTTAGTGATATTACCTGTAGGAATTGATGTGTGGTATTCTCGTTGGAGGAATACCGAAGCTTCGGGAAGGGTACCGAAGAACGTAGCCTACTCTACGTTGATCAAGGAATCACGTGGTCGGGATTCAAATAAACTCCACGATAATTACGGTTCACGAGAACGAGATTATAATATTTATTTAGTAACTTGGACGCGTCCGTTGTAACGTACAACGGAAACTATATACAAGGAGGCAAGGCCTCTACGCCGTATATTCGGAAGTGTGTTCGATACGTCTTGTCTATCGGAAAGATTAATTCGAACTGTACTAGGTACGTCTAGTGTAACCGTCTCTTCGAGAGTCGGTCGGGAGTAGTATTGCCAACTCCCTATCGGTAATCTTCCTAGGCGCGACCTAGGGGAATGGCGACGGTAGCGCCATGATCCCTACATACCGCGTTCCTGTGCTGCCACCTAGCGGCTCTGCTCGGTAAGCGACTCGCGACCGCCACTGCACACCAACATGGCGGCGCACTTATCTGCCAAAAACGCTGCAAATTGCTCAACCTTAAGCACCTATAACTTTTGAACCATTGATCCGGCAGGATCGAAACTTAATTTTCTCACACTCCTCCTTCAAATCTCTGAATAATATAGCTGAAAGACAAAAATTTATAAGAGAAAGGCAAATATTTCTGGTTACGCAAGGGAAAGTTTACCCGAAAAACTGGTTTCTACGACGATAACTGAAAAAGTGGTAGACCTCGAAAAACAACTGCAAAAATGGACCGCCGCATCCATTGTTTACCTGAAAAGGATCGTTTCCAGACACCTATCGATATCAAACGTGAAATTTGTGCTACCGATAATATGAATATTAGTGTGAAAAGCGATCGTAGACGTCATCGCGAATTTGTCCTTAATGGTCGCGTGGCTCGGAAGAAACCAGTACTGAGTTTGAAAAATCGCAAGCTGCGGATCGCTAAAGCATACAACCACTAGACAGTACAAGATTGAGGAAATGTATTATTTTCTGATGAGTTTAAATTCAATAAAGTATCTTCTGGCGGAATTCGATATATCAGACGTCGCAACGGTAAAGATCTTAATCTAAATTGCACTGTAGGAACACTCAAGCACGGTGGTGGTTGCGTAATGGTGTGAGCATGGTTTTCGCGAAGCGGTCCAGGACCAATTCGAAAAAGGAATGGCATTATGAACAGGTTTCAATATCCGGACATTATGAAGCACACCATGATACTTTATGCATGTGAATATATGGGAGACAATTTCATCTTGCAGCAGGATAATGATGCCAAACATACCTCTAAAATCGTGAAGCAGTACTCTATAGAAGAAAATATTACTGTTTTACCATGGCCATCACAATCACCGGATTTCAATTCGATTGAGGACTTGTGGTACATTGTTAAAAGGAACGTACACAAATACAAATTTAAAAACTAGAGGGATATTGTTGCTCGCTCGCTTCGCGAGCTCACGAGTAGGACTGCTCTTGCGTGAGGGTTATTGGTACGCATGGCTAGTAGGGCCTACAGCTATTAATGTTTTATATTTGGTGTGTGACTCTCCAAGAGTCACGATCCGTTAGTTGCAGTATATTATTATCATTATTAAGTGTACGTTTTAAGAAGATTATACGTTTTCAGGGAAATTCAATAGTTTTCTACGTATCAAAATGTTTGCTATATGGCGTCGCATTAAACCAACATCGTATGCTCGTTGCTCGCTTGGTTCCTTGTTATGGCAGAGTAATGTTGCAAAATAAATTGCAAATGCTCCACAATCAAACGCATTGTTTTGATATTGTACTCTGTGAAATATATATTTCTTATTATATTTATAAAGGGCATTCAAATAATCTATTACATCATGGTTCAAATGATTAGCATTAAAACTATCATAAATGTGTACAGGGTGTTCCAAAAATATATGTCGCGACTATCCTAGCGTGATTCTCCATCTCTGGATCGGTGAAGATTTGTTAAAAAAAACTTGCTGCAAAATTGACCTTGATCTTGAATTTGAAGGTCAAATGTTTTTATCATTGCATCGTACAGTACTCATCAGGGGGAACAAAAGTCTGAAAGGAACCATGGGTCGAAAACGAGCCGTTCGCTTAAAAATTGACGTTGACACGTTTGCGCTGTCGCAGCGCGTGTACCACCTTATGGTCATTACCACGGAGGTGGTACATGCGCCATCGCGAACGTGAAAAAGCTCGAATAAGTTGTGAAGTTGTTCTATTTATACGATAGTTTCTATTGTAGTTAAATGGAATCCAAATAGCTGTGTAATGTCTCGGCGTGTACCATGTCCGTGATAATGACCATAGGTGGTAAACGCGCCGCGCCGTCGCGTACGTGTTAAGGTCTGCGCAGAACAGAGCGCCTCGGGAAGGCCGCAGATCGTCGCGGAAAGGAAAACGACGGTTTTGGAAAGCAGTGCGGCAATACATCTCGGACGGGTCGACGGCTCCACAGCAGGGAGCAGGGCTACGTAAAACTTCGCCGTAATATGAAAATACGGTTGCAGGAGTGTATCAATCGTGGAGGAAGTCATATCCAAATTGGACATCAAGCACGTCTGCTCAGGGCAATAAAGCAAAATGGAGGCGTTTTATGGCATAGAATAAGGACTAGAAGGCAATAACAATTGAACAGCAATATTGGCGTATGTGTGAATAAAATAAAATTATTCGAAACATTACAAACCTATTTCGATTTCATTTACCTACAATAGAAACGTATCGTCGAAATAGAACACCTTCACAACTTATTTCACGATCGCGATGGCGCGTGTACCACCTCCGGATCGTGCCTGGGGCTCCAAAACCGTGTTGGTAATACAGGAAATGACAAGAAAAAGAGTGGCCTCAGCAAAAGATAGACGCCAAAATACATTGGATGTTAGGTCTATTCTTATATCTCGTCGGTGGTAGTAGCAACAGTCTCTTTTGCAAATATCTGTAAACTAAAAGAGACCGCCTATTTATATGTATAGGGAGAAGTTACTTAAAATGTCGAGATCTACAACATACACAAATTTCATCAAAATCAGAGAACAGAACCACTTTGTAAAAAGTTACCAAAGTTTTTTACAAACATCTCGTAAGCTAAAAGTGACCACCGAAAACTGTAAACGGGAATGTTGTTCAGAATGATGACCTTAACGACATATTTAAAGTTTACCATAATCTTAAGTTTCGTGTATTTCCAATAATTTAAATATTTACAAATTTTTAAATAATGACAATGACGATTTTGCGCGATATTTAATCTTAAAGTAAGATTAGGTCCGCTCTTAGTGCGACCGATCTGCCCTCTTCATGAGGGCAAGGTTTGGCCCATGAAGTAAGAGTAAGGACACATATCTGTGTAGTTTGGAAGTGGTTACGAAAAATGTTCCGGCTGTGGCCAGGTTCGCCAAATGGAATGAACTGTACCTTACCGTCGTCATCTTGAAATTGTAAATGTCAGTGTCAAACGATGAAACGAAACAGTTAGAAATACAGTAATCGCGCGATTTTTGTTGAGCATCGTCTACGCGATTGAAGTCACTCACTCCACTGCCGGCCAACGCTGCGCTACGCCGTAGGGCGGCGATGATTGATCTCGGCTCGGGTATATCGGTGTGAACACCACACATTGACTCGAGTGAATCGAATTTTCGAACTTCTCAATTTTCATTATTTTTTTATGGGACTTTCCCTAACTTATTTCTGCCATTTCTCTGACAAATTTTCATCGTTGATTAAACCACTAAATACAGTTGAAATTATATCGTGTTTGGTATCATTTTGCATTAGAAAAATGCCACGAATATGTTGGTGAAAGTTCCACAAAAAATAATGAAAAATAAAGAAGATAAAATTTTGGTATTGTAACGTTGTCCCTTTTTCACACGGTTTTTGAGCCGGCGAAAAGGGTCACCTCTCGGGAATTTACGCGGCTCCTCGAGGAAGACTTCCGACTAATCGATGGGGGAGACTGCTCTACGGAACTCAAAGCGCCCTCAGAAGGAACGCGAGCACAAAGCACGAGGCGCTAAGCGCCTCGGCGCATCAAAGGCTCGAGGACGACACGTGCTCGTCTCGTCCTCGCACAAAACAGCGAGCTAACACAAAATAGGGAACCGAGAATCACTAGTCGACTTACCGTGACCGGGAGTTGTTTGCCGGATTCCCTCGTCACACGGAGCTCTAACGCGGAGGAACCACCCGCGACGCGTACTACGTTCAGTTCTACGGAACTCGGAATTACAGAGTCTAACGAGACTCGGAAAATGACGCCTTTCTTACTCGACAATCAGCGCGACAGTGATCCGCGGATCCGCATCGATGGAACGCATCGATCCTTGGTCTCCCTACTCCTTCCGTCCTACCGAAATTCCCTATGGGCGCACCCGCAACGCAACTACTTCTAGTCGCAGGACCGAACCTTCGGAACAGGTCTTCGGGCCCCCGACCTTCCTATCACCAAGTTACGATCGCCACGGACGACCGGGGAGGATAAATCCTCCCAGGCGCTCCTCCGCACCACCCTTGCCGGGGTCAGTTGTAGGCGGGATGAGACGACGGCGGGACCACCAAAATGCCCGATGTTCTGCAAGTGTGACCCCTTCGTCCCACACCGTCGCCTCCGGGTTAGTCAGGTGGTTAGGCGGTGGTGCCCTTTTGCACTTCTCCGGATCCGGAATGGTTTTTGCTTTCGGCCAGTCGTTCGTCGTCCGGTCGATCCTTTGATGCGGGGCGCCGTTACGGTGATCGTCGCTCTCTAGGTGCGTTTCTGTAATCGGCCACTCTCGGCGCGTGCAATAGATGGCATTAGGATCGATCTTTCAATTGAAGTTTCTTCCTCAAGGAGTGCTCAAATCCGCGGGTGGTTCTCGTTATCACTAACGGTCGGTCCGGTCCATTCACAATACGGTTGCCTGACCGTTTCTCAAACGGAGAAGTGACGTCGCAGGTTTGCAACGTCACAGTATATAATACATTGTGATGACGCACGGGCCTTTAAGGTGGTAGGACCCTCAGAAATCTAACTAGAAACTTACTAGAATCTTACTAGATTTTGTGTCGAAACAAGGGTTTGCGGGAATGCGTTTGTTGTCCTTATTTGAGCAAATTTTGGGCTGGTTGAGGGCTCAATCTAAAGAGGAAGGTTCTCCGCATGCTGCTCTGGACATGACACTAACGAGATTATGCTTATATATAATAATATGAGTGTCCAAAGTAGGAGAAAAGTCGAGAAAAAATACCCGCAGATTCCAATGTATTTTTCTGCTACTAAAGACTTTTTTTACTGCTGTGATGACCAGCGCACCATGCGCTGACCCTTCCTCTTTAGATTGAGCCCTCACCCAGCCCAAAATTTGCACGAATAAGGACAGACAACGAAATTTGGCAAGCCCATGTTTCCACCCGAAATCTAGTAAGATTCAACCCCCTTCAGATTGTAACTAGAATCTCTGGTCATGACACTAACGAGATTATGCTTATATATAATAATATGAGTGTCCAAAGCAGGGTTGCCATATTTTATCCCCTCCGGCCCCTTACCCTTCCGTCCCTCGCCTAGATGCTGCCTCTGCTATCCCCACTCTTACCACTACCGCTGGCGCGACCGAGTCGGTAGCATGCTACCGCTCTCATTCTAGCACTCGGTCGCGGCAGCGGTAATGGTAAGAGTGGGGATAGCGGCGGCAGCATCTAGGCGAGGGACGGAAAGGTAAGGGGCCGGAGGGGATAAAATATGGCAACCCTGCTTTGGACACTCATATTATTATATATAAGCATAATCTCGTTAGTGTCATGACCAGAGCACCATGCGGAGAACCTTCCTCTTTAGATTGAGCCCTCAACCAGCCCAAAATTTGCTCGAATAAAGACAAACAACGAAATTTGGCAAACCCTTATTTCCACCCTTAATCTAGTAAGATTCTAGTTCCTTTCTAGTTAGATTTCTGAGGGTCCTACCTCCTTAAACAACGCTGAAAAAGTTTTTTTCCTGACTTTTCGCAGGCCAAACACCCTACTGTGCGATGGCTTGTTTATTGTTGGACCCTGCGACTTGGATGTTGTTTGAAAAGTTGGTCCAATTATTTGCAATTGGTCAGAAATGCAGAGAACATACTAAAAGTTGTATTTCGTAACTTTTTTAGGTGGACCCACATCACCCACATTGAAAATTTGGAAAGTACATTGTGTGGATCTATATAAATCATATGTATCCTACCTTTGACCTGCCAAAAAATTGATGAACATAGGGCATTTATGAACGTTTCCTTGGGAAAGGGTATAGCCGGATAAGATAGTCAAAAATGCCCTTGAACCGAATTGTATCGACGATGCGTCATTTGATAGGGCACCAAGAAAAAACATACTGTGCAAAGTTTCAACCCTGTATCTCGATCCGGTGGGTAGTTATGGGGTAAAATCGAAAAATCTGTTTTTGGCATATTTTCCCTAGTTAATGATGTTTAGAAATTCTGAAAAAAATCTGACACATGTCAAGAACCCAAATACATACTTTGCAATTGGTTTCAGATTTTTAAACTGAAAATCCTACTTGTAAAAAATCAAAAACATCAAAAACCTCAAAAAAATCGAAAAAATGCAGATTTCACATGGAAGTTCTAGATTGGCAAGATTTATATTTTTACAGCAGCGATATATTGTTACAGGTATTGTTCATAAATTTTTTCAGATTTTTTGGTTTGGTGCGCCGTTGTTAAAAAAAATAAAAACCGATTTTTTCGACGTTTTTTCCGCAAAGAAAAAATTATTACGTTCTATTTATTCTGTAAGTCTATCAGGCACTAATAAACCTTGAACATTGTACAGAAGTAATTAAAAAATGAAATCAACTTAATTGATAATTCTACAGTATAAACATTACATCTAGAAATATTAATCAGGTTTCCAACAGCTCAGTTGGCTCAATGCGTTAGGCGTTCGACTGTCAACCTGCCTATAGTAGGTTCGCGCTCGTCGTAGGTCTTTTTTTTTATTTCTAACTACACAATAGTCACGCGTATTATTGTAGAATTCGTTTGACAGCATTATTTAAATATTTAGGAAACAATTTAAGGTGATATTTGAGGATGCAGCACACGGTTTTTTGACAAAAATCGCGCGATTACTGTACATAGTTATGACAGGACTCGCAAGTATGCAATATTGGAAGAAAAATAATGTTATAAATTTTTGAAAAAAGATTTTCAAAATCTACCGTGTGTGGAACAGAATAAATATGTAAGTAAAAGAAGCAGTATACAGGGTGGGGCACTATAAACAGGTCACCTGAATGACTCGCTTGCTTTTGAAGATAGAAGACCAAACTTATTTGATATGGAGGCGCTCGTAATCTGATGTCATCAATTTTTTATAGGTAGAGACGTCAAGGAGATATGAAGGTCAACTTCATTTTTTAAAATAGAATGAGGTATTTTTTAATACATCAATCGACGCATCTGGACATTCGTTATAAAAAAGTGGTAACCTATGCATGTCGAAAAGTTAGTAGTTCAGGAGACATTTCAATTTAAATAACTCCAAAACACCATTACTGTCGTACCAAGACGACCGAGTCGGTAGCATGCTACCGCTCTCATGCTAGCACTCGGTCGCGGCAGCGGTAGTGGTAAGAGTGGGGATAGCGGAGGCAGCATCTAGGCGAGGAACGGAAGGGTAAGGGGCCGGAGGGGATAAAATATGGCAACCCTGGTCCGAACTGGTGACATTGTATTGGTGCGTGCCTGAGAAGAAAGTTCCCAGGCAGGACTACGGAAACGTGTCTCTAGGTACGAATGCGCGGCCGATTGGATCAGAGCGTAGAAGGGAGGCCTCGTTTCACACGCATTTTCGGCTGTCGACGAAATATTGGCTACAGCGGCCACACATACTAGGTCAGGCATGGGCAGAAATAGCACGCGTGCTATTTCTGCCCATGCCTGTACTAGGTACATACAGTAAAAGCTCCTTCGTTGTCCAAAGGCCGGGGGTTTGAGCGGACAACGACCGTGCCCGGACACTATTTTTGATTTATGACTGCGTCTTTAGTGAAACGGCTAGTTAAATGACAAAAAAAGCATTCGCAGTCAAAAGGAGTCAAGTGTCTGGCTTTAAAAAACTCCTTATTTCCTTGCCATAATCCTTTCCTATTGTTCTCCGTTCTGCGCGGGTCTAGACAGTCCTGGGACACATCTGGCGACCAGATCCACGCAGGCCTAATCCTCTCGTTGACAGGCAGTGGAGTGGGTAGGCACTGGACAACGATCGTGCCCACGATTCAGGACAACGAAGGAGCGATTACTGTATATAGCGTGCAACGTCCAAGTCAAAACATTGGGACTACGGGCGCGGCTGTGGTGGGAATAGGCAGACCTAGCGATGATAGGCATGATTTGTTTATGTGCCGTTGCTGGGGCTGTTCTCTATGGAGAGGTTTATGACAGGTCATTAGTATTGAGCTGGAAGTCGACACTTTCTCGGACAACTCGTGTTGACTGTAAAGTAATTTCTAAATTACTTTAGAGTAAAAAATCATGAATTGGACGCGCTAAAAACAGCTTTCTGAAAAATAGCTTCGCTGTCGATCGCCCAATAATGACCCGACCATTTGCACGCCAAATGTTTTATTGCACGCTCCCAAACCCGCTCCGCTATCGTACGTCGCACAGTGGTGCAAAATCCCCAAGACGTGCAATAATTCGTTTATTATGATAATGTCATTTTAAAAAATCTATGTGTAATGAAACATATTACAGTATTCAGCATCGATCATAGATTATAATAGAACCTAAGCACAAACACTGATATTGGAAACAAGTGCGACATACATTCGAAGGAAAAAATTTTTTCTCATTTCTTTGTTGTTTTTGTGTATATGCACTCCTTGATTTTCGAAAGTTTCATAGTGTAGATATTAGTCAGTGCGGTGAGCACATTACTTTAAATTATAAAAAAGACAAAGCTAATTATATTAATTTTTTTGTATACGTATTATTGAGACCCTTCGAGCCCACCGATTTTTATTTGGTTATAATCCAAAAGTTTGCCACATTTTGTGACTTTCTGACGAATAAGGTCACAATGGTTTTGGAAAGAGCGAGGTAAACGATTTTTTCGAATCCATATTTATTAAGATTTTTAAAACTAAGGAAATGAAAACACTATCCGAATGATGTCTTTCACGTTTTTCCAAGAATCAGATGATCAATGAAATAATAATTAAAATAAACGACAATTAAAAATAATGTTGTCTTGTGTATCCCTTCGCCATTAATTAATATTTAAATGTATATATTCTATTTTACGTAATAAATCACAAAATATCATAATTTCTACTGTAGAAATTTCGTCCTACGGTAGGAAGAAAAACAAAATGATTTGATTTTCCTCAGACGTCGGGACCCCATGGGGTTTGTCCATTGTTACCCTTCTCGAAGCGCTCGAAAAGGTTCGACTACCTGCGGACAGTGACCGATTCGTCTGACGACGGGCCCACTGTGAGCACATTTTCGGACGAAAGCGGACGAAAAGACACCAACACATGCCTCTCGAGGCGCTCGAAACGCTCGTCCGTGTGTCCCGAAGTCTGATGTAGGACGAAAACGGATCCACTGGGCGCGTACCCTAAGTAAACGCTAACGTCTTAGTACGACAGTAATGGTGTTTTAGAGTTATTTAAATTGAAATATCGCCTGAACTACTAACTTTTCGACATACATAGGTTAGTACTTTTTTATAACGAATGTCCAGCTGCATCGATTGATGTATTAAAAAATACCTCATTCCATTTAAAAAAATGAAGATGACCTTCATATCTCTAAAAAAAACTACATAAAAACAAAAATTGTTTTGGTATCGTATGAGCCCCATTTTACCATTCAACTTTGTCCTTCAGACATTTGACGTATCTTTGAAAACAACAAAGATATTTGAGGTGGCAAAATGAGGTGACCCACCCTGTATATATGTACCATTTTATTTATAAAAATTTGTTTGTGCTTAAAATCTCCACTGTTATCTCATCTTTAAGAAGCAATTGGCAATACATAATTCTTAACTAGGAAATAAACACTGGCTGCCTCCATTATATTTTTGTATTTTCTAATTCTCTAGTCCTACGGGATGGATTTTCATTTCTAATTGTCAACAACTTCTGTATTCGATTTAACAACAATCGAACCGTTTTAATACACCAGAAATTTACTGCCCATTGCATTATGCTATTTTATTAGAATAGTTAAAAAATCCGTGAGCTAATTTTAAATATCAGAGTTTAGTATGTTATTAACATATCGTTTGTAATAAATAACAAACGCTAGTACTGATCGCATTATGTTTTGTAAGAATAAAGAATAGTGTTACAGCTTGAAATCAGAAGATTCCGAAGCATATTTAGAGTATGTAAAGGTAGGATATTTACTACAAATTTTAAGCATGCAAAGCAATAAACGACAAAGCAAAATTACCTTCTAGCAGAATATTTCAGGTTTATATTGCCCCATTAAGTCCAAGCTTTCCTCCTGGAGAATAAAAATATATCGTAAGACAAATAAAAAGTATCCACAGCGTGAAAGTGAAATCTTTCCTTTTCTCAGATGGACGTCGTAGAAGTTATTGCACAGGATGTTCTATTTTAATCTATAAATGCGAATTGCTGGTGAACTACCCTTTACAGAAAAAATGATTCAGATAGACAGTGAATGATTTTGAGGGGGTTACAGTGTTGCGTCACTAGTTCACTTATAGATGGACACGTAGAGGTCATATTACAGTGATATACGTTTCCTTAAATGGAATTGTAACAATTAAATCATATTAAATTAATATGTAATTCACTAATTGACACAGCTAATGATTTTCTACAAAATTCTACTAAAACACACTATTTGCGATAAAAAAACAGTATTCTAGAGTTTAAAGGACATTTTAATCTCAACTTCCTAAATGGTACTAATGAAAAGACCTATGTGCCTAGGCGGATTTCAAGGGTTCGGTATCTGTCGAACCATTTCTCTACAATGCACATTTGGAACTCCAACGTAGTCACAATCGAAAGATAAAAGATGAATCTATTGCGCATGGTCTCTAAGATGGCCCACTTTTGCGTTTTAGAGGCGTAATTTGCATTATTCGGCAGCAAGATGTCTGTTCGGGAGACTCTGCAAGCAGGACAGCTTACAGAGCCTCCCGGACAGACATCATGCTGCCGAATAATGCAAATTACGCCTCTAAAACGCAAAAGTGGGCCATCTTAGAGACCATGCGCAATAGATTCATCTTTTATCTTTCGATTGTGACTACGTAGGAGTTCCAAATGTGCATTGTAGAGAAATGGTTCGACAGATACCGAACCCTTGCGATCCGCCTAGGCACACGTACGCGCTGACCGAGCGGAAAGTGGGTGAGTGCGCCGCGCGGTACGGCTCGTCAAGCCTGCTTGCACAGCATCTCAGGCAAACATCTTGCTGCCGAATAATGAAAATTACAAAATTACGCCTCGAAACCTGAAAACTCGGCCATCTTAGGGAACATGCGCACTAGATTGACCTTTTATCTAGCGATTGTGACTATGTAGAGGTTCCAAATGTGCATTATAGAGAAATGGTTAGTCAGATACCGAAGCCTTGCGATCCGCCTAGCCACACGTACGCGCTGTCCGAGCGGCGAGTGTGTGAGTGCGCCGCGCGGTACGGTTTCATGCCTGCAGAGTAGGGTGGTCCTTATTTTTCGACCATGAAATTTTCGGCTCTCCCCCCCTCAATATTGTTCCTTTTCCTGAAAAAATGATATATCCAAAGTTTTAGAGCAATCGGACATCGGAAAGTCGTGCCTCATTAGGGTGGACCTCAACTATACAGGGTGAAATTTTTTTGCGAGATTTTTTTCACAGCGCCCCCTAAAATTGTGCCATTCGGTAAGAAAATAATTCCTGCAAAAGATGAAGTTGATCGGATAAGGGGAAGACGTGCCGCATTGACGTTGAGTTACGAAAAACAACCAAATATCCCATTCCTGTAAAATTTCATGTTTTCGCAACTTCAACGTCAATGCGGCACGTCTTCCCCTTATCCGATCAACTTCATCTTTTGCAGGAATTATTTTCTTACCAAATGGCACAATTTTAGGGGGCGCTGTGAAAAAAATCTCGCAAAAAAATTTCACCCTGTATAGTTGAGGTCCACCCTAATGAGGCACGACTTTCCGATGTCCGATTGCTCTAAAACTTTGGATATATCATTTTTTCAGGAAAAGGAACAATATTGAGGGGGGGAGAGAGCCGAAAATCTCGCATAATATTTCAACAGGTATAGCTAAGGACCACCCTACTGCAGAGCCTCCCAGGCAGATATCAAGCTGCCGAATAATGTAAATTACGTCTTGAAAACGCAAAACTAGACCACTTTGGCAAGCTCCCGCACTGGATTGATCTTTTATCTATCTATTCTGACTACGTAGGGCCCCCAAATGTGCATTAGCGAGACGTGATTAGTTAAGGACCGGACCCTTGCATAATCCGCCTAGGCACACGCACGCGCTGCCCGAACGGTGAGTGTGTGCTACACACTCTCTCTCGAGCACACCAACGTAGCATCATCGTCTGCCGTATAACCATATAACTTACCGGAAACACTTTTCATACTCTGTAAGCGCTCGTAGCGGAAAAAATGCCGAAGCTGTACTTTCACAGAACTACTTCTGTCCTTGACCAACTGTTGTTTTAAATACGTATAGTTTGACATAATAATCGTTGCATTGACATTGTATGTGTCCCCGCTAGCGCGCGGACTTCCCACCTTTTCTATAAAGATCCCACTTCTCTCGATATTTAAGAAAATGTATGTCTCTTGACAGTGGCAGCACTGTCGAGCCGTCAATGCTTCTATGACTATGTATATGACTATGTATATTTATTTGTTCCCTTACGGTTTACAAAGAGATCCCGTTCCCTTTACAATATTTTTTCATTTCATTTATCTTATACAAAATCTATAATATAAAATACCTTCTCTTTCTTTTCGCATTCACTCTCTCTCACTCATTCTTCCATTCATCCTTGTCTTCTCACTTCTTTTCCTCTTCTTTGTACTTTCCGTCCTGTATTTCTTTTCTCTCTCTGTCTAATTTTTTCATCCACTCTCCCCCCCTCCCGTCCTCAGCCAGTATTTCTTTCACCTTATCTTGTATCCCTACCTTCTTCCCTTGAGCATCTATCCAGCACGTGCTCCTACGTCTCTTCTTCGTATCCGCATTTTCTGCACCGTCTCTCCTCTTCTTCGTCCCAGTACCTTCCTCCTCTCATTTCATTCCCCAGCCTTGTTCCTTTCTCTAAGTATTCAGGTTTTTCTTTCACTCTTATTTCTTTAAACCACTTGTTATATCTTGAATCCATCGCCATCCTCCAGTTTTCCTCTTTCTCCTTCTCCTTCTCTCTGATCTCTATTCTTCCCCACTCTTCCTCTCTACTGTCCTTATTACCCTCCTCTAACTTTCTTCTGTTCCCCCTTTCTTCTATATATTTCTTTCTCCCTTTCTCCCATTTTGAAATCTTCTTTCCTCCTCTAGCTCTCTCTTCTATCTCCTTTAGACATTGTCTGGCCCATTCACTTCCTTTTCCAGCTCTTAACCTTTCTTCAAACTTCCATGCCCTCTTCGCTCCCCTCGCTCTCATTTTCTCTCTCTTCGTTTCCTCCCGTATCATATATCCTGGCGTCGTCCACTCTAGCCCTAACACCCATCTGATATATCTTTCCTGCATCCTTTCCACTTCCTTTCTTTCCTCCCGAACCCAAATCTGCACACCGTATGCCATCACTGGCCATACCAGCGCGTCGAAAAACCACTCTCTTCTCTTGTATCTGTCTTTAAAATATCTTTTCCCTAACCCCCACACACTTTTCATCACACCTCCTCCCTTCCTTGTTCTGTCTTCTATTTGTCTTTCCTGACCTTCATTCTTCTTAAAAATATATCCGAGGTATTTTATCTCCTCTACCTCTTCAACCGATCCATCTCCCCATCTCCACGTCTTTTTCTCTTGCCTCCTTCTTTCGAATCTAATTATCTTCGTTTTTTCCCTGTTCACTTCTACTCCTTTCTCCTTTATATAGTTCCTGAATTCTTCGATCATTAGCTTCATCCCACGCTCCTCCTTCGCCAGCAGCACAAGTTCGTCCGCATATTACAGAGTATAAATCATTTTTCCTCTTATTTCCACCCCACCTTTCCCTCTGTTCCTCATCCTTTCTTCTAAATCTGCCATTAGTAGGATGAACAGTTTCGCGCTTAGTGGACATCCTTGTCTCGCCCCTCTTCCTACCCAGAACTTTTCTCACATTTCACCTCCCACTTTCACTTTTGATGTTGTCTCCCAGTATACTTCTTCTATTCTTTCCCTAATTCCTTCACTCACACCTCTTTCCTTCAGTGCTTTCCACAAGATTCTTCTGTTGACACTGTCAAATGCTGCCTTCAAGTCTATGAAACATCCTGTTATTCTTCCTTTCTTCTTCGCCAGCTCCCTATTTATTACATAGTTCAACACGTATATGTTGTCAATCGTCCCTTTCTCCTTTCTGAACCCCGTTTGGTTCTCTGGCACCATCCTTTTCTCTTGCACTTCTCTTTCCAGCCTCTACTCTAGAACTATCGTGTAAATTTTATACAGGGTGTTCAATAACGTCACGCCTCTATAGCATTCCACTGTTCTTCCATCACCCTCCTTTTTTATAGGCACCACTACACCTATCTTCCATTCTTCTGGCCGTCCTTCTCCACTCCGTTGCATATCCTCCACACTTCTCTCTTTATGTTCTCTCCCCCATATTTCCATATTTCATTTCCCATCTCATCTTCTCCTGCTGCTCTCCCATCTTTCAATCTTCTTATTACTCTTTCTATCTCTTCCATTCCTATCTCTTCATTGCTCCTCTCACTTCTCCTTCTCTTGCCTCCTCCTTCTATCTTGGTTTCCACTCCTCCTAGTAATCCCATAAAATACTCCTTCCATTTTTCCATCTCTATCTCCTTCACTAGTCCTTTTCCTTTTCCACCTCCCATTTTTCTTAGAAAGTCCCAAACCATTCCTTCTGTCTTCGCTCTCCCTGCTTCTAGTAAGATCCTTTCTCTTTCCGGTTCTTTTTCTCTTCACATAGCTTTTTGTATTTGTTTTTCAATATTCTGTATCCATCTCCTTCTTCTTTCCCTTCTTTCCATCTCCTTAATACCCTTCTTCGTTCCTTCTTTCTTTCGATGCACTCCTTATCCCACCAGGCTCCCCTTTTCTTCTCTTTCTTGATCTCCGCGCTCTTTATTTCTTCCATTACACCCTTAATCTTCTTTTCTAGCTCTCTTAATCTTTCTCCTATCCCTTCCCCCGTTATTTCTATTTCCTCCGTTTGTCTTCTAAATTTTTCTTTTTCTTCACTCCCCCATTCCACTTTTCGTATGCTCTTCTTTTTCTTCTTTCCTTCTTCTTCGTCGTCCGCTTTCCATCCTTTCTTCATTGTTATCACTACCAGTAGGTGATCTGATTCTACCCTCTCTTCTATCACCATACTTTCTATCCCTTCCCTCGTTCTTTTGTCACCTATCACATAATCAATTACTGTTCTTCCTCTCTGTCCTATATATGTGTACTCTCCTCTCTCGTCTCCTTTTATCCCTCCATTCATTATTTGCAATCCCAATTCTCCTATCGTTCTTATTAGCTTCCTCCCTTCGCCATCTACTTTCGTGTCTCTTGACTCCCTACTGCCTTCCCCATCCTCTTCTTCCTGACTTATTTCCCCTCCTTCCTTGCCTGTCCTTGCATTAAAGTCCCCACCTACTATTATTTTTTCGTCTCTTCCTATATCCCACCAGTCTCTCAGTACTTTCATTTTCCGTTCAATATCTTTGCTTACATATACCCCTAGTATCTTCCATTCGTCCTCTTCTATCTTTATCCTTCCCTCTATTATTCCTTCTATCTCTTTTGACTCTCCCCAGCTCTTTCTTTCGCTCATAATTTCTTTTCTCATTCCTATCACCATTCCAATCTTTGCTCTCCCTATTTTGCTATCCCTAACTGCCCATTGCTTTTTCCACACGTATCCTTGCGGCAATCTTCTTTCCACTTTTTCCCACATCTTTTCTTCCATCCATGTCTCCAGCAGCACCATTACATCCCACCGTTCTAGATCCTTCCAGAATTCTTCATCTTTCCCTATCATTCCTGCTACATTCCAAAATCCAATTTTCGTTTCTTCTCCTTCCCTTCCTTTTTCCTTTTTCTCTTCATCTGTCTTCATCTCCCTTTTATTACTTTTTTTTATTTCCCCCTCCCGAGCTCTGTCTCTCCCCATTCGTTTCCCTCACTATCTTTCAGAATTTTCTTCTTCTCATCCCATTTCCACATCTTTCCTTCTATCCCTATCTTCATGTACCCTATTTTTACCATTTTCCCTTCCCTTCTCTCTTTCTCCATTATCTGCCTTAACCTCCATTGGATGTTTCTTTCTTCCCATGTTAGATCATCCTCTATCCTTTCCTGTCTTCCCGCTAATTTCTTCTTTTCCGTCATTACTCTTCTTTTCTGTTCCATTGTCGCCATCTTTACCACTGCCCATTCTCCCTTTGCTATTCCCTTTCTGCCTCCTCTCCTTACTTCTTCGACTTCGAATTTTTCTCCTATTGCTTCTAGTAGCTTTTGCACTTCTTCCTGCGCATCGCTGCCCTCTTTTATCTCCAACCCTTTCACTATTATGTTCCTTCTCCTTATCTCTCTTTCTTTCCTTTCCCACTTCATCTCTACTTCTTTCAGTCCTCTTTCTATTTCTCCACCTTCTCTTTCTCCTTGTTCTCTTCCTCTCTCCTTTTCTATTTCTTCCAACCTTTTGTCTATTTTGTCCTCTATTCTCCCTTCCAGCTCTATTTTTTTCACTCTCTCTTCTATCTCTCGTAACGACTTTCTGTCTCTCTTGACAGCGTCGATCGACAGTATCACTGTCAACTACCGAGGCGGAGTATATTGCTGCCTCATGCGCAACGAAGGAAGCTATGTGGATTCGTCAATTATTAGCGGATATTGGCGAAAATACGACAGATCAACAATGATTCTTGTAGATAACCAAAGCGCCATAAAACTAATTGGTAACGCGGAGTTCCACAAAAGGACAAAACACATCGATATACGATATCACTACGTGAAAGAAAGATGTATGAACGGTGACATCGATGTGTCCTATATATGTAGTAAGCATCAACTTGCAGATATTATGACTAAGGCAATACCGCGCGATCAATTCGAGGCGTTACGTACCGAGTTAAATATATTAGATTCACAGTTTTGTATAAAGTAAGTTTCTTTGGAAAAATGTATGTAATAGTATGGGTAATGAGAGTGAAAAGAAAAGAGTTCTCTCTGGAAAAGAAAATGTAACTGTTACGACCCGCGGCCGGAAATTCCGGCGAGAAAGAGGGATCGTAATGAGATTTATTCAACGATCTTTGATCCACGTGGTCCGTACGCCCACGTCTGATCAGGACCGATACCGGTGCCAGCCGAGAGGGCTGCGAATGATTTGGCGAGAGCGAACGGAATGTTCCGGTCGCCGTGAAATGGGGCGCAGCGCGAAAATATGATTCGAATGACGCGACTGTAACGCGTGCAGTACGTGTTCGGAACCTCGCGGTGTGTGATACGGTGATTTTCACGAATTTCACCTGTCGCGCGGAGGGAATTTGTAGCTACCGAGTATGTGTTCCCCGTACCGAGCGACCTGGTGGGCTCAGACGTACGCGGAGGAACACAGAAGTCGCCGAGAACACGATTTCGCACGCTGCCGTTGTATCACACACTCGCGAACGTACCGTCACTGATACTGCTATCATTCAGGGTGATATGGACGATGAGAATTAGCACGAGCGATCAAATAGATCGATTTCCGATTAAATAGGGCCTGTCTTCCCTCGTACCGAGCGACCTGGTGGGCTCAGACGTACGACGGAATACAGACTCTTGTGGGAACCACGGTGACACTGATGGGTCTCACACACTAGCGAACACAATGGCACTGACGCGGAATAGCGCAGGGTGATGAAGATGGCGAATAAGGAGGACGATGATATAGTGCAAAGAAAAGAAATATAATGTGCGAAAATGTACAAACGATATAGTAGCAAAATGAAACAAAAGGTGATGCAGCACGAGGCGCGAAAAGAAACGAGATAACGTGAAACAATATAGTACAATAATACGCGAGAAAGAAAAAGAAATAAAGTAATGAATAACGCAAATATAATAAAACGTAGACGAAATAAGAAATAAGGCAAGAGAAATCGGAATAAATGAAATGGAAATGAAATAGAAATGATGAGTATCGCGTGGTAGAAATGGAATATACGACCTGTTTTAGATATGGTTCAGAAGAAACTGAGAGGACGAGGCCCTGATCCTTGCCATATTTATAGGCCGAGCGCGGACCATACGAATTTGGGAAACCCGTGCAATTAGTCACGTAGGCCACAACCGTTTTACGCGTTTTTTTGGGAGAGTCAGTTTGAAGTCTATTTCTTTATTATTGTCAATAAGGACGAGTAAGGTTGCGGCGCTCGTCCCTGCCTGTTGCTAGGCCGGCGTACGCTCGCACCGAGCTACCGTGTTACCGTTCGTATGATCGCGCTCGTAAGAGATGTGTATATACATATATATGTGTACGGCGTGTTCACGCGTGTCCGCTCGCTCGCTTGTTCGACGCGGTTATGGTCCCGGGTGTGCATGTGTATGCGCGCGCGGGAATGTACGCGCTTATTCGAATTTTTGCACAAGATCAAGACGTCGGTACGACGTCACATAACCATAGAGCGCTCAATTAGTGGGAGTGTTGAAGTTTGAATGAGAACGTTAACGTTGAATCTCGCGCTCTCAATACATCGTGCGAACTTGTCGCGATCAATGCGGGATCGATTCCCCTTCTGTTAGCATTCGGTCGCAACCAGCGTGCTCACTCGCTCCTGTGGAAGTACGCTTCACTTCCGTGTGGACAATCGATCAGTGTACTTCTAATATTTCGACAGATTGTATAACCTCTCTTTTGTACTACGAGTTTATTATTATCATCCTGAATACTTATATAATAAACGTAAAGTTTATTTCTCAATATTTTCATTATTTAAATTTTCAACTGTATGGCAATTTTTTCTAGTTACTAAACTAACTACATTTTTGGTGGTACATAAGCACCGACTGATGGAACATTCAAGAGTGAGCCACCGGTGGTGCACGCCGCCTGATTGGAGACTCGACTGTTAGCCACCGGTGGTACGCGCCGCTCGATGGGACACTCGAAGTGTACATTCGCGGCGGTGAGATTACCATAAGACCGGTGAATATCGCGGTTTCGGGATTGAAAGAAACGTGCGAATGCGACAGAACGAATGACATCGTATCGGGCGACGTAAGAAACGAAGTAGGGAAGCTGATACAAATTAATTACGTGGAAGAGAGTGAATTAGACGCGTCTCAAAAATACCACGAGAGATTAAACACGTTAGTTACGAATTATCAGCCAGCGAGAAATACGAATACGTCGGTAGAGACAAAGATTGTTTCGCGCAGCGAGGAGCCGATTAGTCATCGTCTGAGGCGGCTGGCTCCAAGAGAGAAAGCGGTGTTAGATAAACAGATAGGTGAGTGGTTGGAGAAGGGCATAATATACTCCAGCACCAGCGAATTTTCGAGTCCAGTGGTGATTGTGTGCCGAAAAAGAATGAGGAATACCGCGTGTGTATAGATTATAGGAAAATAAACAGACAAATGGTGCGTGATAGATTTTCTATGCCTCTCATAGAAGACATTATAGATTCCTTAGCAGAAGCCCGAGTGTTTTCGTTGATAAATTTAAAGAGCGGGTTTTTACATGTACCGGTAGAGAAAAATAGTCGAAAATATCCGGCGTTTGTGGCCCCAAGTGGGCAGTATGAGTTTGCGAAAACTCCGTTTGGTCTGTCAAATAGCCCAGCTAGTTTTATGCGTTTTATAGGGAGTTACTTCGGAATAAAAGCGTTATTATATACGTCGACGATATAATAATTCCAGGGAAAACCGGAAAAGACGCGTACGAGAAGTTAGTAGAAGCGTTAAAAATCACGGCGAAAAACGGGTTACAAATGAACTGGCCGAAATCTAAGTTTATGCGGACGCGTGTAGAATACCCAGGTCATGATGAACTTGAGGGCGGACGCGTATATCCCTCACCTCTGAAGACGAAAGCGGTACAACATTTCCCGACGCCGATGATTTATATCGCCGAATTCGAACAACTCCCATAATCACAAAGGACGAACTAAAAAGACGTCTGCAAGAAGAATGGCTACGTATTGGGCAAGATTATTTAAAAAGAATAATTTGCAATATGCCAACGCGATTACGGTGTTACGGATGACGAACAGGTGTTCAATATCATCTCTGGCAGGAACCGTTCTAGATAAACGAACAAAGCCACCCTAGATAAATTTACATAGCTGTTTAGTTTAGTTTAGGGCCCAAACATACGCACGATCAACTGGTCGTTGACAAAATACGAATGTTCACTCAAAGGGTACTGACAAGTACCACCCGTCATTGCAGGGGTATACAAGCCCTTGCATTTCTACTCTCGGGGGCTAGTACTATCGTAATCACGAATCGTGTCGCGTCGTGCTGCAACTCGGAAGTCAACTACCAGTGAGATCGGACTAAAGTTCCCCTTCGAATCAAAAGTTAACCGTATAGATTCCGCGAGTTCGGTATAAAATCTATTAGGCAGTGATAAGGTTGCTCCGAGACCCCCGCATTGCCAGTGCGTCAACACCGTGCATCTTAGTTTAGGTAATACACATCTTCTTTCAATTCTTTTCTATTCCAAATTCAATTCATTCGCGACAATTACACAATTGTAACACTAATTCTTATAATCAGAATATATCTGTGTTCCTTGATAATTAACGCAAATTCATTAAACCCATAATTATCGTCCAATATCCTAATCGAGTAATTCAACGTCCCCACAGGATACAATCTTACCGCTCGGATTGTATCACTAAATTATACTAGTTACGAGGCTTACTAACTATCCTAACAGCTCCCTGATTTCGCATCAGGTTCGTCTGTGCTTTTATCCAAACTCCTAGCAGCTCCCCGGTTTCGCATCGGGTTCGTCTGCGTTTGACTCCATTCCTAGAGGCTCCCTGACTTCACGTCAGGTTCGTCCTCGCTGTCTATAATCCTAGCGGCTCCCCAATTCCGCATTGGGTTCGTCCGCGTACCTTTAACTAACAAACTGATACCATATTCCTAGTGCAACAACACTTCGCCGGCCACTCGTGCTGCTCGCGGCCCTGGCTCGTAACAACGGCACGTCATAAAACATATGGGCTATCCAACAAAATATTAATTTATAAAAACAGGATTTGTATATAGTGTTATAAACTTAATTTTGATAGTGTCCGAATATTTTCGTGACATGAAAATCAGCGTACCTAACATTTTTCTTTTATTATTTATGTAATCACTTATCGTAAATAAATATCTCTTATGTTTATGTTAACTACACACTGCATAGTAACATACGTGAAATTTCTTTTTGTTTTTGTGCGTGTGCGTGTGTCTGTGTACACGATCGGCACAGCGCGGCGGTGCCGCTGTGTGCGACATAGTTGCCGACCAAGGGATCCGATATTCCGTCCGAAAAGATAACGATCCCGTCACCGTCGAGCGGCAACCGCCAAAGATGCTTTTCTGTGATTGGCCGATTTCGGTGGCGAACATCGGATATATAAGAGGGCTCAAACGTTCGTTGAGTCAAGTCAGTCTGAATCTCGCCGTCGAACACGCGCCGTTATAGTTAATGAAACAGTTTTTGAAATGTCAACCTTTCTCAAAGTTTCTTCTCCTACAAAATTCAGAAGGATCGACTGAACGAATTAAAAACGCGTGTCAGCACATACCTAAAAGTTGGTGGTTTTTTCTCTCTTCTTACGGTTGCTACAGTGTTTCAGCATGAATTCATGTACCGTCGCTAATTAAAGGACATGCTGCGTGCGAAAGAGTTGCCGACGACCGGGACGAAGGTCGAGCTAATCGACAGATTGCTGGAAGCCGGCGTTTCGGGTCCAACTCTCCGAACGGACACAGATAACTACGACGATTTCGAGGAAGCGATAGATCACGAGGTACAGGAAACAATGCAGCTACAGGGACGACCAGGAAATGGCACCCTGATATCCGAAGTGGATCTGCTACGCCGAGAAAGAGTTTTAGCCGATCGCGAAATACAGTTGCTGAGAAGAGAGCTGCAAATCGTACGTTTGGAAACGCCACGTACAGGTAGTGCAACGTCAACGCGTACGCGTGAACTGAAATGGACCGAGATCAAGGACATGATCGGCGATTACGATGGAAGCAGTTGCACATTTAAGAGTTGGGACAATCAGATGCGTAAGCTGATCCGAAATTATCGATTAGATGACCAAGCAGCGAAGGCTCTGACCTGTCAGAAACTAAAAGGGAAAGCACTCCGATGGTTCCACTCGAGAGAAGATTGTGTAGATCTGACATGGGAAGAATTGCTGAAGGAGTTATTTGCTATGCACGGTCAGCGGATTAACATCGTGTCACTGCGGCACGAATTCGAACGGCGAACGTGGAAAGCCAGTGAATCGTTTGCCGATTACGCCCACCAAAAAATAATTTTGGGTAACAGGGTGCCTATAGCCGCCCGTGAATAATCGACTACTTGGTGGACGGAATTCCCAACGAGAATTTGCGTGCGGTGGCCCGCGCAAAGCGCTTCAAGGAAACCAAGGACTTGCTGGAAACGTTCGCGGAAATATCGCTTTCTCCGGAACAACGACGACCGGGGCAGATGCAGCATCGCGAAGAATACGCACCGAGGGATAGAACCAAGGAGCCACTCAGGCCGCAACAGGTCAGGCAGGTCCGTTTAATCGACAAGAACATGCGTGGTTTTGGGACCGAAACATGGAGTCGGGCGTAATACGCAGAGTAGGTCCCCGACTCCCTAGCCCGATCAAAGTCGATGTGTAGAGGAGCGGTCCATTGACCGTCCCGGGTGAGGTTAGGTTTTTAGTGGGTATGAGTACGCCGACCGTCCGCGACCCGAGCCCCACACTACCCCCTTCTGGGATGTGCATAATCGCATTTTCCCTCTCACTTTTAAAAAAAAAGAAAAAAGAGGTCAGGCAGGTCCGTTGCTACAATTGCAACGGCATAGGGCATTTTTCGGCGGAATGCAGACAGCCAAGGAGAGAACGAGAGACCGCGCGCAGATACGGCGGCAATGGAAAGGCAGAGGACGAGCGACGGGTGGTACCACAGGGGCAGGTAAATTTCGTGAACCGATCAGCGGAGGAGGAGGACGATTTCCACCCGAAGGTACAGCTGACTGTTGGTGACGAGGACACAGCGATAATCGAAGTAAGAGCGTTAATTGATACGGGTAGCCCAGTAAGTTTTGTAAAACAAGGTCAGGTACCGCGACGATTGGTTAAGAAATGCGTTGAAAAGAGTAGATTCTCCGGGATAAATGATAGTGCTCTGGTAATCGTCGGCGACATCAAAGCGAAAATTAATTTTCAGCGGCGCGAACTCGATATATCGCTACGGGTTGTGGCAGACGAGATGATGCGAAGCGCGCTGGTTTTAGGCCGAGATTTTATAAAATTAGCCAAACTAGCGTTCATTGTACACGAAGAAATCGCAGATATAATGAATATCGAAGTAGAATCTGACATCCGTAAATCAGTGTCAAGGCCCACAATAAATAGAACGTTACAATACAAAGTAAAAAAGAATTTCTACCGGTTACTCGAGGAGGAATATGTTAATCCAGTTCGCCCAGAACATCCGCGAACAGAAAACATATTAAAGCTTAGATTATCCGACAGTAAACCGTTCCATTTTGCGCCGCGTAGATTGTCGTTTACGAAAAAAGATAAGTTAAGGGGAATCCTGGACGACTTGTTGGCAAAAGGCGCGATTAGGGAAAGTACAGGGTGTATAAAAAGTAATGGTCATCCGTCCTAGGGGTGAATCTACACCTCTGGATCGGTGGACATTTGTAGGAGAAACTTGCCGCAAAATTGTTTATAACAATGAAAATTGTTGTTAAAGTTTTTTTTTACATCAACGCCTTCTGCTCATCGAGAAGAGAAAAAGTTTGAAAGGAGCCATATGTCGCAAACAAATAGTTATTGAGATATAAGCTGTTAAAGTTTTTCAAAATTTGATTGTGTGGAATTATACGTATAGACAAAAGCCTACTACTACAGTCCACACGTCCCTGTCGATGAGACAGAACATGATCGTGTGCGTGCTTCAAGACAAACGAAATTTAAAGCGACATTCGTCGCTAGGCCCGTAGCAAGCCATCGTCTCCCTGCCCATTCATATCATCAATTTAATGTTGAGAATTTCAAGTTAAGAATGCTAATTCTACATTATTAAATACTAACGTAAAGTTTACTTACAAATTTTTCAGGGTCTTCTATTCCTTCGGGGGATCCACAGCACACTACCATTTACTCACGCGAATAAGCGCGAATAATTGTGCTCGTCTTCCGGGCTCAATGTGGGCATACTTTCCAATACAGTCTCTCACATATATTCACTTTATTTCTAACCACTTCAACTGCGTTGTAATCCTGTCTTTTATATCATCTATTTAAGAATATAAACTTGGAAGAATCGAATGTCCGAACACACAAGAATCGATGTTTCCATATGATTCCCGAAAAATCAATAGTTCCAGATGATTCTCGAAAAATCAATATCCCCTTGACAACGATTTCATTTGTTTCAAACGATCTGCCTTGACCGAATCCATTGTTTGCTGGAAGAGCACAGTTTCGCGCGAAAATCGCGAAGAGCACTGAACTCTTTCCGCGTCGG
Source organism: Lasioglossum calceatum (assembly GCA_963966675.1). NCBI lineage: Eukaryota > Metazoa > Arthropoda > Insecta > Hymenoptera > Halictidae > Lasioglossum > Lasioglossum calceatum. The sequence continues at coordinate 645,838 of OZ016542.1, forward strand.
AGTAGTTTCTTCTCGTTTCCTACGTTACGAATTCGGAAAGTGTGCTACGTAGTGTGTAGTAATTGTGTGGAAGTGTTTCGTGCTTCGTGTTTATTAAATATATTTTTCCTTTTTTTATCGATTATTTCACGAGCTTCGTCATGCCTCGGCGGCCTTTCACTTGCAATCTGCGTAATGTGCGTTTGATGCTTCGAGCTATTGACAAAGCAAATAGAAATTATTCAGAAGCTCGTGAAGTATATCGCGAATTATTAACTAATATGGGGGGACGGGTACGTGCAAGAGATATTCCGGACCGTCGCGAATTTCAAAGATTAGACCATCGCATTAGCGATGCAATAATGAACAATAATTTTTCTTTGCCTACTACTTCGACGCCAGGTCGCCCTCGTGTGCACTGGCGAAAATATGGAAACATCGATAATTGTGTGTTCGGACATTCGATTCTTCCAAGTTTATATTCTTAAATAGATGATATAAAAGACAGGATTACAACGCAGTTGAAGTGGTTAGAAATAAAGTGAATATATGTGAGAGACTGTATTGGAAAGTATGCCCACATTGAGCCCGGAAGACGAGCACAATTATTCGCGCTTATTCGCGTGAGTAAATGGTAGTGTGCTGTGGATCCCCCGAAGGAATAGAAGACCCTGAAAAATTTGTAAGTAAACTTTACGTTAGTATTTAATAATGTAGAATTAGCATTCTTAACTTGAAATTCTCAACATTAAATTGATGATATGAATGGGCAGGGAGACGATGGCTTGCTACGGGCCTAGCGACGAATGTCGCTTTAAATTTCGTTTGTCTTGAAGCACGCACACGATCATGTTCTGTCTCATCGACAGGGACGTGTGGACTGTAGTAGTAGGCTTTTGTCTATACGTATAATTCCACACAATCAAATTTTGAAAAACTTTAACAGCTTATATCTCAATAACTATTTGTTTGCGACATATGGCTCCTTTCAAACTTTTTCTCTTCTCGATGAGCAGAAGGCGTTGATGTAAAAAAAAACTTTAACAACAATTTTCTTTGTTATAAACAATTTTGCGGCAAGTTTCTCCTACAAATGTCCACCGATCCAGAGGTGTAGATTCACCCCTAGGACGGATGACCATTACTTTTTATACACCCTGTACATCCGAATACGCGTCGTCGATTGTCCTAACGAAGAAGAAAAACGGGAAGACCCGAATGTGTATAGATTTCCGAGTATTAAACAAGGTAATGGTGCACGATAATTTTCCGTTGCCCCTAATCGAAGATCAGCTAGACCTATTACAGGGAAAGAAATATTCTTCATCGCTAGATTTCAGAGACGGATTCTTCCATATCCGAATGCACGAAGATTCCGTTAAATACACCTCGTTTGTTACACCGTTCGGGCAATATGAGTGCACCAAAATACTGTTTGGTTTGAAAGGGGCCCCTTTAAGATTCCAACGATCTGTATCGGGAATATTTAAAAATTTAATTAGCAGTGGGGATGTTTCGGTATATCTGGACGATTTTTTAATCGCATCGGTCTCGATTGAACACCACCTAGAAGTGTTACGAGAAGTTTTTCAATTATGCGTAGCAAACGAGTTGGAACTACGGATGGACAAATGTAAATTTTTAGAAGCTGTTCCGGCCGATCTACACTCGGCTGATCCGCTCCAACCGACGTCACGTAGCGATCCGCCGAATGCGTGATTTTCGGTTACGCACGGGATCATCGCGAGGACTCGTCTTTGGGCTAACACCTTGTCAACACCGCGATCGTACTGATCATCGCCTTGGTCCCGCCGCTATTCTTTTCGCTAGTGAACCGCATTTTGTTCGTTACCGCGTCAGTATTGTTCATTGATGCTTCTTTTTGTTGGACTGTGTCAATTAAAAGAGCGTGTTACCAAAGTGTGCAGAGTTATTCGTCAACCCACTAAATCTCCCACTGATTCTCGTTCCGATCTTCAACAGAAACAGAAATTGAATATCTAGGATACAGGGTCACAAGCGACAGCATCAGACCCACTGAGCGCGGTATTGATAACGTGCAAAAATTCCCAGTTCCGCGAAATACCCGCGAGGTGCAAAGTTTTCTAGGCCTCTCCTCTTACTTTAGAACATTTATTGAGAATTTTTCAATCATTGCTAAGCCCTTATACGATTTAACCAAAGAAAAAAGTCAATTTAAATTTGGCCCTGAGGAAAAAGAAGCATTCGACGCGTTAAAAAGTTGTTTAATACTGGCACCCATTCTGGGCATTTACTGTCCGCGTGACAAAACAGAACTACACAGCGACGCCAGCGCGATAGGTTTCGGCGCTATTCTATTAGAAAGCTGAGCAAAAGTTCCACCCGATTTTTTACTTTTCGAAACGCACTACGGACACCGAATCGGAATACCATAGTTTCGAGCAAGAAGTCTAGCGTTTAGTCTAACGCTTAACAAAAGAGAAACGTACCCTAGAATCGCACGGTAGACTTTAGAGTTACAGGACTACGACTATGCTCTCGAACATAGAGCGGGTACGAGAACGAGGCACGTCGATGTGCTAAGCAGACAAGTTCTGGTACTACAGGATAACACCCTAGAATAACAGAGAAGAACAGGAGTGGCCGAAGATTCGAGGTAGCGAGCTGCGCTGTAATGCGATGAGTAGGTCGCGCAGCTCACGTTAGCCTTGGACGTCTATGAGGCGCCGGGTCCTTCGGGCCTTGGGCGGTGGGGTTTTAAAGGGTATGGGTAGGGATATACGATATCGAGATCATATAGTCCCGTTTCCCCCGCATAAGACCTTAGGGGGTGCCGAGTCCCTCACTACCGTCCCAGCTATCATCTGTGGGAGGGTGTGCGTAAGAGCATTTCCCCACCGCCCTTAAACAAAACAAAAAAAAAAGGATAACAGTCTCGATAGAAATTTAGCTTTATGCCAACAACAGGACGAACAAATTCAGAAAATACGTCAAAAGTTAGAAAAATCCGAAGACAAATTTTTCGAAATGATGAATGGGTTGGTCTACCGTAAGATTGACGAACGCGCTTTATTGTTTGTTGCGGCAACATTAGAAAGCAGTATAATGCACCAATACCACAACGAGATAGGGCATATCGGATCAGAAAAGACAATAGCGAATACAGTAATCGCTCCTTCGTTGTCCTGAATCGTGGGCACGATCGTTGTCCAGTGCCTACCCAATCCACTGCCTGTCAACGCCGAGTCACTCCGCAGGGCGGCGACGATTGATGTCGGCTTGGGTATATCGGCGTGAACACCACAACATTGACTCAAGTAAACCGAATTTTGAAACTTCTTAATTTTCATTATTTCTTTATGGGACTTTCACTAACTTATTTCTGGCATTTTTCTGATTAAAATTATACCAAACACGATATAATTTCAACTTTATTTAGTGGTTTCATTGACGGTATGGAGTACTGTAGGACATGGAAGAGGATAGGGAGTGAAACAAAAGAAAAACTGTAATGTGTAAAATACCAATGTGATGCTAACACTTTTATTAATAAGTTTCTAGTGATTAGCCTGCGTGGATCTGGTCGCCAGATGTGTCCCAGGACTGACCAGACCCGCGCAGAAGGGAGAACAATAGGAAAGGAATATGGCAAGGAAATAAGGAGTTTTCTAAAGCCAGACAGTTGACTGGTTTTGACTGCGAATGCTTATCTTTGTCATTTAACTAGCCGTTTCACTAAAGTCGAATTAAATCGAAAATGAATTAATAAAAATGCAAAACTAGCCGTCGTCTTGCTTTAAGGGAGGCATCTTGTACGAAGAGGCCAAATTTATGTCAAAACATAGGCGCTGGACAACGACCGTGCCCACAGCGCTGGTCGCGCTGTGCTCCTACGGGCTATAACTCCGTTAATTTGCAAAATTCAAGTCTAATTCTTTGAGATGTTAAGTTGTTTATTTAAACATATGCTATATATAGCATGTGTTAAATGTATGATAAGTTATAAATGATGCTTCACATGTAGAGTAAATATGGGAAAAATTATATTGTGTTTGGTCTTGTTCTAATCAGAAAAATGACAGAAACATGCCAGTGGAAGTCCTATAAAGAAATAATGAAAAATAAAGCATTTTTAAGTCGCATTATGTACAGTGAGAACACGCGGACCTTTAAACTGTGCCGGCAACGGAGACACGCTTCGGTCACGCGATCCGTATTTCATTCTGTCCTTCTCTATGTTCGGCTCTCTATTGAAGTCTCGCTCGGCGCGGTCGGCGCGATATCTAGACGCAGTCATAAATCAAAAATAGTGTCCGGGCACGCTCGTTGTCCGCTCAAACCCCCGGCCTTTGGACAACGAAGGAGCTTTTACTTACTGGTTCCCCAATATGAAAGAGAAGGTTACGAAATATATAAAAAATTGTTTGAAGTGCATAGCGTTTTCACCAAAATCGGGACGACAAGAGGGCACGCTACACGAAATACCGAAGAACAATAAGCCGTTTTTTTACATTGCATATGGATCACCTCGGTGTGATCAATGGTGTTTTAGAGTTATTTAAATTGAAATATCTCCTGAACTACTAACTTTTCGACATACATAGGTTAATACTTTTTTATAACGAATGTCCAGTTGCATCGATTAATGTATTAAAAAATACCTCATTCCATTTAAAAAAATGAAGGTGACCTTTATATCTCTAAAAAAAATTACATAAAAACAAAAGTTTGTTTGGTATCGTATGAGCCCCATTTTACCATTCAACTTTGCCCTTCAGACATTTGACGTATCTTTGAAAACAACAAAGATATTTGAGGTGGCAAAATGAGGTGACCCACCCTCTATAGTATAAATATGACGGTATTCATAAGTTAATTCGAAATATATTAGTTTAATCGGGACGATTAAAAGGTCAGGATGTCTGTGCGTGTGACTGTGTACACGATCGGCACAGCGCGGCGGTGCCTCTGTGCGCAACATAGTTGCCGACTAAGGCATCCGATATTGATAACCGATCCCATCACCGTCGAGCGGCAACCGCCAAAAATGCTTCTCTGTGATTGACCGATTTCGGTGGCGAACATCGGATATACATATAAGAGAGCTCAAACGTTCGTTGAGTCAGTCTCAATCTCGCCGTCGAACACGCACCGTTATAGTTAATAAAACAGTTTTCGAAAAGTCAACTTTTCTCAAAGTTTCTTCTCCTACATTATTGCATAAATTTATGAAGTACGGACTACAATAGTCAAAACTATAGTGATGTACAAAAGTATACTAAAAATTTCATCGAAATCGATTAACATACACACGAGGTATAAGCGGTTAAAAGTGGTGAAAATCTAGGTATGCACATGTTCGTGGTCATTTCCTGTTCAAAATCCACAGATTCGTACATCTTTCGATGCGTATTGTTTCTTTCACCGTCAACCGATTTCGATGAAATATTTAGCACATGTTTAACTAACATAGATCTACAAAACGCATATTTTGAATTTTCATTACGGACCCAAATAAAAAAATTACTAAATTTTTTAATTTTTTGCCACATATAACCGTTGTACTAGATTTGTTAGATAGTTCGGTTTTTATAGGTCTTTTTCTGCCTTTTTGCCAAATGGGACCAGTGTGGCGGCGTAGAGTGGGGTATGTTGCCAGCTTGGTGCGCCAAAAGTTAAAATTTTTAGGTCGTTCAAAATGACAACCTTTTTTTCTCATGTACAAAACTATCCGTCCAGGGGTGTTGACTTCTCAGATAAATGTTTGGAATAAAAATTGCAGGGACTAATGGAGGACGTATGTCCATGACCTTGTATTTGACCTTCGGAACCATTTTCAAGGTTATTTGGAGGTCAGAACGTATTTTTTAAATGGGAACCCCTACTTTTGACTACGGATTATGAAAGAGCTCGAAATTTCACGTTCAGATATGTACTTATGTCCTAGATTAAAATGACTGCTAGAGGCCATAAAAAATACGTATTGACCTCCAAATAACCTTGAAAATGAATCCGAAGGTCAAATACAAGGTCATGGACATATACGTCCTCCATTAATCTCTGCAACTTTTATTGCAAACATTTTTACCGAATATGCTTATTTGAGAAGTTAATGTTGAATGTAATAACGGCAAGTCTGTCGATAAGTAAGAGTAGAACTATTACCTACTGTACGGATCATCTGTGCTGACACCTGTTATGTATAATTGCGTATATGCTGACCGAGTCAGTCTGTATTATATGTATACTAGTCTCTGTACGACCAGACAACTGTAAAGTTATCAACTCGCAAAAGCTCAATTACAACAGTTAAAAACACCCCTGAACGGGTGGTTTTGGACACCCTGTATGTGCGAGTAATCTACAATATTTTTCCATGAATAGTACTATTTAGTAACCGATAGATACTTGAAAATAACCCATTCTCGTGACCAAGAGAAGTGTCGAAAAACTTGTGTTAAGACCGCGCGGGACCGAACATATACCACCATCGGCGAACAGGTGAACTAAAAACAAAGACAGAGAGGGAGATATGTTTCTCGCAGGAGAGACACTGACAGAGAATACGAAATCTTGATTTTTCGATGAACTCTCTCCCATTTCCTGAAGCGAAGAAGCAATATTTTTGGATGCTCTTTGCGTTGAAATGTTCTTCGTGTTATTTCGGATCGTAGTAAAGAGCCCTTTTTTGGAAAAAGTGTACTGAAAAATTTTCTTCTATAAAAACACGCTATTATTGTTTACAAAGTTTCAAGAGACAAATTGCAAAAAAGGGCTCTTTACTACGATCCGAAATAACACGGAGAATATTTCAACGCAAAGAGCATCCAAAAATATTGCTTCTTCGCTTCAGGAAATGGGAGAGAGTTCATCGAAAAATCAAGCTTTCGTATTCTCTGTCAGTGTCTCTCCTGCGAGATACATATCTTCCTCTCTGTCTTTGTTTTTAGTTCACCTATTCGCCGATGGAGGTATATGTTCGGTCCCACGCGTCCTTAAAGAAGCGATTTTTTTACAAGTTTAGTGTATAAAATGGAAATAAAAACCTACATACGTAGGATGTAAAGGAAGGTATATACAGTAATTATACAGATTTTTGTTTTATACTCTTCGGTGGTTTTGATAGAATAAACAATCGAAAGTGACATATTTTTGGAGGAAAATGTATATCATGTAATAACTGTTTTTATTGGTTTATATTGATTGTTTTAGTTTCATGCAACTCTTTGTCTATTTGTCTTGTTACAGATTCGCGCCGGTCCATGTTTCATCTGTGATGCGTGCGTGGCGTTGTTGCGGCGGCATTGTCCGCACAGGGTCTTCCCACTGTGTTGTTTTGTTGCACTAGAGAGCGAGCGTTTTCTTTCTCTCTGTCTGTCTGTTTTGCGACGCAAGTGCGAGCGATAGCGTTTTTCGAGCTGTGTAAAGTAATCCGTTGTGATCAAGGGGATCGCTGTGTTTTGTGAATCGAATTCAAAAACTCTGTTAATTTACAAAAGTTTTTGTTCGCATAACACCTCTTCAATTATTGCTGAGGTTAATCTGTAGACATTGCTTTATGCAACCCTTAAAAGTTTAGGAGCCATGTGGTGCCTGAACAAAATATATTTAGCTGTTTGTGCAATATACAGGGTGGGGCAATAACTATTAGCACCTCAGATAGCTTCGAGAAGTTTCACAGAAATATTTGCTGAAATAAAATTGCACAGTACGAAGGAGGCCATACGGCGGCGATAATAGTTTTTTTGCAGGTGGAGGTACTTCGGACATTTGAAGGTCACCTTCATTTTTTTTAAATAGAATGAGGTATTTTTGTAATACATCAATCGATGCAGCTGGACATTCGTTATAAAAAAGTACTAACCTATGTATGTCGAAAAGTTAGTAGTTCAGGAGATATTTCGATTTACTAAGTACTAAGTAAATGTACTAAGACGTTAGCGTTTACTTACTAGTGTAACGTCTTAGTACGACAGTAATGGTGTTTTAGCATTATTTAGTAATGGGAGTCACTTTATGTATTTGACGTAAGATCCTGTTCTGAATTTTTCCGCGTCATTAAATAAGAAAAACAATCCATAAATTGATTTTTTAATTTATCCCATCGGGCATTTAATTAATTTTGATTCGTTTATCAGGCTATACCCCTTGTTCATGAATAGTATTCCATGCTATAGGCATGCAACGCGTTCTAAGAGCAAATGAAAATGTGCGCAACAAATCTATCAGCGCACTAGGTACGGTTTTGCAAACCACGGTCTAGTTTTCCGCAATGAAAAGTAATTATGACGGTTTACACCAGAGGTCGGCAAGAAGTGCTCTTTTCTGCCGATTTTCGAGGGCTACGCCTTTTTTTCCGGTCGCGCGTCTCGCACATTGCGGCGACCCTAGTTCTCGAGTCATCTCAGGCTCGTACACTATGTACTGTGCGTGGCGCATTAGGGCGACACCCGTATCAACAGGTTTCCACGTTACCGTCGCGGTACTATTGTCAATGCGTTTTCTTTTTTGTCAGTGGTATCTGCAGCAATAGGCTTATTCCACTGCGTCACGTGATAAATTTTCGAAAATAAATATAGAAAATTGATTTCAAAAATATAATAGTAATAATAATAATACGTTAAATTTTACCGATGAAATTAAAAACTGATTTCCAAATTTATTTTTGGAATTTATTTTCTGAAATTATCATGCGACACAATGGAATAGGCCTACAACAAGCTATACCACTGAGAAAAAAAAACGTTCTGACAATAGTACCTCGACGCTAATGTATTAACCCAGGCATGGCCAGAATTAACACGCGTGCTAGCATCCTCAAGGAATACCCGTGGAATACCTCCACTCCTCCCGGCCGCGCATCTCGCTCCCCTTGGCGGCCCTAGTTGCTCCGAGCACTATGGGCCGTTCATACGGGTGTCGCCCTAATGCGTTACGCGTAGTTCATACGGAACGAGCCTGAGTTTGCTTGAGAACTACGGTCGCCGTGGGGAGCGAGACGCGCGACCGGAAAAAGAGGCGTTGCCCTCGAAGTCTACACCAGTGCTGGGCATATTTGTCTCAATGGAGGCAAAACCGTCCCCAGCATAGCGCTTACTGCCCCCTTCCAGTAAGCGTCGTTACGACAGAGAAAGGACTTGCCGCTTCGCCTGTCGCGAGTAGCTACAAAGGTACATACGGAGGGGCAACGAAGATACGCGACATCAGCGAACGCGACGAAGGTGCGCGCTGTATGAAATAAAGGTTGGTGGGGGAAGCAAGTATTTGAGGGGCAAAGCGCTTTAAAAACTACTCGAGAACCAGCCAAAAAAGTCATTGCACGGGGTATTTAAATATAGGTCATCATTTATTATTTAACGCGTAATAATTAATATCAAAACAACACAAAAATTAAATACCTGCCCCCTAAGTAACCAAACCTGTACAACTTATTGTGAAAATAGTAAGATATGGGAAGGTAAAACGTATCCGAAGTCGGTGTCGCTCAGAATTTTCAACATATACTATCCATAACTTGCAGATTCCGCTCAAATACAGATTCTCAACATTTTATTAATACCTTGTTACATTATATTATAATATGATGCATTTAATTAAAAAAGTAGTCTTTTGTGGCTATATTTAGCTTCAACATAGGTGCCGTGCTAATCGACATTAATTTTTATTGAACGAAGGCGAATAATATTATCTTATGTATTATTATAATGGGTGTTTAGGATTTAGCTTAGATTTAACTTAGTTTTAAGATGTCGAGTTCGAGCGATACGGCCCTCAGTAGCCCCCCGCGTTACACGTACCCAGGATTTACGCTCCTGAGAATCTGCTGTACGCGAAGGCCATGTTTCTGGCGATTCCCGGTACCGCGCTCGCGATGCGTAATCACGTGATCACCGAGAACCACCGTGAATCGCTCGTATTACCTCGACGATCAGACACGTTCCAACAATCAAGAGACTCGTTCTAACCACCAACCGATTTATACGCTGTATCTCGCACCCAGTTCTTATAACTATCGCTATAGCTATTCTGCCAATCGGGATCTATATCTATATCGACTCGATCACGCGCCCTTTATCGTTTACACGAGTTACCAGTTAATAAATCACGGTGTTTTCGTCAACGTACAACGTTTCTCTATCGCTTCTTTCCCTCGACCGTTCCCGCTCACGTTTTTCCCTCACGATTCCCCTATCCGGACTTCCTTCTGTGTTTGTACCCGATCCATTTAATTTCCCATACAGTCCACTCCATTCATCATATATTCGTCCCGGGTTCCCAAACAATGGGAAATATTTTTTTCCGTCTGTATGTTTCACTAAATATATCTAGTGTATACGTAGAACGTTGATTAGTAAAGTTGATTAATACCAAAGAAATTATTGAGAACTTCCAAACACTAATTTTCAAACAATAATTACCAAGCACGAAATGCAAATAGTTCGCATTGCCTTATAAGAATTTTAAAAAATTAGATTGTTCAGTTTTTATGCAATTTTTGTACCAAATGGAACCAGCAACTGAATGAACAGTTTCAAACCCGTTATATTTTCGAATCAAATATTATATTATAGTTTACAGTTATGAATCCTATGTATCGTGAAGCGCGTTAACTCAATACAATATACAATAAATGATTTCCGCTGCTCTAGCAGATGCGTAGAAAAAATATGACTATATTTAATTACAATATTTACTTAATTAAAAGTAATGTAAAACGAGATTCATACGGCATATAGAAGCCGGCATCAAGAAGTTGTCACCGTAAAATAATAAAAAGTTTAAAATTTGTTACTTTTGAATTAGCAGCATAATATTAGCTCTTCTCTTAGTAATAAATCCTCACAAATCTTCAAACTTCAAACCATTATAGGTCTTTATAAAATACGACTCGCAAACCTGTATAGTTTGAATGTCATTAAAACACCTGTAAGCTACTAGCAAGAATTCAGCTTCTTCGACGGACGATATTATCCGTCACACCAGTGAATCACCGGTACAAGTGCTACAATGTCACGAACTCTTACATACCTTTTGTTTTGGAGATTCAGGTACTTGGGTAATCCCCTCTTCTTCAGTCTCAGACGTTCTATTTGCAGCGGGTCGGCTCGGGGAGGATCCTAAAAAGTAACACGATCCATTAGAGCAGGGCTCCGAAGTATTTACTCGCGACGGCAGATTCAGTGTTGGTATATTGGGCGGGTTGCACGCGCATGCGCGACCAAATGCAGGTACGTATGTGCGTGGCCGGAGGTGTGAGCTAACCCCGGCCTCCGGGGGGAGTTAAACTCCCCCCGGGGTGGCCGGCACCCCGAAACGCTGTCTTTGTGGCGGGGTGCCGGCCACCCCACGGATGCGAGTTCCGGGGGTGGGGTGGGGAGGGTCAGGGCGATCGGATGCGCCTCCGACGACCCTCTCTTGCCGTTCCCCTGCTCGAGCGGGGCAAGACGGCACCGGGAGCTGTGGGTGGACCGAGCTGGGGCTCGGGAAGCCCACTCCGAAGGCTCCAGAGATGGGGACACCGGGTGGGTCCCTCCGCCCGGAGTCCAGTTAGTATAGGTATGGGGGAGCTAACTCCTCCCACCGGGAAGCATGTAGAGCTGGGAGGTGACCTGTTGAGTTCTCGCGAGATCCAGGCGCCTCCCCATCAGCTTAGGTGGGCGTGTGTTTTTAGTGGGTACTCTGGGGGAGGGGATCGGCGAGCCCTGTTGGCTCGGCGACCCCCTCCTAGAGGGAGCCCAACCCTGGGTATGCGTTGTCACGTTGAAAGGTTTTTCACGAGCAGGTTGACTCGCGATTTCCGGCCAACTCCGAGCCTTGCAGACGTTGAAACCAGGCCGCGTGCAGACCGAGTGCACGCGGTCCGCTCGGGACAAAGCGATACTCGAAGATTCGACAATTCCCCGACGAAACGCGCAATGTTCGGGCGCCGGGCACCGCGAAGGTGCCACATGAAATACGAGAAAGCGTTCAAATTCGAAAAAGCCGGATTCGAGGGTCGAATCTTCGAGATACGCGGATCGAAACAGCTACGCGATTAGGCCAGTTGGTTCGGACACGGGAAAGATTAGGACAGCCCTCTCGGCAGGACGGATCTCACAGGGCGCGAAGAGTAATTGACAACGTTTGGTCTCGAGCTGTTTATTGCAGCGGTCAAAGATTACAATATTAGCGGCCACGTGGCCGCGACCCGAGAGCCCGCGCTCTTCATACAAGTTGACGAAAAGATGGTCGCTCGCCGCGCGGTTGTCTTGTCGCATAGCTTGCCTTTTTCGTATGTAATCCAGTAGATTATGGCGAGAAAATACCAGAAATCCAAGTTTCAATAGTAAAGAACAATTCAATATCTTTTATAATAACATCACAATATTTGTTCAAAGTTGAAAAATATGTCTTTTTTTTAAACTCCATTTTCTCAAAAACTGTACATATAGGAGAAAAATTAAAAACAGATTCGGAATCAGCGCGAAAAACTCTACCAGAATCGCATAGTGAGAATCGAAATACTTTTTGACTGTAGGACAGTGTAATTAACGCAAATTCATTAAACCCATAATTATCGTCCAATATCCTAATCGAGTAATTGAACGTCCCCACACGATACAATTTTACGCTCGGATTGTATCATTAAATTATACTAGTTACGAGGCTTATTAACTATTCTAACAACTCCCTGATTTCGCATCAGGTTCGTCTGTCTTTTATCCAAACTCCTAGCGGCTCCCCAATTTCGCATTGGGTTCGTCCGCATCGTTCTACAACTTCCTAGCAGCTCCCCGGTTTCGCATCGGGTTCGTCTGCGTTTGACTCCATTCCTAGAGGCTCCCTGACTTCGCGTCAGGTTCGTCCTCGCTGTCTATAATCCCAGCGGCTCCCCAATTCCGCATTGGGATCGTCCGCGTACCTTTAACTAACAAATTGATACCATATTCCTAGTGCAACAACACTTCGTCGGCCACTCGTGCTGCTTGCGCCCCTGGCTCGTAACGCCCGCCTGAATCTCCGTCTGAGATCAAACACGTCTTTTCGTTTTCACACGTCGAACCAGAATGACAAAGAAATTGCATATTACAAATATGAATAACGAAATCGATAAACATAATAACAGATATCGAATCGTCGCATCGCTACAGTTACTAACGACGTGACATTCGACAGAATTCTCGCCGCTCGGAGATGGCATCTCCCTACAAGAGTATCCACTCAAAATGATATTTTGAAAAAAAATGTTTTTTCATAATTTATTTTTCAATTGTTTTAAACAAATGCCGTGTTTTCACAGCGGGCCACTTTTTAAAAAATTGAAAAAATGGGGATATAGCCCCAAGTGTCCCCTTTACGGACCTGTTTTTAAAAAAATGCACGTTTGAAAATTGACGAAATTAAAATTATTTGAAGTGAACGCTGCACCGCGATATACAATCTTGTACGACCGAAGAGCACACTGGGCTGGATCGTGACATTTTACAATAATTCTTGAAATCGGGATGAAATTTCCACTAAATTTCATTAAAAACTGATTTTTATATTCTGATAAGTATCGTAATAAATATATATTTTTTGTAATCATTTTATAATTAATTGTCTCAACTTTGTTGTCTTAAAACACAATTTTAAATTATTCATTTGTTACTTATTTAGTAGTTTTTCAGATAATTTGAATCACCGATGTCTTTAGCTATTCTCTGTATTTCTTGACCTTTATTCTTCATATTATGAATATTTCTTGAAATACATAGAAATTTATAATCAAAGACATCAGTGATTCAAATTATCTGGAAAACTACTAAATAAGTAACAAATGAGCAATTTAAAATTTCATTTTAAGACAACAAAATTGAAACAATTAATTAAAAAATGATCACAGATAATATATATAGGTATATAAATCATTTCATCTTCTATTTCTTCTTTAAGCATTAGCAATAGTACTTGTAAAAACATTTTTTTTTACCAGAACTGCTTTGCGTTTCTGCTTTCTATACGTGTTTCTGATTCGATAATCAACGACGTATTAAAGAACAGAAGATAAAAAAAGAAATGCGTTCGGGGAGACCGCGATTGACAAAACATTAAAAACTGCGTCAAAATTTTTCTGACCGTCGTTTAAAAAATAATTCAAATTATATTTTCTCAATTTTAAAATTAATAATTATATTTAAATTATATTGTATCTATACATACTTAACCAATTTTATCTATATAAATAAAAATCAAATGCTGTTCGTTGGTAAGCGCATCACTTGAGAACGGCTGGACCGATTTAGCTAATTTTTTAAAAAATGTGCGTAATAGTCCGAATAAGGTTATTGGGTAAGAAAAATTGGAAAAGTTGCCCGGAAAAATGGAAAATTCGGGAAAAAATAATACAGTAATCGCTCCTTCGTTGTCCTGAATCGTGGGCACGATCGTTGTCCAGTGCCTACCCATTCCACTGCCTGTCAACGCCGAGTCGCTCCGCAGGGCGGCGACGGTTAATGTCGGCTCGGGTATATCGATGTGAACACCACGGCATTGACTCGAGTAAACCGAATTTTCAAACTTCTTAATTTTCATTATTTCTTTATGGGACTTTCACTAACTTATTTCTGGCATTTCTCTGATTAAAATGTCACCAAACACGATATAGTTTCAACTGTATTTAGTGGTTTAATCGACGGTCAAAGTTTCGAAGGCAACGAACAACAGCAACAATGTGGGCCTTTAAACTGTGCCGGCGACGGCAACACGCTTCGGTCACCCGATCCGTATCTCATTCTCTCCTTCTCTATATGTTCGGCTCTCTATTGAAGTCTCGCTCGACGCGGTCGGCGCGATATCTAGACGCAGTCATAAATCAAAAATAGTGTCCGGGCACGCTCGTTGTCCACTCAAGCCCCCGGCCTTTGGACAACGAAGGAGTTTTTACTGTAGTGCTTTTTTGATCATATTTCAATTAGTGATCGGACCGATACCGATACTATTGATGATATTCAATCAATTCGATACCAAAGTACTCAATGGGAAGTATTGATACGTATTGAAGTGTAAGGTATTTGGTATTACTTTTCGATACTGATACTTCATGAACTGAGACCCGTTTGATACTTCTACAAAAGTATCGATACCCATTTGATACCTCTACGTAAGTATCGATACCCGTTTGATACTTCGACGAAAGTATCGATAATTCTACGAAAGTATCGATACCGATTTGATACTTTACGAATATGACTTTATGAAAGTATTGATAGTGTTTTGATACTTCACGAAAGTATCGATTACCAGTTCGATACCCATTTAATATTTCTACGCAAATTTCAATAAACCGTTTCAATCTTCTGAAATTTTTGATACTTATTTACCGCACATATCACCGGAAAGTTTATATTTATCTGACATTTATCTAAATTAAAATACATACCTATCCGTCTTTGTCTCTAAACGATACAAGTAATACTAAAGTTTTCCTCAATATTGTTCATAAGCAAGTTGAATTACTAATTCAAGGCAGCTGTAGCATTCATTAACACATAATACATAATTCATTATTCTTAATTTGTTTATAGCTAATACATATATTACAATAAATATGAATAAAATCAGATCTATAACAAACTATTAAGAAACAGTATTTTATTCACAGTAGTGTCTTTTAATCTGTTCCTCTTTTTACTTAATATTTTTCCGGCTTTAGAAAATACCCGTTCCGCCGGTACTGAAGTTGCCATCACACAAAAATATTTTTTCACAAAAACTGACATTTTGCTATACTTTTTTGTGTTTTCTTTCCAATACATGAGAGGATCTTGTTTCCTTCCCAAAAGGGGTTCTTTTAAATAATTATCAATTTCTGCAGTTATACTATGTGCCACTTGTGAGGTTATGATATTTTTCATTTGTACGGAACAATCAAAAGCAGTCCAGAAAGATTCACCTTCTTCGGTCGTCGCCGTTTCGGAGGATGAGGCTGAATTTAATACAAACGTAGGTGACAATGTTGGCGATAAAGAAAAATGTGAATCATCAAAATTTGCTATACGTGTTATATTATTCCGTAATGCTGCGAAATTCTCAGAATTCGAAAAGGATAACTCACGAAATCGTGGATCCAGTAACGCAGCGAAACCATAAGTTTCGTTTCTTTCAAGGTCGCTAAAATATTTGTTCATTTGTATTGTCAATTCTACACGGAGTTGTTCTTGTATGCTGTGTTCCTCAGCAGCAGGGATGCGAACCGCGGAACTAACCCTAACCCGAACCCGGTTAACCGAGGAAGGTTTCTGTAACCCGAGTAACCCGTCTAACCGGGTTACAGACAGCGATGCGAATGCTAACCCGAACCCGGTTCGGTTCTCGTAACCGGAGTAACCCGTCTAACCGGGTTACAGACAGCGATGCGAATGCTAACCCGAACCCGGTTCGGTTCTCGTAACCGGAGTAACCCGGTTAGTAACCGGGTTACTTGCGTTTCATAATGTACACAAACTTTTTTCTATGTTCATCACTTTCATTATTATTTCAAATTTCAATAACAACGTATTGATGAAACAATTGTTCAAACAAACATATTTTTATAATTTGTTATTTTATCCATTACTTTAATTATTATTTCAATAACAATTTTTTGTCGAAATAATTGTTCAAACAAACATGTTTTTATAATTTGTTACTTTATCCATTACTTTAATTATTATTTCAATAACAATTTTTTGTCGAAATAATTGTTCAAACAAACAAGTTTTTATAATTTGTTACTTTATCCATTACTTTAATTAATATTTCAATAACAATTTTTTGTCGAAATAATTGTTCAAACAAACAAGTTTTTATAATTTGTTACTTTATCCATTACTTTAATTATTATTTCAATAACAATTTTTTGTCGAAATAATTGTTCAAACAAACATGTTTTTATAATTTGTTACTTTATCCATTACTTTAATTATTATTTCAATAACAATTTTTTGTCGAAATAATTGTTCAAACAAACAAGTTTTTATAATTTGTTACTTTATCCATTACTTTAATTAATATTTCAATAACAATTTTTTGTCGAAATAATTGTTCAAACAAACAAGTTTTTATAATTTGTTACTTTATCCATTACTTTCATTATTATTGCAATAACAATTTTTTGTCGAAATAATTGTTCAAACAAACATGTTTTTATAATTAACTTCCCGATTTTATAGGGAAGTTACTGTAATTACCCCGAAAATCGAAAATTGATATTTTAGCAGATCTTCACGTTTCATGGTCATTGGAGTCATTTTAGACTATTTTCAGCAAAATGTTCGTATGTGTGTGTGTGTGTGTGTGTGTGTGTGTGCGTATGGCCGTTTGTATGTTATCAAATTTTTCGTTAACGTTTTCTGAAAAAGTAACAACGCGATCAGAATGATGAATGATGCAATCGATGTGCCCCGCTGTAACTTAGAGCTGATTAGATTTTGGTCCATTTTGGTCAAGTAGTTTTTTAGTTTTTTTAGTTTTTTTAGTTTTTTTCGAAAGAAGTTCATTCAACAATGCAATTTATACGAGAGGATGGAGTAATGGATAAAGTAACAAATTATAAAAACATGTTTGTTTGAACAATTATTTCGACAAAAAATTGTTATTGAAATAATAATTAAAGTAACAAATTATAAAAACATGTTTGTTTGAACAATTATTTCGACAAAAAATTGTTATTGAAATAATAATGAAAGTAATGGATAAAGTAACAAATTATAAAAACTTGTTTGTTTGAACAATTATTTCGACAAAAAATTGTTATTGCAATAATAATGAAAGTAATGGATAAAGTAACAAATTATAAAAACTTGTTTGTTTGAACAATTATTTCGACAAAAAATTGTTATTGAAATATTAATTAAAGTAATGGATAAAGTAACAAATTATAAAAACTTGTTTGTTTGAACAATTATTTCGACAAAAAATTGTTATTGAAATATTAATTAAAGTAATGGATAAAGTAACAAACTATAAAAACTTGTTTGTTTGAACAATTATTTCGACAAAAAATTGTTATTGAAATAATAATGAAAGTAATAGATAAAGTAACAAACTATAAAAACTTGTGTGTTTGAACAATTATTTCGACAAAAAATTGTTATTGAAATATTAATTAAAGTAATGGATAAAGTAACAAATTATAAAAACTTGTTTGTTTGAACAATTATTTCGACAAAAAATTGTTATTGAAATATTAATTAAAGTAATGGATAAAGTAACAAACTATAAAAACTTGTTTGTTTGAACAATTATTTCGACAAAAAATTGTTATTGAAATATTAATTAAAGTAATGGATAAAGTAACAAATTATAAAAACATGTTTGTTTGAACAATTATTTCGACAAAAAATTGTTATTGAAATAATAATGAAAGTAATGGATAAAGTAACAAATTATAAAAACTTGTTTGTTTGAACAATTATTTCGACAAAAAATTGTTATTGCAATAATAATGAAAGTAATGGATAAAGTAACAAATTATAAAAACTTGTTTGTTTGAACAATTATTTCGACAAAAAATTGTTATTGAAATATTAATTAAAGTAATGGATAAAGTAACAAATTATAAAAACTTGTTTGTTTGAACAATTATTTCGACAAAAAATTGTTATTGAAATATTAATTAAAGTAATGGATAAAGTAACAAACTATAAAAACTTGTTTGTTTGAACAATTATTTCGACAAAAAATTGTTATTGAAATAATAATGAAAGTAATAGATAAAGTAACAAACTATAAAAACTTGTGTGTTTGAACAATTATTTCGACAAAAAATTGTTATTGAAATATTAATTAAAGTAATGGATAAAGTAACAAATTATAAAAACTTGTTTGTTTGAACAATTATTTCGACAAAAAATTGTTATTGAAATATTAATTAAAGTAATGGATAAAGTAACAAATTATAAAAACATGTTTGTTTGAACAATTATTTCGACAAAAAATTGTTATTGAAATAATAATGAAAGTAATGGATAAAGTAACAAATTATAAAAACTTGTTTGTTTGAACAATTATTTCGACAAAAAATTGTTATTGAAATATTAATTAAAGTAATGGATAAAGTAACAAATTATAAAAACTTGTTTGTTTGAACAATTATTTCGACAAAAAATTGTTATTGAAATAATAATTAAAGTAACAAATTATAAAAACATGTTTGTTTGAACAATTATTTCGACAAAAAATTGTTATTGAAATATTAATTAAAGTAATGGATAAAGTAACAAACTATAAAAACTTGTTTGTTTGAACAATTATTTCGACAAAAAATTGTTATTGAAATAATAATGAAAGTAATAGATAAAGTAACAAATTATAAAAACTTGTGTGTTTGAACAATTATTTCGACAAAAAATTGTTATTGAAATATTAATTAAAGTAATGGATAAAGTAACAAATTATAAAAACTTGTTTGTTTGAACAATTATTTCGACAAAAAATTGTTATTGAAATAATAATTAAAGTAATGGATAAAGTAACAAATTATAAAAACATGTTTGTTTGAACAATTATTTCGACAAAAAATTGTTATTGAAATAATAATGAAAGTAATGGATAAAGTAACAAATTATAAAAACTTGTTTGTTTGAACAATTATTTCGACAAAAAATTGTTATTGAAATATTAATTAAAGTAATGGATAAAGTAACAAATTATAAAAACTTGTTTGTTTGAACAATTATTTCGACAAAAAATTGTTATTGAAATAATAATTAAAGTAACAAATTATAAAAACATGTTTGTTTGAACAATTATTTCGACAAAAAATTGTTATTGAAATAATAATTAAAGTAATGGATAAAATAACAAATTATAAAAATATGTTTGTTTGAACAATTGTTTCATCAATACGTTGTTATTGAAATTTGAAATAATAATGAAAGTGATGAACATAGAAAAAAGTTTGTGTACATTATGAAACGCAAGTAACCCGGTTACTAACCGGGTTACTCCGGTTACGAGAACCGAACCGGGTTCGGGTTAGCATTCGCATCGCTGTCTGTAACCCGGTTAGACGGGTTACTCCGGTTACGAGAACCGAACCGGGTTCGGGTTAGGGTTCGCATCCCTGCTCAGCAGTACAATTTAAAAAGTGTTGAAGTTCGCGGTTATTTTCGCCTAGTGTCTTTCCCCAGGGGGCACCTCGTGTAGCTGAGCGCCACCGATCGCGCAGATCACTCCGCGGTTTTCTACCGGCCACACGTGTTAACCTGTACTACTAAACATTTAATGTATAATACGGTATATCTATATAATAAATATATATCGTGTTGTCTGTGCGGCTACGCGCCACATAAATACAAATTCAACAGGTTATGGGCCCAGGAAGCCTATGTAGAAAGCACGATTAACAAAAATAAGTGAGGTTAAGTCGCCACGTGCCACGTGTTAAATTTACCAATAATGAATATAGGCAAAGTAGAAAACATTCAAAAGTTAAGCAGCACCAATTACGAGATATGGAAGGTGCAAATGAAGAGTGTTCTGCGTTATAATGATTTATGGAACTATGTAAATGGAACAATAGTAAAGCCTGAAAAGGACGGTGCCGCATGGATCTCTAAAGACGAAAAGGCTCTGGATCTAATAATTTTGAGCCTGCAACCAGACCAGTTCAGTCATATCAAAAGCACAAACACCTCAGCAGCAGCGTGGGAAGCTCTTAAAGAGGTATACGAATCAAAAAGTCCTATGAGACAATGCGGTCTCTTTAAACAATTATATAGGCTGAGGAAAACGTCAAATCAAACCATGATTCAGTTTGTAAATGAGTTCATGAAAATAGCAGAGCAGTTGAACGAGAGCGACATGAAACTGCCAGAAAATTTATTGACGGTATGGTTGTTGAATGCCTTGCCTGGTGAGTACGAAAATTTTTGCATTGCCATTGAGTCTAGGGAGCGAATGCCAACATTAGAAGAATTGAAAACTAGACTTCTGGAAGAGGAGGTAATGAGATCCGAAAACGATAAGGAGCGTGACTTTAATACAGGAGAAGCACTCTTCGCAAACAAGAAGGCACCGTACAGGAAAGAACAACCAAGGTTGGTTAACGCATCCACACACCAAAGTAAGAAACGTGATTATAAATGTTATATATGTGGAAAATGGGACACGTATCAAAATATTGCAAATAAAGACCAAAGCAGGAAAATAATGAACATAATAAAGAGGCTGCAATGCATGCGACTGCATTAGAGGTAAATTTCCAAAGGCCTGGTGTGTGGTGCTTGGACAGTGGAGCCACAACACACATGTGCAAAGAAGAAAAGAGGTTTTTGAAAATTTAGATAAAAAGGAAATCACAAAAGTTTATACAGCTGCGGAGGACAATGTCTGCCGGAATAGGAGAAGTATGCATTGAGGTGCAAAACTCTCCGAACAAGACAGACAATATTAGGTTAAAAACACAATGCTTATACCGCAGTTCAGGAACAATTTATTGTCAGTATCTAACATTACAGATAACGGATACAAAGTCATTTTTCATAAAGATTGTGCTAATGTGGTTAAAGAAGATGGAAAAGACGATGGGCCTGTAGCAATGAAAGCCATGCGACAAGATAGGCTATACTTGGTACAAGAGACTTCTACAAAACAATTTGCACAGTTATCAAGAATCCATGACAGTGATTTAATGAAGTGGCACTGCAGGCTAGGACACTTAAATTTCAATGATATAAAGAAAATGGAAGATATGGTGACTGGCCTGACTGGAAATCTTGGAGGCCCAAGTGCAACGTGCGAGGTGTGCTGTAAAAGTAAGATACACCAGTTGCCGTATAAATCATCTACTACAAGAGAAAAAGACACATTGGGTTTGATACACAGCGATATATGTGGACCAATGCACGTATCATCTTTAGGGCGAGGTACTGGTACTTTGTTACCTTCATCGATGACAAGACTCGACATATAGAAGTAGTCATGTTAAAACAAAGATCAGACATACTTAGAGCTTTTAAGGAATAAAAAGCTAAAGCAGAAAGATCAACAGGGAATCTAATAAAAAAGATACGCATTGATAATGCCAAAGAATATTTATCGAGGGCGTTTACAAATTTCCTTAAGGTCGAAGGAATATCCAGACAACTGTCAGTCGAATATACTCCTCAACAAAATGGAGTCGCCTAAAGGGCAAACCGCACGTTGGTAGAAATGGCAAGGTGCAAGCTTTTACATGCCCAACTACCATTTAATTTATGGGCAGAAGCTGTCAATGCGGCAGCATATGTGCGAAATCGTTGCCCAACGAAAGCTTTAGATAACATAACCCCTTACGAAAAGTTGACAGGGAACAAACCACATGTAAGCTACATGAGGACGTTTGGAAGCCGAGTTATCGCCCTCAAGAAAACGTACAGGCATAACAAGTTCGCGCCAAAAGGAAAGGAGTATTTATTGGTCGGCTACTCCGAAGAGGCAACGGCGTATAGACTTTGGGAGAGGGGGGCTGGCACTATAGTAAAGCATAGAGACGTCAGATTTTTGGAAAATAACGTAATACCTCCACAAGTGAGTAAAGTAACATTATGTGAGCTACCCCTCGACATACCGACAGAAGAAAACCATCAGGAAATTCCTGTGGTAGAAGAAGACACTGAAATTGAAACAAAAGACGATGCTGGATCCGAAACAGAAGACGAAATAGTAAGCGAACCAGAATCTGAAGAAGACATAGACACCACGCCAATTCCCGGACCACAAAAAACGCCACGTCCCGGACGACCAAAATTACTGAGGACAGGGAAACCAGGGAGGCCCAGAAAGCTATTTAACTACGCCAATACAGCTTTCTGTCAGCACAATACTCCGCGTAATGTGAAAGAGGCCATGAACAGTCCAGAGAAGGAATTCTGTCTAGAGGCGATGAGGGCCGAGTACGACTCTCTCATCGAAAATCAAGATGGCACAATAGCAAATATAAGGCGAGATTAGTTGCACGCGGTGACAGACAGATAGAAGGGATCGATTACCAGGAAGTTTTCTTACCAGTGGCCAGATACGACACTATAAGGACATTTTTAGCATGCTGTGTTGAGAAGGATATGCACGTACACCAAATGGACGTCGTCTCCGCCTATGTTCAAGCAGACCGCAAATGTTTGTTAATGAGAGTCTAAAAGGTAACGTCTGCAAATTAAACAGACCATTGTACGGTCTAAAACAAGCAGGCCGAAACTGGTACGAAAAATTAGATAGTTATATGATGAGCGTTAGTTTTAAGAAAACAGCAGCGAACCCATGCGTGTACGTAGAGACAGATAAAAACAGCGACGTTATAATTATAGTTTACGTGGATGATCTGTTAATTGGTTCGAAAAATCTTAGTAAGATAGAAGAAGTCAAAAGATCGTTGAAAGCGAAATTTAAAATGAAAAATTTAGGAGAAATTAAAGACATTCTAGGAATACATATAGACAGAGATAGGCATACGGGTGAAATGAGATTGTCTCAGAGGTTGTATATAGAAAACTTGTTAGAAAGATTCGAAATGAAAAATTGTAACTCGACGACAACGCCTTTAGAAGCGAACGAAAAATTCTCAGAATCAAACGAATTCGACGCAGATGAGAAAACGTTAGAAGCAAACGGTACATTCTACCGAGTGTTGATAGGTAGTCTAATATATTTAGCGAACGCGACGCGCCCGGATATATCATTTGCTGTAAGCGCGTTGAGCCGTTTTTGCGAAACACCACGTATTAAACATTGGAAAATGAGAAAACGAGTACTGAGATACTTACGTGGAACTATCGATTACGCGATCACGTACAAAAGGGCAAACAGCGCGGTAACAGCTTATGTCGATTCTGATTGGGGCGGTGACGTACAGGATAGACGTTCGTGTTCCGGATTTGTTGTAAAGTTAGCAAGCGGTCCTATCAGCTGGGGGACAAGAAAACAAAAATGCGTAGCGCTTTCGACTATGGAAGCAGAATATATAGCCTTGTCCGAAGTCACCAAAGAGATTATTTATATGAGAAGACTGATTCATCACATGAAGTTGGAAAGTCTAGTGCAAGGGCCAACGATTATATCTTGTGATAACCAAAGTGCAATCACCTTATGTAAAAACAGCGTATATCATTCTAGGAGTAAGCATATTGACATTAGATACCACTTCTCTCGCGAAGCTTCAGAAAATGGCGACATAAATGTAAAATATGTAAGTACCGATAAAATGGTAGCGGATGTGCTCACTAAAGCGTTGGCAAAAACAAAGCATTCGGAATGCGTTAAATTATTAAATTTAAGTAATAACCGCATAAGGGAAAATGTAAACTGACGTTTAAGGGGGAGTGTTGAAGTTCGCGGTTATTTTCGCCGAAAGGATTTCTGTGTCTCAGAACATTCCGTAATTAGTCATCGACACTTTGCGGAATCAGACATCGAATTTTCTACAACGGCAGTGGACTGGAAAACTGGAAAAATAATAACAGCTCCTCTGGGCAAGCCGCGATTGAAGAGTGGTGCAGTACCCTGTATCTTTCCAGAGTTTGCCTCGTATTTAAGCAAACGAAGAAATCACAGGGAATCTCCATCTGAAAAGAAGACCAGGCGAGAAGCTGTAGCCATCCAGAGTACATTGATTGAAAGTGAGAAAACTGCTGCAGAACACACAAACCGTTTTTTCTTCAAAACTTTTGAAAAATTATGCCAAGCAGCCAAATTCGTGACTCTTAATGAAAATTGGACTCTTATAATTAAAAAAGAGCATGTTATTTATCTTCATTTAAATTTAGATAAAAATCAACACGATATAATGTACATTTTGATCGACTCTAAATTAAAAGTTTCTATTTTTGTGAAAGGCTCTAAAATATCAGTTAAAGACATTCCCAAATTTGTAAATAGTGTGATGGACGTTGAAAAAATAATACATGTTATAGAAGATATTAATATAGGTGATGAAAATGTCACAGTAGATATAATATTAAATTTATTGAAATCACTTAAAGTAAAAAATGAAGAAAATAATAAGATCATATCATTCTGCAGATCGCAAATACAACTTTGTATACAATCTAAAGAACGACATCGTTTTCAACCTGAAACGATGGTAATTTCGTCAATGCTTTTTTTTATATCTCCACATGCATATAGATTCTTACGAATGACAGGAATTATTATTTTACCTCATCCAAATACTGTAAAAAACCTTTGCTCCAATATCAATTCAAGTATGATGCCAAATGACAGTAATTTTTTAGCATACATTAGCGAGAAAAGAGCATCTTTAGAACCACACCAGTGCTTTGTATCATTGATGTTAGACGAAATTCATATAAAACCTTACATGGATTATAAAGGAGGAAATTTAGTTGGTACAGCTTATGACAGTATTGATGTTGCTACAACAGCCCATGTATTCATGATACAGAGCCTGTTGCCTGATTTTAAAGATGTTGTTTACATTTTGCCAGTTAATAAAATGAATGCTAATAATCTGTTTGCTATTATCAAGAAGATTTTATTAGGTTTGGAAACTATAGGTTTTAAAATTATTGTCATTGTTACTGATAATAATTCCATTAACAGAAAAGCACTTTCGTATTTTGCAAATCCTCCTCAATCAAGCATTGTTTATCCAAATCCTTCAGAAAAGAATCAACCATTATTTGTCATAAATGATACTGTGCATCTTTTAAAATGCATTAGAAATAACTGGATTAATTTAAAAAATGATAATTTAACATTTTGTTTCCCGGATTTTGAGAATTTAGACATTACACGTTATGCATCATTCAAAGCTGTTAGAGATTTATATGATGTTGAGAGTCAGAAATTAATTAAATATGGATATGGATTATCTATTAAGGCAATATGGCCTTCTACATTTGAGAGGCAAAATGTTAAACTGGTTCTTCAAATTTTTAATGAAAGAATTGAAAAAAGTTTACTTGAGTTAGGACCTGTCAAAAATATACCAAATTTTCAAGATACTGCGATGTTTATAAATATTATAAGTACATGGTGGAAAATAGTGAATGTTAAAACACCATTGAAAGGTTTAAGATTAAAAGATCCAATGCAACAGCCTTTGCAAAATGATCCGTTCGATATACGATGCAATTATTTAACGAAATTTTTATCATGGTTAGATAAATGGAAAACTCTAGATCTACAAGGTAAACTTACAAAAGAGACTCATCTTGCGTTAACATTAACAACCTATGGTTTATTAGAATTGAAACAATATTGTACTGAAGAATTAAATATGTCCTACTTATTACCAGGGAAAATTCAAACAGACTGTTTAGAAGCTAGGTTTGGACGCTACAGACAATTAGCAGGATCACAGTATCATGTATCTCTGAGACAAATTTTAGAATCCGAAAAAAAACTGAGACTATTAAGTATGTTAGACTTACATTTAAATACTGGTTCTGGTGATAAGATAACAATTACCAGATTAGACGATGATTACGAGTATATTAAAACTTTTGCTGATGACAACAATAATAGTAATAATAATCCAAAACTTATTGAAGATTTTTCAGTTTCTGCTAATGATTTCGCAGCCATTGAAGAAGATCTTCCTGTAATAACATATATAGCTGGTTATTGTTGTCATTCCCTAATCAAAAAATTAAAATGTGATGACTGCAAGACTACCTTAGTTATTGATAAAACTTTAGAAGCTACTAAATTGTCCGAAAGATTAATAGTAAAAATGGATAGAGGAGGATTGAAATTTCCGCAAGAACTTCCATTGTTCACTGTCATGAATACTTTTATAATTTTGAAAAAGCTTCTGGAAAACGAACATTTTTTAAGATTAAATAATCAAAGATCTACAGCATCTGAATTAATTTTTGAAAAAATAAGTTGCACAGATACATTAAAAAATGTTGTTAACACCTGCTGTCAGCACTCTTCTGATGATTTGTGGAAACGTATTATTAATATTTGTGTCAATATTATTCTAAACAATTACTGCAAAGTAACAAATAATAATACGGCTGAAAATTTGCAAAAGAAAACTGTCAAAAGGAGAAATAGGAAATTAACTACTGTAAGCGAAAAACCACGTAAACGTTCAAATAAGGTTCTGTGAAACCAGAAACTTATGTTCTAAATGTTCATGTTCAATTATTTCATATTCTATTTTATGTTAAAATGTTATGTTAAAAGTTATCTTAAAACGAGTTCCTTGGCTGTTTTGTATATAAGAAATATAGGTTTATAATTTCTTGTGTACTTTTTTTGTTATATCTATATATAATATAGATTATAATTTTATTATAAAAGTAAATAATTTGTATAGATTCTTTGTAATAGTTAGAAAGGATTGAATATTTTCTTTTTTTCTTGTTATTATAAACTAAATATTGCTTATAAATGTGTATATTATTTGAGTAAATCTTGCTATTCCGAGTAAATCGTGAACAACGCACCGCTTAGCGATGACGTCACAGCGAATCTGTTTGGCTTTATTATATAGGTGGTGTTGATAAAAGGCGTGTGGCCACGCGTCCCGGCAGTGGCAATTTCTTATATGTTATATCGTTATATGTAAAAAGCACGCATCTATTAATCTGTACTGAGAAGAAAAGCTGTAACCCGTAGAGCAACAAATCTTTATAGAAGCATTGCAGAAGTATTACTTTACAGTGGTGTTATTGTGTTATACGACGGATATACATACATACGTAAGTGCTATATGTATATGTAAGGATACTATATTTGCAAACATTTAACATTTAGTTATAGAATGTATATTTTCATTGTTTATAGAATACACATAATCATTTTGAAAATGCCGAAACGTTCTTGGGTCTGGAATCACTATGTAAATGTTACAGATAGTGATGTAGAATGCAGTATATGCAAAAAAAGGATAAAATCTGATAAGTGTACAACTAATATGATAAAACATTTAAAAGTACACGATATCTATGATAAAAATTTGCAAAATAAGACAATTAATACCGAACGCGTTTGTCCACCTTATACAGATGACAATATAAACAAAAAAAAATTGATCAATTAATTTTAAACTTAATCGTAACAGATTTACAACCGTTCTCGATTGTTGAAGATCAGGGTTTCAGACAATTAATGAAATATTTTGATCCCAAGTACGTTCTACCTTCAACGAAAACATTGAAAAAGCTATTAAGTAAAAAATATGAAAAACAAAAGGAACAGGTAAAGAAAGAGTTCCAAGATGTTGACAATGTATGTGTTACCACCGATACATGGACCAGCATAAACACTGACAGCTTTTTTACAATTACATGTCATTTTATTAATCCTCATTTTGAAATGAAGTCTTATACTATTAAAACTGTAAAAATAGCAGAAAAACGAACGGCTGCTGCAATTGCTACTTATTTAGATACAGCGTTCATAGAATGGGATGTATCAAACAAAATTGTTGCAGTAGTCACTGACAATGCTGCAAACATGATTTCCGGCGTAAAACAGCTTCGAAACCCGACATTGAGTATATCGTGGTTTGCCCACACATTAAATTTAGTTGTAAAAAAATCATTAAATGCAATTGAAGATATACGTACACTTCGTGAAAAATGTCGACGCATGGTAACCTATTTCAGGCAAAGTTCAGTGGCGAAAGATAAATTAACTGAAGTTCAATACATATTAGGTTTACCGAATCATAAATTAAAAATGAAGGTAGAAACACGGTGGAACTCCACATTCGAAATGTTTAACAGATTAAAAGAACAACAACATGCAATTGTGCTAGCATTGTCGTCATTAAAAATAAATTTTGAAAAATTAGTCGACGTTGAGTGGGACACAATAGGTCACATTATACCAATTTTAAAACCATTTCTTTTTGTAACGGAAGAAATATGTGCCGAGAAAAGAATAACCATCTCAAAAGTTATTTTGATGAAAAATCAATTATGTTCCTTATTAAATTGCACTTCTGAGGAACACAGCACAGTAGAACAACTCCGAGTCGAATTAACATCACAAATGAACAAATATTTTAGCGACCTTGAAAGAAACGAAACATATGGTTTCGCTGCGTTACTGGATCCACGATTTCGTGAGTTATCCTTTTCGAATTCTGAGAATTTCGCAGCATTACGGAATAATATAACACGTATAGCAAATTTTGATGATTCACATTTTTATTTATCATCATCATTGTCACCTACGTTTGTATTAAATTCAGCCTCATCCTCCGAAACAGCGACGGCCGAAGAAGGTGAATCTTTCTGGACTGCTTTTGATTGATCCGTACAAATGAAAAATATCATAACCTCACAAGCAGTGGCACATAGTATAACTGCAGAAATTGATAATTATTTACAAGAACCCCTTTTGGGAAGGAAACAAGATCCTTTCATATATTGGAAAAAAACACAAAAAAGGATAGCAAACTGTCAGTTTTTGTGAAAAAATATATGTCTATGATGGCAACATCAGTTCCGGCGGAAAGGGTGTTTTCTAAAGCCGGAAAAATATTAAGTAAAAAGAGGAACAGATTGCAAGACAGTACTGTAAATCAAATACTGTTTCTGAATAGTTTCTTATAGTTCTGAGCTTATTCATATTTATTGTATTATATGTTTTAACTATAAATAAACAAATTAAAAATAATGAATTATGTGTTATGTGTAGACTGCGGATTTTATGCATTTATGATAAAAATGAGCAGGTCTAATTTCTGATAGTAAACAAATTTGAAGAATTCAAATATACTGCTTATTAGTTTTAACCTATTAAACATATTCAACAAGAAATTAAATATTCATTTCACCCTAGTAGTAGTAGTAGTAGTAGTAGAGTTATTGCCGGGCAGGGGCGGCTCGGCCGCCTCTCGCTTCCTTAAGGCACACCGGATCTTTAATCACCAGTATCACAATTGGCGCTGCCGGCACTCGGCCCTTTAGCGGGTTGCAATTATCCTCGTTTTTCAGCCGTCCCCTCTGTTTTATTCGACCCGGGCCATTTTCAGAGTCGTCGACATACTAGACGGGTCGGTCATTTCACCCTAGCTTGATGTAATTAAGGTAGAAAGTTTTTATTTTGCATAAAGATCCGCAGTCTAGTTATGTGTTATTTAATGATACTGCTGCCTTGAATTAGTAATTCATCTTGCATCCGGAAATACGGTTTTATAAACAATTACGGGGCTCCGCCCCCTGTTCGCTTCGCTCACCAACCCCGCAGCTCCACCAACCTCTACCCACTCTCTCTCGCTCTCCCTCTCTCGCGCTGTCTTTCCCGCTCCCTCTCACTCTCCCTGTCTGAAAAATACACACTGTCTCGTCGCTCAATTTTCAGTTCAACTTCAGAAGGCAACCCGCTCGGCGTGCTCAATTTTCGGTTCCCCTTCAGAAGGGTAACCCGCGCTGTGTTTTAGCGTGACAGAAATTACAGAACTATTTTATATAATAGAAAGATGTTGAGCACAGCTATAGTATTAGTTGTATCATTTAGAGACAAAAACAGGTTGGTATGTATTTTAATTTAGATAAATATCAGATAAATATAAACTTTCCGGTGAAATATTCGGTAAATAAGTATCAAAAATTTCAGAAGACTTGAAACGGTTATTGAAAGGCTATACCCGGGTTTGGTAGTGAAATTCGCCCCCGGCGGGATTTTAATCGAGCTTGCACCATTCGATAGCCTACCAAAAAAGACCCGACTCTGCCAAGTTTCAGCCCCATATCTCATCTGTAAGGGTAGTTATTGAGAAAAATCGAAAAACCAGTTTTTGGCTCATTTTCCGTATTTATTGACAATTAAAAATTCTGAAAAAAATCTGACACATTTAGAATACTAAGCCACGTATTAGGTATCATTTCCAGATTTTTCCGTTGCAAACTCTGGTTGTAAAAAATGAAAAACACGAAAAATATCGAAAAAATGCAGGTTTCATATAGAAATCTAAAAGGTACTACTACGGATTTAATTTAGCAATGAGATATTACCGTAAGTATTATGCTCAATTTTTTTCAAATTCCTGATAGTGGTGGAACATAGTTAAAAAAAATAAAAACCATTTTTTTCGGCGTTTTTTCTAAGTTATACTTATCTTTTCTGAATCTAAAAAATATATTATGTAATATTAAACGTTCCTACGTTCAGAGAAACATCTCCCAGACTTTAAAACTTGCGTAGTACAAAAACTGAAATTAATACTATGTACATATATTCGAATATGTCGAAGGTGATTTCAACGGCGCCGGTTGGTGCAGCGGCTATGGTCTCCGACTGCGGAACCGCTGAAGACTTTTTGGACCAGGTACGAATCCCCGGTCAGGTCAATTCTCTTTTCTAAGTTAATCAGATGTTTTTTCGGTTCCTAACCATATGATTGTTGTTAACCCATAATAAAATATGTTTTAACTATGTTTAGACTATTGCAAAATAATTTTTTGGAAAAATATTCTTGCAGTACTTTCGGCTTCTAGTCATTTACGGACTGTGTTACAGCCCTACTTAACATTTTTTACATGGAATTGTGCATCGACTTGACTCTTAAGTATTTTATCTTTACTGGGTGTCTTATTCAGTAATAAATCCAGTGTTTTATTAAGGTCTAGAGATATTGTTGTATCTGTTTCTGCCAAGTGAAAAGGGCTGTAATACAGTCCGTAAATGACTAGAAGCCGAAAGTACTGCAAGAATATTTTTCCAAAAAATTATTTTGCAATAGTCTAAACATAGTTAAAAAATATTTTATAATGGGTTAACAACAACCATATGGTTAGGAACCGAAAAAACATCTGATTAACTTAGAAAAGAGAATTGACCTGACCGGGGATTCGTACCTGGTCCAAAAAGTCTTCAGCGGTTCCGCAGTCGGAGACCATAGCCGCTGCACCAACCGGCGCCGTTGAAATCACCTTCGACATATTCGAATATATGTACATAGTATTAATTTCAGTTTTTGTACTACGCAAGTTTTAAAGACTGGGAGATGTTTCTCTGAACGTAGGAACGTTTAATATTACATAATATATTTTTTAGATTCAGAAAAGATAAGTATAACTTAGAAAAACTCCTTCCACCACTATCAGGAATTTGAAAAAAATTGAGCATAATACTTACGGTAATATCTCATTGCTAAATTAAATCCGTAGTAGTACCTTTTAGATTTCTATATGAAACCTGCATTTTTTCGATATTTTTCGTGTTTTTCATTTTTTACAACCAGAGTTTGCAACGGAAAAATCTGGAAATGATACCTAATACGTGGCTTAGTATTCTAAATGTGTCAGATTTTTTTCAGAATTTTTAATTGTCAATAAATACGGAAAATGGGCCAAAAACTGGTTTTTCGATTTTTCTCAATAACTACCCTTACAGATGAGATATGGGGCTGAAACTTGGCAGAGACGGGTCTTTTTTGGTAGGCTATCGAATGGTGCAAGCTCAATTAAAATCCCGCCGGGGGCGAATTTCACTACCAAATCCGGGTATAGCCTTTGCGTAGAAGTATCAAATGGGTATCGAACTGATAATCGATACTTTCGTGAACTATCAAATACTATCAATACTTTCGTAAAGTATCAAATAGGTATCGAAACATTCGTAATGCATCGATACATTCGTGAAGTATCAAACAGGTATCGAAACTTTCGTAAAGTTTCAAACGGGTATCGATACTTTCATAGAAGTATCAAATGGGTATCAATGTTTTTGATACTTTACTTTTGATACCTATTTGATACGGTATCAAAAATTGCGGATTGGTATCGATAGTATCAATTTGGTATCGGTCCGATCAGTAATTTCAATACAACAAAAAAAACGAACGTCGCAGCTTTTAATCAATAAATCAATATTTCAATAGGAATTTACATTATCGACGTCTGTTTGCATTATCAACATTATAAACATCCGCCAGTTAGTTTATTTCTATTCAAATTGATTTCGCTACGTGCCCAAATGTCGTTTGACGTTTGAATTGAAATATTTGGTTAGTATTTTTAAATTATTAAGGCCGCGATTGACAAAACATTACGGCGTAATCAGCAGGAAGCCGAAACTTTTAACGACACGATAGTGAATTTCATGCAAGAAAGAATAATCGCTAAAATAATCTACAAGATGTGTTTAATAGGTATAATTTTATTGACTATTTAGTTATCGGTAAACATAAGTTATTGTAGTTGCTTTTGTTCTTTTTAGTTAATGCTTTATTTATTTGGCGATTTTTTGCAGGGCCATGGAAATATGGCCCTCTCTCTCATGTAATATATCCAGCATCAGATTAATAACCAGAAGGCAAAAGCAATGTATCCAAAAACCGAAACTGCCATTTGAGGTTGTATCTCTAGTGGCACCTCAATTTATTGATAGCGACCAATCATCAATATCCACGTCTACAGCGTCAGAAATAACGGATGATGAACACGGTGATATTACAGATTTTGACGAAATATTTCCTATATTAAAACATTTAGATGACATAGAATTAGAGTCAGTTGAAGTGTAGTAATTATGTTTTTATATATGTATATTAATTTATTTATGTTCTGTGACGTTGTGTTGGTAAATAAGGGAGACAGGACCACGAGCTCATACCCATATAAAAGAAGCAATATATTTGATACTTATAATATGATTGTACAATAGTAAACGCGTGCGTTACATAGCGCGGTTAAACTTCTTCTGCCATGCGTCTGCCGCCAGGGGTCACATCCTGGAGGTGTGAACATACACATAGTTCATGGTTGCCAACACGTTGCAAGCCTGTGACGTCACTACTTGAAAACGGTCAAACAACCATTTTGTGAATGGACCGGACCGACCGTTAGCGATTTCGGAAACCACCCGCAGATTTGAGAGCGCTCCTAGAGGAAGACAGTCCGTTGGTAATATCGCTCCTAATGTCCTCTATTAAGGTCGATTCATACACACGTCCGAGAAGTCGTGCGTCGTTTTGGGGGTCTCATACACGGCACGATCCGACGTTTAGGCAACTTGAGAAGGGTCGAGATGGTCGAACAAAGGCCTAGTGCCGAAGATCGTGTCATTTGCTACCCTAACCCCAGGGGTTCTGAGAACCTTTTACTCCCCTCTATACCTCAGGAGATGCCTATGGTCGAGGCCTCCGACGAGTCGTGAAGGATTCCTCCTCGAGAATATTGTGCCCAAGTCGTACGACTCGAAGGCAGAGAGAGAGAATATAACATTTATTTAAAAAGCTATTACCTAGAATTTTTCAGAGTTTGTCGTGCTAATAGGTGGGGAATACGGTGTTAAGGAATTTTTAAACGTTATAGCAAAAAAGAATAACAATTTATTACTATGGTTACGAAAAAGAATGAATATCATATGACAATCTCTGTACGGTGAAACAATTCGTCAAACAACTCCGGTGGAGGTTCTGAATAACATTGCCGTCCTGAAAAACATTGACGGTGGACGCGCAGAAAAATATAAAAATAATATTATTTACTATGTAGTAAAATAAGTAATAATATATACTTATTGAACAGTTATATGATCTACATATTTAGTATTACAATAATAAATTACATCATTTCTCCATAATTAAAATATGTAATAATCATTTTTTTCAGCTTTTCCAACCATTTTGATTTTTGAAATATGGAAATGCGTTTGCGATTTCATGATGTTACAGCTGAAGATAAGCGAATTGAACGACCTACTACATTATGGCCTTGAGCCCATGAATAACGTTAAAATAGTTTTTTTCTGACTTTTCGGGCCAAACACCCAACTGTGCGATTGGATTGTTTAATGTTGGACCCTGCGACTTGGATTTTTTTTTTAAGTTGGAGGAATCAAAGTAAAATGTTGTAGAAAATTGCAATCGGTCGGAGTTGCAGAGAAAATACCAAAAGTTGTATTTCGCAACTTTCTTAAGTGAACTGATATTGAAAATTTGTAAAGTACGTTTTGTGGATCTACAGGGTGTTCATTTGAAAACTTTCCAGCCGAATATCTCGAAAGGTATTAAAAATATTAAAAAAGTGTAAAACACGTGCCCCAGGATTTCGAGGGGGAAAGAGGGGGCCAGTATCAGTTTTTTATTTGGGTGGCGTTTTCAGCCATTTGAAGGTTAACTTTGTTTTTTTCAAATGGAAACCTATATTTTTTATTATGGGATCTTATAGCATGTAAAAAGACCAGCGATTTTCGTAGCATACTTTTTTTATCCGCAGGTTTCCATTTGAAAAACAAAGTTGACCTTCAAATGATCTTGAAAACGCCACCCAAATAACAAACTGATACTGCCCCGTCTTTACCCCTCGAAATCCTCGGTTTTACACTTCTTTGATATCTTTTATACTTCTCGAGACATTCGGATGGAAAATTTTGAAATGTATACCCTGTATATGAATGATATATAGCCTACCTCTGACTTGCCAAAAAATTTATGAGCATAGGATTTGTGAACATTTCCTTGGAAAATCTGGCGGCAAAAAATGTGTTACTGTCGTCCGCATGTCGCCAGCAACGTGCAATCTGTCAGAAAAGTCTCCGTACACCCTTCAAAATATACTTTTTGTACCAAAGGACTTTTAAATTACGACTGATGTAAATCACTTGAAGAGATCATAGGAAACCAAGGGTATCCAACTTCATATTAATTATGTCGTTTCATTGCTAAGAATACACTCAGTTACGAATTTTCAATGCTGTCAACATACTTTCCGCAAACGATAAAAAAGTTATTTAATTTTTCTCTGTCATTATTATAAACTTTATGTCATCTTTCGCACTACACATTCTAGTTTGTACGATATTAAATGTCATACATAAATACATATATATTTTCGATCAATTCCTAAATCATTGATTTAAAATAGAAAATATGCATTTTTGTGATGTGTCAACATATTTTCCGCGGCGACTGTATATAGAATACAATACATATATTGCATACCTTCAAACTAGTGGGTTATTAAATCAAATCAACGAAAAAATGATTTCATTAGTTTTGTTCGAAAAAATTCAATTTGTTGCAAAATCCTGAGGTCGAACTGGAAATGATTTATAGCATGTAAAAAAAAATTTTCCGCAAATGGTATTGTCGAATTAATTATGATAAGTTTGACGAATTTTTTCAAGGTTAAAAAACGTTCGTACCATAATCTCTCTATTTTTCCCATATTCTCTGCAATATATATTTCAGCTTTAATTTTTAAAAAATCATCGCTCTATCTCATTTCTATCGAACGTTCTTTGATTTTGACACTGAATTCATTCGGTTTGTTCCACTGTACGTCACAGAGGCAAGAGGAGAGTCTTATCGCTGTATGCGAAGAAGTCGGGGCGTCTACAAATTACTTTCCAGTAAACAGGTGTTGTCCGAAAGAGCCGCCTTCCCGCTCAATAGTAATGACCGGTCATAAACCTCTCCATGCAGAGCAGCCCCTTGGAACGGCACCTAAACAAATCGCGCCTATCATAAGGTCTGCCTATCCCCACCGCAGCCGCGGCCGTAGTCCCAATGTTTTGACTTCGACGTTGCAGGCTGCATGGTATGTGTGGCCCCTGTAACCAATATTTCGACGCAGCCGAAAATGCGTGTGAAACGAGGCCTGCCTCCTCCGCTCTGATCCAATCGGCCGCGAATTCGTACATAGAGACACGTCACCGTAGTCCTGCCTGTGAACCTTCTTCTCAAGCTCGCATCAATACAAATTCACCAGTTCGAACCCATACGAGATGGCGTCTTGCCGTGCCCTTCAATCGCGTAGTAGTGGGCGCAGTAACGGTTTATAATATCTTAACTGCTCTGTTCCCCTATCACTCGTACTTACGGGGCAGTGTAAAGGACTACTTGTTGGACATAAATAAATTAAAAATGTTTTTCACTACGTGGAAGGTGTAATTAAAAGACAAACGCTGTCGACCCTTATGTCAGAATGTCTAAAGAATATTCAGCAATTTTATGGACCCGAAATAACAAACAATTGAAACCTAACAGCTATTTGTAGTTACCGGAGTATTTCACATTTTATTATGTGTGCCGCACAGTGGGACCTTTCGTCGATTTTGGAGACCAAATCAAAGAACTTCCGATAGAAATGGGATAGAGAGCTGAAATTTTTTTTATTTACAGCTGAAACATGACAGAATATGGGAAAAATAGGGAGATTATGGTACGAACGTTTTTTCACCTTGAAAAAATTCGTCAAACTTGCACAATTTCAAGAAAATTGCGGTTTTTTCAATGCCACGTACGGGAAAAATTTTTTTTTAACATGCTACACATCATTTCCTGTAGATTTTTTCACGCTGATTTCAAATCTGGTCTCAAAATTTGTCTACGATTTTTTTTTTTTCAAAAAATCGATTTTGTGACAAAAAACTAATGAAATCATTTCTTCGTTGAAATGATTTGATAACTCACTAGTTTGAAGGAATATTGTATTCTCACATATAAAACATATTAAAAATAGTCATAATGAAGTATTTGGACGTTTACTTAACGTATATCACTTGACGAACGATCACTTGACGTATCGCTACGATTGTCGCTGGCGTGATATACGTTAAGTCAACGTCCAAATACTTCATTATGATTATTTTTAATGTGTTTTATATATGAGAATACAATGTTCCTTCAAACTAGTGGGTTACCAAATCATTTCAACGAAAAAATGATTACATTAGTTTTGTTCACAAAAATCGGAAATCACCAGAAATTAGAAATTTCGTTGAGGAGAATACGTAAGTTAAAAAGATTAAATACTTACCTTACTCCCTCTGTAAATGAAATTATAATTATGGACAATAAATATCTAATTTATAATACATTACACACAGCGGCACAGAGTCTGTAGAAAGTGCCAGTAGCAATGACAGCGCTACGTCAAGTGATGACGAGAAGTGAAGTGCTTGATGCTTCGTAAGTAACTCAAATCGTTTAAATACTTCATCATCCATATATGAGAATACGATACACGTTCAAACTAGTGAGTTATCAAATCATTTCAACGAAGAAATGATTTCATTAGTTTTTTGTCACAAAATCGATTTTTTGAAAAAAAAAATCGTAGACAAATTTTGAGACCAGATTTGAAATCAGCGTGAAAAAATCTACAGGAAATGATGTGTAGCATGTTAAAAAAAAATTTTTCCCGTACGTGGCATTGAAAAAACCGCAATTTTCTTGAAATTGTGCAAGTTTGACGAATTTTTTCAAGATGAAAAAACGTTCGTACCATAATCTCCCTATTTTTCCCATATTCTATCATGTTTCAGCTGTAAATAAAAAAAATTTCAGCTCTCTATCTCATTTCTATCGGAAGTTCTTTGATTTTGTCTCCAAAATCGACGAAAGGTCCCACTGTGTGCCGTATGAAATTTGTATATGGTAACATTTTATTATAAAATTTTTTCACACTTGAACCAGTGGAAACGTTTGCAGACCAAAAGTTATCTCAAATATAGTTTCCAATAATTATTTTAAATCATTATTTATTAAGAAGAATTCACCAAGTGGCAGGAACGTTTCCTATTTCCATTATGTTGTAAAGGGAGCTACCCAAGGAGTAGTGGAGCCCATAAAAACCTATTTTTTGTGCCACGCACAGCGGGGAGCCGTCAACCCGCTGGAGAGTTATGGCCCCTGCGACTCGTCGTACAACTATTGTATCCACGACGCTCAGACTGCGTCGTTTGTGGACGGTGTCGCTTAAAGGTCGATACAGCTTGCTCAGGAAAGCACCGGTCACCAATGCTTAAGGATAGGGACCCAGGTCACGGAAATTCGGGCCGGATTTCTCAACGGAATTTATTTTTCGCCTGGCCTTTCCTGGCAACGACGTCTCTCTCGACGGGGGTCAGGGCTGCCTGCTGTGCGCGGTACAAAAAAAAGGTTTTTATGGGCTTCACAACTCCTTAGGTAAACTGTCGGTAGCTCTCCTTTTCAACATCATGTAGGAAACGTTCCTGCTGCCGCTTGGTGAATTCTTCTTAAATAATTATTTTAAATAATTACTAGAAAATATATTAGTGACACATATCTCTGTTCTGCAAATTTTTCCACCGGATCTACGGTGAAAAAAAATGTATAAATATATGGTCGTATTCTACGATTCTTGCTCTTTGGAATGCCGTTTTTTTTTAAATTATTTGTAACAACTTGTTGCCATCATTCAGGTAACAAGCAAAATTACTTGCTTATTCAAAACGCGACAGAACTTTCCTTTCACAACCTAATAAATGATATCAAAAATTATTTCAGTTACACCGGTAAATAATAAAATGTTCATATTAGGGAAACCAATAGTGTCATTTCGCCCATTACGATACTTTG
This sequence comes from Lasioglossum calceatum, assembly GCA_963966675.1. Taxonomy (NCBI): domain Eukaryota; kingdom Metazoa; phylum Arthropoda; class Insecta; order Hymenoptera; family Halictidae; genus Lasioglossum; species Lasioglossum calceatum. The sequence continues at coordinate 685,037 of OZ016542.1, forward strand.
CAACTGTACGCATCATGTATCATATCGGCACACATGAGATGTGAAACACTCCAGTAACTACAAACAGCTGTTGGGTTTGAATTGTTTGTTATTTCGGGTCCGTACAATTGCTGAATATTCTTTAGACATTGTGAAAAAAGGGTCGACAGCGTTTGTCCTAATATTACACCTTTCACGTAGTGAAAAAACATTTTCAATTTGTTTATGTCCAACAAGTAGTCGAATACACTGCCCCTTACGAGCGATAGCGGAACAGAGCAGTGGGTTAAGATATTATAAACCGTTACCGCCCACTGCTACGCGATTGTAGGGGGTGGCAAGGCGCCATCTCGTATGGGTCCGAACTGGTGACATTGTATTGATGCGAACCTGAGAAGAAGGTTCCCAGGGAGGATCACGGTGACGGAACGAATGCGCGGCCGATTGGATCAGAGCGGAGGAGGCTGACCTCGTTTCACACGCATTTTCGGCTGCGTCGAAATATTGGCTACAGCAGCCATACATCTACGTAGCGTGCAACGTCAAAGTCCAAACATTGGGGCTACAGGCGCGGCTGTGGTGGGGCAGGCAGACCTAGCGATAGGCCCGCTTTGTTTATGTGCCGTTCCCGCCGGGGCTGTTCTCTATGGAGAGGTTTATGACGGGTCATTACTATTGAGCTGGAAGTCGGCACTTTTTCAGGCAACACGTGTTTACTGTAAAGTAATTTGTGTAGGTACCGAATACTCCGGCGAAAATGCTACATCCGAGAAATCTAAAAAGTAGTATGTTTAGTCGTCCCTGTCATAAATGTCCGCTGTTTTCTACATACCTGCAAAGTGAATTGTCTACCTTTTTTCATTGTGTTTATACCGGCTGCACTAACAAACCGATAAAGATTCATTTGCCGAACGGGCCACCTATTCCGATTCCCGATTTTAAGTTAGGAATAAAAGATTCAATTAAATTAGTTACAGATTTTGCTCAAAATCTAGATAATGTACCTATTGGCTGCCAAGAAAAAGTGAGAGCAAAATATAAATGTTTTTCAGGAAAATCTACGGTTTGAAATATTGTTTAAACTTAATAATATCAACGGTACGAAGGAAATATTTGCATATTCTGACATAAAATTTTCATACACTTCCCGCAGTCTAATTATTACTTATTGTTACTGTGAAATAATATTATTTACTTATTGACTTATTGCACAGTTACGCGTGTTCTACATATTTATGTAGTATGTATTGCGATTCCGTACCGCATTTTGGCGTTATTTAAAGGCTCAACGTAATAATGTAGTAGGTCGTTGAATTCGCTTATTATCGTCAGCTGTAACATTACGAAATCAAAAACCTATTCTTATTTTTTTGTTATAACGTTTAAATTCCTTAACAACGTATTCGCCATTGGCACGACGAACTCTGAAAACTTCTAGTTAACAGCTTTTTAAATAATTACAGCATGTTATATTCTTCTTGATGGTAGAGTCGGGCCTGCCTGTAACCGATCACCAGAAAAATTCTGAAGAGAACGGAATTTTCCCGTTGACCGGACGGCATCTACCATAGGCATCTCCTGGGGTGTAGAGGGGAGTGGAAGGTTCTGGGGGACCCCTGGGGTGAGCCGGCGAACCCCTGCGGTTAGACACGATTTTAGGTGCTTGGCCTTTGTGCGAGCCTCGGGAAACGGCTCAAATTACTGTCAGGAAGGCTCAGGCCCAAGCTGTATGGTGTCCATTTTCCGGGCTTGATCGTTCGTGCCAAGCTGTATCGACCTTAAACCTGGGTTAGAATATTTCGTCGTACGATCGCGTCGTGGGTGTATGAATCGACCTTTACTCGGCACGAGTATGGCCAGTTCTAGGGACGTGCCTAGAGCACTTCGATTTCGCACGATACACCGAAATTGGCACCCCGCATCAAGGGATCGACTCGACGATAAACTATTGGCCAAGGAGGGAAATCAATCCGGATTCGGAAAACATGAAAAGGAGCCGCCGCACACGAACGAAGAAACTCGGAGGCGACGATGGGGGACAATGAGGTCTCAATTCCGAAAATCTTGCGTTTTGATGGTCCGCCGTTACACAGTGGGTCCAAACGCCAATCTAACTGATAAAAAGTCGTATTTTCAATCACATACTATTACTGACTTTTTTATTTGTTTCCATTCTTAAATCCCTGTAGATCTTTAAATTATATTCTGTTTTGCTCTGAAGGTTTTTTATATAGGGTAATATTTACGCAAAAGTCTATAGTCGCTGCGGCCTTTAGGAGTCCCCCAGAATGGTCAGGGCTTTTGCTACTGGTAAACGTTCATATTAAATGCGAATACAGTAAAAGCTCCTTCGTTGTCCAAAGGCCGGGGGTTTGAGCGGACAACGACCGTGCCCGGACATTATTTTTGATTTATGACTGGGTCTTTAGTGAAACGGCTAGTTAAATGACAAAGAAAAGCATTCGCAGTAAAAAGCGGTCAACTGTCTGGCTTTAAAAAACTCCTTATTTCCTTGCCATATTCCTTTCCTATTGTTCTCCGTTCTGCGCGGGTCTAGACAGTCCTGGGACACATCTGGCGACCAGATCCACGCAGGCCTAATCCTCTCGTTGACAGGCAGTGGAGTGGGTAGGCACTGGACAACGATCGTGCCCACGATTTAGGACAACGAAGGAGCGATTACTGTATTTTGCCTTTCATGGGTTTTGTAGAAGAAAGTACGTACTTTCATTCTGTAATTACAGAATTTGCAAAAGTTAATGAATTTTCAAAATGCCCGTGTTCAAAGGTAGTCAATTTTTTACTTCATGCATTTCAGTTTTTCGAATGAAAGTAACCAAATTTTCACGTATTTGTCGAATTTCCTGTTTGATTTCGTAATGTAAACTCTGTTCTTTAATTCTTGTAAAAATCAGCTGCCACTATCTGCCAATAATTGTTCAATGTAACTTTAAAGTTTATGAACAGTTTGCGATCACTCATAAAGAGGGTTTAAGAGTTTTGTGGTTCATAGTACTGACTGAGAGGAGTAAAAAATGCTTAATCAATGTAGGTCATAAAATTAATACTTCTAGTGTAAAACGGAATTTTATGTTTTCTTGTGACAGCACATAAACGAATAGGACAGCTATATGAGATTTAAAAGACTGATACCTTATATTACTTACTTAATTGTAGGTGATATGAAAAATGTTTTGTGAAAGATTTTTTTTAATATTCTGAAAATTAACAGGATTAGAGTAAAAATTGCTGGAGTAAAAATGACAAGCAATGATGACTGTGTGCCCACACGGCGATAGACGAACAACAACAGTAGTGATGATTCTGACGTGGGAACTGTTACGTCCTAAGATGGACGTTTGAAAAATAGATAATTAAATTGAAAGATTTTAAATTGAGAATAAAACGCAGTTTTGAACCTACCTGCATTCACCGGCTTCGGTTCGGGTAATTGAGGATTTGTTAAATACTAAGTGACTTTGATTTTGGAACTGGATCGAAGAAATCGAAGTTGGGTAAACTCTTTTTAAAAATGATTTGAAAGCTTGATTTTGTATAAAAATTAACAACAATAATATATTCTACTGAACAAATTTAGGATACATTGAGTTATTGAAAGCTTATAATAAATTGGTTAGTAATTACCGTTGCGTAGTTGTTATCGCTCGCAGGTGAAGATGTCGGTTCCGGTTTTGAGTGGATGATGATGATGATGATTATCCGGCGGGTTATCTTCGCCAACTTCACTTTGCACGAACTCCGGCGGGTTAATTCTTCGCCAATTTCACTTTTTCACGAACTGGTTGGACTTGATTGGCACAGTAACTTTTGACCATTAGATCTTGTATTGATGAACGAATGCAAAACGAGTGCGCTCCTGATTATGAGCTGTCCCTTTTATAGGTTGGTCAATCCTTTGTTCTTAATTTTCATCAGATGATCATTTCGTCACCATTTCCTGTTAATTGCTTTCTTCTCTGTCACTCTCGTCTATTACATTTTTCGTCTTCCTCTTGGCCGGATCATATTACATTTGTTTATCTCGTAGCTCGATTTCTTCTTAACTGTTTTCCTCTCAGTCACTCTCTTCTTAATTATGTGCATTGTATTTTTTATCTTTCTCTTGACCAGATCGTATTACATTTGTTTATCTCCTAGCAACAAATTGCTTATCGATTCTTCTAAATTACTACGCAGTCTTTAGTGATGGACAGTCTTCAACGGATATTAGCTCACGATTTATATTTGGAAATGACAATCATTTAATGAAATAAATTTCGCTACGTATTTATTTCGTTTAATAAAGATTCAAACGAAAAATGAGTTTTACTAATTCTATCGCACGCAGTGTGGTATAATATACGATAGTTTGACATTAATTTGATATTTTATTTCTCGTACAATATTATTGAAGCAAGTATATAAAAGATATTAAGAAAATGTATGTTATACTTGATTTTATCATGAATTATTATTATTGGCTAAACCACTGGACGTGACAGAACATAGAGAATATATAGAAAATAAAACTTTGTTATAGTGTAGGTGTGTTTTCAGTGCATAGATGTGTGTACAAAACTGAAACGATGTTTGTATAAGTAGAAGTGTAAGTAAGTCTATCGAATCAACTGTGTATGTTTGTAAATATATGAGGTTTTTATTTTAGTGTCGGTTTCAGTTCATTCTGTGACTAAAAACGTAACTTTAATTTCCGCGGAAATGCTTCTTCTCTCTAAAATTACATTAATAAGTAAATGACTATAAAAAGTTTAAAAACATATTTTTGTGGTCCAAATTACCATAAATTTAAAGATTGAAGTCTCCCGGTTACAAAGATTCCATATACGTTGCAATAGGAAGCTGCGTCTGATCACTATGATTTTTTATCAGCCAGATTGGCGTCTGGGACCACTGTGCGTCGCGTAGGATTCGTTGATGCGAAAATTCTAATTAGCAATAGGCCGAAGCGTTGCGCGAGGAAGGGACACTACGAAAAGTGGGGAACGCCTTGCTTCCGCGTTACCGGGCCACCGCGTGCAGGATCACTGCTTCGTTGAATCTTGTAAAGTCTAGTCACTGTTAACGATTGCTAACCAACTTGTAATTTTGCGACTGCTGCCACAGAAAGGGGCTGATAAATTCATTGCCGGACATCGCAACGCATCGCTGCCGTGGTAAGCGCAGTTTTCTCTTTTTAATACAGTATAAATCAAGTATTGTGGATATCGTAAGTTACTTGGCAAGAATTTAATTAGGTATGGGTTTCTTTAAGTTTGCTATAATTTCTCACAAAGGTTTCTTTAAGTTTGCTATAATTTCTCATAAAGGTTTCTTTCAGTTTGCAATAATTCATGTGCCTCTTTTCTTTTCATTCACACAATTAAATGTAAAAATTTGCCTGTCAACCTTTCTGCACGTATTCTTTTCAATATTTTTATACATATGTCGTAGCGCGAACATTTTGACGCGACCCGTGCGCTTCGGCATTTCCACGTTTCATTATCGAGTGTCGAGCTGTCGAGCGATCTGACCGATTGACTCTGCAGAGACGCTGATCTCGATCGTTCGAGCGCTAAACAAAATCTGACTGCCGGTCTCGGATCATCGAGGGCCTTGCCTCGCATTTTCCCCACTACGCAGAGTCACTCCGTCCACGTGCACGCATACCCAAAGGGGCCGATTTTGATTGTCGCAGCCGCCAAACGTTTCGGCTGCGCGTAAGAGAAACCGAACCCGACTCTCGCGGCCGATCGAACGTCTCGGCCGCGCTACAATGTAAATACACGCGCGAGCACTCGACAGCCGAATCCGGCAACTTCCAATGGTAAACGTTTATCTTAAAAACGCGCTTAAATCACCGACACATATTTATCCTTCTTAATGTTATGCTTCAATATTCTTTCAATATAAGCACTTGCTAATTAACTGTGAATGTTTCTATATTTTATTGTTTTCTACTCTTCTTCTACTATTTTTACTATTCTCTATATAGGGTAGAAGATTCTCTAGATCAGAGAAGATTTTAGCCATGTCTATCATGAAGCAGTCGGGAAAATGTTACCGACTTTTGAGTGACTTGTTCACGTTACCCAGCCGGAGTACGTTGAACGAATTAAGCAGGAAAGTGCACTAGATACATGCATAAATCCTGTGATTACGGCCCATTTAAGAAAAGCGACATCAGAAATGAAAGATGCTCGTAATAAATGTTGTCTATTAATGTGGGACGAAGTGTCACTAAAAGCACATATTACCTATGATGGGAGATACGATAAAATCATGGGATTTGAAGATTGGCAACACCGGAGGATAAACAAGTTTGCTGACCATGCACTTGTTTTTATGTTGTGAGGACACTGCTTGGAAAGTTCCAATAGCATATTTCTTCTGCGAACATCAGACAATATCGCTGTAGAGAATCGCGTCGGGCGACTTTTTACGACAGAGACATCGCTATTGTGCAGTGAGCCCGGTACGTGACCTTTGTAGTTTGGCTACGTCGTTGGGCCTGTCAGCGCCATAAAGTTAATGAATTGCCGCCCGTACCCGGGTACCCTCGATGCAGCCCCTACCGTAAAACAGTTAAAATAATCCTCTCTCAGGGTCAGCGCGGCTGGCTGTTCGAACCTGCGGCGCACATGTTTTTGTAAATAGGGAAAACCAAGGGTCGGTCGCCAAACATGTGCAACCTTGGCGGAACTTGGGGCCCGCCTCAGGTAATTAGTTTGTAACCAACCACCCTCCACGTCAAGGAAGTAGGGATGACACCCCCAAGGAGTTGGGGGAGACCAAGGAGTAGAGATTACCAAGGAAGTGGGGATGACTGGACCTTCGCTTTTTGAAACTCTTGTATCTAGAATCAGATCCTCCTTAGAAGTGACTCCAGTCACACCTAGAACTAGCACCTCGCTCTCTATACTTGTAAATAGTTGGAAATATACTGTGTTTATTATTCCATTCGTGTTTGATTCTTTCCAAGTGGAAAGGTGATCCTTAGTATTAAAATACACTGTCGGCACATTCAGTGCAAGCACCACAAGGTCCGAAAGATCAATTGATCAATCGCGGAGATGCATTCGAGCTGTGACCCGTGCTGTCAGTGAAACAGGCTTGCAAATTGTTGCAACTTTATTAACATATTTCCTCCACATTTAATAAAAGGCATCAGGAACAATTTATTGATTAAAGACGTGGAGGCAAATGTTGGCAAAGATGCCTCAAATAGAGTAATTGCATCTTGACATCCTATAATATTGGCATATGAGATTGACACAAACACGAATGTGTTAAATCGCCAACTACAAAGGATTACAGAAAAGCACGTAGTCCCAAGTAAAATTAAAAAATGCGTGTAAAATGTACTACACACGTGATTAGCAAACATATGTCTAGCTACATAGAATTTTTAACAAATATCTAAGGTATATTATTAAGGCACATATTTGAATGTTTTATATCAATCTTGTACTTCGTTAAATTAACAAACAGTTGTATTTTCTAGGTTCATATCATATTGGGACACGCGTTGGGCCAAAAGTGATGTCAAAAGAAGAAGGAAAAGGAACGGCGAGAATACTTAATTTCTTCAACGACTTAATGGACTTTGTAAACGAACTTTTGTATTCGGCCAGAAATACCCTTACGAGTGGCCATAAGAAGTAATAGCCCCCATCATAAATTTTAGGAAGAGGCACTAAACGAACTACGTAACATGCAATACGTAGATTCGAATACGCATAAAGGTCGTGGCACACTAGACCGCGCCGCACCGTACCCGCACGCCGCGCCGTCGTCAACTTGACGCCGCCGCTGGTGGCTTTGCCGCACACTAGACGCACCAGCACCGCAACAGCACTTTCAGTGGCGCTCACCACTAGCACGGCCGTTCGCTGCGCCGTAACCTGTCGAACGATCTAACCCAGACCGTCCTAGTGGTGATCGTCACTGGCGGTAACTCATGTCGGGCGAAAATATTTTGCTTTCTGGCTCGTAAAAAACGTCGACATTGCAAACTTCATAGGGCGGTTTCTCAAGATAAAAGTCTGCTCTATCGCGTGATATAGTTCGATTTTACCCTGGACCCTTATTTTTTAAGATAAACTGTAAAATATCCTCAAAAATTGGTGCAAAAGTGGTGTCTCTCCATCTTTAACGATTGTTCGTACATGTTTAAACATTCATAATGTATTGATATTGAATATCACTGTATTCGGGAAAGTCTATAGAATCTTTTGCTGTAAAGAGCAATTCAATATCTTTTATAATTACATCACAATATTTGATTAAATTTGAAAAATAAGTTTTTTTCAATATCAGGTTTCTCAATAACTGTGCTTGTAGGAGAAAACTTAAGGGCAGATTCGGAATCAGCGCGAAAAACTCTACAAGAATCGGGTGTACTTCCGAAAGCGACAACCCTCCGATTTTGCTGAAATTTTTGCCAAAGCTTTGATTTTGTTGGACAGAGTAATTACTGTCATATTATGTGGTCTGGAAATCACGTTTCGGAACGCTCGATACTCCCCACAGATATTTTGATTTATTGGGTTGTCGGAAAAGTCATGACGCATTTTTGCAATAGATGGCGTTACACGTGTTTTTAGGTTAGAAACGTCATCGCAATCGGCACAAGTGTTATGTAATTGGTAGATGACAGTTGAAACTTCATTTCAAAGAAACGAGTATCTGATTTGGTCACATCCTTCAATTGTTATATTAAGTGGAAAATGGAAGACCAAACTGTGCACTTTCGGCATATTTTGCTTGTTCGGTCTCAAGCAGAGCGAACGTGAGATATATGTATTTATTTATGCACGGCCCGCTGCAATATCCCGAGACATTCGACGCGACGCGACGGTCCCAGAATTTGGGTGTCACCGGACACCACTTCGAGACCGCCTCGTGAGCGAAACCCATTGACAGGGCAATCTTACTTTATAAACAAATACTAAAGTTTCCGTATCGTTTCCCCATATCTCTCGCACCCAATTAATTCCATAGCCTAAACATAGTTCTACCAAAGCGCCCCTACTCCTACGACCAAAATGCACCACCCACTCACCAATTAGAAATCATTTTGTCATCCCCACACATTTCAGTATAGCCAATACGGAAAGATTCCGAGCCGACCTTATACACGACGCGACACCGAAAAGCAGATCACGAAAATCATTCGAACTCGAACCATCCTTATCCTTTACCTCGAACATCATCGTTATTGTATCTTGTTAAGTTGTCAAATATATATGAAATTGTGTTAACTTCCGAGAGTCAATCTTATTTCAAACAGTCGGTGTTACTCCATTAACACCGTCCAGGCCCCGAGTATCGTCGCGAGCAAGCGGAACGGGATTTACGACCCCGCGAAATTCGGTATACGGACTTGCGGTATTTCGGACGCTTTATTGCTTTTTTATTTTCACGCAGGAAAGAACGCAAGACAGGCTTGTGAAAAATTGTGTAAAGTTTACGGGGACAATGCCCTACAAAAGCATCAGTGTCAGAGATGGTTAGCTACACGTGCTGGTGATTTTGACCTCAACGATACTCCTCGCAGCGGAAGGCCCGTTGAAGCTGATGACGATAAAATAAAGGCACTGATCGAAGCAAACCCACATTCGACCACTCGTGACATCGCGGAGACACTGAACCTTCATCATTCAACCGTCCACGATCATATCAGGAACCACGATTCATCAGCAAGTTTGATATATGGGTTCCGCATGAACTTAAAGAAGTCCATCTCACCAACTGCATCAACATCGCCGATACTCATCTCAGTCGCAACAAAATCGACCCGTTTTTGAAGCGCCTCGTAACTGGCGATGAAAAATGGATTGTTTATAACAATATTCAACGTAAACGATCGTGGTGCCGAGGAAAAGAGCGAGCCCAAAGAACATCCAAAGCCGATCTTCACCAAAAAAAAGTTATGCTCCCAATATGGTGGGACTACGAGGGTGTGGTGTTTTTTGAGCTTCTGCCGCGGAATCAAACGATCGAGTCTGTTGTGTACTGTCGTCAACTGGATGATTTGAATACATCTGTCACGGAGAAACGACCAGAACTCGTCAATCGCAAAGGCATAATGTTCCATCATGACAATGCGAGACCACACACAAATTTGGTGACTCGTCAGAAGTTGCTGCAGCTTGGATGGGAAATTTTGGCCCATCCTCCTTACTCACCGGACCTTGCTCCATCAGATTACCATTTGTTTCGTTCTTTGCAAAATGACTTGAATGGTACATCTTTCGATTCTGATGAGGCCATCATAGAGCATCTCACCCAGTTCTTCGCTCGAAAACAGCAGTCCTTCTACGAGCGCGGAATCATGCAACTTCCAGAAAGATGGCAAAAGGTCATCGATCAAAGTGGCCAATATATTATTGATTGAATTTTGTTATGTTATTAAAAAATGAGTCTTGAAAATTACCCAAAAATACGTCATGACTTTTCCGACAACCCAATAAACTTGTTGACGTATCCCAGATCACAGCAGCGAGGTGCCAAGACACCTCTGTAGGTTCGACGGTAGGGCACTAGTTTACTATATGCAGGTAGGCGCGGCGCAGGGTCACGGCGCGGCGGTGCGGTCCGTTGTGGGTCTAGTGTGCGCATCCCCATTGAAACTACATAGAAGAAAGTCAAAAGGCGGCGCTGGTCAGGTCTAGTGTGCGCACTTTCTCCCATGGCGATACGTAGCGGGCCGGAGCGGTGCAGGTCAGGCGTAGTGTGCGGATCCCCATTGAAATACATAGAAGAAACCCAAAACGGCGGAGGCGCGGCGTGCAGGTACGGTGCGGCGCTGTCTAGTCTGCCACTATATACTATCTCTGGCTTTCAAAGATTATGGACGCTTCTATCTAATGCAGGATTCAGAAATTTGAAGCCGAGATATGTGTATCAAGATCCGCGGGAACACTTTTTCATCAAAATTAGCAGCGTTGGTGGAAGGAATCATAAGTCCACATACGATCAGTTTATTGCCGCATTTAAAGTGTAACAGACTTGTACCACGCAGGCCTGTTACTATCGAGACGCGAACCGAACCGAGCTGAGAGAAACCAAACGTGACCGGATCTAATCGAAACGAACCGCCGTATCCCCGCTACCGCGCCGCGAATTACCGCACCGTCACGGCCAGAGAGCTCGGGACGTCTATTATGCTCGAGACACCGAATAGTACGGATCGTTCCTGTCATCAAGCACCAGAGTAAGTAAATCCAGAGTAAGTATATCCAAGGTTCATACCGGTCCTAGGTTTCTACCCACGCCGTCGACGACGAGCTAATTTCGCCTAGCGAACACCTCGAAGCCGGCCCGTGAGAATGGTTAACCTATTCCTACAGCCACGGTGTGTCACTAGCTGTCTCCTGTCTCCAGAACACGGCATATCACCACTCTCCTGAACGCCAACTCACACATAACGCTGAGCACCACGTCCACGATCGCGGCCGCGATACATTCGAAGCATACATCGAGTTCCACCACGATAATGGCAAGACCGCGTACGTCGTAATAACACCTCTCGCGTCCGGGGAACTTGCGACTGCGATACCGAAAGCTCATTGGCAGCGAGCGCGCGTTAACATGAATTACACGTGTTTTTATTTCAAACCCGACGCACCACGTCCTTCCTAATCCCGATCGTTCTCCTCCACGTCTTCGAATCCTGGCTCGGCGAGCTAACCCGCAACGACGGGAATCCGCCGCGATACTAACGAACACTGGAAACCGGACACGTTACAAAAGTATTGTTGATAAATAATCTTACATCAAGAAGAACAATAGGCAAAAACTGTAAGAATGTATGCGATGATACGATGCTATTTACATTGGAGCAATTCCTTAAGGATGTAGATAACTAGCAGATTTATCCTCCTGTAGAGGATAGTTTTGACGACGTGTCTGTGCCGGAAGAAGAAATAATCATCCCAAAAGAAGGAAGAGCCTCGATGAAAAATCATATGGCAGATTATATTAGTCGGGAAGCCTTATCTTTGGATGAGGTGAAAAACTGTTTTCATTGCAAGACCAGTTTCTTCAGACCTCGTATTGCTGCAGATAAGGAATCCAGCTTTGATAAAATTATTTTAAAAGTTGAGCTTGTTTTGCATTCATACGTGCTCACAATTTGTTTCAAGAGGAGAATCAGCGTACAACTGCAAGAAAAGATTAAAGAAGGATTAGGAATTTCTTGGGCTTTATGCACAATCCACATCAAAACCTTGAATGAAAGATATCAGAATGAAAGAAACCAGAAATCGAAAGATATTACATGAAACACTTCTACAATCATGTAAACGCAATTTTATCTGGAAAAGGAACAATATTGCCTCCGAAAAATAATATATTCAGAGGAGCATTATTGCTCGACCTTATTGAAAGACCTAAATCCAAACTTCATCACAAATAAGGCTTAAAGAAGACTGCAAAAATGTTATAGTATGTATAAAGTATGATGTATTTGGATGTATTATGTATGAAGATGTTCCATTATGAATGTTTGAATGTACATTATGGTTTTGTATTATGAATAAGTATTATATAAGTATTATATTGTAGTTTTACTGTATGGTTCTTATGTATATTTATTATTATTATTATATAATTCACTATGTATATAGTATATATGTAGTTTTATGAATAAATATGTTTTATTACAAATTCATTTTTCTAAGAAAACAAATTTATAAGCATTCATATTCAACAGATAGCGATGTATTTACACGTACATGCGAGGCTGACTATGTGTAAGTCAGGTGTGTGTGTTATCACCACACATGTATTGTTGAGCGCTGACAAGAAGATCCCCGGGGGGGCACAGAGGCAAGAACGGTCCCCAGCTAGCTCCGCCCATCCCCACCTCTGACGCTCCCGTCGTCGCCGCGTGACCACGCCTTTTCGGCTGCTACGTCACACGACGCGTAGTAGTAGGATTCCCGTATTTACGGGGGGCTACGGCGTTTCACGAATTACAGCCAATATTCAATGCCGTGAATACGAGGGAGAGAGAGAGAGAGAGAGTGAGAGAGAGAGAGAGAGAGAGAGAGAGAGGGGCGAGAGAGCGGGAGGGAGAGGGGCGAGAGAGCGGGAGAGAGAGAGTGGGATAGAGAGCGCTCTCTCTCGCTCCCGCTCTCTCTCTCCCGCTCTCTCTCTCCCACTCTTTCTCTCCCTCTCTCCCGCTCTCTCTCTCTCTCCCGCTCTATCTCTCCCTCTCTCCCGCTCTCTCTCTCCCGCTCTCTCTCTCTCTCCCGCTCTCTCTCTCTCCCGCTCTCACTTCCGCTCTTCCTCTCCCGCTCTCTCTCTTTTACATCGTGACAATATCAGCAGTGTTCTGAATTTTGTGCCTACGCCGCGCCGCGCCGCCCCGGCCCGTTGAAGTTCCCAGATTCGCTCGATTCTAGGAACTTGTGACTGCTGCGGCCAATAGAACGCTCTAGTCGAAATGGGGTGTGAGCCTAGGCCCGCCCCCTCCAAGCCAACCAATCGGGCGCGCATTCTTGCCTACGTCACCGCATTCCTGCCAGGGATCTTCTTGTCAGCGCTCAACAATACGTTGTAACTACTGTACTATCACCACACCTAACGATCGAGAAGCAACTAAATTCGTTGTCACTTCTTACCATAGGAGTCGACACTCCCTGGTTGCGACTCGCGACTCATTCGAATTACATTGTATTATCTTAGCTTACTTATATTATGTTATCTTAAACTTGTAACGATTACGTCTTGCGCGCGAGGCTCCCTACAGCCCCACTACCACTCGCGATCACGCACGCCGCGCGACGCTAGTACCGCGGCGGCCACGAGATGGCCACCGCCACACCGTCAGTTTCTCGTGAGTGAAACTAAAGCAGGGTAATATAAATAAGCGTAGCGCGGCGAAATTTGAGTCGGAGTTTCCGAGCAATCCGGATGAGACAGATAGTCAACCGAAACGCACCAAAACCGAGACTTCTCTCCGTTCCATTGCCGATTGCCGAACCTTCCGATTCCCGATTCCGAGGCCTATGCGGCACATGACCGCGGGAGAGTCCCTTCCAGCAGGTGGCGAACGACACCGCACTCCCCTAATTACCGATCTTTAATTACCGAACTCCAAATACCGATTCCGAAGCCTACGCGGCAAACGACCGTAGGAGTCCCTTCCAGTGGGTGGCAAACGACATTTAGTTTTTGGCGATCCTCCACTGGGGAGGAATGCTGTACCTCGAACTTCCGTTCATACCAGCAACGCCGGCCGTGTTGTTCAGGCCTAAACCATTCAATCTTTTATATTTTTGGACCTACTGTTTATTAAGGTGGGTTCCGAACCACCTGCATGTCAACAACACGCGAAAAACCGCAAATGGGCCACCCCCGGTTTTTCCACCGAGCGGTCACCCATCTTAGCGGTGATCCGCGCCCCTGTTGTTTAACTTCGGTGATCAGAAGAGAAGCGGTGCTGGCAACGGGGCCGTAGTTGTTGACGGGGGCAAACGACACCGCACACTCCTAATTACCGATCTTTAATTACCAATTCCGCAATTACCGATTCTGAGGGCTACGCGGCATCCGCCTAGAGACACCGCCGATATTTGAATCTGTACCAACCGCGACCAAACCAGGTCACGGAGAATAATAATCGCGCCGGATACCGCCGATCCGCGATTGACCGCCGAATCACCGGTGTCGCCGACACCATAAGGCTCGACACGCCGCCATCAGTACCTCGTACAGTTTATGTACTGTGACGTGGCAATGTTTGCCAACGTCTTCCGAATCATATTATCGGAAGACCGGGTCATTTTCCGGCATGCGAAGAGCGAAAGAGTAGGGGCGAACGCTCTCCCTGGTCCCAAGCGAGACCTATGGGCGAGTTCTTATATTTTGAGCGTCGCGCCAATTTGCGCAACGCGAGTTTGCAGGACCGTAATCAGGTCCCCGGGGGGACCTGACAGACTTCTTCCCGCCAAATGAGAAGGAACGAGGATGGCTCCGACGAAATTCCTGCCGGAGAATAGCAGAGGGATCGACGCGGCTCAGGATGGACAACCTGGAGGCGCCGACAAGAATTCAGCGGTCAAGACAGAAATCTCAGCCGTCTTGCCGTCGCCTCGCCCGGAGAGAAACCTGGCCAGTTACCGGATTGGCTAACAACGATCACCTCAGCGGGAGCGGCCAATCGACGGGCACCGCTGCCGGAGAAGCCACCAATCGCCGGAGACCAGGGACCGTCATGCAGGGCGAGGCCCAGACCGAAAATCAGCGCGCGATAGGTCCAAGCGTTACGCGGGGAGAAGCGAGCGGAAGGGGGGGACGCTCCGCTTCCGCGTTCCCGAGTCATCACGTAGAAGATCACTTCTTCGTTGGCTCAAGTCGAGACTAGCTCCTTTAGATTTTGATTATCGTTCAGAATAATTTTGCGACGTTAACTGCCGGAACCAAACGACAAAAAGCGATCCGTTGTCCACGGCCTGTGCAACAACATCTTGGGTAAGCCTTAGTCGGATTCTCCTTCGTAATAACAAGTGATCTCTCTTTCGTGTTGGCTCGGGAAGCGTATCGGGTTCGCGATCGCGTCGGCGAAAGATCGACGTAGCTACGGGCGGCCGGAAGCAGCGTTAAGGATGGTTTAGTTCGCTCAGGCCTACCGGCACCGGCGCCGTCCCGCGGGGGGACAGCATTTAGTTTGGGCCACGCCGGCACGTCAAGAATTTTAGACCTTTTTCGAAGCTCGCACAAAGGCCAAATGCCGGTGATCGTGTCTAACCCCAGGGGTCCGCCGGCGCACCACAGGGGTTCCCCAGAACCTTTTTTCCTCTTCTACTCCCCTCTACGCCTCAGGAGATGCCTATGCAAGAGCCATGCCGGTCGCCGGAAAAATTCTGTTCCATTTGAAATTTTGCCGGACGCCGGAACCGGCTCTATCTCATAGGAAGAATATAACACGCTGTAACTATTTAAAAAGCTATCAACTAGAAGTTTTCAGAGTTCGTCGTGACAATGGCGAATACGTTGTTAAGGAATTTAAACGTTGTAACAAAATATAACAATAGGTTTTTGATTTCATAATGTTACAGCTGACGAGAATAAGCGAATTCAACGACCTACTACATTATTACGTTGAGCCTTTGAATAACGCCAAAATAGTTTTTCCCGACGTTTCGGGCTAAACACCCCACTAACCGGTGGCTTGTTTAACATTGGACCCCGCGAGCTTAATATTCTGAAAAGTGAGTACAATTAATTGACCACATGACGTGTAGAAAGGTTGGTGGAAAATTGCAATTGGTCGGAATTGCAGAGGAAATACTAACAGTTGCATTTCGTAATTTTGTTGGGGTGGTCCTTTATTGAAAATTTGAAGAGCACGTTGTGTGGATCTACTACAGGATGTTCACACTATTCCTAGCCAGCGTTTCTCTTGCAAATATAAATTATTAGAAAAACATGAAAAAGGAAAAAGTAGTACATACTGCTTTTTATACGCAACGCGATTTGCTATAAAAAAAGGGATTCCCATTGAAGATGTTGAAATAATTCCCTCTCCCACCCTCAGGAGGTAGGGTGGGGGGTCAATTATGGTGTTGTTGAATAGCATTTTTAAAAGTATCAAATACGTCCACTTTTATTTTTCTGATCTGATGTGTATTTCTCGATATATCCCCAATTTTCAACGATTTTTTACCCATTTTGATTATTGTCCATTACAACGCCATCTGTGGACCAAAATGCAAAAACTCCTAGGTCAAATTTGTGTATTTTTTCTGGGGAATCCAAATCTGCAATGAAAAATGGGGGTTCCCATTTAATTTTTTTATCTTCCCCCACCCAAACCCCCAGGGGGCGGCGGTGGGGGATCGAGTTTGCTATCATTGGATGTCCCCCTTCGCGACAAACAACTTTCATTACCCACTTGTTTCGATCCGATGCATAGTTCTCGAGATATGTCAATGTCGTCAGATAAAATGACCACCCTGTATTTGGACACTCGTAAAAAGACGATAACTTTTAAAATATTGGACTATAACGATTTGAGCTGTTTTGGGAAGCTAGAGCAATTGGTTTACCACAGGACGCGAAAAGAAATTTTTTCTTTTTTATTTGGGCCTATATTGAAAATGTAAAACATACGTTTTGTAAATCTATGTAAATTAAACATACTCTGAATAATTCCGTCAAAATCGGTCGACGTTCCAATAAGCTACAAACGTTCAAAGATGATGGAAATTGCAATTTGTGATGATTTTTAACCGATTTCGATGAAACTTTTACACACAATTGAAACAGATCTACAAAATGTACTTCTTAAATTATCAACACTGGCCCACATGAATCTGTTGTAAAATGATTTCTCGGATATAGCATTTTCGCCGGAGTATTCGGTACCTGCACGAACTACTTTACAGTAAACACGTATTGCCCGAGAAAGTGCCGACTTCCAGCTCAATAGTAATGACCTGTCATAAAACTCTCCATAGAGAACAGCCCCGCGGGCAGGGCTACCATATTTTATCCCTTCCGGCCCCTTACCTTTCCGTCCCTCGCCTAGATGGGCCTCCGCTATCTCCACTCTTACCACTACCGCTGCCGCGACCGATTACTAGGACGAGAGACAGCATCTTGGCGAGGGACGGAAAGGTAATGGGCCGTAAGGGATAAAATATGGTTACCCTGGCCCCGGGAACGGCACATAAACAAAGCGAGCCTATCGCTAGGTCTGCCTACCCTACCATAGCCGCGCCTGTAGCCCCAATGTTTTGACTTTGACGTTGCACGCTACGTAGATGTGTGGCCGTTGTAGCCAATACTTCGACGACAGCCGAAAATGCGTGTGAAACGAGCTCTGCCTCCTCCTCCACTCTGATCCAATCGGCCGCGCATTCGTTCCGTCACCTTGGTCCTCCCTGGGAACCTTCTTCTCAGGCTCGCATCAATATACAATGTCAACAGTTCGGATCCATACGAGATGGCGCCTTGTCACCCCCTATAATCGCGTAGTAGTGGGCGGTAACGGTTTATAATATCTTAACCCACTGCTCTGTTCCGCTATTGCTCCTAACGGGCAATGTATTCGACTACTTGTTGGACATAAACAAATTGAAAATGTTTTTTCACTACGTGAAAAGTGTAATATTAGGACAAACGCCGTCGACCCATATTTCAGAATGTCTACAGAATATTCAGCAATTTTATGGACCCGAAATAACAAACAATTCAAACCTAACAGCTGTTTGTAGTTACTGGAGTGTTTCACATCTCATGTGTGCCGATATGAAATTTATACATGATGCGTACAGTTGCAAAGTATCGTAATGGGCGAAATGACACTATTGGTTTCCCTAAAATGAACATTTTATTATTTACCGGTGTAACTGAAATAACTTTTGATATCATTTATTAGGTTGTGAAAGGGAAGTTCTGTCGCATTTTGAATAAACAAGTAAGTTTGCTTGTTATCTGAATGATGGCAACAAGCTGCTACAAATAATGAAAAAAAAAACGGTATTCCAAAGAGCAAGAATCGTAGAATACGACCATATATTTTTTCACAGTAGATCCGGTGGAAAAACTTGCAGAACAGAGAGAGAGAGATATGTCTTCTAGTAATTATTTAAAATCATGATTTAAGAAGAATTCACCAAGTGGCAGGAACGTTTCCTACTTCCATGATGTTGTAACGGAGAGCTACCGATAGTTTACCTAAGCAGTTGAGAAGCCCATAAAAACCTTTTTTTTGTTCCGCGCACAACAGGCAGTCCTGACCCTCGCCGAGGGAGATGTCCCGTCCGGCACGGTTGGCCGGCAAAAAAAAAGTTCGTTGAGAAACCGTGCCGGCGTTTCCAATTCCGGGCTCCCTATCTTTAAGCATTGGTGTGCCGGTGCCGGTGCTGGTTGCCTGAGCGAACTAAACCATCCTTTAATTCGCGAGCGGCAAGTAGTTGTCGAGCGGCGAACACGCGGGGAAAATATTAGCGGGTGCAAGGCACTATTTTCTTTAGCGAGGATCCGCGCGTCGTCGTTTCTTTCACGCCAGCCTCGTCTCGTCCCACGGTGGGACGCCGCCTCGTGCTCGCGTCGTACTTGCGATAATTGTTAGTTCGACGAGAAGTCATTGTTACGCGTTTTCCATCGGAATTCGTGCGTAGAACGCGGGTTCCGCGGACGCCAACGCCGTCACCGCGTTGCTGCCGAATTCGACGCGACGTTCGAATCAAAATTCGAAAGAAGAAGAGCGCGTGCGACTAACATCCGTCGTCGACCATCTGTCATGCGCCGGCTAATCTCGAAAAGCTGCCGGTTGCTGCCGGCAGCCACATTGTATTATCAGTCGAGCAATAAAGTCTTGTTAGCCGAAATTCTAAGAGAGATTATTGAGTGAGAAACCTTCCCGCCGCGGGGAACGCCTCGTGTCCGCTCTGCGTAGTACCCTGTGCCTGTTCGCGAATTATTTCGTCCGGTTATCGGTTGCCGTCGGCTCGTACGAACGTTTCTCCGAGTGCTCGTCGCTACGGCGACTTACCGTGGCACCTTCCGTGCCTGGCGCCCGAACACCTTGGCGAAGACTTGGAGAAGCGACGAGTCGACGGACAACTTTTGTCCCGGGTGGACCGCGTTTCGTGCGGCCGAGCGCGGCCCGGCCGTTTGGCCCGTAAATACCTTGTGTCTCTCGGTTTTCGCCGTCCCGGTGACGAGGGAAACCTAGACGACGTGACAGTACATAATTAATGACATATTGGAAATATATATATATTATTCAAGTAAGCCTCGTAGTAATATTCAAGACGAATCCTGGACAACCGACTGAGCCGGCGAACTTCTCCCGAAGTAATTATCACTAACTTAAATATATGTATACATATTTCTCAATACATAACATGGTGGCAGCGGTAAAATTCCCGTTAATAGTTTAATAGTGAACCATAGGGTTCAAATGCGGAAGTTGTCTTTGAAAAGCGACATTTTGAAACCTTAACCTTAAAGTGTCACGTGCTCCTAACGAGTGCAAATATCGATTGCAGCGGTGAAGTTCACGCTAATAATTAATACTGATACGCTAAGGTTCAAATTCGAGAGGTGTCTCGGAAAATGGGCATTTTGAAAACTTAACCTCAAAGTGCCACGTGCACCTAACGGGTACAGATGTCGATTTCCATGGAGTCGTTTAGCAGTGTAAGGTTATGCGTCATCAAAGTGGCCCGTGAAACCATTTGAGTTGGCCAGGCCGGATCAATGGTATACGGTCAAACTGATACCAGAAGTGCTCAAGAAAACCTGTGTGTCTTGATGTGGGACGAATTGTTATTGCAGTCTCATATAGCCTACGACATTTATAAAGACAAGATAATAGGCTTCGAAGACTGGGGTACAAGAACCTCAAGATTTGCCGATCACGCCCTTGTCTTCATGTTAAGAGGACTATACAGTGGGTGGAAAATGCCTATTTCCTACAATTATTGCAACGGCCAAACAAAAACACCACAACTAATACCGCGCATCAAGAATATAGTGAACGCACTGGAGAAAACTAGGTTAGAAGTTGTTGCTACTATATGTGACCAAGGATCATCAACTGTTGTTGCCATCAATACATTACAGGCAGACACACCAGCGATGAGCCAAGAACAGGTGTGGAATAGGGCCTGAGTCACAGGAGCCAGGAGAATTACGGAAAGTGGGATCCTGGACCAGGGTTGCCATCTGGGTACCGTATGCGTCAGCGTTAGTGGGAACAGTGGGGGAAGCAAAGGCGGGTTCCGCAGCACAGCTAGGCGAGGGGCGGAATGGTGAGGGTCCTGGCGGGACTCGCAGATGGCAACCCTGCCCTGGACACCTCGGCTCGGTTTTGTAGAAGGGCGCTCTATTGATCGTCCCGGGAGTGAAGTGATTTTTAGTAGGTATGCCTAACCAACCATCCGTCACGTGAGCCCCACACAACCCCCTTCTGGGGTGCGCGTAATGCATTTTTTTGACCACTCTCGTAATAAAATAAAAAAAAGGCAGACACACTAGCGAAAAAATGGAAACAGGGAGAAGAGCACCGTATGTATGCATTATTAATTTTTTTGTATAAGTTAAACAATATAATATTGTGAATCAATGCAAGCATTTTGTACTTATAGGTGACATAATTGAAATAGATTGTATTCAATTAATACCATTTTATGATCCGCCCCGGCAGTGGGCCAGATCGTATAAGTAGGAGGAAAAACTCTGAAATTGAAGGTGCAGGTGTTATAACTCCACGCGACATTATACTTCATCTGCAAACATTAGGACTAATACAATCCATTACAACAAAAAATCGGAAAATTCTTGCAACTTATTTACAAAATAAAATACAAAATCAAAATTTTTCGAAAGCTGGGCTTGAAAAATATGTATAATATTTTACAATAGTAGTTCAAAAACGCTACTGGAATAAATACCACAGGATATTCAAATTACTAGTAACTAAGTAAACTAAATGGCTAGACGAAGAAGTTGTAATAGAAACAATCAAATCCGTCACAGTTCCTTCAGGAAGACAAAAATAAATTTTGAAGACCTATGTGCTAAATCACAACGTGCTACAGTTGCATCGTTAATAGATAATTTAACCGTAAGTCAACTTGCTATAGCAACTCAAACAGCTTTACATCGCCAAGGGCAAAGAGCAGCGGCTGCAATTGTTGATCGCGCAGTGAAGTCTCCAACAGAAGCAACGACAATGAAAAAGAAATTACTGTTTTCTAGAAATCCAAAGGAAGGATTTTCACCTAGTGAACCCATTGCATTAATTTTTGATTTAAAATTATCAAAACAATATTATGCAACTAATGCACATTTGAGGCCCCTACGTAGTCAGAATCGCTAGATAAAAGATCAATCTAGCGCGCGATCTTGCGAAAGTGGTCTACTTTTGCGTTTTCGAGGCGTAATTTACATTATTCGGCAGCTTGTAGCGGAGCGGCGAGAAGCATTGGCGGCGCGACAGTGCTGCCACTGTTAAGAGACATATATTTTCTTAAATATCGAAAAAAGTAGGATCTTTATAGAAAATGATTTATGTTAACGATTATTATGTTAAACCATACGTATTTAAAACAACCGTTTGTCATGTGCAGAAGTACACACCTCAAAAGGGACCGTTCAGTGAAACTACAGCTCCGGCATTTTTCCGCTGCGAGCGCTGATGTCTGTTTCTCATCATTCAGTCGTCAGTCACCCGGTGACTGTCACTGAATCGGTAAAACAGAGAATGAGAAGTGTTGTCGGTTATACGGCTGACGATGATGCTACGTTGGTGTGCTCAAGTGAGAGTGTGTGGCACAGACTCACCGCTCGGGCAGCGTGTACGTGTGCCTAGGCGGATTGTGCAAGGGTTCGGTATCTGACAAACCGTTTCTCTATAATGCACATTTGGGACCTCTACGTAGTCACAATCGCTAGATAAAAGATCAATCTAGCGCGCAAGCTTGCCAAAGTGGCCCACTTTTGCGTTTTCGATGCGTAATTTACATTATTCGGCAGCATGATGTCTGCCCGGAGGCTCTGTCTGTCTGGCCTCCCGGATAGACAACGTGCTGCCGAATAATGAAAATTACGCCTCGAAAACGCAAAAGTGGGCCACTTTGGCAAGCTTGCGCGCTAGATTGATCTTTTATCTAGTGATTGTGACTACGTAGAGGGGTCCCAAATGTGCATTATAGAGAAATGGTTTGTCATATACCGGGCCCTTGCAATCCGCCGCAACATTTATTGATGCAGTGACTGCTGTCACCGCCGAGATGGTATCTCCTTGACGCTGCTGTGCTTCTCGACGATTCAACTGTAGAAAATGTACCCAGCTCCGCTACTGGACGGAGCTCAAACTAATTTCGAGGTCAAAGCCAGATCTACACCCTTAACACTTCACGCGTGGGTTAAGTGTTTTGAATGCCTTATTCACGTATCATATCGTTTGGGCATTTCGCCTCCTCATCCTTCTCTATCCAATCTTCTTAATCACACGTATTCCTATACATATTTTTTCAGTGTTGTTCATGTCCAGCTTTATCAGAGCTCATTAAGAATATTTTAACTAACAAGAAAACTAAAACATTGTAACCGTGTCGGCCACATATCGACACTTCGCGAATCGAGAGTAGAAATGGTTCCCATCATGGCGATCCGTGACGTCACACACGATCATCGTCTTAGTGTAGGATAGCAGGATTGCCCCACTAATTATGGTTGCGTGCGCATTGATCCCCACCGATAACAATCGCAGGAGATCGATGAGATTCGTCGAGATCACTCTACGTCTGGAAGCGATCTAGCAAGCACGCGTTCACGAGGTGTTCGTTCGACGATAACCAGTGCGTATTCGGAAGGCCAAACCGTCCTGTTGTATTAGCCAAACCGTCTATTCAACTTCGATACGTACGCGCCTCAAACCGAGGAGTCGCGATTGCAAACCGTTTCGCGGCACAGTTCCAACGAATCACCGTACGCGTTATTCCATCGTAACAGCGTAGTAGTCTTTGCAGTGTAATGTTTATGTAAAATAACGTAACTCCGAAGAAATGTAACCTTCTGGATGCAGGCCGCGAATTTAAAGAATTTAAAGTGAATTTTGAACTGGACAGCGAGTCCCATCTATTAAAATTAACATATTCGTCGTACGGACAATCGGTCGGTTCTAATATTGAATGAAGTGTATAGTTTAATTCGGGAACGTGTTTTTCATATTTCGTTCGGATAATTGGAGATCCACGCGTATTAGTGAGTGCCCCGCTGGCAATTCATATTGTGTCGTTCGTCCTTGAGAGACGAAACATTCGTATTACGACAGGACATTTGGACTTTACACAACCAAAGAGATTCTATTGACATTGGAATTGCTCCGAGTCCACGTACGTGCTGAAGAGCAACTCTTGAATGTGACGGAATATCCGACGTTTGGTGCTTGTTTTTATTAATGCGCATCATCTGAGAAATCAGCCGATCGCAAGAGTAGTAAAACAGGTCCAATTGTCCTCCGCGTAGCGACGGTCGATGTTCCATCTATTTACTGATTCGAGCATATAAGAGGTTTTTACACGATTAAGGTTTCTCTATCCACACTAGAATTTACTCCAAGTCCACATTTCGTGCTGAGTAGTGATTCCTGGGTGTGGCGGAAAGCCGAAGTCTGGTGCTTGCTTCCCATCCATGCGCATCATATGAGAATTCAGCCTATCGCATGGGTAGTGAAACTGGTCCTACTTACTTTTGAATAACTTCGGTCGACATATTTGCTCGTCATTGATTTAGATTTATATCCTACGAATAGGTGACAACCACGTTCATCCGAAGTCATTCGGCCGAACCGGTTGAGCATTACGGTTATCGTGAATATATATTTCAATCAAATGATTGGATCATACACGACTCAAGCGGTTCTACCGACACTGGAAACTACTCTAAGTCCACGCATCGTGCTGAAGAGTATTTCTTGAGTGTGGTGGAGCAGCCGAGGTCTAGTGCTTGTCCAGACTCAGGTGCATCATCCGAATGGTCGGCCAATCACATGAGTGGTAAGACTGTCCACTTCACTCTTCGCGCTTCGTTAGTAAATTCTATCACGTCAATATTAGAGTCTATCGCCACAGTGCTAGCGAACACCGGAATAGTTGTATCTTGCGACCAGGCGTAGTTTCGTTGTATCGGTCCGTCGGCGGACACGAATCTAATTTCAATTCGTAAATCATACGTGCATCCGAACCGATGCTTCGGCGAGACTAATTGTTCAAGTTGTTTTGATACAAGAATATACCATCCTGTTACCAGATATCGCTCTCAAACATTTAATTCTCTGTCCATTCTTTCCGCTATCCATTGCATGGAGGCTCGGACCTCATCTTAAGCGAATCTAGTCTTTCAGATGTCAACGGGTACTAATCGGCCCTTCTGGCAGTCATTGAAATTATAGAGAAATCGTACAAATAAAATAAAATAAATTATTTTATTCTACATCAGCTTATCATTACGTACGGGAGAAGTTCATAAAATGTTTGCCTCATCCTCAAACGATTAGAAAATGGTTTTCGAAGATAGATCTTGGTCCTGGTATAAGCAAACCAGTCATAGATAATTTAAAAAATCTGATTGACAATTTGGTATTCAAATGGATGAAATGTCTATTAAAAAAGGAATTGAGTGGGACGGCAAACTGTATCATGGACTGGTAGATTTAGGTTTAAATAACGAAGAATCTGATGAAGCGACGTACGCTTTACTTATTATGCTTGTTTGTTTTTAATGGTCACTTCAGAACCCCAATTTCTTATTATTTCATAAGAAGTTTAACAGCAGAAGCTACAGCAAACATTTTAAATCAAGTGTTAATCGCCTTGTACGAAAACGGTGTAACCAATATTTCGTCACTTACATTTGATGGTACTGATACAAATATAGCGATGAATAAGCAGCTTGGCGCTAAAGTTCAAGATATTGAGGAATACTTGTATTTTGAACATCCTGTGAGCAAGAATCACATTATCGTTGTACCTGATGCTTGCCATATGATAAAGTTAACTCGAAACGCACTTTCTGAATTTAATTTGATTGATAAGGATGGCAAAATTATAAAATGGAGTTACTTAGAAAAACTCGTTCAGTACCAAGAGAATGAAAAGTTGCACCCAGTAACAAAGATCCGTCATCGACATATACAGTTTCAAAAAGAGAAGATGAAGGTGAAACTCGCGACTCAAACTTTCAGTAACGGAGTTGCAAACGGTTTACTGTTTATGAAAGTACATTATCCAAAAGAATTTGATGGCGTAGATGATAAATACTAACACTAAATGATATTTTTGATTTTTTAAATGTAAGACGAAACTTTGGAAAGAACAAAACACAAAACTGTATAACTGAAAAAAATTATCAGGAAATGGAAGCAAGAGTTTCATGTTATATAGAATATATAAAAGACTTAAAAATTATTAAAGGAAATATAAGTATGCCTACGTCGCGTTGGCTATTGGGGACTGATTGTAGCTATGAAAAGTGTATTAAAATTGGCTCGTCAACTTTTTGATAAAAAGTTTATGTCTTACCTATTAACATATAAACAATCACAGGACCATATTGGAAACCTTTTTTTCTTGTATGCGAAGGATGGGTGGATTTAATAACAACCCTACATGTATTACATGAATTACAGAAACTTAGTAACGCATGTCAACTCAATTGTTCCTGACAGCGCGAATTGCATATTGCAGGACGGTACTACAATATTGAGATCACAGATTTTAAAAAATAATGATGATGATGAGGAGAAGACTAGTTGTGAGTTACAATTATTAAGTAACGTGCAATTTGATCACGATTACGTCGGATCAACTGGGTGGTCGTGGACTGAATACAGTCATGACATTGTTATTTACATTGCTGACGCAATTGTTCGATCAATAAAAAGCAAGTAAAATGCGAAATGTGCCTGGAGCAAGTAGAAAATGATGATTTATTATCATCTACACTGATCAAATTAAAGAACCGTGTACCTGCAACAAAAGAAAGAGAAGTATGGAATAATAGAAACCAAAGAAGGGGATTAACATCGCCAAGTAATGACGTTGTAACAATATGCAAAACAGCGGAAAAAGTAATAAGACCCACACCAAATTTACGTTCAAAAAATATTTTACAAAAATTAATCATCAAAGTAAAAATGTTGCTTTCAAAAGTAAACATTTTCCCAGGTATGGATATGTTTGTTGAACAGACGGTTGAAAGAAACCATAAATTAGATTTAATTAATCTAATTTTTAAAAAATATTTTAATCTTCGACTTCACCATGAAGCAACATGTGTACAGGATTCGGTACAGCGAATTCGCAGTTATTACAACAGAATTGTTGTTTTCAAAAATCAATAAAAAACAACTAAAAATGATCCTTGTCTTATTGTATTATTTATATGTTGGTTGATAGCACTATTTTACCATTTTTAAAATAAGTATGGTTTCACTTAATTATGTTAATTACGCACGTGGCACGTGTTTTTTCCCCTGTATGCACAGAGCAGCACAGAGTGTGGAGGAACGTTCTCCAATAAATAAACGTGCGCCTTTGAATGTTTATTCTAATCTGTTATTATTTCACAATTCGATGGTACGGAACCAAAAAAACAAATAAATGTCAAAAACCAAATAAATATTAACAAATTAATCAATACTATGTAGAAATCTACATTATCTAGCAAGCAAGTAGGGGAATCTTTCCCGAAACACGTCAATTAGAGAGAGAGCGCTATGGACCCCGTCCACGGTGTATGATAGAGGTGTTACGACTAAGCACCTCTGTAAGGTTGGCGTTTTGTGATAGATAGAGGTAGAGAGGATATGAAAGTGCTCACGCCCGGGTCTAACTTGCCACCACTTTTTGGCACGCTCACGCTTAGCACGGAACAGCTCCTACACCGAGGATAGAGCCCACTTTTACCACGAAACAGAGACCACACCATGCAGCAGCATGTTTTAAAAAGACCGAACCAGGCTAAGCGTCCGCTCTACCGTCGGTCTAGGATCTGATCCAGGCTAAGATTCGGAGGCATCGAAAACCCGGGCGTGAGCACTTTCATATCCTTTCTGATAGAGGTTAGTTCTCTGGTCGCCCCCAGATCTATCACACTTTTCTGAGGGAAGTCCGAATACCTCTATAATACACCGTGACCCCGGCTAATGCTCTCTCTCTCTCTCTCTCTCTCTCTCGCGCGCCACCATTGTGGGCTTCAGCGCTTCGTACAGGCCGCGCAGTGTTGTGAGTTATAGGGTGTGAAAGATGGAGGTTAACAAAGAGAAAATTCGGTACATTTTACAATTTTGCTTTGATAAAGGTGAAAATGCAAGGTAGGCGGCTGAAATTGTGAATGGAGTTTATGGTCCGGATACTGTCACAGCTAATTACGAGCAATTTTGGTTTCGTCGATTCCGTTCCTGTATTTTCGATGTTAAAGATGCACCTCGCACAGGTAGGCCCGTCGTTGAAAATGTCGATAAAATCATGGAAATGATCGAAGTAGACCGGCATGTTAGCAGTCGTAGCATCGCCCAAGAGCTAAAGATCGACCATAAAACAGTTTTAAACCATCTGCATAACGCTGAATTAAAAAAGAAACTCGATGTCTGGGTACCACACGAATTGGCGCAGAAGAACCTGATGGATCGAATTTCCATCTGCGAAGCCTTGGCCAAACGGAACGAAATCGACCCATTTCTTAAACGGATGGTGACTGGGGATGAGAAATGGGTCACATAGGATACAATATTGTGCAAAAACGATCGTGGTCACAGCGCGATGAAGCGTCTCAAACGGTGGCCAAACCAGGACTTACGGCCAGGAAGATTCTACTGTGCTTATGGTAGGACTGGAAAGGAATCATCTACTATGAGCTGCTTCCATATGGCTAAACACTAAATTCGGACCTCTACTGTCAACAATTGGACCGGTTGAACGTAGCGATTGACCAGAAGCGGCCAGAATTGACCAACAGGAGAGGTATTGTGTTCCAGCAGGACAACGCCAGGCCACACACGTCTATAGAGACTCGCCAGAAACTCCGGGAGCTTGGTTGGGAAGTTTTAATGCATCCACCTTATAGCCTGGACCTGGCACTAAGCGATTACCATCTTTTTTTATCCTTGCAAAACTTCCTTAGTGACAAGAAATTGGCATCAAGAGAAGATTGTGAAAAAATCGCTTAGTCGAGTTTTTCGCCAATAGGGACCAGGACTTCTATGAGAGAGGCATTATGAAGTTACCTTTAAAATGGTAACAAATTATAGAACAAAACGGCGTATATTTAACCCAAATCGGACAATCCGAACCATATTAAATAAAGTCTTGAAATAAAGGTCAAAATAATGGATTACTTTTTCCCCAACCTAAAAGCGTGCGGCCACGCGCCGCGCCGCAGGCAGTCTGTTTTTACGCCCGAAACTTGTAACCAATTAATAAACATTTCATTTTTCTGGATACTACAAATGTGGAAAATTATCCTCCTTCGTTCAGCGGTTCAGACTCATTGAATTGGACTCCCGTCTCGAAGGGTTGGGTGTGTCCCACTCTCCGTCCCCGCCCGATCCTTCTTGCGAAGAAATGGCGATAGACACTGTTCCCGAGAACGATCGTCGTTTAACCATCGTGGAAGGTTTTTTGTTTTGGTTAAGGAAAAATTTAACGCTGTCAAACTCGTCGGGAGATGTAAATATTGCGAATCCGATGTTGTTGAAATAAGTGGACACCGAAACGCCTCCTCAAATATCCTTAAACACCTGAAAAGGAAGCACCCTACGTCGGTAGATAGATATAAAGAATATATGAAAAGGAAAAAATTGCTTTTGAAAGAGGCAAGCAGTGATACACGCTTAGGTAACATTAACTTGATCCAAGAAAATTCCGCCCGCCTACTCAGCGAATTCGTAGTCAACGCTATATCTTCCTGCGGAAAAATTTTTGAACAGCTAAAAATAAAAGAGCTAGGTTTGAACATTCCGAATCGGCGTACCATCGTTCGGATCACCGAAAAATTATTTGAAAAAAATAGTGAAACTGTTAAAAACCTATTTAAAGAAGTTAATCATGTGTGCGCTACCACTGATACTAAATGGTCGGGGAAGAAGGCGGAGTTTCATTGGCGTAACCGCCCATTGGATTTAAAAAAACTCCGAGCAGCAGTCAGCAGCCCTTGCATGTCGACGTTCTAAAAATTCACATACGTACGACCGGATTGCATCTCTTCTGAATCTGAAGCGTTCGAATTTTGTCAAAGCGTTCAAAATGTTTGATGTAGACAAAGACGCAATACAAATTACGGATCCACACTATTTTTCGGATGACGGTGAGCGAGAAAATCAGAACTCATTTCTGCTGCTAGATGACTCATCTGAGTTTGAGTTGGAGTCGGAAATTGCCCTCAGCCAGTGCTACCCGATGAGGGGAATCACGGTGATATGATATATCCTCTCTCTCTCATTGTTGCGTCTCTATCGCGCACGCGCAACATGTCTATGGTCTTAGTAGTGGGGGGCGTTGGATGGTGATGGAATAGGATGGTGGAAGGGAAAAAGGAGGAGAGTATTTCCGAGAATTTGGGCACCGTTTTGGTGCCCATCTGGCACCACTGCCCTCAGCCCGGATCAAAACCAATCAGAATCAGCTCATTCTCTCTACCATGGACCGTCGGAAGCCATGCAACGAATTTTACCCGGTAATGTAAGATGCGCCATACACGGTGCCGGATTAAGCCAGCGCGGGGCCTGTAGCAAATGATATCACGAGGCCCTAGGGTTTATATTAGGGCCGCTTGTATGAATGACCTTTTTTCTTTTAGCAAGAATATCGTTAATGTTTCGGCGCCTCTCCGATAAAGCGTCCGTGTGCGGGGCCCCCAAAAGCGCGGAGCCCGTAGCATTTGCTACTTCTGCTACGCGGCTTAATCCGGTACTGGCCACACACCCTTAACTTATGCATGGTATCAGATATAAACAAGGTGATATCGCATAGAGTCACTTTTGACGAGTTGCATAAATCAGTGCTAAGCAAATGCAACACATTGTGGAACTTAGCATCACGCCCTGAGTCATCCAAAATCCTCCAAGATGTACTCGGCCATACTCTTTCTCGACCAGGGGACACGCGCTGGAATTCTTTATACTACTCCTTAAATCAGATCTTCAAAATAAAAGAAAAATGTCAGCAGTTGTATGGTCAGTTTAAAAGCAAGAACCAACTCGAAGAGGAAGATTTCACTTATATTGAAGAATACGAGTGTTCTGCACCCTTCGCTCTTCTCATCGATATATTGCAAGGGGAGCAAAACATCTTTTTTGGAATTCTACTGCAACTTCGAAAAAAACTTAAAGCCCTGTCAGAAAAACATTGGGTGTACTGTCAAACCCTGATTGACAGCTACGTATCAAGCGTAGAAACAAGATTCGGCGAATTTTTTGAGATCTCGACCCCACTGGCGGAGACTGCTGCTGTTGCTGCATTATCAAATCCTATCTTCAAGGAACGATGGCTATAACTTGCTCCTGAGTGTCTCCACGAAAAATTACTTCAATTGTTTAATGATGCAGTAAGGAAGGAAATCGCAGATGAATTATGCTTTTTGGAAAGCGGAGATAGCCCACCTGTGCAATATTTGAATTTTTTTGAATTCGCGGATGACGGAGGCAGAGCCAATGCGGAATGTGAAAAAGAAACGAAAGCTCAGTTATAAATTTGTAATTATTTTTCGGATAAATCGATTTCTTATTCAATGCTTAAAGCCTACCCTGCTATAAAGCAAACATTTTTTCGAACTAATACTGCTATACCATCCTCAGCTCCAGTTGAAAGACTTTTTTCGTTTGCTTCCATGACAAACACTCCGAAAGCAAATCGATTACCCGACTCCAACTTAGAAATGAGGGTCATTTTGAAAACTAATGGAAATCGGTTTTGTGAAATATCAAATAATTAGCTACAAATAAATATTTAATAAATAATAAATATTTCCTAATATATAATGTATTTAATAAATAATGAATATTTCCTAGTGAAAACTACATTGTCAATGTAAGTGGCAAGTGAACCTATTTCTTAAGAGTTGTAATTTAATAAATAATAAATATTTCCTAACATATGTTTTCTGTTTGTTCTTTTTAGACATGTCCATTGAGTAGGTATCTAATTACTTTTTTGAGTGCCATTTTGGCGTTAAGTAATTGCAACTACCAATTACAATTACTTGAAATTGCAGAAATAAAATTACAATTACATATAATTGTAATTGGCAATTACAATTACTTTGGCTCAATCAGTAATTGTAATTGCGGACCACAATTACAATTACAGTAATTGAAGGGAGTAATTGAAATTACTTAACACGACTACAGTAATTGTAATTGAGTCTAACAATTACACCTCAGTGTAATTGTTCTTTTAAACCACTAATTTTTATGTTTTGGACCATTTAACCATTTTTCTGTATGTAATTGAAGATGTAATTAAATACTCTTGTAATTAATTACAGCTCAACTCTGGATACAGGACATAACAATGGGAATTGTTGAGAATTAATACTCGACCTTCATTTTGTGTTCGCGCCATCTGTGGTAGAATGCGTGATCTATCGGACTGACCGTTCTTTGTTTCTTCTGACGGTCCCGTTCGCCTCGCGTTCTTCTTTTCTCGATCACTCTGTGTTCTGCTCTACACGTGTATACACGCTCAAGCATGTAATTTTGTATTCTAAATAAAGTTATTGTCTATCTTGTGAAGTATATCGGCGATCCACGCCTCCATAATCCTAACAGAAATAATCCTACAGAAACTTTTGTACATTACTAGAATACAAGCGATGAGACAACAGAAGACACTGCAGAGAACTTGTCAAGAAAGTGGCTTTAATGACATACAAGATATACGCCAATGGGCTCTCATGGATCCGTCAATACCACATACTCGATTGGAAATGTTGATGAACATATTAAGGAGACATTCTTATCCTATAATTTACCTAAAACTAAAACAGTCAAAACATTTCTAGGTACAACATCCAACAATTATACCATCGAAAGCTTTAATAGCACCAATGATGAGTTTGTATACTTTGAGATAAGTAAAGTTCTTGAGAAATGTGTAAATCCAGAGATCCATAAAAGTAGTAATATACCACTAATGTTCAATGTAGATAGTTTACCATTATTTAAATCCAGCAGAAAACAGTTTTGGCCAATCTTATGTAAAATTTTATGTAAAATTTTTCAGGATCCTGATGTTTACCAACCTTTTCCTGTTGCCACTTATTGTGGAGATAGAAAGCCGACCAATCTTGAAGGATATTTGGAGCAATTTATAAATGAAATCAACGATCTGCAACGTACTGGTATTGCTATAGATAATAGAACATTTACTGTATCTATCAAAGCTTTCATATGTGACAGACCTGCACGTTCGGCTCTTAAATGTATTATAGGTCACGCAGGGACTGGGCCTGCGAGAGATGTACGATAAATGGCAAAAGATACAAAAACCGGATAAATCCATTGACAAATAGTGAAACAAGAAGTGATTTGTCATTTAGAAATCAAACTAATACGCAACATCATTTAGGAATATCTCCTTTACTTCGCTTATATTCGAAAATTGATATGATCAGTCACTTTTTGTTGGACTCCATGCACTTAGTATATTTGGGAATTATGAAAAAACTATTAGTAAGGTGCAATTATCAAATTTACTAGAAAGGGTAAAAGTACCGGCTGAATTTCAACGAACGACTAGATCACTAACAGAGTATCATAAATTCAAAGCCACTGCTACAGCCGCCGTTCCGGTACATGTTGCCGAATAATGAAAATTACGCCTCGAAAACGCAAAAGTAAGCCATCTTAGACACCATGTGCACTAGATTGATCTAAGGGGGTAGGGGTCCCAAATGTGCATTATAGAGAAATGGTTAGTCAGATACCGAAGCCTTGCAATCCTTGTGTACGTATATGTTTCTAGCGGTGTGTGAGTGTGCCACCACACCGCTAGATACTGTATACGTATACGAGGTTGCAAGGGTCCAGTCCGTGACTAATCACGTCTCGCTAATGCACATTTGGGGCCCCTACGTAGTCAGAATCGATAGATAAAAGATCAATCTAGCACGGGAGCTTGCGAAAGTGGTCTACTTTTGCGTTTTCGAGGCGTAATTTACATTATTCGGCAGCTTGTAGCGGAGCGGCGAGAAGCATTGGCGGCACGACAGTGCTGCCACTGTCAAGAGACAAAGATTTCCTTAAATATCGAGAGAAGTGGTATCTTTATAGAAAAGGTGGGAAGCCCCCGCGCTAGCGAGGACACATACAATGTCAATGCAACGATTATTATGTTAAACCATACCTATTTAAAACAATAGTTAGTCATGGCACAGAAGTACACCTCAAAAGGGTCCGTTCTGTGAAAGTACAGCTTCGGCATTTTTTCCGCTACGAGCGCTTACGTCTGTTTCTCATCATTCAGTCACGACAGTCGGTGATTCAGTCACAAACGAGATATAGGAATAGACCTGACACCCAATGCATTTTGGTGTCCGTCGGTATCGGTGCGCTAACGCCCCGTTACCATTCAGTGTCAATACCCAACGTTACCGATAAATCACATGTTTTGAGCATTTATTAGCAAGAAGAAAAAATTATATACTCCATTCGTGTATTTAATATGATTCGGCGGGACAAC
This sequence comes from Lasioglossum calceatum, assembly GCA_963966675.1. Classification (NCBI taxonomy): domain Eukaryota; kingdom Metazoa; phylum Arthropoda; class Insecta; order Hymenoptera; family Halictidae; genus Lasioglossum; species Lasioglossum calceatum. The sequence continues at coordinate 719,224 of OZ016542.1, forward strand.
CATACGTGATGCTGCTTTTCTTTGTTTGTATTTCTTTTGATGTTATTATTTACGCCTTCCTAATGTGTTCGTTTTTATAATTTTCTTCTTACATTTCGATATACAGTAGTGAACAAAAATTTAAAGACACTCTAAAAAAGACGATAACTATTTCAATATTGTGCTATACGATTTGAAATTTTTTTCAAAAATTGCAATTGATCGGAATTGTTGAAAAATAATAAATGTTGCATTTTCAACTTTTTAATGTGGGCCTATATTGAAAATTAAAAAAACACGTTTTGTAGATCTGTGTGACTTAAACATATTTTGAAAATTTCGTCAAGATCGGTCGACGTTGCAATGAGAACGTTTAAGAATAGTAAAAATTGCAGATTTTCACGGTTTTCGGCCTCTAACTACAATAAATCTAAGGATTCTTACATCTTTCAATGCCTGTCGTTTTTTCCCGCATCAACCGATTTCGATGAAACTTTCACAGTGCATATAATTGACACAAATCTACAAAATGTATGTTTTCAATTTTTAGTATAGGCCCACATAAAAAAGTTGTAGAATGCAACTTCTATTATTTTCTCTGCAATTGCGACCAATTGCAATTTTTGGAAAAATTTATTTTCACATCCTGTAGTAAACTAATTAGCTCTTAGCTTCCAAAAAAATTTCAAATCATATAGTCCAATATTAAAAAAGGTATCGGTATTTTGATAGCGTCCGAATATTATATTTTATATTATATTTTTGCTACAAAAAATGTCATTCATTGTGTTTTATTATATTATCGTGCAAACCCTAGTCTCTCCTGGTAACATTTGCTACGGGCCCCGCGCTGGATTAATCCGGCACTGGCTGTAGAAGTTTTACCAGTCGAACCCGAGTCGGATTGGTTCTAGTTCTCGAATTCACCGTTCTCAATGCGTAGAGGACGCTGAAATCACTGGCATTTTAAGGTGCCGGTACTACAGATTCCTATGGACACCAAGTCCCATAAGGTGCCAGGTCTATTCCTATATCTCGTCTGTGGTTCAGTCACTGTATCGGTAAAACAGAGGATGAGAAGTGTTTCCGGTAAGTTAGGCTGCATACGCAACCGTGACGTCACTATACGGTTGACGTGTGTTGCGTCGGTGTGCTCGATTGAGAGTGTGTGGCACACACTCGCCGCTCGGGCAGCGCGTACGTGTACCTACGCGCATTGTGCAAGGCAAGGGTCCGGTCCTTGACTAATCACGTCTCGCTAATGCATATTTGGGGCCCCTACGTAGTCAGAATCGATAGATAAAAGATCAATCTAGCGCGGGAGCTTGCGAAAGTGGTCTACTTTTGCGTTTTCGAGGCGTAATTTACATTATTCGGCAGCTTGATATCTGCCCGGGAGGCTCTGTAAGCAGGCGTGATGAAGCCTGACTTACCGGTAACATTTCTGATGCAGTGTCCCGGTGGCGCTGCTGTACATCTCGACATTCAACTGTAGAAATTGTACCCAGCTCCCCTCGTGGACGGAGCTCAAACTAATTTCGAGGTCAAATCTGGATCGGCACCCTTAAGGACTGCGCATAACAGAGCGTCTCGAGAAGGCCGCGGAACGTCTCGGAACGGAAAACGACGTTTTCGGGAAGCCAGTGCGGCAATAAATCTAGAGCGGGTCGATGGCTCCACAGCATGGAGCCTGCGTGGCAGAAAAAAAGGTCTCCGCGGGTTCCCCAACATTTTTAGGTAAAGGGGCCTATTTTGCCACTGCCTATTGCACAAATGTGGATTTGCGTAAACGTCATGCTGCACAATAATTGTTGCGCAATGTTCTTGATCGTTGTTCCTGCCACTTGGTGTGAATTCTTCTTAATTAATAATTTAAAATAATTATTAGAATGTATATTAGACACATCTTTGTTCTGCAAATTTTTCCACCGGTTCAAGTGTGTGAAAAAATTTTAAAAACACGGTTGTATTTTACGATTCTTCCTCTTTGAAATTCCGTTTTCCCCGCTATTTGTAACAACTTTTTGCCATCTCAAAATGCGACAGAACTTTTCTTTCAACCTAATACTATATATGACTGTAACCGTACTGGGTACACATCGAGATATCGCGTGAATCGGTCTCGATCCTCACTGCGACGGCCGTGACGTCATGCAGGATCCCTGTCATAGACAAGGATCGCGGGAGTGATCGAGATAGATAGAGGTTGCGTACGCATCGATCATCGAAGGAGATCGATGCGAGCAACAAATTCGACACTCGACGTCTGGACTCGGTCCTATAAGCACGTATGAGTCAATACGCGTCTCATGTTAGAGTACGAAATTTTAAGAATTTAAATTTCATAATTTGTGTATCGCCAATAAGGCATATTATATCAGTACTGCTTACGACCCGGCTAAAGGGCGATTAGAATCTCGCGCTGCGAAACATTCTATTAATTTCTAAATGTTCGAGTCATGGCTAGATAAATGTATCTTGAGAACATTGGTGCTCTGTATTACTGCTGTAATTGCGAAATGCGCAGAAAATAAATTTCTATAATTTTGTTCACGACCCGGCTCAAGGGAAGATTTGATCGCATATTGCGCGTTGTTAATGAATATGATTTATAATTGAATAAATTTCTGTTATATTAATTTATAATTGTGTTCTACGCCCGTCTTGAGGGCAACCATAGTTTCGTGTTGCGAAGTACGGAAAAGGAGCGTGCTTTTATGTCGGTTCACGCGGTCGTGGTTATCTCGTTCGCCGAAAGACGGTTAGCTGTGATCTAGCTACGTTTGCATTCGGAGTAGGGCATTGTTTCCTGCAGATATTCGCTCAGTGATCTTTGAGGTATTTGTGTGTAGGAATTACTGTGTATATCGTGAATTAACGAGATACACGGTGAAGTTGCTCAGAACGGACTACAGGAAAAATTCGCATAGCGCCATGGCCACGCAAGCGTGCCCTGCCTAGATATCCGTAAAATTTTTACCACCACGTTGCGAGGTTGCCTAGAGAGCAGGAGCCGATTGCTCTTCCCGGAGAACATCCGGCGGGACCGATCGTTTGCCTGAGTTCACTAGCCTGGTCTCGAACGAGGTTTATTCCTGTTGTCCTGCTAAGAGCGTATCGTTGTGTGGGTGGTAAGGAGTCGCCACAGCCACGAATACGTGCCCTGCCTAATCTCCTGAACCACGCCATACAACAGGGGGAATTCCGGAGCAGGTAGACGCCGATCGCTGCTCCCGTGATATTACGGCGGTACCGATCGGTGCGGACTACGCTGTTCAGGAAAATTTAACCCTATCCTTTTGCAGTTCAGGAATCAACGAGTGATTTTCGACACGAATTGTTTGCGTGAGGTAAATGTCGACGAAGCGTATTTCTCGAGCGCGTGAATGAGAACCGCGATCGCGTCTAGGCTAGACAGTTTCTTGCGTACATTCCAGGCAAGGAGGCTTTTCTTTAAGGTCGCTGCCCACTAGACCGTAGCCTCGGCGCGGCGCGGCGGAGCGGCGTGGCGTGGCCAGGCACTCGGCACGCCGGTGGTTTTGTCGCCCACTAGAGTCTAGTCCTGGGCGACGATGGGCCGAAAAACACATGGTGCTGCTTTTCCCCTTCGCCGGCTCGGCAAGACAGTCCCCACCACGTCTTCCGACTCTCCCTTCAGCACGAGCCCCACGATGCTGCATCAGCAGGTTACTCACCACTACTACATAAACATGTACACGCACATAAGACCCGTGGACGTGGTGGGGACTGCCTTGCCGAGCCGGCGAAGGAGAAAAGCAGCACCATGTGTTTTTCGGCCCATCTGAATACATCCACGAATGCTTTCGGCCAGCTCGAGACTCCAATGAAGACGTACCGAGGCCCGAGGGTCGAGCCCCGAGGCCTGAGCCCAGAACACAATAGTAGTGCAATAAACACGACCGGGCAATCCCTCGGCCAGCTATCTCCAGGTATCTCGGCATGAAACCGCTAACAAGTGAATGCTAAACTTGCTTCTTTCTCAAAATTTTCTCACGGAAGTGACACGAGCCAGTTCGTGGCTTTCTTCCCATGAAGAAAAGTCTAAACCCGATAGAATTCGGACTGTGTCTACTGGTTTAAAGTCTCTCTCTCTCACACACACACTCTCTCATCTCTCATCAGTGGAAAATTAATGTGCCACTAGTTTCTTGGTTTCAGTATAGTTTTTCACGATTGCTTCGCGACAGTAAGCGAGACATCTCGTTGATATTCACTAAAATTTTAACAAGTTCATATTATAAAATTCGTGAAAAAACGCATAATAATTATGTTCGATAAATATATTTTATTGTCATTTGTAAAATTTACCAAAATTCGTATTTACATAAATTATTCATAAGACACTGTTCCGTGACAACTTGCCCCACAGCAAATGTATGCGTATGCATCTTTTCTTTTCATTAACAACAATCGCGAGAAACTCCAACATCTGCCACCTGACTTTGTTCCGATTTCTTAAAAAACGAAAAGATGGACAAGAGACTACAATAGGATACAAAAAAAAGAGAACCGTCTTTAATGAGCATCAAGAAAGGATTATGGCAAAGCAGCTCTGAAATGTTTGTCCATTTAATTTTAGGCTAATTTTAGTTTTCAGGAACAACTTGCCCCACAACGGGGCGAAAAGCTCCGCTTCGCCCAACGACAAACAAATGACAAAATATTAAAAAACAATTTTTAACTACTTTAAATTTTCCTTTGCCGCTTTGACACTTTGAATTTTCACCACAAATGAGCATTGCTAACGCGATTTTCCAAATATTCTACATCCGATGATCCGACAAAAAAATGTTTCCAACAAAAGTTGCTCAGTATTCACTTTTCTACAAATCACCATATAAAAAATTGAAAGTAAATTATTTTTTATAAAAAACTGAAGGGGTCACCTCAATTTTTTAAATATTAACATATATTTTTTATTGCATAATATTCTCACTGGTATCGAGACGAATTCAACGATCTATAACAATATAACATTAAACGTTGAAATAACGGTGCAATAGAAAGTGCTGCTGAGTGCTGCTGCGTGTATATCCTCGCCGAGGCATTCCCTTTTGTCGCCGAGTGCAGGCGCGCGCCGTTGCAGGTACAGTGGCCGCACTCCCATTGTACTCCATAGGAGGCAATCCCAAACAGCGTGCCGCTCCGCCGCGCCGCGCCGAGGTTACGGTCTAGTGGGCAGCGACCTTTACAGTCCGTGGTCGTCGCGTTTCATTCAAGGCGTATCGTTGTTGTGATACGAATACAGGATAATTGCGTGTACGACAAGCTGTGTACATTGCGTAACAGTTCGAAAGCTGTTCTCATACAGATAAACGAATTAACAGACTATATCTCAATTTTACCAGATTTTGTCTCTCTACAATTACTCATCTCCACCTAAACCCTTCCGCTGTCCAGTGCCTGGAGGCACGAACTCTCTGTGACGTTTCATCGGGTCTCGTAACCAACCCGGTGTTGAAATTGCCTAAGAACACTTAACTTTTTTACAAGTCAAGTTATCACGAACAGATTGAAAGATCAAGTAGCAGATAGCGGGTGTGTCTGGAATACTGCGGAGTTGCCACGGCCACGTATCGTGCCCTGCCGACTCTGATCAGAGTTGTTCACGCACAGCTGTGAATCTTTTCTATTCGGAACCGTTCGCCGCTCCTGTGATTATCCAGCGGTGCCGTTCGGTCTGCCGCAATTTTATGATTGATCTTTCAATATATTGAAAGGGTTAACAATAGTTCGGTTACATGACATCAAAAATTATTTCAGATACACCGGTAAATAATAAAATGTTCATTTTAGGGAAGCCCCAAAGTGTTATTTCGCCCACTGCGATACTTTGCAACTGTACGCATCATGTAAAAATTTCATATCGGCACACATGAGATGTGAAACATCCAGTAGCTACAAACAGCTGTTAGGATTGAATTGTTTGTTATTTCGGGTCCATAAAATTGCTGAATATACTTTAGGTCAGCGTTTGTCCCAAAAATCGCAACTTTCACGTCGTAAAAAAACAGAACGCGGGGAAGGAGGAAGCGGTCCTTGTTGGAGTGTCGCACACTCCGAATGTGCAGTACACAGGTTAATACCGTCCACAGTAAGTACATGTAACTTTGTTTTTTTTCGTGCACTTACAATTGTCAAAATCGCCGGACGCGAAATGATTTTTTGAAGAATTGTTGATTTTAAAAATCAACATTCGACATCAGAATTCCTCCTATCCGTAAAGACCGAAAAGTTATTTATCTCCTACATTGTTCAAAATCAATGGCTCGTAGATAGAAGGCACCGTTGCACCGTTCGTCCGTTAGCTTCATCCTTAAGCCCATAAATTTTATGACTGGTAATAAGGACGGGTACATACTGATCTACTCTAAAATTGAGGCTGTTGTAAAAATTTGTGTCTTTGACGAGCATGGATTACTTCACGACCGTCAAGTTCTGTCGCATTTTGAGATGGCAAAAAGTTGTTACAAATAGCGGGGAAAACGGAATTTCAAAGAGGAAGAATCGTAAAATACAACCGTGTTTTTAAAATTTTTTCACACACTTGAACCGGTGGAAAAATTTGCAGAACAAAGATGTGTCTAATATACTTTCTAATAATTATTTTAAATTATTAATTAAGAAGAATTCACACCAAGTGGCAGGAACAACGATCAAGAACATTGCGCAACAATTATTGTGCAGCATGACGTTTACGCAAATCCACATTTGTGCAATAGGCAGTGGCAAAATAGGCCCCTTTACCTAGGAATGTAGGGGAGCCCGCGGAGACCTTTTTTTCTGCCACGCAGGCTCCGTGCTGTGGAGCCGTCGACTCGCTCGAGATTTATTGCCGCACTGGCTTCCCGAAAACGTCGTTTTCTGTTCCGAGACGTTCCGCGGCCTTCTCGAGACGCTCTGTTATGCGCAGACCTTTAAGGCGCGTTTACCGGGAGCGCTCGGCGCCTAGGCGCGCGCGCCTTTTCTCGTAAATTTTCGTGCGGGTCGACAGGCCCGCTGTTCCCCGCTGTGCGTGGCAGAAAAAAAGGTCTCGTCTCTTCACGGTTCGTTTAGGTAAACATCAGCTTCCCTCTAAGGCGGTAGGATACCTTCATATTGTAAGTAGCCGTGAAGAGACGAAACCTTTTTTTTCTGCCACGCATAGCGGGAAACAGCGGGCCTGTCGACCCGCACGAAAATTTACGAGAAAAGGCGCGCGCGCCTAGGCGCCGAGCGCTCCCGGTAAACGCGCCTTTAAACGCCGTTTCAGGGACTGTATAGTCTGCTCCGGCCGGCCGGCACCGACACGGCTCACCAATGCTTAAGGATAGGGTGCCCGGAATTGGAAACGCCAGTCCGGTTTCTCAACGAAATTTTTTTTTGCCGGCCAGCCGTGCCGGGCGGGACATCTCCCTCGGCGAGGGTCAGGACTGCCGGCTGTGCGCGGCACAAAAAAAAGGTTTTTATGGGCTTCTCAACTGCTTAGGTAAACTATCGGTAGCTCTCCGTTACAACATCATGGAAGTAGGAAACGTTCCTGCCACTTGGTGAATTCTTCTTAAATAATGATTTTAAATAATCACTAGAAAAAATATATATATCTCTCTCTGTTCTGCAAATTTTTCCACCGGATCTACTGTGAAAAAATATATGGTCGTATTCTACGATTCTTGCTCTTTGGAATACCGTTTTTTTTTCATTATTTGTAGCAACTTGTTGCTATCATTCAGGTAACAAGCAAACTTACTTGCTTATTCAAAATGCGACAGAACTTCCCTTTCACAACCTAATAAATGATATCAAAAGTTATTTCAGTTACACCGGTAAATAATAAAATGTTCTTAATAGTGAAAGGGTTGGAGATAAAAGAGGGCGGCGATGGACACGAAGAAGTGCAAAAGCTACTAGAAGAAATAGGAGAAAAATTCGAAGTGGAAGAAGTAAGGAGAGGAGGCAGAAAAGGAATAGGAAAGGGAGAATGAATGGGCAGTGGTAAAGATGGCGACAATGGAACAGAAAAGAAGAGTAATGACAGAAAAAAAGAAATTAGCGGGAAGACAGGAAAGGATAGAGGATGACCTAACATGGGAAGAAAGAAACATCCAATGGAGGTTAAGGCAGATAATGGAGAAAGAGAGAAGGGAAGGGAAAATGGTAAAAATAGGGTACATGAAGATATGGATAGAAGGAAAGATGTGGAAATGGGAGGAGAAGAAGAAAATTCTGAAAGATAGTGAGGGAAACGAATGGGGAGAGACAGAGCTCGGGAAGGGGAAATAAAAGAAAGTATTAAAAGGGAGATGAAGACAGATGAAGAGAAAAAGGAAAAAGGAAGGGAAGGAAAAAAATGATAATTGGATTTTGGAATGTAGCAGGAATGATGGGGAAAGATGAAGAATTCTGGAAGGACCTAGAACGGTGGGATGTAATGGTGCTACTGGAGACATGGATGGAAGAAAAGACGTGGGAAAAAGTGGAAAGAAGACTGCCGCAAGGATACGTATGGAAAAAGCAATGGGCAGTTAGGGATAGCAATATAGGGAGAGCAAAGGGTGGAATGGTGATAGGAATGAGAAAAGAAATTATGAGCGAAAGGAAGAGCTGGGGAGAGTCAAAAGAGATAGAAGGAATAATAGAGGGAGGGATAAAGATAGAAGAGGACGAATGGAAGGTAATAGGGGTATATGTAAACAAAGATATTGAACGGAAAATGAAAGTACTGAGAGACGAATGGGATATAGGAAGAGACGAAAAGATGATAGTAGGAGGGGACTTTAATGCAAGGACAAGCAAGGAAGGAGGGGAAATAAGTCAGGAAGAAGATGATGGGGAAGGTAGCAGGGAGTCAAGAGACACGAAAGTAAATGGCGAAGGGAGGAAGCTAATAAGAACGATAGGAGAATTGGGATTGCAAATAATGAATGGAGGGATAAAAGGAGACGAGAGAGGAGAGTACACATATATAGGACAGAGAGGAAGAACAGTAATTGATTATGTGATAGGTGACAAAAGAACGAGGGAAGGGATAGAAAGTATGATGATAGAAGAGAGGGTAGAATCAGATCACCTACCGGTAGTGATAACAATGAAGAAAGGATGGAAAGCGGACGACGAAGAGGAAGGAAAGAAGAAAAAGAAGAGCATGCGAAAAATGGAATGGGGGAGGGAGGAAAGAGAAAAATTTAGAAGTCAAACGGAGGAAATAGAAATAACGGAGGAAGGGATAGGAGAAAGACTAAGAGAGCTAGAAAAGAAGATTAAGGGTGTAATGGAAGAAATAAAGAGCGCGGAGATCAAGAAAGAGAAGAAAAAGGGAGGCTGGTGGGATAAAGAGTGCATTGAATGAAAGAAGGAACTAAGAAGGGCATTCAGGAGATGGAAAGAAGGGAAAGAAGAAGGACATACATACAGAAGATTGAAAAACAATAACAAAAAGCTATGCGAAGAGAAAAAAGAACAGGAAAGAGAAAGGATCTTACTAGAAGCAGGGAGAGCGAAGACAGAAGGAATGGTTTGGGACTTTCTAAGAAAAATGGGAGGTGGAAAAGGAAAAGGCCTAGTGAAGGAAATAGAGATGGAAAAATGGAAGGAGTATTTTATGGGATTACTAGGAGGAGTAGAAAACAAGATAGAAGGAGGAGGCAAGAGAAGGAGAAGTGAGAGGAGCATTGAAGAGATAGGAATGGAAGAGATAGAAAGAGTAATAAGAAGATTGAAAGATGGGAAAGCAGCAGGTGAAGGTGAGATGGGAAATGAAATATGGAAGTATGGGGGAGAGAACATAAAGAGAGAAGTGTGGAAGATATGCAACAGGATATGGAATGGAGAAGGATGGCCAGAAGAATGGAAGATAGGTGTAGTAGTGCCTATAAAAAAGAAAGGTGATGGAAGAACAGTGGAATGCTATAGAGGCGTGACATTATTGAACACCCTGTATAAAATTTACACGATAGTTCTAGAGGAGAGGCTGGAAAGAGAAGTGCAAGAGAAAAGGATGGTGCCAGAGAACCAAACGGGATTCAGAAAGTAGAAAGGGACAATCGACAACATATACGTGTTGAACTATGTAATAAATAGGGAGCTGGCGAAGAAGAAAGGAAGAATAACAGGATGTTTCATAGACCTGAAGGCAGCATTTGACAGTGTCAACAGAAGAATCTTGTGGAAAGCACTGAAGGAAAGAGGTGTGAGTGAGGGAATTAGGGAAAGAATAGAAGAAGTATACAGGGAGACAACATCAAAAGTGAAAGTGGGAGGTGAAATGGGGGAAAAGTTCTGGGTAGGAAGAGGGGTGCGACAAGGATGCCCACTAAGTGCGAAACTGTTCATCTTACTAATGGCAGATTTAGAGGAAAGGATGAGGAACAGAGGGAAAGGTGGGGTGGAAATAAGAGGAAAAATGATCTATACTCTGCAATATGCAGACGATCTTGTGCTGCTGGCGAAGGAGGAGAGTGGGATGAAGCTAATGATTGAAGAATTCAGGGACTATATAAAGGAGAAAGGACTAGAAGTGAACAGGGAAAAAACGAAGATAATTAGATTTGAAAGAAGGAGGCAAGAGAAAAAGACGTGGAGATGGGGAGATGGAGCGGTTGAGGAGGTAGAGGAGATAAAATATCTCGGATATATTTTTAAGAAGAATGGAGGACAGGAAAGACAAATAGAAGACAGAACAAGGAAGGGAGGAGGCGTGATGAAAAGTGTGTGGGGGTTAGGGAAAAGATATTTTAAAGACAGATACAAGAGAAGAGAGTGGTTTTTCGACGCGCTGGTATGGCCAGTGATGGCATACGGTGTGGAGATTAGGGGGTGGGAGGAACGAAAAGCAGTGGAAAGGATGCAGGAAAGATATATCAGATGGGTGTTAGGGCTAGAGTGGGCGACGCCAGGGTATATGATACGGGAGGAAACGAAGAGAGAGAAAATGAGAGCGAGGGGCGCGAAGAGGGCATGGAAGTTTGAAGAAAGGTTAAGAGCTGGAAAAGGAAGTGAATGGGCCAGACAATGTCTAAAGGAGATAGAAGAGAGAGCTAGAGGAGGAAAGAAGATTTCAAAATGGGAGAAAGGGAGAAAGAAATATATAGAAGAAAGGGGGAACAGAAGAAAGTTAGAGGAGGGTAATAAGGAAAGTAGAGAGGAAGAGTGGGGAAGAATAGAGATCAGAGAGAAGGAGAAGGAGAAAGAGGAAAACTGGAGGATGGCGATGGATTCAAGATATAACAAGTGGTTTAAAGAAATAAGAGTGAAGGAAAAACCTGAATACCTAGAGAAAGGAACAAAAGAAGAGAAATGGAAAAGAATAGCACGATACAGGCTGGGGAATGAAATGAGAGGGGGAAGGTACTGGGACGAAGAAGAGGAGAGACGGTGCAGAAAATGCGGATACGAAGAAGAGACGTGGGAGCATGTGCTGGATAGATGCTCAAGAGAAGAAGGATCCGAAGGAGGGATACAAGATAGGGTGAAAGAAATACTGGCCGAGGATGGGAGGGGGGAAGAGTGGATGAAAAAATTAGACAGCGAGAAAAAAGAAATACAGGACGGAAAGTACAAAGAAGAGGAAAAGAAGTGAGAAGACAAGGATGAATGGAAGAATGAGTGAGAGAGAGTGAATGCGAAAAGAAAGAGAAGATATTTTATTATAGATTTTGTATAGGAAGATAAATGAAATGAAAATATTGTAAAGGGAACGGGATCTCTTTGTAACCCGTAAGGGAACAAATAAATATACATACATACATACATACATAATAAAATGTTCATTTTAGGGAAACCAATAGTGTCATTTCGCCCATTACGATACTTTGCAACTGTACGCATCATGTATAAATTTCATATCGGCACACATGAAATGTGAAACACTCCAGTAACTACAAACAGCTGTTAGGTTTGTGTTGTGTATGTATGTGTGCGTGCAGTATGGGTGAGTGGAGCGAGCAACTGCGCACGCTAGGTGCGCACGTACAGCGTGTGACGTCAATCACGTTCATGCGAAGACCGAGACCGCATGGCCAGTGTACATAAACTCCGGTAGCTTGTACTTCCATGTGAATCCGAATAAAACTATCACGTTTGTAGTGTACTCCACGACGAGTTGTTTAGTCTGGTTCCAAATACCTCACAATGGCGACGAGGATGGGATGAGATAATCACGGATCAATGTGTGCAAAAGTCAGGTTAGAAATTTACCACGCGGGCGCGGCAGCAAGGTGTCGCGTAAAGGCGCGTTTCCACTGAGGTCCGCCCGCGGACTCGAGTCATAAATTTTCGTGCGGGTCGTCCATAAGATTGCTGAATATTCTTTAGGACAGCGTTTGTTTTACCTAAATTGTTGTTGGGGTGTCGTAAACTCCGAGTGTGCAGTGCACAGGTTAATACCGTTCATAGTAAGTGCATGTCACTTTGTTCTTTTCGTGCACTTACAATTGCCGAAATCGCCGGGCGCGAAATGATTTTTTGATGAAATGTTGATTTAGCAAATCGATGAAAATGGGTTTTTCGGAGTTTATAGTGAAAACATTCGACATCAGAATTCCTATCCGTAAAGACCCGACAGTTATTTATCTCCTACATTGTTCAAAGTCAATGGCTCCGAAAAGGAGTACTGCATTGATCATTCAGGTAAGTTCTGCCACTCGGCGAACTCTGCCCTAAGCCCGTCAATTTTATTACACGGGTAAGAACGGCTACTGGTTGACTTTGCAAATGAGGCTGTTGTAAAGATTAGTTGCTTTGACACAGATTTCGTCCAAATTGCTCACTGTGTACCGTATGAAATTTTTACATGGTGTGTTTGCTCGTATAAGGACAAAAAGCGAAAATTCGCAAACCCACAATTTTGCTAATAACATTCTACTTATTTCTACTTACAAAATGAAGGTATCCTACCGCCTTAGAGGGAAGCTAATGTTTACCTAAACGAACCGTGAAGAGACGAGACCTTTTTTTCTGCCACGCACAGCTGGGAACAGCGGGCCTGTCGACCCGCACGAAAATTTATGACTCGAGTCCGCGGACTTGAGGCCACGGCGGACCTCAGTGGAAACGCGCCTTAATACAGTGACCTTGCGAGTAGGAAGGTGCTCGCACGTGTAAACGAAGCGTTTTGAAGCTAAAATAATTGATGTACTAACGCTAACTTGTTAGTGGATAAGTATTAATGTCGATAAAGGGAACCCTAAGCTGGGTGCAAACACTAAACAAGAAGCAGTTGATAGCCGAATTGCAAAAACGTAACGTTCAAGTTGAAGAAAGTCAGAATTTCGATACGTTACGAGAAGAATTACGAGAATTAATCAGAAAAGAAATTGAAAATAGTAAAAAATTGGAAGCTGAAAGTACGCTAGAGGAAAGTGAAATGTCCGACGGTATAAAAATAGAATTCCGCCTGCATACGGACGACTGGGAGACGTTTACGGAACAGCTAGATCAGTTATTCATAGCACGCGACATAAAGCCTGAAAAGAAGGCGGCGAAGCTATTGGTGCGTGTGGACGCGGAAACGTTCAAGCTTATCAAACAGCTGGTCGCTCCGGCTAAAATAAACACAAAGAGTTATGATCAGATAATTGAGATCATGAATGAGCACTTAAATCCGAAACCGTCCGAAGTCATGGAACGATTTAATTTTAATCAAGCAAGGCAGGCTGCAACGGAAACGGTAGCGGAATTTGCAGCGAAATTTAAAAAATTAGCACTAAACTGCAATTATAAAGAAATCGAAGTCGCACTCAGGGATCAATTCGTATGTGGGTTGAAAGACCATGAAACAAAAGTCGAACTGTTCAAAAAAAATTCACTAACGTTTAACGAAGCCTACAAAGAAGCGACGACACGCGAAGCAGCAGAAATAAATGCAACGAGTTCTACGAACACTGGGAAATCTGTGGATTCAAGAAAAGAAGAAATATTCGCTATGAATAATGTAAATAAAAGCCAGTGGCGAGAACAACAATCGGGAAATCCGCAGCCACCAAGAAACTATCAACATGACAAAGGTAAAATGACTTGTTACTGTTGTGGTAAGCCAAATCATATAGCGAATGTATGCAGATTCAAGGAATATACTTGTCACGGCTGCAAGAAGAAAGGTCACTTGCAAGCAGTTTGTCGAAGCAAGGGGTCCAACAACGAGCAGAAACAACAGCGTGTCCAGCTGATCCAGCGGCATGACAACGTAGAAGCAGCAGACGACACGGACGATGACAGTATGTTTTACGGCGGGAAGGCCGTAGGGAAACTACATGAGGAAGAATTTTTGTGTTTGCAAATAAGTGACGTGAATAATAATAAAGCAGAGCAAGTGTTACAGCGAAAGTGTTCAAGCGATTGCGAAGGTAATCCGATGTATGAGTATGCATTAATTAATGGTATTAACATAAAAATGGAAATAGATATGGGTACTTATGCAACAGTAATTTCAAATTTATACTATGTAAATCATCTTAGCAATTGTAAAATCGAAAAAACAGAACGGAAATTGAAAACATATGATGAGAAAATCTTGCAACCGATAGGAAAATTAACGAATCTAATTGTTGAATTTAGAAAAAAAGAAACGTATATTAGAATGTTTTGTACTATGTGGTGTCCGGAATTCGGGATTAAGCATGTACGGCGAGGCAATAACCTCCGAAAGGTTATATCGACAAAATAAATTGTAAGTAGTTCAAACGGCAACAACCTCCGAAAGGTAACATCAGCAAAATCAATGTAAGCGCTACGGCGAGGCAGCGACCGCTGAAAATTCTAACTCAGCAAAACACATGTTATAAAAACTCTGTACACCACCCGGGCGACAGACATAAGTTGAATAAAGTTGGAAAACGTAACGTCGTGTTTGGTAAAAACAGTCACCACTCCCGAACAAATCCCGATCCTGGAACCTGACTGTAAGAATCCACATTAAAGCATTGTTGGAACCCGTCTGGGCACAACAACTACTTGATTCGGGTCCAGCGTTAATTGGTAGGCAATGGTTAGCAGCGTTTGGGTTATGGCCTTTACAAATAGGTGATACAGGTGTGAAAGCAATAAATAAATTAAATATTGAAAATCTAGCCGAGGCGTTGAGTGAGAAATACAGTAAATTGTTTAGCCAAGCGCCCGGGTTGTATAACAAAAGTGAATCTAAAATTTATCTCAAAGAAAATGCCAGATCAATAGCGTTAAAATGTCGAAGCATGGCACATGCGTTAAAACCGCTAGTTGAAAAGGAGTTAGATAGACTAGTAAATCTGGGGCACCTAAAGCCAGTCGACGTGAGCGAATGGGCAACGCCGATTGTTCCAGTATTTAAAAGTAATGGTAAAATTCGCATATGTGGCGATTTTAAAATGACACTTAATCAATTTATAATAATAGATAGATACCCTTTGCATACTATAGATGATATTTTTACTGTTTTGCAAGGTGGGAACTCTTTTTCAGAATTAGATTTAACGCATATGTACATGCAATTTCCAGTAGACGAAAAAAGTTCTAAACTGCTTACGATTGTAACACACAAAGGTTTGTTCAGGTATACAAAGATACCTGAAGGGGTTTCATCTGCACCTGCGGATGTGCAGAGGAAGATGGACGAATGTCTGAAAGGTATTGATGGCACGATATCGTATCTCGACATTTATATTACCGGAGAAACGGATGAAGAGCATTTAAGCAATCTGCATAAAGTTTGTAGTAGACTGCAAGAATGTGGGTTGAGACTAAATAAAGAAAAATGCCACTTTATGAAAAAGAAACTAGAAATTTTGGGTTACGTTATTGATAAAAATGGCTTGCATAAAGCAAAATCTAAAGTAAATGCAATGGTAAATGCTCCTCAGCCGGGAAATAGTAAAGTACTAGCATCATTTTTAGGATTAGTTAACTTCTACGCTAGATTCTTAGAAAACAGGTCAGATAATCTGAAACCTCTTTACGATCTAGTCAACAAAGAGAAATACGAATGGGATGAAAACTGCACAAAAGCGTTCGAATGGGTAAACAACGAACTGATTTCGCCAAAAGTACTAGTCAATTATAACACAAACGAGAAAGTTGTTCTGGCATGCGATGCGTCAGATTACGGCTTATCTGCTATCCTATCGCATAGGTATAAAAATGGTGAAGAAAAACCGATAGCATATGCCTCGAAAAAGATAGCCACAGACGAATTGAATAGGAAAATCCTAGATAAAGAGGCTATGGCTATAATATTTGGCTTTAAAAGATTTTACCAATTTGTATTTGGGAAAGTTATTATATTAAAAACTGGTAATAAAGCTTTACAATTGATATTGGGATCACGAAAGGGCATCCCGCAAACAGCGGATAATAGATTTCAGAGGTGGACATACTACTTGTCCGGATTCAGATATGAAATAGAGCACGTGAAATCAGAGGCTAATGCAAATTGTGATGCGCTTTCGAGGTTACCAATAGAAGATGAAGCAGAATTGATTGATACAAACTTCTCTCATGTAAACTTTTTCGAGGAGGGAGTTATCTCATATGACTACAAAATGTTAGCAGAAGAAAGTAAAAAAGATTAGATATGTCTTAGGAAATTGGCCAAAAGATACTAGTAAAATGTCAAATGAAATGAAAATCCTATTTAACAAAAGGTTAGAATTAACAGTCGAAAAAGGTTGCCTATTTTGGGGGTTAAGAGCAGTCATTCCAGAAAGTATGAAAAATTTAATCTTAAGTGAACTACATGCGACGCACCTAGGCATTGTAAAAATCAAAATGTTTGCTCGCTCATACGTCTGGTGGCCAAATATTGATCACGATATTGAAAACATGACTAAGGATTGTAAAATTTGTTTGATTCAAAGGAAAAGACCTTCACATACCCCGTTAACGACATGGCCATATCCAGATAAAGTATGGGGAAGAATTCATTGTGACTTTGCGAAATTGTTTGGTAAAATGTACCTAATTATAGTGAATGCACACTCAAAGTGGCCAGAAATAATTAATTTTAATAATAACACAAAAGCGTACAGGCTCATAGAAGAGTTTAAAAAATTGTTCGCAAGGCACGGGTTACCATTACATTGTGTTACAGACGGGGGGTCGCAATTTCGAAGTGAAGAATTTCACAGTTTTCTAGTCACGCATGGGGTAAAACATTCACTTAGTCCGCCATACCACCCAGCTACAAATGGAGCTGCGGAAAATTTGGTCCAAACCATCAAAGATAAAGTTAAAAAAATTGTAAAAGGAGGAGAGGGTGTGGATAACGCTGTTAACATGTTCCTTTTTGACTACAGAAGCATCGAGCACTGTACGACTCGTAGAAGTCCGGCGTATTTAATGTATAAGCGCGAGCTCCGCACGAGATTTGACCTTTTACGCCCTACTGTAAACGAAACTGTTGAAACAAAACAACGGGCACAGATTGTTGCCAGGTCAGGTAAACGAAATGTTGATTTTCAAATAGGAGATAAAATCGTATTCGACAATTACGGCGTGGGGTCAGGGAAACGAGTGGAGGGTGAGATTGTTCGGCGAAGTTCCCCATCGACGTTTATTGTAAGATACGAAAATGAGTCTTTGCAAAAGCGCCACGTAGATCAAATGTTAAGAAGTAAGGAGGCGCATGCACAAGTTAGGCGCTCCCCACGCCTCCATAAAACTGAAAATTAAAAAGAGGCGGGAGAGTTGTTGTGTATGTATGTGTGCGTGCCGTATGGGTGAGTGGAGCGAGCAACTGCGCACGCTAGATGCGCACGTACAGCGTGTGACGTCAGTCACGTTCATGCGAAGACCGAGACCGCATGGCCGGTGGACATAAACTCCGGTAGCTTGTATTTCCATGTGAATCCGAATAAAACTATCACGTTTGTAGTGTACTCCACGACGAGTTGTTTAGTCTGGTTCCAAATACATCACAGTTTGAATTGTTTGTTATTTCGGGTCCATAAAATTGCTGAATATTCTGTAGACCAGGGATGGGCATTTTTGCCTCAATTGAGGCAAAGCCGTCCCCAAGGTAGCACCTACTGTCCCCCACCAGCTTCCGTCGTTACTATGAAAGAAAGACGCGCTTCGTCCGTCGCAAGCAGTGCGCAGGCCTCGTGCATCGGAACCGCAAGGAGCGCCACGGAAAGGAAGCTTGGTGGGGGAAGCAGGCGTTTGAGGGGCCCCACCCGTGCCCATCCCTGCTGTAGACATTCTGAAATATCGGTCGACGGCGTTTGTCCTAATATTACACTTTTCACGTAGTGAAAAAACATTTTCAATTTGTTTATGTCCAACAAGTAGTCGAATACACTGCCCGTTAGGAGCGCTAGCGGACCAGAGCAGTGGGTTAAGATATTATAAACCGTTACCGCCCACTACTACGCGATTGTAGGGGGTGGCAAGGTGCCATCTCGTATGGATCCGAACTGTTGAGATTGTATTGATGCGAGCCTGAGAAGTAGGTTCCCAGGGAGGATTACGGTGACGGAACGAATGCGCGGCCGATTGGATCAGAGCGGAGGAGGCTGACCTCGTTTCACACTTTCGGCTGTCGTCGAAATATTGGCTACAGCAGCCACGCATACTACGTAGCGTGCAACGTCAAAGTCCAAACATTGGGGCTACAGGCGCGGCTATGGTAGGGTAGGCAGACCTAGCGATAGGCTCGCGTTGTTTATGTGCCGTTCCCGGGGCCCAGGGTTACCATATTTTATCCCTTCCGGCCCCTTACCTTTCCGTCCCTTGCCTAGACGCTGCCTCCGCTATCCCCACTCTTACCAGTACCGCTGCCGCGACCGAGTGCTAGCATGAGAGACAGCATCTAGACGAGGGACGGAAAGGTAAGGGGCCGGAAGGGATAAAATATGGTAACCTTGCCCGCGGGGCTGTTCTCTATGGAGAGTTTTATGACAGGTCATTACTATTGAGCTGGAAGTCGGCACTTTCTCGAGCAATACGTGTTTACTGTAAAGTAGTTTGTGCAGGTACCGAATACTCCGGCGAAAATGCTATATCCGAGAAATCATTTTACAACAGTTTCATGTGGGCCAGTGTTGATAATTTAAGAAGTACATTTTGTAGATCTGTTTCAATTGTGTGTAAAAGTTTCATCGAAATCGGTTAAAAATCATCACAAATTACAATTTCCACCACCTTTGAACGTTTGTAGCTTATTGGAACGTCGATCGCGATTTTGACGGAATTATTCAGAATATGTTTAATTTACATAGATTTACAAAACGTATGTTTTACATTTTCAATATAGGCCCAAATAAAAAAGAAAAAATTTCTTTTCGCGTTCTGTGGTAAACTAATTGCTCTAGCTTTCCAAAACAGCTCCAATCGTATAGTCCAATATTTTAAAAGTTATCGTCTTTTTACGAGTGTCCAAATACAGGGTGGTCATTTTATCTGAAGACATTGACATATCTCGAGAACTATGCATCGGATCAAAACAAGTGGGTAATGAAAGTTATTTGTCGCGAAGGGGGACATCCAATGATACCAAACTCGACCCCCCACCGCCGCCCCCTGGGGGTGGGGGTGGGGGAAGATAAAAAAATTAAATGGGAACCCCAATTTTTCATTGCAGATTTGGATTCCCCAGAAAAAAATACACAAATTTGACCTAGGAGTTTTTGCATTTTGATTCACAGATGGCGCTGTAACGGACAAAAATCAAAATTTGTAAAAAATCGTTGAAAATTGGGGATATCTCGAGAAATACACATCAGATCAGAAAAATAAAAGTGGACGTTTTTGCTATTGTTTAGGATTCGAACTCGCGCGAATTGTACTTCCGCTAATATCGTTTACACGATTCGACGCCGCGAGAGCGCTACGCGACGCGATGCCGAAAATTACAAGTCGACCGACAGACTTGACAACAACAGCTCCTTCTCATTGCCACGAAGGACGACACTGTATCGTCAGACATCATACACGTCACACGTGTTCATTGCGTTCGCTCTACAAGTACACCTTTCCGTCTCGACAACGTCTTGTCGTTTCGAGTAATATCGGTATTCGTTGTAACCGCGCCTATCGCGTAGGAATCACCGTCGGAAAATGTTCATTGCGTTCGCTCTACAAGTACACCTCTCCTTCTCGACAACGTCTTGTCGTTTCGAGTTATATCGGTAATCGTTGTAACCGCGTCTATCGCGTAAGAATCGCCGTCGGAAAGTGTTCATCAAAATGACAATAAACGAAGTTCCGTTAAGTAAGGTGTTCGAAACGAAGTCGTACTGTTTCATTCTCTCGCCGATCACTGTACATCCTCGTCAGGTTGCTCCCGGCTATCCTGCTTACATCCTCTAACATTCAACAGATATTTTTAAAAATTTTATTCAATAACACCATAATTGACCCCCCACCCCACCTCCTGAGGGTGGGAGAGGGAATTATTTCAACATCTTCAATGGGAATCCCTTTTTTTATAGCAAATCGCGTTGCGTATAAAAAGCAGTATGTACTACTTTTTCCTTTTTCATGTTTTTCTAATAATTTATATTTGCAAGAGAAACGCTGGCTAGGAATAGTGTGAACATCCTGTAGTAGATCCACACAACGTGCTCTTCAAATTTTCAATAAAGGACCACCCCAAAAAAATTACGAAATGCAACTGTTAGTATTTCCTCTGCAATTCCGACCAATTGCAATTTTCCACCAACCTTTCTACACGTCATGTGGTCAATTAATTGTACTCACTTTTCAGAATATTAAGCTCGTGGGGTCCAATGTTAAACAAGCCACCGGTTAGTGGGGTGTTTAGCCCGAAACGTCGGGAAAAACTATTTTGGCGTTATTCAAAGGCTCAACGTAATAATGTAGTAGGTCGTTGAATTCGCTTATTCTCGTCAGCTGTAACATTATGAAATCAAAAACCTATTGTTATATTTTGTTACAACGTTTAAATTCCTTAACAACGTATTCGCCATTGGCACGACGAACTCTGAAAACTTCTAGTTCATAGCTTTTTAAATAGTTACAGCGTGTTATATTCTTCCTATGGTAGAGCCGGGTCCGGCGACCGGCAAAATTTCAAATGGAACAGAATTTTTCCGGCGTCCGGCCCGGCTCTTGCATAGGCATCTCCTGAGGTGTAGAGGGGAGTAAAAGGGGAAGAAAGGTTCTGGGGAACCCCTGTGGTGAGCCGGGAGACCCCGGGGGTTAAACACGATCTTCGGCGTTTGGCCTTTGTGCGAGCCTCGGAAAAGGTCTAAAATTATTGTCCGGCCGGCGTGGCCCAAACTAAATGCTGTCGCGCCGCGGGACGGCGTCGGTGCCGGCCGGCCGGAGCAGGCTAAACCAGGGAAGCCATATGCGAGTCTCGCCAGGCCCCTTACGTCTCCGTCCCTCGCCTAGATGGTGCCTCCGCTATCCCCACTCTTACCACTACCGCTACCGCGCCGACTCGGTAGCGTGCTACCGAGTGTCGCAGAAAAAACCGTACGCTTATACAAGCTGATTTGCTTCGGAAAGGTAGACTATACTGCTACAATGAAATAAATTTATTCGTGTATTGTTAAATAAACACAAATTAAGTTTTGAAAAATGTATATTTACAACCTGCTAATTATAATCATCGCTTTCACTGGTAAATTCGCTTTCGTTGTCTATAATAAAATTTGAAAATTCTTGCGGTATTCTTTCTCTTTGGTACATACTGCTGTTAAAGTTTCGTACAAAATTATCGCTTATAATAAAATTATGACATTGCATTCGAGAATTTTTAAATTCTAGTCTAATTCTACCGAGTGCAGCAACCATTTGAGGCTGCAGTCGATGGCGATCTCGCGTTTTCATCTCGTTTACCATTGAAAAAAATCGTTCAATTTCAGCATTGGAATGTGATAACGATAAACATGCCAGTGCCAAATTTGAAATGTTCTTAAATGGCTTTGTACCATTAGGCATACACATATTATTAATCTCGTCCCAAAATTGAATTATTTCTAATTGTAGTAAACGCACTCTCATATCATCCCAACCAACAGTTAAAAAACCTAGTATGTTCCATTCATCAATACATGCTGGTCTATCGAATTTCGATTCAAATTTATTTAAAATATCTTCTACTTGGCCTGTATGTTTCGTAATATCTAACGCAACAGAAGGCTCTAAAAATTCCAGAGCCTTTATAAAATTATTATTACATGGCAATCTCTTTATAGCCCCTTTATATGTCGTCTGATAAAATTTTTGACAATTTTGAAGAAATGTCGTGATTTTTTCCTGTTCGTAAGTATCTGTTGCTTGTTTAATCTCTTCAAGAGTATTTTTCGCATTTATTCCAATATACATTGCTTCAAGAGGCAATAAATGTTCGCTTTTAAAGGGATCGATTTTGTGTAGGTTCAGTGGTTCTGCAATAACCTCGTAGTTTATAAAATTACGACCTATTTCTTTTAAAAACTTGTTACAGTATTCCGAAAGGTTTTGAACTAAAATATCACACGTTTGGAACATTTTATTAAATTTAGTTATTGTACTTAAAATGAAATCGACGAATTCTAGGTACGCTTTTGTGTATAAACAACGTAATGCACTGACTATTTCTAACGAAGACTTTTTTAATTGTACCACATCGGAATTATCTGATAATCCTGATTCAGATTGCGATTGTAACATACTAGATTCCGTTACACTGTCTGATTTACTAGTTACTTCTATTTCAAGAAATTTAATTAATGCACCCCATTGCTCTAATATCCTATGTACACATTCGTATAATCCCAACCACCTGGTTCTGGATGGTTGAATCATTTTATGTTTAGCCAGATGCATCTCTGTCTGTATCTTTTCTAATTCTCCCTGCCTCTTTGGACTTCTTGAAAGATACGTATAGAGTTTATATAGTAATTTTTCCAAATTTCGGGGAAGACTCTTGCATGCGTCAGAGGCAAGGAGATGCATGCTATCGCAAATGCATGGAAAAACTGCTACATTTGAATTTTCTTTTGACAGCAATGCAACGATTTCTTCTTGCCCAACATGACACTTGCATTATCAGTTGAAATTCCAATAATATTTTTAATACTCAATTTATATTTTTGCAGCGAATATTTTAAATATTTGTATAAACTTTCTGCTGATGCATCCTTCACTTTTACATAGTCTAATAAGTATGTTTGTATATAACCTTTATGCACGTACCGCACCAAAATGCATAAAGCTTTTGTACCAGCTATATCCGTGCTTTCATCTATAAGGATCGTAAACATTTTCTGTTGTAATATTCTTATTGCACTTTCAACAATCGTTTTGTTAAGGACGTTTATTATTATTGCTGCAATTTTTGATCCCTTGAATTGAATTTTTCTAAGACTAATACAGTTACAATCAGGATGTGCTGCATGAACCATTGGAACGTAATGTTCGTAAGACTTAAAACTTCTGCTGCGATGCACTATATCTAATACGTATCTCAATTCGGCTTTCTTAACCAACTGCATATTAATGTCACTGTCGGTGTCCTCCGACTTCGAAGTGGTTTTTCCTGCTTCCATTTCAGCTACAGCCATATGCTCAACATGAGTTTTGCTACAGCTATGTCGTATAAGTTCAATTCTACCAGCTACTATCGTTTTGTTGCATGGAAGACACTTCGCCTTGTACGGATTTCCTTCGTATTTCGCCAACCATGGAATAAAAGAAGGATCCTTCAGCCGCGAAACGTTGAACTTCTTCGGTCGCTTCATCATTTTAGGATCTGGTGGTTGCATGACGTCCGTATAACTATTGGTATCAGTTCCTGTATACAAGTTTAAAAATTTAAATTACTAAACGATTTATAAAAAACGGATGCACAAATGCGACACCACAGAAATAAGATATAGATATTTACATCATAGTTCTAGAATGAATATTACACAAAAAATGTTTTTCTTCTCTAAATTCAAAGTGCAAAAATATTAAATAAACAAATATATTACCTTCAGTAGATATATTCATAGCCTTGCTGGAAACACTAGGAGTAGGGCTTTTTGCGGATTCAGCCATGATAATACCTATTTATAAAATAATATTTTATACATTACACACAATAAGCATAATATATGTAAGTCCACAATTTAAAAAAAAAATAGCTTATAATTAAACTGCGGATGCTTATACATTGATGAGGAATTTAAATGTACAAAAAGCTGCAGAATCTCCATAACATGTAAAAATATAGAAAATATTTAAACTAAACTAGTCATTATAGTATTTGAAGTATTCAAGAAATTTCTATTTCAGCTCCTTTCCTTTCTTTCAGTTCCCAAAATATGAATTTGCGTAAACATCCGCAGTCTATAATAGTCTATATACTTACAATCATTTATATTATATTTGAACTATAATGATCTAATATTCAACGTATACATTACCTGTTTTCTCAATACTTTTACTCTTACAATTCACAAGCTAACCTCACTCACTCAACCACGTGTCGCGTGGAAGCACATGGAAGAAAAGAACACCCGTTAGTTTCCCTACTGCTCCCACAGGCGGAAGAGTGGGGATAGCGGAGGCACCATCTAGGCGAGGGACGGAAACGTAAGGGGCGTCATATGGCAACCCTGGACTAAACAGTCCTTCATTCGCAGCTATACCGGGAGTGCTTTCCGAAGTGTGCTTTTGGCGGTAAAAGTTAAAAGTGCAAAGTGTAAAATTCAAGTAGGTAGATTTAATATTACTGTTCCGACGCAGAACAATAGTCAACACGAATCGGTATTCTCGAACGCGAGAAAGACAGTCGAGAAAAGAGCAGCTGCGGATTTCTGGCTTTCATGTTTATTATATCTGTTTTCCGTTGCAACCAAACTCCGTCGCGGAAAGGAGAAACCGTTAGTCTAAAATATCAACGACCCTTCACTTACGAACAGTTTATTACCATTTGCTGTAGAAAGTTTCGGAACAAAGACATCCTTCTTCGCAGTCAGAACAAAGGGGCCTTCTCGAAGATCAACCTACCCTCGGTAGAAAGTCGCCAAATGTGGCCCAAACAGGAAATACGGGACTTTCCTCTCAAGGTTAAATTCCATTGCATGTCGAGCCCCTTTTTTATGACTTACACTCGACCTGCAGTAAGGGTCCGCCGGCACACCCTCGTGGCTGAGCTCGGTTCCGGGAAAACCAACAGTCCCCAACGTCGGGGTAAGGTATCGCCCCACTTCGCGCGCCGATTAGTTTTCCTTTGAAATCGACTTCGAAGCTCTCAAACAATCGCGACTCTCTCGATTGGCTTACGGAGTTCCTCTAAGCCAATCCTAAGACGTTCTGACCACGTGCACCCTCGGACAAACTCAAACCACCAATAAGGACAGTCAAATGACTCCACGCGGATCATTTGCGACTTCCTCCAGACTCCAAAAACCGCCCTCTTTTCCCTCAAGAGGCATCCTTTCCACAGGCAAAATGATCATTCGGAACGAGTCCGCTGTTTCACTTCGTTACGAGCTTTCGAGACAGTACATCGTCAATTCAGTCTTAGCAGTCGATCCAGTGTAGATTCAAGTTCAGTGATCTATCAATTGCCTATCTTCTTGTATCTTCCAAATACAAGCGAAGAGAGTTTAACTTCTTGTGCCTGCAGCCAAGACGAGTGATAATACGGATCGACAAAGTGATCCGCGCGCGTCTAAGGCAAGATCTGTTGGGTAGCCTTACTGACGAGTCCTCTAACAGATCTAGGACGAAACGCGCTTCCAATCAACCCAACCTTGAACTAGCTATCCAATATTAATTTGGCGGATAGTATTCTCCTCCTCACACACTCAACACGCGAACGGTTCCTTTCTGAACTTTTACAATCTAACGTGAACGCGGAGAAACAATTACATATGTCACCACCAAAGAGAAATCCGTCAGGAAAGGTAAGTTCGCATTATAAATATTTAGCATGGAATGCTCAATTGCTCATGCATGGTTTTTGGCTATGTGTTTTATCTATCATGCATGATTGGTGTTTGATTTTGTGTTTCTGTTTGTATTTAGTTCGTGCTATCTGCTCAAAAGCAGATGCTAGTAAATCTCTATAAGCATGTAATTACAGAGAAACCAGGCATGACATATAAGTCTCTCGTTCAATCCCTTTCGCTTTATTTTACAGATATGTAAGCGTAAGCAAATGAGGAATTACGCACGAATGAAAATTTAAATTTTTACATGTTTTAATACTTTTATGAAAGTATTACGAATTAATTGAGGAGCTTTTCCCGCTGAAAATAAGTCCAAACTTGAGTATACTCGTACAGATTTTATTGATACGTAATTTTATCATAAAAATTATAATATTATC
Organism: Lasioglossum calceatum; assembly: GCA_963966675.1. Taxonomy (NCBI): domain Eukaryota; kingdom Metazoa; phylum Arthropoda; class Insecta; order Hymenoptera; family Halictidae; genus Lasioglossum; species Lasioglossum calceatum. The sequence goes on from OZ016542.1 coordinate 745,445, forward strand.
GAAGAGAGTCCGAATGATGTCGTGTTTCGACTCATTTTCATAGGGATAATCTCTACAATTTATTCGTATTAAAAATGAAAAGGTTTAAATTATCAATAAGTTCATTGTACAGGGTGTTAAGAAATGTTTGGTCTTGGCTACCATAGGCGTATTCTACATCTTCGGATCAGTGAAGATCTGTAAAAAAAAGTTGCCGCAAAATTGTCCTTGACCTTGAAATTCAAGGTTAAATTTTTTTATTGTTGCATTGTAATCTACGCATCATGGGGATGAAAAGTGTAAAAGGAACCATGGGTCAGAACTCAACTGTTTCGCCAGAAATTGATATAGGGTGACTACATATGCTCCGCACCGCGCGCAGTGGGGTATTTGGCTTGTTTAGCGCGCCAAAAGTCAATATTTTTGGTTTGTTCAAAATGACTAAAACTTTTTTCTCATGAACCTGAATATATATGCGAGTAATCTACAATAATATTTTTCCATAGAGAGTACTATTTAGTAACATACAGATACTTGAAAGTACCATTTCTCGTGACCAAGAGAAGTGTCGAAAAACTTGTGTTAAAGAAATGATTTGTTTCACAAGTTTAGTGTGTCACGTCCAGTGGTTTAGCCAATAATAATAATTTATGATAAAATCAAACATAACATACATTTTCTTAATATCTTTTATATATTTGCTTCAATAATATTGTACGAGAAATAAAATATCAAATTAATGTCAAACTATCGTATATTATACCACACTGCGTGCGATAGAATTAAGAAAACTCATTTTTATTTGAATCTTTATTAAACGAAATAAATACGTAGCGAAATTCATTTCATTAAATGATTGAGTCATTTCCAAATATAAATCGTGAGCTAATATCCGTTGAAGACTGTCCATCACTAAAGACTGCGTAGGAATTTCGAAGAATCGATAAGCAATTTGTTGCTAGGAGATAAACAAATGTAATACGATCTGGTCAAGAGAAGGATAAAAAAATACAATGCACACAATTAAGAAGAGAGTGACTGAGAGGGAAACAGTTAAGAAGAAATCGAGCTACGAGATAAAGAAATGTAATATGATCCGGCCAAGAGGAAGACGGAAAAAGTAATAGACGAGAGTGACAGAGAAGAAAACAATTAATAGGAAATGGTGACGAAATAATCACCTGATGAAAGTTAAGAACAATGGATTGACCAACCTATAAAAGGGACAGCTCATCATCAGGAGCGCACTCGTCTTGCATCCATTCAAGATTCAATGATCAAAAGTTTACTCTAAGAATCAAATTAAAATCAGTTCGTGAACAGTGAGATTGGCGAAAACCAACCCGCCGGAGTTTGTGAACAGTAAAATTGGCGAAGTTAACCCGCCGGATTATCATCGACATCATCATCTCCAAAACCAACCTGCCGGAGTACGTGAAAAGTAAAATTGGCGAAGTTAACCCGCCGGATTATCATCGAAATCATCTCCAAAACAGCGGCAACATCTTCACCTGCGAGCGAAAACAACTGCGCTACGGTAATTACTAACCAATTTATTATAAGCTTTCAATAATTCAATGTATCCTAAATTTGTTCAGTAGAATATACTATTGTTGTTAATTTTTATACAAAATCAAGCTTTCAAATCATTTTTAAAAAGAGTTTACCCAACTTCGATTTCTTCGATCCAGTTCCAAAATCAAAGTCACTTAGTAATTAAACAAATCCTCAATTACCCGAACCGAAGCCGGTGAATGCAGGTAGGTTCAAAACTGCGTTTTATTCTCAATTTAAAATCTTTCAATTTAATTAATTATCTATCTATCTTTTTCAAACGTCCATCATAGGACGTAACAAAAATTTGGTGACAGCGTGGTGGGATAGAACGCAGGAATTGAGAATTTGTTTCTACTTCGATCACTGGTTCTTTTAAAATTTTAAAATGGCAACTGGTGGTGGACAAATCGACGTTGATCTTCAAATGCAAGTATTACAACAAGCAATTGAAGAAATTAAAAAGGCTCAAGAAAGTAATAAATTCATAGCGGAACTTGCCCCTAAATTTAGGGAATTTAATGAACAAATTGCACAAATGCAGGATACATTGCGAACATTGTCTAACACGAAAAAGACTGAACCAACGACACCGACAGTAGAACAAGTAACTTCCGACAAGACAGTGACAGGAAACCCTATTCGTATAAAAGACGCATTACAAACAGTACCGGTTTTCGATGGTCATAAACCCTCGATATTTCAATTCTTAAGAGCATGCGAAAGAGCTAAATCCATGCTCCCTACTAATCAAGAACCGTATTTGGTTAAATTACTCACAAATAAACTTAGAGGACATGCGTTCATGGCCATCGAAGACTCTAACATTAAAACTGTGGAAGAATTTGGGGTAAAAATTAAAATTATGTTTGGGCCTCAGAAAACTCTTAATCAGTATAGGGGAGAATTAGGTAACATATTTAAAAAACCTAACGAAAGTATGTTAGACTACATTAGCCGCACAAAAGATTTGAAATTAGCGATCATTGATGAAGAACGTAATCAACTTGGAGAAGTATCTGAAACATTAAAAATCATTATTGACTCTGACGTATTAGACGCTTTTTTAAAGGGATTACCACCTAATGTACGGGTCAGAGTACAATTAGAAGGAAATATAAATCTAGAAGAAGCATACGCCAATGCGATAAAAGTTTCAAAACAAATGCAACAGGAAGAGGAGCGGATGAGACCGTTCTTTTCTAATCTAAGAGACAGAAAAAATTTGTCTCACCCGCAATACCGATATCAACAGCCTTCAAGGCCAGATAATAATACAGGATCAAGCTGGCGACCCAACATTATTAATAACAATAATAGGAGCGATAACGGCAATCAGAAATCAAATAATCAAGCCGGAACGAACACTCCACCTGTTACTTGCAATTATTGTAAAAAATTAGGTCATTCAATCAAAGAATGCTACAAATTTAAAGCTAAGGTAGAATCTGGTGAGATTGTACCCTATTCCCAACAAAAGTCGGGAAACGAGAAGGTCTCCCAAGGGAACTGGGGCGCGCCCAAGGGAGGAAATCTCATAGAGCGTCAATCAATAATGAAGATCGATGCATCTTCACCGAAGATGACACCGACGGAAGCAACAACAGTCAAACAGAACGACTCTCCAGGAACGAGTCACCCCAAAGAAATAAAAAAGATCAAGGAATCGAAAATGGAAGAAGAAGAAATCAACCTAGAAGGATTATCAATGTTCAATTAGATTCGACAAAAAATACTCCTATTATAATGATCACTTCACCAGATCTCCAAGGAATAACTACTCTTTTAGTGGACTCAGGTTCGGAAGTCAACCTCATCAAGGAATACATGGTCCCAATGAATGCGGACATCAATACAAATAATGCTATTCATATTCGAGGAATCTCGACCGAGGTCCTGGCCACCCTAGGGACGGCATCAATCAGGATAGCAGGTCATCCAGTTTTATTCCATGTTGTTAGCAACCGAATATCGATAGATCAAAACGGAATCTTAGGATCCGAATTTTTATTAAATCATCAAGCAAATGTTGACTATTCCGCAAAACACGTAAAATGGGAAAATACGTATATACCATTTTTCGAAGAACGACAAATAACCGTTCCAAAGAGAACATCTATTCCACTAACAGTAAATATAATTAATCCTGAAATACAGCAGGGATATATTCCTCAAATTCCTGAAGAAAAAGGAATATTTATTGGAGAAACTGTGGTCAGTAATAATAAAGGGAGAGCATATATAAGAGTTACAAATGCGACATTAAAAGACTATGTCCTTGACGTACCTATCGTGAAACTAGAACCGTTCGAAGAGATTAACTCTAATCAGACTGTAGATACTCGTCAAGTAGCAATGGCAAGATGTCGCAATCGACTCGAAGATATTTTAGAACTATTGAGACTTGATCATCTCAACCAAGAAGAAAAGGAAAATATTTTAAAATTAATTGAACATAATCAAGATAGATTTCATATCCCTGGAGAAACCCTTGAAGGTACCGATGTGTTACAACACAAAATTTTTACTGCAAATGATGTTCCAATAAATACTCGACAATATCGTTTTCCACCAATTCATAAAGAAGAAATTAATAGACAGATACAAGAATTGTTAGAAACAGATGTAATCGAATCATCCACATCACCATACAATTCGCCGGTATGGATCGTGCCAAAGAAGCAAGATTCTCAAGGAAATAAACGATGGCGTCTTGTAATTGATTATCGTAATTTGAATGAGAAAACCATTGGTGATGCTTATCCTCTACCCAACATTACAGAAATTTTAGATCAACTTGGAAGTGCAAAATATTTTTCCATATTTGATTTAGCTTCCGGATTTCATCAAATTAAAATGGCACCTGAGGATGCTCACAAGACAGCTTTCTCAACACCTTATGGCCACTTTCAATTTAAAAGAATGCCGTTTGGTTTGAAAAATGCTCCAGCCACATTTCAACGTTTGATGAATAGTGTGCTGGCAGGACTTCAAGGATCTGAATTATTTGTATATCTAGATGATATAGTAATATATTCAAGTTCTTTGCAAGAACACGAAATTAAATTTAATAAACTAATGGATCGATTACGTATTGCACGATTGAAATTACAACCTGACAAATGCGAATTTTTACGTCATGAAGTAACTTACTTGGGACACATAATTAGTGAAAATGGTTTAAAACCAGATCCGAAGAAAATTGAAGCTGTGCAGAATTTCCCGAATCCAAAGAATGTGAAACAAATTAAACAATTTTTGGGATTAGCTGGATATTATAGAAGATTTATACCAAACTTTTCTGCAACCGCCAAACCATTGACAGATTTATTAAAGAAAGATGTCACTTTTGAATGGAAAGAGATGCAAGAAAAATCTTTTAAAATCTTACGAGAAGCTCTCATAACAGAGCCTATACTACAATTTCCAGATTTTTCAAAAACATTTAATCTCACTACAGACGCTTCCGCATATGCTATTGGAGGAATACTCAGTCAGGGTTCAATTGGAAAGGACCTTCCCATAGCATACGCTTCTCGATTATTAAATGCAGCTGAACAGAAATATTCTACAATAGAAAAAGAATGTTTAGCAATTATTTACTGCATTTCTCACTTTCGACCATATCTCTACGGTCGTACATTCAACATAATAACAGATCATAAACCTTTAGTTTGGTTACATTCAATCAAGGATCCAACTTCTAGATTATGGAAATGGAAATTGAAATTATCTGAATATGAATACAAAATTCATTTCAAACATGGCAAAACCAACGCTAATGCTGATGCCTTATCTAGAAACCCTCCAGAAATCTGTTTACCATTACAAAAACACAGGAAAGTAATTAGGAAAAGAATTTTGTCAACATCATCAGAAGAAGAAGAAGAAGAACTATTATTATCGGAATCAGCTTATAAGAAAAGGAAGCCTGATGAATCAACTGAATCAGAAACAGAAGAATCAGGATACTCATTGATCAAGAAAAGGAAACTTCCATCTACTTCATCGGAAGATTCACCGCTACCAGATACAGTACTGAAAAAGAGAAAAATGGAAACAAAACATTTTTCACCAATCCCTTCTGACAATATGCAAACATCGCAATCGAATTCTGATCCTGGAACGAGCGTACCCCGCAGTTCTTCAAATTTTGACAATTCTTTATACCTTGATACAAGAACACCTAATCAGGACGATATTACTTCTTCTGAAGTTCCTGAACCAATAGATACTAGTATGGAACTACCCAGTGTAGTACAAATACCGCAAAGATATCCAGAAATTAGAGAAATTCGTGAACCACTATATATGGCCAAAACACATAAAGTTATATTTGTAGATATGTATGGCAATCCAATCGATAAAGGAGCAGAAGAATTAGCAGAAGCCAACTTATTGGGTACTTCAATCGATTTAACTTTTGAAAGAGCTAGATTACAACCTTTGGATAATTTTTATGTTATCATCTTACCAATTAAACAGGATAAGCATATCCCTATTGAACCAGAAAACATTGTTAATTCTATAGCATCTTTATTAGATGTAGTTGAAGAATTGGATCTAAATTCATTCAGCATAAGGAGATCAAATAACATTGAAGATATACCTTGGAAATATATTATAAATGAACTAAAAAGAGCATTTCGAGATCGACCAATAAAAATAACAATATGCACAGGTCAAGTAACAATACCTCCAGAGGAGGATAGATTAAATATAATCGAAGAAAAACATATGTCAGCCATCGGTGGACATAAAGGAATAACAAAAACTTATCATCGGATTCGACAATCATATTATTGGGAAGGAATGAAAAAGGATATTCAACATTTTATTCGCACTTGCAATGAATGCCAATTAAGAAAATTAACAAGGATTAAAACCAAACAACCTATGGTACTAACAGATACACCAGGAAAAGCATTTGATAAAGTTAGCTTAGATATTGTAGGACCATTGCCAGAAACGAAAAATGGAAATAAGTACATATTAACTATGCAAGATCTACTAACGAAATATTCCGTAGCAGTACCATTAGATCGAATAACAACTGCAGATATTGCAGATGGTTTCATCAAGAATCTCATTTGCCGATTTGGTGCTCCTAAAGCAATTTTAACAGATTTGGGAACCAACTTTACCTCGAACCTCATGAAACAGGTAGCAAAGAAATTCAAAATCAAGCATTATAAAACTACAGCTTATCATCCACAGAGTAATGGTTCAATTGAAAGATCGCATCATGTATTAATGGAATATTTGAAACAATACGTAAATAATGCGACAAATTGGGATAATTGGTTAGATTTGGCTATGTTTTCATACAATACATCAGTACACGAAGGAACAAGATTTTCTCCACATGAATTAGTATTTGGAAAAATTGCTCGTGAACCAACAAGTAGCAATCCAATAAAAGAAAACCTGGAACCTACTTACGCAGAATATCTCAGAGATTTACATTCAACAATCAATGAATTACAATTATCTGCGCGTAAAAATCTGAACGCGGCAAAAGCAAAATCAAAATATTATTATGATAAAAGAATAAATCCACAAAATTTTAAAGTAGCAGATCTGGTATATTTGTTGAAGGAACCATTCAAGGGAAAATTCAGCGATCAATATACCGGACCTCATAAAGTGATAGAAATTTTACCAAATCAGAATATCAGAATTTTAGTTAACAATAATCTTCGTACCGTACATATAAATAAATTAAAATTAGCCCATAGTCGAGCTGGATTAGAACGAACATCGCGAACAGACATCGTAAACAAACTCTAACAAAATAGCTTATTATACATTTCAGGTTAACGAAAGAATGCTATTGTTGCTTGAGTATCATATATTTTTAAATCAATAGGATGAAATATTACTCTAATTTCAAAATATAGCTTAATATACTAACAATGACATTCCTCCGTTACCTTCATATAAGCGAATATAAGATCTACTAACATATAACAAATAAGCGCGATACTTACATTAAATACGACAAATATCTGTTTATCACAAGTTAAGCCTATGGCTAATATTCATGTTAATACGACTCTTGTGCACCATTATTGAATACGATTGTAATGGACACCATCTAAACGTGACTTTTTCCCTTAAAACATCAATGACTGTGATATCAATCACATCACCACGAAAACGGAAGAACTCATAAAGATTGTAGTCAAATACTACCTGTAATGTACGAGATTGACCAAAGTTGACATAGGTTAACACCAATACCAACAAACTCAATTTCCATCATGAGCATGGTGAATGAAGAAACACTGGACAAAATAGCGGAAGGTGCAGCCAATAGATTCATCACATTTGGATCTTTTAGTGCAGGAGTATTAGCTGTGTTCATCATCTTTAAATTCTTTAAGATGATTCTCGACACCATGATACATGGTTATCAGCTACACTCTGTATACGGATGTGGATTCGCCTTGTGCGGAGCCGCATGGAGTTCGCTGACACATCTCCTCATACGCAAAGCTGATAAGCGAAGAAACAAAATCCATACAGCTGACGAGTCAATCAACCTTCAAGACATCCGACTCCAGGTCGATCAACCGAGTACATCTGAGTTCAATAAAATAGTCAAGGAGCTTGAACAAATTTCCTCTGGAAATTTGCTTTCTAAAGGGGGAGGTGTCACGTCCAGTGGTTTAGCCAATAATAATAATTCATGATAAAATCAAACATAACATACATTTTCTTAATATCTTTTATATATTTGCTTCAATAATATTGTACGAGAAATAAAATATCAAATTAATGTCAAACTATCGTATATTATACCACACTGCGTGCGATAGAATTAAGAAAACTCATTTTTATTTGAATCTTTATTAAACGAAATAAATACGTAGCGAAATTCATTTCATTAAATGATTGAGTCATTTCCAAATATAAATCGTGAGCTAATATCCGTTGAAGACTGTCCATCACTAAAGACTGCGTAGGAATTTCGAAGAATCGATAAGCAATTTGTTGCTAGGAGATAAACAAATGTAATACGATCTGGTCAAGAGAAGGATAAAAAAATACAATGCACACAATTAAGAAGAGAGTGACTGAGAGGGAAACAGTTAAGAAGAAATCGAGCTACGAGATAAAGAAATGTAATATGATCCGGCCAAGAGGAAGACGGAAAAAGTAATAGACGAGAGTGACAGAGAAGAAAACAATTAATAGGAAATGGTGACGAAATAATCACCTGATGAAAGTTAAGAACAATGGATTGACCAACCTATAAAAGGGACAGCTCATCATCAGGAGCGCACTCGTCTTGCATCCATTCAAGATTCAATGATCAAAAGTTTACTCTAAGAATCAAATTAAAATCAGTTCGTGAACAGTGAGATTGGCGAAAACCAACCCGCCGGAGTTTGTGAACAGTAAAATTGGCGAAGTTAACCCGCCGGATTATCATCGACATCATCATCTCCAAAACCAACCTGCCGGAGTACGTGAAAAGTAAAATTGGCGAAGTTAACCCGCCGGATTATCATCGAAATCATCTCCAAAACAGCGGCAACATCTTCACCTGCGAGCGAAAACAACTGCGCTACGGTAATTACTAACCAATTTATTATAAGCTTTCAATAATTCAATGTATCCTAAATTTGTTCAGTAGAATATACTATTGTTGTTAATTTTTATACAAAATCAAGCTTTCAAATCATTTTTAAAAAGAGTTTACCCAACTTCGATTTCTTCGATCCAGTTCCAAAATCAAAGTCACTTAGTAATTAAACAAATCCTCAATTACCCGAACCGAAGCCGGTGAATGCAGGTAGGTTCAAAACTGCGTTTTATTCTCAATTTAAAATCTTTCAATTTAATTAATTATCTATCTATCTTTTTCAAACGTCCATCATAGGACGTAACAAGTGTATAAAATCAAGATAGGACCAAATCTAGGATGTAAAGGAAGATGCATAGATTAATTTCATGGCTTTTTTTTTAATTCTCTTCGGTGGTTTTGATAGAATAAACAATCGAATATGATATTTTTTTCAGAAAATTAATATACAGGGTGAGTCACCAAACGTTAGCACCTCAAATATCTTTGTTGTTTCTAAAGATACGTAAAATATGGTAAGGACAAAGTTAATGGTACAATGGGGCTGACACGATGCAAAAAAAAATTTTGTTTTTATGTCATTTTTTTGGAGATATCAAGGTCATCTTGACTTTTTTAAATGGAACCACACTTTTTTAAACACCTACAATGATAGTCCCTTTCATTAGGAATTCAGTGACTATAATTAGTCCAAGGTCATTCAAGGTCAAGGACAGAAAAAACATATAAAACTAAAATATGGAAGCAGAATACATGTATTTTATAAATGTTCGAAATGATGGCCGTCTGCGTCGATACATTGTTGTAAACGAGCTCTGAAGGAATGTTGAACTCTGATAAGTGTATCCGGCTTGATATTCGTACATGCTGTTGTTGAATGTTAAGGTACATTTACATTCAACAAGATTCATGAAAACAATGCCATGAGTGAGACAGCGCCACCTAGGGTAGGTGTGATGTGTACAGTTGTACAAAAGCTATGTATGCTTGAGCCTCGTGCGAAACCCCGTGTGTATTTTCTCTTATTATATTATATTATATTAATAAACCAGTTGTTAAATGGAATCTCACCACCACGCTTCTTTTATTTAACATGGTAGCAGAGAGTGGTTTCTAAAAGTATAAAGTTCAAAAGAAGTGTTGAGAAGTTTAGTTAAGTGAAGAGAAAGCGAAAGTTTGAGAAACAGCGACCACGTGTTGGAAAAATGGCTAACATGAAAATTGACGACGTAGTAATTCCGATATTCGATGGATCGGACTACAACAACTGGAAGATACGAATATTAAAATTTCTGCAATATAAAAAGTGCAAAGAAGTTGTCGTTAGAGAGAAAAGAGGAACAGACAAGCAACCAGATTGGGACGACAAAGATATAAAGGCAACAAATTATATTTACAGTGCCATTAATAATAAGCAACTAGAGTACGTGAGCGAACTTGGAACTGCGTACGAAATAATGGAAAAGTTCGATGAAATGTATTTAAAAAAATCAACAGCCTTACAAATAGTGCGGCGAAGCAATTTGGAAAATATTAAATTGAAAGATTTCTCTGATGTTACAAAGTTTTTTGATGAATTTGAGAAGGCTGTAAACGAACTAAAAGGTGCAGGGGCTCAAGTGAGTGAACAAGAAAAACTGAATTACATGCTTAAAGCGCTACCAAAAGCATACAGTCATATTGGGGATATTATAGATGTGGTACCCGAAGCAGAGAGAACTGTGGAGTATGTGAAAAGCAAAATAAAGTTGAAAGAAGCAGAGGGAAGGAAACCTGAAACAGAGAATATAGATGAAACGACTACCAAGTCAAACGTTTTCAATGCAGCTTCAATACCGACGGTCGGTAATAAGCAAACCTGCTTCAACTGTGGCAAACCTGGCCATTTTCAGAAGGAATGTCGTTCGCTCAAACCTGGATCGTTTCGTGGAAATTATAGACCGTTTCGTCGTGGACGTGGAAGGTACCAACACAGAGGAAATTATCACAGTGTTCGAAATGAGTATAAAAGGCCTCAAGAAAAGGATGCACAGGGAAGTTGTTTTGTAACAGAGGTTAACATGTCAAACATAACCTATAAAAGTGTAAAAAATGAAATGCAGCTGGAGTGGTTGCTTGACAGTGGGTGCACTGACCACATTGTAAATGAAGATGTGTATTTCGATAAATGTGTTACGCTCAAAGTTCCAGTAAACGTAAAGGTCGGCGATGGTCGCATACTGCAAGCAACAAAGTCAGGTACAATAACAACATTCTTCTCAGTGTACAACAAAAGAGTGAAAGTAGTACTGCCAGATGTGTATTTTGTAAAAAATATGGAAGCAAATTTGATAAGCTATGCAAAAGTGACAGACAAGAATACAATAATATCCAAAGGAGACATCACCAAAATTTACAATCAAAATAGGAAACTGGTAGCCATGGCAAAAAAGGAAAATGGACTATATAAAGTTACAAGCTATTGTAATGCAGAAAAGATTGAAAGAAAAGCAAACATAATAAACAAGGTAAGCGAAACATATTTGACTTTAAAAGAAAAATGGCACCGTATACTGGGACATGTCAACTTCAATTATTTGAGTATTTTATGTAAAAATGAGTTATTAGTTGGGGCACCGAAGGAGCTGGAGCCCGAATATATGAAATGTGCTATATGCATACAAAATAAAATGCACAACTTGTCATTTGAAAACCGTAGAAACAGAGCAACAGAGATACTGGAAATAGTCCATACGGATCTGAATGGGCCACACACAACTACAGGAAATGGTGGAGAAAAGTATTTTTTATCATTCATTGATGATTTCAGCAAACTGGCAAAGGTTTATTGCATCAAATCCAAGGTACAAGTGCTTGATTGCTTCATAGAGTACGTAAATGAAGTCCACAATATAACTGGCAAGTTTATTAAAACGTTAAGGTGCGATAATGGAAAGGAATATTTAAACTGTAACGTTTATCGTTTTGCACGAGAAAAAGGAATCCGTATAAACCCTTGTCCTCCATATGTCCATGAGCTGAATGGCACAGCAGAAAGGTACAACAGATCTATAATGGACATGGCACGATGCTTGCTAGACGAATCAAAGGTAAATAGATGCTATTGGCCTGAAATTGTAAAAGCAGCGGCGTATCTGAAAAACAGAACACTAGCTAACACTATTGAAAAAAAGACACCATTCGAAATATTCTTCGGTAAAAGGCCATGTGTTAACAATCTAAGATTATATGGGAGTAAAGTATTTGTTCGAGTTCCAGAAGTCAAGAGACAATCAAAATGGGATAAGAAAGCAGAATCTGGAATTCTCTTAGGATACACGGATGTGGGATACAGGATTCTCATAAAAAACAAAATAATAACAGCCCGACATGTAGATGTGATTGAAGAAGACATAAAATGTATTGGATTTGAGGATATCGATGAAACAAATGATGAATGTCAGTGGAATGAAAAAGGTGACGAAGAAGAACAAGAAAATAAAAATATAGGCCTGAAAGAAGAACGGTGTGACACTGAAGAAGAAAAGGATGAGGAGCAGACACCGAGAAGATCCGTAAGAGAAAAAAGACCACCTATTCGATATGGAAGTGAAGGATCATGTAAATTTGTATACGTTAATTATTGCAATGCAAATGTACCAGTTACATTTAAGGAGGCGGTCTCAAGCAATGAAGCCAAATATTGGATGGAAGCTATGGATCGTGAGATGGACAGTATCAATAGAAACAAAACCTGGACATTAGTGAACAAACCAAAGGATAAAATTGCCCTGGATGTAAAATGGATTTATAAAAGGAAGTCGGAAAATACCTACAAAGCGAGACTGGTCGTCAGAGGATTCCAGCAGAAAGAAGAAGTCGAAGATACATACTCACCAGTAGCGAAGATGCAGACATTAAGAATCTTACTATCATTTTGTTGTAAACACGGTTTGGAAATTGAGCAGATGGACGTAGAAACGGCATTTTTAAATGGAAATGTGTATTCAGAAGTTTATGTGAAGCAACCGCTTGGCTATGAAGATGATAGCAACAAAGTCTACAAACTGACTAAATCTCTATATGGACTGAAGGAAAGCCCTCGTCTATGGTACGAATGTTTTAACAAATGCGTTTCAAAATTGGGTTTTCATAGGAGTGAGTATGACTATTGTCTCTATACAAAATTTGATAGCATTGAACCAATATATATTTTAGTTTTTGTGGATGATCTATTAATTTGTGGTAAAAATAAGCAGGAAATAATAAATGTAAAAAATAAATTGTCAAGCAAGTTCAAAATGAAAGATATGGGTAGAATCAAGAATTATATTGGAATAGATGTTGAATATAAGTATGGTAAAAACGAAAATGTAATGACCTTAAGTCAAAGAACATATATCGAGTCATTAGCACGCAAATATGCTATAGAAAATGCGAAACTATATAACACACCAATGGAGATAAATCTAAAACTAGAACCTGCGAAGTCGTTAAATGAAAATGTAAAGTACAGAAACTTGATAGGCGCACTGTTGTATGTTAGCTCTGGTACGAGACCAGACATAGCATTCAGCGTAAATTATCTCAGCAGATTTCAGAATAATTATGGAGTAGAACATTTCAAATATGCGATGAGAGTTTTAAAATATTTATTCCTGACTAGAGATCTAAAGTTAACCTACAGAAATAATTACAATATCGACACAATGGATTGTTTTGTAGATGCCGATTGGGCAGGAGATGTCACCGACAGAAAGTCAACATCGGGTTTTCTGATAAGATTATTTGGAAATGTAGTTTTTTGGAAAACGCGAAAACAGAAAACAGTAACCAAATCGTCTACATTTGCGGAATACGTAGCGTTATCGGAAGCTGTAACGGAATTAAATTTTATGCGCGGAATATTAAAATCATTTAAAATAGCAACAAATAAACCAATTAAAGTATACGAAGATAATTCTGGTGCAATATGTATAGCTAAATATGGAAACTATACCAAAAATTCCAAACATATCGAAGTGCAATACCACTATGTGAATGAAAATTATTTGGATGGTATTGTTGATATAGTAAAAATAGAATCGGAAAAAAATGTTGCTGATGTATTCACGAAACCGTTAGGTAAAACAAAGTTCGAAATGTTTAGAGACAGATTGATGATAAAATAATAACGGTACAAAATGTTAGAAATATAGGTTTGAATGTAAATGTAAGGAGGCGTGTTGAATGTTAAGGTACATTTACATTCAACAAGATTCATGAAAACAATGCCATGAGTGAGACAGCGCCACCTAGGGTAGGTGTGATGTGTACAGTTGTACAAAAGCTATGTATGCTTGAGCCTCGTGCGAAACCCCGTGTGTATTTTCTCTTATTATATTATATTATATTAATAAACCAGTTGTTAAATGGAATCTCACCACCACGCTTCTTTTATTTAACAGCTGTGATGATACGCTGACGCATATCTTCAACTATTGTTGTTGCATCCATGTACACGGTCTCTTTTAGCAGACCCCATAAAAAGAAATCCAGTGGATTTGAATCAGGCGAACGTGCTGGCCATGAAACTGTTCCGCCTCATCCAATCCATCGGTTTGGATATCGAGAATCCAACGTTTCTCTTGCTACTCGTGCATAATGAGCAGGACAACCGTCATGTTGGTACCACATATCGTGGCGATTTTGTAAAGGGACATCTTCTAACAAACTTGGCAGATCTTCTTGCAAAAATTGAGCGTATTTCTGTCCCGTCATCATTCCGTTAACGAAATATTGTCCAATTACTTTGTCGTTCAAAATACCACACCACACGTTTACGCTCCATTGTTTTTGATGATCAATTTCTCGCAGCCAGTGCGGATTATCCACAGACCAATAATGGGCGTTCCGTAGATTAATTGAGCCATGATTAGTAAATGTTGCTTCGTCCGTAAACAAGACATTAGAAAAAAATGAATGATTTTGAAGCAATCCCCATTGACAAAAGTTAATTCTATTTTGAAAATCATTCCCGTGCAATTCTTGATGGAGCGATATGTGGAACGGATGAAATTTATGTCGGGCCAGAATTCGTATTACGCTACTTTGACTTATGCCTGCTTCCCGGGCAATTTTTCTCGTACTCACGTGAGGATTGACAGCTATAGCTGCTAAAATATTAATTTCATTGTCTTCGTTAGTCGTGGGATTCTTCCGTTTGTACTGTCTTGCATGTACACTTCCAATACTTCGAAACAACCTGTACGTATTAGAGAAAGTATGTCTAGAAGGAGTGTTTCGCTCGGGGTACCTTTCTTCATAAAGTAGTCGGGCCTGCACTGCATTTTTTCTACATTCACAGTAAATCGTGATCATATCACACTTTTCAGTCATCGAATATAACATAGCGGAATCGCGTTTGGAAACATACTGATAGTAAATAAGAATGCTGAATAACATTGAAGGACCTTAGAATGTTTACTTTAACTACGACCATAGTATGTTTACTATTTCCTACAAGTCTCAACCGTGATAAACGTATTCTGCTTCCATATTTTAGTTTTATACGTTTTTTCTGTCCTTGACCTTGAATGACCTTGGACTAATTATAGTCACTGAATTCCTAATGAAAGGGACTATCATTGTAGGTGTTTAAAAAAGTGTGGTTCCATTTAAAAAAGTCAAGGTGACCTTGATATCTCCAAAAAAATGACACAAAAACAAAATTTTTTTTTGCATCGTGTCAGCCCCATTGTACCATTAACTTTGTCCTTACCATATTTTACGTATCTTTAGAAACAACAAAGATATTTGAGGTGCTAACGTTTGGTGACTCACCCTGTATATCATGTAATAACTTTTTTCGTCCCAATAACTCCTCTTTAATTTTTTGCGAGGTTAATCAGTAGACATTGCTTTATATAACCCATAAAAGTTTATGTGCGAACTAATGCGAACACAGAAGATATTTAGCTTTTTGTGCGATACATGTCAGTATGGCATGAATCGACCGTATATCATATGACTGAAAACGATGAAATTTTTCTTAATCTGACGAAAAAATGTTTGAAATAAAAGTTTTACAGTATTAACATAGGTATAAACTTCAATATATAAAACTTCGAAAAAGTTTTGTTTAAAACAAAAAAACAAGATCGCTTCGATTTTTTAAACATAAAGTTGTATTTTTGATTTGATAGCGTTGTAGCTGGTGTTAAGACGAATTCAACGATATATAATATGTCACGTTAACCCTTTCTTTTGACCCGATTGACTTGCGAGAACGGGTCGACTCCGAGTCTTGCAGACGTTGAAACCAGGCCGCGTGCAGGCCGAGTACACGCGGTCCGCTCGGGACAAAACGAGGCTCGAGGATTCGATAATTTCCCAACGAAATACTCAACGTTCGGGCGCCAGGCACCGCGAAGGTGCCACACGAAACACGATAAAGAGTTCGAGCTCGGGGAAGCCGAATTCGAGCGTCGAATCTTCGAGATACGCGGATCGAAACGGTTACGCGACTAGGCCAGTAGTTCGGACACGGGAAGGACGAGGACAGCCCTCTCGGCAGGACGGATCTCACGGGACGAGAAGAATTATTGACAACGTTAGGTCTCGAGCTGTTTATTGCAGCGGTCAAATGTTACAAAATCCGCGACCCGAGAGCCCGCGCTCTTCATACAAGTTGACGAGAAGATGGTCGCTCGCCGCGCGGTTGTCTTGTCGTATTCGCTCGCGACGATACCGAAGAAACGAATCGCAGTTAAGGACGATTCAGCTTGCCACGAACGATCAAGCCCGGAAAATGGAACCCATTCAGCTTGGGCCTGAGCCTTCCTGCGCTTTCCTGACGGTAATTTGAGGCGTTTCCCGAGGCTCGCACAAAGGCCAAGCGCCTAAGATCGTGTCTAACCCCAGGGGTTCGCCGGCTCACCCCAGGGGTCCCCCAGAACCTTTTACTCCCCTCTACACCCCAGGAGATGCCTATGCTAGATGCCGTCCGGTCATCGGTAAAATTCCGTTCTCTTCAGAATTTTTCCGGTGACCGGTGACCGGCGGGCCCGACTCTACCATAAGAAGAATATAACATGCTGTAATTATTTAAAAAGCTGTTAACTAGAAATTTTCAGAGTTCGTCGTGGCAATGGCGAATACGTTGTTAAGGAATTTAAACGTTGTAACAAAAAAATAAGAATAGGTTTTTGATTTCATAATGTTACAGCTGACGATAATATGCGAATTCAACGACCTACTACATTATTACGTTGAGCCTTTAAATAACGCCAAAATGCGGTACGGAATCGCAATACTACATAAATATGTAGAACATGCGTAACTGTGCAATAAGTAAGTAAGTAAATAATATTAGTTCACAGTAACAATAAGTAATAATTAGACTGCGGGAAGTGTATGAAAATTTCATGTCAGAATATGCAAATATTTCCTTCGTACCGTTGATATTTGAATCATTTAAACTATTATTAAGTTTAAACAAATTTTCAAACCGTAGATTTTTCTGAAAAACATTTATATTTTGCTCTCACTTTTTCTTGGCAGCCAATAGGTACATTATCTAGATTTTGAGCAAAATCTGTAACTAATTTAATTGAATCTTTTATTCCTAACTTAAAATCGGGAATCGGAATAGGTGGCTCGTTCGGCCAATGAATCGTACTAAAATTTTCTGGAAAGCTAGAGCAATTAGTTTACTACAGGATGCGAAAAGAAATTTTTTTCTTTTTTAGGTGGGCCTATATTGAAAATTTAAAACACGTTTTGTAAATCTGTGTCAAGATTAAACTTATTCTGAAAATTCCGTCAAAATTGCAATTTGTGGTGATTTTTAACCGATTTCGATGAAACTTTCACAATTGACACAGATCTACAAAATGTACTTCTTAAATTATCAATACAGGCCCACATAAAAAAGTTGTAAAATGTAACTTGTAGTATTTTTTCTACAATTTCGATCAATTGCCATTTTTGAAGAAAATTCTTTTCACATCCTTTAGTAAACTAATTGCTCTGACTTTCCAAAAAAGTTCAAAACCCATGGTCCAATATATAAAAAAAGGTTATTGTCTCTTTTTAAGAGTGTCCGAATATTAGTGGTATTCACTATATATTCTGCCCCCCCCCCCCTCCGGTCACTGGCGTGGCGGCACGAAGGCAGAATACAACATGCTGTATTTATTGAATGTGAAGAAACATTTCTTATTAACTAGAACTTGTCATAGTTCATTATTAGAATTTATTACTATGATAACACAAAAAGAAAAAGAATATCATCTGACAATCTGTACGGCGACAGTTCGTCAAATAACTCGAGGCGCCTACAAATTACTTTACAGTAAACACGTGTTGCCCGAAAAAGTGCCGACTTCCAGCTCAATAGTAATGACCTGTCATAAACCTCTCCATAGAGAACAGCCCCGGCGGGAACGGCACATAAACAAAGCGGGCCTATCGCTAGGTCTGCCTATCCCCACCATAGCCGCGCCTGTAGCCCCAATGTTTTGACTTTGACGTTGCGCGCTACGTAGTATGCGTGGCTGCTGTAGCCAATATTTCGACGACAGCCGAAAATGCGTGTGAAACGAGGTCAGCCTCCTCCGCTCTGATTCAATCGGCCGCGCATTCGTTCCGTCACCGTGATCCTCCCTGGGAACCTTCTTCGCAGGCTCGCATCAATACAATGTCACCAGTTCGGACCCATACGAGATGGCGTCTTGCCACCCCCTACAATCGCTTTGACAGTGGGCGGTAACGGTTTATAATATCTTCACCCACTGCTCTGTTCCGCTATCGCTCGTAAGGGGCAGTGTATTCGACTACTTGTTGGACATAAACAAATTGAAAATGTTTTTTCACTAAGTGAAAGGTGTAATATTAGGACAAACGCTGTCGACCCTTATTTCAGAATGTCTAAAGAATATTCAGGAATTGTATGGACCCGAAATAACAAACAATTCAAACCTGACAGCTGTTTGTAGTTACTGGAGTGTTTCACATCTCATGTGTGTCGATATGATACATGATGCGTACAGTTGCAAAGTATCGTAATGGGCGAAATGACACTATTGGTTTCCCTAAAATGAACATTTTATTATTTACCGGTGTAACTGAAATAATTTTTGATATCATTTATTAGGTTGTGAAAGGAAAGTTCTGTCGCGTTTTGAATAAGCAAGTAATTTTGCTTGTTACCTGAATGATGGCAACAAGTTGTTACAAATAATTTAAAAAAAACGGCATTCCAAAGGGCAAGAATCGTAGAATATGACCATATATTTATACATTTTTTTTCACAGTAGATCCGGTGGAAAAATTTGCAGGACAGAGATATGTGCCACTAATATATTTTTCTAGTAATTATTTAAGAAGAATTCACCAAGCGGCAGGAACGTTTCCTACATGATGTTGAAAAGGAGAGCTACCGACAGTTTACCTAAGGAGTTGTGAAGCCCGTAAAAACCTTTTTTTTGTACCGCGCACAGCAGGCAGCCCTGACCCTCGTTGAGAGAGATGTCGGTGCCCGGAAAGGCCCGGCGAAAAATAAATTCCGTTGAGAAATCCGGCCCGAATTTCCGTGACCGTGCTCCCTATCCTTAAGCATTGGTGACCGGTGCTTTCCTGAGCAAGCTGAATCGACCTTTAATCGACCTTGAACAACGGAAAACGCGAGGCGCAGATGTTCGGCGAAATACGGGACTGCCGTGATGGCCTTCGCACGAGATTCGCGACGACGCGTACGATATTTTCGCGTTACGCTAATGACGAGACACAGGATTCGAGATAACCGCAATTACCGCCGAGATTGTCCTTGCCAAACGAGACCCCTTCGAGGAAACACTTCCGCGCTTGCAATTTCAGGAAAATTCTCTCGCAATTCTCGAAACTCAAAATACTCGCGGTACGAGTACAATTCGCACGCGAATTCCCGAGGACCAGACGGGATGCGTTCGTCCCCGCGCGACGAAGGTCGAGCCGCCTTGCTACGAAATATCCGAAGTGATCACTGTGACGACTTACCGTTTCTCGTGCCGTTGATTTTTCCCAATCCCAAAGCGAAACGGAAAGGACGTCGCTCGCACGTCGGTATTCGACTGGACAGCGGGTAGTCGGCTAACCCAAGGTGCCGCAGAAACCCTCGACGGAACACGGAAACTTCGCGGCGAAATCTAACTATTTTCTTCGCTACGCGATACGATGAAACTTCGCAAGTCGTACGTTAACGAGAGCCAGCGCGACAGTGATCGATCTATCGGCTTTTCGGCAGGCGGCGGATCGAACCCGGTCCCCCTCCACTCGACCGTCAAACCGAATTTCTATGGGCGCGCTTCTCTCGCGCGAGACCTAAGCAGCAGGAGCGTTCCCTGTAGCCAAAACACGTAATTTTCCTACGCCGCGCGCTCCTTTGGTGGAGGCGCGGCCTTGGTGACGATGGCACCGACCCCGCGGAGCTCTCTTCTTGCAGGGTGAGGCGGCGCACAGTGGGACCTTTCGTCGATTTTGGAGACAAAATCAAAGAACTTCCGATAGAAATGAGATAGAGAGCTGAAATTTTTTTTATTTACAGCTGAAACATGACAGAATATGGGAAAAATAGGGAGATTATGGTACGAACGTTTTTTCACCTTGAAAAAATTCGTCAAACTTGCATAATTTCAAGAAAATTGCGGTTTTTTCAATGCCACGTACGGGAAAAATTTTTTTTTAACATGCTACACATCATTTCCTGTAGATTTTTTCACGCTGATTTCAAATCTGGTCTCAAAATTTGTCTACGATTTTTTTTTTCAAAAAATCGATTTTGTGACAAAAAACTAATGAAATCATTTCTTCGTTGAAATGATTTGATAACTCACTAGTTTGAAGGAATATTGTATTCTCATATATAAAACATATTAAAAATAGTCATAATGAAGTATTTGGACGTTTACTTAACGTATATCACTTGACGAACGATCACTTGACGTATATCGCTACGATTGTCGCTGGCGTGATATACGTTAAGTCAACGTCCAAATACTTCATTATGATTATTTTTAATGTGTTTTATATATGAGAATACAATGTTCCTTCAAACTAGTGGGTTACCAAATCATTTCAACGAAAAAATGATTACATTAGTTTTGTTCACAAAAATCGGAAATCACCAGAAATTAGAAATTTCGTTGAGGAGAATACGTAAGTTAAAAAGATTAAATACTTACCTTACTCCCTCTGTAAATGAAATTATAATTATGGACAATAAATATCTAATTTATAATACATTACACACAGCGGCACAGAGTCTGTAGAAAGTGCCAGTAGCAATGACAGCGCTACGTCAAGTGATGACGAGAAGTGAAGTGCTTGATGCTTCGTAAGTAACTCAAATCGTTTAAATACTTCATCATCCATATATGAGAATACGATACACGTTGAAACTAGTGAGTTATTAAATCATTTCAACGAAGAAATGATTTCATTAGTTTTTTGTCACAAAATCGATTTTTTGAAAAAAAAAAAATCGTAGACAAATTTTGAGACCAGATTTGAAATCAGCGTGAAAAAATCTACAGGAAATGATGTGTAGCATGTTAAAAAAAAATTTTTCCCGTACGTGGCATTGAAAAAACCGCAATTTTCTTGAAATTGTGCAAGTTTGACGAATTTTTTCAAGGTGAAAAAACGTTCGTACCATAATCTCCCTATTTTTCCCATATTCTGTCATGTTTCAGCTGTAAATAAAAAAAATTTCAGCTCTCTATCTCATTTCTATCGGAAGTTCTTTGATTTTGTCTCCAAAATCGACGAAAGGTCCCACTGTGCGGCGTCAGGATCTCGAATTTGTCGTAGTCGACGTGGTGTTTGGAAGAGCTCTCGTCCTTGCGACGCCTCCGGTTGATTCGCCGGGTGCGATCGTGCCAAGTTGTCGCCTGTGCACAGGGCTTCTAAACTGGCCATTGCTTTTTGGCGGGCTCGTCCTGTGCTGCTGGAGGCTGTTTGATTTCTCGCTGAAATTCGGCGGGTCGGTGGTTCTCTCTGCGCGTTCCTTATACGGCCCTGAAACTTGCCGTTCTCGGCACGCGCGACAGATGTCATTAAGGAGATCTCGATAATGGCGGAATCTCCTCGTGGAACGCTCTCGAATCCTGCGCGTGTCGTTCCGTGTCCCGTTAGAGGGCGGTCCGGTCCTTTAATTATCTCAAACCCCGCACGAAAATTGACGGAAAAGTGACGTCGCAAAATTGCAACGTCACAAATAGTATGACCTTCACACTATTAATAACGTTGTTAACAACGTTGCAATAGTTTTCATACTATTAATAACGTTGCAATAGCAATTTCTCTGAATCTGACGAAAAAATGTTTGAAATAAAAGTTTAACAGTATTAACATAGGTATAAACTTCAATATATAAAACTTCGAAAAAATTTTGTTTAAAACAAAAAAACAAGATCGCTTCGATTTTTTAAAGATTAAGTTGTATTTTTGATTTGATAGTGTTGTAGCTGGTGTTAAGACGAATTCAACGATATATAATAGTATGACCTTCACACTATTAATAACGTCGCAATAGTTTTGGCGCGCTAAACAGATCAAATACCCCACTGTGCCGCCGCGCCGCGCTGTGCCGATCACGGAGCATATGTAGTTGCCGACCAAAGGATCCGATCCCGTGATCGTAAAGCGGCAGCCACCAAAGACAAAGAAAACGTACTTTGGAGATTTGGCGATTTCGGTAGCTCAAAAGGAATGAGCGAGCATCGGATATATACAGGGTGTCCCAAAATTCCTTCAACAGCCGGAAATGGGAGCTTCCTGACGTCATTTGAAACAACATTTTCCTTTGCAAAAATGTTATCCGCGGTTTTGTTTAGGAGTTATTAACGAAAAACACGGACCAATCAGAGCGCGACCTAGACGCGAGTTGGCACAGTCGGCCAATAGACAGTTGGCGCGCCGGGCCGACTGTGCCAACACACACACACACGCACGCACACGCACACACACACACACACACGCACGCACACGCTCACGCACACGCACACACACACACATTATGTTTATGTCAACAACTAGCATACCAATTTGAAATCTTCAACTTCTATGAATAAAATTCATCTTATAGCCGACAAAGCTTCTGCATCAATTTCTGGCGAAACGGTTGAGTGCTGACCCATGGTTCCTTTTACACTTTTCATCCCCATGATGCGTAGAATACAATGCAACAATAAAAAAATTTGACCCTGAATTTCAAGGTCAAGGACAATTTTGCGGCAACTTTTTTTTACAGATCTTCACCGATCCGAAGATGAATACGCCCATGGTAGCCAAGACCAAACATTTCTTAACACCCTGTATATACAAAATATAAGAAATAAGAGAAGACTAAAAACCAGGGAGTGAAACGGTTCCGAAAATAACTTTTTCAAACAGTTATATATCGGTTCTGATCGAAACAGTTATGAAGAACCGAAATAATTTTATAACTGTTACGAGAATATCGGTTCTGGCTTATATCGGTTACGGTTACGGTTCTGGAGAACCGATATTTTTTCGGTTCTGTAACTGTTAGTTTTCGGTTCAGGATTTCGGTTCTGTCATTCTGTATTCTGTATTGTGTTCGGTCAGTTCGGTCTTACATATTTATTATGTATATAGTTATTTTTCGTTATTTATAATTTAAACAATCTTTAAATAAATAAATTTTTATAATTTGTTTCTATATTCGTTATTTGAATTGTTATTTCAATAATTTATCGTTCAAATAATTGTTAAAATAAATCAATTTTTTACAATTTGTTTCCAATTGTTTAAACAAATAAATTTTTAACAATTTGTTTCAATATTCATTATTTGAATTGTTATTTCAATAATTTATCGTTAAAATAATTGTTTATACAAATAAATTTTTTACAATTTGTTTCTATATTCATTATTTGAATTGTTATTTCAATAATTTATCGTTAAAATAATTGTTTAAACAAATAAATTTTTTATAATTTGTTCCTATATTCATTATTTGAATTGTTATTTCAATAATTTATCGTTAAAATAATTGTTTAAACAAATAAATTTTTATAATTTGTTTCTATATTCGTTATTTGAATTGTTATTTCAATAATAATTTATTGTTACAATAATTGTTTAAACAAATAAATTTTTATAATTTGTTTCTATATTCATTATTTTAATTATTATTTCAATAATAATTTATTGTTAAAATAAGTGTTTAAATAAATACATTTTTTATCATTTGTTTCCATATTCGTTATTTGAATTGTTAATTCAATAATAATTTATTGTTAAAATAATTGTTTAAACAAATAAATTTTTATAATTTCTTTCTACTGGGTGTCTCAAAATTACCTTGGTTTAATGAATGGGAGGTTCGCGAGATCATTTCAAGCGACATTTTCCTATACAAAAATAGCGTACGCGGCTTCGTTAAGGATTTATTAACGAAAAACACGGACCAATCAGAGCGCGAGCTAGACGCGTACTGCCCGGCGCGCCTGCAGGCGAGTGTGGTGTAACGCCGCGATGCCGCAACGAACAAACGTTTCTCGTTGATGTGAATCCTCTCTAATTTCGACGAGCTTTGGATATGTTGTCAAGACCATGATTCTGAACAACATTTCCCTTTACAGTTTTTGTCGGTCAGCTTTAGTTTATGAGATAATTGTGAAAACTTGTAATTGTAAATGGTTCCGGGAATCATATGATTCTCGAGAAATCAATATTACCATATGATTCTCGAAAAATCAATATTCTCTCGGCAACGATTTCATTTGTTTTAAACGACGCCTTCATGCAATATATTGTACGCTGGAATAACATGGTTTCGCGCGGAATCGCGAAGAGGACGGAACTCTTACCGCGTCGGAGTATCTAATTTATTCTCGTTCGCTACGATTACGAGCTCGAAAAGAGTGCTACGTGTAGTGTTCAGTAATTGTGTGAAAGTGTGGTGTTTCGTATTTTGTGTTTCACTGGAGTAACATGCAAATGGATTTACGCCTGGATAAGTGAGTTTTTAATTCAATCAGTTTCTGCTTCTTCTCTCGTTCGGGTAAATTTGCCAATGATGTGGGTCCTCACTGATTTCGATGACCTTGAAATATGTTATAAATTCGATGTTTTAAATATCTTTCTCCTTTGAAATAAAGCTCATCGAAATCGGAGAGGAGATCCTACATCCATCGATTTACAATTACAAGTTTTTACAATTATCTCGTAAACTAAAGCCGACCGACAAAAACTGTAAAGGGAAATGTTGTTCGGAATCATGGTCTTGACAACATATCCAAAGTTCAACGAAATTGGATAGAAAATAGTACATCATCGAGAAACTTTTATTCGTTGCGGCATCGCGGCGTTACACCACGCTCGCCTGCCGGCGCGCCGGGCAGTACGCGTCTAGCTCGCGCTCTGATTGGTCCGTGTTTTTCGTTAATAACTCCTTAACGAAGACGCGTACGCAATTTTCGTAAAGGAAAATGTCGCTTGAAATGATCTCGGGAACCTCCCATTTCATTAAACTAAGGTAATTTTGGAACACCCTGTATATTCGTTATTTGAATTGTTATTTCAATAATAATTTATTGTTAAAATAATTGTTTAAATAAATAAATTTTTACAATCTATGGAATGTGTTTCGATATTTATTATTTAAATACGTGTACATTGTTGAAACAATTATTGAATGAATAAATTTTTGTATTTCTTATGTCAGCCAGTCCGTTGCGGCAATTTTTGAAAATATGTCGGTAACTGAAGGCAAATGGCGGTATATTTATTGAGAATAGTTATTCAAAATGTTGATTTCTGCAACGTACTAAAAAATGTTACCTCATCATTCAAAAACAGACACAGGTAATATTAATGCCCATAAAGTGCGTGATGCAGTTTCAATAGAAGCAGCGAAAATACGGGATGAAATTTAAGCTGAATTAAAGGGTGCTCTGATATCCTTAAAAGTTGATGCTGCAACGTGTACGGGCCGATCTTTTTTGGCTATCAACGCTCAATTTATAAAACACCAAAAAGTATCTCTGAGGACATTAGGTGTGATTGAACTGTTTAAAAGCCACACTTCGGAACATTTAAAGTCTACTATACTTAATACTTGTTTGTATTACCAAACATGGTAAAAACTGTTAACATACTAAATAAAGACGAAAGGGGAGAAAACGAAGAAGAAACAGAAATAATGGGGACAGAGTTACCTCCCTTAATAAATTCTGATTCTTGCAAATCATGTGTGACAGAATTTACAAGGGAGGTAGACTTTACAACATATGTAATAAGATGTGCAGCACACACACACTCCAACTAGCTGTGTGCGATTTGCTAAAACAAAAAAAGTTACCAAAATTATAGATAGAGCAAGGTTTCTTGTAAGAAAATTACGCACGCCTATTTTGTAGTCCGCATTATCTGCAATGTGTCCGAAAAATGCCATATTAGATTACTCAACGAGGTGGAATTCCACTCTTGATATGCTCGAGAGACTGGTAGAATTAAAGCCATATTGTGACCAGATCACTGATAATGATGTAATATTAGCAGATGAAACCTGGGGAAAAATATCACATCTAATCAACACTTTAAAACCTGCTCGAACTGCAACAAACGCAGAGCGAACAGCTTTTAATGGGGGAACTGTACGAAATTTGGAAGCGATGTTTCATTGATGCTAGTACGCTAAACACGACGTTTTCGAGTGATCTGGTAAACAGTATGAAAAACCGCGAAAAAATGTTATTTGAAAACGAAGTAGTTTTATCACGAATTTTTATGGATCCTCGATATAATGTCATTTTAACCGAGACACAAATTGATGTAGTGAAAACTTGCCTTTTGAAAACATTCAGAAGGATTAAAAGTCTGACAAACGTCAGTGGAATATCCACTGAAAACATTCAAGTGGTAGAAGAAACTGATGTTGTTTCACCTACCCTATCGTAATCAGAGGATCCGCGAAGTAAAAAAGCTGCTGGATCGCGTGTGGAAAGGTGTTGGGCACTTTCGGGAATCGGGTGTAGAGTACACTTTGAACTCACTTATTTGACCAGTTCAACCGCGGGATAAAGGTTCACAAAACAACTTTATTCAACGTAATTGCGCTATTGAATTTCTCTCAGGGGAGAACTTTCTTACGAATCGCGGGTGTCTCAAAGGGGAGATTTTACCGGTTGATTTCGAAAGTCTCGCTTACTCGTGTATAGATCGCGTGTTTTCTCTCAGAGGAGATTACAAGGAATCCTCGCAACTACGGCTGGGGGTCTTATTTACAGTAATCGGTGGGTACCCCCACCGTACAGGGTGTATAAAAAGTAATGGTCATCCGTCCTAGGGGTGAATCTACACCTTTGGATCGGTGGACATTTGTAGGAGAAACTTGCCGCAAAATTGTTTATAACAAAGAAAATTGTTGTTAAAGTTTTTTTTCATCAACGCCTTCTACTCATCGAGAAGAGAAAAAGTTTGAAAGGAGCCATATGTCGCAAACAAATAGTTATTGAGATATAAGCTGTGGGGCAGGAAGGAACTGATGCCATTTATAACATTATGTTTACTTTAATGTAGAAATAACTGTAGTTATATAATAATCAAAAAGGAAATGAATATACATTATATCACACGGTCAGCCATGTGCGTGCTACCATGAGCGTACGTAAAAAGACGCGGGAACCACCAGCAACGGTCACATAGAAAGTCAACTGAGTAGTAGAGAGTGCGTAGCGCCCTCGCAATGCGTGGGACGTATAGAGGAACTTCCATCATAAGCTGTTAAAGTTTTTCAAAATTTGATTGTGAAGAATTATACGTATAGACAAAAAGCTACTACTACAGTCCACACCTCCGTGTCAATGAGACAGAACATGATCGTGTTCGTACCTCGAGCCTCGAGGCAAACAAAATTTAAAGGGACATTCGTCGCTTTAAATGTTGTTTGCCTCGAGGTACGCACACGATCATGTTCTGTCTCATCGACACGGACGTGTGGACTGCAGTAGTAGGCTTTTGTTTATACGTATAATTCCGCACAATCAAATTTTGAAAAACTTTAACAGCTTATATCTCAATAACTATTTGTTTGCGACATATGGCTCCTTTCAAACTTTTTCTCTTCTCGATGAGTAGAAAGCGTTGATGTAAAAAAAATCTTTGACAACAATTTTCTTTGTTATAAACAATTTTGCGGCAGTTTCTCTTACAAATGTCCACCGATCCAGAGGTGTAGATTCACCCCTAGGACGGATGACCATTACTTTTTATACACCCTGTACATACACACATTGGAGCTCGCTTCGAGGGATCTACTTGCCACGTTACTGTCGGGACGACGCGACGAGGGGGATTCGCACAGCGCCGAATATTCGGAACGTCCTATGACGTGTCTAACAATGTACAGGAGGACGAATTTGAAAAATTATTAAAATGTGCAGAAGCTAAACGTACACAATGCAGGCCTGAAATTAATTTATTCAAAACTATTGACACTGAAATGGAGGAGTACTTAAAAGAGCCACGTGTAACCAAGTCAATAAATGTATTATCCTATTGGCACAACAGGAAAAATATAGCACCCCAGTTATATGAATTGTCCAAAGTAATTTTGGGAGTCCCTGCCACACAAGTCAGCGTGGAACGATTGTTTTCTGGGTTAAAATTCATTTTAACTAACTATAGAACAATCATGAACTCTCATATTATTGATGACATATTGTGTATACGACTTAATTTAAATAAATGAAAAATGAAAACACACACACACATTACAATAGTTTTTTAATTTTCTTTTCGCAATATTCCATCATATCAATTTCGTTTCTTCGGTAATTACCGATATCCCCACCATCTCATCGATATCAACGATTTTTTAGTACGTTGCAGAAATCAACATTTTGAATAATGTGACGTGGCATATTCTGCCAACGTCAATCCGTACCCTAACGGAAGACCGGGCCACATTTTGACAAAGCCGTAGCGAGCGCGACCAAGGCAATCGCTCTCCCTGGGACGTCCGAAGCCTAGAAAGAACGAAATTACCGCGTTCAAATGTCGCGCCGCTGGGCGCGACATGGAGTTTCAGCTACCACGATACCGAGGAGAACCAGACTCTGTCTCCGGCCACTGATTGGCCAAGATCCCGAGGCGAAGACGCCCGGAGCACCTACCGCCGCAAGCCGCTAGTGAGGAAGACGGCCAGGATTGGTCAGGGCCCAAGTCCAGCAACGTGGAGAAGCCGACGAGGCTAACAGAACGAAAGCACGACCATCTGCTCACCCTCGTCGACGTATCGCCCGGAGAATGTCATGAGAGCAACTCCGGACGGCCCAAGTCCACTCCTGCCCGCCAACATCACGATACCGACCGAGCCCCGGTAAATTCAAGAATTACCGAGGGCCCGGGTCCGAATGTCATCGCTCCGTCCCTGCGGCCAGGAGCCACGCGATAGGTCCGAGCGTCGCCTCAGCGGAGATAGTCGCGGGAGAGGGGGACGCCTCGCTTCCGCGTTCACGAGCCGGCTCGAACTGGGTCACTAGGCCATCTTGAGACACCGAGTTCGCACGTGCGATTATAACCGCGCTAAACTAACGAGTCTTTTGCATCGGCTGCCATCCCGTTAATCCCGTGGTGAGTACCGGTCAGGCTATCGGTAATTAATTAGAAAATTGTGACCAGTTCGTGTTGGTTCGGGGGCGAAATATCGGGAGTAGAATCTCCGGCTTTGCGACTTGGCGAGGACACGTGCCGCCGGCGATTCCGTTGACCGAGAGTAGCTCTCTCGAGAGGTCCGCCCGGCCGTGGGCCGTTCGGGCGACGGTAGCCCAAACAAGGGATCCGGGACGAACAGAGAAATTACGAAAATTGGCTTCCCTCGAGACGTTCCACGGGGAACAACGTCACGCGGTCAGTTCTGTTCGACCGCCATTACATCTCGCGCGTGTACCGGCGAAATTCATCGGCCCGCGTATTACATCTGAGCTCGGCAGAAATCGTGCCTCCTTGGCTTGTATCTCACGCGAAGTCCTGTGACTGCCGAGCTCGACGCGAACGACGTGGCTACGCGCGTTCGGCAGAACACCCGCCGAAAATCATCGCCTACGCGCCGGCAAATACGTTGACTGCCGCCGGTATCCACCGGGGGCTTGTATAACGCGACGTCAACAATAAACGTCTGATATTTGCCCTGTAAATTCTGAGTCGTCATTCTTCCTCTAAGAAACGTTCCCGTCGCCGGGAATGCTCCGTCCTTTTCCTCACGCGGAACCCTGGCCGTTCACGTGGCCATCTCCGGCCGTGTAGATCCTCGCCGATTTGGAATACAATCGAGAAGTGTACCGCGAGCTATTCAGAACACTGGCGTGTTCCGAGACGTGGCCCGGTCGTGCGGCCATAATTTCCCGAGTGCGGCTGCCCTTCGTTTCGGCGAACGGCAGGCGACGTGACAATAACTATTCTCAATAAATATACCGCCATTTGCCTTCCGTTACCGACATATTATAAAAAATTGCCGCAACGGACTGGCTGACATAAGAAATACAACAATTTTTATTCATTTAAATAATTGTTTCAACAATGAGCACGTATTTAAATAATAAATATCGAAACACATTTCCATAGATTGTAAAAATGTATTTATTTAAGCAATTATGTTAACAATAAATTATTATTGAAATAACAATTCAAATAACGAATATAGAAACAAATTATAAAAATTTATTTGTTTAAACAATTATTTTAAAGATAAATTATTGAAATAACAATTCAAATAATGAATTGTGACGTGGCAACGTTTGCCAGCGTCTTCCGAACGGTATTATCGGAAGACCGGGTCATTTTCCGGCACTCATAGAGCGGAAGATTAGGGGCGAACGCTCTCTCTGGGCACGAACGAGATCTATGGGCGAGTTCTCATATTTTGAGCGTCGCGCCAATTTGCACGACGCGAGTTTGCAGGACCGCAGCCAGGTCCCCAGGGGGGCCCAACAGACTTCTTCCCGCCGAACGAAAAGTAACGAGGACGGCTCCGGCGAAATTCCTGCCTCAGGATAGCGGAGGGATCGACACGGCTCAGAATGGACAACCTGGAGGCGTCGACAAGAACTCAGCGGCCAAGACAGAAATCTCAGCCGTCTTGCCGTCGCCTCGCCCGGAGAAAAACCTGGCCAGTTACCGGATTGGCTAACAGCGATTACCTCAGCGGGAAGCGGCCAATCGATGGGCGCCGCTGCCGGAGAAGCCGCCAATCGCCGGAGACCAGGAACCGTCGCGCAGGGCTAGGCCCCTGCCGAAAATCCGCGCGCGATAGGCCTAAGCGTTACGCGGGGAAAAGCGAGCGGAAGGGGGGGACGCTTCACTTCCGCGTTCCCGAGTCATCGCGTAGAATCAGCTGATAGCGTAATATCACGGTATCAGCACTGTCTGAATTGTTTCTCTCGCACATGATTGAATATTAATTCTATTGTATTATTGTATTATTTATAAATGTCTTTTTCCTTTTAAAAGTATAATACTGTAAGTTGTTGTTCATGTTGCACCACCGGGTATATTCTTAATGTTATTTACAAACAAGCGAAACGTTGCTAATGAAAATACGAACGAAACGTTGCTAATGAAAATACGAACGACGAAAACGAAACGAACGTCAAACAGTCTCGTCAGGTCCGTCGGCGGAAAAAGACATTTATAAATAATAATTATATTTTCTTTCCTTTATGACTATTATACAATATATAATGCATATATCATTATTAACAGGATGTAACATATTAGCATATACGACAGACGGATGGACATCCAGAGCAGTTCAAAGTTACATATCTTTAACTGTTCATTATGTAACAAAAGATTTTAAATTAGTTCATTACATGTTAGACTTGCACCATGTTCAGGAGAAACACACCTATAAAAACATACAAAACATATTACTAAATTGTCTAAGTGAGTGGAATTTAGACTTACAAAAACCCGCCTTCTTTACAACCGACAATGGACGCAATATTGTTAAAGCCGTAAATACTTACAATAGTTGGACCAGAATACCGTGTTTTGCACACTGTTTACAATTAACGATTAAAACGGCTATGAAAAATTTTGAATATGAACAACTCCGTAAAAAGTGTAGAACAATAGTCACATTCTTTTCTCGATCAAGTACTGCTAGGGAAAAGTTCGTTAAAATACAAAAAAGTATCAACCCACATACCACTTTGCAATTGGTTCAGGAAGTTGATACGAGATGGAATTCCACATACGCAATGCTGAAAAGATTATACGAATTACGGACACCATTAGATATGGTATTAATATCGATAGAAGGAAATATGCCGAAAAATTTGAATGCAGCAGAGTGGAATTTCCTCGAGTCTGTAGTAAGTGTACTCGAACCGATCAAAGAAGCGACGGAGATTATGAGCGGCGAGTTGTACCCAACTCTTTCGCATTATTACCCGTTATATTTTGGTTTGCTTAACGTACTGGAAGTACAATCATGTACTGGTACAGGCAATACTTTGCTTCCACACATTACTATTACCCTTCGTAACGCATTAAAAGTAATTTCAATTATTTATTTTTATCTCAAATTGCAAAAAAAGAAATTATTGAGAAATTGTATTAAATTAAATATAATATTTTATTTGCAGGAACGTTTCGAACCTATTGTAAATAATACTATGATTTATATATATGCTATGTTGCTCGATCCACGATTTAAAGATCAGTTACTGCCAATTGCTGAGAAACATGCAATTTTGGAAAAATTTAATACACAAGTGACAGCTTTACATAACCATTGGAACAGTAATTTTGAGGAAAATATTCCTCGGAATGCAATAGCTGAAACTGGTATGTTTTTTGTTATTAGTATATTTTTATGTTATTAATACAATTTTTCTTAATTAGTTGCATTAACTTTGAAATCTCCATTGTATTACTGATAGATGGAAGAAAAAAATCTAGTTTACAAAACTTTTTTGATAAGACGTTGGGCAATCCAGAAATCGAAACAAGCAATTTTGGTACACGAAAAAATCGAGAATTACAAAGTTATTTTTCGGAAGGCGTGTTATCACGCCAAATTAATATTTTAGATTGGTGGAGAGACAATGCTACAAGATTGCCAATTCTGAGCGCAAAATATTATATGGCAATACCTGCAACTCAGGTAACAAGTGAGCGATTGTTTTCGCTCACTGGAAATATAGTGACGGCAACTCGTACGAGATTATTGCCTGAAAATTTACAAAAATTGTGTTTTTTACATGCGAATAAAATATAAAAATATGTATATAACCTGGTATATGTAAAACTTTTTGTGTTTTTGTAAAACTTTTTGTCACGCGCTCTCTCTCTCGCTCTCTCTCTTTCTCGCTCTCTCTCCTGCCCTCTCTATCGCTGTCTCTCCCGCCCTCCCTCCCTCTCTCTCTCCCGCCCTTCCTCCCTCTCTCTCTCTCTCTCTCTCTCTCTCTGAAAAATACACACTGTCACGGCGCTCAATTTTCAGTTCCCCTTCGGAAGGCAACCCGCTTCTCAATTTTCGGTTCCCCTTCAGAAGGCAACTTGCTCGACGTTTTAGGGCGACAGGAGCCACAAAACTATTTTTTATTTTACATAATAAAAAGAAAGAAAAGAAATATATCTATAATCTAAAACTTTTTGTGTTTGTCCCTTTGTACATAGAAATTAGTTTCCCTTTCCCATACGGATTTACTATTTACATTATTTATAGTAAACGCTTGGTAATTGTACACTATAGAAACAATTCATTAAACTTAAATTTATATTAAGAATCAATTATAATTTAAATTTCGAGTAAACGATGAGCCGCTTGCCGCTTGCATTAGTCGGACTGCTTGAAGGTGTTAAACTGCTCGAAATTGTTAGTCTGGGTCCGAAATCGCAATTAATTATATCGAACTGTCCGAATCGTCGGGCGTCCGTGACAAACGAACGCACGGGTAGTCCGAGATCGTCGGGTAGTCCGATACCGTCCGAACTTTCGTTTGTCACGGACGCCCGACCGAGACCGCCCGACTTTTTCCGAGACCGACCGAGTCCGAAATCTCGGACGTCCGCACACCTCTATCATTCTTTATTAATAACAAAATTACGTGTCAGTATGACACGACCCAGAATGATACTCATCGTAAAAGCATGAAAAACAATAATTTTTTCGGCATCTAGCACACACTATAAACGCTCCGTTTGTACAAGAGCACGCCGTTTTCAGGAGTTCTATCGGAAAACACACTTCGTTAACATTCATAAAAATTTCTCTGGTATCACAGAGATTGAATAGTAATTTTTATTTTTGAAATAGAATATTATTTCTATTTATACCTCCCGGCATCTGCCTGGATAAAACTTCTTTCGTGTTTGCACAAAGCAATTAAGCAAGGGGTACCAGCATGAGGATGGTAGTAACTGTTGAAGGGACGGGATAGACTCTTACCTATGTGTGGCGCGAGGTCAACCCAGGTAAATCCCAAAAACAGACGTCGCGCACGTTTTTATTACAGTCTTCTTCCTGGTCCTAGCCAGCGGCCCTCCATCCCAAATATGAAAAGCAGTTATATTGCTTGATTGTCATTTTCGCGCAAGCTATACCGTCCGGAGAAAACCCTACTGCTCGGTACCGTAGTAATAAAAAAACTCCGAAAATTATTGTGCAAGCATTCGTATATAAGACCGACCAAATGTACTAACAACCAGACTTGATCAGAAGTGCAACAGAGAACGTCACGCTGCTCCATTACGATTTTTTAAAGTATCAGTTTTGTTACACCAAATAAGTTTCCAGACATGTCGGATATGGAAATTGTGGGCGTGCAAGGCCCTTCGACAGCAGAAGAATCTGTGTGTCCTGACGAAAATGTACGCAATGATACTGCGAAGGTGCAGCTAAAGGATGCTGTGGTGTATTTTGAAAATCTCCTTGCACAAGAAGACCTGATTGCATCAGAAGGATCAGCAATCATTAATGAGGAGGCCATTGCCATAGGAGAAGAAATTTACAATCACACGATGGAAATGTTATCCGAAAAGAAACTCGTCGAATGTGAAGAGCTTCTTATGCAGGATGAAATCGACGACGAGAACACATACACAGAAGTTGAAGGATCCAGTTCACCGGAAGATTATGAGCCGAAGATGAAGACACGAAAAAAGAGTCTTATGAGCCGAAGATGAAGACAACAAAAAAAGAGTATATTCCACTGGATTACAAAATTAAAGTGGTGAATATTGCAAAATCACGTCCTGGTTGTAATTCACTACCGCTCTGGCAACGTGTACGTGTGCCTAGGCGGATCGCAAGGGTTCGGTATCTGTCGAACCATTTCTGTACAATGCACATTAGGAACTCCTACGTAGTCACAATCGGTAGATAGAAGATCAATCTATTGAGCATCGTCTCTAAGATGGCCCACTTTTGCGTTTTCGAGGCGTAATTTGCATTATTCGGCAGCATGATGTCTGTCCGGGAGGCTAAACATGTTTAAACAATCATAATGCATTAATATTATATATCACTGGATTCGGGAAAGTCTACAGAATCTTTTACTGTAAAGAACAATTCAATATCTTTTATAATAACATCACAATATTTGTTTAAAGTTGAAAAATATGTTTTTCTTCAAAGCCATGTTCCTCAAAAACTGTGCGTATAGGAGAAAAATTAAGGTCAGATTCGGAATCAGCGCAAAAAACTCTATAAGAAGGACCCAACAGTATATTGGGAACAAATTTGGTGTTGGACAGTGTTATTGGCGGGATGAGAGACGCGACGTGGAACGAGACAAGTGACGAGTGCCCTGCGAGTTTCTGGAAAGTTATTGTTAATATTTTATTATACAATGGGAGCTAATGGTGGAGAAAGAGCTACAAAGAGGAGTAAAAAATTCTCCATTCTCTGAACATTTGTGGCTGGAGGAAGATGTCTTTAAAGTATGGTTAGCTCCTTCTCCACTAGAAAATAAAGCGCATTGTATTGCATGTAATATGTATAGCTGTCACATGCTGCAAAACAGGTTTAATTATTTATTCGCAAACGGTCAAACATATACAGAATATGTGTTTATTTAATAACAAAGCCACCTGTAGTAATAATGATAATACTACTTTTAATAACACAACTTTATCCCACAAGGATGAAGTGAAATGTGCAGAAATTAAGTTATCTGCCTTTTTTGCAGAATATAATATAGCTTTCAATACTGCTGATCATTTAATTCCGTTAATACAAAGATGTTTGTAAGGATCCCAAAATTGTGCAAGATCTTAGACTTGTTCGAGATTAGTGTGTCTACATTGTTAAAAATGTAATTGCCAAGCGCGAAGGAGAGCAAATTGTTGAATATGTAAACACATGTAGATTTTCAATTTTATTGGACGAAACAACAGATGTTGTATCGCCAATAAATAATAAAGTAACCACACAGCTATTAGATATGATGCCTTTAAACAGTGCTGATTGTTCCGCGAGTAGCATATTTCAAACTGTTGGATACGGTTAAAATTTGAATGTGCTCCCTAATGCCTTGGTGACTCTGGTTCAAATGTTGGTATGCCTGGGATGAGCGTTAATAGTCTGTGTGTTGGCCATAGATTTTTGAACGCGACTGAGTCAATTACGATTTATACGAGTCCTAGAACGCGTCGAGCGACTAACGATCTTTATACTTTTCTTTCTATTGTTCACAACCGTTATATTAAATAACCTTTTTTGTTTGCTTCCAAACCTTTCGAGCTTCTCTGTTCTCCAACCTTAACACAAACTTTAAAAAATTTTATAGATATCAAAGAAATTCCTATCAAAAATATTGTCGGAATGACATGCAACAATGCATATGTCATGATTGGATGTAACAATTCTTTCATGATACATTTACAAGTTGAAGTACCGCATTTGATAACGTTAAGGTGTCTATCACACTTCCGCGGTTATAGCTAGTAGATCTTGCAATAAATTGCCTCCGGAGTGCGAAAATTTAATTAGAGGAGTTGCCACTTATATTTCGGGCAGTTCTAACATAAGAAGTGCGCATTTTTGGTTGAGTTTCAAAATTTCTTCGAGGTAGAGCAACACAAAATTTTTAAATTATCAAACACCCGGTGGCTTTGTTTACACAAATGTGTCGTTAGATTATTAGAAAATTGGGACGTGTTAAAAAGTTTTTTTTATATTAGCCGTAGTTGAAGATAGATTAAAATCTGCCGAAATAATTTTAGAGTATTTGAATGACACGTCCATTAAAGCATATACGTTGTTACGGATGGAGAATATATTCCGTTCGGTTTCTCACAGGAATCTCTTCTAGATCGTCTCTGGCAGGAATCGTCCTAGATAACCTTTCATATCGTAGTTGAACCTTTTAACGAAGACCGAGCTCGGGCCCGATTTAATTGAAAGTGACAAAAAACTAGAGTTATTAGTCTGGCCCTAAGCCCTAAGTACGATTAGATTATGAACAGAGCATTTTTCATTCATTGTAAGGGTATATAAACCCTTAGATTCTCACTCTCCCGGGCTAGTACTTCGGTAGACACGTATCGCGTCACGTTGTGCTGTATTTCGGAAAGTCAACTGTTAGTGAGATCCGGCTAGAGTACCTTTCATATCAAAGTTAACCATATAGATTCCGCGAGTTCGGTGTAAAATCTATTAGGCAGTGTTAAAGTTCTTTCCGAGTCCCCCGCATTGCCAGTGCGTCAAAACCGTGCATCACTGTTAGGTAATTCTTCTTCCTACCTTCTATTTCATTTAGTTCATTTCATTCGCGACAATTACACAATTGTATCACAGATACTTATAATTAGAATATATTTGTGTTCTTCAGTAATTAGAGCAAAGTTTATTAAACCCATTAGTAATTAGTTTTACTAATCTAGCAATTGAACGTTCCCACATGATACAACCTTACCGCTCGGGTTGTATCAATTATATTATATTAGTTCCGAGGCCTACTAACTATCCTAGCGACTCCCTGATTTCGCATCAGGTTCGTTCGCTACTTATCAATTGTTCAAATAGAGATTTTTCCTACCTAGCGGCTCCCCAATTTCGCATTGGGTTCGTCCGCGCTGTTCTATAGCCTCCTAGCAGCTTCCCGATTTCGCATCGGGTTCGTCTGCGCGTCTTTCCTAGTGACTCCCCAATTTCGCATTGGGTTCGTTCACGAAGTTTCATCTTTCTAGCAGCTCCCTGATTTCGCATCAGGTTCGTCTGCGTCTGACTCCTTTCCTAGAGGCTCTCTGATTTCGCATCAGGTTCGTCCTCGCTGTCTATAATCCTAGCGGCTCCCCAATTTCGCATTGGGTTCGTCCGCGCACCTTAACTAACAAATTGATACCATATTCCTAGGGTGACAACCCTTCGCCGGCCACTCGTTGCTACTCGCGGCCCTGGCTCGTAACAAAATCTTGAATTACACCACACGTAAAAAAAGGAAAAACAATTCATTTATATCTACATCTACAATGAAAGATGTAAAACAGTTTCTAAAAACTAATAATAACTTATGGATACTAAAATCTGATAAAGGTAACACCACAGTACTAGTTGAAAAGGAAAAAAATATATTTCAGAAGTTTTAAATATGTTAAATGACACTAATACATATAAAATCAGCAGTATACAACCACCTTTGAAAAAGAAGCCAACTCTATCATCACCAATTTAATTAAAGAAAAGCAAATCGATGAAAAATTAAGAAAAAGGTTAAAAACCTACAACTCAATAGTACCTAGAGCAGTGATTAGCAACCCCATGGCCCGCGAGCCGCATTTGGCCCGCTAGCAAACTGCCTCCGGCCCGCCGGAATACGGCGCGGCGCACGCAACAAAGTATTTAATATCGCGTTCGTTGCCAGTTGTGGCCCGCGCGTAGTCTTAAGGTCCTTGCCCACTAGACCGTAACCTCGGCGCGGCGCGGCGCGGCGGAGCTACATATAGTGTTGTGACAAAGAAATATATGGTTCAATTAAAAAATATCAATTAGTCTTTGAAATTTATCCCCCCAGCATTCGATTCCTGAGGAAAATTACACCACATAATTGTTCCCTTCATACCGAACAATTCGAACAATTTATGTAAACAAATTGTTTTCCTGACTTCAGTGCGTCACGAGATATTGCCGTGATTAGATAAACGAAACACCCTGTATTTTGTGAGAAATCACTCTCACCTTCGAAAACTTGCTTTTCGTCCCCCTAACAAAGGCATAGTCTCCACAATGAAATAATAAACGATTGTGGGCGAGCCCAATGCTCGCCGGTCGAAACTAATCGCGCCCAAATCCGCAATTGACCCGCAATAACCAAATCATTATAGCGTGTCTTTACGATGCACTATTCATCGCCAGCAAACTTCGAAAAGGTCCAGGAGGTCACCCCGTCATAAAGCAATATAAGAGGGGACCAGGGCTCCGATTTTAAAATACTAACCTTTAAATGAAGATATTGCAATAGTTTTTTCATATTTTGTCATTTGTTTGTCGTTGGGCGAAGCGGAGCTTTTCGCCCCGTTGTGGGGCAAGTTGTTCCTAAAAACTAAAATTTGCCTAAAATTAAATGGACAAACATTTCAAAGCTGCTTTGTAACAGTATGAAAAATAGCATCGAAATAAAGGACATCCTTTTCACCAGAGTTGGGCAGTATTTAAATACAAAACTATTTAAATACCAATTCGAATATGATACAAATTTTGTATTCGTTATTCGAAGGTTCGAAGACAAAAGTATCTTATGTAATCTTCTAACGAAAGTGACACGAGCCACTTCGTGGCGTTCTTCCGATTAAGAAAAGACTAAACCCGATATAATTTGGACTATGTCTTGTGGTTTTACTCGTGAAAGTATCTTCGAAAGTATTTAAATACAGTCCTAATTCTATCGAGTTTAGTCTTTTCTTAATCGGAAGAACGCCACGAACTGGCTCGTGACACTTCCGTGAGAAAATCATGAGAAATAAACAAGTTTAGCATTCACTTGTTAGCGGTTTCATGCCGAGATACCTGGAGATAGCTGGCCGAGGGATTGCCCGGTGGTGTTTATTGCACTACTATTGTGTTCTGGGCTCAGGCCTTTGTGCTCGACCCTCGGGCCTCGGTACGTGTTCATTGGAGCCTCGAGCCGGCCGTAAGTATTCGTGGATGTATTTAATATTCGAAAATTAAATACAAAAATTAAATATAATTCCTATTCGAAGCTTCGAAGGGGCTCGACTTCGTCGGGCGCGTTCGGACAAAAGCGGACTAGTTCGTGCGAACGCAGAGTTGAATCTCGGGAATCGCGATAACTCGCTCCCTTCTTCTATCGAAAGATCTTTCGATAAAAATGAGATAGATCGATGAATTTTGTAACC
This sequence comes from Lasioglossum calceatum, assembly GCA_963966675.1. NCBI lineage: Eukaryota > Metazoa > Arthropoda > Insecta > Hymenoptera > Halictidae > Lasioglossum > Lasioglossum calceatum. The sequence goes on from OZ016542.1 coordinate 785,901, forward strand.
TTTTGTGGCAGTTAATTTCCTACACTCGCCACAAGATGGACAGATAGTCAAAGACCTTTCTCGCTGCTACCTGATCCGTCACCGATCTCTATATATACAGTCTTAAACCGCCTTCCGATATCGCAGCGTCTCAGGTAGGGCCCGCTGGATAGCTTCACTACTGATGAGTCCTTTAACTCTAACGGATCCAGGACTGGTCAGAGCCGACAAAGCTTTTTTTAGGCACTCCGTCGCGATCCTGGAAGCGGTCCTTGCAGCGACCCTTGCAGCTTTTGGGTCGCTGCAAGGATCGTCACTGCCGGGTCGCCACAGCGCGACAACCCGATGAATTCTGTGCTAAAATCAAAGAACTTTCGATAGGAAAGAGATAGAACGATGAATTTTTTTAAAAATTAAAGCTCAAACTTTCCAGAATATGGGAAAAGTGAGGAAATGATGGTACGAACGTTTTTTAACCTTGACAAAATTCGTTAAACCTGCACAATTTCAATAAAACTATGATTTTCACAATACCACGAGCGGAACAGATTTTTTTGCAACATCCTGTACATCATTTCCCGTAGATACTTCCACGCTTATTTCAAATCTGGTCTCAAAATTTGTCTACCACTTCAGGATTTTGCAAAAAATCGAATTTTTTGTCACCAAATTATATGTCATAAAATTTTTGTTGTCCCCGTAGTTAAAGGTCTGAAGAATAAAGCTGCAATATTGTTTTTTCTACTTGTGCTCCCGTGAAGTAGTAAACTTCATCGAAAGGCGCGCTTTGCGCTCTTAAACAGTCTCTAAAACAGCATCCGTTCATTGGCGATTTTCAAGTGTTTTAAGGACAATTGTGTAATTTCTTGTATTACAAAAGTTGTTCAGGAAAATATACAGAGCACTTTTGCACAGATTTCATTTTGTTACCATGTAAATTAGTATAGTTATTAATATTTGAACGTTGCCAATAATTCTCTGTAAGTTCTTTTACTATTACAAAACTTTATCGACGATTTTGTTATATTTCTGTGCGAGTCTGCGTGTTCTTTTTGGTCTCATTACATTCGGTAAAGGTTTGTGATTATAAGCCAACAAAGTAGCTTGTTTTGAAAGCTTTCCAAAACACTATAATAAAATATTTTTTTCTTAAATATTTTTCAAGAGTTATGATAGTGAAAATATTCCACTATCGCCACGCTTTTTCAGGGGTTCTCGATAATCTGAGGAAAAAATGTTTCCAACAAAAGAGGAACAGTATTCAGACATCTACAAATTGCAATATATGAAAGTTGGAAAAAATTTTATTTTACAAAAAATTGAGGCGAATTTGATTTTTTAAATGCTGAAATGTATTTTGGATTTCATAATGTTGTAGCTGATCTTAAGACGAATCCAACGATATATAATGTTATAACCTTGAGCATATAAATAACGTTAAACTAGTTTATTCCACTTTTTCAGGCCAAATACTCCACTGTGCATCGGGTGGCCCGAGAGTGGCTCGACTTCGTCGAGCGCGTTCGGACAAAAGCGGACAAGTTCGTGCGAACGCGATGAGATCGAGTCACTCCCGGGCAGCGGGCAGCCCGAAACCCCTGGGCAGCAGCCCGAAGCACTCGGGTAGCCCGAAACGCTCGAGCCGAAAAGTATAAAGTTTCTTTTCCCTCCTACGACACTTTTTTTTGCATGAAGACGTTTCAACACTCTAAACCTATCGAGCCTTAAAAGTAACTGATAAATGTTTCTTTGTATAAAAATGCTAAGATCGATTTTATTTAGGCTTTGTGCAGCTCTCCTATTGTAATATGTTAATGTATTAGGTCGTTCGGAAAATCATTTCGTTTTCTCCTCTACTGAAGAAATAACATTCAATTTGGTTTCTATTTCTTGCAGTCGATGTATTCGATTTTTATTTTGCAGAAATATCCGCAGTCTAGTAATGACAAACGGAAGCATTGCCACCCCTACACGAAAAACGAAATTACTTTCCGAACGACCTAATATATAGTATGTGTAGTATGTAATTTAAATAAATATTAATTTTGTCGGTAAAAAAGAAGAGCGCTGCTGGTGCTGCTACACATTTGTACAATGGACATTTACTTTACCGCCATCTAACACATTAGCGCGAGCTGCTCTTGTACGGCATTTGACACATTAGCGCGACCGTGTTGCCCTCTTACGGCGAGGCAGAATCCAAGACCGATGCCCTGCAGCTTGCGGCAGCAGACCTCCAAAACGCGACATGGCTGCCGCGCAGTAGAGCTGCAGATCGGAGCAGTTGGTTATCTGGGTACGTTTGCCTTCTCTTTTCTTTACTCGCTTTATGTCTTTGTCAGACACGACTACTATTTTTTGCGCATTGTAGCTTAAAATATTTTTTAAATATTTAAATATTGATTCTAAAAGAAATCTACAAAAATACCATTGATTATTATATACTTAGACACACAAAAAAAAGAAATAATCGAGATAAAAAAAAGTATACGTATGCCGGGTGCGAACCTAGTATAAGCAGGTCGAACGCCTAACGCGCTGAGCCAAACGAACTGTTGGGAGTGTGGTTAATACTTTCAGATGTAATCTCTGACATAGTACAAATACTAATGAAGCTGATTTCATTGGTTAATTATTCCTGTACAATGTTCAAGGTTTATCAGTGCCTGATAGACTTACAGAATAAATAGAACGTAATAATTTTAAGGTTAGCTTAGTTCTTCGCGGAAAAAACGTCGAAAAAATCGGTTTTTATTTTTTTTAACAATGGCGCACCAAACCAAAAAATCTGAAAAAATTCATGAACAATACTTATAACAATATGTTGCTACTGTAAAAATATAAATGTAGACACTCTAGAACTTTCATGTGAAATCTGCATTTTTTCGATTTTTTTGAGGTTTTTGATTTTTTACAAGCAGGATTTTCACTTTCAAAATCTGAAACCAGTTGCAAAGTATGTGTTTGTTCTTGACATGTGTCAGATTTTTTCCAGAATTTCTAAACATCATTAACTAGGGAAAATAGTCCAAAAACTGATTTTTCGATTTTACCCCATAACTACCCTCCGGATCGAGATACAGGGTTGAAACTTTGCACAGTATGTTTTTTCTGAGTGTCCTATCGAATGACCCATCGTCGATATAATTCGGTTCAAGGGCATTTTTGACTACCTTATGCAGCTATACCCTTTCTTCCGTGTCGTACAATAGAGGAGTTTCAAAAATTCGACGAAAGGATCGAAGAAAAGACAGATTTTCGTCAACAATTAGTAAGCTTTTTTACTGTTCAATTTCTTCATCTTTATTTCTTTATTATATGTACGTAAAACAAGATTAATTCCATCGTGGGATTTCTCGCAGGCACAAAAATTGGTCAACATCATCAGTAAGCGAGCAACAGTAGTCCGGAATATGGGCGAAATATTGAGATTTTGTTTATCTCGAGAACTTGCTCTTAAATGCAATCCAGTGATGCAAGCCGAGGGAAAATTATTCGTATTTACAAATACGAATCTGTATAACGTTGTTAAAGGTATTTTTCCATTTTCCATTTATAAAATTTGTATCAATTGAATTATTAAATAATCTAATGAAATTAATTTTTTATTCCGGCTGCGCTGTTGTCAGCTTAGTCAAATAACGAAAATCCGTTTAACGAAAGCGATATTATTAAAGTCGTAGCAACAGTTTTACACCACTGTAGAGATTGGGAAAGAGGGCGAGTTAAACGCCAGAAGAAAAATGAAAATATTCGAAACACAAACAAGGATACAACTACTCTATCTCAAGATTTATAATTCATCATACAGTGAGTGTAAAAAGGATTCGTACGCCCTTTAAAACAGAATAACTTTCTTATAATTGTACCAAACGACCGGATTTTTTATAATCAATTAGAAGCATTGGCATAGGAAATGATATGCAAGAAAGATTTTCGTAAAATTACAATTTACAAGGTTACGTGGAAAAATAAAAAAGGCATTTTTTAAAACTTTTTTATTTGGGTCCTTAATGAAAATTTAGAATATACAGGGTGTCCAAAACCACCCGTCCAGGGGTGTTTTTAACTTCTCAAATAAGCATATTCGGTAAAAATGTTTGCAATAAAAGTTGCATGGAGTCTAGGTTCGAATGCGCGGCCGATTGGGTCAGAGTGGAGGAGGCAGGCCTCGTTTCACACGCATTTTCGACTGTTGTCGAATTTTATTGGCTACAGCGGCCACGCGTACTATGCAGCGTGCAGCGTCGAAGTCAAAACATTGGGACTACGGGCGCGGCTGTGGTGGGGATTCGGCGACTTTATGATAGGCGCGATATGGTTAGGTGTCGTTCCCGGGGCTGTTCTCAATGGAAAGATTTACCACAGATCATTACTATTGAGCTGGAAGTCGGCGCAGCACTTTCTCGGACAACACGTGATGACCGTCAAGTAATTTGTAGGCACCCCGACTTCTCCGGCGAAAGATAAATATAAAAAAATGCTACATGCATATATATCCGAGAAATTTCAAAAACCCTCAGGACCTCCGCTGTGTTTACCCGAGATGTTTGACGAATTGTTTCACCATATAGTTTGTCCGATTATATTCTGTTCTTTTTATTAGCATAGTAATAAATTGTTATTACGTTTAAATTCCTTAACAACGTATTCTCCACCTATTAGCACGACGAACTCTGACAAGTTCTAGTTGATACATAGCTTTTTAAATAACTACAGCATGTTATATTCTGCCTTCGTGCCGCCACGCCAGTGACCGGGGGGACAGAATACATACAGTGGCCGAACGATAAAAAATAAGGAGAAACCTCCGTTCGTTTATTGCACTAACCGCGTGGACCCAAGTTCGCCCGCTACCTGCTTGTTTAACGTAGAACAACTTCAGATAAACGGTTATCCTTAGTCGAACAAATTTTCCGTTACGGTTGCCACCGTGCCTCATATAAGAGTAGGAACATAATATGACTATTATGACCGCGGAACTAAAAAACTTTTCTCTCATATCTGTGACGGTTGCTCGGTGCGTGGAAGGTATTGCCGCGTCAGTCGGCTGTCCAAGGTCGCGGAACCTCGAATGGCGGTAGGTGGTTCTCTCACCGGACGCTTCGACGTAGTAGTCGCTCAGAGTGGCAACCACTCGGAGTAGCGGAGGCGCGGAGCGGCGGTCGCTCGGAGTAGCGGTCGCTCGGAGTCGCGGTCGGTCGGAGCAGCTCGGAGAATGCGCTCGGAGTCGTGCGGAGAGGGGGGAGTTCCCACTCGGCTTTCGCCGCCGGGGTCTGGATCGGTGCCTGCTCGGCGTTTCGCCGCTGAGGTGGAGGGACTCCCGTGGGTATCTCACCGCTCGGGCCGGGTTGGTTCCTACTCGGCGTTTCGCCGCTGAGGTGGAGGGACTCCCGTGGGTATCTCACCGCTCGGGCCGGGTTGGTTCCTACTCGGCGTTTCGCCACTGAGGTGGAGGGATTCCCGTAGGTATTTCACCGCTCGGGCTCGGAGAAGGTGATCTGGCGGGGGCGGTCGGTGGGTCGGACTAGGGGTTCGCACACACTCTCACACTCACTCGGTCGCTCGTTAGCTAAAGAGAGTCGGATACACGAGATCGGTCGGTGTTCGTCGCAGCGGACTAGCATCGGTAGATGGTGTGTTCTCGACGACTTACCGGCAATTGCTCGGCGTACTTATCCCCGAGCGCGCTCATTTTCTCCCGCGAGAAACCGGTTCGGCTCGGTGGCCCTCTCGCGGTTTCGCGGCGCGGCGGGCGCGGGGTTCCAGTGGTAGTCGCTGGTGGGGGATCGTTTCGCGCCGGTAACGATGTAACCGTCACATCCCCCCCTTACTTCGGGGCGCGAAACCTCCCGTACCGCTGGGTTTGGGTGGTAACTAAACAACGCTTCGTATTATATTTTTTCTTTTTTTTTCTTATTGATTTATTTATTTATTTACATTTTGCCGGAATTGTAGGTTGATAACCCCGTCTTTGGCGGCCCGGATGTGCAGCCACCCTCCCGGGTAGGGTATCCTGTGTCGCCGGCCGGGGCGCAGCTGGTCTATCCGGATGTTATAACTTCCGGTTCGGCTCTCCTCTACCATTGCTGCCGCTGGTAGTGGTTGTGGGGTGGGTGTTGTTCCGGTTGGGGCGAGGGGGGGTCCGGCTGTGGTCGGTGGTGCTGTGGGGGGTGGTGGGGGAGGTGTCGGGGCCGGTGGTGCCTCTGCTGATGCGGTGGTCGGGGTTACGGGGGGCCCGAGGGGGTTCTTTTCGTATAGGGCGAGGATCTCGTCTAGGTCCCTCATTAGCTCGTCGGGGTTGGGGTCCGTTGTTACGGTCCTCGTTGGTGGTTCCGCCGTCTTCACGGGGCCCCCTTCTGTCGGTTTTCTTGGCGGAGGCCGTAGCCGGTCTGGTGGTCCCCGCCGGGCTGGTAGTCGGCCCGAATCTTGGCCGGCGGTGTAAGCGGCCTCCCCTGGTCTCTTTATGATTCCGCCCGGTGGACGGTTGCGTGCCCGCACCTCGAGCGGGCGGTGGGCTGTGTTCCCCCGTAGGGGGATAGCTGCCGCTTTCGTTGCTCTATGTGCAAATCGAATTTTTGACATTGTGCGTTTTGGTGTTTCTCCCGTCGGCTCGTGGTTTATACCTTCCATGGTGTTTATTTCTCTTGTGAGAAGTGATTTCGTCCTGGTGGCCCTCTCGCGGTCGTACGTTGTACCTGTATTGGCCTCTTCGTCGTCTTGCTTCTCTTGCTGGCACGGTTTCAAGTCCTGGAGATGGACTTTATGACGCGTCCCTCTCCCGGCCTGTACGACGGCTACCGTTGGGCCGAGGATTTGCCGGACCTGGTATGGTCCAGAGAATTTCGGTGCGAGTTTCGCACAGATTCCTGCGCCGGCTGAGGACAGGGGGTGTTCTCGGCGCATTACCGTGTCCCCTATTCTCGGAGTCCAGTTCCGGCGGCGCAGGTTGTAGTATTTACTTTGCGCTTCCGTGGCGCGTGCCTGTGTGGTCCGCGCCAGTTGGTACGCCTCGGTGAGCCGGGAAATGGCGTTGTCCCGGGCTTGGTAGTCGCTGGCAGTGGCGTCGTCTCGGCGGGTCTCGGCTGGTGCTCGGTCCGTGCCCTTGGTCGCTAGTTCGCGGCCGTAGACAAGAAACGCTGGTGTTTGTCCTGTTGCCTCATGCCGGGCTGTGTTGTAGGCAAATACTATCGCGGCGAGGTTCTGGTCCCAGGTACGGTGTTCGCCGGTTGTCAGTTGCGCGATCGCGGTTTTTAGGACCCGATTTGTCCTTTCCACCGGATTGCACTGTGGGGCGTAGGGGGGGGGGTTGTACGGTGTGTCACCCCGTACCGTTGTAGTCGGTCTCGGAATTCTCGGCTCACGAATTGCCGGCCATTGTCGGTGATGAGCATGCGAGGGCAGCCATGCCGCAGGAAGATTAGTTCTAATGCCCGTGTGACAGCGGGGGCGGTTGCCTGTCGCAGTGGTCGCACCTCCGCCCATTTAGTGAACTTGTCTTGGAACACTGCAAGCGTGGTGAACCCCTGGTTGGTTCGGGGGAGTGGCCCTATTAAATCTGCGGTGACGACGTCCCATGGTCCCATTGCCGGGGCGGTGAACATTTCGCCGGCCGGGGCTTGCTGCATGGCCTTGTATTGCAGGCAGCTAACGCATTTCTGGACGTACCGGGCTGCGTCTTGGCGCATCCGGGGCCAGAAGTATCGCTGACCGAGCCTCGCTATTGTTTTAGCTCGTCCCAGGTGCCCGGCGGTGGGGTCGTCGTGCATTTCCTGGAGGATGAGGTTGCGCTCCTCCTTCGGGATGCAGCGTTCCCACTCCCATTCTGGTTGTAGGCCGGCATTGTCGGGGATGTGGCGGTACAGCTGGCCTTCATGGAGTCGGTACTCCGGGTGTTTCCTGGGGTTTTCCTGTACGGCCGTTCGGAAGCGTTCATACCATGTTTCGGTCGGTGGTTCTACGGCTCCGGCTTCCTCTGGACTGCGTGATAGTGCGTCTGCCACCAGGTTCTGCTCGCCCCGGCGGTATTGTACGACGAAGTCGTACTGCTGTAGCTCGAGGCCCCAGCGGGCGAGTCTTCCTGATGGGTTGTCCATCTTCTGCAACCAGTTGAGGGCTTGGTGGACTGTAACCACCTTGAACCTGTAGCCCTCCAGGTACGGCCTCATCTTCCTAATGCCCCAGACTACTGCCAGGCATTCCTGCTCGGTAACCGAGTAATTTCGTTCGGCTCCGTTCAGTGTTCGGCTGGCGTATGCGACGACGCGTTCTTCCCCGTCCACTTCCTGGGTTAGAACGACGCCTAGTCCACTCTGGCTCGCGTCGGTTTGCAGTGTGAATGTCTGGCTGAAGTCGGGACAAGCTAGGACGGGTGCGGTGGCCAGCTGTGTCCGCAGGGCCTCGAAGGCCTGGTTTTCGGTTACTCCCCAGTGCCACCCCCGGCGTTTTTGCAGGAGTTTGTGTAGCGGTTCGGCGGTATCTGCGAAATGCGGGATAAACCGGCGATACCATGATACCATCCCTAGGAATCGGCGGAGGCCTTTGACGGTGGTCGGTGGTGGTATGCTACGGATTGCCTCCACTTTATCGGGGTCGGTCCGGATGCCTCGGCTGGTGACTAGGTGACCGAGGTACCGCAGCTCAGTGCGGCAGAAGTGGCACTTCTCTGGGTTTATGCGGAGGTTGGCTCGGCGTAGCCGTTGTAATACCTCTCGCAGGTTGGCGAGGTGTTCCTCGAAGGTGGCCCCCAGTACGATGATGTCGTCGAGGTATGCAAAGGCCCGTGGCTCCAGGCGTGGACCGATGACGGTGTCCAGTAGTCTCTGGAATGTGGCCGGTGCGGAATGCAGACCGAACGGCATTACCGTGAACTGGTAGAGGCCGCGTCCCGGTACGGTAAAGGCGGTTATTGGACAGCTATTTTTCGCCAGCGGCACTTGCCAGTATCCGTTCGCCAGGTCGATCGTCGAGAGGTAGCGAGCCCCTCGGAGTTTCTCTCATGTTGCCTGGACCTGGGGTAGCGGGTAGGCGTCTTTCTCCGTGACGCTGTTGACCCTGCGGAAGTCGATACAGAAGCGGGGTTTTCCGCTGGCCTTCCGGACGATGACTACCGGAGAGCTCCACGGGCTTGCTGACGGTTCGATCACTCCCTCTTTAAGCATCCGGTCCACTTCCTCGTCGATGACGGTCTGCGTGGCCGGGTTCCGTGGTGTGTATCGTTGCTTGACCGGTTCGGCGTTGCCCACTCGGATGTGGTGTTCGGTCAGGTGTGTGGGGCCTCGGATGGTTTCGAACCGGGGTAGTTCCTGGTCCAGGAGTTTCCGGAGTTGTTGTTCCTGTTCCCCGGTGCACCCTGAGAGGCCCTCCGGCCCATCCACCACATTCGTTTCTTCTTTTTGGCGGAACTCCCATCGGCGCGGTCCCAGGAGGAGAGTTGCTCCCAACGCTTGTAGCGCGTCTACTCCTAGTAGCACTGCTTGGGAGAGCGTGGGGAGGACCGGGCAGGTGAGTCGGATGGTCTTTTTACTGACCCTGACGACAATATCTAGTTCGCAGTCTAGGGCTACGGAGGATCCGTCGGCGATTCGAACCGCCAGATTTCCTGTCCGGGCGTCGGCGCCTTGGGTCTGGCACCACTCTGCGACGTCTTGTCGTAGGTATGACCGGGTGGCCCCGGTGTCTATTAAGGCCGCATATTCTCGGCCATAGGCTTCTACCGTGATAAAAATGCGGGTGTCTGCACTTGTTTCTTGCGAGGCATTTAGTTGCGGGACGACCGGTGGTTGCCTCTTCCTCCGGTCCGGTTGGTGTTTCCCGACAGGTCGTTACACGGGCAGCGGCCGGTTGACCGGCCTGTCGTCCCACAGTAGGAGCAGAATAATTTCGGCGGTCTGCGGCACTCCCACCGTTGGTGGCCCCTTTGTCCGCATCTCCAGCAGCAGTCTCCCCGATCGTATGTGTTGCTTACTGCGTCGGCTCTTTCGGTGTTGTGTACCTTGTTCGCTACTGGTGGTTCCCTGCTTGTCGGCCCTATTGCGGCGGCCCTGGGGGTGGCGCGTTTCTTTTCTTCTGCTATAATCTGTTCAAACTCTTCCGTTCGTTCTAGCAGGTCTTCTATCGTGGTTGCTTCGTCGCGTCGTAGGTACTTTCTGTAGTCTGTGTGGAGGTTTCGGTATATCCTCGCTACTTGATCTTCCGTCGAGAAACCTCCATGTCGTCGCATGAGTGTTTGCATGTCGACGACATATTCCCATGCGGGTTCTCCTGCCTTTTGCAACCGGTTCCTGATTTCATCTTCCATGTGGAAGAGCCGGTCGCGGGAGATGAACGTTCGGCGGAACGCTTTCATGAAGTCCTCCCACTTTTCCCAGTCGCTTCTCTGGTTTCGGTACCATTGGAGGGCCTTCCCTCTCAGTATTTCTGCCAGGCATCGTAGCGTCTGTTCTGGTTTGACGCCATAGCTCTCATGTAGGTCAACTAGCCGGTCAACGAAATCCTCGGCGTTCTTCCCGTCGAAGTGGGCTCCCCAACGGCTTATAGCCTTTAGTATGTCGGTCTTCTGGGCTTCTTGAGACGGCCCTGCAGCCGATTTCTCGTCTGTCGGCATTGCCCGTATGTGGTCTGTTATTCGGGCTCGTAATTCGTCGACTGTGCCCGTGGTGTCGAGTCCTCTCTTCTTCGCTTCTTCTATGAGCTCGGTTTAACTTAATTGGTAGACCCAGCCTACTTTATCACTCATTCGTGGCCCTTCCGTATTGCCTTACTGTTCGGGCGCCATTTGTGACGGTTGCTCGGTGCGTGGAAGGTATTGCCGCGTCATTCGGCTGTCCAAGGTCGCGGAACCTCGAATGGCGGTAGGTGGTTCTCTCACCGGACGGTTCGGCGTAGTAGTCGCTCAGAGTGGCAACCACTCGGAGTAGCGGAGGCGCGGAGCGGCGGTCGCTCGTAGTAGCGGTCGCTCGGAGGGGCGGTCGCTCGGAGTAGCGGTCGCTCGGAGTAGCGGTCGCTCGGAGTCGCGGTCGGTCGGAGCAGCTCGGAGAATGCGCTCGGAGTCGTGCGGAGAGGGGGAGTTCCCACTCGGCTTTCGCCGCCGGGGTCTGGATCGGTGCCTGCTCGGCGTTTCGCCGCTGAGGCGGAGGGACTCCCGTGGGTATCTCACCGCTCGGGCCGGGTTGGTTCCTACTCGGCGTTTCGCCGCTGAGGTGGAGGGACTCCCGTGGGTATCTCACCGCTCGGGCCGGGTTGGTTCCTACTCGGCGTTTCGCCGCTCAGGTGGAGGGACTCCCGTGGGTATCTCACCGCTCGGGCCGGGTTGGTTCCAACTCGGCGTTTTGCCACTGAGGTGGAGGGATTCCCGTAGGTATTTCACCGCTCGGGCTCGGAGTAGGTGATCAGGCGGGGGCGGTCGGCTGGACGGTCGGAGGTACGGTCGGTGGGTCGGACTAGGGGTTCGCACACACTCTCACACTCACTCGGTCGCTCGTTAGCTAAAGAGAGTCGGATACACGAGATCGGTCGGTGTTCGTCGCAGCGGACTAGCATCGGTAGATGGTGTGTTCTCGACGACTTACCGGTAATTGCTCGGCGTACTTATCCCCGAGCGCGCTCATTTTCTCCCGCGAGAAACCGGTTCGGCTCGGTGGCCCTCTCGCGGCCGCGAGTCGCGATCGCGGTTTCGCGGCGCGGCGGGCGCGGGGTTCCAGTGGTAGTCGCTGGTGGGGGATCGTTTCGCGCCGGTAACGATGTAACCGTCACATATCTTTTGTCAAGGTATGTAGACTGTGTAAACAAATTTTCATGAAAAAATTGTAATTTCTTATCCAAAAATGTAGCAAAAAAAGGTCATTTGTAACATATCTTTCAAACAAATTATTATTTTTTTAATCAGTTCACACGGAAAGATTCGCCATTCAAAGACGCACAAATTGGATGTTCACATTTTTGTCTAGGCCTAATACTTTCGGAGATATTCAATAAAATGGATTTTCCACCCCAACTTCGGGAGCTATTTTCCCCCCCTTAACATGAATGTCGGCCGCTATAAAAAAGTACGTGTCAAATATTTTTTGAGTTCCATATCATACCAAAATTTCACTCAAATCGGCGTGTTGCGATTGGGTAACACCCCTGTTAGAAAGATTTGTTTACGAAATGGCGGGTACAATATACAATTTTTTTCAAATTTATAACTGTCAACAATTCTAGATAAAATTATGAACAATGCTCTTTTTACAAATTTTTCATGTACACCTGTGACACAGTTTTCAAATGTACGTTTAGTCAATTTGTTGTTTAGGATTAAGCTGAGAACTAAGTTAGTTTTAAGATGTCGAGATCGAGCGATCCGGCCCTCAATATCCCCGCGTTACACACCCACGATTTACGCTCCTGGCGATCCGCTATACGCGAAGCCTCGTGTTTTTGGCAGTTCCCGGTATCGCGCTCGCGATGGGTGATCACGTGTTTTACTGAGAACCACTGACTATCGCTCCCATCGCCGTACCGATCAGATTCGTTCTACGATCCAAACGCTGTGTACGCTTTATATCGCGCCCAATTATTTCGAGTATCTTTCGTTCTGCCAATCGGGATCGATATCTCCATCGACTCGATCGCGTCGCCCTTTGTCGTTTACGCGGTTTGAAGTAATAAATCACGGTTACATCGTCAACGTGCACCGTCTTTCTAACATTTCTTTCTTCTCCCTTTTCCCGCTCACGCTTCCCACACGATTTCCCATTCCGAACTCCCTTCTGTATTTGCACCCGATCCTTTTGATTTCCCATACAGTCCACTCCTCATATATTTCGTCCCGGGTTCCCAAACATTTGTGTTAGCTAGTATCTGCCACAGTAAATATTCGGATGTTAGATTCGATGAAGGTTCGTGATCATAATGCAAAAGGAATTAGTCCCACATTTGCACAGATCGATGCGTAAAAACATAACTAAGTATACAGTGACTCCCATTAATATTCGGATGCTCTCAATAAAAAAACGATAACTTTGTTGATATTGGGCTATGCGATTTGAACTTTTTTGAAAAGAAATTTTCACGATTAGCTTCGTTCCGTTCCCAGTTCCAAGGAAAATTTCCCAAGGAAACGTTCATAAATGCTCTATGTTCATAAATTTTTTGGCAGGTCAAAGGTAGGATACATATGATTTATATAGATCCACACAACGTACTTTCCAAATTTTCAATGTGGTCCACCTAAAAAAGTTGCGAAATACAACTTTTAGTATGTTCTCTGCAATTCTGACCAATTGCAAATAATTGTACCAACTTTTCAAACAACATCCAAGTCGCAGGGTCCAACATTAAACAAGCCATCGCACAGTAGGGTGCTTGGCCCGAAAAGTCAGGAAAAAAACTATTTCAGCGTTATTTATGGGCTCAAGGTCGTAATATCGTAAGTCGTTCAATTCGCTTATCGTCAGCTGTAACATTATGAAATCGAAAACGCATTTCCACATTTCAAAAATCAAACTGGTTGGAAAAGCTGGAAAAAATTATTTTTACATGTTAAAGTATGGTGAAATAATGTAATTTATTATTGTAATACTAAATATGTAGATAATATTAGTAAATAATATTGTTTTTATATATTTCTGCGCGTCCCCACCGTCAACGTTTTTCAGGACGGCAACGTACTGAACGAACCAGAACGTTCAGAACCTCCACCGGAGTTGTTTCACAAATTGTTTCACCGTACAGTTAAATTCCTTAACAACGTATTCCCCACCTATTTAGCACGACGAGCTCTGAAAAGTTCCAGGTAAAATAGCGTTATATTCTGTCTTCGTGCCCGCCGATATATCGGAACAGTATTCTCCCTCGAGAATACCTACCGACTTTACGGAGGCTTAAGCATATGCATCTCCTGAGGTGTAGAGGGCAGTCAGAGGTTCTAGGAACCCCTGGGGTTCTTGGCACTTGGCCTTTGTTCGAGCATCTCGAACCGTCCTCAGGTTGCCGTAAAATCGGAACGGTAAACCATGAACACGCTAGACCGATCCGTTTATCGTTCCGTAGAGCCATGAATCGAGCCTAATACACGAGTCAACAGACATCGCGTCATCTCTGTCGAGCTCTCAGTGCGTAGCCTGAACTGCTACTGAGCGACAGTGTGTCTGATAACCTATACGTAATATAAAAATTGTATTGCCACGTGCAAATAGAGTTCAGAGTGTTGAGTCGTTCCTTGCTCACACTGCTACTATTATAACAATAAATACTATTGTTAATACTACTTTTATGTATTTATACCTTTTGCATTGTGTGTGAATAAATTATGAATAGTAAAATATAGTGCACTATAGCCCTATTGCGCCATCACGCGTTGAAGAAAAAAATTCAAAAACAATCGTTACAAGAAAATAATAATTTTAAGTTTTGCCAAGACGACGACCTCAAGCACAAGTCACGTATTGTGCAAGAATTTTTACGATACCGCTGCCCCAATCACCGAACCTTAATCCTATCGAGAATTTATGGGATGAATTGGATAGAAAAATTCGAAAAACCCCAATTACATCGATAGCCGAATTAAAACAAAAACTTGCAACTGAGTGGTCGAATATAACTGTCGAATATTTTTAAAAAATTACAATATTCCAAACAGGTTAAGGTTATTAGGTTTTTAAACAAAATGGTTATGCCACGAAGTATTAAACAAATTTTGTAATGCTAAATTATATTATCTAAACAGAAAAATTAATATTGTCCGAATATTTTTGTGAGCCACAAATGGTACATTATTTCTTTTAATAATTTTTATTATGAAATGTACAGCTTGTCAAATCTAGCATTGCGGGTGAATGTCCCCCGCAAGGGTAAATGTCCCCGCTGCGCAGAGGTAGGTAGGCGGAGCCTCGCAACTGATCGTCACCTGTCAAGCGATGCACGCGGCGACAGTCCAGTTAAAAAGTAAAGTGACACAAGTGTATTCACACAAACATATAAACAGTTGTTTTGTATGTTTACTGCTGTAAGAAATAATGGATAGTACGCACTTTTGACGAGGTGTGTACTTTACCGTTCAGATGTTGCATCCTTCTCTCGTCATGTGCGGTCTTTGTTTTTGTCTGCGCATGCCTATGTTCTGGTTAGCCGCAATGCTAGATTTGACAAGCTGTACCATATGTATATTTTTAAAATAAATTATTTATGTTTATCAACATTAATAGATGTTTTATTGTTAGAAACAATTCCCAGGACGATTGCTTTATCAATAAACGAATTATCAAGTCATAAAGTTCGTTATAGCTAGTGTCCGAATATTTTCGAGAGTCACTGTACAGTAAATTCTCTATAGTCGCAAACAGGGCGTGCACGATAGACGCCAATAAAATATCCCCTCCAACTCAATACACTGATCTCGGCTCGGTATATCGGTGTGAACCACTACTAACGCGACGCGGAGAGTCGCAGTCGTCGGCACAGTTCTGTTACGGATAGAGAATATATTCCGTTCGGTTTCTCACAGGAATCTCTTCTAGATCGTCTCTGGCAGGAAGCGTCCTAGATAACCTTTCATATCGTAGTTGAACCTTTTAACGAAGACCGGGCTCTGGCCTGATTTAATTGAAAGTGACAAAAAACTAGAGTTATTAGTCTGGCCCTAAGCCCTAAGCACGATTAGATTATGAACAGAGCATTTCATTCATTGTAGGGGTATATAAACCCTTAGATTCTCACTCTCGGGGGCTAGTACTTCAGTAGACACGTATCGAGTCACGTCGTGCTGTATTTCGGAAAGTCAACTGTTAGTGAGATCGGGCTAGAGTACCTTTCGTATCAAAGTTAACCATATAGATTCCGCGAGTTCGGTGTAAAATCTATTAGGCAGTGTTACAGTTCTTTCCGAGTCCCCCGCATTGCCAGTGCGTCAAAACCGTGCATCATTGTTTAGGTAATTCTTCTTTCTATTTTCTATTTCATTTAGTTCATTTCATTCGCGACGGTTACACAATTGTACCACAGATTCTTATAATTAGAATATATTTGTGTTCATTGGTAATTATAGCAAAGTTTATTAAACCCATTATTATTGTTCCATATCCTAATCTAGTAATTGAACGTTCCCACATGATACAACCTTACCGCTCGGTTTGTATCAATTAGATTATATTAGTTACGAGGCCTACTAACTATCCTAGCGACTCCCTGATCTCGCATCAGGTTCGTTCGCTACTTACCAATTGTCCAAACAGAGATTTTTCCTACCTAGTGGCTCCCCAATTACGCATTGGGTTCGTCCACGAAAACTATACCATCCTAGCGGCTCCCTGATTTCGCATCAGGTTCGTCCTCGCAGTCTATAATCCTAGCGGCTCCCCAATTTCGCATTGGGTTCGTCCGCGCACCTTAACTAACAAACTGATACCGTCTTCCTGGGGGACAACCCTTCGCCGGCCACTCGTTGCTACTCGCGGCCCTGGCTCGTAACAGTTCAAACGCCCGTGAGTCATCATAACGTTATACCAAAATTCTATCTTCTTTATTTTCCATTATTTTTTCATGGGACTTTCACCAACATATTCCTGGCATTTTTCTAATGAAAATGATACCAAACACGATATAATTTGAACTGAATTTAGTGGTTTAATTGACGATGAGAGTTTCGAACGCAAGGAAGGACAGCGTATATGAAAGAAAGAGACGCGGAGAGTCGCAGTCGCCGGCACAGTTCGAAGACCAGCGCGTGGTCTCGCGTTACACGCGCTGTCCTTCTCTACGTTCAGCTCGGCCTTTAGATCCTTCTCTACGTTCGGCTCGGTCTTTGAAGCTCGGAAAGAAGTAGGACCAAGATCGATAGATGCAAAGAAATCCCCCCGAGGCGTTTGCGGCTATAGAGAATTTACTGTATTTGGCAAAGAAATCATATTGCGTACAGACCATATTGAAGACGAGACAGATATTTTCAATACGGACTTCACGCCAATTAACTTTATATCAAACGGTTTAGAAGTAATACACACTAAGAGAAACTAATACGAAACGAGCCAATGCAAGGTTTTGAAAAATACCTTAAAATATACAAATTTCGAGCTGGCCTCCCCCTTCATAAACTAACCGACGAAGAAAAAAGGTATTTTCCAAAAAGGGTAGATATCTCTCAGTAGAAGAGAAATGTTTATTTTGGGGCAATAGAATCGTAATACCCAAATCTTTGCAACCTGCTATTCTGAAAGAACTGCATCTCTCGCATCTCTCTTGGAATCGTTAAAATTAAAATGCTCGCCCGTTCCTACGTATGGTGACCAGGTGTAGACCACGACATAGAGCAACTCGTTAAGTCGTGTCCAGTTTGTTTAGAGGAAAGAAAAAAACCACCGAACGCTCCACTGACAGCTTCGCCATGGCCGGATAAAGTGTGGAGTCGCATACACTGCGAATTTCTAGGACCATTCATGGGACATATGTTTCTGGCCGTCATCGACGCCCATTTAAAATGGCCAGAAATCATAGATTTTCGTCAAAACACAAAAGCGGTTAATATTAAAAGTAAATATTAACATTCAAACAGCTTTTTGCTCGGTACGGTTTAGTAAAACATGTAGTCTCAGACAATGGTAGAGAATTTACAAGCGAGGCGTTTCAAACCTTCCTATTGTGGGGATCAGGACTCCCCCAGATCAAATATACTGTATGGAGATTGGGAAAAACGGGAGGGTTCCGTGGGTGAGCGCGTTAGTCGATCGGCTACCACCAGTGGGGCCCGAGTTCGGTTCCCGCTGGCGACGGTGCCCTCATTTTTCCTGAAATCCTACATTTGGGGGCTCAGCCGGGATGGGGGGAACACCGATCACCGCACGATGGCGCTGTGGAAAAAGCGAGCGTAGCGAAGACGTCGCACGCGAGCGAAACTACGATGAAGACGACACTGTGACGGACAATCGAGGGCGAATGTCGTTACAGGATGGCCGAGTGTGGGGATCAGGACTCCCCCAGATCAAATATACTGTATGGAGATTGGGAAAAACGGGAGGGTTCCGTGGGTGAGCGCGTTAGTCGATCGGCTACCACCAGTGGGGCCCGAGTTCGGTTCCCGCTGGCGGCGGTGCCTCATTTTTCCTGAAATCCTACACTATCGAAATTAGGAATTAAACACACCTTCCCGCCTTCCTATCACCTAGCGACTAACGGCGCTGCAGAGAATTTCGTAGGCATCTTCAAGGATAAAGTCTCCAAAATTGTCAAGGGAGGGAAGACGCTAGAAGACGCGATCGTTACATTTCTGTTTGATTACCTTTCATTGCTCATTGTACAACTGGCAAAAGTCCGGCTTCGCTCATGTTCAAGAGCGAATTACGAACACGATTTGACACACACAAACGCGAGCGCGCGCGCACATTCACACAAAAGAGGCATAAATCCGATCGAGCAACCTCCACGCGGTATGTCTTGAGTAATGCTAACGCCGCGCCGGCGGTAGTGTATTCAGTAGGGATGTGCGGGCCGCCCGAATTGTCGGGCCGGGTCGAAGACAGTATCGCTAGATAGAGGAAATCGAGGGAAATACAGTTTACCCCCTCTGTGATGACCAGACCAGTCTACGGCACGGGCACCGTGGTCTACGGTCTTGATCGGGGACGTTGGAGTGTGCGCATGGTGCTGGAATGGGATAGTGGAAGGGGACAAGGAGGAGAGGAAAGAGATATCCATTTGGATATCTTCTGGCGACACTGGTCGAAGAGAGCCGGGTGGGCACGATTCAGGTTACCCGAGAGTTTCGGGCTACCGTCTGCCCGGTAAACTCGCTCGCCCGACTTGTCCGCTTCTTTCCGAACCCATCCGACGAAGTCAAGTCAATCTCAGGCCGCCCGAAACTCTCGGGTAACCCGAAACGCACGGGACGCCCGATGCAGTGCTACCAGATGAGGGGAATCACGGTGATATGATGTACCCTATCTCTCATTGTTGCGTACCTATCGCGCACGCGCAACGTGTCTATGGTCTTAGTGGGGGACGTTGGATGGTGATGGAATAGGATAGTGGAAGGGGGAAAGGAGGAGAGTATTTCCGAGAATTTGGGCACCGTTTGGTGCTCATCTGGCACCACTGGCCCGATGTGTCATGAAGTATCTTTCTGCGACTCGACCCGAACCCGAATATCGGGCGGCCCGCACATGCCTAGCATTCAGAGATGTCAGGCAGCCGCTGTCGGTGGAACAGTAATTTCTGCGAATCACTAACTTCAAACACAGCTGCCATTGGTAAAAAATTGTCGCAGCAAGTTCATAGGGTACTCAATAGAATCGGCAGAATCTCTGCTTCAATCTGATTTTCGGATCATGGTATTGCGATCATTTCTCGCCAGATATAGCGAGTTAAAGGAAAAATGGAAATTGTGCATATTTTAAACATATTTTCAGAAACACCTGGTATATCGAAATGTTAATGAAATTGAAAAAAAAGAAGTGCCTCGAAGAGAAAGAAACGCTCTTCCTATTGCTTTTTTGCACAAGATTATGCGATACTTTTTTCGATTTCTGGAGCCAGTTAAATTTAAAAAGCCAACATTTACTTCAATGTTGAATAACTCGAATAAAAAAAATCTCACAATAATCAACAACCACACATTTTCCACAGGAAAGATTTCCAAATGATATTAACGCGATTTATCAAAAAAATTTGGTTCTCCCCGTGTGATGTTGCAAAGTTGCACAAAATTGTTGGTAACCGTCAATGTTGTCTTTATCTCGCTATAACTTTGCAAAAACCAACATAGCAAAAATTTGAAACAGAGCACCTGAAACTAGAGGTTTCACGCTTTCATACCATTGTTTAACGACAGAGCCGGAACTAGCAGCTTCGGCGCCTGTGGCAACAAACTGGCATGCGCCCCTACCATTTATGTAGTATAATGGGAAAATATATTGAACTCAAATATTTTTCCATATCGCATAATTATTACAAATGAATGAAACATACGTATAAATGTATAAGCCTTTACAAAATTTTTGGTAATCGATTATTCATATCAAAACTTTTCTAGACTTCGCTTCCGCAAATAGGTTGATTATTTCATCGTACCGCGTTCCAGGCACTCCGTGCAATCTAAGATACCTTCTTGAATGAATATTGTTTATTTTCACTAACCGATTCCGCCGTTAATCCCTAAATCTCCTTGCGAAACCTGGTTACTCGCGGGTTAAAAGGCATCGCAAAATCGGTCCATTACAATGCTTTCGGCGCCCCGTCTTGCTGATAAAAATTCGCGCCTTTGCGCTGCATGTAAAAAAAAATTTAGCGTAGCGCCCCCATGAGACCTGCGTGCGTTGCGCCCGTGGCAGGAGCCACCTTCGCCACGCCCTAGTTCCGGCACTGTTTAACGATATCGATACAGCAATTTTGGCCGGAGTTATGATCATATAAACTGGTATCAATTTTTCGGGTTCGAAGAGGTGATCCCTTAATTCTTGCGAGGAGTGTATGTATGTAACCTAAATTTAAGAAAAGTTTATTGCAATTATCTCTGAAACTAATTGTAAGACCGAGCGAATGTTTCCTTTTTGCTCTACAAACAATGCAATTTAAGTGACATCTGCTGAAGAACAGTTGACACAATATACAATTGTTCATTAGTGCCCTCGATATCTTATTTAGAGTTTGAATTTATACTGATTTCCATCGTACAACATTTAAATACTGAGGGTGACACAAAAAACAGTACCGTTGTAATTACAGGGATAAACTTACCCACAAAAGTTTGATAAAACTGCGAAAGATAGGTTAAAATTGACAATCGGTCTGGGACGGAACAAGAGGCCATATCTTCTGCATCCAATAATGCTGGAATTCCCAAATATTGCTCCGCTGTTGTGAAAGCCAGCTCATTGTTTCGATATACGTCGTTTTTGTCTAGACTGTCGAATTCGCTACGATCAAAAACAAAAGCAACATTATTATTTGAAGTTACAATAGATATGTATATTATCAGTTATAATATGTTACGGTCAATGTATATAACGTGGGCATTATATAAAATGCGCTGGGCACTTTATACATAGAATCACCAACTTTTTGGGCAGTGTGTATAATGATTAGATATCTCACAAATGGCCCGAACATTTTATATTATGTACACGGTTCGTTGGGCAGTGTATTAAATCCATAATTGACATTCATTTATGTTTATCTTGTATCGGTTGTACTCTGCCTATATCTGACATCAGAACTAGAAGAAGTCAATTTATTACCATTACACTGAAGAAAAACATAAAATACATACAAAATTAAAAAAAAAACCTATATGAACAAAAACAAACTTTATAGTAAACAAAAAACAAAAGTAACTTATATGTTTATTTTCCTAGCTTTTTCTTTTGCAAATTGATTAATAATATCACACGTATTTAAGTTATTAAATAAGTAGCTCTCTATGGATCAAATACTCAAATCATTTAATTTGCTGTGCCAAAGAAGAAAATAAATAATTTTTTATCCTTTTCAGTGAAAGCGGGCACATTTTCAATTAAAATTTCGGATTTTGTTCAAATTTAAATATGTTGTAGTTTTTAGTGACCTATGAACGTATCACAAAGGATTTTTCAAAATTTTAAATATTGTTGGTTACACAGACGTGTAATAAAATAAAGCGTCAACATTTTTTCCATTAAATTATAATAGCTGAACTAGTGAACCGAGGAAAATGAGTTTTTAGGTGCTTATAGTGAAAACATAAGAGTATCCACCCAAAATGTTATTTGGAAAAATATGTTTTTTCACCATTTAATTTGCAATTGTTTTAAACAAATGCCGTGTTTTCACAGCGGGCTACTTTTTTAAAAATTGAAACAAATGGGGATAGACATAAGTGTCCCATTTGGACTTCCGTTTCCGGTTGAGAAAAAGGCTGTTGTGTGGCAGGTGCTGAGCGAGTTTTGCAGTGTATGAGTGTAGAGTGTGAGAAGTGAGTAGGGAGAAAGTAGGGGAAAAGAGTGCGAGAGGTGCTAGGGTAGCAAGGGATAAAAGGGAATAGGGCCCGAAGGTGAGGTAGGTAGGGTAAAGGAAGGGCAAAGTGAGAGGAAGAAAGTTAGGTTAGATTTGGTGGGTAGAGGTGGCTCGCGCGGGAAGAGAGAGAAGGAGTGACAGGTGGCGTGTTCTAGTGGTGGACGGAGGCAAGATAGAATAGCGGCAAATTTGAAAAGAGATTAACGATAAAAGTGAAGGTAGAAGCAGTCAGGAGATACGTAAAATGAGTGGAAAAGGGGGAAAAGGAAAGGAAAAGGTAATTAATAAAGGGGGTGAGGAAAAGGTAGGAAAGTTAGGGAAAATAGGGAGAGTAGGGAAGGATGGTATAGGTAATTGGAAAAGTTTAGATAATATTTGGGGTACTAGCAGGAAAAGGGAAAGGGAGGGAGAGGGGGAGGGGGAAGGGGAAGTAGCGGAGTTCAAAAAGAGCACCCTGATGTTGAGAACACCGGAGAAGGACAACAAAGGATTGGTGGGGGGAGCCGATAGCGTTGAAGAGGTGAGGGAGGGCAAAGAGGAAGGGAATAAGAGAATGGAAGAGATGAGGGAAGTAGTAAGGGATTATAAGGAGGATAGGGATAGGTTGATGGAGGAGGTGAGGGAAGCAAGAGAGGACAGGGTGAGAATGATGGACGCGTGGAGGGAGGAGAGAGAGAAGTGGAGGGAAGAGAGAAGGGAAGAAGTAGAAAGAAGGGAAAAAATAGAGAAGAGGGTAGAAAGTCTAGAAGAGAAGGTGGAAAAGGCAGAGGGGTGGATAGGAGTTGGGGAAAGGGGAGAAAGAGTGGGAGGAGAGAGAGGAGGGATAGCTGGGGAACTAATAGAAGAAAGTAGGAGCAGATTAAGGAGGTTGGAAATTAGACAGGATAAGAGAGAAAGAGAGGGGAAGAAAAATAATTTAATAATAAGGGGGATAAAGGTGGAAGGGAAAGATTTAACAGAAGAAGTAAAAAAAGTGTGGGTAAAGATGGAGTTGAAGGAAGAGGGAATAAAGGAGATTAAAAGGATAGGAATGGTAGGAAAAGATGGTAGTGGAATGGTACTGGTAAAAATGATGGACAGGGAAAATAAAAGGAAAGTAATGGAAGGGAAGAGAAAGCTAAGGGGGCAGAGGGAAAAGATAGATGACGATTTGACGGAGGAGGAAAGAAGGGCTAGATGGAAAATTGAGAGAGAGGCTGAGAAAGAAAGATTGAATGGAAAAAATGTTCAGGTAGGTTATATGAAAATGTGGGTAAACGGAAAAATGAAACGTTGGGATGAAATAGAGGAAAAATGGGTAGAGGACCAGGGAAACGAGTAAGGGAGGAATCAGGGGGGGAACACTGGGAAAAGAAGAAGGGTACAGGGTGTAGGATAGGATTTTGGAATGTGGCAGGTCTGACCAATAAAGGGGAGGATTTCTGGAAAGGGATAGAGGAATGGGAGATAATCATTCTGTTGGAGACGTGGCTAGAGGAAAAGGGTTGGAATAGAATAAGAAGTAGGCTGCCAAAAGGGTACAAGTGGGAGGTGCAGTGGGCAAAGAGGGAGGAGCGTAAGGGAAGGGCAAAGGGGGGTATGTTATTGGGAGTGAGAAAAGAGCTAGAGAGGGAAAAGGGGGAGATAAGAAGGAAGGAGGGAATGATGGTGACGAAAGTGAAGTGGGAGGGGGGTTGGTGGTGGGTGGTTGGGGTGTATATAAATGGCGACTTAGTTGCAAAGTTAGAAGAAATGGGGGAGTGGGTAGAACAGAGAAAAGAAGGGGTAAGGGTGATTATTGGGGGGGACTTCAACGCGAGAACGGGGAGGGAAGGAGGAGAGGTTGAAGAGGGGGAGGAGGAGGGGCAAAAGGGAGGCAGAAGGTCAAAGGATATGAAGGTAAACGGGGATGGGAAAAAATTATGTAGGTACCTGGGAGAGAATGGCTGGGGAATTCTAAATGGGAGCACAAAGGGGGATGAAGTAGGGGAGTGGACGTATGTTGGGGCAAGAGGGAATTCAGTGATAGATTATATTCTGGGGAATGAGGAAACGAGGGAAGGAGTAGAAAGGATGATAATAGGGGACAAAGTAGATTCAGATCATCTACCCGTAACGGTGTGGTTAAAAGGGGAAACGGGGGAGAAAAGAGGGAAGGAGGGGAAAGGGAAAAAGAAGGATAGGGGTTGTTGGTCGGAAGAGGGTATAGAGGAATTTAGGGAAAAGTTTGGAAAGAGAGCAAGTAGGGAGGGGGGAAGCCAAAATGTTTGGAAGGAACTGAAGGAAAATATAAAAGAAGTACTAGGGCAGGTGGGGAAAAAGGACAAAGTGAAGAAGAAAGGCTGGTGGGATGAAGAATGTAAAGGAGAGAAAAGGAAAGTGAGGGAGGAATTAAGGAATTGGAGGAGGAAGGGTGGGGAGGGAACAGAGTTTAAGAAGATGAAAAGAGCATACCAGAGGCTATGTGAGGAGAAAAAGAGAAAGGAGAGGGAAAAATGGGAACAGGAGGTGGAAGAAATAAAATCGGAGAGCCAGGTATGGAAAATTGTGAATAGGGAAAGAAGGAGGGGTACAAGGGTTGACGAGAGCATAGGGATGGAGGAATGGGAGGAGCATTTCAAGAAGGTATTGGGAGGGGTGGGATGGAGAGTAAGAAGGGGAGATATGATAGGAAGAAGGATAGACGCAGAAAGGGAATTAGAAATTGAGGAAATCAGAAGGGTAACAAAAGGGTTAAAGGATGGGAAAGCGGCGGGAGGGGACGGAATTCCGAGCGAAGTGTGGAAATATGGTGGCTGCGAGGTAGAGGAGTGGTTAAAGGGGGTGTGCGACAAGGTTTGGAGAGGGGAGGGGTGGCCGGAGGATTGGGCAGAGGGGGTAGTGGTACCGGTAGCAAAAAAAGGGGACAGTAGCTTAGTGGAAAATTACAGGGGGATAACCCTAACGCAGACTGCTTACAAAATTTACGCAGCGGTGTTAGCAGAAAGGCTAAGACAAGAGGTGGAGGAGAAGGGTTTGTTGCCGACAAGCCAGACCGGTTTTAGGAAGGGGCTAGGTTGCATCGACAATATCTATGTACTAAACTATTTAATTAATAGACAAGTAAAGAGAAAGGTAAGAAGGCTAGTAATACTGTTCGTGGACCTGAAAGCAGCTTTCGACTCAGTGGACAGGGAGGTGCTGATAAGGGCAATGCGGAAAAAAGGGGTGAGGGAAGGGTTGGTGAGTAGATGTGAGGAGGTGTTAAGGGAAACAAAATGTAAGGTGAAAGTAGGGGAGGAGGAAGGAAATAATTTCTGGACGGCAAGGGGGGTCAGGCAGGGGTGCCCGTTAAGTCCACTTTTGTTTACAATACTTCTAGCAGACTTGGATGAGGAATTAGAAAAGGGTGGATGGGGTGGGGTGAAGTTGGGGGGTAGAAAAGTATTTACGTTAGCCTACGCTGACGACGCGTCGTGGCGATGCTAGCGGAGGAGGAGGATGAAATGAGGGGGATGATAGGGGTACTGGAAAGGTATCTGGAGGGGAAAAGGCTAGAGCTCAACACCGAAAAGTCAAAAGTGATGAGATGCAGGAGGGGCGGGGGGAGATGGAAGAAAGTATCTTGGAGATGGAAAGGTAAAGTGATAGAGGAGGTAAGGGATTATAAATACCTAGGTTACACGATCACGAGAGATGGGGGACAAAGAGCGCATGTGGAAGAAAGATTAAGGAAAGGGGCGTCGTTATTGGGTCAAATATGGGGAATAGGGAAAAGGAGATTTGGTAAGGACTGGGGTAGGAGAATGTGGCTTTTCGACAAGTTAATATGGGCAGTGATATGCTATGGTGTAGAAATTTGGGGATGGAAGGAAAGAGAAGGATTAGAGAAACTACAGGAGAGATATATGAGATGGATATTAGGAGTGAGAAACTATACGCCGGGGTATATGGTAAGAGAGGAGCTGCAAAGGGATCTATTAAGGGGGAGGGCGGGGTTAAGAGCATGGGGGTACGAGTGCAAGCTGGGACAAGGAAAAGGAGGGGAGTTAGCGCGCTTATGCTGGGAAGAAGTGAGGAGAAAAGATAGAAAGGGTGGGCAGAGGGACGGGTGGGAGAAGGAGAGATGGGACTTCTTTATGGGAAGGGGCTGGTCGGAGGAGGTGACATTGAAAAAGCTAGAGGAGAGGCAGGATTCTATGAATGAGGAACTAGTAAGGAGGGAAAAGTTAAAACAGAAAGAAGAAAGATGGGAAAGAATTAGAGGCACGAATTTCAATAGTTGGTATGGGAGGGTAAAAGGTGAGGGTTTACCGGGATATTTAAAGAAAGGGTGGGGGGAGAGTAGATGGCAGCGGGTGGCAAAATTTAGATTGGGCAACGGGATGAGGGGAGAGAGATACTGGATGGAAGATGAGACGAATAATTGCAGAGTGTGTGAATGGGAGAAGGAAACATGGGAGCATGTGTGGGAAGTATGTATGAGATTAGATGGGGAAAAAGGTTGGCAGGAGAGGATGTGGGAAGTATTAGAGGATGAAGGGGGAGGGAAGAATTGGATGAGAAAAGTAGAAGAATGAAGAGAAGGGAAAGCTGGAAAGAATGGATTGAATGAGAAGAAGCCGGAAGGGGAAGTCCCAATAGACTTAAATCTGTAAGTCTATTTGTAAAAATGTAAAAAATGTAAAAATGTAAAAAACTGTAAATAGCGCTTTTGTATATAGGTTTCGACTCTCTCTCTCTATAATTCTAGTTTAAGTTTAAGCTTACAAGGAGAGGCCGCGGCCTTCGGGTCACCGATCTCGTTGAGACTTCGCACACTTATAGAGTTCGTTCTCCTGTTTACGAATATATACCATTATAGGGTCAGACGCTCAATAGTTTTTGAGATATTGACGATTGAAGTTTCATTGCTCACCTTAAATACAATATTCTTTGTAGATCACACCAAGAGCCGGCGTAGCGTGATGGTAGCGTGTGAAGTTCTCACGCGGAAGACCAGAGTTCAAATCCTGTCAAGTGATTCGATTTTTTTTAAAATTTTACTTTATTTTTTATTTATGGAACATTTACCTCGATGTATGTGTATGTTATTAATTTCAATCAATTCGATTTCACGCATAAAATTGCATTATCTATTTTTTAAATAAAATACTCTAATTGTAAATCGGTACTTATTATTATACGCATTGAAGAAAAAGAATTCAAATGCAATCTTCACAAGAAAATTCAAAATTTATCACGGCGAACACCAATAGGCAAGTATTGTAACCCGATGTTTACAAACCGCGTCGTGTTCTCAAGAGTTTCGCCGAACTCGAGAGGTTCCCTGATCTCTGTTTATGTTGACTGTTTATATCCATATGATGCAATTCACTAGTTCCGAACTGCATCTTTCGAGTCAGTTGATCAGTCTGTTTTGTTCCACAGTGAAATTAATTGTAAGAGGTGTAACGAATGCAGTTCGGGAGATAATGCCGACTCAGCCGGTCGCCAAGGTTCCTTGGCCACGAATGAGCAATAGTCAGGGGTACTTGAATAAATCGAGTTTATTCGCGTTCCTTAACCTAGATAACAGTAGTTGCCCTCGCTGGGCTGGCGTACAAGTTACGCGGCGGTCTACGTAGCGCGGAGTCGCGGAGACGAAGCGCGGCGGCACAAATATCGCGAAGTCGCGGAGACTAAGCGCGGCGGTACAGAGATCGCGAAGTCGCGGAGACTAAGCGCGGCGGTACGGAGATCGCGAAGTCGCGGAGACTAGGCGCGGCGGTACAGAGATCGCGAAGTCGCGGAGACTAAGCGCGGCGGTACAGAGATCGCGAAGTCGCGGAGACTAAGCGCGGCGGTACAGAGATCGCGAAGTCGCGGCGGTGTCGCGACGGGTGGTCCGGCGACCCTTACCCTAAGCGCAATATTTACAGTGTGTGTAGAGAGGCGAGGTCTGAAGACCCGCGTCTCTGCGCGGAACCGCGGAGTGAAGGGATTCGTCGGCGGACTGGAGAGTACTCGCAAAAGCGAGACTGGCGGGGAAGGATATCCCTGAGCGTTGGCTACGCGGATCGGAGTGGACGGTGGTCTAGGGGCGTCGGCCACGAATACGCATCGTCCGGTCGGAATGGTTCCTAGGGCGTTGGCCACAAGGAACGGAGGAACGGCGGAATGACGAAGTGACGGAAGGCGGTCAGGGGAGAGCCTGGTTCTCGTGATAGCGTAAGACTGCGTTCGTGGAGTAGCCACTAATAGCGGTCGACTACCGCTCGGAGATCCCGACTCCCTTCCCCAGCTCCGCGGCCCGTCTTTATACCCTCGCGGGTACATCTTCACTCGCGAGAAACCCCGAGTTCGCGGCGGCCATCTCGCGGTAGTCGCGGTCGCCTCGCGGCTCGGCGTCGCGGTACTTGCGAGAAACCGCGCTCTCGCGGTAGCCATCTCGCGGCCGTCGCGACTCGATGTCGCGGTACTTGCGAGAAAGCCGTGTGCTCGCGGTGGCCATCTCGCGGCCGTCGCGACTCGCGGGTTTCCGAGGAAGAGCGGAGTCTCGCGCCTCCAATATATTCGTTACATCCCCCTCTTACTTCGGGGCGCGAGACTTCGCCCTCGCGAGACACCTTACTTAACGGCCTTACAATTCTACCGTACAATCTTCTGGTCTTCGGGTGGGTCTGTATCGGGTAAATAATATGCCGTTTCTTCCCATCCGGAAGATAATCATCCCCCCCGGGATTGGCATGCGGATTTGCCTCCTGGGTTGGAGGAGGTCCGTCCGTATGTAATAGGTCCAGGGCTCTTCCCCGGCTGCTATCGGTCCCGGTAGTTCCCGTTCCCGGGGAACCGGAACAACCGGTAGTGGTTCGGCGGCTAATTCCTCCGTCGAGACTGCTCCTGGCGGCTCTGATGCTTGTGTGGACGGTGCGGCGGATGCCGTTGTTGTCCCCGTGGCAGCCGTTGTTGATGGCACTGCCATGGTGGCTCCTGTTCCCTCCTTCGTGGAGTGGACCTTCTGCGGGGACCCCTCGGGGGGCGAAGTTGATATCGGGGACCTCGGTAACGGTATGTGCAAGGCCCGAAGCATCTCCTGTATCGCCTGGAGATCTTCCTCGAGGTTGGTGGCTTGCTGTACTTCTGCTGCTGCCTTGGCGGCTGCTGCTTCCGCTACGGTGGCGGTGGGACATCTCTCCGGCACTTGTCTCGCCGGCAGTGCGTTGGTAGCCCGGATGTTCATCGCGGTTTTTGACGGCGTCCGGTGCAATCGGTTCGGTGAGACTTGTCGCGGATCGGCGGTATCCTGCGTGACCAGTTCGGTTCGGCGGTATCCGGCTGGTTCGTTTCGGCGGTATCTGGTGTGCCCAGGTCGGTTCGGCGGTATCCGGTGCGGCTGGTTCGGCGGTGTCCGTTACGACTAGTTCGGTTCGGCGGTATCCGGTGCGGCTAGTTCGGTTCGGCGGTATCTGGTGTGACCAGTTCGGTTCGGCGGTGTCCGTTGCGACTAGTTCGGTTCGGCGGTATCCGGTGCGGCTGGTTCGGTTCGGCGGTATCTGGTGTGACCAGTTCGGTTCGGCGGTATCCGGTACGGCGGTATCCGGTGCGGCGGTATCCGGTTCGGCGGTAGTTTCCTGCTACCTACGTATTACTCATCCGTGGTTCTCCCTTTTATCCAGACTGTTCGGGCGCCATTTGTAACGAATGCAGTTCGGGAGATAATGCCGACTCAGCCGGTCGCCAAGGTTCCTTGGCCACGAATGAGCAATAGTCAGGGGTACTTGAATAAATCGAGTTTATTCGCGTTCCTTAACCTAGATAACAGTAGTTGCCCTCGCTGGGCTGGCGTACAAGTTACGCGGCGGTCTACGTAGCGCGGAGTCGCGGAGACGAAGCGCGGCGGCACAAATATCGCGAAGTCGCGGAGACTAAGCGCGGCGGTACAGAGATCGCGAAGTCGCGGAGACTAAGCGCGGCGGTACGGAGATCGCGAAGTCGCGGAGACTAGGCGCGGCGGTACAGAGATCGCGAAGTCGCGGAGACTAAGCGCGGCGGTACAGAGATCGCGAAGTCGCGGAGACTAAGCGCGGCGGTACAGAGATCGCGAAGTCGCGGCGGTGTCGCGACGGGTGGTCCGGCGACCCTTACCCTAAGCGCAATATTTACAGTGTGTGTAGAGAGGCGAGGTCTGAAGACCCGCGTCTCTGCGCGGAACCGCGGAGTGAAGGGATTCGTCGGCGGACTGGAGAGTACTCGCAAAAGCGAGACTGGCGGGGAAGGATATCCCTGAGCGTTGGCTACGCGGATCGGAGTGGACGGTGGTCTAGGGGCGTCGGCCACGAATACGCATCGTCCGGTCGGAATGGTTCCTAGGGCGTTGGCCACAAGGAACGGAGGAACGGCGGAATGACGAAGTGACGGAAGGCGGTCAGGGGAGAGCCTGGTTCTCGTGATAGCGTAAGACTGCGTTCGTGGAGTAGCCACTAATAGCGGTCGACTACCGCTCGGAGATCCCGACTCCCTTCCCCAGCTCCGCGGCCCGTCTTTATACCCTCGCGGGTACATCTTCACTCGCGAGAAACCCCGAGTTCGCGGCGGCCATCTCGCGGTAGTCGCGGTCGCCTCGCGGCTCGGCGTCGCGGTACTTGCGAGAAACCGCGCTCTCGCGGTAGCCATCTCGCGGCCGTCGCGACTCGATGTCGCGGTACTTGCGAGAAAGCCGTGTGCTCGCGGTGGCCATCTCGCGGCCGTCGCGACTCGCGGGTTTCCGAGGAAGAGCGGAGTCTCGCGCCTCCAATATATTCGTTACAGAGGTTCTTATAAAAATGAATACGCGAGCGTCTACATCGAGATGTTCATCTCGTAGTGTTTCTGGCGCGAGTGAAAATGTATGCATAAGTGATACAAGTGCGATTCTTGAAAATCAGAAACAGTATTTAAAGGATGCTTTTATATATGCGGAAAGCCTTCTGCGAAATGAAAATTTAATTGCGGCGGAAGGATCGTCTATAATTTCTCATGCAGCGATAGCAATAGGCGAAAAAATATTTGAACTCGTTGTCAATATGATACAGCAGCATGAAATAGTTACAGAGGAAGATCTCATTTGTAATTATGAAATAGATAGGGAAAATGTATTTAAGAAAATTACACGTGACGATTCTATTGAAAATGAGTGGTCTGACAAGGAAGAAAAGATGAAGAAATCAGAAATTGTGCCGCTAGATGTGAAAATAAAAACCGTTACTATTGCTCGTCGTTATCCATCATGGTCTTTAAAATCACTCCGATCAAAAGGAAGTAGATTATTGAAAAGAAAAGAAGATCTACTTCGCTGGGAGAAACAAATTAAAGAGGGAGGGACCATATTTGAAAAATATTATGCGATTGATAAGTGGACGTACGACCGGTTTCAAGAAGCTCGTGCAAATTGTCAACTGGTAACTACGAGACAACTCCAAGAATGGGCACTGGCAGGAGCACATCAATATCAATCTGCAAATTTTCATTTTAAAGCTGGTCACACTTGGGTAACGAATTTCAAATTAAAACACGATATCCGACAGAGAAAAATCACGAAGTACGTTACTTCACAAGAAGCAACAAATTTTGATGAAATACTGCAGGCCGCCGAAAATTTTCGTAAAATAGTAAAGTGTATGACCCCGCAATTTAATTTAAATTATGTACTTAACACGGATCAAACAGGATGTCAATACCAGTCGACATTCGGAAGGACAATGACATATAAGGGAGAAAAAACCGTAGTTGTAAATAAAAAAAATATATCAAAAACCACGCATACATATACAGCGCAGTACAGCATCACAATGGCAGGAAAACTGTTACCGCATGTATTCTTATGTATGCAAGAACCTGCAGCAAAATTCGGACCACTTGTACAGAAAAAAGTAAATGAGCTTACATCACATCATAAAAATATAATAGTAACTTGTTCAAAATCCGGAAAATTAACACAGGATATATATAAAGACTTTCTAAAATTGGTATTGCAACCTTATGTAGAAGAAAACAAATTTCTCTTGTTAATCGATTCCTGGGGAGGACAGACAAATGTGGGAATGTATGACGATTTATTTGTGACGGAGGAAGGAGACACTACCTGTACTCTCCGAATAATTCCGCCTAAATGTACACCGCTAGTACAACCTTGCGACGTGTACTTTTACAGGCAGATTAAAAATTTTTTAAAAAGAATACAAAATTGTACCTATTTAATCGAAAACAATCGAGAAATTTCAACAAGAGAAGATGCCATTAAAATACATTCCCTCATACACATCCAATTGTCTGCAGTAATTTTTAAGCTTATGTTGCAATACGCATGGTTCGCCGCTGGACTATCCAACGATAGAGAAATGTTTGAAAACGTGAATCAGGTGTGCTTCCCAATGGAACTGTTAAAATACAAATGTTCATGTGGTGAAAGTGTATTAATACGATGTGCAAGATGCTTCGCTTTTTTATGTTTTGTTTGCTTCTACGACAAATACCACTGCTGCACAGAACAATAACTGTAAGTATTCTATTATGACTATTCTACTTCTGTTAGTATTATAGAATTATTGTGCGTGAAATCGAATTGATTGAAATTAATAACATACACATACATCGAGGTAAATGTTCCATAAATAAAAAATAAAGTAAAATTTTAAAAAAAATCGAATCACTTGACAGGATTTGAACTCTGGTCTTCCGCGTGAGAACTTCACACGCTACCATCACGCTACGCCGGCTCTTGGTGTGATCTACAAAGAATATTGTATTTAAGGTGAGCAATGAAACTTCAATCGTCAATATCTCAAAAACTATTGAGCGTCTGACCCTATAATAGTATATATTCGTAAACAGGAGAGCGAACTCTATAAGTGTGCGAAGTCTCAACGAGATCGGTGACCCGAAGGCCGCGGCCTCTCCTTGTTAGATATAAGACAATACTTTTGTAAGTTAGAATAAGTTAGAATAAGTTCAGGTTAAGTGGGTATGATGGTGTTATATGCGGAGGATGTTGTAGAGGTGATTGTAACCCTAAGGGGAGGCAATAAAGTTATACATACATACATACATACATACATAAGTGTCCCATTTACGGACCTCTTTTTTAAAAAATAACCCGAAAAATCTATTTTCTGTTTATTTTTTTTGTAAACACGTTGTAGGTTCTGTATACGGTAATACATTATGTATAAGGTGAGCTTTCAATTTTGAAAGACTACTCCTGGATTTATGACTGGAGTGAGACCCTATTTTCTCTCTCATCTCCAAAGCGTAATAGTTTCTTGTGAATATCTTGAAAACTAAAATCGAGCGGCGGTAACATATATAGGGAAAACAACATATTTAAATTACATAAAAATCGAAGAGGTGGGACCTTTTATGCATAATTACCAAATTATTTCTTGCATAGCTACATTTATTTTAATGCTTACACATTGATTACACACGAATCAAATTTTATTTAATTTAAAAAGAAATGCGTAACATTTATATTTATTAGGCTTTGTCTAAAATCTTCATGACGAGAGCGACTCATTAAAATACGCCAAGAGGTTGAGTTTCAAGACGAGTCAGAAGATATTTCTAATGAAGATTTCCATACCTCTTTAATTTTGCGCAGCTGATAGCTGAATCCGTCATCGCTTCTATTTACATTGAGTATAAACAATTTTATAGTTACGAAGGAATTCGATAATGGCCCTACGGCAATGTCTCTGAGGAATTGAGTATGATATACCGTTTGTCATCATATGGACTGAGAGCACAATAATTGCTGGCCATTATTTATGATATTGAAGGGCATTGTTTTTTTTTAATTTTATGGATATGAAATTAGTATAGTACCTCATACAATTCCTAAATATTTAGTTTTACGTCGAACGCACACATTCGACACTCCGTTCTACACCCGTTTTACGTCGAACGTACACGTTCGACACCTTGTTGTACACCCGATGTAAAATGGTTAGGATTGAGTAATGTAAATAATTCATGGATAAATAAAGACATTGTATTATAAACATTTATTATACACAATTTAACCTATTTAATGAAAAATATAATCTTCTATTTACATTGGATTTAAACAATTTTATAGTCACGTAGGAATTCGATAATGGCCCCACGGCAATGTTTCTGTCGAGTTAAGTATGATATACCGTTTGTCCTCATATGGGCTGAGAGCAATTTTTCGCTCTGATATAGTATACACTTTGTGCAATTTCGATCGTATGCATGTCTGTGTACGACTCATAGCAATTTCATTTTGCAAACATTGTATGTAATCATCGAACGTTATTGTTGTCCTTACAACGCTAGTTTTTACACCTTTCGCTTTTTTTGTATCTGATTTTCCATCTACACGGAATGTGTACATTTTTGCTCTCAGCCTGACAAAGTCCGTCATTATCATCCCATTGTTCTCGTCTTTCATCAAGCCGGGAACCTTCTTATTTACAAGTGGGATATTATACTTATTCTCTATCGGATAATCGCTTGTGTCGAAACTGTTAATGTCGCGTCTCATGGTTTCCTAAATGTCCTCACACATAATATGATAAATTAAGCTGTCGGTGTCTGTGTACATTACCTTACAAGTTTTACCAAATTGAGGAACCATGTATTGTTGAGCGCTGACAAGAAGATCCCCGGGGGGGGCACAGAGGCAAGAGGGGTCCCCAGCTAGCTCCGCCCATCCCCACCTCTGACGCTCCCATCGTCGCCACGTGACCACGCCTTTTTGGCTGCTACGTCACACGACGCATAGTAGTAGGATTCCCGTATTTACGGGGGGCTACGGCGTCTCACGAATTACAGCCAATATTCAATGCCGTGAATACGAGGGAGAGAGAGAGAGAGAGAGAGAGAGAGAGAGAGAGAGAGAGAGAGAGAGAGAGAGAGAGAGAGAGAGAGAGCGGGAGAGAGAGATAGAGAGAGAGCGGGAGAGAGAGAGAGCGGGAGAGAGAGAGAGAGAGAGAGCGGGAGAGAGAGAGAGCGGGAGAGAGAGAGAGAGCGGGAGACTTTCTTTCTCTCCCGCTCTCTCTCTCTCTCTCTCTCCCGCTCTCTCTCTCTCTCTCTCTCTCTCTCCCGCTCTCTCTCTCTCGCTTCCGCTTTTCCTCTCCCGCTCTCTCTCGTTTACATCGTGACAATATCAGCAGTGTTCTGAATTTTGTGCCTACGCCGCGCCGCGCCGCGCCGTCCCGCCCCGTTGAAGTTCCCAGATTCGCTCGATTCTAGGAACTTGTGACTGCTGCGGCCAATAGAACGCTCTAGTCGAATTTGGGTGTGAGCCTAGGCCCGTCCCCTCCAAGCCACCCAATCGGGCCCGCATTCTTGCCTACGTCACCGCATTCCTGCCAGGGATCTTCTTGTCAGCGCTCAACAATACTCATGATGAAATTCGTACAAGCAGGTTTTGGATATATCTAATATGCACATACCCACATTAGGGTGGACCTTATTTTTCGACTTTCGAATTTTTTGTGGGACACCCCCTAGGATGGTGCCATTGTGCGAAAAAATAACCTGTGCAAAATTTGAAATTGATCGAATAACGGAAAATGGTGCCAAGTCGACTTTGAAAATTTGTTAATTTTGTAACTCGCTTTTCTCCACTGCAGTATATGATTAGCATATATTTTTATATATCGTTGAATTTGTCTTTTTGCGCACTATAACAATTTTTTAAAAAAATGTAATATTAATTTTTTTAAAAAATTCGTGACCTTGAAATCTCAAAAATTGACATTTAAAAAATTTATTTTTCTTTTGTATTATATTTAATTTATTAAACAGTACAACTTTTATCTAAAAAAATTTTTCATATTTTTATAAATAGCGAAAATATTTAGACATTCCCATTTATATGTCCTTTTATCTTATAGAAAAATGCAGATTTTATAACTGTAATGAAATAATTTTTACTCTCATCAAGATTACAGTTTTTTAATTATATAATATTATTATTATTATTATTTCTTACGAGCAGAATAGTTTGTGTGAAGTAGTGAAATGTTCAAAAATACAGCTACATCCGCATCAGGTAGGTAGTCCGAGCCCCTCAGGATCCGCTATGTTTTGACCTGCCTTTAACAATAGACCCCGAACAAGAGTTCAGAGAGGCCCTTCGAGATAGGAAGCTGGTATCCTTAGTACTTTCTGAGCATTCAGCGAAGTAACATTCAGTGCGTAACATCGTAGAAAACGGAAAGTGAAAATTCCACGTCAAAGATGCAAACTAGAGAAAAATTATTCCTACTGGATCATGATGAAAATCAAATCATTGGTGCTAAGTTACCATCTAATGGACAAGTGTTAAGAGTTTTGTTTTATAACATACGTAAGGTAAAATTAAATCTACATGCGAGTGCTTGTTTAGTTGTGAAGGAAGTTAACGTCTATTGGGAAAAAGCACGAATCCCTACCAGAAAAGAGCAACATTGCATTACAAAATTAGAATCGCTGTATAACGAATGGAGGGTATTACAAAAAGGTTCCACCCTCCGAAGTCAACCTCAAGAAAAGCGAGAGCAAGATTTCCGTGATAAATTAGATGATCTCTTCGATATTGCACACGCTGATGCATTAAAACTGATGACCATTGAAGAAGATAAAGTATTTCTACAAAATCAAAGAAAGAAGGGACGAATTGGCTCAATGATTGGAGGGGATCGCATGCTATATCAAAAAGAAATGAAGCAAGCAATTCGAAAGGAGCAAGAAGAATCCAGACGAATGACATACGAATTGAGTGTTGCTGAAGGTACATTTACTTACATGGATTTTATATATTTAATTTTTAATCTATTAACATTTTTATATTTTTTCAAACAAGACAAAACAGTGGGATTTGAAGAAGCATCATCATCAACATCATCATCCTCCATTGAGAATGTAAATATAGATTTACCGGGTCCAAGTAATCCAAAAATAAGACGCGGTAAAAAACAGTTTATAACGTAAAAATTGGTTGCAGCACTCGATAGATGCAAAGTAAGCGATCGCGATAGCGTCCGCATCATTGTAGCTGTTGCACAAGCTCTAGATCATAATATAGACGATTTAATAATAAATCGTACATCGAATGGTGGAGGCGCTAAACATTGAAGCCGAGGAATCCTGTAAAAAATATAAAATAACTCCTCAAGATTTAGAAAACTATGCTGATAGAGGAATTGAACATTTTATTTCCCACGAAACGCTAAAATTTTTTAAAGATTCTCAATTCCTACAGAATTTTTAAAAAAAGATCCCGATTCATGGGAAGATGACGAGGATTTCAAATCTGGATTAAACATTGTACTAAAATTAAAAGTTGTTAACGACACTGCTGAGCGTGGTGTTAAACTTATTCAGGACTATAATTGTTTATTATCAAAAAATGAAGTGGAGAAACAATATATTTTACAAATTATTTCTGAAAATAGGAAAGAATTTCCAGATGTATTAAAAAAATCATTAAGAGACACATAAATTTCAACGAAATTTTCTAAAGGGATCTTTTTTTATTGCTATAAAAATACGTTTAATAGTTTTTTGTATTAGTATTTTGTATTAGTAGTGTGTAATAGTATTTTGTACTGTATTATATGTATAATATATATTATTGTATGTGCATTATGTATAAGTATATGTATATTTATGTACATCTTTGCTACTAATTAAAATATGAAAAAAATTTTTAGATAAAAGTTGTACTGTTTAATAAATTAAATATAATACAAAAGAAAAATAAATTTTTTAAATGTCAATTTTTGAGATTTCAAGGTCACGAATTTTTTAAAAAAATTAATATTACATTTTTTTAAAAAATTGTTATAGTGCGCAAAAAGACAAATTCAACGATATATAAAAATATATGCTAATCATATACTGCAGT
Organism: Lasioglossum calceatum; assembly: GCA_963966675.1. Taxonomy (NCBI): domain Eukaryota; kingdom Metazoa; phylum Arthropoda; class Insecta; order Hymenoptera; family Halictidae; genus Lasioglossum; species Lasioglossum calceatum. The sequence goes on from OZ016542.1 coordinate 823,672, forward strand.
GGAGAAAAGCGAGTTACAAAATTAACAAATTTTCAAAGTCGACTTGGCACCATTTTCCGTTATTCGATCAATTTCAAATTTTGCACAGGTTATTTTTTCGCACAGTGGCACCATCCTAGGGGGTGTCCCATAAAAAAATCTGAAAAATAATTTTCGCCAAGTATAACGAAGGTCCACCCTAACCCACATAGATTGGCTTGTTGAATTTCACTATGACTTTGCGCAACTCCACAGCAGCCAAGTTTTCGGAAAATACACAGCGGCTGTGGAAATTTGGTTTCGCGATCATTGCCTCTGCACCATGTCGCCCATCCCAATGTGTCACGAGTTTTACGTCTACATGATTCCGAACATTTTCCATAGTTTTACCGAATACCGCGTTGTTCATCAATTTGTACAAATTCTTTTCAAAATCGTTAGCGGCATTTGTTCTAAACAGAGTATTTAATTCTATGTATTCGCGGAGCCATGGTGACTGCGCGAATTGGAGGATGCGATGAATCTTTGTAATACGAAGACCGTGGCGCGTGCACTGCTGCAGGTTATAATAGTGTCTTAGGGGATGGACCTCCTCCCACGACTGGGGGCGCTCCCAGTCGCCGGAGGGGGGGTGAGACGCGTGGGTACCGGTACCCATGCGCTCACGGGAGGGGAGACTGGTTCCGGGGATGCGCGTAATGCATCCCTCCTAGGGACCTGGTCTCATCGCGTACGGTGACCTCCCTCCTCGCTCACGAGGACGGGGGCCGCCGGGGGTCGCGGGGGGGTTCGAGCCGAAACTCGGACTCCCCAACGAGCGATCCACCGGGAAGGGGGATGGGCACGCCTGGCCGTCGGCTGCCTATCCGAGTTTAGGGGGGGTTGCTTTATGGGAGGTCTTTGTAGAAAGACAGCGGGGGCCCAGTTGAGTACTCGCGTGATCCTGGGTGCCCGCATCTGATGTCTAGGGACGGCTATTGGGGTTTTAGTCGGGGTGGCTCCGACATTGGCCATCCTTATCTTCGGCGATAGGGATGGTTATCCATAAGGGATTTCCCCAATAAAAAAAAAAAAAAAAAAAAAAAAGGTTATAATAGTGTATTATGTAACGCTGCTTATCGTGTAACGTTGCAAGCAACTTGGCCTCTCTTTTGCCAGGTGGTGTAGCACGTGTTGGACAGAATGGTAGGTCAGCGTGAACATCATGCAGACTTTGCGGATATTCTAGATCCACCTCGAGAATGTAGCCTATGGGTGAATCAGCAGCAATCAAAGATATGTCAAAATTTTCAATCTTGTTAACCCATTGAAATTCGGCATATGGCAAAGGCTAACACATTGCCCATCCATACAAATTTCGATGGATCGTACGACAGCCTGTACTTGTCCGGCTTCCGCATGTCTGCCGGAACATTGGCTCAAACCGCCGCGTATACCACGTTCGATAAACATCACCATATCGATATCAGTTAATAAGTCAAACCTAATTTTTGTGTTTTAGCATAGCATCCCACGTGAAACCTGGTAAAGTGTAATAATATGCTGGATCTAAACCATAGCTCTTAATGCAAGTTTTACGAAAATTTTCAAAAACATCAGCCAGTAACAAAACATCAGTTTTCAAATATAGATCACTGTATTCACCCAAGGTTTTTATATTAAAACGCTTCTACACATTCTCGGCATGTGCATAATCACGTTCGGATACGGTTTCGCCTGTCAGCGAACTGTAGAATGACTCGAGCGGCGGCAAACAGAAATCGTCTAATTTATCTATTTATTTAAAATTGTCAATTTGTTTGTGTTGAGAAAAGATGCCAATTTGTCGAGACCTGTATTCAAAAATTTGTACGAATCGATGAATCGTAATTTAATACAATTACGCGAATACTTGCTGATCTTTAACAGTTTTTGTAAATGAAATATACTTTTCTTTAGTTATTGGTAATACAGTAAAAGCTCCTTCGTTGTCCAAAGGCCGGGGAGCTGAGCGGACAACGAGCGTGCCCGGACACTATTTTTGATTTATGACTGCGTCTAGATATCGCGCCGACCGCGCCGAGCGACTTCAATAGGAAGCCGAACATAGAGAAGGACAGAATGAGATACGGATCGGGTGACCGAAGCGTGTCGCCGTCGCCGGCACAGTTTAAAGGCCCACATTGTTGCTGTTGCTCGTTGCCTTCGAAACTTTGACCGTCGATTAAACCACTAAATACAGTTGAAACTATATCGTGTTTGGTGTCATTTTAATCAGAGAAATGCCAGAAATAAGTTAGTGAAAGTCCCATAAAGAAATAATGAAAATTAAGAAGTTTGAAAATTCGGTTTACTCGAGTCAATGTTGTGGTGTTCACGCCGATATACCCGAGCCGACATCAATCGACGCCGCCTACGGAGCGACTCGGCGTTGACAGGCAGTGGAATGGGTAGGCACTGGACAACGATCGTGCCCTTGATTTTGGACAACGAAGGAGCGATTACTGTACGTCGACACTACCTTCAAACGCATTAGCTATTTCTTCGATAATGAAATGTGAATCGTACCCGGATAAATTGTGGAAAACTATGGGAATGCAAAACGAATTTTTGTATTATAATTTAAATTGCAATCTTGATGCTCGGGGCCTCTATATCGTCCTGTTAGATGGCAATGATCGCGCACCCGTATATCGTTTTTCTCAAATGGTTTTTCGCAAATATGGCAATGCGCTGCGTTGATAAATGCTTCGCACTGTTCATTCGTTAACTGTTTCATGGGTATATTACTGGATAAAGCGTGTTTAACAAAATATGCCAAATTTTCTAATTCTCCGACGAACCATGAGACGCACTTCGCATCGCGACGACATCGATATACCGATAGAGATGCATCGTGTGAACAATGTATGTACATAGTATGCGATGCTAAATACTCTGTGATGTTGTATGCGTGTGATTGAAGTTTCTCCTCCCCGCAATCTTCCGTCTTCTCCAGAGTGCATTCGAGGTCTGCGTACACCACAAATGGAAGCAGTTCTTTCCACATATAGTTATCACAAGAGAGCCATTTATCGTCCTCGCTAGGTAACACGATGGCGCAGCGATTCAGTTCTGCACAGTCTCTTTCACGGGCCTGCAATCTTTTATTGGAAGGAAAGTAATGCAAACACCTGAAAAAAAATTTTATTTACATGTGTTATGATATACCATGATACTTTTATAAATGTCTACATACCGATCACAGATGAATTTCATATGAGCGTATTTGCTCAATACTGCGCTAACGAGTCGTGATAGGTTCTTAATCCACACATAATGCCCCACACTACTATCGGTCTGGTCTTGTATGTACAGCAAGTTGACGTTTCGATTCCTATTCCGATTAGTGATACGAAGTGGAAAAAATGATTTTGCCTTTATTTTCTTCTCGAAGATGTCTTCAAAACCATACACATTGATCGAAATATCGTTCAACTTTTCGAACCGGATAATTTGATTCAACAGCATGGGAAACTCGATGTCTTCAAAGTTTAATACAGTTGTGTATTCCGGGTACGAACTTTGGCGGTTATTGTGAGCAGTCGCTGGATACAGAGCTGCAATCACCGACCATGCAGTGTCTTTGGCGTGTACATTAATTGTAGCTTTCTCCAACGCTATTTCTCTCGGTACGCTGATCTGACACCCAGCATGCAGCGGGTTAAATTTGTTGATACCGACTGTAAGATTGAGTATTCGCGACAACGCCCATCCGCTATCCCGTTCCTGAAACTTCTCCAACGACGTTAGGATCGGCTTCACGATGCACAGGTCGTATATCTCTTCGAGATCGGTTGCGTAAACGATTTCACAGTTCTTTGTGCCAACACTTTTGCGCGAGCGTTGATCACCTGTTACAAATTCACCATTAAACACAGTGTTCACTTTTAAAGACTTATCTTTTCCCAAAGCGTTCTGTATTTTTTCAAACACAATTTCCCTCGCGTCCTTGAGGAAGCTGAGAGGTTCAATGTAGTTGGATTGATAACGGCGCCTGTTAATATGCGGCCCTTGAAAGCCGAGTCTATTCCACGGCATAAGAGTCCTGTGCTTGTATGTCCAACACCTTCACGTATGAAACGTCTTCGCGCAAAGAATATTTTAAACTCTCAAGAGCGGCGATACGGGCGATACCGTTGAATACGCGTTGAATACCGATCGATAATCGAGGACGTTTTGTCCGATTATGTTCTTCAAGCAACTCGAGGCATTCGTTGCATCTTTCCTCCCAGACAAGGTATTCTTCCTGCAATCTTAAGCGATCAGATTGGTTCCACAAATCGCGTTCAATTATCTGAATTTCTTCCATGGTTTTACTTTGCCTCACAATCAGTGACTGAACACAACTGATTAGGTGGGGTGTTTTAAGGGGTATCATATTTCATCTGTTCGTTCCTAAGGGGTATCATATTTCATCTGTTCGTTGCTAAGGGGTATCAAGGTCAGCAACGTCTTAAATGCTGTCGCTGCAGTTTTTGCGACATTCCTGTTCGTTTCTAAGGAACGTCTTAAACGAATTAGTTCTAACCAGAGTTGGGCAAAAATCAACTAATAATTGAAAATGACTAATAGTTTGATTGATTGATAGTCAAATTTTTAAAAAAGTTAGTTAAAACTTTTTGATTAGTTAGTTACAACTACATAACCCCCCGGAAATGGGTGAGAGTTCCAGGGAAGGTGGGGGGGGGGTAAGAGAGAGGCTATGAAACGCCGTTGTCGGTTTGGTCGTCAACACGTGTGGTCCGCAACCGCTTGTAACATTACTTCCGTGACGTCACTTCCTCATTACATCCTCCAAATTAAGAAATGGGGGGGGTTAAATTATCGGGGGGGGGGTCAATGATCGGTTGGTTAGCAGCTAACTTCATTGTGGTAAAAAAATTGATTGGTTGGGTTAGGTTAGGTTTCCCCCTCCCCTGTTGCACGCAAACCGCGTGCAACGACGGATGGCCATTCGGACCATACGGGGTTTTCGCACCATCTCCGGGGAGGCAGCGTGTCTCCTCGCGGGTATGACTCCCCTACATCTCATGGCGATGGAGCGGGCAACTACTTACCAAATTGCCTGCTCCATCCGCCGGGGGGAGTTGTGCCCCGAGGGGGAGGAGGTCGAAGTGCTGAGGCGCCAGGCCCGGCGGGACATCCTGGTCCGATGGCGGGAGGAAGTGGTTTCCGCCGATTCGGACCGGCCCATTGTCCGGGCACTCCTGCCCATTCTGGAGGAATGGTGCGGGAGTCGGGTAAGGCTCACCTACCACGTGACACAGGTGCTCTCGGGGCATGGTTGTTTTGGGGAGTACCTGTGTCGCATCGGGAAGGAACCGACGGCGCAGTGCCACCACTGCGGTGAGGCCCGGGACTCGGCGCGGCACACGCTGGAAGAGTGTCCAGCGTGGTCGGAGCCGCGCAGGGTCCTTAGGGGCGTTATTGGGATGGACCTCTCGTTGCCGGCCGTGGTCGACCACATGATCCGCAGCGAGAGGTCAAGAGCAGCGTTCGCCTCCTTCTGCGAGGTTGTGATGTCGCAGAAGGAGGCAGCGGAGAGGGAGAGGGAAGCCGACCCCCTCTCCGCCAGGAGGCTGGCCTCGGCTGGGCGACCCCGACGAGGCCGACGGCCCCCGGTGAGGGGCCGCAGACGTGTTGGCGGCGATGGGACTACGTAGTACCCCCACCGCCGCCAAGGGGGGCTGGCCATCTAAGGCGCCCCCGGGACGGGCAGGTCGCGGGGGGAGAGGCGGGTCACTAATCCCCCCTCCCCCACCTTAAAGTTGCGGCCTGCCGGTCGAACCCCCGCCTTCTTTTCGTCTTGTCCGTGTCCTTGTACTTTGTCCTTGTTGTTACGGGGGCGACCAGGGGGGTGGGACAGGGGGAGAGGACAGACGCGAGCCGGAACTCGCCTCTGTCCCCTCCTTGTCGCGTGCGGAAACCTCCCTCCTCGGCCGGGCGGGAACCCTTCTGGGTTCTCTTCCCCGAGCGAGGAGGGGGGTATCCGGGGGTCGCGGGTGTCACGAGCTGGGGCTCGAGGCACCCAGCCGAGCGACCCCAGGGAAGGGGGACACCGTGTGGGTGACCTGCACGGGGTCCGAATAGATTAGGCTTTGATTGGGGGAGCTTCACTCCCCCCGGGATAGGGGCTTTCAAGCCAGGGGTGGAGGTGGTCGGTAGCATTCGATGACGAGATCCCGACCACCTCCAATTAGCTCAGGGAGGTCACCGTAGGTTTTTTAGTGGGTAGGTCTGGCCCTTCTGGACAGACGAGCCCCACATAACCCCGTCTTTCCCCCAGGAGGACGGGGTATGCGTAAAGCATTTTTCCTACGATAAAAAAAAAAAAAAAAAAAAAAAAAAAAAAAAAAAAGGTTTCCCCCTCCCTGGGTAGGTCTGGCTCGGAGCTAACTTCAGTGTGGTCTAGAACCGACATAGCCTTACTACTTTCTTCCGTTTCGGAAAATAGCTCATAATGACATCTGTCGCGCGTGCCGAGTACGGCAAGTTACAGGGACGTGCCTAAAGCACCACCGATCCGTACGAGCTTCCGGAAGGGCGCCCCGCTTCAAAGGATCGACTTGAAGATAAATGATTGGCCGAGGAATTAAACAAATCCGGTACCGGAACCAATAAAAGGAGCCCCCAACACGGACGAAGAAACCCGGAGGCGATGACGTGGGACAAAGGGATCCTTTTGCGTACACACTTACTTTTCGCGGTCCCGCCGCCGTCACATGCCGCTCACTAAGAATCCCGACGAGGGTGGTGTGGAGGAATGCCTGGGAAGATTTATCTTCCCCGGTCGCCAGGGGCGATCGTGAACGTTTCGCGTTACGTAGGTCTGGGGCCTTAGGACCTTTCAGAAGATGCGGTCCTGCGACTGTGTCAGACGCGTTGCGAGGTGCGCCAATCCCGGAAATTCGGCGGTACAGAAAGGGTGGGGGAATTAAAATCGATAAGCGGTGTCGATGAAGATCGAGGAGTCACTGTCGCGCTGGTTATCGTCTCGGGCAGACGCCATTCTCGCCTTGCTAAAATCCCGCTGCGTAGAATATCGTAGAAGTAGTCTCGCGTCGCGGTTCATTTTCGGGTTGGTCAGCAACATCCTATCGAGGCCAGATCAGAACGTGGCGAGCGGCTAACTATCGAGGCCCAGACCAAAAATTAACTGCGGTAAGTCGACCTTGTGATTTTTCTATCGTATGATACGTGTTCGTCTCGTCCTCGGATATTTCGCGTGTGTCGAGCCACAGGGCGCTTCGTGCCTTTTGCTCACATCCTCCTCGCAGACGCTGCACTGTGACTTTTCGCGGAGGTAGTTCCCCTCAATTTCGAAATCGGAAGTCTTCCTCAGAAGTCGCGTCGGAAAGGAATAGTTCTGGATCTCAATTCTGTAACGCGACGATCGACTGGGAATCGCGGTTGTTGTCGCCCGTGGACTCGCGGCGGTTTACGTGGCTCTTGTGCCCGTACGGCCGCGGATTGTTCATCGCGAATTGTTCATCGTGGCGAATTGCATCTCGTTCAAGGCTATCGCGACAGTCCTCGTAGAATTGCGCCGTTCATCCACGCCTCGCTAAATCTCGTTTCGAGGATCTACTCTCGTACCGGCCATGTGGCCGCACTCCTATAATTTTTATTGCTGACGATCGTTAAATGAAGTAGAGCTCATTTCGTCCTGTTAATTTTCGAACTGTGAAATCCGTCCTGCTGTGAGGACTGTCCCCGTTATCCCCTGTGTTCGAACCTTCTTCTTCTGGCCGTTCGCGCGTCGCCATTTATAGTTCGCGTTCCGAGGAGATTCAGCCTTACTGAGCACGAGAGTTTTGTCACGTTTCGCGTGGTACTATTCAATACCTGGCGCCCGAACTTTAGTTTTCGTATTCCGGTCGAGCCTCCCCGTAAAATCGCCTTTGTCCCGGGTGCCCTATAAAATCCCGGGGTTGATCGTTTTCGTCGGCTTTTCAACCGACTGAAAAAGGACAAGGTCACAGTATACATGTATAGCGAGTGACTTTAATCGGGCACAACAAAATTTTGACTTCGCTGCACTACATTTAGTTTCGGCGATCCTTCTCGGGGGAGGCATGGTGCACGCCGGGCTCCCTCCATAATAGCAACGCCGGCCTAGTTGTTCGGGCCTATTCCCATCTTTTTTCTTTTTATGTTGGACCTACTATTTATCAAGGTGGGTTCCGAACTACCTAATGTGTCAACAACACGCGAAAAAGCACCCTGGACCACCCCCGACTTTTCACCGAGCGGTCGCCCATCTTAGTGCTGATCCGCGCCCCACGTTGATTCACTTCGGTGATCGAACGAGAACCAGTTCTTGCAACGGGGCCAACTGTTTCGCTATATCCCGGTGGTAATTTCATATATATTTCCTCAGTCAGTTCTCCATAAAAATATGCACATTTAACATCTAAATGATGTGCCTGCCAACCTTCGCAAATTGGCATTGCCAATAACATCCTAATAGTCTACATGTTGGCAACTGGAGCATAAGATTCAAAATAATCTACATTTTTCTTTTGTCCATATCCCTGCGCTACCAATCTCGCTTTATACCTAATAACCTTACCAGTGGGATCCGACTTGACCTCGTAGACCCATTTGCTACCGACACATGACATATTTTCGACTCTACATATTTACAACCCCCCATGTATTTCTACTTTCTAAGCTCTGTAATTCCTCATCCATTGCCATTTTCCATTGTTCGGATTGTGGTTATGACATCGCTTGCTCGAACGTTGTAGGTTCGATTATCCCTGCTAGGTTAATTTCAATATTTTTAGGTTTACCTTTACAACCCCAAGGATTTCTAATTGTTCGGCGTCGACCGACGGTCGGAATCGCCTGATGCTGGGACCACTCAGAAATGAGCGCGCGAGGAAGGCAATGATAAGGATGGTGAGGATGAGGGAGAGAGATTGATATCCGTTGTAATTCACACTGCACTTTATTGAAAGGACGAGATTGATACAGTCACCGACTGATCGAAATACGGTAATTTTGCGCGTCGGCAATCTGCCTTGGAACGCGACGGAAATCTTGTGCGTCACCTTGACAAGGGCTGCCACGGACGGAGATCTTCAACGCGTTCGTCGGAAATCTTGACGCGAACAGATGATAATCGCCGATGACTCGCCTAATAACCTTTCCGCATTTTGGTTAACTATTAACAATTTCTGGTTTTTGTGTCTCTCGCGAACTGCTAACATCACTATTTGTATTTGTTTCTACTTTATCGCTTTCTAATTTCGGCATTTCTTCTATTGGTACACTACTTGTTGCTTTATCTAGTTTCACTTCTTCCTTGTTAATTTCTATCTCATCTGTTATATCAGTGGCTCTATTTTCATTGTCAAACAGTATGTCATATGTTTCTTTCCCATAAATATATTGAAATCCACATACTTCTTCGACGAATTCTACGTGTTTACTATGAATAATATCGTCTTTCGAAGGGTCAAATAGCCTATATCCCTTCGTTTGTGTCGAATACCCTTCAAATATACATTCTTTCGCCCTTGGATTGAGCTTATGCTTCCCGTGTCCCGAGAGATGTACTGTGACGTTGCAACTTTTGCAGCGTCACTTCTCCGTTAATTTCGGTTACGTTTCGAACGTAAGAAAGGACCAGACCACCCTCTAACGGAACACGATACCGAAAACACAGGATTCGAGAGCGCTCCCCGAGGAGATTCCGTAGTTATCATAAATTGCGTAATGACATCTGTCGTGCGTGCCGAGAACGGTAAGTTACAGGGCCGTATCAGGAACGTGCCAGCGGACCCACCGACCTTCCGAATTTCCCAAGGAAAGCGATGCCGCGCAGTACGAGCCCGCAGGAAACAATTGGTCGATATTGTGAAAGCTCCGTGCACGGGCAAGGATCAATGGGACCGAGAGCACACGGGTCACCGACCCGGAGGCGTCGAAAGGCCAAGAGCAGTTTAGAACATCGCGTCGCTACGACACTTTCGGGGTCCCGACGTCGCCTCATCCCGATTAGCTCCTGCGTGGGTGGTGCGACCGTGACCAAGGGCGGCCGAGCCTCTACCGGTCAGGAAATGACCGGAATTACATTTTGCGTTAGGGCCTGGGCCGCAAGGACCCTCATAAGGACGATCCTGGCAGCTAGAACGTTGCGTGCTAGAGACGCGCCATTCGGGGAAATTCGGCTACGGGTCGAGAGGGGGAACAAGGATCGATTCGTGAGACGATCGAAAGCCCATGAATCACTGTCGTGCTAGCTCTCGTAAACGCTACGTCGAACTCTCTGTATCCGCGAATACCGATGGCGTAGTAAAGTTCGCGAGTAGTCGTGCGTCCGTTAGAGGTTCCCGTGCGGGGTAGAATTGGGAATCCTCGAGCCGTCCAGCCTGAGGATATCGCTTCCCGGAAGCCGCTCCAGCCAGCTTCCTTTACACGGGGGATAGGGACGAGAGCAGGAACAGTAAGTCGCGCAGTGATCCATCGTGCATAATTTCGTTGCGAGTTGACGCGGTCTTCGTCGTGCGAGGACGAACGCCTCTCGTTCCGTCCTCGAACCTTCGCGTGTGGCGAGGCGTTGAGCGCCTCGTGCCGTCGCACAGTGGTTCGGATCGAGAAATTCAGTGACATTTTGTCGAAAAATGAACTTTCTCATATTGATATGTACAAAATTAGTATTGCTTCCTAAATATCCATCTACCTCGAAAATAAAGAAATGGATCAAATATAATTAAAATTGTAATCGTGACGAACACTTAAAGTTGGACATTTTGAAAATAGGTTGTTGCGCAGAAGAAAGATGCTTATCTTTATTTGGATGCCCTAACCCACCTGTTTAATATTTTTTCTCTGTTCTTCTTTTAAAATGAAGAGAATTCCTTTACTATAAGAATTTACACTGTCAATTAAAAATTAATTTAAATAATTTATTAAAAAAGTAATGCACAGTGAAGGCACGGAAATTGTCAAAATTCCTCATCTTTGATACGGAATATCTTTTGAGTTCCAAGTAGCACCGCATGATTACAAATTGTACTATATTCGGTACACTTTTCCCTATATAGTTATGCACGATTTACTACCAACATCGTCCATCCAAGCAAGTTATTAATGATTAAAGTGTATCCATCGCTGTGTCGAGCGCCAAGATCGTGCGAGACGCGAAGAATCTCTTCGCATGCGCGCGAGCAGACTGTTTCCATTGTAGCCTACAAGCCATTGTTTATTATATGCTGCAGATGAGGAGTCGATTGTTTCCTCATTTTTAGTTTGCATTCAGATGAAACAGAACCATTGGAGAGAACACAGAGTAGAGGATTTGTAAAAGACTCGTACAGTGTATATTTAGTGTGTATGATATATGTATATATTTAATCAGTGTTTAGTTCCGTTATTCTTACTGTGTGTTATATTATTCATTTATCGTTTAATTAGAATAAGTTTTGATTTATTTTATATTATATAATCTTTTATTTGGTTCATATTTGGTAAGTACAACAACGACTAAACACTTACTGCCTCAGTAATTTCGCATGTAACGGTTCATCTTTGCTATTCAGATATTAATTGTCGAGTGTCGAGAATGGAAGTGTTACGTCCATCGACGTATGGACACCTTGCGGCGTTTGTTAAAACCGCGGGATTTGTTGAAAGCGTGGTCGAGCGCGCGAAAGCGCTCGCCAGTGGGCCGCGGGTCCTAGCGATCCCCTCCACGTTGCGGCGTCGCCCCACCGCGCGCCTTTTCCATCTCCACCGCCCCTCGCCGGGGTGCCGTGTGGAGCGCGACCAGCGATACTTTTTTCGATTTCTGAATCTTCTTCGTTTTATACTTCACTTCACTTTTTCCGTCCAGCCGAGAGACTTCGTCTCCTGGAAACCACTCACGCGTTGTATTGTTCTATCATTAAACCAGTATTATTTAAACTAAATTCGTTGTTCATAATTGAGAGTTCTACCTATCCTTCGACGTGTGAATACCTTCGATCTACGGAACGTTTCTATCCGTTGAGAAACACTCCTTCGGTTATCTGCTTTGCTACAACGAGGATCACCCAGGCGAGTTTAGCCTGTGAAATAAATCAGCAATTATCATTGCTATTTCTTCAACGCAAACGAGTCCACGCACTCGCACCGACCAATCGTAATCGATTGCAACAAGCCGAACAAAGTCAAGGCCTTGTTCGCACGACGAGCAGCCAAGCCGTCTCTTCAGTACCTGCAAAGGGGAATCATCGAACGCTTAAGCTGGCGTTATCTTTCGAGGAGGAACAAATCATCGTACGCTTTAGCGAGCGTCTACGTATCCAGTTTTCCTGCATCGCCGCGACTACCAGTCCTGCGATATTCAACACGACGACGTGGAAGCCGCTCCGAGGTCCTTCTTCTCGTCCGTTCTATTGTAATTTGCGCACCAACGGTGAGTCAAAATATCGTATTACGCGATTCGCGATCGGACTTGCTTAGAGCCGTGCGATTACCGGATTGGACGCGGGTGTCCGCGTGGATCCAAAGCTGGGAAGTCTCTTCACGTTTTATCCGTGGTCGCGAACGGGAATTCACATATTTTTAGCCGTTCGACGTTCCGGGACGTAACAGAAGCTTTTATAAAACATCGAGACTTATTTATCACATTAAAGAATTCGTCGAAGGACATGGGTGATTACTCATTCTTATATAAAGAAATATGTGAACGAATTAATCTTCCTCCGGAACAATCAGAAGGATTAATGAAGAGTTTAAAAGTATTCAGTAGTGTGAGATGGATGCATGTGTGCGTGCAGCGAGGCGAGGAGGTCGAGCTGCTAGAAGCAAGCTAGGACGTGTTGTGCGTAGCGGGCATTGCCCCGTACATCACCTTCGCGGGGGTCTCGCGAACGAACTGTGCGTATGGCAAAAACACGAGAAGCGGTCTAGGGTAAACGGCCATTGGCCCGGACATTCGGACAAAGAACCCGAAGATATAAATCAGGGCAAGCGAGCGACGCGAGAGACAGTCGAAAAGTCGAGTCGAATCACAAACGGTCGAGCTAGTCGTTGCAGTACAGGCGATAATTGTTAAAGTCGCAGTCGTTAGTCGTTACATAGCAGTCGTCGTCGTTGAGTACTTGTCTAATCAGTGTATCGTATCATCGTTTTTGTACAGTATCCGTGAAATAAACACTGTGTACATAACCATCCGCATTTATTTCCCACAGTAGTAAATTAAAACAGAAGTGGAAACAGTCATATTATACACAAGCGAGATTCCTTCAACGAAATAAGTCATGGCTGGAGAAAGATTTTTCATATCTAAGTGCCATATTGGCAGAGATTCCGTCTTCAAGTTCGGCAAATACCCTATTGCAACGAAAATCGTCTACTGTACACATATACAAAGGACGAAAGTTATATTCTCAATGCAGTAGCAGGGAAAAAATACGGAGATCTCGGTCTCTCATTAATAATTTTTCTCTTGATGAATTACTGAGTGCACTAAAGATGAAATTGCGAAAACAAGGCATGCATCAGAAGTTACGCGTACTGCAATATTTATTTGACAGTAAAAACGACAAAAATATTGAAACGTTTTTTGAAAAAGGATACATGCTTCAACCGAAAACGTTTTCAGCAGAAAAAGCTTTAAGCATTTTCATTATGGCTGAACTCTCCAAATTTCAGTATATCACCATTAGAAATTCAGCCATAAAATGCATGAACAAACTGTTTCCCTCTCATTTTAAACTGTTGCAAGAAAAAATACAGTGCTATCCAGCAAAGAGTAGTACTAAAATTACTGAAACATATGCTCAAGTCGAATTACAAGGCTTGTTCGACCATACAGTTTCCCGCATATTGAAGAGTTTAGATACATTGCCAAATAATAATGAACTAATTCTCATATGCAAATGGGGTTGCGATGGTGCTTCAAGCCAGCAAAGATATAAACAAGTATTTCATGCAGACCTTAATACGGATGAAGAATCTGTTTTTATATCTAGTATAGTCCCGTTAAAGTTATGTAACAAATTAACTTCAGAAATCCTCTGGGAAAATCCGCGACCATCATCTCCTTAGTTTTGCCGGCCAATAAAATTTGAATTTATTAAAGAGTCTCAAATAATTATACAGCAAGAAACTAATAGAATAAATAATGAAATTCGAAATTTGAAGTCGTTTGAAATAAATAATACATCTATAGAATACATATACCATGTTATTCACAATGGTAGATAATAAAATTTGCAATGCGATTACGGGTACGAAATCCTCTATGCGTTGTTATATATGCAATGCAAAACCAACGGAGATGAATGATTTAGAATTTGTAAAATCCAAACCCACTAATAATAATAATTATTCTTTTGGAATTTCTTCGCTGCATGCTTGGATAAGATGCTTTGAGTGGATATTGCATGTATCGTATAATATACTTTTCAAAAAATGGAGTGCAAACACAACCGACTTAAAAAACATTCGAAACGAAAGAAAAAAGAAGATTCAAGAACAATTTAGGTAAAACAAACGCTGCCCTAAAGAATATTCAGCAATATTATTCAGCAATCTTTATTGAATTGTTTGTTATTTCGGGTCCATAAGATTGCTGAATATTCTTTAGGACAGCGTTTGTTTTACCTAAATTGTTGTTGGGGTGTCGTACACTCCGAGTGTGCAGTGTGTACAGGTTCATACCGTTCATAGTAAGTGCATGACACTTTGTTTTTTTCGTATGCACTTACAATTGCCGAAATCGCCGGACGCGAAATGATTTTTTGATGAAATGTTGATTTAGCAAATCGATGAAAATGGGTTATTGGGAGTTTATAGTGAAAACATTCGACATCACACACAGAATTCCTATCCGTAAAGACCTAACAGTTATTATTTATCTCCTACATTGTTCAAAGTCAATGGCTCCGAAAAGGAGTACTGCATTGATCATTCAGGTAAGTTCTGCCACTCGGCGAGGTATTGGGCACGTGGCAATAATGAAGGTAGAAGGCGTTGTACCGGACGTCCGTTAGGCTCTGCCCTAAGCCCGTCATTTTTATTACGGGTAAGAGCGCCAACTGGTTGACTTTGCGAATGAGGCTGTTGTAAAGATTAGTTGCTTTGACACAGATTTCGTCCAAATTGCTCACTGTGTACCGTATGAAATTTTTACATGGTGTGTTTGCTCGTATAAGGACAAAAAGCGAAAATTCGCAAACCCACAATTTTTCTAGTAACATTCTAGTTTTATTTGCAACTTACAAAATAAAGATATCCTACCGCCTTAGAGGAAAGCTAATGTTTACCTAAACGTACCGTGAAGAGACGAGACCTTTTTTTCTGCCACGCACAGCGGGGAACAGCGGGCCTGTCGACCCGCTCGAAATTTATGGGAAAAGGCCCCGGCGCGGTGGCCCGGCATAAAAGCACCTTAAACTGTGCCGGCGACGGCGACACGATTCGGCCACGCGATCCTATTTCATTGTGCCCTTCTCTATGTTCGACTCGTCGATTGAAGTCTCGGCGCGGTCGGCGCGGTAGACGCAGTCATAAAAACATAGCGTCTACTACACCACCGAAGCCGTGTCGCCAGATCGAGGAAATCGAGGGGAATACAGTTTACCCCCTCCCTGGTAGCCACACCAGTCTACGGCACGGGCACAGTGGTCTACGGTCTTTTAGTGGAGGACGTTGGAGTGTGCGCATGGTGCTGGAATGGAATAGTGGAAGGGGAAAAGGAGGAGAGGAAAGAGATATCCATTTGGATATCTTCTGGCGACACTGCACCGAAGTCCGTGCAGAACACGGCTGTTGGACACCGACTGAAGAAGTACTATACAGGGTGTTTAGCAACAGGTGGGAGAAAATTTAAGGGGTGGTCGACGATACCGATGCTAGCTTGTACGGACGATTCTTATCGCACGCGTCGAAGATTTCCGTTCGCAGAAATCACACGACCTCAAGATGTCCGTTCCGTCTGTGAGCGAGTCTTGCGACGTAAATCAAGTTCAATAAAGTGCAGTGTTTCAACATTAAAGGATTACCAGTGTGTTCTTTACATTCTCCTCATTTCCCTAATTAAACTTGGACTCTCTGTGAACTTGTAGTGCGTGTGTATGATATTGTAAATAGTGCTACAGCATATGTGTGGTTTGTTCCAGCGTATTATGTACGGTGTTATGAACAATTATAGTGCAGGATAAGGATTTGTGGATACGTGTGAGAACAATTTAAAAGTGAAAGGGCATTGACCCCTTCTACTCGATAATTCCATACGGCGGATATTAGAAATGCCCTTGTGGATTTTAACAAGTAGGTAGGTTTAATGTTGTCCATTTAAACATTTTCACCTCGCTGGGGCCCCAAATGAGAACCAAGGTATGATGCGTTTGTCACTTGATACGAGACTGTCGCGCGCCTGTGTGACGTACGCAACAGACACTTTTGGTAGAAGTGTTGCAGCATTTTAGGCGGATTTTTAATTGTTAATAACTAAATAATGAAGTAGAAATCGCAATTTTTTTATTCTTCATTTTCGTCCTATAGTATCGTCGAGAACCATCCCTTAAATTTTCTCCCACCTGTTGTTAAACACCCTGTATAGGTGACGGATCAGGCACTAGCGGGAAAGGTCTTTGACTATCTGTCCATCTTGTGGCGAGCGTAGGAGGTTAGCTGCCACAATGCATATAGTGAAATGTTGTTGTATATTGCTAAACAATGAAAAGTATTCTTCAATTTTGTATGTTAATATTTTGTTACTAGGCATAAATTATGCAGGGTCTCTAAAGTATACATATATATGTTCGGAAAAATTGTATTAAAAGACTGCCTGAGTTGACTGCAGAAACAAACGGACACTCCCATGTACGCAGGTAAACGCAACATTTCCTTTCACATCTGACTAGACAAGACTTCCACGTAAACTTTCAGTGTAGTTTAAAGTCCATATTCGCCCATACTTTCTTTTTCACTCGCTATCTTCGTCTACGTACTAAACTTACTGCAAACCGTCAATTAAACTACTGAATATAGTTTGTGACGGTTACATCCTTACCGACGCGAAACTATCCCCACCATCAACCTCCGCCGCGCCACGAAACCGCGAGCACGACTCGCGACCGCGAGAGGGCCACCGAGCCGAACCGGTTTCTCGCGAGAGAAACGGAGCGCGCGCGGGGATAAGTATCCCGAACAAGCACCGGTAAAGCAGCCGGGAACACACCGTCAACCGACCAGTAGTCCGTAGCGACGAACACCGATCGACACCGTGTAACCAGTGATGCCAGAACCGTGGTACCGTGGTACTAAACCGTACCACAGCATACCCCCACCATAGCCTAGTATTGCCCCTACGTTCCTTTCCAACGCGCCCGTGCGCTACACTCACCAGCGTACCTCTACTATGTCCTTGTGCGCTGCTTGTGCGCCTGCTTGTGCGGACATAGTAGAGGTACGCTGGTGAGTGTAGTGCGCGGGCGCGTTGGAAAGGAACGTAGGGGCAATAGTAGGCTATGGTGGGGTATGCTGTGGTACGGATTAGTACCACGGTACCACAGTTCTGGCATCACTGCGTGTAACCGACTTAAAAGCGAGAATGAGCGAATGCAAGAGTGTGCGAATATCCAATCCTTCTACCCGGCCCAAGTGGTTAAACACCGACGGGAGTCCCTCCACCTCAGTGGCGAAACGCCGAGCAGGAACCTACCCGGCCCGAGTGGTGGAACACCGACGGGGGTCCCTCCACCTCAGGGGTGAAACGCCGAGCAGGAACCAACCCGGCCCGAGTGGTGAAACACCGACGGGAGTCCCTCCACCTCAGTGGCGAAACGCCGAGTAAGTACCAATCCAGCCCCAGTGGCGAAAGCCGAGTGGAGTCCGCCCCTCCACCGCTACACCGCTAACGCCGAGCGACAGCGCCTCCGCGATTCCGAGCGACCGCTACTCCGAGCAACCGCTACTCCGAGCACCCGCTACTCCGAGCGACCGCTATTTCCGAACGGCCACTACAGTTGTAGGTCCACCCTTGCTTTTCGAGGCTCCGCGACCTTGGACAGCCGACTGACGCGGCAATACCTTCCACGCACCGAGAAACCGTCACAAGTTCAAATTATATAGTGTTTAGTGTCATTTTCATCACAAAAATGCGAAAAATAAGTTGGTGAAAAACCCATAAAAAATAATGAAAAATACAGAAGTTTTGTAATTGGATTAGTAGCTCACACCAACATACCCAACTTCATATAAGATTACACCGCATGTTTACATTTTACACTGCTCGGCGACCGAGGCAGCTCAAACGTCCTGCCCCTCGCGGCGTATGCTCCCCAGTGGAAATGTAGGCGAACTGACTAAAATCGTACTTGACATAGATCAAGATTTTAGTGTAACGTTTTAGACGGTGTATGGAGACTTTCTTGGCGAAGTGTATGTACTATTCCACTTCAGGCATGTTTCAAAATTAGATAATTTATTCTCGTATATAAACATAGACTTACATGAGATCTGGCCGGAAATGATGAATCATAGCACAAAAAGCAAGACCATCTTTCCAAGATGTTGTCATGTTTTGTACATTTACGCCAGGATAACCGTCAGTTATTCGTCGGCACCAAAGTTCCAGCGCTTTCGTGCCCCTTTTTTCACCCATTTTAAAATGTTACTTCTTGCCTTGCCTTTTGTAAAAATTATGTTCCGTTCCGCCACAGTTAGTTTCTTCACAGGAAAGAATAAAACTTCTGGCCTGAGTATTTTGCGTGGAGATTCTGAAACAAAACACATAAATACATAATTATATTGTGCCACGCATGGAAAAGGAGGGAAGTACAATATTTATAATTTATAAACAACTATAATTGTTGTGATGTTCTCGGCTTCTTTCACAACAAACATGTGTACCATAAAAATTTGTCGTGCAAAGCGGTATTAGGTATTAGGTACCAGAGGATTACAAAATGCAAAAGTAAATATTAGAAAGATTTCGAGATCTCGTTCGAGAATTAGTTGAAACATAATTCATTTAGCTGCTTTCTGGTCGTATTTAAATGTGTACTTTATAGAAAATGTTAGGATCCAGGACTGCAAACAACATGAGAGGTTGGCGGATGGATTATTACCCTTGAACTATGGTTACAATTTGTTAGGTGTGCAGACGAACCCAATGCAAAACTGGGAGCCACGAGGTCGGAGAAATCTTTAATTGGACCATATGTCACGAACGAACGTGATGCGAAATCAGGGAGTTGCTACCGATGAGTTCTGACCAGTGTTACCATATTTTTCTCTCGCCAGGCCCCTCACCCTTCCGCCTTTCGCCACGCCACGCATCGTACCTCGTCTTTGCACTCTTCCCACTAACGCTGGCGACAGCGGCGACACGCTTGCGTACGGTCGCGTCAGCAACTAGTGGGAAGAGTGGGAGGCTCACGCGACCGTAGGTCAGCGTTAGTGGGAAGAGTGCAAAGACGAGGTACGGTGCGTGGCGTGGCGAGAGGTGGAAGGGTAACGGGCCTGGCGAGAGGTGGAAGGGTAACACTGGTTCTGACAAGAAGGTCCCTGGTTGGAATGCGGTGACGTAGGCAAGAACGTGTGCCCGATTGGTTAGCTTGGAAGGAGGCGCCTTCTATTGGCCGAAGCGGTCACACACACACTACCACTGCTATACAGAACGATAGGCCCCTCTTGCCTCTGTGCCCCCCTCTCCCGCAGGAGCATCTTGTCAGCACGCAATGGTACATGTGGGCGCGCGTATGCATTAGGGTGGACCTTATTTTTTGACCAAAGAATTTTTTCCTGGGCACCCCCCCAGGATTGTGACAACTGTTGAGAAAATGATCTGGAAAAAATTTGAGGCCGATTGGATCATGGGAAACCGGCGCTTAACGAATTTGAAAATTTTTTTTAAAATCTTGACATAAATATACGTTGGAATATATCGCTGAATTTGTCTTTTTTTTCTCTGCAAGAATCCATATATTGCATAATCAGTTGTTAATAGAAAAAACATCCGTGACCTTGAAAACTTGAAAAAATTTTTTTATCTCTGATACTATATTCACCTCCTTATATACTACAACTTTTGTTTGAAGAGTTTTTTCATATATACATGTCGGGACGCGACGACAGTTACGCAACCCGTTAGCAACAACGCGTAAGTTTATCCATCGTACAAGACAGTCATAGTGTCATTTGCAATTTTACACGTCTGTGTAAGATTAAGTCTATTTTCAAAGTAAGAATTTAGACATCTGGTTTGCACGTTTACCGTCAAACAGCTGAGAGTCAGATGCTTGGGCGTACCTTTGTAACTGCTCAGCGAAAGAGCAATAAAATGTTTCTCATTTACCTGCATCCCTCTCCGTGCCGCCGCAAGGAGAGACGCGAGATAGGGTCCCGAAAATAAAAGGGGCTGGGACCTAGTTGAACGTGACCACGAGCGGCAGAACGGTTTTGGCTACGCTGCAGTGAAGAGCGTTTTTGGTTATTGGAAAGCTATCGCAGTAGAGCGAGATTGTAAAGAGACGGACGTGAGTTTTCGTGCGAACGTTCTGCCAGGCTCGTGGGCTCGTTGACGTGTCTCGCCGTTGCGCTACGCGATCGCGGATTAGAGTAGTTGTTAGTGTTCGGGGTCTCGTCGTTCTTTTGTCTTTCGCGCGCGTGAGAAAGATGAGCGAATCGGGGAATAACGTCTCTGGTCAACTTCCGACGGGTTCGATAGAGAATTCAGCCGATCAGCCACCGACATTAGAAGTGGGATACTTACGGGAATGCTCAACTCCGCAAGCCTCCTCGCCCGAGAACGTTGGGACTAACTGGAAGCTTATGTTCGAGATGCTATTGGGACGGATGAAAGGTCCAACGGTGCAGCAAACAGTACCCACAAGGACGCGGATATTTCTGCCAGAGTTTTACCACAGTAAAGAAGATCACAGTGCAAAAGCTTGGTGTAGAACGGTGGATGTGTGCCTCGCGGAGCGACCGATACAAGGCAGTGAACTGATAATGGCGCTAAGCACGGCGTTGAAGGGTGGCGCCTCCGCGTGGATGTCGCAAGTGAACACGCGGGCTTTGCTACAAAAGGAGCTAGTGGCCTTTGGGTTCCGAAAACGGTCAGCTAACGCCGACGGAAAAGACTCGAAGTCAATGGACGTTAAGAAATTAAAAAGTGATGTGACGTATTATTCGTGTGGCAAGGAAGGACACAAGGCTACAGACTGTCATCGTCGTCAAGGGTTCACACGGATGCCAGGACCCAAGCCTAGTACAAGCGGAGGCGACCGCGGACCACTAAAAAAAAAAGCCGGTGATCTATTTCAAGTGTGGAGAGGACGGTCACATTGCTCCACAATGCAAAAAGGAGGATGGAATATCACATCCAAGAGTATGCACGGAACGGCGGATCAACCTGTGCAATATCGCGCCGGTAACAGCGAAACTTGCGGATTCGAGTGAGATCAATCAGTTTTGCTTCGATACGGGTACGGAATGCTCTCTGATGACAGAATCGGTAGCAAATAAATTTCCGGTATGCGATTTAAAATAAATCTAATAGGATTAATTGGTCTGGGCAACGTGAACGTGATGAGTAACGTGATAAGTTAAAAAGTGAAAAAAAAGTGAAAGCTCTAACAAAGTGGAACATTTTCAGCAATGACTCCTCTAAAAGATCCTGTAAATTTCGCGTCCACCCTCAGCCTACGGTGAAAATTAGGATGGTTTAAAGCGTCGCGTGACACGCAATTCTACACAGTGAAGTGTGCCAGATCGCCGCGCTAGCTGTTCACGCCTATTTCACCATTATTTCAAAACATAAAGACCACATTAAATATATCGTTGGATTCGTCTTGGCGTCAGCTATAACATTATTTAATAAAAAATATATAGTTATAAATAAATAATCAAGGTGCACACCATTTTTTATAAAAAAAAATCTTACAATTTATACATTGCGGAATATAATTGGTATTATATGCCATCAAGCCTGCATAAAATTCTTTACCATGGTGCAGATATAATAAAAAGTTCAGCTTTACCAGTTGGAATGTTTTCCGAAGCGGCACTGGAGGCAACCCTAGTAGCACAAAATATTGTATACACATTCATATAATATTAAAAAGAGATTCAATCTGTTTTTAATATTCAAATATACATACAATATTTATTTTATATTAATACCAAATATTTCTTTTTAAATATACAGGAAATATCTATTTCATGTTACGAGAAAAATATTTTTTTCTAAATATAAAATGAATCTTTATTTCATATTAGTGTTACGGATGGAGAATATATTCCGTTCGGTTTTTCACAGGAATCTCTTCTAGATCGTCTCTGGCAGGAAGCGTCCTAGATAACCTTTCATATCGCAGTAACCTTTTTAACGAAAACCGAGCTCTGGCCCGATTTAATTGACAGTGACAAAAAACTAGAGTTATTAGTCTGGCCCTAAGCCCTAAGCACGATTAGATTATGAACAGAGCATTTCATTCATTGTAGGGGTATATAAACCCTTAGATTCTCACTCTCGCGGGCTAGTACTTCGGTAGACACGTATCGAGTCACGTCGTGCTGTATTTCGGAAAGTCAACTGTTAGTGAGATCGGGCTAGAGTACCTTTCGTATCAAAGTTAACCGTATAGATTCCGCGAGTTCGGTGTAAAATCTATTAGGCAGTGTTAAAGTTCTTTCCGAGTCCCCCGCATTGCCAGTGCGTCAAAACCGTGCATCTTGTTAGGTAATTCTTCTTTTTATTATCTATTTCATTTAGTTCATTTCATTCGCGACAATTACACAATTGTATCACAGATACTTATAATTAGAATATATTTGTGTTCTTTGGTAATTAGAGCAAATTTATTAAACCCATTATTATCGTCCAATATCCTAATCTAGTAATTGAACGTTCCCACACGATACAACCTTACCGCTCGGGTTGTATCAATTAGATTATATTAGTTACGAGGCCTACTAATTGTCCTAGCGACTCCCTGATTTCGCATCAGGTTCGTTCGCTACTTACCATTTGTCCAAATAGAGATTTTTCCTACCTAGTGGCTCCCCAATTTCGCATTGGGTTCGTCCACGAAAACTATACCATCCTAGCGGCTCCCTGATTTCGCATCAGGTTCGTCCGCATCCTAACAGCTCCCTGATTTCGCATCAGGTTCGTCTGTGCTCTTATCCGACCTCCCAGCGGCTCCCCAATTTCGCATTGGGTTCGTCCGCGCTGTTCTACAACCTCCTAGCAGCTCCCCAATTTCGCATTGGGTTCGTCTGCGCGTCTTTCCTAGTGACTCCCCAATTTCGCATTGGGTTCGTTCACGAAGTTTCACCTTCCTAGCAGCTCCCTGATTTCGCATCAGGTTCGTCTGCGTCTGACTCCATTCCTAGAGGCTCCCTGATTTCGCATCAGGTTCGTCCTCGCAGTCTATAATCCTAGCGGCTCCCCAATTTCGCATTGGGTTCGTCCGCGCACCTTAACTAACAAACTGATACCATATTCCTAGGGTGACAACCCTTCGCCGGCCACTCGTTGCTACTCGCGGCCCTGGCTCGTAACAGAACTGGTGACAGCGGTGGGATTAGTTCAATTATTTTAGGATCACTTTAATTTTGGGTTTACTACGGTAAATTACTCGTAGCTGAGTATTGACAATATACTAGTTTTCCTAGTTACGTCTCGATTTTGTTAGCAATATACTAGTTTTCCTAGTTACGCTCCTATATCAACAATATACTAGTTTTCCTAGTTAAAAGGGTTAATATACTAGTTTCCTCTAGTTATACTTCTTAAATTTATTGGCAATATACTAGTTTTCGCTAGTCACGCTTTTATCAATAATATACTAGTTTTCCTAGTTGCATTTTATCTAATATATACTAGTTTTCTCTAGTTACATTTTTTAAAATAAAAATGCAGAATTCAGTTGGAAATACGTCTTCCGCCGATATAATGAACTTGACGGTTTCACTTGCTAACTCTATGTCGCTATTGACGCAAAAGACATGCATACAGAACATTACTTCGACAATTCCGATCTTTGACGGGGAAGACCCATCTTTAACTCGTTTCGCTCAAACTTTAGAGGACGGGTTAACTTTGATTCCAAGGGGTACGGAAGCCGAGTATCTGGCAATTGTCCTTACAAAGCTCGTCGGGCCGGCACGTAGATCCACGTTAGAACACAAGTTCACTACCGTAAAAGAATTAGTAAAACATTTGAAGAAACGATTCGGACCAGGGAGAAACCTATCATATTACCAAGTAGAAATCGCGAAGCTACGTATCCGCGAGGGAGAAAGCTTACGACAATACATCGATAGGACAAGCCATCTGGCATATTGTGCGCGTGGAGCGATTAGGGAAAAATACGAGGCCCAAGCCGATGACTTTATCGAGTTGATGGAAAAAGACGTAATTGAGAACTTCATTGACGGGTTACCAGATCGAATTTCCCTGAAGGTGTCGGCTGTCCTACAGGATATAGGAAGTTTAGAGGACGCCTACGACGCCGTGTTACAAATAGATAAGAGATTAAGAAACCGACGACAGATGCCGCGAAACGAATCACCATCGCGGTGGTCTCGCAGAGATTCACACGATCAGGGTTCTAGTTATCGCGAGCGCGAGGTGTCATATCCTCTATCTCCGAGCAGATACGATAGGCATAGGGACCGGCGTTCGAGACCATCTGGTTTCGAGGAGGAAAGAGAAGGACGAGCCTCTGCCTGGACCTTGCGCCACAGGAGCCCCTCTGACTCCCCCTCTAACCGTTCGGATTCGTCAATTACCAAAGACGGAGAGAAACGGTATACTATTTTTAAAAATAACGATAAGGATCGCAAGTCAAAATCGTATTGTTGGCATTGCGGAACATCCGGGCACGATGGAAAATTCTGTAAGAATGGACGGCGTAGTCCACGATTTCGACGAGACTCACGTGATTCTCGGGACTCATCCAATGAATCAAGAAAGTTTTTAAACTTCGATCGCGCTCACCGTACAGGCGACACGATGAGCGAAAACAAGGAAGTTCGCCAAAGAACTGTCCGCTTCGAGGAAAAACCCTCATCAAGGAAGCTCCAGCACCTCGAATCAAAATCAAAATTCCAGAATTGGAATCAGGCACGGGAGAATTTCTAATCGATGGTGGAGCATCTGTAAACTTAGTAGTAATTGACGTTTTAGGAGAAGGAGCAGAAATTACTTCCCGCGAAGAAATTGAAATAACTGGTCTTACTACAACTCCTATTCGCACCCTGGGAACCACGATCCTTCACATACACGAAGCTCCCGCGTTTTTCTATGTAGTCAAACACCTCGCAATAGAAGCAGACGGCCTTATAGGAAGTCCATTTTTGAAACAAGAGGAAGCAGAAGTTTCTTATTATCATGGAACAGTGGTATTAAGAGACAAGCCCACTAGGCCTATTCGTTTTTCAAATTATCAGTTAGAATCAGAGATGCCGACTAAACATCGCATCGATCCCCGATCCTCTCAACAGATTGCCATAAGAATAGCTAACCCGAAAGTTAAGGAAGGTTATTTGCCGCGTATAAAAACGCACGAGAAACTCTACATAGGAGAGGCTGCCGTCTTGAACGATAAAGGAAAGTGTCATGTTATGGCAACAAATACTAGCGAAGAAATACTAGATGTAGAGATAGAGCCACAATTCATAGAACCGTATGACATTTTAGACTCCTCAGAGGAAGATTGTTACTCGGATATACAACATCATAGCAAGTTCAAGACTAGAGAAGATAGAATACAGGGAATATTCGAATTGCTACCGCTAAATCATTTGAACAGGGAAGAACTAGGCAGTCTTACCGCACTGATAAGGGAATTTCCCGATCTCTTTTATCTTCCCGGAGATAAATTAGGGAAGGCATCCGATTTCAAGCATTCTTTACATACCACTGACGAGATTCCGATTAACACAAGACAGTACCGTTATCCTCCGGTTCACCAAGAAGAAATCAGAAAACAAATTAATGGTTTATTGTCCGAAGGTATTATTACTCCGTCTAGTTCTCCGTACAATTCTCCTTTGTGGATTGTACCCAAAAAGCCAGATGCACAGGGTAACAAACGCTGGCGTATGGTGATAGATTTTCGCGCTCTCAATGAGAAAACTATTTCTGATAAGTATCCATTGCCTCAAATCACCGAAATATTAGATCACCTCGGTGGGGCCAAATATTTCTCCGTTTTCGATCTCGCCAGCGGATTTCATCAAATAGAGATGGACCCGAAAGACAAACAGAAGACAGCTTTCACGACTCCTAACGGACATTACGAATTTTCGCGAATGCCGTTTGGTTTGAAAAATGCTCCACCTACTTTTCAACGTCTCATGGACCAGGTATTAACCGGGCTTCAGGGGACGGACGTTTTCGTTTACCTGGATGATATCGTAGTTTATGCCTCGTCGTTACACGAACACAATATTAAAGTCAAGAAATTGTTGAACCGTTTGCGAGAACATGGTCTAACTCTTCAGACTAATAAATGCGAATTCTTACGGAAGGAGGTTACATACCTAGGGCACATTATTTCAAGACAGGGAGTAAGACCCGATCCCCGTAAGTTAAAAGCAGTCAAAGATTTTCCAACGCCAAAATCACAGAAGAATATCCAGCAATTTTTGGGTCTAGTAGGTTATTACCGAAGGTTCGTATCAGATTTCACTACAAAAGCAAAGTCTTTAATTGACCTTTTGGGAAAAGGCAAGAAATTCAAATGGGATGAGGAGCAAGAGAATAGTTTCAAGCAATTACGTGACGAACTCTGTCGAGAACCTATTTTGCAATATCCAGATTTCAACAAACCATTCATTATTACTACAGATGCCTCCGAATTTGCTATCGGAGCAGTACTTAGTCAAGGCGAAATAGGAAGCGATTTACCGATCGCTTACGCATCGCGTAGCCTCAACAAAGCAGAGAGAAATTATTCTGCCACCGAAAAGGAATGTTTGGCAATGGTATATGCCGTCATATATTTTCGACCGTATGTGTACGGAACAAAGTTTACACTAGTTACCGATCATCGCCCGTTAGTTTGGTTACATTCTGTAAAGGATCCAACGTCGAGACTCATGAAGTGGAAGCTTCGACTTTTAGAGTATGATTATCAGGTTGTTCATAAGTCTGGAAAGATAAATAAAAATGCGGATGCATTATCACGCAATCCTACTTCCATTTGTTTACCACTTATCCCAAGGGATCGCAAAGACCCCGATTTTAAGATTCACGTACCGAAAACGGATACCGATAAGGATGCAATTGGATATCGCATCAGGCAATTACACCGAGACCGAGAAAAACGGCCGATTCATAAGGATACAAGCAGTTCAGACGAAATAGGAGAGCCCACCCTGGGTAAGGTACAGCATTCGCCGATAATAAACAGAAACAGATCTCTTCCAAGTCTGTCACGAGAGGTGACCATGCCCGACGAAAACCAGGACACCTTTCACCATTTTTTACCCGCAGCGAATTCCACAGACATTTTTTCTATGGAAAAGGACACGAGTCTGCTTGGTGATCTAATTTCATTTGACACGCCGTTAGAAAATACTGTTATAGAGAATACGAATAAGTTACAAGGGAACCCCCCTAATGTGTCACAAGAACCATCTTCTGACAACGAGACAGACGGAATTTTACAACCTACCGTAATCGGCTTGCCAAACAATACGGTACCAGAGACAAGCGTGCGACAACTTTACGACCGCACAGCCGACCCTTACCCATTCTTCGACAGTCCTATCGACGGTTCTTCTACCGAACCTGACCTGGAGGCGCCGCCGGAGCCGAAAAAAGGGATGAGTATTTCGTCAGACACCCTCACCGCAGGGGAGGACCATTATGTTCATTTCGTATCAGCTGACTGTAACTTAACCACCCCCGTAGGGAAACTGTTACTGGATACGGGGTTAATAAATAAGCAGGAATTTTTAGCTGCACGACCGAAAAAAGGACAGGTTATAATTTCAAACAATGGGTTATTCAAAACCTTCAGCGTAGTAATTTCTGATAACTTTCATGATAAGCCGAAAAAAGTAGACGTAGTTAACGGTTTGAGCGCTCTTCGATCCGCTTTAGAAGAAAATAGAAGCAAATCTTTCCGAATATCCGCTACCGGAGATCATCATAAATTATCGCCTGATGAGCTTCTTAGGACATTATAAGAGGCCTTCGTAGATTCGATTTGTCAAATTACAATATGTAATTGCGTTATTACTACGCCTTCCGTAGAAGATAGAAAAGAGATCATTCAGGAAGCACATGATAGCTTAATAGGAGGACACAAGGGAGTTACAAAGACTTACAATCGTGTCCGGTCGAGATTTCATTGGCCATACATGCGCAACGAAATCCAAGATTACATTAGGAAATGCAAAAGTTGTCAGGAACAGAAATTGGTCAGAATGAAAACTCGTCAGCCTATGCTAATTACCGACACGCCGTTAGATGCATTTGATAAGATTTCGTTAGATACCGTCGGACCATTACCTGTTACACCTGGAGGAAATCGTCACATCCTCACAATGCAGGATAATTTAACTAAGTATTGTATAGCAGTAGCGATACCAAATATACGGGCCGCTACCATCGCAGATGCATTCGCACGACATTTTATCGCAATCTATGGGACGCCACGAGCAATACTCACAGATAAGGGAACCAGCTTTATCGGTACTCTTATGACAAATCTAGCAGAAATATTCAAAATTAAGCAAATTACTACGTCAGGGTATCGACCGCAAACTAATGGGTCATTGGAACGAAGCCATATTGTTCTCACAGAGTATCTCAAACATTATATGGAGAATTACGAGGATTGGGATTTGTTGATTCCTTTTGCAATGTTCTCCTACAATACGTCAGTTCATGAAGCTACTAATTTCACTCCATATGAATTAGTTTTTGGAAAGCAAGCTCGAGAACCAACCTCATTTCCGACGGGCACAAATTTGAGAACATACGGAGATTATTTATCAGAGCTAATAACAAATGTGGTTCGAATCCGTAATTTAGCAGCAGATAATCTGAATAAAGCAAAGATGCGTTCTAAGGGTTATTACGATTCACGAGCGAAATCCGCTACATTCAACGTGGGCGAGCTTGTTTACGTTCTTTTAGAACCTCGTACTAGTAAATTTGACCCCCATTATGTCGGGCCGTATAAAGTATTAGATGTGACAGATTTGAATAATGTAGTATTACAGACTCATAATAAAATAATCACTAAGCATCAGGATAAATTAAAGCATGCTTATTTTACATCAACAGCCGAAGATGAACATGATCCTCTTTTGTCTGCTGCTGATGCCGTTGATGACGAGCCAACTTCAAGGGGAGAGTAATTCAACAATAGAGCAGGTACAGGGAGAAGTCGGGTTATTTTTCGAGAAGCTGCCAGATCTGAGAACTTATCAAACTCAATGGCGTCTGGTAACCTCGCTCGATGTTGAAAAGTACTTGCAAAATGCACCTCCGGTTCAACAGCTCATTTCCATGCTTAACCAACTTTGCAAAAGGCATGAGGCAACAAAGTGCCTCAATGAAGGTCTGGGACCTCGGTTGGTTAAAAAGGAGGAAAATACGCGCTATTATCGGAACCTGATAAGATCCGCTATAGGCGACCATCCATACTTGAAGGCAAAATCACCTCGACGGGGTGCACCGTTTGGATTCATGGGTACAATTAGCAATATTTTATTTGGGACTTTGACTCAAGAGGATGCAGACTTCTACAATCAAGAGTTGAACAAAATATACAAGAATCAACAAGAGATTACGGAGGTAATAGCAAGACAAACGCATATCATTAAGGGCGAGTTCTCGACGGTACATACGAGATTGGTAAATTTAACCAAAGGAATGTCAGAACTCATGAAGGCAGTTTCTGAACATTCCCAGCAACTACAGGAAACTCAGTCAGAATTAGACAGGTTGCGTTTTGAGAGCGTTATAAGGGAAGCATTATTTGAAATCGAAAAAGGTTTAGATGACTATAGTACAAATTTACTATTATTAATAGATGCAATACTTCTGGCGAAGCAGGGTATCCTTCACCCAGCGATTTTCTCGCCTCAACAACTATTGAATTCCGCTTTAAAAATTAGACAGACTTCCTCCCATGAATTCCCATTTTCACCTGAAGAGTTGTTAACGGAACAGCTCGAAAGAATCACTAAGCTGAATATAATTTTCACTAAAGGCAGGATAGTCTTCGCGCTCACTGTACCATTATTAGATCATCAGATATTCAATCTCTACAAAATTTATCCCTGTCCGGCTGTCCAATCACTTGGGTCGAAAAAGGTAGCGTCATACATTCAGCCGCGGTTTACGTACATTGCAATATCTTCGGACGAACAGCAATATTTCCTACCTGACGAGGATTACTTGAGAACCTGTCATCACCACCATAAGCAATTATTAGGGCCAGTCACACTACCCGTGTACCAGACGAGTCAACACGCCACTTGCGAAACTACACTGTTACTGAACCCCACCACAATAGACTGGAGTACTTGTAATATAAAGGTGACCGGGCACTTAGACACCTATTGGCGAGAGCTAAACGCCCCCGCTACGTGGCTATTTTTCATGCCTGAGGAAAAGAAGGCGCAAATTTACTGCAAAGGAAAAAAGGCGATGGTAAAAACCTTCTACAAGACAGGAATTCTCAAACTAGAAGCAGGATGCCAGACCACAATCAATTCGGTGCAGTTGAAGGCGCTGGATATAATAGAGACCTCGAGGGAGATAGTATATTGCCCTGCCATTTCATACAATTTGTCGTTTTTATTACCAGAATTATCGGAACACCACTTCAAGGTAATAGAGTTAAATGCACCGAGTAAAGAGCAACTTGTCAATCATTGGGATCAACTTCCAGCAGCTATCTCTCTCAACGAAATAGAAAGACAGGTAAAGGGTATTGTGAATCACCAAGAATTGGTCAAGCACCAACACATTGCAATTTTTTCCTTCACGGGAATAGTAGTAGCATGCCTAATCTTCGTCGCCATGCTCATCGTAAAATTTAGAATTTTCAAAAAATGCAATATACGCCGCGAAAATGTAGAACAAACGGGGATGAATATTATCGAATCTCCGGAGGAGGGCCCGCAGCCCCCAAATACGAAGCCTTCTGCTTCAATTTTCTGAGTAGCAGGACTACCCCCACTCCGTGGTGACGCTCCGCATCCTCAGAGATAAGGACCTCAACCCCTATAAAAGGCGAGGCATCGGGTCACCAAAGTCACAGTCACAGCATCCATGCAGGACAACGCGTCGCAGAAAAGGGAATCCATAAAGGGCAGACGCAGTGTTGCTGTCCAGACGGATCATAGCGAGCACTTGTCGAAGGAAAACGGGAAAGTAATTATCCCTCGACCCTATCTGCCGGCGAAGGAGGGAAGAGTCGCAAAAGGCAGGGGGACAACGACCAGAGGAACAGCGAAGAAAGTGACAGCCGAGCCAGCAAAGCAGCCGCACTGTTTGGAGTTCTTCGTAGTTACGGATACGAATATACGTGACTGGACTCCAGGGGAACCCTGGAAAAAGAAGACGAGGGTGCGATGAAAACCATGGAAGTACATGCACCGTTCCGTTGCATTGTTGGCGAGGTGGAAAACCAAACAACAGCGTGGATTACCCCTGAGTACTACCCGGAGGAGGTGAGATCGTTTTTCAGGTTTTTCGGCAGACACATGGAGGAGCGCCACCACCTGTGCGTGCCCCTGATCACTGCCGTCAAGCCGGGCCTCCTTGCAGCCATACGGAAGGATGGATCCTGCTGGTTCCGTGGAGAAGTGATCGCGGTGAACGGAGGAGTGGTCTCCGTCTTCCTGGGGGACAGCGGTTTGACAGTGGAGCGAGAAGTCGGTCGAGTGTGGCTCCTGCCACCGCGCTTTCGCACCTTGCCTTGGCAGGCGATCCGCTTGCGCCTAGAGGGTGTTGAACCACGCAACACTCGACCCATCGCAAAAATCACAGCTTTTGCAAAGCACGTGATGGGAAACAGGCGCGGATGCGTCACCTGTATATCAAAGACGGAGGATGGGAACATCGAGGGGCGCCTTTTCCTAGACAGGCTCCCTGGCCAGCCACCACACGACGTTATTGAAGGATGGCTACAGCAGGGATACGTAGTCCCAGTCCGAGCGTCATTTTAGTAATAAGTACACTACACCTACACTACACTACACCCGTCATTTAAAATTTTTTTTTCTTTTCTCTTTTTTTTTCTCTCTTTTTTTTCTCGAAGTCAATAGTATCTAGGACGTTTCCTTCCTAATGAGAAAGCATCACGCGAACCGCGATGTTTCTTCTTGGTGGGGAGATGTTACGGATAGAGAATATATTCCGTTCGGTTTTTCACAGGAATCTCTTCTAGATCGTCTCTGGCAGGAAGCGTCCTAGATAACCTTTCATATCGCAGTAACCTTTTTAACGAAAACCGAGCTCTGGCCCGATTTAATTGACAGTGACAAAAAACTAGAGTTATTAGTCTGGCCCTAAGCCCTAAGCACGATTAGATTATGAACAGAGCATTTCATTCATTGTAGGGGTATATAAACCCTTAGATTCTCACTCTCGCGGGCTAGTACTTCGGTAGACACGTATCGAGTCACGTCGTGCTGTATTTCGGAAAGTCAACTGTTAGTGAGATCGGGCTAGAGTACCTTTCGTATCAAAGTTAACCGTATAGATTCCGCGAGTTCGGTGTAAAATCTATTAGGCAGTGTTAAAGTTCTTTCCGAGTCCCCCGCATTGCCAGTGCGTCAAAACCGTGCATCTTGTTAGGTAATTCTTCTTTTTATTATCTATTTCATTTAGTTCATTTCATTCGCGACAATTACACAATTGTATCACAGATACTTATAATTAGAATATATTTGTGTTCTTTGGTAATTAGAGCAAATTTATTAAACCCATTATTATCGTCCAATATCCTAATCTAGTAATTGAACGTTCCCACACGATACAACCTTACCGCTCGGGTTGTATCAATTAGATTATATTAGTTACGAGGCCTACTAATTGTCCTAGCGACTCCCTGATTTCGCATCAGGTTCGTTCGCTACTTACCATTTGTCCAAATAGAGATTTTTCCTACCTAGTGGCTCCCCAATTTCGCATTGGGTTCGTCCACGAAAACTATACCATCCTAGCGGCTCCCTGATTTCGCATCAGGTTCGTCCGCATCCTAACAGCTCCCTGATTTCGCATCAGGTTCGTCTGTGCTCTTATCCGACCTCCCAGCGGCTCCCCAATTTCGCATTGGGTTCGTCCGCGCTGTTCTACAACCTCCTAGCAGCTCCCCAATTTCGCATTGGGTTCGTCTGCGCGTCTTTCCTAGTGACTCCCCAATTTCGCATTGGGTTCGTTCACGAAGTTTCACCTTCCTAGCAGCTCCCTGATTTCGCATCAGGTTCGTCTGCGTCTGACTCCATTCCTAGAGGCTCCCTGATTTCGCATCAGGTTCGTCCTCGCAGTCTATAATCCTAGCGGCTCCCCAATTTCGCATTGGGTTCGTCCGCGCACCTTAACTAACAAACTGATACCATATTCCTAGGGTGACAACCCTTCGCCGGCCACTCGTTGCTACTCGCGGCCCTGGCTCGTAACATTAGAAATAGAATATTTTTTCCAAATATACAGATAATATTTATTTCATATTATAAAAAAAATATTTTTTTCTCATTATAAAATGAATGTTTATTTAATATTAGGAATAGAATATTTTTTCCTAATATACAGATAATATTTATTTCATATTATGAAAAAAATATTTTTTCTCATTATAAAATGAATCTTTATGTAATATTAGAAATAGAATATTTTTTTTTAATATGCAGAAAATATTTCATGTTTATCATGGAAAAATATTTGTTCTAGAATATGCTGGAAGACATTATATAATATACACATTAACCTTTCATCTTACGAATGTAAAATGTTTACTTTTAATTTACTTTGACCGCGGACCGCGAGCTATATAGTATGTATAGTTAGTGTTTGACAGGAAAACGTAAAGTCCTCACATATATATTAATAAAGTTTGTGAAAACTGTGTGCAATTGAAGAATTGACAATTGCCTGTGTGCGTAGTTTACGCAACTAATATATTATAGTTTGGATAATAACAAACGATACGGCCATACGTGTTCTCCACACCTGCATTTCATCGTTCGCAGAAAAGGTAAGTATATTTATTATATGTAATAAATAAATAAACATATATATATATCTTTTTTTCATTTTCTGAAGACTCGCAGTTAAAGTTTTCAAACGTAGTTTTTCATACACATATCTAGTTTGCAGTTACATAAATTTCATAATGGCCGAAAAACGACGTTACAAAAAATATAAATTTATAAAGAAACAACGGATAGCTTTCAATCAGAATCACAGTCTCGACACAGTAAATGAAGAATCAAATAGAATAATCATGCCAACTAATAGTTCACAAACAACTAATGATCTTGCTATATCCGATCTGGGTCAACAATTTGATCTTCAAATGACAAATAACAGTAATGACATAAATTACAGTGTGGATGATAAATGCACTGCTATTAGAAATTTGAAATTAATTACTTTTTTAAAAACATGGTCTCTAGGAAATAAAATTAATCATACTCAACTAAGTAATTTATTAAAGGGTTTGAAGGACATTTTTCCAGAATACAAAATTCCATGCGATTCCCGCACTCTGTTGAAAACTAAACAATCATCAAATATTGTGTCCGTTTTAAGTAAAAAGGGGAATTTAGCGCAATTTGCATATTTTGGTATAAAAGCGCATCTATTAAGCTTGTTACAAGCTGAAATAGGTATATTTCTTGAAATCAAAGAAACTTTAACAATTCGATTAATTTTTAATATCGATGGTGTTCCAGTTTCAAGAAATTCGAAGAAGCAGTTTTGGCCCATTTTATGCAAACTCGTATTAAACAATTATATCGTGTCTCCTTTTCCGATAGCCATATATTATGGTGATGCAAAACCAAATTCCTTAGCTGATTATTTAAATGATTTTACGAATGAATTAAATGATATTTTAAAACATGGATTATTTTATAATAATATTAATTTTAAAGTATCTGTTATATGCTTTACATGTGATGCACCTGCGAGAGCATTTGTAAAAAATATTAAAGGGCATACAGGTCACAATAGTTGCGAAAGATGCACAGAAAAGGGTGTATACTATAAAAAACGAATTATTTACGAAGAACATAATGCCAGTGCTCGGACACATGAAGATTTTAAAAATTTTCGCGATATCAATCACCATACAAACAAAGAAATGACACCCTTATTAAATATAAGCACTTTAAATATAGTAGAACATTTTGCTTTAGATTATATGCATTTATGCTGTTTGGGAGTAATGAAGAAATTAATTCGTCATTGGTGTAAAGTAGAGTTCAGATTACAGCAAAGGAATAAGTTATCAAAACGAATGATTTTTGCAGCAAATTGGATACCTAGCGAATTTAGCCGTAAATCACGATCCATATTGGAATTGGCTGGATATAAAGCTACGGAGTTTCGTTTATTTCTCTTGTATCTAGGACCTATTCTTTTAAAGAGAATCCTTCCAAAAATCTTCTATGACCACTTTTTATTACTACATGCAGCTATTAGAATTCTGTTACACAATAAATTACGTTTAGATGTAGAGTGGCTAAACAAAGCTCGAGAAATGCTAATTCAATTTGTCAATGATTCTTCTATTTTATATGGCAAAGAATTTAGTGTATTTAATGTTCACAATTTAGTGCACCTTACAGACGATGTACAAACTTTAAAATATTCTTTAGAGGAACTAAGTTGTTTTCCTTTTGAAAATTACTTAGGTAAGCTAATAAGCATGTTACGCAGGTGGAATAAACCACTAGCACAGATAATAAAAAGGTTATCGGAAAATGGAACACCTACAATCAAAGAAACTCGTAGAAAAATATGTGTAGACTATGATAAAAAGAAAATACAATTCCCTTATTTTAATATAAAAGCTTACGGACTTCGAGACTGTTATGTTTTTGTAAGGAATGATTATGTCCTACAGATCCTAGACATATCAACAAATAAAATAGTTGGTAGATTATCCACAAAATTGGAAACTTTTTACAAATACCCTATCAAATCGAAATTAATAGGAATATTTAGATTTGATAATTTCACAGATGAAATTTTGTCATGTTCTCTGAATGAAATTACACATAAAGCATTTTTATATAAATGCCGCTCATACTTTGTAGCATGTGAATTTCTTCATTTACCTTATTAATTATTCATTATTATTATAAGTATTAATTATTATTAGGATTAATTATTATTAGTATTAATTATTAGTAGTATTGATTACTTCTTTCTATTATGTCTAAAGTTTTACTATGTCTTCAAAAAGAAGTGCAATGAAAAAGCGACCTGTGATTCTGCGAAAGTCCGATTCTGATTCTGAAAGCGATGATATTCAGCAACCGCAAAAAGTAGCACCAAGTAGAAAAAATGATGCTTATGTTAAATTTTATTGTAAGCATAAAAATATAATCAATGAAATATATAATGGTAAATATACTATACATATAAGTTAAATAATAAACGTAACGATAGGAATATTATATTTTATGTAATTGTACAGATAAAGATATGGATAATACAACGTCGTTCAATGAAGGACAAATGGCATTATTAAATCGCCAACATATATTGAATTAAAATATGAAATGAAAGAAATTTTCAATAAATTGGAATATATTGAAAGGCTAGTAAATAACATAGCAATTAATGCAAATAACACGTCTAACAATATCTTGGGTTATGGCGAGGAGAGGTCTTTTTTAGACCAATTGCCACTGAAATCTGTCACCGAAGTTACCAATTTTGAAACAATAAGAGCAGAAAGTTCTGAAAAACTTAATTTGCTGGTTTGTATTCACGTAAATCCAGAAGAATATAAAATCATAGTTCTTATTTTTATCAAATCAAAAATCACATCGATTCTTCCAGGTACAATTACTGTATTTAGTCGGCGGCGATACAAATAACAAAATAATATATAACATGATGAACAAATTAATATCAAACGAAGCGGCAACTTTTTATTCAGGGCAGGGAAGAAAAAAAAAATTGCCGTTTATTAATTTGAAACTGTATGATGCTATAACTGGTAAATATTAAATTGTAAATTTTAAGTTTTGTTTTAAAACATATATAATATGCAACTTATTTTATTTTTTATTTCACAGTAGCAACAAGAAGAAGGCAGGCGTCTATTACGGATATGGAAATAAAAAACATCGTGTCTCTATTTTTAGCAACAGCTGAATCTAGAATAAAAACTTAACTTTTAACTAATTATTTAAAACATATATATCATATTATAACAATACACCCTAGTAGCACAAAATATTGTATAGACATTCATATGATATTAAAAAGAGATCCAATCTGTTTTTAATATTCAAATATACGTACAATATTTATTTTATATGTTACGGATGACGAACAGGTGTTCAATATCATCTCTGGCAGGAACCGTCCTAGATAAACGAACAGAGCCACCCGAGATAAATCTACATAGCTGTTTAGTTTAGTTTAGGGCCCAAACATACGCACCACCAACTGGTCGTTGACAAAATACGAATGTTCACTCAAAGGGTACTGACAAGTACCACCCGTCATTGCAGGGGTATACAAGCCCTTGCATTTCTACTCTCGGGGGCTAGTACTATCGTAATCACGAATCGTGTCGCGTCGTGCTGCATCTCGGAAGTCAACTACCAGTGAGATCGGGCTATAGTTCCCCTTCGAATCAAAAGTTAACCGTATAGATTCCGCGAGTTCGGTATAAAATCTATTAGGCAGTGATAAGGTTGCTCCGAGACCCCCGCATTGCCAGTGCGTCAACACCGTGCATCTAGTTTAGGTAATACACATTCTCTTCCAATTCTTTCTATTCCAAACTCAATTCATTCGCGACAATTACACAATTGTAACACTAATTCTTATAATCAGAATATATCTGTGTGCTTTGATAATTAACGCAAATTCATTAAACCCATAATTATCGTCCAATATCCTAATCGAGTAATTGAACGTCCCCACATGATACAATCTTACCGCTCGGATTGTATCACTAAATTATACTAGTTACGAGGCTTACTAACTATCCTAACAGCTCCCTGATTTCGCATCAGGTTCGTCTGTGCTTTTATCCAAACTCCTAGCGGCTCCCCAGTTTCGCATTGGGTTCGTCCGCGTCGTTCTACAACTTCCTAGCAGCTCCCCGGTTTCGCATCGGGTTCGTCTGCGCTTGACTCCATTCCTAGAGGCTCCCGGACTTCGCGTCAGGTTCGTCCTCGCTGTCTATAATCCTAGCGGCTCCCCAATTTCGCATTGGGTTCGTCCGCGTACCTTTAACTAACAAACTGATACCATATTCCTAGTGCAACAACACTTCGCCGGCCACTCGTGCTGCTCGCGGCCCTGGCTCGTAACATATATTAAGTAACAAATATTTTTTTTCAAATATAAGGGAAATATGTATTTCATGTTACGAGAAAAATATTTTTCTCAACATAAAATGAATCTTTATTTAATATTAGAATTAGAATATTTTTTCCTAATTTTCAAGAAATATTCTATATTTATCAAAAACAAAATATTTGTTCCATAATACGGAAGAAACACACATTTGATATTATGAATAAAATATTGGTTTGAAATATAGAATAAATCTTTGTTGAATATTAAAAACGTAAAATATTTACTTTGAATTTACTTTGAATATACATATGTGGTACGTGCCACTTATTCGATATAAATTTACTTTATAAGAACATTATTTAATTATTCAGATTTCCTTATTCAGCAATTTATAGAGCAGTCGCAAACTAGAGTTACAGTCGAAACTAGTCAAATTCACCACAGTTTGATATCGAAGTTTTAAATAAAAGTGTAGGAGATATAGGTGAGGATGCTTATGCGTGTGCATGAGTGTCCGTTGGCCATCCGCGGATCGTAAGATCAACGGTCGCGGATCGTCCGTTGGCGACAGCGATGCGTCGCGCGATTGACAAAAGACGATCGACGGAGGTTTCGTGGTCGACGTCGATCGAAAAGAACGCAGTCTCTACGAAACCGTGTATCGAAGCAAACGATTATAATAACAAAAGTTACAGTTATCCGAAGAACTCGCCAATTGCAGTTGGATACTATCACGACGCAGTGTATAACACAGTTGTACAGTGTATTCGACACTTGCATTTCGTCGTTTGCAGAAAAGGTAAGTACATTTATGTAATATAAGTATATGTCATATTGTAAAGACTTGTAACACTGTCCAACAGCCAAAAAGTATTTCGATTCCCACTATGCGATTCTTGTAGAGTTTTTCGCGCTGATTCCGAATCTGGCCTTAATTTTTCTCCTATACGTACAGTTTTTGAGAAAATGGGGTTTTAAAAAAAGACATATTTTTCAACTTTGAACAAATATTGTGATGTTATTATAAAAGATATTGAATTGTTCTTTACAGCAAAAGATTCCTTAGACTTTCCCGAATACAGTGATATATAATATTAATGCATTATGATTGTTTAAACATGTTTAAACAATCATTAAAGACGAAGAGACACCACTTTCGCACCACTTTCTGACGATATTTTGGAATTTATCTCAAAAAATAAAGGTCCAGCGGAAAATCGAACTATACCACACGATAGAGCAGACTTTTATCTTGAGAAACCTCCCCTTGAAATTTTTGCGAAATCGACGTTTTTACCGAACCAGAACCGCACCAGACTGTATCCCGTCCCGAGCGTCACTGGCGTCAACGCATGTCGGGCGAAGATATTTTGCTTTCTGGTTCGGTAAAAACGTCGATTTCGCAGAAACTTCAAGTTGTACAAAAAAAAAATAAAGTACCACCAGAAATTAGAAATTTCGTTGAAGAGAATAAGTAAGTTAAAAAGATTAAATACTTACCTTACTCCCTTTGTAAATGAAA
Organism: Lasioglossum calceatum; assembly: GCA_963966675.1. Lineage (NCBI taxonomy): Eukaryota > Metazoa > Arthropoda > Insecta > Hymenoptera > Halictidae > Lasioglossum > Lasioglossum calceatum. The sequence continues at coordinate 863,679 of OZ016542.1, forward strand.
TTATAATTATGGACAATAAATATGTAATTTATAATACATTACACACAGCGGCACAGAGTCTGTAGAAAGTGCCAGTAGCAATGACAGCGCTACGTCAAGAGATGACAAGATGTGAAGTGTTTGATGCTTCGTAAGTAACTCAAACCGTTTAAATACTTCATCATCCATATATGAGAATACGATACACGTTCAAACTAGTGTGTTATCAAATCATTTCAACGAAGAAATGATTTCATTAATTTTTTGTCACAAAATCGATTTTTTGAAAAAACAAAAAATCGTAGACAAATTTTGAGACCAGATTTGAAATCAGCGTGAAAAAATCTACAGAAAATAATGTGTAGCATGTTAAAAAAAAATTTTTCCCGTACGTGGTATTGAAAAAACCGCAATTTTCTTGAAATTGTGCATGTTTGACGAATTTTTTCAAGGTTAAAAAACGTTCGTACCATAATTTCCCTATTTTTCCCATATTCTGTCAAGTTTCAGCTGTAAATAAAAAAAATTTCAGCTCTCTATCTCATTTCTATCGGAAGTTCTTTGATTTTGTCTCCGAATTCGACGAAAGGTCCCACTGTGTGGCGTCGCGTGAAACAAAAGTACACCCGTTATTTTCCTTACCTGCTCCCACTCTTCCCACTAGTCGCGTGTCGCAACTGTCTCCAGCGTTAGTGGGAAGAGGTACGCTGCGAAACTGGGCGAGAAGGCGGAAGGGTAAGGGGCCGGAGGGGACAAAATATGGTAGCACAGGTCCCGACCAGTGTAGCCAGACGATGCGGCTCAACGGCTCAAGTGGCCCCTTACGTCTCCGTCCCTCGCCTAGATGCATGCCTCCGCTATCCCCACTCTTACCACTACCGCTGGCGCGACCGAGTCGGTAGCATGCTACCGCTCTCATTCTAGCACTCGGTCGCGCCAGCGGTAGTGGTAAGAGTGGGGATCTAGGCGAGGGACGGAGACGTAAGGGGCCTGGCGAGACTCGCATCTGGCATCCCTGGTCCCGACACAGTAGAAGAATCAATTGGAATCATACGAACTAATTCACGAACGATTAATGATCCCGTCATATCTGATGTGAATGAACCATTTGATCTTGAAGTTACAAATAACACAAATTACACTACAGATGATACATGTACTGCTTTCCGAACTTTGAAATTAGTTACGTTTTTAAAAACATGGTCCCTAGAAAATAAAATCTATCATTCGCAACTAAATAGTTTATTAAAAGGCTTGAAGGACATTTTTCCTGAATATAAGATTCCACGCAATGCACGAACTGTATTAAAGACTCAGCGCTCATCAAACAATATTACAGAAGTTATTAGCAAAAAGAACACGATAGCTCAATATTCATATTTCGGTATAAAGGCGCATTTATTAAGTCTGTTACAAAATGCAAGTATTTTGACGGAACTGAAAGAAACATTTATGTTACCATTAATTTTTAATGTCGATGGTATTCCACTTTCAAAAAGTTCAAATAAACAGTTTTGGCCCATTTTATGCAAAATAGTACTGAAACATTGTACGGTGTCCCCTTTTCCAATAGCAATATATTATGGCGATGCAAAACCTAATTCCTTGACTGATTATTTAAATGATTTTATACATGAATTGAACGATATTTTAGAATGCGGATTATCTTACGATGGTAATAATTTTAAAGTAACTGTTGTATGTTTCACGTGTGATGCACCTGCGAGAGCATTTTTAAAAAACATTACTGGACATACGGGTTACCAAGGTTGCGAAAGATGTACAGAAACGGGTAAACGTTACAAAAAACGAATGATTTATGTAAAACATGACGCTAGTGCTCGAACGCATTTCGATTTTGAAAATTTTCATGACATTCGTCATCATCAAGATAATCAAAGGACACCTCTGTTAAATATAATTAAATTCGACATAATACCACATTTTTCTTTAGACTATATGCATTTATGTTGCTTAGGAGTAATGAAAAAATTACTCGGTCATTGGTGCAAGACACAGCTTCGAATGTCAGATAAAAATGAACTCTCAAAGAGAATGACATTTTCAGCAAAATATGTACCAAGTGAATTTAATCGTAAACCGCGACCCATATCGGAGCTACAGAGTTCCGACTATTCCTTTTATACTTGGGACCCATTCTTTTGAAACAAATTCTTCCAGATAATTATTATGATCACTTTTTGTTATTTCATGCCGCTATTAGAATTTTATTACATAATCAGTTATATCCAAATCCAGAGTGGTTAAACACAACTCGGGGAATGCTATTTAAGTTTGTACATGATTGTTCAGGTCTCTACGGCAGAGAATTTTGTATATACAATGTTCATAATTTAGTCCACATTTCAGACGACGTAGAAAACTTGAAATATTCTTTGGACGAATTAAGTTGCTTCCCTTTTGAAAATTATTTAGGGAAGTTAGTAAGCATGCTGCGTAGATGGAATAAACCTTTAGCACAAATAACAAATAGATTATCGGAAAATGGAATACCTATAGTCACTAAAAATATTAATACCCAAATAAGGATTACAACACACAATAATAAAAAAACAATACAACTTCCTAATTTTAAATTAAAAGCTTATGGATTTAGTGACCGTTATGTCTTTTTGAAAAATGGCCATGTCCTACAAGTCACAGACATATTAGAAAACAAAATAGTTGGGAAATTATCAACGAAATTAAAAAATTTTTATAAACATCCTATTAAATCCAAAATAATAGGATTATTTAAATTTGATAAATTCGCTGATGAAATTGTATCTTCTGAACTAAGTGAAATTTTGAACAAATCATTTGTAGTTAAATGCCATTCATATTTCGCAGCATATGAACTGCTTCATCATTTATAATTAATCTATATTTAATTACTTTATTTTAAATTAGATATTAGTTGATGTATTAATAAGTTTATATTTTTAAGGGTTGTTTCATATCATTTTTAAAATGTCACCAATGAGAAAATCGCACCACGATACTGCATCAAGAAAGCGAATTATTTTCGAATCGTCGGACTCATCTGATTCTTCAAATGAAAGCCAACCAATTAAGCGGTCGCACATAGAAACACCAAGTAAGTCGGAAAATAAACAAAAATGCTGATTTTTTATTACAAATATAAAAATAGTAATCAATTGATGATATACTAATATAATAAACTTCAGTGATAATAATACTTTGTGATATTCTACACAGATGTGCATCGTGTAACGAAAAAGGACGAGGATCAATTGGCCACAAGTCGGCAATATCTAGACCTAAAATACGATGTCAAACAAATTTTAAATAAATTAGAGGTGATTGAGAGGTTACTAAACGTTACAGTAACGGCTGGAAGCAGCCATAGCGAGATAGAAAATAATTTTCTGAGTCAATTACCATTAGGGTCTATAAGTAGCATCAATGAGTTTGATGCGATTATATCGGAAAATACAGAAAAATTTAATTCGCTGGTTTGTATTTGGAAATATAAACATTTTTTGCATTTTTATATAATTTCCGAAATATATGAATTTTATGTTTTTTTAACTTTATATTTGATTCATAGTATTTTTGTTTACTAAGTGGTTCATATTTATAATCTGTAGTATTGACATTAAATAAATAATGACATATATTTTTCAGGTACAACTGTTATATTTAGTCGGTGGAGACACCAACAAAAAAATCATTTATAATATGCTCCGAAAAGTACTGACGAATGAAGCAGCAACGTATTATTCCGGGCAAGGACGGAAAAAAAAATTAGCCTTCGTTGATTTAAAATTATATGATGCTGTAATGTGTAAGTACCTACACTTATTACTTTTATGTGGTATTGCCACAAACTATACGTAATACATATGTATTTTGTTTCATTTTTAATTTCACAGCTGCCACAAGGAGCAGACAAAAGTCAATTACGGAGGTAGAAGTAAGACAATTCGTGTCTTTATTTTTAGCGACAGCCAAGTCTAGACTGTAATAAATAAATATATATACATACGATAAATAAATGTTAAATAAATATATATCATCAAATCCGTATTCATTATTATGTATCATTTGTCCCTTTGCCTTTTTTCCCTTGCTTTTTGCGCTTTCCTAAATTCAATTTTCATAGTAAGTCGCATACTTTGATTTTAATAAAAAATCTTAAACACTAAAATTCTATAAGATTCTGTTCAGCTTCTTCCAAACTTTTGAAGTGTAGTATATCTATTTTGCGCCACTTTTTAATAAAATTAGATAAAATTGAAATGGGTAGACCCAAATAACGAGGATGGGTGGGTGATCGCTCCGAGGAAGACGGACGCGTGCAATATATATGCTATATTATTGTATTGTTTTTATATTACAACAATATATTTTTCACAATAAAATGTTTTTGTTTATTTAGCAAATATATTGTATGTGATTCTATGCTTACGTACGATTGAAGTATTTAAGAAAATATATATATCTCTTTGTCGTTAATATACTAATAATACTATATATACAGGGTGCGGCCGAATAACATGTACTAGCGCGCACGAGGTGGTTCCTTATGAAAAAATAAGAACAAAATATGGAATAAAATTTTTTCATTTAAAGCTTAGTTTTCGAGAAAATCGAGTTTGAAAATCCTATTCGTACGTATGCGAATAAGCGTTATACGATGCTCAACAAACTGTAACTTAGCCGTAACAGCGTACGTACGAATAGGATTATCATATTTTGTTCTAATTTATCCATAAGAAACCGCCTCGTGCCCGCTAGTACATGTTATTCGGCTGCACCCTGTATAATAATAATACTAAGTTTTATTTTTACCTAAAAAATTTTTTAACAGAAGTTCATCTCTCCTAATAATTATATCATTTGATATGATTTGAGTCTTTATAAGAATAAAAAATAATGAATGTAAGACTGTAGGTTCGCATGGCTCAGCAAGGAAGCACATCATCAAGTAAACGGTAAGTCCCGAGATCGAATCCCCGCCAACTCCATAAAAATTTCTGAATTGCAATAAGGTCTTTTCGAATACAAAGTGGAACATTCCCTCAAGCAGTACATAGAAAGTATACTGTATGTATAGATTCTAATTTTTGTTACAATTAAAATTTGAAAATTTTATTGAATGTTATTTAAATATTGAATTTATATTTTTAAAATATTGGATTCACATTTTTTAAATATTTACTTTATATTTTTTAAATATCTAGTTCATATCCCCTGAATATTTACTTTATATTGTTTAAATATCTCGTTTGTATTCTCTGAATATTTAGCTTATATTTTTTAAATATCTAATTTATATTCTCTGAATATTAAGCTTATATTTTCTAAACATTCAATTTACATTTCTTGTATATGTATACAATATTCAGATCCAATATTTTTTCCATATGAAAAAGTGTGGCTTAAAAAATATTTCTCCAATATTTGAAAAAAATATTTATGCAATATTTTTGTGCTACTAGGGAAGTAATAAAGATATAAGAAACGCAAGAGAACATCACACGAGAAAATCTTCTCGATGTAATACAATGACCGCCACCCCCTGGGGGTAGGGGTGGGAGAAGATAAAAAACTTAAATGGGAACCCCATTTTTCCTTGCAGATTTGGATTCTCCAGAAAAAAATACACAAATTTTACATAGGAGTTTTTGCGTTTTGGTTCACAGATGGCGCTGTAATGGACAAAAATCAAAATGGGTAAAAAGTCGTTGAAAATTTGGGATATCTCGAGAAATACACATCAGATCAGAAAAATAAAAGTAGACGTATTTGATATTTTTAAAAATGCTATTCAATAACACCATAATTAACCACCCACCTCCTGAGGGTGGGAGAGGGAATTATTCCAAAATCTTCAATGGGAGACCCCATTCTCAACGTTGTATTTCTCCGACAAATCGAAGAGGGGACTGCTCGACGCGCCACTGTGGGCGTGTGGCGAACTACGTCTTATTACTAGTTATAAAAGGCAGTGCAGTGCGATCAGAGGTCACTTTTCTTTCAGAATTAAAACTGAAAGCATCTTTAACAATTTCTTTAACAAAATGAATCCTGTGTGACGTCCGTCACCAGGTTGCCCTCCTTCCTTTTGCAATACCAATATCTAACATTAACAATGAATTCTGTGAAACGTCTTCGATCAATACGTCATCGATTCGGAATGTAAATCCGTCAAGCTCCAGCGATTTTGGGAATAACAATTCTGAGAACCGCTCACTCAAGTGTGCGATCCTATTGTTTCCCCCCGAAGGATCCATCGCGCGACATTCCCCACCAAGATCTAGATCTAGGTGGGAAGCGATCGAAATGAGCAGTTACGATCGACACCAATCAGTTACGATCGAGACACCGTTGAGTTCAAATCAAGATTCCGTTCAGTCCAGTTCATTCATACAATTCTCTCAGTTACGATCGACACATCAATCAGTTACGATCGAGATTGCATAAATTCAGTTCTAGTCGAGACTTCGTACAGATTCGAACAAGAATTAATCGTCATTGAACATTCGTTCAATTCCCGCGGAATATTCATTCCGCAGTCGGCAAACAACCGGTACCACGATCCGAGCTCCTACCAGAACAGTTCTCATTGATGAAACGAATCGGGACGCTATAAATTATTTATAGTTGGTACACGTTATCTGAGAGAACGCAACCTTTTCCAAAATCCTCTCTCCGACTCGCGAGGGGGCTTTAACGAAGAAACAACGCAGTTGTTAGGTTGACGTGAACGTGCGTGTCGTGAAATACAGTGGCGAGAGTGAAAGTGATAATCGCGTACCCGACCCGACGATTTCCATCTCTCGAACTAGGCGGACTTGGTCTAGCCGTTCGAGCCAGCGATCCAACCCCGAATTAGGCGGACTTGGTCTAGCCGTTCGGGTTCCCTCCTCATTCACGGTCAGGCGGACTTGGTCTAGCCGGCCGAGAATTCCTAAAATCCGGTCTCTAACCTCCGAAACAAGCCGTCACTTTCAGTCGCTTCCATATAGAAAACTCTCGCGGAACGAAGCGGCGCGATATTTCCTCCACGTTGCCGCGAATCGCGAACGAAAAATCACAAACTAAGAATATTCACATTATTTCTTTATACGCCGAATTTCGGACGTAACACCTGCAACCGTAGAAGAAAAAATTGAAATGGTTCTGATTTATGGTGAATGTAGGAGGAATATTGACGATGCTGTTGCCTTGTATGCTGAGCGTTTTCCAGACAATGTTCGCTCACGTTCTTTTTTTTACAAAGTTCTGAATGTTTTTATGTCTGGTGGCAGCGTACAAACTAAAAAAAGAAAACGACGAACAACTGTTACAGGAGTAGTTAATGAAATAGCTGTGCTAGCAGCTGTTCAACAAAACCCACAGATAAGCACTCGGCAATTACATCGCGATTTCGGAATTTCCAGATGTAGTATTTCCAGAATATTGCATCGTCAAAAGTATCACCCATATCACATTTCACTGCATCAAGAACTTCATGGCAGTGATTTTCATAATCGAGTGGTGTTTTGTGAATGGGCACTTCAAAAAATGCAGACGATCCCCAATTTCATTGCTAATGTACTATTTTCAGATGAGTCTACATTCACAAACCAAGGTGCCGTTAATCGGCATAACATGCATTACTGGAGTGTAGAAAATCCCCACTGGTTACGACAAGTTGAACATCAACGTCCTTGGTCGGTTAACGTTTGGTGTGGAATCATAGGGAACAAACTCATTGGTCCTTATTTTATTGAAGGTAATTTGAATGGAATCAAATATCGAAATTTTCTGGAACAGGAACTACCACCACTACTTGAAGATGTTGCCTTGGACGTTCGACAAAGTATGTGGTTTCAGCATGACGGTTGCCCAGCGCATTACTCAATAGCAGCACGGGAAGTATTAGACCGTGATTACAATGGTCGGTGGATTGGCAGACGTGGCTCGATTAATTGGCCTGCTAGGTCGCCTGATTTGACATCGCCGGATTTCTTTCTATGGGGTTACCTAAAAGATAAGGTTTATCATCAAGTGCCAACAACTCGTGAAAACATGGCAGAACGCATAATAAACGCTTGCGCTGAAATTCCCGCAGATATGCTTCTGTCTTGTGTACAGTCATTTGAAGAAAGGATCAATAAGTGTATTGAAGTTGAAGGTAAAAATTTCGAACACTTACTCTAATTAATTGAACAGTAAGAGGCAAGGAGACTCGTCAAAAAACCTCCCCGATTTGTGAGAGGAAGGGGACTCACATTAAAAAAGCACCCCAAAGGGACCAGAAAAATACTACGTCCACGTCGTTGTTCCTGGGTAACGCCAAAAGTAGTTTTTGATTTATTGATAAACAAACCAATGAATTTTTCCAACTGCTTTAAATTGCAGCGACATCTGTGAAAGAAATTACACCAATAATATCAAAGCAATGGAAAACCACGATTTGCTATAAAAAAGGGTTTCCCCTTTTCAACGATTTTTTACCCATTTTGATTTTTGTCCATTACAGCGCCATCTGTGAACCAAAATGCAAAAACTCCTAGGTAAAATTTGTGTATTTTTTTCTGGAGAATCCAAATCTGCCAGGAAAATTGGGGGTTCCCATTTAAGTTTTTATCTTCTCCCACCCCCACCCCCAGGGGGTGGCGGTGGGGGGTCCAGTTTGGTATCATTGGATGTCCCCCTTCGCGACGAACAACTTTCATTGCCCACTTGTTTTGATCCGATACATAGTTCTCGAGATATTTCAATGTCTTCAGATAAAAAGACCACCCTGTATACTTCGGATATTTTCATATCCTTCATTTCTGCCGGAGACCGTATAATTGGTAAGAAATATGCCCGTTTCGATATGTTTAAAGAAGATGTTGACAAGTTAATGTTACCAGAGGAGCTGGAAGACGACAACGACGTTTCATCGTAAATGATATAATACATTCCACATATGAAATTAAATTATTGTACAAATGATTGTATACCGTGTATTGTGTATATTGTATAGTCTATAGTGTATAGTGTGCTGCGTATTTTGTGTGTTGTGTGTGTGTGTGTTGTATATTGTATATTAGACCGGGCCGAAAAACACCAAAGTAAGTGTGGCGTTTGGCCGTAGTGCGGGAAAGTTGCGTCTTGGGGTAAATAAGAACTGTGCAAAATTTGAGCCCTCTCTGTGAGTTGATATCTTCTGTTCCGGCAAGAGCCTTGAATTTTCGAAAATTTAGTGAAACGGTATAAAGTGACTTACAAGTGAATGGTCGAGGATATTCTCAACCGAATTCGATAGGCTTTGGATAATTTATGCAGCATAAAAAACTATTAGACCCGTTTTTTTTAATTATCGGCTTATCTCGAAGTTTAAGAGTTGATACTACCCCTAGTATATGAGGTATATGAAAAAATGTTTCATATGTTACGAGCCGAGGGCTGGCGGAAAGACGTGGCCGAGGTTTGTTCGTGTGAACGGGATTGTCGTGAACTAGCCGGTACCTGTTTCATCACCGGGTGTCACAGGATAGGTTTTCGTGGACTAACCGGTGCCTGTTTCATCACCGGGTCGCCACTAGATTAGGAGATTGTGAACTAGCCGGTGCCTGTTTCATCACCGGGTGTCACAGGATAGGTTTTCGTGGACTAACCGGTGCCTGTTTCATCACCGGGTCGCCACTAGGTTAGGAGAAAGGGGTAGTCGTGGACTAGCCGATGTCTATCTCACCACCGGGTCGCCACTAGATTAGGAAAGGGTTGTCGTGGACTAGCCGATGTCTGTTTCACCACCGGGTCGCCACTAGATAGGAGATCGTGAACTAGCCGGTGTCTATTTCACCACCGGGTGTCACAGGATTTTGGAAAGGGTAAGATATTTGGAAGATCAGCTCTCGTAACTTTATAAAGAATTATTGATAAACCTCGAGCGGTAAAGGTTTATCGAAATGGGTGAATTGCTAGTTACTGGAGTTTAAAGGATGTAGGAATGATATTAAAGACTCTCGAATATCTTATATCAAGAGTACAATATATTCTATAATAAAGTGAATGGAAATATACTTGTTCTGTTTTGTATAATTCGCGGAAGCTAATTCCCGAGCTCTCGGTTTTGACGCACTGAGAAATGCGGAGGTAAATAGAATGACTTGCCTTGCGCACCGCGTTTCGAAACTTCTTTAAAGTTATTATGATCAAGAGGGAATAAGACCCAATCTTACTAGACGCGTACAGGTTCGTGTTCAGTCTTTAACTAAGCCTGCGGTGGCCAAGCTCGAGCCCTTTATATAGTAGTAAACTTGCTCGGAAAATGGTAGTAGGGGTAAATGGAAATCTGGAGGATATGTCTATGTTCTCCAGATGTATGCACTTTCCCATAAGGGGAAAACTGTTTATTTGGACATGCGAGCTGGATCTCCTGCATGAACACGTGGTTCCAAGAAGGGAGTAAAAGTCACGTAGGCAAAGCCTCCGTACGTAACACATACAAAAGTTTTATAGTATTTTATACTTTTTGCAACAATGTATTCATTTCTTTAAAAAATGTCAAATTTGTTCACCCCCCCCCCCTCACTCGTTACTTTCGCAAATTTTTAAGTTTTTGTAAAGACAGAAATTCTGGAGCATTTAATGCTACATCCATTCATATACAGGGTGTTCCAAAACTCCTGCAAGTCCGGGAAATGGGAGGTTCCTTCGGTCATTTGAAGCGACATTCTCCTTTGCAAAAATGGCCGCAGCGGCTTTGTTTAGGAGTTATTAGCGAAAAACACAGACCAATCTCACCAATCAGAGCGCGACCTAGACGCGAGCACTGTCATGTCGGCCCGGCGCGCCAACTGTCTATTGGCCGCCTGTGCCAACTCGCGTCTAGCTCGTGCTCTAATTGGTCCGTGTTTTTCGTTAATATCTCCTAAACAAAGCCGCGGCAGTAATTTTTGCAAAGGAAAATGTCGCTTCAAATGACCTAAGGAACCTCCCACTTCCCGGACTTGAAGGAGTTTTGGGACACCCTGTATATCGTTGCTGAATGTAAAAATTTTGCAAATAAAGAAGCTGCAACAATTATAAGAAATGCAACATCATTTTTTAAGAGAACGGTTGAGATGCGACCCATGGTTTACCCATGGTTTCTTTCAAAAAGTTGGTCCTTATGACGAGTAGAACCCGATTAAACAAAAAAAATTTTTGTTTTTTTACCTTGATTTTCAAGGTCAAGATCAATTTTGCGGGGAGTTTTTTATGTCAATTTCCACTAAATCTTAGGTGTAGAATCACGCTATGGTGGCCGTGACATATAATTCCTTGACACTCTGTACAGATGCATTATCTTGTTGAAAGATGTAATCAGGTCCAAAAATGTGTTCTGCGTGATTATTTATTTGTTCTTTGATTAAATTGATGTATCGGACATTATTCATTCTCCCATTGATGAACTTGATACTTGTCTTGCCGAAATAACCGATGCCGGTCCAAATCATTACGCTGCCTCCTCCCATTTGTCGTCGAATTGCTGACAATTCTCTTTTCTTATGTCATGAAAATAATATTGGAACCCATCAGGACCACCCAGGTTAAATTTTTTTTCGTCCGAAAATAGTACTCTTCTCCATTTCTTTTTTCAATGCACTCTTTCTTTTGCAAAGCGTAAACGTTCTGCTTTGTGTTTCGTTATTAACGGAGGTTTCTTTTTCAATTTTAGCCTCTTACTATTTTTGCGGGATAGTAGAACTCGACGAACACTTGAAACACTGGTACTAACACTAGATTTTTCCATTATTTGCTTCGTTGATAACTGCGAGTTGGAAGCTACACGCAAAATTGCTCGCTTATCACGATCGGATAACGATGACGGCCGACCAGTACTTTTTTTTGCCATAATCTTCAACATTTTTTAAGAAATTGTATCTTACTTTACGACTTCTTTTTATTACTTTCGATATTTTCGCTACTGATAACTGTTGCTGTTTTAGTTCAAGTATTTGCTTTTTTCAGACTCGTTTAATTTGTTTCCGCGTCCCATACTTACAAATTTATATAATATTGTACGGTACTTTGGGATTATCCCGTCGACCTCTCAACGCCCGCGAAAATGCGCATTTCCTTGAAAAGCAAGTTCCAAAATAAACATTCTAAGCACATTAAGTGTATGAAATAATACAATGTGACGTGGCAGGTAATGCCAGCGTCCCTCTGTACCCTCCACGAGAGGCCGGGCCGACCTCCGGCAGCGCCGAAACGAGAGGGGCCGTTGCGATCGCTCTCCCTGAGACGGCCGCGTCCCAGCGGAACGGAATTATCACGTTTGAACGTCGCGCCGCGGGGCGCGACGCGAAGTTTCAGGACCGCAGCTGGTGCTCCGGAGCAGTGTTGTTAGATTGACGCTGCCTGCGCGCGCATACGCGACCAAATGCAGGAACGTATGTGGGTCCTACAGTCCTAAGCTTGTGGCGACTGTTATTGGCAGCTGGGAAACCGGACGACGCTACAGTGGTAAATGTTCCGATTTTAGGTGGACAAAATTATTTTTGAATAATTTATATCTTTTTGATACTTGATAATTACAATTATGAATGTTTTACTTTGCGTAATAAATGTAGTTTTTGTTCTGCGAGTACTGATAAGGTTTTGGCATTTTCCTTATCCTAGCAGCAAATGCTGGTATATATTCTTTAGTTTCTTCTGCCAAATAAAATATTTTATTTTTTATTATATATTTGGTTTAGTTATTTTAGTACACTTCCCCATCCCCAAAATAAAGGAAAAGAGTAAGTAAGATGATTGCATAAGTTCGTGACCGATTTGAAAATAAAATTCAATGGTTAAAATTTAATAAAGAATACAACTTTATTAATCAGTTATACATATAGTCACCATTCTTTTCTAATTGTAGAAAATTTAACCATTCTTTAATTTTAATTAAAACAATATCTTTACAATTTAACCATTGAATTTCATTTTAAAATTGAGCACGAATAAATGAGCATATATACACAATTAGAATATATTTATGTATCATATGTACACACACATCTAATTTTAATGTAACATACGCATGTTAAACGTTCATATTTGAAAATCGAAAAAAGATATTTTGCTAAATTATGCGGGGTGACAAAGATACCCCAACTGTTTACTTCACTGACGCTAGAATCGTCGCGATGCGCGCGCAGGCCGCGTCAATCTAACAACACTGCTCCGGAGGAGCCCAGTACCAATTTCCTCTGCCTGATTGCCGAGTCACCTCAAGGAGAGGCGCTCGGAGGATCTATCACGCAACCACGTCAGTGCCAAGTCAACGGGAATTGGACCGAGCCCGGATATACTAGCTCCGTCCCTGCTGCGAGGAGCGTCGTCGTAGAGGAAATAGATGAGGAAGTAGGGGGCGCCTCGCTTCCATCTTCCCGAGCCGGCTTGAACTGAATCACTGGGTCGTAGGACTGTCACGCGAGTAGTCGCCATTTTACCGCTGCGAAATTAATTCGAATAGTTTTTGCGTCGGCCGCCAAGTATCGAGAGCCGAGAAATTGTGGTAAGTGCCGGTCAGGTTTCTCCGTTCCTTTGCGCCAGTGACAATAATTGTGACCAGTTCGTGTTGGCTCGGTGACGAAATATTTTCGGGTCCGAACTTCGCGTCGTGAACCACGTTCCGTTGTTGTTGCCCACGACCGGGAGAAGCTGTCCTGCGAGGAACGCACGAACGTGGGTCGTCGCGTCCGACGTTAGAATATCGGGACGAACGACTTTTCGTGAGAATTAATTAACGGCCTTCCTCGCGACGTTCCACGGTGGGACGACGTGACGTGCCCGTTTCGTGTTCCGCGACTTCGACTCGTCCTTCGCCCAGTCCCGTAGCGAGAATCGCGCTTGTCATCGGAGCTCGACAGTATTCGTGCCGTACCGGCTTGTATTACACGCGAGAATCTTGTGACTGCCGAGCTCACCGCGAAAGAATAACTTACGCGCGAACGCCGGCCGAACAGCCGCCGAGCCTTCTGTAATCGCGCCGGCAACTTTTGACTCCCGCCGGTTAGCACCGCGGCTAGTGACCATCCGTCTAATAAACGACAGTGTTTTGCCAAAATCCGAGTAGTTTATTCGACCCGTGAGAAAAGTTCCTGTCGCGAGGAATGCCCCGTCCTTTTCCTTCCGCGGAACCCTAACCTAGAATGCAGCTATTCCAGGTTGTCGCGCGATCCTCGCGAGTTCGGAATCGTTGTAAGAAAGTGGTCGGAAAGACGAAACATTTCGCGTGGCACGGTAACGTGCCTGGCGCCCGAGTTACATCATTTTGAGTCGAGTCATCGTTTCGATCCGAATTCGCGAGTGATCGTTTGTCCCGGGAGGACCACGTGTCGCGCGACCGAGCGTGGCCCGGTCGGCAGGCCATAATTTCCCGTGTTCGGTTCCTTTTCCTTTCGAGGAAAAGGAAGCGGCGTGACAACAATAATAATAACAAAAAATATGTAAGTGAAATAATACGTAATAAAAAAGTGTAATAATAACAAAGAATCAAAACAAAGTAAAAAACTCTATTTTTTTGTTATAATTACACATTGGATTATTCTTGAATTTATCCATAAATATTATTATAAATCATTTCGGCGGCCAAAAATCTTTGATAGCTTTTAAAGCGCAAACAAACAAGTCCTTTTGGCGATAATTTCGTGTTTGGCGAAAATGGTCGACGGGATAATCCCAAAGTACCTATTGTACTGTAACCTTTACTCGTTGATAGATCTTGAAATACTGAACAATTTCTAAACATTGTGACGTTGCAAGCCTGCGACGTCACTTCTCCGTTTGAGAAACGGTCAAACAACTGTATTGTGAATGGACCGGACCGACCGTTAGCGATTGCGAGAAACATCCGCGGATTTGAGCACTCCTTGAGGAAGATACTTCAATTGAAAGATCGATCCTAATGTCATCTATTGCACGCGCCGAGAGTGGCCAATTACAGAAAAGTGCCTAGAGAACGACGATCACCGTAACGGCGCTCCGCATCAGAGGATCGACCGGACGACAAACGACTAGCCAAAAGCAAAAACCATTCCGGATCCGGAGAAGTGCAAAAGGGCACCACCGCACACGGGCCGACTAAAGGTCGATTCATACACGCGTCCGAGAAGTCGTGCGCTGTTTTTGGGCTCTCATACACGTACGATCCGAAGTTTTAAGGTCGTCGCACACTAGAACGCCCCGCCTGCTCTCCGGCACCACCCGCCTCCGCTGTTTTGGGTTTCTCCTATGTAGTTTCAATGGGAGTGCGCACACTAGAACAGCGCCGCGCCGTCACAGCGCCGGCACGCTACGCTTCGCGCCGGAAAATGTGCGCACACTAGATCGCCGCGCCGCCACCGACCAAATCTAGTGGTGAGCGCCACAGGCGCCAATTTATGTCGGGCGAAGATATTTTGCTTTCTGGTTCGAAGGAAACGTCGACGTTGGAACCTCACAGAGTGGTTTCTCAAGATAAAAGTCTGCTCTATCGCGTCATATAGTTTGATTTTACGCTGGGCCCTTATTTTTTAAGATATACTGAAAAATATCTTCAAAAATTGGTGCAAAAGTGGTGTCTCTCCGTCTTTAACGATTGTTTAAATATGATTATACATTCATAATCTATTAATATTGCATATCACTGTATTCGGTAAAGTCTACAGAATCTTTTGCTGTAAAGAACAATTAAACATCTTTTATAATAACATCACAAAATTTGTTTGAAGTTGAAAAATATGTTTTTTAAGGGCAGATTGTGCTGTAATTTACTATAGGATGTGAAAAGAAACAACAGTTGTTTTTAATTTAAGAACAAAAAATCATTTCTAAAAATTTCATATTTTTCGCAGAAATTATTCGGAAAATCTATTTCTTCTGAAATATTAATTTACATATCTTCTAGTAACACATAATCATGATCGATAATATAGACATCATCTTTGACTGGTAAATAACCATTATAAATTACAACAATTAATATTAATATTGATATTGGCTGTTAATATTAGTAACCATTGTCGAGAACAGAAATTTTTTTGTGCTGCTAATCATGCGAGAGAAAATTTTCTTTTCATCCCTGTAGTAAAGTCATGGTCGTTAAAGTAAAATAAAAAGTGAACTTCAATATTGTACTATATGATTTGAACTATTTTGGGAAGCTATAGCAATTAATTTATTACAGGTTCCAACGTTGACGTTTCCTTCGAACCAGAAAGCAAAATATCTTCGCCCGACATGAATTGGCGCCAGTGGCGCTCACCACTAGAACGGTCTGGGTTAGGAACGGCCGCGCTAGTGGTGAGCGCCACTGAAAATGCCGGCGCGGCGCGGCGCTGGGGCGTTCTAGTGTGCGGCAAAACGGACCAGCGCGGCGTCAACTCGACGCGGTAGGGTGGTGCAGGAGAGCAGCCGGGGCGTTCTAGTGTGCGACGACCTTTAGGCAACTTGAGAAGGGTCGAGATGGTCGAACAAAGGCCAAGTGCCGAAGATCGTGTCATTTGCTACCCTAACCACAGGGGTTCTGAGAACCTTTTACTCCCTTCTACACCTTAGGAGATGCCTACGCCGAAGCCTCCGAGAAATCGTAAGGCGTTCTCCACGATGAATACTGTGTCCCATCTCGGACGACTCAAAGGCAGAATATAATATTTATTTAAAAAGCTATTACCTAGAACTTTTTAGAGTTTGTCGTGCTAATAGGTGGGGAATACGGTGTTAAGGAATTTAAACGTTATAACAAAAAAGAATAACAATTTATTACTATGGTAACGAAAAAGAAAGAATATCATCTGACAATCTGTACGGTGAAACATTTCGTTAAACAACTCCGGTGGAGGTTCTGAACGTTCTGGTTCGTTCGATACGTTGCCGTCCTGAAAAACATTGACGGTGGACGCGCAGAAAAATATAAAAATAATATTATTTACTAGTAAAATAAGTAATAATATATACTTATTGAACAGTTACGTGATCTACATATTTAGTATTACAATAATAAATTACATCATTTCACAATAATTAATATGTAATAATCATTTTTTTAGGGTTTTCCAACCATTTTGATTTTTGAAATATGGAAATGCGTTTGCGATTTCATGATGTTACAGCCAGGGTTGCCATATTTTATCCCCTCCGGCCCCTTACCCTTCCGTCCCTCGCCTAGATGCTCCGTTAAGCCTGCCTTCGCTTCTCCCACTCTTACCACTACCGTTGCCGCGACCGAATCGGTAGCACGCTTCACGCGGTACGCGGTAGCGGTAGTGGTAAGAGTGGGGATAGCGGAGGCAGCATCTAGGCGAGGGACGGAAGGGTAAGGGGCCGGAGGGGATAAAATATGGCAACCCTGGTTACAGCTGAAAGTGCCGATTTCCCGCTCAGTAGTAATGACGTGTCATAAACCCTCCATGCAGAGCGGCCCCCGGGAACGGCACCTAAACAATTCGCGCCTATCATAAAGTCTGCCTATCCCTACCACAGCCGCGGCCGTAGTCCCAATGTTTTGACTTCGACGTTGCAGGCTACATGGTATGTGTGCCCGCTGCAGCCAATATTTTGTCGACAGCCGAAAATGCGTGTGAAACGAGGCCTGCCTCCTCCGCTCTGATCCAATCGGCCGCGCATTCGTACCTTGAGCACGTCATCGTAGTTCTGCCTGGGAACCTTCTTCTCAGGCTCGCATCAATACAATGTCACCAGTTCGGACCCATACGAGATGGCGCCTTGCCACCCCCTACAATCGCGTAGTAGTGGGCGGTAACGGTTTATAATATCTTAACTGCTCTGTTCCCTTATCGCTCGTACTTACGGGGCAGTGTAAAGGACTACTTGTTGGACATAAATAAATTAAAAATGTTTTTCACTACGGGGAAGGTGTAATTAAAGGACAAACGCTGTCGACCCTTATTTCAGAATGTCTAAAGAATAATCAGCAATTTTATGGACCCGAAATACCAAACAATTCAAACCCAACAGCTATTTGGAGTTACTGGAGTATTTCGCATCTTATTATGTGTAACGTATGAAATTTGTATATGGTGTGGGCGAAATGACTGTTGGTTTCCCTAAAATGAACATTTTATTATTTTCCGGTATGTATCCGAAATAATTTTTGTTCTGTCGCATTTTAAATAAGCATGTAATTTTGCTTGTACAGGGTGTATAAAAAGGTCATCCATCCTAGGGGTGAATCTACACTTCTGGATCGGTGGAAATTTGTAGGAGAAACTTGCCGCAAAATTGTTTATAACAAAGTAAATTGTTGTTAAAGTTTTTTTTAACATGAACACCTTTAACTCATCGAGGAGAGAGAAAGTTTGAAAGGAGCCATATGTCGCAAACAAATAGTTATTGAGATATAAGCTGTTAAAGTTTTTCAAAATTTGATTGTGTGGAATTATACGTATAGACAAAAGCCTACTAGTACACTCCACACGTCCGCGTCGATGAAACAGAACATGACGGTGTGCGTGCCTCGAGGCAAACAAAATTTAAAGGGAATGTCGCTTTAAATGTCGTTTGCCTTGAGGCACGCACACGATCATGTTCTGTCTCATCGACACGGACGTGTGGACTGTAATAGTAGGCTTTTGTCTATACGTATAATTCCACACAATCAAATTTTGAAAAACTTTAACAGCTTATATCTCAATAACTATTTGTTTGCGACATATGGCTCCTTTCAAACTTTTCCTCTCCTCGATGAGTAGAAGGTGTTGATGTAAAAAAAAACTTTAACTTCTCCTACAAATGTCCACCGATCCAGAAGTGTAGATTCACCCCTAGGACGGATGACCATTACTTTTTATACACCCTGTACATCGAAAACACATGTTGCTAATTAGTCATTGGGATACGGGAATTGACAGGTTACGTGAATGATGGCAACAGGTTGTTACAAATAATGAAAAAAAACACGGTATTTCAAAGGGATAGAATCGTAGAGAGAATACGACTATATTTTTAAACATTTTTTCACACTTTGTTCCGACGTACAGAACAATAGTAACGTGAATCGGTATTTTTGAACATAGGAAAGATATTCGAGAAAGAGCAGCTGCAGATTTCTTGCATATTTATCACATACGTTTTCGGTTACAACTAAATTCCGTCACGGAAAGGAAAACCGTTTGCCTAAAATACCAACGAACCCTCATTTACGAACGATTTATTACTACTTGCTGTAGAAAGTTTCTGAACAAAGATATCCTTCTTCGCAGTCAGAACAAAGGGGCCTTCTCGAATGTTAACTTACCCTCGGTAGAAAGTCGCCAAATGTGGCCCAAACAGGAAATACGCGACTTTCCTTTCATGGTTAAACCTATTGCATACCGACCCTTTTTTTATGACTTACTCTCGACCTGCAGTAAGGGTCTGCCGGCACACCCTCGCGGCTGAGCTCGGTTCCAGGAAAAACAACAGTCCCCAACGTCGGGGACAGGTATCGCCCCACTTCGCGCCCAGATTAGTTTTCCTTTAAAATCGACTTCGAAGCTCTCAAACAATCACGACCCTCTCGATTGGCTTACGGAGTTCCTCTCAGCCAATCCTAAGACGTTCTGACCACGTGCACCCTCGGACAAACTCAGGTCACCAATAAGGACAGTCAAATGACTCCACGCGGATCTTTTGCGACTTCCTCCTGACTCCAGAACCGCCCTCATTACCCCCAAGAGGCATCCTTTCCGCAGGCAAATGATCATTCGGAACGAGTCCGCTACTTCACTTCGTTACGAGCTTTCGAGACAGTACATCGTCAATTCAGTCTTAACAGTCGATCCAGTGTAGATTCAAGTTCAGTGATCTATCAAGTGCCTATCTTCTTGTATCTTCCAAATACAAGCGAAGAGACTTTAACTTCTTGCGCCTGCAGCCAAGACGAGTGATAATACGGATCGACAGTGATCCGCGCGCGTCTAAGGCAAGATCTGTTGGGTAGCCTTACTGACGAGTCCTCCAACAGATCTAGGACGAAACGCGATTCCTTCCAATCAATCCAACCTTGAACTAGCTATTCAATATTAATTTGGCGGATAGCACTCTCCTCTTCACACATCCAACACGCGAACGGTTCCCTTCTGAACCTTTATAATCTAACGTGAACGCGGAGAAACACACTTGAACCAGTGGAAAAGTTTGCAGAGCAATGATATGTCTAATATAGTTTCTAATAATTATTTTAAATCATTATTTATTAAGAAGAATTCACCAAGTGGCAGGAACGTTTCCTATTCCCATGATGTTGTAAAGGAGAGCTACCCAAAGAGTAGTGGAGCCCATAAAAACCTATTTTTTGTTCCACGCACAGCGGGGAGCCGTCAACCCGCTCGAGAGTTATGGCCCCTCAGACTCGAAGTAAAAGTATCGTAACGAAGACGCTCAGACTTTCTCGATTGTGGACGGTGTCACTTAAACCTGGGTTAGAATATTTTCTCGGACGATCGGATCGTGCGTGTATGAATCGACCTTAACCCGGAGGTGACGATGTGGGACGAGGGGATCACACTTGCAGAACATCGGGCATTTTGGTGGTCCCGCCGTCGTCTCATCCCGCCTACAACTGACCCCGGCAATGGTGGTGCGGAGGAGCGCCTGGGAAGATTTATCCTCCCCGGTCGTCCGTGGCGATCGTGAATTCGTGTTAGGAAGGTCGGGGGCCCGAAGACCTTCTCCGAAGGTTCGGTCCTGCGACTAGAAGTAGTTGCGTTGCGGGTGCCCCCATAGGGAATTTCGGTAGGACGAAAGGAGTGGGGAGACCGAGAATCGATGCGTTCCGTCTATGCGGATCCGCGGATCACTGTCGCGCTGATTGTCGAGTCAGAGGGTCGTCATTTCTGAGTCTAGTTGAACATAGCAATTCCGAGTTCCGTCGAACCGAACACTGTACGCGCAGTGTCGCCAGATCGACCAAAAATGAGGGGAATACAAGTACCCTCTCTCCGATGACCGTGGCACGTTGCGCGTGCGCGACGAGAATAGAGTGGGGCGAATGGGAGACACGTCTGACACGTTGCGCGTGCGCGATGGGGACGCAACAACGAGATGACATTTCGCAAGTTTTAGGTTATTGCCGCGTCCAAAACAAAGTCCATTTCTAGGCTGCGAAGCTGAAATACATACATCACGCTCTTGGCGAACGGCTTCGCCGTCAATAACACAATAATTGTTGTTATTTGAAGTTCAAATTTTAAACGCCCACACATCAGTCATCCTATCCCATATCCTTTCTAGCTGACAGACTATATTTTCCTACAATTTTATTTTATATTATTGTATTGTGTATAATATATTTATTATATTCAGTATTCAGTTCTAAAAAGGTAGTTTCAAAACTTGCTATGTCCATTCCTTAAAAGTGTTAAAATATATTATATATTTTTATGACATTTATGATTTTATCTTCACTTCACAACTGAAACTCCTACATGTTACAATTCATTTTATCTATAATAATAAAGAATGTTTATAATCTCTAGAACGACTTGTATGATTCATTTCAAAGTAGGTACATACATAATATTTACGATACGCGGCAATAACCTAAAACTTGCGAAATGTCATGTCATTGTTGCGTCTCCATCGCGCACGCGCCGCACAGTGGTCTGGATCGAGAAATTTAGTGACATTTCACGAAAGAGCCGACTTCCTCATATCGATTTCTAATAAATTTGTATTGCTTCCTAAATGTCCATCTACATCGAAGCTAAAAAAATTAATGTTTGTTCACAAAAACTGTAGTTAATACAAATTCACAAAGATAGACATTTGGGATGCAGCATTTTTCAGCCAAAAATTGCTTCTTTTCATCGAGGTGTCCTGATAACCCTATTTAATATTTCTTATAGCTCTTTTGGGTAAATGAAAAACAGTCCTATGGAGTAACAATTACCATTGTTAGTTGAGGCTGTTTGCTCGCAATGTATTGGAAATTAATAATTAATGAAATGCATAAAATCTATACACTTTCTTAGACTTTGCAAGGTATATCTTTTCGGGAACTTCCTGGAACTTCATGGGATAAATCAGATCATTTTCATTAGACCTTCCTCTACATATCCCCACAAAAATCGTATCCGACCCGATCCGACCGCGGAAATTATGATTGTTTAAAGTTATCGAGACGTGCCACCTAACGCATAGCAACTCACATATATTACTTAAATACCATCCAAAGATGAATATTTTTGCAATTGCATTAATAGTTCATACCTACCTAAAACAAGTATGTAATTTTCAACAATAATATGTATAAGTAATCTATTAATTTTATTGTTAAAAATATAATGAACGATAATAATATAACTGGAATAAGAGTTTAGTTTTTCTTAGTGAGTATCGCTGTTTTTGGGTAAGTATATATCTGTCATTGAATAATAGTTAACAATTGACAGACTCTTCTAACGAACTGTTTAGATTATCGAGACGCGAAATGTTTATGCTATGCTGCAGATAAGGTTTCGACTAAAATCCACCGTTCTGTCTGCATTTAGTTGAAACAAAATCTTTGGAGAAACCACAGTGATCTATATTGAGAGAACTTTTACATATTTAAACGTTTTGTTTTAGTTTTTTACGTTTTCTACAGTTTAAGTTTGGTTTAAAGTTACAATTTAAGTCTTACAGTTTAAGTTTTGTGTTTTTTGTGTAGTTTATAAGTGTTTATTATGTGTTTAGTTTATTAAGTGTTTCTATTGACATTTGTGTTATTAATATATATATACATAAATATATAAATTTGGCAATTTGGTAAGTACAGTGACGCATAAGCATTTGTTATATTGTACGTATTAGTTATTTTCTGCATTTAACATCGTGTCTTTATCATTTAGATATTAATTACGAAAAATGGAAAATTTACGTAAAAATAAAGGTTTATTTTTTACGTTAAGAAAGTCCTCAAAAGGTGTGGGTGATTATGACAAATTTACCAAAAGTTTACCTGTTAACATCAATTGAAAAACGTTTTGGTAAGATTAATTGGCTTATCTTTTATATTTGTTATATTTTTGTTGATATTTTTAACTTTTATAAACACATTACACATACATGAAATAATACGAAATAACAAAGGTCGTAATATATAGAAAAGACATGATTTTAAAACAATTAAATTGAAAAAATTATTTATAATTATTGTAAATTATTATAAAAAATATCTTTTGACACGCTTGTGAGGCGTTTTTACCTCCTCGGTACATGTTGTATGCGTTGATTATAAAAAGATTTCTCGAATTTATATTTTACGTATTCCATAAAACATTACATGTATGAAATGTAAATATAAAATACATATTTAAGTAAAAAATAGTTTAGAAGATTATACTTAAACAATTTTATTTTAATTAAAAAAATCAATGAAAATTAATTAACAATTATTGTTTAACAAAATAGAAAAAATTTTATTTGTTTACAGTTAAAATTGACTATTTTTTAAATGAATTTTAGTGCAAATTTCATCCCGATATCTCTTATGGTTCAAGAGTTATAACAAAATGTCACTAAATTTCTCGATCCAGCCCACTGTGCGCCGCCGTCTCTCCCATTCGCCCCACTCAATCACCGTAACCAGTTTGCGGACATTGAGGGGAATGTCGGACTCCGTCGGAGTGTGCTCATGGTAGTGGAATAGGCTAGTGGAAGGGGAAAAGTAGGAGAGGAAAAGGTCTCCGGATCCGGAGGCGTCTGGCGACACTGTGTACGCGTCGCGGGTGGTTTCTCCGCGTTAGAGTTCCGTGTGACAAGAAAATCCAACAAACGACTCCCGATCACGGTAAGTCGACTGGTGATTCTCGGTCCCCTATTTTGTGTTGGCTCGCTAGTTTGTGCGAGGACGAGACGAGCACGTGTCGTCCTCGAGACATTGGTGTGTGCCGAGGCGCTTGGCGCCTCGTACTTAGTACTCGCGTTCCTTCCGAGGACGTTTTGAGTTCCGTAGAGCTGTTTCCCCTTCGATTAGTCGGAAGTCTTCCTCGAGGAGCCACGTCGGAAAAGGATAGCTCGGCGTTAGTAAATTCGGTAACGCGAGGCGAACCGCGCTCGTCAATCTCGCGACGGTCCGTGAAACTCGCGCCGTCCGTCCCCCTGCGCTTCGCGAATTATCGTCTCGATAGGAACTAGCATTGTACCGTCGAACCGTATCTTCGTGATCGAGAGAACATCGACTAACGCGTTCCGCGATCGAACAACTATCGCCAAAGTGTACAAGGAGCGCGGGCTCCCGGGCACGGCCACGTGGCCGTCAACCTGTAATCTTTTACGTTTGACAACGAATAAACGAATTCGAGCCCTCATTGTCGAGTTTATTTCCGACCTGCGAGATCCGTCCTGCCGTGAGGGCTGTCCCCGTTATCCTCCGTGTTCGAACTCCTGGTCGTTCGTGTCGTCGAAGTTAGTCCGCGTAACGAGAAGGTTCGACATTCGTGTTCGACTTCCTCGAACACGAGCTGTTAGTTGTATTTAGTGTGGTACTTCCGAGTACCTGGCGCCCGAACATAATTTCGTGTCCGAGCGAACCTTCTCGTCGATCGCCTTTGTCTCGGGAGGACAGTGCCTGCACGGCCGCGCACGGCCCGTCCTCAGTGACTATAAATTCCCGAGAGTTGACTATTTTCGCCGGCCCAAAAACCGTGTGAAAAAGGGACAACGTTACAACATATTAACAGAGTGTGCTATCATTTCGACCTTAGTATGGAACAGTTTTTCTTTGTTGTATACAAGCATCTACGACATTGTGACTTATTTCCAGCAAGCCGCATATTGTGAGCTCATAATGTTTTGATATTATACGTTACAGACGAAAAATTTTACATGCGTCATTGAGAAATTAAAGATAGTACACCTGGGCTATCTTTCTGACGAGGAGTGTAATGAGCAAGAAGTTTCACTTCTGTCGCGCGTGGACTCCACGCACACAATTTTTTAAAATGTTGTCAGGGTGAAGATTCTGAACAACACGTAGCCGCCGCTCAGCCTTAAGGGGCCCGATCCAACTCGAGCGAGAGTGTGGTGGCACACTCACACACCGCTAGATACTGTATACGTATACGAGGTTGCAAGGGTCCAGCCCGCGTGACTAATCACGTCTCGCTAATGCACATTTGGGGGCCCTACGTAGTCAGAATCGATAGATAAAAGATCAATCTAGCGCTGGAGCTTGCGAAAGTGGTCTACTTTTGCGTTTTCGAGACGTAATTTGCATTATTCGGCAGCTTGTAGCGCAGCGGCGAGAAGCATTGGCGGCGCGACAGTGCTGCCACTGTCAAGAGACATACATTTTCTTAAATATCGAGAGAAGTAGGATCTTTATAGAAAAGGTGGGAAGCTCCAGCGCTAGCGGGGACACATACATTGTCAATGCAACGATTATTATGTTAAACCATACCTACTTAAAACAACAGTTCGTCACGCCGCAGAAATACACCTCAAAAGGATTCGTTCTGTGAAAGTACAGCTTTGGCACTTTTTCCGCTACGAGCGCTTACGTCTGTTTCGCATCATTCAGTCACGACAGTCATCCGGTTATTCAGTCACTGTATCGGTAAAACAGAGAATGAGAAGTGTTGCCGGTAAGTTATATGGTTATATGGCTGACGATGATGCTACATTGGTGAGCTCGAGTGAGAGTGTGTGGCGCACACTCACCGCTCGGGCAGCGCGTACGTGTGCCTAGCGGATTGAGCAAGGGTCCAGCCCGTGACTAATCACGTCTCTCTAATGCACATTTGGGGGCCCTACGTAGTCAGAATCGATAGATAAAAGGTCAATCTAGCGCTGGAGCTTGCGAAAGTGGTCTACTTTTGCGTTTCCGAGGCGTAATTTACATTATTCGGCAGCTTGATATCCGCCCGGGAGGCTCTGCAGGCACGACACCGTACTGCGCGAGCCACTCACACACTCACCGCTCGGGCAGCGCGTACGTGTGCCTAGGCGCGTTGTGCAATGGTCCAGCCGTGACTAATCACGTCTCGCTAATGCACATTTGGAGGCCCTACGTAGTCAGAATCGATAGATAAAAGATCAATTTAGCGCTGGAGCTTGCGAAAGTGGTCTACTTTTGCATTTCCGAGGCGTAATTTACATTATTCGGCAGCTTGATATCCGCCCGGGAGGCTCTGCAGGCACGACTCCGTGCCGCGCGAGGCACTCACACACTCACCGCTCGGGCAGCGCGTACGTGTGTCTAGGCGCGTTGTGCAATGGTCCAGCCCGTGACTAATCACGTCTCGCTAATGCACATTTGGGGGCCCTACGTAGTCAGAATCGATAGATAAAAGGTCAATCTAGCGCTGGAGCTTGCGAAAGTGGTCTACTTTTGCGTTTCCGAGGCGTAATTTACATTATTCGGCAGCTTGATATCCGCCCGGGAGGCTCTGTAAGCAGGCGTGATGAAGCCTGACTTACCGGCAACATTTCTGATGCAGTGTCCCGTTGGCGCTGCTGTACTTCTCGACATTCAACTGTAGAAATTGTATCCAGCTCCCCTACTGGACGGAGCTCAAACTAATTTCGAGGTCAAATCTGGATCGGGTCCCATAATTGTGAGATATTTGCGAAAAACTGCAGCTACTACTAAACCTTGTCCGACGAGAGAAACGTATCGCGTGAGGGCCGGTTTTCGTTCGTCGCTGCACATCTTCGCCCCGATTGGTAATACTCCCACTCGATACGCTCCCTTCCCAATGCACAACGCATGCGCGCAGTGGCACTGAAGTAACGCCACGTGCTGCAAGCCGCCTCATTCGTAGCCATACCGGGTGTCCGTTCAGTGTTCAGTTCTATTTTTGCGAAAGCTTTTTTGTATTTAGCAAGTTTATGTGAAAAGCAGTGAAGGTTCAGTGAAGGTAAAATGGAAGAGGAAGTTCCTGGCCCTTCAAACATATCTCCGGTTAAGAAAAATCCGGAAGGAAAGGTAAGCCCGCATTATACATACATAATTATTTATGTTTCGTTTCCCAAAATGCGAAATGCTTTTTCAAAAATCATGGTTTTAGTGATGTACTTGCTTACAAAACTTTTTTCTGATTCTAGTTCGTACTATCTTCTCAAAAACAAGTTATAATAAACATGTACAAAAACATTATTTCGGAATACCCGGAGATAAAATATAAGTCGCTCGTCCTACGTATTTCGAAACAGACAGGAATTGGGCGAGAGACGGTTTGCAAAACGCTGGCGGAGTACAAGGCAACAGGTACCGTCACATCGCCGAACAAAAAAAGGCGACGCCTAAATGTATTAGAAAAAACGTCCGAAGACGATATAAAAGCGATAAGGAAAAAAGTTCATAGTTTCTGGATAAATCGAGATATTCCGAACTTGAAGAAAATTTTGGCAGCCGTAAACGAAGATGAAAACTTACCGTCGTTCAAGAGGACATCACTACACAGCCTACTAAAACACATGGAATTCAAATATATTGTACGAAAGCACAACAGTGCTCTAATAGAAAACCCGTATATTATCTCCTGGCGGCAACGGTAAGTAAATAACAATCTGCATTCCTCGTTCCTTACAGAAATGTATTTTTTACTGCATTGTAGGTACAACCAGACCATTCAGAATCTTCGGTCGGAAGGGCGTCCCATTTATTATCTCGACGAGACGTGGGTAAATGTCGGAGATTGCAAGAGGAAATCGTAGGTAGATGACAACGTCAGCTTCCCAAGAAATGCCGAACGAAGGGGGCTATCCATCGGCATACCTGCCCCCTCAAGTAAAGGGAAGCGCCTTATCATTTTGCACGACGGGGCAACAGACGGGTTCGTACCTGAAGCCCTCCTTTGTTTCGAGGCCAAGAAGAATATCGGTGACTATCACCAGGAAATGAATGGGAACACATTCTTCGAATGGTTCCGCAAACTAAGCCGCTAAACCCAAATAATAAGTATTGGGTTGGCAAATAAGTTCATTCGGTTTTTGTGATTTATTCCACTGTAAAAAACCGAATGAACTTATTTGCCAACCCAATACTATCCATGATTTTTATACTGAAAAAACTGTGACCACCAGATCAATCTTATTAGCATCTATCCAGGAAAAAATAGACTTTCCATGGAAAAGATCAACTTTTATATACGTACAAGGTGCGTCACCAAAATCCGAAAAAAATTCAATTTGAATTTCCCGCCGTTCTATACCACTTACACAGGTCGCTCTTGGTCGTCCAAATAGCTTGACGCATGTACTAAACATTCATAACCTCAAAACAATCGCCATGTCGAAGCCAACTGCAGAGTATGATCGAAGAGCCGCGATCATCGAAAGTGTTCACGCTGGTCGCTCAGCAACAGAAATTATTCGATTCTTCGGATATCCAAAATCGACTGTCTATGATGTTGTCAAGAAATATAATGAATCGAAGATGTCCAGAGAAGGTTCTGCAACAACGGCAAGGAGAAAACATTCGAAGGAGCGCGTTGTCAGGACGCCGGAACTCACCCAACGGGCTCAGGAATTGATTTTTGCGGATCCAGGGCAGTCGATCCGAAAATTGTCATCGGTTGTCGGTATTAGTGAAATATCTATGCGTCGACTCGTCGAGGAGTACCTCCGCTACAAGTCTTTTACAATCAAAGTGAGACAGAAGCTTTCCGAAGCTTCCGGGACAAAGCGAGTTGAACGCTGTAACCTGCTTTTGTGTTCGTTACAAAACAGAGCTGCCGGACGCCTCAGGTTTTTTCTGACGTGAAAATTTTCATTGTCGATGCGAAAATCAATCGAAAGAATGATCGCTGGCTCGCCCATGATCCTGAAGGTGCCCCCATTGTTTCCAGAACGAAATTTCTGGCGAATGTTCACGTGCTAAGTGTTGTGTCCAGTGAGGGTCATGTCATGCCACCGCATTTCTTTGAAAAAGGCGAAAATGTCACAAAAGAAGTTTATTTGCAAGTTCTAATGAATGAGGTGAAGCCGTGGGTGGAAACTGTATCGTCTGGAATGCTGTATGTTTTCCAACAGGACGGTGCACCCGCGCACACAAGTCATTTGGTCCAAAATTGGTTATCGGACAACGTCGACATGGTCTGGTCCAATGACTTTTGGCCGCCCAACAGCCCGGATTTAAATCCGTTGGACTTTTACGTATGGAGCATTGTTGAAAGGGTGTCCAACAAGTCCAGACATCCAAACATCGCATCGTTAAAAGCCGCTATTGAAGCGTCATTTGCCGATATGGACCGTCATGCGTTGAAGCGGGCATGCGATCGCTTCAGACCGAGAATGGAGGCAGTCGTTGAAGCAGGAGGGGACTATATAGAATAAATGTATACTTTATGAACCAACAAACAATTTTTTCAATAAAAATTATGTTTGAAAAAAAGTTTAATTTGTCCAGATTTTGGTGACGCACCCTGTAGTATATATGTAGAGTGGTGATGCCGTTGTGAACTCCGCTGAATGTTAGATATTAGGAACAGTAACGACGCGACGTCCACACTGTTCCAAAACGCCGAAAAGCTGGCCAAAGGATCATTTTTCGAAGTAAAAAATTTTGATGATGTGAGTGGTGATATCGTTAGGTAATAGTTCAAACTACAAGGAACTATAAAAATTAGCTTCAAAAATTAATGTTAACAGTGCTAAATTATGTCTTTATTTCAGTTTTTCTTCATTCAAATACTGCGAACTTTTATGCTTATTTCTTCATATTGTGTTACATCTGTACACTTTAGAGAATAATTTTTGTTGGGATTAGCCCTATTTTATGTTCAATCCTTCGCGGGGTATGTAGAAGGAACACTGCACTGCTGCGCATGCGTTGCGTTCACTGTTCGGTTGTGCCTGCGCACGCCGCGCCGTGCGCTTCCTCTCTGTATCGTTCCGCGCGTGTTCGCTTGTACACGTGTCTTTATACAATAAATATCTCTTGTACTTTTCGTACTTTCTGTTATCCAGATTTATACGTTATCGCGCTCACAGGTTATGGGCCCAGGCGATTTGGAAACAGTTGAGAGAGTTATTTTCTAAGTGTGTGTTTAAGCGGAACTTGCCCACGTTTTCGATTTTGAGGTTATACACGTGTTCGTCAATCCTCGAGTTGATAACTGAACGAAAATGTCGCATCCAGTGAGGATTGAGCTACTAAATAAGGAGAATTACGACTCCTGGAGCATGCAAGTGGAAGCTCTGATGACGAAGAACAACACGTGGATATACGTTTGTGGAGACGTGCCGAAACCGGAGCTAACCGAGGACAATGCAGATTCCGTAGCTGCAGTAAACGCATGGCTGCAAGCAGATAGACAAGCTAAGTCTGACCTTATATTATCTATAAGTCCAAGCGAACTACAACAAGTTCGTGGATGCGCTACGTCGCGAGATATATGGATTAAATTGCAAGGTATTTATGCTTCCAAGGGGCCGGCACGTAAGGCCACCTTGTTAAAACAGTTGACATTGCAGCGATTACAAGAAGGAGAAAATGTGCGACAGCACATGGATAAATTCTTTGATGCAGTTGATAAACTGGCCACAATGGGAGTGGAAATCAATCAAGATCAACTATGTATAATGTTATTATATAGCCTTCCACAGAGCTTTGAAAATTTTCGGTGTGCCATTGAGTCACGGGATGTATTACCTACACCAGAGGCTTTGAAAATAAAAATTTTGGAAGAAAGTGAAGCTCGTAGACAAAATTACTCTAGTGGTGAGACGGAAGCAATGGCAGCTTGGCGAAATAAGAAGACGATACCAAAGGTTGTGCCTGTAAGTAAAGAGGATAACCGTAACAACACAAGCACTTCAAAAGAAAAATGGCAGGTAAAATGTTTTAAGTGCCGTAAGTTAGGACATAAAGCTCCAGAGTGTCCACGACGTAACCTGTCTAATGCAAAAGAATCGCAAAAGAGGGATGCTTTTCTAACTATCCATGGCATGGATAGTATTGCTCTCAATACGCAGTCCATGGAGAGATGTAATCGTTGGTGCCTTGACAGCGGAAGCACATCTCATGTATGTCGAGATGCAAATAGTTTTTCAGATTTGAACAGCGCGGAGTGTGGAAAGCTGAAGCTGGCTAGTCAATCTTCATCCAACATTGAGGCCAAGGGAACAGTACAGTTGGTAACAAATGATGGCATTCAAAACAAGACGATTGAGTTACGTGAAACTTTACTGGTTCCTGACTTGAGAATGAACTTAATGTCGGTGGCTCGGATTACTGATCAGGGATACGAAGTCACATTTCACAGAAATGGTGCAAAAGTGAAGAACTCTGAAGGCCAAATCAGGGTTGTCGCTGACCGTATTGGCGACTTGTATTATGTAAGAGAAGAAGACAAGCAGATTTGTGCGATGTCGACAAGTCGTAACGAAGAGACTTTGACATTGTGGCACGAGCGTCTGGGACATGTGAATGCCCGAGATCTTCTTCAGATGGTGAAGAACAAGCAGGTTCTTGACATCAATTTGAAAGGAAATGAAACTCTTCCTTTCTGTGAGGTTTGTGTGAAGAATAAGATGACTTCTTTACCCTTTACGAGACGCAGTAGCAGAACTAACAAACGATTGGAGATCGTACATGCGGATCTGTGTGGGCCGATGAGGACAGAGTCCAAGGGAAGAGCTCGATTCTTCGTTACCTTCATTGATGATTGCTCGAAATGGTGCGAAGTGTATTTTGTAAAGAATAAAAGCGATGTTCTTTCTGTTTTTATGCAGTATAAGGCTTATGCCGAGAAGCAGACAGGCGAGAAAATCAAGCATCTGCAGACGGATAATGGCAGAGAATTCTGCAATGCCGAGTTTGACGAATTTCTTAAGCGTCATGGGATTCGGCGGAGGCTTACGGTCCCTTATACTCCGCAGCAGAATGGAATAGCGGAACGAAGGAATCGAACCTTGGTCGAAATGGCGAGGTGTTTAATGATGCAAGGGGGCCTGCAGCCATCATTTTGGGCAGAGGCGGTTCACAGCGCTAATTACCTGAGGAACCGCTGTGCGTCGAAGCCAATCGACGGGAAGACACCATTCCAAATATGGACTGGGAAGCTGCCAAGTCTGCAACATCTGAGGGTGATTGGTACGAAGGCCTACGTCCTTGATAAGACTCCGACAAAAGGAAAATTCGACACCCGAGCCAAGATGGGTGTTTTAGTCGGATATTCGGACGTGACAAAAGGCTATCGATTTTGGGTACCTTCTGAAGGTAAGATAGTCTTGTCCAGGGACGTGCGTTTCTTGTCCGAGGCTAAGAATGTTTCAGTCAGGGCGGTCGAGGAAGCGGTCTGGAATGGTTCTGATGGATTTCCTGAGGAAGTCGAATTTTTTGTTTCGAGCCCTGTATCTTTCCTGGATAATGAGCAGCAAGATAATGAGCAGCAAAATAATGAGCAGCAAAATGATGAGCAGCAAAATGATGAGCAGCAAAATGATGAGCAGCAAAATGATGAGCAGCAAAATGAAGAGCAGCAAAATAATGAGCAGGAAAATAATGCACCAATTGAGAATACGCCTGTTCAACCGGGAGGAACTGGGCGGAGGGGGCCTGGGAGACCAAGAATAATCCGTACAGGTGCTCGTGGAAGACCGAGGAAACTCTATCATTCGACGGGTGTCCCAAATAATAGGATGAATGCATCCGAGACGCCTATGGAAAGTGGGCGAGTCCAAATTTTAGATCCTGATGTGCCGAACGAGGAAAATGCATTGAATGATGATATCACCGACGAGGTATTCTATGATGCGAGTGCTGCGGAAGAAATGGCCTCCATGTCTGAGGTAAATTTTAAAGAGGCCATGACTGGACCACATGCTGAACAATGGAAGGAAGCAGTGGTACAGGAGATGAAGGCCATGCTCCAAAAGAATACATGGGAGTTGGTAGATCGCCCGAAGAATCGTCGCGTGGTTGGCAGCCGTATGGTCCTCACAAGGAAGTTTGGAGTTGACGGAGATTTGGATCGAAGAAAGGCGCGTTTGGTTGCGAAGGGATTTTCGCAAAAACAAGGTATCGATTTTGTACAGACATTTGCACCTGTAGCTCGTTTGGAGTCCCTGAGGCTGTTGATGGCTCTGGCAGCGAGATATAAGATGGTCGTGCATCAACTGGACATTGTCACTGCCTATTTAAATGGCCATTTGGAGGAAGAGATCCTCATGGAGAGGCCGGTTTTCCTCAAAGAGACGCTTGAGGAAATCTTGAAGCGTGAGGGAAAAGGGACAGAAATTGGTACTAGGGCTGACCGAATGTTACGGATGCTGCAGGACGGAGATAAAGTGTGTCTCCTTAAACGAGCCATATATGGACTGAAGCAAGCTGGTCGCCAATGGAATAAACGACTGGACGATGTTCTGCGGAACTTGGGTCTGATGCCAACTCAGGCGGACCCTTGCTTGTATTTCAGACGGGAGAAAGAAGCCTGCATCATAGTCCTAGTCTATGTGGATGATATTTTGATTGCGTCCACAAATCCAACATGGACTCAGGATTTGAAGAATGGCTTAATGCGAGAGTTCGAGGTCAAGGACCTTGGTCGAGCCAAGTACTGTCTGGGAATTGAAGTGGACCAGACCTCTGATGGCATTTTGTTGTCACAGCGGCGTTACATCCAGAATATTCTGGAGCGTTTTGGCATGAGCGGAGCGAATCCTGTTGCTACGCCTGGCATAGCTGGTTCGAGTACTTCCAAATGGACTGAAATTAAGGATCAGGAAGACAACAAGCGACCATATCGCGAACTCATCGGAGCCTTGATGTATTTGGCGATAGCTACGAGGCCCGATATAGCCTTTATCGTTAGCTTCCTAGGACAATTTAATAATTGTCATAAAGAGGATCATTGGGGAGCTGCGAAGAGAGTCCTTCGCTACCTTCAAGGCACGCTTGATTATGGTTTGAGTTTCAGGCAGACGGAGGGTGGTGTGATTGGATACTCGGATGCGGATTGGGGAAACTGTGAGGTCGATCGTAGATCGTACACTGGATACACATTTCTCCTGAGTGGAGCGGCAGTCTCCTGGAAAGCTCAGAAACAGCGTACTGTGGCGCTTTCTTCGACGGAGGCCGAATATATGGCCCTTGCCGAGGCGGCCAAGGAGGCGAAATATCTGCGTTCGCTGCTGTTGCAGCTTGGATTCGAGAAGCTCGCTGCCGTGACACTCCACTGTGATAACCGCGGAGCTAGGAGTTTGTCGGAGAATCCGGTTTTCCACTCCAGGACGAAACACATAGATGTCCGTCATCACTTCGTCCGTGACGCGGTTAAAGAGCGATTGTTTGTATTATCGAACATTTCGACAGACAAAATGTTGGCTGATGTTTTTACAAAATCATTGCCAAGGGTTAAACATTATTATTGTATTGAAGCGTTGGGAATGCGTCCGCGCTAATATATTTTTTTTGTTGTTTTGTTTGTCTTCTATCAATGTATATGCGCTTGGATTGAGGGGGGCGTGTTGGGATTAGCCCTATTTTATGTTCAATCCTTCGCGGGGTATGTAGAAGGAACACTGCACTGCTGCGCATGCGTTGCGTTCACTGTTCGGTTGTGCCTGCGCACGCCGCGCCGTGCGCTTCCTCTCTGTATCGTTCCGCGCGTGTTCGCTTGTACACGTGTCTTTATACAATAAATATCTCTTGTACTTTTCGTACTTTCTGTTATCCAGATTTATACGTTATCGCGCTCACAATTTTGTAATTGAAAATTGTTCTTTAATGACCAAATAATGAAATTGTGATAGTAGGAATACTTTCGTAATCATGGATGAGCAGGTACAGACTTTAAAATATACGGTTTCATAGAGAAAAATCATGTTGTCCGACTTTGATCTCAAATAAAACAAAAAAGGCACCGAAAGTCATGCAAGTTTTGCATGGACAGTATACGTGGATGTGTGTACGACAATGTCCCGAAAGCCCAATTTTCGCAAAATTCCGCCAAAAAAAGATATTCATGTTTTAAGTTTTCTATGCACGACAGCAGAATACCAATACGATTGCGTGCTTCCAGTCCGATCTAACTCATGAGTATATTGTATAAACAATACTACTCCTGGAGTCTAATTTTTATATATTTAACAAGATATAATAATATATAATAATAATAATAATAATAATTTAGTGAATTAATTTTTTAATAAAAATTGAAAAATCGGTGTCGACACGAATATTTATAAATTGAGGATTCTGTGATGCTATCGAAATTGTTTTAATTAGTTATATTAAAAATTATATTAATTTTTAATGTTTTTAATAAAATCGCTATATTATTTATTGCATCTTATATGGAGATTTTTACAGTCGCTGACCGCGAGCTTTAAATGAATCTTTGTTATTGAAGATTGAGTCCGTTCGAAACGCCTCAAATGTTTATTATGGAAAATCAATTTTTAAATAAGAAGTTTCATTTAATCATTTTAACCACCATCAGTCCACAAAATTTTTATGCATGAACCCTCGGTAGTAAAAAATTGCATTTTACCAATTGGGGCTTATTCGGAAGAAGTGCTGGGAACCTCCCACTAAATATTTAAAAAATATAGAAAAGACTACAGTCGAAAAACCTCACGTATTAAAACGAATGAAGACATATTTCACAGGATGGTGGTGCACTCAGACCCATATATAATACTTCTTTTACTAATATCCAACCGAAAATATCCAAGAAACGAATACCATCGGAAGTATTGCCATTATTAACGGATATAGCGATAGAAAATCAATGTATTGATTCAGATGCACAGGATGAGACTTAATACAAATAAACAGATTAAGAAAAGTATTTATCATTTGTGTCACTATTCTCTCTTATATTTGTACACCTTACTATTATAAGAATATAAACTTCTTGTTATGTATAAACATTTGAGTAAACATTGATGTTTCACTTTGATGTTTAAATAAATGTTCATAGATAGATAAACGTTTATTTTCATATATAAATATATATATATATATAATGCTGTTTATTTTGATCCCCTCGGGGTTACAAAATTCATATAAAAATATACTCCCATTTTTCTTCCTCTACAACAAAATTCCTCCTTACCTTTTCCTTTCACAATTGCTTATATATACAACCGCTTATCCTAGGCGCTTACATACTAATAACTTACTTCTACGTACTTACATCTACCTCTTAACCTAACTTCTCCTCCTTCTTTAACCTTTCCTTTTATTTACAAACCCTTGAGGCTTTTGAGAGATCGAGAGAGCGTTTCATACCTCCATACATCCACACATATATCTACAAAACATCTTCCTCCCTTCCCTACATTCGGGCCTCCCCTTCCGGTTTTCTTTTTCTAAACCAGCTTGCTTAGCCTTAAAAATTCTTTCCTACCATCCTTCTCTTTCAATCCTCCTCCTTCCATTTTCCCTCTCTCCATTCTTCTATTTTCCTCAACCATTCTCCCCCCCCCCCATCATCCAAAACTTCCCATACACTCTCCTGCCACCCTTTCTCCTCATCCAATCTCAAACACAACTCCCACACATGCTCCCAAGACTCATTCTCTCATCCACACATCCTACATTTTCTCTCCTCCTCATTCAACCAGTATCTCCCTCCCCTCATCTCGTTTCCCAATCTAAATCTAGCTACCCTTTGCCATCTGCTTATAACCGTTTTTATGTTATTTCTCAAATATTATAGATTATTATCATTAATCAATGTTGATCAATGATAATAATGATTAGGTTCGTGCCTCCAGGCACTGGAAAGCGGAGAGGGTTAGATTATCTGATAAATGAATGGAATTCGATTAGTAGGTAAAAGTAGGGTATATTTTACCAACTTCAAGAATACATGAATATGTCACCTGTTCTGACTATATGGCCAATGATCATGTCTCAGTCGATATCACGAAGTCGTATCTGCTACTGTAACTTGATACGAGGTAAACAAACCGCGGTTATTCACGCGTACATGTTATGAATTTCTTATTCCAGCACGGTAGACAGACGCGATATTTCTATATAAACAAAAATATGAAAAACTTGCTCGCAGGCAAGACACAAATTCGTTACCGAAAACTCCTCTTTCAAATACGGTCGCCAAACGCGATACTTCTATAATTGCGCGATCCTACGTGCCCTACGAGACACTACGTCTGGATATGACTCGGCGTAATCAAGTGATCTGGATTTAGATGTTATATGATTCGCATCAGACGAATGTAACCGTTATAACATTTACGTACTCTGCCGATTTCTCGGAGAAGTATCGTCTATGATAACGCGTACAATCTTCACTACTCCGGCCTCACCAAAAGAGCGCACCCTTCTGCACCTTGCGGTGGGTACAGCTGCACTCCGGTTCTGGACGTTGTAGTTAGTATTCTACTTACAAGGAGAACCCCCGCTCTGTCCCTCACGGATTATGTTCAGACTTTACAGACTTATAGATCTCGTTCCCCTGATTACGAAAATACCCCATTATAGGCGCAGACGCTCAATAGTTTTCGAGATATTTGCAATTAAAGTTTCATAACCGTAAAATATCAGTTTAGTTCAGATTTTTACCAAGCAGCGGTTTGGCGTAACAGCAGCGAGCTGAACTGTTACGCCGCAGGCCCGGGTTCGAATCCCTTCGTGGTGAATTATTTTTTATTGTTTTTTTTTCATGGAAAATGGATTTTCAATGTTAAATAAATTTTAAATTAAATATTTTTATTCGCTAAAGGACTAATTGAAAATGATACTTATTATTTTATAGAAGAAACACTAGATCTATTACTACATATACAATAGATTATAAAACAATAATAATATTAAAATAATAATACATAACAAACAACAAATATAAATATAAATACAAATACAAAATAGAATAAATTTGTTATTTGTTGTTTGTTATGTATTATTATTTTATAATTATTATCTTTTGTATATGTAGTAATAGATCTAGTGTTTCTTCTATAAAATAAATATCATTTTCAATTAGTCCTTTAGCGAATAAAAATATTATATTTAAAATTTATTTATTTAACATTGCAAATCCGTTTTCCATGAAAAAAAACAACAAAAAATAATTTACCACGAGAGGATTCGAACCCGGGCCTGCGGCGTAACAGTTCAGCTCGCTGCTGTTACGCCAAACCGTTGCTTGTTAAAAATCTGAACTAAACTGATGATATTTTACTGTTATGAAACTTTAATTGCAAATATCTTGAAAACTATTGAGCGTCTGCGCCTATAATAGGGTATTTTCGTAATCAGGGGAACGAGATCTATAAGTCTGTAAAGTCTGAACAAAATCCGTGAGGGACAGAGCGGGGGTTCTCCTTGTTAGTTAATTCGTCTATTATTCGCGTGCCCCGGACAGCGAGTGACCGTCGAAGCACACAGATACTCTGCCGATTTCTCGGAGGAGTACACTATGTGACGACACGTATAAAGGTCGTCGCACACTAGAACGCCCCGCCTGCTCTCAGGCACCACCCTACCGCGTCGAGTTGACGCCGCGCTGGTCCGTTTTGCCGCACACTAGAACGCCCCAGCGCCGCGCCGCTCCGGCATTTTCAGTGGCGCTCACCACTAGCGCGGCCGTTCCTAACCCAGACCGTTCTAGTGGTGAGCGCCACTGGCGCCAATTCATGTCGAGAGAGAGAGAGAGATGCACTCACTTTAAGTTTGTAATCCAGTTTTCATCATTTTTTAATCCACATACAAATAGGGCAAACCTTCAACAATTTAAATTTTTCGAAAAGTTTAAAGAAAATATTGGTTGACCAGCCTAAATACATACTCTGCAATTGGGGTATACGTTCTGTATGTATCTACAAAACGTATTTTTTAAATTTTTAATATAGACCCACATATAAAAATTGTTAAATGCAACTTTTAATATTTCTTCTACAATTCCGATCACAATTGCAATTTTCGAAAAAAATTTTTTTCACATCCTGTAATAAATTAATTGCTATAGCTTCCCAAAATAGTTCAAATCATATAGTACAATATTGAAGTTCACTTTTTATTTTACTGTAACGACCATGACTTTACTACAGGGATGAAAAGAAAATTTTCTCTCGCATGATTAGCAGCACAAAAAAATTTCTGTTCTCGACAATGGTTACTAATATTAACAGCCAATATCAATATTAATATTAATTGTTGTAATTTATAATGGTTATTTACCAGTCAAAGATGATGTCTATATTATCGATCATGATTATGTGTTACTAGAAGACATGTAAATTAATATTTCAGAAGAAATAGATTTTCCGAATAATTTCTGCGAAAAATATGAAATTTTTAGAAATGATTTTTTGTTCTTAAATTAAAAACAACTGTTGTTTCTTTTCACATCCTGTAGTAAATTACAGCACAATCTGCCCTTAAAAAACATATTTTTCAACTTCAAACAAATTTTGTGCTGTTATTATAAAAGATGTTTAATTGTTCTTTACAGCAAAAGATTCTGTAGACTTTACCGAATACAGTGATATGCAATATTAATAGATTATGAATGTATAATCATGTTTAAACAATCGTTAAAGACGGAGAGACACCACTTTTGCACCAATTTTTGAAGATATTTTTCAGTATATCTTAAAAAATAAGGGCCCAGCGTAAAATCAAACTATATGACGCGATAGAGCAGACTTTTATCTTGAGAAACCACCCTGTGAGGTTCCAACGTTGACGTTTCCTTCGAACCAGAAAGCAAAATATCTTCGCCCGACATGAATTGGCGCCTGTGGCGCTCACCACTAGAGTTGGTCGGTGGCGGAGCGGCGGCGCGGCGGTCTAGTGTGCGCACATTTTCCGGCGCGAAGCGTAGCGTGTCGGCGCTGTGACGGCGCTGGTCTAGTGTGCGCACTCCCATTGAAACTACATAGGAGAAATCCAAAACAGCGGAGGCGGGTGGTGCCTGAGAGCAGGCGGGGCGTTCTAGTGTGCGACGACCTTAAGACTCTTATTCACCTTGCTACGCCAAAGGAATGTAACCTTCTGCGCCTTTAGACGATCCCAGTTACACTCCGGTTCTAGGGTAGTGAATCCGAGCCATACATGGTCTATCTGTCAATGACTCGAAACAGTTACACGACTGTTTAATTAGAAACTTCCTTTTAATTGCCGTCTTCTCGTACACTACCTTCACGATTGACTCTACGCTGTTACGATCAGTACACTTGTTAATAGATATTATCCTCGGCAGTGCCACAGTGCGGTTTGCATCTATGACTCCTCGGTTTGAGGCGCGTACGAGACGAGGGCAATCTAGGCGGTTTGACTAGAACTGCGAAGTCGGTTTGACTTCTCGACAACGTACCGGTTTTCGCCGGATCTATTAGAATCGCGTGTTATTAGACCCGCTTCCAGACGTAGAGTGATCTCATTCTCTTCGCGTATCGACCTCCTTCGATCTGTATCGAGTGGGGATCGGTGCGCACGCATCCTAATTAGCGGGGATGATCTGCGGTCCTTTACTTTGACAAGGATCGTGGCTCGCTGTAGTGGGATTCCGCGACAGTCTCTCTCGCTCTTAACCGATATGTAACTGGTACGGTTACATGCTTTCCCCCCATCCTTTCTTCAAGTACCCCGGAATACCTTCTTTTTTCACCCTCCCGTACCATACATTAGATCTTGATTCTCCTATTTTTCCCATCTTTCTTCAGTTTGCCTTTTCTTTTCCCTTTTCACTATTTCTTCACTTACCGCCCCTTTCCTTTCCTCTATCATTTCCCTCCACTCCCCCCTCTCCCATCCCCTTTCCTCGAAGAATACCTCTCTCTCCCTTTCCCACCCGTCCTTTATCCCACCCTTCCTATCTTTCCTCCTTATTTCCTCCCAGCATAACCGCGCTAGTTCCCCATCATATATAAATATAAAATATTAATTTTTTAATAAAAATTTAATTTTTTTCTTAACGAACGGTTAATTAAAATGCAAATTTAACATTAAAGTCGA
This sequence comes from Lasioglossum calceatum, assembly GCA_963966675.1. Classification (NCBI taxonomy): domain Eukaryota; kingdom Metazoa; phylum Arthropoda; class Insecta; order Hymenoptera; family Halictidae; genus Lasioglossum; species Lasioglossum calceatum. Next base: position 904,480 of record OZ016542.1, read on the forward strand.
GATCAGCGACCCCAAAACCTTAATACACAGTATTTTTAGAAAGGTTTTAAGAGTTCTTCTAGTGTTTTTAATGCTTGGCCAGCTTTTCGGCGTTTTGGAACAGTGTGCGTCGTTACCGTTATTGATTGCGGCTTTCAGATATTTATAAATTGCGATTTGGAATGTGACAGTTGTCAGAGAAAGACGCTTTATAAATCTCAGACGGAGATTTGTGAAAAAATTCAGACGAAAGATATCTTTGATCCTACATTTTTGCGAATCTTTTGGCAATGTTGTTGTATAATTTTTTCCTACTTATGAGGTGTATTTGAGCTGATACTCAAATTTTATCAACATCCTGGTGATTTACAAAATTTTGTAATTTTAAAAGAGGAGACGCACCATCACCGTTCCTGCGAATGTTTTTCTAGGCGCAACATAATACTCCTAGAAAATAAACTAAAAATATTTTGTGTACATTTTTAAAAAAAGTGGGTGCAATGTAGTTATAGGAAAGAATTTTTTCTTTCAAAAAATGAACATTGACTCAACAGAGTCTTTCAGTATCCCGTGGGATTTCTTCAGCCCCCTGATGATATCAACTATACGCTGAAGCCGTTCAGTGAACTCTATGAGAGGCAAAAAAAATGCGCAGGGTTGAAGAGTTGAGGGCAAGCTATTCGGGGGAGGAATTACTTTTTTTTAAAAACTGCTGGACTATTCAGACGAATCGGAGGAATTAATAAAAATGTGCGAGGATGGTGAGAAATCTGACATTTAGTTCTCAAGTGAGAATACACTTGCCCTAAATACATCTCTCAACCTGTCCGAGTCACAGTACTTAATTTTGAGAGATGCTACTTTGAAAGCAGGATCAACAATATTTCCCTCATATAACCAGCTCAACAAAGCCAAGAAGGAATATTATTCAGAAGAATGTGAGGTAACTGAGTTGGGAGCAAATATACCTCTTAAGCTCTTCTGAACCACACAACCTCGAGAATTTTATCTATCACCCCCATGGATAAGAGCCTAACAAACGGGAAATGCCTGAAGCTTATTTCAAAATGGGGATGTGACGGGTCAACTAGCCATAGTGTGTACAAACAACCTTATCCTTCGAACAGGGGCACAACTGCGGATGACTCAGCGTTGTATTTGATTACACTAGTTCCAATCAGGTTAATCGACACAGACGACTCATCAATTGTTTGGGAAAACCTGAGACTCTCGTCGATTTACTTTTGCAGACCTGTGAAATTCGTGTTTTGCAAAGAAACTCCAGAAACAATCCAACTAGAAAATGAACGAATGGAATCAGAAATTGTGTCGCTAATCGCTACACAGATTAATCAAGTTAAGATGGAACACGAACTTTACATGACAATGATTGATGGAAAAACAATAAATGTGGTGACTGACACAAGTTCATCCATGCGTTGCTATGTGTGTGGTGCAACACCATCAATGATGAACGATTTGAAACAAATCGACGCAAGAACTCCTAATGCAGAGCACTACAGGTTTGGCATTTCTCCTCTTTATGCCAAAATTCGATTTTTCGAGTGCCTACTGCATATTTGTTATAACCGTGACTTCAAAAAGTGGTCAGCAAACACAGATTCGTACAAGGAGCAACAGCGACAAAGAAAAATAAAAAATACAAAAGGAATTCAAAGATAAGCTGGGTCTTCACGTTAATCGGATAAAGCAAGGTGCTGGACCTTATAACGAAGGTAATATGGCACGAATGTTTTTTGACCATCCCAAAGCTACAGCAAACGTCACTGGACTTAATAAGGAGGTAATTAGAAGATTTGGAGTAATTTCTCAAGCGATTTCTTCAGGTAAACCGGTTTCCCCAAAAAAATTTGGATTATTTACCCGGGAAACCACAGAGCACTACAGGTGGTATCACGTGCCACCAACTGTACATAAAGTGCTGATCCATGGGGAGAGAATAATCGAAAGTTTTATTCTTCCAATCGGAAAATTCTCGGAAGAGACTCAAGAAGCTCTTAATAAAGTATTTCGCAACTGCAGAGAGTTTAGAGCCAGAAAATTGTGATCGAAATATTACGGCAATATTTCCGCGATGTCGTGTCGGGAAGTGAACTAAAAGATATTCTGCGAGGGTACGGTTTGAAGACGTCTGGAGCGAAGTCCGAGCTCATAGCGCGGTTGCTGGAATATGACCCTTCATGTCAATGGGCCTACTTCGATCAGGCGGACACGTTCAACGAAATCGCGGGTGGACATAATATTATAGGAGCCTTATACAAACGGATCTTTAACGTTTCGAAGTATATTTCAATCTCATTCCAAATACAAATTTCAAACGAACGTCGGTCGTTAATAACAAATCGATCGTCGGCTCATAACGACGACCAGCGAGATGAGCAGACGATCGCCAGATCGACTCAGCTGGTCGCCGACAATCGATCGGCAACAAAACCAACGTATCTAACATATAATTCCTATGCGTTCCTACAATATCATGTGCGGGAGTCATTCTTCGGGCAATGCTGTGAGGAACGACGGTACAGTGCAAGTTCGGCGCGAGGTCAGCCTTCTGAACCGAGAGAGAGAAATAGCAGAGAGGGAATTGGAATTGACGCGACGAGAACTCGCGTTAATGCAAGAAGCGCGACGTTCGAGCGGATCGGAACACGCGAACCCGACGGGAGAAAACACACGCGGACGAGTTGGTGTAAAAACTGTCGCTGAGCCAGTGTCGCCAGATAGATATCCAATTGGATATCTCTTTCCCCTCCTCCTTTCCCCTTCCACCATCCTATTCCAGCATCATGCGCACTGCGCACACTCCAACGTCCCCCACTAGGAGCGTAGACCACGGTGGCCGTGCCGTAGACTGGTCTGGTCATCGGAGAGGGGGTAAACTGTATTCCCCTCGATTTCCTCGATCTGGCGACACTAGCCGAGCTGCTCGCGTACTTCGATGGGAAGTCGGAAGACTATCCAACGTGAGCGAAACAGATAAAAATGTTACGGAGGACGTACTGATTGAACGATGACGAGACGAAAGTGGTGATGGGGATGCGTCTACGGGGAAAAGCGAGAGATTATGGGTTCACTCACGATCTGAATTCATTGACCTGCTCGCTGACGATCTACTCAAGAAGTTCGAACAGATGTTTTATTACAGGCCGAGCAACATCCTCCTGCGCGACCGATTGCGGGAGCGAGTGTGGAAAAAGAACGAGTCTTTTGAGGACTATTTCCACGATAAAATGATAAAGGCGAACCGTGTACCGATAGACGACGAGGTTGGGCTAGTCGATCATATCATCGAGAGCATTCCAGACAGGTCTCTGAGGTCGCAGGCGTAATGCATTGTTTCAAGACCCCAGAAGCGTTGCTAGTAGCATTTGAACAGCTGAGGTTTCCGTCAACGGATTACGCGGGAAATTCATTCTCTGACAAGCGGAGGAGACCATTCACCGACGAGCGGAGGAAACCTCCAACGAGCCGACAAGATGGGGAAGCATTCTGGAAGGATAAACCAAAAAGGCTTCAACTGTGACAAGGAGGGTCATCTTATTGTTAGTACAGACTGTCCGGCGAAGTCTCGCGGTCCCAAGTGTTTTCGATGCGGCCAACATGAACACCTTGCGCCGAACTGTCCAAAGCGAGAAACCGCCGCGGAAAAAACGGTGAAATTAGTAACGCAATTTCCTTCGGCTCAATCCTGTAAACCGGTAAGAATAAATAATATTCGACTTCTGTCCATAATAGACACCGCAAGTGATCTAACGCTGATGAGTGCGTCTTGTTTCGTAAGAATAGGAGCACCGTGTTTAAAGGTGAGCCAAACGACTTTTGCGGGCGTCGCGTCGGGTCAAACGGTCATAAGACATTAGGCCAATTTGTAACCTCCGTTGTTATCGATGAACACGTATATGAAATTGAATTTCACGTATGTAGTGGCCATCGGCACGTACATTTAACAACATTTGGCGTGCAAAAGGTCGAGCGAGTTTATGGAACCCGTTGTCACACAGCTGTTTTTGAGGAAGCCGTTACTCGTCTTAGCGAGCGTTTTAGAGTCTTTGTTATATCACGTTTTGGTAGTTAGACCCTGTTACCTTCGGCCTTAACAGCTCGTGCGGGTACCGTAAACCTCGAGTTTCCGAAGGGACCGCGAAACTAGGCAGGTAGGCGACAGCCGGATACGTCATGTACCGCGGGCCCGTGGGAAATTCCACTGCATTACCAAATTTCCGGGGCCGCCCCGCGTTCAGACAAAGCACGCCCAGGGCGCCTAATTGGCTGAAAAAGGCGAATGCAGGTCCGGCCAATCAGGACGATTTTAAGACAACTCGTAGCTACCGAGAATCGGAGACGAACAACAAAAAGTCAGTCTAGTCCGAGAGCACAGCGAGACAACTTGTAGCTACCGAGAACGAATAAAGACATCACTCCTGTCAAGCATAGGACACGCAAAGTTGATTTCTACCTCAAATCACTTAATCCTACATTGGTGACATCGACGGTTCAGGAGTAAAGGTCTCTTTTGTACGTGTTCGCGTAACGTAGTAAGTGTTCGCGTAAAGTAGTGAGTGTTCGTGCGTTGCATTAGTTTTCAAATGGCTCAACCTTCAACGTCGACCACGATGGCCGAAGTGCATCGAGTAGCAATCCGGGTACCACCTTTTTGGCCGGAACAACCATTGATTTAGTTTAGCCAGATCGAGGCGCAGTTCATTTGAATGGTATCACAACTGACACGACAAAATTTTACTATGACATGTCACAGCTGGAAACTAAATATGCAATTGAAGTGCAAGACATTTTTACCAACCCGCCAGATAAGGACAAGTACGAGACGCTAAAAACTGAGTTGATCAATCGCTTGTCAGCATCGCAAGGCAAGCGGATTCGACAGCTGCTGGAGTAGGAAGAGATCGGAGACCGGTCCCCTTCGCAGTTCTTGCGTCACATGAGACGTTTAGCAGGGACCACTGTGACCGACGAATTCTTACGTACCCTTTGGGCAAGTAGATTGTCGAACACGACGCGGGCCATCGTAACAGCGCAAGCAGACCTGCCGCTGAACAAATTGGCGGAAATTGCGGATCAGATCCACGCGGAGGGAGCTGGACAAACGCAGGTAGCAAGCGTCGCGACGGACCGCGGGATAGAGATGTTGCTGCAACGCTTGGAACAATTGGAGACACGTATCGCGGAAATGTTCTTTTCACGCCAGGAACAATGTGAAGGGGCGTGGTTTAGAAGCAGGTCGCGGTCGGACAGCAAAGATCGGGAGCAGCAGCCATCGTCGCAGTTTGGGAAGAAACGAATATGCTGGTATCATCAGGTATTCAAAGAACGGTCAACCACATTTCGTGGACCATGCAGTTACGAGTTCCTTTTTTAACGCCCGCAGAGAAAAGTGCGGTGAACGTGCAAATAAGCGATTGGTTAAGGGATGGTACTATTCAGCCGCCGCTCTCTGAATATGCGAGTCCCATCGTACTTGTAAAGCAAAAAGATGGCTCTATGCGCCTGTGCGTAGACCAGCGCTCGGATTTACTTACTCGCCACGGGCGAGTTTCGAAGGCTACGTCCCCTCGACCTGGCCGCGCGTCTCGCTCCCCACGGCGGTCATAGTTCGGAGCTCCTCAGGCGTGTCCCATACTCGCTATTCGTGGCGCCTCATAGTGGGCCCAAACGTCAATCTAGCTGATAAAAAGTCGTATTTTCAATCACATACTATTACTTACTTTTTTATTTGTTTCCATTCTTAAATCCCTGTAGATCTTTAAATTATATTCTGTTTTGCTCTGAAGATTTTTTATATAGGGTAATATTTACGCAAAAGTCTATAGTCGCTGCGGCCTTTAGGAGTCTCCCAAAACAGTCAGTGCTTTTGCTACTGGTAAACGTTAATATTAAATGCGAATATTTTGTCTTTCATGGGTTTTGTAGAGGAAAGTACGTACTTTCATTCTGTAATTACAGAATTTGCAAAAGTTAATGAATTTTCCAAATACCCGTGTTCAAAGGTAGTCAATTTTTTACTTCATGCATTTCAGTTTTTCGAATAGAAGTAACCAAATTTTTGCGTGTTTGTCGAATTTCCTGTTTGATTTCGTAATTTAGACTCTGTTCTTTAATTCTTGTAAAAATTAGCTGCCACTATCTGCCAGCAATTGTTCAATGTAATTTTAAAATTTATGAACAGTTTGCGATCACTCATAAAGAGGGTTTAAGATTTTTGTGGTTCATAGTACTGACTGAGAGGAGTAAAAAATGCTTAATCAATGTAGGTCATAAAATTAATACTTTTAGTGTAAAACGGAATTTTATGTTTTCTTGTGACAGCACTTAAACGAATAGGATAGCTATATGAGATTTAAAAGACTGATACCTTATATTACTTACTTAATTGTAGGTGATATGAAGAATGTTTCGTGAAAGATTTTTTTTAATATTTTGAAAATTAACAGGATCAGAGTGTAAAAATTGCACGAGAAAACATGACAAGCAATTATGACTGTGTGCCCACACGGCGATAGACGAACAACAGCAGTAGTGACGATTCTAACCACAACAGTAATATTGATTCTGACGTGGGAACATGGAGAATACACAGAAAATAAAACTTTATTATAGTGTAGGTGTGTTTTCATTGCATGGATGTGTGTACAAAACTGAAACGATGTATGTATAAGTAGGAGTGTAAATAAGTCAGCGAAGCGTTGACGATGGCAAATTTAATCGTGTATATTTTGCTAGTGGTAAAACGACACCAGCCGAAGCTAGGTACGCCAGATATGAACTGGAAGTTCTGGCGGTTGTACGATCACTGCGAAAATTTGGAGTATATTTGTTAGGAATTAAGTTTAAAATAATTACAGACTGTAAAGCGTTTTCCCTCACGATGAACAAACGGGATTTGTGTGTACGCGTGGCTAGGTGGGTCCTCTTATTAGAGGAGTTCGACTACACTATCAAACTCCGACCAGGTAATAAGATGGCCCATGTGGACTCTTTGAGTGGAAGCCCGTTATCGATATGCTATTTGTTGTCCGCGGTTCGGAATAATATGACGGCGAGAATTCGCAAGGCGCAACAAGACGACGCGACGCAGGAACGCGCCGGATTGCCGAGTTGACAGAGCAAGGTAAAATGGACGGATATACCGTGCGGGCGAAACTGCTGTTCAAGAATTTCGACGGAGACATCAGTCTCGTGGTACCAAAGAGTCTACAATTGCAAGTTATTCGGCATGTCCACGAAAATGGACATTTTTCGGCGGGTAAGACGGAAACGTTGCTAAAGAGGGACTATCGGTTCCAGGGTATTCGACTAAAAAATTGAGAAAGCCATTCAAAATTGTCTAGACTGCATTTTAGCTGAGAGGATAACGGGAAAACTCGAGGGTTTTCTGAAAACCCGATAACGAAAGGGCAAGTACCTCTGAACACCTATCACATGGATCATTTGGAATTACTACCGTCGACCAAGAAAAATTATCGCTACATATTCGTGGTGGTTGATGCATTCACGAAATTCGTGTGGTTGTATACCACGATGACAACCAATACGAGCGAAGTGTTGCGACACCTGGAGAAGCAAGCCAACATTTTCGGAAATCCGCGACGTATAGTCTCAGATCGAGGAACGGCCTTCACCTCGGGGATTTTCGAGACTATTGTTAGCGGGAAAAGATACAGCACTCGCTTATTGCGACCAGCGTTCAAGGGGGAACGGCCAAGTGGAGCGGGTCAACCGAACCCTTATTCCTCTTCTGACTAAGTTGGCAGCACCACACCCGCAGGAGTGGTATCGGTGCATGAACGGGGTACGAGTTCTGAACGCAACACCCCATCGCAGCATCAACACTACGCCGTTTGTTCTGCTCTTCGGGACAAAGATGCGAGTCGAGAATGTTTCGCGGATCCGAGAAATGCTGGAAGAAGAGTGGACCGCACTGTTTCAAGAGGAACGGGAGAGGCAAGGTCGAAAGCCAGAGAGAGCATCGCGAAGTTTCAGGAGGAAAATAGAAGGACTTTCGATAAGAAGCGGAAGAAGGCGACCACGTACGACGAGGGCGACCTGGTAGCCATCAAACGGACGCAGTTTGGTCCCGACCTGAAACTCGCCGCAAAGTATTTGGGCCCTTACCGCTTCACCAAGACTCTCAGAAGCGACCGATACATGGTTGAGAAAGTCGGAAGTCACGAAGGTCCACATCAGACCTCCACCGTGGTAGACTTCATGAAGCCCTGGGACGACGCGGACGATGAAGATATCGACGATGATTTCGACGACGAATGTGACCCAGAAGAATCGGCAACCGATGCAATCTCCGAGTGCAGAGACTAATTGTCGGATGACCGAGTGTAGGGAGGTGATGCCGTTGTGAACTCCGCTGAATGTTAGATGTTAGGAATTGCTATTGCTTGCCGAAACCGTTATTGATTGCGGCTTTCAGATATTTATAAATTGCTATTTGAAATGTGACAGTTGACAGAGAAAGACGTTTTGTAAATCTCAGACGGAGATTTGTGAAAATTCAGACGAAAGATATCTTTGATCCTACACATATTGATGAAACATGCGTGGATAATCTTGGGTCTGGGAAAAAGTTCGTGGCGTTTTTCCCGATAGATGGCATCAATTGCAGATAACTCAGGAAACACAGATCGCAGCGATACCACTAAACGCTCGTTGGAAAGGTGACACCACAGACGAGATATAGGAATAGACCTGACACCCAATGCATTTTGGTGTCCGTCGGTATCGGTGCGCTAACGCCCCGTTACCATTCAGTGTCAACACCCAACGTTACTGATAAATCACATGTTTTGAGCATTTATTAGCAAGAAGAAAAAATTGTATACTCCATTCGCATTACGTGTATTTAAACGACACTGCTTTCAATGCCTGTCGTTTTTTTCCCGGATCTACCAATTTCGATGAAACTTTCACAGTGCATGTAATTGACACAGATCTACAAAATTTGTTTTTCAAATTTTCGATATAGATACAATTCCGATCAACTGCAATTTTTGAAAAAATTTCTTTTCGCATCCTGTAATAAACTAATTGCTCTAGCTTCCCAAAAAAGTTCAAATCGTATAGTACAATATTATAATAGTTATCGTCATCTTTAGAGTGCCTTTAAATTTTTGTCCACTACTGGAATATGCATATTGCATCAGGACGTACACCGTACGCCATACGTGGTTCTTCCGCATACGATAGATCGTGAGGACCTACGCCGTACGTCCTTCGGGTCGGAAGGGTTAATTTGTTGCGTATGCAAAATTCTCTAGTGTATCTTACAAGTAGTACATACACAGGTTCTCGGCATAACGTAAGGAGATTTCTTTCTTATTAGCGTATTCGCTCTCTTTACGTCGAACGGGCCGAAGAGAGCCTCTTCGTGATAGCACTCTCTGATGATTTTCGAATGTGTTAAAAACTTATAATCGGACAACGCTGCGTACTTTAGACTTGATGACGCTGTAGACATACCGTTCGCAGATATTTTTGCTACAAAAAAGATCATTCATTGGGTTTTATTATATTATCGTGCAAACCATAAGACCTCTCCTGGTTATATTTACTACAAGCTCCGCGCTGGATTAAAGGACGGTACAGCTTGCTCAGGAAAGCACCGGTCACCAATGCTTAAGGATAGGGAGCCCGGTCACGGAAATTCGGGCCGGATTTCTCAACGGAATTTATTTTTCGCCTGGCCTTTCCTGGCACCGACGTCTCTCTCGACGGGGGTCAGGGCTGCCTGCTGTGCGCGGTACAAAAAAAAGGTTTTTATGGGCTTCACAACTCCTTAGGTAAACTGTCGGTAGCTCTCCTTTTCAACATCATGTAGGAAACGTTCCTGCCGCTTGGTGAATTCTTCTTAAATAATGATTTTAAATAATTACTAGAAAATATATTAGTGACTGTTCTGCAAATTTTTCCAACGGATCTACTGTGAAAAAAAATGTATAAATATATGGTCGTATTCTACGATACTTGCTCTTTGGAATGCCGTTTTATTTTAAATTATTTGTAACAACTTGTTGTCATCATTCAGGTAACCGGTAAATAATAAAATGTTCATTTTAGGGAAACCAATAGTGTCATTTCGCCCATTACGATACATTGCAACTGTACCGCATCATGTATCATATTGGCACACATGAGATGTGAAACACTCCAGTAACTACAAACAGCTGTTAGGTTTGAATTGTTTGTTATTTCGGGTCCATACAATTGCTGAATATTCTTTAGACATTGTGAAATAAGGGTCGACAGCGTTTGTCCTAATATTACACCTTTCACGTAGTGAAAAAACATGTTCAATTTGTTTATGTCCAACAAGTAGTCGAATACACTGCCCCTTACGAGCGATAGCGGAACAGAGCAGTGGGTTAAGATATTATAAACCGTTACCGCCCACTGGCGTCATCTCGTATAGGTCCGAACTGGTGACATTGTATTGATGCGAACCTGAGAAGAAGGTTCCCAGGGAGGATCACGGTGACCTCGTTGCACACGCATTTTCGGCTGCGTCGAAATATTGGCTACAGCAGCCACGCATACTACGTAGCGCGCAACGTCAAAGTCAAAACATTGGGGCTACAGGCGCGGCTGTGGTGGGGCAGGCAGACCTAGCGATAGGCCCGCTTTGTTTATGTGCCGTTCCCGCCGGGGCTGTTCTGTAAAGAGAGGTTTATGACAGGTCATTACTATTGAGCTGGAAGTCGGCACTTTTTCGGGCAACACGTGTTTACTGTAAAGTAATTTGTGTAGGTACCGAATACTCCGGCGAAAATGCTACATCCGAGAAATCTAAAAAGTAGTATGTTTAGTCGTCCCTGTCATAAATGTCCGCTGTTTTCAACATACCTGCAAAGTGAATTGTCTACCTTTTTTCATTGTGTTTATACCGGCTGCACTAACAAACCGATAAAGATTTGGCATATGATAACTTTTTGGCAAATCGCGAATGTCCAAGGTATATGTGCAATCTTGCAGATAGTAATTATTAGAAAAACATGAAAGCCCGGCGTCGACATCTTTCACTCACCCGAGATTTTGTGTAACCTGGGCTCCCCCCTATCGTAAGAGATGGGGATGCGACCTACCCATGCGTGTCGATCCGATCCTCCGGATCGGCAGGTGTCGTTTGTCGTGATTCGATTACTCGAGAACAGAGACAGAATTTTAGAGATTAGCGTGTTTGTAAAAGAAGATCGTTGTACCTCTCGGTAGAAGCTACGTGTCCGAGCGCTTCCGCAGTGATTAAAGAAATCATATTTGTAGTGCGTTTGACACACGCAGTGTTTGAATTAAAAGTAAAAGGCCGTAGACCATCGGTTTGGGAAAGAAAATTTTAGTACGATTCATTTGCCGAACGGGCCACCTATTCCGATTCCCGATTTTAAGTTAGGAATAAAAGATTCAATTAAATTAGTTACAGATTTTGCTCAAAATCTAAATAATGTACCTATTGGCTGCCAAGAAAAAGTGAGAGCAAAATATAAATGTTTTTCAGGAAAATCTACGGTTTGAAATATTGTTTAAACTTAATAATATCAACGGTACGAAGGAAATATTTGCATATTCTGACATAAAATTTTCATACACTTCCCGCAGTCTAATTATTACTTATTGTTACTGTGAAATAATATTATTTACTTATTTACTTATTGCACAGTTACGCGTGTTCTACATGTTTATGTAGTATTGCGATTCCATACCGCATTTTGGCGTTATTTAAAGGCTCAACGTAATAATGTAGTAGGTCGTTGAATTCGCTTATTATCGTCAACTGCAACATTATGAAATCAAAAACCTATTCTTATTTTTTTGTTATAACGTTTAAATTCCTTAACAACGTATTCGCCATTGGCACGACGAACTCTGAAAATTTCTAGTTAACAGCTTTTTAAATAATTACAGCATGTTATATTCTTCTTATGGTAGAGTCGGGCCAGCCGGTCACCGGTCACCGGAAAAATTCTGAAGAGAACGGAATTTTACCGATGACCGGACGGCATCTAGCATAGGCATCTCCTGGGGTGTAGAGGGGAGTAAAAGGTTCTGGAGGACCCCTGGGGTGAGCCGGCGAACCCCTGGGGTTAGACACGATCTTAGGCGCTTGGCCTTTGTGCGAGCCTCGGGAAACGCCTCAAATTACCGTCAGGAAAGCGCAGGAAGGCTCAGGCCCACGCTGAATGGGGTCCATTTTCCGGGCTTGATCGTTCGTTGCACGCTGAATCGTCCTTTAATAGATGTACAGCAGAATGAGAATAAAGTGGGCACTCTATACAATGAGGGTGACGTTCGTGGATATTTGGGTTATACCATCCCTGACCCAATTTACGAATATTTATCGCTAATTGAAAACACGTCGACCTCTGCTGGCGATCAAATTAGGGTCAACATTCCGGATATGGCTATTCCGAAGAAAGGTAACCTCTGTTCCGAACAGTAACATCTGCGATGCGCTGCTGAAACGCAATGAAATCGAGCCATTTCTAAAACGTGTCATAACCGGTGATGACGGATCACGTACGACAATCGGAAGCGTCAAAGATCGTGGACAAGGGATAGTGAGCCGTCACAAGCGTTTGCGAAGCCAGTATTGGCGTTGAAAAAGGTGACGCTGTGTGTATGGTGGGACTGTAAGGGAATCGTCCACCATGAGCTACTTCCAGTTGGTCAGACAATTGATTCTCAACTCTACTGTGTACAACTAGAGAGATTACGCCAGGCAATTTAAAGAAAACGGCCCGAATTGAATAATAGCAAAAGTGTTGTCTTCCATCATGACAACACCCGACCACACACTTCCTTGATGATCCGTCAAAAATTGCGAGAGTTTGGTTGGGAAGTTTTGTTGCATCCACCGTATAGCCCAGACATAGCACCCTCTGACTATCACTTGTTTCGATCTCTGCAGAACTCTCTCAAAGGAATTAAGCTGCTTTCAAAAGAAGCCTGTGAAAACAACTGGATTCAGTTTATCAACCAGAAACCACAGAAGTTCTTCACCGATGGCATCATGGCTCTACCCGAAAAATGGCGAAACATTGTCGATAATAATGGAGCACATTTGGTTTAAATAAATTCATTTTCACACTATAAGAAAACCAGTTGAATTTTACTAAAAAAACGCCACGAACTTTTTCCCAGACCAATATAATCTACATAAATAAAAATGTAAATGTCCATTTGATTGTAATCGGTTATCTCCGTAACGGCTGAACGTAGAAACCTGGGGTTTGAGCCATTAGACGCAGCGTTTCTTCGGGAATGTTTAGGAGAAATCCGCATTCGAAAAAGTACATTCGTCTCAAAAGTTGTGACGTCAGTAGTGATCAAAGTCAAAACTTTGTCGCCCTCTTTTGGGCACGTTTCTGCTTATAACTTTTGGATTTGTTATTGCACGTGGACAAAGTTGCGGGTACCGCTAGTACATTATGCATGGCAGATTTCCCTCCCTGGGATCACTCTACATCTGGGAGCGGTTCAGGTAAGGTTCCGCGTAATACCGGTATAAAAATTTTACCGGTATTAAGTCCCTGGTTCAAACGTTGGTCAATATGTTGAAGCATATTGATAGAAATTTTGATTGAAGCGCATTGACAGGAACCATATTGATGCGCGCATTGACGTTGAGGAGATTTAGTTGTCAATATTTCGTCAGTCTCACTAGGACGTCGTACGGGCAACATGGCTATCGCACCGATTATAGACGATTCCGACACGGAACGAGAATTTATTTATGCTTATTACGTTATACCGTGATTGACCAGAGCTGTGTAAAGTGAAATCGAAAGATTACTTTAACCAAAGCAAGTGTTGGATTACGTAGTAAATTCATACTGTGCACACTGTGTATGTACTAGAGATCGCGGTTTTGGACGGGTACTAAAATACACGTGTACACGTGGTACGTGAACCGTGTAGTACGACTTTAAGTGAATGCGGATCCGTGTACACGAATCCACGAACACGTGTACACTGTACACGGATCCGTAACAGGGGTCCGTGTTACACGGGGCTGCGACACGGATCTGCGAACACGGATCCGTTCGGTACGTCCGAGTCCGACAACTGAGGCGTTATTGTTTTCCGATCGAATTCTTTTCAACTGTTGATGTTAAAAGTACAATAATAAAGATGCGGTAAATTGTTTGACGTTAAATGACCGTCTATTAAAATGTACATGTAAAATAAATACACGAATATTTGTGAAATTAAAATACACGGGTACCCGTGTATTTAGTATTACGTGGATTAAAATTCGGATTCGTTTATTGCACATGACTTAGGGACCTCTATTAGATTTGATTCTGGAAGCGGGTAGCGCAGAAGGAAAGAGGTACTGAATAAATTAGCGGAAATAGCGCACGAAATAGAATAGGTGTTAGAAGAGCGATGCGTTTATTGCGAAATAGAGAGCGATACTAACGTGAAAGAGAACAATACAAAGAAAAAGAAAGAATTACATAGACAGACATAAGCATGCATTTAAAGACGGCAGTATTGGTGACGGGTAAATATAAACAGAGAACGTATTTGTGTAACGCCTGCGTTACTTGAGGCGTGGGCATGGTCAACGACTGTCCAGAGCTAACACACATTTTGAAAAACAAATTTTTGGACTACAGGTAACATAAAATAATTAACACAATTTTACGCAATACAATTTATTCAATTAATTTTCTATTTTGATATAGAAATACTAAAATGTTTACATTTTTAGGTAATAAACGCGTTCTTTTCCGCGTCACAATATTTCCCGCTGTTGAAAAACAACGTTCGGAACTATCCGAAGTTGTCGGTATCGCCAAATACTCAATTGCAAGTTTTGCAATTGTCAGATATTTGCTTATCCGCGACTTACGCCACTCATATGGACATAGATCAAAACGTAACTGTGGTTCCGCAATGTATTTTGCATATTCTCCATTTATATCGAACATGTCAACAATGTCGTCATTATATAAAAATTGTAAAGCAGTTTGTTGCAATGATTTATCTGTATTTCTATTTAGTGTTTCATTTGGAAAACTTTCTAATGCATTTTTTATGCTTGTACGAATTTTAATTCTCGTGTGAGGAGAATTCGTGCTCTAAATCTTTATAACAAGGGTCGAGGGAGCAAGAAATTTGCGTTAACATTATAGTACTATCTTCATTCAACTGAAACCGTTGCGTTATTTCGGAAAGTACTGTTTCTTTAAATGCACGAATAACGTCATTATCTGTTTCTCGTGAATTTAAATGATTGTCTATTAATTTTGTAAGTAATGGTCTCACTATTGACGGTGATGCATTTTTTTCACCACAAAACAGCGTGATTACAATTTGCAACGATTTCAAAACGTTTAATAGACATTCTATCGTTTCCCATTGACATTCCGTAATTTCGTTTCTTGCCGTGGTTTAAATTGGTTATCGTTCTGTCTCCAATTACATTGGTTATACAGCGTCTATTTAAATTTAACTAAATACGTCCTGACATAAGAAAGGTGGAATTCGACGAAGAAAAACTGATTCAAAAATAAAAGAAGCGCTACAGCGCAGCGTTAGTCAACTGAAAACAGTTGAAGGTGCATAGAACGCGTTGGAGGTGCATAGCGTTTCTTTTATTTGGAATCAGTTTCTTCGTTGATGTTCGCTTCGCAAGTCACAAGAAACGTATTCGTTGAGTTTTCGCTTCCACATAATCGTATAATAATTTTTCGAATTAGTATTCATTAATTTTATATTACATTAATAATTAGTTTATTAGAATTACTATTATATTTATCTGTTCGATTAGTTCATTAGAATTATTATTAAATTTATCTATTACATTTGTTTACTAGTTTATAGTTTTTAGTTTATCATTCCTATTCGTTTTAGTTTATTCTTTTAGTTTACTTTATATTTTCCTGTGTTAGTGTCTACTAATTTAGTTAATTTACTATACGAATATAATAGTTGATATACATATTGTTACGGGTCTACCGGCATACTAATGTTACGCGTCTGTCGGTATACCCGTTGTATAGAATTGTTGGAAGATTCAGGTTGGTTACAGCGTCGTTAGGAAAACGACGCTGGAACGAAAGAGAGTCGAAAGACAGACACGAGAGAGAGCGGACGTTGAAGACGTCAAAGGCGATAAAAGCGATTTAGCCAGAGATAAGTTGCCTTCCTCCGAAAAGTAGCGTATTACGGTTATTGCAAGTGTGCTCATTTATTTAGCGAAATAGAGATTTCGTTACATTGGTGTCAGAAGTGGGATTCTGCGGCTGAGCAAGCGACTAGCGGAACGAGATGCAGACTCGGTCTGTTCGTTTGGAGGAGCGTATCGCGGCTTTGGAAGCTCGACTGCTGGAAAACCAGGCGAATTCTCGAGCGGAGGAGTCCACGTCCATGCAAACACAGTTAGCGAATAATCAGGCCAGTCTTTGCCAACTTACTTCTCTTTTGGAGAGATTTGTAGGGGATGGGAACCGTGAGGCCGCCGGTGACGTAGGTTCACGCGCGTTCAATCAATGTTCGCGTCCGTGCAATGCTAATCCATCTTTTTACCGCGTTAAGACCGCAAAATTTAACGGTTCGGGTTCATGGAGACTGTACTTGACACAGTTTCTTACCCTGGCAAAGATTAATAACTGGGATGACACCACTAAGAGTCTGGCCCTCGTAGACTCTCTTGAGGGTGAGGCCCTTACGGCCCTGTCGTGTCTCGAGGAATCGAAACGTACCGACTTTGACGCGCTTGTTTCTCGGTTAAATATTCAATACGGCAATGAGCACTTGGCTCAGCTAGACCGGTTTAGGTTCTTTAATTATAGACAACGTAGGGGAGAGTCTCTTCGGGCTTTGGCTAACCAAATTTGTTTTCTTTCTCATTCGGCTTTCCCTGACGCGACACCGGAATTTCGCGATAAACAAGCGCATCTGAGGTTCCTCGAGGCGATCGGGGACCACAATCTCAAGAGGGATGTTACTCTTGCTTCGATGAATTGTTCCACACTGGACGAGACACTCGCGATCGCGGTGAGGGTGGAAGCTCTAAATTTTCAGGACTCTTGGAGGTCCCAGCAGCCTATACAGGAGAGTGCGAGGATGGACACGCGCCGTTTTCGTCCATACGGGGGACAGCCACGTGGCTTTAGCAGACCTTTGACTTGCTGGAAATGCGGAAAAAATGGTCATATTTCTTCAAATTGTTCTTTGAATGAGACTAACGCTTCGGGAAACCAGAAGGGATCGTTGTAAAGAGGGTTGCAAACGATCAAATACAAGAAAATACCCTCTATCGAATTTCTTCGGTTAATAACGTCGCGGTCGAGTCTGGTGTTAGCGTCATGGGTCTTCTGGATGGTCATTCCCGAAAGTTCATTGTCGATACCGGTTCGCGAGTTTCACTCTTAAAGGGGACGTCAGTTGAGGGTTGTTGCTCAATGTCAGGCGAAATACATCTTAGATCCGTTACAGGAGAGAGGGTTCAGATTTTCGGGGAGCGCAGCACTTTTGTTGAGCTCGGAAAACTACGCGTTCGGCATAGGTTTCTCGTTGTCGATATCGAGGAAGATTGCATTTTAGGGCTGGATTTTCTGTCGAAATATAGGTGTTCGGTCGATTTGGAGAATAACTGTTTGCATATTGCCGGAGTAGACAAAATTTGGTTTAATGATTGTTCTATCGATGCTTGGTCTTCGGAAAGTGGCGAATGCATTGCAGGAGATTCTGAAGACCGGGTTTTGCCAGAGTTTTTGTTTCCGATTTTGGAAGAAAACTCCGAACTCCTGGGCCAGAGTGAGAAGGAAGACTTTAGGAATTTTCTAATTTCATTTCAAGACGTCTTCGCAAAAGATAGAAAGCAGTTGGGAAAGTGCAAGGTAGTGAAGCATCGAATAGATACGGGAGGTCACGCACCTATTAAACAAGCTCCCCGTAGGGTTCTCGTTCAGCGAAAGGACGAAGTACGGCAGTTAATTGCGGACATGGAAAGCCAGGGGGTGATTGAAAAATCGGTTAGCTCTTGGATGTCCCCGGTGGTTTTAGTTAAAAAGAAAGATGGTTCGACAAGGTTTTGTATAGACTATCGCCAGCTAAACAACATAACGAAGAAAGATTCATATCCCTTACCTCGGATTGACGATACTCTGGATGCGATTGCGGGATCTTCGTGGTTTACGGTTTTGGACCTGCAGAGTGGTTATTGGCAGATCGAGATGGATGAGAGGGATCGCGAAAAGACTGCGTTTTCAATAGGCGAAGGGTTGTGGCAGTTTAGGGTGATGCCGTTTGGGTTGTGTAATGCTCCAGCTACGTTTGAAAGGTTAATGGAAAATGTTTTGGGAGATTTGACTTGGCGAAAGTGTCTCGTTTATTTAGACGATATTATCATTTTTGGGAAGACGTTCGAAGAGGAACTGCAAAATTTGCATTTGGTATTTGATAAACTACGCGTAGCAGGTCTTCTTGTGGCTCCTCAAAAATGTTCTTTTTTTCAAGCAGAGGTGAAATACTTAGGGCACATTGTTTCTAGGGAAGGTGTTAAAACGAATCCGGAGAAAATTTCCACGATCAGGGAGTGGCCTAGACCGAGGAATAAGTCGGAAATGAAAAGCTTTTTAGGGTTGTGTACTTATTTTTCGCGGTTTGTAAAGAATTATGCCACTGTTGCAAGGCCGCTTTTTGACTTGACGGAAAATAAAAGTTTTGTTTGGTCAGAGGAAGCGGAGAAAGCTTTTGAAGAGTTAAAAATTTGTTTAACTTCAACACCGATTTTAGCTTATCCTTTGCACAGTGATCCATTCCTGTTAGATACGGATGCTTCAAATGTCGGTATAGGGGCGGTTTTACTGCAGGTTCAGGATGGTGAAGAGAGAGTGGTTGCTTATTTTAATAAATCTCTAAATAAATCAGAAAAAAACTATTGCATTACCCGAAGGGAGTTGTTGGCGATAATTAAAGCTATAGAGCATTTTCATCATTACTTGTATGGAAGGAAATTTACAGTACGTACAGATCATGCGGCGTTATCGTGGTTACTTTCGTTTAAAAACCCTGAGGGTCAGATAGCCAGATGGATAGAAAGACTTCAACAATACGATTTCACGATTTGTTATCGGAGTGGTAAATTACATTCCAATGCTGATGCGTTATCTAGAAGACCTTGTTGGACAGATAATTGTAGGCGTTGTTTAAATGCGGAAAGTAGGGACGAACATTGTCAGGAGGTTGAAGAAATTCCGATCCTTCGTACTCAGTGTTCTTTGTTTGAAACGCAAGTTTGGGAGAGTTCTCAGAGGAATGATCCACACTTAGAATTGGTTTAGTTCAATGATAAGTAGTAGTAGTAGGAATTATTATTAAAAATTAATAATAAGCCTTAGTTTTCGAAGATGCTAACGTTATTCCTGGTTTGCTAGGAATCGCTGGTCTACTAATTTACAGGAGTACAAGAAAAGAAAAGAAAAAGCAAGTTGTGGAGGGAGGAATTGAAGACCGCATACATAAGAATTATAATATTGTTGTTATTTTGAAGTGACTAATTGTCAATTGATAATGTTGTATTTCGGCCGCTAACCACTCCAGGTTTTTAAGCCGTGGTTTTCCCTGGAGCGTCGGGCAAATGCCGGGTTAGTTGGTGATTTTGGAGGGTCCACGGTGTTTGTTTCATTATTTTTGCTCCTACAAAATCACAGGTCATTCTTTTTTTTAATAAAGTTCGTTTTTTTTTTCGGAGGAGGGGGGGAAGTGTTACGGGTCTACCGGCATACTAATGTTACGCGTCTGTCGGTATACCCGTTGTATAGAATTGTTGGAAGATTCAGGTTGGTTACAGCGTCGTTAGGAAAACGACGCTGGAACGAAAGAGAGTCGAAAGACAGACACGAGAGAGAGCGGACGTTGAAGACGTCAAAGGCGATAAAAGCGATTTAGCCAGAGATAAGTTGCCTTCCTCCGAAAAGTAGCGTATTACGGTTATTGCAAGTGTGCTCATTTATTTAGCGAAATAGAGATTTCGTTACAATATGTACAAAATGTATAAGCGAAAAAGTTGGGTGTGGCATTACGCAACTCGTGTGGGGGAAAAAGCTATTTGCAATATGTGCGACGATGAATCCAGTAACGAATTTTCATGTGCTGGTGGATCAACAGGTTCAATAAATAGACATTTGCAATTAATTCATAATCTAAAGCCCACAACTCACGATGCACAAGATTCGTTATCGAGTAGCAGCAGTAGAACTGACAGCATCGAAAGTGATATGACAATAATTTTGGAAGAAAATAGAGAAAATTCAGGTATTTATTCAAGTTCGTTATCCTCAATGATTTCAATAATCTTGAAATATGTTTTGTCAAGTCCATCGTTCGGAATAACTTTCCCTTATACAGTGAACCGATATAATATTCGGATCTCTAAAACGACGATAACTTTTTTAATATTGTACTAAACCATTTGAACTTTTCTGGGATGCTAGAGCAATTAGTTTACTATAGGATGTGAAAATAAATTTTTTAAAAAAATGCAATTGTTCGGAATTGTAGAAAAATTACAAGAAGTTGTATTTTACTACTTTTTTATGTGGGCCTATATTGAAAATTCGAAAAATACGTTTTGTAGATCTGTGTCAACTATATGCACTGTGAAAGTTTCATCGAAATCGATTGATGCGGGGAAAAATGACAGGCATTGAAAGATGTAAGAATTCTTAGATTTATTGCAGTTAGATCTTTAAACGTTTGTAGTTTGTTGTTCATTACAACGTCGACCGATTTTGACGAAAATTTCAGAATATGTTTAATTGACACACATCTACAAAACGTATTTTTAAAAATTTTCAATATAGGTCCACATAAAAAAGTTGTAAAATGCAGCTTTTAGTATTTTTCTACATTTCCGATCTATTTCAATTTTTTTTTAAATTTCTTTTCACATCCTGTAGTAAACTAATTGCTTTAGCTTCCTAAAAATGTTCAAATCGTATATTGCAATATTGAAAAAGTTATCGTATTCTTAAGAGCGTCCGAATATTAGTTCAGGTCACTGTATGTGTGGTACTTGTTACTTTGTTACCACTGCGCCGCGCCGCTTGGCTTTTTACTTATCGGGATATTCATGAAAATACTTTTGATGTTTTCAATTATACAGTATAAGGGAGGCAGCTCCGATGACTGAGTAGCTTTTGTTTATAACTTAATCGGCGGCCATCGTCTATGAAAAATTTATTAGAAAAAGAAGCATAAAAAAAGTGGAACCAAAGGATCCACCGAATTTCCAAGTTTATAGCATTTGAAGTATATGCCGAGAAGAGACCAGAACTCAGTCAGTGTGCCAGTACCGATATTTTTTTTTGCTAATATCTTGGAAAGTAAAACTAAGCGGCTGTTACATGTACAGGAAGAAGTTATATATATATTTATTAAATGCTTTAAACTGAATATGGTTTATGTAGCATAAACAATAGGTACATATGAACATAATAACATAACACATATTAATTCTCTTAACCCTCATCCGTCCCTCGTGTCATTTTCACACAGTTTTCCCGAATTAAGTTATACTGTTCTGTTATTTGATGGTAAATTTGCCCGAAACTTTGTGACTTTTATTTTTTTAATGCAAAACACATATGCCTAGCATTGTTCATGGAAAATAATTATGGCAACACTGCAAATCAAATTTAGTAACGAAAGAGTCCCTGTGTGTCAATATGACACATGTAGGACGATAAGTTGGGCAGGCCGATTTTTCGAGCAACTATGTCTTTGAAGCGATTCAAAATGATAACCAGATGCTTGCGTTTTGACGACAAAGAAGACAGAGCGGAACGATGGAGTAGAGATAAATTGGCTCCCATACGAAATGTTTTTGATAAATGGACGCATCGCGTAAAGATGTTGTACACTCCTAAGGATATTACGGTTGACGAGCAACTCATTTCATTTCGGGGGCGTTCGCCATTCACGCAATATATCCCATCGAAGCCGCATAAGTATGGTATAAAAGTTTGGATAGCATGCGATTCGAAAACATATTACTCATATAGTATGGAAATTTACACGGGACGCGATCGAAACTGCCACACAGAAGTAAAGCAGGGTCAACGCGTAGTGCTACAATTAGTTGAAGGTTTGAGTGGACGTAATGTTGCGTGTGACAATTTTTTTACTTCACACGAATTAGCAACTGTATTACGAAAACAAAAGATGACGCTTGTAGGGACCATACGAAAAAATAGAAAAGAAATTCCACCAATTTTACTCGATATGAAGAAGAAGCCACTTCATCATTCGGAATTTGTTTTTGATCACAAACTAAAAGGTACAATGGTGTCTTATGTGACAAAAAGAAAACGATTTGTAATTCTACTTAGTACATACCATACGTCAAAGCAAATAAGTAGTGACGTAGATAAAAAACCGGAAATTATAAAATATTATAACGCTACAAAAGGAGGCGTCGATGTCCTCGATGAAATGGTGGGCACATACAGATGTAAGCGCAAAACAAATAGATGGCCGATGGCAATTTTTGCAAATATGTTAGATATATCAGCATGCAATGCTTTTATAATATTCACATCGCTCAATGCAACGTGGAATAAAAATAAAAAACATCGTCGACGCCTTTTTTTGATTGAAATTGGACATTCTCTGGTGCATTCCAATATTGCATTACGCGCACATCTACCGCGAGGATCTAATGGGACTGCACTTGTTACACAAATACAGGGTATACCACCAGTGATTGTACCGTCTTGTAATAATCCCCTCCAACATACTCCTCCAACAAAAAAACGCGCCACATGTCACATGTGCGAGAAAAAACCTAATTCTAATGTACATAGTGCCCGATGTGATTTATGCAAACAAGCAGTATGTCCCGCACATCGCTTTATTTTATGTGAAAATTGTGCATAAACTAAGACGTAGATGTTAACGCATCGGTTTGAATAAAAAATCATCTACAAATTTTTATTAACTTCCCGATTTTATAGGGAAGTTATTGTAATCACCCCGAAAATCGAAAATCGATTTTTTAGCAGATCTTCACGTTTCATGGTCATTGGAGTCATTTTAGACTATTTTCAGCAAAATGTTCGTATGTGTGTGTGTGTGTGTGTGTGTGTGTGTGGGTGTGTGGGTGTGTGTGTGTGTGTGTGTGCGTATGGCCGTTTGTATGTTATCAAATTTTTCGTTAACGTTTTCGGAAAAAGTAACAACGCGATCAGAATGATGAATGATGCAATCGATGTGCCCCGCTGTAACTTAGAGCTGATTAGATTTTGGTCCATTTTGGTCAAGTAGTTTTTTAGTTTTTTTTCGAAAGGAGTTGATTCAACATTGCAATTTATACGAAAGGCGTATCCACCGAAGAAGCAAACGTAACTATATATATATATATTTAGACATACTTAAAAAAAAAATTTTTTTATAAAATTAAAAAAAAAATTTTTTTCCTTATTTTTCTTAATTTCAAAAAATTTTTTCCCCAATTATGCAACTAATGCTAATGTAACCGCTTACAATAATCGAAAATTATTCCAATGCAAGAGTGAGTCAATCATCGCCGAGAATACATTTTCAAAGAATATCGATGAAAGTACAAAAACATTTATATTACAATCTTTAAATAAACAATCAGTTCAAAACGAATTGTTAACTGAGATTAAATTGAAAATTAATATAAAAAAATTTATGATAATTAATAACATTGATGTTGAAGACGGATTGGTTAATGGAGCATGCGGACTATTAAAATTTATTACTTTTCAAGAAAATACTAAAATTACGTCTATACTGTGGTTAGATTTTCAATCGGCCAGAGTAGGAGTGAAAGTAAGAACTAGAAGAACAATAAGAACAACACCCACCTCAGGTGACCTGTTTATAGTGCCCCACCATGTATATATATTAGGGGTAATAACACTGTCCAACAAATTTCAACTTTTTTTATTAACTTCCCGATTTTATAGGGAAGTTATTGTAATCACCCCGAAAATCGAAAATCGATTTTTTAGCAGATCTTCACGTTTCATGGTCATTGGAGTCATTTTAGACTATTTTCAGCAAAATGTTCGTATGTGTGTGTGTGTGTGGGGGGTGTGTGTGTGTGTGTGTGCGTATGGCCGTTTGTATGTTATCAAATTTTTCGTTAACGTTTTCTGAAAAAGTAACAACGCGATCAGAATAATGAATGATGCAATCGATGTGCCCCGCTGTAACTTAGAGCTGATTAGATTTTGGTCCATTTTGGTCAAGTAGTTTTTTATTTTTTTTAGTTTTTTTAGTTTTTTTCGAAAGAAGTTCATTCAACAATGCAATTTATACGAGAGGATGGACATTTTCCATCGAATAAACAAACGCAATTACAAAAAAATTTTTTTAATTTTTTTTTAAACTGATGCTAATTTTACCCCGTGGAATAATCGAAAGTTATTCCAATGCAAGAGTGGGTTAATCATCGCTACTGCCGACAATACCTTTTCAAAGAATATTAATGAGTGTGTAAACTAATTTATATTACAACCATTGATAATACAATCTATTCAAAACGAATTGTTACCTGCAAATTTTTATTCAACAAACTACGTACGTCGTTTCATCGGTAGAACGCACCGTTGACAGACATTAACATTTACTTATTATTGTAACGTCTTAGTACGATAGTAATGGGGTTTTAGCATTATTTAAATTGAAATATCTCCTGAACTACTAACTTTTCGACGTACATAGGTTTGTACTTTTTTATAACGACTGTCCAGCTGCATCGATTGATGTATTAAACTATGCTTTAGAAACAGCCGAATGTAAAGAAGTCATAAAACCTGATTGTTATTTACGAGATAAACATATTAATTTATTTCACGAAATTATGAACAAAAATCTAAACGAGCGAGGAATATCCAACTTTGCTCAAGATACTGATTACGTTCGAGCTTTTTTGAGTAATTTACAAGAGATCCCAGAACATGAGACGAATATTCAGATAATATACACTGGTGAAATTGGAGAAAAGGTAGTAGGACATTGGATTTGCACAAGATCTGATGATAACGGAAATGTACACATTTATGATAGTTTTAATGCTAATCATTTGAACCATGATGTAATAGATTATCTGAATGCCCTGTATAAATATAAGAAAAAATATATATTTCACAGAGTACAATATCAAAACAATGCGTTTGATTGTGGAGCATTTGCGATTTATTTTGCAACATTACTATGCTATAACAGGGAACCAAGCGAGCAACGAGCACACGATGTTGGTTTAATGCGACGTCATATAGCAAACATTTTGATAAGTAGAAAACTATTGAACTTCCCTGAAAACGTATAATCTTCTTAAAATGTACACTAAATAATGATAATAAATAATATCCTGCAACTAACGAATCGGGAAGTTCTTTGTGTGACTCTCCAAGAGTCACACACCAAATATGAAACATTAATAGCTGTAGACCCTACTAGCCATGAGTACCAATAACCCTCTCGCAAGAGCAGTCGTACCCGCGAACTGCGAACTCGCGAAGCGAGTGAGCAACAACAACCCTATTCGCGAGCGAGCGAAGCGAGCGAGCAACAATAACCTCACTCGCGAGCGAGCGGAGCGAGCGAGCAACAATATCCCTCTAGTTTTATCTTGTTATTTCACCGATATTTTACCACTGTGTCAATTTGACACCGAGGGACAGATTCGGTTGGCGAAATGAGGGACGGATGAGGGTTAACATACGTAATAGTACATAATAGTAACTTAACCTACAACTAGTTTATACGGCTTCTACTTGGTAAACTTAGGTAGGTTAGATTTTAATTGCACATCGTTTAATAAAATCAAAGATAATTGACAGGCCTTTAATATCTGGACCACATAAGAAGTATTTTATACAGGTCGGGAAATAGTACTTGCGACGGAGAAGAGCTGATAGGAGTGTATCGCGTTCATCTTCATATTTTGGACATTGCCAAATGACGTGATCTAGATCTTGAAATTCAGCACCACACTCACAAGTACTGTCTACAATAAATTTCACTCTGGCTAACGAAGCGTTCAAGTTATAATGGTTAGAACGGCATCTGTTGACAAAAGTGACAAACTTCCTAGGTAGACTACACCCATGAAACCATGATTTCCCATCATCTTTATGAAAAAATTGAACATACTCTTTACCCTTAAATAAACCTTGCTCTTTGATGAAGTTGTTCGTGGATTTCCATGATTGGGATTTAAATTCGTTGACAAAGTTGGTAAATGGGGTTTTGATACCCATCGTAGACTTTTCGTTTGTCGCTTCTTTTGCAAGTATGTCTACCTTTT
Source organism: Lasioglossum calceatum (assembly GCA_963966675.1). NCBI lineage: Eukaryota > Metazoa > Arthropoda > Insecta > Hymenoptera > Halictidae > Lasioglossum > Lasioglossum calceatum. Next base: position 930,794 of record OZ016542.1, read on the forward strand.
CATTGCCAACAAGACCTCTGTCGATGGTACCCATATGAACTTAATAAAATTTTGATTATTGTTGTTAGATGTAAAGGTAAAGTACTTATTTTTAATTTCAAAGAGGTGATAATTAGTAGCGTAACGAAGTGATGGTTTTATCAATGATTTAATCACGCTCAAAGAGTCCGTAAAAATAAGAAAGTTCATATCATTATATGAACTGATGATATCAAGTGCATGATTAATAGCATAGCACTCCGCAGTGAAAACTGATGTTCTTATATCTAGACTAATTTCTTGTGCTATATCTAATTGCGGGCAGTATATAGCAGCACCTACTGACGGAGAGTTTTTCACCTTGCTACCATCTGTATAGATTGCAATAGTATTGCGGGGGTTAGATTCGATATAGTCCGATAGTATCGCATTGGGATTATCAGAATCGCGCATCAGAGAGCCCAAATCAACATCGCAAGGTAGAGTGTTAAAAACTATGCTGTAATCAAGTGTAAATATGGGATGCTTTTCGCAAATTACAAGATCAGGTTGTAAATCCAATATACTCTGGATATTTTCGCCTAGGAGAGAGAGCTTTCTTCTCCTACGGGAGAATGAAGTAGTCAAATCTACATTGTTGTTAAACAAAATTTGGTAGGAGGATAAGTCCTTGAAAGAATAGCACTTGAGAAGATACTTTTTAGCCAAGAAAATGGCTCTGTCACGAAAGGAGATTAGTTTAGCCTCACTAAGCAAGATGTTGGTAGGCGTGCTTATTCTGTATCCCAATGCTAATCTCAATGCAGCGTATTGAATTCTCTCCAATTTTAACCCGAGTTGCTTCATTGTGGGATAATATATAAAACAGTTGTATTCCATAGTTGGCCTTATAATACTCCGAAAGACTAACAGAAGCGTTTCAGGAGAGGCCCCCCGTGAGATCCCAGATAGAAATTTCAGAATGTTTATAAGTTTGAAGCATTTTTTCCTCATAGCCTCAACATGTACTTTGAAACTCGTGTCGAAGTCAAAGTTAATACCCAGGAATTTTACAGAGTTACTCGATTTAATAACACAGTTTCCAATTTTAATTTCTGTTTTCCCAGGTAAGATACGTTTATTATTAAAGTGGACAAAAACTGTTTTGGTAGGAGACAACACAAGACCCACACTACTAAGATTAGAAGCAATAGTGTTAATCGTTTCTTCTAATAATTTTTTACTTTCTCCAACCGTGGGAGAACTACAGTAAACAGCAATGTCATCAGCAAATTGTGAAATCTGAGCGTTGTTTGGGACGTTATTAGTAATTTCGGCTACATATAAGTTGTATAATAATGGACTTAGGACTCCCCCTTGGGGGAGACCTTTCCACACCGTTCTTACAACATAGTTTGAACACTCTCTCCTAGCCGATATATATCTTTCAAATATTAGGTGTTTGATGAACTGAATACTACCAATAGAGCAGCCTGCATCAGCCAATTTCTGTAAGAGCAAAGAGCAATTAACATTGTCAAAAGCCGATTGAACATCCAAGAAGGCACCGAGGGTGTCCCTGTCTTGTTTCATTGCAATTTCTATGCTAGATGATAGCGCGGTTAAGTTGTCAGAACAAGATCTGCCCCTCCGGAAGCCAGACTGTGATTTGGGCAACATATTTTGGTTCTCTAGCCACCATTCTAATCGATTTTTAATCATGGTCTCAAATAATTTGCAGATGCACGACGTAAGACATATTGGTCTAACACTTGATTTGTTTGCTTTGTCAATGAAAAACATTTGGGTTGAGCGCCATTCTTGAGGATATCGATTTTCGGAATACATTTCGTTAAACACATCTAATAATATGAGTTTGATGTTAGTAGGCAACAATTTTAGGGATTGATAATCCACACCATCTTTTCCTGGGGCAGATTTGTCCTTTTTGTAGTCTAAGGCAAAGTTGAATTCAGTAAAGCTAAATGGGGTATCAAGAAACTGGTTTGGTGAACACTGCGGTAGCCAGTCCGGATCAGACATGACCCATGGAGGAGCAATCTTGTCTAGGCATTCATCAGTTTTAATTAAACGTATAGACTCTGACATTGCTTTGTTCTCAGGGCACGTCCATTTATTTTTTAGTCTTTTACAGCAATTCCAGAAATAGCTAGTGCCTTTTTTGATGTCAAAGTTTTCGACAAAACTATGAAAATAATCTCTCTTCTTTTGTTTGTACGTTCTTTTTGCGATAGCGACGCGTCTTTTAAATTCTATTAGGTCATTCATTTCTAGGGTGTATTGCCATTTCTTGAATGCTGCTTTCCGCAATCTTTTAGCCCGTTCACAATCGCTATCCCACCACGGAACAGGGTTGTGATGCTTTGCATCATCAACCGTCCTCCGTGGGGGAGTGCTACTCACGATAACACTACTCACATGGCTAATAAGAAAGTTATATTTTTCCACACAATCCAGACCGTCAAATACGTGCGTTAAAAATAGCGGGAAACTATTTGACATTTCTTTCTGGTAGTTGTCCCAATCTGTTTTCTTCGAGGACAACCTGTTTGTTAGCTTTTTATATACGTGTTTAATTTTCTGAGCTCTTATTTCTATGTTAACAAGGCTGTGGTCCGATCCGCGAGTGTCGTCCAAGATATCTACCCGCGTTTCATCGATTAAATCGGTGGTTGTAAAGATTAAGTCGATATTGGATTTGCTATTATTATGGAAACTGTAATGTGTAGATGTGTCTGGGTTGTGTAGAAAGATACCATTATTCAGTAAACTATTGAACAGTCTCTCACCATTAGGATCATCATTTGTACAATTCCAAGCTCTGTTATGAGCGTTAAAGTCTCCCGCGAGCAAGCACGGACGGAGTTCTGAGGCTTTTTCTACAATACTATCCCAGTTACCTTGACTTAGTGAGGGACCTTGAGGTCTGTAGACTGCGAATACGTTAATTGGAGGAGATGTATTCACTAATTTAACTATGCAGGTTTCAATTCGATTATTAAAAGAGCTAATATCTGGGAGAATATCGTATTTGATGTCTTTCCTAATATAGATAGCTACGCCGCCTCCCATTCTATCAACTCTATCCTTACGAATGGTGTTGAATTCTTTAAAGTCCATTTTAATTTCCGGCTTTAGTCAAGTTTCAACGCAGATGAAGATGTCGAAGTCTTGTAGTAGGTGTTGAAGTTCCTCTTTTCGTTGCGAAATGCTCCTAGCGTTCCAATATAAGATACGTAGTAGTGATGGATTTGCAGCTCCAGGAATGTTATGTTGCATCTTTGGTGTAAGGGGTCGGCGAATAATTGGAGTATTTAATAAGGAAGTTAGTTCGTTGAGTCAAGTGCGGCATCTTGGTCAGTGCTGCATGTTTCTAAATTTTTTATGATTCTAGTTAGTCGATTCTTCATGCTGCGATGTGTTATACTAGGGTAAACATCGCGCAACATATCGCTCAATGCCTTTAAATCGTCTGTATAATTTTTTGCAATGTCGACATGATTGGGCTTTCCAATGGTGTCCCTTAGGAAATTGTTCAATTTGTTATAATCCAGAACATACGTATTAGGGTGTTGTTCAAGGACTTCTTTGATTGGGGCAGTTATTATTTCAACATCAATATCATGATCGCTGCTGGTTGTGGATTTTCGTAATTTTTTAATTATTTTCTTCGTTTTTTTGTATGCTTATCTTGGGGTTCTATGTTTGATTTGAAGTCGGAGTCATCTGATGTTGGATTACTGTTTGCTGTCTTTGTTTTAGTAGAGCAAGATGTGGCGGAAGAGAGAGGTCTTTTATTAGTAACATTAGTGAAATTATCTTCTACGTTATGAACTGTATTCGTTTTTGGTGAGCAATCTATAATTGCTGGTTCTTCGTTAATGTCCTCGTTGTAATGTCCGGTGGATGGCTCATCATTTAATAAAGTTGACATAGTAGAGTTAACGTTCGGGCACTGTTTGGCCAGATGGTCATCTTTCTTGCATATGAAACATTTAGGATTGTCGGCAGAGACATAGATCCAGTACATGACTTTGTCATGTTCGATCTGTAAATTGTCGGGCAGTTTGTTTACATCACTCGGTTCTATATATATTTGTCAACGGAAACTTAGTATATGTGAAAATCCCGGTTCATTCATTCCTGCTCTAATAAAAGTTAGATGCGAGGCGCACTTTATGCCAATTTCTGATAGTTTACTTTCAATCACATCGTGAGGTATGGTTGGGCATACATTAGAGAGAATGATTCGCTTAGCCTTAGAAATGAGCGGTCTAATGCGAAGATTATGATTACCAATGTTGATGTTTACACTGGGATCCGTGACTTTATCGACAAGTTGGTCGTTAGCCAGATACATACAAATTCTGCCATTGGAAATTCTAGAAGCAAATCTAATATTGACTGGAGAGGTCACTGTAGCTACTGCCCTTGTGTAATCCTTTATGGTAACACCATCGATTGCGTCCATAATGACTGCTTGTTCTTTGGTCGGAAATGTGACGTTCTGCGTTACGGCTGCATATGATAGAGCTACGTTTTTTAATGCTGAATTCGGTGAGATTACTTTTCCATTAAGTTGAGCACTTCTGTAGTCAGAAGGACTCCTGATTTTTGTATTATTTACGGGCGAGGCCCCCTGGTTGCCAGGGGACATCATCGCCGTAATTAATAGCGAATAAATGAACGAATGTGAAACTGTAACACTATTGCACGAGCACTCGTTTCACTGAGTTTACACTTCCACAGCTTAGACACCTAGACGAAAACGGAGCTGTTGATAAACACGTCCGACTCGCTCGACGGTTCGGGCCGAACTCCAGGAAGAAGTTATTCAAAATTATGTTCTTCACTACATATTTCAAGATCAGCGAAATTGGTAAAAATCGCAAACTTCTAAATAATTATCGAAATTCATCCCCAGAAAATAATGAAAGTGCGGATCTTGATAATCTTGAAACTCCACGTCCACAGCAACAAAAACATCGGTGTCGGAGGGGAATAGAGTATAACGCAGTGGCTGCGAACCAGAGGTGGGCTTTATTTGGCGGAAAAAATATTTGAAATACTATTTAATATTTTCGATTTTATTTTGCTTAAAGAAAATAGTATTTTATTTGAACAATCTGAACCTCGAAATAAAATATTTTTATTTGAACAATCTGAACCTCGAAATAAAATATTTCTATTTTAATCATCTGAAACACAAAGTAAAATATTTCTATTCTAAGAAATTCGAAGTTGCATTTAAACTGCCTTTAGTTGTACGGGAACATGTTTTACATTTTGCAGTAATGCTACTGCCACTTGAATTCTGCTGTGTAATAGAGAAAAATTTCGGCGAAGTTTCCGTTTACGTCCATTCTCAGAATTCGATGAAATTTTGAAAATAGGTTCTTTTTTGACTAAAATGACGATTGCCAGAAGGATTTTTGCCGACTCGAAAAAAAATTTTTTTATCATTTCAATGTCGCTCTCTACCTTACCGACTTACCGACATTCTATTTTATATAGAATATCTTCAATTAATTGTAAAAATGGATCATCAATCAAATCAAATCATCAAATAATAATAATAATATAATAATAATAATAATTATTATTATTATTATCTTTCAATTTTTAAAAACTACTCCTGGATTTTCGTATGCATATTTTGCGGTTTTATAGCATCGAAAGGTACCTGGTTTTCCTGTTGCTTCAACATACATCATTTTATTTTTGTTTTCGACAATATTTTTCCGTAGGAATTAATCCAAGCTCTCGCACCCATTCTAGTGCTGAATTGAAATCATTCATTTTTTTAATAATATAAAACAAATTTAAAAGATTCATTATAAAACTATACGACTCTAAAAGCAGTTGACGAACTGTCGCATCATACTGACGCATGCGCACAGCACGAACATAAAGTAGAAAGTCGGTAGGTAAGGTAGAGCGCGACATTGAAATGATAAAAAAATTTTTTTCGAGTCGGCAAAAATCCTTCTGGCAATCGTCATTTTAGTCAAAAAGGAACCTATTTTCAAAATTCCATCAAATTCTGAGAATGGACGTAAACGGAAACACAGCCAAAATTTCCCATCTAAAATCAGTGGAATCTTTTCAATAGTATTCTCTTCCACAATTTTATTTTCTTCTTAACTTAAACAATTAGAATTTGTCGCCATACTTTATTGTTTTAGAAACTATTTTCAATTTCACTTTTACGAATATTTAAATCGCTGTAGTTACTCTGACAAATGATCGCATGACACTAACATGAATCGGGTTCACTTCAGTTTCCAGCATGTGCCTACTGAGGTTTGTTGATAAACATACAGTGTATCTTATCACCAGGAAACTATTAATACTCATAAATCTATTGAATGTGAATTTTCAATATTCTTAAAATAAAATACTATTTTCAAACCCTATTTTCAAAAATTACTGCATCTAATAAAATATTTTATTTTCAAAAAGTACTGCATCAAATAAAATATTTCATTTTCAAAGTTGTACAGATGATGTAAAATAAATGGGATTATTTACTATTTACTATTTAAAATACTATTTTCCCCAGATCTGCTGCGAACCACCGTATATGCGATCGTACAAGAACCGAAGATATTCACGAAGCACTGGCCAAATTAATTGTATTGAACCAATTACCGCTGTCCTTTTGTTCAAGTGTTGGTTTTCAATACTTCATGCATGTTGTGGAACCCAATTACAAAACATGCAAGGAAGAAGCAATAAAAAGGAGACCAGTTGCTTTGAAGACGACGATCGAAGAAAAAATGAAGCAAAACCTGAGGGCCACTACAAGCGTAGCATGTACAACAGATTGTTGGTCTTCGTTGACACAAGATACATACATCACACTCACTGTACAATTTATTGACAATCAATGGAACATACAATCATATACCTTAACCACTCATGAAATGGAAGAACGCCACACTGCAGAAAATATCGCTAATGAATTAAAAATGACACTAGACGATTGGGAAATAACTAATAAAGTTGTTTCTATAGTGACAGACAACGCTGCCAATATAAAAAATGCAATTTCTTTGCTGACTGAGGAAATTGAAAACGTAGCGTGTGCAGCTCACACTTTGCAGCTTGCAATCAAGAAGGCACTTATGGAAGAAAATGTAGAAAAAATTATTCGCCGTTGCAGTAAGATAGTTGGACATTTCAAACATTCCAACGTCGCAAAAAAAGCACTAGAAATTAAACAAATGCAACTTGGAATAACAAAAACGACATTGTTACAATGTTGTTCTACCAGATGGAATTCGACCTTTTTCATGTTAGAACGCATTCATATAAATAGATGCAGTGTAACCAATGTAATTGCAGACAGAACGATAACCAATTTAACCACGGCAAGAAATTTAGAAGTTACGGAATGTCAATGGGAAACAATAGAATGTCTATTAAACGTTTTGAAACCCGTTGCAAATTGTAACCACGCTGTTTTGTGGTGAAAAAAATGCATCACTGTCAATGGTAAGACCATTACTCAAAAAATTAATAGACAACCATTTAAATACACGAGAAACAGATAATGGCGTTATTCGTGTATTTAAAGAAACAGTACTTACCGAAAAAACGCAACGGTTTCAGTTGAATGCAGATAATACTGTAACATTAACGCAAATTTCTTGCTTCCTCGACCCTCGATATAAAGATTTAGAGCACGAATCTACTCACACGAGAATTAAAATTCGTAATAGCATAAAAAATGCATTAGAAAGTTTTCCAAATGAAACACGAAATAGAAATACAGACAAATCATTGCAACAAACTGCTTTACAATTTTTATATAATGACGACATTGTTGACATGTCCGATGTAAATGCAGAGTATGAAAAATATATTGCGGAACCACAGTTACGTTTTGACCTATGTCCATATGAGTGGTGGAAATCGCGGATGAGCAAATATCCGACAATTGCAAAACTTGCCATTAAGTTGTAACAGACCTGCACTAAACAAGCCTGTTACGAACAGCTGACCCCCGAGAGAAACCGAGTACCCCCGAAATCCATCGAACCACGCCGATACAAACAACACTCCGCCGAAACTCCTTGCTCCAAAAGTCACACGCCCAAACGCCAAAACATACCCAAAAACCTATAGAAAAACAATAGAACACACCTTACCTCACCACCAACCCGCACCTACAAGCGGGTACAATAAAAAAAATTTCAGCTCTCTATCTCATTTCTATCGGAAGTTCTTTGATTTTGTCTCCAAAATCGACGAAACGTCCCACTGTGCGGCACCGCGTCTTCCCTCAAAACACCACTCCCGTGACGAGACGTCACCCCGTTATCAAAACCTCCCCCTGACGCCGCTCCTGCGACGAGACGTCGCCAAGCGCACCAAAGCCCACCGAACACCGTTCCCGCGACGAGACGTCGCTCCCTCCACCAGCTCTCTCCGTACGACTACCTCCCCGATAAGATCCTGCGATCTCCGAATCACTGGCTTAGCGGCCACGAGGTAGCGAGCTTTAAAGTAATAGAAAACGTCGTTTGTTTAGCACTACAACTTCACACCACGTCCCCCGCACCGACTCATCCCTCGTCACCCCGCGAACCCCGGCACGACGAGTTATCCACTCACGGAGGGACTCCGGCACACCGATCTTCCAAAGGATCGGCCCCGTTACAAAGTATTTAGCGATACCGGCAACGTCGGATAGTTCCGAACGTTGTTTTTCAACAGCGGGAAATATTGTGACGCGGAAAAGAACGCGTTTATTACCAGAAAATGTAAATATTTTAATATTTCTATACCAAAATAGAAAATTAATTGAATAAATTTTATTGCGTAAAATTGTGTTAATTATTTTATGTTACCTGTAGTCCAAAAATTTGTTTTTCAAAATGTGTGTTAGCTCTGGACAGTCGTTGACCATGCCCACGCCTCAAGTAACGCAGGCGTTACACAAATACGTTCTCTGTTTATATTTACCCGTCACCAATACTGCCGTCTTTAAATGCATGCTTATGTCTGTCTATGTAATTCTTTCTTTTTCTTTGTATTGTTCTCTTTCACGTTAGTATCGCTCTCTATTTCGCAATAAACGCATCGCTCTTCTAACACCTATTCTATTTCGTGCGCTATTTCCGCTAATTTATTCAGTACCTCTTTCCTTCTGCGCTACCCGCTTCCAGAATCAAATCTAATAGAGGTCCCTAAGTCATGTGCAATAAACAAATCCGAATTTTAATCCACGTATCCGGGATTAAAATTTACCCCACGGGTACCCGTGTATTTTAATTTCACAAATATTCGTGTATTTATTTTACATGTGCATTTTAATAGACGGTCATTTAACGTCAAACAATTTACCGCATCTTTATTATTGTGCTTTTAACATCAACAGTCGAAAAGAATTCGATCGGAAAACAATAACGCCTCAGTTGTCGGACTCGGACGTACCGAACGGATCCGTTTTCGCAGATCCGTGTACACTAGGGTGGACCTTATTTTTTGACCAAAGAATTTTTTCCTGGGCACCTCCCAGAATTGTGACAACTGTTGAGAAAATGATCTGGAAAAATTTGGGGCCGATTGGATCATGGGAAACCGGCGCTCAACGAATTTGAAATTTTTTTTTCAATCTTGACATAAATATACGTTGGAATATATCGTTGAATTTGTCTTTTTTTTCTCTGCAAGAATCCATATATAGCATAATCAGTTGTTAATAGAAAAAATATCCGTGACCTAGAAAACTTGAAAAAATGACCTTGAAAAAATTTTTTTTCCCTGACACTATATTCACCTCCTTATATACTACAACTTTTGTTTGAAGAGTTTTTTCATATGTACATAACTGACAGAGATATTAAGGGACGTCATTTGCATTATTTGGAAGCATACGACTGCGCATGTAGCTATTTTCATAGATAAAAATAGGACTTTTGAGGCAGATAGCGCCCGAGATCGATCTTTTATCTAGCGTTTTTGACTGCTGAAAACCCCCGTGTTTGTATTATCGAGATATGAAAAGGCGAATCTCACACCCTTCCAATCCTTGAAGTCTGTTCCCTTAAATAAATTCATTAACCCGCTCCAATCTACAAAAGAAAAACAGTTCTAGTATCGGAAAAAGAATTTATTATGAATATTATGTAAATTATGAAGACAAGTGACATCAAAGTATTTCTTCCCGGATTTGCTGGCGGGCTCGTCAGTTAGGGCCCAGCAAATCCTGTTTCAATTCTTGCCACAATTATGTATCGCAAGCGTTTCGTCTCAGACCTGCTTGTGGACATTCGGCAAAACCAAGCAGATCCTGCCCTAGACGCGACTGTGTTAAGCCTTTCGACGTAATTCCAAAAAAACTCTCAGTTAACAAGCTCTCTAAACAAAACTTTCTCTCTATATTAAAAAATCTTTAAAAATCCTTTGACAAATTCCGTTTTGTGACGTCAGGATACTGCTTTCGATATTCCATCACAATTTGTAGTATATATTGTTTCTTCACTTCGTTTCTTGATAAAATTTTATTATAATCCTCTATTAGTTTAACGCCCCGTTCAGCGGTATCATTGACCACCTTCAGGCCTTGAACTGTGTTCATTGAACATTCAACATTCAGACGCATTGAAGACTGCTTGTTGACCTTTTCGTGACCAGCGGGACGTATATGTCCCACTTCTGTTTTTAGACTATGTATTTCGTTTCTTGGATTACTTCGAAAGGGTTAACACAGTCGCGTCTAGGGCAGGATCTGCTTGGTCTAACCGAATGTCCACAGGCAGATCTGGGTTGTATCAGGAATTGAGATAGGATTTACTGGCCGTCAGAACTGAGCCGCACTGACGAGTCCGCCAGCAAATCCGGGACGAAATACTTTGATGTCACCACTTTTCGTAATTTATATAATATTCATAATAAATTCTTTTTCCGATGCTAGAACTGTTTTTCTTTTGCAGATTGGAGCGTATTAATGAATTTGTTTAAGGGAGTAAACTTCCAGGATTACAATGGTGCGGGATTCGCCTTCTCATTTCTCGATAATACAAACACGTGGTTTTTCAGTAGTCAAAAACGCTAGATAAAAGATCGATCTAGGGCGCTATCTGCCTCAAAAGTGCTATTTTTATCTATGAAAATATCTACATGCGCATTCGTATGCTTCCAAATAATGCAAATTACGTCCCTTAATATCTCTGTCAGTTATGTACATATGAAAAAACTCTTCAAACAAAAGTTGTAGTATATAAGGAGGTGAATATAGTGTCAGAGAAAAAAAACTTTTTCAAGGTCATTTTTTCAAGTTTTCAAGGTCACGGATGTTTTTTCTATTAACAACTGATTGTGCTATATATGGATTCTTGCAGAGAAAAAAAAGACAAATTCAACGATATATTCCAACGTATATTTATGTCAAGATTTTAAAACAAAATTTTCAAATTCGTTGAGCGCCGGTTTCCCATGATCCAATCGGCCCCAAATTTTTTCCAGATCATTTTCTCAACAGGTGTCACAATTCTGGAGGGTGCCCGGGAAAAAATTTTGCAAAATAATTTTCATCAAGTATAGCTAAGGTCCACCCTAGTGTACACGGATCCGTGCTCGCAGATCCGTGTCGCAGCCCCGTGTAACACGTACCCCTGTTACGGATCCGTGTACAGTGTACACGTGTTCGTGGATTCGTGTACACGGATCCGCATTCACGGATCCTTAACCTTAAAGTCGTACAGTACTACACGGTTCACGGGCCACGTGTATTTACATACCCGTGAAATGGAGATCTCTAGTATGTACGTGTATGTGTGGTATGGGCTGCGCCATCTAGAGGAGCGCGCGCCACGGAGAGAGATGAACAAGACGTGTGGTGTATGAGAGTCGTTGAGAGCGAACACAGCAAAGGTCCAATATGTGCAATGTGTTAATAATAATTATTTAAATAAAAATAAATTTTTTAAAAATACCACGTTTTTAAAACGGACTAAAAAGTATAAAATAATTTTTCCTAGCCCCATACAGGTTCCTAATCCCATACAGATTGTGAATTTTGAATAGCTATGAAAATACTTGTAAGATTTAAAACGAAAAACGTGGGGCGCAAGATAATAGTAAGGACCAGTGTTACCATATTTTATCCCCTCCGGCCCCTTACCCTTCCGTCCCTCGCCTAGATGCTGCCACCGCTATCCCCACTCTTACCACTACCGCTGGCGCGACCGAGTCGGTAGCATGCTACCGCTCTCATTCTAGCACTCGGTCGCGCCAGCGGTAGTGGTAAGAGTGGGGATAGCTGAGGCAGCATCTAGGCGAGGGACGGAGACGTAAGGGGCCTGGGAGCCGCTCGAGCCGCTCCGTCTGGCTACACTGGTCGAGAAGCGCGACAGCCAGCGTCAGCCGCGTCAGCGAAGCCGCCATCTTGGAATACGAATTGTTCAGTATTACAACGATGAACGCACTCCCATTTCCTGAAGCGAAGAAGCAATATTTTTGGATGCTCTTTGCGTTGAAATGTTCTCCGTGTTATTTCGGATTCCCTCTCAAAGCCCTTTTTTGCAATTTGTCCCTTGAAACTTTATATACAATAATAGCGTACGTTTTATAGAAGAAAATTTATTCAGTACACTTTTTCCAAAAAAAGGCTTTGAGAGGGGATCCGAAATAACACGGAGAACATTTCAACGCAAAGAGCATCCAAAAATATTGCTTCTTCGCTTCAGGAAATGGGAGTGCGTTCATCGAAAATTCAAACTGCTCGGCAGAGATGGGCAGTATCTAAATAAAAAATTATTCAAATAAGTTCCAGATAAAATAACCTGTATCTTTTGCCTTTTATTCGAAGTCGATTGCAGCGCCACAATGTATCTGTAACTTCATCTGTCGAGCGCCCGATTTGGAGAGTTTATTCGACTGTCTCTCCGACGATTTTCTGATTATCTTCCGACTTTTATTCGACTGTCGAATACAGCGCCACGATTTATCTTACGGATGTATCTGTCGTTAAATTGGTCGCCGAGTATCCGTCAGATTTTATTTGAAGAAATAGATTCGTAATCTTATGGATTATTCGAATCCCCAGATGTCGCGTGGGATTTATCTGTCATCTTTATTCGTTATTCGAAGCTCGATTTAGCGAGACGATTTATTTGACGCTTTTATTCGTGACGAGTAACGGGTAGAGATGAAAATCACATGTATCTTTATTCGTAACTTTTATTCGACATTCGAATAACTGAGATTTTGATCCGACGTTGCCACGTCGTACTTACTGCATACATACATAATGTAATACGTGGTACGTATTTACTTTCATTATTATTCCATATTCGGACACTCTTAGAAGGACGATAACAATTGTTTGAACGAATAGATTTTTATTATTTGGACGATTGTTTAAACAAATAGATTTTTATTATTTGGACGATTGTTTAAAGAAATAGATTTTTATTATTTGGACGATTGTTTAAAGAAATAGATTTTTATTATTTGGACGAGTGTTTAAACAAATACATTTCTATTATTTAAACAAATGTTTAAACCAACAATTTCTTGTTGCTTAAACTATTGTTTAAACAAACAAATTTGTATTATTTAAACATATGTTTAAACAAACAAATTTGTATTATTTAAACATATGTTTAAACAAATAGATTTTCATTATTTGAACGATTGTTTAAACAAATACATTTCTATTATTTAAACAAATGTTTAAACCAACAATTTCTTATTGCTTAAACGATTGTTTAAACAAACAAATTTGTATTATGTAAACAATTTTCGTCAGGTTTTGCAATGAGTAAAAGTCTGTAGAATAAATGGAAATGTCATTGGGTTTCACCACTTTCACCATCTTTAGATGACAGTATTATAAACATTGCATAGCGGACTCTATCGAAATGGAACTGTCAGGTATATATAGTGAAATACATGACATAAAAATTTGGAAAAACGGTGCAAACTAGTTGCATAAAGTATTGTAAAGAACGACAGAACCGTAATACAAATATATCTTTTTCACAAGTAAGTATTTTATACTTAATATCGCATAACCTATATGTATAACCTATATAACCTACGTAAACAAAGGCTATACCCGGGTTTGGTGGTGAAATGTCCCCCCGGCGGGATTTTGATCGAGCTTGGACCATTCGATAGCCTACCCAAAAAGACCCCTCTCTGGAAAGTTTCAGCCCCATATCTCATCTATAAGGGTAGTTATCGAGAAAAATCGAAAAATCAGTTTTTGGCCCATTTTCCCTATTTATTGGCAGTTAAAAATTCTGAAAAAAATCTGACAGGTTTCGGATACCAAGCCACATATTAGGTATCATTTCCTGATTTTTCCGTTGCAAGCTCTGCTTGTAAAAAATGAAAAACACGAAAAAAATCGAAAAAATGCAGGTTTTATATAGAAATCTAAAAGGTGCTACTCCAGATTTAATTTAGCAATGAGATATTACCGTAAGTAGTACGCTCAATTTTTTTCAAATTCCTGAGAGTGGTGCGTCATAGTTAAAAAAAATAAAAACCACTTTTTTCGGCGTTTTTTCTAAGTTATACTTATCTTTTCTGAATCTAAAAAATATACTATGTAATATTAAACGTTCCTACGTTCAGAGAAACACCTTCCAGGCATTAAAACTTGCGTAGTACACAAAATGAAATTAATACCATGTACATATATTCGAATATGTCGAATGTGATTTCAACGACGCCGGTTGGTGCAGCGGCTATGGTCTCCGACTGCGGAACCGCTGAAGACTTTTTGGACCAGGTACGAATCCCCGGTCAGGTCAATTCTTTTTTCTAACAATAAGTTGATCAGATGTTTTTTCGGTTCCTAACCATATGGTTGTTGTTAACCCATTCTAACAATATTTTTTAACTATGTTTAGACTATTGCAAAATAATTTTTTAGAAAAATATTCTTGGAGTACTTTCGGCTTCTAGTCATTTACGGACTGTATTACAGCTCTACTTAACATTTTTTATATGGAATTGTGCATCGACTTGACTCTTAAGTCTTTTATCTTTACTGGGTGTCTCATTCAGTAATAAATCCAGTGTTTTATTAAGGTCTAGAGTCTAGAGATATTGTTGTATCTGATTCTGCCAAGTGAAAAGGAAAGTGTCATACATATTATAAAGGATATTATAAGAACGAGGTTTATGTTTCGAATAACTGTAACTATCGTTGTCTATGAAAAGTTCTGATGATGGGTATAGTAACTTAGCAGCTTTTTATTATATCTTTTACAAGCAGCGGTCAGCTGTCCTTATTCCTCCTCCACCTTAAAAAAAAGTCCGTAAATGACTAGAAGCCGAAAGTACTCCAAGAATATTTTTCTAAAAAATTATTTTGCAATAGTCTAAACATAGTTAAAAAATATTGTTAGAATGGGTTAACAACAACCATATGGTTAGGAACCGAAAAAACATCTGATCAACTTATTGTTAGAAAAAAGAATTGACCTGACCGGGGATTCGTACCTGGTCCAAAAAGTCTTCAGCGGTTCCGCAGTCGGAGACCATAGCCGCTGCACCAACCGGCGTCGTTGAAATCACATTCGACATATTCGAATATATGTACATAGTATTAATTTCATTTTGTGTACTACGCAAGTTTTAATGTCTGGAAGGTGTTTCTCTGAACGTAGGAACGTTTAATATTACATAGTATATTTTTTAGATTCAGAAAAGATAAGTATAACTTAGAAAAAACGCCGAAAAAAGTGGTTTTTATTTTTTTTAACTATGACGCACCACTCTCAGGAATTTGAAAAAAATTGAGCATACTACTTACGGTAATATCTCATTGCTAAATTAAATCTGGAGTAGCCCCTTTTAGATTTCTATATAAAACCTGCATTTTTCCGATTTTTTTCGTGTTTTTCATTTTTTACAAGCAGAGCTTGCAACGGAAAAATCAGGAAATGATACCTAATATGTGGCTTGGTATCCGAAACCTGTCAGATTTTTTTCAGAATTTTTAACTGCCAATAAATAGGGAAAATGGGCCAAAAACTGATTTTTCGATTTTTCTCGATAACTACCCTTACAGATGAGATATGGGGCTGAAACTTTCCAGAGAGGGGTCTTTTTGGGTAGGCTATCGAATGGTCCAAGCTCGATTAAAATCCCGCCGGGGGGACATTTGACCACCAAACCCGGGTATAGCCTTTATTTATAGATTTCCGCAAGATCCACAATTCGGAAAAAAATGGATGAAAGCAATTCATTGTGTGTTTGTTCTAAACATTTTGGAAGTGATGGCTTTGTTGGAAATTCTTGGAGTTCCAAGCGTAATGATACCTTATGTACCTGAAGTGTCACGTATGCAACCAATAGCAGTAATAAAAGTGCAAGGTATAAATTTTTTTATAATCAAAACTTGAACTTAGTTTGCAATAGATTAAATTTGTATAATTTCCATATAATTTGTTTTCAGCTTAAAAAATGAAATTGCCGATGAAGATGATGGTTTCGCACTTTGACGTTACCTATCAATGATGTAATCATTGGATATTGGAAAATTTGTAAGTACAAGATGTATTATCTAATTTATTTTAGAAGTGATATATTAGATTAGCACTGCATGGACAATGCATGGACGACAATGCACAACTGGCCCACGTTCTTGCAGATGCCGAGCCAACAGTAGATCGAGCATCAGCTGGCAATGTAAACAGGGGAGTCGAATTTTGTTTGCCATATTTAAAAGTTGATGCTAACTTTTTTCGTGCGTTGCTAATTTTTTTCTTTCTGTTCTAGCCATGAATCACCTGAACTATTTCGTTGACGAGAGGATGATGCACAATGCACGAGCACTGCATGGACAATGCATGGACGACAATGCACAACTGGCCCACGTTCTTGCAGATACCGAGCCGACAGTGGATCAGGCATCAGTTGGCAATGTAAACAGGGGAGTCGAATTTTGTTTGCCATATTTAAAAGTTAATGCTAATTTTTTTCTTTCTGTTCTAGCCATGAATCACCTGAACTATTTCGTCGACGAGAGGATGATAGACGACACTGTCCAAGTAGCCCCGTACTCGATGCAGATACCGAGGCGACATTATTACATACCTTTCATTTTGTTTTCTTTCTTTTTCACAATGTTACTAACGTTCTCGTTATTCATTATATTCTGTAATACTCTGTAATGAACTGTATGTTGTAATAAAAATCATAAAAGATTTCCTAAAAAAAACTATTTAAAATAAACATGTTTTTGTGGAAATATATTATTATTTCTGACAATTCTCCATCCGCTTCCTTCTCCCTCTCTCTCTCCCTGCTTATTTCAATTTATTGATAGATCGTATGGCAATTAAATTCAACAATTGATTAAATCAGTCTCAAATGAAATAATTAAATAATAATTGTAAATGAATATTTCCATGTTCCTTCTACATGTATTAATAATAAATAAAATAATATTAATTGTGTATATGTATTTAATCAAACACTATCGACACTGGTCCACACATCCCCATATTTCTGTATGTATGTGGAACCTAAATATAACTTTTATTGATACAAAGAAGAGTAAAACTTATTTATATAAATAAGAATTATTTATACAAATATGTAAAAATTATGTATTCAAATAAATAAAAATTATTAATACAAATCAGTAGAAATGATTTATATACCCTGCACAAATTATAATAAAAACTACAATTACCATGTTATTTGATGAGCAAGAATTGTTTTAAAAATTTCTAAGAAATAAACCGAATTACTTTATTAATAACATATTATTTCTTTCTATTACCAAGTCCTTATTCCCTTATACTTAATTATTGTTAGTTTAATGCATCTATGGTATGAGGTACAATTAAATATTGACAATACATCACAAACATTGACAATATTTCGTACATAACCGTGGTAAATAAGCGATATAGTAGTAACAATGACAATGTTTATATTATTTAACATTTTTATATTTTTATTTTCGAATGCTGCCACTTTCCACACTTTCCAAAATAAATGGTTACTTATTCTCGAAGGTTCCACTTCGTTACATTTTAAATAAATTTGTTAAACCTTCAAAAAAAAGAAATTTCTAGTAGCTACAAACTCCCCTTGTTCCACATTCTATGAGCTCCACAGTTTATAAACCGTTCATTTGTATATTTAGTATTACGACTTGGCAACGTCGGATCGAAATCTCAGTTATTCGAATGTCGAATAAAAATAACGAATAAAGATACAACTGATTTTTATCTATTCCAATTCTCGTCACGAATAAAACAATCGAATAAATCATCTTGCTACATCGAGCTTCGAATAAATCTTGAGGTTACGATGAAAATCGTTCCACTGAAATCCACAGATACATTTGCGTAGCCAAAATCTGACGAATAAACCGTAACATAAATGGAGGCGCTGTCTTCGACTCTCGAATAACGGTGTAAGATAAACAGAAAATTGTCAGCTGTCATCTTACGGATAATGCCTCTCGAATAACCTCTCGCCGCTAGAGGCGTTGAATACGCATACGCAGTTACTTCGCGATTCGATAAAAAACAGATGACGAATGAAATTTCTGGAGAGTATCTTACAGATAAACTGTGTTGAATATGTATTTCAGGAAACTCAGTACAAATAAAAGATAACTTTCGTTTATCTTTTATTTGAAAATTTTAGATAAATTTTTGCCCATCTCTGCTGCTCGGTTACTCTCTGTCTTTGTCTCTCCTGCGAGTACATATCTCTCTATCCTTGTCCTACTTCATCCGTAGTTCACCTCTACGCCGATAGATGATAGAGGCAGCACTTTCCAGCACCTGTAGTAGTAGATGGCGCTAGTTTGGGTCCCACGTACCCTTTAAGGGGGTAGGACCCATGAATTTGTAACTAGAAAGGAACTAGAATCTTACTAGATTTTGGGTCGAAACAAGGGTTCGCGAGTTTTCACTTTTTGTCCTTATACGAGCATATTTTGAGCTGCAAAAAGGGTCATTTGATAGAGGAAGGTTCAGCGAATGGTGCTCTGGTCATGACGCTAACGAGATTATGCTTATATACAGGGTGTTTAGCAACAGGTGGGAGAAAATTTAAGGGGTGGTTCTCGACGATAATATAAGACGAAAACGAAGAATAAAAAAATTGCGATTTCGACTTCGTTATTTAGTTATTAACAGTTAAAAATCCGCCTAAAATGCTGCAACACTTCTAACAAAAGTGTACGTTGCGTACGTCACACAGGCGCGCGACAGACTCGTATCAAGTGACAAACGCATCATACCTTGGTTCTCATTTGGGGCCCCAGCGAGGTGAAAATGTTTAAAAGATCGTTGGACGACATTGAACCCACCTACTCGTTAAAATCCACAAGAGCATTTATAATATCCGCCCTATGGAATTATCGAGCAGAAGGGGTCAATGCCCTTTGACTTTTAAACTGTTTTCACACATATCCACAAATTCTTAATCTGCACTGTTCATAACGCCGTACATAATACACTGGAACAAACCACACATATGCTCTAGCACTATTTTCAATATCATACACACGCACTACGAGTTTACTGAGGGGAATGAGGAGAATGTAAAGAACTGGTAATCCTTTAATGTTGAAACACTGCACTTTATTGAACTTGATTTACGTTGCGAGACTTGCTCACAGACGAAACGGACATCTTGAGGTCGTGTGATTTCTGCGAACGGAAATCTTCGACGCACGCGAGAAGAATCGTCCGTACAAGCTAAAATCCATATGCACACTGATTCGAGACAGCTGATGAGGTCAATGCCTGAGCCAGATCGATAAAACAAATGCCGATCTACAACAGCAACTCCCGCCGATTTACAGCAAACGCGCGCCCAAACATCGCGCGTTACTATGCCAATACATTGTGTGTCCTGTTTCCACGAACTTCGCGATTCTTTCTCATTCTGGCTGTGACCGCCAAATATCTCATGTGTGTGCCATTGATCACATCAGCTGTCTCGAATCGGTGTGCATACGGATGCTAGGCTTGTACGGACGATTCTTCTCGCGCGCGTCGAAGATTTCCGTTCGCAGAAATCACACGACCTCAAGATGTCCGTTTCGTCTGTGAGCGAGTCTCGCAACGTAAATCAAGTTCAATAAAGTGCAGTGTTTCAACATTAAAGGATTACCAGTTCTTTACATTCTCCTCATTCCCCTCAGTAAACTCGTAATGCGTGTGTATGATATTGAAAATAGTGCTAGAGCATATGTGTGGTTTGTTCCAGTGTATTATGTACGGCGTTATGAACAGTGCAGATTAAGAATTTGTGGATATGTGTGAAAACAGTTTAAAAGTCAAAGGGCATTGACCCCTTCTGCTCGATAATTCCATAGGGCGGATATTATAAATGCTCTTGTGGATTTTAACGAGTAGGTGGGTTCAATGTCGTCCAACGATCTTTTAAACATTTTCACCTCGCTGGGGCCCCAAATGAGAACCAAGGTATGATGCGTTTGTCACTTGATACGAGTCTGTCGCGCGCCTGTGTGACGTACGCAACGTACACTTTTGTTAGAAGTGTTGCAGCATTTTAGGCGGATTTTTAACTGTTAATAACTAAATAACGAAGTCGAAATCGCAATTTTTTTATTCTTCGTTTTCGTCTTATATTATCGTCGAGAACCACCCCTTAAATTTTCTCCCACCTGTTGCTAAACACCCTGTATAATAATATGAGTGTCAAAAGTAGGAGAAAAATCGAGAAAAAATACCCGCAGATTCCAATGTATTTTTCTGCCGCTAAAGACTTTTTTGATTGCTGTGATGACCAGAGCACCATGCGCTGACCCTTCCTCTTTATATTGAGCCCTCACTCAGCCCAAAATTTGCTCGTATAAGGACAAAAAGTGAAAAATGGCAAGCCATTGTTTCGACCCAAAATCTAGTAAGACTCTACCCCCTTCAGATTGTAACTAGAACCTCTCGGGATTCTGCTCAATATTGAGCCAATTAATAGAATACCTTTACTTTTGTAATTGTTGCTTATGCAACAAAGTTCTTTACTTATGTTAATAAACTTATACAATCGTTAACGGGAGTGTTTCATACGACCACACGTGTGTAGAGTGGAACTTACACGTGTTACCTGCTCTGTATCATCACGGTCTCTATACACATTGAAACCAGTGACAGAAGCCCACATCATAGTGAATCTTCGATCTGGAGCTTCACTTATCATTTCCACATTATGTCAGGGGGAGTAAACTCTTATGTATGACCTTGGACTACTTAGTACACTCTCGAGGGAGTTTAACTAGATGGCACCACGATCACAGAATATCACGTGATTAAACGTGATTGGACGTGACTGATTTTCCAATCTTTGGCGCTACTGGGCGCTACTATTTGATGGAGTTCTTACTGCATGTGTTTGATTATAACCTCCAAAATCACTGTAAATTGTCAATCACAGTGTCTCGACCATTTGTTGCGGTCTGCGATTTTTCAATTTATAGAAGACATTTTTATATTGTTTTTATATTCTTTTATATTGTGTTGAAAATTTGATTAATAAGCTTGAAAAAACGAAGTTTGCTGAGTGTCAAATCAATTGTAGCAACAATTTTTCAAAATTGAGCGACACTCACAAGGAGACCACGCGTATTCCTACGCCCGGATTGCAACGAATGTTTGTGTGAACGTAGCTTAAACACAATCATGAACTATCGAATTGATTTTAGCCTCTAATGTGTACCCGTTTTCGAGATAATGGATATGTAATATTTAAATGCGACATGTACGTTATATTCCATGAGTGAAAGGCTCTTGTCACAGCGGTCGGTGGCCGAGCGGGTTGAGCGAATGTCTACCACGAGATTGGTCGGGGTTCGCGTCCCGTGTCCGGCATTTTTTTAAAAATATTTTTTTTCACTTTTTTAATTTTTCTACGTGCTACATATTATTTCTAATATAATAAATGACAAGTAATCTAGTTTTACGATGGACAAGATATATATTTCCGTGCGGGGAAATTTTTTCCTGTTTCTTTTTCGAAGTTTTTGCAATAATGTATAATAAGTAGAGATCGCTATTTCACGTGTATCTAAATACACGTGTACACGTGTATTTCACGTACACGTACTTCAGTACGTGTCATTTTAAGTACACAGGTACACGTGTACTATTTCACGTATATTTAAATACATGTGTATTAACGTATCCGCTTTTTAATTCGAATTTATTTTTAGGATACAGTTACTAATATTCGAAAGCAAAGTATGGGTATATAAAATAGATACAAAATTTAATTTGAAAACCACTCCCATTACAAAAAATGTAATCAACTAAACCTCAAGTTTATTAGAGAAGAATCTGATATGTGTTAATGTTCTGACAATAAATGACTTTTTTGGGATACCAATATTCTTAGCTGTTTGAAAAACACCACTCCGGAGCAACTGCTATTCATGATATGTTTAAATATTTTATTACCGGTTCTACAAGTCTAAGATGTTTAGCTTTCCGCGTCTTTCGTTTGCAGTTGCAGACTTCGAATTGTAATTCAATCTAAAATGTCAGCTTAAATAATTTTTTATAATGCTTACAAATTTATTTATATATTCATTATCTAAAAATACATATTTATTATTTAAACAATTAGTGGTCAATTTTTATGGTGAAAATTTATATGTATACAAATTTGTTTATATACTTATTATTTAATCAATTTTTTAAATAAATTAATTTTGATTATGAAAACAATTTATTAAAAATTTGTTTAAAAATTATTTAAATAATAAAAATGTAAGTACTTGTTCCAAAAAATTTTTTAAATAAATAATAAATATGATATACAATATAGATACATATGTATATATACAGGGTGTCTCAAAATTTCTGTTACTCGGGATATCTCTTTATCCATCGTATTTAGAAAAAAATATTTCCAATTTTGTATGGTTTTCAAAGCTCTATAGAAAGATGAATTTTTTACATATTTTATTCGACGTGTTGAAGGTCATTTTAAGGTAAAGTTTACTTTTTAGAATGGAAACCTAAATTTTTTATTATACCAACTTATTCTATGAGAAAAATAAGTAAGTTTTATTCGAAGCGTTTTTTATTTCGACATCAGCTTTTTAAGTTATTCAATCTAATTAATTGTCTGACGTCTAATGACGTCAAATCAGGAGAGCGCGCTGGCCTATTAGGCACTTTTTCTAGCGTCTTTATCATTGAATACCTTAAAAAGTTATTGTTTAAAAACACGTCAAATAAAATATGTAAAAAATGCACCTTTCTATAAAGCTTTGAAAACCATACAAATTTCATTGGAAGCATTTTTTTCTAAATACGATGGATAAAGTGATATCCCGTGTGGTAAGACTTCGGGAAATCCCCCCCCCCCCTCCGATCGACACGTGACTGCGTGATACGCCATTCTATTCATTTTGACATGCTGAACATTTTATGTTCTTGTCATTTTTGGCGCAAATGAATAGTTTTCGAGATATTCATGAAAAACTGCAGCTACTACACATTGCATTTTGTCTATACGTGCACGTCCGTGCTGTGCGTATGCGTGAGCATGTTGCGACCGCTCGTCAACTTTTTCTACAGATATATCACTACGATCGTCGATCGATCTATATACCGCGTGAACTTTTTAAAAAATATGATGATGAAGAATGAGTACATATTACTTATTACAACAATACCACACACACCCACCCAGTGTTTCTGAGAAGAAGGTTCTCACATTAAACAAATATAAATACATAAAACATAATTAGGCTTTCGAATGGATTGATGTTAAATAATCTACACTCTACCTTCTTCTCAGACACACTGGGTGGGTGTGTGTGGCATTGTCGTAATATGCATTTGATAGTAAAACAAATTGGTATTGGTCTCAGTTGATTTTATATTATTTAATGTAAGAACCTTCTTCTCAGAAACACTGGGTGGTTGTGTGTGGTATTGTCGTAATAAGTAATATGTACTCGTTCTTCATCATCATATTTTTTAAAAAGTTCACGCGGTATATAGATCGATCGACGATCGTAGTGATATATCTGTAGAAAAAGTTGGCGAGCGGTCGCATCATGCTCACGCATACGCACAGCGCGGGCGTGCACGTATACACAAAATTCAATGTGTAGTGGCTGCAGTTTTTCACGAACATCTAGAAAACTATTCATTTGCGCCAAAAATGACAATAACATAAAATGTTCAGCATGTCAAAACTAATAGGATGACGTATGTTACGTGTCGATCGGAGGGCGAGGATTTCCCAAAGTTCAGCCGTTTGTCGTCTTCATTTATTTTGATGCGAGCGTGTTTTTTCTAAATATGCTCTAGAAATAGTTGAACACATACGAATTTAGTTCATAATCGTATGTCCATGTATAAGCATCAGTTCATCTTTGAACAATTTTGTATTGCTCCTATTGATTCCAAATTGTTAAAGAAATGTCTAAAAGAAAAAGTTGGGTGTGGCATTATGCAAACCGTGATGGCGATAAAGCTATTTGTACCGTATGTGATGAACGAGACAATAGTGTATTTGCATGTGTTGGTGGAACTACCGGATCCATAAGCAGACATTTAAGATTTAGGGTCGATTCATACTTCACCGATAACGATAATCGGTTAGCTATCCTTACCCAGGTTTTAAGTGAGACAGTCCTAATCTGAGCGACAACGACTTTTTGGCGACGATACTTTTCCTCGAGTCGGTGAGGCCATATATCTCCACCGGGTTGACGGCTCCCTGCTGTGCGTGGCAGAAAAAAAAGGTTTTTATGGGATCCACAACTCCTTAGGTAAACTATCGGTAGCTGGCCTTTACAACATGCTGGGACTAGGAAATGTTGCTGCCATTTGTTGAACTCTTCTTCTTAAATAATGATTTCAAATAATTATTAGGAAATATATTGGACATATCTTTGTTCTGCAAATTTTTCCATCGGTTCAAATGTGAAAAATATTTTTAAAAATATGATCGCATTTTTTCTACGATTCTTCCTCTTTGAAATTCCGTTTTTTCTATTATTTTGTAACAACTTTCAGGTAACCTGTCAATTTCCGTACCCCAATGACTAATTAGCATTGAAATGCGACAGAACGTTCCTCCGAACCTAATATACGATATCAAATCTTATTTCAGATACACCGGAAAATAATAAAATATTCATTTTAGGGAAACCAATAGTGTCGTTTCGCCTAGAAATGTCATACGGCACACGTGAGATGTGAAACACTCCAGTAACTACAAACAGCTGTCAGGTTTGAATTTTGCTTGTTGTTTCGGGCCCATAAACTTGCTGAATATTCTTTAGACATTCTGAAATAATAAGGGTCGACAACGTTTGTCCTACAATTACACCTTTCACGTAGTGAAAAAACATTTTCAATTTGTTTATGCCCAACGAGTAGTCCAATACATTGCCCCGTACGTGCGATAGGGGCAACAGCGTTACCGCCCACTGCTAGGCGATTGTAGGGGGTGGCAAGACGCCATCTCGTATGGCTCCGAACTGGTGACATTGTATTGATGCGAGCCTGAGAAGAAGCCTTCCCAGGCAAGAGTACGATGACGTGTCTAGGTTCGAATGCGCGGCCGATTGGGTCAGAGTGGAGGAGGCAGGCCTCGTTTCACACGCATTTTCGACTGTTGTCGAATTTTATTGGCTACAGTGGCCATGCGTACTATGCAGCGTGCAGCGTCGAAGTCTAAACATTGGGACTACGGGCGCGGCTGTGGTGGGGATTCGGCGACTTTATGATAGGCGCGATTTGTTTAGGTGTCGTTCCCGGGGCTGTTCTCAATGGAGAGATTTACGACAGGTCATTACTATTGAGCTGGAAGTCGGCACTTTCTCGGACAGCTCGTGTTGTCTGTCAAGTAATTTGTAGGCACCCTGACTTCTCCCCGGCAAAAGATAAATATAAAAAAATGCTACATACGTATATATACGAGAAATTTCAAAAACCCTCAGGACCTCCGCTGTGTTTACCCGAGATGTTTGACGAATTGTTTCACCATACAGTTTGTCCGATGATATTCTTTTCTTTTCATCAGCATAGTAATAAATTGTTATTACGTTTGAATTCCTTAACAGCGTATTCTCCACCTATTAGCACGACGAACTCTGACAAGTTCTAGTTGATACATAACTTTTTAAATAAATACAGCATGTTATATTCTGCCTTCGTGCCGCCACGCCAGTGACCGCGAGAAAGGGAAATCATATCGAGAAATCGGTACATTATTACAATTGAGTAACTGTAGCGGACATCATACGAAGATATAATAATCGTGAAGATAGAATTTAATGTATTCCTCAGAATGGTCGTCCAAAACTACTTGACGTTCGTGTCAAACGTAGGGATGCCAATTATTTTCAAAAAGATTGATTTTTCTGAATCGATTATAATCGAAGCTTCAAGAATCGATCCACTGAAAATCGTTTCCAAAATAATCGATGTTTTGAATAATTGATTTTTTTTAGGTATGTACATATAATTTATATATATATATATTGTATAGATCCACACAACGTACTTTCCAAATTTTCAATGTGGGTGATGTGGGTCCACCTAAAAAAGTTGCGAAATACAACTTTTAGTATGTTCTCTGCAATTCTGGCCAATTGCAAATAATTGGACCAACTTTTCAAACAACATCCAAGTCGCAGGGTCCAACAATAAAGAAGCCATCGCACAGTAGGGTGTTTGGCCCGAAAAGTCAGGAAAAAAACTATTTCAGCGTTATTTATGGGCTCAAGGTCGTAATATAGTAAGTCGTTCAATTCACTTATCGTCAGCTGTAACATTATGAAATCGAAAACGCATTTCCACATTTCAAAAATCAAACTGGTTGGAAAAGCTGGGAAAAATTATTTTTACATGCTAAAGTATGGTGAAATAATGTAATTTATTACTGTAATACCAAATATGTAGATAATATTAGTAAATAATATTGTTTTTATATATGTATTTCTGCGCGTCCCCACCGTCAACGTTTTTCAGGACGGCAACGTACTGAACGAACCAGAACGTTCAGAACCTCCACCGGAGTTGTTTCACGAATTGTTTCACCGTACAGTTAAATTCCTTAACAACGTATTCCCCACCTATTAGCACGACGAACCCTGAAAAGTTCCAGGTAAAATAGCTTTTTAAATAAATGTTATATTCTGTCTTCGTGCCCGCCGATATATCGGAAAGTATTCTCCCTCGAGAATACCCACCGATTTTACGGAAGCTTAAGCATAGGCATCTCCTGAGGTGTAGAGGGGAGTCAGGGGTACTAGGAACCCCTGGGGTTCTCGGCACTTGGCCTTTGTTCGAGCATCTCGAACCGGCCTGAGGTTGCCATAATATCGGGTCGCTAAAATGAGAACTAGCAAGACCGACACGATTATCGTTCCGATGAAGTATGAATCGGCCCTTATTCATAATTTAAAGCCCTCAAATGAATGCACACAAAATGCCGAAGATGCGAATAACATTCAGTGCAATAATGAAGGAGATGAAATAACGCAAAATGAAGAATGTAATGAAGAAGATGCAAGAACTTCACAATGTCCAAGAAAACGTAGACGGTATGTACAATCATACTCCCGAAATACTTTGAACAATCGGTCATGTGATGGTAAAAGAACGGAGGAACTACACGAAGCCTTAGCCAAGTTAATAGCAATGAATCAGTTGCCCCTTTCATTTTGCTCAAGTATCGGTTATAGAAAATATATGAGTGTAGTTGAGCCAAGCTATAAACCTTGTCAAGAAGGAGCAATGAAAAAAAGGCTAGGAATTTTACAAGCTACGGTTATCGAAAAAATAAAGGAAAGTTTCAGTACTGCTAAGAGCGTAGTTTGTTCGACTGACTGTTGGACTTCATTATCGCAAGAATCGTATATTACAGTAAATGTACATATCATTAATTCTGAATGGTGTCCAAAATCATATACGTTGACAACGCATGAAATGGAGGAAAGACACACGTCCAAAAATATTGCTGATGAATTAATAAACACTTTTAATGAATGGGGAATAACTCAAAAAGTCTTTGCTATTGTTACAGACAACGCAAAAAACATGGTGAATGCAGTTTCGGTAACATCCGAAACCGTCGCAGTAAACAGTATAACATGTGCAGCTCATACGCTTCAACTCGCTGTTAATAAAGCACTAAAAGAAGAAAATGTTCAAAATCTAATTCGAGACTGCAGTAAAGTCGTTGGACACTTCAAGCATTCGCATGTTGCAAAAGAAAGCTCTAGAGCAAAAGCAAGAGCAACTTCAAATGCAAAAGTCGACTTTACTACAATGTTGTTCGACGCGATGGAATTCTATTTTTTTAATGCTAGAGCGATTATACATAAACAGATGCCCTATTTCCAATACGATTGCAGATCGATCTGTCACTAATACAAATATAGCAAAAAGTTTAAAAATTAATGAAAGTCAGTGGGAGAGGATAGAATCTTTAGTTAATGTCCTGAAACCATTGCAAATTGTAACTACTCTTTTTTGTAGCGAAGGTTACTCTCCAATTTCAATGGTAAGACCATTAATTAAGAAACTAATTGAAAAACATTTAATACTGGAAAATGAAGGTGATGCAGTAATTAATAAATTTAAGCAAACTATTATTTTGGAACTTGTTCAACGTTTTGATCTTGAGTATGATGAAAATAATTTTGTAACTCTGAGGCATATTTCGTGCCTTTTTGATCCAAGGTACAAAGATCTGGACCACGAGCCAATGCAAGCAAAATCTGTAATACGTTCAAAATTAAGAAGTTTACTTGAAGCTTTGCCTCTATGTGCATCAAGCATAAAAGAAACACCGTTCCAAACAAGTGCTTTACAATTTATATATGACGAAGCGAATGAGATGAGTGATCAAAGCATCGAATTCGACACGTATATGGCTGAACCGCAATTGAAATTTGATTTAGATGCTTTTAAATGCTGGAAAACGCGGAAAACTAAATATCCGAGAATTTCAGAGCTCGCAATAAAATATTTAAACATACCAGCAACGTCAGTTGCATCCTAAAGATGTTTCTCAACTGCTGGGAATATAGTAACTTCCAAAATAAATCGGCTGTTACCAGAAAATGTAAATATGTTAGTGTTTTTATATCAAAACCGTCAATTTATTGAATAAACTTCGTTAATAAAAATGATGTTTAAATTTATTGTTGTACCAAAAACCGCGGAATTTATGAAACCATAGTCTCGATACATAAATTAATATTAATATTAATGTTCTAAAAATTATACGAATTAAAATGAGGATACATTAAGACGGTAGACTCGTTTCCAGGATTGCAAGGGTGCGGGATTCACCTTCTCATTTCTCGATAATACAAACACGGGGTTTTTCAGTAGTCAAAAACGCTAGACAAAAGTCCTATTTTTTCGTTTACGAAGCGCAATTTGCATTATTCGATAGATAGAGATAGATGACTAGATCGATCTTTTATCTAGCGTCTTTGACTACTGAAAACCCCCGTGTTTATATGTAGTATCGGGAAATAAGAAGGCGAATTCCGCACCCTTGCAATCCTGGAAAAAGGAGTCTGTGTGAAATAGTACACGTGTAACCGTGTATAGTACTTAAACTGGCACTAGAACATCCGAATATTAATCCGAGTCACTATAAATACGTGTAGTGAAATACACGTGAAATAGTACACGTGAAATAGTACACGTGTACAAGTGTACTTAAAACGACACGTACCGAGGTACGTGTATTTAAATACACGTGTACACGTGTGTTATTAGTACACGTACAAAACCACGATCTCTAATAATAAGTTTACAAGAAATAAGCAAAAAATTAAATATATTAACACCACGATTCTCGCGTGCACGTAGTGGGGTGATGGGTGTCGAAAAATCACCCGAAACATATGTATTTTCTGCACCACGAACACCGCACAAATGCTGTTGCATCCTCGTTGCAGTTGCACTTTTCTTTTTTCAAATCATCCGGAAACGCTACGTCGTTCACGTTGGCGAAGATTTCTTTATCCGGTCGCAATTTGGAAGTGTACCACGCGTATCTGATAACATATGATAAACGACGTTCAAGTTCGCGGGAACTGACTTTTATTCAACAGGACCGACTTTACTCTTACAAGTCTTTAGAGCTTCTTTAGCTTTTTCCTACTGCTACGCCTTTTTAAAACTATGTACATATTCCGAAAGGCGGATCCTATATTTTATCATATGTTATGAGATGGTGGGCACATACAGATGTAAGCGCAAAACAAATAGATGGCCGATGGCAATTTTTGCTAATATGTTACGCAATGCTTTTATAATATTTACTTCACTCAATGCAATGTGGAATGAAAATAAAAGATATCGTCGACGCCTTTTTTTGATTGAAATTGGACATTCTCTGCTGCATCCCTATATTACATTACGCACACATCTACTGCAACGATCTAATGCGACTGTACTTGTTGCACAAATACAGAGTATACCTCCAGTGATTGTACCGTCTTGTAGTAATCGTATAATGCATACTCCTCCAACAATAAAACGAGGCCAATGTCACATGTGCGAGAAAAAACTGAATGCTAATATACATAGTGCCCGATGTGATTTATGTAAACAAATAGTATGTCCCGCACATCGCTTTATTTTATGCGAAAATTGTGCAAAAACTAAGATGTAGATGTTAACGCATCGATTTGAATACAAAAACATCGGAAAATGACTGTTTATCTTGTTATTTCATCAATATTTTACTACTGTGTCAATTTGACACCTAAGGACAGATTCAGTTCGTGAAATGAGGGACGGATGAGTGTTAAATAATTTTGTTTACTGATTAATTAATTATATTAAATGTAGCTCTCAAATTTTGTTGTAATGTATATTTTTGGAACTTATATTTGTTTTTAAGGCTGCGCCGGAGTGAAAATATCACTATTTCCGCTCGCCAATCGGCGACAGAGAAGCAGATATGTTTCTCGCAGGAAAGACACTGACAGAGAATATGAAACAGCTTGATTTTTCGAAAACCCGGTTGGCCTGCATTTAGCAAAGAAGCAATATTTTTTTATGCTCTTTGTGTTGAAATGTTCTCTGCATTATTGCGGGATCCCGTACAGAGCCCTTTTTGAAGTGAAACTTCTTTGCTGAGGGTAACTTTTTTCGTTTGTAGCGGAAGTCGCGTCATAGAGCGTAACGGAAGTCGCGTCTCGGAGTGTAACGGAGCGTTACAGAGCGTAACGGGAGTCGCGTCACGGACGTCGAGTGGCGCGAAACATTTAAACGGAGACGGAGAAAAACCATTCTTTACCCCGACGGGATTCGAACCCCGGTCTACCTACCGCTTGATGGTCCAACTCCGTAACCACTTGGACAACCAACGACATTGTAATGATAAAGAACATTTTATATATTTATATATATCGTATAGTATATATCGCAATGAATTAAATGCTGCAGCGATAGGATTTGACAGCCGCACCGTAGTAGGATCAAACGAAAAAGGTTAGAAATTCATGGTTATGTTATGACAGCTCGTACAACTATTTACATACATACGTTGACATTAATTAAAATCAATATTATTAATTATATTACAGAGAGAAGAACACTGAACCTCAGCATCATTTACATGGATATGATTTTCAAAAATAACCGTGCATGGAACAGCAGAAATATGGAAGTGAATTAAGAGGTATGTATACAAATTACAAGATACATTTAATAATCTAATATAATCAAAATGACAACATATGCAGGATTGCGCAAGCGTATCTTTAATGAAAACTTATTTCTTACAGAATAAATCAAGTTACATCAGATGTTTGAACTGCGATCCATTTCTATACGATACAGAGCTCCGCGCTTTGTATTAAAGGCTATACCCGGGTTTGGTGGTGAAATGTCCCCCCGGCGGGATTTTGATCGAGCTTGGACCATTCGATAGCCTACCCAAAAAGACCCCTCTCTAGCAAGTTTCAGCCCCATATCTCATCTGTAAGGGTAGTTATCGAGAAAAATCGAAAAATCAGTTTTTGGCCCATTTTCCCTATTTATTGACAACTAAAAATTCTGAAAAAAATCTGACACGTTTCGGATACCAAGCCACATATTAGGTATCATTTCCAGATTTTTCCGTTGCAAGTTCTGCTTGTAAAAAATGAAAAACACGAAAAAAATCGAAAAAATGCAGGTTTTATATAGAAATCTAAAAGGTGCTACTCCAGATTTAATTTAGCAATGAGATATTACCGTAAGTAGTACGCTCAATTTTTTTCAAATTCCTGAGAGTGGTGCGTCATAGTTAAAAAAAATAAAAACCACTTTTTTCGGCGTTTTTTCTAAGTTATACTTATCTTTTCTGAATCTAAAAAATATACTATGTAATATTAAACGTTCCTACGTTCAGAGAAACACCTTCCAGACATTAAAACTTGCGTAGTACACAAAATGAAATTAATACTATGTACATATATTCGAATATGTCGAATGTGATTTCAACGACGCCGGTTGGTGCAGCGGCTATGGTCTCCGACTGCGGAACCGCTGAAGACTTTTTGGACCAGGTACGAATCCCCGGTCAGGTCAATTCTTTTTTCTAACAATAAGTTGATCAGATGTTTTTTCGGTTCCTAACCATATGGTTGTTGTTAACCCATTCTAACAATATTTTTTAACTATGTTTAGACTATTGCAAAATAATTTTTTAGAAAAATATTCTTGGAGTACTTTCGGCTTCTAGTCATTTACGGACTTTTTTTTAAGGTGGAGGAGGAATAAGGACAGCTGACCGCTGCTTGTAAAAGATATAATAAAAAGCTGCTAAGTTACTATACCCATCATCAGAACTTTTCATAGACAACGATAGTTACAGTTATTCGAAACATAAACCTCGTTCTTATAATATCCTTTATAATATGTATGACACTTTCCTTTTCACTTGGCAGAATCAGATACAACAATATCTCTAGACTCTAGACCTTAATAAAACACTGGATTTATTACTGAATGAGACACCCAGTAAAGATAAAAGACTTAAGAGTCAAGTCGATGCACAATTCCATATAAAAAATGTTAAGTAGAGCTGTAATACAGTCCGTAAATGACTAGAAGCCGAAAGTACTCCAAGAATATTTTTCTAAAAAATTATTTTGCAATAGTCTAAACATAGTTAAAAAATATTGTTAGAATGGGTTAACAACAACCATATGGTTAGGAACCGAAAAAACATCTGATCAACTTAGAAAAAAGAATTGACCTGACCGGGGATTCGTACCTGGTCCAAAAAGTCTTCAGCGGTTCCGCAGTCGGAGACCATAGCCGCTGCACCAACCGGCGTCGTTGAAATCACATTCGACATATTCGAATATATGTACATAGTATTAATTTCATTTTGTGTACTACGCAAGTTTTAATGTCTGGAAGGTGTTTCTCTGAACGTAGGAACGTTTAATATTACATAGTATATTTTTTAGATTCAGAAAAGATAAGTATAACTTAGAAAAAACGCCGAAAAAAGTGGTTTTTATTTTTTTTAACTATGACGCACCACTCTCAGGAATTTGAAAAAAATTGAGCGTACTACTTACGGTAATATCTCATTGCTAAATTAAATCTGGAGTAGCACCTTTTAGATTTCTATATAAAACCTGCATTTTTTCGATTTTTTTCGTGTTTTTCATTTTTTACAAGCAGAACTTGCAACGGAAAATCTGGAAATGATACCTAATATGTGGCTTGGTATCCGAAACCTGTCAGATTTTTTTCAGAATTTTTAACTGCCAATAAATAGGGAAAATGGGCCAAAAACTGATTTTTCGATTTTTCTCGATAACTACCCTTACAGATGAGATATGGGGCTGAAACTTGCTAGAGAGGGGTCTTTTTGGGTAGGCTATCGAATGGTCCAAGCTCGATCAAAATCCCGCCGGGGGGACATTTCACCACCAAACCCGGGTATAGCCTTTCTTATCGTTGCCACAATTAGAGCGTCTCTTTTTATGCCATTACATGCATTTGTGAAGTGATTAGAAAGTTCTTGAACATTACAATGATTGTTGTGTAGTGCACAACGGATTGCAGATATATCCAAAGATAAAAATCCAACGGAGACCACAGTGGCCAACGAATTGTACAATACGTTCCTGAACGTAAGATTCTGACGTGTACGTGATAAATACAAACGTAACATGAGAAGCAATGGTAATAAACATAAACCGAGACGCTGTACTTATGGCGACAACAAAAAGACTTGTAGAAAGAGCGGAGCTCCGTATCGATGAAAATGGTTCGCAGTTACAACATCTTATGTAACTTAATTTATATTGTGAGAAATAATTTTTCATTTCCAGATACAAGTAACATACCTGTACGATTTAAAACAGAAACCTGGGGAAAAAGATAATAGTAAGGAGCGTAGAGAGTTGCTGCCGTTGAGAAAACTCACATGATAGTTCATATCATTTGCGGAGCAATCAAATATTTAGTGTTTACGTAAACTATTCATGCATCAATATAACATAATATATTATATTTTATAATATAATATAATTTGTTTTAAATCTTACAAGTATTTTATTTACAAATTATTTTATACTTTTTAATCCATTTTAGAAAATAGATAATCATTAATTAATACGTCATACTATTCTAAGCATAACACAACATTCTCTTTTTAGGCGATACAACATCAAACAATGATACACCGTCAAGCAACAAAACACCGCCATTCAAAGAAAAAGAAAATTGAAATAAATATGTACTCGTAGTTTCTTTAATAAATCGCACTGTTGGCGGACGGCTTCCCCGTCAATAATTATTTTCATTTACCGCCCACACCAGTCACCCTTCCACCTAATGATAGGTATAGCATATAGACTAATTTCCTACATAATTTAAACAATACAGTAAGCTTTAAATCTTGGCCTATCGCTGGGATCGCAATTTCTCTTTCTTTTTCACTCGCTATACTTTTCTGTCATAAAGTTACTCCATACCGTCAATTAAATCACTAAAAATACAGTTGAAATTATGTCGTGTTTGGTATCATTTTCATCAGTAAAATGTCACAAAAATATATTGGTGAGAGCCCCATAAAAAGAAATTATATCGTGTTTGGTATCATTTTCATCAGTAAAATGTCACAAAAATATATTGGTGAGAGCCCCATAAAAAAAAATAAACGCGTGGAAAACCACGCGCAGCAGAAGTAAAACTTCTTGCAGTATAATAATGTGTAGAAGTAAATTAAGATTGGAAACGGTAAAAAAATAATGAAGTGACAACAAGATCAGGAACAACTAATAAAAAAAAATAATGAAGTGACAACGAGATCAGGAACAACTGATACAAAAAAAATCATAGAAAAATTTTCATTTCAAAAATAATGAACGATCAAAATTTGCGACACAAAGAAGGAGAGCGTATGATA
This sequence comes from Lasioglossum calceatum, assembly GCA_963966675.1. Classification (NCBI taxonomy): domain Eukaryota; kingdom Metazoa; phylum Arthropoda; class Insecta; order Hymenoptera; family Halictidae; genus Lasioglossum; species Lasioglossum calceatum. The sequence goes on from OZ016542.1 coordinate 966,152, forward strand.
AATGCTATGAACTATGTTTCCTTTCCCATGCTCTCCTTCTTTGTGTCGCAAATTTTGATCGTTCATTATTTTTGAAATGAAAATTTTTCTATGATTTTTTTTGTATCAGTTGTTCCTGATCTCGTTGTCACTTCATTATTTTTTTTTTATTAGTTGTTCCTGATCATGTTGTCACTTCATTATTTTTTTACCGTTTCCAATCTTAATTTACTTCTACACATTATTATACTGCAAGCAGTTTCACTTCTGCCGCGCGTGGTTTTCCACGCATTTATTTTTTGCAATTTGGCTCTTGGAACTTTATAAACAACAAAAGTGTACGTTTTTATAGAAGAAATATTTTTCTGTACACTTTTTACAAAAAAGGGCTTTGTACGCTAACCCACAATAATACAGAGAGTATTTCAACACAAAGAGCATTTGGAAAAAGTGTACAGAAAAATATTTCTTTTATAAAAACGTACACTTTTGTTGTTTATAAAGTTCCAAGAGCCAAATAGCAAAAAAGGTCTCTGTACGGGACCCCGCAATAATGCAGAGAATATTTCAACACAAAGAGCATCAAAAAATATTGCTTCTTCGCTAAATGCAGGCCGACCGGGTTTTCAAAAAATCAAGCTGTTTCATATTCTCTGTCAGTGTCTGTTCTGCGAGAAACATATCTGCTTCTCTGTCTTCGTAGTTCACCTCGATTGGCGATAAATAAATAAAGGAAGAGCCAAATACATTTAAAAACCCATTTCATTTGCATTTTTTATTTCTCTGATGTCGAGTCACACTCGACAAAGGAGTGCAAAGGGTTAGAGACCCTTGCGCTTGATGCTCGCTGCAAAGAGATTTTATGTTAGGTTCCAATTTTGTTAGCTTCAGTCTTAAGTCTCCCCGTTGTGTTATATCCAGCCGATTTATTTTTTAGCAGCAAATCATTTATGGCACTAAATCTACATTCAACTAAATATGAAGATGGAAACGGTAACAATAGTTTGAGTAGAAATTATCTGCACTGGACGTTTACCCAGCTCGAATAGCGACTGGGAGTCGTCATACGGTTAACTTAGACTCCTTACGAGTCCATTTTCAAATTGCCTCCCTTAACACATTCCGTGCCACCGATGGTACACGTTAAATTCATTCAAGCCACATGTACCACTGGTGGCATAGAACGTGTTAATCAAATTGCCTCCCCGTGGAGCGTGGGCCCCACATTGGGAAACACTGATCTGCACGGTGTATATGGAAACAAAATTAACTAGACAGCGGATCTCCATGCAAAATAATTTTTATGCAACAACCTGGAGTGAAATAGAAATTTATTTCTTCTCTTAATATGTCTAACTGGTTGAAAATAATATAATAGTATATTTAAATTCTTCTAATTTATTTACTGTTTTAAGTTATACCTCCACATTTTTGTCATAAACGCATAACATCAGCTGTCTATCGATAACAACTAACAAATTAAGAAATAATCTGGGTCTGAAGCAAATGTAAAACAATATTGTATCCGAGGAATTTTGTCATGTAAATATTGTAAACATATAAAATTATTTTCAGTATGTGCACATTTTTCGAATATACTAAACAATCAATCAGGGCTGTGGAAATAACAAGCTAAATAGAATCAAATGATTATTATTCAGATGTTTTCATCTGAAATTTCTTTCATCTTTACATAATCATATAGACCACAATAATTTTAGATTTCACTAATAGAGCACATCAATTTGAAATATAAATTTAGTAAATAAACCACAAGAATATAGCATAACATATAGAAGAGTTTTTACAAGACAATAATAACTAAATACTGTTGTAAAAATGTTTTCGTCATACCCCCTAGTTGGATTCATTGTATTTTCAATATTAATATTCTCATAAACGAGTCCTCGTTCAAAACAAAATTCTTTTTGTTTTTCGAATTGTATGGAAAATTGTTTTGTTCGAAATTTTCTCATAAACACTACTATAGCCTATTTGTAACAAAATTAAAGCATAATTTTTTTATTAGAATTTAATAAAAAATATCCGTTACCTTACGTCATTCGCATGACCTGATGGTTTGTTGTCCTCGCGTTTCTACTACGTTTTTATATCCAAGAGAAAAGTTACAATGTTAATTTCCTCCTGAATGAGTGAAACATAAAATAACACGTTTTTCCAATTTCTCTTAACTTTAAACGATAATAAATTTAAACGATATAAACACGTTTTCACCACCTGTTCCTGTGTGAATAGTTATACGCGGCACATATTTACACTATGTATGTACATATAAACTGTGTCACGCCTCTCCTAACCTCAATTTTTGGTTAACTAATGCAAACACATATGTCACTTGAAAATTTGAAAATTCATTTACAAAACATCAAATTTGTTACAACAAAAGCAGAATAATTATGTTTAGATCGTTTTGTTTGTATATTTTTGATTTTTAAGGTTTGAAACTATGAAATAAACTAGCCAAGACCGGTTAAATTGCTTTACACAACATTTAAACTTCGCGTGCAATACTGCGACTGAAACGCCACGCCACGAATGTCAACGAATGTGTAGTTTACTCTTTACTCCATCAACTTTCCTTCCCTCCTTTTCGTTCTTCCGTTGTCTCGTTTGCTCTTCTGTTTCTTGCCCCGCCTACTAGCTCTATCTTTCCTTTTCATTCGGAACAATACGCTTCTCGCTGTACCTACCTTTTTCATATGGTTAGAGTAACCTATCTCTTTTGCTGCGCGTGAAAGGTGCATGAATCTATAGATATTTGTTGCATTCATTTAGGTTAGATGATCGTTTTCTTATTTCTTCAACTATATGTATAATCAATTTAGATATGTAGGTATATGTTTTTGTGGTTTTAGATTCGATAACGGTATCTCGTATGTCAAGGAATGCAAAACTATTCGTACACTATGCACATACAATATTATGCATGTATAATAATTTGAATTGAATGTAGTAATGTTATAGTAACATAATATTATGTTAATATATCGTTAATTTGTTTATGCGTCATTCTACCCAGATAGCACAAATACGTCTTAAACAGGTCTTAAAAACGTCTGGTGTCGGACATTAAGACGTCCTACCGATGTCATGAATGTCCTGCGAACGTCTTCCGAACGGCCTCCGAACGGCCTCCGAACGGCTTATGTTACAAAACTGTACGTCCTAAAAACGTCTTAAGCATGTCCATTAGACGTCTAAAAAACGTCTTTTAGACATTCGTAGGACATTCAGGACGTCTTGTTCAAATTCACGAAAAAGTTAAAAAAAAATTATAATTTATATGTAATACTTCTACTTTCTATGCACTGCTTGAGGGAATATTCCATTTTGTCTTCGAAAGGACATTATTACAATTCAGAAATTTTTATGCAGTTGGCGGGACTCGAACTCGGGACCTACCGTTTACTTGATGATGTGCTTCCTCGCTGAGCCATGCGAACCTATATGGTTACATTCATTATTTTTTATTGTTTTAGGCTCAAATCATATAATTATTAGAAGAGATAAACTTCTGTTAAAAAAATTTTTTAGATAAAAATAAACTACTTTTTTTAAATGAAGCATAGTATTAGTATATTAACGACTAAGAGATATATATGTATATTTTCCCAAGTACATACTTCAATCGTACGTAAGCACAGAAATACATACCATATACCATATATTTGCTAAATAAACAAAAACATATTATTGTGAAAAACATATTGTTATAATATACAGGGTGTTTCACGTAATTTTTTCAAGCCATAACTCCGTTACTAATGCATTTACGAAAAAATATCATAAGAGAAAGATAAATGGTTCCAAGAGCACTACAATTCGTAGGCCCTTAGATTTTTTAGGTGCAACTGTGCATGTGCAATTAACAATTCCATCATTTCTTTAAATAGAAATGCATATTTTTTGTTACACTAATCGATTCCTCTGTTCATTCTACGTAAAAAATTATTAACGTACCATAGCAAAAAAATTAATAGTTCCCGCGATATTTTCAAAACCTGCCTTTATTGAAGAAGATACTCATTACTTTTCGTACACAACTTACGACGAACTTATTAATCTTATAGTTCAATCACATTGCGTAAGACGTAAGAGCTACGATTATTTTTCGTGCAACTACTTTGTCGCACATAATAAGAACATTAATTAATTAATTAATATTCTTAGAATATAAATGTATGTCGATTAAGTGACACACACGAATTCAAATAAATTAAAAGTAAACATTTTACTTCCAATATAAATAAAGATTTATTTTATATTCGAAACCAATATTTCATTCGTAATATGAGAGGTGTGTATGTCTTCCAGCATATTCTGGAACAAATATTTTTCCATGATAAACAAAATATTTCCTGCATATTTAATAAAAATGTTCTATTTCTAATATTAAATAAAGATTCATTTTATATTTAGAAAAAAATATTTTTCTTGTAACATGAAATAGATATATATTTCCTCCTTATTTAAAAAAAAGAATTTGTTACGTATTGTAAAATAAATATTGTATGTATATCTGAATATTAAAAACAGTTTGGATCTCTATTTAATACTACATGAATGTGTATACAATATTTTGTGCTGCTAGATGTAATCATCCATGTGTTTATAATAAATGATATTTTGGCAAAATATTTTCATTATCATTGCAAGAAATAGGAAACATGAGAACCAACATTTTATTCATTGCATAGCAAAATGATCCCTGTCATAACATCTCCAAAAAATTGAAGTGTGAAATAAGGCGTCTGAAATGAAACGTTTTAAAAACGCCCGCAAAAGGACGTCTTTAAAACGTTTTATTTCAAACGTTAAACGGACATCCCGCAAAAAAACGTCTTTAAAACGTCTTATTTCAGACGTTAAACCGACGTCCCAAAAAAACGTCTTTAAAACGTCTTATTTCAGACGTTAAACGGACATCCTGAGATAGACGTCTTTTAGACGTCTTTAGTACGTCTTTCCAGGACGTAGGACATTTAGACCTAAACTGGACGTAAAATGGACGTTTTCAGGACGTCCTGTGCTATCTGGGTATGTATATCCCAGATAGCACACGACGTCTTTTAGACATCGTTTTTACGGCTGAAATGAGACGTCTAAAGGGCGTCTTTCCGGAGACGTCGTTTTCATGGCTAAAGGAAGACGTCTCCCAGATAGTACAAAGACATCTCAAAGACGTCTGAAAGATGCCTGCCGCAAGACGTAAGTACGTCTGACAGACGTCTGCTACGTCTTTGGATCGCCGTCTTTACAAGACGTAGACAGACGTCTTTAAGAGGTCTTTGTTACAAAACTGTGCGTCCTAAAGACGTTTCTCACAGGTCTTTTCGACGTCTTAAAGATGCATTGGAGAGACGTATAAAAAATCGCCTGGAAGACGTATCTTAAGACATCTTTTTGGGCATCTTTTATGCGTCTTTCGGGGCATCTTTTATGCATCTTTTTGGAGGTCTTTAAGGCATCTTTTAGACGTCTGTTTCAGACGCACAAAATCTTCAAGAAAAAGTTGTAAAAAAAATTGGAATCTATACCCACACAACCAGGCTGCAGCGGGCAGCAATGTCCAGGGGGAGAAAACTCTTATGTATGGCCTTGGACTGGTTAGTACACTCTCGAGGGAGTTAAACTAGATGGCACCACGATCACAGCATATCACGTGATTAAACGTGATTGGACGTGACTGATTTTCCAATCTTTGGCGCTACTGGGCGCTATTATTTGATGAAGTTCTTACCAGTTCTTACTGCATGTGTTTGATTATAATCTCTAAAATCACTGTCAATTGTCAATCACAGTGTCTCGACCATTTGTTGCGGTCTGCGATTTTTCAATTTATAGAAGACATTTTTATATTGTTTTTATATTCTTTCATATTGTGTTGAAAATTTGATTAATAAGCTTGAAAAAACGAAGTTTGCTGAGTGTCAAATCAATTGTAGAAATAATTTTTCAAAATTGAGCGACACTCAGTGAACTTATTTTAGAGCTTATTTCTCGAACTTTACTTTGTGTATAAATCATAAAATTTTTTAAAGTTTAGGATAGTGAAGTGCAAAGGAGTGCAGCAGCAAGTATAAAAATTGAAACATTATCTATTATCATTATAATATTATTCTGTATTATATATGTATTATTATGTAATAAAATATGTATTATTATATAATAAAATATTGTTAACATGAACTGTTGTTACAAAACATGTTATATCCTTTTACTTCGAAGTTGAAAGTAAGCGGTATAGAATCGTATAGCTATATATATAACATAGTTATAGCTATATATATAGGTTTTAGTTGAGGGCCGAGGGATATAAAGTAGATGGCGCTGCTGAAGTCCATGTGTAGGTTGAGGTCCCCAGATGTGTGGGAGACTTCTCGCTATCGGCGCCTACTCGCCGCCTCGGCCCAGTGCCGAGGTTATGTCCGATGATCTCGCGGGACGAAGGAAAAGGTAGACAGGAAAAACTCACTGCTTTACGGACAACCGTCCAGCTCGGGTGTTCAAGCTCAAGAGAGAGAGCGGGAGCTCGGCGTTGCCAACGGCTTCCGCCGATCCCCACTCTCGCAACATGGGAGTGGGGGAACAGAGCCCCTACACATGTGTGGGGTCGCGCTTACCACTCCGCGATTGCTGCGTAGTGGGGAGTCGCTGAGCCTGCGCACAACGTTCTCGCGACGTTGGTCGACGCGCGGATCAGTGATGCCAGAACCGTGGGTCTTGGGTTTTTTCCCCTCCGCTGCTTCTGTCGGCTCGGCCCCCCACTCTGACGCACCATCGTCGCCACGTTGCTTCTATTGCGCACGCGCTACACACGAACGTATCTCTACTCTGCCCGTGTGAGTTTCTGTTCGATTGCACGCGCGCTACACACACCAGCGTACCTCTACTATGTCCGTGTGCGCTGCTCGTGCGCTTGCGCCAGTCACAATCTATTTTTAGCACTTTCCACATCCACGCCTGCTTTACGGAAACGAAACTGAAATTCGGCCGTCGAGCCGTCGAGCGTATGAATCTCAATCTGGAGCTAGCCTTCGAGTCCCCGTGCAGCGATTTTTATTTTTATTCTTCATCACTTTTTTAATTACATTTCTTAATCTTCCAAAAAATATAAAAACTATGTTAAAAATATATATTATATATTCGTAAGTTTGAACCCTTTATCTCAACCAGGAGGGTAAAAACTAATTATTGGTTTTTTCCACATTTTCCCTATTTAATGGTATACGTAAAAATTCTAGAAAAATTCTACAATTTTGAAGATATTATTCCTTATGATTGTGAATTTTTTCAGATTTTTTGCAAATACAGTAAGTATGAAAAATCGTATAGCCAGATAAGATGGCAAAAGTGCTCATCCAAATTAATTTTTAATCACACCATGTTCAGTAAAAAATTACAAAAAAATTCATGAATATTCTTCCTAATAGCATACACGATTGAGACCATTTTCAAACTTTTTTTCAACAAATCGGAAAGTATAAAATAGTCAATTTTATATCGAAGTTGTAAGTTGATCACACGTTTATATTATGATGTTATATTAGTTGCGTCTCATCGTTATTATTAACGTGTTTTTGCAGATTTTTCGGATTATGCAAATATATATATGTAAAAAAATTGAAAATCTCCAAACATTCGAAGAAAATGCATATTTCGTATTGAAGTTGTAGAGATACCAGTTTTATAAAAATTCAGTAGTCGGATATTATTGAAATAATTGTCCTCAAATTTTTTTCAGAATTGTTTATAAATTGTATCGATGTTAAAAAAATCAAAATCAATTTTGTCGATGTTTCTATACCTTTTTGTAGATGTATGTATTATGTAATATTGTGTAGGGATTTGGTCAATTCTACAGGTTAGGATAGTAACTCTACGTGTGATATCGGTGGATAAATTATATATATATATATATATATATATATATATATATATATATATATATATATATATATAGAGAGAGAGAGAGAGAGAGAGAGAGAGAGAGAGAGAGAGAAAGAGTCCGAGTTGAAATTTTGTTAAGGATCGAAGCGAGCGAGAAACAGTGAGAGTGAATGAGGAACAGATTGATAATAATATTTATATAATATAAAATATAATAATAATTATATATATATAATTATATATATATATAAATAATAATATTTATATATTTTTATTTTAATTGTTAAAGTATACAATCTGTTGCTCATTCTCTCTCACTGTTTCTCGCTCACTCGCACTCTTTCTCTTTCTACATAATCACGACTCGCAGTACAATAGTACATACTCGCTCTTTCGCTCTGATCCGCGGCCGTGACCTACCTCGCATATATAGACCGATCGTCACAACACATACCTACGAATCAGCTGCTCAGATTTGCAGTTCGCGGTCGTCGCACCTTCGTCTCTTTCTCTGTCTCACACATTCACGCTCTAACTCTTTCGCACACACTCGCTAGGGCATTCACCTGTCAGCTGTTTATTGTTTCGGCGATCCGCGAGTAACATTCTATCAATTCCAATCGTAAAAAAATTAGAAATCTCCAAACATTCAAAGAAAGTGCATATTTCGTACTGCAATTTCAGAGATACACGTGTAAAACGTACGTTTTATAAAAATTCAGTAGTTAATTGAAACAAATCGTTCTAAATTTTTTCATAATTTTTTATAAATTGCATCGCCGTTACAATAATATAAAATCAATTTTTTCGATGCCTCTTTACCTTATGATAAGTGCATTATCAAATAATAAAAGGAATGTACAAACTTTAAACTGGAACATAAAATATTTTATTTGCGTTATATTTCAATACATGAGCATGATTCTCAACAGTTAATGTTGGTGCAGGCGGTAAGGTCTTCGACTAATACCCACCAAAAAATTTTTTTTTGCAATTTGCGTTGCCCGAAAATTCCGCTGCTGCTGGCAAACGCGCGAGTTGAGGCAGTCTTCTGCTTTTCTATAATTAAAAAAACAATATAAACACATGATTAAATTTATGACTGCAAAGTACAGAATAAAATATCAATGTAACTGCACACTTATCTTTTCTTCAAAATTATCCTTTAGGTTGTCGGTCGTTGTTTCGCGTTCCTCAAAAATTCCGCTGCTGCTGGAAAATGCGTGATTTTGAATGTTCTTCGTTCCTATATTTGAAGAAGAATTAAACATAATTAAAATTGTAATTCTGTGATTGCATTATAGTGCGCTATAATATAGGTATTAACGTTACTTATCTTTTTCATCGGCGTAATATATAAATAAAAATAAACTATATAAATAAAATAACTGTATAAATTAAATAACTATAATATAACTATATAAATAACTATAATATATAACTATAATATAGCTATATAAATAAAATAAACTTCTAGTAAAGAAAAAAAATGTTGGTGACGCAAAAAAAAATGTACATGTGATGCTGGCTGTTTTAATGAGAAAGTGTACCCAACAAGGCAGACGAAACTATAAACGATGTTACAAAAATAATTTAAATTAATTTGGATGAGCACTTTTTACTATCTTATCTGGCTATACGATTTTTCATACTTACTGTATTTGCAAAAAATCTGAAAAAATTCACAATCATAAGGAATAATATCTTCAAAATTGTAGAATTTTTCTAGAATTTTTACGTATACCATTAAATAGGGAAAATGTGGAAAAAACCAATAATTAGTTTTTACCCTCCTGGTTGAGATAAAGGGTTCAAACTTACGAATATATAATATATATTTTTAACATAGTTTTTATATTTTTTGGAAGATTAAGAAATGTAATTAAAAAAGTGATGAAGAATAAAAATAAAAATCGCTGCACGGGGACTCGAAGGCTAGCTCCAGATTGAGATTCATACGCTCGACGGCTCGACGGCCGAATTTCAGTTTCGTTTCCGTAAAGCAGGCGTGGATGTGGAAAGTGCTAAAAATAGATTGTGACTGGCGCAAGCGCACGAGCAGCGCACACGGACATAGTAGAGGTACGCTGGTGTGTGTAGCGCGCGTGCAATCGAACAGAAACTCACACGGGCAGAGTAGAGATACGTTCGTGTGTAGCGCGTGCGCAATAGAAGCAACGTGGCGACGATGGTGCGTCAGAGTGGGGGGCCGAGCCGACAGAAGCAGCGGAGGGGAAAAAACCCAAGACCCACGGTTCTGGCATCACTGGCGCGGATCGCGTAGATCGCTCTCTTCCGTTTCGTCTCTCGAACCATGTGGTCGTGCTTGACCATCGTGCTTCGGCTTTTCTGATTGATCCACCAGTGTTGGATCTCCAACGTCATTCTCGTTGATGTATAGCTCAGTAGAGCTTTATCGGTACTCTCCGATTGTACTTTATTACGCACAGTAAATATACGTGTTTGTTACTGCGTAATCGGGAGTGTCGAGTTTTCTTCCACGTGTGAGAGTGGGCTCACACGTGTTTACCAACCCCCATACATCTAGTGAATCTCCTATTCGGAGATTCACATCAATTCCCATACATGGTCCAAATATTATACATGGGAGTTTACTCCCCCTGGTTTCGACTGCCGTACAGACCTTGTACTAGGGGCACCGACGAGATACTATTAAAGACTGCCAGCCTTACGGGAGTTGGCGTGGCACGAATATTTCGGTGTTCTCTTACGCCCTCTAGGATAGATTCTGACTGGAGTGCGAACTAGAAGGCCACCGACGGCATTTCATCGGTGCAGCAGACCACTGTTTCGTGTTACGTTCTTCAACGAACGTGTTCGAGATAAACTGATATTTCAGACGATGTTATGGTGTTTATTTTTTAGGTTTAAAATATTAGCATCACAAAACTAATATCAAAGACAAAAAATTCCTTGAAATATCCTATGTAAGTGCATTATTTTAGGAAAATGAACAATTCCTACTTCAAATTTTATATGAGTTATTTGTTCAATAACTAACATATTTTCCATTCTCTTCTATTACTTGTTGCCATTTTATAAGTGACTTACCATGTTATTCAATAAACCTATGAATACACATCTTAATTTTATCTTTGAATTTTGATTTAAAAAGGCTACGAACTTTCGTTCCAACTTAATATTTCATAAACGGGCATTATTTCCTTACACTTTTTTATACATAATTGTTCCAAGAATCGATCTGTGGGAACAGAAACAAGCAAAAAAACAGAATAACTTTTATTTGACGCATGCTGTTCTGAATAATAAAGAGTTCGACTAAAAGAATTAAGTGGATTAATTAATATGTAGGATGGGTGGCTAGTGGATCGGTGATCAAGCTGGGAAAAAGAGGTTTAACGACGAAATCCAAAAGTATTATGTGATGGAATATACAGGGTGAACATTATAAAGCGTTACAGACGAATATCTCGGAAAATATTGATTATACGCAAAAATGTTTGAGATAAAAGTTGTTTAGTAGCGAGGGGGACATCATATGGTGGGATTTTTATTTTTCCCGATGAACACTCCAAGGTGAGGAGAAGGTCACCTTGATTTTTTTAAATAGAAAGACCTACTTTCTGCATCATGAATCGATTGACTATCGAATTCTGAGTAAAAATGTATTGACCTCCACATGTCCTAAATCTAGTAGTTAACGAGATATTATCGAAAAAAATTTCTTTCTTCTTTAGAGAATATCTCGTTAACTATTAGGTTTAGGATATATGAAGGTCAACACTTTGATATTCAGAATTTGATACTCTCTCGATTTATGGTATGAGAAATAGGACATTCTATTTAAAAAAAGAAAGTTGACCTTCACTTCACCTTGGAGTGTCCACCGATAAAAATAAAAGCCCCAACGAATGATGCCCCCCTCGGTACTGAACAACTTCCATCTTAAACATTCTTGCGTATAATCAATATTTTTTGAGATATTCGTCTGTAACGCTTTATAATGTTCACCCTGTATTTCTATGTATAAGTCGGATTGAGATCGGACTTGACTGGCCTCGGTCTTATCGAGTTAAAAACGTCTTTTGGAAAAAATGGGGGGCGGGGGTTCCACGTGGACGTGCCAAAGCTTGTTCCTGCATTTCGTTTCGCTTAGCCTCTTCGCGAGGAAAAGTATACAGCCGTCCCCTCGCGAAGAGCGTAAGTGTTGGAACGTCTCGAAATTAGAATCGCTTACAAATTTTTATTGAATTGAAAATTTCAAATAGCGAATGAATGATAAAAAAATTATTTACCACGCGTTAAATAAAAATAATGATGGTTATCTCTTTTCGACGCATGACGAATAATTTTTTATTCAAAGAGCGCCTCGCGTGCCGCTCGCCAGCTCATACTCATGAGCCGAAACTCGGCTCGGATGTATGGAAAGGGAACCCACGAACAGGGAAGCCAGATCGGCCCAGATGCGAGTCTCGCCAGGCCCCTTACGTCTCCGTCCCTCGCCTAGGTGGTGCCTCCGCTATCCCCCCCACTCTTCCGCCTGTGGGAGCCGGCGAGGGACGGAGACGTAAGGGGCCTGGCGAGACTCGCGGCGGCGAGACTCGCATCTGGCATCCCTGTCCACGAACAATAAGTGTGTCAGTGTAGCACACATTCACACGCACACTGTTGCAGTTGTCCCTAGTATGTATGTACCAGCCAGCGCAGGAGCCGGCTCACGAGCTGAAGCGAAATCTTGCGCTTTACGCATCGCCAGCCGTCGAGTTGGGCGTTGGGCATGCCTCTAACTTATCTGATTTGTGGCGTGTTTAGACTTGTTTTCATCAGCGAACCATTAACAATCGATTGATAACGTTTCCATGGCAGAATTATGAATCGTAACAAACATTTTATTGCTATTAATAAGTGATGGCGAAACGCTTACATTGTTGTTTCTAGGAGGCACACGACGCGACGTTCGATACGGTCGTGATTCAGCATCAGAGGCAACATTGTAACGCACAGCGTATTGGCAATTACTAACTGAAACCAATATTACTTAATATGAACGTTATCATAATGATATCATCACCTATCGGTTGAAAATGTTTTCCCGATCAAAATAAGCTCAAACACGGCATAAATCGGATAATAATACAGCCAGGTTGCACTAAAAAATATCAAGCGAAGCAGTCATGCTTCGGGCGTACGAATCGTCAAGTCGGGGCACTGACGGACTCGAGGTTGTGAGGCTCGAGCAGGCTCGAGTCGGTTGCAGGGTTGCCAAGTTGCCATATTCTACTATACGCCAGGCCCCTTACCCTTCCGCCTCTCGCCCAGTATCGCACCGTAGCTTGCCTTTGCACTCTTCCTACTTACGCTGGCGCACGAAGCACAGGCGGGCTACGCTGCGAAGATAGCGAGAGGCGGAAGGGTAAGGGGCCTGGCGAGAGAAGAATCGGGTGCGCGATACATCAGACACATCGGGCGGATGACTCGAACAAGATCGCGCGAGCGAGTTATCACGATACTCGAGAATCAACTCTCCGTTCTTATGAAATAGATAATTATAATAATGGTATGTATTTGTTACATAACTTATAATGTGATTTTTAATACATGTACTGGGATTTTTTTTATAACTACATTAGGTATATTCGGCGCACATGTGCATGGTCATTATTTATAGTAAAATTTTAAAATAATGCACGTTTCACGTGAAAAAATTAGATGACAATATTTACAATGTGATAATAAGTTTTAGATAACAACTTTTTAGTGGGCGGTGATTTTATTAACTGTTATGTAACCTACTTAACTATCATTAACCTTACACAAATTCTTAAAAGGTAATATATAATATACAATATAAAATAAAATCAAAATTCACTTAAAATAAAATCATATAAAATAAAAAATTATGTAGAGCCTATAGATAATACAGAATAAAATATAAATACGAAATATAATATGTATAATGTTTATTTTTATATTTCGTTTTTAATTATTGCCATAATTTACCATATTGTTATACCTTCTAGGTGTATATATCGATACATATTTATATTCATTCGGAGCAAATTCGTTAAAAATCCAGAAATATTGTCTTTCAAGTTTTTCACGTGAAACGTGCATTATTTCAATTTTTAATATAAACTAGAGGGATATTGTTGCTCGCTCGCTCCGCTCGCTCGCGAGTGAGGTTATTGTTGCTCGCTCGCTTCGCTCGCTCGCGAATAGGGTTGTTGTTGCTCACTCGCTTCGCGAGTTCGCAGTTCGCGGGTACGACTGCTCTTGCGAGAGGGTTATTGGTACTCATGGCTAGTAGGGTCTACAGCTATTAATGTTTCATATTTGGTGTGTGACTCTTGGAGAGTCACACAAAGAACTTCCCGATTCGTTAGTTGCAGGATATTATTTATTATCATTATTTAGTGTACATTTTAAGAAGATTATACGTTTTCAGGGAAGTTCAATAGTTTTCTACTTATCAAAATGTTTGCTATATGACGTCGCATTAAACCAACATCGTGTGCTCGTTGCTCGCTTGGTTCCCTGTTATAGCATAGTAATGTTGCAAAATAAATCGCAAATGCTCCACAATCAAACGCATTGTTTTGATATTGTACTCTGTGAAATATATATTTTTCTTATATTTATACAGGGCATTCAGATAATCTATTACATCATGGTTCAAATGATTAGCATTAAAACTATCATAAATGTGTACATTTCCGTTATCATCAGATCTTGTGCAAATCCAATGTCCTACTACCTTTTCTCCAATTTCACCAGTGTATATTATCTGAATATTCGTCTCATGTTCTGGGATCTCTTGTAAATTACTCAAAAAAGCTCGAACGTAATCAGTATCTTGAGCAAAGTTGGATATTCCTCGCTCGTTTAGATTTTTGTTCATAATTTCGTGAAATAAATTAATATGTTTATCTCGTAAATAACAATCAGGTTTTATGACTTCTTTACATTCGGCTGTTTCTAAAGCATAGTTTAATACATCAATCGATGCAGCTGGACAGTCGTTATAAAAAAGTACAAACCTATGTACGTCGAAAAGTTAGTAGTTCAGGAGATATTTCAATTTAAATAATGCTAAAACCCCATTACTATCGTACTAAGACGTTACAATAATAAGTAAATGTTAATGTCTGTCAACGGTGCGTTCTACCGATGAAACGACGTACGTAGTTTGTTGAATAAAAATTTGCAGGTAACAATTCGTTTTGAATAGATTGTATTATCAATGGTTGTAATATAAATTAGTTTACACACTCATTAATATTCTTTGAAAAGGTATTGTCGGCAGTAGCGATGATTAACCCACTCTTGCATTGGAATAACTTTCGATTATTCCACGGGGTAAAATTAGCATCAGTTTAAAAAAAAATTAAAAAAATTTTTTTGTAATTGCGTTTGTTTATTCGATGGAAAATGTCCATCCTCTCGTATAAATTGCATTGTTGAATGAACTTCTTTCGAAAAAAACTAAAAAAACTAAAAAAAATAAAAAACTACTTGACCAAAATGGACCAAAATCTAATCAGCTCTAAGTTACAGCGGGGCACATCGATTGCATCATTCATTATTCTGATCGCGTTGTTACTTTTTCAGAAAACGTTAACGAAAAATTTGATAACATACAAACGGCCATACGCACACACACACACACACACCCCCCACACACACACACACATACGAACATTTTGCTGAAAATAGTCTAAAATGACTCCAATGACCATGAAACGTGAAGATCTGCTAAAAAATCGATTTTCGATTTTCGGGGTGATTACAATAACTTCCCTATAAAATCGGGAAGTTAATAAAAAAAGTTGAAATTTGTTGGACAGTGTTATTACCCCTAATATATATACATGGTGGGGCACTATAAACAGGTCACCTGAGGTGGGTGTTGTTCTTATTGTTCTTCTAGTTCTTACTTTCACTCCTACTCTGGCCGATTGAAAATCTAACCACAGTATAGACGTAATTTTAGTATTTTCTTGAAAAGTAATAAATTTTAATAGTCCGCATGCTCCATTAACCAATCCGTCTTCAACATCAATGTTATTAATTATCATAAATTTTTTTATATTAATTTTCAATTTAATCTCAGTTAACAATTCGTTTTGAACTGATTGTTTATTTAAAGATTGTAATATAAATGTTTTTGTACTTTCATCGATATTCTTTGAAAATGTATTCTCGGCGATGATTGACTCACTCTTGCATTGGAATAATTTTCGATTATTGTAAGCGGTTACATTAGCATTAGTTGCATAATTGGGGAAAAAATTTTTTGAAATTAAGAAAAATAAGGAAAAAAATTTTTTTTTTAATTTTATAAAAAAATTTTTTTTTTAAGTATGTCTAAATATATATATATATAGTTACGTTTGCTTCTTCGGTGGATACGCCTTTCGTATAAATTGCAATGTTGAATCAACTCCTTTCGAAAAAAAACTAAAAAACTACTTGACCAAAATGGACCAAAATCTAATCAGCTCTAAGTTACAGCGGGGCACATCGATTGCATCATTCATCATTCTGATCGCGTTGTTACTTTTTCCGAAAACGTTAACGAAAAATTTGATAACATACAAACGGCCATACGCACACACACACACACACACACCCACACACCCACACACACACACACACACACACACACATACGAACATTTTGCTGAAAATAGTCTAAAATGACTCCAATGACCATGAAACGTGAAGATCTGCTAAAAAATCGATTTTCGATTTTCGGGGTGATTACAATAACTTCCCTATAAAATCGGGAAGTTAATAAAGAGCAGGCACACGTTTGCCGAATATACCTAATATAGTTATTAAAAAACCAAGTATATTAAAAATCACGTTATAAGTTAAGAAAGAAAACCATTATTACCATTATCTATTTCACAAGAACGCAGAGTAGATATTTGAATCTCGGATATCGAACTTGATCGATTCTTTTCGAACCCGCCCGACGAATTCGGAGTCGAATCTACGGGCCGCCTGACTTTCTGCGACCCGTCCCGGCCCGAACCCGAACATCGGGTGGTCCGCACATCCCTAATATTTTATATTAAATATTTTATGGTATATTAAATAACCTATTATAATAACTTGTATCATAGCGTGTTATGATCACACTTTAAATAAGTAAATATGGCTCAAATTATGACGTATTTAGACTTATTTTAATTAGAAGAATCTCACAAATACGTTGGTAGTTCCGTAAGAAAAGAATAAAAAATAAAAAACTGTACTATGTACCTCAGTCCCTCTTTGTCGTTTACGCGCTGTCGTAACAAAAGTTCTGATATGTTGCTGGTCTAAAAATATGATCAATGCTATTTTTCAATTTCTCTAAAAAACCTGCATTTGTCGAATTTTTACCTGTTTTTCACTTTGTGTAAATAACATTTTAACCAAAAGATCGGGAAAAAATCTCAAGTGTCAATTTCAATTAAATGCAATTATATGATTAAATTAATGCAAGTAAATGAAGAAAATTGACCGAAAATCGAATGGCGTAACGGCTGTTTAAATATTTCGAAGGTCATTTTTTAATACCTCGTTCAGCTAGGCCCTTCATTCCAAATTGTAATATTCCAATATTTCACTATCATTTTAAATATTTCAAGTACTATATATTTATTTATTTCGGCTTCGCAGCCTCGAAATGGACTTGGCTTTACAATATACTTCTATCACACTCACACATTTCCATACCACACACATTCATACGCTTGGCATACCTGACTTTTGCCCCAATACTCCTATATTCCTATCCCCCTATATATACATTTTTGTTTCACCTATCCTACATTACACATACCCTCCCATAAATATCATATCTTTGGTCTAGCGCTCATTTCTAACTACTCTGCGCTTAGCTTCTATCATTCTCAGCCAGCTTACCACTCCCTCTCCTGATCTGCCCTCAACTATTTCCTCCTCTCGCAATTCGCTGCCCTCTACTTTATAGCAGTCTTGTAAAAGATGCCTTATTGTGCCTATCTGTAACGCACACAACAAACATTTCCTTTTTTCCTCTTCTAGCCAGTACCGATTTCCTTCTTCGAAGTTTCCGCATCTAGCTCTTGCGATCAACTCTTGGTTGCCTCCTTTCCCCTGCTTTTCTAAATATTCTACTCTACCTGCCGTTCTTATATACCTGTATCTCCAATTATATCGCGCATTCTCGATTTTGTTATATTGCACCTGGATTTGCTGCTCTCTGTCTCTTTCGGTCAGAATTTGAATTACGTCTGCTTGTCTCTTCCTTAACTCCTCTGCTCCTATCTGGCTGTATCCCAGTCTCCCTAAGTATTCCTCTCTTTCTCTGCTATTTTTTGTCTCTCCTTTCTTCCTTTCCTTTTCGACCAGACACTCCTTGACTAATACTCTTCCTTTCCCCTTCCTAATACCTTCCTCAAACCTCAGAGCTCTTCTCCCCGCCTTAATTCGCATCTTTTCCCTTTTTGTTTCTTCCAGCACTATGTACCCAGGGGTGCAATAGTCTAGTCCCAGGCACCACTTCATGTACTTTATCTGGATCTGTTCAATTTCTGCTCTTTCTTTCCAACCGAAAATTTCCGCACCGTATAACAGTATCCCCACCACCAGATAATCGAACATGAACATCCTTCTCTTGAAGTCATCCTTAAATTTCCTCTTACCTATTCCCCATACTTGGCCCAGTACAACATTCGCCTTCTTTACCCTTTCTTTTATGTGGCTATTCATACCTCCATTCCTGTGAAATCTCACCCCTAAGTATACGAATTCCTTTACCTCTTCTACCTCTGCTCCCTTCCATTTCCATTCTCTTTTCCGTGACCTGCCACCTCCTTTTCTAAATACCATCATTTTCGATTTTTCAGTATTTAATATTAGTTTCCTCCTGTCTAGGTACCTTTCAAGTCTTCGTATCATGTTCTTCATGCTTTCCTCATTATCTGCCACGAGTACCATGTCGTCTGCGTACGTTAAGGTCCAGAATCTTTCTTTACCAATACTGATGCCCCCCTCTAACCCGTTTCTAAAGACTTCTTCCAAATCTGCTATAAATATGGTAAACAATGTCGGGCTCAAGGGACACCCCTGTCGCACGCCTTCGCTAGTCCAGAACTTGTCTGATAGCTCCTCATTTATCTTTACCACATTTTCCGTTACCTCATATATTTCTTTAACTCTTTCTATCAGACCTTTCTTAATACCCCTTTCTTCCATTTTCTTCCAAAGTTCTTTCCTATTTACTTTGTCGAATGCAGCCTTAAGGTCCACAAAGAACGCGAACACCTTACCTCCTTTTTTCCCGATCTCTCTTTCTACGACGTGTTGCAAGACATATACGTTATCCATCGTTCCTCTTTCCTTTCTAAACCCTGCTTGAGTCTCGGGTAAGATATCCTTGTCGTCTAACTCCTCCTTGAGTCTTTCATTCAGAATACTCGCGTACAACTTGCAGGCCGAGTCCAGCAGGGAGATTCCTCTGTAGTTTCCTACTTTACCCATGTCCCCTTTTTTATGAATGGGAAAGATCACCGCCTTTCTCCAGTCATTTGGGAAACCCTCCCCTCTCCAGACTTTCTTCAAAATTTCTTTCAGCCTTTCCCTCGCCCAACCCTCACTGAATATCCACGCTTCTCCCGGAATACCATCCTCTCCCGCCGCTTTTTTCCTTTTTAATCCTTGAATCTGCTTTTCTATTTCTATGTCAATCAGATCCTTTTCTTCCTCTCCTTCCGAAATGTCTCTGTCTCTCTTCTCTCCTACTGTCTTAACTCCAGAGCCGCCTAGCAAACTACTGAAGTGTTTTTCCCATTCTTTTTTGCTTATATTTCCGCATATATCGCTTCGTTTTCTCCTGTCCTTATTTATGTAACCCCAGATTTCCTTCTCAGTCTTTGCATTTCTTATCTCCTCTAACTCCTCTTCCTTTTTCTCTCTTTCTTTTCCCTCACATAATTTCCTGAAACGTGCCTTCCCTTCCAAATACTCTTCTCTATTGATTCCTCCACCTTTCCACTTTTTATATAACGCCTTAACTTTTCTCTTTTCCCTTCTACAATCCTTATCCCACCACAGTCTGTATCCCATCTTTCTTTCCTTTATTTTTATACTTTTCTTGACTATACTTTCGCTTATACCTTTCCTCAGCTCCGCCCAGCTCTCCTCTACTCCGCTTTCTACCAGCTCTAGCCTCTCTAGATTGCTTTGGTAACGCACCACATTCTCTCCTTCCCAGCACATAATTTCCCTAACTTTACTCTTCTCCGCTTGCCTATCCTTTCTGCGACCCTTCGGAATTCGGAAGGTTATACAAATGGGCATGTGGTCTGATTCAATTCGACTCTCGACTTCGAATCCTATAATTTGTTCTAGTCCTGCCGTATTGCTTATAGCGTAGTCGATGACAGTAGCCCCTCTACATCCCACATAGGTGTACTCCCCTTCTTCATCCCCTTGTATGTTTCCGTTAGCCATGTGCCACCCCCTATTTTCTATTAGCTGCAGAAGTAATTCTCCCTCCACATTACTCCCTTTATCCTTCGACTTCCTTTTCGTCTGATCCTCCCTTCTCTCCCCCAGATACAAATCTCCTTTGTTACCCGTTCTTGCATTCATATCACCTGCGATGACCAGAAATTCCTCCTTCTCCACCTTAACCAATTCATCGATCCGTTTCTCAGTTTTCTTCATTCCGTCTCTGTTATAGACTGTCACTATCTTCCATTCCTTTCCCCCCACCTTCAGTTTCCTTTCTACTACATCTGTTACCTCCGTTTCCGCCTTCCCCGCTAGCCACTCATTCCTAACTCCTGTAATTATTCCTCCTATTGCTCTGCCCTTCTTGTATTCCCTCTTTGCGAATTGGCATTTCCACTCGAAATCTGACGACAACTTATTCTTTATTCTTTCCCAACCTTTCTCTTCCAACCATGTCTCGGTAAGTCCCACAAAGTCGAAGTCTTGAATATAATTCCAGAAGTCGCTGTCTTTATTTGAGATTCCCGCAACGTTCCAGAAAATCATTTTACCCGTCCTTTCCCCTTCGTTTGCCCTATCTATACTAGCGTACTGGTTGCTCCGCCGATTTATTAAAAATCCTGATGTTCTCTGCTATCCGGTCTCTCTTTTACCTTGTCATACCACTCTATCCATTTTCCCTCTACCATTAACTTCTGGTAACCTACTCTCACACTTTTTCCTTTTTTCCTTTCCTCCCTTGCAGCCACAAGGAGCTTCCCTTGAATTTCTCTCTCTGCTTTGGTCAGATCGTGGTTAATGAACACTTTGCTGCCTCTCAGCTTACTCTTCTTCTTCATTACTTCCTGCTTTTCTTCCCAGTTCTTTAAACCTGCTATTATAGCTTCCTTTCCCTGCGGGCCCACTACTCTTGCCCACAGTACATCCACATTTGTCTCTAATTTCTCTCTAAAGAAATTCCCGACTTCTTCCCTTGCTCTCTCCTTGTTTATCCTTAATCCCTTCATTACCACATTATTCTTTCTGTCCCTTCTATCTTGCCACTCCATCATTCTACTCATTCTTCCTACCTCTGTGTTCCTGTCTTCTAACTCTTCTATTCTCTTTTCCATAGTTATATTATTATTGCAGTCCTCTCTCTCCCCAATATGCCCCACCTTATCCTCAAGCTGTTTGACTCTCTCCCGCAACTCTTCCCTCTCCTTCTCCCATCTTATCTCCTTCTCTCTCATCATCTTTTTTAAATCTTTCATTTCTTGTTCCATTGAGCTATTGCTTTGTCTCATTTCTCCCCTTAGCCCTTGCACCTCTCCTACTAGATCTGCAAGGGCATTTAATATTTCCGCTATGTCCCCTTTTTGCTGTTTGCCTCCTTCTATCCCGCTTTGCACCTCTATCCTTCGTTCATTCTTCTCTACAATATCCGTCTCTTCCTTCTGCCCGTCCGCTCGACTACTCTCCTCCCTCGCTTTCTTCTCAATTTTATTCAAAAATTCTTCTATCGACACCTTATCCTTACCGTTACCGACCCTTACAATTTTATCCGCGTTTGCGGGCCGCCCTCTTTTCGACTTCCTGATTTCGGTCTTTATCGGAGTCCTCGTTACTAACGGGATCGGGTTTACCGGTATCCCTGTTTTACCGGCTGCGCTGTCGCTGCCGTCGGACTGCGTACCCCATCCTAGCGCGCTATCCTCCATGTTCCTATCTATTACAATTTTTTTTTTTATCTAACCTCTACGCCACTAACTCGTTTCAAACCACCCTATGCCCTAACCTTTGGCCCCACGCCTACCCCTCTTCTACCTCCCCTTCCCTACCCTTTGCCCTATCTATCACAACTTTCTACCGCTCAACATCTACTCTTACCGCTACTTATTTCGCCTTTTATCACACTTCGCTCTCAAACAACGCTTACACTTACACGCCCTCTAGCCAAGTCCCAATTTCAAGTACTATTTAAAACTATTAATGAGTTTCAACAACAAAATATTTTAAATAGAAAACTAAATTTTGACAAATAGAATAAGATTATAGCAAGCTTGCTATAAATGTCGAAAACTCGTGTCTGGCCAGAGACATCAAATTTTCAGGAGACACTATTCTGTGATGTCCTGTCGGAGAAAACAGAGAAAAAAACGGAGAAAAGGGAAAGGAGTCTCGAGGGCTTCAGTGATTCAGTCGCCGTGGACTGTGGAGTGAAACATTGTAACATGATACGGGTCGGGTCGGGTATATCGGTGTGAGACTACTAATCAAAAACAACAAAACTTAATTATTTATAATTATTTTTTATAGGATTCTTCTGAACATATTTGGTGAATATTGTTTTTTTTATGAAAATGATACCAAATATGATATGATTCCGATGATATTTGCTTGTGCAATGAACTACGTAAGTTTCGGACACAAAGCAGGACAGCGTCGGGAAAAAAGGAGACGCGGAGAGTCCTTATTCTTTAAAGATTTCGACTTCGACTTCGACTGCTAGCTCTTCGCCTCGTCGCACAATGTGCTGATAAGTGAATCATGTTTCAGGAAGTGGTTCAGTTCAGAATTAAATAAAATCATGTTACACGCACTTTTTAAACAGCGTCATGTTGCAAGAAATTTTCATATAGAGTCAAATAGAATTATTTTTTGAGAATATCTTTGTACGAAATACTGCCTCTAAATAACATTGTATGGATAGGAGCCGTCGAAAATTAGTTTAATTAGTTAATAGTATTATCTTGTTACTACCTCTACTTTAATAATTGCAGTCAATGCTGTCGAGCATTGCAATAAGTATCGGATAAATAAGTGAAAAAATTAATTTTCTGTTTCCTACTAAGGATTTCAATAAGAACGATTGAATTTCGTCATTGCATAACATAACAGAATATTGGTAATTGTTGACAAAAGGTCTGCGTCCTCTGATTTTTATGAAATTTTAATATGTTATGCAGCAACACATTTTGAACAACTTTTTCCTTTTCCAATATAGGGGGGTCGCTTTTAGTTTTCGAGATATTTGCAAAAAACTATCGCTAATACTGTATTGAATTTTTCGTATTTCTGCACGCTCTGCGGCAACGTAAGGCTGTCCCGGCGCGGCGTTTGTTTACATTTTGCTACTAAACACGCTGTGGAGATGACAGAGAAAATAGGGTCTCACTCTCATAATATATTATTATATAACGAGAAAATTCAGAAGTAGTCTTTTTAAATTGGAAGCTCACCCTATATACATATGTATGCCTAGATTGAGACCCTGTTTACTCTCTCATCTCCACAGCGTCAAAATGTAAACAAACGGTTACGTTGCCACGGAGCAATACGAAAAATTCAATACAGTATTAGCAATAGTTTTTTGCAAATATCTCGAAAACTAAAAGCGACCCCCCTATATTGGAAAATGAAAAAGTTGTTCAAAATATCGAAATCTGTAACATATTAAAATTTCATAAAAATCGGAGGACGCAGACCTTTTGTCAACAATTACCGAATATTTTTTAAGAATCACTATTTTATATATAATGCAATAATGTTCAAATTACTTTTAAATTCTGATACATTTGTAGAATATTACGTATAGTAATTACTTTCATTTTTCCTACATCTATAAACTATCGATTATATTGTAAAACAATTATTACAATGGTGATACTAAGAAAAATAAGAATGCAATAAGAGAATTATATATAGTATTATCACCGACGAGATAAGGCAATTACAGAATGGGTAATGTCAGCATTCTACTATATCATTCTTCTTCTACTTGACGAATATCTTGTCGGTGGTGGAACTTTTAGCGATGTGGTATATCAGATCACTGTAACTTCCACGTTATCCCCGCGCCCGGTCGCGCCCGGTTACCTGCCACGCTGAATAGCACAGGCGCTGGCAGTCTTTAATAGTATCTCGTCGGTGCTAGGGGCTATGGGGCTCTCGCCGTTGCAGTGCGGTGATACAGAGCTGGTCGGGCTGATGTGGATCTTCCACATTAAGATGTCGGTAAAGTAAATGTCCATTGTACAAATGTGTAGCAGCAGCAGCAGCGCTCTTCTTTTTTACCGACAAAATTAATATTTATTTAAATTACATACTACACATACTATATATTAGGTCGTTCGGAAAGTAATTTCGTTTTTCGTGTAGGGGTGGCAATGCTTCCGTTTGTCATTACTAGACTGCGGATATTTCTGCAAAATAAAAATCGAATACATCGACTGCAAGAAATAGAAACCAAATTGAATGTTATTTCTTCAGTAGAGGAGAAAACGAAATGATTTTCCGAACGACCTAATACAATAAGAGAGCTGCACAAAGCCTAAATAAAATCGATCTTAGCATTTTTATATAAAGAAACATTTATCAGTTACTTTTAAGGCTCGGTAGGTTTAAAGTGTTGAAACGTCTTCATGCAAAAAAAAGTGTCGTAGGAGGGAAAAGAAACTTTATACTTTTCGGCTCGAGCGTTTCGGGCTACCCGAGTGCTTCGGGCTGCCCAGGGGTTTCGGGCTGCCCACTGCCCGGGAGTGACTCGATCTCATCGCGTTCGCACGAACTTGTCCGCTTTTGTCCGAACGCGCTCTACGAAGTCGAGCCACTCTCGGGCCACCGGATGCACGGTGGGGTATTTGGCCTGAAAGGTGGAATTAACTAGTTTAACGTTATTTATATGCTCAAGGTTATAATATTATATGTATGTATATCGTTGGATTCGTCAATTTTTATATCCCCATTCCTTTTCAAGAGCTCATTTTACAGGTGAAACTTCAAGGAATATAACCATATTTTTTAACTTCCCGATTTTATAGGGAAGTTATTGTAATCACCCCGAAAATCGAAAATCGATTTTTTAGCAGATCTTCACGTTTCATGGTCATTGGAGTCATTTTAGACTATTTTCAGCAAAATGTTCGTATGTGTGTGTGTGTGTGTGTGGGTGTGTGTGTGTGTGTGCGTATGGCCGTTTGTATGTTATCAAATTTTTCGTTAACGTTTTCTGAAAAAGTAACAACGCGATCAGAATGATGAATGATGCAATCGATGTGCCCCGCTGTAACTTAGAGCTGATTAGATTTTGGTCCATTTTGGTCAAGTAGTTTTTTAGTTTTTTTAGTTTTTTTAGCTTTTTTCGAAAGAAGTTCATTCAACAATGCAATTTATACGAGAGGATGGACATTTTCCATCGAATAAACAAACGCAATTACAAAAAAATTTTTTTCTTAATTTTTTTTTTAAACTGATGCTGATGTTACCCCGTGGAATAATCGAAAGTTATTCCAATGCAAGAGTGGGTTAATCATCGCTACTGCCGACAATACCTTTTCAAAGAATATTAATGAGTGTGTAAACTAATTTATATTACAACCATTGATAATACAATCTATCAAAACGAATTGTTACCTGCAATTTTTATTCAACAAACTACGTACGTCGTTTCATCGGTAGAACGCAGCGTTGACAGACATTAACGTTTACTTAATATTGTAACGTCTTAGTACGATAGTAATGGGGTTTTAGCATTATTTAAATTGAAATATCTCCTGAACTACTAACTTTTCGACGTACATAGGTTTGTACTTTTTTATAACGACTGTCCAGCTGCATCGATTGATGTATTAAACTATGCTTTAGAAACAGCCGAATGTAAAGAAGTCATAAAACCTGATTGTTATTTACGAGATAAACATATTAATTTATTTCACGAAATTATGAACAGAAATCTAAACGAGCGTGGAATATACAACTTTGCTCAAGATACTGATTACGTTCGAGCTTTTTTGAGTAATTTACAAGAGATCCCAGAACATGAGACGAATATTCAGATAATATACACTGGTGAAATTGGAAAAAAGGTAGTAGGACATTGGATTTGCACAAGATCTGATGATAACGGAAATGTACACATTTATGATAGTTTTAATGCTAATCATTTGAACCATGATGTAATAGATTATCTGAATGCCCTGTATAAATATAAGAGAAAATATATATTTCACAGAGTACAATATCAAAACAATGCGTTTGATTGTGGAGCATTTGCGATTTATTTTGCAACATTACTATGCTATAACAGGGAACCAAGCGAGCAACGAGCGTACGATGTTGGTTTAATGCGACGTCATATAGCAAACATTTTGATAAGTAGAAAACTATTGAACTTCCCTGAAAACGTATAATCTTCTTAAAATGTACACTAAATAATGATAATAAATAATATACTGCAACTAACGAATCGGGAAGTTCTTTGTGTGACTCTCCAAGAGTCACACACCATATATAAAACATTAATAGCTGTAGACCCTACTAGCCATAAGTGCCAATAACCCTCTCGCAAGAGCAGTCGTACCCGCGAACCGCGAACTCGCGAAGCGAGTGAGCAACAACAACCCTACTCGCGAGCGAGCGAAGCGAGCGAGCAACAATTACCCCACTCGCGAGCGAGCGAAGCGAGCGAGCAACAATATCCCTCTAGTTTCAAAATTTAAATCACTCTGACGGCTCATCGAAAAAGACGTAAAAAAAGAATTAGCTTAAATTCTTCGACTCCATACAGTCAATGGTCGTGGTTAAAAAATAATTTTGCAATAGGCCAATCCTTTCCGAATAAAACTATAAAAAAGTGTAGCTCAATCGGATTTAAACGAAAAAATGATTTCATTAGTGTTGTTGACAAAAAATTCGATTTTTTGCAAAATCCTAAGGTGGTAGACGAATTTTGAGATTTGAGACCAGATTTGAAATAAGCGTGGAAGAATCTACGGGAAATGATGTACAGCATGTTGCAAAAAAATCTGTTCCGCTCGTGGTATTGTGAAAATCAAAGTTTTATTGAAATTGTGCAGGTTTAACGAATTTGTCAAGGTTAAAAAACGTTCGTACCATCATTTCCTCACTTTTCCCATATTCTGCAAAGTTTGAGCTTTAATTTAAAAAAAATCATCGTTCTATCTCTTTTCTATCGAAAGTTCTTTGATTTTAGCACAGAATTCATCGGGTTGTCGCGCTGCAAGGGTCGCTGCAAGGACCGCTTCCAGGATCGCGACGGAGTGCCTAAAAAAAAGTTTGTCGGCTCTGACCAGTCCTGGACCCGTTAGAGTTAGAGGACTCATCAGTAGTGAAGCTATCCAGCGGGCCCTACCTGAGACGCTGCGATATCGGAAGGCGGTTTAAGACTGTATATATAGAGATCGGTGACGGATCAGGTAGCAGCGAGAAAGGTCTTTGACTATCTGTCCATCTTGTGGCGAGTGTAGGAAATTAACTGCCACGAAAGGTTACAAAGTTCATCGATCTATCTCATTTTTTTCGAAAGATCTTTCGATAGGAGAAGGGAGCGAGTTATCGCGATTCCCGAGATTCAACTCTGCCTTCGCACGAACTAGTCCGCTTTTGTCCGAACGCGCCCGACGAAGTCTTTATACAAAATAAAAAATGTCGGCGTCAATTACAAGAAATAGAAACTAAATTGAATGGCATCTCTTCCCTTAATGATTTTAATAGAGGAGAAATTATTTATTGACATCTCCAATTTTAAAAATTTTCCAACAGCTATCAATTTCATCTACTCAATTTTGCTAGATGTAAATGCATAAAGATCCGCAGTGTAGTCATGAAAGATCGCGCAGCCGAATCTAGCCCGCCCGACTTTCTGCGACCCGACAGACTCGACGATTCGGACGGCCCGCACATCCCTAATGGCTACATTTATTTTGAAACTAAAATATATATATTTATATATATATCTATAGATGACAAACGAGTCAAATTTTATTTCATCTATAAGAAGGAACGCGTAACATTCACATTTATTACACTTTGTTAAAGGCGACATCACGCGCGAGTCGGCCTCGTCAGAAAACAACAATTTTGAATTAATTAAATTAATTTTTCTATGCCGCACAGTGGTCTAAACGACCGATTTAGGAGTACAAAAGTCAAAAAACCAAACATAGAGTAGGCATTTACTACTATTTCATACATCAACACACATGTCTGTAGAAGTTAAAATCGACAATTTTACTTCTCAAATCAATTATTGTTAAGCGTGAAACGTTGAACGTAACAGTATGAAAAATAGCATCGAAATAAAGGACATCCTTTTCACCAGAGTTGGGCAGTATTTAAATACAAAACTATTTAAATACCGATTCGAATATGATACAAATTTTGTATTCGTTATTCGAAGGTTCGAAGACAACCTTTAAGACAACCTTTAACAACTTTTAATTTTAGTACAATGTTTAATCCAGATTTGAAATCCTCGTCATCTTCCCATGAATCGGGATCTTTTTTTAAAAATTCTGTAGGAATTGAGAATCTTTAAAAAAATTTTAGCGTTTCGTGGGAAATAAAATGTTCAATTCCTCTATCAGCATAGTTTTCTAAATCTTGAGGAGTTATTTTATATTTTTTACAGGATTCCTCGGCTTCAATGTTTAGCGCCTCCACCATTCGATGTACGATTTATTATTAAATCGTCTATATTATGATCTAGAGCTTGTGCAACAGCTACAATGATGCGGACGCTATCGCGATCGCTTACTTTGCATCTATCGAGTGCTGCAACCAATTTTTACGTTATAAATTGTTTTTTACCGCGTCTTATTTTTGGATTACTTGGACCCGGTAAATCTATATTTACATTCTCAATGGAGGATGATGATGTTGATGATGATGCTTCTTCAAATCCCACTGTTTTGTCTTGTTTGAAAAAATATAAAAATGTTAATAGATTAAAAATTAAATATATAAAATCCATGTAAGTAAATGTACCTTCAGCAACACTCAATTCGTATGTCATTCGTCTGGATTCTTCTTGCTCCTTTCGAATTGCTTGCTTCATTTCTTTTTGATATAGCATGCGATCCCCTCCAATCAATGAGCCAATTCGTCCCTTCTTTCTTTGATTTTGTAGAAATACTTTATCTTCTTCAATGGTCATCAGTTTTAATGCATCAGCGTGTGCAATATCGAAGAGATCATCTAATTTATCACGGAAATCTTGCTCTCGCTTTTCTTGAGTTGACTTCGGAGGGTGGAACCTTTTTGTAATACCCTCCATTCGTTATACAGCGATTCTAATTTTGTAATGCAATGTTGCTCTTTTCTGGTAGGGATTCGTGCTTTTTCCCAATAGACGTTAACTTCCTTCACAACTAAACAAGCACTCGCATGTAGATTTAATTTTACCTTACGTATGTTATAAAACAAAACTCTTAACACTTGTCCATTAGATGGTAACTTAGCACCAATGATTTGATTTTCATCATGATCCAGTAGGAATAATTTTTCTCTAGTTTGCATCTTTGACGTGGAATTTTCACTTTCCGTTTTCTACGATGTTACGCACTGAATGTTACTTCGCTGAATGCTCAGAAAGTACTAAGGATACCAGCTTCCTATCTCGAAGGGCCTCTCTGAACTCTTGTTCGGGGTCTATTGTTAAAGGCAGGTCAAAACATAGCGGATCCTGAGTGGCTCGGACTACCTACCTGATGCGGATGTAGCTGTATTTTTGAACATTTCACTACTTCACACAAACTATTCTGCTCGTAAGAAATAATAATAATAATAATATTATATAATTAAAAAACTGTAATCTTGATGAGAGTAAAAATTATTTCATTACAGTTATAAAATCTGCATTTTTCTATAAGATAAAAGGACATATAAATGGGAATGTCTAAATATTTTCGCTATTTATAAAAATATGAAAAAATTTTTTAGATAAAAGTTGTACTGTTTAATAAATTAAATATAATACAAAAGAAAAATAAATTTTTTAAATGTCAATTTTTGAGATTTCAAGGTCACGAATTTTTTTTTAAAAATTAATATTACATTTTTTTAAAAAATTGTTATAGTGCGTAAAGAGACAAATTCAACGATATATAAACATATATGCTAATCATATACTGCAGTGGAGAAAAGCGAGTTACAAAATTAACAAATTTTCAAAGTCGACTTGGCACCATTTTCCGTTATTCGATCAATTTCAAATTTTGCACAGGTTATTTTTTCGCACAGTGGCACCATCCTAGGGGGTGTCCCACAAAAAATTCGAAAGTCGAAAAATAAGGTCCACCCTAATATACATATATTACTACTTTCATGCACTGCTTAAGGGAATATTCCACACTTTGTCTTCGAAAAATCTTATTATAATTCAGAAATTGTTATGCAGTTGGGGCGGGATTCATGATGTACTTCCTCGCTGAGCCATGCGAACCTATATTTTTACATTCATTACTTTTTATTCTTATAGGCTCTTTATGCTAGACGCATAAAAGGCACCTTTCTTCAACCGTAAAAACGACGCCTGAGAAAGTACGCCGTTATGGACGTGTAAAAGCCGCCTCTTTGAAGACGTCGTTTTTACGGCAGAAATGAGACGCATAAAAGGCACCATCTTCTTCAATAAAGGCAGGTTTTGAAAATATCGCAAGAACTATTAATTTTTTTGCTATGATACCCTAATAATTTTTTACGTAGAATGAACAGAGGAATCATAAAGAAATGATGTAATTGTTAATTGCACATGCACAGTTGCACCTAAAAAAAATCTGAGGGCCTACGAATCTAGAAAAATCTGAGCGCTCTTCGAACCATTTTATCTTTCTCTTATGATATTTTTTCATAAATGCATTAATAACGGAGTTGTGACTTGAAAAAAATGAAACACACCCTGTATATTATAACAATACATGTTTTTCACAATAAAATGTTTTCGTTTATTTAGAAAATATATGTATGTGTTTCTATGCTCACGTGCGATTGAAGTACTTAAGAAAATGTGTATACCTCTTAGCCGTTAATATACGAATACTATGCTTCATTAAAAAAAAGTAGTTTGATTTTTACGTAAAAAATATTTTACAGAAGTTTATCTCTTCTAATAATTATATGATTTGATATGATTTGAGCCTATAAGAATAAAAAGTAATGAATCTAAGTGTTTTGTAGAAAGAAGTTCAATATTGAACAACGTTCGAACTTATCCTAAAATAAAAATACACCATTTCCCGGTTAAACAAAAATTCTTGCTTCGGCGTAAACAACTCGACGGATTAGGGTCCTTGCCCACTAGACCGTAACCTCGGCGCGGCGGAGCGCTGTTTCTTTGTACTCTGATCAGGTATAGTGGGCGCACTCCCATTGAAATACACAGGAGGCAATCTAAAACAGCGCTCCGCCGCGCCGAGGGTACGGTCTAGTGGGCAAGGACCCTTACGAGGAAAAGCCGAAGCAAGACGCAACAGATTTATTCAAACAAAGAAAATACTACATAAACTTTACCGTACGAAAGCTCATAACCAACGCGGTTTCAAAGAATCAGCGATTAAACAAATTACATCCTAAATGGCCATTCTAATTTGAAATTAAGAGAGCTCTCTTACCGTTCATCATCAGATCTCAACGCGCAGTAATCCACAGCAGAGTTCCACTGGAACTCCCTGTACAATTGCCGGCTTGCCCTTAGGACAGGGGTGGCCAACCTTCTGCATACCATGCGTAAATGTTTTTCACATACGAGTTCAGATGCGCCATACAATTTAAGCACTTTTCTACCTTCTTACGTTCATCGTTGCGGCTGGAAAATCGTAATAGGGGTATGATCTGCTTCGGTTAGGGGAGGAAAAGGGATAACTCAATCACGCAACTAAATTAACTTACGCTAGTTGAAAAGACACACGTTCATTGGAGCATCAATTTAAATACAATAGGGAGAAATGATCTTTTAGACGAGAGGGCGATCACTGTCTTGAACACCGCAATTCCCATCCTATAATTGTTAACTGTCGAAAAATTGCGACGAATTGATGAGTAAGAAGGCTGTATAAATTCAACTGAGATCTCTCAGGTGATGAAAATACGAAGATGGATTCAAAAAAATAATTGTAGACGCAAGGATCCAATGCGCCACGTGTAATCATCCAATGCGCCACGTTTGGCGCATGCGCCACAGGTTGGCCACCCCTGCCTTAGGACAATCCTTCGCCGGCAGCACTACGGTTAGCTTTGCGATCCGTCCCAGCTTCGGTATGCACTGCAAAGAAGCTTCAACGCTTCCAATTAGAGCTGTGACTTATGAGATACCCGGGTACTCGGGTAAGCCATGAGATACCCGGGTAAACGAAAATTACCCGAGTACCCGGGTATCTCATGACATAGTCGATTACCCGAGTACTGAGTACTCGGTTCCAAGGATTGAAAACTGTTACGATATCGGTTCCGGTTCTCGAAACAGTTATCAAGAACCGAAATGATGTTATAATTGTTACTAAATAGAATATCGGTTCTGGCTTATCTTTAGATTATTTCGATTCTATAACTGATATTTTTCGGTTCTCGATTTCGGTTCTGTCCTTCTGTATTCTGGATTGTGTTCGACCTTATATATTTATTATTTAAGTAGTTATTTATTGTTATTTATAGATTAAACAATTTTTAAATAAACAAATTTTTATAATTTGTTCCTATATTCACTATTTGAATTATTATTTCAATCATGATTTATTGTAAGAATAACTGTTTAAACAAATACCTTTTTATACTTTGTTTCCATATTCCTTATTTTAATTATTCTTTCAATAATAATTTATTGTTATAATTATTGTTTAAACAAATACATTTTTATAATTTGTTTGTATATTCATTATATGAATTATTATTTCAATAATAATTATTGTAGAAATAATTGTTTAAACAAATAAATTTTTATAATTTGTTTCTATATTCACTATTTGAATTATTATTTCAATAACAATTTATTATTAAAATAATTGTTTAAATAAATAAATTGTTATAATTTGTTTCTATATTTACTATTTGAATTATTATTTCAATAATAATTTATTGTTATAATAATTCTTTAAACAAATACATTTTTATAATTTGTTTCTATATTCCTTGTTTGAATTATTCTTTCAATAATAATTTATTGTTATAATAATTGTTTAAACAAATGCGATTGATATAGTTTTTCGCGCTGATTCTGATATGTCCTTAACTTTTGGCTTGCACTTACAGTTTTTGAAAAAATTGAATTTAAAAAAAGACATATTTTTCAATTTCGAACAAATATTGTGTTATGAGCCAGGGCCGCGAGCAGCACGAGTGGCCGGCGAAGTGTTGTTGCACTAGGAATATGGTATCAGTTTGTTAGTTAAAGGTACGCGGACGAACCCAATGCGAAATTGGGGAGCCGCTAGGATTATAGATAGCGAGGACGAACCTGACGCGAAGTCAGGGAGCCTCTAGGAATGGAGTCAAGCGCAGACGAACCCGATGCGAAACCGGGGAGCTGCTAGGAAGTTGTAGAGCGACGCGGACGTACCCAATGCGAAACTGGGGAGCCGCTAGGAATTTGGATAAAAGCACAGACGAACCTGATGCGAAATCAGGGAGCTGTTAGGATAGTTAGTAAGCCTCGTAACTAGTATAATTTAGTGATACAATCCGAGCGGTAAGATTGTATCATGTGGGGACGTTCAATTACTCGATTAGGATATTGGACGATAATTATGGGTTTAATGAATTTGCGTTAATTATCAAAGAACACAGATATATTCTGATTATAAGAATTAGTGTTACAATTGTGTAATTGTCGCGAATGAATTGAGTTTGGAATAGAAAGAATTGGAAGAGAATGTGTATTACCTAAACTAGATGCACGGTGTTGACGCACTGGCAATGCGGGGGTCTCGGAGCAACCTTATCACTGCCTAATAGATTTTATACCGAACTCGCGGAATCTATACGGTTAACTTTTGATTCGAAGGGGAACTATAGCCCGATCTCACTGGTAGTTGACTTCCGAGATGCAGCACGACGCGACACGATTCGTGATTACGACAGTACTAGCCCACGAGAGTAGAAATGCAAGGGCTTATATACCCCTGCAATGACGGGTGGCACTTGTCAGTACCCTTTGAGTGAACATTCGTATTTTGTCAACGACCAGTTGGTCGTGCGTATGTTTGGGCCCTAAACTAAACTAAACAGCTATGTAGATTTATCTAGGGTGGCTCTGTTCGTTTATCTAGGACGGTTCCTGCCAGAGATGATATTGAACACCTGTTCGTCATCCGTAACAATTGTGATGTTATTATAAAAGATATTGAATTGTTCTTTACAGCAAAAGATTCTGTAGACTATCCCAAATACAGTAATATCAAATATTAATATATTATGATTGTTTAAACATGTTTAAATTGGTGCAAAAGTGGTGTCTCTCCATCTTTAATCATTGTTTAAACATGTTTAAACAATCATAACGTATTAATATTTGATATTACTGTATTCGGGATAGTCTGCAGAATCTTTTGCTGTAAAGAATAATTCAATATCTTTTGTAATAGCATCACAATATTTGTACAAAGTTGAAAAATATGTCTTATTTTAAACTTAAGTTTCTGGAAAACTGTACGTGTTAAGAAGTAATCTCAGTATGTGTATATGAAAGGGATGCCGAGGCAACCCGAGCGTTACCGAGCCAAGCCGAGGTTGGTTCGTACTCAGACGTTAGAACGTACGCTTGTTGTAAGAACGTAAGAAGTATTCTCGCGAAGTATAAAGAGTAGGGTGGACCTTAGCTATACTTGATGAAATTTATTTTGCAAAATTTTGTCCCGGGCACCCTCCAGAATTGTGACACCTGTTGAGAAAATGATCTGGAAAAAATTTGGGGCCGATTGGATCATGGGAA
Source organism: Lasioglossum calceatum (assembly GCA_963966675.1). NCBI lineage: Eukaryota > Metazoa > Arthropoda > Insecta > Hymenoptera > Halictidae > Lasioglossum > Lasioglossum calceatum. The sequence continues at coordinate 1,001,213 of OZ016542.1, forward strand.
ACCGGCGCTCAACGAATTTGAAATTTTTTTTTTCAATCTTGACATAAATATACGTTGGAATATATCGTTGAATTTGTCTTTTTTTCTCTGCAAGAATCCGTATATAGCATATTCAATTGTTCATAGAAAAAACATCCGTGACCTTGAAAACTTGAAAAAATGACCTTGAAAAAATTTTTTTTCTCTGATGCTATATTCACCTCCTTATATACTACAACTTTTGTTTGAAGAGTTTTTTCATATGTACATAACTGACAGAGATATTAAGGGACGTAATTTGCATTATTTGGAAGCATACGAATGCGCATGTAGATATTTTCATAGATAAAAATAGCACTTTTGAGGCAGATAGCGCCCTAGATCGATCTTTTATCTAGCGTTTTTGACTACTGAAAAACCACGTGTTTGTATTATCGAGAAATGAGAAGGCGAATCCCGCACCATTGTAATCCTGGAAGTTTACTCCCTTAAACAAATTCATTAATACGCTCCAATCTGCAAAAGAAAAACAGTTCTAGTATCGGAAAAAGAATTTATTATGAATATTATATAAATTACGCAAAGAGGTGACATCAAAGTATTTCGTCCCGGATTTGCTGGCGGACTCGTCAGTGCGGCCCAGTTCTGACGGCCAGTAAATCCTATCTCAATTCCTGATACAACCCAGATCTGCTTGTGGATTCGGTAAGATCAAGCAGATCCTGCCCTAGACGCGACTGTGTTAACCCTTTCGAAGTACTCCAAGAAACGAAATAGTCTAAAAACAGAAGTGGGACATATACGTCCCGCTGGTCACGAGAAGGTCAACAAGCAGTCTTCAATGCGTCTGAATGTTGAATGTTCAATGAACACAGTTCAAGGCCTGAAGGTGGTCAATGATACCGCTGAACGGGGCGTTAAACTAATAGAGGATTACAATAAAATTTTATCAAGAAACGAAGTGAAGAAACAATTATATACTACAAATTGTGATGGAATATCGAAAGCAGTATTCTGACGCCACAAAACGGAATTTGTCAAGGGATTTTTAAAGATTTTTTAATATAGAGAGAAAGTTTTGTTTAGAGAGCTTGTTAACTGAGAGTTTTTTTGGAATTACAGTAAAAGCTCCTTCGTTGTCCAAAGGCCGGGGGGCTGAGCGGACAACGAGCGTGCCCGGACACTATTTTTGATTTATGACTGCGTCTAGATATCGCGCCGACCGCGCCGAGCGACTTCAATAGGAAGCCGAACATAGAGAAGGACAGAATGAGATACGGATCGGGTGACCGAAGCGTGTCGCCGTCGCCGGCACAGTTTAAAGGCCCACATTGTTGCTGTTGCTCGTTGCCTTCGAAACTTTGACCGCCGATTAAACCACTAAATACAGTTGAAACTATATCGTGTTTGGTGTCATTTTAATCAGAGAAATGCCAGAAATAAGTTAGTGAAAGTCCCATAAAGAAATAATGAAAATTAAGAAGTTTGAAAAATCGGTTTACTCGAGTCAATGTGTGGTGTTCACACCGATATACCCGAGCCGACATCAATCGACGCCGCCTACGGAGCGACTCGGCGTTGACAGGCAGTGGAATGGGTAGGCACTGGACAACGATCGTGCCCTTGATTTTGGACAACGAAGGAGCGATTACTGTACGTCGAAAGGCTTAACACAGTCGCGTCTAGGGCAGGATCTGCTTGGTTTTGCCGAATGTCCACAAGCAGATCTGGGACGAAACGCTTACGATACATAATTGTGTCAAGAATTGAAACAGGATTTGCTGGGCCCTAACTGACGAGTCCGCCAGCAAATCCGGGACGAAACACTTTGATGTCACCTCTCTTCATAATTTACATAATATTCATAATAAATTCTTTTTCCGATACTAGAACTGTTTTTCTTTTGTAGATTGGAGCATGTTAATGAATTTATTTAAGGGAATAGACTTCCAGGATTGGAAGGGTGTGGGATTCGCCTTCTCATATCTCGATAATACAAACACGGGGTTTTTCAGCAGTCAAAAACGCTAGATAAAAGATCGATCTAGGGCGCTATATGCCTCAAGAGTGCTATTTTTATCTATGAAAATAGCTACATGCGCATTCGTATGCTTCCAAATAATGCAAATTACGTCCCTTAATATCTCTGTCAGTTATGTACATATGATAAAACTCTTCAAACAAAAGTTGTAGTATATAAGGAGGTGAATATAGCATCAGAGAAAAAAAATTTTTTCAAGGTCATTTTTTCAAGTTTTCAAGGTCACGGATGTTTTTTCTATGAACAATTGAATATGCTATATACGGATTCTTGCAGAGAAAAAAAGACAAATTCAACGATATATTCCAACGTATATTTATGTCAAGATTGAAAAAAAAATTTCAAATTCGTTGAGCGCCGGTTTCCCATGATCCAATCGGCCCCAAATTTTTTCCAGATCATTTTCTCAACAGTTGTCACAATTCTGGGGGGCCCAGAAAAAAATTCTTTGGTCAAAAAATAAGGTCCACCCTAATAAAGAGTGTACCAAATTAATATAATTGCTGTCTATATATACATATCACAAGTTATCTTTCTATTATATAAAATAGTTTTGTGATTTCTGAGGCCCTAAAACGCTGAGCGGGTTGCCTTCTGAAGGGGAACCGAAAATTGAGAATCGGGTTGCCACCCGAAGGAGAACTGAACATTCAGCGCCGTGACAGTGTGTGTTTTTCAGAGAGAGAGCGGGAGAGAGAGAGAGAGAGAGAGAGAGAGAGAGAGAGGGAGTGGGAGATGGTGAGGGATGGGGAAGGGGGAGGGGGAGAGGGAGAGGGAGCCCCCTAGTATCTTATATAATAAATACTGTTGTTTTCTACTATCAATAGATAGTCTTTACTGTCCAGTTGGTGTCATTTGATTCTACCTCGCAACAGTACGTCTAGGAGAAAAATTGAGGGCAGATTCGAAATCAGCGCGAAAAACTATAAGAATCGCATAGCGGGAATCGAAATAATTTTTGGCTGTTGGACTGTGATTATCTACAATCTGCAATAATTTAGGTAATTTATATTTTTGTATGAAATAACTAGAGTAAAACGATTAATTCTATAAAATTTAAATGTTTTTATTTTTGTACAAAAATACTAATATATTTACATTTTCAGGCCTTAATGAATTGCGTTTAGAATTAACAATATTTCCCGCCGTAGAAAAAACGCGTTCTGAGCTCGCAGAAGTCGCGGGAATACATAAGTACAATCTAGCAAGTTTTGCTAATCTAGGGTACTTCTTTTCATTTATTTTCCACCAGTCTAAAGGACTTAGATTGTGATTTATCTGATTTTCACGAAGATATGTTTGTAATTCTGAATTACTATCGCTATTACATTCTGTTTGAAATATAAAATCAAGTACAGTAAATTCTCTATAATCGCAAACTGGGCATGTACGATAAACGCCAATGAAATATCCCCTCCAACTCAATACACTGATCTCGGCTCGGTATATCGGTGTGAACCACTACTAACCCGACGCGGAGAGTCGCAGTCGTCGGCACAGTTCAAACGCCCGTGAGTCATCATAACGTTATACCAAAATTCTATCTTCTTTATTTTCCATTATTTTTTCATGGGACTTTCACCAACATATTCCTGGCATTTTTCTAATGCAAAATGATACCAAACACGATATAATATGAACTGAATTTAGTGGTTTAATTGACGATGAGAGTTTCGAACGCAAGGAAGGACAGCGTATATGAAAGAAAGAGACGCGGAGACTCGCAGTCGCCGGCACAGCTCGAAGGCCCGCGCGTAGTCTCGCGTTACGCGCGCTGTCCTTCTCTACGTTCGGCTCGGCCTTTGGTTCCTTCTCTACGTTCGGTTCGGCCTTTGAAGCTCGAAAAAAGTAGGCCCAAGATCTATAAATGCAAACAGGTGCCGTCGCATCGACGGTTGCCGTGATGTCTCTTTACACGCGCTGTCCTTCTTTACGTTCGGCTCGGCCTTTGAAGCTCGAAAAAAGTAGGCCCAAGATCTATAAATGCAAACAAGTGCCGTCGCATCGACGGTTGCCGTGATGTCTGTTTACACGCGCTGTCCTTCTCTACGTTCGGCTCGGCCTTTGGTTCCTTCTCTACGTTCGGCTCGGCCTTTGAAGCTCGAAAAAAGTAGGACCAAGATCGATAAATGCAAACAAATCCCCCCGAGGCATTTGCGATTATAGAGAATTTACTGTACTGTGCTATTCATGTAGGATTTCCCTACTCGACACGATACTTGCGATCGAGTTAACTAATCGATCTACGCGGGCAGGGATCAATTAGGGGTATGAATACAACCGTACAAGGCGACGACCGACTCGAGACTCCGCGAGCTCGTCTCTTCCTCGCCTTTTCTAGCGACGTTGCTCGCTTGTCTTTCGTCTCGACGTTATTCGTCTGTTTTCGGGGAACGCGCGTTCCGCCTGTTCTTCGCGGGAAGCGCGTTTCGCCTGTTCTTCGCGGGAATTTAGACTTCCCACACTCGGCCATCCTGCAAATCTTCGGACTCCGAAGATGTCCCCAGATAAGGCTTCATATAATCGGCCGCGGTCGACGTTATTCTCGGCCCTTCGGTTACGCCAATTCGCACGACTTCGTATCGATCATTCCGTTTAACTTTTACAACTTTGTACGGCCCTAAAAATTTCGGTTTAATTTTTAGTCCAGTTCCAAACTGCGTCCTTTGGATTGCTACCAAATCCCCTTCTTTATATTTAATCGCTTCTTTACATTTTCGGTTATGGCCGCGACGATTTTCCTCCTGAATCTTAATAATATTTTAGGTTGCCGCGCGCCTCAAAGTATCTCGGTTCCAATCGAACATCTCAACGGTTTCTGTTAGAAATTTTGTAGGGATCATGGAGCTACCGTCGCCATTCCCCTAGGTCGCGCCTAGGAAGATTACCGATAGGGAGTTGGCAATCCTACTCCCGACCGACTCTCGTAGAGACCGTTACACTAGGCGTACCTACCCTGATAGCCAAATGCTCGCCAGTGGTCGCCACCTATGGTCATAGTCGTAGTCGCACGTGCCCGGCACCTCGAACGAATGGGTGGAGGGCACGTGGAAGGCACCTCCTGCAAGCCACTCTATCTTGGATTCCGCTTTTCCGCAAGATGGCAGCACGGTCGCACATGCGGCGAATGCCGCTATACAGGGATCGCACTAATGTGGCGCCGCCACCGGCGAGATGCCGTTATACAGGGCAGCGCTGTCGGTAAGGGCGGATCGCACTAATGTGGCCGATGTCGGTAAAATAAATTTCTATTCTACAAATATGTAGCAGTTTTCCTTTTTACCGACAATACCGATTTTTGAATGAATATTCAGTCGCATGCAAGGAGGGAAAACTATTATCTATATTATATTTCCTAGACTGCGGATCTTTGTGCAAAATAAAAATTCTCTGCATAGATTGCAAGAGATGGAAGCTAAGATTAAAATGTAACCATGCAAAAAAAAAACAAAGTGTCGCAAATAAGGGTAAAGAAAATTTATATTTTTTGTATAGCTACATTTATTTTATTAATAAATAAGGGACAATATGGCACAAGGAATAATAAATATTATAATTTCTTATTTATTAATACTACGCTTTATTATTAGAAATGACCAAAAAGTTACAATCTTTACATGAACCTAAATCTATATATTATGATTATTACACGCGTTGTTGACTCTGCTTCCCCAAACTTGTGGCCCACAGCATGTTTTGGCATAGGCGTGACAACTAAAAAAATACAAAGAAAATCAGCAATGTACAATAGACGTATACGTACGTAGAATGGCATAAATAGATATACGTACCACAACAGCAAATTAGAGGTCTTCCTCTTCCACGGTTGCCGCAGCTTCCTTCTCCTCCTTCCCTAGACAGCACATTCTATTTTTCCTCGGTAGTGACAAGTCGAACGCACCGCTATAGCATGTATTGGCATAGGTGTGATAACTAAAAAAATACAAAGAAAATCAGCAATGTACAATATACGTATGCGTACGTAGAATGGCATAATTAGATATACGTACCACAACAGCAAATTAGATGTCTTCCTCTTCCCCGGTTGCCGCAGCTTCCTTCTCCTCCTTCCCTGGACAGCACATTCTATTTTTCCTCAGATTCCAATAGATTTCCGCATTACCCTGGAGGTACTATTGACAATGCGTTTTTTTGCAGTGGTATCCCCAGTAGGCCTACTCCACTATGTCGCTGCATTGCTTCCTGGTTCCGCTGCAATTCAGTCGCAGCAAACGAGCATTCGGAAACATTTTCCCTGACGTTTCCCAGGCTAGCAGAGACTGTTTCAGTGCTCAAAGTGGCCCACTTAAAAATTTCTACATCAGAAGACTTTAATACAATATCATGAAATTGATTTACGATCCGAAACCGTTTAACGTCTGATTGAAAAGTATTTTCATGCGGACAAATAGACGAAATAATGCAGATTCAGCCACCGCGTAAAATACAGCAACTGTCGCGATCATCTATTGAAAGCATTAAATTGACTTTAATTTTGGATTGATCTACACTGCATCCATCCACGTGAAAATCTAATTCCAAACGTTCCGGAATCGTTTCAACAGAACTACATAAACATTTTACTATTTTGGACTCTACATCGAAATGAACATATTTGCCCGGTAGCACATCATACGTGACGGCACTTGCGCGTGGTGTGCCGAGGAGCGTTCGTACATCCTTAGGTAAACTCGAATGAAAATACGAATGCGTTCGCAATAGTTTTAGTAGGTTGTTTCCGAGTGCGTGCGATACATTATACTTTACAAAGCAAGACGCTAAACGATCGCGGAACGATGGTTCTGACGCAGCGCCAACAGAGTTCCGGACTGTGTCGGGCATGTCTGTGAATGCTAGGAATGTCTCTGAATTCTGAATGTTAAGTAATGATGCCGAGTCTTCACGGGAAGGCTCCACATTGTAATTATTCGCGAATGAAGAGGCGGTGGTGGATATGTCCTGCACAGTGCCATCACTAGCGATGATTGCTGTTTTATTACGCTTCATATTATTTATAATTTCAGTTAAGATGCGCCGTTTTTGCCTAGGACCTAACCCAGCGCTCGGAATTGTTTAATCGCGAGGAGCTCGAATCGAAGCCTCCGCCTCCTCGACCCGGCCGCGCGTCAGGCGCAACAGGACGACACTCATGTCAATAGGTTTCCGCATTACCATTGAGATACTATTGCCAATGCGTTTTTTTTATTAGTGGTATCCCCTGTACTCCTACTCCACTATGTCGCACGATTTAGGCATATTGTCTGTATGTACAATAAGATTCACTATTAATACTGCTTGAAAGTCTATCGTCCGAATTTATATTACGAAAACAAACGCACTTACTAACACTGATTTTCTACAAAAACTCGTGATCCTTACCTTTCAATAACCAATTCGTGACTGTTCACACTACGTTCCCACTGGGATAAAAGAGGCAAAATGACAAATGACAAACGACTGATTTTTAAAATGAGTTACAATGTAAGCGTCGGCGCGGCAATGCGAACAGCTACGTTCAAACTTCTCGCCGCGCCGTAGATCTTAACAATTTGCCAAGCACGTTTAAACGTGCGCGAACATCAAGATGTCCCGGATGGTATTAAAATTTGAACAATAGAATTAAAAACTATTTTTTAAATTTATCTTACAAATTTATTTTTCTAATTAATTTTCTACTGCTATTGTCCGAAATTATCGTGCGTCATAATGGAGTAGGCCTACAGGGGTTACCACTAACGTAAAAAACGCATTGGCAATAGTATGTACCTCAATGGTAATGCGGAAACCTATTGACATGAGTGTCGTCCTGTTGCGCCACGAATAGCGCCTATAAAATGGCACGCGCCTGAGCAGCTCCGAGCACTAGGGCCGCGACGGGGAGCGAGACGCGCGGCCGGGTCGAGGAGGCGGAGGCTTCGATTCGAGCTCCTCGCGATTAAACAATTCCGAGCGCTGACCGAACCAATGGAAAGGTTTTCGCGAAATCGACGTTTTGAAAATTGTGGGAGGCATTTGGACAAAATGAAACCGATTTAGTGTAACAAACACCTACCTTCTACGTAGTACACGTAATTGTACAAGCAAATCACGCAATCACACCGTGCAGCAACGCAGACCGTACTCGCGAGTGTAACCACGGAGCGTATCACGACATTCACGACCGACCTAACCGAACGAGAACTGGGAACTGAACCGTAACAGCTTACAGCAGTCTCTCTTCCTCCCCTACTTTTCCCCTTCCACTATCCCATTCCAGCACCATGCGCACACTCCAACGTCCCCCACTAACAATAAGATCGTGTAGACAACGGCGCCTAGACAACTAATGGCATAAACAACTGAGATTTCTTTCAAAATTTTTGGTTGCAAAATCGATTTTTAAACGAATCGGAAAACATCAAACTGGCGATTTTATATCAGTCTTCAGTTGACCACAATTCATATTATTACGTTAGTTGTTTCTAATCCTGACTATTAATGTGTATTTTCTTCAAGCCTTTCGGATTATGGAAACATGTTTTAAGAAATTGAAAACCTCCAAACATTCGAGGGAAATGCATATTTCACACCAGTTTAATAAAAATTCAGTACTTAGATATTATTGAAGCAACTGATCATCATTTTTCTATAATTTTTTAGAGATTGCGTAGTCATTAACAAAGCAGCTATTATAGTGGCAAACACTCAATAATTGTTAAGATATTTTTATTAAACTGGTGTCTCCAAAACTTCAATACAAAGTATGCATTTTCTTCGAATGTTTGGAGGTTTTCAATTTCTTAAAACATGTTTCCATAACACTGTCCAACAGCCAAAAGTATTTCGATTCCCACTATGCGATTCTTATAGAGTTTTTCGCGCTGATTCCGAATCTGTTTATAATTGTTCTCCTATACGTACAGTTTTTGAGAAAATGGAGTTTCAAAGAAAGACATATTTTTCAACTTGGAACAAATATTGTGATGTTATTATAAAAGATATTGAATTGATCTTTACAGCAAAAGATTCCTTAGACTTTCCCGAATACAGTGATATATAATATTAATGCATTATGATTGTGAGAACATGTTTAAACAATCATTAAAGACGGAGATACACCACTTTCGCACCAATTTTTGCGGATATTTTTGAATTTATCTCAAAAAATAAGGGTCCAGCGGAAAATCGAACTATACCACGCGATAGAGCAGACTTTTATCTTGAGAAAACACCCTATTATGTTTGGAACGTCGACGTTTTTTTCGAACCAGAAAGCAAAATATCTTCGCCCGACATGAGTTGCGGCCAGTGGCGCTCAAGACGGGATACAGAGCGGCGAATGACCGTTCAAGTGTAATCAAAATGCGTAATCATGGACGATAGATATCCAATCAAAATTACATTACAGACCTATAATTATACGGCTGGGAATCTTCTGGCCCCGAATCGAATCCCGCACCTAATCATTTTTTCCAGTAAATACTTATTGCTTCGGGTTTTAATGAAAAGTTTCACCAAAAACATTTTTTAATTGTCTACATTTATTTTCAACTTAAAGGATTGATACTGTTCGCGCTGTCGACTTTTGCCACTTTCTGTAATTAAAAAAAAAAGAAAAACACAGTTAAAGTTATGATTGCAAAGTGCAGAATAAAATATTAATGTAACGACAAACTTATCTGGTTTTTATAAATTATCCTTTATGGTTTTGGTCGTGGGTTTGAGGTACTCGAAAATTCCTCGGATGGACTACAGCTGGTCCACTGCGTTCCTATATTCGAAGAAGAAACAAACATAATTAAAATCATAATTCTAATTGCCATATTATAGGACACAATATTAACATTAACGTATACTTATCTCTATTCAGCGATAAGATTAAATCTTGAGCAAAATAAATGCCTTATATTGAAAACGCCACGGAGAAAAGTTATAGAGAATAGTCAGACGTTTGTGGTTTATTTCTTATTTTGGCGGGTACGCTATTTCGTTAAACAACCACAGATGTACAGCTATTCTCAATAACTTTTCTCCGTGGCGTTTTTATAGTTTTTTTTATATAATATAAGGCATTTATTTTTTTATTTAAAGCCCCTTTCCTTCGATATTCGATTATCTCCCGTTGTCGGTTATCGGTATGTCTGCTCTCCACCCTTAACAAAGAGCACGTGTGTCCCTTCTAGTGCTTCGTATTTTACCTAACACGTGTTGATTTTAGTTTTCTCGTTTTCGTTTCGCTAGCCTGTCTGTTTTCCGTCAAGGCCACCCGCCTGGGCCTTTGCACGCCGGTTGACGATAATCCCTTTATTTATTGCCCTCTTCCTATTTCTGGTCCCTTCTTTCGACTCTGCAGTGCCGTTTGAATTTTTCTTTTTTCCTTCTTCGAGGACCGAGCAATTTTATCCCTGCGATTTACCGTTATCCGCGATTGCTTTTCTATTGCTTGCCCGCTTCTATCTAGTAGATTCCCGCTTCATTCATCCCGTAGCTTTCCGTTGTTCCGTTATTGATGGATAAATGATACAGTGAGTATTCGGCAAAAATAATTCCGAGTACTAGTCTCGGGAAAACCGAAATTTTGTCGATTTTCTTTTTTTTCGGTTTTCCCTTGCCTCCTCGATCGGTGCTCGAGGCTCGATCGTCGTCGTGATCTTCGGGACGATCGATAATTTACGCTGAAATAGAACATTAGTATATTGTCACGTCGCGGCGCGGCGCCAGGCCCCTTACCTCTCCGTCCCTCGCCCAGATGCTGCCTCTGCTATCTCCACTCATGAGAGCGGTAGCATGCTACCGACTCATTGCGGAGGCAGCATCTAGGCGAGGGACGGAAAGGTAAGGGGCCGGAAGGGATAAAATATGGTAACCCTGCTCCCTACACACGAACGAACCTCTACTCTGCCCGTGTGAGTGCCAGCTCGATTGCACGCGCGCTACACACACAAGCGTACCTCTAGCCTGTCCGTGTGAGCTGCCTATCTGACTCGATGCGTTCCTTCGAAATTCACGTTTTACCGAAGTTTCGAATGCATGAGCCAGCATGAGCCGCAATCTGGAGATAGCGCGCTCGATTCAAATCGATTCTCGGCGCGGCGCGATATACATTTAGGTATAACTTTTGATGTAAAAAAGATATCGAAGCGAAATTTGGACTAAAATGTTTTTTAAAAACCGGGTTCAATGGTTCATCCTGAAGTATGTTTTGTATTTTTTTTAAATAATTTTCTCCATTGATTTTTTGGGATTTAGATGGTCCAGAGAACCCCTAACACAAATTGATTTTTAGTCAAACCATGCTCAATACACAATTACGAAAAAATTCGCGGATATTCTAAGATGCGACCGCTCGTCAACTGTTTCTACAGATATATCACTACGATCGTCGAACAACCTATACAGGGTGGGGCAATAACTATTAGCACCTCAAATATCTTTGTTGTTTCTAAAGATACGTAAAATATGGTAAGGACCAAGTTAATGGTACAATGGGGCTGACACGACGCAACAAAAAAATTTTGTTTTTATGTCATTTTTTTGGAGATATCAAGGTCACCTTGACTTTTTTAAATGGAATGTCCTATTTTTTATACCAAAGATCGATAGAGTATCAAATTCTGAGTATAAAAGTGTTGACCTTCATATGACCTAAACCTAATAGTTAACGAGATATTATCCAAAGAAGAAAGACAATTGTTTCGATAATATCTCGTAAACTATTAGATTTAGGACATATGGAGGTCAATACATTTTTACTCAGAATTCGACGGTCTATCGATTTATGATACAGAAAGTAAGTGTTTCCAGTAAAAAAAATCAAGGTGATCTTGAAATGTCCTCTATGCCTCCTCCCACGCAGAAAATGTTTATGTCCCAATATGCCCCCCTCTATACCGTGCAAATTTTGTTAATAACATTTCTCCATATTATTACAAATAACGGAGATATTCAAGGTAAACATAGTTATTGCCCTACCCTGTTTACAAAACTTACACCGTACAGAGGGGGTCATATTGTGACTAACATTTTCTGCGTGGGAGGAGGCATAGAGGATATTTCAAGATCACCTTGATTTTTTTTACTGGAAACACTTACTTTCTGTATCATAAATCGATAGACTGTCGAATTCTGAGTAAAAATGTATTGACCTCCATATGTCCTAAATCTAATAGTTTACGAGATATTATCGAAACAATTGTCTTTCTTCTTTGGATAATATCTCGTTAACTATTAGGTTTAGGTCATATGAAGGTCAACACTTTTATACTCAGAATTTGATACTCTATCGATCTATGGTATAAAAAATAGGACATTCCATTTAAAAAAGTCAAGGTGACCTTGATATCTCCAAAAAAATGACATAAAAACAAAATTTTTTTGTTGCGTCGTGTCAGCCCCATTGTACCATTAACTTGGTCCTTACCATATTTTACGTATCTTTAGAAACAACAAAGATATTTGAGGTGCTAATAGTTATTGCCCCACCCTGTATACTGCGTGAACTTTTAAAATCATACAATGATGAAGAATGAGTACATATTATAATATATTACGACGACACCACACATACCCACACAGTGTTTCTGAGCGGATAACCCGAAAAATCTATTTTCTGTTAATTTTTTTTTGTTAACATGTCTTGGGTTCTATATATTCGGTGATACATATATAAGGTGAGCTTTCAATTTTTTTACTGGATTTTCGTATGCGTGATCGGGCCGGCCCGATTTCAAAATTGGAAGCTCACCCTATATTTATGACCAGAGGGAGACCCTGTTTTCTCTCTCATTTCCAAAGCGTAATAGTTTCTTGCGTATATCTCGAAAACTAAAATCGAGCGGCGGTAACATGTATATAGGGAAAACAACATATTTAAATTTCATCAAAATCGAAGAAGTCCTACTTATATATAATTACCGCCGTTTCTTCTCAGAAACACTGTGTGGGTATGTTGTGGGTGTGGAAAATGTTGCTTCAAATGATCTCAGGAACCTCCCATTTCCGGCTGTTGAAGGAATTTTGGGACACCCTGTATATTGGGGACAAAGAATAACGCATTAATATAAAAATTCTTTTCAAAACTGTGGACCTAAGGTGTCTGAGACCCCACATTGCCTTGCGAAGGTTAAAATAACGATTTCGGTATAAACGATATTCTACCGAAACCGAAATAAATGCTGGTATTTTTCGATTTTTCCAATGCTTAGGCTGTCCCCAGAGTTGGGCAGTATTTAAATACAAAACTATTTAAATACGGATTCGAATATAAGATACAATATTTGAATTCTTTATTCGAAGGTTCGAATACGAAAGTATCTTATATTCGAAAAATATTTAAATACTTTTGTATTCGCCGAGAATGTATTCGAAGCTTCGAATAGAAATTGTATTTGATTTTTGTATTTAATTTTCGAATATTAAATACATCCACGAATACTTACGGCCGGCTCGAGGCTCCAATGAACACGTACCGAGGCCCGAGGGTCGAGCACAAAGGCCTGAGCCCATAACACAATAGTAGTGCAATAAACACCACCGGGCAAACCCTCGGCCATCCAGGTATCTCGGCATGAAACCGCTATCAAGTGAATCCTAAACTTGATTATTTCTTATAATTTCCTCACGGAAGTGACACGAGCCAGTTCGTGGCATTCTTCCGATTAAGAAAAGTCTAAACCCGATAGAAATCGGACTGTATGTAGTGGATTTATTCGTGAGAATTACTTCGGAAAAAATATTTAAATTTTCGTGCATTTCGAACTTCGACACGCATAATGCCCTTCCTAAATTCTTCAGAAAAATCTTGCGGAAAATCAGTGTCGTTCGTGCCGCGATAGAGAGAACATCTCCAAAGACGTATCATTTCAAAGCTAACGGTTATTGGTAGCTGTGTTTTTGATAGTGATATTTGAACTAATTACTAGACTGCGGATCTTTATGCAAAATGGATGTTGCCTGCTGCTGTTACAAGGGACAGGAACCAGACAGATATTTGATTCTTACTGTAATCATTTTAAAAAGTTGAAAATAATACATTGGTGTTCTCAAATTATTTTAATCTCTCTACTGTCTTAATATGCACTTATTCATTTTTGCTACAAATGCATGCAATCCGCAGTCTAGTGATCGCATTACCTGATTGTTGTGATTTGTACAGCATTACATACAAGGGATATGACAATTGTTATTAGTGCATAATTATGTGTTAACAAATGTGAACAGTGATCGTGAGTGTGGTAATATTTCAAGGCATCTGTGTGAAATAAACATACGAATTATTTATCGATTCGAAACTGGAAGTGAAATTCTGGATCGTCGACTTGACCGCACATCCTTTACGCCGTAGGTCTTAGGTTTTAGTATACCAACAATTTATCACCAGCTGTGCAGTTCGTCGACCTGGCCGTACGTCCCTTAGCTTTCGGTACTATCGTATACCTGATTACATCTGTGCAGTTCGTCACCGAGTGACCCAGTGACACACATTTCGAAGCAGCAAATTGATTTACGGCTGAATACGTGAGTTTTTCATTCAAACAGTTTCTGCTTATTCTCTTTTTTTACGATTATCTCGTAAACTAAAGCCGACCGCCAAAAAGTCTAAAGGGAAATGTTGTCCAGAATCATGGTCTTGACAACATATCCAAAGCTCATCGAAATTGGAGAAGATTCACATAATCGAGAGAAACTCTTGTTCGTTGCGATGCACGGCGCACCGCCGACACTCGCCTGTCAGCGCGGCGGGCGAGGGCGCGCTCTGATTGGTCCGTGTTTTTCGTTAATAACTCCTAAACAAAGCCGCGGCGGCCATGATTGTTAAGGAAAATGTCGCTTAAAATGGCGTCAGGAACCACCCATTTTCGGCTGTTGAAGGAGTTTTGGGACACCCTGTAGATAGGAGATCGTATACAGGATATGCTTTCATATTACGCGGAGCTGCCGTATCATGGAAGTCGCAGAAACAGAGGACAGTAGCCCTATCCTCGACCGAGGCGGAATATATGGCCATCGCTGAAGGAACAAAAGAAGCAATTTATCTGCAAAAACTTCTTGAGGAGCTTCGATTTGATATTAGGGCTGTAATATTTAACGATAACCAGGGTGCACAAATGCTTGCCAATAATAATGTATTTCATGCAAGGTCGAAGCATATAGACAATAAGATGTCACTTTATAAGAGATGTTTTGAAAGAAAAGAAATTTAGTCTTAAATATTGTGACGTGGCACATTCTGCCAACGTCAATCCGTACCCTAACGGAAGACCGGGCCACATTTTGGCAAATCCGTAGCGAGCGCGGCCAAGGCAATCGCTCTCCCTGGGACGTCCGAAGCCAGTAAAGAACGAAATTACCGCGTTCAAATGTCGCGCCGCTGGGCGCGACAGGGAGTTTCAGCTACCAACGATATCGAGGAGAACCAGAGTCTGTCTCCGGCCACTGATTGGCCAAGATCCCGAGGCGAAGACGCTCGGAGCACCTATCGCCGCAGGTCGCTAGTGAGGAAGACGGCCAGGATTGGTCAGGGCCCAAGTCCAGCAACCTGGAGAAGCCGACGAGGTTAACGGAACGAAAGCACGACCACCTGCTCACCCTCGTCGACGTATCGCCCGGAGAATGTCATGAGAGCAACTCCGAACGGCTCAAGTCCACTCCTGCCCGCCGACATCACGATACCGACCGAGCCCCGGTAAATTCAAGAATTACCGAGGGCCCGGGTCCGAATGTCATCGCTCCGTCCCTGCGGCCAGGAGCCACGCGATAGGTCCGAGCGTCGCCTCAGCGGAGATAGTCGCGGGAGAGGGGGACGCCTTGCTTCCGCGTTCACGAGCCGGCTCGAACTGGGTCACTAGGCCATCTTGATTTACCGAGATAACACGTGCGACTTTAACCGCGATATCAGTACCGAGTTTTTGCATCGGCTACCAGCCTTCTACTATCGTGGTGAGTACCAGTCAGGCTTTCGGAAGTCGATTATAAAATTGTGACCAGTTCGTGTAGGTTCGGGGGCGAAATATCGTGAGTAGAATCTCCGGCTTTGCGACTTTGCGAGGACACGTGCCGCCGGCGATTCCGTTGACCGAGAGTAGCTCTCTCGAGAGGTCCGCCCGGCCGTGGGCCGTTCGGGCGACGGTAGCCCACACGAGGGATCCGGGACGAACGGAGAAATTACGGAAATTGGCTTCCCTCGAAACGTTTCACGGGGAACGACGTCACGCGGTCAGTTCTGTTCGACCGCCATTACATCTCGCGCGTGTACCGGCGAAATTCATCGGCCCGCGTATTTCATCTGAGCTCGGCAGAAATCGTGCCTTCTTGGCTTGTATCTCACGCGAAGTCCTGTGACTGCCGAGCTCGACGCGAACGACGAGGCTACGCGCGTTCGGTAGAACACCCGCCGAAAATCATCGCCTACGCGCTGGCAAATACGTTGACTGCCGCCGGTGTCCACCGGGGGCTTGTGTAACGCGACGTCTACAATAAACGTCTGATATTTGCCCTGTAAATTCTGAGTCGTCATTCTTCCTCTAAGAAACGTTCCCGTCGCGGGGAATGCTCCGTCCTTTTCCTCACGCGGAATCCTGGCCGTTCATGTGGCCATCTCCGGCCGTGTAGATCCTCGCCGATTCGGAATACGATCGAGAAGTGTCCCGCGAGCTATTCAGAAAACTGGCACGACCTCGTGCCTGGCGCCCGATTTCGCGTAAACTCGAAATCTCTTACATTCCGATCCGAATCGACGAGAGATCTTTTGTCCCGGGAGGACCACGTCCCGCGCGACCGAGACGTGGCCCGGTCGTGCGGCCATAATTTCCCGAGTGCGGCTGCCCTTCGTTTCGGCGAACGGCAGGCGACGTGACAATATATTAACTGCGAAAATGATTGCAGACGGATTAACAAAGGCATTGACAAAGGCCAAACATGAAGTTTGTTTGGAGGGACTAGGGTTGAATAAAAAGAAAAATTAGGTCGAGCATATTTAATTCAAGAGTACACATTGAAGGGGGCTTTGTTAGAAATTTATAGAGTCAATGCGCCCTCTTGCGTCTTTTCTTGTTAGGGTATCAACTGGCGACACCTGTTCGCGTCTGAATGTCTAGTCTGTGTCCAACCGCCAATATTGTACCACGCGTTTTTTTCTGTAAAAGTTCCTTAGTACATAGTACCTAAATAAATATAGTAACCAAAAGGTGTAATACATTAACTGTCCCTTGTAGTTATTAATAACAAGTGCGGTTAATAAGCTGCGCGTAAGAATTTAACCCACAGTTTCTTGTTCGATAAGCGAAAGAATTCTCACATCCTCTTTTTGTCGGATCTTGACACCAAAAAGTATCTCGAATGGAGTCATACCCACCGCACGCTGAAAACTGCTATTTAAACATCGTTGCAACCGGTCGACGTGTTTGTACCAATGGTCGGGGTTATCTAACGAGAGTTTTGTCAACACCGGGATAATGGTACGGTTAACGCGCTCAACTTGACCGTAAGGGCGTGGTACACCTGTCGTAGTCGTAAGATGTTCGATTGACTCCGACGCACAATACTCCTTGAAATCTTTCGACGTAAACGCGGTTCCCTTATCAGAAATAATACGCTCCGGATTTCCGAAAATTTTTTGTTGCGCGACCAACCTACTTAGTACTTCCGCTGTATTTGTCGTCTTCGTTGGGTAAATCCACACAAATTTAGCAAAAGCATCTACCACAACTAATATATACAGTAATCTTTCGAATGCTGTCGGGCAGCCGGGGACTGGAGCGACAGGGTTCGCGTGCTTGTATATTTTTTGACTGCGTTTCTACGTCGATCGCGCCGGGCGAGACTTCAATAGAAAGCCGAACATAGAGAAGGACAGAATGAGATACGGATCGGGTGACCGTAGCGTGTCGCCGTCGCCGGCACAGTTTAAAGGCCCACATTGTTGCTGTTATTCGTGGCGTTCGAAACTTCGATCGTCGATTAAACCACTAAGCACAGTTGGAATTATATCGTGTTTGGTGTCATTTTAATCAGAGAAATTCCAGAAATAAGTTAGTGAAAGTCCCATGAAAAAATAATGAAGATTAAGAAGTTTGAAAATTCGATTCACTCGAGTCAATGTTGTGGTGTTCACACCGATATACCCGAGCCGAGATCAATCGTCGCCGCCGTGCGTCTCGGCGCGACGTTGGCTGGGAGTGGATGGGGAAGGTGCTCGACAGCATTCGATTGCCAGCATTCACGAGATTACTGTACTTATAATTTTTACCCGTCGCTACCATCGGGCCTTGGTGGTCGATATGATAAGTGCACAATGGCGTATCTCCTTTGGGAATGGGGGAGAGCATCCCTTCCTTTTTACCTTTTCTCTTTTCGGCTAATATGCACGGTACGCAACAGCTGATTACTCTTTCTACTCGCTCGCTTAAATTCGGGATATAAAATTCTTCCTTAATTCGCTCTACAACTTTCTTCACTCCAAAATGTCCATTCTCATGCATTCGTCGAATAGTATCTACAAACATACTCGCTGGTAGTACTACAACAGTTTTATCACCGTATCTCTTTAACAATAAATCATGTTCTAGTAAATAGTCCTTGTACGCTTCCCTTTCCAATACCTGTTTTATGGCTCGAATGCGTTCATCTTCGTTTTGTCCCTTCCGAATAATTTCGCGCATCTTATCTTCAACGATAAACACCGGATATCTACTTAGCGCATCAACGTGTTTCAGACGTTCACCCGATCGGTGTTCGATTTTGTAATGGAATTCCTCGAGGGTCAACGCCCATCTCGCAACTCGCGGACAGAAATCTTTCTTATACAAAGTCTTTTGCACCGCTTGGCAATCAGTAATTATTGTGAAATCCAATCCTAATAGGTACACCCGAAACTTCTGCACTGCTCTTACTATCGCTAACAAGTCTAATTCATACGATCTCTACTTTCTTTCTGCATCTGTAGTTTTTTTGCTCATATAATGAACGGGGTGGAACATCTTTTCGTCGCACGCTTTTTGCAGTAAAACTGCCCCGTATCCGTCTGAACTAGCGTCAGTGTGTAATTCTGTCATAGCTGTGGGCTGAAAAATACGCAGTACCGGTTTGCAACATAACGCGGTTTTCAACGCGATAAACGACCGTTTTTGCTCTACGTCGAACCGAAATTTAACACCGTCTTTTAGTAAATCTGATAATGGGTACGCTATCTTTGCATAATTTTCTATAAACTTTCGGAAATATCCTGTAAGTCCGAGGAAACTCTGCACGTCTTTTTTCTTAGTGGGCTCTGTAAAAGCCTGTGCCGCTTTAACTTTATTCGGTGATCAGATCACTGTAACTTCCACGTTATCCCCGCGCCCGGTCGCGCCCGGTTACCTGCCACGCTGAATATCACAGGCGCTGGCAGTCTTTAATAGTATCTCATCGGTGCCTAGGCGCATTGTGCAAGGCAAGGGTCCAGCCCGTGACTAATCACGTCTCGCTAATGCACATTTGGGCCCCCTACGTAGTCAGAATCGATAGATAAAAGATCAATGTAGCGCTGGAGCTTGCGAAAGTGGTCTACTTTTGCGTTTCCGAGGCATAATTTACATTATTCGACAGCTTGATATCCGCCCGGGAGGCTCTGTAAGGCGGCGTGATGAAGTCTGACTTACCGGCAACATTTCTGATGCAGTGTCCCGTTGGCGCTGCTGTACTTCTCGACATTCAACTGTAGAAATTGTACCCAGCTCCCCTACTGGACGGAGCTCAAACTAATTTCGAGGTAAAATCTGGATCGCCCCCCTTAAGGCTGCATTCGACAAAGTAAATAGGAAAGAACTTTGGAAGAAAATGGAAGAAAGAGGTATTAAGAAAGGTCTGATAGAAAGAGTTAAAGAAATATATGAGGTAACGGAAAATGTGGTAAAGATAAAAGAGGAGCTATCAGACAAGTTCTGGAGTAGCGAAGGCGTGCGACAGGGGTGTCCCTTGAGCCCGACATTGTTTACCATATTTATAGCGGATTTGGAAGAAGTTTTTAGAAACGGGTTAGAGGGGGGCATCAGTATTGGTAAAGAAAGATTCTGGACCTTAACGTACGCAGACGACATGGTACTCGTGGCAGATAATGAAGAAAGCATGAAGAACATGATACGAAGACTTGAAAGGTACGTAGACAGGAGGAAACTAACATTAAATACTAAAAAATCGAAAATGATGGTATTTAGAAAAGGAGGTGGCAGGTCACGGAAACGAGAATGGAAATGGAAGGGAGCAGAGGTAGAGGAGGTAAAGGAATTCGTGTACCTAGGGGTGCGATTTCACAGGAATGGAGACATAAAAGAAAGGGTAAAGAAGGCGAATGTTGTACTGGGCCAAGTATGGGGAATAGGTAAGAGGAAATTTAAGGATGACTTCAAGAGAAGGATGTTCATGTTCGATTATCTGGTGGTGGGGATACTGTTATACGGTGCGGAAATTTTCGGTTGGAAAGAAAGAGCAGAAATTGAACAGATCCCGATTAAGTACATGAAGTGGTGCCTGGGACTAGACTATTGCACCCCTGGGTACATAGTGCTGGAAGAAACAAAAAGGGAAAAGATGCGAATTAAAGGTGCTTTTATGCCGGGCCTCCGCGGCCCGGGCCGCCGGGGCCTTTTCCCATAAATTTCAAGCGGGTCGACAGGCCCGCTGTTCCCCGCTGTGCGTGGCAGAAAAAAAGGGTCTCGTCTCTTCACGGTTCGTTTAGGTAAACATCAGCTTCCCTCTAAGGCGGTAGGATACCTTCATTTTGTAAGTAGCAGATAGAACTAGAATGTTACTAGAAAAATTGTGGGTTTGCGAATTTTCGCTTTTTGTCCTTATACGAGCAAACACGCCATGTAAAAATTTCATACGGTACACAGTGAGCAATTTGGATGAAATCTGTGTCAAAATGAAAGAACTTTCTCCCTATTTTTCCTATATCTCATTTCTAATAGAAAGTTCTTTGATTTTGGCACAGATTTCGTCCAAATTGCTCACTGTGTACCGTATGAAATTTTTACATGGTGTGTTTGCTCGTATAAGGACAAAAAGCGAAAATTCGCAAACCCACAATTTTTCTAATAACATTCTACTTATTTGCTACTTACAAAATGAAGGTATCCTACCGCCTTAGAGGGAAGCTAATGTTTACCTAAACGAACCGTGAAGAGACGAGACCTTTTTTTCTGCCACGTACAGCAGGGAACAGCGGGCCTGTCGACCCGCTTGAAATTTATGGGAAAAGGCCCCGGCGGCCCGGCATAAAAACACCTTAAGGCGGGGAGGAAAGCTCTGAGGTTTGAAGAAGGTATTAGGAATGGGAAAGGAAGAGTATTAGTCAAGGAGTGTCTGGTCGAAAAGGAAAGGAAGAAGGGGGAGACAAAAAATATCAAAGAAAGAGAGGAATACTTAGGGAGACTGGGATACAGCCAGATAGGAGCAGAAGAGTTAAGGAAGCGGCAAATTCAAATTCTGACCGAAAGAGACAGAGAGCAGAAAATCCAGCTGCAATATAACAAAGTAGAGAATGCGCGATATAATTGCAGATACAAGTATATACGAACGGCAGGTAGAGTAGAATATTTAGAAAAGCAGGGGAAAGGAGGCAACCAAGAGTTGCTCGCAAGAGCTAGATGCGGAAACTTCGAAGAAAGAAATCGTACTGGCTAGAAGAGGAAAAAAGGAAATGTCTGTTGTATGCGTTACAGATAGGCACAATAAGGCATCTTTTAGAAGACTGCTATAAAGTAGAGGGCAGCGAATTGCGAGAGGAGGAAATAGTTGAGGGCAGATCAGGAGAGGGAGTGGTAAGCTGGCTGAGAATGATAGAAGCTAAGCGCAGAGTACAGTATTTTATCTATAAAGGTCCTTGCCCACTAGACCGTAACCTCGGCGCGGCGGAGGGCTGTTTCTTTGTACTCTGATCAGGTATAGTGGGCGCACTCCCATTTAAATACACAGGAGGCAATCCAAAACAGCGCAGCGCCGCGCCGCGCCGCACAGTGGGTAAAATCGACGTTCTAGCTGTTCACGCCTATTTCACCATTATTTCAATACATAAAGACCACATTAGATAGGTCGTTGGATTCGTCTTGCCGTCGGCTATAACATTATTGAATAAAAAATATATAGTTATGAATAAATAATGAAGGTGACCACAATTTTTTATTGAAAAAATTTTTTTTTGAAATTTTTTGTATTGATATTTGTAAAAGACTGTGTACTGATTACTTTTTGCAGGAAACATTTTTTTGTCACACCACCGGAAATGTCTGAAAACTCGTGTGAATAATGAATAATATTTGAAAACTGGGTGTTCACGCCTAATTCCGTTCTCTTCATAATTTTTCTGGTGACCGGTGACAGGCAGGCCCGACTCTACCATCAAGAAGAATATAACATGCTGTAATTATTTAAAAAGCTGTTAACTAGAAGTTTTCAGAGTTCGTCGTGCCAATGGCGAATACGTTGTTAAGGAATTTAAACGTTATAACAAAAAAATAAGAATAGGTTTTTGATTTCGTAATGTTACAGCTGACGATAATAAGCGAATTCAACGACCTACTACATTATTACGTTGAGCCTTTAAATAACGCCAAAATGCGGTACGGAATCGCAATACATACTACATAAATATGTAGAACACGCGTAACTGTGTAATAAGTCAATAAGTAAATAATATTATTTCACAGTAACAATAAGTAATAATTAGACTGCGGGAAGTGTATGAAAATTTTATGTCAGAATATGCAAATATTTCCTTCGTACCGTTGATATTATTAAGTTTAAACAATATTTCAAACCGTAGATTTTCCTGAAAAACATTTATATTTTGCTCTCACTTTTTCTTGGCAGCCAATAGGTACATTATCTAGATTTTGAGCAAAATCTGTAACTAATTTAATTGAATCTTTTATTCCTAACTTAAAATCGGGAATCGGAATAAGTGGCCCGTTCGGCAAATGAATCGTACTAAAATTTCATTTCCCAAACCGATGGTCTACTGCCTTTTACTTTTAATTCAAACACTGCGTGTGTCAAACGCACTACAAATATGATTTCTTTAATCACTGCGGAAGCGCTCGGACACGTAGCTTCTACCGAGAGGTACAACGATCTTCTTTTACAAACACGCTAATCTCTAAAATTCTGTCTCTGTTCTCGAGTAATCGAATCACGACAAACGACAACTGCCGATCCGGAGGATCGGATCGACACGCATGGGTAGGTCGCATCCCCATCTCTTACGGTAGGGGGGAGCCCAGGTTACACAAAATCTCGGGTGAGCGAAAGATGTCGACGCCGGGCTTTCATGTTTTTCTAATAATTACTATCTGCAAGATTGCACATATACCTTGGACATTCGCGATTTGCCAAAAAGTTATCATATGCCAAATCTTTATCGGTTTATTAGTGCAGCCGGTATAAACACAATGAAAAAAGGTAGACAATTCACTTTGCAGGTATGTAGAAAACAGCGGACATTTATGACAGGGACGACTAAACATACTACTTTTTAGATTTCTCGGATGTAGCATTTTCGCCGGAGTATTCGGTACCTACACAAATTACTTTACAGTAAACACGTGTTGCCCGAGAAAGTACCGACTCCCAGCTCAATAGTAATGACCTGTCATAAACCTCTCCATAGAGAACAGCCCCGACGGGAACGGCACATAAACAAAGCGGGCCTATCGCTAGGTCTGCCTGCCCCACCACAGCCGCGCCTGTAGCCCCAATGTTTGGACTTTGACGTTGCACGCTACGTAGATGTATGGCTGCTGTAGCCAATATTTCGACGCAGCCGAAAATGCGTGTGAAACGAGGTCAGCCTCCTCCACTCAGATCCAATCGGCCGCGCATTCGTTCTGTCACCCTGATCCTCCCTGGGAACCTTCTTTTCAGGTTCGCATCAATACAATGTCACCAGTTCGGAGTTCGGACCCATACGAGATGGCGCCTTGCCACCCCCTACAATCGCGTAGCAGTGGGCGGTAACGGTTTATAATATCTTAACCCACTGCTCTGTTCCGCTATCGCTCGTAAGGGGCAGTGTATTCGATTACTTGTTGGACATAAACAAATTGAAAATGTTTTTTCACTACGTGAAAGGTGTAATATTAGGACAAACGCTGTCGACCCTTATTTCACAATGTCTAAAGAATATTCAGCAATTGTATGGACCGAAATAACAAACAATTCAAACCTAACAGCTGTTTGTAGTTACTGGAGTGTTTCACATCTCATGTGTGCCGATATGATACATGATGCGGTACAGTTGCAAAGTATCGTAATGGGCGAAATGACACTATTGGTTTCCCTAAAATGAACATTTTATTATTTACCGGTGTAACTGAAATAATTTTTGATATCATTTATTAGGTTGTGAAAGGAAAGTTCTGTCGCGTTTTGAATAAGCAAGTGTTACGACCCGCGGCCGGAAATTCCGGCGAACAACTACGAATCGTAACGGAGATTTTTAAGTGACGATCTTTGATCCACGTGGTCCGTACGCCCACGTCTGATCAGGACCGATACCGGTGCCTGCCGAGAGTGCCGCGGAAATATATATAGTTGCACGACGCGACCGCGACGCGTATAGGATGCGCTCGGAACGTCGCGGTGTGTGATACGGTGATTTTCCCGGATTTCACCTATCGCCCGGAGGGGGTTTGGAGCGACCGAGTCTGTGTTCCCCGTACCGAGCGACCTGGTGGGCTCAGACGTACGCGGAGGAACACAGAAATCGCTGGGGACACGATTGTTATTTGGAGTTACCGTGCCTGGGTTCCCCGTACCGAGCGACCTGGTGGGCTCAGACGTACGCGGAGGAACACAGGAGTCGTTGAGAACGCGATTACGTACACGGCCGAGATATCACACACTCGCGAACGTTCCGCCACTGACACTACTGTCGGTCAGGGTGATATGCACGATGAGAATTAGCACTAATGGTCGATTAGATCGATTTCCGAATAATTGAGGCCTGTCTTCCCTCGTACCGAGCGACCTGGTGGGCTCAGTCGTACGACGGAATACAGACTCTTGTGAGAACCGCGGTGACACTGATGAGTCTCACGCACTCGCGAATACGACGGCACTGACGCGAAATAGCACTAGACGATGCAGGATGATGAGTAAAGAGGACGATGATGTAGTATGAAGAGGTATAATGTCCGAAAATGTACAAATGAAATAACAGAAAATGAAACAGAACGCTATGCAGCACGAGGCGCGAAAGAATAAAATAAACGAAATAATAAAGAAACCAAATAAACGTAACTGCAGCACGAGGCGCGAAAGAATGAAATAAACGAAATAATAAAGAAACCAAATAAACGTAACTGCAGCACGAGGCGCGAAAGAATAAAATGAAATAATTTGAGAATCGCCGAAAAGTACTGGCAAGGATAAGCGCGAAGCGATTAGAACGTGGTAAAGAAGTATACGACCTGAATAGTGCGAATATTGAACTTGAACTAAGAGAGTGAGGCCCTGATCCTTGCCTTATTTATAGGTCGAGCGCGGACCATACGAATTTGGGTAACACGTGCAATTAGTCACGTACGCCACGACTGTTTTGCGCGTTTTTAGGAAGAGTCAATTTGGAATCTACTTCTTTATTATTGTCAATAAGGACGAGTAAGGTTGCGGCGCTCGTCCCTGCCTGTTGCTAGGCCGGCGTACGCTCGCACCGGCTACCGTGTTACCGTTCGTATGGTCGCGCTCGTAGGAGATGTGCGTATGGGTGTATGTACATGCGCTGCGTGTTTACGCGTGTCGCTCGCTCGCTTGCTCGACGCGGTTATGGTCGGATATACGTGTATATACGCGCGCGGGCTTGTACGCGCCTATTTGAAATTTGAAGCTAGTCCAAGACGTCGGTACGACGTCACACAAGTAATTTTGCTTGTTACCTGAATGATGGCAACAAGTTGTTACAAATAATTAAAAAAAAAACGGCATTCCAAAGAGCAAGAATTGTAGAATACGACCATATATTTATACATTTTTTTTCACAGTAGATCCGGTGGAAAAATTTGCAGAACAGAGATATGTGTCACTAATATATTTTCTGGTAATTATTTAAAATCATTATTTAAGAAGAATTCACCAAGCGGCAGGAACGTTTCCTACATGATGTTGAAAAGGAGAGCTACCGACAGTTTACCTAAGGTGTTGTGAAGCCCATAAAAACCTTTTTTTTGTACCGCGCACAGCAGGCAGCCCTGACCCCCGTCGAGAGAGACGTCGGTGCCAGGAAAGGCCAGGCGAAAAATAAATTCCGTTGAGAAATCCGGCCCGAATTTCCGTGACCGGGCTCCCTATCCTTAAGGTACCCGATCCAGATTTGACCTCGAAATTAGTTTGAGCTCCGTCCAGTAGGGGAGCTGGATACAATTTCTACAGTTGAATGTCGAGAAGTACAGCAGCGCCAACGGGACACTGCATCAGAAATGTTGCCGGTAAGTCAGGTTTCATCACGCCTGCTTACAGAGCCTCCCGGGCAGATATCAAGATGCCGAATAATGTAAATTACGCCTCGGAAACGCAAAAGTAGACCACTTTC
Organism: Lasioglossum calceatum; assembly: GCA_963966675.1. Classification (NCBI taxonomy): domain Eukaryota; kingdom Metazoa; phylum Arthropoda; class Insecta; order Hymenoptera; family Halictidae; genus Lasioglossum; species Lasioglossum calceatum. The sequence continues at coordinate 1,027,771 of OZ016542.1, forward strand.
GCAAGCTCCAGCGCTAGATTGATCTTTTATCTATCGATTCTGACTACGTAGGGCCCCCAAATGTGCATTAGCGAGACGTGATTAGTCACGGGCTGGACCATTGCACAACGCGCCTAGGCACACGTACGCGCTGCCCGAGCGGTGAGTGTGCGCCACACACTCTCACTCGAGATCACCAACGTAGCATCATCGTCAGCCGTATAACCATATAAGTTACCGGCAACACTTCTCATTCTCTGTTTTACCGATACAGTGACTGAATCCGGGTGACTGTCGTGACTGAATGATGTGAAACAGACGTAAGCGCTCGTAGCGGAAAAAATGCCGAAGCTGTACTTTCACAGAACGAATCCTTTTGAGGTGTATTTCTGCGGCGTGACGAACTGCTGTTTTAAATAGGTATGGTTTAACATAATAATCGTTGCATTGACATTGTATGTGTCCCCGCTAGCGCTGGAGCTTCCAACCTTTTCTATAAAGATCCTACTTCTCTCGATATTTAAGAAAATGTATGTCTCTTGACAGTGGCAGCACTGTCGCGCCGCCAGTGCTTCTCGCCGCTGCGCTACAAGCTGCCGAATAATGCAAATTACGCCTCGGAAACGCAAAAGTAGACCACTTTCACAAGCTCCAGCGCTAGATTGATCTTTTATCTATCGATTCTGACTACGTAGGGCCCCCAAATGTGCATTAGCGAGACGTGATTAGTCACGCGGGCTGGACCCTTGCAACCTTGTATACGTATACAGTATCTAGCGGTGTGTGAGTGTGCCATCACACTCTCGCTCGAGTTGGATCGGCACCCTTAAGCATTGGTGACCGGTGCTTTCCTGAGCAAGCTGTACCGTCCTTTATACGCCAGGGAAACTATTCTTTGAGTTTTGCCGAACGTAGAGAAGGGCAGCCGAGTTCGAGAGGCCTCGGCCGCCGAGAAATGTAAACATAACTAATCCGATTACAAACTTCTTTATTTTCCATTATTTTTTTATGGAACTTTCACCAACATATTCGTGGCATTTTTCTAATGCAAAATGATACCAAACACGATATAATTCCCACTGTATTTAGTGGTTTAATTGACGATGAGAGTTACGGCTACAAGGAAGAACGGCGCATGGGATAGAAAGAGACGTGGAGACTCGCAACGCGCCGGCACACTTCAAAGGCTCGCGCGTCCTCACAATGTAATACCAAGGAAAAACTTTTTTATTATTACTTATTTTTTTATGGGACTTTCACCGGTATATTTGTGATATTTTTCTGATTAAGATGATACCAAACACGATATAATTCGGATCAAATACAGGTGTATGGTCATATAAGTCAGGTACATACGTACATCGGTGAGGCAACTGTAATGCAATGACGACACTTTTTCATTTTTAATGTTTGTAATATTTCTCTGATCAAAATTTTTCTGATTATACATGCATATCTATTTTTTAAATTGACGATGGAGTAAGTTGTGGTGACAGAGAAAGGGAGTAAATGATAAAGAAAGAGACACTACAAGTCGCATCGTCTCGTTGAAAATATATTAGATAATAATGAACAATGATTATAAAGTATGTCTGGTCCCATTTTACCGTACAACAGTTGTCGGCCCTCCGTTGCAAATTGCATCTACGTGCCTAAATTCTAGCACCTTATTAGGAGGCATGATTTATGCCTCCTAACAAATAACGAAGAAACTCCAAAAAATCACGTTCCTAACTGTCTTTAAACATTCACCACCATAAATTCAGCAAGAAGCCCAGAACCATAAAACATCTGTTTACCACCGTACGCATTACCCATAGGTCATTCTTTCCTCAAACCTTTTTCACTCTCACCTTTCCTTCCATCATCCTTCTTCCTGGCCACTTTCTAGCTACCTTTTACTCCACTCACTTTCGTACTCCTTCCAAACTTTCTATCTATGTATGTACTCTTGACTGGGACATTTCGGGACAAGCGGGTGACTCCAGGTCGAAGGTCCGACGGTGGCCGGGAAGCGTCACCTTTTTTCTGGAAATCACTCGTCAAGGCTACGGTTTATGACACGTGGAAAATAACTGAAGAAAAACCCTTAAAAATTGCTGAAGGATAGACTGAACATCTGCATGCCAACTGTCGACTGGTTCGACAGATCCAAAATGTAAATCCGTGGTCGTGTCATAAACCATCCCTAATTGTTAGCCTCGACATTCGTTTTTTCCGGATTTTCTTAGGTTTCCCCTTCTCTGCATTCTTACTATGTATCTCTGTCTTTTTTATCTCTTTCCTACTCATTTTCGCTACATATTTAAGGGCTGGCGTTATTGCTTTCCGCGTCAGTCAGTTTGCAGGACCTCTGGCTGCACTTACATTTCGCTTTCGAGTTTTTTCCCAAGCTTCTTAATATTGTTATCGTGGTTGTGGTTGTTGTGGTTTATTATTGTTATTTTGTTAGTTTTTTTATCGTTGATCCAGTTTTATTGTTATTATATTTATTTAAAATGTCGGGTGTTAAGCGTGTCACTTTAACGATACAACAACGCATGGACGTGTTACGGGATTTGGAGACAGCTTCTATTCAGCAAGTGGCTGCGATCTACAACGTACATGCGAAGACAATTCGCCGCATCAAAGATAACGCTGCTGGTATTTCTCGCCTAGCAGAGAATAAGGACCAGAGGAAACACCGAAGGATTAAAGAACCACTATATCCGGAGTTGGAACAACAACTCAACGCATGGTTTATTGAGCGAAGGACATTGGGAGATCGTTTAACCGATGCGTTGCTTCTCCAAAAAGCCCACGAATTAATGGAGAATATGCCATCAAGTTCGATAAGCCGGCTGACAATGGGATGGCTGGTCAAATTTAAAAGGCGAAACAATATCCGTTTGGTACTTTTGTATGGAGAGAAAGCTAGCGCAGATGAAGATGCAGCACAAAGATTCGTCGCGCAATTTAGGAAAGAAATTGAGGAAGAAGATTTGAACATGGAATGTGTTTATAATATGGACGAGAGTGGCTTGCTGTGGAAGGCTCTGCCGCAGAAAAGCCTGGTGAGGAACCAAGAGGGCTGCGTGAGCGGCTACAAGGAAAAGAAGGAATGGGTTTCCATCGCTTTTTGCGCAAACGCAAATGGAACGCACAAAATTAAGTCCTTCTTCATACATAAGTATAAGAAGCCAAGAGCTTTAAAATATTGTTTAAATCAACTCCCAGTTGATTATGCATCCCAAAGAAATGCTTGGATGGACCAAAACTATTTATGGAGTGGTTCAACCATTTTAAGAATAGCGTAGAATTATTTCAAATGCAAAAAGGAATCTCTAGCAAAGTCATTTTGCTAGTAGATAATTGCAGTGCGCATAAATTTCCTGCTAATTACAATATGGAAAATTGCAATATCGAGTTACGATCAGGGTTGCCATATTTTATCCCCTCCGGCCCCTTACCCTTCCGTCCCTCGCCTAGATGCTGCCTCCGCTATCCCCACTCTTACCACTACCGCTACCGCGTACCGCGTGAAGCGTGCTACCGATTCGGTCGCGGCAACGGTAGTGGTAAGAGTGGGAGAAGCGAAGGCAGGCTTAACGGAGCATCTAGGCGAGGGACGGAAGGGTAAGGGGCCGGAGGGGATAAAATATGGCAACCCTGGTTACGATATCTGCCCGCAAATACGACGCCCTTGATCCAACCTATGGATCAAGGTGTAATTGAAAAAACAAAAAGGTGTTTCAGGCATAAATTAATGCAACGAGTAGTGAGCTATCCAGGTGGAGTAAACGAATTTTATAAAAAATACACAATAAAAGATTGTATAGATATGGTGGCTGATGCTTGGGCAAATGTTACAAGCAGCAACATTAGAAATTCGTGGAAAAATCTTCTTCCGGACACACGTAATTGTACAGAAGTCGGAAGAGAAGGAGAAGAAGACGAAGACGAGGGTGAAGAAGCCGGAAATTGTATCATCGAGGAAATGCAGGAAATCATGTCGCAAATCTCGCCTCATCATAATATCACCACAGAAGACGTCAGCGACTTTTTAGATTATTGTAGTGAAGCAGAAAGGAAAGAGAACGCGGATGTCGGAACGAACGATAACGAGGATGACGGAACGAACGATAACGAGGATGAAGGAACGAACGATAACGAGGAGGAAGGAACGAACGAGAACGAGGATGAAGGAACAAACGAGAACAAGGATGAAGGAACGAACGAGGATGAATCCACAGGCGAAACAGGGTTCAGGACGGAGCCCAAACATCCCAAGTCCGCGGAATCCCTTTAAACGCGGAAGAACGTCAAGAATTAGAAAATCATTTTCGAGGAATAGAAAAGTTCGAAGACCGTGCGCCGTATCCGTTGCGAATGCATACCCAACTGCTCAAATTGTATTATTTAGGTAAAGTATTTAACTCAAAGAAATTAGCTATCTATTTCATGATATTTTATAAAGATCTAGAATATAACAATTCGTATTTTCTAGATGATAATCCAAAATATGATCGTCCAATCCATAGAAGACAAGACGGTTAATGTCATTGCATTACAGTTGCCTCACCGATGTACATATGTATTGTTGAGCGCTGACAAGAAGATCCCCGGGGGGGCACAGAGGCAAGAGGGGTTCCTAGCTAGCTCCGCCCATCCCCACCTCTGACGCTCCCATCGTCGCCACGTGACCACGCCTTTTCGGCTGCTACGTCACACGACGCATAGTAGTAGGATTCCCGTATTTACGGGGGGCTACGGCGTTTCACGAATTACAGCCCATATTCAATGCCGTGAATACGAGGGAGAGAGAGAGAGAGTGGGAGAGAGAGAGAGTGGGAGAGAGAAAGACAGAGAGAGAGAGAGAGAGAGAGACAGAGTGGGAGAGAGAGTGGGAAAGAGAGCAGGAAAGAGAGAGCGGGAGAGAGAGAGCGGGAGAGAGAGAGTGGGAGAGAGAGAGAGAGTGGGAGAGAGAGAGTGGGAGAGAGAGAGTGGGAGAGAGAGAGTGGGAGAGAGAGAGAGAGTGGGAGAGAGAGAGTGGGAGAGAGAGAGAGTGGGAGAGAGAGAGAGAGAGCGGGAGAGAGAGAGAGAGAGAGTGGGAAAGAGAGCAGGAAAGAGAGAGCGGGAGAGAGCGCTCTCTCTCCCACTCTCTCTCTCTCTCTCCCGCTCTCTCTCTCTCTCTCCCACTCTCTCTCTCCCACTCTCTCTCTCCCACTCTCTCTCTCCCGCTGTCTCTCTCTCTTGTTCTATGACGGGATAAAAATATATAACGAATTACCTTTAGATGTCAAGAATAGCACAAGTATAGAGCAATATAAGAGAAAACTGAAAGAATATATACTAGGCGTAAGTTAATATTGAGTTAGCAATTAAGTTAGCAATACCTGTACATAAATAGCTGAGAAAGCTAATAAAGGTCAATCAATCAATCTCTCTCTCCCACTCTCTCCCACTCTCTCCCACTCTCTCCCACTCTCTCCCACTCTATCCCACTCTCTCCCACTCTCTCCGTCTCTCTCCCACTCTCTCCCACTCCCTCTCTCTCTCTCTCCCACTCTCTCTCTCTCTCTCTCTCTCTCTCTCTCTCTCTCTCTCTCTCTCTCTGAAGAAATTAGTGGAGGGTAAAGGGGGGAACTAGCAAGGTTATGTTGGGAAGAGATAAGGAAGAGGGATAGGAGGGGAGGGATAAGGGAGGGGTGGGAAAGGTGGAGAGAGGAATTTATAATGGGACAAGGGTGGACGATGGAGGAATGGAATGAATTAGTAGAGGGGAGGAAAGAATCAGTGAGTGGTGAGATAGTAAAAAGAGAGGGGTTAAGGCAAAGAAAGGATAGGTGGGAAAAAATAGAAAAATCCAGGTCAAACAAATGGTATGGGAGGGTAAAGGGGGAGGGTTTACCGGGTTATCTAAAGAAAGGGTGGGGTGAGAGTAGGTGGCAGAGGGTAGCAAGATTTAGGTTAGGGAATGCGATGCTGGGGGAGAGGTATTGGATGAGTGAAGACAGGAGAAAGTGCAGAGTGTGTGGATGGGAAAATTAAACATGGGAGCATGTATGGGAAGTATGTAGGAGAGTGGATGTGGGTAAAGGATGGCAGGAGAGTATGTGGGAAGTGTTGGAAGATGATGGAGGAGGGAAACAGTGGATGAGGTTGATAGATGATTGGAGAATGGGAGAGAAAGGTAAGAGTGGAATGGAAGTGAGCGACCGGAAAGGGGAGTCCACGGACAGGGAAGGGGGGTTGTCAGGGGAAACGGTAACGAGGGTCGGGGGGAGTAGGGACAATTAGTTGATAAGTTGAGTTATGTGTAATATGTGTTAGTATGCGTCTCTCTCTCTCTCTTGCGAATCGTTAGGTTAAGGCTAGTTGTAACTTAGTTTTAAATTAGCTTATAAGTTAGTAATAGTAAGTTTGTCTGTATGAGCGGCGGCTGTAAGAGGTGGATGAATTGAATTTGTAACCCCTAGGGGATCAAATAAAAATCATATATATATATATTTCATTATTTTTTGCTTTCACCAACATGTTTGTGGCATTATCTTATTACTAAAGAGGACCCTTGCGATAATCGTACCCATTCTCAAGGAATAACCCCACTTCTCCCGCCCGCGCGTCTCGCTCCCCGTGAGCGACACAATGCTGCTCCGATCGCAACGGGGAACGCGACGCGCGGGCGGGAGAAATCGGGGTATTCCGTGAGCATGACACCGAGCGAGCTACGAATTGACCATGCCTGTTGGAGGCACGCGTACACGCCGCCCGAGTGGTGTGTATGCGCCACACAGTCTCACTCGAGCGCACCGACGCTGGAGCATCGGCGGCCAAATCTTGACGTCATGCCTGCGTCCATAGCCTCTCCGACGGGCAAGATACAGACGAATATTGCAAAACCATTGCTCGTAGACAAAAAAATATGAATTTTGAGCATTGTCGCACCAAACATTGACCTTTCATCTAGCGATTTTGACTATTAAGAAACCCCGTTTTTGAATTACCGAGAAAGCAAAAATAATATCCCGGATCCGTGCGATGCTCGTAGGCTCGTATAGCCTCTCCGACGGGCAAGATGCAGCCGAATATGTATTGCAAAACCATTGCTCGTAGACAAAAAAATATTAATTTTGAGCATTGTCGCACCAAACATTGACCTTTCATCTAGCGATTTTGACTATTAAGAAACCCCGTTTTTGCATTACCGAGAAAGCAAAAGTCAAATCCCGGATCCGTGCGATGATCGTAGGCTAGTATATCCTCTCCGACAGGCAAGATGCAGCCGAATATTGCAAAACCATTGCTCGTAGACAAAAAAATATTAATTTTCAGCATTGTCGCACCAAACATTGACCTTTCATCTAGCGATTTTGACTATTAAAAAACCCCGTTTTTGAATTACCGAGAAAGCAAAAATCATATCCCGGACCCGTGCGATGCTCGTATAGCCTCTCTGACGGGCAAGATGCAGCCGAATATGTATTGCAAAACCATTGCTCGTAGACAAGAAATATTAATTTTGAGCATTGTCACTCCAAACATTGACCTTTCATCTAGCGATTTTGACTATTAAGAAACCCCGTTTTTGCATTACCGAGAAAGCAAAAGTCAAATCCCGGACCCGTGCGATGCTCGTAGGCTAGTATATCCTCTCCGACAGGCAAGATGCAGCCGAATATTGCAAAACCATTGCTCGTAGACAAGAAATATTAATTTTGAGCGTTTTGTCGCTCCAAACATTGACCTTTCATCTAGCGTTTTTGACTATTAAGAAACCCCGTTTTTGCATTACCGAGAAAGCAAAAGTCAAATCCCGGATCCGTGCGATGATCGTAGGCTAGTATATCCTCTCCGACAGGCAAGATGCAGCCGAATATTGCAAAACCATTGCTCGTAGACAAAAAAATATTAATTTTCAGCATTGTCGCACCAAACATTGACCTTTCATCTAGCGATTTTGACTATTAAGAAACCCCGTTTTTGAATTACCGAGAAAGCAAAAATCATATCCCGGACCCGTGCGATGCTCGTATAGCCTCTCTGACGGGCAAGATGCAGCCGAATATGTATTGCAAAACCATTGCTCGTAGACAAGAAATATTAATTTTGAGCATTGTCACTCCAAACATTGACCTTTCATCTAGCGATTTTGACTATTAAGAAACCCCGTTTTTGCATTACCGAGAAAGCAAAAGTCAAATCCCGGACCCGTGCGATGCTCGTAGGCTAGTATATCCTCTCCGACAGGCAAGATGCAGCCGAATATTGCAAAACCATTGCTCGTAGACAAGAAATATTAATTTTGAGCGTTTTGTCGCTCCAAACATTGACCTTTCATCTAGCGTTTTTGACTATTAAGAAACCCCGTTTTTGCATTACCGAGAAAGCAAAAGTCAAATCCCGGATCCGTGCGATGATCGTAGGCTAGTATATCCTCTCCGACAGGCAAGATGCAGCCGAATATTGCAAAACCATTGCTCGTAGACAAAAAAATATTAATTTTCAGCATTGTCGCACCAAACATTGACCTTTCATCTAGCGATTTTGACTATTAAGAAACCCCGTTTTTGAATTACCGAGAAAGCAAAAATCATATCCCGGACCCGTGCGATGCTCGTATAGCCTCTCTGACGGGCAAGATGCAGCCGAATATGTATTGCAAAACCATTGCTCGTAGACAAGAAATATTAATTTTGAGCATTGTCACTCCAAACATTGACCTTTCATCTAGCGATTTTGACTATTAAGAAACCCCGTTTTTGCATTACCGAGAAAGCAAAAGTCAAATCCCGGACCCGTGCGATGCTCGTAGGCTAGTATATCCTCTCCGACAGGCAAGATGCAGCCGAATATTGCAAAACCATTGCTCGTAGACAAGAAATATTAATTTTGAGCGTTTTGTCGCTCCAAACATTGACCTTTCATCTAGCGTTTTTGACTATTAAGAAACCCCGTTTTTGCATTACCGAGAAAGCAAAAGTCAAATCCCGGACCCTTGCGATGCTCGGAGGCACACGTACACGCCGCCCGAGCGGTGTATATGCGCCACCAGTCTGACTCGCACACCGACGCTGACAGCGTCAGCCAAATTGTGACGTCACGCTTGCCTAACTTACCGATGATACAGTGACTGCTGTCACCGCCGAGAGGGTATCGCGCTGGCGCTGCTCGACATTCAACTTAGAAAGTGTACCCAGCTCCCCCTACTGGATGTAAATGTTATTATTTTGCTTCGTCTACCGGCCACTTGCTCGTTTATAGCGTGACGATCAACTCTTCAAGGTCACCGGAGGAGACGATCCCCTTAAGAATTTTGTCTACCGACTCCGAAGCCCTGGAAAATAATACTGTTTTTAAATTATTTTAATCTCTCTAATGTCTTGAAATGCACCTACTCATTTTTTCTACGGAAGTATTTTTTTCTAAATACGCTGGATAAAGAGATATCTCGTGTAACAGAAAATTTGAGACACCGTGTATATGTATACATAGAAGTTTGTAGATGTCTAAATACTGTTCAACTTTTGTTCGAAAGATTTTTCTTCAAATCGTGAGAACAAAGTTTTTTCACCGAAAAGCTGGAGAAAACTATTTTTCCTGAAGCGACGAAGCAATATTTTTTGATAATTTTGGTGTTGAAATATTCTCTGTATTATTCGGGGTCCCGAAACTTTATAAACAATAATAGCGTACGTTTTTATGGAAGAAATTTTTTTCAGTACACTTTTCCCAAAAAAAGGGTTTTTTACGGGGCCACGCAATAATACAGAGAGTTTTTCAACACAAACTAATATGTTATCCTGTTATATCATTTCCAGCGAGAAGTACGACGGCTGCGAAATTTGCGACGTCGTCACCGACTACTCGAGACCCGCCGGAAGCTGCGGCAGGTGCAACAGTTGTAGCAGAAACAACAACAACAACCAACAACAACCACCACCACCACCAACACAGATGAAGCGGCCGCGGCCGTTGTACCGAAAGAGACGGCCGCGATTCCAAACGAAAAGCAAAATTTATAATAATTATTATTAGGAATTAATTTCTTTACTTCAATATTATGCTTATCTCAAAATATGTAATTATATAAATATATGAATATATTACTATTATATAAAACTTTATTGGTTTCCTCAGCGTTACAATCCTTATACAAGTTCTCCTTCTTCCACTTCTCCTCTTCTCGCCGCTCTTAGCCTCTGTATTATTCCGGTGTCCCGTACAGAGCCCTGTTTTAATATTTGTCTCTTGAAACTTTATAAACAATAATAGTGCACGTTTTCATAGAAGAAAATTTTTTCAGTACACTTTTTCCAAAAAAGGGCTCTGTAGTACGATTCGAAATAACACTGAGAACATTTCAACGCAAAGAGCATCCAAAAATATTGATTCTCCGCTTCAGGAAATGGGAAAGAGTTCAGCGAAAATTCAAGCTGCTTGGTTATATCTCTCCGTCTTTGTCTCTCCTGCGAGTGACATATCTCTCTCTCCGTCGCAGCCCCGCAGGAGAAACTAGGATCACTCTATCCTTGTCCTACTTCACTCGTCGTAGGTCAGTTACGCTTTGCGCTCAGAGAAGAAGCCCAGGCATGATCAATGATCAATTCGTAGCTCGATCGTTGGCATTCTCGAGAGATACCCCCACTTGCCCGCCCGCGCGTCTCGCTCCCCGTGGCGGCCTATCTAGTGCTCGGAGCACTACGGCGGCTACGGGGAGCGAAACGCGCGGGCGGGACGTCGAAGAGCGCGTAGCGAAGCAGCCATCTTGAAATACGAATTGTTCAGTATTATAACGATGAACTCTATCCAATTTCCTGAAGCGAGGAAGCAATATTTTTGGATGCTCTTTGCGTTGAAATGTTCTCCGTGTTATTTCGGATCGTAGTAAAGAGCCCTTTTTTGCAATTTGTCTCTTGAAACTTTATAAACAATAATAGCGTATGTTTTTATAGAAGAAAATTTTTTCAGTACACTTTTTCCAAAAAAGGGCTCTGTAGTACGATTCGAAATAACACGGAGAACATTTCAACGCAAAGAGCATCCAAAAATATTGATTCTCCGCTTCAGGAAATGGGAAAGAGTTCGAGAATTCGATGGGAGAGACGAGAATCTCTCTATCCTTGTCCTACTTCACTCGTCGTAGGTCAGTTACGCTTAGAGAAAAAGCGTGGTTTATACCATGGGTTTCTACCGTCGATGCAAGAATAGCAGGGGACACGACGACAGCGCTGCGGCGGAAAGACGGGAAGCGCGACAGCAAGCAGCCATGATGGCATACAAATTGTTCAGTATTATAACGATGAACTTTCTCCCATTTCCTGAAGCGAGGAAGCAATATTTTTGGATGCTCTTTGCGTTGAAATGTTCTCCGTGTTATTTCGGACCGTAATAAAGAGCCCTTTTTTGCAATTTGTCTCTTGAAACTTTATAAACAATAATAGCGTATGTTTTTATAGAAGAAAATTATTTCAGTACACTTTTTCCAAAAGAGGGCTCTTTATTACGATCCGAAATAACACGGAGAACATTTCAACGCAAAGAGCATCCAAAAATATTGCTTCTTCGCTTCAGGAAATGGGAAACCGTTCATCGAAAATTCAAACTGCTCGGTACTCTCTGTCTTTGTCTCTCCTGCGAGTACATATCTCTCTATCCTTGTCCTACTTCATCCGCAGTTCACCTCTACGCCGATGATTAATAGAGGCAGCACTTTCCATCATCTGTAGTAGTAGATGGCGCTAGTTTGGGTCCCACTATGGGTCACCAATTATGGTGTATGAGTGAATCTCTGGTTCGAGATTCTCTGAGTGACTGCTGTACACAGTCGTAACACGTGGGGATCCCATAAGCTTCACGTGTGGTCCAATAAAACACTCCGTTGGTCAACGAATGTAAATGTTTATTAACAAAGATAAACGGGAGTAGTTGCTGCTGCAACGATCCCACCACGCACTAGGCTGCAAGCCACAATACAGAAAAATGATGCAAGAAGGTACGTGAACTCGTGGTACGGAACACGACTCGTAGAACAGGTCTGTTCACGACGAAACACCAATGGAGAAGAGAAGGATCGGCGACACGCCGTCGGCCGATTCCTCTCTCTAGCCATTTGTGCGCAGGCGCGGCGATTCCCACTACGCCGGTGACGCGGAGTGGTAAAGCCGACCCCACACACTCCCCCCCTAGTGCGTTCGCAAAGAACGCACGACACAAAAAAATGTGAAAATGCTGCAACACAATGTTGTTGCGGAACGGGGATTAAGACTAGATTAAAGAAAAATGTGTGCGTTTTGAGCAACAGGCTACTGCACAAAATAAGTCCACGCCGAATTTTTTCTGAGCAATAAATTCGCGGGAGTTAATCGCAACACGAAAACATAAAAGTACGCACGCAATACACGTATCATTACCGTGCGAACAAAGTACGCGATGCAGTCGCAATATTTACATTACCTAAGCAGCGGATCGCATGTTAGGTCTTACTCGTAACCCTTCTCTTAGAATATGTTCTAAGAGGAGGGACCGAGCTACCGCTCGACGAGCCGTCAGGAGCGATCGTGTCGTCCAAATCCTGCGATATGGTGTAGGCCGGTTTCAGCAGTTCTATCGACACATTGCGAGAGACACCATTCACATCGATCTGGAATACACGGTCGCTGATCCTCGAAAGGATTTTATGCGGGCCAGTGTACGGCCTCTCAAGGGCCTTCTTGGCCATGTTACGCAGGAACACGTGGGAACATTCTCGGAGTTCCTTGTAAACGAATGCTTTCCGAGCATTGCGGTGCGCCGCGGGTACGGGACGAATCTGTCGCATGAACTCGCGGTGCTCCTCCAAAAATATATTCGGATCCGGCGAAAAATCATTAGGAAGAAAGAATTCTCCTGGAAGGCGCAATGTCGTCCCGAACACGAACTCCGCCGGAGAGGCGTTCGTGTCCGAGCGGACATGCGACCTTAGGCCCAGCAGGACCGTCGAAAGTGATTTTGTCCAGTCTGCATCCCGATGGCACATCAAAGCCGCCTTTAATGGGCGATGCCATCGCTCTATCATCCCGTTGGAAGACGGGTGATAGGCTGTGGTCCTGATACGCTCACATCCAACTAGGGACAGGAGCGCCGAAAATAACCGCGACTCGAACTGCGCGCCCTGGTCCGTCGTTATGATCTTCGGGGCACCGTAACGCGAAATCCAGGTGTCGTAAAACGCACGCGCAATCGTTTGGGCTGAGGTTTCCTGTAGTGGAACGGCCTCGACCCAACGCGAAAACCTATCAATCATGGTCAGCAAGTACTGGCAACCACTGCGTACAGGTAGCGGACCCACTATATCGACATGTATGTGGTCAAAACGACCGTCGGGAGCTATAATTTTATCAGGAATCAATTTCACATGGCGCGATGTCTTCGACTGCTGACAGTCGAGACATTCCCTGCACCAGCGCTGAATGCCGCGGTGCATGTCGGGCCACACATACCTGTGCCGAATGAGCTTGTCAGTAACTTGCGGACCAGGATGCGCGGGCGCGTGAAATATGTTGAACGCAGTACGTCGTAGGCTCACGGGAATGTAGGGCCGGATGGCCTCTCCCGAAATCTCACAATAAATTGAGGTATGCTCAGGGCCCCAAGAAATAGCTTTAAGAACAAGGGAATGATCAGACGACTTGCGGAGTTCCGCCAGTTGTTGGTCTTCCTTCTGAGCGTTTGCGAGCTCATTTAAACTAATTTCACACGGGAGTCGAAGTGACTCAATGCGAGAAAGGGCATCAGCCACCACATTCTCCGGGCCCTTCACATACACAATATTAGAGGTGAACTGCGCAATCAGCGAAAGCTGGCGCAATTGGCGCGGAGAGGCTTTCTCGGGACGCTGTTTAAACGCATAGACCAAGGGTTTATGGTCCGTTAGTACCTTGAACTCACGCGCTTCCAGCAGGTAGGAGAAGTAGCGGATCGCTTCGTAAATCGCAGTTAATTCCCTATCATACGCACTATAATTGAGTTGCGAGGGGGTTAACTTCTTCGAGAAGAACGCGAGGGGCTCCCAGACCGCGTTCGACGCATTGGACCGAAGGCTCTTCTGTTCCAGAACTGCGCCGACAGCTCGATCAGACGCGTCAGTTACTAAACGCAACTCAGCACCGGTACGAGAATGCACTAACAGAGTGGCTTTCGCAAAATCTCGTTTAATTTTGTCGAATGCCTGCTCGGCCTCGCGAGACCATACAATTTCTCTCCTATCATTCTTCTTTGAATCCTTGAAATAAGCATTCAAAGGAGCCTGCAAGGCAGCAGTATTGGGAAGGTTCCTGTGGTAAAAGTTTACCATGCCCAAAAAACGTCTCAGTTCAACAATTGTTTTTGGCTTGGTAAAGTTTAAGATGGCTTCAACCTTACCAGCCAAAGGGCGAATACCCTGAGCATTGATGAGATACCCCAAAAACTCCAGCTCCTGAGCTGCAAAGTTGCATTTCTCTACATTGAGGCGAAGGTGATAATCCCTCAACCTCCCGAATACTGTGCGGAGATGCTCCACATGCTCCTCACACGTAGAAGAAGCTACGAGTATATCATCAATGTACAGAAAAACGAAATCCAGATCTCCCAGCGCACGGTTAATATAACGCTGGAAGGATTGGCTCGCGTTTCGAAGACCAAAGGTCATATATTCGAATTCGAATAACCCAAAAGGGGTTGTTATTGCCGTCTTTTGCACATCTTCAGGCGCAACCGGTATCTGGTTGAACGCCTTGTGCAGGTCTAACGAAGAAAAAATGTTCTTGCCCGACAGATTGTTACAACAATCGTATAAGTGGGGGGTCGGATACTTATCCGGAATAGTGACGGCGTTTAATTGCCTGTAGTCACCACAAACCCGCCACGACCCATCCTTCTTTTGCACCATGTGCATCGGACTAGCCCAAGGGCTACTCGAGGGTCTACAGATGCCCGCTTCACTCCATTGTTTAAACTCCTGCTTAGCAGCAAGGAGTTTGTCCGGTGCTAAACGACGCGGACGAGAAGAAATGGGTGGACCCTTGGTAAGGATGTGGTGAAACACTTCCTTAGACGAGGGTGGGCTTGGGCAAGACGTTCCAGTAATTTCTGGAAATTCCGCTAAGATTTCCGCGCAACTTGTGCCAGAGGCGACTGTGCGAACAGAATGAAACCTAGCCTTCCTTAAGTCTCCAGACGAGGTTAGGCTGGTGGTTTGATCCACCAGACAACGTTTACGGATATCTACAATTAGGCCATAATGCCAAAGCAAATCCGCACCGATAATGGGATGAGGAACATCAGCTATACAGAAATGCCATTTAATCTCCCTCTGCAACCCCAAGTCCAGCATGCGAAAAGATTCGCCAAACGTTTTAATCGAGGTGTCGTTGGCAGCCAATAGCTTTAATGTAGCTGGCTTACATCGAACCCGCGCGTCTGCAGGAAGCAGAGAAACGTCTGCGCCGGTGTCTATCAGAAAAACCTGACCGGAGATCCGGTCTCTAATGTGGAGACGTCTGGAGTCACCTATACCCTCGACACTTGTCTCCGCGTGGGCAGGTGAAGTTAGTTTTTTGACGCTTTCCATTCTGAGAACTTCCTACAACCTTTGTAACAGGTTTTGGGATTATCTGGAAAGCGCGAGTGCGCTGAGCATAGAGAACGCGGCTTGCTAGCTGAACCCCCGGATCTGGAGCTATCGCGCGATTTAGCCTGCGGGCTGGAACTAGAACTAGCCGAAGACAACTGCTTCTGATTGTCAATGAGAGTCTTCAACAGAGATTCAATGCGGTTAAGCTGCCTCGACAGAGAGACAGTATCCTCATTTGAGAGCGCACTAGATACTACTCTATTAGCGGAAGAAACATTAGATGGTTTCTTGCTTTCGACCAAATTGACCACGGGCTTGGGTCCATGCACAGCCACTAGCTTGTCGGCTATTTCAGCGAGAATGTCCAAATTTTTGTGTTCGGTCACCACCAGTATTTCCTGTTGATGATCAGACAGTTGTTCAAGAAATATCGAACGTAGGACAGCGTCACTGCAATTGCAGCGTTCATTGAGGTAGCGAAGCTGACGGAGAATTTGGGACGGTTTGCAGTCAACATTAACCTGTCCTCTTAATAGTCTCCGCAGATTCTCCTCATCAGTGGGCGCGAAAACAGACAACAGACGCTTTTTTGCTCTGGTATAGATATCCGGGAAAGGAGGTTGTGTGGTGATTATGTCACTTAGGTTGGCGAGCGAATCCTCATCTAATGACATCACAAGATAGTCAAACTTGGTCACCTCATGCGTCACCCCTGACCGACGTAATGACGCCTCGAGTTGACAGAACCATAAAACTGGACCCTTACGAGAGAACGGAGGGATCTTAGGGACCCGCGCGACCGCGAACTGGGAGATATCCCCATGCTCTTGACGAGGCTCCCTCGCCTCTCGTTCCTCCAACTGTTGACGAATTTCGTCGAGTTCCTGCCGAATCGCCTCGAACGCGTCAAGGTCGATCTCAGGAACGTCGGGTTCCGGATCCGCCATATTGGTAGGGTATGACTCTACAAAGAACACTACGCCTAAGCGCTCACAACCTAACCTAACTCGCGCACATGCGCGTTACAGAGGTTATATCAAAAGTCTATCCGCGACCAACACTGATAATACGCACTAAGGGAATCCCTGGGGGCGAGACACGCGAGCTCATGCGACAGATTCGCGGGGCGCGACGCGGAAGCACGAACGCACGCACAACAAAAGTATTGTCTCTAAATTTAGTTGACACCTTAGGCACCGGTGTCGAAGTCTCCATCAACGTAGGCACCGATGACGGTCGAACGGCTACGTCATTTACGCCGCTCCGCCATCTTGAATCGCCAGGGCGTTTACGGGCCGAAATCGCTTCTCCACGGCTCAGGAACGTTGCCCTTTTCGTTTCCGCGACGTTCCGTAGTCCACGAAGTAGTCGGGGTCACCAATTATGGTGTATGAGTGAATCTCTGGTTCGAGATTCTCTGAGTGACTGCTGTACACAGTCGTAACACGTGGAGATCCCATAAGCTTCACGTGTGGTCCAATAAAACACTCCGTTGGTCAACGAATGTAAATGTTTATTAACAAAGATAAACGGGAGTAGTTGCTGCTGCAACGATCCCACCACGCACTAGGCTGCAAGCCACAATACAGAAAAATGATGCAAGAAGGTACCTGAACTCGTGGTACGGAACACGACTCGTAAAACAGGTCTGTTCACGACGAAACACCAATGGAGAAGAGAAGGATCGGCGACACGCCGTCGGCCGATTCCTCTCTCTAGCCATTTGTGCGCAGGCGCGGCGATTCCCACTACGCCGGTGACGCGGAGTGGTAAAGGCGACCCCACACCACCTACCCTTAAAGGTCGCTGCCCACTAGACCGTAGCCTCGGCGCGGCGCGGCGCGGCGCGGCGGAGCGACGCATTGTGGGGAAAAGTGACTTGCCTCGCTTCAAAAAGAAATAACTTTCGATAGAAATGAGGTAGAGCGATGAATTTTTTTTAAAATTAAAGCTGAAACTTTGCAGAATGTGGGAAAAATAGGGAGATTACGGTACGAACGGTTTTTAACCTTGAGAAAATTCGTTAAACTTTCACAATTTCCAGAAAATGTGGTTTCTGCGTCAGCACGGGCAGAAAAAATTTTGTTAATTTTTGCTATATACCATTTCCCGTAGATTTTTTCACGCTGATTTCAAATCTGGTCTCAAAATTTTTCTACGACCTCTGGTTTTTTCAAGAAATCGATTTTTGTGACAAGAAATTAATGAAATCATGTTTTCGTTGAAATGATTTCATGACGCACTAATTTGAACATATGTACATCGTATTCTCATATATACAACACAATATAAATAATAATAATAAAGTATTTGAATGTTTTAAGTTACGAAACACATGAAGCACCTCACATCCCGTCATCACTTGACGTATCGCTGACATTATTAATGGCACTTTCTGCAGGCTCTGTGTAGCTGTAATGTATAATAATATGAATTAGATATGTAGTATATGTTCGTACCGTAATCTCCCTATTTTTCCCACATCCTCTGAAAGTTATCTCTTTTTGAAGCGAGGCAAGTCACTTTTCCCCACAGTGCGACGTGGCCAGGCTAAGAAAAATCAGCATTTAGCCTATTTTAAAAAATCTGCCATATGTCCAGAAGCTAAATAGATACTTTGCAATTGGTTTCAAATTTTTAAATTGAAAAGCCAGCTTGTAAAAAATCAAATACCTCAAAAAAATCGACATGACTACTATTTTTATTGCGTATTTTACCTTAAACTATTTTTTAAGTATCCAAATATTGCTTTTAAAAGAATTTCTAAAAAAATACCATTTACTATTGTATAGTTGCTAATAAGAAAGAGAATTAATCAAATTTAAAAAAAATATAATCTACGACCGGGCTCGAACTTAGTATTACGCAGGTCCACAGTCAAACGCCAAACGGATTCAGCCAAGCTAGCTTTCGAGTACTTGATTAATATTTTCAGATGTAATGTTAGTGCTGTAGAAATACTAATCAAACTGATAATGTGTTCAAGGTTTATTAGTGTCAAATAGACTAACAGAATAAGTGAA
Organism: Lasioglossum calceatum; assembly: GCA_963966675.1. Taxonomy (NCBI): domain Eukaryota; kingdom Metazoa; phylum Arthropoda; class Insecta; order Hymenoptera; family Halictidae; genus Lasioglossum; species Lasioglossum calceatum. The sequence goes on from OZ016542.1 coordinate 1,046,347, forward strand.
ACGCAACAATTTTAAGGTTAGCTCAGTTCTTCGCGGAAAAAACGTCGAAAAAATCGGTTTTCATTTTTTTTAGCTACGGCTCACCAAACCATAAAATCTAAAATAATTGATGGACAATAATTATAACAATATATCAGCACTGTAAAAATATAACTGGTGCCTCTTTAGAACCTTCATGTGACATCAGCATTCTTTCAATTTTTTTATAGGGTTTTGATTTTTTACAAGCAGGAGTTTCAATTTAAAAATCTGAAACCAATTACAGAATGTGTATTTAGGCTGAACAGCCAATATTTTTTTAAAACCTTTCGAAAAGTTTAAATTTTTAAAAATTTGCACTATTTGTATATGGATTAAAAAATTATGAATACTGGGTTACATGCTTAAAGTGCATCTCCTAACACATACAAGCCCACCATTGAAATCTGTTTCCTGATATTCTAAATTATTATGGATGGAACACGATCAATTTTACTTTGGATTTTCTGATTGTGTCTTTAGAAAGCTGAATCTCCTCAGTGATAACACACGGAATCATCTGAAATGAGTAATACTTTCGATTTGGGAGCTTTGAAGGAGTGTCGCTTTATACGAATAAAATTGTTGCAATACATTGAACTTGAAAAGTTGACTTTTGGTCACAAAAAGCGGGTTCCCAGACCACTGTGCACTATATCGGACAAGTGACAGACGTGTGCATGCGCGATCTTAAATACTTCTCTTTGCGCGTAGGCGATGAGGAAGGCGGATAACTAGTACTATCCTGACAAGGATATGCAGCGGGATTAGTGAATAAATTGCCGGATCACTGGTCACGTTAATTGTCTTTATTGAATGCCGAGTCACGGTACTTGCGTCGGAAATTATTGTTCAGCGGTAATTAAACGCACGATAATGTTGCCGAATTCGGGAATTTAGCCTCCTAACGATTCGCAGTACGCGATAGGCGCGATTCTTTGTACTGTTGTACGTTAGAAGTAGAGTGCGTAAATTGATGCCGCGTGTTACAATACGTGTTGCTAGGTCGGTATATCGAGTAAGAATGTTCCTTCGTGGCGATACGAAGGAGCTGTTGTTGTCGAGTTTGGCGGTCGACTCGGAATTTTCGTTGTTGTATCGCGTAGCGCTCCCGCGACGCCGAAACGTAAACGATGGTCGCGAAATTACAAGTCGCGGGAATTCGAATCCTGAACATACCGCCCGCCTCGGATGTGTGCATCCGATTACAATAAGTGGGGGTACAACGAAAGAGTATGGGCTGAGCCGCACGCGTGACCATCGGTCATCGAAGATCGTCGCGAGATTCTTAAGATTAACGGAAGTTAAAGAACTTATAATCTAGATCGCTTCTTAGAATTACATATATACAAGTGTGACCGCCCGCCGTGATATGACGGTCGGTAATATCGAACTATGTTTCGTCCGTGTTCGTTGCGTCATGGGTTTCGTTCTTGTTGAGATCAACGGGGAGGAAACATAGCTTGACGAGAGGTTGTTTGTACTCGGAGTTGGCAGTCCGAATTGTAACTACGCGAGTAATGTTGTCTGCTCCGGGATGGCATTTGACTATCCGAGCGAGTTCCCACTTGCACGGAGGTGCAAGTGCGTTTCGGAGGAGGACGATACGACCCACCTTCGCGAGGTGATTCGCGGTGCGCCAGTTTGCGCGTTGTTGCAACGAATGCAGATAGTCATTCGACCATGCCTTCCAAATACTCTCAGACAATTTTTGTAGGAGCTGCCAACGAGTCAAACGTGAGTCGTGTACATCTAAGAGTGTAACGGCGGGAATGGTTGTGATCGCTGTGCCGATAAGAAAATGACCCGGAGTCAGAGCGGTATAATCGTCGATATTCTCCGAATACGGGGCGATCGGACGGGAATTCATGCAAGCCTCGATTTGACATAATACGGTAGTTAGCTCTTCGAAAGTGAGAGTGTGAGACCCGATAACGCGTTTTAAGTGATGCTTCATACTTCGAACTCCGGCTTCCCACAGCCCGCCGAAGTGTGGAGCTGAGGGAGGAATGAAGTGCCATGCGACTTGATCGCTCGCGAGCTTATTTAATATGTTCGGATCGCGCGTGGCGGCTCGGAACGCCGCGGTCACTTCCTTATCGGCGCCCTGGAACGTGGTTCCATTGTCGCTATACATAGCTACCGGTAAGCCGCGACGCAAACTGAAGCGATTATAGCACGCGAGAAACGCATCCGTTGTGTAGGACCCCACCAATTCGATGTGTACCGCGCGAGTTGTCATACATATAAACAACGCGACATACGCTTTGGTCGATTGGTGTCCGCGACCTGGGGTCGTTCGGACAAGGATGGGGCCTGCGTAATCCACGCCGCAATGTAAGAACGCTCTTTCGGAACGATTCACGCGCACCGACGGAAGCTCTCCCATCAATTCGGACGGAATTTTAGCATTTTGTCGAGTGCATATTACACACTTATGGAGAATTTGGCGCACGATAGGACGCGCGCGTAAAAGCCAAAATTCTTGTCGCATTCTGGTTAGCGTCAATTGAGGGCCTGCATGTAACAAACTTAGGTGCAAGTGACTGATAAGCAGTGCCACGAGAGGATGCGAGGCGAGGAGAATCGGGTGTTTGGTTTGTTCGGATATTGCCGCATTCCGAAGCCGCCCGCCAACGCGAATCAGTCCTTCCGAATCGATGTACGGGTTTAAGGAACTTAATGGACTTTGTCGCGAGAGAGGGAGCTGCTCGTGCAAACGCTGACATTCGACTGGGAAGACCGTTTGTTGAATCGTTTTGAGCCAATACGTTCGCGCTCGCCGAATTTCTGTTGTACGCAGCGCACTGGGAGTTAGGCTAGATTCCGAATGACCTTCTACATCCGATGAAGATGATATGGAACGGTTAAGAGCAGATCGCAGTTTGGCGATAAAGCGTAACGCATAAGCGGTTACGCGAAGAAGTTTGGTCCAACTGGAGAACCGCGTGGCTAAATCCCACGTTTCTGGGGAAGGAACGGTATGCAGAGTGATAGGAACCCGTTCCTCTAACGAAGTTGTGGATTTAAGTGACGAGTTCTTGCAGGGCCATGAAGTCGAAGGCGATTTGAGCCACTTCGGGCCGTGCCACCACAATGAGTGGTTCAAGAATTGCGGAACGTTGACGCCGCGTGAGGCGCAATCGGCGGGATTATCTTCCGATTGAACATGGTGCCATTGACACGTTGGCATTAGCTCGTGAATCGTGGCAACTCTGTTCGCGACAAACGTTTTCCAACGGGAAGGGGGTTGGCATATCCATGCGAGAGTAACAGTGGAATCAGTCCACCCATGCATCTCGCACACTGAGTCCCCGAATGATGCTCGTATGAAAAACATTAGACGAGCAAGAAGTAATGCGCCGCATAGCTCAAGGCGCGGAATTGTTAAAGATTTCAGCGGAGCGACTTTAGACTTCGCAGCGAGAAGAGAAACTCGAATTTCGCCGTGGCTAGTTGTCACGCGGGAGTAGACGGCTGCGGCATAGGCGTTTTGCGAGGCGTCTGCGAAGCCGTGCAGTTCTGTTTTCTGCACTTGCAGCCCGTGGCCTGTCCATCGAGGTAAAACTGCCGATCGAAGAAGAGGAAGTTGGGAGCAGTATGTTGTCCATACTTCGCGGAATTCGCTCGGGATTGCATCGTCCCAACCACACTTCTGCTGCCAAAGACGTTGCATTAGAATTTTCGCAACGACAACAACGGGAGCGGCCCATCCTAGCGGATCGTAAAATCGGGCGATGGTCGATAGAATTTCCCGTTTTGTTGCGAGAATGGCATTTTTAATCCCAATATCGAAACGGAATGAGTCTGTTTCGGGATTCCAATTAATGCCGAGGACCTTTAAATTGTCGTCCGGTAACAGCGGTTTGCTAGCGGCAAGACCGTGATCTGAAGGATCGATATCCACAATCAATTCAGTGCTATTACTGGCCCATTTGCGCAATTTAAATCCACCGGCTTGCAACAGGGAAGTCACGTCGTCACGAGTTTGACGTGCTAACCGTGGAGTGTCTGCGCCGAACACGCAGTCGTCGACGTAAATTTGGTCACGAAGGACCCCCTGCGCGAGAGGATATTTCGATCCTTCGTCCTTCGCGAGTTGTTGGAGAACCCGTAGCGCAAGATAAGGAGCGGGACCGGTACCATACGTAACGGTCATGAGGCGAAAATGTCGCAAGGGTTCCGAGGGAGACGACCGCCACAGAACTCGTTGATAGTCAACGTCCTGGGGGTCTACGAGTATTTGCCGGTACATCTTAGCGATGTCGGCGATGAAAACGTAGCGAAAACGACGCCATCGAAGAATTACAGCGGCTAAATCCGTTTGCAACTTGGGACCGATCAATAAGTGGTCGTTTAAAGATTTCCCGTTCCCCGTTAGCGAGGATGCGTTAAAAACTACTCGAAGCCGTGTGGTCGCACTGTGTTCTCGAACTACGGCGTGATGCGGTATATACACGGATTGAGGAGACGGAACTGTGGAGAGAGGCGTATCGGTAGTTTTGACCATATGACCGAGGGCCTCGTACTCGCGTAAGAATTGTGAATATTCTTCCGAATGCTGCGCGTTCCGTTGTAACCGCTGTTCTTGTCGTAAAACATGGTCTTCGCTGCGGAAAGTGAAGGTCCAATATCGATTGGAGGTCCTTCAATAAAGGGCAAACCAACGATATATTGTCCATTCGGAGCCCGAGTATGCGTGCGTTGAAAGTGTTCCTCGCACTTTTGTTCTGCGGGAGAGAGTCGCGTGACGAACGGTAATTCCTCGACTTCCCAAAATCGTCGAAGTTCAGCATCAAGGTTTGATGAAGCGTTGCAGTGGAAGCTCGCGACGGAATTAGGGAGATTGGACGTGGACGACGAAACGGGACCGGAAATGATCCAGCCTAACGTGGTGTTTTGAGCTGTAGGCTCAGTCACCTTGCCCTTTCGCAACCCATCCAAAAGAATCAATCCGTACTGATCAGCACCGATAATGAGTTCTATCGGAGCCGAGTCGAAGGGATTATCGTCCGCCAATTCAAGGTTGCGAATATGAGATAGCTTCCCAGCGGTATTTATGCGAGGCGGTACATAGTTTGACAACGAGCCTAAGACGTACGCTGTCATGGAGTATACGGACTCCGTTTTGCACGACGCGACTGTAAACGTTGTCGATGAGCGACAAGCGACCGCATTATTCCCGATTCCCGTTATGCTAACAGAAACGCGAGAGCGCGGGAGTCGGAGGCGTTGTGTTAAATTTTCGGAAATTATGGAAATCACCGAGCCCTGATCGATTAACGCGCGAATTTTCGCCGCCCGCCCTGACGGTGAACGCAATTCGACCCAGGCAGTCGCGAGCAACACTTGTTGTGTAGCAGTGATTCGCGGAACCGAACAAGACGCGAGCTGTGACGTAGACCGGCTGACGTCATTATCGGTCGGTGACGCAGCGCTGTGCGATGACGCGGTACCGGTTGACGACGCCGTTGAATCGTTCAAATGTAGCAACGTATGATGCCGTCTCTTGCAAATAGCACAATTATACACACTTGTACAATTTTTCGTTGTATGGCGCGGACTTAAACAATTGAGGCATCGGTTTGTACTTTTCGCAAATTCGAAACGTTGTACGGCGGATTTACTTTTGAACGACGTGCAACGTCCAAGCGTATGGTTATCGCTACATAGAGCACACGGGCTCTTCGCGGCGGCAGAAGCGGCACCGTGCAACGATGTCGCGCGAGAACGATTAGACTTTATCGAAATTGCCGAATTTGTTTTCCGAGATGCCGATCCTGACGTGGACGGCTTGAGCGTGTGTAACGCGCGTATTCGCGATTGTAGAAATTCATCGAGCTCGCTAAATATCGGACATTCTGTACGATTGCCGAGTTCAAGCTCCCAAGCCTTGCGGGACTCATCATCGAGTTTTTTAGTAACGAGGAAGACTAGTACGTCATCCCACGTGTCCACGGGACGTTCGAGATTAATCAAAGCCTTCCTCGCCTTATTGGCTTTGTCGCGAAGACTTCGCAACTGATCGGCCGACTCAGACCGAACTTGTGGCAGATCGTACAGAATCTCTAAATGAGTTGACACTAACAGTCGTTTGTTGTCGTAATTCGCGACCAGAATATTCCACGCGACGGTATAACCCGCGTCGGTTATCGCGATGTTTTCGACTAGATCGCTAGCCTCGCCCTTCAAACACGCTAACAAATATTGGAGACGCGAAACGTCTGACAGACCTTTGCGATCGATGACCATGGCGCGGAACCGATCTCGGAAAGTTTCCCATTCATCGTAGGCTCCCGAGAACTCCGGAAGATTGAGGGTCGGTAGTCGATTGGTGACGTCATGAGGTTGCGAGACAGTTCCTTCTGAGGGAGACGTTGATTCGGAAGAGCTGTCTGTTGCCAGCCGGGAAAGAGTTTCCGCTAGGTAGTCCGATGTCTCCAGGAATATCTCGTGCACCTCCATGAAGCGATCCTTCGTGAAGTAGCCGCAACTGGAACGCTCTGCATCCGTTGCTGCAGCGGTGATCTGCTTATGCAGATCTTGGCATTCGGCGAGAGTCTCGTTCAACCGGGTGATCCGATTTTGAACGGTGGCGACCGTTAATTTCGCTTTGCCGAGCTTCTTAAAGTTCTCAAGGGTACGCTCGACAATACGAGTTGCGTCGATTTGTTGAAGTATCAGCGTCTTGAGGTCACCCATTGTTATGAACTCGCGACCGACGTGTGTTGTGTCCTTCAACGTTTGAATATTCTAACGGATCGCTCAACCGTTTTCACAGACCGAAATTGTTAATTTTCACTTCACTCACTGCAATCCGGCACGAAGGACCAAATGTTTGCGCGTAGGCGATGAGGAAGGCGGATAACTAGTACTATCCTGACAAGGATATGCAGCGGGATTAGTGAATAAATTGCCGGATCACTGGTCACGTTAATTGTCTTTATTGAATGCCGAGTCACGGTACTTGCGTCGGAAATTATTGTTCAGCGGTAATTAAACGCACGATAATGTTGCCGAATTCGGGAATTTAGCCTCCTAACGATTCGCAGTACGCGATAGGCGCGATTCTTTGTACTGTTGTACGTTAGAAGTAGAGTGCGTAAATTGATGCCGCGTGTTACAATACGTGTTGCTAGGTCGGTATATCGAGTAAGAATGTTCCTTCGTGGCGATACGAAGGAGCTGTTGTTGTCGAGTTTGGCGGTCGACTCGGAATTTTCGTTGTTGTATCGCGTAGCGCTCCCGCGACGCCGAAACGTAAACGATGGTCGCGAAATTACAAGTCGCGGGAATTTGAATCCTGAACAACTTCCAAAAAGCCAATGCTTTTCGGAATGTTCGCATTTTCATTGGTCAACAACCATTATAAATGACAACAATTCTATTCGGCCATACGGCACCGTTATCGGTGATGGAAATACTTTTCGGCTGGCGACCATTGTCGAGGGCAGAAACTTTTTTTGAATGTTTATGGATATGGATATATCCGCAATAGCGCATTGTTGTGAACAACAAAGAAATGAACGACTCGAAACGACTCTCACCTTCGAAAACTTTTCGTCCCCCTAACAAAGGCATAGTCTCCACAATGAAATAATATACGATTGTAGGCGATCCCAATGCGTGCGGGTTGAAACTAATCCCGGCCAAATCCGCAATTGACCCGCAATAACAAAATCATTATAGCGTGTCTTTACGATGCACTATTCATCGCCAGCAAACTTCGAAAAGGTCCAGGAGGTCACCCCGTCATAAAGTAATATAAGAGGGGACCAGGGCTCCGATTTTAAAATACTAACCTTTAAATGAAGATATTGCAATAGTTTTTTCATATTTTGTCATTTGTTTGTCGTTGGGCGAAGCGGAGCTCTTCGCCCCGTTGTGGGGCACACAGGTTGTTCCGAAAAACTAAAGTTTGCCAAAAATTAAATGGACAAACATTTCGAGGCTGCTTTGCCATAATCCTTTCTTGATGCTCATTAAAGACGGTTCTCTTTTTTTTGTATCCTATTGCAGTCTCTTGTCCATCTTTTCGTTTTTTAAGAAATCGGAACAAAGTCAGGTGGCAGATGTTGAAGTTTCTCGCGATTGTTGTCAATGAAAAGAAAAGATGCATGCGCTTACGTTTGCTGTGGGGCAAGCTGTCACGGAACAGTGTCTTATGAATGATTTATGTAAATACGACTTTTGGTAAATTTTACAAATGACAGTAAAATATATTTATCGAACATAATTATTATGCGTGTTTTCACGAATGTTATAATATGAACTTGTTAAAATTTTAGTGAATATCAACGAGACGTCTCGCTTACTGTTGCGAAGCAATCGCGAAAAACTATACTGAAACCAAGGAACTAGTAACACATTAATTTTCCACTGATGACGTATGAGACAGTATATAATTGTAAAGCAAGGATTTAAAATCAGTATGATTGCGATACCGGCATTGCGCCGACAAGGCTGCACCGAAGCCGAAATAAATGTCGATGTCGATATTTTTCGATTTTCCTTTCGGTTATACGACACAAGTATAACTATTCTAAATAAGCATTGGAGATTTTTTAAGTAACGCATTTTTCCATAAGCTTCATTTGTCAAAGCCATACAAATATGGATATAATATTGTCACTGTATACAATAGATTTTAGTATGCATTTGCCGGTAATTTTTCCGTTTCGGTATATCTGTCTGCATTAGTTTCGAAGATCGGAGATGGGGTTCTGATCTCTCTATCTCTATCTCTATCTCTATCTCTATATACAGGGAGGTATAGTTCAAGTACGAACACCTAAATATCTCTTCAGGCTATTGTGACGCAGAAAATATTTGTTACGTAATGGGCATTTTTCCAAAGTTCATTTTTTTCGAAGTTATCAGGGTCATCGATGTTTTTTTGACACATACCTGCATTTTATCTGATTGCTTTGGGTAACTGATGGAAAAATACATTCAGATATGTATAATAACATGACATTGACCTTGATCTGATCTTCGAAAATTAAAGTTTTACCTTCAGATCAAGGTCAATGTCATGTTATTATACATATCTAAATGTTTTTCTCCATCAGTTACACGATGCAATCACCTTGCAGCCACCAGCTGTGCATCTACGGTCGGCTTAAATTTGGAGGCACATCTGGAAGGTTTTAAGTTTTATGTTTTATGACATCCTCGGTATAGACGCGTCGACGCTGTGTAGGTTACATTGAATTCGGATTCGCATTCGCACTAATCCCTGTGCACTGTGTGTACTAAACTAATTTAGGTGACTGTGCCCTTCGACTCCTTCTTTATTTCGGGCCTCCTTTGGGCATGACCGGGCTACGGCCGGGAGATACCGGGAGTTACATTTTACCGTTTCGTACCTGGAAGTTCAAAAGGCAAATTTTTGGTCTGGAGCATTTTTCAGCTGGTACAACAATTAGCTTTTAAGGAGTTTATTTAAGAATGCTTTAATGGCTGTAACGATGTTGTAAACAAACGCAGCTCCTTTTCGTCGTCCCTCGAAATCCTCATTTTCCCTCTTTGCACTTCCTCACTTCTCTATTCAATCGCTCCAGGATATATAGAGGAAGCAGAAAGTCTAAACTAATTTAGGTGACTGTGCTCTTCGACTTCTTTTTTATTTCGGGCCTCCTTTGGGCCCGACCGGGCTACGGCCGGGAGATACCGGGAGTTACATTTTACCGTTTCGTACCTGGAAGCTCAAAAGGCAAATTTTTGGTCTGGAGCATTTTTCAGCTGGTACAACAATTAGCTTTTATGGAGTTTATTTAAGAATGCTTTAATGGCTGTAACGATAGTAGGGTATATAGGCGGGTTCTAAATCACTTTTAAATTCACGAGAGAGCATACCTTATTTCACGGGAGAGCAGTACCGCCGCAGAGCGATATTGCACAAGCATATTCGCGAGAGTGGGGAGGGGAGCGCGGGGGGGGGGGGAGAATTTTCTTGGAATTATATTTTTCTTGGAACGAGGGGAGATCGTTTCTAGGTCAAGGGCGGCGTTTCGTGGAATTATTTTGCACTATTGCAATATTGCGACATATTTTTCATGGAATTATTGCGTCATATTTTTCTTGGAATTATATTTTTCTTGGAACGAAGGGAGATCGTTTCTAGGTCAAGGGCGGCGTTTCGTGGAATTATTTTGCACTATTGCAATATTGCGACATATTTTTCATGGAATTATTGCGTCATATTTTTCTTGGAATTATTGCATGTGAACGAGGGGGGGGGGGTAGGAGGGGGAATAGCGCGATCGTTTCTAGGTCAAGGGCATACCTTAGAGCGGTATAGCGAGAGCATATTTTGCGTCATATTTTTTTCATGGAATTATTGCGTCATATTTTTTCACCCGGTGTCATGTTACATGGGGGAATTATTGCAATAATCTTATCGCACGGTGTCATGTTACATGGAGGAATAGTGAAGCCGCCCACCAAGAGTGCGATTTATTCGATATTTCATACATTACATACACATTATGCATTTCCTTCCGTAGCAACTCGACCAGACGATATAGAGAAACGATAAAGTCAGAAATACTGACCACGATACAGGACGTCCGATACAATGCAAACGAAAATATGAAATCAACCGATTCACATATCAACGCGAGAATCGATAATTTGGTTGCAAACGCTCGAGAAGGAGATGGTAAAAAAAGACGTCATCAACGATCGACTGGAGAACTTCAGAATAAGATTTCAAAACAATATTAAAAGAAACGCGTCAACCGATCTTGACAGCCAACCGTCATACTGCTACAGCTGTACCGACAGACAACCGTCATACTGCTACAGCTGTACCGGTACCTGTACCTGTACACCGGTACCTGTACCTGTACCTGTACACCTGTACCTGTACCTGTGCCTGTGTGTACAGCAACGTGAAGATTGCTGGTCCTGCCAAATTCAAGATCGATGATCGCGTGCGCGTCAGCAAGTTTAAAACCCTATTCGACAAAGGATACACGCCGAACTGGTCAACCGAAATATTCAAGATTACCGCGGTGAAACGAACGAATCCTGTCACATACCTCTTGGCTGACTCGAAGGACAAACCTATCGCCGGAGGATTTTACGAACACGAGATACGCGCGGCAAAATATCCTGACATATACTTACAATTAGTTGAAAAAATATTACGCAGAAAAGGAAATAAAGTATACATAAAATGGTTGGGAATGGACGCGTCACATAATTCGTGGATATCTAAAACGAATATACTTTAATTGTTTTTTATTTATGACAATTAATTTTTTTCTCTATACTTCTATTGCGATATTTCTGCGTTAATTACATTTCTGTAGGAATTGTATGTAATGTTACAATAAAAAAATACAAAAGAGTCTTAAATAATTTTTTATTTTTAAAAATATCGTTACAAAAGACAATTTTCACACACAACATTAATATTTTAAACCCATCTGTTTCTTTGCGCGAACGCCTCGGCCGCGATGATATCAGCGCACGAAGCCACCAGTTCGCAATCAATCAGTGAACTTTGATCGAAAGATTCGCTCTCGACGATCGCTTTCACGATATTCTTCGCGTTGGCATCCTTCACCGCAAAGACAAAATTCATATATTTATCGACAACCGTGGGAACATTGTCGATCAGCCATGAATACACATTGTGCACGAGAATTCAAGATTGTACAAGTTACGCATAGTTTTTTCCGTGATGTACAGAGCTACGAACTGACTCGATAGTTTCACTAGCTTCCTACCATCAAGATTAACTATTTGCAATGTTAAATCATCGCTCAATTTTCTACACTGTTTCTGCATAGACGATGAAAGTAAATCGGAAATACACTCCTTCGTGCGCAACAACTCCGTCCATGCGTCCAGGGAAAACGTGATCTCGTTACCGCGGTTATCTCCTATAGCTAGTTCCGCACGAATATCGTCGCCAACGCGCACACCAATTTCAAGATATTTAAAATAATTGCCGGCTATTGAATATCTTCGGCCCAAGATCCGGCGCGAACTCCTCGACGACGATGACGGCTGTACCATCGATGAAATAGGGCTGCTGTTGGGAAAACCCCTGCAACAGATTTCAAAATTAGACGTTTTTCTAAATTTCACCATTTTTCATCTTTCTACTTACATATTATTTAGTCTCCTCTTTTTGTATGGCTCCTCGGTGTTTGAACGATTACATTCAGCGGGCGAATGATGGTTGTAATACATCGTGCTGTTTTCGTGATTGAGATTGTCTCAATCTGAAGCGTGACGCTCGGAATACAATGCTTTTATAGGACGCTCCCCCACCACTTCCTTTTTACAACAAAATGGAAGCATCCCCCTCCCCGACTCGTCTTCAAAGACCCGCAATAATCTCCCTACCTTTTTTCTTTTACGGATAAAAAACTTCTCAATCGATGTTGTAATGCCCCCAAGGAAGAGTATTGATCAAATTACTGCAAATATACCGCTTATCGTCGTACGGACTCAATGCCAATTTTTTTTCCGACATCGAATACACCTGATGACGTACAGACGCTATACGATTACTGTTAACACTTTTTTCCGCATTATTACGAAGGCATTCGACATAGTCTTCGAAACTTATATCCCGAGCGGTAACGTTTGTTCTGATGCCTTTGATTTTTTTCGTTTCCTGATCATCTTGCACGCGAATCGCATACATTTTCGAACGAAGCCCTACGAACTCTGTCATAATTTTACCACCGTTCTCATCCTTCATCAATCCTAGCTGTTTCTTGTTCGCGATCGGAACACCGTAAACGTTGTTCGCGGCATAATTACTGGTGTCGTATCGATGGATATCGCGTTTCAGCAGCGCCTCGTACGCGTCATCGCAAGTAATCTCATATATCAGGCTGTCCGTGTCCGTGTACAAAATCTTACAATTTTGCTCGAAGTTTGGATACATGTACTCGTAATGAAAGCTGTACAAATGAAATTTCGATATATCCAATACGGACATGCCTACGTAGATTGGCTTGTAAAATTTAACGAGCAGCTTTTTCAGCTGAATCGCGACAAAGTCCTCGGAAAACACCGTATAGCTGTGAAAATTTGGTCTAGCTATCAATCGTTCGACGCCGTGCCGACCGCTCCAACGAGAAAGTAATTTCACAGTTGCATGATTTCGAACGTTCTCCATTGTTTTTCCAAATACAGCGTTGTTCATTAATTTGAACAAATTCTTGGAAAAATCGTTGGTCGCGTTGGCACGTAATTTTGTGTTGAAATCGATATAGCCGCGCAACCATAGCGACTGCTAAAACTCTAGAATTCGATGAATTTTCTTCAATTTTAGATTGTGTTTCAAACTTTGTTGGAGGTATCGGTAATGTACAACGTATCGCTCCTTATCGCGAAGTGTTGCCATCAACTTTCTTTGACTCGAGCTGGTCATCGCCGCGTCGTGACTTGGACAAAATGGAAGATCCGCATGGGAATCGTGAATTTCGCGCGGATATTCTAAATCCACCTCCAAAATGTATCCTACAGGAGTATCGATCGGAACGGATTCAACGTCGAAATTGTACACGTTCACCCATCGAAAGTCTCTGTACGGTAGAAGTTGTGACATACCCCAACCGTACAAATTATTCACGTCGAAATACATTAAGTAGGTGGACGGTTTACTCGAGTCATGTGTAGGTAAATATTTGTTGTTCGCATGTGCATATCTGTGAGAACACTGGCTCAAGCCGCCACGTTCGCTCCACGAACAAAAGCATGTCCACTTCGGTGAACAACTCCAATTCAATATTTGTCATTTTGAGCATCACGTCCCACGCGAAACCGGGAAGCGTGTAATAATGTGCCGAATCGAGCTTGTAATTCTCGAGACATTCATCGCGAAAATTTTCGAAAACATCCGCCAACAACAGCACATCCAATTTTAAGTATAAATCGCTGTACTGTCCTAGCATTCGTATAGCGAAACGCAACCAAACCGTATTCGCGTGATCGTAATCGACGTCGGATATCTCGCGGTCATACAGCCGATTGTAAAATTCTTCGCGCGGTGGCAAACATGTATCGCTTAATTTATCGTACGATGTCAGATAGTCGTATGAAAAAACGCCTTTTCTGGTCAAAAGGGTGAGATCGTCGTTGGAAAGATGTGCAAATTCACCTCGTACGATGCGTAATTTACTTTTGTCCAAGTATGATGACACCTTGTCCAGACCAGTGTAGCCACACGCCGCGGCTCAACGGCTCAAGTTTCCCCTTACGTCTCCGTCCCTCGCCTAGATGCTCCCCACTCTTACCCACTACCGCTGCCGCGCAGACTCGGCAGCATGCTACCCAGTGTCGCAGAATTCACAAGCTAACCTCACCCAAGCCAAGCCGTCCGTGGTGTAGCGTGGAACAAGAACACCCGTTATTTTCCCTACTACTCCCACAGGCGGAAGAGTGGGGAGCATCTTGGCGAGGGACGGAGACGTAAGGGGAAACTTGAGCCGTTGAGCCGCGGCGTGTGGCTACACTGGTCCAGACTCGAGTTCAAGAACTTGAACGAGTCGATGAAGCGGAATTTCAACAACTTTGCATACTTTTGCTCTTCGCCCGTCTCTCTCTCGATGGAAACGTTTTTCGTGAACGAGATATACTTCTCTTTCGTCAATGGTAACACGTCTATCCGTCCCTCGAACGAGTTTGCTAATTCTTTGATGATAAAATGTGCGTCGTAGCCAGATAAATTATGGAAAACCACCGGTATCACGTACGAAGATTGATAGCTCAAATTGCATCCGTTGTGAGCCGGACCACGATACACGCCCGTGAAATGACAATGATCGCGCACCCGTATATCGTTTTCTTCAAATGGTTTCTCGCAGACGTGGCAATGCGTGGCCGTACGAAAATTTAACGTTTCCGTTTCGGTTAGCGGATTCATCGGTACCGTTTTGTCGAATATCGGCTGTAATTTGCGACTCAGCTCGTACAACCTGTTCGCGAACCACGCGGCGCATCCCTCTTTATCGCGATAAACCTGATACTCGCACAACGATACGTCGTAGCGACAACACATGTAGTACAGTAATCGCTCCTTCGTTGTCCAAAATCAAGGGCACGATCGTTGTCCAGTGCCTACCCATTCCACTGCCTGTCAACGCCGAGTCGCTCCGTAGGCGGCGTCGATTGATGTCGGCTCGGGTATATCGGTGTGAACACCACACATTGACTCGAGTAAACCGATTTTTCAAACTTCTTAATTTTCATTATTTCTTTATGGGACTTTCACTAACTTATTTCTGGCATTTCTCTGATTAAAATGACACCAAACACGATATAGTTTCAACTGTATTTAGTGGTTTAATCGACGGTCAAAGTTTCGAAGGCAACGAGCAACAGCAACAATGTGGACCTTTAAACTGTGCCGGCGACGGCGACACGCTTCGGTCACCCGATCCGTATCTCATTCTGTCCTTCTCTATGTTCGGCTTCCTATTGAAGTCGCTCGGCGCGGTCGGCGCGATATCTAGACGCAGTCATAAATCAAAAATAGTGTCCGGGCACGCTCGTTGTCCGCTCAGCCCCCCGGCATTTGGACAACGAAGGAGCTTTTACTGTATCCTATGCTAAACGCGTGGTGATGTTGATACTGTACGCGTGCCGCACGGCCTTCTCCTTCCTGTTCCTCAGACAGCAGCAGACACTCCAAGTCAGCATAGATAACGAACGGTGTCTGTTCTTTGTTCGCAAAGTTTTTAAACCGCAACCACTTATCTTCACTCGTTGGAAGCGCTAGAGCGCAATCGTTCATTCGTTCGCAGTCGATCGTATGAACGTTTAATCTGTCCTGCGTGGGAAAATATTGCAAGCACCTGAGGGAAAAAACTTTTTTCTGCTTCAGAGAATTTTTTTAAAAATTCAAAAACGTGCAACTTACCGATCGCAAATATGCTTATGATTTTTCTTCTTGCTAAGCTGCGATGAAACCAATCGTGACAAATTTCGTATACACGCGTAATGACCACGCGTCTTTGCGGCATTCTGTAGAAACAGCAAGTTGACATGTCTCCTCCGTTTCTTCTCGGTCAAATGAAGCGTTATGCATCTCTTGCGCGCCCATTCGAACACGTTCACGGAAACGTCGTTTTCTCGTTCAAATTTCCGAATGTCTTTGAACAGCATGGGCGATTGAAAACCTTCGGTTCGAAGCACCGCTTTGTAGTGTGGATACGATGACAAACGCGACGGATTTGTCTCTTCTGGATAGAGACCCGCCACGACCGCCCAAAAAAGCATGCGTTGTCGTTGCTAATCACGTTCACGACCGCTCTTTTCTGCTGTATCGTTCGAGGCAAATAGCTTGCACCGGTGCAGCCGGCTTGCAACGGTTGGTATTTGCCAAAGTTCACAATCAAATGTAGTATCTTCGACAGCGCCCACCCACTGTCTCGCTCTTGAAACTCTTCCAAAGATGTCAAAATCGTCGGCACAACGTCTTTCTGGTACCACCGTCGTAGTTTGCTCGTCCGAAACAACGAGACGTTTCGCGTGCCGAAACTTTTCACGGAAACCTCGTTGGCGCGCTGCATGAATTCCGCCTCCAACGTTACGCCAGCTTTCAGCGATGAATGTACGTTTAAAAATTCCGTAACGCGTCCCGTAATTATTCGTTTCGCGTGTTGTAAAAATTGCTTAGGATCGATATGTTCGACGTTGATAACGATGCCGGTTGATATGCGATTTTTAAACGCCTACTCGACATTTTCCCAACGAAGCGTTGAGGCTCTCGCACCGCCGCGATCGTATAAACCTCTACCGACGCGTGACGACGAAATACGATGATTCAACGAAACGTTCAAAGTTTTCATACGGCACATAGTCGATGTTAAACTAAATTTCTCGCCTACCGACAATTCATCCTCCGCACAGGCTAGATAATTGATGCAACACTGCAGAGACTCGGTGTACGAGCGATGCCATTCGCGATACTCGTCCATAGTTTTCACCAGCATTGACATGCGTGTCAAACACTTGAACATTTTTTTCCACGTTTCAACCATTTTGCTACCGTTGTTAACAAAATATTCTTTTCAACTTTGAAACTTCCAAGTCTCAATTGCACTCCAACGATGCAGCGCTCGTTTTTAATTATGATGACACCGGGTGAAACGATAAAAGCACAATACTCTCACGCTTACATGTTTCAGGAGCACTATGATTGCCACGGAGGAAGTGGGAGGGATGCCAATCAAGTAACATCTCTCTCTCTCTTACATCTCTCTCTCTCTTACACAGGGGGTATCGCGAAACACGTTCGAACACGTTTCTGGAGCACTATGGCCGCCACGGGGGAGAAGTGTCCAACCGTGGGAATGACACTGGGTGAAAAGATTATTGTAATAATTCCATGGAAAAAATATGACGTAATAATTCCATGACGCCCAGAAATTATTGCAACAATTACATGGAAAAAATATGGCGCATTAATTCCATGAAAAATATGCCGCAATATTGCCATAGTGCAAAATAATTCCACGAAACACCGCCCTTGACCTAGAAACGATCTCCCTTCGTTCCAAGAAAAATATAATTCCAAGAAAAATATGACGCAATAATTCCATGAAAAATATGTCGCAATATTGCAATAGTGCAAAATAATTCCACGAAACGCCGCCCTTGACCTAGAAACGATCTCCCCTCGTTCCAAGAAAAATATAATTCCAAGAAAATTCTCCCCCCCCCGCTCCCCTCCCCCCTCTCTCGAATATGCTTGTGCAATATCGCTCTGCGGCGGTACTGCTCTCCCGTGAAATAAGGTATGCTCTCTCGTGAATTTAAAAGTGATTTAGAACCCGCCTATATACCCTACTAACGATGTTGTAAACAAACGCAGCTCCTTTTCGTCGTCCCTCGAAATCCTCATTTTCCCTCTTTGCACCTCCTCACTTCTCTATTCAATCGCTCCAGGATATATAGAGGAAGCAGAAAGTCTAAACTAATTTAGGAGACTGTGCCCTTCGACTCCTTTTTTATTTCGGGCCTCCTTTGGGCCCGACCGGGCTACGGCCGGGAGATACCGGGAGTTACATTTTACCGTTTCGTACCTGGAAGCTCAAAAGGCAAATTTTTGGTCTGGAGCATTTTTCAGCTGGTACAACAATTAGCTTTTAAGGAGTTTATTTAAGAATGCTTTAATGGCTGTAACGATGTTGTAAACAAACGCAGCTCCTTTTCGTCGTCCCTCGAAATCCTCATTTTCTCTCTTTGCACCTCCTCACTTCTCTATCCAATCGCTCCAGGATATATAGAGGAAGCAGAAAGTCAGTCTGCTCATTACTCGTAGTCCTCTTGTAGAGTCCTGGTGTAGTAGTCCTCTTGTAGAATCTTGTAGAATTACTGGTGCGAAAATGGATGAGGAGAAATTGATCGAAACGGTCCGTCCGTTTCCTATTTTGCACGACTTGGCGCATCCAAGGTACAGCGATGCAAAGGCTAAGGAGAGAACTTGGCTGCAGGTGGCGGAGAACAACTATAACATTTTCCAATTAAAAGAGACAATATTAAACGTAAATTGCATATCATTTTAATATTAAATCAATATTAATCACGCTTGTTGTTTGTTAGTGGCCGATTGCAAAAAGGTGTGGAAGAACCTATGCGAATCGTACAGGCGAGCGATAAAGAGGAGGACACAAACAACGAGCGGCCAGGCAGCGATAACGTATCGGAAGTGGAAATTCGAAGACGAGATGGCCTTCCTCAGCCCCAATTATGAAGAGCGCCCGATGGTTTCCAACATCGCCTTTGCCTCGGAAGGTACCGAGGATACAAACCCTATACAGGACAGCAGCGGACTCGAGCAGAGGTGGGCATATTTAATATTTTCGATTTTATTTCGCTTAAAGGAAATAGAATTTTATTTAAACAATCTCAACCTCGAAATAAAATACCTCTATTTATTTGAACAATCTGAACCTCGAAATAAAATATTTCTATTTTAATAATCTGAAACACACAAGATATAATATTTTATTGTTTGCGCCGTCATACCTAATACTTTCAGAAATCGCATCACTTATTTATCTATTTTCCCCAGCTTCGTACTAGAGGATGCAGGCACGGCGGCGCCGGGGACGCCAAACTCATTGCGCCACGAACCCGCTTCCCTGGAACCTGCACCTGTAACGGGAAGAAAGAGGAAGAGGAACAGGGCGGAAGGGGAGGAGCCGAGGACCGCTGCCGCGGCTGTAATGGACTACTTGTTAGCAACTGCGGACAGAGAGAAGGAAAAGGACGATGTTGAGCAATTCGCTCTTTGCATTGCTGCGAGGTTAAGAAAACTAAATCGTGTTAACATGGCAATTACGATGAAAGAAATTTTTTCGATGGTCGTGGACGTTGAGTGCCGGGAGTTAGCAGAGACAGGCGGCGACCTCTCCTCCTCCTCATCCGACGGCCATCTTGGAAACTCGTCCGCATGAGTGTTTTCTTCCTATTACGTGAAATAGTTTTGATACGATAGTTTTTCATGTGTTTTAGGTTTGAGATTTTTTATTGTGCAAGATAGTTATAGTTATAGTGTTTTATATATGTTTAGAGAAAGAGGGACAATATTACATGTAAGACATTATGATAGATTAACATAGATTATGCATTGTAGATTATAGACAATAAGGAATATGGTATGACATGGAATATGGGTGGATGGGTGGGTTGACAATAAATTTATATATGCACTCCTTTAACAGACTGTTAACTTTTCTGCTGGCGTTACCTGTTCCCCCAAACGTAGTGTTAGAATCTTTTCTTTTCTCTCCATTTTCTTTGATGACCAGACCAGTCTACGGCACGGGAATCGTGGTCTTAGTGGGGAACGTTGGAGTGTGTGCATGGTGCCGGAATGGGATAGTGGAAGGGGAAAAGGTGGGGAGTAAACAAAGCCACTTTCTACCTGATTTGGCGACACTGCTCGTCAGTGGTCAGTAGTTCATCAGACTTGCGGGTTGCTTTTTTTCGTCAAAGTTGCGACCATCGTCACCCTCTAGTGAAACATGCCGAGATCTAGCAGAGATGTGCTGTTGTGCATCGCCACGCTGCTGGACGAGGAGGAAAGACAACAATCAAGAAGAAGACGACGATTCTGGATTCACAGCAGTTTGCGCTTAAGGAAGAGTGAGAGCGAGTTCCATACTCTATACAAGGAACTATTGAAGGATGAGCAGAAATTTGTGCAGTATTTTAGAATGTCTTTTGTGCAACACAGAACATTATTGGAAAAGATAAAATCTAAAATAACTAAACAAA
Source organism: Lasioglossum calceatum (assembly GCA_963966675.1). Taxonomy (NCBI): domain Eukaryota; kingdom Metazoa; phylum Arthropoda; class Insecta; order Hymenoptera; family Halictidae; genus Lasioglossum; species Lasioglossum calceatum. The sequence goes on from OZ016542.1 coordinate 1,066,624, forward strand.
ACACACCGTTTCGGGAAGCCGTGACACCAGCCGAGAAATTGGCAGTTTGCCTACGGTATGTAGATACAATTTTCTTTGTGGATAATGACAACTAGACGAATCGACGCACAGTGTTCCAAAACGCCGAAAAGCTGTCCATAGGACCATTTATATTGGCCATAGAACGTTTACATCCTTATAGAGGGTGTTCATTTGAAAACTTTCCCGCCGAATGTCTCAAAAAGTATGAAAGATATTTAAGAAGTGTAAAACCAATGATTCCGAGGGGGAAAGAGGGGGGCATTGTCAGCTTTTTATTTGAGTGGCGTATTCAAGATCATTTGAAGATCAACTTTGTTTTTTCAAATGGAAACCTGCGGATAGAAAGGTGCGCGGAGAACAAGTGTCCTACGAAAATTGCTGGTCTTTTTACGTACAACAAGATACCATAATAAAAGATAAAGGTTTCCATTTGAAAAAAACAAAGTTGACCTTCGAATGACCTTGAAAACGCCACCCAAATGAAACACTGATACAGTCCCCCTCTTTCCCCCTCGAAATCCTAGGATACGTGTTTAACACTTTTTTATTATCTATCATATGTACTTTTCGAGATATTCAGCTTGAAAGTTTTCAAGTGAACACCCTGTATACATATAAAATAAAAACTTTTCAATAAAAATATGAATTTTTTCTTACTTAATTACAATGCAAATCCAACATTAAATTTGGGATCAGCGACCCCAAAAACCTTAGTACACAGTATTGTTAGAAAGGGTTGTAATGATCTACTGTTTTTCATGCTTGGCCAGGTTTTCGGCGTTTTGAAACACAGTGCGACGCCTTGTGTAATTTTCTTGAATTCTAAATCAGAATAAACAATGAGTAACGTCATTGATTCATTGAATTCATTTTTGTGCAGGTTCCTAGCGACAGGCGACAGCTTCAGGACGATAGCGTTCAGCTACTGCTTGGGCGAGACGTCGGTCCGACGTTTTGTGCGGGAAGTGTGTCAGGGCATAGTCGATACAATGATGTCGGAATGCATGCCGACACCGACGAGGGACCAATGGCACGCAATTGCCGAAGAATTTTGGGACAAGTGGAACTTTCCCAATTGCTTGGGCGCAATGGACGGAAAGCACGTCGAAATCCAAGCACCCTCTAACAGCGGATCATTGTACTATAATTATAAAAAGACATTCTCAATTGTGCTATTGGCCCTGGTCGACGCCAACTATAAATTCGTAAGTGTGGACGTGGGCGCGTATGGAAAAAGCAGCGATGGGGGCATTTATGCAAATTCAACACTAGGCAAAAACAAGGCTGCCTCGCAGCTGAACGTTCCAGAGGAGAAAGCGCTACCTGGGACAGATATAAAAGCGCCGTTCGTTATGGTAGCAGACGAGGCATTCCCCCTTAAAGACTACATCATGCGGCCGTATCCAGGCGCGATAATGAACGACGCGAAAAAGAGGGTGTATAATTATCGTCTGTCCCGGGCCAAAAGAATTGTTGAAAACGCATTCGGGATCCTAGCACAAAAATTTAGGTTCTTCAACAGGCGGCTGAACGTGGAACCGGAGTTCGCGATCCTCCTAGTGCTGACAGCCTGCGTGCTCCACAATTTCATACGAGGCACGGCGGCGGCTTCTAGCATGCAGAACAGTGAATCAGGCGAAGGGCAAAGTGACCAGAGTGGTCAGAGTCAGAGTGGCCAGGGTTTGATCCCTCTAGAGCGGCAGGGAGGACGCGCGCCGCAGTCCGCGTTCGCCGTACGCGAGACTTTCGCGGAATATTTCGTATCGCCTCAAGGAGCCGTCGAGTGGCAGGCTGAAGTCTAAAACTTTTCTAATTTCAGTGTTGTACTTAGTATTGTTAGCGTATGGTATTGTGTGTGTGTTTTTTTAGATTTAAGTATATTATAATTGTTGCATACTGTAATGCATTGTTTGAGTGTGGTATTGTTTTACTTTTAATTTAAACATCATATATACCGGGTGATTCACGACAAACAGGCCACCTAAATAACTCCGTTAGGATTAGAGATAGAAGAAAATGTTAGAGAGAAAAGTTGTACTATTAAAGGGGGCTCGTACGATACCAAAAAAATTTTTCTTTTTATGTAATTTTTTTTAGAGATATGAAGGTCACCTTCATTTTTTTTAATGGAATGAGGTATTTTTTAATACATCAATCGATGCAGCTGGACATTCGTTATAAAAAAGTACTAACCTATGTATGTCGAAAAGTTAGTAGTTCAGGAGATATTTCAATTTAATTACCTCTAAAATACCATTGCGATCGTACTAAGACGTTAGCGTTTACTTACTTATGTAACGTCTTAGTACGACCGCAATGGTATTTTAGAGGTAATTAAATTGAAATATCTCCTGAACTACTAACTTTTCGACATACATAGGTTAGTACTTTTTTATAACGAATGTCCAGCTGCATCGATTGATGTATTAAAAAATACCTCATTCCATTAAAAAAAATGAAGGTGACCTTCATATCTCTAAAAAAAATTACATAAAAAGAAAAATTTTTTTGGTATCGTATGAGCCCCCTTTAATAGTACAACTTTTCTCTCTAACATTTTCTTCTATCTCTAATCCTAACGGAGTTATTTAGGTGGCCTGTTTGTCGTGAATCACCCGGTATAACTGTAGCGTACTATATTGTATTGTTTGCGTATATTTTTTTTTTTAATGAAGGCAGCGCAGCAGTCTAAAACTTTTCTAATTTTAGTGTTGTACTTAGTATTGTTAGCGTATGGTATTGTGTGTGTGTGTGTGTTTTTTTAGATTTAAGTATATTATAATTGTTGCATACTGTAATGTATTGTTTGAGTGTGGTATTGTTTTACTTTTAATTTAAACATCATGTATGTAACTGTAGCGTACTATATTGTATTGTTTGCGTATATGGTTTTTTTTTTAAATGAAGGCAGCGCGAAATTCTAGGATAGTGCGACATATTTTAAGCGTGCAACATTGTATTATTCAAGTTAAATATATATTAATTCTTATAGTTATTTGTACCTGATTTTTTCATTCTTTGTATTCTTCCTAACTTTGGTTTCGAAACTGTTTCATTTCATGGTGCGGATCGATCAAAATCTAAATACAATATTTTATACTAGGGGGCTCCGTCCCCTGTTCGCTTCGCTCATCAACTCTGGCGGCGCGTCTCGCTCGCTCTCTCTATCTGTCTCTCTCACTCCGAAAGATACTGTAGGGATGTAAAACCGTTAAGCGCGATCGACGGTTAAAATGTCCTGAGAAGCAAAAACGCAAGGCGTTTTTGCCAAGTAGGACACTTGCGGATCGCCAAAATAACAAACAGCTGACAGGTGAACGCCCCAGCGAGTGTGTAGGAAAGAGTGAGAGCATGAATGTGTGTGAGAGAGAGAAAGCGCCGAAGTGCGACGACCGCGAACTCCATACGTGAGCCGATTCGCACGCATGTGTTGCGACGATCGGCGTATATATGCAAGGTAGGTCGCGGCCGCGGGTCAGAGAGAAAGAACGAGGGTTTGCGAGTTGAGAGTTTGTAAAGCGCGAGTTAATAGAAAGAGAGTTGTACGAAGTAACCGTTGAAATACACATATATTTATATCTAATTATTATCTACCGATATTGCGTAGGGTTATTATCATAACCGGTAAAACCGTCCAAAATCCTACAATACACACTGTCACGTCGCTCAATCTTCGGTTCCCGTCAGAAGGCTTCGCCGTTCGGAGTTTTGGCGCGACAGAACTACAAAACTATTCTATATAATGGAGAGAAAAGAAAAGATTCTAGCACTACGTTTGGGGGAACGGGTAACGCCAACAGAAAAGTTAACAGTCTGTTAAAGGAGTGCATATATAAATTTATTGTCAACCCACCCATCCACCCATATTCCATGTCATACCATATTCCTTATTGTCTATAATCCACAATGCATAATCTATGTTAATCTATCATAATGTCTTACATGTAATATTGTCCCTCTTTCTCTAAACATATATAAAACACTATAACTATAACTATCTTGCACAATAAAAAATCTCAAACCTAAAACACATGAAAAACTATCGTATCAAAACTATTTCACGTAATAGGAAGAAAACACTCATGCGGACGAGTTTTCAAGATGGCCGTCGGATGAGGAGGAGGAGAGGTCGCCGCCTGTCTCTGCTAACTCCCGGCACTCAACGTCCACGACCATCGAAAAAATTTCTTTCATCGTAATTGCCATGTTAACACGATTTAGTTTTCTTAACCTCGCAGCAATGCAAAGAGCGAATTGCTCAACATCGTCCTTTTCCTTCTCTCTGTCCGCAGTTGCTAACAAGTAGTCCATTACAGCCGCGGCAGCGGTCCTCGGCTCCTCCCCTTCCGCCCTGTTCCTCTTCCTCTTTCTTCCCGTTACAGGTGCAGGTTCCAGGGAAGCGGGTTCGTGGCGCAATGAGTTTGGCGTCCCCGGCGCCGCCGTGCCTGCATCCTCTAGTACGAAGCTGGGGAAAATAGATAAATAAGTGATGCGATTTCTGAAAGTATTAGGTATGACGGCGCAAACAATAAAATATTATATCTTGTGTGTTTCAGATTATTAAAATAGAAATATTTTATTTCGAGGTTCAGATTGTTCAAATAAATAGAGGTATTTTATTTCGAGGTTGAGATTGTTTAAATAAAATTCTATTTCCTTTAAGCGAAATAAAATCGAAAATATTAAATATGCCCACCTCTGCTCGAGTCCGCTGCTGTCCTGTATAGGGTTTGTATCCTCGGTACCTTCCGAGGCAAAGGCGATGTTGGAAACCATCGGGCGCTCTTCATAATTGGGGCTGAGGAAGGCCATCTCGTCTTCGAATTTCCACTTCCGATACGTTATCGCTGCCTGGCCGCTCGTTGTTTGTGTCCTCCTCTTTATCGCTCGCCTGTACGATTCGCATAGGTTCTTCCACACCTTTTTGCAATCGGCCACTAACAAACAACAAGCGTGATTAATATTGATTTAATATTAAAATGATATGCAATTTACGTTTAATATTGTCTCTTTTAATTGGAAAATGTTATAGTTGTTCATAGTTACCTGGCTCCTTCATCTTCTCCGCCACCTGCAGCCAAGTTCTCTCCTTAGCCTTTGCATCGCTGTACCTTGGATGCGCCAAGTCGTGCAAAATAGGAAACGGACGGACCGTTTCGATCAATTTCTCCTCATCCATTTTCGCACCAGTAATTCTACAAGATTCTACAAGAGGACTACTACACCAGGACTCTACAAGAGGACTACGAGTAATGAGCAGACTGACTTTCTGCTTCCTCTATATATCCTGGAGCGATTGGATAGAGAAGTGAGGAGGTGCAAAGAGAGAAAATGAGGATTTCGAGGGACGACGAAAAGGAGCTGCGTTTGTTTACAACATCGTTACAGCCATTAAAGCATTCTTAAATAAACTCCTTAAAAGCTAATTGTTGTACCAGCTGAAAAATGCTCCAGACCAAAAATTTGCCTTTTGAGCTTCCAGGTACGAAACGGTAAAATGTAACTCCCGGTATCTCCCGGCCGTAGCCCGGTCGGGCCCAAAGGAGGCCCGAAATAAAAAAGGAGTCGAAGGGCACAGTCATCTAAATTAGTTTAGTACACACAGTGCACAGGGATTAGTGCGAATGCGAATCCGAGTTCAATGTAACCTACACAGCGTCGACGCGTCTATACCGAGGACGTCATAAAACAAAACTTAAAACCTTCCAGATGTGCCTCCAAATTTAAGCCGACCGTAGATGCACAGCTGGTGGCTGTGCATCTAGAACCTTATACATGTAATGTACAACCACGATTAGAAATATCGCGTAGAACAGACTTGGGCAGTATTTAAATACAAAACTATTTAAATACTGATTCGAATATAAGATACAATATTTGAATTCTTTATTCGAAGGTTCGAATACGAAAGTATCTTTAATTCGAAAAATATTTAAATACTTTTATATTCGCCGAGAATGTATTCGAAGCTTCGAATAGAAATTGTATTTAATTTTTGTTTTTAATTTTCGAATATTAACTACATCCACAAATACTTACGGCCGGCTCGAGGCTCCAATGAACACGTACCGAGGCCCGAGGGTCGAGCACAAAGGCCTGAACCCAGAACACAATAGTAGTGCAATAAACACCACCGGGCAAACCCTCGGCCACCCAGGTATCTCGGTATGAAACCGCTAACAAGTGAATGCTAAACTTGTTTATTTCTTATAATTTCCTCACGGAAATGACACGAGCCAGTTCGTGGCATTCTCCCGATTAAGAAAAGTCTAAACCCGATAGAAATCGGACTGTATGTAGTGGATTTATTCGTGAGAATTTCTTCGGAAAAAATATTTATATACATTTTCGCCCCTACTCTTTGCTAGAGCGACGAAGCGACGAGGGCCTCGGGAGCCTTGTCCAAGTGGTGCAGTAAACACGAGCGGGCAAACCCGCGGCCATCCAGGTATCTCGGCATGAAATGTATTTAAATATCTTTTCCGAAGAAATTCTCACGAATAAATCCACTACATACAGTCCGATTTCTATCGGGTTTAGACTTTTCTTAATCGGAAGAACGCCGCGAAATAGCTCGTGTCACTTCCGTGAGGAAATTGTAAGAAACAAACAAGTTTAGCATTCACTTGTTAGCTTAGCATTCACTTGTTAGCGGTTTCATGCCGAGATACCTGGATGGCCGAGTGTTTGCCCGGTGGTGTTTATTGCACTACTGTTGTGTTCTGGGCTCAGGCCTTTGAGCTCGACCCTCGGGCCTCGGTACGTGTTCATTGGAGCCTCGAGCCGGCCGTAAGTATTCGTGGATGTAGTTAATATTCGAAAATTAAAAACAAAAATTAAATACAATTTCTATTCGAAGCTTCGAATACATTCTCGGCGAATACAAAAATATTTAAATATTTTTCGAATATAAGATACTTTCGTATTCGAACCTTCGAATAAAGAATACAAATTTTGTATCTTTTATTCATTTGTATTTAAATACAAAATTTGCCCATCTCTGGCGTAGAAGTATATATTAACTAGCTGTTCGTGGCGTAATAAAAAACGCATAATAATTATGTTCGATAAATATATTTTATTGTCATTTGTAAAATTTACCAAAATTCGTATTTACATAAATCATTCATAAGACACTGTTCCGTGACAGCTTGCCCCACAGCAAACGTAAGCGCATGCATCTTTTCTTTTCATTGACAACAATCGCGAGAAACTTCAACATCTGCCACCTGACCTTGTTCCGATTTCTTAAAAAACGAAAAGATGGACAAGAGACTGCAATAGGATAGAAAAAAAAGAGAACCGTCTTTAATCAGCATCAAGAAAGGATTATGGCAAAGCAGCTTTGAAATGTTTGTCCATTTAATTTTAGTTTTCAGGAACAACTTGCCCCACAACGGGGCGAAAAGCTCCGCTTCGCCCAGCGACAAACAAATGACAAAATATTAAAAAACAATTTTTAACTACTTTAAATTTTCCTTTGCCGCTTTGACACTTTGAATTTTCACCACAAATGAGCATTGCTAACGCGATTTTCCAAATATTCTACATCCGATGATCAGACAAAAAAATGTTTCCAACAAAAGTTGCTCAGTATTCACTTTTCTACAAATCACCATATAACAAATTGAAAGTAAATTATTTTTTATAAAAAACTGAAGGGGTCACCTCAATTTTTTAAATATTAACATATATTTTTTATTGCATAATATTCTCACTGGTATCGAGACGAATTCAACGATCTATAACAATATAACATTAAACGTTGAAATAACGGTGCAATAGAAAGTGCTGCTGAGTGTTGCTGCGTGTATATCCTCGCCGAGGCATTCCCTTTTGCCGCCGAGTGCAGGCGCGCGCCGTTGCAGGTACAGTGGCCGCACCCCCATTGTACTCCATAGGAGGCAATGCAACACGGCGCGTCGCTGCGCTCCGCCTGCCGACGGTACAGTCTAGTGGGCGCAAATTTTCCGGGGCGCTACCGGGCGCTGCGACGCTGTGCCGCTCAGATATACTGGACGCACTCCCATTGTACTACATAGGAGGCAATGCCAAACAGCGTGCCGCTCCGCCGCGCCGCGCCGAGGTTACGGTCTAGTGGGCAGCGACCTTAATCCTGCCTTCGCTTTCCCCACTCTTACCACTACCGCTGCCGCGTACCGCGTCGAGCATGCTACCGACTCGGTCGCGGTAGCGGTAGTGGTAAGAGTGGGAGAAGCCGAAGGCGGGCTTTACGAAGCATCTAGGCGAGGGACGGAAACGTAAGGGGCCTGGCGGACGGTCCGCATGGCAAGCCTGGTCGGCACGCAGGGGACTCTAGAGCAGCGTTACCATATTTTTATCCCTTTATCTCTTCCGCCTTCTCGCCCTGTTTCGCAGCGTAGCTCTTCCCACTAACGCTGGCGACAATGGCGACACGCTGGCGTACGGTACGCGTCAGCGACTAGTGGGAAGAGCTATGCTGCGAAACTGGGCGAGGAGGCGGAAGGGATAGAGGGATAAAAATATGGTAACGCTGCTCTAGAGCCCGATCTTGGGTCGCTGCGCTTCAATTACCGCCCGTACTTCTCGCTCCCCATGACGCACAGTGGGCCAGATCGCCGCGCTAGCTGTTCACGCCTATTTCACCATTATTTCAAAACATAAAGACCGCATTAAATAGATCATTGGATTCGTCTTGGTGTCAGCTATAACTTTATTGAATAAAAAATATATAGTTATCAATAAATAATGAAGGTGACCACCATTTTTTATTAAAAAAAAACTTTTTTTGAAATTTTTTGTATTGAGATTTGTAAAAGACTGTGTACTGATTACTTTCTGTAGGAAACATTTTTTTGTCACACCACCGGAAATGTCTGAAAACTCGTGTGAATAATGAATAATATTTGAAAAATTGCTGTTCACCATTATTTCAAAACATCAATACCACATTAAATATATCGTTGGATTCATCTTGGTGTCAGCTATAACATTATTTAATAAAAAATATATAGTTATAAATAAATAATCAAGGTGCACACCATTTTTTATTAAAAAACAAAAATTATTGAAATTTTTTGTATTGAAATTTGTAGAAGACTGACTACTGATTACTTTTTGTACGATAAATTTGAAATAATGGTGAAATAGGCGTGAACAGCTAGCGCGGCGATCTGGCCCACTGCACGGTGTGGAATTGCGTGTCACGCGACGCTTTAAACCATCATAATTTTCACCGTGGGCTGAGGTGGGACGCGAAATTTGCAGGATCTTTTAGAGGAGACATTGCTGAATATGTTCCACTTTGTTAGAGCTTTAAATTTTTTTAACTTTTTAACTTATTCCTTGTCAAAGGTGTAAAACTTTGACGATTTTCCTTACTTGACTCAGTATTTTTTTTATAACAAATTATGAACAATAATGTTTAGTTCCTGGTGCGTTCTCAACATAGATATACATTCTTCGTATAAAAAAAAATTGGGCACTTAATCTTCAGTAGGTTTTCCAGGACATCGTTACAAAGAAACGAAATTTTTTCGGTGATAAATCGTATTTGAAAAAGTTTTATCTTTGAACGCTTATTGTGACGAGAGTTTTTAATAACTGTAATTATTATTATCGTTTTCGAATGTAATGGACATTTAAGAAACATTGTACATTCGTTAAAAATCGATATGAGGACTTTGATTTTTTAGCTCATGAACAGCTAGCGCGGCGATCTGGCCCACTGTGTGACGGTCCTAATCCTCGAGGCAGCTCAGGTGCGTACCTATCCCAGACCGTATGAACTGCGCGTGGCGCATTAGGGCGACACCCGTATCAATAGGTTTCCACATTACCATGCAGGTACTATTGTCAATGCGTTTTTTTATGTGGTTTCCCCTGTAGGCCTATTCCACTATGTTGCATGATAATTTCGGAAACTAACTTTGAACAATAAACACAGAACAGAGAGAGAGATAACTTTGACAAATACTTCTTAATTCCATTGCTAAAATTTTAAACAGTCATTCAGACAAACTTCTTCGTGGACGTTTAGATGTGCTCGGAATATCAGATATATCGAACGAAAGATTAGATGTTCGTTCTCCAAAATGCGGAATATTAAATCGGAAAAGCGCACCCGGATGAATGACACTTCGCTATTATCTGCGATGCGAGCCGCGACACTGCTCTACTCTACTGCAGCGAAATGATACTTTGCCACTCCAATGCCAAGGAGAGGTCACATTGTGAGCTCTCACTGTGAGGCTACCGATTTTTATTAAACTTTTGGTGGTGATTCTAAAGACAAAATATGCAGACACGTGTCCCAGCTTTTTCGCCAATACTAATTTTTTACGAAGATATTTAAAATATAATTTTTGGATATGTCTGTATACAGGGTGTCTCAAAATTACCTTAGTTTAATGAAATGGGAGGTTCCGAGATCATTTCAAGCGACATTTTCCTTTACGAAAATAGCGTACGCGGCTTCGTTAAGGAGTTATTAACGAAAAACACGGACCAATCAGAGCGCGAGCTAGACGCGTACTGCCCGGCGCGCCGGCAGGCGAGCGTGGTGTAACGCCGCGAAGCCGCAACAAACAAAAGTTTCTCGATGACGTGAATCCTCTACAATTTCGACGAGCTTTGGATATGTTGTCAAGACCATAATTCTGAACAACATTTTCCTTTACAATTTTTGTCGGTCGGCTTTAGTTTTCGAGATAATTGTAAAAACTTGTAATTGGTTTCGGGAATCATACGATTTTCGAAAAATCAATATTACCATATGATTCTCGTGAAATCAATATCTTCTTGGCAACGATTTCATTTGTTTTAAACGACGCCTTCATCCAATACATTGTACGTTGGAAGAGCATAGTTTCGCGCGGAATCGCGAAGAGGACGGAAGTCTTACCGCGTCGGAGTAGTTTATTCTAATTTATTCTCGTTCGCTACGATTACGAATTCGAAAAGTGTGCTACGTGTAGTGTTCAGTAATTGTATGAAGGTTGGTGTTTCGTATTTTGTGTTTCACTGGAGCAACAAGCAAATGGATTTACGGCTGAATAAGTAAGTTTTTAATTCAATCAGTTTCTACTTCTTCTCTCGTTCGGGTAGAGTTGCCGATGATGTGGGCCCTCACCGATTTCGATGACCTTGGAACATGTTATAAATTCGATGTTTTAAATATCTTTTTCCTTTGAAATAAAGCTCATCCAGATCGAATAGGAAATAGTATTATATATCGATCGAGTTACTATTACAAGCTTTTACAATAATATCGTAAACTAAAGCCGATCGACAGAAACTGTAAAGGGAAATGAAATGTTGTTCAGAATCATGGTCTTGACAACATATCCAAAGCTCGTAGAAATTGGAAAGGATTCACATCATCGAGAAACTTTTGTTCGTTGCGGCATCGCGGCGTTACACCACGCTCGTCTGCCGGCGCGGTGCGCAGGGCAGTACGCGTCTAGCTCTCGCTCTGATTGGTCCGTATTTTTCGTTAATACTGTGACGTTGCAAGTCTGCGACGTCCCTTCTCTGTTGCTTTTCGAAGACGGGTTGTACGCGGTAAAGGACCGGACCGCCCTCTAACGGCACACGACACCGTAAACACAGGATTCGAGAGCGCTCCTCTGAGAGATTCCGACTTTATCGAGGACTGTCTAATGACATCTGTCGCGCGTGCCGAGAACGGCAAGTTTCAGGGCCGTATATGGGACGCGCCGAAAGAACCACCGACCATCCGAATTTTCACGGGATCGGAACAGCATCCCGCAGCTCAGGAAGCGCCCGACGAAAAGCAAATGGCCAACATTGCGAGATGAGAGCTTGGTACGAGCACACCCGGCGAACCAACCGGAGGCGTCGCAGGGACAAAAGCTCCACCGAACATCGCGTCCATCGACACGCACTCAGAATCCCGACGCCGCCTCGCCCCGTAAAAGAGAGCTACTCGGGGACGGTGCTCTCGTCATCAAGGGAGGAAGCGCCTCCGCCGAACAAGAGAGCGGAAGGCTCCTTGACAATTCCGTGATAGTCCGGGGCCCTAGGACGCTACAGGGTACGCTCCTGATGCCGAGAGTTCGTGCGATAGAAATGCGCCATAGGGAAATTCGGAGGTACGGTCGAGTGGGGGGAACTAGGTTTGATCCGCTAGACGGCCGAAAATCGATGGATCACTGTCGCGCTGGCTCCCGTTTACGTTGCACGTGTCTCGCTTCCGATCGCGTTACGTCGTACAAGTCTCGTCGGGGTGAATCGAAAGTGCCGTCCAGAGGGTCTCGTGGCGTTTAGGACAAGTTCCCGTAGGGTTCCGACCAGTCCATACGCTCTTCCGTGAGCCAGCTTCCTTCAGACTAGCAGAGGAAACGACCACGAGAAAACGGTAAGTCGCAACTGTGATCCTTTCGATATTTCGTAGTCCGACGGCTCGACCTTCGTCGCGCGAGGACGAACGCTTCCCGTTCGGTCCTCGATAATTCGCTCGTACTCGTGTCGGGAGTACTTTGAGTGTTCGAGTAATTTCGGGAGAGTTTTCCTCTACGAATTGCGTGCGTAGGAGTGTCCTCGGAGGAGTCGCGTTTCGTGGGAACAATCTTTGCGGTAACTTCGCGCAAGTCTCGAATCCTGCGGTTCTCGCCGACCATCGTAATCGTTCTCGTCGACGTTCGAACGCGTAACCGTTAGCGTACGCGTAGTAGCGAATTTCGTGCGGGAGACCGCGCGGCCGTCGCGTAGTTCGCCGACCATCTGCGTCTCGCACTTCCGAAGTCGCGTAGCGACGGAACGGCGATAAATTCCAGCGGTATCGTTGCGAGTAGACTGTAGGACAACCGCGCTGCGACCGAACATCAAATCGCTGCTTGTACGAAGAGCGCGGGCTCTCGGGTTGCGGCCACGTGGCCGCAGGCTTTGTAATATTGACTGCTGCAATAAACGGCTCGAGACAATAACGTTGTTAAACACTCGATTCCCTGTGAGATCCGTCCTGCCGAGAGGGCTGTCCCTCGTCATCCTGTGTTCGGACCACCTGGCCCCGTCGCGTCGACGTTTCGTTCCGCGGCTCTCGAAGATTCGACTCTCGAGCTCGGCTTCCCCGAGCTTCCGTAGCTTATCGAGTTTCGTGTGGCATCCTTGCGGTGCCTGGCGCCCGAACTTTTCGTGTTCCGCGGAGAATCCGTCGAATCTTCGAGCCCCGTCTAGTCCCGGGCGGACCGCATGTACTCGGCCTGCAAGGCCCGGAGTTGACCCCTTTCTGCGAGCTTTCCCGTTCGAGAGCAAGGGGTTAACGTGACAATACATAGCTCCTTAACGAAGCCGCATACGCTATTTTCGTAAAGGAAAATGTCGCTTGAAATGATCTCGGAACCTCCCATTTCATTAAACTAAGGTAATTAGTCGATAAGGTAGACAGCGACATTGAAATGATAAAAAATTTTTTTTTTCGAGTCCCCAAAAATCCTTCTGGCAATCATCATTTTAGTCAAAAAAGAATCTATTCCCAAAATTTCATCCAATTCTGGCGTTGGGGATAAACGGAAACACAGCCAAATATTTTAAGTAATGATACACCACTCGAGTGCTAAGGGCTGAAATCGCCAACCCACATGTGTGACCTCTCCTTGTAAGTCACCGTGAATTCTAACTTAAAAACCTCGTTTTACGAGTTATGTCATGAAAGTAAAATTCATAAAAAATCAATTTCGTTTGAAGATACATTACACGAGTCAGCAACGACTGCGAATGTTCTCACCCGGGTGCGTATTTAGTATGGGACGAATAATCGACGGGTGGGTTACCTCGGAGGACAGAATATTACTCTTGCCGGGAACAGGGCACGCGTAATATTAGAAATATTTCAATGGCACTGCACTCCGAAATATGCAAATGCAGCACGGGCCGTGTTTCTTTGCGCTCACCCTATCGCATATAAAATATATGGGAATGCTTGTTGCGCAGCCATTTGCCAACTGTAATGGAACACCACGTCCAATTTATACACCTTTATACTTGCGCTTTTGAGCTTGAGCTTTCGCGGTAAAACGCACCCGTCCCCTTTATAGCAATAATACATGAACGCAAAAATGCTGTCGCCATTCTAACGAGCAACGAATATTAGCTACGCGCACGGTTTGTAATTTTGAATATTTTCAAAATACTCCATACAAAGACGTTTCCGGTACGTCATGTGTTTCTTGTGTCACGCGGCACAATCGAGGAAAGAAGAAAACTAACATATAGTCGTCGAACTGACACTCGTACTTTGCCGCGAATGAAATAAACAAAGAATAACTCGCGAAGAGATTTATCCTGTGACTCTTATACTAAGATACGAGATGAGGTGAAATGAGATGTGCTCATGGCTAAAGACAATCTGTTTTTTTATTAGCATTGTTACACCATATATACTGGGTCTTATTCGGCGCATTGTGGGGGTATATCGATTGGGTCTCAGGTCAATTGTCTATCGAATGGTTTTATGGAGGTGTCGGTTGAGGTATCAGTTGATGTATTGATTTTGTTTCAGATGTCTTATACTTATCGCGTGGTTACACTTGCAACATTGTGCACATTGACGTAAAATAGTGTTGAAAGTTAACAGAAAATATTGCCAGCAATATTATCGCCCTAGAAACATATCTGTTTCCAATTTATACAAGCATTTATTCTTGAACTTTCAAAAAAATGATAAATTAAATAATAAATAGTAGGTATCTTTGTTCATCACTGAATTTCATTTAATTCGTATATCACAATGTCATAATTAACCCTCAATTAGTAGTGTAGGGTTTTTCAAGGCCCTTTTTTATGTGGTGGAAAATACGTTATGTACACCCCAGAAGGGGGTAGTGTGGGACTCTCCTTCCAGATGGTCGGGGAGGCATACCCACTAAAAACCTAAACCACACACGGAACGGCTAATAAGACGCCCCTCTACTAAGCTGTCTCAATTATCACTGAGGTGCGTGGTCCCGTTGTCCACATTTCTCGCGCACCTCATAAAATTGGGTCGTACCCACACTTGTTCTTTGCCAAAAAGAACGAATCTAATCGCTCATCAGAGTCGTATCATTCTTGCGTTGACGTTCAGTGTCTTCTTTCGATCAAATCACGGAATTAATACATTCGTTAATGTGTTTCCAGTGATCCGGACTGCACAACATGGTCTCTTGGAAATTGTCGGTATTTAGATTGAATTTAATTTTTTCTTTTAGCTCATCACGGCCGGAATTCCATGGTTGGCAGTAGGGTATTTATTAGACAGCGGGTTTTATGCATTTAGCACAAAACTGAATAGATGTAATTTGAAATAGTAAAAATATTGGAAGAATTTGAGAATATTGGGTAAATATTTACAAAAGGGAACCCAGCTCCGATCGCGATGCCTTTGAAATATGTTGTCAAGGTCAACATTCCGAACAACTTTTTCTTATACATATACCCGTCGCTCCGTCTTAGTATCCGAAATATTTGCAAAAAAACGGGTTAAGTTTCTCTTGACGACACAAGAAAGGGTATAGCCGGATAAGATAGTAAAAAATGCCCCTGAACCATCGAATTGTATCGACGATGTGTCATTCGATAGGGCACCAAGAAAAAACATACTGTGCAAAGTTTCAACCCTGTATCTCGATCCGGAGGGTAGTTATGGGGTAAAATCTAAAAATCAATTTTTGGCCTATTTTCCCTAGTTAATGATGTTTAGAAATTCTGAAAAAAATGTGACACATGTGAAGAACCCAAATACATACTTTGCAATTGGTTTCAGATTTTTAAAGTGAAAATCCTACTTGTAGAAAATCAAAAACCTCAAAAAAATCGAAAAAATGCAGATTTCCCATGGAAGTTCTAGAGTGACATCATTTATATTTTTACAGTAGCGATATATTGTTATAAGTATTGTTCATGAATTTTTTCAGATTTTTTGGTTTGGTGCGCCGTTAAAAAAAATAAAGACCGATTTTTTCGACGTTTTTTCCGCGAAGAACTAAGCTAACCTTAAAATTATTACGTTCTATTTAGTCTGTAAGTCTATCAGGCACTGATAAACCTTGAACATTGTACAGAAGTAATTAAAGAATGAAATCAACATAATTAATAATTCTACAGTCTAAACAATACATCTAGAAATATTAATCTCGTTTCCAACAGCTCAGTTGGCTCAATGCGTTAGGCCAGCGCTCGGAATTGTTTAATCGCGAGGAGCTCGAATCGAAGCCTCCGCCTCCTCGACCCGGCCGCGCGTCTCGCTCCCCGTCGCGGCCATAGTGCTCAGGCGCGTACCATTTTACAGGCGCTATTCGTGGCGCAATAGGACGACACTCATGTCAATAGGTTTCCGCATTACCATTGAGGTACATACCATTGCCAATGCGTTTTTTTCGTTAGTGGTATCCCCTGTAGGCCTACTCCACTATGTCGCACGATAATTTCGGACAACAGCTGTAGATTATTATAATTAGAAAAATAAATTTGTAAGATAAATTTTTTAAAAATTAATTCTATTATTCAAATTTTAATATCATCCGGAATAGCTTGATTTTCTCGCAAATTTAGACGTGCTTGGCAAATTTGTAACATCTACGGGAAGTTTAGATGTGATTGTTCGCATCGCAGACGCGAGCGAAGAATCATTTAAGGATGTGCGGTGTTCCGATTTAATATAGCGCATTTTTGAAAATGAGCATTCACACAAATAAGTTGATCCGAACATTGAGAATATTCGGATCGCGAAATTTCGAAGAATAGGATATGTCGATTCTTCCTGTGTTTTGAAGAATTCAGCTCCTTTTTCTTGCCTCGTTTTCAGAGAAATGTCGTGCTGAAGATCGCACAGTTCTTGTTGAAACTCGAGGGCTTGATCTGCAATATTGACAGTGAGGGGATTCTCAAAGAGAATTAGATCATTCCTAAACGAGTCGAAGTCGATGAAACGTTTATCGAATTGATCCATTACCGAACGAAGAATGTGTAAGTGACTATCAAAATCGCAGTTGGTGCCGAATTCTTCGAAAATTAATTTGCACGAAGGAAAGAAGAACCAAATTTTTGGTTCAGAATGTAGATGGGTTTTAAAAAGTAAAAGCTGCCTACGGAAAGAATCGACGTGGCTACATAATTGCGAAATAGTTTGGGTGGGGCGTTGCAATTTTAAATTTAACGTATTCAAATGACTCGTTAAATCGACTATAAATGAGAGTTCACAAAGGAAGCTCACATCTGTTAAGAAGGAGGAATCTTCTTCTAAGCTCAGTTTAGGATTTTCTTGCAAGAAAAGGAAGATCTCTTTTCTTATAGCAAAGAACTGTGTTAAACATTTCGCTGCACTGAGCCAGCGTACGTCACAATGCAATGACACATCAGTATAAGCAGCGTTATGCGTTTCCAGAAAACTTATAAATTTTCTGTGTGATAGAAATTTGTTGCCACCTTTGATGGCATTGATTATTCTAGTTACCTTTTGCATAGCGAAAGATAACTTTATGTGTTTCCCGCATAACGCCTCCTGATGAATAATGCAGTGTAACGTGGGGAATTGAAAACCGCGACTTCTAAATTGGCCATATAGCCCTTTTTTGGAACCTGTCATGGCTTTCGCACCATCGGTTACCACCGCAGAACATTTAGAAAAATTACTTTGGAACTTGTGAAGAGTGTTCTGCACTGCATTGAAAATATCTGTTCCAGTCGTTGTGCCATGTAAAGGCACGAAGTCCAAAAGCTCCTCGACATACGAAAAATGAGGTTGTACAATTCGAGCAAAAATACTCAATTGACTCGTATGTCGGTTATCGGTACTTTCGTCCAGACATAATGAAAAATAACGGCACGAACTCAACAGTGCAGTTAACTGTTCTTCAATAGACGCGCCTATATCAGAAATTCGGGAACTGACAGTTTTGTCACTAAGTGGGATGCTCGCAGCTTCTTCAAGCGTTATGGAATTACCAAATGTTTTTACCGCTTCAATGAAACATTTCTTTATGAAATCGCCGTCAGTGAACGGTTTACCTTTCTTAGCTATTAAATGGGAAATTTCGTAAGAAGCTATGCGAGCTTTCATGGAAGAAGAATACTCCTGAATATTCGTACGAGATTCGATATGCACTAACTTGAGCCCTTCTATCAAATCAATTTTTTCTCGGCCTTCATATGACGAATACTGTTGTGAATGAGTTTTCGAAAAATGTCGTACGAGATTACATTTCATGACTACCGCAGGCTCAAATCCGCACAGCAGGCATCTCGTACGATTATCAATTTGCGCGAAAAACAAGTATTCCCAGACCTTATCAAAATTTTGTTTATGTACCTGCGATTTAGGCATATTGTCTGTACAACAAGATTCACTATTAATGCTGCTTGAAAGTCTATCGTCCGAATTTATACGTCCGAAAACAAACGCACTTACCAACACTGATTTTATACTAAAACTCGTGATCCTTACCTTTCAATAACCAATTCGTGACTGTTCACACTACGTTCCCACTCGGATAAAAGAGGCAAAATGACAAATGACAAACGACTGATTTTTAAAATGAGTTACAATGTCGGCGCGGCAATGCGAACAGCTACGTTCAAACTTCCCGCCGCGCCGTAGATCTTAACAATTTGCCAAGCACGTTTAAACGTGCGCGAACATCAAGATGTCCCGGATGGTATTAAAATTTGAACAATAGAATTAAAAACTATTTTTTAAATTTATCTTACAAATTTATTTTTCTAATTATAATAATCTACAGCTGTTGTCCGAAATTATCGTGCGACATAGTGGAGTAGGCCTACAGGGGATACCACTAACGAAAAAAACGCATTGGCAATAGTATGTACCTCAATGGTAATGCGGAAACCTATTGACATGAGTGTCGTCCTATTGCGCCACGAATAGCGCCTGTAAAATGGTACGCGCCTGAGCACTAGGGCCGCGACGGGGAGCGAGACGCGCGGTCGGGTCGAGGAGGCGGAGGCTTCGATTCGAGCTCCTCGCGATTAAACAATTCCGAGCGCTGCTTTAAACAAAGCCTCCTTGCTTGGAATGTACGCAAGAAACGGTCTAGCCTAGACGCGATCGCGGTTCTCATTCACGTGCTCGAGAAATACGCTTCGTCGACGTTTACCTCGCGCAAACAATTCGTATCAAAAATCACTCGTTGATTCCTGATCTGCAAAAGGATAGGGTTAAATTTCTCTGAACAGCGTAGTCCGCACCGATCGGTACCGCCGTAATATCACGGGAGCAGCGATCGGCGTCTACCTGCTCCGGAATTCACCCTGTTGTATGGCGTGGTTCAGGAGACTAGGCAGGGCACGTATTCGTGGCCGTGGCGACTCCTTACCACCCACACAACGATGCGCTCTTAGCAGGACAACAGGAATAAACCTCGTTCGAGACCAGGCTAGTGGACTCAGGCAAACGATCGGTCCCGCCGGATGTTCTCCAGGAAGAGCAATCGGTTCCTGCTCTCTAGGCAATCTCGTAACGTGGTGGTGAAAAAATTACGGAAATCTAGGCAGGGCATACTTGCGTGGCCATGGCGATATGCGAATTTTTCCTGTAGTCCGTTCTGAGCAAATTTACCGTGTATCTCGTCAACTAGCGATATACACAGTAAATCCTACACACAAATACCTCAAAGATCACTGAGCGAACACTTGTAGGAAACGATATCCTACTCCGAATATAAACGTAGGTAGACCGCAGTTAACCGTCTTTAGGCGAACGAGATATCCACGACCGCGTGAACCGACGTACAAGCACGCTCCTTTTCGTATTTCGCAACACGAACTATGGTTGCCCTCAAGACGGGCGTAGAACACAATTGAAATTTATTACATGCAATGGAATCTCAATGTCCAAACGACGATTTCACCCAATAGACATTTATTCAATTATAAATCATTTTTCTTAACAACTCGCAATATGCGATCAAATCTTCCCTTGAACCGGGTCGTGAACAAAATCATATAAATTTATCCGCTGCGCATTTCGCAATTACACAGCAATACAGAGCATCGATACTCTTAAGACACATTCAATTTACCACATCTCAAATATTTGGCAATTGACATAATATTTCGCAGCGCGAGATTCTAATCGCCCTTTAGCCGGGTCGTGAGCAATACTGAGATAATAAGCCTTATTGGCGATACACAAATTATGAAATTTAAATTCTTAAAGTTTCGATTCCAACACGAGACGCGTATTGACTCATACGTGGTTATAGGAGCGAGTCTAGACGTAGAGTGATCAATCTGCTGCTCGCATCGACCTCCTTTGATCGCAATCAAGAGGAGATCGATGCGCACGCACTTTATTATCTATATAGATCGCTTCTGTGATCCTAGTCTTATGATAAAGATCACCCGTGACGTCACGTGCCGTCACAGTGACGATATCGATGGGCGCGGAACTTCGGTGTGTAACTAGTACGGTTATAAGGTAAACGTAGTAAAGGTAAACAAAGGTATAAGTTAATGAAACATCGAATGTTTGTAATTCTAAATATGCTTTTATAGTTCCGTTAGTTTACTTTGACAAGTATCGGAACATCTGCTTTCACTGAAACTGTTAAGGGAGACAAATAACAACAATTACTGTTCCGCATAAGAGACGAGGTATCAAAAGCGAATGCCGCAAAAGAAGTAAACAACATTAGAGCCATTTCTACAAACTGAATTTTTTCTTTTCTCTAAAACAAAGTATTTAAAACTTGAAGACACATATAGAATTACTGCAGAAAATGTCGAGTACTGCCAGAATTAAGAGGATGCCTATCCAAAAATTGGTGAAACAACAATTGCTCCAAAATTATATTTTTTGCTTATTTTACCTTAAATTGTTTTCCAAATACTTAAATAATGCTTTCAAACGAATCCTACAAAAATACGCTTGACTATTGTGTAGTTAGAAATAAAAAAAGATGAGAATTAAGGAAATGAAAAAATAGGCCTACGACGGGCGCGAACCTAGTATAGGCAGGTCCACAGTCGAACGCCTAACGCATTGAGCCAACTGAGCTGTTGGAAACCTGATTAATATTTCTAGATGTAATGTTTATACTGTAGAATTATCAATTAAGTTGATTTCATTTTTGCATTACTTCTGTACAATGTTCAAGGTTTATTAGTGCCTGATAGACTTACAGAATAAATAGAACGTAATAATTTTAAGGTTAGCTTAGTTCTTTGCGGAAAAAACGTCGAAAAAATCGGTTTTTATTTTTTTTAACAACGGCGCACCAAACCAAAAAATCTGAAAAAATTCATGAACAATACCTGTAACAATATATCGCTACTGTAAAAATATAAATCTTGCCAATCTAGAACTTCCATGTGAAATCTGCATTTTTTCGATTTTTTTGAGGTTTTTGATTTTTTACAAGTAAGATTTTCACTTTAAAAATCTGAAACCAATTGCAAAATATGTAATTGGATTCTTGACCAGTGTAGCCAGACGGTGCGGCTCAACGGCTCAAGTGGCCCCTTACGTCTCCGTCCCTCGCCAAGATGCATGCCTCCGCTATCCCCACTCTTACCGCGGTATGAGAGCGGTAGCATGCTACCGACTCGGTCGCGCCAGCGGTAGTGGTAAGAGTGGGGATAGCGGAGGCATGCATCTAGGCGAGGGACGGAGACGTAAGGGGCCACTTGAGCCGTTGATCCGCACCGTCTGGCTACACTGTTCTTGACATGTGTCAGATTTTTTTCAGAATTTCTGAAAAACTGATTTTTTGATTTTACCCCATAACTACCCTCCGGATCGAGATACAGGGTTGAAACTTTGCACAGTATGTTTTTTCTTGGTGCCCTATCGAATGACGCATCGTCGATACAATTTGGTTCAAGGGCATTTTTGACTATCTTATCCGGCTATACCCTTTAAGGGATGGTTTAGTTTGCTCCGGCCGTCCGGCACCGGCACCGGCTCACCAATGCTTAAGGATAGGGAGCCGGACCGGACCGGCGTTTGGCTCCGGCACACCAATGCTTAAGGATAGGGAGCCCGGAATTGGAAACGCTGGCACGGTTTCTCAACGAACTTTTTTTTTGCCGGCCATCCGTGCCGGTCGGGACATCTCCCTCGGCGAGGGTCAGGACTGCCTGTTGTGCGCGGAACAAAAAACAGGTTTTTATGGGCTTCTCAACTGCTTAGGTAAACTATCGGTAGCTCTCCTTTACAACATCATGGAAGTAGGAAACGTTCCTGCCACTTGGTGAATTCTTCTTAAATAATGATTTTAAATAATTACTAGAAGACATATCTCTCTCTCTCTCTGTTCTGCAAGTTTTTCCACCGGATCTACTGTGAAAAAATATATGGTCGTATTCTACGATTCTTGCTCTTTGGAATACCGTTTTTTTTTCATTATTTGTAGCAGCTTGTTGCCATCATTCAGGTAACAAGCAAACTTACTTGCTTAGTCAAAATGCGACAGCACTTCCCTTTCACAACCTAATAAATGATATCAAAAGTTATTTCAGTTACACCGGTAAATAATAAAATGTTCATTTTAGGGAAACCAATAGTGTCATTTCGTCCATTACGATACTTTGCAACTGTACGCATCATGTATAAATTTCATATCGGCACACATGAGATGTGAAACACTCCAGTAACTATAAACAGCTGTTAGGTTTGAATTGTTTGTTATTTCGGGTCCATAAAATTGCTGAATATTCTGTAGACATTCTGAAATATGGGTCGACGGCGTTTGTCCTAATATTACACTTTTCACGTAGTGAAAAAACATTTTCAATTTGTTTATGTCCAACAAGTAGTCGAATACACTGCCCGTTAGGAGCGATAGCGGAACAGAGCAGTGGGTTAAGATATTATAAACCGTTACCGCCCACTACTACGCGATTGTAGGGGGTCGCAAGGCGACATCTCGTATGGGTTCGAAATGTTGACATTGTATTGATGCGAGCCTGAGAAGAAGGTTCCCAGGGAGGACCATGGTGACGGAACGAATGCGCGGCCGATTGGATCAGAGTGAAGGAGGAGGCAGACCTCGTTTCACACGCATTTTCGGCTATCGTCGAAATATTGGCTACAGCGGCCACACATACTACGTAGCGTGCAATGTCAAAGTCCAAACATTGGGGCTACAGGCGCGGCTGTGGTGGGGTAGGCAGACCTAGCGATAGGCTCGCTTTGTTTATGTGCCGTTCCCGGGCAGTGTAGCCAGATTGGAGGAGGGATGAAGAAATGAGGTACCCCCTCTCTGAGGACGGGGAATGAGTGGGGCGAATGGGAGACACGTTGTCTGTGCGCGACGGGGATTGAGTGGGGCGAATGGGTGACACGTTGCGCGTGCGCGACGGGTATTGAGTGGGGAGAATGGGAGACACGGGACACGGGCGGCGCGTGCGCGATGAGGACGCAACAATGACATGACATTTGACATTTCGCAAGTTTTAGGTTATTGCCGCGTATCGTACTATATATTATGTACCTACTTTGAAATGAATCATACAAATCGTTCTAGAGATTATAAACATTCTTTATTATTATAGATAAAATGAATTGTAACATGTAGGAGTTTCAGTTGTGAAGTGAAGATAAAATCATAAATGTCATAAAAATATATAATATATTTTAACACTTTTAAGGAATGGACATAGCAAGTTTTGAAACTACCTTTTTAGAACTCAATACTGAATATAATAAATATATTGTACACAATACAATAATATAAAATAAAATTGTAGGAAAATATAGTCTGTCAGCTATAAAGGATATGGGAAAGGATGACTGGTGTGTGGGCGTTTAAAATTTGAACTTCAAATAACAACAATTATTGAGTCATTGACGGCGAAGCCGTCCGCCAAGAGTGCGATGTATGTATTTCAGCTTCGCAGCCTAGAAATGGACTTTGCTTTGGACGCGGCAATAACCTAAAACTTGCGAAATGTCATCTCGTTGTTGCGTCGCACACGCGCAACATGTCTCCCATTCCCATATTCGCCCCACTCCGCGCGCGACCAGTTTACGGCTTTAGGCGTTTGAGGGGAAGCAACCGTGGAGTGCGCGCGTGCACGCGGCGCTGGAATGTAATAGTGGATTGGGTAAGTAGGGGAGTACGGGAGGTCCGATTCAACCTCAATCTGGCTTCACTGTTCCCGGGGCCAGGGTGACCATATTTTATCCGTTCCGGCCCCTTACCTTCCCGTCCCTCGCCTAGATGCTGTCTCTATTGCTAGAACTCGGTCGCGGCAGCGGCAGTGGTAAGAGTAGGGATAGCGGAGGCCCATCTAGGCGAGGGACGGAAAGGTAAGGGGCCGGAAGGGATAAAATATGGTAGCCTGCCCGCGGGGCTGTTCTCTATGGAGAGTTTTATGACAGGTCATTACTATTGAGCTGGAAGTCGGCACTTTCTCGGGCAATACGTGTTTACTGTAAAGTAGTTCGTGCAGGTACCGAATACTCCGGCGAAAATGCTATATCCGAGAAATCATTTTACAACAGTTTCATGTGGGCCAGTGTTGATAATTTACGAAGTACATTTTGTAGATCTGTTTCAATTGTGTGTAAAAGTTTCATCGAAATCGGTTAAAAATCATCACAAATTGCAATTTCCATCATCTTTGAACGTTTGTAGCTTATTGGAACGTCGACCGATTTTGACGGAATTATTCAGAGTATGTTTAATTTACATAGATTTACAAAACGTATGTTTTACATTTTCAATATAGGCCCAAATAAAAAAGAAAAAATTTCTTTTCGCGTCCTGTGGTAAACTTGTGACGGTTACATCCTTACGGGCGCGAAACTATCCCCACCAGCGACCACCCCCGGAACCCAGCGGCCGCCGCGCCGACAAACGCGGCGCGAGACCGCGAGCGCGACTCGCGGCCGCGAGAGGGCCACCGCGCCAAACCGGTTTCTCGCGAGAGAAACCGTGCGCGCCCGGGGATAAGTACCCCGGGCAACCACCATTAGTCGTCGAAGTGCACCACCGTCTACCGTCCAGTAGTCCATAGCGACGAACGCCGACCGACACCGTGTAACCGACTTCAAGCGAGTGTGAGCGAATTCACGAGTGCGTGAAGATCCAATCCTTCTATCCGGCCCAAGTGGTGAAACACCGACGGGAGTCCCTCCACCTCAGTGGCGAAACGCCGAGTAGGAACCTATCCGGCCCAAGTGGTGAAACACCGACGGGAGTCCCTCCACCTCAGTGGCGAAACGCCGAGTAGGAATCTATCCGGCCCAAGTGGTGAAACACCGACGGGAGTCCCTCCACCTCAGTGGCGAAACGCCGAGCAGGAACCTATCCGGCCCAAGTGGTGAAACACCGACGGGAGTCCCTCCACCTCAGTGGCGAAACGCCGAGTTGGTACCGATCCAGCCCCAGTGGCGAAAGCCGAGTGGGAATCCGCCCCTCCACCGCTGCACCGCTGACGCCCAGCGCCAGCGCCTCCGCTATTCCGAGCGACCGCTATTCCGAGCCGCCGCTCCTTCCGAGCGACCGCTATCCCGAGCCGCCGCTACTTCCGAGCGACTGCTACTCCGAGCAACCGCTACTCCGAGCGACCGCTTCGCCACGCCCTCGCTATCGCCGACGGCCCCTACCGTTGTAGGTCCGCCCTCCTTTTTGCTTGTCGAGGCTCCGCGACCCTGGACAGCCGACTGACGCGGCACTACCTTTCACGCACCGAGTAACCGTCACAAACTAATTGCTCTAGCTTCCCAAAACAGCTCAAATCGTTATAGTCCAATATTTTAAAAGTTATCGTCTTTTTACGAGTGTCCAAATACAGGGTGGTCACTTTATCTGAAGACATTGACATATCTCGAGAACTATGCATCGGATCAAAACAAGTGGGTAATGAAAGTTGTTTGTCGCGAAGGGGGACATTTTTTTGGGGAACCCCCATTTTTCATTGCAGATTTGGATTCCCCAGAAAAAATACACAAATTTGACCTAGGAGTTTTTGCATTTTGGTCCACAGATGGCGTTGTAATGGACAAAAATCACAATGGGGCAAAAATCATTGAAAATTGGGGATATCTCGAGAAATACACATCAGATCAGAAAAATAAAAGTGGACGTATTTGATATTTTTAAAAATGCTATTCAAGAACACCATAATTGACCCCCCATCCCACCTCCTGAGGGTGGGAGAGGGAATTATTTCAACATCTTCAATGGGAAACCCTTTTTTTATAGCAAATCGCGTTGCGTATAAAAAGCAGTATGTACTACTTTTTCCTTTTTCATGTTTTTCTAATAATTTATATTTGCAAGAGATACGCTGGCTAGGAATAGTGTGAACATCCTGTAGTAGATCCACACAACGTGCTCTTCAAATTTTCAATAAAGGACCACCCCAAAAAAATTGCGAAATGCAACTGTTAGTATTTCCTCTGCAATTCCGACCAATTGCAATTTTCCACCAACCTTTCTACACGTCATGTGGTCAATTAATTCTACTCACTTTTCAGAATATTAAACTCGCGGGGTCCAATGTTAAACAAGCCACCGGTTAGTGGGGTGTTTAGCCCGAAACGTCGGGAAAAACTATTTTGGCGTTATTCAAAGGCTCAACGTAATAATGTAGTAGGTCGTTGAATTCGCTTATTATCGTCAGCTGTAACATTATGAAATCAAAAACCTATTGTTATATTTTGTTACAACGTTTAAATTCCTTAACAACGTATTCGCCATTGGCACGACGAACTCTGAAAACTTCTAGTTGATAGCTTTTTAAATAGTTACAGCGTGTTATATTCTTCCTATGAGATAGAGCCGGTTCCGGCGACCGGCAAAATTTCAAATGGAACAGAATTTTTCCGGCGACCGGCACGGCTCTTGCATAGGCATCTCCTGAGGTGTAGAGGGGAGTAGAAGAGGAAAAAAGGTTCTGGGGAACCCCTGTGGTGCGCCGGCGAACCCCTGGGGTTAGACACGATCACCGGCGTTTGGCCTTTGTGCGAGCCTCGAAAAAGGTCTAAAATTATTGAATGGCCGGCGTGGCCCAAACTAAATGCTGTCCCCCCGCGGGACGGCGCCGGTGCCGGTTGGCCGGGGCGAACTAAACCATCCTTATGGGAAAAGGCCCCAGCGGCCCGGCATAAAAGCACCTTAAGGCGCGTTTCCACTGAGGTCCGCCGCGGCCTCAAGTCCGCGGACTCGAGTCATAAATTTTCGTGCGGGTCGACAGGCCCGCTGTACCCCGCTGTGCGTGGCAGAAAAAAGGTCTCGTCTCTTCAAGGGTCGTTTAGGTAAACATTAGCTTCCCTCTAAGGCGGTAGGATACCTTCATTTTGTAAGTAGCAAATAAGTAGAATGTTATTAGAAAAATTTTGGGTTTGCAAATTTTCGGTTTTTGTCCGTATACGAGCAAACACACCATGTAAAAATTACATACGGTACACAGTGAGCAATTTGGACGAAATCTGTATCAAAGCAACTAATCTTTACAACAGCCTCATTTGCAAAGTCAACCCGTAGCCGTTCTTACCCGTGTAATAAAATTGACGGGCTTAGGGCAGAGTTCGCCGAGTGGCAGAACTTACCTGAATGATCAATGCAGTACTCCTTTTCGGAGTCATTGACTTTGAACAGTGTAGGAGATAAATAACTGTCTTTACGGATAGGAATTCTGATGTCGAATGTTTTCACTATAAACTCCGAAAACCCCATTTTCATCGATTTGCTAAATCAACATTTCATCAAAAAATCATTTCGCGCCCGGCGATTTCGGCAATTGTAAGTGCACGAAAAGAACAAAGTGACATGCACTTACTATGAACGGTATTAACCTGTGCACTGCACACTCGGAGTGTACGACACCCCAACAACAATTTAGGTAAAACAAACGCTGTCCTAAAGAATATTCAGCAATCTTATGGACCCGAAATAATAAAGAAAAATAGGGAGAAAGTTCTTTCATTTTGACACAGATTTCGTCGAAATCGCTCACTGTGTACCGTATGAAATTTTTACATGGTGTGTTTGCTCGTATAAGGACAAAAAGCAATAATTCGCAAACCCACAATTTTTCTAATAACATTCTACTTATTTGCTACTTACAAAATGAAGGTATCCTACCGCCTTAGAGGGAAGCTAATGTTTACCTAAACGAACCGTGAAGAGACGAGACCTTTTTTTCTGCCACGCACAGCGGGGAACAGCGGGCCTGTCGACCCGCACGATTATTTTATTTGTCAAAATTTAGTTATCTATTTAAAATATTTTGTTGTTGAAATTCTTTAAGAGTTTTAAATAGTACTTGAAATATTTAAAATGATAGTGAAATATTGGAATATTACAATTTGGAATGAAGGGCCTAGCCGAACGAGGTAGTCAAAAATTCCCTTCGAAATATTTAAACAGCCGTTACGCCATTCGATTTTCGGTCAATTTTCCTCATTTACTTGCATTAATTTAATCATATAATTGCATTTAATTGAAATTGATACTTGAGATTTTTTCCCGATCTTTTGGTTAAAATGTTATTTACACAAAGTGAAAAACACGCAAAAATTCGACAAATGCAGGTTTTTTAGAGAAATTGAAAAATAGCATTGATCATATTTTTAGACCAGCAACATATCAGAACTTTTTTAACGAGAGCGCGTAAACGACAAAGAGGGACTGAGGTACGAGGCAGCCGGCACAGTTCAAAAGGCCGATTACGTCAATGTACATAGGACAGTTTTTTATTTTTCATTCTTTTTTTACGGAATTACCAACGTATTTGCGAGACTCTTCTAATTAAAATGAGTCTAAATACGTCATAATTTGAGCCATATTTACTTATTTAAAGTGTGATCATAACTCGTTATGATACAAGTTGTTGTAATAGGTTATTTAATATAAAATATTAGGGTTGTGCCTGCCACCCGATGTTCGGGTTCGGGCCGGTCGGGTCGCAGAAAGTCAGGCGGCCCGTCGATTCAACTCCGAATTCGTCGGGCGCGTTCGAAAAGAATCGATCAAGTTCGATATCCGAGATTCAAATATGTACTCTGCGTTCTTGTGAAATAGATAATGGTAATAATGGTTTTCTTTCTTAACTTATAACGTGATTTTTAATATGCTTGGTTTTTTTATAACTACATTAGGTATATTCGGCAAACGTGTGCCTGCTCTTTATTTGTAGTAAAAATTGAAATAATGCACGTTTCACGTGAAAAACTTTGTAACCGTACCAGTTACATACCGAGCGAGTGCGACAAGCACGGTAGCGAATCCCTACCACAGCACGCCGCGACAAGATCTGCGATCCTTGTCAGATTAAAGGAGCGCGGATCATTTCGCTAATTAGCATGCGTGCGCATCGATCCCCACTCGAGACAGATCGAAGGAGGTCGATGCGCGAGGAAAATAGATCACTCTACGTCTGGACGCGGGTCTGATAACACGCGATTCTAATAGAACCGGCGAAACCCGGTACGGGTACGAGAAGTCAAACCGACTTCGCATTTCTAGTCAAACCGCCTAGATTGCCTTCGTCTCGTACGCGCCTCAAACCGAGGAGTCACAGATGCAAACCGCATTGTGGCACGGTCGAGTTCGTAAATTGTCAATACATTTATTAATCGTGACAGCGTAGAGTCACCTGTAGACGCAACGTACGAGAGGACGGCAATCAGAAGGAATTTCTTGAGAAAGAATCGTGTGATTATTTCAAGTCGGTGACAGAGAGACTAAGTATGACTCAGATTCGCTATCCTGGAACCGGAGTGTAGTCAGGATCGCCTGTGGGCGCAGAAGAGTGCACTCTTTCGGTGTAGTGAGGCGAATACGGGTCTTATACGTGTTGTCATACAGCGTACTTCTCTGAGAAATCAGCAGAGTGCATGTGTGCTACCACGGTCGACATCTGTTCGGATTTATGCATGGTACACGAAGTGGTTATGTACAGTGCCGTTTCATTGTTCTACATCCGGAGTGTATTCGGGCTCGCCTCTCGGCGCAGAAGGAATCACTCTTTTGGGGTTGCATAGTGAAAGGCGCTAGTACGTGTCGGCATAGAAGGTACTTCTCCGAGAAATCGGCAGAGTATCTCTGTGTTTCGACGGTCACTCGTTGTCCGGGGCACGCGAGTAACAGACGAATCTAACTCAGTAGAATACGAGCTACAAAGTCCAGAACCGGAGTGCAACTGTGCTCACCGCAAGGTGCAGAAAGGTGCGCTCTTTTGGTGAGGCCGGAGTAGTGAGAATTGTACGCGTTATCATAGACGATACTTCTCCGAGAAATCGGCAGAGTACGTAGATGTTATAACCGTTACATTCGTCTGATTCGAATTCATTAACATCGAAGTCCAGATTGCTTGATTCAACGAATCATATCCAGACGTAGTGTCTCGTAGGGCACGTAGGACCGAGCAAATTATAGATGTATCGCGTTTGGCGACCGTATTTGAAGTGGGAGTTTTCGGTAAAGAATATAAGTTCTTGCTCACGAGCAAGCTTTTGCGTATTATATAGAAGTATCGCGTTTGGCGACCGTATTTGAAGTGGGAGTTTTCGGTAAAGAATATAAGTTCTTGCTCACGAGCAAGCTTTTGCGTTTTATATAGAAGTATCGCGTTTGGCGACCGTATTTGAAGTGGGAGATTTCGGTAAAAGATTTAATGTCTTGCCTGCGTGCAAGTTTTCATTTGTCAATCGCGTAAGCTACCGCACTCGTCACGGTAGGTGAACTGTCGAGGTAAAACAACAACATTCTGAGAATCTTGTATATACATCGAAATCGTAGGGTCGTCTCATGACACATGTACACGAGATTCATATCGAGGTACAAACTTGTTGTACGGTTTTGTATACAATTTATTGAGACAATATACCCTACTTTTACCTCCTAACTGATTCTCAACTTATTTACGAGCTGCTCTAAACCTCTCCGCTTTCCAGTGCCTGGAGGCACGAACCTGCTGTTAAAATATTGCTATTAATTACTTAGTTCGATTACTCAATCTCATCAATCGGTATCTATTGGTCACACGAACCTAATTATTATCATTGATCACCTGTGATAAATGATAATAATTTATATGGATTCATAATAATCAGAAGTAACTAAAATACGGTTATAACTTAAAAGACAATATTTTTGGCTTTTTAACGAATTTGTTCCGAATGAACATAAATATGTATCGATATATACACCTAGAAGGTATAACAATATGGTAAATTATGGCAATAATTAAAAACGAAATATAAAAATAAACATTATACATATTATATTTCGTATTTATATTTTATTCTGTATTATCTATAGGCTCTACATAATTTTTTATTTTATATGATTTTATTTTAAGTGAATTTTTATTTTATTTTATATTGTATTATATATTATATGTTATCTTTTAAGAATTTGTGTAAGGTTAATGATAGTTAAGTAGGTTACATAACAGTTAATAAAAACATCGCCCACTAAAAAGTTGTTATAACTTATTATCACATTGTAAATATTGTCATCTAATTTTTTCACGTGAAACGTGCATTATTTTAAAATTTTACTATAAATAAAGATATCATGCACATGTGCGCCGAATATATCTAATGTAGTTATCAAAAAAATCCAAGTACATGTATTAAAAATCACATTATAAGTTATGTAACAAATACATACCATTATTATCATTATCTATTTCATAAGAACGGAGAGTTGATTCTCGAGTATCGTGATAACTCGCTCGCGCGATCTTGTTCGAGTCATCCGCCCGATGTGTCTGATGTATCGCGCACCAGATTCTTCTCTCGCCAAGCCCCTTACCCTTCCGCCTCTCGCTATCTACGCAGCTTTATATTATTATATTGTGTATAATATATTTATTATATTCAGTATTCAGTTCTAAAAAGGTAGTTTCGAAACTTGCTATGTCCATTCCTTAAAAGTGTTAAAATATATTATATATTTTTATGACATTTATGATTTTATCTTCACTTCACAACTGAAACTCCTACATGTTACAATTCATTTTATCTGTAATAATAAAGAATGTTTATAATCTCTAGAACGACTTGTATGATTCATTTCAAAGTAGGTACATACATAATAGGTACGATACGCGGCAATAACCTAAAACTTGCGAAATGTCATCTCGTTGTTGCGTCCCCATCGCGCACGCGCCGCCGTCTCTCCCATTCGCCCCACTCAATCGCGCAACCAGTTGGCGGACTTTGAGGGGAACGTCGGACCAGTGTCGCCAGAGAGGCGCCGAAACGGGCGCCTCTTACTCTCCTCCTTTTCCCCTTCCACTATCCCATTCCAGCACTATGCGCACACTCCAACGTCCCCCACTAAGACGTAGATCACGATGCCCGTGTCGTAGACTGGTTTAGTCATCAGAGAGGGGGTACCTGTATTCCCCTCGATTTTCTCGATCTGGCGACACTGCGTCGGACTCCGTCGGAGTGTGCTCATGGTGGTGGAATGGGTTAGTGGAAGGGGAAAAGCAGGAGAGTACGAGGCGCCCGTTTCGGCGCCTATCTGGCGACACTGTCTCAGCCTCGAGTCCGTCAGTGCCCCGACTTGACGATTCGTACGCCCGAAGCATGACTGTTTCCCCTGATATTTTTTAGTGCAACCTGGCTGTATTATTATCCGATTTATGCCGTGTTTGAGCTTATTTTGATCGGGAAAACATTTTCAACCGATAGGTGATGATATCATTATGATAACGTTCATATTAAGTAATATTGGTTTCAGTTAGTAATTGCCAATACGCTGTGCGTTACAATGTTGCCTCTGATGCTGAATCACGACCGTATCGAACGTCGCGTCGTGTGCCTCCTAGAAACAACAATGTAAGCGTTTCGCCATCACTTATTAATAGCAATAAAATGTTTGTTACGATTCATAATTCTGCCATGGAAACGTTATCAATCGATTGTTAATGGTTCGCTGATGAAAACAAGTCTAAACACGCCACAAATCAGATAAGTTAGAGGCATGCCCAACGCCCAACTCGACGGCTGGCGATGCGTAAAGCGCAAGATTTCGCTTCAGCTCGTGAGCCGGCTCCTGCGCTGGCTGGTACATACATACTAGGGAGAACTGCAACAGTGTGCGTGTGAATGTGTGCTACACTGACACACTTATTGTTCGTGGGTTCCCTTTCCATACGTCCGAGCTGAGTTTCGGCTCATGAGCAGTGTTACCATATTTTTCTCTCACCAGGCCCCTTACCCTTCCGCCTCTCGCCATGCAACGCACCGTATCTCGTCTTTGCACTCTTCCCACTAACGCTGACGTACGGTCGCGTGAGCCTCCCACTCTTCCCACTAGTTGCTGACGCGACCGTACACCAGCGTGTCGCCACTGTCGCCGGCGTTAGTGGGAAGAGTGCAAAGACAAGATACGGTGCGTGGCGTGGCGAGAGGCGGAAGGGTAAGGG
Organism: Lasioglossum calceatum; assembly: GCA_963966675.1. NCBI lineage: Eukaryota > Metazoa > Arthropoda > Insecta > Hymenoptera > Halictidae > Lasioglossum > Lasioglossum calceatum. Next base: position 1,099,981 of record OZ016542.1, read on the forward strand.
GCCTGGCGAGAGAAAAATATGGTAACACTGCTCATGAGCTGGCGAGCGGCTCGCGAGGCGCTCTTTGAATAAAAAATGATTCGTCATGCGTCGAAAAGAGATAACCATCATTATTTTTATTTAACGCGTGGTAAATAATTTTTTTATCATTCATTCGCTATTTGAAATTTTCAATTCAATAAAAATTTGTAAGCGATTCTAATTTCGAGACGTTCCAACACTTACGCTCTTCGCGAGGGGACGGCTGTATACTTTTCCTCGCGAAGAGGCTAAGCGAAACGAAATGCAGGAACAAGCTTTGGCACGTCCACGTGGGTCCACGCCCCCCATTTTTTCCAAAAGATGTTTTTAACTCGATGAGACCCAGGCCAGTCAATCCGATCTCAATCCGACTTATACATATGTAGAAATATAGGGTGAACATTATAAAGCGTTACAGACGAATATCTCCAAAAATATTGATTGTACGCAAAAATGTTTAAGATGGAAGTTGTTCAGTACCGAGGGGGGCATCATTCGTTGGGGCTTTTATTTTTACCGGTGGACACTCCAAGGTGAGGTGAAGGTCAACTTTCTTCTTTTCAATAGAATGTCCTATTTCTCATACCATAAATCGAGAGAGTATCAAATTCTGAATATAAAAGTGTTGACCTTCATATATCCTAAACCTAATAGTTAACAAGATATTATTTGGATAATCTTCTTTGGAGAAGAAAGAAAATTTTTTCGATAATATCTCGTTAACTACTTGATTTAGGACATATGGAGGTCAATACATATTTACACAGAATTCGATAGTGAATCGATTCCTGATGCAGAAAGTAGGTCTTTCCATTTTAAAAAATCAAGATGACCTTATCCTCACCTTGGAGTGTTCATCGGGAAAAATAAAAATCCCACCACATGATGCCCCCCTCGCTACTGAACAACTTTCATCTCAAACATTTTTGCGTATAATCTATATTTTCCGAGATATTCGTCTGTAACGCTTTATAATGTTCACCCTGTATATTCCATCACATAATACTGTTGGATTTCGTCGTTAAACCTCTTTTTCCCAGCTTGATCACCGATCCACTAGCCACCCATCCTACATATTAATTAATCCACTTAATTCTTTTAATCGAACTCCTTATTATTCGGAACAGCATGCGTCAAATAAAAGTTATGCCGTTTTTTTTATTGTTTCTGTTCCCACAGATCGATTCTTGGAACAATTATGTATAAAAAAAAGTGTAAGGAAATACCCGTTTATGAAATATTAAGTTGGAACGAAAGTTCGTAGCCTTTTTAAATAAAAATTCAAAGATAAAATTAAGATGTGTATTCATACGTTTATTGAATAACATGCTAAGTCACTTAAAAAATGGCAAAAAGTAATATAGAAGAGAATGGAAAATATGTTACTTGTTGAACAAATCTATGTATAAATATCATAATTTCATGTTTGAGTTTTAATTTAAAAACGCTACGAACTTTCGTTCCAACCCAATTTTTCGATATTACAAATTTAGGTATCTCATATAAAATTTGAAGTAGGAATTGTTCATTTTGTTGTAGAGTGTAATCGATCCCTACGTTACCGACTAAGAGGTATGTGTGAGGTGATGCGTGTGTGAGGGATATAGAGGCGCAGTCCTTTTGCGTCCGTACGATGAAGCACGTGTAGCTATGCAAACCAAAGAGTACAATATATATTGTTCAGTGTGAATAATTACTTATCCAATATATTATGGCTTTCTGTTAAATATCTAAAGTTATGAGTGAGTGTTTATTTCTTTTTCCCATAAAAGTAAAACTTCAACACATTTTCCTAAAATAATGCACTTACATAGGATATTTCAAGGAATTTGTCGCCTTTGATATTAGTTTTGATGCTAATATTTTAAACCGAAAAAATAAACACCATAACATCGTCTGAAATATCAGTTTATCTCAAACACGTTCGTCGAAGAACGTAACACCACAGACTTAAGATAGGTACAGACTGTGCATGCAATACATTTTTCACGCCGTAGTTCTGAATTACCGACCCTGTAGAAAATGCCCTAGTACGACAGCGGACTCTATCGAAATAAAACGGTCAGCTAGTGAACTATATGACGTTACAACACGTTAGATTTTACAGCGTTGTCAGCTTTAAAAGTGCAATGTTGCCGCATTATATTCATACAGTAATCGTCGATGCCCGCATCGAAAGCGTTCGAGCGGTTTCTTTTCTGCTTTCCGGAGCTGTCGAAATTCAGAGTCATATTGCTTCTTAATTTAAAGTATAGACTTTTCATTCGTAAATAATTTTATTAAACGATTATCTGAATATTCGTTGACTTGTTAAAGAATCTTTTTAATGTTTTTAATTGTTTATGTAAATATAAAATTTTTAAATGCTTTGACATTTGTAATTCGTAGATTGTTTAACGCATTCACGTAACCTGATTATATATTGAAAAGTGGTTAGCAAAGTAATAAAGATACTGTATTATTGTACAAACTATAAACTACAAAACTATTGAACTCATATATCGCTACATTTGATAAATCACGTCTCGCTTGCACACACATTCAGAACGGACTGACCACGCATTACACATTCGTCTCGAAGCACCGACGAGATACTATTAAAGACTGCCAGCCTTACGGGAGTTGGTGTGGCACGAATATTTCGGTGTTCTCTTACGCCCTCTAGGATAGATTCTGACTGGAGTGCGAACTAGAAGGCCACCGACGGCATTTCATCGGTGCAGCAGACCACTGTTTCGTGTTACGTTCTTCAACGAACGTGTTCGAGATAAACTGATATTTCAGACGATGTTATGGTGTTTATTTTTTAGGTTTAAAATATTAGCATCACAAAACTAATATCAAAGAACAAAAATTCCTTGAAATATCCTATGTAAGTGCATTATTTTAGGAGAATGAACAATTCCTACTTCAAATTTTATATGAGCTACCTAAATTTGTAATATCGAAAAATTGGGTTAGAACGAAAGTTCGTAGCGTTTTTAAATTAAAACTCAAACATGAAATTATGATATTTATACATAGATTTGTTCAACAAGTAACATATTTTCCATTCTCTTCTATTACTTTTTGACATTTTTTAAGTGACTTACCATGTTATTCAATAAACCTATGAATACACATCTTATAATTTTATCTTTGAATTTTGATTTAAAAAGGCTACGAACTTTCGTTCCAACTTAATATTTCATAAACGGGCATTATTTCCTTACACTTTTTTTATACATAATTGTTCCAAGAATCGATCTGTGGGAACAGAAACAAGCAAAAAAACGGAATAACTTTTATTTGACGCACGCTGTTTCGAATAATAAAAAGTTCGATTAAAAGAATTAAGTGGATTAATTAATATGTAGGATGGGTGGCTAGTGGATCGGTGATCAAGCTGGGAAAAAGAGGTTTAACGACGAAATCCAACAGTATTATGTGATGGAATATACAGGGTGAACATTATAAAGCGTTACAGACGAATATCTCGGAAAATATAGATTATACGCAAAAATGTTTGAGATGAAAGTTGTTCAGTAGCGAGGGGGGCATCATGTGGTGGGATTTTTATTTTTCCCGATGAACACTCCAAGGTGAGGAGAAGGTCACCTTGATTTTTTAAAATGGAAAGACCTACTTTCTGCATCATGAATCGATTGACTATCGAATTCTGAGTAAATATGTATTGACCTCCACATGTCCTAAATCTAGTAGTTAACGAGATATTATCGAAAAAGTTTTCTTTCTTCTTTGGATAATATCACGTTAACTATTCGGTTTACGATATATGAAGGTTAACACTTTGTTATTCAGAATTTGATACTCTCTCGATTCATGGTATGAGAAATAGGACATTCTATTTAAAAAAAGAAAGTTGACCTTCACCTCACCTTGGGGTGTCCACCGGTAAAAGTAAAAGCCCCAACGAATGATGCCCTCCTCGGTACTGAACAACTTCCATCTTAAACATTTTTGCGTATAATCAATATTTTTGGAGATATTCGTCTGTAACGCTTTATAATGTTCACCCTGTATTTCTATGTATAAGTCGGATTGAGATCGGATTGACTGACCTCGGTCTCATCGAGTTAAAAACATCTTTTGGAAAAAATGGGGGGCGGGGGTTCCACGTGGACGTGCCAAAGCTTGTTCCTGCATTTCGTTTCGCTTAGTCTCTTCGCGAGGAAAAGTATACAGCCGTCCCCGTCCCCTTGCGAAGAGCGTAAGTGTTGGAACGTCTCGAAATTAGAATCGCTTACAAATTTTTATTGAATTGAAAATTTCAAATAGCGAATGAATGATAAAAAAATTATTTACCACGCGTTAAATAAAAATTTTCGACGCATGACGAATAATTTTTTATTCAAAGAGCGCCTCGCGAGCCGCTCGCCAGCTCATGAGCCAAAACTCAGCTCGGACGTATGGAAAGGGAACACACGAACAATAAGTGTGTCAGTGTAGCACACGTTCACACGCACACTGTTACAGTTCTCCCTAGTACATATGTATCTACCAGCCAGCGCAGGAGCCGGCTCACGAGCTGAAGCGAAATCTTGCGCTTTACGCATCGCCAGCCGTCGAGTTGGGCGTTGAGCATGCCTCTAACTTATCTGATTTGTGGCGTGTTTAGACTTGTTTTCATCAGCGAACCATTAACAATCGATTGATAACGTTTCCATGGCAGAATTATGAATCGTAACAAACATTTTATTGCTATTAATAAGTGATGGCGAAACGCTTACATTGTTGTTTCTAGGAGGCACACGACGCGACGTTCGATACGGTCGTGATTCAGCATCAGAGGCAACATTGTAAGGCACAGCGTATTGGCAATTACTAACTGAAACCAATATTACTTCATATGAACGTTATCATGATGATATCATCACCTATCGGTTGAAAATGTTTTCCCGATCAAAATAAGCTCAAACACGGCATAAATCGGATAATAATACAGCCAGGTTGCACTAAAAAGTATCAGGCGAAGCAGTCATGCTTCTGGCGTACGAATCGTCAAGTCGGGGCACTGACGGACTCGAGGCTGTGAGGCTCGAGCAGGCTCGAGTCGGGTGCAGGGTTGCCAAGTTGCCATATTCTACTATACGCCAGGCCCCTTACCCTTCCGCCTCTCGCCAAGTATCGCACCGTAGCTTGCCTTTGCACTCTTCCTACTAACGCTGGCGTACGAAGCACAGGCGGACTACGCTGCGAAGATAGCGAGAGGCGGATGGGTAAGGGGCCTGGCGAGAGAAGAATCGGGTGCGCGATACATCAGACACATCGGGCGGATGACTCGAACAAGATCGCGCGAGCGAGTTATCACGATACTCGAGAATCAACTCTCCGTTCTTATGAAATAGATAATTATAATAATGGTATGTATTTGTTACATAACTTATAATGTGATTTTTAATACATGTACTGGGATTTTTTTTATAACTACATTAGGTATATTCGGCGCACATGTGCATGGTCATTATTTATAGTAAAATTTTAAAATAATGCACGTTTCACGTGAAAAAATTAGATGACAATATTTACAATGTGATAATAAGTTTTAGATAACAACTTTTTAGTGGGCGATGATTTTATTAACTGTTATGTAACCTACTTAACTATCATTAACCTTAGACAAATTCTTAAAAGGTAATATATAATATACAATATAAAATATAATCAAAATTCACTTAAAATAAAATCATATAAAATAAAAAATTATGTAGAGCCTATAGATAATACAGAATAAAATATAAATACGAAATATAATATGTATAATGTTTATTTTTATATTTCGTTTTTAATTATTGCCATAATTTACCATATTGTTATACCTTCTAGGTGTATATATCGATACATATTTATGTTCATTCGGAGCAAATTCGTTAGAAATCCAGAAATATTGTCTTTTAAGTTTTTCACGTGAAACGTGCATTATTTCAATTTTTAATATAAATAAAGAGCAGGCACACGTTTGCCGAATATACCTAATATAGTTATAAAAAAACCAAGTATATTAAAAATCACGTTATAAGTTAAGAAAGAAAACCATTATTACCATTATCTATTTCACAAGAACGCAGAGTAGATATTTGAATCTCGGATCAAACTTGATCGATTCTTTTCGAACCCGCCCGACGAATTCGGAGTCGAATCTACGGGCCGCCTGACTTTCTGCGACCCGACCCGGCCCGAACCCGAACATCGGGTGGTCCGCACATCCCTAATATTTCATATTAAATATTTTATGGTATATTAAATAACCTATTATAATAACTTGTATCATAGCGAGTTATGATCACACTTTAAATAAGTAAATATGGCTCAAATTACGACGTATTTAGACTCATTTTAATTAGAAGAATCTCACAAATACGTTGGTAGTTCCGTAAAAAAAGAATGAAAAATAAAAAACTATCCTATGTACATTGACGTAATCGGCCTTTTGAACTGTGTCGGCTGCCTCGTACCTCAGTCCCTCTTTGTCGTTTACGCGCTGTCGTAACAAAAGTTCTGATATGTTGCTGGTCTAAAAATATGATGAATGCTATTTTTCAATTTCTCTAAAAAACCTGCATTTGTCGAATTTTTGCCTGTTTTTCACTTTGTGTAAATAACATTTTAACCAAAAGATCGGGAAAAAATCTCAAGTATCAATTTCCATTAAATGCAATTATATGATTAAATTAATGCAAGTAAATGAGGAAAATTGACCGAAAATCGAATGGCGTAACGGCTGTTTAAATATTTCGAAGGTCATTTTTGTCTACCTCGTTCAGCTAGGCCCTTCATTCCAAATTGTAATATTCCAATATTTCACTATCATTTTAAATATTTCAAGTACTATTTAAAACTATTAATGAGTTTCAACAACAAAATATTTTAAATAGAAAACTAAATTTTGACAAATAAAATAAGATTATAGCAAGCTTGCTATAAATGTCGAAAACTCGAGTCTGGCCAGAGACATCAAATTTTCCGGAGACACTATTCTGTGATGTCCTGTCGGAGAAAACAGAGAAAAAAAACGGAGAAAAGGGAAAGGCGTCTCGAGGGCTTCAGTGATTCAGTCGCCGTGGACTGTGGAGTGAAACATTGTAACATGATACGGGTCGGGTCGGGTATATCGGTGTGAGACTACTAATCAAAAACAACAAAACTTAATTATTTCTAATTATTTTTTATAGGATTCTTCTGAACATATTTGGTGAATATTGTTTTTTTTATGAAAATGATACCAAATATGATATAATTCCGATGATATTTGCTTGTGCAATGGACTACGTAAGTTTCGGACACAAAGAAGGACAGCGTCGGGAAAAAAGGAGACGCGGAGGGTCCTTATTCTTTAAAGATTTCGACTTCGACTTCGGCTGCTAGCTCTTCGCCTCGTCGCACAATGTGCTGATAAGTGAATCATGTTTCAGGAATTGGTTCAGTTCAGAATTAAATAAAATCATGTTACACGCACGTTTTAAACAGCGTCATGTTGCAAGAAATTTTCATATAGAGTCAAATAGAATTATTTTTTGAGAATATCTGTTGACAACAGGATGTTAGGATTGGCTCGCTGGACTGTGGGTTTATAACTGTTAAATAACTGATCGAGTTTGCGGATATTCCTTGAATTTATTGCGAGGGCCTGACGAGCTCTCTGACAGTATACATGTACTTTGCTTGACGGCGATTCGACTCTCACTCCCGGTACGAGAAACCGGGGCGAGAAACGGCAGCGATTAAGCATGGAACGTTATTATTCGAGTTCGCCAATCAGAGGCGGAGACGACATTTAGACAAGACGCAGGGTCGTGTTACAAAAACTGTCAATAGTCACGAGTGACTGAATCACAGGAACGCTTGGAAATAATATCGCCTCGAGCCAACAGACGAACCTTTAACCGCTCGTTGAAGGATATTTCGATTCCATAGATATGATTTTGAACATACCGCCCGCCTTGCATCCAGAGGAGGCAAAACGATATATCTTGGTCTTCGCAAACGGTGATTACGATTTGAGAGTAATATCGCAAACGTCGGAATTTGAATACATGAATGACAATTCAAGGTAGTAGATAACGATAAACAGTAATCCGTTAAAGGCAAAAGGAACTGACAATATTGCTTCTTAAAATAAGTACAAGAAATAAAGATGAAACGCAGCTTATAATCTACCTTATAAACTAACGCGAATGATACAAAAGTATAATTAGTAATTACTTTGGCGAATCCAAATTTTCACTTTGTGCCTTGACCGGCAACGGGATGTTATGACTTGACCGGCAGCGGGCAGATCTGAGTTATAGGTCTTTTCAATTCACCGTCGATTGTGCGTACGGTGACGACACGGACCTTTTTGTCCGGACCGGGATGCAACTGAGTGATGCGCGCGAGTTGCCACTTAGAGGGTGGAAGTAAAGAATTTTTTAAAAGAACAAGTTCGTTTACACTTAAATTTGCGCGATCCTGTGACCACTTTCGACGTTGATGCAACGTATGAAGGTAATCAGAGGACCACGAACGCCAGATTTGCTCGGTAATTTTTCTGACTTGTTGCCATCGGTCAAGTCGATTTGAATTAATCTCTAAAGCGGATTCCTCAGGAACCGCGACAAGTGGTCGCCCGATAATGAAGTGACCGGGTGTCAGCGCAGATAGATCGGTAGGTTCGTCGGTAAGAGCGGAAATCGGACGAGAGTTTAAACAGGCTTCGACCTGACATAAGACGGTAGAAAATTCAGTTTGCGACAAGGTATGCGCACCCACTGCTCGCTTTAAATGATACTTGACACTTTTTACTCCAGCCTCCCAGAGTCCACCAAAATAAGGAGCGGAAGGGGGAATGAATTTCCAGGTGATCCCGTCATTAGCTAGCAACTTTTTGAGCGAAGGGTCAGAAAGGAGAGTTTGAAAGGTTTGTTTTAATTCACGATCGGCACCACGAAAATTCGTGCCGTTGTCGGAGTACAAGTTAGTGGGAAGTCCTCGACGACTGACGAATCGTCTAAAGGCAGCTAAAAAGGCAGCGGTGGTGGCATCCTCGACAAGTTCGAGATGCACTGCTTTGGTAGCAAGGCATACGAATACGGCAAAGTAATATTTTCTCGTCTTTTGACCTCTACCGACAATTGGAAGTATGTTTATTGGACCAGCATAATCCAGCCCAGTATGTGAAAATGGAGCTGAGGGATTGACTCGAAAGTTGGGAAGGGCTCCCATCAGTTGAGTAGCAGCTTGCGCCCTTTGCCGAATACAAGGAATGCAACGATGTATGTGGGCGCGTACTAAGGATCTGGCCGATATGATCCAATATTGTTGCCGAAGGACGCGAAGAGTCAACTGCACCCCTCCATGGAGAGTGCGTTTGTGTACATGGTCGATTAAAAGTTCTGAAACCCGATGTTTAGGCAATATAATCGGATACTTTTCTTCATAGCTTAGAGCGGCGTGCTCGAGCCGCCCGCCAAGCCGAATTAATGAATCTTTCCCAAGGATAGGATGTAGAGAAATAAGCGAACTAGACTTCGGAACCGGCGCATGATTCTCTAAAAGCTTGATTTCAGCATGAAAGTGTTTCCGTTGAACGTAAGACATCCAACACGAAGAAGCATTTCGTATCTCGGCAGCAGATAACGAAAGTGAATGATATTGCGAGTAAGTGGATGATGGACGTAGTTTTTTACGAGAATTCAGGGCGAATCTGAGTATATATGCAGTGACTCGACAGAGTCGAGTCCAGCTTGAGTATCGATATAGAAAATCCCATTCAGGGTGCGTGGAAAGTAGGTGAACCTGGGATTTACGAGATTCAGATGAGGCGATCTCTCGGGAGTCTTGGTTTTCGCGATTCGAATTGGAGTGATCTGGCCAAAAAACGGATGGACGAGATAGCCAATCCGGTCCAGACCACCACAGCTTATGAGTAGCGAATTCGGAGACGGAGATGCCTCGTGAGGCGCAATCAGCAGGGTTTTCTTGAGAGCGAACATGTTGCCATTTTACCTGCGGAAGCCGAGTCTGGATCTCGGATACGCGATTTGCGACGTAGGTATTCCACGTAGACGGATGTTGTCTAAGCCAGGCTAAGACGACGGTGGAATCTGTCCATCCGTAGATGCGAGACGATGGAAGTTTTAAGGATGACGAGGTCCACTCAAGCAGTCGGGTCACTAGTACGGCAGCGTTTAATTCCAAACGAGGAATGCTAACGGTTTTGAGAGGAGCTACTTTACTTTTAGCCGTAAGCAAGGTAACTTGTATTTCGGAAAGGGAATGAAGAACTCTCAAATAAACGGCAGCGGCGTAGGCACGATGTGACGCATCGGCAAAGCCGTGTAATTCGATCGCTATACTGTCACTTCGCAATCCAGTCCAGCGGGGAATCTTAACGGAGCTCAATTGAGGCAGAGTTGAGCAATACTCCGTCCATTTTTTACGGAATTCAGGAGGAATATCTTCATCCCAGTCTTTCTTTAAGAGCCAGAGCTCTTGGAGCATGATTTTTGCGACAATGATCACGGGAGATGCCCATCCTAGTGGATCGAATATTTTTGAAACGATCGAAAGAATACTTCGTTTCGTACACTTAGCCGGCAGACAACAGTCTACCTGAAAGCGGAAAACGTCTTCAGCAGGAGTCCATACAATACCAAGGACTTTCAAGGATTCATCTTCGCGGAGAAGATGATCGGACGCGGACTCACGCTCCTCAGAAGGAATGTTGTCAAGTAATTCGACCGCGTTAGTAGCCCATTTTCGAAGTTGAAAGCCCCCGCGAAGCAGGAGTGCTACTAGCTGCCGACGAATCTCGAGGAGAGTATGAGTATTGTCCGCGCCGAAAATAGCATCATCGACATAAATCGAATCTTGTAGAATAGGCACGGCAGCGGGAAAATTATTTCCCTCGTCAAGAGCTAATTGATCGAGTACCTTAATGGCGAGGTACGGCGCAGATGCGAGACCGTAGGTTACGGTAAGCAATCGAAATGAAGAAACCGGCAGCTGGCTGCTCGGTCGCCATAAAATTCTTTGATAGTCAGAATCAAGGGGGTGAATTAGAATTTGTCTGAACATCTTGGCGATGTCAGCGGTGTATACGTAACGGAATAGCCGCCAGCGCAGTATGATAGCAGCTAAATCGCGTTGTAGCTTTGGACCGACCATGAGGCAGTCGTTTAGAGATTTTCCCGACTTGGTTTTGGCGGAAGCATTAAATACGACTCTGAGCTTGGTCGTACTGCTAGAAGGTCGCACGACGGGATGATGAGGAATGTATATAGCAGAAGAGTTCGAGACTTGCTCTTCCGCTACTCGCTCCATGTGACCCATGGAGAGATACTCTGATAAGAATTTGTGATACTCAGATTCGAGGATCGGTTGCTTGAGTAGTCGCTGCTCTAGTTTCGAGTAAAAACGAGATGCGATTGAGTGTGATCCGTCGAGATCGAATGGAGGTTGACTCTTGAACGGGAGTCGTACAATGTATCGTCCTTGAGAGGAGCGGGAGTAGGTTTCACGAAAAAAGCGATCACACCGCTCGTCCTCTTCTGAAAGAGGAAGCTTGGAGGGAACTTCTTCAATTTCCCAGAAACGACGTAACGAATTGTCTAAATTGTCGGAGGATAAACAATTGACAATAGAAATAGATTCCTGACGAGAATCTTTGAGTTCGGCAGCCGACAAAAAGTTTATGAGATCATTAGACTCCTGACGAGAGTCATTAAACCCGTCTGCTTGTACGAAATTTACAGCAGAGGTGGATTCCTGACGGGAATCTGGATTTTTGATGGGACCGGAAAGGATCCATCCCAGTGACGTATGCTGGGCGGTAGGAGTACCGAGAGGACCTTGACGGAGGTCATTCAGTAAAAGAGAGCCGTATAAATCGGCACCGACTAAGACATGAATTTGATGGCCACTGGAAGGATTTGGATCAGCAAACTGGAGATTGCGTAAGTGTGGCCAAGACTGTAAATCAACACGGGATCTAGAGCCGGCATAGGCAGTGATACGCTGATAAACGAAGGCTGACAGCGGGAACGATACTTTAGAATTGTAGCATGATTCTAATGTCACGGACACGCGAGATTTTGCAACTCCGTTATACTGATCACCGAAGCATTGAATTTGGAGTCTCGTCCGATATCTTTTCGTCCGCATTAACTGGCACACCGATTCGGTTATAAAACTACAGGAAGCACCTTGATCTAGTAAAGCGCGGAGTCTGAAGGCACGTCCTTCAGCTGTGCGGAGTACGACCCAAGCAGTAGCGAGCAACGTATTCGGAACGGAGAGGTCCGCGGGAAGGACCGTTTGAACTTGTACTTGCGACGTAGTATTGGACTCATCAGAAGAGCCAATTTTATCAACGTGATCTCTAACCAATGTCTCGTTAATAGCGTTAGTCGCTTTGCTTGGGGTACCGGCGGCGCGATGTAAGAGCGAATGATGCATTCGCTTGCACTGAAAGCATCTACCTGGATTTTTGCAGTCGTGAGTGACGTGACCTGAGCGCAAGCAGTTGAAGCAAATTCTATTTTGTTTTACAAACGAGATTCGTTGTTCAATAGATTTGGATTTGAATCGGTCACATTTAAATAGAGGATGACTACCGGAGCACTCGATACATTTGATGATCGAAACATTGTTTACACGCGAGCGGTTTCGCGGAACATCAGATGCGACCTTGTTTTTGCCAGAGCCATCGTCGGTCATGGCGATCGAGTCGGTAAGACCGCGGATGCGAAGAGTCATGAACTCGTGAATTTCTTTATACGAGGGATAATTTTTAGTACAACCGCGTTCTAAGAGCCACTCATCGCGAGTGCGTTTCGCAAATTTTTGCGCGATCAAATAGACTAACAAATCGTCCCAAGAATCAACATCGCGTTTAAGATTTCTCAGCGCGGTTAAAGAAGACACCACGGTGTCTCGCAGATGTTTGAGTTCCGACGCAGATTCGGTTTTCATAGACGGCAAGCTAACGAATTTATGTATGTGTGAATTAATGAGCGCGGATTCGTCATTGTATTCGTTGACAAGTATCTGCCAGGCAGCTTCATAGTTTTCGTCGGACATGCTGATATTGTTAATTAAAAGCGCCGCGGCACCGGTTACATGAATCTTAAGATAATGTAATTTTTGAGAGTTTGAGAGGGACTTGTTCTTGTCGACGCTCGATTCAAATAGACCACGGAAACTTCACCATTCACAAAAGTCACCGGAAAACATCGGCAGCGAGAGACGCGGCAATTGTACAGATACCGGAGCGGCAGCAACGGAAGAAGTATTATGACTTATCTGCGAATTTACAACGGCGGGGTCCAGCTGGGCGATGGCCTCGGTGAGGGTGTCGGAAGCGTCGAGGTAGGCGGCCTCCGCGTCGAGAAAAACGTTGTCCTTGAAATATGGTATAATCTTCTGGTCCTCCGCCCTTGTGACCAGAAGCAGCTTCGGGTGATTTTGACGGCACTCGGTCCACAGCTTCTCCAGTTGTTCCAGTCGACTTTTCACTTTGACCAGCGTAATTTGAGCTTTGGCCATTTTTTTAAAGTTCACGATTACACGCTTGATTGATGCAATCACAGTATCTTGCTTAACTAGCAAGCTCTCACAGTCGTCGTCCATTTTGTGGGAACGAACGAGTTGCAAAGAAGGGTTCTAAGCAGAATAAATGAGCGAGGGTCAAGCCGTGCGCCTTTATCAGGGAAAGGCGATGGATTCACTGAGTCGTTGGAATAACCGTTCAACACTTCCACAGTTCGCTTGAATTCGACACAGTCGCAGCGATAATCCGGCTCGAAGGACCAAAATTTTTGTTGACAACAGGATGTTAGGATTGGCTCGCTGGACTGTGGGTTTATAACTGTTAAATAACTGATCGAGTTTGCGGATATTCCTTGAATTTATTGCGAGGGCCTGACGAGCTCTCTGACAGTATACATGTACTTTGCTTGACGGCGATTCGACTCTCACTCCCGGTACGAGAAACCGGGGCGAGAAACGGCAGCGATTAAGCATGGAACGTTATTATTCGAGTTCGCCAATCAGAGGCGGAGACGACATTTAGACAAGACGCAGGGTCGTGTTACAAAAACTGTCAATAGTCACGAGTGACTGAATCACAGGAACGCTTGGAAATAATATCGCCTCGAGCCAACAGACGAACCTTTAACCGCTCGTTGAAGGATATTTCGATTCCATAGATATGATTTTGAACAATATCTTTGTACGAAATACTGCCTCTAAATAACATTGTATGGATAGGAGCCGTCGAAAATTAGTTTAATTAGTTAATAGTTTTATCTTGTTACTACCTCTACTTTAATAATTGCAGTCAATGCTGTCGAGCATTGCAATAAGTATCGGATAAAAAAGTAAAAAAATTAATTTTCTGTTTCCTACTAAGGATTTCAATAAGAACGATTGAATTTCGTCATTGCATAACATAACAGAATATTGGTAATTGTTGACAAAAGGTCTGCGTCCTCCGATTTTGATGAAATTTTAATGTTATGCAGCAACACATTTTGAACAACTTTTTCCTTTTCCAATATAGGGGGGTCGCTTTTAGTTTTCGAGATATTTGCAAAAAACTATCGCTAATACTGTATTGAATTTTTCGTATTTCTGCACGCTCTGAAGCAACGTAAGGCTGTCCCGGCGCGGCGTTTGTTTACATTTTGCTTCTAAACACGCTGTGGAGACGACAGAGAAAATAGGGTCTCACTCTCATAATATATTATTATATAACGAGAAAATTCAGAAGTAGTCCTTTTAAATTGGAAGCTCACCCTATATATGTATGACTAGATTGAGACCCTGTTTACTCTCTCATCTCCAAAGCGTCAAAATGTAAACAAACGCCGCACCAGGACAGGGTTACGTTGCCACGGAGCGTGGAGCAATACGAAAAATTCAATACAGTTTTAGCGATAGTTTTTTGCAAATATCTCGAAAACTAAAAGCGACCCCCCCCCCCCAATTGGAAAATGAAAAAGTTGTTCAAAATATCGAAATCTATAACATATTAAAATTTCATCAAAATCGGAGGACGCAGACCTTTTGTCAACAATTACCGAATATTTTTTAAGAATCACTATTTTATATATAATGCAATAATGTTCAAATTACTTTTAAATTCTGATACATTTGTAGAATATTACGCATAGTAATTACTTTCATTTTTCCTACATCTATAAACTATCGATTATATTGTAAAACAATTATTACAATGGTGATACTAAGAAAAATAAGAATGCAATAAGAGAATTATATATAGTATTATCACAGACGAGATAAGGCAATTACAGAATGGGTAATGTCAGCATTCTACTATATCATTCTTCTTCTACTTGACGAATATCTCGTCGGTGGTGGAACTTTTAGCGATGTGGTATATCAGATCACTGTAACTTCCACGTTATCCCCGCGCCCGTTTCGCCCGGTTACCTGCCACGCTGAATAGCACAGGCGCTGGCAGTCTTTAATAGTATCTCGTCGGTGTCGAAGGTACCATACAACCGTCTTAACCTAGTCGCTCACAGATGTCGCGAATGTCTTACATATATATATATATATATTCGTTCACTTAAGTTGTAACAGACCTGCATAACGCAGGCCTGTTACGAAGCAAACCCCTGTCAAACCTCCACCCGTCATACACGCGATCTCAAATCGCGTAACGTACCACCGGCGTTCCTGTCATAATAAACACCGCCCGTACCGCACCAGTCCCGCACCTAGAGACGTATCCCCAACCGAAATCCAAAATCAAAACCCAAAATACGAAATAGAAAAAGGGATACGTCACCAGCTAATTTCCTCGCCGCACCACCGCCCCTCGTCACCAAAATATTCCTATAAAAGGCGCCCGAAATCAGCTGGAAACACCGGAGTTTACCAGTGAATTTCCTGAGAGCCAGATCATCCCTGTTATCCAGCTGTAAGTATTCTACAAGCACCCGATATCCTAGTTTCCGACCGTCGACTACGGGCTCGTCTGCGGTGCAGACCCCTTGTCTAAACGGCACCCTGGTTCACCCTGGTGAGAACCGTGTTCCATCGAGGGAAGCATCCGGTGAGTCACCGGTGACTTTTCGCGAGCCGCGTCGTCTCCGAGAACCGACGGATAGGAAGTGGTGCGTCACCCTACGACTCCGCCGAGGAACCTCCCGTCCTGAAACTTCCTCCAGAGCGAGCAGTGCTCCTCCGGTCCTCCCCGGTGCGTCACCGGTATCTTTCGTACGACGAGTCGTCTACGAGAACGACAGGACAAGAAGCGGTGCGTCACCCTTCAAATCCGTCGAACCCCTGTCCTGCAACCTGCATCCCGCCGGTGAGAACCGTGTTCTACCGTAGTTACCCCGGTGCGTCACCGGTATCTCTCGTACGACGAGTCGTCTACGAGAGCGACAGGACGAGAAGCGGTGCGTCACCCTTCAAATCCGTCGAACCCCTGTCCTGCAACCTGCATCCTGCCGGTGAGAACCGTGTTCTACCGTAGTTACCCCGGTGCGTCACCGGTATCCTCGTACGACGAGTCGTCTACGAGAACCTAGCGCGTCCAGAACGCACGGTGTATCACCTGCGCTTCGTGAGGCGAGTCGCCCACGAGGACGGTTGAGTGGAAACTAGGTGCGTCACCTGGCCGAAACTCACCCCTGGACCGTCCGGAAGAAACCAGACGATCGGTGCGTCACCGACGTCGGGAGTCCGGCCTAGGAAGGGCGATCACGGCGACAGCCACGATCGACTCCCGTCCTCCGCTCGCCTCGAGTCCGGCCTCCACCTGCGACCTTTCCAAGCCGTATCACCGCGTCCACTCTCTACAACTAACACCTCTTCGAGACCGCGCACCACTACACTCTATCGACCGCGTATCTCACGCGTTCTCGGGCAGCGGGCACTATTGTGCCACGAAACTTGTCTCACTGATTTACCCCGCTACGACCCCGCTCCTCACGTCAAACACGTCCCTCGCCGTCTAGGACCCTGGCTCGGCGAGCCATTCAGCAACGAGGGACACCACGACTCGGAGGCCGCGCACGGAAAACCGGACCTGTTAGTTAAGTAATCTACAGAACAAAAAAGTATAGTTTTCAAAATTATGTTTTGTACATATATTGGTAACAAATGTTACATATCAACATAATTAATTTAAATTTGAATACGAAAGATATTCTTTTCCGATACGAAAGTATTAAGAAAGATGTAAACAATCATGCACTGCATGTGTACGCTATGATATTTGTATATTAAAAATGACGCGAAGATTAGAATACGCGTCGTCGATAGTGACAAATAAAATTTGTTCATGAACAATTAGTTTACTACATGATGTGAAGGGATATTTTTTCAGAAATTGCAGTTGGTCGGAATTGTAGAGAAAATACTAAAAGTTGCATTTTACAACTTTTTTATGTTGGCCTAGTTGTTAAACACACTGGGTAATTGTGTGACACGGCCGTAACGATTTCGACACGGAATCCTTGGGAGCAGAGAATATAGTTTGCTGAAAAGGCACCTGTACATTCTGCCAGTGGAAAAAAAATGTTTTGAATGCGAGCAAACGGACAAATTTGGGAGCCGTACAGGTGACCTGTGACGTCACCTCGCCTGCGACGCGTGTGAGAGAGCGTTACCGCGGGCCGGAGTCGACGGTTATCCGTATATCGAGAAGCACGCGTTAGGTTTAGCGAGGCATAATCGTTAGCCTCCGATCATTTTCGCATCGGTGCCTTTAGTTTTGATTTTCATACTATCGTCGATTTCGATATTCCCGTGAGCAACATTCTCGCTTTGTTGAAGGAAATATTCCGGAATAAACGCCTACGTGTATCAACATTGTCGTGCGAGCGCCAGTTAAAGTGCGTCATTTTGTAAATAACATTCAAGAATATATTTAGACTACCCGGTCGGTATTTTCGGCAATAATTTTGCATTATTCACCAACAACGTCCATTCAACCGAATCTCCTACTCGGGAAAGACATCCTAGAGCATCCCTCAACCACCTTGCAACCTTACATAATCAAATTGATCTCCTTCGATCTATTGCGAGGCTCCAGGTTGAACACTAGTATTGAAAATTTAAAAAAATACGTTTCGTAGATGGAATGGAGATAAAATAAACTGAAGAACTTAAAAGGCTACCAAAATGAATGCAGCGTCAGCTACTTTGCTTAGGCGGGGTTCCTTTACTAATGATATTTTGTCGCTATGTAATAAATAGATAATCCGTTTTTAGAAGCAACCCAACAAGATTTATGATTTTATTCCATTCAAACCGATGAGGGTTTCGGGATAATAGCGGTGCGCTTGACTCGCCTCTACCTGAAACGGGGGTATACCGCGTACTTTCCTAGCTCATTGTGACGCCAATTTTCAAATCGCCACCGTTCCCAAGGGCTCATTTTGAAGGGGAATATAACCATATTTTTTCGAAATTTAAATCATTCTGGCCCCTCATCGGAAAAATGTAAAAAAAGAGTTTGTTTAAATTTTTCGACATTGTAAAGTTGATTATCGAGATTGCAAAATTTATTTTATAATAGCCCAATCCTTTCTGAAGAAAACAAAAAAAATGTAGTTCAATCGGACAAACAGTTCCTGAGATAAAGATTTGTAAGCGAGGCCCGTCTTCGCCAAAGCGGGCAAAAATTGCAAATTTCGAAGGGCTGTCATTTCTAAAAAAATCGGAACAGGCGAAATGATGACTTAAACCCCCTCTAATTTCACATGGACTACAACATATTTCATTCAGAACAAAATCGACGATGGCGCCTGCAAAAAGTGGTCGATTTTATTGTGTTCAATATATGAGAATACAATATATCTTCAAACTAGTGGGTTATTATCAATTCATTTCAACAAAAAAATTATTTTATTAGTTTTGTTCATGTCATTAAATATCGTTCCAGTAGCTCTATAAGTTTGGATTACATAGCAAGTATTATTAGTAACTCGAATTTTAAGTTACAATTGAAAAAAAATGTGTAAGGTTACGTCCCGCGATTCGAATTTGTTGCTTATGGCAACTCTCGAGCTCGCGGATCAAAACGTTAATAATCTAGCCAGCCTTTGAGTCCACGCGGCGAGTATAACCGCGTCTAACTCGGGTCACGACGCAATGGCTTGCCCACGGTTTACAAATAGCACTCACCGGATCTTGACCTAGACAATAAGATTAGAGACTGCTTTCGCGGAGCAGACCTTCCTTATCTCGAGGAACTGGATACGTCGCGTGCTCAGCTGATTGATAAGAGGATCGGTCTCGGGTGAGGTTGACGGGCGGCAACGAGAGCCGTGTCGGCGTCCTCCAGGAGGTCTGCTCTCTTTGCACCGGGACGAGGTTCACTTTATGCGTGACAACCGTGTCACAGGTAACCGACGGAACCGGGTACACTCCGAGGACTCTAGTGTAACGGTCCTTATCGCTTTCTTCGAGAAAGTATTCGCGTAGCAGTTTCCGTAACTGCTGTTTACGACCGGCGCGACGAGGCATGCGATATGCGTACGATTGACAAGCGCGAAGTTAATTAGAAAGAAGCAGCTGGCTTCGTGTAGAGTCCGTAAATTGTACCGAGCAACCTGGTGGGCTCAGACGTACAGTTTAGGGAGTCGGAATGGCGAAAGTAGAATCCGTAAATTGTACCGAGCAACCTGGTGGGCTCAGACGTACAGTTCAGGGAGTCGGAACGGTGAGAATAGAGAAGGTTTCGATATCGCATGCGACGGGTGCAAGGGAGTCGGAATGATTCGAAACCGGTTAAATTGCGAATATTAGACTTTAATATTAGAAATCATGAGAAAATATGTCGTAATAGCTACAATGGACACTTAGAAGTAAGTACGCATGCGCATGAACGCAGTGTAAACTATCTAAATAAGAAGCGCGAGGTTGAACTCTTATTCATAGGGGATGACCCCGAGAGACGACGATGTCTCGTCGTGAAGTCCGGAAAAGAAGTGAATGAATCGGAGGCTCCATTGAACTCCTCTGATTTGGGAGGTGTCAATGGAGTGGGATAATTTCGGAGAGGGAGTGGGCCGGAGATTAGGAGGCGCTACGCGAGGAGTGGGGATCGCTGGACGCGATGACGTACTACCGAGCGTCGCGCGGCAACGGGGACAGTTGAGAGGGCTGGATTTAGGGAGATTGGGAGGTCGGATAGGAATGAAAATGGAGGATGGAATAGAGGATAGGATGATAGGTGAACATGCACTTACGACTATTGTGTTTGTGTTACATAGGTTGTGTACTTATAGCTAGTGGTTAACATAATGTCTTATAACTACGCCTGTCATTGGACAGCAACACGTCAGCGGACGTGACATCTCCCTCCTCGGGAAAAATAATTTTACGCAAGTAAAATTATTTTCCGACATACGTCATACGTCATACATCATACATCATACAGCATACAACATACGGCATACAACATACAGAAATTATTCATCGTCACTGTTTATCGGCGGCAACTTCTTAAATCTAACGAATTGTTTTTCACTTCCTATTGCGATACCACTTAAACAGTCCTTATCTGTTTCACTTGTCCCTGCTAAGTTTGTATCAGAGTTTACCATACACTCGCGTGGGGACACTGGGGGTTCACTCGTGGCACTCTTGTCTTTCAGAAATAAACAAAAATGGGTAAGCGCACTCCACGATGCTGCTAATAGCTGGATACCGCATCCGTAGGCGCTGTGCAGCGCGAGCCCGTTGAGAACGGTGTTGATGCACAGCTTGATGACCTTGATTGCCGTGTAAATACCGATGATGCCGGCCATGGCCGAGCCGAACTCCATGAAGCCTTCCCATAGCCTCTCTCCTGTGGTTTCAGCTATCTTCGTCAGGGTGTCTTCGTCCAACAGATTGTACATTTTCACCGATTCGCCGGCGTACGTCCGTCCTGATGCTCCCTGGGCCATTGAGTTGATGACAGCTGCTTTCTCCACTGGGAACATTATATGTTCCGCAAGTCGGCGAATCTCGTCCTGTGAGTAAATTCCGCCATTCGCGAGGTTGGCAGGATTCGTGTACTGCCATGCGGACTCGGTCAGCGGCTGAAGAGGCACCGGTGGCACTGTTTCCACCGGTCGTGGAGTCATCCGGTACCATGTTCCATGGATCCGGTACGTTGGTGCAATTAGTTCATTGCAGTCCCTCCTTGTTCCGATTCGCGTCAGGATTCGATGTCGAGGCGTAATAAAATACGACTCGTTTCTGTGTAGGACCGGGAGCTCGTCGTAGCAATCCGTTGTCTTCCTCACGGTCACCATTCTTCCGAGTCCTCCTGGTCGGCCTCCTGCGGACCCTGGCTCTCCGGCCACGACGCCTTCGCTTCTTCGGCTTCGAGGAAGCATTCCAGGCACTCTATTATCGGTCGCGTGCCGCACAGCTGGGCTCCGCACGTTGTGCAATTGTTGTCCAGGATATCCCCGTATCCGTGGATTTCGAGGACTTCCCGGGCTTCGAACGAAGAGCTGCATGCATTGCAGAGCAGCTTCTCGTCGTTCAACGCCGTGTAGGCAGTTCCTTCGTAGCAGCGTATCCCGTCGAGATGCATGGTGGCGTCCCACCGTTTTCGAGTGATGGTTTTCCGGTTTGGCGTAAACCAGTATCTGGGGCACATTTCGGAGATTTCGGCAGTGGATCGGTGATGCTGTGTTGAAGGTATCTCGGTCGGACTGATTCTTGAGTGGCGCATGCTTTGCCCTTTTTGTAGGTCCAGATACAGAGACAGGGAAGGGGCAACGTGTCATATTCCTAATCGAGAAAATTCTTCGTCCCTTGTTTGTTGTTTGGGTGAGAGATGCATCCGGTCTCACCGGCACCGAATTCGTAGTAAGCGTAACGGGCTTCGCGTTTATCGCACTTATCATAAACGAACTCGATCTTTTTGCGTGTTTAATCTTGTTGGTGTGGACCACCCGAGAACCTCTCTTAAAATTTATACGCACGTTGTTTTCGCCTAAACATTCGGATATTTTGAACGGCCCGATATACTCGCTATCGAATTTACCTCTGCGTGGTTCCTTTAAGAGGAACACGTCATCTCCGACGGCGAAGGTCTGTATGTTGACCTTTCGATCGTAGTACCCTTTTGATTTCCGTTTCGCGGATTCGAGATTTTCCTTGGCTTTCGTTAATGTTCCATCTATTTTCGCTTGCAGATTTTCTAGGTAGCTGTTATAGGATTCGTTAGCCACGTCGTTCATGTTAATATTCGCTGAAGGCGTCCGTGCTAGGGTGCCGAAAACAAGTTCGTGTGGTGTGAACAGGGTACCCTCGTGCACACTCGTATTATAGGAGAACATTGCCATCGGTAGCCACTCGTCCCAATCGTCTTGATTCACATATTGCTTAAGATATTCAGTCAATACGTGATGAGATCGCTCTATCGACCCGTTGCTCTGGGGTCTAAACGCGGTGGTTCTGAACTGAGTTATTCTGAATTTCTTGGCTACGTTTTTCATTAGCGAGCTCAAGAAGTTCGCACCTTGATCGGTGAGTATTGCTTTAGGAGCACCAAACCTGCAGATAAAGTTTTGGACAAATGCATTCGCGACTTCGACGGCGGTTGCTGACTCTAGAGGGATTGCTAAAGAATATTTCGTTAAAAGATCCTGAATTGTTAATATGTTTTTGAATCCGTTAGATGATACTGGAAGTGGACCTACGATGTCCATAGAAATTTTGTCGAACGATTTTCCCGGCGTGTCTGTAATGATCATGGGTTGCCTAGTTTTTACCCTGACTAATTTCTTTGCTTGACAAGAGATACATGAATTAACGAAATTTTGTACGTCCTTCTTCAAGGTAGGCCAGAAATATTTCTCTCGAATGCGACGATAAGTTTTCGTGATGCCTTTATGACCCGCGAATGCTGAGCAGTGATTTTCGGTCAAGATATCGGCGCGTTGTTCCTCCGAGGGAATTATGATCTCGTTCGAGCAGGCGAATATTCGGATTTGTGACGATTCGAACAGATCGAGCATAACCCTTTGAATTTCGGGCCAGGGAGTATCGTCGATGTAGGTTTTGGAAATGCTAAAGGATTCGAGTTGGAGTTCGGTGATGGCGTCGAGCAGAGATCTTAGGCACTCGATTACGTCTTCGTAATGGGCGGTGTGGAGAGGAGAGGATTTGACTGGAAGCAGTATAATTTTGTGATTTGTTGACTCTATGACTTTGGCTCTACATAAGGTTAGATCGAGCGCTGAAGGCACTTTATTGGACAGAATCAAGTCTGCCGCTCCTGTATCGAGCGGTAGGAGATCTGTAGTTACAAATATTACCAAATTATCGTTTCTCATACTGAGGCGGTCTCGTGTATGAACCATTGTCCGTCCATTTTGCGGAGCCGGTTCGCTATCTGAGTCGAATAGCGCGTCAGAGTCCGGGCTTGTAGGAGGTTCGATACCGTCATCATCCCGTATAGGAGTTCCCTCGCGAGACGATGACGGATTCGTAGGAGTGGAATATTTAGGATAGGTGGGCCCCGTTGCCGTTGAGCGTGGAGAGGGGCTTGGATTAGGCACAGGAGGAGGCCGGACTCTGAGCGAGGACCTCCGTGTTGGGATCGGTCGAGTGGGAGTGGCCGCCGATTTGCAAAATGGCGCCTTGGTTTCAATGGGAAGAGCTGGTACAGGATTGCGGGATAGGGCGTCGGCGTTCAAATTCGTTTTGCCCGTCTTATATGTTATCCTGTAATCGAATTCGGCTAACTTCAATCGCCATCTCAGCAATCGCGAGGTCGGATCTTTCACCGAGTTCATCCAGACGAGAGGCTGATGATCTGTGATTAAATTGAATTTATGACCGTATATGTATGGCCGAAAGTACTGCGTGCAGTAGATAATCGCAAGGCATTCCTTCTCTATTGTTGAATAATTCAGTTCAGCGCCGTGGAGCAACCGAGAGGCGTAGGCGATAGGGCGATCTTTACCCGGTTCGTCCTGGCTTAGGACACCGCCGATCGCGTAACCTGAAGCGTCCGTAGTGACGTTGAATTCTTTCGTAAAATCGGGGTACTGTAAGAGTGGCTCGGTGGTCAAGGTTTCCCGTAACGTGCAGAAGGCGTTTTCCTGTTCGAGCTTCCACTCGAACTTCTTATCCTTTTTTAACAGCAACGTAAGAGGTTTTGAGATTTGCGAAAATTTCGGAATGAATCTCCTATAATAACCGGCCAGACCCAGGAACTCTCGCACCGATTTTACTGATTTCGGCCTGGGAAAATCTCGTACCGCGGACACCTTTTTGGGACATGGTTTTACACCATCTTCACCTATAATGTGTCCCAAATACGCTACTTCGCGGTGTAGAAATCCGCATTTCGACGGCTGCAGTTTCAGATTCGCTTCGCGCAACCTTTGTGCTAATTTATTGAATTTTGACCCGTGCTCCGCAAGGCTTCGTGAGTAGATTACTATGTCGTCTAAGTAGACAAACAATTCTATACCTTGCAGGCCTGTTAGAATATTGTCCATGAGTCGCTGAAAGGTTGCTGGCGCGTTGCGTAGTCCGAACGGCATACGTTTATATTCGTAATGCCCATAGGGCGTAGAGAACGCGGTTTTCGGTGCGTCGTTTGGTTCCATACCGATTTGGTGGAAACCGTTTGCCAAGTCGAAGACGCTAAAGTATTTGGCGCTGCCGAGCTGATCCAGTATTTCTAGGATACTCGGGAGCGGATACGCGTCTGGGATGGACTTTTCGTTAAGGGCGCGGAAGTCAATTACCATACGCCATTTCTTATTGCCGTGTTCGTCGGCTTTCTTCGGCACGATCCACAGGGGACTGTTATACGGAGAGATTGAGGGGGCGACAATGTCTTGCTCTAGCAGTTCTTTCATCTGCTTATTAATTTCTTCCCTGTGTATCGGTGGATAACGATACTGTTTCACGTGAATTGGCGCTTCGTCTGTCGTGATAATTTTGTGCGTGACCCTATTTGTCATTCCCAGACGGTCTCCGGGGAGGTGGAATAGGTCGTGGTGTTCGTGCACCAGATTTTGAACATGATTCGCCTCTTCCTCGCTTAAATGATCGGTACTTATTATGTCCCATATCTCATTACAGCGAGACGCGAGTGGGCGTGAGTTAGAACTCGGACCTGAAGAATTCGTATGAAGATTTAAGATCTTGGATTTGGAATTTGAATTTGAAATAGAATATAAAGGTTTGAACTCCGGGTCGGCGACATCCGCGATGCTTTCCACCTCCTCCAGCTCCACGTTCGGCATGGGGAGTTCAATCGGCTCGCTCGTGGTGTTGACGCACCGTATGTACGCTCTACCGCCGGAGATGCGCGTTAAACAATCCGGAAGTACTACACCGGGTGCGATTTCGCGCTTTCGCAAGTAACCTATTTCGGGTCCGGTGGCGTTTACCGCTATGCAAACCGAAGCTCGTGACTCGATGCGACAATTCTCTCGAGAAGTAAATGGGAACTCATTCCCTTGCCACGTCATACAACGATTGCGGTAAGAAATGTCGGCGCCCCTGATAAGGAAGGCCGATCCTAAGATTCCATCGGAAGGAATCGCAAGCGAGTCCGGCACGACTTGGAACTGTATCAGAGTATCGGATAGAGTCAAATCGGTGGACCCCAAGGTAGAAACTACTTCCTCCGTTATGCCGGAGATAAAGATTTGATTGCTCGCGTTGATTACCACGTTAGGTTTCAACAACGAGGCTTTGATCAAATTGGGCTCCGAGCCTGTGTCTACCATGATTTTAATGTTCTTTGTTAGCTCGGGGATCGTAACAATTATGTGTGGAATTGCGGTATTGTCGCTGAGAGTTATTCTTGTAACTCTCTGGCCTCTTCTGTAATCGGCTCGGTCGCGATCGGCCGAACGGATTGCTTGATCGGCGCCTCCCGCCGTGGACTCGCCGCGGACGGGAGGGTTGATCCGTTTCCCGACTGTTCCCTCATGCGGTTACTAAATTCGCGCTTGCGGCATTCGTGGATGTCGTGCCCGGGTATCTTACAGTAGCTGCAAAATTTTGCTGGTGCACGAGGACTCGCGTAATTATTTTCGCGGCGTTGAGGGGGAGTATAAGTGTCGCGGTGCATGTGGCGCGAATCATTGTCCCTGCTCGGTGATCGTGTGACGTCACGATGTGGTACCTCGGAGTAGCGGTTCTCACGAGATTTGTTTACGGATGCGTCGATGTTTGCTCGATAAGGCGAGTTATCGCGTTGACGGGTAGGGACCGGATCCACCCGATGCGTGTCGGCGCGCGGTTTGTTTTGATGCGCGTCATTACGATAAGGCGATGGCGATCTTGAGAATCGTGAATTGTTATGGTAACTGTGCTCCGCGAACCGGACCTGTTTCTCTTCGCGTCCGTATCGCTCGTATCTTTGTTTATCGAGCTCGATATCTTTATAACAGGTTATGGCTTCGTCGAACACGGCGCGCAACGAACGGTGTTTGACTCGGCGTACTTCCGGGCGCAATTTCGGAATTAATCCGCGGATAAAACTATCCTTCGCCAACGCGTCGACTCCTGCCATATCCGGGTTATTGCGGTGGCAATCTATGATCGCGGTACGCAAATCTTTCACCCGGCTGATGTACTGCAAAATGTGCTCATTCGCATGCATATATATGTTGGCCATTTCCCCGCGGTAATGGTCGATCGTGTGGTGCGGCCCGAAGATATCCTTTAAACGGTTAGAGATATCCGCAACTTTATCAACCCCTTCATCTTCGATCGCGGTATACGCTTTTCCGCGGAGCTTGCTAATAATCAATTTTGACAACGTCCTTTCCGCGTGTCGAGGGACGAGATCGCGGGCGCGTTGGCAGGCTCGGGTGAATTGCAGCACAGAAATGTTCGTGCCATCGAAAGAAGGGATGGAGTCTATCGCGGCTTTTATGACTAGTCGCGAATCCTCTCGTTCAGGCGAGTGATTCCTACGAGTCGGTACCGGATCGTTTCGGGGTGTCGTTGGCAGGAGGTTAATCAGATTCTCCGTTTGATGAGGATGCCCCGGCGTCACGGACGGTATGTCGATTTCGGCCACGGTTTCCTGTACTTCCGGCAGGATTTTCGTTTCGTCGCGTTTTTCCTCTATTTCCCTTTTCTGAGCTTCGAATTCTTCGCGCTCGCGGCGTAATTGTAATCGGTATTGGTCTAGTTCTTCGCGTTCGGTATCGATTTCGTTCTGGATTTTGGATATTTGCTCGCTAAATGCCGCGCGACTCTTCTCTACCGCTTCACTTTCTTCGCGTATTCTACGTTCTTTCATTGACAATTGGTTTCGGAGTGCTGCTAGTTCGTCCGCGTTCATTTTGGATTCGTTTTGCTTATCTTTACCGCGCGTGCTGCCTGCGGGGCCGTCCGCCATCGTGATAGCTGTCTATCCCACCGCTGCCACCAAATTGTTACGTCCCGCGATTCGAATTTGTTGCTTATGGCAACTCTCGAGCTCGCGGATCAAAACGTTAATAATCTAGCCAGCCTTTGAGTCCACGCGGCGAGTATAACCGCGTCTAACTCGGGTCACGACGCAACGGCTTGCCCACGGTTTACAAATAGCACTCACCGGATCTTGACCTAGACAATAAGATTAGAGACTGCTTTCGCGGAGCAGACCTTCCTTATCTCGAGGAACTGGATACGTCGCGTGCTCAGCTGATTGATAAGAGGATCGGTCTCGGGTGAGGTTGACGGGCGGCAACGAGAGCCGTGTCGGCGTCCTCCAGGAGGTCTGCTCTGTTTGCACCGGGACGAGGTTCACTTTATGCGTGACAACCGTGTCACAGGTAACCGACGGAACCGGGTACACTCCGAGGACTCTAGTGTAACGGTCCTTATCGCTTTCTTCGAGAAAGTATTCGCGTAGCAGTTTCCGTAACTGCTGTTTACGACCGGCGCGACGAGGCATGCGATATGCGTACGATTGACAAGCGCGAAGTTAATTAGAAAGAAGCAGCTGGCTTCGTGTAGAGTCCGTAAATTGTACCGAGCAACCTGGTGGGCTCAGACGTACAGTTTAGGGAGTCGGAATGGCGAAAGTAGAATCCGTAAATTGTACCGAGCAACCTGGTGGGCTCAGACGTACAGTTCAGGGAGTCGGAACGGTGAGAATAGAGAAGGTTTCGATATCGCATGCGACGGGTGCAAGGGAGTCGGAATGATTCGAAACCGGTTAAATTGCGAATATTAGACTTTAATATTAGAAATCATGAGAAAATATGTCGTAATAGCTACAATGGACACTTAGAAGTAAGTACGCATGCGCATGAACGCAGTGTAAACTATCTAAATAAGAAGCGCGAGGTTGAACTCTTATTCATAGGGGATGACCCCGAGAGACGACGATGTCTCGTCGTGAAGTCCGGAAAAGAAGTGAATGAATCGGAGGCTCCATTGAACTCCTCTGATTTGGGAGGTGTCAATGGAGTGGGATAATTTCGGAGAGGGAGTGGGCCGGAGATTAGGAGGCGCTACGCGAGGAGTGGGGATCGCTGGACGCGATGACGTACTACCGAGCGTCGCGCGGCAACGGGGACAGTTGAGAGGGCTGGATTTAGGGAGATTGGGAGGTCGGATAGGAATGAAAATGGAGGATGGAATAGAGGATAGGATGATAGGTGAACATGCACTTACGACTATTGTGTTTGTGTTACATAGGTTGTGTACTTATAGCTAGTGGTTAACATAATGTCTTATAACTACGCCTGTCATTGGACAGCAACACGTCAGCGGACGTGACAGTAACAAATATAAAAACTAAATAGTATGCCGTAATTCTACGTAATTACGTAATGTTCAAAAATGTATAATTTAAATAAAATTTATACATATGGACATATCCCTTCCCCATAAAAATATCCCTTCACATCATGTAGTAAACTAATTGTTCATGAACAAATTTTATTTGTCACTATCGACGACGCGTATTCTAATCTTCGCGTCATTTTTAATATACAAATATCATAGCGTACACATGCAGTGCATGATTGTTTACATCTTTCTTAATACTTTCGTATCGGAAAAGAATATCTTTCGTATTCAAATTTAAATTAATTATGTTGATATGTAACATTTGTTACCAATATATGTACAAAACATAATTTTGAAAACTATACTTTTTTGTTCTGTAGATTACTTAAGTGAACGAATATATATATATGTAAGACATTCGCGACATCTGTGAGCGACTAGGTTAAGACGGTTGTATGGTACCTTCGAGACGAATGTGTAATGCGTGGTCAGTCCGTTCTGAATGTGTGTGCAAGCGAGACGTGATTTATCAAATGTAGCGATATATGAGTTCAATAGTTTTGTAGTTTATAGTTTGTACAATAATACAGTATCTTTATTACTTTGCTAACCACTTTTCAATATATAATCAGGTTACGTGAATGCGTTAAACAATCTACGAATTACAAATGTCAAAGCATTTAAAAATTGTATATTTACATAAACAATTAAAAACATTAAAAAGATTCTTTAACAAGTCAACGAATATTCAGATAATCGTTTAATAAAATTATTTACGAATGAAAAGTCTATACTTTAAATTAAGAAGCAATATGACTCTGAATTTCGACAGCTCCGGAAAGCAGAAAAGAAACCGCTCGAACGCTTTTGATGCGGGCATCGACGATTACTGTATGAATATAATGCGGCAACATTGCACTTTTAAAGCTGACAACGCTGTAAAATCTAACGTGTTGTAACGTCATATAGTTCACTAGCTGACCGTTTTATTTCGATAGAGTCCGCTGTCGTACTAGGGCATTTTCTACAGGGTCGGTAATTCAGAACTACGGCGTGAAAAATGTATTGCATGCACAGTCTGTACCTATCTTAAGTCTGTGGTGTTACGTTCTTCGACGAACGTGTTTGAGATAAACTGATATTTCAGACGATGTTATGGTGTTTATTTTTTCGGTTTAAAATATTAGCATCAAAACTAATATCAAAGGCGACAAATTCCTTGAAATATCCTATGTAAGTGCATTATTTTAGGAAAATGTGTTGAAGTTTTACTTTTATGGGAAAAAGAAATAAACACTCACTCATAACTTTAGATATTTAACAGAAAGCCATAATATATTGGATAAGTAATTATTCACACTGAACAATATATATTGTACTCTTTGGTTTGCATAGCTACACGTGCTTCATCGTACGGACGCAAAAGGACTGCGCCTCTATATCCCTCACACACGCATCACCTCACACATACCTCTTAGTCGGTAACGTAGGGATCGATTACACTCTACAACACACTCCCTTAATCGCATCCCTATCCTATAGCATCCTATATATACTCTCTCTTACAATCGCACACATACTTTCTGAGGATACTAATACATTTCTATGTTGCACAAACTTACTATTGCCTAAAGGTTTTGTGAAAATATCCGCAGGTTGTTTCGCAGTCTCACAATATTTTACAACTATTTTGTTCTCTTCAATCTTTTCTTTTACAAAATGGTACCTAACATCTATATGTTTCGATCTTTTATTAAATATACCATTTTTTGCAATTTGTATTGCACTTTGGTTATCCACCTGTAGATCTATTTGTAGTTCAGTCTTTAACAATTCCTCTATACTCTATCACATTTTTAATGTATATCACCTCTTTACAACAGTCTGCTAAAGCTATAAACTCAGCTTCAGTACTAGATAGCGCAACTACAGGCTGTTTTTTCGAACACCAGCTTATAGGTGCTCCACAGAATTTTATTATACCGGGTGATTCACGAGAAACAGGCCACCTCAATAGATCTGTTAGGACTAGAGATGGAAGAAAATGTTAGAGAGAAAAGTTGTACTGTTAAAGGGGGCAAATATGGTGGTATAAAAAAATGTGCCGTTTGTAGTCGTTTTCAAGGTCTTTTAAAGGTCATTTACGATTTTTAAATAGCACCATATATTTTTCACTTCACAGTGTTGTAGCTGATGTCAAGACGAGTTCAATGATGTGGTACACTATGACCTTCAAATGACCTTGGACTAGAAAATTTGTGATAAAGCAATGATAACTTCAAAATGTGTAATCATTTTATTTGAACTAAATTAAATGTTCGAAATTATGACCTTGAGCAGTAACACAAACATTTAAACGTTTTACAAGGCAATCAATTGTACTTCCAATTGTTTCTGTTGAAATTGATCTACAAGATCTAATTATTCTTTCTTGCATGTTCTCTGGTGTAGTCGGTTGATCCCGATATACATCATCTTTTAGTGTTCCCCACAAAAAGAAATCCAAAGGGGTAAGATCGGGTGAACGAGCTGGCCATAGTACGCGTCCATTACGTCCTATCCAGCGATTTGTAAATTTATTGTTTAGAAATTCTCTTACGGTACACGAAGAATGAGCGGGACAGCCATCGTGTTGGTACCACATTACTTGACGAATTTCTAAAGGAATATCTTCTAACAATATTGGCAATGTTTCTTCTAAAAACGTAAGGTATCTTGTTGCGTTTAATGTGCCGGGAATAAAATAGGGTCCAATTATTTTATTATTCAAAATTCCGCACCAAACGTTGACAGTCCAGGGTCGTTGTTTGTCCACTTGTCGTAACCATCGTGGATTCTCATTACTCCAGTAATGCATATTTCTTAGATTAACTTGACCATGATTTGTGAAGGAAGCCTCATCGGTAAATAATACGTTACTAAAAAATCGGCTATCATTTCTAATTTGCCTCAAACCCCACTCACAAAAATTTACGCGATTTTCAAAATCTCTTCCATGAAGTTCTTGATGGAGTGTAATATGATACGGGTGGAATTTGTGTAATCGAAATATTCGTACGATACTTGCTTGGCTAACTCCACTTTCTCTACTGAGTTGTCTAGTGCTGATGCAAGGATTTACATTTACTGCACCAAGAACATTGACTGAATTTGCTTCGTTTGTTACACTTCTCACTTTCACAGGTCTTTTATTTTCTACACTGCCTCTCTCACGGAACTTTTTAACTAAATTTGAATAGGTAGAACGAGATGGACACCTGCGATCAGGAAATCGATCTTTGTAAAGACAAACAGCTTCTCGGAGACATTTACGACTTTCGTAATAAATGGAAATAAGGTCGATCTTATGCTCGTTTGAGTAACGCATCATTAAACGGTTATCGATAAACTGATACACTCGCAATAATTCGATGACCATAACTGACTCGGCATACATACCTCTAGTTTGTTGATAATCTTGTTTGTGTACACCTAGAGATCACCTTCCGTTAACGGGATACGTGTTATGAGACCGAATGTCTGAAGAAATTAAATTTCCGTTGATCAAACAGAGTAGTCAAACTTATATCTATTAATGAGTCCAAGGTCATTTGAAGGTCATAGTGTACCACATCATTGAACTCGTCTTTACATCAGCTACAACACTGTGAAGTGAAAAATATATGGTGCTATTTAAAAATCGTAAATGACCTTTAAAAGACCTTGAAAACGACTACAAACGGCACATTTTTTTATACCACCATATTTGCCCCCTTTAACAGTACAACTTTTCTCTCTAACATTTTCTTCCATCTCTAGTCCTAACAGATCTATTGAGGTGGCCTGTTTCTCGTGAATCACCCGGTATATCCAGATGTACTCTTCCTTGTCTCTGGATCCCCTGCGTAATCGGCGTCACAAAAAGCTGTTAACAAATTAGATCTCTCATTATTTGAATACGTTATCGCCAAATTCTTTGTACCCTGCAAATATCTAAGCGTTCTTTTTACAGTTACTATATCCGTATTCGATGGTTTTTCAGTACGTCTACTGCTATAATTTACCGCGTAGCTCAAATCAGGCCTTGTCTTGTTGGCCAAATACAGTAAGCTTCCTATTGCCTCCCGAAAATTGAAAGGTCTTACCTTACTGTCCGATGTACCTTCTTGTTCGTTTGCCTGCATCGGCGTACTTACAGGTTTTGCATCCTTCATCCCATACGTCTCAAGTACCTTTTCTGCATACGCCTTCTGTGTAATTCTTATGCCTTTCTTTTCCCTATGCAACTCTATTCCTAGAAAACTTGTAGGTTCTTCTTCTATTTTTAGCTCAAATTCATGAGACAGCTCTTTTAGCAAAGCTCTAATTTCGGCGAAGTTTCCGATTACGTCCATGCTCAGAATTCGATGAAATTTTGGAAATAGGTTCTTTTATTACTAAAATGATGATCGTCAGAAAAAAAAAGTTTACCATTTTAATGTCACTCTCTACCTTACCGACACTACTCCAGGATTTTCGTTCGCGTGGACCCCCCCCCCCCCCCCCCCCCCACCACGTAGCCCAAACTCATGCTGATCGCATAATCTTCTTATTGTAGATATTCAATTAATTGTTTTAAAAATTAGAATTTTGGAAACATTTCATATTAATCTCCAGAGTATACATATTTGATATCTTCAACTAATTGCAACAATGGATCATTACCAGCTTTGTTGTTGACCTAATAGCGCACCATATCTCATCACAGATTACAATCGCACCTACGACTTTGTGAGTAAGGCAGAGAGTGACATTAAAATATTAAAAAAATGTTGTCGGTAAGATAGGGACTGACATTGAAATGGTAAAACATTTTTTTTCGAGTAGCCAAAAATTCTTCTGACAATCATCATTTTAGTCAAAAAGGAACCCATTTCCAAAATTTCATGCAATTCTGTGCATGGACGTAATCGGAAATACAGCCCTAATTTCTCCTAAATTTTCTCCCACTATTATACCATCGTCTACATAAAGAGCCAGAATTATTGAGCTCTTCTCTTTTTTGAACAAGCATCCTGACTTATCTGCGTAACCCTTTGGTAAATACGTATAAATATCTTCCTGAAGATCTCCATGCAAGAATGCAGTCTTTACATCAAATTTTACCAGATGATAATTTTTTGATGCTGCAATTGCTATTAAAATCCTCAAAGAATTATTATTCACTACCGGACTATATATATTTTCATAGTCAAAGCTGTCTCTTCCTTGTTGACACCCTGTTACAACCAATCGAGCCTTGTATCTTCCATCTTCTTTAATTGAAAACACCCACTTACTGGTTAGAATCCTTTTTCCTTTAGCCTCCTCTTTATCTACCATAATCCAAGTCTTATTTTCTTGCAGTGATTCTTTTCTTCTCGAATAGCTCTTAGCCATTTTTCTTTCTCTTGACTACTTGTAACTTTTTCGTAGGTTAACAAACCATAATCGCAATATCTCGCTGGAGGTCTCCTATTCCTCTTGGGCCTCCCTGAATTACTTTCTTGCTCAGTTTCGAGTTGACCTTCTTCCAGTGTGTTTTCACTTTCGGATCGCTCATCCCTTGATTCCAGATCCTCCACGGCATCTTCATACGCTTCCTCTTCATCACCTTCCTCTTCTTCCTCTTCTTCTTCTTCCCGTTGTTCTTCTCCTTTTATTTTCTCGTTCTCATATTTCTCGTATCCTTCTACTCCATTTCCTTGTTCAGCAATAACATCAAAGATATTCAGTTTCCTCGTTTCTTCTTCATGAGTGTGATTCCTCCCAAAAATTACATCTCTTGACAAAATTATTCTCCTCCTATCCTCATCCCACAGTCTGTAAGAATTTTGTCCATATCCTACAAACTTGTACCTATCAGACCTCTTTTCTAATTTTTTTAAATATCCCAGTCTTTTTGCATACGCAGTACTTCCAAAAATTTGTAGATTTCCCAGATCCGGCTTCCTGCCGTTCCACCGTTCATAGCTTGTACCTTCTACCGCTCTACTTGGACTCCTATTTTGTAGGTACGCAGCAACCAGTACTGCTTCTCCCCACATCTCCTTTTTCAGTTTGCTCTCAAACAGTAACGCTCGTGCTTTATCCAGCAAGGTTCTATTCAAGCGCTCTGCTTTCCCATTCAATTAGGGTGTATACGGTGTTGTGTAATCAAATACTATTCCTTTTGATTTGCACCAATTCTTCACTTCTGCGCTTGTGTATTCTCCTCCATTATCACACCTCAATTTATGTAATCTGAGATTCCATTTTGCCTCAGCCGCCATGACATACTGCTTTAAATTTTCTAAGACATCGCTCTTTGACTCAAGTAGGTATACCATTATAAAATTCGTGTAGTCATCAATCACGGTCATAAAATACCTCTTTCCGTTCCAAGTCACCTTATCCACTGGGCCACACACGTCTGTATGTATCAATTCAAGAGGTCTTCTTGCACGCACTCTTGATTCCCCAAAAGGTGTTCTTGACTGCTTCGCTTCTAAACATATTTTACACTTTTCAATATTTAGATTCAGGTCTTCCTTTAACAAGGACATTCCAGTTACCTTCCCCAGTAGTTCCTTCATGCCTCCATAGCTTAAATGGCCCAGCTTTTTATGCCATTCGTGCACCTTTCCTTGCTCTTTCGTTAGCAAAGCTTCTGGTCCCTTGCACTTCGCTGAACCTTGTACGTAATACAATCCACTCTCGCTCTTCTGTCCTCTCAGGATTTCCTTTCCATTTTTGTACACTGTTACATCACCTTTCCTAAACACCACTTCTCTCTGCGTTATAGCATCGACCGACAGCAGATTTTGTCTTAACTCAGGCACAAGAAGCACATTCTGTAGTTCGCACCTTCCAAAGTCTATTTTTCCTCTCGCTATCGCCCTCATACTCACATTTTTCTTCGCAGAACCCACTAAAGTCTCTATTTCTTCCCGCTCTTCCAGGCAACTCTCATCGTTTACCATATGACTCGTCGTACCAGAGTCCAAAACCCACATCCTTGTATCGGCCTTCGCTGTTAAGAAACTCACTTTCTCAGAGTCCTGCTTCGCTCCCCTTTGGTTTTGATGCTTGTGGAAACAGTCTTTCTCCAAATGATTTCTTCTATTACATATTCTACACGGAGGATATACGGCTCGTTGTTCCTCTCTCTTGTTCCTACAATCTCTAGCGACATGCCCCACTATGCCACAGTTAAAACATTTTATATCTTTACCTCTTTTGTCTTCTCGCTGTGAGCTGTTTCTACACGCATCTGCTAAATGTCCTGAGGAGTTACACTTAAAACACTTCCTTTCCATTGCTCTAAAGGCTACCGTTTCTATCTGATCAGCCTTATGTTTTACCTCCTCCATGAGCAATCTAGCCGTAAGATTATCCAGTGTTTTCTCATCCTTTGGTGTAGACTCCCATGCACTGGCAAAAAATTTATACTTCTCTGGTAACGTAGTCAAGACTTTCATTATCAGCATCTTTTCCTCTATCTGACAACCTAGAGTCTGTAACTTAAAAACGACATTTTTCAGATGTGCAATATGTGATGCTATATCACCATCAGCCTTGAATTTATATGTAAATAATTCTTCCATGAGCGAGCATTTTCTTTGTTCCGTGTCCCTCTCGTATATGATATTTAATCTATCCCACATTTCCTTACTCGTAGTGCACTGTATTATATGTATCAATGGCTGATCTTCTACAGTTGCTACTATCAAGTTTTGTATTTTTGCATCCGCTTTCAACCATTCTTGCTGATCATTTTGAGCTTGCGGTAGCTCATCAGTTAAATGCTGATACAGACCTCTCGATTTTAACGCCAGGCTTAGTCGAAATTTCCACGTCTGAAATCCATCCGCATCCTTCAATTTTCCAATGCTTCCAATATCTTCTAGATTATTCTTTATTCCCAACATCCTGCTTTAATCTCTCTATAATTTATTTTTATACTAGCAACTCTCAATTATATTCTTTCTTCAATAAATTCGATTCCTATCGAAGATAACCGCACTTTTCACACGTACTAAGCGGCATGTGCTCTGGGCCCATAACCTGTTGAAGTTTTACTTTTATGGGAAAAAGAAATAAACACTCACTCATAACTTTAGATATTTAACAGAAAGCCATAATATATTGGATAAGTAATTATTCACACTGAACAATATATATTGTACTCTTTGGTTTGCATAGCTACACGTGCTTCATCGTACGGACGCAAAAGGACTGCGCCTCTATATCCCTCACACACGCATCACCTCACACATACCTCTTAGTCGGTAACGTAGGGATCGATTACACTCTACAACAAAATGAACAATTCCTACTTCAAATTTTATATGATATACCTAAATTTGTAATATCGAAAAATTGGGTTGGAACGAAAGTTCGTAGCGTTTTTAAATTAAAACTCAAACATGAAATTATGATATTTATACATAGATTTGTTCAACAAGTAACATATTTTCCATTCTCTTCTATATTACTTTTTGCCATTTTTTAAGTGACTTAGCATGTTATTCAATAAACGTATGAATACACATCTTAATTTTATCTTTGAATTTTGATTTAAAAAGGCTACGAACTTTCGTTCCAACTTAATATTTCATAAACGGGTATTTCCTTACACTTTTTTTTATACATAATTGTTCCAAGAATCGATCTGTGGGAACAGAAACAATAAAAAAACGGAATAACTCTTATTTGACGCATGCTGTTCCGAATAATAAGGAGTTCGATTAAAAGAATTAAGTGGATTAATTAATATGTAGGATGGGTGGCTAGTGTATCGGTGATCAAGCTGGGAAAAAGAGGTTTAACGACGAAATCCAAAAGTATTATGTGATGGAATATACAGGGTGAACATTATAAAGCGTGTTACAGACGAATATCTCGGAAAATATAGATTATACGCAAAAATGTTTGAGATGAAAGTTGTTCAGTAGCGAGGGGGGCATCATGTGGTGGGATTTTTATTTTTCCCGATGAACACTCCAAGGTGAGGATAAGGTCATCTTGATTTTTTAAAATGGAAAGACCTACTTTCTGCATCAGGAATCGATTCACTATCGAATTCTGAGTAAATATGTATTGACCTCCATATGTCCTAAATCAAGTAGTTAACGAGATATTATCGAAAAAATTTTCTTTTTTCTCCAAAGAAGATTATCCAAATAATATCTTGTTAACTATTAGGTTTAGGATATATGAAGGTCAACACTTTTATATTCAGAATTTGATACTCTCTCGATTTATGGTATGAGAAATAGGACATTCTATTGAAAAGAAGAAAGTTGACCTTCACCTCACCTTGGAGTGTCCACCGGTAAAAATAAAAGCCCCAACGAATGATGCCCCCCTCGGTACTGAACAACTTCCATCTTAAACATTTTTGCGTATAATCAATATTTTTGGAGATATTCGTCTGTAACGCTTTATAATGTTCACCCTGTATTTCTACATATGTATAAGACGGATTGAGATCGGATTGACTGGCCTGGGTCTCATCGAGTTAAAAACATCTTTTGGAAAAAATGGGGGGCGTGGACCCACGTGGACGTGCCAAAGCTTGTTCCTGCATTTCGTTTCGCTTAGCCTCTTCGCGGGGAAAAGTATACAGCCGTCCCCTCGCGAAGAGCGTAAGTGTTGGAACGTCTCGAAATTAGAATCGTTTACAAATTTTTATTGAATTGAAAATTTCAAATAGCGAATGAATGATAAAAAAATTATTTACCACGCGTTAAATAAAAATAATGATGGTTATCTCTTTTCGACGCATGACGAATCATTTTTTATTCAAAGAGCGCCTCGCGAGCCGCTCGCCAGCTCATGAGCAGTGTTACCATATTTTTCTCTCGCCAGGCCCCTTACCCTTCCGCCTCTCACCGTATCTTGTCTTTACACTCTTCCCACTAACGCCGGCGACAGTGGCGACACGCTGGTGTACGGTCGCGTCAGCAACTAGTGGGAAGAGTGGGAGGCTCACGCGACCGTACGTCAGCGTTAGTGGGAAGAGTGCAAAGAGGAGATACGGTGCGTTGCATGGCGAGAGGCGGAAGGGTAAGGGGCCTGGTGAGAGAAAAATATGGTAACACTGCTCATGAGCCGAAACTCAGCTCGGACGTTGTCACGTCGCTCGCGAAGATCTTACCCGAAAAGTTCCCAAATTCTCGGGGACATCGGGAATTTACAAGCTGTTAGCCGGGCCACGTTCGGCCGCACGACACGTGGTTCCTCCCGAGACAAAAGGCGTCTTCACTTGGCGTATCCACGTCAAGTACGCGAAACATATTCGGGCGCCAGACACTCGCGGGTGTCACGCGAAAGCGAAAATTCAATATTCGGTATTTCTAAAAGAACCGCGAGCCAGCGACGTTTGAGCGCGAGGCCTGAATAGCGGACGCGAAGGGTCTCGGATTCTACGCCGGGAGAACACGTGGCGTTCCCTGCGGCGGGAAGGTTTCGCACAAGAAATCGACGACTGTTTCGGCTATCAATTCGTTTATTAACACGACGATGGTATTGGCCGTTCTCGACGGCAGCGATTACAATATGTAGCCGGCGCATTGAATACAGCAGCGAGAAGGTGTTCGTAACGCGGACGGCCACAATGGCCGTCTTCTGACCGAATTCCGATGGAATACGCGATTCTCTCTCGACTTGCGCCCCTCGAATGAACTTTGCGAACCCGAATCGGACACGCGACGATCTCACACCAAAGAACGAGGGCAGGCGGAATTAGAATAATCCTACGGCAGCGATGAAATCTCGAATCCGCGACTTCGCGTTTCTACTGGCGTCGTACAACCGCCACGCGGCCCCCGCTATCTGACCGGATCCGAATCACTAAGACGATATCCTCCACAGTCCGGAGGATTCGTTATTTTACAACCGTTCACGATCGTTCACTAAATTCGCGGACCGTTTCCTGGATTATTCCCCCGCGACGCGATTCCTAACCTCGCGACGCGCTACCCGAGCCAACACGAATTTCGCGCTAATTTCCGACAGAAATGCCTGATCGGCGCTTACCAATGGTTTCCTAGTAACTGGTGTACGGCAGCGAAAATACAATCTCTCTGTTTCGGCAGACACAAAGACTTGAGTTATTAGCAATCGTTAAGATTCGATGACTAGCTCTTACGAGATCTAATGGCGCAGTGAACGTGCACGCGTTGGCACGGGGACGTTGGAGCAGGGCGTCCCCCACTCTCGCTTTCTTCTTCCTTCGCGCCACGTCTTAGCCTATCGCTAGCGAGGAATTTCGCAAGGACGAATCCTACGCGACGGCGGTCAGCTTCCGGCTGTTCGCGACGCAGTCGGCAGCGCTGTCTTCCCCTTGGTTGATCCCGGCAGAGACGATCGGCGTGGGCCTATCCGGTCGCACGTTGGCTTGTTCCCGGATGAGGCAACGGCAGGACTGTGTCGGCATCGTTTTCGTTGCCGGATGTCCTCGTCGGCGCCTCCAGGCTGGATTTCCCGAGCCGTGTTGTTCTCGATTTGTACTTCTGCGGGATCACGCCTTATTCCTTCCTTTGTCGGTTGCTTTTGCGGCGGTAAGAAGAATTCCGGGTCCCGCCTGGGGCCCGGATGCGGTCCTGGAAACTCTCGTCGCGCAAAAAGGCGCGACATTCAAATAATGAATTTGTGGCTCTAGGGTACACAGGTGTCCCGGGAGAGCGCTCGCAGCGGCCCTTATCAAGTTGCTTGGCCAGAGGGTGGCTCGGTCTTCCGATTGAGGGTTAAGAGTGACGTAGGCTGTTCTGCCACGTCACAACGTATGGAAAGGGAACCCACGAACAATAAGTGTGTCAGTGTAGCACACATTCACACGCACACTGTTGCAGTTCTCCCTAGTATGTATGTACCAGCCAGCGCAGGAGCCGGCTCACGAGCTGAAGCGAAATCTTGCGCTTTACGCATCGCCAGCCGTCGAGTTGGGCGTTGGGCATGCCTCTAACTTATCTGATTTGTGGCGTGTTTAGACTTGTTTTCATCAGCGAACCATTAACAATCGATTGATAACGTTTCCATGGCAGAATTATGAATCGTAACAAACATTTTATTGCTATTAATAAGTGATGGCGAAACGCTTACATTGTTGTTTCTAGGAGGCACACGACGCGACGTTCGATACGGTCGTGATTCAGCATCAGAGGCAACATTGTAACGCACAGCGTATTGGCAATTACTAACTGAAACCAATATTACTTAATATGAACGTTATCATAATGATATCATCACCTATCGGTTGAAAATGTTTTCCCGATCAAAATAAGCTCAAACACGGCATAAATCGGATAATAATACAGCCAGGTTGCACTAAAAAATATCAGGGGAAACAGTCATGCTTCGGGCGTACGAATCGTCAAGTCGGGGCACTGACGGACTCGAGGCTGAGACAGTGTCGCCAGATAGGCGCCGAAACGGGCGCCTCGTACTCTCCTGCTTTTCCCCTTCCACTAACCCATTCCACCACCATGAGCACACTCCGACGGAGTCCGACGCAGTGTCGCCAGATCGAGAAAATCGAGGGGAATACAGGTACCCCCTCTCTGATGACTAAACCAGTCTACGACACGGGCATCGTGATCTACGTCTTAGTGGGGGACGTTGGAGTGTGCGCATAGTGCTGGAATGGGATAGTGGAAGGGGAAAAGGAGGAGAGTAAGAGGCGCCCGTTTCGGCGCCTCTCTGGCGACACTGGTCCGACGTTCCCCTCAAAGTCCGCCAACTGGTTGCGCGATTGAGTGGGGCGAATGGGAGAGACGGCGGCGCGTGCGCGATGGGGACGCAACAACGAGATGACATTTCGCAAGTTTTAGGTTATTGCCGCGTATCGTACCTATTATGTATGTACCTACTTTGAAATGAATCATACAAGTCGTTCTAGAGATTATAAACATTCTTTATTATTACAGATAAAATGAATTGTAACATGTAGGAGTTTCAGTTGTGAAGTGAAGATAAAATCATAAATGTCATAAAAATATATAATATATTTTAACACTTTTAAGGAATGGACATAGCAAGTTTCGAAACTACCTTTTTAGAACTGAATACTGAATATAATAAATATATTATACACAATATAATAATATAAAATAAAATTGTAGGAAAATTATAGTCTGTCAGCTACAAAGGATATGGGAAAGGATGACTGGTGTGTGGGCGTTTAAAATTTGAACTTCAAATAACAACAATTATTGAGTTATTGACGGCGAAGCCGTCCGCCAAGAGTGTGATGTATGTTGTTACGTCCGAAATTCGGCGTTAAAAGGAATAATGTGAGGATTCTTAGAATTTGTGATTTTACGTTCGCGATTCGCTGCAACGTGGAGGGAATATCGCGCCGCTTCGATCCGCGAGAGTTTCCTACACTAAAGTGACCGAGAGTGACGGCTTGTTTCGGAGGTTAGAGACCGGATTTCAGGAATTCTCGGCCGGCTAGACCAAGTCCGCCTGACCGTGAATGAGGAGGGAACCCGAACGGCTAGACCAAGTCCGCCTAATTCGGGGTTGGATCGCTGGCTCGAACGGCTAGACCAAGTCCGCCTAGTTCGAGAGATGGAAAACGTCGGTTCGGGTACGCGATTATCACTTCCACTCTCGCCACTGTATTTCACGACACGCACGTTCACGTCAACCTAACAACTGCGTTGTTTCCTCGTTAAAGCCCCCCTCGCGAGTCGAAGAGAGGATTTAGGAAAAGGTTGCGTTCTCTCAGATAACGTGTACCAACTATAAATAATTTATAGCGTCCCGATTCGTTTCATCAATGAGAACTGTTCTGGAAGGAGCTCGGATCGTTGTGTAGGTTGTTTGTTGGCAGCGGAATAAATATTCCGCGGGAATTGAACGAATGTTCAATAACGATTAACTCTTGCTTGATTCCGTGCGAAGTCTCGACTAGCGCTGGATTTGTACAACCTCGATCGTAACTGAGAAATTGTAAGAATGAATTCGACTGACTGGAATCTTGATCTGAACTCGACTGTGTCTTGATCGTAACTGAGAGAAGTGTCGATCGTGACTGAGAGAAGTGTCGATCGTGACTGAGAGGTGTGTCGATCGTAACTGGGAGAATTGTATGAATGAACTGTACTGAACTAAATCTTGATTTCAACTGCTCTGTGTCTCGATCGTAACTGATTGATTTTGATCGCTTCCCACCTAGATCTAGATCTTGGTGGGGGAAGTCGCGCGGTGGATCCTTCGGGGGGAAACAATAGGATCGCACGCTTGAGTGAGCGGTTCCCAGAATTGTTATTCCCAAAATCGCTGGAGCTTGACGGATTTACATTCCGAAGCGATGACGTATGGATTGAAGACGTTTCTTAGAATTCACTGTTAATATTGGAATATTGTTATTGCAAAAGGCAGGAGGGAATCTGGTGACGGACGTCACAATGTATTTCAGCTTCGCAGCCTAGAAATGGACTTTGTTTTGGACGCGGCAATAACCTAAAACTTGCGAAATGTCATCTCGTTGTTGGGTCCCCATCGCGCACGCGCAACGTGTCAGGGTACGCGTCCAGTGTACCCGTTTTCGTCCGACGACCGACTTCAACCTACACAGACGAGCGTTCGGGAAGCATGTGTTGGTGTCTTTTCGTCCGCTTTCGTCCGAACATGTGCGTACAGTGGGCCCGACATCGGGCGAAATGGTCAAGGTCAGCGGGGAACCGAACCTTTTCCGACGTCTGAGGGAAATCAAATGATTTTGTTTTTCGTCCTACGTCGGTTGAAATCTCTATAGTAGAAGTTATGATATTTTGTGATTTGTAACATAAAATAGAATATGCAGGGTGTTCGCGCTATCACTAGTCAGCGTTTTTCTTGTAAATAGTAAATTTAGAAAAGAATGAAAGAGGTAGTACTGTTTTTTATGCGCAATACAATGGCGTATATAATTTTTTATGTTTATACTATTTTGTTAGATATGAAGGTGACCTTCAATTTTTTAAATGGAATCCTGTATATTTTTTATATCACATGAAAGCGTGTGTCTAGACGAATTCATCCGTATACTGCATAGTGACCGTCAAGGTCATGCAATCTCAGAAATGGAAGAAACATTTTGAATATTTGGGTTTGCAATTATGTAATTTTAAGATGTTATGAGTTGAGCTAACTGAAATACCACACGCGGAAGCCACTTTTCGCACCGAAGTTGTCGGATTTTCTTCAAAATGTAGGAGGACTTCCAATTGTTTATCTTCAGAAAGAAGACATTTCCGATCATGACACTTATTCTGCAAAGACGCTGTTTCCGTCAAACGCTTTGCAAGCAAAACAAACTGATTTTCATTTGGCTGCACTCTGTCCGGATATTCTTCTAGGTATTTCAATTTACTTTGTCTTTTATTTCCATTGCAGTGGTGATACATGCGCACCATATCCGCCTTCTCGTCCATCGAATAACAATACATTACTATGCGATATTACTAATTGGTTTCGGAATACTGAAATTGTCTCATCATAGAAAAAACTAGAAGTAAACATTCTGATAGTGAATGACAATATTATCTGATTCGGATGAATAAAGAATACTTGTAAACACATTGGTATGAAATATTCAAAATGTTTCTTCTATTTCTGACCTTGCATGACCTTGAAGGTCACTGTGCAGTATACAGATGAATTCGTCTAAACACACATTTTCATGGGATATAAAAAAATATACAGCATTCCATTTAAAAAATTGAAGGTCACCTTCACATCTAACAAAATAGTATAAACGTAAAAAAAACAGTACAACTTTTTCCTCTTTGATTTTTTTTCTAATATTTACTATTTACAAGAAAAACTGATGCTGTCGATCATTGTATAATCAAGAAATGAGAAAAAAAATTTTTCCTACAAATGTATGTCACAGTTGTTT
This sequence comes from Lasioglossum calceatum, assembly GCA_963966675.1. Classification (NCBI taxonomy): domain Eukaryota; kingdom Metazoa; phylum Arthropoda; class Insecta; order Hymenoptera; family Halictidae; genus Lasioglossum; species Lasioglossum calceatum. Next base: position 1,144,601 of record OZ016542.1, read on the forward strand.
CCAATGTCAGTGTTTGTGCTTAGGTTCTATTCTAATCTAAGATCGATGCATTAATACTGTAATGTATTTGAATACACATAGATTTTTAAAAATGACGTTACCACAATAAACGAATTATTGTCACGTCTTGGGGATTTTGCACCACTGTGCGACGTACGATAGCGTAGCGGGTTTGGGAACGTGCAATAAAACATTTGGCGTGCAAATGGTCGGGTCATTATTGGGCGATCGACAGCGAAGCTATTTTTCAGAAAGCTGTTTTTAGCGCGTGCAATTCATAATTTTTTACTGCAAAGTAATTTAAAAATTACTTTAAAGTCAATTCGTGTTGTCCGAGAAAGTGCCGACTTCCGGCTCAATAGTAATGATCTGTCATAAACCTCTCCATAGAGAACAGCCCCGGGAACGGCACGTAAACAAATCGAACCCATCATCGCTAGGTCTGCCTATCCCCTCCACAGCCGCGCCCGTAGTCCCAATGTTTAGACTTCGACGTTGCACGGTACATAGTATGTGTGCCCGCTGCAGCCAATATTTTGTCGACAGCCGAAAATGCGTGTGAAACGAGGCCTGCCTCCTCCGCTCGGATCGAATCGGCCGCGCATTCGTACCTTGAGCACGTCACCGTAGTCCTGCCTGGGAACCATCTTCTCAGGCTCGCATCAATACAATGTCACCAGTTCGGACCCATACGAGATGGCGCTTTGCCACCCCCTACAATCGCGTAGTAGTCGGCGGTAACGGTTTAATATCTTAACCCACTGCTGTTCCGCTATCGCTCGTACGGGACACTGTATGTTTTGGACTACTTGTTGGACATAAACAAATTGAAAATGTTTTTTCACTACGTGAAAAGGTGTCCCATCCCAATTTGGCCACCATGGAGATGGAAGACAGGTAAAAGAGTCATTGCAAACGGTGTGCGGTTTGACGGGAAACCCCAAGATGAATAGCTGCAGCCCCCAACTGACCGTGGAGGTCTGCAAGGTTTATAACACATAATTGCTATTGAGGCATAGGAAGATGTCCTTTCTTCGTGGCTCCGACAATAAAGTAATAAAGAACTAAATGTATTTAGGAGAGGCTTTTTCTTAAAAATAGCAAGGAAGTCACGTCCGTAAAACAAGACACATTTTTCAACTTTAAACAAATATTGTGATGTTATTATAAAAGATATTGAATTGTTCTTTGCAGCGGAAGATTCTGTAGACTTTCCCGAATACAGTGATATCCAATATTAATACATTATGATTGTTTAAACATGTTTAAACAATGGTTTTGGAAAGAGCGAGACAAACGATTTTTTCGAATCCATATTTATTAAGCTTAAGATTTTTCAAACTAAGAAAATGAAAACACTATCCGAATACCCAAAATTTCATTGAAATCGGTTGAAGCATAAAACAGATATAGTAGTAGGCATTGAAAGATGTAAAGATACGAATCTTTGAATTTTTCTGCTTACGATTGATCTAAATCGCAGTCTCTTATAATTGTTTTAATTTTTAATTGTTTTCGAGTATTCATATTTCCATGAGCGTTAAGCTACATACAATTAATGCACATCAATTTTTTTAAAATTTGGATATGTTGCAGTCTTTAGTAAAATATGAACGTATTTCAAAGAATTCCTTGAAATCTTGAAAATTGATGATTTTACGGACGTGTAGTATGAGGTATCACAAGTTTTTCATTAAATTATAACGGCCAAACTAACAAAACGATGAAAATTAGTTTTGGGTGCTCATAATGAAACCATAAGAGTATTTAATAAAAATTATTTCAGTTGAGAAAATATTTGTTTTCATAGTTCATTTTGCAATTGTTTTAAACAGGGGCATTGCTATCAAAGCACCAGAAAAATGAAAAAATAACAAGAGGGATATTGTTGATCGCTCGCTTCGCTCGCTCGCGAGTAGGGTTGTTGTTGCTCACTCGCTTCGCGAGTTCGCGGTTCGCGGATACGACTGCTCTTGCGAGAGGGTTTTTTTTTTTTTTTTTTTCCTTATTTTACGTCGCTTTTGGAACTCCTATTCAGGGTTATTTCACGACGGGACCTACAGTTTTTTATAAGGTGGGTTCCGAACCACCTTGGGCAGACCACAGTTTCAAATAGCACATGGAATTTCCAGAGGTGCCGGCGTCGGGGATCGAACCCGCGACCACGGAGTCCGCAGTCGAGCGCTCTACCCACTCGGCCACTGCGTGCCCCTTGCGAGAGGGTTATTGGTACTCATGGCTAGTAGGGTCTACAGCTATTAATGTTTTATATTTGGTGTGTGACTCTTGGAGAGTCACACAAAGAACTTCCCGATTCGTTAGCATTAGTTGCATAATTGAAAAAAAAAATTTTTTTTAATTAAAAAAAAAAATTAAAAATGAAATATATATAATTACGTTTGTTTATTCGGTGGAAAATGTCCATCCTCTCGTATAAATTGCATTGTTGAATGAACTTCTTTCGAAAAAAACTAAAAAAACTAAAAAACTACTGGACCAAAGTGGACCAAAATCTAATCAGCTCTAAGTTACAGCGGGACACATCGATTGCATCATTCATCATTCTGATCGCGTTGTTACTTTTTCAGAAAACGTTAACGAAAAATTTGATACCATAGAAACAGACATACGCACACACACATACTAACAATTTGATAAAAATAGTCTAAAATGACTCCAATGACCATGAAACGTGAAGATCTGCTAAAAACTCGATTTTCGATTTTCGGGGTAATTCCAGTAACTTCCCTATGAATCGGGAAGTTAAAAATAATGATAATATAGGCCCAAGTGTCCTCTTTACGGACCCGTTTTTAAAAATGTGGATACTTCAAAATTGGCGACATGAAAATTATTTGAAGTGAATGCTGCACCGAAATATATCGCGCGAGGCCCGTCCTGTCGGTCGACGCCGGACGAAGCTAGAAGGGTCTCACAGACAGGCCTACCCACACATTTGAAATGTCTGACCGAAGCCTCTGACGTCACCACGTCGGTCGGTCGTCGGATGCACTGGACGCGTACCCTCAGACGTGTCTCCCATTCGCCCCACTCTTTTCTCATCGCGCACGCGCAACGTGTCACCCATTCGCCCCACTAAATTCCCGTGCGCACTAGGGTGGACCTTAGCTACACTTGATGAAAATTATTTCGCGAAATTTTTTCCTGGGCATCCTCCAGAATTGTGACACCTGCTGAGAAAATGATCTGGAAAAAATTTGGGACCGATTGGATCATGGGAAACCGGCGCTCAACGAATTAGAAAATTTTTTTTAAAATCTTGACACAAATATACGTTGGAATATATTGTTGAATTTGTCTCTTTTTCTCTGCAAGAATCCATATATAGCACAATCAGTTAATAGAAAAAACATCCGTGACCTTGAAAACTTGAAAAAATGACCTTGAAAAAATTTTTTTTCTCTGATGCTATATTCACCTCCTTATATACTACAACTTCTGTTTGAAGAGTTTTTTCATATGTACATAACTGACAGAGATATTAAGAGGACGTGGGACCGACAGCAAAATATTTTTGTGACTTCAGCGACAGTTGCGGCAGAATGAAGAAGCTCCTGGACAAGGATAGAGAGCTCCTTGTCTCTCCTGCAGGGCTGCGACGGAGAGGGAGATATGTCGCTCGCAGGAGAGACAAAGACGGAGAGTAACCGAGCCGTTTGAATTTTCGATGAACTATTTCCCATTTCCTGAAGCGAAGAAGCAATATTTTTGGATGCTCTTTGCGTTGAAATGTTCTCCGTGTTATTTCGGATCGTAATAAAGAGCCCTTTTTTGGAAAAAGTGTACTGAAAAAATTTTCTTCTATAAAAACATACGCTATTATTGTTTATAAAGTTTTAAGAGACAAATTGCAAAAAAGGGCTCTTTACTAAGATGCGAAATAACACGGAGAACATTTAAACGCAAAGAGCATCCAAAAATATTGCTTCTTCGCTTCAGGAAATGGGAAACAGTTCATCGAAAATTCAAACGGCTCGGTTATTCTCCGTCTTTGTCTCTCCTGCGAGTACATATCTCTCTATCCTTGTCCTACTTCTTCCGCAGTTCGGGTCCGGTTTTCCGTGTGCGGTCTCCTGGTCGTGGTGTCCCTCGTTGCTGAATGGCTCGCCGAGCCAGGGCCCTATACGGCGAGGGACGTGTTTGATGTGCGGAGCGGGGTCGTAGCGGGGTGAATAAGTGAGACCGGTGTTTTGTGACACAATAGTGCCCGCTGCCTCAGAACGCGTAAGATACGCGGTTGATAGAGTGTCGCGGAACGCGGTGCGCGGTCTCGAGGATACGTTACTCGTATAGAGTGAGCGAACGCGGTGATGCGACTTGGAGAGGTAGCAGGTGGAGGACGGATTCGAGGCGCGCGGGGGGACAGGATTTGATCGTGGCTATCGCCGTGATCACCCTTCCTAGGCCGGGTTTTGACGGGTCCCCGACGTCGGCGACACACCGATCGTCGAGTTTCCTCCGGACGGTCCAAGGGTGAGTTTCGGCCAGGTGACGCACCTAGTTTTCACTCAACCGTCGTCGTGGACGACTCGTCTCACGAGGCGCAGGCGGTACACCGTGCGTTCTGGACTCGCTAGGCGGTTCTTCGGTGAAGTTGAAGGGTGACGCACCTCTTCTCGTTCATTCGGCCTCGTCGACGACTCGTCGTACGAGGCTACCGGTGACGCACCGGGGTATCTACGGCAGAACACGGTTCTCACCGGCAGGATGCAGGTTGCAGGACAGGGGTTCGACGGACTTGAAGGGTGACGCACCGCTTCTCGTTCCGTCGATCTCGCAGACGACGCGTCGTACGAAGTATACCGGTGACGCACCGGGGTATCTACGGCAGAACACGGTTCTCACCGGCAGGATGCAGGTTGCAGGACGGGGTTCGACGGACTTGAAGGGTGACGCACCGCTTCTCGTTCTGTCGATCTCGTAGACGACGCGTCGTACGAAAGATACCGGCGACGCACCGGGGAGGGTCGGAGGAGCACGGCTCGCTCTGGAGGAAGTTTCAGGACGGGAGGTTCCTCGGCGGAGTCGTAGGGTGACGCACCACTTCCTATCCGTCGGTTTTCGGAGACGACGCGGCTCGCGAAAAGTTACCGGTGACTCACCGGATGTTTCCCTCGATGGAACACGGTTCTCACCAGGGTGAACCAGGGTGCCGCTGACAAGGGGTTTGCACGGCAAACGAGCCCGTAGTCGACGGTCGGGAACTAGGATATCGGGTGCTTGTAGAATACTTACAGCTGGTTTACGGGAATGCTCTGGCTTCCAGGAAACTCACTGGTAAACTCCGGTGATTTTGGTTGATTTCGGGCGCCTTTTATAGGGATAGTTTGGTGACGAGGGGCGGTGGTGCGGCGAGGAAATTAGGTGGTGACGTATCCCTTTTTCTATTTCGTATTTTGGTTTTTGGTTTTGGGTTCCCGTTGGGGATACGTCTCTAGGTGCGGGACTGGTGCGGTACGGGCGGTGTTATTGTTGTGACAGGAACGCCGGTGGTACGTTACGCGATTCAGGATCGCGTGTACGACGGGTGGAGGTTTGACAGGGGTTTGCTTCGTAACAGATCTGCGTTATGCAGGTCTGTTACAACCTCTACGCCGATGATTGATAGAGGCAGCACTTTCCAGCATCTGTAGCAGTAGATGGCGCTAGTTTGGGTCCCACGTCCCCTTAAGGGACGTCATTTGCATTATTTGGAAGCATACGACTGCGCATGTAGCTATTTTCATAGATAAAAATAGAACTTTTGAGGCAGATAGCGCCCTAGATCGATCTTTTATCTAGCGTTTTTGACTACTGAAACACCACATGTTTGTATTATCGAGAAATGAGAGGGCGAATCCCGCACCATTGCAATCCTGGAAGTCTCTACTCCCTTCAATAAATTCATTAATACGCTCCAATATGCAAAAGAAAAACAGTTATAGTATCGGAAAAAGAATTTGTTATGAATATTATATAAATTATGAAAAGAGGTGACATCAATGTATTTCGTCCCGGATTTGCTGGCGGACTCGTCAGTGCGGCCCAGTTCGGGGGGTATGCGGCCATGACAGAGATTTACCGGAGTGGTTATTTTCCGGAGCCGCCCCCGACGCCGTGGCAGAGGATCGACTAGATTGATCGAAACGGTGTGCCACGGTTGCGTCCCCGGATTGGCGTGAAGACGTCCCAGCGGTTGCTGCGGCGGTGTCTTATACTGCTGGCAGCTCGTACAGCGACGGACATGGCGGGCGGCTTCTCTGAACATACCGGGCCAGTAAAATTTTTGTGCCAGCCGTACAATTGTCTTGGCGATCCCGAGGTGGCCAGCGGTAGGATCGTCATGGTACTAGCGCAGGAGGGCTTCCCTCTCGTCGGTGGGCACGCAAATTTTCCAGGCCTCGCCGGGTGTAGGCTCGTTGTAGCTGAGCTGGTGCAGTATGTGCCGTTTTAGTTTCCCCCCGCGTATCTGGTATTCTGGAACGGAGGCGGGGTTCTCTCGGACGGCTTCGATTTTCTTCTGGTACCAAGAATCGGCGCGCTGTTTCGGTCGGAGCAGGCTTGTGTCCGGTACGGGTTCGGTTGTGGACAGCGCGTGGATTTCTCGGCCGAGCATCTTGATTGGTAGTAGCGGGCGCGGTGTAGTTCTCATTGCGGGGGCCGGCGGTTGCCCGTCTACGGCGGACCCCGTGCCTCGTTTCCCGATGGGTGGCATTCATGTGTGAGTATGCCGTCTCGCCCGCACCGGGAACAAAATCGGCGGTAGACATTTTGGCACTCGAAGCGATTGTGGCCTCGTTGCTTGCAGCGCCAGCAATGTGTCTCCGGGTTATACTGGTCATTTCCGGTTGTTCTTTCGAACGCTCCCTGCTGGTTTGTCCGGTGCTCGGTGCCTGGTTCGGTCGGTTCGGCGGCGAGCCTGGGTTTTGGCTCAGACCTGACCTCGAACGCTGGAATGTTTCAGACGGGCGTTCTTTGCAAGCGATTTTTCCTCTCTAATATTCTCTCTATCCGCTGCGCGTGTCGGAGGAGCTCGTCCAGATCGGCGATGGTGTCCGGGTTGATCAGTACCGCGTGCTCCGGCAGCATATTCTCATATACCGTTTCTAGGTACTCGGACGTGGGTATCATGGCCCGTCGCATCAGAGTGACGAGGACGTTCATATAGGCATGGAAACCCGGGTCGCTGCACTCTTTCGCGGGCTTCTCGCTCCCGTTGTATGCGGGTCCGGTGGGGAGCGAAAACTGCCATGAATTGTTCCTTGAACTCGGTCCAGATGTATATCTGGTGACGGGTATTCCTGTACCATAGTTGGGCCTCTCCCTTCAAAAGCTCGGTCACCCCTCGCAGGATTTCGGCGTCGGAAAGTCCGTACGTCGTTTGTTGTTCGGCGATGCGCTCTAGGAAGGAAAACGGATCCTTCCCATCGGTTACACATCCCCACTTCCTCATACGATCCATATTTCTGCACGGATCGAGGGCTTCGGTGACAACGGTGAAGGCATGGTCATGTCTTTTCGGCTGGTCCCGGCGCTTACGGAGTCTGGCCCGTCCTTGGAGGCGTCGGTTTGTCCGACTCCCGGAAGAGGCATTTTCGGGTCGTCCGTGCCAAACAGTCGTGCGGTCTGTAACCGAACGCACTCGTCCCAACGTCGGCGGAGCTCCTCGGTGGTCCCCGTCGTCGAGAGGTTGTTTCGGCGGAGCTCGGCGAGGATCCTTTCTTTCGTGGCACGGAGAGAGTCCTTCGGCATACCGGGGTACGGTTGGAGTATTTGCTGACGGCTTCGCGACGCGTCTCGCGAAGGCACGCACAGCTAGCACCCACGTTCGGTTCGTCTTTCACTAGTTCTCAATCGTACTTCCCTGGTACGCGGTTAGCGCGCACGGTCACAGGCCGTCGTCACTAGATGGCACGCGCAGTCTCGGCGCGGCCGATTACGGTTCGTCTTCGGAGTCGGTGTCACTAGGCGGCGCGCACTGTCTCGGCACTGCCGCGTTTCTGTTCGTGTCTGGGAATGATTCGTTCGCACTGTCAACGCGAGATGGCGCGCACACGTTACTCTTTCGTGAGGCGAGGTTTTCGTATCCTAACCTCAAACTGTCACGTTGTCGTTATTCCGACGCGGTTGATTTTGCACCAGGTTCCTGTTCGAGCGCCATGTAACGGTCAGCTTCCGGGTAAAGCGGCGAGGTCTTCTCCTGCTGAATAAGCTCGTCGTGCCGAGGTTCGATGATCGGTGTGAAGATCGGCTGAAGCTGAAAGTAGACTCGGTGCTCGGGACGCGAAATAACGACAACGGATTGGTATTTTCCGGGCCTCACTGTGTGCACGTTTCGCGGTTCGCGGGCAGCCCAACTCGGCTGCTTAACTCCGATTCACTCGGGGTGATTATCTCGCGATGACGGTGCGCGGTGTTGACGCGACTTCCTAGACGGTGAGGGCCTAGTCTGCAGGCCCTTCTATAGGGACAGCTTGGTGGTAGGGGAGGTAGTGCGGGAAGGTGTGTTCGGTGACGTCGAGTTTCCAGTAACTGGCGAAATTGTGCGAATTTCGCATCCGGTTCCCGACAAATGTGCTTCCTAGGTGAGGGGTAACGCGGTGGCGGCGGTTACGGTATTGCCGCGGATGTGGTTCGTTTCTAGACTAGTTACCGGCGCGATCGGTCTTTCTCTTTTTCGTGTAGTCCAATATTAAAAATGTTATCGTTTTTTCTTTTTTGAGAGCGTCCGAATCGAATTTTATTGTAAAAGGATTATTTCGGGTGTTATATAAATACATTGTTTCTAGTTCTGTATGTATAATTAACTCTGTCGAGTTAATTGTTAATGATAGATAAGTTAAAGTTAATGTTGGATAAGGTATAGATTTCGAAACCAGTTACAATGCGTTTTTCGTGAATATGTAGAATTGGTTCTCGCGTACGCACCGGGCACCGGCGCGGCGTGCACCAGCGCACAGTGGGCCAAAAACCGATATTTTTGGTCAAAAATCTGCCGACAACTCAGGTTTTCATCGATTCAATTGGAATTTTTTTTTAAATGTTCGTGAAGGACTATAGTTTGATAACGTTGTGCGCGAAAATCGGTAACTATCGAGAATCCTTCTCTACAAAGCCCAATAACTCCGATACTTCATCCGCCCATACCGTTAATTTGCATGTCCCAGTTGACAATGAGTTGCATGCCAACACTTCTTAACCCCAAACCCTAAACCGTATAATTTTAAACTGTACATCTGGCCCTGAGAATTACCAATTGAATAGAATTACATTCGACACTTATGAGACTTACCATTCATTTATTGATCCAACAGCGACGGCCGACTACAAGTGTCGTATCGTAAGGGTTTACCACATGTTATTTATTGTCGGGTGTGGAGATGGCCAGATCTGCAGTCTCACCATGAACTGAAGCCGCTCGAATTGTGCCAGTACCCTTTCTCTGCCAATCAGAAGGAAGTTTGCATTAATCCATACCATTATAAAAGAGTGGAGAGTCCGGTACTACCACCGGTACTGATCCCTAGGCATTCGGAGTACCCTCCTGGACATTCTTTGCTATCGTTTCACCAGATAGCGGAACCGACGATGCCGCATAATGTATCTTATTCTTCGAGTGGATTTAATGCTGGATCCATCGAGGAGGGGGGGGGGGGGGTAAATCCGACTTCGCCTATGTCTTACGGTACCAACGGATTACCAGAAACGCCTCCCTTAGCTTATTCGCTGCCCGAAGATGGTTGCCAACCTGGACAGTCACCGCCACCGGATCGAGTGGCAATGGACACGACTGGCTCGGCCGAAGTGGCTCCAGTTTGTTACCAAGAACCACCCTATTGGGCCTCTATCGCTTATTACGAGTTAAACTACAGAGTGGGTGAAGTTTTCCATTGTCACTCCCACTCTGTGGGACGGCTTCACAAATCCAAGCAACAATTCCGACCGTTTTTGCCGTGGACAATTGTCAAATGTAAATCGAAATTCTACTATCGAGAACACGAGAAGACACATAGGGAAAGGACTGCATCTATATTACGTAGGTGGCGAAGTATACGCGGAATGCCTCTCCGACTCTGATATATTCGTCCAATCTAGAAATTGTAATCACCATCGCGGATTTCATCCTAATACAGTTTGTAAGATTCCACCGGGATGTTCGTTAAAGATATTTAATAACCAGGAGTTCGTCCAGTTGCTCTCGCAAAGCGTTAACCACGGCTTTCAAGCCGTCTTTGAGTTAACGAAAATGTGTATTATAAGGTAAATTTCATGATAGCTAGACTGCGGATCTTTGTGCATTTGTGGCTTGAAAAAATTTTCAAAAAACGCTAGAAAATAAAATTATACAGAATTTAGCACGATTTTTAGTTACTTCAGATCTACAAAGACCACCGGGCCACTACTGAAAATAACATTTCACATGATTCCACTTTTTTACATTTCCCTACAAAATTTGAAAATTGCATAAACATTCGTAGTCTAATCATAGCGTATAAGAAGTTCGTATTTCGGCTGAAAATAGCAATTGCACACGTATCTACATGAACATATTTTATTCTTTTCAGAATGTCCTTTGTTAAAGGATGGGGTGCTGAATACCATCGACAAGACGTCACGTCGACTCCGTGTTGGATAGAAGCACATTCATACGGACCCTTACAGTGGTTGGATAAAGTGTTAACGCAAATGGGTTCACTCCATAATGCTATAAGTTCTGTGTCATAATTTGTGCTTTGTGTTTCGTCGCTAGGAGAAAAGATATAGTGAAATATAGCAAAAAAAAGAACTTCTGACGATTCGGGAGAGAGCCGTTTTTAATATTACATAGTGCTGTAGTAATATAATAGACTGTAAGAGATTTAAGAAAGAATATCGACAGTGGTAAGTGAAACGGAGCTGCCCGAAAATGGGCCAAAAACTGGTTTTTCGATTTTTCTCAATAACTACCCTTACAGATGAGTTATGGGGCTGAAACTTTTTGGGTAGGCTAGCGAATGGTTCAAGCTCGATTAAAATCCCGCCGGGAGCGAATTTCACCACCAAACCCGGGTATACCCCGTGGGGCCCGTTATAGAAAACAAGGGCTTCCAAGAGATCCTACATCCTACACCAGACACCAGCGTCGAGCCTAACAGCATCAGGCCAAAGAAACCGTGTAATTGTACCAAGTCGCAATGTCTTAAACTGTGAGTATAAATATGTAATTAAACTGTCGTTGTTCAATTTTGTCAACTGTACACTTGTTATTGTTCTAATTCGTCTTTAGCGGCCCCTAGACGTTCAATAATATTGTCAATGTAGATTGGCAATAATATTGAAGCTCCCGCCAATACGCTTCAATATAATCTCGTCAATCTAGCTATCAATACGGCGACTGCGCACTTTGACGCATTTGTAACGACTGAACGACGCGACGCACAGTGGGCCAGATCGACGCGCTAGCTGTTCATGAGCTAAAAAATAAAAGTCCTCATATCGATTTTTAATGAATGTACAATGTTTCTTAAATGTCCATTACATTCGAAAACGATAATATTAATTAAAGTTATTAAAAACTCTCGTTACAATAAGCGTTCAGAGATCAAACCTTTTCAGATACGATTTATCACCGAAAAAATTCCTTTTTTTCATAACGATGTCCTGGAAAACCTACTGAAGATTAAGTGCTCAATTTTTTTTATACGAAGAATGTATATCTATGTTGAGAACGCCCCAGGAATTAAACGTTAATGTTCATAATTTATTATAAATAAAAATACTTAGTCAACTAAGGAAAATCGTCAAAGTTTTTCACATTTGACAAGGGATAAGTTAAAAAGTTAAACGAATTGGATGCTCTAATACAGTGGAACATTTTCAGCAAAGTCTCCTCTATAAAAGATACCAAAGATCTCATCCCGACTCACCCCGACTTGGAAATTATGATGGTTTAAAGGTCGATACAGCTTGCCACGAACGATCAAGCCCGGAAAATGGACCCCATTCAGCTTGGGCCTGAGCCTTCCTGCGCTTTCCTGACGGTAATTTGAGGCCTAAAATCGTGTCTAACCCCAGGGGTTCGCCGGCTAACCCCAGGGGTCCCCCAGAACCTTTTACTCCCCTCTACACCCCAGGAGATGCCTATGCTAGATGCCGTCCGGTCATCGGTAACATTCCGTTCTCTTCAGAATTTTTCCGGTGACCGGTGACCGGCAGGCCCGACTCTACCATAAGAAGAATATAACATACTGCAATTATTTAAAAAGCTGTTAACTAGAAGTTTTCAGAGTTCGTCGTGCCAATGGTGAATACGTTGTTAAGGAATTTAAACGTTATAACAAAAAAATAAGAATAGGTTTTTGATTTCGTAATGTTACAGCTGACGATAATAAGCGAATTCAACGACCTACTACATTATTACGTTGAGCCTTTAAATAACGCCAAAATGCGGTACGGAATCGCAATACTACATAAATATGTAGAACACGCGTAACTGTGCAATAAGTAAATAAGTAAATAATATTATTTCACAGTAACAATAAGTAATAATTAGACTGCGGGAAGTGTATGAAAATTTTATGTCAGAATATGCAAATATTTCCTTCGTACCGTTGATATTTGAATCATTTAAACTATTATTAAGTTTAAACAATATTTCAAACCGTAGATTTTTCTGAAAAACATTTATATTTTGCTCTCACTTTTTCTTGGCAGCCAATAGGTACATTATCTAGATTTTGAGCAAAATCTGTAACTAATTTAATTGAATCTTTTATTCCTAACTTAAAATCGGGAATCGGAATAGGTGGCTCGTTCGGCAAATGAATCGTACTAAAATTTTCTGGAAAGCTAGAGCAATTAGTTTACTACAGGATGCGAAAAGAAATTTTTTTCTTTTTTAGGTAGGCCTATATTGAAAATTTAAAACACGTTTTGTAAATCTGTGTCAATATGAAACTTATTCTGAAAATTCCGTCAAAATTGCAATTTGTGATGATTTTTAACCGATTTCGATGAAACTTTAACAATTGACACAGATCTACAAAATGTACTTCTTAAATTATCAATACAGGCCCACATAAAAAAGTTGTAAAATGTAACTTGTAGTATTTTTTCTACAATTTCGATCAATTGCCATTTTTGAAGAAAATTCTTTTCACATCCTTTAGTAAACTAATTGCTCTTACTTTCCAAAAAAGTTCAAAACCCATGGTCCAATATTAAAAAAAAGTTATTGTCTCTTTTTAAGAGTGTCCGAATATTAGTGGTATTCACTGTATATTCTGCCCACACCGTCACTGGCGTGGCGGCACGAAGGCAGAATACAACATGCTGTATTTATTGAATGTGAAGAAACATTTCTTATTAACTAGAACTTGTCAGAGTTCATTATTAGAATTTATTACTATGATAACACAGGAAGAAAAAGAATATCATCTGACAATCTGTACGATGACAGTTCGTCAAATAACTCGAGGCGCCTACAAATTACTTTACAGTAAACAGGTGTTGCCCGAAAAAGTGCCGACTTCCAGCTCAATAGTAATGACCTGTCATAAACCTCTCCATAGAGAACAGCCCCGGCGGGAACGGCACATAAACAAAGCGGGCCTATCGCTAGGTCTGCCTATCCCCACCACAGCCACGCCTGTAGCCCCAATGTTTTGACTTTGACGTTGCGCGCTACGTAGTATGCGTGGCTGCTGTAGCCAATATTTCGACGCAGCCGAAAATGCGTGTGAAACGAGGTCAGCCTCCTCCGCTCTGATCCAATCGGCCGCGCATTCGTTCCGTCACCGTGATCCTCCCTGGGAACCTTCTTCTCAGGCTCGCATCAATACAATGTCACCAGTTCGGACCCATACGAGATGGCGCCTTGCCACCCCCTACAATCGCGTAGCAGTGGGCGGTAACGGTTTATAATATCTTAACCCACTGCTCTGTTCCGCTATCGCTCGTAAGGGGCAGTGTATTCGACTACTTGTTGGACATAAACAAATTGAAAATGTTTTTTCACTACGTGAAAAGTGTAATATTAGGACAAATGCCGTCGACCCTTATTTCAGAATGTCTAAAGAATATTCAGCAATTGTATGGACACGAAATAACAAACAATTCAAACCTAACAGCTGTTTGTAATTACTGGAGTTTTTCACATCTCATGTGTGCCGAGATGATACATGATGCGTACAGTTGCAAAGTATCATAATGGGCGAAATGACACTATTGGTTTCCCTAAAATGAACATTTTATTATTTACCGGTGTAACTGAAATAATTTTTGATATCATTTATTAGGTTGTGAAAGGAAAGTTCTGTCGCGTTTTGAATAAGCAAGTAATTTTGCTTGTTACCTGAATGATGGCAACAAGTTGTTACAAATAATTAAAAAAAAAACGGCATTCCAAAGAGCAAGAATCGTAGAATACGACCATATATTTATACATTTTTTTTCACAGTAGATCCGGTGGAAAAATTTGCAGAACAGAGATATGTGTCACTAATATATTTTCTAGTAATTATTTAAAATCATTATTTAAGAAGAATTCACCAAGCGGCAGGAACGTTTCCTACATGATGTTGAAAAGGAGAGCTACCGACAGTTTACCTAAGGAGTTGTGAAGCCCATAAAAACCTTTTTTTGTACCGCGCACAACAGGCAGCCCTGACCCCCGTCGAGAGAGATGTCGGTGCCCGGGCCCGGCGAAAAATAAATTCCGTTGAGGAATCCGGCCCGAATTTCCGTGACCGGGCTCCCTATCCTTAAGCATTGGTGACCGGTGCTTTCCTGAGCAGGGTTGCCATATTTTATCCCCTCCGGCCCCTTACCCTTCCGTCCCTCGCATAGATGCTGCCACCGCTATCCCCACTCTTACCACTACCGCTGCCGCGACCGAGTGCTAGCATGAGAGCGGTAGCATGCTACCGACTCGGTCGCGCCAGCGGTAGTGGTAAGAGTGGGGATAGCGGAGGCAGCATCTAGGCGAGGGACGGAAGGGTAAGGGGCCGGAGGGGACAAAATATGGCAACCCTGTTCCTGAGCAAGCTGTATCGACCTTAAAGCGCGCGTAACACGCAATTCCGCGGCGAGTCGCGTTGCACGAGACACATTGACGACCACTCAGCGGCTCTTAAAAGTGTAAAGACCTAACCCAGACCTATCTTATGAATTTTTTAGATTATACGATCATTGATAAACATTTGAACTTCTTGCTAGCTTAGTTGAATCATTTGTATTTGAGAGATCATAGTAATAGCATCGTAGTATAGCATCACAGCAGTTTTTCCATATTTAAAACCTGTATTTTACCTTTGTTAAGAGGAATTATAGTATACATTTTTGTTTATTAATAGATAAATACAGTCGTAAGCAGAAAATCCGTATGATCAATTGATTATAGTCAGTAACTTTGTAAAATATAATACTTAATCTTGTTTGAATATTTGTAATTCCTTAAATAAGACATTAATAACACATTTTTTTATTTCATTACGTGTAATAAACTTCAGTCATTAAAAAATTATGGATTACTCTTTGTATTTGAATGCCTGAATAGCCAGTTTTCAATTATTATTCATTATTCATACGATTTTTCAGACATTCCCGGTGGTGTGACAAGGTAATGTTTCCTACAAAAAGTAATCAGTACTCGATCTTCTACAAATCTCAATACAAAAAATTTCAATAATTTCTTTTTGTTAATAAAAAATTGTGTTCACCTTGATTATTTATTCAAAACTATATATTTTTTATTCAATAATGTTAAAGCTGACGCCAAAACGAATCCAACGATATATTTAATGTGGTCTTTATGTTTTGAAATAATGGTGAAATAGGCGTGAAAAGATAGCGCGTCGATCTGGCCCACTGTGCGACGCGTGGCGATTTTCAAATAGGGGTTAATTTTAACCACGGTGTAATCAGGTTTAAATTGCATCAATGCGAGAACTATTTTATGATGGGCTATTTGTTTTTTGCTGTGGTTAAAAAATAATCTTTCGTCTTTAGTTTCCACAGCTCTGGGCAGTCACGGTATAATGTGATAAGCATGCTAGTAGAATCTCGTTCCGCGACGTAATCGTCTATAATCTGTGCGCTACCCATTTTGCCTATACGTGGTGCGATATGGTGCAAGATTTCTCACGTATGCGCGGCGTTTTTTTTTTGCTTTATATATATATATTTAGTAAAGTAAGAAAATGGGGTACCTTGAGCACCGCGCAGAATTTTAAAAAATTTGTATGATTTGATTCTGAAAAATGAATGTATAACGTGTGTATTTCTGTATTAGAATCTGTATATTTTATAACTCGTAGGATATGTCCTGGAGTCTTTTTGTCCGGAACAGATTGTTTCGGTATTCCTGCGAATATAATTGCCGCAGGGCTCTGCTACCCCATCATCGTAATATAGATACATTGACTGTTTCGCGCATCAATATGGCTCCCGTCAATGCGCTTCAATCAAAATTTCTATCAATATGCTTCAATATATTGATCAATGCGTTTGAAGTTTGAACACTTTGAACCCCTTCTAAACGGTCAATATGCCGTTTCAATGCGCCTCGTCAATATTATTGATGGGCGTATTGAACGTCGACTCTCCGCTGTTTTGTTATGCGAATTGAAAGACATTAACCTAGTCAATTAAGAATCAATACTGACAGATTATGAATGTGTTTTACGATAGATACTGCGACTGCTTCGCGAACGGGGAGTTCTGCCATATATGTGCAACTGTATACCAATTGCTGCAACAATCTTGGGAACGAGGAGGACAGACAGCGAGCCATCAAGTCCTGTTTGGAACGCAACCCGAACGCGTTTCGCCCGAAGGGAAAGGTCGCGAGACCGGCGACGACATCCGTAGACACAACCCAGTCAACCAGGCCGTCCCAAGCTGATCACGAGCCCGGCGGGCCGAGAGCAGGTAGCGAGACAGGTACTGTGTGAAGGTCTCTCGAAGCGGCTCAAAGCCCACTAGGCCTAGGTTCTGGCCAGGGACTATCCGTTCGTGAGGGCTCGTAACTTGGACCACGGCCCAATTTTGGCCGAACCAGCCTCGGCCCAATTTTGGCCGATTTCGGGCCGATTTCGGGCCGTGGTAAGATGGCAGCACGGTGGCGCGAGTTGTGGAATGGGATCTCGAATGGAAGAGATCAGGAATACCAACGACAGAAATGGAATGTTCTGGTAGGTATGTCAGAAGGAATTGGGAGAGTTCCACATATCTCTCCACGTGTTCCTAGGTAGTGAGAAATTAAGAGAAAATCGCCTTACAATCACAAGAGATTTAATCACGTAGGTGATAACTGAGTACAAAGGATTACAATGAGGATGGAGTGTACACTGAGGTGTATCTGCACAATACAATGATCGTATCAAGTACGATGATACTTCCGAAGTCAACACGTTTAGAAAATAGAGAGCACGTAGACAACCATGTGTCCTTTACGAGAGTCGAACAGCAAGAGAGCGAACTGCGCGATGTGCTCGACCATCGCGGCCGAAAAGCCGCGAGTGCGCAGGCGCGGTACCCCACTAACGGCCGGGGGTAGAGGCGAGCCCACACACTCCCCCCCCCCCCCCCCCCTAGTGCAACGCACGATTAACAACAGTATGGGGGCAATGCATACAAGAGCACCGCAAAATATATATTTTATCACACGATTTCTTTCCGGGTCTCAGAAGGAAAGGCGGAGAGGAAGCGCTTTCGGGTCTTTATAGGCGTTTTAGCCGGGCTGGGTCCGGCCGTGCGGGACACAGTCCGCCCGTGATAATCGGTGTTTCCCTCGGCTTTAATCCGTACGCGAAAGGAATCTATTGTTCTTATTTCGGGCGCCAGGCATCCGAAGATGCCACGCGAATAATAGAAGCCGAGGAGAACACGGTCGCGAAGATGGAATAGCTCAGGATGGGTGCAGGATTCTACGCGGGATCGGATGAGACGTTCCCCACGGCGGGAAGGGTCCTCGTAATAATTTCCACTCGTGTAACGGAAAGAAAGATGTGTAATTTACTATTGATGTGATTCGATCAATGATGCTGTACACGCTGTCGAGTGGATACCCGGCAGCGAAAAATATGAATAACAACGAAGAGTTAGCAGAGTGGATGGCGATTAACAAAATGCGATGTAACCAGGATAGAATATAACGGACAATCCACGTGTCCGGCAGAAGGCCGGCACGCGCGCGGTTTCGCTGTTTCCAAGATGGCCGCGTCGGGATCGGTATGGCGTCGGTCGGTCGTACGCGTTCACAGCGAAAATCTAATACCGATCCCCGATGGAATACGCGTTCCTCGGAATAGAGAATTTAATCCGAGTC
Source organism: Lasioglossum calceatum (assembly GCA_963966675.1). Lineage (NCBI taxonomy): Eukaryota > Metazoa > Arthropoda > Insecta > Hymenoptera > Halictidae > Lasioglossum > Lasioglossum calceatum. The sequence continues at coordinate 1,162,908 of OZ016542.1, forward strand.
GGCAGCCGTCCGAGGTTGAGGCCGACACGGGGTCACGATGATCTTGACGAGATATGACTTTTGACTGTGCGCGGCAGCAAAATAATGATAAACGCGAACACGTGTTGATCGACGAATTTCTCGCTCGCTCGCTTCTCACTGGGGACTCGCACAAGGAAAACAAACAGGCAGCCGTGAATACGGCATACACGAAACACGTGGTCGTCGGAAGAACGGCCCACGTGCAACCGAGAATATTTCACGAAAACGCTGCTCGAGCCACGATCAAATGATTCACAAAATATAATGCGGCAACCTGATTGGCACTTACCACCGGCAGCGATGATAACTTGCGATAGCTGAACTACGGCAGCTTACAATCTCAAGTCTTTACGTTAGTATTACGCACACGCGGTTACAATGTTCGAGAGTACGACTAGATGTTACGGAAGCCTACGCAGCAGTGCCTTGGTTTTCGGTGGCTCGAGGATGCGGAAGTGAAGCGTCCCCCACTCTTTCGGTTTTTCGCCCGCCAATTACTGTCGCTCGCGGTGTCGCCACTAGGCAGGGACGGCGCTCGCCAGGAGGGCCCCGGACCCAGACAATTTTCCGTTTCCTTAACGATGGCCTTTCGACCACCGGGAATGTCGGGAGACATTCCAGGACTGCTCAAGCCGCTCCTGCAGGGGACTGCTGAATAGCGGGGGCGAGACGTCGACGGGACTTTCTTTCGATGTTTCGTCATGTCCCCTTGTCCCACGTCGGCGCCTCCAGGTTGGTGAGCCTGGGCTTGAAGTCCCTTTAATTTCCTCTGCAGAGGTTTTCCCATAGGTCCAGATTCAAGGCGGGCCTGACGGCGGCAGCATTGGTTATTCCTATCGGCAGCGAGTAATTAGCCGGGCTCCCTGAGCCCGTGCTACTGTCCTGTAATTTCTCGCCGTGTCAATAGGCACGACGTTCCAAAATTCTTACAGTCTCGGTTCTTAATATCCAATACTTCCCAGTGAGAGCGCTTACTGCTTAACGAATTCGTAATTAACCTGCCAGAGGGCGGTCCGGGCCTTCCGATATTAACTTAGGGTTTACTTTCTATTTTCTTAAGTGACGTGGTTATTTTGCCACGTCACAATTTACATTTTTAAAGTCTTTGCTGCTCATTACAACGCAATGTTGGCGCATGACGCGGTTACCGCCAGCGTCTCGCTACATTTATACGTTAATTGAAACCGCTTTACGCGAATACGTTTTCAAATTGGCGGGGGCCATGCCGCTCATAGCAGGGTCATTAACGACCGTATCATCGAGTGCTGGGTTGACCAGATAAGCTGGTTTCAGCAACTCGATGGATACATTCTTCGACGTACCATTTACGTCAATTTGAAATACCCGATCAGAAGGACGGGAAAGAACTCTATGAGGTCCCGAGTATGGTCTCTCTAGAGCCTTTTTGGCCATGTTTCGCATAAAGACATACGAACATTGATAAAGCGATTTAAAAATAAATGCGCGCTTATTGTTGTGATGTGCTGCAGATACCGGACGAATCTGACGCATGTGCTCGCGATGTTCCTCTAGGAATATGTTCGGGTCCGGCGTGAAATCCTCCGGAAGAAAAAATTCTCCGGGGAGACGAAGCGTAGTTCCGAAGATGAATTCTGCGGGGGACACATTCGTGTCCGTACGGACATGGGATCTCAGGCCAAGTAAGACCGTGGAAAGCGAGCGCGTCCAGTCTGTGTCACGCTGACACATCAAGGCCGCCTTTAACGGACGATGCCATCTTTCAATAAGTCCGTTCGAAGCCGGATGGTATGCAGTTGTACGAATTCTCTCGCAACCGACAAGAGATACGAGTGCGGTGAATAGACGCGATCAGGGCTACCATATTTTTCTCTCGCCAGGCCCTTACCCTTCCGCCTCTCGCCATGCCGTGCACCGTACCTCGTCTTTGCACTCTTCCCACTAGTTGCTGACGCGACCGTAGGCAAGCGTGTCGCGGCTGTCGCCAGCGTTAGTTACCTGCATACTGCAGATCTGTTACGAAGTAAACCCCTGTCAAACCTCCGCCCGTCGTACACGCGATCCTGAATCGCGTAACGTACCACCAGCGTTCCTGTCAAAATAATAACACCGCCCGTACCGCGCCGTTCCCGCACTTAGGGACGTATCCCAACGGGAACTCAAAACCAAAATTCAAAATACAAAGTAGAAAAAGGGATACGTCATCACCTAATTTCCTCGCCGCACCACCGCCCCTCGTCACCAAACAATCCCTATAAAAGGCGCCCGAAATCACTCAAAATGACCGAAGTTTACCAGTGAGTTTCCTGGAAGCCAGAACGTTCCCGTAAACCAGCTGTAAGTATTCTACAAGCACCCGATATCCTAGTTCCCGACCGTCGACTACGGGCTCGTTTGCCGTGCAAACCTCTTGTCAGCGGCATCCTGGTTCACCCTGGTGAGAACCGTGTTCCATCGAGGGAAACATCCGGTGAGTCACCGGTAACTTTTCGCGAGCCGCGTCGTCTCCGAGAACCGACGGATAGGAAGTGGTGCGTCACCCTACGATTCCGCCGAGGAACCTCCCGTCCTGAATTTCCTCCAGAGCGAGCCGTGCTCCTCCGGCAACCCCCGGTGCGTCACCGGTATATTTCGTAAGACGCGTCGTCTGCGAGATCGACAGAACGAGAAGCGGTGCGTCACCCTTCAAATTCTTCGAACCCCTGTCCTGCAACCTGCATCCCACCGGTGAGAACCGTGTTCTGCCGTAGATACTCCGGTGCGTCACCGGTAGTCTCGTACGACGAGTCGTCGGCGAGACCGGATGAACGAGAAGAGGTGCGTCACCCTTCAACTTCACCGAAGAACCGCCTAGCGAGTCTAGATCGCACGGCGTATCGCCTGCACCTCGTGAGAGGAGTCGTCCACGAGGACGGTTGAGTAAAACTAGGTGCGTCACATTGTCGAAACTCACCCAAGGACCGTCCGGAGGAAACCCGACGATCGGTGCGTCGCCGACGTCGGGGACCCGTCGAAACCCGGCCTAGGAAGGGAGATCACGGCGATAGCCACGATCCAGCTGTGTTTCCCGCTCGCCTCGAATCCGTCCTCCACCTTCTACCGGTCCAAGTAGCACCACCGCGCTCGATCACTCTATACGGGTACCGTATCCTCGAGACCGCGCACCGCGTCCGGAAACACTCTACAAAAACTCGCATCTTACGCGTTCCATGGCAGCGGGCACTGTTGTGTCACAAAACACTTGTCTCGTCACTTATTCACACCGCTTCGACCCCGCTCCTCGCATCGAATACGTTCCTCGCTGTTTAGGACCCTGGCTCGGCGAGCTATTCAGCAACGAGGGACACCACGACCAGGAGGCCGTATACGGAAAACCGGACTCGTTACAAGAGAAAAATATGGTAGCCCTGGACGCGACTCAAATTGTGCACCTTGGTCCGTCGTTATGACTTTAGGTGCGCCACAACGCGAAATCCAGGTATCAAAAAATGCACGAGCGATGGTTTGTGCGGATGTCTCAGGAAGTGGGACAGTCTCAACCCATCTAGAAAAACGATCGATCATCGTCAAAATGTACTGCATACCATTGCGGCTTGGAAGAGGACCAACAATGTCAATGTGAATGTGGTCAAATCGACCATCCGGGGCAACGATTTTGTTAGGCAACATTTTCACATGCCTGGATATCTTAGGCTGTTGACAGTCCACGCATTCCTTGCACCAGCGCTGAATATCGTGATGCAAGTCAGGCCACACGTATCTGTGCCTTATTAATTTGTCGGTCACTTGAGGACCAGGATGCGCAGTATGCGCAGGCAGGTGAAAAATGTTGAAGACCGCGCGACGCATCTTCGCAGGAATATATGGCCGAATGGCCTCCGCTGAGATTTCGCAACTAATCGTATGATGTTCAGGGCCCCATGAAATATCTTTTAATACCAGGGAATGAGCGGTTGACTTGCGGAGTTCCGCCAGTTCACCGTCCTCCTTCTGGCTTTCTGCTAAATCTTTCAAATTTATTTCGCAAGGGAGTCGGAGTGACTTCACACGCGACAGGGCATCTGCGACTACATTATCCGGGCCCTTCACATGTTCGATGCGTGAAGTATACTGCGCAATGTAAGACAGCTGGCGCGGAGAGGCTTTCTCGGGACACTGTGAGAACGCGTATAACAGAGGTTTGTGATCGGTCACAACTTTAAACTCGCGCGCCTCAATAAGATACGAGAAATATTTGATTGCCTCGTAGATCGCAGTCAATTCCCTATCATAAGCGCTATAGTTAAGTTGCGCTGGGGTTAACTTCTTCGAGAAGAAGGCGAGGGGTTCCCAGGCCGGGCATTGTTTCTCAAGAGGATGATTCCTCTGTTCCAGGACCGCGCCTACAGCAAAATCCGACGCATCGGTCACAAGCCTAAGCTCTGCCCCGGTACAGGGGTGTACAAGAAGGGTAGCCTGAGCAAAGTCATTTTTGATTTTGCAGAAGGCACGCTCCGCCTCGCTATTCCATTTGACTTCTCTCTTATCGTTCTTATTTAAGTCAGAGAGGTAGGCATTTAGGGGTGCCTGAGTGGCAGCGGCCTGAGGAATGTTTCGGTGATAAAAATTCACCATACCCAAGAACTTCCTAAGTTCAACAATGGTCTTGGGCTTGGGGAAGTTCAAAATTGCTTCCACCTTGGATGCCGTGGGATGAATACCCTTGGCATTAACCAAATATCCAAGGAACTCAAGTTCCTGGACTGCGAAAACGCATTTCTCCACATTCAAGCGAAGGTGGTATTTGCGCAAACGGTCGAAAACCGTGCGCAGATGAGAATAGTGCTCGTCCATAGAGGACGACGCAATCAGAATGTCGTCTATGTATAGGAAGACGGAGTCCAAATCCCCTAGCGCTGGAAGGACTGACTAGCATTTCTGAGACCAAATGTCATGAAAGAGAATTCAAACAGCCCGAAAGGGGTTGTGATCGCTGTCTTTTGCACATCTTCCGGCGCAACCGGGATTTGGTTGAAGGCCTTGTGCAAATCCAGCGAAGTGAAGATTAGCTTCCCAGCAAGATTATTCGAATAATCATGCAAATACGGGGTCGGATATTTATCCGGGACGGTGATGGCATTAAGCTGCCTATAGTCACCGCAGACCCGCCATGAGCCGTCCTTTTTTTGCACCATGTGCATTGGACTGGCCCAGGGACTACTGGAGGGACGACAAATGCCGTTCTCACACCATTGACGAAATTCTGCTTTCGCAGCAGCTCATTTCTCCGGCGCCAAACGACGAGGACGCGAAGATACCGGAGGCCCCTTCGTCAAGATGTGGTGATACACTTCCGACGAGGAGGGTGGCGACGGGTTTGAGCCGCCCGTGATCTCCGGAAACTCAGCCAAAATCGCAGAATGCGAGGACTTGGGTGCACAAGTGTGCACCGACTGCACCAGAGCAGTATAAAATTTTCCCACTGAAGTCACATTGGTTGTTTTGTTGACTAGACAATGTCTTTTTAGATCGACAGTAATACCATAGTGGTAAAGCAAATCCGCACCAATAATAGCGGTGGGAACGTTGGCAATGCAAAAATTCCAACGAATGACTCGTCTGAGGCCAAGATCCAATACACGGAATGATTCGCTAAAAGTGTCGATCCGTGAATCATTGGCAGCGAGTAATTTCAACTGAGCAGGCTTGCAACGTATCTTTAGGTCTGCCGGAAGCAGTGATATGTCTGCGCCTATGTCAATTAAAAATTTTTGACCAGAATTTCGGTCTGTAATATGCAGACGACGAGATTTCCTAACTCCATCACCCACGGTCTCCGTGCGGGCGGGAGTGTTTAGTTTTTTGATGCCGAGAATTCAGCAAACTTGGGGCAACTAGGTCTACAGGAAATAGCATTGTGCGGGTAGCGAGCATGTGCTAGACACAGCGCGTTTTTCTTGGATGAAGACGGAGAAGGTTGATTTGATGGAGATTTACTCCGGAAGGGTCGCGGACGCGACGGCGAACGCACATCAGAGCGAGCAAGTAACGACTCTATCCTGTGAAACTGATCGGGTGAAGGTCTCGGGGAGACTGAAGAGTCCCGAGAACCCGAAGGGACGGAAATGTCCTGAGAAGCAGCGTTAACTCTAGGCAAATTGCCTGAAATAGCAACGAGTTTGTCCGCTAACTCTGCCACTTTATCGAGGTCACTACATTCGGTGGCGATTAGGATCTCACCCTGATGCTCAGTCAGCTGCTCTAAGAAAATTTGTGTTAGCACCGTATCGGTGCACCTGCACGCTACATTTAATTCGCGCAATTGTCTCAGGATTTGGGAGGGACGACAGTCTACATTGACCTGCCCTCGAAGAAGTTTGCGAAGATTTTCTTCGTCTGAGGAAGCATAAACTTTAATCAGTCTAGCTTTGGCTTTTGAGAACATGTCCGAGTACGGGGGATCTTTGGTGACAATGTCACTGATATTGGCCATCGCGTCTTCATCCAAAGACATAGCAAGATAATCAAATTTTGCAGTCTCAGAATATACGCCAGCACGACGCAGCGACGCTTCGATCTGGTGAAACCAGAGCGCAGGATGTTTCCTCGAAAAGGGAGGAATTTTAGGAGTCTTGGCCACCGCGACCTGGGCCATCCCTGCGGAACCACCCCCTTGGGTACTAGCGTTAGACATGGAAGCCTTAAGAGCAGCTAACTCGCGGCACACCTCTGCTAACTGCGATGCGAGCAGGGTGGACGCTTCGTTCTCGGTATCGGAACCTGACATTGTCGCAGCAATATATCACCGGTCCTGACCTAACCTTACGCACGAGCGTATTACAACCTGTCTAATTTCGCGCACAGGCGCGTTACAATTTTTTGCTTTCTAGAATTTAGCGCGATAAGAACGCGAAAGAGCAATTCCAAGAAAAGAAAATCTAACTGTAGACTATTTCTGTAGAGAAAGTGCGTTGTCAAATGTCATATACGGACATGGCGTCTATGGCACTGACAATCTCACAACAACGATAAGATTTCTGATCTTAAATAACACCAGAAATACTCGCGGGTAACGCGAATTCGGAAACGATCGCGTGGTACGCGGGAACTATCGCGCGATTACCGAACCTAACCTCAAAGTGGAACACCACGAGCATACGCGCGCGGTTCATAAAACCCGAGGAACGTGTACACATGCACACTGGTTACACGCAGTTCAATGTTTTCACGACTTCGCACGCACACAGTCACTAGGCACCGGTGTCGGTGTACGGTACGGCTGATGACACCTCAACGCCGATGTCGGGGTGATGACAACAAAGTTGTCCTCGGCAGACAGCGACCAGCTAACAGCAACACGGCACGGCTTGGCAACCGGCACGATGCTGGAATCGACAACGCACGTTGTCCTTGGCCGCAACAATGGTGGCTAACAGCTTGGCAACAGGCAGCGGTGACGATGATGATTAACAAGACTGACCTTGAAGCCCAAACTGGCTGGTAACGGTAGAATGGCGAAAATGGCAAAATTGCAAGATTTTGCCGGCTACTCTTCTATCTTTCTCTTAACGTCTGGATCCGACGTGTCAGGGGCGACGATGAAACGTTGCAGACCTGTTGCTGGACCGGAATGGCCAGCCACGTGTTGAGCAATGGCGAGGAACCTCTTCTGCGGCGTAAACGACCTTGGAACGCCGGATGACAGTCCCCGTTAACTCAGCGATGGACGGATGTCCGAAACAGCTCCTTCAAGGAATTCCTCAATGTCCGGGAGTCGATGAAGACCTCCAGGAATATGCCTCTCTCAGCGTGCACACGCACGAATTTCACAGAGGTGTAGGCGTCGTTTTTCCCAAGTCGGAGTCACCAACGTAGAATGTGGTGATCACGTCGGGGTCACCAATGTGGAATGGGATCTCGAATGGAAGAGATCAGGAATACCAACGAAGTAGATGATATAGGCGGGTTCTAAACCACTTTTTTGGGACTAAAAAAGCGGAATTAGGTAAACGCTGTAAGGCGTATAGCGCGAGCCCGTTCATAGGCGAGGGGAAGGGGGAGGGGAGAGGGCAACACCGCGGTTCAGTTTGTGGGCGAGGGGAGGGGGAGAGGGAGGGGGTTGGCAATACAGCAATCCCTCTGATCAAGGACAATTCCTGGAATTTCTTTCGGGGCCAGCTTCCTAGTATAGCGTGAGCCCGTTCGTAGGCGAGGGGGAGGGGGTTGGCAACACAGCGATCCAGTTCTTGGGCGAGGGGAGGGGGGTGGGGGAGGGGGTTGACGATACAGCGATCCCTCTTATCAAGGACAGATTCCTGGTATTGCGTTCAAAGGCAAGCCGGTCAACGGAAACTCTCATGACCAAACGTGTTCGGTTGGGGAGGGTAAGGATGAATGAACAGGAAGCGATGGAACGCGAATTGCAGTCATACGGACCGTTCCATCGTTGCAAGCGTTTGTCGTGTTAAAGTTATCAGTAATTTTTTCATACGGTTTTCGCGTACTGTCCGTTGGACTTGTTGCATGTATGTGCGAAATGGACATATCAGAGGAAAAAGGTGACGCGACTGCTCCAACGTTGAAAAATTTAGCTTGGGCTCACGTCATAAATTCGTACTTGAGTGATCATTTCTCCATCGAGCGGAAAACGTTGGTGGAACGTTTAATGCGGAATGATGCAACGAGTCGCGTATGATTCTATTACATGAAAAGATTTAGTCAAGTTATCGCGCGATGGCCGGTGATCGAATCCCCATCCACAATATTGGACATCATCGAAACGGGCGAACGTCGCATCGTTGGGTGCAAAGTGTAATTATATTTTTGAGAACTGGAAATTTAACGAACGATATCAAATCGAAGTTGAAAGAAATAGTTTGTTAACAACGGCAGCAAGATGATTGAAACGTTGAGAAAAATGTTGAAGTGTTTGACACGCATGTCGATGCTGCTGAAAACTATGAATGAGTATCGCGAATGGCATCGCTCGTACATCGAGTCTCCGCAGTGTTGTGTGAATTACCTAGCCTGTGCAAAGGATGAATTGTCGGTAGGCGAGAAATTTAGTTTAATATCGACTATGTGCCGTATGAAAACTTTGAACGTTTCGGTGAATCATCGTATTTCCTCGTCGCACGTCGGTAGAGGTTTATACGATCGCAGGGGCGCGAGAGCCTCGACGCTTCGTTGGGAAAATGTCGAGTCGGCCTTTAAAAATCGCATATCGACCGGGATCGTTATCAACGTCGAACATATCGATCCGAAACAATTTTTACAGCACGCGAAACGAATAATCACGGGGCGCGTTACGGAATTTTTAAACGCGCATTCGTCGTTGAAAGCTAGCGTAACGTTGGAGGCGGAATTCATGCAGCGCGCCAACGAGGTTTCCGTGAAAAGTTTCGGCACGCGAAACGTTGCGTTGTTTCGGACGAGCAATCTACGACAGTGGTATCAGAGAGACGTTGTACCAACGATTTTGGCATCGTTGGAAGAGTTTCAGGAGCGAGACAGTGGGTGGGCGCTGTCAAAGATACTGCATTTGATTGTGAACTTTAGCAAATATCAGCCGTTGCAAGCCGGTTGCACCGCTGCAAGCTACTTGCCTCGAGCGATACAGCTGAAAAGAGCGGTCGTGAACGTGATCAGCAACGATGAAGCGTGCTTTTTTTGGGCGGTCGTGGCGGGTCTCTATCCGGAAGAGACACATCCGTCGCGTTTGTCATCGTATCCGCACTACAATACGGTGCTTCGAACTGAAGGGTTTCAATCGCCGATGCTGTTCAAAGACATTCGGAAATTTGAACGAGTAAACGACATTTCCGTGAACGTGTTCGAATGGGTGCGCAAGAAATGTGTAACGCTTCATTTGACTGGGAAGAAACGGAGGAGGCATGTAAACTTGCTGTTTCTACAGAATGCTGCAAAGACGCATGGCCATTTCGCATGCATACGAAATTTGTCACGATTGGTTTCGTCGCAGCTTAGCAAGAAGAAAAATCTCAAGCATATTTGCGATCGGTAAGTTGCACGTTTTTGTTTTTTAAAATTCTTTGAAGCAAAAATACATGATTTTTCCCTTCCCACAGGTGCTTGCAATATTTTCCAACGCCGGAGAGGTTAAACATTCATACGATCGACTGCGAACAGATGAATGATTGTGCTCTGGCGCTTCCAATATCGGAAGAAGATAAGTGGTTACGGTTTAAGAACTACGCGAGCAAAGAACAGGCGCCGTTCGTTATCTACGCAGACTTGGAGTGCCTGCTGCTGTCTGGGGAACAGGAAGGACAAGACCGTGCGGCACGCGTACAGTATCAACATCACCACGCGTTTAGTATAGGCTACTACATGCATTGTCGCTATGACGAATCGTTGTGCGAGTATCAGGTTTATCGCGGTAAAGAGGGATGCGCCGCGTGGTTCGTGAACAGGTTGTACGAGCTGAGTTGTAAATTAGAGCCGATATTCGACAAAACGGTACCGATGAATCCGCTAACTGAAACGGAGAAGTTACATTTTCGTACGACCACACATTGTCATGTCTGCGAGAAACCGTTCGACACTTCCGACGCGACGAGGGTGCATGATCATTGTCATTTCACGGGCGCGTATCGTGGACCGGCTCATAACGGATGCAATTTGAACTATCAATCTTCGTACGTGATACCGGTGGTTTTCCATAATTTATCAGGATACGACGCGCATTTCATTATCAAAGAATTAGCAAACTCGTTCGAGGGGCGGATAGACGTGTTGCCATTGACGAAAGAGAAGTATATCTCTTTCACGAAAAACGTGAAAATCGAGAGACAGACGGGTGAAGAGCGAAAGTATGCAAAGTTGCTGAAATTTCGATTCATCGACTCGTTCAAGTTCTTGAACTCGAGTCTGGACAAGCTGTCGTCATACTTGGACAAAAGTAAATTACGCATCGTACGAGGTGAATTTGCACATCTTTCCGACGACGATTTCAACCTGTTGACCAGAAAAGGCGTTTTCCCATACGACTATCTGACATCGTACGATAAATTAAACGGTACATGTTTACCGCCGCGCGAAGCATTTTACAACCGGTTGTATGGCAGCGAGATATCCGACGTCGATTACCTTCACGCGAATACGGTTTGGTCGCGTTTCGCTATACGAACGCTTGGACAGTACAGCGATTTATACTTAAAATTGGATGTGCTGTTGTTGGCAGATGTTTTCGAAAATTTTCGCGATGACTGTCTCGAGAATTACAAGCTCGATCCGGCGCATTATTACACGCTCCCCGGTTTCGCATGGGACGTGATGCTGAAAATGACAAAGATCGAATTGGAGTTGTTCACAGACGTCGACATGCTTTTGTTCGTGGAGCGAGGAATACGCGGCGGATTGAGCCAGTGTTCGCACAGATATGCACACGCAAACAATAAATATTCGTCTACGCACGACTCGAGTAAACCATCCACCTACTTAATGTATTTTGATGTGAATAATTTGTACGGTTGGGCTATGTCGCAACCTCTACCGTACAGAGACTTTCGATGGGTGGACGTGGACAATTTCAACGTCGAATCAGTTCCGATCGATAGCCCCGTAGGATACATTTTGGAGGTGGATTTAGAGTATCCGCGCGAAATTCACGATGCTCACGCGGATCTTCCGTTTTGTCCAAGTCACGACGCGGCGACGACCGACTCGAGTCAAAGAAAGTTGCTGGCAACACTTCGCGATAAGGAGCGGTACGTTATACATTATCGATACCTCCAGCAAAGTTTAAAACACAACCTGAAATTGAAGAAAATTCATCGAATTCTAGAGTTTCGACAGTCGCGATGGTTGCACGGCTATATCGAGTTGAACACAAAATTACGCGCCAACGCGACCAACGATTTTTCCAAGAATTTGTTCAAACTGATGAACAATGCAGTGTTTGGAAAAACGATGGAGAACGTTCGAAATCATGCGGTCGTGAAATTACTTTCTCGTTGGAGCGGTCGGCACGGCGTCGAACGATTGATAGCTAGACCAAATTTTCACAGCTATACGGCGTTTTCGGAGGACTTTGTCGCGATTCAGCTGAAAAAGCTGCTCGTTAAATTCTTCAAGCCAATCTACGTGGGCATGTCTGTATTGGATATATCGAAATTTCATTTGTACAGCTTTCATTACGAGTACATGTATCCAAACTTCCAGCAAAATTGTAAGATTTTATACACGGACACGGACAGCCTGATATACGAGATCGCTTGTGATGACGCGTACGAGGCGCTGCTGAAACGTGATATCCACCGATACGACACCAGTAATTATGCCGCGAACAACGTTTACGGTGTTCCGATCGCGAACAAGAAACAGCTAGGATTGATGAAGGATGAGAACGGCGGTAAAATTATGACCGAGTTCGTAGGGCTTCGTTCGAAAATGTATGCGATTCGCGTGCAAGATGATCAGGAAACGAAAAAAATCAAAGGCATCAGAACAAACGTTACCGCTCGGGATATAAGTTTCGAAGACTATGTTGAATGTCTTCGTAATCATACGGAAAAGAGTGTTAGCAGCAATCGTATAGTGTCTGTACGACATCAGGTGTATTCGATGTCGGAAACAAAATTGGCATTGAGTCCGTACGACGATAAGCGGCATATATGCAGTAATTTGACCGATACTCTTCCTTGGGGACATTACGGCATCGATTAAGAAAAACCGAGACACCATTTTTTATCCCCGTAAAAGAAAAGGAAATGGTAGGGAGATTAAAATATTTTATTTTAAAGTATGTGTACAACTCTGAAAATGTCGTCGTTGCTGTATCTGCGCGTATACTGTATCGAGTTTCCCATATATACTTTTCTTAAAATCTTCAAATTTCTCAGTTATATTCCCCTCCCTCATTTTTCCAGCGCTAGTATCGATAATACATGACAGCACAGGTACAGGTACAGGTGCAGGTACAGGTACAGGTACAGGTACAGGTACAGGTATAGGTACAGGTACAGGTATAGCGCATGTACAGCTATAACGCATGTGCAGTATGCAGTATGACGGTTGGTTCTGTCACGTCGACTAGCTTTCCCTCGTCCTCTGGACGGCGAAAACCTAGCGACACCGGGTATTTATGGGCCGGACGGCCGGGCCGCGTTCGGCCGCACGAAACGCGGTCCACCCGGGACAAAAGTGATTCGTCGACTCGTCGCTTCTCGAAATCTTCGCCAAGGTGTTCGGGCGCCAGGCACTGTTTTAAGGTGCCACGCTAAGTCGCCACGGCGACGAGCACTTCGAGAAACGTTTTCACGAGCCGACGGTCACCGATAACTCGACGAAACTCTTCGCGAACGGGTTCAGGGTACTACGCGGAGTGAACGCGAGGCGTTCCCCGCGGCGGGAAGGTTTCTCACGTAATAATCTTGACTCTCAGCGAATTTCGGCTAACGAGACTTTATTACTCGACTGGATGTACAACGGGGCTGCCAGCCGTAACCGGCAGCTTTTCGAGGTTAGCCGGCGCGTGACAGGTGGTCGTCGACGGATCTTAGTCGCACGCGCTCTTCTTCGTTCGAACGTAATTCGAACTTCGCGTCGAATTCGGCAGCAACGCGATGACGGCGTTGGCGTCCGCGGAACACGCGTTCTACGCCCGAATTCCGATGGAAAACGCGTTACAATGGCTTCTCGTCGAATTAACACTTGTCTCGAGTACGACGCGAGCACGAGGCGACGTCCCACCGTGGGACGAGACGAGGCTAGCGTGAAAGAAACGACGACGCGCGGATCCTCGCAAAAGAAAATAGTGCTTTGCACCCGCTAATAATTTTCCCCGCGCGTTCGTCGCTTGACCATTACGTGCCGCTCGCGAATTAACGCTGCTTCCGGCAGCTCGTAACTACGCCGATCTTTCGCCGACGCGATCGCGAACCCAAAATGCTTCCCGAGCCAACGCGAAAGAAAGATCACTTTATAATTCGGATGAGAATCCGACAAAGGCTTACCAAATAGGTTTCTTTGTTGAAGCCGTGGACAACGGATCGCTTCTGTCCCTCGGTTCCGGCAGGTATCGTCGCACAAAGTACTTTTACGGTTAATCGCAAATTTCAAAGAGCTTTACTCGACTCGAGCCAATGAAGAAGTGATCTTCTACGCGATGACTCGGGAACGCGGAAGCGAAGCGTCCCCCCCTTCCGCTCGCTTCTCCCCGCGTAACGCTCGGACCTATCGCGCTCTGATTTTCGGCAGGGGCCTCGCCCTGCGTGACGGTCCCTGGGCTCCGGCGATTGGCGGCCTCTCCGGCAGCGGTGCCCGTCGATTGGCCGCTCCCTGCTGAGGTGATCGCTGTCAGCCAATCCGGTAACTGGCCAGGTTTCTCTCCGGGTGAGGCGACGGCAAGACGGCTGAGATTTCTGTCTTGGCCGTGGACTTCTTGTCGGCGCCTCCAGGTTGTTCATCCTGAGCCACGTCGATCTCTCTGCTGTTCTCCGGCAGGGTTCTCGTCGGAGCCATCCTTGTTCCATTTCCTTTGGCGGGAAGAAGTTCGTCAGGTCCCCCCCTGGGGACCTGATTACGGTCCTGCAAACTCGCGTCGCGCAAATTGGCGCAACGCTCAAAGTATCAGAGTTCGCCCATTTGTCTCGCTCGTGCCCAGGGAGAGCGTTCGCCCCTATTTTTCCGCTCTTTGCCTGCCGGAATATGACCCGGTCTTCCGATCCTATTCTTCGGAAGACGTTGGCAAACAGTGCCACGTCACAACTCCTCCCCCCCCAGGGGAGACCGGGTCATGCCGAAGGCAAACCTTCGTCGGACTCTCGCGGGCTCGGTAGCGAACGCTCAACCTCGGTCGTCTCACGGTACATCACAAACCAACCATAAACCACCCTCCACCACATGACAAAAATGAATACTTACGCTCACTAGTACAGTATCTCGGGCGAGACTTCCTATTTTTCCGGCAGCCAGCTGAAAAATTTCGCAATAGCCTCGCATGGCTGAATTCTAGGTGGGTTCGAGGATCGAAGTGACAAACGCCCCTCTGTTACAGGCTTTTTACCGGCAGCTGCCGCCTACTATATTTAGCTTCCCTACTTTGACCCCGGCAGCTTCCATGGGTTATGCGGTCCGCCCTCCTTCCAGCGCGGTCCGCATTTCGGGCAGGTCTTTACCGAAAACCCTATCCGCCCGCACCGGTAGCAATAATCACTACGCGGGGTCCGGCAGTGTCGTTGGCGATGGTCTAGGGACCCGCAGCTCCAGCACCCGTTTTGCCGGTCGAATTCGTCCGGCAGCATCTGGGTCGGTGGCGGAAGCTCCTTCGGCAGCGTCTTCCCCTTCGCCCCGCGGGTTGTCCTGGCGGCTCCTTGTCTTGCTGGTGTCGGCGGTGGGAAGACGTATTCGACCCTCGGTTCTTTTCCTGGGGAGTATACCCAGCATGGTATACTCCCGTCCGGCCTTTCTGCCTCCGCCTCCGCCCGGTTCCGCTCGGTTGAGGGACCTGGTGTCGGTTTCTCCGTTTGGGCTGCGGACCGGAACGCTGCTTGGATGGCATCCATCCTCCTTTGCGTTGGTCCGCGCCGATCCTCCGCTACCGGCAGCTTGGCGGGCCTTTCCTCCTTTGGTGGAGCGTCGGGGTTCACCGTGGCCGACACCATCGGTTCGTTGACGGCCCTCTTCTCCTGGGGAGGTGGTGTCCCCTCTGAACCCGTTGCTGGGCCTGGTCCTTCTCCGGCAGCTGTTGTTACTCCCGAGGTCTCTTCTACTGGGCCGGCCTCTCCCACGGGGTCGTCCTCCGGCACTTCCTCGACATCTTCGAGGGTATCGTCGAGGTTCCCTTTTCCTCCTGGGTGGACCCATTGGTCTGACTCCGGTCGGTCATCCGCGGACTCGTAGTGGGACTCCTCCCCCTCCACTGACACGAATTGCCCCCTGCTGTCAGTCTGCGTGGCCACGTCCCTGCTGCCGACTCGTTCTACTTCCTTCCTATACCTCCTCACTATCTCCCCCACGGCAGCTTCTCCCTCGATGGCATACGCCTCCACGCGGGCTCGCCACAGCCTCTTTTGCGGGCAAACCTCTCTCTTCTTCATTTTGGGACTTTCCCCGGCAGCTTTCTCTTGAGTGTTCTGTTGGGGAAGCTGTTACCATTAGTCGACATTCTCTGGTGCGTAAGATGGACGGTACGCCTTAAGGTCGCTGACGTGCGCTTTTCCCAAGTCCTTCCCGTCGTCGGTGGCTAGTTGGTATACCACTGGTGACAACTTCTTTGTTACCACGACGGGACCGATAAACTTGGGAGCCAGTTTCGCCGCGATATGCTGTGCCGCTGACGAGAGAACTCTCTTCCGCTTCATTACTTTATCCCCGACCTCGAATTCCGTGTCCCTATGATGCTCATTATAATAACGCGCCTGTCGGTTATACGCGTCCTCTAAATTTTCTACCACCCAGCTGCGCAACGTCTGCAGCTGGGCCACCCGACCTTTCCATTGTTTCGTCGGCGCTAATTCCATATCTAATGGCGGCTCGCTGCTCGCCCGCACGCATTTCGCTGGCCGCGGTTCTCGCCCGAAATTCAAGAATGCTGGAGAAGTTTTCAGTACCGAATGGTGGGCCGTGTTATACGCGAATCGGAACTTAGACAAATGCACGTCCCACTCTCGGTGGTCTCTTCCGATGTACGCGACCATCATCGTTTTTAGTATTCGATTGACTCTTTCTACCGGGTTCGCCTGCGGGTGGTACGGAGGGGTTGTACTTATACGAATTCCATATTCGTTCGCCAATTCGTGTAAGCATTTATTGGCAAACTCTGTGCCATTATCTGTGAGGAGCACATCTGGTGTTCCTCACCGCGAAAAGATAAGGTTTTCGAGGGCCTCCGCAATTTTTGGACCGGTCGCTCGTCTAAGTGGGGCACACTCGATCCATTTCGTGAATAGATCTTGAATCACGAGGAGGTACGCATGGCCGGACTTGCTAGGAGGAAACGGACCCATTATATCGGCAGCTACTACTGACCAGGGCATATCGATGCGGCGCCGACCCATCAGCCCGGAAGGGAGTGTTTGCTCCACTTTCGTCAGCTGGCAAGTGGTACAGCGTCTTACGTACTCCACGGTTGTTCTGTACATGCCCGGCCAGTAGTATCGTGTCGCGACGCGGTGATACGTCTTTTCGATACCTAAGTGTCCTGCTTGAGGACCGTCATGTGCCTCCTGCAAGATCTCGGTTCTGCGTTCCTCAGGGACTACTAATTTCCATTCGTCCCCGTCTTGACCTAAGGTCTCCGCAATCAGAGGATCGGTCCTCCGGCAAAACAATTCCCCATCTCGAATCGACCAGTCCTTAAATTTTTGGGGGTTTCCCTCTACCTCCGCGAATTTGCTCTCGTACCACTTCGCACGCACGGCAGCGGCTACCTCAATTTCCCCACTGACGGCCTCCCTTCCCTCATACACCCGTGAAAGGGCATCCGGCACCTTGTTCAACGCGCCTTGTCGATATACTACGTCGAAGTCGTATTCGAGGAGCTGTAAAGCCCATCGCGCCAATCGTCCCGACGGGTTCTGTAATTTCCGCAGCCACCGTAAGCTATTGTGATCTGTGATCACCGTGAATTTGTACCCTTCCAAATAAGGCCTATATTTTTCTACCGCTCAGACTATCGCTAGACACTCTAGCTCCGTTGCCGAGTACTTTCTCTCCGGCAGCGTGAGCGCTCGACTCGCAAATGCGATCACCTTTTCGTCACCCTCGATCTCTTGGGTTAGTACAGCCCCTAACCCGACAGTACTCGCGTCGGTTTGTACCGTAAATGGTATTTCGAAGTCAGGGCATGATAGCGTAGGCGCGGTGGCAATTCTGTCGCGAAGGGCTTCGAAGGCGGATTGTTGACCGTCCTTCCAAGTCCATTCGCGATCCTTCCGAAGTAGCTCGTTTAACGGTTCCGCAAGTGTAGCGAATCCCGGGATGAACCTCCTATACCAGGATGCCAACCCTAAGAATCGCCGCACCTGCTTTACGTTCCTCGGGGCTGGATACGTTAATATCGGCTGGATCTTTTCCGGATCCACGGTTAACCCTTCTCTACTGACAACGAAACCCAGATAACGTACCTCCGCGCGGCAAAATTCACATTTTTACGGGTTTATTATTAGACCGGCAGCTTTTACTTTATCTAGGACGCGTTTTAACCATTCCAGGTGTTCATTGAAGGTTTTCGTTACTATAATTATGTCGTCTAGATAAGCAAACGCGTGGGGCTCCATCTCCGGCCCAATCAGACGGTCTAACAAGCGTTGGAATGTAGCCGGGGCTCCCGTCAGCCCGTATGGCATTCTGCAAAATTGAAAGAGCCCCTTACCCGGCACCGTGAAGGCTGTTATTTCGCGACTCTTTTGTTCTAACGGAATCTGGAAATAAGCCTGACTAAGATCGAGGGTCGAAATGTACTTGGCTGATCGCAACTTGTCTAAAATTTGTGTCATGAGCGGTAACGGGTACGCGTCTTTCCTCGAGACCTCGTTCACCTTACGAAAGTCTAAACAGAATCGATATTTTCGGTTGGGCTTCTTGACCATCACTATTGGACTTGACCATCCACTTTGCGACGGCTCTATTATGCCGTCGGCCAACAAGGTATCCACCTCCTTATAAATGGCCTCCTGTATTTTGGGAGAGACGGCATAATAGCGTTGTTTAATGGGTGGTTGGTCGCCCACGTCTATCCGGTGGCTGATCAAGTCGGTTTTGCCCGTCATCCTTTCGAATTCCGGCAGCTCGGCCTCGAGGAATTTCGCCAAACGATGTTGTTCGTCATCATTTAATAATTGTAACCCACAGCACACGGTGGCTGGGGGAGCATCCTCGAAGGGAAATTTCTCATTCGGATGAGACGCAAAATACCAAATCGCGTTGTGGTATTCCGCCACAATCCCGAAGAGTGCAATCGAATCTGTACCAAATAGGAGAGAGGTGACGAGACTGTCTAATACGCGTGCCGAGATCCGGTGTTCCCTTTTCCCTATTCTCACTGAGAAATGGGCCCGTTCGACTGCTCGATCGATGGTCCCCGTGGCCAGGAGGAAATAGCAGGGCTTTTCGGTATTTTCTATTGTTACGGCCCCGTCGCGAATTCGATCTACTACGTCCCGACTGACAAAGGTGATCGATGACCCCGAATCCACTAGCGCGCGAACCGGCAATTCTCCGACCAATACTTCGATCGTTAATAGAGGCGGTCTCTTTTTCTCCCCGTAAGTTAATATTCGGGCCGATATTATGTCGAGCGAAGTCCCTCTGGCCCTCTCGAGCGACTTCTCCCCCCATTTCCCGGTGACCTACTGCAGTTCCGGCAGCTATTTATCGTTACCCCCTGCGCCCCGCAGCTGAAGCAATGTATTCGTGGTGCTTCCCGGCAATCCCGCGATCTATGCCCGTCTTTTTGGCAATTCCAACATTTGAACGGCCGACCCCTGGACGCGCGTTGATTGTCGCGCGGCCGTTTCGTCCACCGATCAGTATTCGCGGTTTCTTCCGGCTTTCGCGGCGCGTTACTATCTGACCGATCCCTTGAGTCGGTCCGGTCTCCCGATTCTCTTCGCCCGGCAGCTGAATAAACTTTCGCGCACGGTGCTAAAGAGTCTCGTTTGCCCGGGCCGGGTCGGTATTCTTCGTGGGTGTGGGTGGGGGTCCGGTCGCCCTCTTCGCCACCCCCGGCAGTGATCGCGTTCGCGTACTCCACGTGCACGGTCCTCCCTCTCCCCGGTTGTTTGCGAGAGGCGTGGCGATTGGGGTCATACGCGAAAATCGGATGAGCCATTTCCGACTGCTTCGGATTCCGTTTTAATTTCTCGATATCTGTTTCGCGTTCTGCCTCTATTAACGCCTTCTCCAATTGGCCCAGCCGGGTTATCGTCGCATACGCGATCGCGTTTCGGAGGGATGGTTTCGCCCCCCAATAGGTTCGTGTCATCCTCTTCTCCTCCGGCCACGGAGTGTCTAATCGGTCGAACATCCCCCCCATACTTTTAAGGTAGTCGCGGACGGGTTCGTGTTCCCCCTGGGAACGATCTTTTATATTTCGCGTTAGGGTGTCGTAGTAATCAGGGTCCACGAAATACTCCCGAAATTCGCGCTCGAAGTCGCTCCAGGTTCTTATCTGGGCTTCCCTCTGCTTGTACCAGTGCAATGCCGTGCTCTCTAGACAAACCGTCATGCAACGAAGCAAGTATCGGTCTGGGATGTTATTATGCTTGCGGCGTTCTGCGAGGCGTTCGAGGAAGGTTACTGAATCTTCCCCGGGCGCCCCGGCAAATGTCGTCCGCCACCGTCTCATTATTTCCGATAACGGCGTTCCCCGGCAATACATTTCGCCACTGATACTAGGAGAGGGTTCACCCAAGATACCCGGGGTAGCCTCTGACGGCTGTTCTCCCCATTCTCGCTTCGGGGGCGTTCGCGGGTGGTATTCCCACTTTCCGGGTAACGGTACCTGCAGAGTAAAGTCGCGGGGTGGCGACCTTGCCTCTGCGTCCCGCTCCTCATCCGAAGTTACCGCGTCGGGATTGTAGGGGTCGTCCTCGTCCTCATTTTCATTATAAGCGGAGAGGTAGTCCCAGTCGTCCCCCCCTTCGCGGTCCATTTGTAGCATGTTTACCGGCAGCTCGAAATTCCGTACCCGATTGACACCCTAATACCGTCCTAAATTGCCCCGGCAATAAACACCGTTTGTTTGTTTTGCCGGTCGTACCCCGGCAAGGTTATCTCGGTTCCGGCCTTACGACGCGCCAACAAAGGGAACTTGATCTCGACCGCGTCCCGATATAAACAAGCGTCTCGTTGTCGACAAGCGCTTACGAAAAAAAATTTTCCTCGAATTCCTCGAGTGGTCTACCGGGTGACCGAGAACGGTTTCCTACTCCGGCAGCGCAAATTTTCCCTGAATTCGTACTGCGTCCTCCCCCAGCAATTCTTGTCGTACTACTCTCGCAACCGAACTATCTCGCAACTCGTTACCAAAAAAAAACGAATGAAAGAAAACTAATCGGTTCGCGAGATCGTCCCTAAACGATTCTGCCCGGCAATTTGTCGCAACCGGCAGTAACAATATTCCGTTGTAACTAAATTCACCAATCGGTGATCGCAAATACTAATTCACCCGCAGGTGATGGCAAGGGCAGCGCCTTCCGGCAGCTATTCTCCCGTATCGCAAAAATATAGTGAGCGTAATATTTCAAAACAAATCGAACGACACGTGACGTTACTCTCTACTACGGCACAGCTTCTTAATACGCCCCGTCCATCACCAAATTTATAAAGGAGTTCACCCGTTCTGGGTGCACCCCGCAGAAGCAACACAAAAAAAAACAAGAAAAAACAAAACCAATACACAATAAATATATGGGGTCTTTCCTGTGCCAACCTGGGGTTTCGAACCCGTCGAAACCGCAGTTCTCAATCAAAAAAAAAAGAAAACGAACGGAACAAGTTTAATAAATTAGCACTGAACTCTAAACAAAATAAATATTACACGATGAAAAAGGAAATAAATTAATACACTCAATAAATTACACGAGAAAAAAAATTAAATAGAATATCACAGAAAAAAAAATTGACTAGAAATTAACGAGGGAGAATAACGAGGAATTTACAGTGCGAGGAAGAATAGAGCGTAGAGAGAAAAGAAAAGGTGAGAAGAGAAGAAAAGAAAGAAAAGGAAAGAAAAGCAGAGAGTACGCGGACTCGCTATTCCCACTCAAAATTGGACAACAAGAATATTTACAATTTGCCCGCGAAAGCACGGAAGAAAATAATGGTAATAAATAAAGAGAAAAACCAACATGAATAAATAACGAAAATAAATACCGAAAAATAAATATTAAAGTTGAATAAATAATCGAACGATAAGTACACGAATAGCACAGGAAAGGCAGAATCGATCAATATGTGGCATAATAATTTCATCTCAATACATTGTAAATTAATTTCGAAACCGAACATCATGGAAATCAATAGATGCATTTCAACGACACCACAGTCTCAATTCGGTCTACGAGAAAATAGCGTAATACTTTCCGTTCAACCGAATCCAGTCTGCGAAGTCGCATCTCACATCAGGATCATTCTCCGTTCGATTCGAAATTCAGAAAAAAATACATGAAATAGCATACACAATTCATAAATAAAAATCAGTCAATTCAAAAGAAAATTGGCAAAATAATGCATCAGAAATTCAAGACAAAATATCACAATTCATAAATCAAATCCGGCAGCTTTGATCTGAAATCAATTTCGGAAATTTACATCCGAAATTCAATCCAGCCGCTGCCACAACAAAACAAATAAATTCCAATCAATAACAGGTCATATAAGAAATGTGCTCGCTTCGTTGGCTCTGCGAAAGTCGTAGGAATTTCACGGTCGTAACGGGTGTTTGTTTTCGACGCCGCGACGGCCACGTTCGCACCCGGACTTTGTTCGTTCGACGAGAAAAATTCGACGAGAAAAATTCGACGAGAAAAAAAATTCGAGATTCTCGTGAGAGCCTCACGTCGTTCCGCGTATCTCCTTTCGAAACAGCCCTTATACAAGTCGCTCTTTCAGCGAGAGGTCCCTGTTCGGGCGCCAAATTTGTCACGTCGACTAGCTTTCCCTCGTCCTCTGGACGGCGAAAACCTAGCGACACCGGGTATTTATGGGCCGGACGGCCGGGCCGCGTTCGGCCGCACGAAACGCGGTCCACCCGGGACAAAAGTGATTCGTCGACTCGTCGCTTCTCGAAATCTTCGCCAAGGTGTTCGGGCGCCAGGCACTGTTTTAAGGTGCCACGCTAAGTCGCCACGGCGACGAGCACTTCGAGAAACGTTTTCACGAGCCGACGGTCACCGATAACTCGACGAAACTCTTCGCGAACGGGTTCAGGGTACTACGCGGAGTGAACGCGAGGCGTTCCCCGCGGCGGGAAGGTTTCTCACGTAATAATCTTGACTCTCAGCGAATTTCGGCTAACGAGACTTTATTACTCGACTGGATGTACAACGGGGCTGCCAGCCGTAACCGGCAGCTTTTCGAGGTTAGCCGGCGCGTGACAGGTGGTCGTCGACGGATCTTAGTCGCACGCGCTCTTCTTCGTTCGAACGTAATTCGAACTTCGCGTCGAATTCGGCAGCAACGCGATGACGGCGTTGGCGTCCGCGGAACACGCGTTCTACGCCCGAATTCCGATGGAAAACGCGTTACAATGGCTTCTCGTCGAATTAACACTTGTCTCGAGTACGACGCGAGCACGAGGCGACGTCCCACCGTGGGACGAGACGAGGCTAGCGTGAAAGAAACGACGACGCGCGGATCCTCGCAAAAGAAAATAGTGCTTTGCACCCGCTAATAATTTTCCCCGCGCGTTCGTCGCTCGACCATTACGTGCCGCTCGCGAATTAACGCTGCTTCCGGCAGCTCGTAACTACGCCGATCTTTCGCCGACGCGATCGCGAACCCAAAATGCTTCCCGAGCCAACGCGAAAGAAAGATCACTTTATAATTCGGATGAGAATCCGACAAAGGCTTACCAAATAGGTTTCTTTGTTGAAGCCGTGGACAACGGATCGCTTCTGTCCCTCGGTTCCGGCAGGTATCGTCGCACAAAGTACTTTTACGGTTAATCGCAAATTTCAAAGAGCTTTACTCGACTCGAGCCAATGAAGAAGTGATCTTCTACGCGATGACTCGGGAACGCGGAAGCGAAGCGTCCCCCCCTTCCGCTCGCTTCTCCCCGCGTAACGCTCGGACCTATCGCGCTCTGATTTTCGGCAGGGGCCTCGCCCTGCGTGACGGTCCCTGGGCTCCGGCGATTGGCGGCCTCTCCGGCAGCGGTGCCCGTCGATTGGCCGCTCCCTGCTGAGGTGATCGCTGTCAGCCAATCCGATAACTGGCCAGGTTTCTCTCCGGGTGAGGCGACGGCAAGACGGCTGAGATTTCTGTCTTGGCCGTGGACTTCTTGTCGGCGCCTCCAGGTTGTTCATCCTGAGCCACGTCGATCTCTCTGCTGTTCTCCGGCAGGGTTCTCGTCGGAGCCATCCTTGTTCCATTTCCTTTGGCGGGAAGAAGTTCGTCAGGTCCCCCCCTAGGGACCTGATTACGGTCCTGCAAACTCGCGTCGCGCAAATTGGCGCAACGCTCAAAGTATCAGAGTTCGCCCATTTGTCTCGCTCGTGCCCAGGGAGAGCGTTCGCCCCTATTTTTCCGCTCTTTGCCTGCCGGAATATGACCCGGTCTTCCGATCCTATTCTTCGGAAGACGTTGGCAAACAGTGCCACGTCACAGTTCATGGATCATATTGTAACAAATCCTTTTTTCTGGTGTTAATGCAAACAACGATACGTCGTGTCAGCCGAGTCGGGGATAGTGCATGTTTGCGAGACTAGGCGTAACTGTTCACGGATCAGACGACGATGATGAGATCGAACCTGTGACAACGACGACGATGACAACGACTACGATGACGGTACCGCGACAAGATATGATACCTCTTTTTCGATGTAAGAGAGTGGGAGACCGTTCACAATGTAAGAGGGAGAGTTTCTAATTAACTTTTCTGAGCATCCTCCCTCCCACCTCGCGTTGAAGACATCGGTTCTATAATTTTCTTATACTTGTAATCTTTGTTTTCCCAATTACCTGATTCCCCGTCGATGCACGTGCGTGAGAATGAGAATTCTTTGTCTGTCTGTCTGTCGGTCTGAATCGGTCGATCTCATAACGCCTTGTATCGTAGCCAGTATTACAGATTTTATCGTTTCTTTAGCGGTTTCGATAATACGTGATAGCACAGTACAGGTACAGTATTACAGATTTTATCGTTCCTTTAGCGGTTTCGATAATACGTGATAGCACAGTACAGGTACAGGTACGCGTACAGGCATAGCGCATGTACAGGTACAGCTACAGGTACAGGTTCAGGTACATGTACAGGTACAGATATGATACAGCTGAAAAGGGCGGTCGTGAACGTGAACAGCAACGACGATGCATGCTTTTTTTGGGCGGTCGTGGCGGGTCTCTATCCAGAAGAGACAAATCCGTCGCGTTTGTCATCGTATCCACACTACAAAGCGGTGCTTCGAACCGAAGGTTTTCAATCGCCCATGCTGTTCAAAGACATTCGGAAATTTGAACGAGAAAACGACGTTTCCGTGAACGTGTTCGAATGGGCGCGCAAGAGATACGTAATGCTTCATTTGACCGAGAAGAAACGGAGGAGACATGTCAACTTGCTGTTTCTACAGAATGCCGCAAAGACGCGTGGTCATTACGCGTGTATACGAAATTTGTCACGATTGGTTTCATCGCAGCTTAGCAAGAAGAAAAATCATAAGCATATTTGCGATCGGGATACGCGCGGCAAAATATCCTGACATATACTTAGTTGAAAAAATATTACGCAGAAAAGGAAATAAAGTATACGTAAAATGGTTGGGAATGGACGCGTCACATAATTCGTGGATATCTAAAACGAATATACTTTAATTGTTTTTACTTATGACAATTAATTTTTTTCTCTATACTTCTATTGCGATATTTCTGCGTTAATTACATTTCTGTAGGAATTGTATGTAATGTTACAATAAAAAAATACAAAAGAGTCTTAAATAATTTTTTATTTTTAAAAATATCGTTACAAAGACAATTTTCACACACAACATTAATATTTTAAACCCATCTGTTTCTTTGCGCGAACGCCTCGGCCGCGATGATATCAGCGCACGAAGCCACCAGTTCGCAATCGATCAGTGAACTTTGATCGAAAGATTCGCTCTCGACGATCGCTTTCACGATATTCTTCGCGTTGGCATCCTTCACCGCAAAGACAAAATTCATATATTTATCGACAACCGTGGGAACATTGTCGATCAGCCATGAATGCACATTGTGCACGCAGAATTCAAGATTGTACAAGTTATGCATAGTTTTTTCCGTGATGTACAGAGCTACGAACTGACTCGATAGTTTCACTAGCTTCCTACCATCGAGATTAACTATTTGCAATGTTAAATCATCGCTCAATTTTCTACACTGTTTCTGCATAGACGATGAAAGTAAATCGGAAATACACTCCTTCGTGCGCAACAACTCCGTCCATGCGTCCAGGGAAAACGTGATTTCGTTACCGCGGTTATCTCCTATAGCTAGTTCCGCACGAATATCGTCGCCAACGCGCACACCAATTTCAAGATATTTAAAATAATTGCCGGCTATTGAATATCTTCGGTCCAAGATCCGGCGCGAACTCCTCGACGACGATGACGGCTGTACCATCGATGAAATAGGGCTGTTGTTGGGAAAACCCCTGCAACAGATTTCAAAATTAGACGTTCTTCTAAATTTCACAATCTTTCATCTTTCTACTTACATATTATTTAGTCTCCTCTTTTTGTATGGCTCCTCGGTGTTTGAACGATTACATTCAGCGGGCGAATGATGGTTGTAATACATCGTGCTGTTTTCGTGATTGAGATTGTCTCAATCTGAAGCGGTGACGCTCGGAATACAATGCTTTTATAGGACGCTCCCCCACCACTTCCTTTTTACAACAAAATGGAAGCATCCCCCTCCCCGACTCGTCTTCAAAGACCCGCAATAATATCCCTACCTTTTTTCTTTTACGGATAAAAAACT
The DNA here is from genome assembly GCA_963966675.1 of Lasioglossum calceatum. Classification (NCBI taxonomy): domain Eukaryota; kingdom Metazoa; phylum Arthropoda; class Insecta; order Hymenoptera; family Halictidae; genus Lasioglossum; species Lasioglossum calceatum. The sequence continues at coordinate 1,189,533 of OZ016542.1, forward strand.
TCTCAATCGATGTTGTAATGCCCCCAAGGAAGAGTATTGATCAAATTACTGCAAATATACCGCTTATCGTCGTACGGACTCAATGCCAATTTTTTTTCCGACATCGAATACACCTGATGACGTACAGACGCTATACGATTACTGTTAACACTTTTTTCCGTATTATTACGAAGGCATTCGACATAGTCTTCGAAACTTATATCCCGAGCGGTAACGTTTGTTCTGATGCCTTTGATTTTTTTCGTTTCCTGATCATCTTGCACGCGAATCGCATACATTTTCGAACGAAGCCCTACGAACTCTGTCATAATTTTACCACCGTTCTCATCCTTCATCAATCCTAGCTGTTTCTTGTTCGCGATCGGAACACCGTAAACGTTGTTCGCGGCATAATTACTGGTGTCGTATCGATGGATATCACGTTTCAGCAGCGCCTCGTACGCGTCATCGCAAGCGATCTCGTATATCAGGCTGTCCGTGTCCGTGTATAAAATCTTACAATTTTGCTGGAATTTTGGATACATGTACTCGTAATGAAAGCTGTACAAATGAAATTTCGATATATCCAATACGGACATGCCTACGTAGATTGGTTTGTAAAATTTAACGAGCAGCTTTTTCAGCTGAATCGCGACAAAGTCCTCGGAAAACACCGTATAGCTGTGAAAATTTGGTCTAGCTATCAATCGTTCGACGCCGTGCCGTCCGCTCCAACGAGAAAGTAATTTCACAGTTGCATGATTTCGAACGTTCTCCATTGTTTTTCCAAATACAGCGTTGTTCATTAATTTGAACAAATTCTTTTTCTTCAATTTCAGATTGTGTTTCAAACTTTGTTGGAGGTATCGGTAATGTACAACGTATCGCTCCTTATCGCGAAGTGTTGCCATCAACTTTCTTTGACTCGAGCTGGTCATCGCCGCGTCGTGACTTGGACAAAATGGAAGATCCGCATGGGCATCGTGAATTTCGCTCGGATACTCTAAATCCACCTCCAAAATGTATCCTACAGGGCTATCGATCGGAACGGATTCAACGTCAAAATCATCTACCCCGTCGTTCACCCATCGAAAGTCTCTGTACGGTAGAGGTTGTGACATAGCCCAACCGTACAGATTATTCACGTCGAAATACATTAAGTAGGTGGCCGGTTTACTCGAGTCATGTGTAGGTAAATATTTGTTGTTCGCATGTGCATATCTGTGAGAACACTGGCTCAATCCGCCACGTATTCCTCGCTCCACGAACAAAAGCATGTCCACGTCGGTGAACAACTCCAATTCAATATTTGTAATTTTCAACATCACGTCCCACGCGAAACAGGGGAGCGTGTAATAATGTGTCGGATCGAGCTTGTAATTCTCGAGACAGTCATCGCGAAAATTTTCGAAAACATCCGCCAACAACAGCACATCCAATTTTAAGTATAAATCGCTGTACTGTCCTAGCGTTCGTATAGCGAAACGCGACCAAACCGTATTCGCGTGATCGTAATCAACGTCGGATATCTCGCGGTCATACAGCCGATTGTAAAATTCTTCGCGCGGTGGCAAACATGTATCGCTTAATTTATCGTACGATGTCAGATAGTCGTATGGAAAAACGCCTTTTCTGGTCAAAAGGGTGAGATCGTCGTTGGAAAGATGTGCAAATTCACCTCGTACGATGCGTAATTTACTTTTGTCCAAGTACGATGACAGCTTGTCCAGACTCGAGTTCAAGAACTTGAACGAGTCGATGAAGCGGAATTTCAACAACTTTGCATACTTTTGCTCTTCGCCCGTCTCTCTCTCGATGGAAACGTTTTTCGTGAACGAGATATACTTCTCTTTCGTCAATGGTAACACGTCTATCCGTCCCTCGAACGAGTTTGCTAATTCTTTGATGATAAAATGTGCGTCGTAGCCAGATAAATTATGGAAAACCACCGGTATCACGTACGAAGATTGATAGCTCAAATTGCATCCGTTGTGAGCCGGACCACGATACACGCCCGTGAAATGACAATGATCGCGCACCCGTATATCGTTTTCTTCAAATGGTTTCTCGCAGACGTGGCAATGCGTGGCCGTACGAAAATTTAACTTTTCCGTTTCGGTTAGCGGATTCATCGGTACCGTTTTGTCGAATATCGGCTGTAATTTGCGACTCAGCTCGTACAACCTGTTCGCGAACCACGCGGCGCTCAATCCTAACCATTTTACATCGGGTGTACAACAAGGTATCGAACGTGTACGTTCAACGTAAAACTGGTGTATGGCAGTACCAGCAATCTTCACGTTGCTGTACACATAGGTACAGGTACAGGTACAGGTGTACAGGTACAGGTACAGATACAGCTGTAGCAGTATGACGGTTGGCTGTCAAGATCGGTTGACGCGTTTCTTTTAATATTGTCTTGAAATCTTATTCCGAAGTTCTCCAGCCGATCGTCGACGACGTCTTTTTACCTTCTCCTTCTCGAGCGTTTGCAACCAAAATTATCGATTCTCGCGTCGACACGTGTAGAGGTGTACAGGTACAGGTACAGGTACAGGTGTACAGGTATAGGTGTACAGGTACAGGTGTACAGGTACAGGTGTACAGGTACAGGTACAGGTATAGCGCATGTACATGTCAGTCAGTTTGTCAGTCTGTCTGTCTGTTGCTTCTGAAGATAGAAGAAAATGCATCAGACCAAACTTATTATTCAAAATTCAGCGGCGTATGTCGCACATAAGTCTGGAAGAAGAAACCAAATTGTTGATTAGAAGGCTACCGGTTTACCATTATTACAGACCACAATAGCCTGAGATACACGTCTGTCAGTCTGTTATTATTATTATGATTATTATTATTCTTTTAATCTAGATGGTACAAATCAATCAGATCATCCAGGTACAGGTATACAGGTGTACAGGTACAGGTACAGGTATACAGGTACAGGTACAGGTACAGGTACAGGTACAGGTACAGGTACAGGTACAGGTACCGGTGTACAGGTACCGGTGTACAGGTACCGGTGTATAGGTACCGGTGTACAGGTACCGGTGTACAGGTACCGGTGTACAGGTACCGGTGTACAGGTACAGGTACCGGTACAGCTGTAGCAGTATGACGGTTGGCTGTCGGTACAGCTGTAGCAGTATGACGGTTGGCTGTCAAGATCGGTTGACGCGTTTCTTTTAATATTGTCTTGAAATCTTATTCTGAAGTTCTCCAGCCGATCGTTGATGACGACTTTTTTTACCATCTCCTTCTCGAGCGTTTGCAACCAAATTATCGATTCTCGCGTTGATATGAGAATCGGTTGATTTCATATTTTCGTTTGCATTGTATCGGACGTCCTGTATCGTGGTCAGTATTTCTGACTTTATCGTTTCTTTATATCGTCTGATCGAGTTGCTACGGAAGGAAATGCATAATGTGTATGTAATGTATGAAATATCGAATAAATCGCTCTCTTGGTGGGCGGCTTCACTATTCCTCCATGTAACATGACACCGTGCGATAAGATTATTGCAATAATTCCCCCATGTAACATGACACCGGGTGAAAAAATATGACGCAATAATTCCATGAAAAAAAATATGACGCAAAATATGCTCTCGCTGTACCGCTCTAAGGTATGCCCTTGACCTAGAAACGATCGCGCTATTCCCCCTCCTACCCCCCCCCCTCGTTCACATGCAATAATTCCACGAAAAATCAATCGTTCATTCGTTCGCAGTCGATCGTATGAACGTTTAATCTCTCCTGCGTGGGAAAATATTGCAAGCACCTGAGGGAAAAAACTTTTTTCTGCTTTAAAGAATTTTTTTAAAAATTCAAAAACGTGCAACTTACCGATCGCAAATATGCTTCTTATGATCCAACTTGCTAAGCTGCGATGAAACCAATCGTGACAAATTTCGTATACACGCGTAATGACCACGCGTCTTTGCGGCATTCTGTAGAAACAGCAAGTTGACATGTCTCCTCCGTTTTTTCTCGGTCAAATGAAGCGTTACGCATCTCTTGCGCGCCCATTCGAACACGTTCACGGAAACGTCGTTTTCTCGTTCAAATTTCCGAATGTCCTTGAACAGCATGGGCGATTGGAAACCTTCGGCTCGAAGCACCGCTTTGTAGTGCGGATACGATGACAAACGCGACGGATGTGTCTCTTCTGGATAGAGACCCGCCACGACCGCCCAAAAAAAGCATGCGTTGTCGTTGCTAATCACGTTCACGACCGCTCTTTTCAGCTGTATCGTTCGAGGTAAATAGCTTGAAGCGGCGCAGCCGGCTTGCAACGGCTGGTATTTGCTAAAGTTCACAATCAAATATAGTATCTTCGACAGCGCCCACCCGCTGTCTCGCTCTTGAAACTCTTCCAACGATGTCAAAATCGTCGGCACAACGTCTTTCCGGTACCACCGTCGTAGATTGCTCGTCCGAAACAACGCGACGTTTCGCGTGCCGAAACTTTTCACGGAAACCTCGTTGGCGCGCTGCATGAATTCCGCCTCCAACGTTACGCCAGCTTTCAGCGATGACTGCACGTTTAAAAATTCCGTAACGCGTCCCGTAATTATTCGTTTCGCGTGTTGTAAAAATTGCTTAGGATCGATATGTTCGACGTTGATAACGATGCCGGTTGATATGCGATTTTTAAACGCCGACTCGACATTTTCCCAACGAAGCGTCGAGGCTCTCGCACCGCCGCGATCGTATAAACCTCTACCGACGCGCGACGATGAAATACGATGATTCAACGAAACGTTCAAAGTTTTCATACGGCACATAGTCGATGTTAAACTAAATTTCTCGCCTACCGACAATTCATCCTTCGCACAGGCTAGATAATTGACGCAACACTGCAGAGACTCGATGTACGAGCGATGCCATTCGCGATACTCGTCCATAGTTTTCAGCAGCATTGACATGCGCGTCAAACACTTCAACATTTTTTTCCACGTTTCAACCATCTTGCTACCGTTGTTAACAAAATATTCCTTTCAACTTTGAAATTTCCAAGTCTCAATTGCACTCCAACGATGCAACGTTCGTTTTTAATTATGATGACACCGGGTGAAACGATAAAAGCACAATACTCTCCCTCTTACATCATCTTTCTTATAAAGGGTATCGCGAAACACGTTCGAGCACGTTTCTGGAGCACTATGGCCGCCACGGGGGGAAGTGGGAGGGTATCGCGAAACAAGGCCAACCACGGCGTAGGAAACTGTCCTTGGAAACATGACACTGGGTGAAAAGATTATTGTAATAATTCCATGGAAAAAATATGACGTAATAATTCCATGACGCCTAGAAATTATTGCAACAATTACATAGAAAAAATATGGCGCAATAATTCCATGAAAAATATGCCGCAATATTGCAATAGTGCAAAATAATTCCACGAAACACCGCCCTTGACCTAGAAACGATCTCCCTTCGTTCCAAGAAAAATATAATTCCAAGAAAAATATGACGCAATAATTCCATGAAAAATATGTCGCAATAGTGCAAAATAATTCCACGAAACGCCGCCCTTGACCTAGAAACGATTCCAAGAAAAATATAATTCCAAGAAAAATATGACGCAATAATTCCATGAAAAATATGTCGCAATATTGCAATAGTGCAAAATAATTCCACGAAACGCCGCCCTTGACCTAGAAACGATTCCAAGAAAAATATAATTCCAAGAAAATTTCCCCCCCGCTCCCCTCCCCCCTCTCTAGAATATGCTTGTGCAATATCGCTCTGCGGCGGTACTGCTCTCCCGTGAAATAAGGTATGCTCTCTCGTGAATTTAAAAGTGGTTTAGAACCGGTGTATATACCCTACTGTCGAGAATTCAAAACAGCTTCGATCTGCACCAGGAGCATCGAAAATTCTTCGTACGTGAGAATGGTTTCACCGATGATGCGTCTCAGGTGAAATTTCACGGACTTTACGGCTGCTTCCCATTTGTAGAGGCGAAGAGTACGCGGTGGTTCGTTCGCGACGGCGAAACCGCTCTACGACGCGGAAGGACCACGCGGTAATGGGAAGGAGTCGTACTAAGCGCGAGTATTTACGTATGAGATTCCACACCGGAAGATTATCGAATTTCGCAAATGCAACCGTTTTCTGTCTTTCTTCGAGGTCGACATCTGGCAGAGGCGGTACAGAAGAGGGCCAGGACGTCGAATGTCGACTGAGCCATGGAGGTCCTTGCTACCACAGCGGATTTTCCGCGAGTTGCTTGGGTGACAAACCGCGCGACGCGAGATCCGCGGGATTTTCTTCCCCGGGGACATGGTGCCACCGAGAGTTTGGCATGAGTTCCTGAATTTGAACTACGCGATTTCTTACAAAATCCTTCCAGCGGGAAGGATGACCTCGAATCCAATGGAGCGCAGTCGTGGAGTCAGTCCAGAGATGAACTGGAGCGTCATCGAGCTTGAGAGCACGTTGTATCTGCAACAAATGTCGAACGAGCAATACCGCCGCGGAGAGTTCGAGACAAGGAGTTGTTACGCGCGTCGTACGAGATCGCTTAGCGGTATACAAAAGTTTCTTGATAGGCGCGACTTTTGTTTTAGCGGATACAATAGTGATCTGAGGGTCGACGACATCGTAGAGTACACGCACGTAAACAACGACCCCGAGAGCTGCGTGAGACGCGTCGGAGAATCCGTGTATTTCGACACCGAGAGCTGAGGGCGAAAGACCGAGCCATCGCGGCACAGAAATGGACGTTACATCTTGAAGTTGTCGCGCGTAGTCCATCCAGCGGGCGGCGAGAGGCTGCGGCAGAGGTTCATCCCATTCGAGATGAGCAGACCAGAGTTCTTGCATGAATATTTTCGCACGTACTACAACGGGAGCGAGCCAGCCTAGCGGATCGAACAGCTGAGCGGTACGCGACAGAACCGTTCGCTTTGTTGTGACAGCGGGCTCGCTTGTATGCGTGAGCGTAAACACGAACGCGTCGGCTTGTTGTTGCCACGTTAGACCGAGTGTACGAAACGAAGGCCCGTTGTCGAAAGAGAGAGAGTGAACAGTTTCGCGATCAGCTGTCGAAATGCTATCAAGCAGGTCGTCGTGGTTGGCGTTCCATTTCTTCAGCGGAAAGCCGCCCGCCTTGAAGAGATTGGCGACTTGCTCAATTTTCTCACGGCCTTGTTCGAGACTGTGCGCACCGGAGAAGACGTCGTCCACATAGGTTCCTTCCCTGATTACTCCTTCGGCGAGAGGGAAGCGATGACCTTCGTCCTTATCGAGTTGCCGTAGAGTTCGATTCGCGAGAAACGGCGCGGACGTCAGGCCGTACGTTACGGTGCACAAAGCGAATTCTACGAGTTCACCGCGGGAGTCACGCCAGAGGATTCTTTGAAAATCTTGATCATCTGGGTGAACAAGGATTTGTCGAAACATTTTTGACACGTCTGCCGAGAACACGAACTTGAACACGCGCCAACGAGTGATGACGTCAGAGAGATCCGTCAACAACTTCGGACCTTCATGCAGGCAATCGTTGAGCGAGATACCGCGATCTGTTTGTTGAGATCCGTTAAACACGACGCGATACTTCGTTGATGAACTCGATTCGCGGATTACACACAAATGCGGAAGATAATAAACGCGATTCTGATCCGGATTTGTGTCCGCCGCGCGACGCATGTGCCCCAGGTTTTCATATTCCTCCATGAATGAGACGTAGGCGTTTTGCAGGGTCGAATCCTTGGAGAAGCGCTTTTTCTGGCGGGATAACACCCGGACAGCTTGCGATCGAGAATTTCCCAGATTGTCCGGTATCCTTTTGAAGGGTAGACGAACTATATATCTCCCCTCCGAATTTCGTGCGTGAGTGGCGGCGAAATGAGACTCGCACTGAGCTTCGTCAGGCGACAATTGATCCGGAACTACTGAAAACGCTTCTTCCTGCATCCAAAACCTTTGCAAAAGCTCGAGAAGTCCGCGATCGGGTGCACATTGAAAACTTTGAGCTATTGGCTGAGACGATGTTGCATTCGGTGCGGGAATGACGCCAGATAGGATCCAGCCGAGAGTCGTTTTTTGAGCCATCGGAGCTGTGACTGGTCCTTTGCGAACGCCTTCTTCAAGGAACAAACCGTAGACATCCGCTCCGAGCACAAGATCGATGCGTCCGGGTTGTGCGAAGTTCGGATCAGCCAATTCGAGATCCTGTAGATGTGGCCAGCTACGATCGGATACTTTCGTCGAGGGCAAGTATTCTGTGAGTTTCGACAAGATAGAGGCGTTTACTCTGCACGTGAACGTTGGTCGTACGCGAGATTGTAATTTCAGAGCGACGGAGCCACGTGACGGACGCGACGATTCCGCCCCGATACCGACGATGGAGATCGACGAACGAGAGCGCGGGAGTCGGAGGCGTTGAGCTAGGGACTCCGTGATGAGAGAGATCTCCGATCCCTGGTCGAGAAGCGCGCGGGCTTCGAGAGGCTCACCGCAGCTCGAGAGAATTTTGACGACGGCGGTGGCTAAGAGAACCGGGGGTCGTTCGAAACTACTAACTTGAGCAACGTTGCTCGTTGCTGAGCCGCTCGGTATCGTCTGATCGCGGCGCGGGAGAAATGACGCGGATGCTGCCGGATCAGTAGTCCTCTCGAGATGCTGCTGCGCTGGAACTGTTGTGGGAAGAGTGTCTCCGCTGTGTATCGAGGTGTGATGTTGGGCTCCGCAATTTCGACAACGTTTTCGCGAACGGCACATTTTGCGTTGATGGGGACCGAGACAATTATAGCAGAGTCTTTTCTGCGCGAGAAATTCACGACGCTGCTCCGTAGACTTTCCAAGGTATGTTGGACAAGACGAGAGATAATGAGCGGCGTCGCAGAGTGAGCACGTCGACGTACTCGTCGAGGATGCCGTATGATGCGATTTCGCGCTCGTTTGGCGAGAATTTGAGGTCGTTTGAGGCTCGGCGCGTGGCTTTCCTTTAGCTCTCTCGTACGCTTGCAACGATCGGATTCGCGAAATCATGAACTTTACAAGTTGATCCCATGTTGGAGGTTCTGTAGCGGCGCCGAGTTCACTTTCCCATTCTTTCACTGAGGTGGCGTCGAGTTTCCCAACCACCGTAAAAACTATTATGTCATCCCAGTGCTTGACAGGTCTTTCGAGAGCTTCCAGAGAGCCGAGAGCTTGGGAGATTTCTGAATATAATCGCTCGAGATCGGACGCCGATTCATGATTAAGCGGTTTTACGGAAAAGAGCGATTCTAACGCGGCGCCGACAAGCATTCGCTTGTTTTCGAAATACGACACGAGATCGTCCCAAGCGTTTTGAAAATTATTCGCTCTCAGAGAGACATTCTTCAACCGTAGACCTGCGTTTCCTGAGAGACACATTTTGAGATACTTTAGTTTTTCCACAGGTTCTAGGTCGGTGTTGGAGATAACCATAGACATGAACAGATCGTGAAACTCTGCCCATGAGGAGGGCACGATTATCATTGCCGAACAGACAATCATCAACATAAGTTTGATGTTGAAGAACTGAAATGGCGAGGGGAAATTTAGCACCCTCATCCTGACTCAATTGCTTCAACACTCGAAGCGCTTGAAATGGTGCGGATGTGGTACCGTAGGTGACGGTTAGAAGTTGATATTCATCAACAGTATCGGATGGCGAAGTTCGCCAGAGGATTCGTGGATAATCAACGTCCTGAGAATTGACTCGGATCTGCCGATACATTTTTGCGATGTCGGCAGTGTAAACAAAGCGGTATTGCCTCCATCGCAGGAGGATGGCGATTAGATCGCCTTGAAGCTTCGGTCCATTTAACAAATGGTCGTTTAAGGACTGTCCAGTAGTGGTTCGACAGGATGCGTTAAAGACTACGCGGAGACGAGTGGTGGCACTGCTGTCGCGAAAGACAGCATGATGTGGAATGTAGTATCGGCTTGTTTCGGACTTGGTGTTCTCATGCGAAACTTTTCGCATGTAACCGAGAGCCTCGTATTCGAGCATGAACGCTCGATACATATCAGCATGTGTCGAGTTCGAATGGAGGCGTCGTTCAACGCGTTGAAGGCTGCGAATAGCTGCCATGCGAGAATCGCCTAATTCGAGCGGAGGTGGCTGTTTGAACGGTAAGCGGACAACATACCGTCCATCTGATTGGCGAGAGTGCGTAGCTTTGAAGTGTTGCTCGCATTTCTCTTCGTCAGGGGTGGTGGACACATGATTGGGAATCTCTTCGATCTCCCAAAATTTTCTAAGAGTTCGTTCGAGATCGACAAACACGGTACTATGGTGTACGTCAATGGATCGTGGAGGTTCGGAAGGAGCAATAGGACCGGACAGAATCCACCCGAGCGTGGTATTTTGAGCAACTGGTGTTGCTGGTGAACCCCTTCGAACACCGTTCAGGATCAGTTGACTATACACATCTGCACCGATGATCAAGTCGATCGGATCCGAGCTCATGGGTTCCCTGTCCGCCAATTCAACATCTGAAATGTGAGTCCAATTAGACCACGATTTACATTTAGGTGGAACGTACTTGGTGAGAGACCTTAATATCACCGCTGTTGTCGAGTATGCAGGATGATCTCGTCGTTCCGGTGTGATGATGATCTCAGCTGCGTGCTGGGCGACGGACTGGGCTTCACCTATTCCGGTGATTTGAATGTGTCGCTTCGTTCGGTGGAGGCGCAATAGCTGAGCTATCCGCTCGGTCATCAACGTCGCGACTGAGCCTTGGTCGAGTAAAGGATGGTTTAGTTCTTTCAGGCCTACCGGCACCGACGCCGTCGCGCGGCGGGACAGCATTTAGTTGTGACGGCGCCGGCACGTCAAGAATTTTAGACCTTTTTCGAGGCTCGCACAAAGGCCAAACGCCGGTGATCGTGTCTAACCCCAGGGGTCCGCCGGCGCACCACAGGGGTTCCCCAGAACCTTTTTTCCTCTTCTACTCCCCTCTACACCTCAGGAGATGCCAATGCTAGATGCCGTCCGGTCGCCGGAAAAATTCTGTTCCATTTGAAATTTTGCCGGACGCCGGAACCGGCTCTATCTCATAGGAAGAATATAACACGCTGTAACTATTTAAAAAGCTATCAACTAGAAGTTTTCAGAGTTCGTCGTGCCAATGGCGAATACGTTGTTAAGGAATTTAAACGTTGTAACAAAATATAACAATAGGTTTTTGATTTCATAATGTTACAGCTGACGATAATAAGCGAATTCAACGACCTTATTACGTTGAGCCTTTGAATAACGCCAAAATAGTTTTTCCCGACGTTTCGGGCTAAACACCCCACTAACCGGTGGCTTGTTTAACATTGGACCCCGCGAGTTTAATATTCTGAAAAGTGAGTACAATTTTAATTGACCACATGACGTGTAGAAAGGTTGGTGGAAAATTGCAATTGGTCGGAATTGCAGAGGAAATACTAACAGTTGCATTTCGCATTTGTTTGGGGTGGTCCTTTATTGAAAATTTGAAGAGCACGTTGTGTGGATCTACTACAGGGTGTTCACACTATTATAAATTATTAGAGAAACATGAAAGAGGAAAAAGTATACTTATACTCAGACTTTGATACTCTATCGATCTATGGTATGAAGAAAATATGATTCCAACTAAAAAACATCGATGACCTTGAAATCTGATAAAAAATGACCTTGAAAATTTTTTCGCTCACACCGTTACATGTGGGTCTTCGAACAGTGTAACTTTGTCCTAAGAAGTTTTTCGTATAACGAAAAGTAACGGAGATATTTATGTTTCCTGTTTTATCGAATTCACCCTGTATATTCTCGAAGACTACATACAATGACTCCCACTAATATATTTGGACACTCGTAAAAAGACAATAACTTATAAAATATTTGACTATACGATTTGAGCTGTTTTGGAAAGCTAGAGCAATTAGTTTACTACAGAACGAGAAAAGAAATTTTTTCTTTTTATTTGGGCCTATATTGAAAATGTAAAACATACGTTTTGTAAATCTGTGTAAATTAAACATATTCTGAATAATTCCGTCAAAATCGGTCGACGTTCTAATAAGCTACAAACGTTCAAAGATGGTGAAAATTGTAATTTGTGATGATTTTCAACCGATTTCGATAAAACTTTTACACACAATTGAAACAGATCTACAAAATGTACTTCTTAAATTATCAACACAGGCCCACATGAAACTGTTGTAAAATGATTTCTCGGATATAGCATTTTCGCCGGAGCATTCGGTACCTGCACAAATTACTTTACAGTAAACACGTGTTGCCCGAGAAAGTGCCGACTTCCAGCCTAATAGTAATGACCTGTCATAAACCTCTCCATAGAGAACAGCCCCGGCGGGAACGGCACATAAACAAAGCGGGCCTATCGCTAGGTCTGCCTATCCCCACCACAGCCGCGCCTGTAGTCCCAATGTTTTGACTTTGACGTTGCGAGCTACGTAGTATGCGTGGCTGCTGTAGCCAATATTTCGACGCAGCCGAAAATGCGTGTGAAACGAGGTCAGCCTCCTCCGCTCTGATCCAATCGGCCGCGCATTCGTTCCGTCACCGTGGTCCTCCCTGCGAACCTTCTTCTCAGGCTCGCATCAATACAATGTCAACAGTTCGGATCCAAACGAGATGGCGCCTTGCCACCCCCTACAATCGCGTAGTAGTGGACGGTAACGGTTTATAATATCTTAACCCACTGCTCTGTTCCGCCATCGCTCCTAACGGGCAGTGTATTCGACTACTTGTTGTACATAAACAAAAATTTCAGCTCTCTATCTCATTTCTATCGGAAGTTCTTTGATTTTGTCTCCGACTTCGACGAAAGGTCCCACTGTGCGCTGTCGACCCATATTTCAGAATGTCTACAGAATTTTATGGACCCGAAATAACAAACAATTCAAACCTAACAGCTGTTTGTAGTTACTGGAGTGTTTCACATCTCATGTGTGCCGATATGAAATTTATACATGATGCGTACAGTTGCAAAGTATCGTAATGGACGAAATGACACTATTGGTTTCCCTAAAATGAACATTTTATTATTTACCGGTGTAACTGAAATAACTTTTGATATCATTTATTATAGGTTGTGAAAGGGAAGTTCTGTCGCATTTTGAATAAGCAAGTAAGTTTGCTTGTTACCTGAATGATGGCAACAAGCTGCTACAAATAATGAAAAAAAAAACGGTATTGCAAAGAGCAAGAATCGTAGAATACGACCATATATTTTTTCACAGTAAATCCGGTGGAAAAACTTGCAAAACAGAGAGAGAGAGAGATGTCTTCTAGTAATTATTTAAAATCATTATTTAAGAAGAATTCACCAAGTGGCAGGAACGTTTCCTACTTCCATGATGTTGTAAAGGAGAGCTACCGATAGTTTACCTAAGCAGTTGAGAAGCCCATAAAAACCTTTTTTTTGTCCCGCGCACAACAGGCAGTCCTGACCCTCGCCGAGGGAGATGTCCCTTCCGGCACGGTTGGCCGGCAAAAAAAAAGTTCGTTGAGAAACCGTGCCGGCGTTTCCAATTCCGAGCTCCCTATCCTTAAGCATTGGTGTGCCGGTGCCGGTGCCGGTAGCCTGAAAGTACTAAACCATCCTTAACGCTCGCACGGCGATGCTTCGGCCCTGCTCAGAGCGCACTTGCACTCGTGCTGTCGAAAGAAGCACACGGTATTGAGTCGGAGAATTCGAAACTAAGTTCGAAGAAATTGCGGCATCGTCTTCGGACGAGGTCGCGATTTCTTGTTGTGTTGGCGCAGCGCTAGGTTGTTCTGACTTGTTGGGAAAATGCAACAGAGTATGATGGCGTTGACTGCATTCCTTGCAAGAATGCTTGCTTTGGCAATGCGTAGCCGTATGCTTGACTGAGAAGCAGTTGACACACCGTTTATTTGATTTTACAATTTCGAATCGCTCTGAGGGCGATTTTGCTAGGAATGGTTTGCACTGATATAACAGATGGCTCTGTTTACACACCGGGCAAGTCAGATTGACGACTGTTGTCGAATGCGTGGAGATCGCTTTCTGTTTGGATGGTTTAACCTTCCCGCTGTCGGTTGGTGTTTCGCTTACGTCGGGCACCAACGCTTCGAGCTGGTTAATTCTTTCGTCAAGAAAAGCATTGAAATCGTTAAAGGTTGGAAACTCGCGCACGTCTTTCAATTTGAGTTCCCATGCTTTTCTCGATGACCGATCGAGTCTTTGAACACCGAGGTATACAATAATATCGCTCCACTGGTCGACGGGACGACTGAGGTTACGCAACGCATTTGTTGACATATGTGGTCGATCGCGAAGTTTTTGCAGTTCCTTCGGTGACTTTGTGGCAACGGTCGGTAAAGAAAACAACTCGGTAAGATGCGTCATGATTAACCGGCGTGGTTTCTCGAAACGAGTGTGGAATAATTGCCACGCAACATGGAAATTTTGATCGGTAATGGGTAAATGTGTTATAAGATCAATCGCGTCACCCTTTAACGAGGAGGCGAGGTAATGCAGTCGTTCGACATCCGATAACGACTTGTCGTTGATTACGAGTGATTGGAATCGATCGCGGAAACTCTCCCACTTCGCGAATGTGCCGTCGAACGACGGTAGATAGATCCGTGGCAGGCGTGACGGCCCCTTGGACGGAGTACTTACAATCTGATTGGTGATTGTGGACGGGGAATTCGTTACCAGCATCTCGGACATGAAATCCAGAGCTTCCAGATAACTCTCCCCGCATTGTCCAAAGTGGTCGTCTCGGAAGTAAGGAAGGGTTGCCTTGGTTTTCTCGTCGACCATGGCAGCAATCCTTGCGTTGAGATCTTGCGCTTGGTTGTACGCCTCCTTCAGGACGGTTATCCTGTTCGTCGTGGTGGCGATGGTCATCTTGGTTTGGCCCAATTTCTTGTAATTGGAGAGGGCACGAATGATGGAGTGCAGGACTTGGTTTTGCTTAAACAGGAGCTCATCCATGTTGCTCATTATTGGCACGTGGTGCGTGGCCGGTAAAATGGCGGCCGGAACGGCACGTAGATCCTCGACTCCAATCCGGCTCGAAGGACCAAAATGTGTAGGAATCGGGTGATTCCGGCGGCTGATACAACCTTGTAAGAAGGTTTGAAACCAAGGCGGCGGGTGCCGTTAGCCGTGGAGGAGATAGAAATGGACGACACCTCGTTCTCGTTCGGTTGCCGCACAACGAACACGTGTCACGGACGTTTATTTGATCGTACACGGTATCTCGCACTTCGCGCAATTGCTTGTTTTACGGCGCGCAGACAAGAGACGTTTTTAACTCGCGTGTGGTAGTGCGTCGTACCGTGTCGAAGTTAACGGGCGTTAACATAGAAAAAAGGTTCGATCGAGTGTGTCGCGGTCTTGTCGCATGGACGGTGGTTTGCGGAAGAAGAACGAGAGCGCGTTCCGCATTCGGGAGTCGGTAGCGATTCGATGGCCAAACGCGCTAATTGGCTGGTTTTCTCGACAGAATTGCGGGAGAGGTAACAGGTGCGTCTCAGCCTAGGCAGTGCCACAATTGCTCAGCGATTGGCTGAGATGCCCTGATACCTCCAAATTTCGGCCCTGGTTCCTTACAATATTTCTTAATTAATAAATATATAAAATTATTTTAACTCTTTACTCATATTGTCGAACAGCACCTTCACGGCTGTTATATACTCCTCGTCCCAGTCCTCGATTTCTACATGGTAGCGACGGATGGCGTACCGCCATCCCCTTATGAATGCCGCTCTTTCCTCAGCGGAATCGAAAATCTGTTAATAATATAAAATTGTAATGCAAGATAACTATTCATAATAAATAATATAACATATTACTCTTATAATATTTCTTGTACTTACCAACAGGTCCATTGCCTCGGTTAGAGGTACATCCGGGTCAACCATGATGTGCACCTTACGCTCCATTGTCACGAACATTTTGAATCAGAACATCGACTGCCCCCATTCTTTTATGCATGCATCCCACACGACATTAAAGAACACGTTCATCGAACTCGCGAGATTAGGCAAGACGTTCGTAGAAATCGCTCGGTCCAGAAATCTCGGTGCGGCGACAACTCGATGCCAGTCGAGAAAAAATGTTTGGCGGCTGGCTGTATGACAACAGACAGCGTAAACTCTTACATCTCTCTTGCTGTAGATAAGAACACGTGTGCGAAAATTATGGGTCCGGGTATCTCGGTTCGGTAACTCGATGCTGTTGCACTAGGAATATGGTATCAGTTTGTTAGTTAAAGGTACGCGGACGAACCCAATGCGAAATTGGGGAGCCGCTAGGATTATAGACAGCGAGGACGAACCTGACGCGAAGTCAGGGAGCCTCTAGGAATGGAGTCAAACGCAGACGAACCCGATGCGAAACCGGGGAGCTGCTAGGAAGTTGTAGAACGACGCGGACGAACCCAATGCGAAATTGGGGAGCCGCTAGGAGTTTGGATAAAAGCACAGACGAACCTGATGCGAAATCAGGGAGCTGTTAGGATAGTTAGTAAGCCTCGTAACTAGTATAATTTAGTGATACAATCCGAGGGGTAAGATTGTATCATGTGGGGACGTTCAATTATTCGATTAGGATATTGGACGATAATTATGGGTTTAACGAATTTGCGTTAATTATCAAAGAACACAGATATATTCTGATTATAAGAATTAGTGTTACAATTGTGTTGCGACGAGGCCATACCTCGTCGCGTAAGCAACGCATGAATGGGGAGATACCGCGCACGACCTATATTTATAGACGTTCCCGACACGAGCGCGCGCCAATCACCGCCGAGACCAGGCGTGCGCCAATCAGGGAGCTACGCCGCCGCCCGAACACGAGGAGCCCTCTCCATAGTCCGCGCTTTCGCGGACTATATAAGTCGCGCCGAAACACCGAATAAGCGGAGTCCGCCTGGAGCCGCTCTCGTGATCACCGGATCGTGCCAGTCCTTCTCAGGGCAAACAGCACCGCTGGGTAACGCTCCGACCAGAACGCAGGCTGGGATCACAGCTCCAGGAGACGACTCCCCAACACGTCCTCGACGTTCCGGAATCGCCGCGCCGTCACCCGGGCTGGATTGGACCCGTCGTATCGCGGTGGTGGGCGCGAATCCCCTCAGGCGCTTCTGAGGTGCGTGCGACCGTAACTCGTCCCACAGGTGCTTCTGTGAGAGAGTTGCGGCACCACTCGGTTCTCCGACCGTCCAGCACGGACCGACTGGCCTCCGGCCCTGTCCGCACGTCGAACCCACGCGGGTGGACCTCGAGACGACACGGCAACGGCGAGTACGAATCTCTCAGGTGCTTCTGAGACACGTACGGTCCGCGGCTTATCTCCTAGGTGCTTCTGGGAGAACGCCGCGGCGCCCACGCCACGCCGAACCGAGATCTTCGGCCGTGTCCCTCCTCTCCCTGCTCCGTGCGAGAATTCGGGCAGGCCCCGCGTGGCCTGGACCCGTCATACACCGCGCCCACGCGCCGCCTACTCGATTCGGGCCATCCGCGGCCCACCGACTCGGTAACCGTACCGCATCCCGCGTAGAAAGTAAGCGTCCGATCGATTGATCGTTTTCTCTAACTCCGCGGCTACGCCGCGGCTAAATTGTATTTCTCCGGTATCTAATTGCAGACCGAGGAACCTACGTCGACCGGGCCGAGGACCGACGTGTGAGGCCGAACAACGACCCCTCGGGGAAACCGCGTATCATTATTTAATCATTGTTATGAGAAGTGCGGCCGTGATTCGTCGGCCTGCAAGAATCGTTATTTTGGTTTGTCTATTTGATATTATCGCCAGAGGCGAGAATAAAGTTTAGTTTCGTTTACCCGATTTCGCCGTCTCTTTATTCATTCACCCCTCACGAACCCTGGTGAACTCCTGAGCTACGGGCACTGCGAAATCGGACCGTTACATGGCGCCCGAACAGGGACCCGACGGAAAAAAAAATATATAAGAGAAAACGATCACTCGGTACGACCCCTGTCATTGTAAATTACCGTTCCTAAGAATGTACGCGTAGTTATTTATTTGTTCATATTTATTGCACAGCGTATCCGCGTCCGTAGTACGCGTTGCGAAGCGGAACCTCCGCCGTTTCGAAACAAGGGACTACCGCGAGTTCCCGGAAAATTTTTTTTATCTCGTTCTCGTTTGCCTTTCTCCGTTCACGTTAGCGATAGGCGTTAACCACTCGTGTCCGGCAACCCGCATTACCAGAAGAGGCATAATGGGTGTCTCATGGATATACCGCCTGAGGAAAGACCAACTCATCCAGGAGTTGCATGCACATGGCATCGGCACGGAAGGGACCGTGGTGCAAATGCGCCAAAGGCTGGTGGCCTATGCACGGCGTAATCCGGAGCTCTTTGCCGAAAAACCAGAGGACGATCCGGAATACAAAGAGGAATCCGACGTTACCCGAGACCTCCTCGAGTTCCATGACGAGTTGGCGGCTGGACTCTTCAACTCGAGCACGTCTACCCCGCTCCGGGGCGGGCAGGCCCCAGGAAACGCACTGGCGATCCCGGTTACCAACACCGTCATCGACCAAATGAGGAAGTGGAATTGCCACTTTGATGGTCGTGACCCGCACGGGTTCCTGGAACGGGTCAACGAACTCCAGAGGGCCTACCACCTAACGGACCAGCGAATGGTGGAGGGATTCCCTGAGTTATTGAGGGGAGACGCACAACTCTGGTATAGGTGCATAGCACCATCCGTCACCTCGTGGACCGGTCTCCAGGAACAACTACGGGAATACTACCTGCCCCCGGGCGAACGCCGCCACCTCGACCGACAGATCGCCGACCGACGACAAGGGCCGAACGAAACCATCCTGGCCTACGTCACGGCGATGACGACGTTGACCAGGAGACACGGGAACTATTCCCGGGAGCAAACATTGGACGCCCTTTACTACAATATGAGGGGCGAGTTCCAACTCCACATCCGGAGGGGCGAGATCACGGAAGTCACCCACCTCATCCAGCGGGTGGAAGAGATCGAGGAAATACTTCGGACAATGAAGAAGGAAACCAACAACTGGAGGGCAGAAGGAACACGACCGGCAGTGGCCAAGCGGGAGACGTTTCAGAGAACGGCTCTAGCAACCGCAACCCCGTACTCCAGGACCACGCACTGCTGGAAATGTAAACAGCCAGGCCATGACCGTTTCGAGTGTAGAAACCGTCCAGCTAAATTCTGTTCTTTTTGCGGCAGCGATGGGGTATTAACACGCGATTGCCAGTGCCATCGCGGAAGCCAGGGAAACCAGGGAAACGGAACCCTGGCCGGGCCAAACTAGTCCATGACCCGGCCATCGATCCCCCCGAGAACAGGATCTTCGCGGACTTCCTCATCAGCAACCACCATACCAAGGCGCTCCTCGACTCAGGCTCCGTCTGCTCCTACGTCAATAACAACATGGCCAAGAGATGCTTCGCCGCCGGATGGCGAGTAACCGAGGAAAACACCTTGGCCGCCATGGCCGACGGAACGGAGACGGAGTTAAAGTGGAGCCTCCGGGGCCCCGGGACCGTTAATGGAGTCCAAATCGAACACCAGTACTTCGTAATGGGACCGATGGAACACGAAGTGTTGCTAGGCATGGATGCCCTGTCAAAATTGGGCCTAGAAATATGGATCGGGGGACAGGAGATATACCCGACTGAGGGACCAACCCGTACAAAGAACTGCGCAGCCACCGCCCCGAAGGGACTAACGCATCTGACACCAAGCGAGGACCAGCAGCTCCAGGAATTGATTCGGGAGGAACAAGGGGAATTCGTGAAAATTCACGGCGCAACGTCACTGACGGAGCATGAAATCCGATTAGAGGACCCGGTCCCGATCAAACAGAGATACCGCCCGCGCAATCCAGCGATGCAGTCCATCATCGACGCAGAAGTCGAGAAAATGCTGGACGAAGGAGTAATCCAGCCGTCACGTAGCCCCTGGAGCTCGCCCATCGTGCTCGCCCGGAAAAAGGACGGGAAACACCGCTTCTGCGTCGATTTCCGTCGACTGAACAAGGTAACGAAAAAGGACGCCTACCCGTTACCACACATCAACGCTACGCTGGATAAGTTGCGCGGAGCACGATACCTGTCCACGATCGACCTCAAGAATGGGTACTGGCAGGTACCACTCACACCAGCCAGCAGACCGCTCACCGCGTTCACCGTGCCAGGGAAGGGGCTATTCGAATTTAGAGTGATGCCGTTTGGACTTCATTCAGCCCCGTCTACCTTCCAGCGGCTACTCGACCGGGTAATCTCACCAGATCTGGCCCCCCACGCTTTCGCCTACCTGGACGACATCGTCATCGCCAGTAAAACGTTCAAAGAACACGAACGAATGTTACGGGAGGTCTTCCAGCGGCTCCGAGCAGCGAACCTGCGGCCGAACTGGGAGAAATGCCACTTCGCGCGCGAAAAATTAAAGTACCTGGGACACGTTGTAGACCAGGAAGGACTACACACCGATCCGGAGAAGGTATCGGCAGTAACACAGTTGTCACCACCCACCGGGGTTAAGGAACTAAGACGGTTTCTGGGCCTGTTATCCTGGTACCGTCGTTTTTTACCAGATGTTTCACGGGTGGCCGCCCCACTGACCGGACTCCTGAAGAAGAAAACAAGGTGGAAATGGGAGGCACCACAACAGGAGGCATTCGACCAACTAAGACAGCAATTAACGGAGGCTCCAGTCCTGGCAGTCCCGAATTGGGAAAAACCATTCACTCTCCAAACGGACGCCAGCCAAGAAGGACTGGGCGCCGTGCTCACGCAGGAGAGCGACAACGGCGAGCGAGTGATCGCGTACGCAAGCCGCACGCTAAACCAGGCGGAACGCAATTACTCGGCAACAGAACTCGAATGCCTCGCGGTCCGGTGGGGCATATGGAAAATGCGCCACTATCTGGAGGGATACCACTTCATCGTGCTAACCGACCACCAGTCGCTGAAGTGGTTAGAAAAAATAGATAACCCATCCGGACGATTAGCCCGTTGGGCGATGGAACTAAGCCAGTGGGATTTCGAGATACGGTACCGACGGGGACCAGAGAACACAGTGGCCGACGCACTGTCCAGGCAACCCATGCAGGTCTGTGGCACGCAACAAAAGAAGAAATGCCCATGGTACCACCGACAGCTGAAAGCAGTCCGGGAGCAACCGATGGACTACCCAGACTACCGGATCAGGGAAGGTCGCCTATACCGCCACATCCTACACACACTCGATTTCGATGAACACCCAGCGGCGGAAGAGTGGAAATTGTGCGTAGCCACGGACGACCGCCAACGAGTACTTCACGAATGCCACAATGATCCGACAGCAGGCCACTTGGGCATCGCAAAAACGCTAACCCGCCTCTGCCGCCTGTACTACTGGCCCGGCATGCTACGCGAAGGCGCCCGCCACGTGCGAACGTGCGATAGCTGCCAGAAATTCAAGGCATCACAGCAACCGCCGGCCGGCCTGATGCACGCAACACCAGTAGACCGACCATGGGAGATGGTATCCGCCGACCTTGTTGGGCCACTACCACGGTCCAGCACGGGAAACACCACGCTGCTCGTTATACAGGACCGGTTCACAAAATGGATCGAGTTACGGCCACTGAGAAGAGCTACCGGCCCGGCCATAACACGAGCCATTCGCGAGCTCGTGATATTACGACACGGCTGCCCCGACGTACTGGTCACCGACAACGGACGTCAGTTCGTCGGAAAAGAACTCGCAAGAGCCCTCAAGGAGTGGGGAGTAAAACATCGGCGCACACCACCGTATACGCCACAGTGTAACCCGGTCGAGCGCGCAAATAAAGTGGTCAAAACAATGTTAAGCCAGTACATCGGACGAACCCAGCGGACATGGGATGAGTACTGCGCCGAAATAGCGTTCGCATACAACACCGCCCAACATAACGCCACGGGATACTCACCGGCGTACCTCAACACCGGAAGAGAACTAGTGCCTCCAGGAAGCCTTCGGTACGAGAGTGGCCCACGAGCCACGACGAGTCTGGAACAACGACTACGACAGGCCCAGGAAGCGCGCGAACTGGCTCAATGTCAGATCGCCCGTAGTTTCCAAAAACAGCGGAAACACTACGACAAAACCCGACGAGATTGGACGCCAGACGTAGGGGACCAGGTACTAAAACGAACGCATATCCTCTCCGACAAAGCAGCCTATCGGAACGCCAAGCTGTCAGAAAAATACAGCGGCCCTTTCACGGTACGACGTAAAGTTTCACCAGTGATCCTTGACCTGGCCGATAAAAACAACCGGGCAGTGAAACATATTCACGTAAGGGACCTGAGACCGTATGAATCCGCCCGACCGCCGACAGATGGCGCGGAAGAGGAACCAGCGGAAGAGAGGGGATGCAGAAGGTCCAGCCGACAGGCAGCACGTCGAGTCAGTACGGCAACGACAGCCATGGCAACCGCACAACCCGTGCCGGAAGATGAGCTGGACCACCGACCAAGGAGGAAAGAGACACTGCCAGACGGCACGACATTCTGGTCACCGGTCGGCATCAGACGCTACAGGCTGGTCATCGGGGGCGTCCGGTGGCCGCTGCGACTGGACCCCGACACAGGAGCCGTCCGCCACGTGGGAGAGCCGCGACGCATAATACGCAAAACCAGAATTCACCTCGTGGAACGCCGAATTCCAGATAAACTAGTCGCGACCATTCGCAACGCCCGGGCGTCCCGTTCTCGAAGAAAGGGGGGGATGCGACGAGGCCATACCTCGTCGCGTAAGCAACGCATGAATGGGGAGATACCGCGCACGACCTATATTTATAGACGTTCCCGACACGAGCGCGCGCCAATCACCGCCGAGACCAGGCGTGCGCCAATCAGGGAGCTACGCCGCCGCCCGAACACGAGGAGCCCTCTCCATAGTCCGCGCTTTCGCGGACTATATAAGTCGCGCCGAAACACCGAATAAGCGGAGTCCGCCTGGAGCCGCTCTCGTGATCACCGGATCGTGCCAGTCCTTCTCAGGGCAAACAGCACCGCTGGGTAACGCTCCGACCAGAACGCAGGCTGGGATCACAGCTCCAGGAGACGACTCCCCAACACGTCCTCGACGTTCCGGAATCGCCGCGCCGTCACCCGGGCTGGATTGGACCCGTCGTATCGCGGTGGTGGGCGCGAATCCCCTCAGGCGCTTCTGAGGTGCGTGCGACCGTAACTCGTCCCACAGGTGCTTCTGTGAGAGAGTTGCGGCACCACTCGGTTCTCCGACCGTCCAGCACGGACCGACTGGCCTCCGGCCCTGTCCGCACGTCGAACCCACGCGGGTGGACCTCGAGACGACACGGCAACGGCGAGTACGAATCTCTCAGGTGCTTCTGAGACACGTACGGTCCGCGGCTTATCTCCTAGGTGCTTCTGGGAGAACGCCGCGGCGCCCACGCCACGCCGAACCGAGATCTTCGGCCGTGTCCCTCCTCTCCCTGCTCCGTGCGAGAATTCGGGCAGGCCCCGCGTGGCCTGGACCCGTCATACACCGCGCCCACGCGCCGCCTACTCGATTCGGGCCATCCGCGGCCCACCGACTCGGTAACCGTACCGCATCCCGCGTAGAAAGTAAGCGTCCGATCGATTGATCGTTTTCTCTAACTCCGCGGCTACGCCGCGGCTAAATTGTATTTCTCCGGTATCTAATTGCAGACCGAGGAACCTACGTCGACCGGGCCGAGGACCGACGTGTGAGGCCGAACAACGACCCCTCGGGGAAACCGCGTATCATTATTTAATCATTGTTATGAGAAGTGCGGCCGTGATTCGTCGGCCTGCAAGAATCGTTATTTTGGTTTGTCTATTTGATATTATCGCCAGAGGCGAGAATAAAGTTTAGTTTCGTTTACCCGATTTCGCCGTCTCTTTATTCATTCACCCCTCACGAACCCTGGTGAACTCCTGAGCTACGGGCACTGCGAAATCGGACCGTTACAGTGTAATTGTCGCGAATGAATTGAGTTTGGAATAGAAAGAATTGAAAGAGGATGTGTATTACCTAAACTAGATGCACGGTGTTGACGCACTGGCAATGCGGGGGTCTCGGAGCAACCTTATCACTGCCTAATAGATTTTACACCGAACTCGCGGAATCTATACGGTTAACTTTTGATTCGAAGGGGAACTTTAGCCCGATCTCACTGGTAGTTGACTTCCGAGATGCAGCACGACGCGACACGATTCGTGATTACGACAGTACTAGCCCACGAGAGTAGAAATGCAAGGGCTTATATACCCCTTCAATGACAGGTGGTACTTGTCAGTACCCTTTGAGTGAACATTCGTATTTTGTCAATGACCAGTTGGTTGTGCGTATGTTTGGGCCCTAAACTAAACTAAACAGCTATGTAGATTTATCTAGGGTGGCTCTGTTCGTTTATCTAGGACGGTTCCTGCCAGAGATGATATTGAACACCTGTTCGTCATCCGTAACAATGCCAAATTTTGCTCATTGACAGATTTATGTTTTTCGAACACGTTTGGCCATGAGTGTTTCCGTTGACCGGCTTGCCTTTGAACGCAATACTAGGAATCTGTCCTTGATAGGAGGGATCGCTGTATTGCCAACCCCCTCCCCCTCGCCTACGAACGAGGCTCACGCTATACTAGGAAGCTGGCCCCGAAAGAAATTCCAGGAATTGTCCTTGATAAGAGGGATCGCTGTATTGTCAACCCCCTCCCCCTCCCGCCACCCCTCGCCAACGAACTGGATCGCTGTGTTGCCAACCCCCTCCCCCTCGCCTACGAACGGGCTCACGCTATACTAGGAAGCTGGCCCCGAAAGAAATTCCAGGAATTGTCCTTGATCAGAGGGATCGCTGTATTGCCAACCCCCTCCCCCTCCCCCTCGCCCACAAACTGAATCGCGGTGTTGCCCCCTCCCCTCCCTCTTCCCCTCGCCAACGAACGGGCTCGCGCTATACGCCTTACAGCGTTTACCTAATTCCGCTTTTTTAGCCCCAAAAAAGTGGTTTAGAACCCGCCTATATCATCTACTCAACGACAGAAATGGAATGTTCTGGTAGGTATGTCAGAAGGAATTGGGAGAGTTCCACATATCTCTCCACGTGTTCATAGGTAGTGAGAAATTAAGAGAAAATCGCCTTACAATCACAAGAGATTTAATCACGTAGGTGATAACTGAGTACAAAGGATTACAATGAGGATGGAGTGTACACTGAGGTGTATCTGCACAATACAATGATCGTATCAAGTACGATGATACTTCCGAAGTCAACACGTTTAGAAAATAGAGAGCACGTAGACAACCATGTGTCCTTTACGAGAGTCGAACAGCAAGAGAGCGAACTGCGCGATGTGCTCGACCATCGCGGCCGAAAAGCCGCGAGTGCGCAGGCACGGTACCCCACTAACGGTCGGGGGTAAAGGCGAGCCCACAGAGTGCCGTTAGAGCCTGTTGAGACACGGCGATTTGAACCGCGCGGATCTTATTAGATTAGCGTTTATGTACCCGTTCGCACGCATCCGCGCGGTCGAACAATCAAAAACAAAAATTGAACGTTACTTCTTCCCTCTGAACCCCTTGCTGTACCATTTTAATTCTCGGGAATCCCGAAAATTCTCGGCATATAGAATAATACAATATTTGGGGTTCTCAAAAGTGTCGTTATTATTGAACATTTCAGCAATCCATATGACAGGAATATTCCTGCAACGCAAGCAAATAGCAAACGATTATTTTCTACAGCAAGAAATGTTGTAATAGCTACTCGAACTAAATTACTGTCCGAAAATGTTGAAAAACTTGTTTTTCTACACGAAAATTTAAAATACCCATGTGACGTCGGACCGACGTCTTGAATTCGGTTTCAAGATTCAAATAGGCGCGTACAAGCCCGCGCTCATATACACTTGTATATTCGAACTGTAACCGCGTCAAATAAGCGAGCGAGCGAAACGCGTAAACACGCCGCACATGTACATGTGTACACGCACACATCTCCTACGAGCGCGACCATACGAACGGTAACACGGTAGCCGGTGCGAGCGTACGCCGGCATAGCAACAGGCAGGAACGAGCACCGCAACCTTACTCGTCCTTATTTTCGATAACAAAGAAATAGACATCAAAATCGACTCTTCCTAAAAACACGCAAAACAGCCGTGGCGTACGTGACTAATTGCACGTGTTACCAAAATTCGTATGGTCCGCGCTCGACCTATAAATAAGGCAAGGATCAGGGCCTCGTCCTCTCAGTTCAAGTTCAATATTCGCACTATCCAGGTCGTATATCTCTTTATCAAGTTCTAATCGCTTCGCGCTCATCCTTGCCGTATTCTATTCGGTTTCTTTATTATTTCATTTATTATTCGTTTATCTTATTCTTTCGCGCCTCGTGCTGCAGTCCGTTATTCGGTTCTTTATTATTTCGTTATTTTATTCTTTCGCGCCTCGTGCTGCAGTTCGTTATTCGGTTCTTTATTATTTCGTTATTTTTTTCTTTCGCGCCTCGTGCTGCAGTTCGTTATTCGGTTCTTTATTATTTCGTTATTTTATTCTTTCGCGCCTCGTGCTGCAGTTCGTTATTTGGTTCTTTATTATTTCGTTTATTTGTTCTATCGCGCTTTGTGTTGTATCACGGTTGTTATCTCGCATTATCTTGCCTGTACGTTTAGTACAATTATATTCTATTTCTTTACACTACACCGTCGTCCGCTCTATTCGCCACCCTCCATCATCCAGTGTCATTCCGCGCCAGTGCCGTCGTGTTCGCGAGTGTGTGAGACCCGTAAGTGTTGTTCGTGTCGTTGTAGTACCCGGCGTTCCGTCGTGCGTCTGAGCCCACCAGGTCGCTCGGTACGAAGGAAGGCCGCCGTCGCGATTTGTGGAATTTTGCTCGCGCTCTTTGACCCCTTTTAGTCGGCCTCACATGCCGCGACGCGCCGGACGAAAGTACCAGCTCAAAAAGTTGGTAAGGGAACACGTCCACGAAGGGCCCGGGACCACGTACAGTGACTCTCTCGGAGTAGACAAAGGGGTAACGATCGTCCGCGACACCCCCTTCTTCGGGACAGTTCGAATCGTGAAACCCGTCGACGAACCCGCGAAGCCACACCTCCGAGTGCGGAAGAGGCAGAGTGCCCCAGACCGTGGAAGCTCGTTCCGGTCTCCTTCACGCCGAATCTCCCTCGGCTCGAAGACATCTGCGTCGACGACCCGCGCTACGACCGCTACGCCACCAGAAGGGTTCTCACCTTGAGGTGGTGTTACTGAGAGTGTGTGTGTGTTAATTCGGTGGTACGCGCAGCCTAAATTCCCGTGTTCCTCCGTTGTACGTCTGAGCCCGCCAGGTCGCTCGGTACAGGGAACGCGGGCTCGCCAGCTCCAGCTAACTATCGTGCCCCTGTGACCTCTGTGTTCCTCCGCGTACGTCTGAGCCCACCAGGTCGCTCGGTACGGGGAACACAGACTCGGCGACTCCGAATCCTCCCTACGCGACCGGTGAACTTCGTACCACACACACTCCCGTGCCCGAACGCGTCCTATACGTGCCGCGGTCGCGTCATCAGTTATATATATATTTCCGCGGGACTCTCGGCAGACACCGGTATCGGTCCTGATCAGACGTGGGCGTACGAACCACGTGGATCAAAGATCGTCATTTAAAAATTCTCCGTTACGATTCGTAGTTGTTCGCCGGAATTTCCGGCCGCGGATCGTAACAGGGAGAAAATTTGGCGCAGTCGGTAGGACACGACGATCGCCGACTAAACCCGGCTTGCCCCTGCCGAATCCTCGAGGCCCGCTCACCGCCCTTTTCAGCGACTTCGATTCGCACCCCTTTTCTTTTTCCTCTCCTTCCCCTCACGATGGAAAACGATAATCCCAAACCCGATCCGAACGCGATCTCCCCCCTCACCGAGGAGGACCTCTTTGCGTTTCAACAGGAACTAGAAAAGAAGGAAGCCGCGCTCCTAGAACGGACCGCCGCCCTCGAAACCGCGGCTAGGCTACGCGAATCGGAAGAACGCGCCCGCGAATCCGAGGTATTAGCGATGCGCCGCGAACTCCGTGACCTGCGGCTATCCAGCTTGGACTCGGCCGCCCCACGTTTCCTTCCGCGGTCGAATTCGAACCCTTTCGCCGAAAGCGTTCGCCCCGACCCCCTCAACTTCACGGTCAAGCAAGCCGTCGAATTTGTCCCCGCCTTCGACGGCAACAATATCACCGTGCTTCAATTCGTGCGAGCGTGCAAACGCGCACGCGAAGTAATCCCCGCGTACGCGGAACGTACGCTAACAAAATTGATCTGCAACAAACTCCGCGGTCGCGCCTACGCCGCCGTGGAGGACGAAGATTGCTCCACTGTCTCCGAGCTCTGCAATCGCCTCAAAGACGTATTAGGTCCCCACCGCTTCGTTGACCAATATCGAGGCGAGCTCGCAAGCGTCTCACAAGGCGCCTCCGAACACATATTAGACTTCATCACACGCGTGAAAGATTTACGCACCGCGATCCTCGACTGTCGCCGGGACGAAGCAAACAGTTCCGAGGTCGACAAGCTTACGAAGGAATCCTTCATTCGTGGCCTCATCCCCACGCTACGAGCCGATGTCCGACCCTCTCGCAATGAACCCTTGAACAGGGTGTTTGACGAGGCTATCGCAGCATATAAGCAATTCGAGCTCGATCGACGCCGCTATCAGGAGCCCCACCGCGACGATTACCGTCGCGTACATTTCGCGGAGACGCGCTCTCTTACGCCCGAGAGGCGCGAGCAATATCGCTCTAATACGCGCCGCTTCTCGGACGACCAACCCGCCTATAGCCCGGAGCGTCCCTCTTGGCGCCACCCCGAGCCAAAGGAAGAGAACAGGGACGGGCGACGTTCCCCGTCGCCGTCTTCCCGCTACGACCCCCCGCGAACCTTCCCGCGACCCGAGTTGGGCTCACGCAACGGTCGCCCTTCACCGAGCACTCGCACAGAGTACTCCCGCGAACGGTACCCCACGGAATCAGCAAAGTTCTGCAGATACTGCAAGAACCCCGGACACGACATCCACGAATGTCGCAAGCGCGAATACGTGAATAGCATGAGGCAGGGAAACGGGGATCGCCTCCCGCCCAAAGCAGTGTCCGGACGGGAGGCACCGATACCCAGAGCCGTCCAACTGACGACGGAAAACCGCGAAGCCCCCTCCGATTCGTCTCCGCGGTAAACATCGCGCCCGACTCCCCAATCCCTCGGGTGACCGCTACCGCGCCGCAATTCGCGGCACCCTGCGACTTCCTCGTCGATACCGGCTCGGAGTTGAATATTATTCGGGCCTCTAGCGTGAGACCCGGAGTCCGCGTGAACCCCGACGAAATCGTACAGGTCCACGGGATCACCGAGGGCGTTACCAGCACCCTGGGCCGGATCGACGCGGAACTCGGCGGCAAAAATCCTGTGCCGTTCCAGGTATTCCCCGACACCCTCCCCGCCAATATCGACGGAATCCTCGGCGCCCCCTTCTTCCAAGGGCAAGGCGAAATCTCCTTCGATAAGAAGGAAATCACTAACAGAGACATCGCATTACCGTTTGCAAACGCGCGCGAATACCAGATCGAGGCCAGAACGATCGCATGTATCGCCGTCAACGTGCACGGTCCCGAGACCGGATACCTCCGTCGTCGCGAAATCACACCCCTCGTATTCTTAGGTGACTGTCTCGTCACCAATACAAATGGAAAGGCATGCCTACGGTGCGTCAACGCATCGGCCGAAGTGGCGACCTTCCGCCTTCCGGTATTGGAGGTGGAAGAGTTCGAGGGCCCCCTTTTCAATTCCGAATGTCACCCCGACCTCTCTGTTTCTCAAATCTCTCAGGCTCGCACGGACCGTTTGTGCGAGACCATCGTACAAAACCACTCCGCGTCACATATCGAATCGAAACTCACGAACTCTCAGAATCTCACGGCTCGCATGAACGAATTGTGCGAGACTGTTCAAATGAAACATTTGAATTCAGACGAGGTCGGGCACGTCATGTCCTTGCTGGAGGACAACCACGACCTCTTCCACCTCCAAGGAGATCGTCTGGGAAAAACGAGCGCCGTAACCCACAAAATCCCCACCTCGGACGATATCCCGGTGCACACGAAACAATACCGATACCCGCCGATCCACAAGGACGAAATCAACAAACAAATGAGCGAGCTTCTCGCAAACGATATCGTCGTTCCATCGAACTCACCTTACAACTCGCCCTTGTGGATCGTGCCGAAGAAGCCGGACGAAAACGGCAACAAAAAGTGGCGCATGGTAATCGACTACCGCGCGCTAAACGAGAAGTCGATAGCCGACGCGTACCCGTTGCCCAGTATCAACGAAATACTCGACCAGCTGGGCAGCGCCAAGTACTTCAGCGTCTTCGACCTAGCCAGCGGGTTCCACCAAATCGGCATGGAGAAGGAGGATGCTGCTAAGACAGCATTCTCAACCCCTTTTGGGCACTATCAATTTAATCGCATGCCCTTCGGATTAAGGAACGCGCCGGCTACGTTTCAGAGACTGATGGACACGATCCTTACGGGCCTCCAAGGTAACGAGTTGTTCGTATACCTTGACGATATTGTAATATACGCTCGAACCTTGGAGGAACACCGCGCGAAATTCAATAAACTAGCTCGCCGCCTCCGTAACGCGAACCTCAAACTCCAGCCTTCCAAATGCGGGTTCCTTCATAAAGAAGTGGCATATCTGGGCCACCAGATAAGCGAAGAAGGGGTAAAACCGTGCCCCAAGAAGGTCACCGCGGTACAGAATTTCCCGAGACCGAAAACTGCGCGGAACGTACGCGAATTCCTGGGCCTCGCAGGTTACTATAGGCGGTTCATACACAAATTCGCGCAGATCTCGAAACCATTAACGAGACTCCTCACTAAGGACACCAAATTCGCGTGGGGACCCGAACAGGAACGAGCCTTTTTGACGCTTCGTTCCGCTCTATGTAGCGAATCGGTCCTCCAGTATCCCGACTTCCAAAAGCCGTTTAACGTAACCTGCGACGCCTCCGGTCACGCCATCGGAGCAGTACTGAGCCAGGGCGAGATAGGGAAGGACCGCCCCGTCGCGTACGCCTCCAGAATTTTACACGGTGCGGAATTAAACTACTCCACCATCGAGAAGGAGTGTCTCGCGATCATCTTCGCCGTCCAATATTTCAGGCCGTACATCTACGGCCGCCAATTTCAACTCATCACAGACCACCGCCCCTTGGTCTGGATGAACTCGGTCAAAGACCCGACCTCGCGCCTGCTCCGATGGAGGCTGAAACTCGCGGAATTCGAGTACAAAATCGTGTACAAACCAGGAAAAGCGAATTCGAACGCGGACGCGCTATCCCGCAACCCGGTAGCCCTCCCCACCTTCTGGGACACGTCCGAGGAAACGGTCCCCTCCCCAGCGTCGCGACCATCGGACTCCACCTTCGAGCCCCCGCGAGCGAACTACGACTCCTCCGTCACACCTCCCCCAAGGAGAAACCTGCGATCGGTACACCCCCACCCTACCTCATTTTCACGGGGACCGATAGCGAGCTCGTCGTCATCAGGGTCGCCGAGCGACAACACCCCCGCGACGATTGTGGACATCGAAGAGCCAGCGGCTACATCCACCCCCCTCCCCCCTCCACAAAATATCCACAGCCCCTGGAACTCGACCCCGTACTTCCCCGATCCACCCTCCCCCCGCGCTCTTCGATACTCCACATCACCCTCCACCCCACCTACGCCGGCACAAGGACCCAGCGACGACAGGAGGAGGGACAGCACAGGGGACAGCACAGGAGACAGCACAGGAGACACAACCCCCGAATCCGAGAGGTCACAAGGACGGATGATCATCCACCTCCGCGACAGGCTCATCATGCGGCACGACAATCTCGTGTGTTTCGTCACGCTGGACGGGAGATCGGCGGACCCCGGGGCGGCAGACCTCCTCCGCCAAGGGAAAATCACGGGCAACCAAGACTTCACCCTCCACAGGGCCAAGGTGAAGCAGCTCGGATCCTTCAGGCTGATCCAGTTGCCCGTCAAACAGACGTCGCTCCACGAGGCAACACTCGACGACGTAAACGAGTGCCTCCGATCCCTCTATAACGTCGTCAACGAACTCCAACTCCCCTCCTTCTCCCTCTCCCGAGCAGCCCTCGACAACATCCCCTGGCACCATATACAAACCTCCATAATCGCAATCTTCGCGCACCTCCCCCTACGCATTTTCCTGTGCTCCAACGAAATCCAAATCCCGGCCGAGGACAGACGTCAACACATCCTCGCAGAAAATCACGCCTCCGCCTATGCCGGCCACAAAGGCATCACAAAGACATACAAGAGGATTCGCGAAAAATACTACTGGAGCACCCTCAAGGCAGACGTCACGGCATTCGTCAACAACTGCCCCAGCTGCCAGCTGCACAAGCTCACGAGGGTAAAACCCCGACTCCCGATGACCCTGACGGACACACCAGGAAGGGCATTCGACAAGGTGTCGCTAGATGTCGTGGGGCCCCTCCCGCCGACGCCAGAAGGTCACCTGTACATCCTCACGATACAGGACCTTCTGACAAAGTACTCCGTGGCAATACCCCTCAAGGGCATCGGCGCCATCGAAACCGCGGACGCCTTCGTGGAAAGCTTCATATGCAGATTCGGCGCACCAAAGGCCATTCTCACCTACCAGGGGAGGAACTTTATCAGTTCCCTCATGAAAGCCGTGGCACAGAGATTTAAAATCTCGCGCGTTCAAATGACCGCATACCACCCGCAGAGTAACGGGTCAATCGAGAGGTCTCACCACGTCCTGACGGAATACTTGAAACAGTTCATCACCAACAACGACTGGGACCGATGGCTGAACTTGGCAATGCTCAGCTATAATACCAGCGTCCACGAGGGTACGAATTTCACCCCCCACGAACTGGTATTCGGTGCACTGGCGCGCACGCCCACTTCCGACACAACGCAGCCACCGCTGGACCAAGAGTCGTACCAGGAGTACTACCGAGAGTTACAGGTCAAATTGACAAGAACGTTGGGACAAGCTCGCCAAAACCTCATGGCAGCCAAGGAAAAATCCAAGCAGCATTACGACAGAAGGAGCAATCCCCAAACATGCGCACCAGGAGACAGGGTATACCTCCTGAAAGAACCCAGAAAAGGGAAATTCGACGCGCAATATACTGGGACCTACGAAGTCGTCGAAATACTGACGAACAACAACGTCAAGCTGAGGACGAATAGGGGATACAGGATCGTCCACGCCGATAAACTAAAAAAGGCGAAACCCCTTCCACCGCAAAACCAGCGACCATGAATACCCCCACCCATTCCCCCACCACCCACCCCCCCCGTCAAGGCACCTTCCTGATCCCGGCACCCGCTCCATTATCCTTGCAACAGTCACAGCGAAAAGATGTGTCCACCATTCACCGCCAAGCCAACTCCGGAGGAGAAGGCAGCCAGATTCTTGGCATACTTCAACGGTTACGCATGCTATAGAGGAACATATTACACATACGCCGACGGCATGCAGGCGTGCGAGCACTGTAGCCGACACCTCCCAGGCCTCTCAAGGATCAAGTCTATCCACATGGTGGATAAAAAGCTGACGGTACAGAGCACATGCTCGAACTGCGGCTCGAATCTGTGCCAAGACAGGCCCCTCCTGGATTGCCGTGACTGCGCCGACAGGGTCGGCACGACGATCGCCGCGGTCGTGTTCAAGGACAGCGCGCACGTGGATGATCTACGGCGGCATCTCCAAAGACGGCCTTAGGCATCACCGCAGACGACCCCCCCCCTCAGCGGCCGCCACTCCGGGGAGGGAGGTGTGACGTCGTCCCGACGTTTGGATATGGATCATCTTCGTCGACCACTACCCCCCCCCCCCCTCGACACCCACTACGCTCGCCTTCGCCTCGCCAAGATTCCCGCCCCAAGGGGTGAGGTGTGACGTCGGACCGACGTCTTGAATTCGGTTTCAAGATTCAAATAGGCGCGTACAAGCCCGCGCTCATATACACTTGTATATTCGAACTGTAACCGCGTCAAATAAGCGAGCGAGCGAAACGCGTAAACACGCCGCACATGTACATGTGTACACGCACACATCTCCTACGAGCGCGACCATACGAACGGTAACACGGTAGCCGGTGCGAGCGTACGCCGGCATAGCAACAGGCAGGAACGAGCACCGCAACCTTACTCGTCCTTATTTTCGATAACAAAGAAATAGACATCAAAATCGACTCTTCCTAAAAACACGCAAAACAGCCGTGGCGTACGTGACTAATTGCACGTGTTACCAAAATTCGTATGGTCCGCGCTCGACCTATAAATAAGGCAAGGATCAGGGCCTCGTCCTCTCAGTTCAAGTTCAATATTCGCACTATCCAGGTCGTATATCTCTTTATCAAGTTCTAATCGCTTCGCGCTCATCCTTGCCGTATTCTATTCGGTTTCTTTATTATTTCATTTATTATTCGTTTATCTTATTCTTTCGCGCCTCGTGCTGCAGTCCGTTATTCGGTTCTTTATTATTTCGTTATTTTATTCTTTCGCGCCTCGTGCTGCAGTTCGTTATTCGGTTCTTTATTATTTCGTTATTTTTTTCTTTCGCGCCTCGTGCTGCAGTTCGTTATTCGGTTCTTTATTATTTCGTTATTTTATTCTTTCGCGCCTCGTGCTGCAGTTCGTTATTTGGTTCTTTATTATTTCGTTTATTTGTTCTATCGCGCTTTGTGTTGTATCACGGTTGTTATCTCGCATTATCTTGCCTGTACGTTTAGTACAATTATATTCTATTTCTTTACACTACACCGTCGTCCGCTCTATTCGCCACCCTCCATCATCCAGTGTCATTCCGCGCCAGTGCCGTCGTGTTCGCGAGTGTGTGAGACCCGTAAGTGTTGTTCGTGTCGTTGTAGTACCCGGCGTTCCGTCGTGCGTCTGAGCCCACCAGGTCGCTCGGTACGAAGGAAGGCCGCCGTCGCGATTTGTGGAATTTTGCTCGCGCTCTTTGACCCCTTTTAGTCGGCCTCACATGCCGCGACGCGCCGGACGAAAGTACCAGCTCAAAAAGTTGGTAAGGGAACACGTCCACGAAGGGCCCGGGACCACGTACAGTGACTCTCTCGGAGTAGACAAAGGGGTAACGATCGTCCGCGACACCCCCTTCTTCGGGACAGTTCGAATCGTGAAACCCGTCGACGAACCCGCGAAGCCACCACCTCCGAGTGCGGAAGAGGCAGAGTGCCCCAGACCGTGGAAGCTCGTTCCGGTCTCCTTCACGCCGAATCTCCCTCGGCTCGAAGACATCTGCGTCGACGACCCGCGCTACGACCGCTACGCCACCAGAAGGGTTCTCACCTTGAGGTGGTGTTACTGAGAGTGTGTGTGTGTTAATTCGGTGGTACGCGCAGCCTAAATTCCCGTGTTCCTCCGTTGTACGTCTGAGCCCGCCAGGTCGCTCGGTACAGGGAACGCGGGCTCGCCAGCTCCAGCTAACTATCGTGCCCCTGTGACCTCTGTGTTCCTCCGCGTACGTCTGAGCCCACCAGGTCGCTCGGTACGGGGAACACAGACTCGGCGACTCCGAATCCTCCCTACGCGACCGGTGAACTTCGTACCACACACACTCCCGTGCCCGAACGCGTCCTATACGTGCCGCGGTCGCGTCATCAGTTATATATATATTTCCGCGGGACTCTCGGCAGACACCGGTATCGGTCCTGATCAGACGTGGGCGTACGAACCACGTGGATCGAAGATCGTCATTTAAAAATTCTCCGTTACGATTCGTAGTTGTTCGCCGGAATTTCCGGCCGCGGATCGTAACACCCACTATTTTTATAATATGCTATTTTTATTCTACTCTGTACCTGTTACAATTAATGTTATAATTTTTAGTTTATTATTATCTTTTCAATCTTTTTTACCACGTTTTTATTAGCTCGCTTTCTTGTCTGTCTGTGCGTTTGTCTGTCAATTTTGCAATTGATTTTAAACTAACTTCTCGATGACCTAGAGACTTGAAATTTTAGACTCAGAATTGGATGACAATGCAATATTTTAAAAAATTTCTTAAGAAAGCCTATGCGTTTATTATAATTTTAACTCTATCTTAAAATTATGGCGTTGTCGCATCTTCTTCCCCAAACAATACCTAAAAAATACAAGGAAAATCATCGTACTGCATCTTACAAATAATTAATAAGAAATTAATGAGAAGATATGTATGATCGAAAATATTCATGGACGGCGATTACATTGTCCAACAAAATCAACCTTTTTTCGTGTTCAACAATTACTGTTGGGTGATTCTTATAGAGTTATTTTAGCTAATTCCGCATCTGTTTTCAAAATATAATGGGGACAAAGAATAACACATTCATATAAAAATTCTTTTCAAAACATTGGGGCTAAGGTGTCTGAGACCCCACATTACCTTGCGAAAGTTAAAATACCGATTTCGGTATAACCGATATTCTACCGAAACCGAAATAAATGCTGGTATTTTTCGGTTTTTCCTATGCTTAGGTTGCCCCAAATAAAAAAGCAACTGCAGGCCACTTACACCAGAACCGTCAAGAAGCACAGCCATTTACACAAGTCATTTAGTCAAGTATACACAATATAAATGCGTTCCGTTGTAAAACCCTCCGCGCGAAGGAACAAGCGAGACAACAGGCGAGGCCGTAATTTAAGCTAAAGACCTTCCAGATGTATACCTCCTAACTATGTGATTTTTAGCCAGCCGAAGGAAGCACGTATTTGGACCTTTTATACTTCTATACCAGATGACGGCCCAAGTGCTCCGGCCCGTACCGCATGAAATGCGCGTGGCGCATTAGGGCGACACCGGTATCGATAGGTTTCCACATTATGTACTACGGAGGTACTATCGTCAATAGGTTTTTTTCCGTGGTTTCCCCTGTAGGCCTATTCCACTATGTCCTATGATAATTTCGGAAGAAAAGTTTGAAAAATAAACTCTAGTAAGATTAGTTTGAAAAATAGTTTTGAATTCCATTGCCAAAATTTTATTCAGTCATTCAGAAAAACTTCTTTGTGGACGTTTAAAAACGTACTTGGTATATCAGATATATCGAATGAAAGATTAGACGTCGCTGCTCGCATCGCAGACGATAGAGAAGCATCATTCAACTGGGTGCGCTTTTCCGATTTAATACACCAAAATTATCATACGACATAGTGGAATAGGCCTACAGGGGAAACCACGGAAAAAGAACGCATTGACGATAGTACCTCCATGGTAATGTGGGAACGTATCGATACCGATGTCGCCCTAATGCGCCACGCGCATTTCATGCGGTACGGGCCTGAGCACGTGGGCCGCCACGGGGAGCGAGACGTGCGGGAGGCGCAGGCTCGAAATCGGGCCGAACGGGGCAACCGTTGCCGACCACTGTTCTATACCGTTAGCAAAGTCAAGGGCTGATGTCGAGGCGACCCTTAAGATCGGAAGGATTTATGGTAGGAACTGGGCGTACGTGACGTTCTGAATAGGGACGCATGAGAATAAACAGAACCGCCCTCGGGCGATGGCGGGTGGGCACTTTGGGCCATCCAGCTATCTGACAAGGAGAGGCCACGGTAGTCGGAATCCGGATTTTCCTGAAACTTGCAGCATTGGTAGATGGCGTATCCAAGTGTACTTTACCAAAGCAGTAGCGCGCGCTTCTCAAGATTTCCCGAGAAATTTGAATTTGAAAATGTTTACGCGTTCATAAGGAGTTCGCGTTAACCTATGAACAAGAACCGCAGTGGCCGAGGACGCTGCACGAAAGACTGGTAAGCAGCAGTAGGTCGCTGGTTCAAGTCTTGCTGTCGACATTTTTTGTTCAATCTTTTTTTCAGTTTTAATAAAAGAATTTATGAAATCTGCCATTAAACAATTATTTTGTAAATAGAAAATGCATGTTTTTATTTGTAGGTATTGAAAAAATTCGAACATAAGAATAATACAGTGTTAAATTTACTTTATTATTGCTCATTTTTTATTAATAAAAAAGAATTACGTGTTAGTATGACACGACCCAGAATGATACTCATCGTAAAAGCATGGGAAGAGGTATAAATAGAAAATAATATTCTATTTCAAAAATAAAAAGAACTGTTCAATCTCTGCGATACCAGAGAAATTTTTGTTAATGTTAATGAAGTGTGTTTTCCAATAGAACTCCCGAAAAAGGCGTGATCTTGTACAAACGCTGCTTTTATGGTGTGTGCTAGATGCCGAAAAAATTATTGCTTCCCATTAGAGATCGTGGTTTTGTACGTGTATTAATAACACACGTGTACATGTACACGTGTATTTAAATACACGTACCTCAGTACGTGTCGTTTTAAGTACACGGGTACACGTGTACCATTTCACGTGTACTATTTCACGTGTACTATTTCACGTGTATTTCACTACACGTATTTATAGTGACTCGGATTAATATTCAGACGTTCTAGTGCCAGTTTAAGTACCATACACGGTTACACGTGTACTATTTCACGTAGACTCCTTTTTCCAGGATTGCACGGGTGCGGAATTCGCCTTCTTATTTCTCGATACTATAAACACGGGGTTTTTCAGTAGTCAAAGACGATAGATAAAAGATCGATCTAGGCATCTATCTCTATCTATCGAATAATGCAAATTGCGCCTCGTAAACGAAAAAATAGGACTTTTGTCTAGCGTTTTTGACTACTGAAAAACCCCGTGTTTGTATTATCGAGAAATGAGAAAGTGAATCCCGCACCCTTGCAATCCTGGAAACGAGTCTACCGCTTTAATGTATCCTAATTTTAATTCGTATAATTTTTAGAACATTAATATTAATATTAATTTATGTATCGAGACTATGGTTTCATAAATTC
Source organism: Lasioglossum calceatum (assembly GCA_963966675.1). Classification (NCBI taxonomy): domain Eukaryota; kingdom Metazoa; phylum Arthropoda; class Insecta; order Hymenoptera; family Halictidae; genus Lasioglossum; species Lasioglossum calceatum. Next base: position 1,228,430 of record OZ016542.1, read on the forward strand.
CGCGGTTTTTGGTACAACAATAAATTTAAACATCATTTTTATTAACGAAGTTTATTCAATAAATTGACGGTTTTGATATAAAAACACTAACATATTTACATTTTCTGGTAACAGCCGATTTCTTTTGGAAGTTACTATATTCCCAGCAGTTGAGAAACATCTTTCGGATGCAACTGACGTTGCTGGTATGTTTAAATATTTTATTGCGAGCTCTGAAATTCTCGCGGATATTTAGTTTTCCGCGTTTTCCACCATTCAAAAGCATCTAAATCAAATTTCAATTGCGGTTCGGCCATATACGTGTCGAATTCGATGCTTTGATCACTCATCTCATTCGCTTCGTCATATATAAATTGTGAAGCATTTGTTTGGAGCGGTGTTTCTTTTATGCTTGATGCACGTAGAGGCAAAGCTTCAAGTAAACTTCTTAATTTTGAACGTATTACAGATCTTGCTTGCATTGGCTCGTGGTCCAGATCTTTGTACCTTGGATCAAGAAGGCACGAAATATGCCTCAGAGTTACAAAATTATTTTCATCATACTCAAGATCAAAACGTTGAACAAGTTCCAAAATAATAGTTTGCTTAAATTTATTAATTACTGCATCACCTTCATTTTCCAGTATTAAATGTTTTTCAATTAGTTTCTTAATTAATGGTCTTACCATTGAAATTGGAGAGTAACCTTCGCTACAAAAAAGAGTAGTTACAATTTGCAATGGTTTCAGGACATATAACTAAAGATTCTATCCTCTCCCACTGACTTTCATTAATTTCTAAACTTTTTGCTATGTTTGTATTAGTGACAGATCGATCTGCAATCGTATTGGAAATAGGGCATCTGTTTATGTATAATCGCTCTAGCATTAAAAAAGTAGAATTCCATCGCGTCGAACAACATTGTAGTAAAGTCGACTTTTGCATTTGAAGTTGCTCTTGCTTTTGCTCTAGAGCTTCTTTTGCAACATGCGAATGCTTGAAGTGTCCAACGACTTTACTGCAGTCTCGAATTAGATTTTGAACATTTTCTTCTCTTAGTGCTTTATTAACAGCGAGTTGAAGCGTATGAGCTGCACATGTTACACTGTTTACTGCGACGGTTTCGGATATTACCGAAACTGCATTCACCATGTTTTTTGCGTTGTCTGTAACAATAGCAAAGACTTTTTGAGTTATTCCCCATTCATTAAAAGTGTTTATTAATTCATCAGCAATATTTTTGGACGTGTGTCTTTCCTCCATTTCATGCGTTGTCAACGTATATGATTTTGGACACCATTCAGAATTAATGATATGTACATTTACTGTAATATACGATTCTTGCGATAATGAAGTCCAACAGTCAGTCGAACAAACTACGCTCTTAGCAGTACTGAGACTTTCCTTTATTTTTTCTGTTGGCGTGCAACGATTGACACTTCCATACTGTAGGTTTAAGGGGCGGTTTACAGTCCTCAGGTATAAGCGACCCTTTCCAGTGAGGAAAAGGCAAGGACCGAAGTCAGTCGCAAGGATACCATCGAAGGTGGCACGTCGTCACATTTTTTGTAAAGAACCAAGTTTGCTGTATTTTTAGTCATAAAGTTATATGCACTTAACTACACGTATCTTTAACACTGTACACGTGATACCGTAGGATTCCACTATTTCCATAAAGTTCAACAGGTTATAGGCCCAGGATCCAGTGTTCTAAAGTGTGTGAACTAGTTTGTGTACGGACTAAATACAATCAAGGACATTGACATTTCTGTTAGTGAAACATAAAGTGAAACTATGGCAGACAGTGCGGGATTTCGTTTCGCTATACAGAAATTGAATGGTGAAAACTACCCAGTATGGAGCTACAGAGTGGAACTCCTACTGATCAAGGACAATTTGTGGGACGTGATCAAGTTAATGCCGACTACAGTGGATGCTGCATGGTCAAAAAGGGATGACCAAGCGCGTGCTACCATTGGATTGTTAGTAGAAGACAACCAATTGCAGCATATAAGGACCGCTAAGACAGCACGAAGCGCATGGAATGCATTGAAGGACTATCACCAGAAAGCTACTTTAACAAGTAAGGTATTTTTGTTAAAACGAGCATGCAGGATGGTGCTAAAGGAAGGAGGTGATATGGAGGAGCATATTACGACATTCTCAAACTACGTCAATCAGCTGACAGCTCTCGGACAAGAATTACCTGACAATCTCGTAGCAGCAATTCTATTAGGGAGTCTACCAGAATCATACGAGACTCTAGTAACGGCATTGGAAAGCAGATCGGAATGCGAACTCAGTACTCAGTTTGTGAAAAGCAAACTAATAGATGAGTATAGAAGACGTAAGAGCTCAAGGGACACACGAGAAAATGCTGAAGAAGCAGCTATGAAGACGGCATACATGGGCAACAGCGGTGCGCAACCGAAGAAAAATTGTTTCTTCTGTAAGAAGCCTGGACATTTCAAAAGTGAATGCACAAAGTATAAGGTTTGGAAGACCAAACAAGAAAAGGTCAATAAAGCGTCCGATGTAACGCCTTCTACAGATTACTGCTTTTACATGAAGGACGGAACATCGAAAGAAGCATGCTTCGGGGCGAAGACAATAAAAAGAAAAATGAATTCTTGGATTGTCGACTCCGGCGCAACGAGCCACATGGCAACATCGAGGGATTTTTTCAAGGATTTCGACCCTGGCAGGAAGGGATACGTTTGTCTTGCGGACGAAGAAAAAACAGCTAAAGTGGAAGGCATCGGTTCAGGAATAATTCGGTACGCTGCGGACTCGGAGAAAGTTGGGGAAATCCCAATACAGGATGCGCTTTACGTTCCGACCCTAGGCTGTAACCTATTGTCTGTAAAAAGATTAACTAAGGACGGGTATAAACTCGACTTCGAGAGGGAACAGTGCCGAATCCTCAAGGACGGGAAACTACAGGCAACGGCAAGACTGTCTCCTGACCTGTACAAATTAGAAACGGTCGAAAGGGTCTACGCGGTCAATGAGGTCATAAATTCTGGACATACAGATAATTGTCAACATTCATGGCATAGACGTTTTGGACACCGTGATCTGGTCGCTATCAAGGAGATGGCTGAAAAAGGTCTAGCGACAGGTATCAAGGTAAAAGACTGTAAAACGCGCGAGACCTGCGAGTGCTGTATAAAGGGCAAAATGGCACGAATACCGTTTCCCAAGGAATCAACCAACAGGAGTGAATCAATTCTGGACCTGATTCACACAGACGTTTGCGGACCAATGCAAACCGTAACCCCAGGTAACAAGAAATATATTTTATCAATCATTGATGATTTCTCAAGATATTCTCATATTTATCTGATGAGTTACAAAAGTGAAGCTGCAAGATTTATCAAGGAATTTGTAGAAACAGTAAAAACAAAATTCAACAAAAAACCCAAAGTTATAAGGTCAGATCGAGGAAGGGAGTATATAAACGACGATCTGCAGTCATATTTAAGGAAGGAAGGTATTCGATCCCAATTTACAGCTGCATATTCACCACAACAAAACGGAGTTGCAGAGAGAAAAAATAGGTCGTTGCTGGAAATGGCAAGATGTTTGCTGCTGGATGCACATATTGAAAAGAAGTATTGGGGTGAAGCAGTATGTACCGCAAACTATTTACAAAATAGGTTGCCTACAAAAGCAACAGGGAGAACTCCATACGAACTATGGCTTCGTACAAAACCAGATGTGAGCAATTTACACATTTTTGGCTGCGAGGCATATGTACACATCCATAAGGAACAGCGCAGAAAATTAGACGACAAGGCAGAAAAGTTTACTTTCATAGGATACTCGGAAGAATCGAAGGCGTATCGACTGTTGGACATCCAAACTAACCGGATTAAAATTAGTCGAGATGTGATTTTTCTTGACAGAATTCGCAAAAAGGGAGTAAACAACAATAAATCACTGCACGATGAAGTCATTTTCCAAAGGACTAATCAGGAAGCCGTGCAAGAAGATGTCATCGAGGAGGAGTCATCAACAGAAGATGTCATCGAGGAGGAGTCGTCAACAGAAGACAACACGGAGGATACTTTCTACTCTGAAGATGAAACAGATAGCAATTCTGACACCAATATACAAAATAAAGGGGCAAATCAGACGCAGCCCAGACATTCTGAAAGGACAAACAGAGGTGTGCCACCAGACAGGTATATGGCCGCATCCCTAAAGGTAATGTTAAACGAAGGCAATGAACCCCGAAATTTCAAAGAGGCTCTATCGGGATCACATAAAGACAAATGGAAGAATGCCATTGAAGAGGAAATGAAATCATTAAAAGACAATGGGACGTGGGACATTGTGCCCAAACCAAAGGATCGAGAAGTCGTCACTTGTAAATGGGTCTTCAAGTTAAAACGGAACGCCGAAGGGAACATCGAAAAGTACAAGGCCCGACTGGTTGCACGTGGGTTTTCACAAAAATATGGGACAGACTACGACGAAGTCTTTGCACCCGTAGTGAGGCAAACTACCCTAAGGACACTTTTAGCCATTGCAGGTAACAAGGGTATGACAATAAAACACTTCGACGCGAAGACAGCATTCCTGAATGGAAATTTAACGGAGACTATCTACATGGATCAACCCGAAGGTCATGCCATACCTGGCAAAGAGGATTATGTCTGCAAATTGAAGAAAAGCATCTATGGATTAAAGCAGGCAGCAAAAGTGTGGAACGATAAACTAAGTGACTTGTTAAAGAAACACGGGTTTAAACAAAGCAAGGCAGATACATGTCTATACATAAAGTGTAGTGAAAGTGAAGTTATTTATGTGATAGTTTATGTAGATGACATTTTAATAGCGGCAAGAGATGTGAACAATATAGATAAGGTAGCATATTGTTTGAAAAGGTACTTTCATCTTAGCGATTTAGAACTATTAAAGCATTACTTATGTTCCGGCCGACCAACGGTCGGCGGTGCCGCGTCATCAACGCCGCCTAGTCGCGCGAATGACGTCACGTCATCCGCGCGACCCCCCACCTCGCGATCCACCGAACGCGCGATCGTCGATCACGCACCGGCGGATCGCGATTAGACGTTTGTAATCTCACCGAGCGAAAACAATACTTTGTCGCACCGCTTACTGTAACCGTTAGAACCGCGTTCGTTCTCGCGTCCGTTAACCGTTCGCACCGCTTGTTTGTCCGCTCATCGTCCGCGTGATTTATTGTGTTCTTTATTACGTTTGTTCAATAAACTGTTCGTGTCACGTGAATACATTTATTCATTGTCTAACCGCCCAGTCTCCCGCTGATTGTAACTCCGATATTCTACATTTTTTGGTCCTTCGAGCCGGATAGATCGGCGGCTCTCAGCATCTCACGTCGAGATCTCAATCAGTGGGGACCGCAGTGGTGAAAGTGCGTCAGAAACCGCGTGTGCGATTCTCAGACAAATCGCATTGTACGTTCAAATCGGTTCGTTAACCGTCGGCAGCCGCTCGCGCGTGGTGTTTGTGTCTCGCTCGCTTGTCCCGTGACCTCGCGTTCGTTACACACCGGTCGTTCAAGATGACAACGGCCAACACGCTCTTCGCTCTACAAGTCGAGCTGCACAAGATCATCGGCAAAACCATCGCCAACACTAAAAAGAAAGGGATGAATAACCTCACCGAGGCTCACATACAGGCACGACTGGATGCACTTCTGCGCAATTGGGGCGAGTTCCGGTCGAATCATGCACTGCTCCTCGAGATATGCACTGCCGATCAACGATCCCATGCCTACTTCGTCCAGGATCTTCGTGAAGCGTGTGAGACCCTGGTCAAGGACACCGACGCCACGCTGCGCACCATGCGCAAGGAGCTCTCGGCCCGCACTTCCGCCTCGAACGATGGGCCAAGCTCCCTCGCACAACCCGTCACGCAAACGGAGAAGCCGGGACCGGCCATCGCCAGGACGCTTCCGAATACACCGCAGTACGAAGCCTCCACCGTCACCTCCACCACTGCACCAACGGGCGAGTCGTCATCCGCAGCAGCGCATCAGGACTCTCCAGCATCGCCCAAAGGGATCGCTGCACCGTCCGATGCTCCTGGCCACCGCACACAACGAGGTCATCACCGCCACCGGAGAACGCCTCCAGGCTCACATCCTGGCTCGCATCTCCGGCGCCTCCGCTGTCGCGCTCCTCCGGTCGCGCCACCGCTCTCGGACTCTCGTGCTCCTGCGCATCCGCTCGCGACTCCGCTCGCGCACTCTCGTGCTCCTGCCCATCCGCTCGCGACTTCGCACTCGCATTCTCGTGCTCTGGCGCCTCCGCTCGCGTCTTCGCACTCGCATTCTCGCACTCTGGCGCCTCCGCTCGTGCCTCCGCTCGCGCCTTCGTTCGCGCCTCCACTCACGCACTCTCGTTCTCTGTCGCCTCCGCTCGCGCCTCCGTTCTCGCACTCGCGTGCTCAGGCGCTTCCGCTCTCGCACTCTCGGGCTTTTCCGGTCTCGCCACCGCTCTCGGACTCTCGTGCTCCTGCGCATCCGCTCGCGACTCCGCTCTCGCACTCGCGTGCTCTGGCGCCTCCGCTCGCGTCTTCGCACTCGCGTGCTCTGGCGCCTCCGCTCGCGTCTTCGCACTCGCATTCTCGCTCTCTGGCGCCTCCGCTCGTGCCTCCGCTCGCGCCTCCGTTCGCGCCTCCACTCTCGCACTCTCGTGCCCTGGCGCCTCCGTTCGCGCCCCCACCCTCGCACTCTCGTGTTCTTGCGCATCTGCTCGCGCATCCGCTCTCGCACTCTCGTGCTCTTGCGCTTCCGGTCGCGCCTTCGATCTCGCATCCTCGTTCTCTGGCGCCTCCGCTCGCGCCTCCGCTCTCGCACTCTCGTGCTCTTGCGCTTCCGGTCGCGTCACCACTCTCGCACTCTCATGCTCTCGCACTTTTGCACCGCCGCTCTCGCGCTCGCGCGCTTTCGTGCCTCCGCTCATACGCTATCGCGCCTCCGCTCGTGCGGTCTTGCGTCTCTGCTTGTGCGCTCTCGCGCCTCCGCTTGTGCGCTGTTGCGCCCCCGTTCGTGCGCTCTCGCGGCTCCGCTCTTGTACCTCCGCTCGTGTGTCTCCGCTTTCGCGCCGCCGCGCTTGCGTTCTCGCACCTTCGCTCGTGCGCTCTTTCGCATCCGCTTGTGCGCTCCTGTGCCTCCGCTCTTGCGCTTTCGCGCCGCCGCGCTTGCGTTCTCGCACCTTCGCTCGTGTACTCTCGTGCATCCGCTCTTGCGCCTCCGCTTTCGCGCCGCCGCGCTTGCGTTCTCGCACCTCCGCTCGTGCGCTCGTTCGCATCCGCTTGTGCGCTCTTTCGGCTCCGCTCTTGCACCTCCGCTTGTGCCTCCGCTTTCGCGCCGCCGCGCTTGCGTTCTCGCACCTTCGCTCGTGCGCTCTTTCGCATCCGCTTGTGCGCTCCCGTGCCTCCGCTCTTGCGCTTTCGCGCCGCCGCGCTTGCGTTCTCGCACCTTCGCTCGTGCGCTCTTTCGCATCCGCTTGTGCGCTCCTGTGCCTCCGTTCTTGCGCTTTCGCGCCGCCGCGCTTGCGTTCTCGCACCTTCGCTCGTGCACTCTCGCGCATCCGCTTGTGCGCTCCTGTGCCTCCGCTCTTGCGCTTTCGCGCCGCCGCGCTTGCGTTCTCGCACCTTCGCTCGTGCGCTTTCGCGCATCCGCTTGTGCGCTCCTGTGCCTCCGCTCCTCCGCTTTCGCGCCGCCGCGCTTGCGTTCTCGCACCTCCGCTCGTGCGCTCTTTCGCATCCGATTGTGCGCTCTTTCGGCTCCGCTCGTGCACCCGCGCAGCGCCGCTCCTACGCGCTCGCACATTCGTTTGCGCGCTCTTGCGCCTCCGTACCTGTGCCTCCGCTTCTGCGCTCTCGCACCGCCGCTTGTACGCTCCTTCGCATGCGCTCGTGCGCTCGTGCGCTCTTGCACCTCCGTTCGTGCATTCTCGCGACTACACTCTTGCACCGCCGCTTGTGCGCTCTGTCGCATCCGCTTGTGCGCTCTTTTTCGTTTCCGCTCTCGTGCTTCCGCTTTCGCGCCGCCGTATTTGCGGTCTCTCGGCTTCGCTCGTGCGCTCTTTCGCACCCGCTCGTGCACTCTCGCGCTTTCGCTCTTGCGGCCCCTTTCGTGCGCTCTCACGGCTACGCTCTTGTACCTCCGCTCTTTTGCCACCGCTTTCGCGCCGCCGCGCTTGCGTTCTCGCACCTCCGCTCGTGCGCTCGTTCGCATCCGCTCGTGCGTTTTTTCGTCTCCGCTCTTGTACCTCCGCTCGTGTGCCTCCGCTTTCGCGCCGCCGCGCTTGCGTTCTCGCACCTCCGCTCGTGCGCTCGTTCGCATCCGCTTGTGCGCTCTTTCGTCTCCGCTCGCGCCTCCGCGTTCGCGCCGCCGCGCTTGCGTTCTCGCACCTCCGCCCGTGCGCTCGTTCGCATCCGCTTGTGCGCTCTTTCGTCTCCGCTCGCGCCTCCGCCTTCGCGCCGCCGCGCTTGCTTTCTCGCACCTCCGCTCGTGCGCTCGTTCGCATCCGCTGGTGCGCCTTTTCGTCTCCGCTAGCGCCTCCGTTCCTTGTCTCAGCTTTCGCGTCTCCGCTCACGGCATGCGACAACCCCGCGTCTATTGCCGAGACAGCGTCTCGGCAAGGGGGGGAGTAATGTTCCGGCCGACCAACGGTCGGCGGTGCCGCGTCATCAACGCCGCCTGGTCGCGCGAATGACGTCACGTCATCCGCGCGACCCCCCACCTCGCGATCCACCGAACGCGCGATCGTCGATCACGCACCGGCGGATCGCGATTAGACGTTTGTAATCTCACCGAGTGTTTGGTAGATTGGTTTTGGAAGCCGAGAATGGATGGAGGAGTGATCGAAAGAGTGGAATGCTTAAAATGAAGGATGGAATGCAAGATTGACTGGAATGAGTGAGAGTGATAACGGATGGATTTGAATGGAGAGAAGTGGACTGTATAAATGTTGGTAAAGCAAGATGAGTCGGATCTACAATGTTAATGTATTTGTCGATTATATCACAGAAATGAGCGTCGTTGTACAGGAAATGTAACAGAAAAGGTGAATAAACGAGATTGAACTAGATTGCTTGTTTGACGTGTGTCAGCTGATGGCTTGTCACAGAGAGAGAGCGAGACGACGGTTGTCTCTCTGTTTTATTGTCTCGACCTTCCTGGAAGTTCGTCACGCTTGGATGGTTCCGCTTTGACGCTCGAGAATCTTCCAGAAAGATCGAGAGACAGTTGAGCCAATGACAAGCGTGATTTCGGCCCGCGTGAGCCTCGACGGCACACGCTTGTCACTCGCGTCTTCGGCGGGATCGCGCGTGGATCTTTGTGACGTCACGAAGCAACATGGCGCTCGGGGCGCCAATCTCGAACATGCCGCCCGCCTCGACTTGTCGAATTTTGACTAACCCGCGTGAAAAGTACAATGCTAGTGAATACAGAGTTTGGTATTAATGGTGTACAATGATTGAACAATCAGAAGATGTCGACGAATGAGGTGAATTTTGAGTGCTCGCGAGCGAGGTTGCCGCGACGAGAATACTGCTTGGTTTGGCTACTGCGCCGGCGCGGAGATGAATCGCGTCGCGTACTGCGTGTTACTACGCAGTTGTAAGCTGCGTAGTATGTGTGCGCGTGAACTGCATCGACCCACTCATTGATCGGGTGCATCGATCGGCAGAACAACGAGCTTGTGCACCGGTCGTAACAATTCGGTATTCGCAGTGATCAGTTTCGCGACCCGAACTTTCCCGTCTGTCCCGGCGTGAACCTCCGATACGCGCGCGAGTGGCCAGTGAGAAGGAGGGTTGTTCTCGTTCGTGATTATGCAGAGACGACCAACTGCAAGATTCTCCATCGATCGTCGCCATCTTGGACGCATGGTAAGGCCGTGGAGGTATTCCCTCTGCCATCTCTTCCAGAACTGATCCCGTAATTTTGTCAGCAGCTGCCAGCGGGTGAGCCTGTTCATCTGCTCATCGTGCAGTGACGGCTCGGGCAGCGCATTCATCGCTGAGCCGATCAGGAAGTGCCCAGGTGTCAGCGCCGTCACGTCGGCTGGATCGTCGGACAAGGCAGCTAATGGTCTGGAATTTAAACAAGCCTCTACCTGAGCCAACAGCGTCGTTAGCTCCTCGAACGTGAGTCGAGCCTCCCCAATGGTACGTCGTAGGTGGTGTTTAGTGGACTTCACTGCAGACTCCCACAGTCCACCAAAATGAGGTGCCGCAGGTGGGTTAAAGTGCCACTGTGTCTGCAGGCTGGTCATCTGGTCCCTGAGGCTGCGGTTCTCCTGACTGCTGGCACTGAAGAGGCGTCTCAGCTCCCGGTCGGCTCCCTGAAAATTCGTTCCGCAGTCGCTATAGAGGTGCAAGCATATACCTCTTCGCGAGATGAATCTGCGGAACGCCGCCAGGAAGGCCTCGGTCGTATAATTGGAGACGACCTCCAGGTGGACTGCCTTCGTGACCATGCAGACGAAGACGGCGAAGAAACCCTTGTAAGCCTTGTGTCCACGCCCTGGGGTGGTTCGCAGCCAGATGGGACCCGCGTAGTCGACACCCGTGGAGAGGAAGGGACGAGCCGGAGTGACCCGATGTGCCGGCAGCTCCCCCATCAGCTGCTGTGCCGGCTCCGCCCGCCATCGCAAGCACGTCACACACTTGTGTAGGATGCCCTTTACTATGGACCGGCCTTTGGGAATCCAGAACCGTTGTCGAACTGCCCCAAGTGTAGCCTGGACTCTTCCATGCAACGTGTTTCGGTGCATGTGTAACACGTACAAGTGTGTGAGCCGTGATCTGGTGGGCAGAATAGCTGGGTGAGCCTCGTCTGGGTTGAGCTGCGCTTTTCCGAGTCGGCCACCGACTCTTAGGATGGTGTTGTGGTCCAGTGTCGGGGCCAGCGCTGCCAGACTGCTTTTGGGCTGCACACCTCGACCGTTGGCGACCAGCTCAATTTCCCTGGAGTAGGCTGCCTGCTGCACCTTCCGGATCCAACAGCGTTCAGCCTCGCAGATCTCGGTTACTGTGAGGGCTGGCGGCTGCATCCCTTGCCTGGTGCCCACGGCTTCTGAAGGCGAGGGGCTGTGGCGATTGCTGAGCCACCGCCGACACCAGGCTGTGACTCGTAGCAGGCGTGTGTAGGAGGAGAACCGGTTCAGCACATCGTTGTCCTCATCAGCCTGCTCCATCCCTGTGGTGACGGCAACGATGGGCCCTCGTTTGTCCGGAAGATGGTCGTGGTTGATGGATTCTGCTGGAGCAAGAGTGATGTCCCGCAGCAGAAAATCCGGCCCCTTCCACCACAGCTTCCAGTCCAGCAGTTGTGATGGCGAGAGACCCCGCGAAGCACAGTCAGCAGGATTATCGACTCCTGCAATGTGGTGCCACTGTGCTTCCGGAACTCTTCGTTGTATATCAGCGACCCGGTTGGCCACATAGGTCTTCCATCTGGATGGATGGGCCTGGATCCATCCCAACGCCACCGTGGAGTCGGACCAGAGGTGAACTGTGGTGTCACCGAGGCCAAGCGTTGTGATGGTGTGTTGAGCCAGGCGTGAGAGAAGGTGGGCTGCACACAGTTCGAGGCGTGGCAATGAGACCTGCTGCAGTGGAGCCACCTTGCTCTTGGCAGCTATCAGGGTGGTTGTCCACTGGTCCTCTCCGGTCCGAGCCCTCAGGTACGTGACAGCCCCATACGCTCGCTCGGATGCATCGGCGAAGCCATGGAACTCCCTCTGCGTCTGGCTGGAACTGTAAAACAGAGGCCGAGGCACCCTTACCTTCTCGAGCAGCGGTAACTCTGCGCAGTAACCCAGCCACTCATCAGCCAGCCGTGATGGAAGAGGATCGTCCCAGCCGAGCCCCAAGAGCCACGTGGTCTGAATGGATATTTTGGCTCGTACTACGACTGGAGTGAGCCATCCCAAAGGGTCGAACAGCTGTGCCGCCTTGGAAACGATCCCTCGCTTAGTGGTTGGTTGTGTTTCAGTGGCGGCGATGGTGAAGTGGAACGTGTCTTCGTGCGGTGACCACTGGAGGCCAAGGGCTGAATGAGTTGCATCCATCCATGTTTTCTTCTCTCCTTGGGTGCTCTGGCGCGATGTGGACTGGCCGGTTGCAGTCTGACATGACCGAGGGACGATGTCATGCGAATCTGGTACGTTGGAGGCCCATTTTTGCAGCGGAAAGCCGCCCGCCATGCACAGCTGGTGTAGCTGTGCTGCAGCTTCCTTCAGGGCTGGAACGGAGTCAGCTCCCGTCAGAATGTCGTCCACGTACGAGTCCTGCTTGATTGCTGCTGCACCGATGGGGTAGCGGGAGCCTTCGTCAGCTGCCAGTTGGTGCATGGTGCGGACTGCGAGGTAGGGTGCACAAGACAAACCGTAAGTGACAGTGTTAAGCCGGAATTCACTCACGTGTTGTGTCTCGTTGTCCCTCCACAGTATCCGTTGGTGGTCACGGTCCTCGGGGTGCACCAGGATCTGCCGGTACATCTTGGTGACGTCGGCTGTCACCACGTACTTGTGCCTGCGCCATCTCAACAGGGTGTCACCTAGCAGCGGCAGTAGGTTTGGTCCTACATGCAGACAGTCGTTGAGTGACAGCTGGGAAGGCTCCGCCCAAGATCCGTTGAACACTACTCGAAGCTTGGTTGTCGAGCTGTTCATCTTCAGGACCCCATGGTGTGGCAGGTAATGAGATTGGTTCTCGCTTATGGGCTGGCTTGCCCTGGTCATGTGCCCGAGTTTCTCGTATTCCGAGACGAAGTCGTGGTACAGAGTTTTGAACTCTTCGTCTCGCCTAAAGCGCTGTTCCATCCTTCTCAGTGCGTGCAAGGATGCTGCTCTCGACCCTGGAGTGACTGGATCCAACTGACGGAATGGTAGCCTCACTTGGTAACGCCCCTCAGGAGTGCGGGAGTGTGTCTCGACGAAGTGGTTCTCGCACTCCAGCTCCTCCGCTGTCAGCGTTGAGTGAGCCTCCCGGAACTCTTCCTGCTCCCAGAACCTGCGAACAAGTGAGCTAAGGGATTCGCCAACGGTCACTTGGTGCACCCTGGCGTGCGTTGAAGTCACCGAGGTTCCAGCCACTCCAGTTACAATCCAGCCAAAGACAGTGAGTTGGCCGATTGGTTCATTTGAAGCTCCTTTCTTCATTCCTGGTTTAATGATGGCTGAGTACACGTCCGCACCCAGCAGAACATCTATCGGCTTGGTCCGCGAGGGGGCTGGATCAGCCAACTCCAGCCCTTTCAGATGTTTCCAGCTGCACTGCGGTCTGGTGTGACCGTGCGTGTAGTCAGTCAGCTTCGGGAGGACTAAGGCCGTGACTTTGATTGTGTCCTCTGTCTTGGTTGCGGATATGGTCAACGTCACTCGTCCCCGCGCCTTGGTGAGCTGCTGTCCTCCTACCCCGTAAATGTCGACGTTGGAGGATGTCCTTAGAAGGTGCAGCCGTTGTGCCAACCCTTCGCTCATCATCGATATTTCCGAGCCTTGGTCGATGAGGGCTCTAACTTGGTGCTTTCTCCCAAGACGATCTGAAACTCTTATAATGGCAGTGGCGAGTAATACCTGACCCCTTTCGTTGCAGCAATCGAGAGTGTGATGGATCGTCGTTGACCGGGCCCCATCCCGGAATGCTTCGTGGAGAGACGAGTGATGCCGCTTGTTGCAGGACATACAATTCCTCGTGGACGGGCAAGCTTCCAGTTGGTGCTTTCCGAGACAGTTGATGCACAGGTGAGCCCTCTCGACGTAATCCTTTCGCTGTGCCGGTTGAAGCGCTTGGAATTCGGGGCACTGCATGAGGAAGTGCTCCCCATTGCATTTGGCACATGCAGACCTTTGGTATTGTTGAGCGTGGTTTGTTCTAACGGCTCTTTGCGACTTCCTAGGTTGACCTTGGCTCGAGTGTGTGTCGCATTTCTTGGGCAGTCCGCCGTGTTTTCCCTGAGAGGACTTTGAGGACGACTCGTCTATTGACGCCTCAAGTTGTTGCCGCCTCTTTGTCATGAAGTCCTTCAAGGTGGCAAAGGACGGTGGATCACTGCTGCTGGTCACTCTCTCCTCCCACTTGTCGCGTGTGGTTGAGTCGAAGAGATTGACCACCGAATACACAAACCAGTCTTCTGTTCGGTCAATCGGTCTGCCGAGACCTTCCAAGGTATTCACCACGGAAATGACGCCCTTGTGAATGTTGGTGAGCTCCTGTGCTGAGCTCTCTCTCATTTTGGGGAGGGAGGCGAGCCGGTCGAGGCACGATCGAACGAGAATCCTCTTGTTCTCGAACTGCTCTTTCAGGATAGTCCATGCTCGCTCATAGTTCTCGTTTATCGTTGGCAGGTCCTTCACTAGATCGGCCGCTTGACCATGGAGACTGAGTTTAAGGTAATGGAGGCGGTCTACCTTGCTCAACTGCTTGTTCCTGTCCATGATCGACTCGAACAGATCCTTAAAGGCTGGCCATTCCACGTATTCCCCATTGAACTCAGGTAGGTGCATCCTGGGGAGTGGGGCCGACCCAGATCGTGACTCCTGCTCGGAACTGCCTGCAGTCGCTTGCCCTTTCGCCGCTGAATTCGAGCTGTCCAAGTCGAACTGGTTCACCATGTCCAGTAACCGACCTCGTTGTTCCAGGTAAGCCTCCTCTACGATATCCGCGTAACCCTTTTTTTGATAGTCGCTGGTCTTCACCACGTCCTTATGCCGAAATGAGAGGACGTCGTGGTTTCGTTGGAATTGAGACCAGCAGTCTTCGAGGCGCTCCAGCCGTGATTGTACATCACCTCTCGTCATTCTGCTCTGTGCTGTGGACTTTTTGAAGTTTTCTACCGTACGGCTGATTTTACGTCCCAGTTCGCTCTGTCTGGTGAGCAGTTCTTCGGCGGTGAATTCCATGCTGATTCGGAGCTGGCTCGATGGATGGAACTTCACAACAGCACTGTTTCACCACGTGGATTAACGATTATTGTAAGGATCCGGCTCGAAGGACCAGAAATGTTTGGTAGATTGGTTTTGGAAGCCGAGAATGGATGGAGGAGTGATCGAAAGAGTGGAATGCTTAAAATGAAGGATGGAATGCAAGATTGACTGGAATGAGTGAGAGTGATAACGGATGGATTTGAATGGAGAGAAGTGGACTGTATAAATGTTGGTAAAGCAAGATGAGTCGGATCTACAATGTTAATGTATTTGTCGATTATATCACAGAAATGAGCGTCGTTGTACAGGAAATGTAACAGAAAAGGTGAATAAACGAGATTGAACTAGATTGCTTGTTTGACGTGTGTCAGCTGATGGCTTGTCACAGAGAGAGAGCGAGACGACGGTTGTCTCTCTGTTTTATTGTCTCGACCTTCCTGGAAGTTCGTCACGCTTGGATGGTTCCGCTTTGACGCTCGAGAATCTTCCAGAAAGATCGAGAGACAGTTGAGCCAATGACAAGCGTGATTTCGGCCCGCGTGAGCCTCGACGGCACACGCTTGTCACTCGCGTCTTCGGCGGGATCGCGCGTGGATCTTTGTGACGTCACGAAGCAACATGGCGCTCGGGGCGCCAATCTCGAACACCGAGCGAAAACAATACTTTGTCGCACCGCTTACTGTAACCGTTAGAACCGCGTTCGTTCTCGCGTCCGTTAACCGTTCGCACCGCTTGTTTGTCCGCTCATCGTCCGCGTGATTTATTGTGTTCTTTATTACGTTTGTTCAATAAACTGTTCGTGTCACGTGAATACATTTATTCATTGTCTAACCGCCCAGTCTCCCGCTGATTGTAACTCCGATATTCTACAACTTAAGTATAGAAATTAGAAAAGATAAGGACGGTTTTTACTGCATGAAGCAAACTGAATATATTAAGAAAATTTTAAATCGATTTGGCTTGCAGGATGCGAAAAGCTCTAGTATACCATTGGATTTAGGCTATATGAAGAGCAGGGATGGTTTATTGCCAATGCCAGATAGTAATAAGTATCAACAATTAATCGGTGCATTATTATATTTAGCGGTTGTTCAATACAAGGCTAGATAAATCGAGTCTGGTTGAGTGTAACGTCACTTTATTTATTCCCGGAGGAATTCGTCTTATCACAACACTTGTACAAACTTGAAAGTGTAAACACTACGCGAGCGCGTGGTGTTTCCTTGATAATAAATGCTTTAACTACAGACAGTTCGTTTTAACACCTTCCCGGAAAGCTCCGCGAAAGTGGAGGTATATTTCTCCGTATTGACCGGTCAAAAGACGCTTGTACTAAACGATGACTCGAAGGATAGATTCCTGTCGTGTATCGGACGATTGATAGCGGACGATTGTTAACGGACTGGCGATCGATCGATCAGCTGGCGGTTAGCCGTCACCTAGGCGCGTTCGATTGGGGGATCGCTAGCGCGATCCGCCAATCGGAGAGCGCTCCGCGGTCGATAATCGATCATTCTCGATCTCGACGGGCCGGCCAATGACTCCTCCGGCTGATTATCGATCGCAGATATCGCTTCTGCTAAGCGATTAGCCAATGGCGAGTAGGCGACGCTCGTCGTTACGTTGACGCAGTCGACACACTCAGCCAATCCCGAACGTTAATACTAGACCAGATATTTCAGCGAGCGTTGCGATTCTAAGTCAGCATAACAAAAATCCTACTGTGGCTGATTGGACAGAGGCAAAAAGAATTGTTCGTTATTTAAAGGGAACTACAAATTACGAACTAAGACTTGGTAAACGGGACGATAAGAGTGGTTTAGTGGGTTTTGCGGATGCGGATTGGGCTCAGGATAAGACAGACCGAAAATCAAATAGCGGTTATTTGTTTCAATACTTCGGAGCACCAATAAGTTGGGCCTGCCGGAAACAACCATGTGTAGCCTTATCGTCTACCGAGGCAGAATATATTGCACTTGCCGACGCACCACAGGAAGGTATCTGGATACGGAATCTGCTGGAAGATTTTCATAGGAAAACAGAAGAAAGGACAACAATTTACGAGGACAATGAAAGTTGTCTTAAGTTAATTGAGAACAAGAAATTTAGTAACAGAACAAAACATATAGACACTAAGTTCCATTTTGTTAAAGAATTGAAGGAGCGACGAATTGTTGATTATAAGTATTGTCCAACCGATGACATGCCAGCGGACATGTTAACGAAACCGTTAGGAAAGGTAAAATTAAAGTATATGGCGGAGCGTTGCGGATTAATAGGCTAACAATCAAATGCGGATAAGTGACCATCGTTGAGGAAGGGTGTTGGCGTGCAACGATTGACACTTCCATACTGTAGGTTTAAGGGGCGGTTTACAGTCCTCAGGTATAAGCGACCCTTTCCAGTGAGGAAAAGGCAAGGACCGAAGTCAGTCGCAAGGATACCATCGAAGGTGGCACGTCGTCACATTTTTTGTAAAGAACCAAGTTTGCTGTATTTTTAGTCATAAAGTTATATGCACTTAACTACACGTATCTTTAACACTGTACACGTGATACCGTAGGATTCCACTATTTCCATAAAGTTCAACATTTTCGATAACCGTAGCTTGTAAAATTCCTAGCCTTTTTTTCATTGCTCCTTCTTGACAAGGTTTATAGCTTGGCTCAACTACACTCATATATTTTCTATAACCGATACTTAAGCAAAATGAAAGGGGCAACTGATTCATTGCTATTAACTTGGCTAAGGCTTCGTGTAGTTCCTCCGTTCTTTTGCCATCACATGACCGATTGTTCAAAGTATTTCGGGAGTATGATTGTACATTAGGGTGGACCTTAGCTATACTTGATGAAAATTATTTTGCAAAATTTTTTCCCGGGCACCCTCCAGAATTGTGACACCTGTTGAGAAAATGATCTGGAAAAAATTTGGGGCCGATTGGATCATGGGAAACCGGCGCTCAACGAATTTGAAAATTTTTTTTTAATCTTGACATAAATATACCTTGGAATATATCTGTTCAGAATTGAACTTCGCGCCGATTTGCGTATATGTCGACACGCGTGTATACCGCGGCTCGCTCAACCAGCCAATGTAAACAACATCGCAATTCGCGGATTACCGTGCGACGAACCTACGCGACCCAATGATTCGGCAGGTTATAACCCCCCTTTCTGTACCTAAGTAAAAACGAATGTCTGTGCGTCGCGAGCTCATCTCGCTCACTTCGTTCTCGTACTGATCGCCATCGCATGGATCTCTTTTGTTCTACCGCCATTGAGCCACGCATTTCTGAGAATTATTCTCTATATTCTCACCATCGACGTATTCGGGTACTGTTACCCACCGGTGTTAAAAAGTCAGTTGTCGTCGTGCAGAATTTAATAAAAGTACATTGAATCGTGTAACCCAAGTGCGCGAGTTTGCAAATTCATTCACGACACCACGTGTTCACTCGCACGCTGTTTGCGATAGTTCGTTTCCGCATCCTCGAAAAGCAATCCCCCATTTTGGGATACGATCCAGCCTCAAAACCGAAACAATATCGTTGAACTTGTCTTTTTTTCTCTGCAAGAATTCATATATAGCACAATCAGTTGTTAATAGAAAAAACATCCGTGACCTTGAAAACTTGAAAAAATGACCTTGAAAAAAATTTTTTCTCTGATGCTATATTCACCTCCTTATATACTACAACTTCTGTTTGAAGAGTTTTTTCATATGTACATAACTGACAGAGATATTAAGGGACGTCATTTGCATTATTGGAAGCATACGAATGCGCATGTAGCTATCTTCATAGATAAAAATAGTACTATTAAGGCAGATAGCGCCCTAGATCGATCTTTTATCTAGCGTTTTTGACTACTGAAAAACCACGTGTTTGTATTATCGAGAAATGAGAAGGCGAATCCCGCACCATTGCAATCCTTTAAGTCTACTCCTTTAAATAAATTCATTAATACGCTCCAATCTGCAAAAGAAAAACAGTTCTAGCATCGGAAAAAGAATTTATTATGAATATTATATAAATTACGAAAAGAGGTGACATCAAAGTATTTCGTCCCGGATTTGCTGGCAGACTCGTCAGTGCGGCTCAGTTCTGACGGCCAGTAAATCCTATCTCAATTCCTGATACAACCCAGATCTGCCTGTGGACATTCGGTTAGACCAAGCAGATCCTGCCCTAGACGCGACTGTGTTAACCCTTTCGAAGTAATCCAAGAAACGAAATAGTCTAAAAACAGAAGTGGGACATATACGTCCCGCTGGTCACGAAAAGGTCAACAAGTAGTCTTCAATGCGTCTGAATGTTGAATGTTCAATGAACACAGTTCAAGGCCTGAAGGTGGTCAATGATACCGCTGAACGGGGCGTTAAACTAATAGAGGATTATAATAAAATTTTATCAAGAAACGAAGTGAAGAAACAATATACACTACAAATTGTGATGGAATATCGAAAGCAGTATCCTGACGCCACAAAACGGAATTTGTCAAAGGATTTTTAAAGATTTTTTTATATAGAGAGAAAGTTTTGTTTAGAGAGCTTGTTAACTGAGAGTTTTTTTGGAATTACGTCGAAAGACTTAACACAGTCGCGTCTAGGGCAGGACCTGCTTGGTTTTGCCGAATGTCCACAAGCAGATCTGGGACGAAACGCTTACGATACATAATTGTGTCAAGAATTGAAACAGGATTTGCTGGGCCCTAACTGACGAGTCCGCCAGCAAATCCGGGACGAAATACTTTGATGTCACTTCTCTTCATAATTTACATAATATTCATAATAAATTCTTTTTCCGATACTAGAACTGTTTTTCTTTTATAGATTGGAGCGGGTTAATGAATTTATTTAAGGGAATAGACTTCCAGGATTGGAAGGGTGTGGGATTCGCCTTCTCATATCTCGATAATACAAACACGGGGTTTTTCAGCAGTCAAAAACGCTAGATAAAAGATCGATCTAGGGCGCAATCTGCCTCAAAAGTCCTATTTTTATCTATGAAAATAGCTACATGCGCAGTCGTATGCTTCCAAATAATGCAAATGACGTCCCTTAATATCTCTGTCAGTTATGTACATATGAAAAAACTCTTCAAACAAGAGTTGTAGTATATAAGGAGGTGAATATAGTATCACAGAAAAAAAAATTTTTCAAGGTCATTTTTTCAAGTTTTCAAGGTCACGGATATTTTTTCTATTAACAATTGATTATGCTATATATGGATTCTTGCAGAGAAAAAAAAGACAAATTCAACGATATATTCCAACATATATTTATGTCAAGATTGAAAAAAAAAAATTTCAAATTCGTTGAGCGCCGGTTTCCCATGATCCAATCGGCCCCAAATTTTTTCCAGATCATTTTCTCAACAGTTGTCACAATTCTGGGAGGTGCCCAGGAAAAAATTCTTTGGTCAAAAAATAAGGTCCACCCTATTGTACATACCGTCTACGTTTTCTTGGACATTGCGAAGTTCTTGCATCTTCTTCATTACATTCTTCATTTTGCGTTATTTCATCTCCTTCATTATTGCACTGAATGTTATTCACATCTTCGGCATTTTGTGTGCATTCATTTGAGGGCTTTAAATTATGAATAAATCTTAAATGTCTGCTTATGGATCCGGTAGTTCCACCAACACATGCAAATACACTATTGTCTCGTTCATCACATACGGTACAAATAGCTTTATCGCCATCACGGTTTGCATAATGCCACACCCAACTTTTTCTTTTAGACATTTCTTTAACAATTTGGAATCAATAGGAGCAATACAAAATTGTTCAAAGATGAACTGATGCTTATACATGGACATACGATTATGAACTAAATTCGTATGTGATCAACTATTTCTAGAGCATATTTAGAAAAAACACGCTCGCATCAAAATAAATGAAGACGACAAACGGCTGAACTTTGGGAAATCCTCGCCCTCCGATCGACACGTAACATACGTCATCCTATTCGTTTTGACATGCTGAACATTTTATGTTGTGTCATTTTTGGCGCAAATGAATAGTTTTCCAGCTGTTCGTGAAAAACTGCAGCTACTGCACATTGAATTTTGTGTATGTATACGTACACGCCCGTGCTGTGCGTATGCGTGAGCATGATGCGACCGCTCGTCAACTTTTTCTACAGATATATCACTACGATCGTCGATCGATCTATATACCGCGTGAACTTTTTAAAAAATATGATGATGAAGAACGAGTACATATTACTTATTACGACAATACCACACACACCCACCCAGTGTTTCTGAGAAGAAGGTTCTTACATTAAATAATATAAAATCAACTGAGACCAATACCAATTTGTTTTACTATCAAATGCATATTACGACAATACCACACACACCCACCCAGTGTGTCTGAGAAGAAGGTAGAGTGTAGATTATTTAACATCAATCCATTCGAAAGCCTAATTATGTTTTATGAATTTATATTTGTTTAATGTGAGAACCTTCTTCTCAGAAACACTGGGTGGGTGTGTGTGGTATTGTTGTAATAAGTAATATGTACTCATTCTTCATCATCATATTTTTTAAAAAGTTCACGCGGTATATAGATCGATCGACGATCGTAGTGATATATCTGTAGAAAAAGTTGACGAGCGGTCGCAACCAGGGATGCCAGATGCGAGTCTCGCCGCCGCGAGTCTCGCCAGGCCCCTTACGTCTCCGTCCCTCGCCAGCTCCCACAGGCGGAAGAGTGGGGGGGATAGCGGAGGCACCATCTAGGCGAGGGACGGAGACGTAAGGGGCCACTTGAGCCGTTGAGCCGCACCGTCTGGCTACACTGGTCGCAACATGCTCACGCATACGCACAGCACGGGCGTGCACGTATACACAAAATGCAATGTGTAGTAGCTGCAGTTTTTCATGAATATCTCGAAAACTATTCATTTGCGCCAAAAATGACATAAACATAAAATGTTCAGTATGTCAAAACGAATAGAATGACGTATGTCACGTGTCGATCGGAGGGGGGGGGGGATTTCCCGAAGTCTTACTGTTCAAAACCATATCTATGGAATCGAAATATCCTTCAACGAGCGGTTAAAGGTTCGTCTGTTGGCTCGAGGCGATATTATTTCCAAGCGTTCCTGTGATTCAGTCACTCGTGACTATTGACAGTTTTTGTAACACGACCCTGCGTCTTGTCTAAATGTCGTCTCCGCCTCTGATTGGCGAACTCGAATAATAACGTTCCATGCTTAATCGCTGCCGTTTCTCGCCCCGGTTTCTCGTACCGGCAGTGAGAGTCGAATCGCCGCACAGTGGGACCTTTCGTCGAATTCGGAGACAAAATCAAAGAACTTCCGATAGAAATGAGATAGAGAGCTGAAATTTTTTTTATTTACAGCTGAAACTTGACAGAATATGGGAAAAATAGGGAGATTATGGTACGAACGTTTTTTAACCTTGAAAAAATTCGTCAAACTTGCACAATTTCAAGAAAATTGCGGTTTTTTCAATACCACGTACGGGAAAATTTTTTTTAACATGCTACACATCATTTCCTGTAGATTTTTTCACGCTGATTTCAAATCTGGTCTCAAAATTTGTCTACGATTTTTTCTTTTTTCAAAAAATCGATTTTGTGACAAATAACTAATGAAATCATTTCTTCGTTGAAATGATTTGATAACTCACTAGTTTGAACGTGTATTGTATTCTCATATATGGATGATGAAGTATTTAAACGATTTGAGTTACTTACGAAGCATCAAGCACTTCACATCTCGTCATCACTTGACGTAGCGCTGTCATTGCTACTGGCACTTTCTACAGACTCTGTGCCGCTGTGTGTAATGTATTATAAATTAGATATTTATTCTCCATAATTATAATTTCATTTACAGAGGGAGTAAGGTGGGTATTTAATCTTTTTAACTTACGTATTCTCTTCAACGAAATTTCTAATTTCTGGTGGTACTTTATTTTTTTTTTGTACAACTTTAATCGATGTTTTATTAATATTCGTATTTCTTAAATCCGATATTGTAAAATGCTTGTTCCTATGTGGAAATTACTGATGCATAAGAAACCTAGTCGAGCACGTACTTGAGATGCGAGACATTGAGGCGAGAGTCCAGATGAAGGTTCGCTCTCCTTATCTTGGAGAAATATACAAACGTATAGAAGGACCTATCGAACTAGCTAATTGGAAAAGAGCAAAGCATTATTACGAGCCTCAGTACCATGAATCCGCGCTCATTAATTCACACATACATAAATTCGTTAGCTTGCCGTCTATGAAAACCGAATCTGCGTCGGAACTCAAACATCTGCGAGACACCGTGGTGTCTTCTTTAACCGCGCTGAGAAATCTTAAACTCGATGTTGATTCTTGGGACGATTTGTTAGTCTATTTGATCGCGCAAAAATTTGCGAAACGCACTCGCGATGAGTGGCTCTTAGAACGCGGTTGTACTAAAACTTATCCCTCGTATAAAGAAATTCACGAGTTCATGACTCTTCGCATCCGCGGTCTTACCGACTCGATCGCCATGACCGACGATGGCTCTGGCAAAAACAAGGTCGCATCTGATGTTCCGCGAAACCGCTCGCGTGTAAACAATGTTTCGATCATCAAATGTATCGAGTGCTCCGGTAGTCATCCTCTATTTAAATGTGACCGATTCAAATCCAAATCTATTGAACAACGAATCTCGTTTGTAAAACAAAATAGAATTTGCTTCAACTGCTTGCGCTCAGGTCACGTCAATCACGACTGCAAAAATCCAGGTAGATGCTTTCAGTGCAAGCGAACGCATCATTCGCTCTTACATCGCGCCGCCGGTACCCCAAGCAAAGCGACTAACGCTATTAACGAGACATTGGTTAGAGATCACGTTGATAAAATTGGCTCTTCTGATGAGTCCAACACTACGTCGCAAGTACAAGTTCAAACGGTCCTTCCCGCGGACCTCTCCGTTCCGAATACGTTGCTCGCTACTGCTTGGGTCGTACTCCGCACAGCTGAAGGACGTGCCTTCAGACTCCGCGCTTTACTAGATCAAGGTGCTTCCTGTAGTTTTATAACCGAATCGGTGTGCCAGTTAATGCGGACGAAAAGATATCGGACGAGACTCCAAATTCAATGCTTCGGTGATCAGTATAACGGAGTTGCAAAATCTCGCGTGTCCGTGACATTAGAATCATGCTACAATTCTAAAGTATCGTTCCCGCTGTCAGCCTTCGTTTATCAGCGTATCACTGCCTATGCCGGCTCTAGATCCCGTGTTGATTTACAGTCTTGGCCACACTTACGCAATCTCCAGTTTGCTGATCCAAATCCTTCTAGTGGCCATCAAATTCATGTCTTAGTCGGTGCCGATTTATACGGCTCTCTTTTACTGAATGACCTCCGTCAAGGTCCTCTCGGTACTCCTACCGCCCAGCATACGTCACTGGGATGGATCCTTTCCGGTCCCATCAAAAATCCAGATTCCCGTCAGGAATCCACCTCTGCTGTAAATTTCGTACAAGCAGACGGGTTTAATGACTCTCGTCAGGAGTCTAATGATCTCATAAACTTTTTGTCGGCTGCCGAACTCAAAGATTCTCGTCAGGAATCTATTTCTATTGTCAATTGTTTATCCTCCGAAAATTTAGACAATTCGTTACGTCGTTTCTGGGAAATTGAAGAAGTTCCCTCCAAGCTTCCTCTTTCAGAAGAGGACGAGCGGTGTGATCGCTTTTTTCGTGAAACCTACTCCCGCTCCTCTCAAGGACGATACATTGTACGACTCCCGTTCAAGAGTCAACCTCCATTCGATCTCGACGGATCACACTCAATCGCATCTCGTTTTTACTCGAAACTAGAGCAGCGACTACTCAAGCAACCGATCCTCGAATCTGAGTATCACAAATTCTTATCAGAGTATCTCTCCATGGGTCACATGGAGCGAGTAGCGGAAGAGCAAGTCTCGAACTCTTCTGCTATATACATTCCTCATCATCCCGTCGTACGACCTTCTAGCAGTACGACCAAGCTCAGAGTCGTATTTAATGCTTCCGCCAAAACCAAGTCGGGAAAATCTCTAAACGACTGCCTCATGGTCGGTCCAAAGCTACAGCGCGATTTAGCTGCTATCATACTGCGCTGGCGGCTATTTCGTTACGTATACACTGCTGACATCGCCAAGATGTTCAGACAAATTCTAATTCACCCCCTTGATTCTGACTATCAAAGAATTTTATGGCGACCGAGCAGCCAGCTGCCGGTTTCTTCATTTCGATTGCTTACCGTAACCTACGGTCTCGCATCTGCGCCGTACCTCGCCATTAAGGTACTCGATCAATTAGCTCTTGACGAGGGAAATAATTTTCCCGCTGCCGTGCCTATTCTACAAGATTCGATTTATGTCGATGATGCTATTTTCGGCGCGGATAATACTCATACTCTCCTCGAGATTCGTCGGCAGCTAGTAGCACTCCTGCTTCGCGGGGGCTTTCAACTTCGAAAATGGGCTACTAACTCGGTCGAATTACTTGACAACATTCCTTCTGAGGAGCGTGAGTCCGCGTCCGATCATCTTCTCCGCGAAGATGAATCCTTGAAAGTCCTTGGTATTGTATGGACTCCTTCTGAAGACGTTTTCCGCTTTCAGGTAGACTGTTGTCTGCCGGCTAAGTGTACGAAACGAAGTATTCTTTCGATCGTTTCAAAAATATTCGATCCACTAGGATGGGCATCTCCCGTGATCATTGTCGCAAAAATCATGCTCCAAGAGCTCTGGCTCTTAAAGAAAGACTGGGATGAAGATATTCCTCCTGAATTCCGTAAAAAATGGACGGAGTATTGCTCAACTCTGCCTCAATTGAGCTCCGTTAAGATTCCCCGCTGGACTGGATTGCGAAGTGACAGTATAGCGATCGAATTACACGGCTTTGCCGATGCGTCACATCGTGCCTACGCCGCTGCCGTTTATTTGAGAGTTCTTCATTCCCTTTCCGAAATACAAGTTACCTTGCTTACGGCTAAAAGTAAAGTAGCTCCTCTCAAAACCGTTAGCGTTCCTCGTTTGGAATTAAACGCTGCCGTACTAGTGACCCGACTGCTTGAGTGGACCTCGTCATCCTTAAAACTTCCATCGTCTCGCATCTACGGATGGACAGATTCCACCGTCGTCTTAGCCTGGCTTAGACAACATCCGTCTATGTGGAATACCTACGTCGCAAATCGCGTATCCGAGATCCAGACTCGGCTTCCGCAGGTAAAGTGGCAACATGTTCGCTCTCAAGAAAACCCTGCTGATTGCGCCTCGCGAGGCATCTCCGTCTCCGAATTCGCTACTCATAAGCTGTGGTGGTCTGGACCGGATTGGCTATCTCGTCCATCCGTTTTTTGGCCAGATCACTCCAATTCGAATCGCGAAAACCAAGACTCCCGAGAGATCGCCTCATCTGAATCTCGTAAATCCCAGGTTCACCTACTTTCCACGCACCCTGAATGGGATTTTCTATATCGATACTCAAGCTGGACTCGACTCTGTCGAGTCACTGCATATATACTCAGATTCGCCCTGAATTCTCGTAAAAAACTACGTCCATCATCCACTTACTCGCAATATCATACACTTTCGTTATCTGCTGCCGAGATACGAAATGCTTCTTCGTGTTGGATGTCTTACGTTCAACGGAAACACTTTCATGCTGAAATCAAGCTTTTAGAGGATCATGCGCCGGTTCCGAAGTCTAGTTCGCTTATTTCTCTACATCCTATCCTTGGGAAAGATTCATTAATTCGGCTTGGCGGGCGGCTCGAGCACGCCGCTCTAAGCTATGAAGAAAAGTATCCGATTATATTGCCTAAACATCGGGTTTCAGAACTTTTAATCGACCATGTACACAAACGCACTCTCCATGGAGGGGTGCAGTTGACTCTTCGCGTCCTTCGGCAACAATATTGGATCATATCGGGCAGATCCTTAGTACGCGCCCACATACATCGTTGCATTCCTTGTATTCGGCAAAGGGCGCAAGCTGCTACTCAACTGATGGGAGCCCTTCCCAACTTTCGAGTCAATCCCTCAGCTCCATTTTCACATACTGGGCTGGATTATGCTGGTCCAATAAACATACTTCCAATTGTTGGTAGAGGTCAAAAGACGAGAAAATATTACTTTGCCGTATTCGTATGCCTTGCTACCAAAGCAGTGCATCTCGAACTTGTCGAGGATGCCACCACCGCTGCCTTTTTAGCTGTCTTTAGACGATTCGTCAGTCGTCGAGGGCTTCCCACTAACTTGTACTCTGACAACGGCACGAATTTTCGTGGTGCCGATCGTGAATTAAAACAAACCTTTCAAACTCTCCTTTCTGACCCTTCGCTCAAAAAGTTGCTAGCTAATGACGGGATCACCTGGAAATTCATTCCCCCTTCCGCTCCTCATTTTGGTGGACTCTGGGAGGCTGGAGTAAAAAGTGTCAAGTATCACTTAAAGCGAGCAGTGGGAGCGCATACCTTGTCGCAAACTGAATTTTTTACTGTCTTATGTCAGGTCGAAGCCTGTTTAAACTCTCGTCCGATTTCCGCTCTTACCGACGAACCTACCGATCTATCTGCGCTGACACCCGGTCACTTCATTATCGGGCGACCACTTGTCGCGGTTCCTGAGGAATCCGCTTTAGAGATTAATTCAAATCGACTTGACCGATGGCAACAAGTCAGAAAAATTACCGAGCAAATCTGGCGTTCGTGGTCCTCTGATTACCTCCATACGTTGCATCAACGTCGAAAGTGGTCACAGGATCGCGCAAATTTAAGTGTAAACGAACTTGTTCTTTTAAAAAATTCTTTACTTCCACCCTCTAAGTGGCAACTCGCGCGCATCACTCAGTTGCATCCCGGTCCGGACAAAAAGGTCCGTGTCGTCACCGTACGCACAATCGACGGTGAATTGAAAAGACCTATAACTCAGATCTGCCCGCTGCCGGTCAAGGCACAAAGTGAAAATTTGGATTCGCCAAAGTAATTACTAATTATACTTTTGTATCATTCGCGTTAGTTTATAAGGTAGATTATAGGCTGCGTTTCATCTTTATTTCTTGTACTTATTTTAAGAAGCAATATTGTCAGTTCCTTTTGCCTTTAACGGATTACTGTTTATCGTTATCTACTACCTTGAATTGTCATTCATGTATTCAAATTCCGACGTTTGCGATATTACTCTCAAATCGTAATCACAGTTTGCGAAGACCAAGATATATCGTTTTGCCTCCTCTGGATGCAAGGCGGGCGGTATGTTCAAAACCATATCTATGGAATCGAAATATCCTTCAACGAGCGGTTAAAGGTTCGTCTGTTGGCTCGAGGCGATATTATTTCCAAGCGTTCCTGTGATTCAGTCACTCGTGACTATTGACAGTTTTTGTAACACGACCCTGCGTCTTGTCTAAATGTCGTCTCCGCCTCTGATTGGCGAACTCGAATAATAACGTTCCATGCTTAATCGCTGCCGTTTCTCGCCCCGGTTTCTCGTACCGGCAGTGAGAGTCGAATCGCCGTATCGAAACGTACCACAAATAAGAGAGCTTGTCTGGCTCTTACAATAAACAAAAGGAATATCCGCAAACTCGATCAGTTATTTAAAAGTCACCAAACCACAGTCCAGTGAGCCTATCCAACTATCCTGTTGTTAA
The DNA here is from genome assembly GCA_963966675.1 of Lasioglossum calceatum. Lineage (NCBI taxonomy): Eukaryota > Metazoa > Arthropoda > Insecta > Hymenoptera > Halictidae > Lasioglossum > Lasioglossum calceatum. Next base: position 1,257,017 of record OZ016542.1, read on the forward strand.
CACTTACCACACGGGATATCACTTTATCCATCGTATTTAGAAAAAAATGCTTCCAATGAAATTTGTATGGTTTTCAAAGCTCTATAGAAAGGTGCATTTTTTACATATTTTATTTGACGTGTTTTTAAACAATAACTTTTTAAGGTATTCAATGATAAAGACACTAGAAAAAGTGCCTAATAGGCCAGCGCGCTCTCCTGATTTGACGTCATTAGACGTCAGACAATTAATTAGATTGAATAAGTTAAAAAGCTGATGTCGAATTAAAAAACGTGTAACGAATGCAGTTCGGGAGAGAATGCCGGCCCAGTCGGTTGCCAAGGTTCCTTGGCCACGAATGAGTAATAGTCCAGGGATGCTTAAATAAACCGAGTTTATTCGCGTCGCTTAACCTAAGTGACAATGGTTGCCCTCGCTGGGCTGACGTACATGTAACGCGGCGGAAGATCAGGTGACCCGTGGGTCCAGTGGTCGAGGATTATCCTCGACGGCAGAATCGCGCGGCGCGGTCGAGGACCGGAGATTAAGCGCGGCGGTACAAGTATCGCGGAGTCGCGAAGTGTGGTCCGAGGACCGGAGACTAAGCGCGGAGGTACAAGTATCGCGGAGTCGCGAAGTGTGGTCCGGTGACCCTTAATCTAGACGCGGTATTTATAGTGGGCGGAGTCGCGAAGCGTGGTCCGGTGACCCTTAACCTAGACGCAATATTTACAAGGTGTGCGGAGAGGCGAGGTCCGAAGACCCACGTCTCTGCGCGGAACCGCGGAGCGGAGGAATTGGTCGGAGGGTCGGAGGTCGGCGGTGCGGAGTGGAAGGATCTACCCTTGTTCAAAGGCGTCGGCCACAAGTGTCGAGGTAGTCGGGAAAGGTTCCAGAGGCGTAGGCCCCGAGGAAAGTACCCACTGCGAGGGCGTGGGCCACACGAGTGGGACTGGCGGAGGAGGATATCCCTGAGAGTTGGCTACGGGGATCGGAACATACGGTAGTATAGGGGCGTTGGCCACGAATACTTATCTTTGGATCGGTCAGGAACAGCGGAACGGATACGGCGGTACGTCGGTAGGAAGAGTCTGGCTCTCGGTTGCTGCGTAAGACTGCGTTCGTGGAGTAGCCACTAGTAGCGGTCGATCACTGCTCGGAGATCCCGACTGCTTTCCCCAGCTCCGCGGCCCGTCTTTATACCCTCGCGGGTACATCTTCACTCGCGAGAAACCCCGAGTCCGCGGCGGCCATCTCGCGGTAGTCGCGGTAGTCTCGCGGCAGTCGCGATAGTCTCGCGGCTCGGCACTGCGGTACTTGCGAGAAAGCCGCGTGCTCGCGGCCGCCATCTCGCGGCCGACGCGCCTCGATGTCGCGGTACTTGTGAGAAAGCTGCGCTCGCGGTCGCCATCTCGCGGTCGTCGTGTCTCGATGTCGCGGTACTTGCGAGAAAGTCGCGTGCCCGCGGTGGCCATCTCGCGGCCGCTGCTACTCGCGGGTTTCCGAGAAGAGAGGAGTCTAGCGCCTTTGATATATTCGTTACATCCCCCTCCTACTTCGGGGCGCGAGACTTCTCTCTCGCGAGGCACCCACTGGCTGTGCTTTTACACTGTCTTACTCACTATAGGAACACTGGTTTCTTACATACTAGCGGAACACGCGCACCCCACTTATGGGCTTACTACCCGGCTGTACAGTCTTCTGGTGTTCAGGTGGGTCTGTACCGGGTGAACAGGATGCCGTTCCGGCCCATGCGGAAGATGATCATCCCCCCGGGATTGGCATCCGGATTTGCCTCCTGGGTTGGAGGAGGTCCGTTCGGATATAGTACGTCCAGGGCTCTTCCCCGGCGGCTATTGGACCCGGTAGTTCCCGTTCCCGGGGGACCGGGACAACCGGTAACGGTTCGGTGGCCAGTTCTTCTGCCCAAACTGCTCCTGGCGGCTCCGATGTTTGGTGAGTCGGGGGGGGGGGGGGGGGGATGGACGGGGCGACGGATGCCGTTGTCGTCCTTGTAGCGGCTGTCGTCGCTTCTGTGGTGGCGGCCGTCGTCGTCGCCTCTGCAGCGGTGGTTGACGTTGTTCCCTCCGCAGCGGTGGTTGCCGTTGTTCCCTCCGCAGCGGTGGTTGCCGCTGTTACTGCAGCGGTGGTTGCTAGTCCCTCTTCTGTGGGGCAGATCCTCTGCGGGGATTTCTCGGGCGAGGATGTTGCCATCGGGGATCCTGGCAGCGGAGTTTCCAGGGCCCGGATCATCTCCTGTATTGCCCTGAGCTCCCACTCGAGGTGGGTGACCCGCTCTTTGTCGCCACCCTGCGCGAGCATCTTCACCTGTCCCGGCCCGGTTTCCGGTAGCCTGGTGAGGCCAAAATTTGCCTCCCCGTTGCCCGTACTGGGGCCTGCCTGTGCTTCCACGGTGGTTGGCGGTCGTATTATACGGTCGGACCGTATCCGCGGTTGCCCCTGTGCCGCCTGCCTCAGGATGCTCCGTTGTCTCTCGCCCCTTGGCGCTGCGCGTACGGGTGTACGCTGCCGGCGGGCCTGATTTGGCCACGGGGTCCTTCCATCTTGTATTCTCTGTCGTATCCGAGCTTCTATCGGTCGCTCCTCCGGCCGTCTTCTCAACGGTACCGCTGTTCTCCTGATCGCTGATGATGGTCGGGGATCCTTCGCCTTCCGCATCTTGAGCTCGAGTGAGGATTCTTTGGCTCTTGTCGCCTTTTATACCTGCGGCCGGTTCGTTTTCCGGGTATTCCCCCTCTCCTGTGCATGGTTTGACATCTTGGATGTGGACCCGGTGGTGCTTCCCTCTGCCGGCTTGGATCGTGATGACTGTTGGTTCGAGGATTTCTCGTATTGTGTATGGGCCGGAGAATTTTGGTGCCAGTTTCGCACAGAACCCGTCCGCCGCCATTGATAAAGGGTGTTCCCTCTTCATTACCGTGTCACCGACTTTCGGTCGCCATTCCCTTCGACGGAGGTTGTAATGGCGTTTCTGCGTTTCCGTCGCTTTTGCTTGCGCGGTTTTCGCCAGTCGGTGCCCGTCCTGCAGCTTGTTTAGCCTTGTTATTCGGTGGGTGTAGTCGTCCCGGATTGGTTCTTCCCTGGTGTGGATGCTCGGTGGCCTGTCTGTCCCTCGTATTGCGAGTTCCCGGCCGTAGGTTAGGTAGGCTGGTGTCATCCCTGTGGCCCTATGTTTCGCAGTGTTGTATGCGAAGACCGCCGATGCGACTGACTGATCCCATGCCCTGTGGTTCTCCTCCGTGAACTGGGCGAGGATTGTCTTGATGACCCGGTTCGTTCTTTCCACGGGATTACACTGCGGTGTGTATGGCGGTGTTTTCCGGTGTTGAATATCGTACCGCTGGAGGAGCGCGCGAAACTCTACTTTCGAACTGCCTTCCGTTGTCCGTGATAGTGGTCCGCGGGCACCCGTGCCGCAGGATGACCAACTCTTCGAATGCCTTAGTTACTGCCGGGGCGGTGGCTTGCCGTAATGGTCGCACTTCTGTCCATTTCGTGAACTTATCCTGGATTACCATTAGTGTTGTGTACCCATTGTTTGTCCGCGGTAGTGGTCCTACCAAATCGGCGGTGGCGACGTCCCAAGGTCCCAGTGCCGGCGTTGTAAACATTTCCCCTGCTGGGGCTTGCTACATTGCCTTGTATTGTAGGCAGCTGTGGCATATGCGGACGTACTTTATGGTGTCGCGTCTCATTCGTGGCCAAAAATACCGTTGGGCGAGTCGATGCAGTGTTTTTGCTGTGCCTAAATGTCCTGCCGTTGGGTCGTCGTGCATTAGCCTTAGAATTTCTGGCCTTTCTATCGGGGGGATGCACCTTTTCCATGCCCTCTCTGGTTGTAAACCGACGGTGTCCGGGATGTATCGGTATACCTGGTCCTGGTGTTCCTTGTATTCCGGGTTTTTACCTAGTTTGGCTTTTTCCCGTATACTTTCATACCATGTATCTTCTGGTTGTTCCAGTAGGTCTGCTTTTTCCGGTTGTCGGGATAGAGCATCGGCCACGAAATTTTGTTCCCCCCGGCGGTATTTGATCGTGAAGCTGTATTGTTGGAGTTCCAGGCTCCACCGGGCTAGTCTTCCCGACGGGTTTTATATCTTCTGTAGCCACTGTAGTGCTTGGTGGTCTGTGATCACGAAGAAATGGTATCCTTCTAGGTATGGGCGCATCTTCCGGATCCCCCATACGACCGCTAGGCACTCCTGCTCTGTTACGGAGTAATTTCTTTCCGCTCCGTTTAACGTGCGGCTGGCGTAGGCTATTACTCGTTCTTCCCCATTCATTTCCTGTGATAGCACTACCCCGAGTCCGTGGTTGCTTGCATCCGTTTGCAGGCAGAATGGTTTTTCGAAATCGGGGCAGGCTAGGACGGGGGCTTGTGCTAATTGCGTCCTCAGCGTTTGGAACGCTTTCTCTTCGGCGTCGTTCCATGACCACCCCCTCTTCTTCTGTAGGAGCCGGTGTAGCGGTTCTGCTATGTCCGCGAAGTGGGGTATGTACCTCCGGTACCATGATACCATTCCCAAGAATCGTCGTAACTCCTTCAAATTTTTCGGTGCGGGAATGTTGCGTATTGCCTGGACTTTCTCCGGGTCCGTATGTACTCCCTGGTTGGTTACTAGGTGCCCTAGGTAACGGAGTTCGGTGCGGCCGAATTGGCATTTCTCCGGGTTAATCCGTAGTCGTGCCCTTTGTAGTCGGTTTAATACCTCTCGTAAATTCCGCAGGTGTTCGTCGAAAGTTTTTCCTAGGACGATGATATCGTCCAGGTATGCGAAGGCCTTCGGCTCTAGTTTTGGCCCAATTACCGTGTCAAGGAGCTGCTGGAAGGTTGCGGGGGCGGAGTGCAGTCCGAAAGGCATTACCTTGAATTGGTATAGACCCCTGCCCGGTACCGTAAATGCTGTGATCGGTCGGCTCTTTGGGTCTAACGGTACTTGCCAATAACCATTTGCCAGGTCTATGGTTGAAATATACCTGGCTCCCCTTAGTTTCTCCAGTGTGGCTTGTACTTGTGGTAGGGGGTATGCATCCTTCTCTGTGACGCTGTTTACGCGTCGGAAGTCGATGCAGAATCTTGGCTTGCCGTTAGCCTTCCTCACTATCACCACCGGGGAACTCCACGGGCTTTTTGACGGCTCGATTATTCCGTCTTTTAGCATCCGGTTTACTTCTTCGTTAATGACTTCCTGCGTGGCTGGGTTGCGGGGGGTGTACCGCTGCTTTATCGGTGTCTCCGGGTTTGGCAGGATCCGGTGTGTGGCTAGGTGGGTTGTTCCCTGGAGTAGGGCGAATTTCGGTAATTCCTCGTCCAGTAGTGCTTGTAGTAGCCTCTGTTGCTCCGTTGTGCATTTTTGTAAGCCTTCCGGGCCGTTAATTATGTCGGCTTTGTTCTGGAATGTCCAGGTGTAGGGGCCTGCTGTGATTTTGGCTCCCAAGGCTCGGAGTATGTCGACTCCAATTAGCATCGGCTGTGATAGTGTTGGTAGCACCGGGCATGTTACGGCCATTGAGCTCCCGCAGAGGTCGATAACGATTTCGATTTCCCCCTCTAATGGGACGGAGGAATTGTCTGCTATCCGCACGGTCAATTTCGTCGGGGTGGATCGTGCCCCGTTTCGTGAACACCATTCTGCTATGTCCTGGTGTATGTAGGAGCGCGTTGCCCCTGTGTCTATGAGCGCTTGAAACTTGCGCCCATAGGCGTTTACCTGCGTGAAGACCCTATTGTCCGGGCTTATTTCCGCTGAGGCATGGTTCTGTTGACGGGCCGGTTGGTGCCTCTCCCCCCGGCTCTGTAGTCGTTTCCCGATACTTTATTGCATGGGCAGCGTATAGTTGTTCTACCTGCGGTGCCGCAGTAGAAACAAAATAATTTTTGGGGTCTTCGGCATTCTAGTCGATGATGCCCCCTCTGTCCGCATCTCCAACAGCAATCTGCTCGGTTGTAGTAGCTGTTTATGGCGTCGGCTATTTCGGTTCCTGGGATGGGGTCTGTATTTTCCCCCCTTGTTGGTCCCATAGCGGCGGCTCTGGTGGTACTGGCGGAGGATCGCGTTTTCTCTTCTTTAGTATTTGCTCGATTTCTTCCGTGCATTTCAGCAGTTCCTGGACTGTCATCCCTTCTTCTTGTCGGATGAGTTTACGGTATTCCGTTTGCAAGTTTCGGTATATTCTTGCTATTTGTTCTTCCTCCGAGAACCCTCCATGTCGGCGCATGAGTGTCTGTATGTCCACTACATATTCCCAGGCTGCTTCTCCTGGTCTTTGTAGCCTGTTTCTGATCTCGTCCTCCATGTTAAATAGTCGGTACCGTGGTATGAACATTTTTTTAAATGCTTGTAGGAACTCATCCCACTTTGTCCATTTGTGTTTCTCGTTCCGGTACCACAGGAGGGCTTTCCCCCTCAAGATTTCTGCCAGGCATCGTAGTGTCTGCTCTGGCTTTACTCCGTAACTTTCGTGGAGGTCATCCAGGCGGTCAATGAAATCGTCTGGGTTTTTCCCCTCGAAGTGCTCGCCCCATCTGCTGATTGCCTTCAGTATCTCTGCTTTCTGGGATTCCTGTGACGGTCCCGCGGCTGCGTTGCCCTTATCCATGGTTCGGATTTTCGCTGCTACCCGTGCTCGTAATTCGTCTAGTGTTCCTTCCGGATTTACTCCTAAGCGTACGGCCTCTTTTCGTAACTCTTCCTTTTTCAAGCGGTATATCCACAGTAGGGTATATAGGCGGGTTCTAAATCACTTTCAAATTCACGAGAGAGCATACCTTATTTCACGGGAGAGCAGTACCGCCGCAGAGCGATATTGCACAAGCATATTCGAGAGAGGGGGGAGGGGAGCGGGGGGGAATTTTCTTGGAATTATATTTTTCTTGGAACGAGGGGAGATCGTTTCTAGGTCAAGGGCGGCGTTTCGTGGAATTATTTTGCACTATTGCAATATTGTGACATATTTTTCATGGAATTATTGCGTCATATTTTTCTTGGAATTATATTTTTCTTGGAACGGAGGGAGATCGTTTCTAGGTCAAGGGCGGCGTTTCGTGGAATTATTTTGCACTATTGCAATATTGCGACATATTTTTCATGGAATTATTGCGTCATATTTTTCTTGGAATTATATTTTTCTTGGAACGAAGGGAGATCGTTTCTAGGTCAAGGGCGGTGTTTCGTGGAATTATTTTGCACTATTGCAATATTGCGGCATATTTTTCATGGAATTATTGCGCCATATTTTTTCCATGTAATTGTTGCAATAAACGTCATGGAATTATTACGTCATATTCTTTCCATGGAATTATTACAATAATCTTTTCACCCAGTGTCATTCCCACGGTTGGACACTTCTCCCCCGTGGCGGCCATAGTGCTCCAGAAACGTTTTCGAACACGTTTCGCGATACCCCCTTTGTAAGAGAGAGATGTAAGATAGATTCGTTTAAACGGAAATATGAAATTAACCGATTCAAACTTTTGCTCATACATCGAGAGAGTTTCTACTTCACAGTGATATAAAGTTTCCCTTATCATTTTCGATGCATGTAGGATTGTGTGTTGGAACGTGTTTTCACGGTTCTTATTCATATCATTGTAAGAGGAGCGTGTTCCATAATCTGTAGCAGCATCCTTTCGCATGGTTTAGACTTACCAAGCTGAGGCACCTGGACACATTTGTTTTTTGTCAGTTCTCTCTATTAGTGCTGATTGAAACTTTTGCGAGTTCAGATTTCATTTTATTATCTACTGCAACGAGATATAGACTGCAACGATATAAGAATGGGTGTTGTCAACGCCAAGTTTAGTTTGAAAACATGGAAGCTTACGTGCTAGCGAATGATGATGTCATCTTAGCCGAGACAATGCAGTTATTGGTATGTATAAATGAAATATTTTTATATTATTTATTTATTGTCAGTTTTTTATTACTATTTTATATTAACAGACATTTAATTCGGAGAGAGAGAGGGATGCGTTCATAGCTGGATGGCAATATGCGGCCCGACGGTACAATATAAATATTGAAAATTGGGATAATGAATTTATCACAGCATTTCAAATAGCATATGCAGCGACGGTGAGTAGAGTTAATGATTTTATATATTTACTAATTAAAAAATATTAATAATTTAAAAAATCTATCTTTTCTCCTTTCAGACTTATAACAAGGGGAATGAAAATGAGAATGAGAACGAGAACGAGAATGAAGAATAGCTATAATATTGTATATTATTTTATATTTTTGTATTTTTTCAATAAACAAAATAGTTTCAAACATATCTACATTCAGTTTGGGAAATTGGGATTGATTATTCAAGGTTGTACCAAAATAAAAAGTTTTTATTTTTGAAATGTCACATTTATTTATTCAAAAAATCGCCTCATCATCATACCAAAACATAATATAATTTTATATGTGGTTTAATTAACCATGAAAGTTTTCAAACGCAAACGAAGAAGAGCGTATTGGAAAGAAAGAGACGTGAACAGTAGTTGCCGCCGACACAGTTCAAAGGCTCGCGTTATCATCCCCTCGCCATAGATATTCACACATTAGTGGGATTCTTCGTTTCCTGCGAACAGACAGTTATATGTACCATGTTATATATTTTAGAGTATTTGTGAAAAAATTTATTTTTACCTTCGAGCGACGATTCTTTAATTGAATCCACAAACGTCTATACCGCGCGGGTTTGGCTGGATTGTATCAGGATCAACTCCGATTGGCACGTTGCCACAGTTCACCCCACGAACGTATGCACATGATCTCGACCAGGCGCGATGCTCGTGCATTGGATCATCGTCATCGTCCCATTGAGTCAACTGTATACCACATTCAAAACATTCAACAAAATCCTCATCGCCCAGATAGAAAAATCCTGCGACGGCGAGTTTTTCAGGTTGAACGATGTGTGAGTAACCCCAGTTGTGGAAACTTTGGAGTCTGTCACTCTCGAGACGATAATCAGGTGTTGCTGGGGTATCCTGATCTGTTGTTGCGACGGCTGCAGGATCCATTTCTGATTTCACAATCATTATGAAGACACTGTGTAAAAAAAGAGGTGTTTTAGATGTGGAAAAAATTCAAAGACGTGTGTTATAACTGATTGATACCGTACATGTTTTTTTAGAATTGTTAATCCATGCCCGAAATGTTTGCACTTCGCGCAGACTACAATGGTATGTGACGTTCTTTGTCGATCGCCAACAGTGAAGTCGACACGGTTTGTCAGCAATTTCATACATGGGATCGTGAACTAGTACATCATATTTTGGGCAGTTGAAATCTTCTAAATTTATTGAGTTTATGTTCATTTTTTGAAGGATGTCTCTCTCGAAACATCCTCCTTTATATGCTACAACTGGATTCGCATAATCACACACAAAATTTTGAATAATTTTGAATATATCGTCCTGCTGATATTTTTCATAGCCGAAATCTTTAAATGGAATCCCATGTATGAAATTGCTGACATACCATGCCGACTTTTTGTCAGCGGCAGATAAAGAATGAAATTTCTCCCCTAAGCAAAATTCAGAGAGTTCGAACGAACCGTCGTAACAAACATTGATCATGGCTAATTCTTTGCACATGAATTTTTTTTTAACAATAAATCCATCCATGTCAATGATGTGAGAGATACGATCCATCTAAATAAAGAAAGTTTTTTCACCGGATTTTTCAATCGTTTATTAATTTTGTATTATATGTACTTACCGTTGAAGAAAAGATGATATCCAAAGTTGGCTGGTCGGATGATAAAAAAACACGCGATGTAACTTTGTATAGCGATCGCCGTGACTGTCAACGTTTGTTATGGTATAACTTCATACGACGACTGCGGCGATCAATTTATAATGGATACCCCCACCACTAATATAAAAAAAATCTATGGGGAGGAGGATGTTATTACTGTAAAGTCAGCATATTTTTTATCTTGCATGTTAGAGCGGTATTGTATCATATTTCTTTATCTTTTCACCCGGTGTCATGTTTCCATGGACAGTTTCATCCACACAGCATTACATCATACAAAATCTAAAGTCATATTTCTAATGGAATAAACGATGGTTGCAAGTGTTTGTCGTAATGTGGGGTATGAGGAGGATTGTTTTTAATAAAAAATAAGATCTTTCACATAATTTTTTATTTGATAAAGTACATATATTTTTTATCTGTATAAACGGTTTAAGTAATTTTTCGAACAATATTCGTCAATGGACTGTACTCCATGATGCGGTCATGTATCATTAAGCAGTAGGCTGTTGTCGATGGAGGGACGTCGGTTCGACATTCGAAATCGATTCGCACGTCGACCGTAGCATTTTTTAACGCTTCGTTATGTCGGGAACAATCGAGAACGATGAGTGGACCATAATGCAGGAAATCCATGACGTTGAGTAGCGCTTCGCCGTTTCCATAGTACGATTCTTGGAATTTTGCATACATGTCGTAGAGCAACGCGTATTTACCTTTCTCAAAATCGATATTTAAATCATCGTACGGATAGGTTTCCGAGTTCAAGTAAAGCCGAATATTTGCCAATGCACAATGATCGAATCGTGTAACCGTTTTCGTTAAGTTATTCTTTCGATTGGTTTGCAAAGCGAATATCACATATCGCGGTTTTTCCATTTGCAGAGCTGTTTTTATCGCCCATGTATGCTTCGTAGTCGTCTGTAGTAGAGGATATTCATACAGATCCCACGATCGAAAGCTCATTCCGATCGGTCTGTCGCTGTCTAAAATACGTAACATGGACAGCTTATGTACTTCATCCAATGCGACGTGCGGCATTCTCCATTGAATTTTGTACAGATCCAGAATAGGTTTCGCGTTGTTGGAAGGACTGTGCAACGCGTTCGCGTCGGTACGCGAGCGGATCAAAATCAATTCATGTCGCGCATTTATCACAACGCGTTTGTAGTCTTCGCAGAAGCCTAATAAAACGCTCATAGGAACGCAAAAGTTGAAATGTATCGCAGCCGTGGTCGTTGCAGTCTGCTTCTGTTTGTCATCGGCATACAGCCAACCAGCGTTGGACAACGCGTCGCTTCTCGTTCTGGACAGACTCGCGTAATTCTTCAGAGTTGTCGTCGCACCGGAATTTCTTGACCGATCGATTTCCACTCCGTTCAATTCATAACGTATTTCCTCAAACATAAACGCAACAGCGTTGTTCTCGAGTGTCACCGTATCGATGTGGGATTCTCCTCCAGCCGGTAATTCAAGTTTTCCTGATAAACTAAGTTTTCCCTCAACGTATAGGAGGCTTTTACACGGGAGCGTGTACAGGTCTTGTTGTTGAATGGGTATCCTTATCTCATCACTGTTTTCGAACGTCGTGTTAGCATACGGATTGTACGTGTGCAGCTCAATCTTCGTTATGCGATTGTCGAAGATCGGCTCTTCGGAGATGTTCAAAATGTCACCAAACATGATTTTTTCCTCTCACTTTTTAACAATAAATCCCAAAGATCGTAGATACTTCGCGTTTTCCACGGTTAATTTCTTACGAATCGATGACCTTTTTTCCGTGGTTAGTTTATGGCTGTTGTTCAACGGATGAAATGCCGTATTGTTATGAATTATCATTGCTTCGTCGCGCGTGTAGTCGCACCGTGATTTCTTCACCTCGAAAATCAATCAAACGCCCGGATTGATCAACTATGCGAATCGTTAAATCGTCAATGACTTGTGCAACGATCGGAAGGTAAATGACTCGCGCGGGCGTTTCCGACAATTTATACCCTGGTGGTACCTGGGGCGCAAACTCATGTATCGTGTGAACGAGTTTACCATTGTCGTACGATCCGGTGGTTATGTTGCATTCCACTCGTACGATATTCACGCTGATGATATTTACAGGTGCGTTCGATGTATGCAACATGTTCGGCGGTAAAACTCGACCCGTGGAAAATCCTAGTATAGACCCCACGTTGTAAGGCTTTGCAAAGTTTATTTGATACTCGCTTATAATTTCGCTTTTCATGGTGTTGTTGTTCGCCCGTAAGACCAGCGGATATTCGATATCGGAGGCGGCGGATGACTCATCGACATTTTTTTTAGGATATCGCGCGCATATTTCACGCCTCAAGTATGCGTTGATAGCTTCCAATTCGTACGAACCGTCGGGGATGATGATCTCATCATCTTTTTCACCAAAGTAGAATCGATTGTTTCCAATGTTGGCGCTGATGTTTGGTATTGTGTAATAAGTTTGCAAATCGAGCAATCCCAACTCGTATTCACCATTGCTCAGATCTATGGGTGGAAAGCACTTGGATGACAGTACGCTGCTTCTTCCCGACAACGTGAACGTAAATGACTTTTTCGCATGCATCATGCAGAGAGAGACAGACTTTTTTCCAGGCAATTTATAACGTAGTTTCTCGGAGAAATTTCACGCACAATTGTCCACACACGCTTTCTTCGTAGTTTTGAAAACGTTTGTGGTTATATAAGATAGTCGCGTTCGCGCCGAAATAGTGAATCAACTCGATTGGTGGTCGAAGGTTTCCAAAACTATCAAAATATTTGACACGCGAGCCGTGCTTCATATATGCGACCCAGTGGGTTCCCGGACCACGACTATTATCCAGATTGACTATAGTAGTAAAGCTATGCCGGTTCTGGACCAGGGTGGTTCCCCCCATGGTGGAGGGGGGTCTCCCCCCTCCACCAAGCCCGGGGGGGGCAATTGCCCCCCCCCCTGTAATTGCCCCCCCAGGGTAATTGCTCGTAATTGCCCCCCCCTGTAATTGCTCGATTTTTTTACCCCCCCTTTTTGGGAGGTCATGAGGAAGTGACATCAGCTCGCGGGAAGTGACGTCACCAGAGACGTGTTGACACTTTGTCAACCATACCTACAATGGCGTTTCGTAGCCTACCGCCACCACATTCACTGGACCCCCCACCACTTCCGTGACGTCACGAGCTGTTGCGTGGCATACCACCACCTTCGCTGGAACCCCCACCACTTCCGTGACGTCACAAGCGGTTGCGATTTTTTTTTAAAGAAAAAAAACTGAACAGGATTCGAACCCCGGTCTACCGCTTGGTAGTCCAACTCATTAGCCGCTTGGCCAACCGACGATCTCATAAACATAGCGAACATTTGGTATATATGTCAAAGAATAACTCTGGGCATGCAAATACTGCAGCGACAGCATATTTTCGTCCACGACGCTATTGGTGCAACAGGAAGATACTGCGAAATATTATGTCGAACGTGTTATAACTAATTCGTGTTACTCGATCAACCTCGACATTTTTTTCCAGTAACTGCAGCATTTTTTTTCGTTTATGACGTTATTTGGCCGGTCTTTGATCGACCATTTTTATGAAATATGATACCCCTTAGGAACGAACAGGAATCTCGGCGCATGCATGGTTGACCTTGATACTGCTTAGGAATTTCGCAAAACTGTGGCGACAGGAAGTCACTGCGAAATATTATACCGAGCGTGCGACTTTTTTTTCGTTTATGACGTTATTTGACTGGTCTTTGATCGACCATTTTTATGAAATATGATACCTCTTAGGAACGAACAGGAATCTCGGCGCATGCATGGTTGACCTTGTTACTGCTTAGGAATTTCGCAAAACTGTGGCGACAGGAAGTCACTGCGAAATATTATATCGAGCGTGCGAAAAAAATGCTATGTAAATATTTCGAGATATGGATGTATCGCGAGCGAATGTGTGCAAGACCGACCTTGGTTGCGAGAATTGGGTTATCGAAATTGCACAGAGTTGGTATGAATGTGCGTAAGCGAGGTAGGATCGCTGTGAGAGAGAAAGAATGGTAACTGAAAGAGATGGAATGACTGAGAAGAGCAAGACAGGATTGCTGAGTGCTTGGTATAAGAGATAGAATGCAAGATTGACTGGATGGACAAGTGTGGTAACGGATGGATTTGAATGGAGAGAAGTGGACTGTATAAAAGATGGTAAATGCAAGAGGAATCGGATCTACAATGTTAATGTATTTGTCACTAGTATCACAGAATTGAACGTCGTTGTACAGAAAATGTAAAGAAACAGAAATTGAGAATAAACTAAGAGTGGTTGAATTGGATCGCTTGTTTTGACGTGAGTCAGCTGACAGTTTGTCGCAGAGAGAGAGAGGCGACCGTTGTCTCTCTCTTTTATTGTCTCGATCCTTCTGGAAGTTCGTCACGCACCGGTGGTTCCGGTTGAGCGTTCGCGAACATTCCAGATGAATCGAGAATGGTAATAGACCAATCACGCAGCCGATCTATTGCCCGCGTAAGCCTCGATGGCATACGTCATCGCTCGCGGTTTCGGCGGGATCGCGCTGGTCTTGGCGGGGTCGCGCGGTGCCAGCATGACAACATGGCGCTCGGGCGCGCCAATCTCGAACATGCCGCCCGCCTCGACTTGTCGAAATTTCCCGTGCTCGCGTGACAATGACCGGTGGACTACGTGAATTGAAAACTGGCTTGACAACGTGATTTGAAGATGGTGACTGGCTAAATGAGCGCGAGTGCTATGGAATTTGCAGGAGTATGAAGAACACGTACTAACAATAGTTTGTGATGAAGTTGGAGATGAATTCGCAGAAAATTATGAATGGAAGCGCCGGAATGTAGATGCGTCGCGTCGCGTACTACGCAGTTGTAAGCTGCGTAGTGAGTGTGCGCGCGGTGACTGAATCGACGCGTTCATTGTTCATCCGCGTCGATCGATGAACAATGAGATTTTCGGATTGATCTCACGAACTCGTGGATCGCGGTGATCACTTTCGCGACACGAACGTTTCCGACGGTCCCGGAGTGATATTCCGTCACGCGTGCGAGTGGATGTTGCGAGGAAGAAGTCGATTCTCCGACGGTGATGCCGTGACGGTCGGGCACGAGGACATCCTTCGGGCGACGTCATCGTGGACGCGTGCTGTGTCCTGGAGGGAGATGGTTCCCCGAGTATTGCCGTGCCCACATCATGGTGTGGTCTGCAGCGGTGTTTGGATGGCATGGGCGCCATCGACGGAGTGGCAGGAACGTGCGGGAGTGACTGACACTCCAACAGCTCGTCCATGGGATGGCGAAATGGCACCGCCCGCCATGGCAGATCCGCTGCACGTCCTTGGTTCGACCCTTTGAACCTGAAATGGCCCTTGGCGGCCTTGAGATGGAGCAGCAAGGATGGATGGGCATGGTCCCCATCGATTGAGTGGAAGGAACGTGCGGGAGTGACGTGAGGCTCCAGCAGCTCGTCCATGGGTTGGCGCGATGGCTCCGCCTGCCATAGAGGACTGGATGCACGACCTCGGTCCATCTCTCGGTCGATGGAGCGCCCTTGAGATGCCCTGAAGTGAGGCAGCAATGTTGGATGGGCATGGTCCCCATCGGCGGCGTCGAAGGAACGTGCAGGAGTGACGTGGTGCTCCGACAGTTCGACCCTTGGTTGGCGAACTGACTCCGCCCTTGGTGGCAGAGCTGCTGCACGTCCTTGAACCGACCCTCTGGTGATGGAGTGCCCTTTGTGGCACCAGCAGTGCTGCCGTACGACCCTGGTGTCGTGATGGACGCCTCCTGAAGCGGTCCTGGTGGAGGAGAACATAACCTGCAAAACATTGAGGTTAGGTTCTGGGGGCAAGACAATGAATGAGCCTCGGGTGGACTCGGAGGTATCTTGCCCAAATGGTCTCGACTCTCTGCGGGCTGGAGTCATCTGGTGTGGGCGACAAAGGTGAGAGGCTGCTCCAGGGTGGTGCGCATCGGTCGTCCCATAACCTCCAATTTTCCTCTTTGCAGGTGGCGTTTGAGAACTGTTGCAGTCAGCTTCTCTCGGCTTTGACGATCTCCGTTGCTGTGGAGGCTGGTTGCTGCGAGCAGGAGATCGCAACCGTGCCATTGGCAGTCGCTGGAGAGTGGCATGGACTCCGAATGCCTGGCTCACGTGGACGTGTGAGAAGGTGAGTGCACGCCCTTGGATCACCCGTCTGTTTATGGAACGCCTTTTGGAATTCCAGAGATGGTGCTGAGAAGCTGGATCTGTATGGTCCACCTCATTGGAGTGGAGGGACCATGCGGGAGAAACGCTGCGCTCCGACAGTCCTTTCAGGAGTTGACGTGATGGCTCCGCCCGCCATCGCATACTTGACGCATGCCCATGGATTACCCCTTTGACTATGGAGCGCCCTTTGGATGTCCAGGGATGCTGCTGTGCGACCCTGAAAGTGGACTGGACTTTTCCATGTGAGGTTTTCCTGCGAGTCAACATAACCTGGAACAGAGTGAGGTAAGATCGGGGAAGTGGGACGGTGGATGAGTCTCGTGAGGACTCGATGGTGCCGTGCCCCGATGATTCTCGACTCTCAGCAGGTTGATGATGTCTGGTGTCTGCGTCAGTGCTGCGTGGCTGCTCTGCGTTGGTCGTGGCCTCGCCAATGATAGACTGGTGCACCGAGGCATGCGAGGCACTGGAACACGAGCGCGCCCTTCCGGAGTTGATGCAGCAGTGAACGATGAGTTGTCCCTCTGAATTGGTTTGAGCACCCTTGCTGACTCCGTCCCTTTCAATTTCAGGTAGCACGTTGGCTGATCGCTCGGAGTCATCGAGATTTGCCTCAGAAGATGCTTCGCGGCGACTGATGTGGCTGAGGCTGATTCCCGATGTCGTTTCCGTGGAGATGTAGGAAACGGCATCGATGGAAGGCAAGTCGACGCAATCGCGATGAAGCTGAGACGGCTGAGGTCTCGATGGCGACCCTGAACTGGAGCTTGAGGAGGTCTCCGAAGATGGTTCAGTGTATGTGGTGCAATCAGATCGTCTCTGTTCCTTCTGGGTGTGATTGGTCCTGGACACGCTGAGCAGTCGCCTGGAACTTGCGCGATCTGTTCCAGAAGGAGCGTCGATGGAACTGTCGTGGATTTGGTTCGTCCTTTGCGTCGTTTCCGTGGACCTGGGGGAGACGGCTTTGCTGATGGGCGAGTCCACGCAGTCCTCAGGTAATGTAGACGACTGAGATCTGCACTGTGTGACGGTTCGATAGCTGGGAGCCTGAGTTTGCGACGGCGGATGCGTGATGCCTTTGTCGTATTCAAGCTTCAGATCTATTAATCTAGCCCCTTGCTGCAGGTAGGACTCCTCGACTGTGTCGTAAAACTCGTTACGTATGTAATCACTGTCCTTGAACGCTCCTCTGCGACGGTACATGATTATGTCGTGATTCTTTTCAAATTCCTTCCAGTAGCTGTCAAGAGTTTTGATCCCGATTTGGATGGCTTCTGTCATGACCTTGGACTGAGCTACTGAGATCCAGAAATTCTCCAACGTACAGCTGATCTCCTTAGCAAGATCCTGTTGGATGTGGAGCAGTTCCTCAGGTGAGAATTCCATTTAGAATGCGGCTGGTTCGCTGGATGAGTTTCTCACTGGCAGAACTGAGTTGATCACTGGGTTGATCACTGGATTGATCACTGAGTTGACCACTAGATTGGTCACTAGCTTGGTCACTGATTTTGATACTGGATTGTAGATCCGTGGAAGGATGGTTGCCAGAAGCATGGATATCCGGCTCGAAGGACCAAAAATGTGCAAGACCGACCTTGGTTGCGAGAATTGGGTTATCGAAATTGCACAGAGTTGGTATGAATGTGCGTAAGCGAGGTAGGATCGCTGTGAGAGAGAAAGAATGGTAACTGAAAGAGATGGAATGACTGAGAAGAGCAAGACAGGATTGCTGAGTGCTTGGTATAAGAGATAGAATGCAAGATTGACTGGATGGACAAGTGTGGTAACGGATGGATTTGAATGGAGAGAAGTGGACTGTATAAAAGATGGTAAATGCAAGAGGAATCGGATCTACAATGTTAATGTATTTGTCACTAGTATCACAGAATTGAACGTCGTTGTACAGAAAATGTAAAGAAACAGAAATTGAGAATAAACTAAGAGTGGTTGAATTGGATCGCTTGTTTTGACGTGAGTCAGCTGACAGTTTGTCGCAGAGAGAGAGAGGCGACCGTTGTCTCTCTCTTTTATTGTCTCGATCCTTCTGGAAGTTCGTCACGCACCGGTGGTTCCGGTTGAGCGTTCGCGAACATTCCAGATGAATCGAGAATGGTAATAGACCAATCACGCAGCCGATCTATTGCCCGCGTAAGCCTCGATGGCATACGTCATCGCTCGCGGTTTCGGCGGGATCGCGCTGGTCTTGGCGGGGTCGCGCGGTGCCAGCATGACAACATGGCGCTCGGGCGCGCCAATCTTGAACAGAATGAGACACTGAAAAATTAGCGGTTTCTGGACTATGTTTTTTTTTCAACATCGATTGGCTTTTTGCTGAGCTGTTGTTTTCGGAAGGCTATATAAGAACCGATTATGTCTACGTGGAACACGTTTGATTCCACCCTTTTTACCGTTGAAAAGTCGCGCGTTATTTGTATCAGATGACGACGAATATTGATGGAAAAATGACTGTGCCAACGTTACAAAGTTTGGCTTGGGTTCATATTATAAATTCATATTTGAACGATCGTTTCACCATCGAGCAGAGAACGGTAATAGAGCGTTTAATGCGAAACGACGTAACGAGTCGCGTATGTTTCACATATACGAAAAGATTTAGCCAAGTCGTGACGCGATGGCCTGCGGTCGATTCACCATCCGGGATATTGGCCATTGTCGAAACGGGTGAACGTCGCATCGTTGAATGCGAAGTATAATTACGTTTCTGACAATTGGATCGTCAAATTAAAGTTAAAAAAAAATATTTTGTTAGCGTGCAACCGACGGCGTCAAAATGATTGTTGAAAAATATGCTAAAGTGTTTGAAAGTGAAATATTATATCAAGCGTGCAAAAATGCAATGCTGTGTAAGTGTTTCAAGATATTGATGCATCGCGAGCGAATGAGACACCGAAAAATTAGCGGTCGTTTCTGGACTATGTTTTTTTTCAACACCGATTGGCTTTTTTTTTGCTGAGTCTGCTGTTTTGGGAGGCTATATATGCACTCCACCAAATTAGTTTTGTTCAGCCACTGATTGTGAGGCAAAGAAAAAACCATGGGAGGAATTCAGAAAATTGAACACGATTTGTGGGACCAATCTGATCGCTTAAGATTGCAGGAAGAATACCTTGTCTGGGAGGAAAGATGCAACGAATGCCTCGAGTTGCTTAAAGAACATAATCGAGCAAAACGTCCTCGATTATCGATCGGTATTCAACAATCATTGATCGCCCGTATCGCCGCTCTTGAGAGTTTAAAATATTCTTTACGAAGACGTTTCATACATGAAGGTGCTGGACATACAAGCACAGGACTCATATGGCGTGACATAGACTCGGCTTTCAAGGGTCGCATATTAACAGGTGCCGTTATCAATTCCAATTACATTGAACCTCTCAGCTTCCTCCAGGACGCGAGGGAAATTGTGCTTGAAAAAATACGGAACGCTTTGGGAAAACATAAGTCTTTAAAAGTGAACGCTATGTTTAATGGTGAATTTGTGACAGGTGATCAACGCTCCCGCAAAAGTGTTGGCACAAAGAACTGTGAAATCGTTTACGCAACCGACCTCGAAGAGATGTACGAGCTATGCATCGTAGGACCGATCCTAACATCGTTGGAAGAATTTCAGGAACGTGATAGCGGATGGGCATTGTCGCGAATACTCAATCTTACAGTTGGTATCAACAAATTTAACTCGCTGCATGCAGGGTGTCAGATCAACATACCGAGAGAAATAGCGTTGAAGAAAGCTACAATTAATGTTCACTCCAAAGACAATGCATGCTTTGCATGGTCGGTGATGGCAGCTCTGTATCCAGCGACTGCTCACAGTAACCGTCAAAGTTTGTACCCAGAATACACAAATGTTTTAAACTTTGAAGACATCGAGTTTCCCATGCTGTTGAATCAAATTACCCGGTTCGAAAAGTTGAATGATATTTCGATCAATGTGTATGGTTTTGAAGACATCTTCGAGAAGAAAAAAAGGGTAAAATCATTTTTTCCACTTCGTATCACCAATCAGAAGAGGAATCGACACGTCAACTTGCTGTACATACAAGACCAGACCGATAGTATTGTGGGACATTATGTGTGGATTAAGAACCTATCACGACTCGTTAGCTCACAGTTGAGCAAAAACGCTCATATGAAATTCATCTGTGATCGGTATGTACACATTTACAAAAGTATGATGGTCTATTATAACACATGAAAATAAATTTTTTTTCTTATTTTTCAGGTGTTTGCATTACTTTCCTTCCAACGAAAGATTGCGGGCCCATGAACGAGACTGTGGAGAACTGAATCGCTGCGCCATTGTATTACCTACCGAGGACGACAAATGGCTCTCTTTCGGTAACTATATGTGGAAAGAACCGCTTCCATTTGTGGTGTACGCAGACCTAGAATGTACTCTGGAGAAGATGGAAGATTGCGGGGAGGGGAAACTTCAATCACATAGAGTATTTAGCATCGCATACTATGTGCATTGTTCATATGATGCATCTCTATCGGTATATCGATGTCGTCGTGATGCGAAGTGCGTCTCATGGTTCGTTGGAGAATTGGAAAATTTAGCATATTTTGTTAAATGTGCTTTATCTAGTAATGTACCCATGAAGCAGCTAACAAATGAACAGTGCGAGGCATTTATCAACGCAGCGCATTGCCACATTTGTGAAAAGCCATTTGAGGGAAACGATATACGGGTGCGCGATCATTGCCATCTAACAGGACGATATAGAGGCCCCGCACATCAAGATTGCAATTTAAATTACAAAAATTCGTTTTGTATTCCAATAGTTTTCCATAATTTATCCGGGTACGATTCGCATTTTATTATTGAAGAAATCGCTAATGCATTTGAGGGTAATGTCGACGTATTACCTATAACTAAAGAGAAATATATTTCTTTTACCAAAAATGTTAAAGATCGGGAATCAGATTCGCGTAATTCTATTAAATTAAGATTCATCGATTCGTACAAATTTTTGAATACGAGTCTGGACAAATTAGCATCTTTTCTCGAGACAAATAAATTGACAATTTTACGTTCAGAATTTATAAATCTTTCAATAGAAAATTTCATGTTATTGACGCGAAAGGGTGTCTTTCCGTATGAATATCTGGATTGCGTGGATAAATTAGACGATCTCTGTTTGCCGCCGCTCGAGTCATTTTACAGTTCGCTGACATGCGAAACCGTATCGGAACGTGACTATGCGCATGCCGAGAATGTGTGGCAGCGTTTTAACATAAAGACCTTGGGTGAATACAGCGATTTGTATTTGAAAACTGATGTTTTGTTATTGGCTGACGTTTTTGAAAATTTTCGTAAAACATGCATTAAGAGCTACGGTTTAGATCCAGCATACTATTACACGTTACCAGGTTTCACGTGGGATGCTATGCTGAAACATACAAAAATTAGGTTTGAATTATTAACTGATATCGATATGGTGATGTTTATCGAACGTGGTATACGCGGCGGTTTGAGCCAATGTTCCGGTAGATATGCTGAAGCCAATAACAAGTACATGCAGTCGTACGATCCATCGAAACCATCATCATACTTGATGTATTTTGATGTAAACAATTTGTATGGATGGGCAATGTGTCAGCCTTTGCAATATGCCGAATTTCAATGGGTTAACAACATTGAAAATTTTGACATATCTTTGATTGCTGCTGATTCACCCATAGGCTACATTCTCGAGGTGGATCTAGAATATCCGCAAAGTCTGCATGATGCTCACGCTGACCTACCATTCTGTCCAACACGTGCTAAACCACCTGGCAAAAGAGAGGCCAAGTTGCTTGCAACGTTACATGATAAGCAGCGTTACGTGATACACTATTATAATCTGCAGCAGTGCACGCGCCACGGTCTTCGTATTACAAAGATTCATCGCATCCTCCAATTCGCACAGTCACCATGGCTCCGCGAATACATAGAATTAAATACCCTGTTTAGAACAAATGCCAGTAACGATTTTGAAAAGAATTTGTACAAATTGATGAACAACGCGGTATTCGGTAAAACTATGGAAAATGTTCGGAATCATGTAGACGTAAAACTCGTGACACATTGGGATGGGCGATATGGTGCAGAGGCAATGATCGCGAAACCAAATTTCCACAGCCGCTGTGTATTTTCCGAAAACTTGGCTGCTGTGGAGTTGCGCAAAGTCATGGTGAAATTCAACAAGCCAATCTATGTGGGTATGTGCATATTAGATATATCCAAAACCTGCTTGTACGAATTTCATCATGAGTATATGGTTCCTCAATATGGTAAAACTTGTAAGGTAATGTACACAGACACCGACAGCTTAATTTATCATATTATGTGTGAGGACATTTATGAAACCATGAGGCACCATATTAACCGTTTCGACACAAGCGATTATCCGATAGAGAATAAGTATAATATCCCACTTGTAAATAAAAAGGTTCCCGGCTTGATGAAAGATGAGAACAATGGGATGATAATGACAGACTTTGTTGGGCTAACAATAAGAGCAAAAATGTATACATTGCGAGTTGATGGAAAATCTGATACAAAAAAAAGCAAAAGGTGTAAAGACTAGCGTTGTAAGGACAACGATAACGTTTGATGATTACATGCGATGTTTGCAAGATGAAATTGCTATGAGTCGTACACAGACATGTATACGATCGAAATTGCACAAAGTGTATACTATATCAGAGCGCAAAATTGCTCTCAGCCCATATGATGACAAACGGTATATCATACCCAACTCAACAGAAACATTGCCGTGGGGGCATTATCAAATTCCTCCGCAGCTGTAAAATTGTTTATATTCAATGTAAATAGAAGATTATATTTTTCATTAAATAGGTTAAATTGTTTATAATAAATGTTCATAATAAATATAAAATTGTTTATATTCAATGTAAATAGAAGATTATATATATTTTTTTTCACTAAATAGGTTAAATTGTTTATAAATGTTCATAATAAATGTTCATAATAAATATAAAATTGTCTATATTCAATGTAAATAGAAGATTATATATATTTTTCATTAAACAGGTTAAATTGTTTATAATAAATGTTCATAATAAATGTTTATAATACATTGTCTTTATTTATCCATGAATTATTTACATTACTCAATCCTAACCATTTTACATACACCTTATTTCCTTTTCTACGCAACACTTTCTCCACTAGGTGTACATCTGGATTGGCAACGCGATGCAATTCGTGTTCATAGAATCCTCCAGCAACGGGGTTTCCACAGGAATCTTGCAGTAGATAAGTTACCGGATTAGTTGCTTGTACCTTGACTATCTCAAACACCTCAGTGGTCCAATTTGGTGTGTAACCTTTATCGAAAATGGTCTTAAATTTGCTGATGCGTACAGACTGCCCCACGTTGAATTTCGCCGGTGCAGCAATCTTTATGCTGTTATACGCTGTGTATAAGAGTCTGTTGGAAATGGTAGGGGTGACATCACACCATTAAGTGTAAACTCTTTCCACATGCTATTCTTCAATGTGCGATTGAACCGTTCTACGATGGAAGCTTTCATAACCGAATATGTAGAATAATGATTAATGCCATGTTTCGTCAAAAGTTTATGCATCTCACTGTTGTAAAATTCCTTTCCCTGATCGGTTTGTAAATTTTTCGGACATCGATTTCGAAATATCATTCTGAACGCTGCAGCTACCTCGCCCCCACTTTTAGTCTTGAGCGGTACGCCCCACGCATATTTGGATAACACATCGATAACGGTTAATATGTACTTATTACCACCATTTATGCGTGCGTGAGGCTGCATATCTACGAGATCGGCTTGCCATAGATCGTCATACCCATGGACTAAAACTCGACGTCGTGGAAAAATCCGTCTGGCGGGGGCATGCAGTTCCTCCACTAATTGCGTCTTCTCTTTGCTCATGTTCAGGATTTAGGATTAAACAAAAGAAATTTAAAATGCATAAAAATAATCGCATGATCCGATCCATGAACTTTACATTGACATTGCGATTGGTATCTTGCGAATGCATTCTCGCTGGAAACTGACATCTTTCAAAATATGTAAATATATTTATATCATTCGACGTAATGTATGAACTTTAACCATTATTTCTTTCAAAGCTTTCAGAAAAAATTGGTCCCTCATTTCTGTTCAATGATGTCATTCTTTCAATTGTATCATGCATCATCTCGAGTATGTGTTCACGTAAGAATTTGAGTTTGGTTAGTATTTCTTCCCGCAGCTTGGAACTCTTGGCATCACATGCTTTCAAAATATGTCATTTTTTTGTCCATGTATACCTTATTCACAGCATCGGCATCATTCGTCGGGCTTGCTAAACGTCTTATCTTTCGATCTCTCGCGTCGAAAGCATCGCCATCGAGGCAAAGTGCGCTCGATCGCACGTAATTCTTGCATGTTTCACTATCTTTATTTGACTCGTTTCGGAGCATAGCACCGAACTTGTTGATAGGCATCATGAAAAGGTACTGATGAACATGATCAGAACAGTCTTTAATTTATAATCAAACCCAATTCTCGGAGCTCCTCGATTATTGAAACAATTTCATTATCATGTCCGGTATGCCCAGCAGCTCGCGACGACACCAGTAATCTTATTCTATCCACTAATTCATTCGGATCATCCCAATGTACATAATCAATCGCATTATCGGTAACCGCCATGTTCTCCGGTAATGTATTCATCAAAAATGACTTGGAGGCAAACCCTCTTCCAGTGCGAGGTCGTATTTCAAGCAGCGGTGCAATTATATGTTTATACTTGTATCCTCTGTTACTCAATAGGGGATTTGCAGCATTATGGTTGCGCCTGTGCGCATTTGTTGTCAACAGAATACTCTTATATTTCTGTTTGTCTGCATCGGTGTATATCGTATCGTCGGGGATTCTCTTGAAAATTAGTTCGAAAAGACCAGGTGTTCCTTTGTATTTTATATTATTGATAATTATATTATCCTCCATGTCTACGTCGAAATTCTTATCCCCAAGCATCATTGCATTTTTATCATAGTACACACCATACACATGGTCAACCTGTTTTTTCTTATCTGTGAAAAAGAAGTTCAAATATTCCTGTGACAGCGGTCCGAGATTCTGAGTCAAATATGTAGTGGCTTCTTCATGCTGTTCAGGATTCTCCACAATCTCACGCATTGTCGTTTCGAGAATATTTTGGTCAAGTGGTTCTGTTTCGTCTGTCCATACTTCTTCTGCAGGAGGTTCGGAATCTGGACAAAGTCGTTTCGGTAATCGATGAGGTGTTGGTCTTAAAGGTGTTTCCGCACGTACTCTTTTCAATCCGCGATACCGAGGTGTAGCGTTTAGCACAGGCGGCTTCAATCCACAATATTGGGGTGCAGCGTTAGGCATAGGTGATGTTGAAGATGGTCCTCCATGATATCCAGGTGTAGCATTAAAGACAGGTGATTGCTGCTGATACAATGAGGATGTTGACTCCGAAGATGTCTCTTGAAGAATTGGATTGGGAATCGGTTTTGTGTTTTCAATCAATTCTTTCAGGGGTCTTATCACAGGTTGCAAGCTATGTTCCAACGCCGCATCGGTATCCATTTTTCCAGCTTTTATTGCCAAATATTTTTTTCGTATAGCTTCACTCGTATTGGCAATCTCTTTCGTTAACACTTCTTTTTTCCTCTTTTCCTGTTTTTGTTCAGCAGAATTTTGCCCCATGTTCAATTGGAAGCGTTTTCAATGTCGTTCAATAGCCGTTCAGCCGTTCAACGTCGAACGTGTACGTTCGACAATCCGTTCAACACCTGTTCGACACCCGTTCAATAGCCGTTTGATGCCGTTCAACGTCGAACGTGTACGTTCGACAATCCGTTCAACACCTGTTCGACACCCGTTCAATAGCCGTTTGATGCCGTTCAACGTCGAATGTGTACGTTCGACAATCCGTTCAACACCTGTTCGACACCCGTTCAATAGCCGTTTGATGCCGTTCAACGTCGAATGTGTACGTTCGACAATCCGTTCAACACCTGTTCGACACCCGTTCAATAGCCGTTTGATGCCGTTCAACGTCGAACGTGTACGTTCGACAACCCGTTCGACACCTGTTCGACACCTGTTCGATACACCGTTCGACAACTGTTCAATGTTCCGTTCACAACGCGGGTTTGTGGCCAAATGATACCATTATACTATGACATAGTCATTAAATCCATGTCGATAACGACCTCTGTGCATAGGACTATCCTTGTCTATAACGACAAATCCATAGTTTTGCTGCCAACATTTTGCACACAGTTCGTTAAATTGTCCAAACGTCATATCGGTATTTACATGATCATTATACACATGGCGCAAATTCATACTATCCTGTTTGAATAGTAGTAGGAGATTGGTATTATCGCGAATCAGGTGCTTTGGAATTCTTGCATATGATTGACAAAGATACAGACTGTCCACTTTTGAATGTCGACCCATGGAAAAGTACTCTCTAATCACATCTTGCTTGTCACATGCTACATCATCAAATATAAATATAGAATTCGGTAGAGCTTCGTTAGATGGAACGACATCGGTATTGTGTGAAAAAGGAAAGTAGCCAATATTTTCTACGGATGATAGCAGCTTTTCCAAATACTGATATTTTGGCTGTTGCAACGACTTTGAATATACGTATACGTTCTCAAATCGCATACCGTTGGGACTTTCCAACATGCTAATGACTACATTAGTCTTCCCGCAATTGGAAGGACCGCACACGATACCGCGTACAGTGTTAGGTAATAGCGGTCCATGTCGTAGAACATTTTTGGTAGTATTATCAAACTTTCTGTCTGAGATTACTCGAATTTTCACAGGTTGCCTAATGATCTGCATCGCGACTGTTGTAATAATAACAGATAAGTGTGGGTATGGGGAATATTTATACAAACGTTGCCCAGAGATATCAATCAGTCTAGAAATGACTTCCATACTTGTAACACATACATATGCTCATCCATAGACAACATATGAAAAAAAAAAGATTGTTACTCATGCATACGCCGACGTGGAGCAGGACTTCTAAATACCCTGATAAATAAATTGCCATTTGAGTTACATATATCCGGATATCAATTTTGTGGACCTGGCACACGGTTGCGCAAACACTTGGCTCGCGGTGATCGCGGTATAAATCCATTAGACTCGGCCTGTAGAGAACACGACATCACATACTCTCGCAACAAAGATTTGACAAATCGTCACAAGGTAGATCACATTTTAGCTGATCGAGCACATCGTCGCATATTTGCGAAGGACGCTACGTTAGGTGAGAAGATAGCTGCGTCAACTGTTTGGGCTGCGATGAAAGCTAAGACGATGCTTGGGATGGGGATCAAGAAAAAAAAGAACACTGGTAACGGTGGTAAGAAGAGGCGAACTCTACCTATAGCAAAGCGGGGCGGTTTCCTCCCGTTCCTCTTACCTGCATTGGCTGCTATAGGGTCGTTAACTGGTGGTGCTGCCGGCATCGCGAAGGTTGTGAATGACGCTAAGGCTGCACGAAAACAGTTGGAGGAAATGCAGCGTCATAATCATGCTATAGAAGGTCATTGACTTTATCTCACACCTTATAAGAAGGGTACCGGTTTAAAGAAAAAAAAAACAAAAAAATTCACTCTATGAAAAACTAGGGATACAACCAATGACAAATGGGCAGCTTGAGGATATAGGAAGGAAAAATATACCACATTTTCGCGGAGTATACATGCGCGATAGTCTTCCGACAAGAGCAAATGTAAATGAGAGTGGCATAGTAAACTTGGATGAAAGCATCGGTCCCGGTACACATTGGGTCGCATACGTGAAACACAATCATAGTGTAAAATACTTTGATAGTTTTGGTAATCTACGACCACCTGCGGAACTTATTGCATACTTCGGATCCTCAGCAAAAATTACTTACAATCATACACGTTTTCAAAATTTCAATCAAACCATATGCGGGCAACTGTATGTAAAATTTCTTGAGGAAAACTCATTATAAATGCACATTATCGATACATACAATTTCATTATGTGCTTTAAACCTTTCGTATAAACATGACACCCTCGTCGTTGACACTAACGTTAACGGGTAAGAGCAGTACGCTCGCAGTGCAGTACTTTCCCCCGATAGATTTGAGCAGTCATGAATATGAATTGGGCCTCGTGGATTTTGAAACGTTTAACACGATACCGAATGTCGATGTTCGCAATAATAAATTTTATTTCGGAGAAAATGATGCTGAAATTGTAATTCCCGAAGGATCCTACGAACTAGATGCAATCAATAAGTACCTGAAACGGGAAATATTGCGACGATATCCCACCAAACATGATTCGGGAAACAACGACGAATACCCTCTCATCATACGTGCTAACAATAATACGATGAAGAGTGAAATATACTGTTCCTATAAGATTAATTTTGAAAAACCCAATAACATAGGATCACTACTTGGATTTTCTACAAACCGTATTCTCCCACCTAAAATGTGGTATGAGTCTGACGCTCCTGTGAATATTATAAGCATCAACGTGATTAGAGTGGAATGTAGCATAACAGCTGGATCATATAGTAATGATAAACCCGTACACATTATTCATGAATTTTCACCTAGGGTTCCTCCTGGATATAAGATCTCAGAAACTCCGCCTCGAATCATTTATCTTCCGATCGTCGTGCGAAGAATAGATGATTTAGAAATACGTTTGGTGGACCAAAACAATCGTCTGATTGATTTTCGTGGAGAAGAAATCACGGTTAGACTGCATGTAAAACGGCGATATCCACGCATCTACGAATAAGTGCTGTATTATGCTTGTGTATAACAAAACAGACGAACCTCTAATCGCAGCCGCTACAAAAAATACGTTCATCGACACAGTAAGTCGAACAAATTATCACACAGCACCATCGTCGAGGAAGAAGAACCTGAGCTTGCAGAACATACGTTTTCTACAATCGTTGGGATTTATTGTAAAGCAATAATGTCCGACATTTTGGCCATTGGCAATACGCCAACCTCTGATAATCGTATAACTAAGATAGAAGTGCACACATATAATCCCTATGCAAATACTACTCTCGGAAATAGTGATGAAATAAGGATACCAATACATCAGCAGGATCTGTATACGCTACCGTGTGAGAGTTTCTTGTACATTGAAGGAAAAATCATTTTAGCAGAGGCTCCACCTCAAGGAACAAGCAACAATGTTATTCTCGATACCAAATGTGCTGCTTTCATGTTTGATGAAATTCGATATGAACTAAATGGAGTTGAAATAGACCGCTGTAGAAATCCTGGAATAACGACCTGGTTAAAAACACATGTATCCATCTCTCCTGGAAAAAGTAAAGCATTGGCCACCGCAGGCTGGCATCGTAAACTGGATGGCGCAGATTTCAATTTCTGCATACCATTCAATATGCTATTTGGCTTCGGTGAAGATTATAACAAGATTACCGTTAACGTGCGTCAAGAGTTGGTCTTAATTCGATCACGAAACGATCTAAACGCGTTGAATGGTTCTAGTACTTTAAGACCTAAAATCGAATTATTCAAAGTTCAGTGGCGTATGCCACACATAAGTCTGGAAGAAGTAACCAAATTGTCATTACTACGCATTCTCGAGAGAGGACAAATGATACCTATGAGTTTTCGCTCTTGGGACTATACGAATATCCACATTTGCAAACAACTACGAAGCATACGTGGGCGATAAAGACTGTAACACAATTGGAGAAACCCCGTTTCATCATATTCGCATTGCAGAACGATAGGAAGAATCAATTGCAGAAGAGTGCTAATCAATTCGACGATTGTAAACTGTTAAACATACGGTTGTACCTAAATTCCGAATCGTACCCATACGACGACCTAAACTTGGACTTTGAAAAGAATAAGTATGCGATACTTTATGACATGTACACAAGATTTCAAAACTCATATTATGGTAATCGATCCAGTGAGCCGCTATTGGATGAATTACAGTTCTTATCACAGGGTCCATTTGTGGTCATAGACTGCTCTCGTCAAAACGAGTCTGTCAAAAGTGCAACCATTGATGTGCGCATAGATTTCGAGTGCAGAGATAATGTGCCTGTGAATACAGCTGCTTACTGTTTAATCATACACGATCGTATAGTCGAGTACAGCCCGTTGACCAACGTCGTGCGCAGAATACTTTAACAAGCGAGAGCCCGTTTCCGGTAGCATGGTGAATAGGTGTATGTTTACGAGTGCATGAGAAAAATGTAATATTTCAAGTGAAAGGTAGGAAGGGAAGAGCAGGAGAGTGGAAGCGCAGGAAGAAGAAGAACCAAAGATCGGTTGGAAATAAGAAGGTGAAAAATAAGTGAGAAAAGGAGAAAGGAGAGCAAGATAAGTGGGAATAAAGTGAGGTTAGGAGAACAGTGAAGAAAGGCGGGAGAGGCAAGCAGAGGCAAAGGAGTCAGGGAAGAGAGCGCCATCGTGCGGGAAAGAAGGAAGATCAGAGAATAGAAGACGGGAAGGCAGATAAGGAAGGAAGATAAGAAAACAAAACGAAAGGAACACAGAGATTAGAAAAGAACAGGAAAGAAAGAAAAGATAATCGGTAAGAAAGGTAAAGAAGATAGAAGAAAAAGGAAGAGGAAAAAAATATCGCCTACCGAAAATGGAGAGCATAGAGTTATGGTGGGAGAAAAAAATAAAAGAAAGAGAGAGCGAGGAAAGAGAAAACAAAGAAGAGGAAGTAGTTAAAAAAAGCCAGAAGATAGAAGAAACTTCAGAAAAAAAGGATTGTGCGAACAGACAAGATAGTAGTTTGTTGGAGATAAGTTGCATGGATATAGGAGAATTCAGAGAATGGATGAGGAATCGGATTAAGAAGGGATCGGAGGAGGAAATGAACATACGGGGAAGAAAAGAACAGGAAAGAACAGGAAGAGAAAGGGTAGAAAAGGAAAAGAAGTTGGAAGAACTAAGAAGAGGAAGAAGTGATAGCGTAACGAAAATGGAAAAAATGGAGAGCATAGAGCTAGGGATAGATAACGAAAGAAAGGTGAGAGAGGTCGAGGGAAGAGAAGAAAAGGAAGAGGAAGGATATAAAAAGAACCAAAAGATAGAAAGAACGCCAGGGAAAAAGGATAGAGAGGACAGGCACGGAAGTACATGGACGGAGGAAATCAGAGAGATGATAAGGGAAGAGATTAAGGAGGGAATAAGAGAAACGTGGAGAGAAGGATGGAAAGAGATAAAGGGAATGATGAATGATATGAAGGAAATGAGAGAAGATTGGGAGAAGGAAAGGGAAAAAGACAGAAAATCGCTGAGGGAAATAGAAGAGAGAATAAAGAAGATAGAGCAGAAAAGGAAAGCACAGGATAAAATAGAGAAAAGGACAGAAGAGTTAGAGAAGAAGGAAGAAAGAGAACAGGGGGAAGGGGAAAGCGGAGAAGTGGAGAAGAGGCTGAAGGATTTGCAGATCAAGTGGGAAAGAAGGGAAAGGGAGATAAGGAGAAGGAATGTAATAATAAAGGGTATAGAAATTAAAGATGGCGGAGATGGACAAGAGGAAGTACGGAACATAATAGGGGTGATAGGGGAAAAGATCGAAATTGAAGAAGTCAGGAGAGGGGGTAGAAAGGGGATAGGAAAGGGAGAATGGGCAGTGGTAAAAGTAGCTACAATGGAACAGAAAAGAAGAATAATGGCAAAGAATAATAGATTGACAGGGAGAAAAGAAAGGATCGAAGACGATCTCACATGGGAAGAAAGAAGGGTGCAATGGAGGTTAAGACAGATAACGGAGAAGGAAAGAGGGAAGGGAAAAATAGTCAAAACAGGATATATGAAATTATGGATAGAAGGGAAGGTGTGGAAATGGGATGAGAAAGAGGAAGTACTGAGGGACAAAGAGGGAAACGAATGGAGAGAGAAGGAGAAGGAAAGGGAGAAGGAGATGAAAAAGACAAAAAAAAGAAGAGACGAAGACATTAGAAAAGAGCAGTAGGAAAAAGAAGAGGGCGGAGGAAGGAAGAAAAGCAGAGTCTTTGGGAGCTAACAGAAATGATAGGAGAAGACAATGGACCCTGGAAAGTTCTAGGAAGAAGGAATGCAATGGTACTGGTGGAGACGTGAGGACAAGTAAAATGAGGGAACAGACAAGAAGAAGACTAAGAGATGAGCAAGGGAGGGAAAGGAGGATGTGTGTGGATGTGTGTGAGAGAGAGAAACAGAGAGAGAGAGGGAGAGAGTGTGTGGAAAGAAAAGAAGGTTATATATATGTATTTTGTACAGAGAGAGATAAAGAGTAATGTAACTGAATCATTATATTGTAAAGGGAACGGGATCTCCTTGTAACCCGTAAGGGAACAAGAAATAAACATACAAGTACAAGTACAAGTACTTTAACAAGCGGTGGGTGATGGCCCATGTAACGTTCGTCGATCTACAAGGTTTCAAGACGGGGGCAAACGGTTTCATTGTAAAAGAAGCAGCCATTTTACGAGATGGAAATAAACTATTGCACTGGATATTCAAGCCACCATTTGAATTCCATCGATTAACTGCTACTGAAGCATGTCAGGTTCGATGGTTAACGCACAAACATCATGGAATCGGTTGGGCAGATGGATATGTTCCATACAAAACAGCCGGAAGTTGTTTGAAACTGGCTCTGGAAAATACGCAGCAGGTCATTGTCAGGGGTTTGGAAAAGAAAAAATGGTTATGGAAATTAACTGGAATAGAAGCTCTTGATGTGGATCTGGAGGATGTGCCAAGATTATCGTTAATGCAAAAGGGATTGCATAGATGTGCATTCCATACTGGCGTATGTGCCATGGAAAATGTATTTAAACTGTGTAAATTATATACTGATCGACAAGAACCATGTTTTTGAATAAAATGTATTATTTAACAAATTTTTTTTTACTAGAACTTCGCTTATTTCTTCCCATATACCAAATAGCGCCTTAAATGCTGACACTACAATTTTTGCGAATTTCCTGTTCGTTTCTAAGGGGTATCATATTTCACCTATTCGTTGCTGAGGGGTATCAAGGTCAACCATGCATGCGCCGAGATTCCTGTTCGTTCCTAAGAGGTATCATATTTCATTAAAAAAAATGTTCGATCAAAGACCAGTCAAATAACGTCATAAACGAAAAAAAAAGTCGCACGCTCGGTATAATATTTCATAAAAACAATATCACACATCCTGTGGTCTCCAAAAAATGTTGACACTGCAGTTTCTGCATGCCTGTTGTCCCAAAGCTGTGAGAATTAGCGCGATGCCCCCCCACCACATGAATTTGCTATGTTTGCACTTTCAAAAACTGGAAAGAATGAGGGGTTAGCGAGAGGCTATGAAACGCCATTGTTGGTTCGATCGGCAAAGTATCAACTATGTGGTCCGCAACCGTCAACTCTCGAGCAACGCGGCAGAATAATGAGTTTAATCCTCCGCAATTACACACACAGTAAGTACTCCGGCAACCGCTAAAAATGCATTATTGTTTCTTTGCAACTGAAAAAAAATTCTTTCCTAATTGTTTCATTTAATATCAGTGCAGATAATTCGGAACAGAGTATCACGCACACGGTGCGTATATTGGGCCGGAGATATCCCTTGACGAATACATGCTACAAATATCTTGACATTGGGGTTCGAATTGGTGGTTGCTGTCATGTTGAGTTGGCTATAGGAGACAATCGCGGCAATGAAATTCAATTTTCTATGGCTACGTGGAAAGATTTTCTACGAAAGAGAGAAGACATTCTGCGGAACATTGCCAACTCAGGGAATGCTGTGCATGTTGGTGATATAACTGTGGAATTCTATCAGTTAAACGATTATGTGAAGCTTGCAAAATTATCGACTTCAACTAATTGCATACAGATTACTCAGAAAACGATGAGAAGATTGTTTGATTTGGAATATTGTGTCGACCACATGTACTCATGGCTATCTGAGAACCTATATTCTGTACAAACAAAATATTGTAAGTTTATGCAAATAATTTCTAATGTTACCGATGATTTTGCAAAAGCAATTGTGGAACATGAAGATTTTGAACGCAATTCATTAATAGACACCGAATTGTTAGCTTTGGGCTTAGATGTAATGCTAATAAAATAAATCAAAAAGTTTATACCAAACTATGATATTTTATGTGTGATTTCCTGTCCCAAGATTCCTACCAAAAATGCTAACGCTGCAGTTTTTTTGCGAGATTCCTGTTCGTTCCTAAGGGGTATCTCCTGTTCGTTCCTAAGAGATATCATATTTCATAAAATGGTCGATCAAAGACCAGTCAAATAACGTCATAAACGAAAAAAGTCGCACGCTCGGTATAATATTTCGCAGTGACTTCCTGTCGCCACAGTTTTGCGAAATTCCTAAGCAGTATCAAGGTCAACCATGCATGCGCCGAGATTCCTGTTCGTTCCTAAGGGGTATCATATTTCATAAAAATGGTCGATCAAAGACCGGCCAAATAACGTCATAAACGAAAAAAAATGCTGCAGTTACTGGAAAAAAATGTCGAGGTTGATCGAGTAACACGAATTAGTTATAACACGTTCGACATAATATTTCGCAGTATCTTCCTGTTGCACCAATAGCGTCGTGGACGAAAATATGCTGTCGCTGCAGTATTTGCATGCCCAGAGTTATTCTTTGACATATATACCAAATGTTCGCTATGTTTATGAGATCGTCGGTTGGCCAAGCGGCTAATGAGTTGGACTACCAAGCGGTAGACCGGGGTTCGAATCCTGTTCAGTTTTTTTTCTTTAAAAAAAATCGCAACCGCTTGTGACGTCACGGAAGTGGTGGGGGTTCCAGCGAAGGTGGTGGTATGCCACGCAACAGCTCGTGACGTCACGGAAGTGGTGGGGGGTCCAGTGAATGTGGTGGCGGTAGGCTACGAAACGCCATTGTAGGTATGGTTGACAAAGTGTCAACACGTCTCTGGTGACGTCACTTCCCGCGAGCTGATGTCACTTCCTCATGACCTCCCAAAAAGGGGGGGTAAAAAAATCGAGCAATTACAGGGGGGGGCAATTACGAGCAATTACCCTGGGGGGGGCAATTACAAGGGGTGGGGTAAATTACAGGGGGGGCAATTATAGGGGTGGCAATTGCCCCCCCCAGGCTTGGTGGAGGGGGGAGACCCCCCTCCACCATGGGGGGAACCACCCTGGTCCAGAACCGGCATAGCTTTACTACTGACTATACCCCGCTCATTTACCCACACGCGCCGCGGCAAATCGTCACGCATAAAAACTCCACGAAAATATGGTAATCCTTTACAGATGACCATCAATTCGGCGTCTGTCGTCGTGTTGTCTTTCTTCGTTTTTTTTTCTCCTTCAAGCCTTTCCCATGCTTATACGGAGCGAGACGTATCCCACGACCCTCCATGGCTCGATTCTGTCGCTCCGCTTCTTGCAATTGTTTTTTCGCAGCTTTCGCGGTGTTTATAGCTTTGACTACTCCCGCAGCACCGCCCGTCAATGCTCCTATAGCCGACAAAGCAGGCAACAGCAACGGCAGAAAACCGCCGCGTTTGGCGATTGGGAAAATTCGTTTTGTCGTTTTCTTTTTCTTTTCACCTTTTTTCTTTATCAGACCCATGCCCAATTTCGTTTTAGCTTTCATGGCTGCCAACACTGCGGCCGCGGACACCTTCTCCCCCCACGCCGCGTCTCCGGACGTTACTCGATGCGCTCGATCCGCCAAAACGCGATCGGCCGCGTGTCGATTTCCAAGATCCTTGTACCGTGAATAGGCTATATCGTGCTCGCGACAGGCCGCGTCCAACGGATTGATTCCTCGATCCCCACGATCTAATCGCTTCGTCAGTATCGTACCAGGACCGCAGAATTGATAACCAGGTATATGCAATTCGAACGGTAACGCGTTTATAGCTCTGTTTAACAACCCCTTACCCGTATGCGGACCGAGACGCCGTTGTGAACGACGATTCATGTGCATAAACTATTTTTCTGCTCTCTCTCTCTATTTAAAGAATACGGATCCTTTTTCTCTCACGTTCGGGGGGGAGGCACGAAGAGTGACTGATGTCGACGGTGTTCGAGCTGTCGTATAAATACCCCCCAACCACCCACCACATCGAATCAATCAGATCATGCGTTTTGTAAGACAATCTTTGGATATTCGTGTTCCAACGTGTCGCGCGTTCGACGATTGCGACGAGACGATGCGAAAACATGGATCATTGTTACCAAGCAATGTACGATGCGTCATAAGCGGTCCGTCAGGATGTGGTAAAACGAACGTTATGATTAGCCTGCTGGAAAGCGGGAACGGACTACGATTCGCAAACGTTTACGTGTACTCAAAATCGCTGAGTCAGCCAAAATATCGATACTTGAGCAAACTGTTCTTATCCGTGGGGAAGGATGTTGGCTACTTCGCGTTCGCGCACAACGCTGACGTAATTCCTCCCGCAGAAGCACGGCCCGATTCAATATTCATCTTCGATGATGTGGCATGCGACGAGCAGGATATCATGAGAGAGTATTTTGCGATGGGCAGACATTCGCACGTTGATTGCTTCTACCTGAGTCAGTCGTACACGAGGATACCGAAACATTTAATTCGCGACAATGCCAATCTGCTGATTCTGTTCAAACAGGATACCATGAACTTGCATGGATTGTTGGCGAAAGAAGTACGGATTTCTCGTAATCGATAAAGACAGCCCCGTGAGTCGTGGTCGTTACAGACGTGGATTTAACGAGTTTGTTGTACTGTAATGAGCACAGTTGCTCGGTAAGAGTCGTTGGAGTCGCATTAGAAAATTCTCCCTCGATATGTCGTCGAAGGAGAAGAAGCTGCGAGCTTCGGTCGTGAACGAAATAGCGAAGACCAGCGATACCATACGTAAAAAGTATTTAGCGTTGAAAGTTGGAAAAATGACGGCCGAGACGAATTTGAGAACAACTTTACAACCGATCGTCGAACCGCTCAAACAGCTAGTTCAAAATACGGCTACTGTTCAACCGGACGACAACACGTTCTCGGATATTAAGGAAACTCCGCCCCTCCTATCAAAAAAAAGAAGATTCTCAGATATTAGGGGAACGACACTAGCGCCCTCTATGAA
Organism: Lasioglossum calceatum; assembly: GCA_963966675.1. Taxonomy (NCBI): domain Eukaryota; kingdom Metazoa; phylum Arthropoda; class Insecta; order Hymenoptera; family Halictidae; genus Lasioglossum; species Lasioglossum calceatum. Next base: position 1,294,151 of record OZ016542.1, read on the forward strand.
AAAAGAAGAAGAATAAAGAGGAAAAAGAACGACGATGTCTCGAGAAAAATATCTTTTGACGATGACGAGACCGAGTCGGCGACGGCGGTGGCACCGCCGCGACAGGAGGAGGATACCTTCGAATCGCCGAGCACGGAATGTTTGGAATCTTCTATGCGCAATATTTTTGAAAATCCCGAAACTCATCAAGAGGAGAATCAATATCTATCCGAGAATTTCGGACCTTTGGCGCGTGAATATTTGAAAAAATTTTTTAGCGGACCAACGAAAAAATCCGACAACGTATACGGAGTATATCTCCAAGACGATAAGCTGATGCTGGGAAATTCAACGTTCGAGGTGGACCACAACGACGATATCATCGTTGACGGAGTACGGTACGAGGGGACTCGCGGTCTTTACGAATTGATATTCAGTAAATTGCCCAACAACCGGCTGTACACCGATGACGATAAGAACGTGTACAAAAGAATTCTCATTGTTACGCAAGCGCATCGACACAGGAATCAGCTTATGGGAAACAAAGGTTACAAGTACAAGAAAGTAATAGGACCGATGTTCTTGCCGCGAGGCGGGAAGGGGATTCAACTTCCAACTTCTATGCGCGTGACTGACCATCCATTCGATTACGTGCATTGGGACGATCCGAACGAATTCGTCGATCGTTTGAAATTGTTAACCGCTTCGAAGAACGCCGGTCATTCCAACCATAACAACGAAATAATGTCGATAATCAAAGAACTTCGCGAAGCCGGTATAATTATAAATTAAAGCGCGTGCGTTTCGTTGAGTTAGTGTCGAATGAAATGTCAATTGTTCCGGCTCGATAAAAATGCGTGTTCGTCTTAATTGTTGCGAAACGAATCAAACGATATCCTCGGGAGGAGGAGACGACGACGATGGTGAAAGCTGGAACTTGAGATTTCAAAGTCTATGGATAAAACTGGATGAGCTATTTCAACGAATGCTGCAGATCGAAGAGCAAGTAAAACGGTTGTGCAAGCGATACGAGTTGACGATAATCGAAGAAGAAGACTAACTCAAAAATGTCTATCGACAAATTTGGTACGGTGTTTCACGAAGCAAACAAACGCGAGTCGAATGTTTCTTCGATTTTCTATCCCGGCGTTTTTAAAAGTTATGTGCGTGATAACACCATATGTATGAACGATGATGCTAGATTGTATGATGCAAAAGGTATGAGGATCGGGCGCGTGGCGAATCCCGAGGCAAACGATCATGCTGCAACCAAAGTATACGTGGACACGCTTAACGCGACGCTCGAGTCTGAGATCATGAAAAATCTGGTCGAAGAACTGAAAACCGCTAAAGAGACGATGAAGTCTGAAATATTAGCTAAACAGAATGAAAAACTGATTGAAGATCTGAAAACCGCTAAAGAAACGATAAAGTCAGAAATACTGACCACGATACAGGACGTCCGATACGATGCAAACGAAAATATGAAATCAACCGATTCACATATCAACGCGAGAATCGATAATTTGGTTGCAAACGCTCGAGAAGGAGATGGTAAAAAAAGACGTCATCAACGATCGGCTGGAGAACTTCAGAATAAGATTTCAAGACAATATTAAAAGAAACGCGTCAACCGATCTTGACAGCCAACCGTCATACTGCTACAGCTGTACCTGTACCTGTACCTGTACCTGTACCTGTACCTGTACCTGTACCTGTACCTGTACCTGTACCTGTACCTGTATATCGACGCGAGAATCGATAATTTGGTTGCAAACGCTCGAGAAGGAGATGGTAAAAAAGACGTCATCAACGATCGGCTGGAGAACTTCAGAATAAGATTTCAAGACAATATTAAAAGAAACGCGTCAACCGATCTTGGCAGCGAACCGTCATACTGCTACAGCTGTACCGACAGCCAACCGTCATACTGCTACAGCTGTACCGGTACCTGTACCTGTACACCGGTACCTGTACTTATACCTGTGCTATCATGTATTATTGATACTAAGTAACATTCATCGTATAGAAATGATCATCCTTGAGAGAGCGCTGGAAAAAAATGAGGGAGGGAAATATAACTGAGAAAGAAGATTTTCAGATGAGTATATATGGGAAACTCGATAAAGTATACGCGCAGATACAGCGACGACGACGATGAGTAAAGAAAACGTGGTGGAAGAGCTGCATGTTCCGGCGAGACGTTTTTACCCGCGTAGACGTGTGATCGTGCGAGGATTCGATGATCTTTGGCAAGCCGATATCGTTGAGGTTCAAAACTATGCGCGAGACAATCGAGGGCATCGATATATTCTCACGATAATCGATGTATTTAGCAAATACGCGTGGACGGTTCCTTTGAAGAGTAAAAATGCGAGCGACGTGTGCAAAGTTTTCGCGTCAGCGTTGAAGAAGGGCGGTAGAGCCCCGAACAACTTGCAGACTGACATGGGGAAAGAATTCTACAATGCAACGTTCCAAGACTATCTGAGGAGCCGCAACATACACCATTATTCCACGTTTAGCACTATGAAAGCGTCTGTCGTGGAACGTTTCAATCGCACGTTGAAGAACAGCATGTGGAAATTTTTCTCGTTGAGCGGAAAATATCGTTGGATCGATGCGCTTCCCACGTTGACCGAGGACTACAATAATCGAAAACATCGTACCATCCGTATGCGACCCGTCGATGTGAACCGTAAAAATGCTGGGCACCTTCTGTCGACCGTGTACAGCAACGTGAAGATTGCTGGTCCTGCCAAATTCAAGATCGATGATCGCGTGCGCGTCAGCAAGTTTAAAACCCTATTCGACAAAGGATACACGCCGAACTGGTCAACCGAAATATTCAAGATTACCGCGGTGAAACGAACGAATCCTGTCACATACCTCTTGGCTGACTCGAAGGACAAACCTATCGCCGGAGGATTTTACGAACACGAGATACGCGCGGCAAAATATCCTGACATATACTTAGTTGAAAAAATATTACGCAGAAAAGGAAATAAAGTATATGTAAAATGGTTGGGAATGGACGCGTCACATAATTCGTGGATATCTAAAACGAATATACTTTAATTGTTTTTTACTTATGACAATTAATTTTTTTCTCTATACTTCTATTGCGATATTTCTGCGTTAATTACATTTCTGTAGGAATTGTATGTAATGTTACAATAAAAAAATACAAAAGAGTCTTAAATAATTTTTTATTTTTAAAAATATCGTTACAAAAGACAATTTTCACACACAACATTAATATTTTAAACCCATCTGTTTCTTTGCGCGAACGCCTCGGCCGCGATGATATCAGCGCACGAAGCCACCAGTTCGCAATCGATCAGTGAACTTTGATCGAAAGATTCGCTCTCGACGATCGCTTTCACGATATTCTTCGCGTTGGCATCCTTCACCGCAAAGACAAAATTCATATATTTATCGACAACCGTGGGAACATTGTCGATCAGCCATGAATGCACATTGTGCACGCAGAATTCAAGATTGTACAAGTTATGCATAGTTTTTTCCGTGATGTATAGAGCTACGAACTGACTCGATAGTTTCACTAGCTTCCTACCATCGAGATTAACTATTTGCAATGTTAAATCACCGCTCAATTTTCTACACTGTTTCTGCATAGACGATGAAAGTAAATCGGAAATACACTCCTTCGTGCGCAACAACTCCGTCCATGCGTCCAGGGAAAACGTGATTTCGTTACCGCGGTTATCTCCTATAGCTAGTTCCGCACGAATATCGTCGCCAACGCGCACACCAATTTCAAGATATTTAAAATAATTGCCGGCTATTGAATATCTTCGGCCCAAGATCCGGCGCGAACTCCTCGACGACGATGATGGCTGTACCATCGATGAAATAGGGCTGTTGTTGGGAAAACCCCTGCAACAGATTTCAAAATTAGACGTTTTTCTAAATTTCACAATTTTTCATCTTTCTACTTACATATTATTTAGTCTCCTCTTTTTGTATGGCTCCTCGGTGTTTGAACGATTACATTCAGCGGGCGAATGATGGTTGTAATACATCGTGCTGTTTTCGTGATTGAGATTGTCTCAATCTGAAGCGTGACGCTCGGAATACAAGGCTTTTATAGGACGCTCCCCCACCACTTCCTTTTTACAACAAAATGGAAGCATCCCCCTCCCCGACTCGTCTTCAAAGACCCGCAATAATCTCCCTACCTTTTTTCTTTTACGGATAAAAAACTTCTCAATCGATGTTGTAATGCCCCCAAGGAAGAGAATTGACCAAATTACTGCAAATATACCGCTTATCGTCGTACGGACTCAATGCCAATTTTTTTTCCGACATCGAATACACCTGATGACGTACAGACGCTATACGATTACTGTTAACACTTTTTTCCGTATTATTACGAAGGCATTCGACATAGTCTTCGAAACTTATATCCCGAGCGGTAACGTTTGTTCTGATGCCTTTAATTTTTTTCGTTTCCTGATCATCTTGCACGCGAATCGCATACATTTTCGAACGAAGCCCTACGAACTCTGTCATAATTTTACCACCGTTCTCATCCTTCATCAATCCTAGCTGTTTCTTGTTCGCGATCGGAACACCGTAAACGTTGTTCGCGGCATAATTACTGGTGTCGTATCGATGGATATCACGTTTCAGCAGCGCCTCGTACGCGTCATCGCAAGCGATCTCGTATATCAGGCTGTCCGTGTCCGTGTATAAAATCTTACAATTTTGCTGGAATTTTGGATACATGTACTCGTAATGAAAGCTGTACAAATGAAATTTCGATATATCCAATACGGACATGCCTACGTAGATTGGTTTGTAAAATTTAACGAGCAGCTTTTTCAGCTGAATCGAGACAAAGTCCTCGGAAAACACCGTATAGCTGTGAAAATTTGGTCTAGCTATCAATCGTTCGACGCCGTGCCGTCCGCTCCAACGAGAAAGTAATTTCACAGTTGCATGATTTCGAACGTTCTCCATTGTTTTTCCAAATACAGCGTTGTTCATTAATTTGAACAAATTCTTGGAAAAATCGTTGGTTGCGTTTGCGTGTAATTTTGTGTTCAAATCGATATAGCCGCGCAACCATCGCGACTGCTGAAACTCTAGAATTCGATGAATTTTCTTCAATTTCAGATTGTGTTTCAAACTTTGTTGGAGGTATCGGTAATGTACAACGTATCGCTCCTTATCGCGAAGTGTTGCCATCAACTTTCTTTGACTCGAGCTGGTCATCGCCGCGTCGTGACTTGGACAAATTGGAAGATCCGCATGGACATCGTGAATTTCGCTCGGATACTCTAAATCCACCTCCAAAATGTATCCTACAGGGCTATCGATCGGAACGGATTCAACGTCAAAATCATCTACCCCATGGTTCACCCATCGAAAGTCTCTGTACGGTAGAGGTTGTGACATAGCCCAACCGTACAAATTATTCACGTCGAAATACATTAAGTAGGTGGACGGTTTACTCGAGTCATGTGTAGGTAAATATTTGTTGTTCGCATGTGCATATCTGTGAGAACACTGGCTCAATCCACCACGTATTCCTCGCTCCACGAACAAAAGCATGTCCACGTCGGTGAACAACTCCAATTCAATATTTGTCATTTTCAGCATCACGTCCCACGCGAAACCAGGAAGCGTGTAATAATGTGCCGGATCGAGCTTGTAATTCTCGAGACAGTCATCACGAAAATTTTCGAAAACATCCGCCAACAACAGCACATCCAATTTTAAGTATAAATCGCTGTACTGTCCTAGCGTTCGTATAGCGAAACGCGACCAAACCGTATTCGCGTGATCGTAATCGACATCGGATATCTCGCGGTCATACAGCCGATTGTAAAATTCTTCGCGCGGTGGCAAACATGTATCGCTTAATTTATCGTACGATGTCAGATAGTCGTATGGAAAAACGCCTTTTCTGGTCAAAAGGGTGAGATCGTCGTTGGAAAGATGTGCAAATTCACCTCGTACGATGCGTAATTTACTTTTGTCTAAATATGACGACAGCTTGTCCAGACTCGAGTTCAAGAACTTGAACGAGTCGATGAAGCGAAATTTCAACAACTTTGCATACTTTTGCTCTTCGCCCGTCTCTCTCTCGATGGAAACGTTTTTCGTGAACGAGATATACTTCTCTTTCGTCAATGGTAACACGTCTATCCGTCCCTCGAACGAGTTTGCTAATTCTTTGATGATAAAATGTGCGTCGTAGCCAGATAAATTATGGAAAACCACCGGTATCACGTACGAAGATTGATAGCTCAAATTGCATCCGTTGTGAGCCGGACCACGATACACGCCCGTGAAATGACAATGATCGCGCACCCGTATATCGTTTTCTTCAAATGGTTTCTCGCAGACGTGGCAATGCGTGGCCGTACGAAAATTTAACTTTTCCGTTTCGGTTAGCGGATTCATCGGTACCGTTTTGTCAAATATCGGCTGTAATTTGCGACTCAGCTCGTACAACCTGTTCGCGAACCATGCGGCGCATCCCTCTTTATCACGATAAACCTGATACTCGCACAACGATACGTCGTAGCGACAACACATGTAGTATCCTATGCTAAACGCGTGGTGATGTTGATACTGTACGCGTGCCGCACGGCCTTCTCCTTCCTGCTCTTCAGACAGCAGCAGACATTCCAAGTCAGCATAGATAACGAACGGTGTCTGTTCTTTGTTCGCAAAGTTTTTAAACCGCAACCACTTATCTTCACTCGTTGGAAGCGCTAGAGCGCAATCGTTCATTCGTTCGCAGTCGATCGTATGAACGTTTAATCTGTCCTGCGTGGGAAAATATTGCAAGCACCTGAGGGAAAAAACTTTTTTCTGCTTCAAAGAATTTTTTTAACTTCCCGATTTTATAGGGAAAATCGATTTTTTAGCAGATCTTCACGTTTCATGGTCATTGGAGTCATTTTAGACTATTTTCAGCAAAATGTTCGTATGTGTGTGTGTGTGTGTGTGTGTGTGTGTGTGTGTGCGTATGGCCGTTTGTATGTTATCAAATTTTTCGTTAACGTTTTCTGAAAAAGTAACAACGCGATCAGAATGATGAATGATGCAATCGATGTGCCCCGCTGTAACTTAGAGCTGATTAGATTTTGGTCCATTTTGGTCAAGTAGTTTTTTAGTTTTTTTTAGTTTTTTTAGTTTTTTTCGAAAGAAGTTTATTCAACAATGCAATTTATACGAGAGGATGGACATTTTCCACCAAATAAACAAACGTAATTATATATATTTCATTTTTAATTTTTTTTTTTAATTAAAAAAATTTTTTTTTCAATTATGCAACTAATGCTAACGAATCGGGAAGTTCTTTGTGTGACTCTCCAAGAGTCACACACCAAATATAAAACATTAATAGCTGTAGACCCTACTAGCCATGAGTACCAATAACCCCCTCGCAAGAGCAGTCGTACCCGCGAACCGCGAACTCGCGAAGCGAGTGATCAACAACAACCCTACTCGCGAGCGAGCGAAGCGAGCGAGCAACAATAACCCCACACGCGAGCGAGCGAAGCGAGCGAGCAACAATATCCCTCTAGTTAAAAATTCAAAAACGTGCAACTTACCGATCGCAAATATGCTTATGATTTTTCTTCTTGCTAAGCTGCGATGAAACCAATCGTGACAAATTTCGTATACACGCGTAATGACCACGCGTCTTTGCGGCATTCTGTAGAAACAGCAAGTTGACATGTCTCCTCCGTTTCTTCTCGGTCAAATGAAGCGTTACGCATCTCTTGCGCGCCCATTCGAACACGTTCACGGAAACGTCGTTTTCTCGTTCAAATTTACGAATGTCTTTGAACAGCATGGGCGATTGAAAACCTTCGGTTCGAAGCATCGCTTTGTAGTGTGGATACGATGACAAACGTGACGGATTTGTCTCTTCTGGATAGAGACCCGCCACGACCGCCCAAAAAAAGCATGCATCGTCGTTGCTGTTCACGTTCACGACCGCTCTTTTCAGCTGTATCGTTCGAGGCAAATAGCTTGCACCGGTGCAACCGGCTTGCAACGGCTGGTATTTGCCAAAGTTCACAATCAAATGTAGTATCTTCGACAGCGCCCACCCGCTGTCTCGCTCTTGAAACTCTTCCAACGATGTCAAAATCGTCGGCACAACGTCTTTCTGGTACCACCGTCGTAGATTGCTCGTCCGAAACAACGCGACGTTTCGCGTGCCGAAACTTTTCACGGAAACCTCGTTGGCGCGCTGCATGAATTCCACCTCCAACGTTACGCCAGCTTTCAGCGATGAATGCACGTTTAAAAATTCCGTAACGCGTCCCGTAATTATTCGTTTCGCGTGTTGTAAAAATTGCTTAGGATCGATATGTTCGACGTTGATAACGATGCCGGTTGATATGCGATTTTTAAACGCCGACTCGACATTTTCCCAACGAAGCGTTGAGGCTCTCGCACTGCCGCGATCGTATAAACCTCTACCGACGCGCGACGACGAAATACGATGATTCAACGAAACGTTCAAAGTTTTCATACGGCACATAGTCGATGTTAAACTAAATTTCTCGCCTACCGACAATTCATCCTTCGCACAGGCTAGATAATTGATGCAACACTGCAGAGACTCGGTGTACGAGCGATGCCATTCGCGATACTCGTCCATAGTTTTCACCAGCATTGACATGCGTGTCAAACACTTCAACATTTTTTTCCACGTTTCAACCATCTTGCTACCGTTGTTAACAAAATATTCTTTTCAACTTTGAAATTTCCAAGTCTCAATTGCACTCCAACGATGCAGCGCTCGTTTTTAATTATGATGACACCGGGTGAAACGATAAAAGCACAATACTCTCACGTTTCTTACATGTTTCAGGAGCACTATGATTGCCACGGAGGAAGTGGGAGGGATGCCAATCAAGTAACATCTCTCTCTCTCTTACATCTCTCTCTCTCTCTTACAAAGGGGGTATCGCGAAACGTGTTCGAAAACGTTTCTGGAGCACTATGGCCGCCACGGGGGAGAAGTGTCCAACCGTGGGAATGACACTGGGTGAAAAGATTATTGTAATAATTCCATGGAAAGAATATGACGTAATAATTCCATGACGTTTATTGCAACAATTACATGGAAAAAATATGGCGCAATAATTCCATGAAAAATATGCCGCAATATTGCAATAGTGCAAAATAATTCCACGAAACACCGCCCTTGACCTAGAAACGATCTCCCTTCGTTCCAAGAAAAATATAATTCCAAGAAAAATATGACGCAATAATTCCATGAAAAATATGTCGCAATATTGCAATAGTGCAAAATAATTCCACGAAACGCCGCCCTTGACCTAGAAACGATCTCCCCTCGTTCCAAGAAAAATATAATTCCAAGAAAATTCCCCCCCCCCGCTCTCCTCCCCCCTCTCTCGAATATGCTTGTGCAATATCGCTCTGCGGCGGTACTGCTCTCCCGTGAAATAAGGTATGCTCTCTCGTGAATTTGAAAGTGATTTAGAACCCGCCTTTATACCCTACCTGTGTATTACTCATTCGTGGTTCTCCCTTTTATCCAGACTGTTCGGGCGCCATTTGTAACGAATGCAGTTCGGGAGAGAATGCCGGCCCAGTTGGTTGCCAAGGTTCCTTGGCCACGAATGAGTAATAGTCCAGGGATGCTTAAATAAACCGAGTTTATTCGCGTCGCTTAACCTAAGTGACAATGGTTGCCCTCGCTGGGGTGACGTACATGTAATGGTCGATTCATACTTCATCGGAACGATAATCGTGTCGGTCTTGCTAGTTCACATTTTAGCGACCCGATATTATGGCAACCTCAGGCCGGTTCGAGATGCTCGAACAAAGGCCAAGTGCCGAGAACCCCAGGGGTTCCTACCCGAACCCCAGAGGTTCCTAGTACCCCTGACTCCCCTCTACACCTCAGGAGATGCCTATGCTTAAGCTTCCGTAAAATCGGTGGGTATTCTCGAGGGAGAATACTTTCCGATATATCGGCGGGCACAAAGACAGAATATAACATTTATTTAAAAAGCTATTTTACCTGGAACTTTTCAGGGTTCGTCGTGCTAATAGGTGGGGAATACGTTGTTAAGGAATTTAACTGTACGGTGAAACAATTCGTGAAACAACTCCGGTGGAGGTTCTGAACGTTCTGATTCGTTCAGTACGTTGCCGTCCTGAAAAACGTTGACGGTGGGGACGCGCAGAAATATATAAAAACAATATTATTTACTAATATTATCTACATATTTAGTATTACAGTAATAAATTACATTATTTCACCATACTTTAGCATGTAAAAATAATTTTTCCCAGCTTTTCCAACCAGTTTGATTTTTGAAATGTGGAAATGCGTTTTCGATTTCATAATGTTACAGCTGACGATAAGTGAATTGAACGACTTACTATATTACGACCTTGAGCCCATAAATAACGCTGAAATAGTTTTTTCCTGACTTTTCGGACCAAACACCCTACTGTGCGATGGCTTCTTTATTGTTGGACCCTGCGACTTGGATGTTGTTTGAAAAGATGGTCCAATTATTTGCAATTGGTCAGAATTGCGGAGAACATACTAAAAGTTGTATTTCGCAACTTTTTTAGGTGGACCCACATCACCCACATTGAAAATTTGGAAAGTACGTTGTGTGGATCTATACAATATATATATATATATATATATATATATATATAAATCATATGTATCCTACCTTTGACCTGCCAAAAAATTTATGAACATAGGGCATTCATGAACGTATCCTTGGGAAATTTTCCTTGGAACTGGGAACGGAGAGAAGCTAATCGTGAAAGGGCATTATAAATTGTTCAACTTCTTCGATTTTCATATTCACAATTTGCTATAAATACAGAAAGATCCGCAGTCTAATAATTATTATTACTTTATTTCTTTAATAAAAGAGTCCAACAAAATTTTGATCTTCGTTTTTTTATCATTTTTAGACATTCCTAAAAAAAAATCAATTATTCAAAACATCGATTATTTTGGAAACGATTTTCAGTGGATCGATTCTTGAAGCTTCGATTATAATCGATTCCGGAAAATCAATCTTTTTGAAAATAATTGGCATCCCTACATTTGACACGAACGTCAAGTAGTTTTGGACGACCATTCTGAGGAATACATTCAATTCTATCTTCACGATTATTATATCTTCGTATGATGTCCGCTACAGTTACTCAATTGTAATAATGTACCGATTTCTCAATATGATTTCCCTTTCTCGCGGTCACTGGCGTGGCGGCACGAAGGCAGAATATAACATGCTGTATTTATTTAAAAAGCTATGTATCAACTAGAACTTGTCAGAGTTCGTCGTGCTAATAGGTGGAAAATACGCTGTTAAGGAATTCAAACGTAATAACCATATATTACTATGCTGATGAAAAGAAAAGAATATCATCGGACAAACTGTATGGTGAAACAATTCGTCAAACATCTCGGGTAAACACAGCGGAGGTCCTGAGGGTTTTTGAAATTTCTCGTATATATATGTATGTAGCATTTTTTTATATTTATCTTTTGCCGGTGAGAAGTCGGGGTGCCTACAAATTACTTTACAGTAAACACGAGCTGTCCGAGAAAGTGCCGACTTCCAGCTCAATAGTAATGACCTGTCGTAAATCTCTCCATTGAGAACAGCCCCGGGAACGACACCTAAACAAATCGCGCCTATCATAAAGTCGCCGAATCCCCACCACAGCCGCGCCCGTAGTCCCAATGTTTAGACTTCGACGCTGCACGCTGCATAGTACGCATGGCCACTGTAGCCAATAAAATTCGACAACAGTCGAAAATGCGTATGAAACGAGGCCTGCCTCCTCCACTCTGACCCAATCGGCCGCGCATTCGAACCTAGACACGTCATCGTACTCTTGCCTGGGAAGGCTTCCTCTCAGGCTCGCATCAATACAATGTCCCCAGTTCGGAACCATACGAGATGGCGTCTTGCCAACCCCTACAATCGCCTAGCAGTGGGCGATAACGCTGTTGCCCCTATCGCACGTGCGGGGCAATGTATTGGTCTACTCGTTGGACATAAACAAATAGAAAATGTTTTTTCACTACGTGAAAGGTGTAATTGTAGGACAAACGCTGTCGACCCTTATTATTTTAGAATGTCTAAAGAATATTCAGCAAGTTTATGGGCCCGAAACAACAAGCAAAATTCAAACCTGACAGCTGTTTGTAGTTACTGGAGTGTTTCACATCTCATGTGTGCCGTATGACATTTCTAGGCGAAACGACACTATTGGTTTCCCTAAAATGAATATTTTATTATTTTCCGGTGTATCTGAAATAAGATTTGATATCGTATATTAGGTTCGAAGGAACGTTCTGTCGCATTACAATGCTAATTAGTCATTGGGATACGGAAATTGACAGGTCACCTGAAAGTTGTTACAAAATAATAGAAAAAACGGAATTTCAAAGAGGAAGAATCGTAGAAAAAATGCGACCATATTTTTAAAAACATTTTTCACATTTGAACCGATGGAAAAATTTGCAGAACAAAGATATGTCTAATATATTTCCTAATAATTATTTGAAATCATTATTTAAGAAGAAGAGTTCAACAAATGGCAGCAACATTTCCTAGTCCCATCATGTTGTAAAGGCGAGCTACCGATAGTTTACCTAAGGAGTTGTGGATCCCATAAAAACCTTTTTTTTCTGCCACGCACAGCAGGGAGCCGTCAATCCGCTGGAGATATATGGCCTAACCGACGCGACGAAAAGTATCGTCGCCAAAAAGTCGTTGTCGCTCAGATTAGGACTGTCCCACTTAAAACCAGGGTAAGGATAGCTAACCGATTATCGTTATCGGTGAAGTATGAATCGACCCTAACGCGGCGGAAGATCGGGTGACCCGTGGGTACGGTGGTCGAGGATTATCCTCGACGGCAGAATCGCGCGGCGCGGTCGAGGACCGGAGACTAAGCGCGGCGGTACAAGTATCGCGGAGTCGCGAAGTGTGGTCCGAGGACCGGAGACTAAGCGCGGAGGCACAAGTATCGCGGAGTCGCGAAGTGTGGTCCGAGGACCGGAGACTAAGCGCGGAGGTACAAGTATCGCGGAGTCGCGAAGTGTGGTCCGGTGACCCTCAATTTAGACGCGGTATTTACAGTGGGCGGATTCGCGAAGCGTGGTCCGGTGACCCTTAACCTAGACGCAATATTTACAAGGTGTGCGGAGAGGCGAGGTCCGAAGACCCACGTCTCTGCGCGGAACCGCGGAGCGGAGGAATTGGTCGGAGGGTCGGAGGTCGGCGGTGCGGAGTGGAAGGATCTACCCAGTGATGCCAGAATCGTGGGACGTGGTATTTTTCCCCTCCGTTCGCTCAGCCGACTCGGTCCCCCACTCTGATGTACCATCGGCTCCTTACGTTGCTTCTACTGCGCACGCGCTACAACAAGCGTACCAAGCTGAATAGGCAGCTCACACGGACAGACTAGGGGTACGCTTGTGTGTAGCGCGTGCGCAGTAGAAGCAACGTAAGGAGCCGATGGTACGTCAGAGTGGGGGGTCGAGTCGGCTGAGCGGGCGAAGGGGAAAAATACCACGTCCCACGATTCTGGCATCACTGGATCTACCCTTGTTCCAGTGATGCCATACGGGGGGAAGTGATAGATATATGATGTACCCCCTCTCTGATAACCAGAGCGCGACGGGGCATACGCAACGTGTCGGTGGAATAGGGAAGGTGAATAGTGGAAGGGGAAAAGGAGGAGAGTATTTCCGAGAATTTCCGAGAAGTATAGGGGCGTTGGCCACGAATACTTATCGTTGGATCGGACAGGAACAGCGGAACGGATACGGCGGTACGTCGGTAGGAAGAGTCTGGCTCTCGGTTGCTGCGTAAGACTGCGTTCGTGGAGTAGCCACCAGTGATGCCAGAATCGTGGGACGTGGTATTTTTCCCCTTCGCTCGCTCAGCCGACTCGGTCCCCAACTCTGACGTACCATCGGCTCCTTACGTTGCTTCTACTGCGCACGCGCTACACACAAGCGTACCTCTAGTCTGTCCGTGTGAGCTGCCTATTCGTATTGGTACGCTTGTGTGTAGCGCGAGCGCGTAGAAGCAACGTAAGGAGCCGATGGTACATCAGAGTGGGGGACCGAGTCGGCTGAGCGAACGAAGGGGAAAAATACCACGTCCCACGATTCTGGCATCACTGGTAGCCACTAGTAGCGGTCGATCACTGCTCGGAGATCCCGACTGCTTTCCCCAGCTCCGCGGCCCGTCTTTATACCCTCGCGGGTACATCTTCACTCGCGAGAAACCCCGAGTCCGCGGCGGCCATCTCGCGGTAGTCGCGGTAGTCTCGCGGCTCGGCACTGCGGTACTTGCGAGAAAGCCGCGTGCTCGCGGCCGCCATCTCGCGGCCGACGCGCCTCGATGTCGCTGTACTTGCGAGAAAGCTGCGCTTGCGGTCGCCATCTCGCGGTCGTCGTGTCTCGATGTCGCGGTACTTGCGAGAAAGCCGCGTGCTCGCGGTGGCCATCTCGCGGCCGCTGCTACTCGCGGGTTTCCGAGAAGAGAGGAGTCTCGCGCCTTTGATATATTCGTTACAAACGTTTCGAATAAAACGTACTTATTTTTCTCATAGAATAAGTTGGTATAATAAAAAATTTATGTTTCCATTCTAAAAAGTAAACTTTACCTTAAGATGACCTTCAACACGTCGAATAAAATATGTGTGGGAAATAAATGCGGATAGTTGTGTACACAGCGTTTATTCACGGATATTGTACAAGGACGATAATACGATACACTTATTTGACAAATACTCAACGACGACGACTGTTACGCAACGACTAACGATTACGATTTTAACAATTACCGCCTGTATTCTAACGAGTATCTCGACCGTGGTGATTCGACTCGACTTTTCGACTGTCTCTCGCGTCGCTCGCTTGCCCTCATTTATATCTTCGGCTTCTTTATCCGAATGTCCGGGCCAATGGCCGTTTGCCCTAGACCGCGGATCGTCTTCGCGTCTTTCCTCGCGATCGGCCAAACACCTCGCTTTTTTGGGTGCTGTTTTTGCCTTGCGCACCGTTCGTTCGCGAGACCCCCGCGAAGGTGATGTACGGGGCAATGCCCGCCACGCACAACACGTCCTAGCTCTCCTTGCTTCTAGCGGCTCGACCTCCTCGCCTCGCTACACGCACGCATGCATCCATCTCACATATGTAAAAAATGCATCTTTCTATAGAGCTTTGAAAACCATACAAATTTCATTGGAAATATTTTTTTCTAAATACGATGGATAAAGAGATATCCCGAGTAACAGAAATTTTGAAACACTCTGTATACAGGGTGGCCCACATAACTCTGAACAGCTCAATATCTCGAAAACTATGCCATCGATTTTGAAGTTCTTAGTCTTAAATTGCATGGAACTGAAGGGGCTTTCTGACTACATAAACGTGAAGTGGCCTCCCTTCCCCTTTAACGGGGGAGGGGAGGTACCTTTGTAATTTTAAATGGAACCCCCTATAAAATGTTACATATTTAGATTCTACAGGAAAAAACAAGTCAATTTTGTCTGAAACATTTGTTTGTCAGATACTTCCATGATGTAACCGTACCAGTTACATGCCGAGCGAGTGCGACAAGCACGGTAGCGGATCCCTACCACAGCGGGCCGCGACAAGATCTGCGATCCTTGTCAGATTAAAGGAGCGTGGATCATTTCGCTAATTAGCATGCGTGCGCATCGATCCCCACTCGATACAGATCGAAGGAGGTCGATGCGCGAGGAAAATTGATCACTCTACGTCTGGACGCGGGTCTGATAACACGCGATTCTAATAGAACCGGCGAAAACCGGTACGGGTTCGAGAAGTCAAACCGACTTCGCATTTCTAGTCAAACCGCCTAGATTGCCTTCGTCTCGTACGCGCCTCAAACCGAGGAGTCACAGATGCAAACCGCACTGTGGCACGGTCGAGTTCGTAATTGTTAATACATTCATCAATCGTGACAGCGTAGAGTCACTTGTAAAGGTAACGTACGAGAGGACGGCAATCAGAAGGAAGTTTCTTACGAAAGAATCGTGTGATTATTCCAAGTCAGTGACAGAGACTAAGTATGACTCAGATTCGCTATCCTGGAACCGGAGTGTAGTCAGGATCGCCTGAGGGCGCAGAAGAGTGCACTCTTTTGGTGTAGTGAGGCGAATAAGGGTTTTATACGTGTCGTCATACAGTGTACTTCTCTGAGAAATCAGCAGAGTGCATGTGTGCTACGACGGTCGACATCTGTTCGGATTTATGCATGGTACACGAAGTGGTTATGTACAGTGCCGTTTCATTGTTCTAGATCCGGAGTGTATTCGGGCTCGCCTCTCGGCGCAGAAGGAATCACTCTTTTGGGGTTGCATAGTGAGGGCCGCTAGTACGTGTCGGCATAGAAGGTACTTCTCCGAGAAATCGGCAGAGTATCTCTGTGTTTCGACGGTCACTCGTTGTCCGGGGCACGCGAATATTAGACGAATTTAACTAAGTAGAATACGAGCTACAAAGTCCAGAACCGGGGTGCAGCTGTGCTCACCGCAAGGTGCAGAAGAAGGGTGCGCTCTTTTGGTGAGGCCGGAGTAGTGAGGATTGTACGCGTTATCATAGACGATACTTCTCCGAGAAATCGGCAGAGTACGTAGATGTTATAACGGTTACATTCGTCTGATTCGAATTATATTACATCGAAATCCAAATTGCTTGATTACAACGAGTCATATCCAGACGTAGTGTCTTGTAGGGCACGTAGGACCGCGCAAGTTATAGATGTATCGCGTTTGGCGACCGTATTTGAAGTGGGAGTTTTCGGTAAAAAATTCACTTCTTGCGTACGAGCAAGTTTTCTAGTTTTATATGGAAGTATCGCGTTTGGCGACCGTATTTGAAGTGGGAGTTTTCGGTAAAAGATTTAATTTCTTGCCTGCGTGCAAGTTACTTTTGTTAATCGCGTAAGCTACCGTACACGTCACGGTATGTGAACTATTGAAGTAAAATAACAACGTTCTTAGAAGTTTGTATATATTTCGGAATCGTAGGGTTATCTCACGATATTGATTTACGACATTTCTTACAATGCCGGGACATATGAATGTATAGCGTACCATCGTGTTGACACATGTATTGTTGAGCGCTGACAAGAAGATCCCTGGCAGGAATGCGGTGACGTAGGCAAGAATGCTCGCCCGATTGGTTGGCTTGGAGGGGGCGGGCCTAGGCTCACACCCCATTTCGACTAGAGCGTTCTATTGGCCGCAGCAGTCACAAGTTCCTAGAATCGAGCGAATCTGGGAACTTCAACGGGGCGGGGCGGCGCGGCGCGGCGTAGGCACAAAATTCAGAACACTGCTGATATTGTCACGATGTAAAAGAGAGAGAGCGGGAGAGGAAGAGCGGAAGCGAGAGCGAGAGAGAGAGAGAGAGAGAGAGAGAGAGAGAGAGAGAGAGAGAGAGAGAGAGAGAGAGAGAGAGAGAGAGCGGGAGAGAGAGAGCGGGAGAGAGAGAGCGGGAGAGAGAGAGAGCGGGAGAGAGAGAGAGCGGGAGAGAGAGAGCGGGAGAGAGAGAGAGAGCGGGAGAGAGAGAGAGCGGGAGAGAGAGAGAGCGGGAGAGAGAGAGAGAGAGCGGGAGAGAGAGAGAGAGAGCGGGAGAGAGAGAGAGCGGGAGAGAGAGAGAGAGCGGGAGAGAGAGAGCGGGAGAGAGAGAGAGCGGGAGAGAGAGAGAGCGGGAGAGAGAGAGCGGGAGAGAGAGAGAGAGCGGGAGAGAGAGAGAGCGGGAGAGAGAGAGAGAGCGGGAGAGAGAGAGAGAGAGCGGGAGAGAGAGAGAGAGCGGGAGAGAGAGAGAGCGGGAGAGAGAGAGAGAGCGGGAGAGAGAGAGAGAGCGGGAGAGAGAGAGAGTGCTCTCTATCCCACTCTCTCTCTCCCGCTCTCTATCCCACTCTCTCTCCCACTCTCCCTCCCGCTCTCTCTCCCCCTCTCTCTCTAATCAATATGGGGGATACACAGTTAAGTAGGCTCCAAAAAGCGCAGAACAGAGCGATGAGAGTCATATTGCAATGTGACAGACGTACAAAAATTAATTGTATGCTCCAAACGCTGCAATTTATGAATATAAAACAAAGGCTGTACTACAATATGTGCATTTTTCTTTTTAAGACATTAAATAATATGATGCCTGTGCAATTTAGAAATAAACTTAGAATAGTAGGGGAAGCACGAGAAACTAGGCAGGCGGGGGATATTGCAATTGAATTTCGCAAAACAAGAAGCGCGCAAAAAAGTCTGTTCTATGAAGGTGTGTTAATGTATAACGCATTACCGTCTGAAATTAAACAGTGTGATCGATTGGTAATGTTTAAACGAATGCTGAACGAGTTTGTAAGAAATGATGTAACATGAGACTGTGCGTGAATGTTATTATGTATGTACTTAAAATAGCTGAGAAAGCTAATAATAAATTGATCTCATCTCATCTCTCTCTCTCTCTCCCTCGTATTCACGGCATTGAATATTGGCTGTAATTCGTGAAACGCCGTAGCCCCCCGTAAATACGGGAATCCTACTACTACGCGTCGTGTGACGTAGCAGCCGAAAAGGCGTGGTCACGCGGCGACGACGGGAGCGTCAGAGGTGTGGATGGGCGGAGCTAGCTGGGGACCCTTCTTGCCTCTGTGCCCCCCCGGGGATCTTCTTGTCAGCGCTCAACAATACACGAGATTCTTATTGAGGTATCAACGTGTTGAACGGCTTTGTATACGAATTATTGAGACAATATACCCTACTTTTACCTCCTAAACGGTTCTCAACTTATTTACGAGCTGATCTCAACCTCTCCGCTTTCCAGTGCCTGGAGGCACGAACCTGCTATTATAAATTGCTATCAATTATTCAGTTCGATTACTTAATATCACCAATTGGTATCAATTGGTCATACGAACAGCTAACAGTAGTAGTAGAATAGAAATACAGTTATAATGATGAGATATAACAGTTTGAAGTTTCGAGTTGAAAAAATTTTATTTTTTTTTATTTTTTTTTATTTTTTTGCTATTTCCGAGCGCTTCAAGTACCTACAACTCAAAACTTCAAACTGTTATATCTCATCATGGAAGTATCTGACAAACAAATGTTTCAGACAAAATTGACTTGTTTTTTCCTGTAGAATCTAAATATGTAACATTTTATAGGGGGTTCCATTTAAAATTACAAAGGTACCTCCCCTCCCCCGTTAAAGGGGAAGGGAGGCCACTTCACGTTTATGTAGTCAGAAAGGCCCTTCAGTTCCATGCAATTTAAGACTAAGAACTTCAAAATCGATAGCATAGTTTTCGAGATATTGAGCTGTTCAGAGTTATGTGGGCCACCCTGTATATACATATGTATCTATATTGTATATTATATCATATTCATTATTTATTTAAAAGAATTTTTGGAACAAATTCTTACATTCTTATTATTTAAATAATTTTTAAACAAATTTTTAATAAATTGTTTTAATAATCAAAATTAATTTATTTAAAAAATTGATTAAATAATAAGTATATAAACAAATTTGTATACATATAAATTTTCACCATAAAAATTTACTTCACTAATTTTAAATAATAAATATGTATTTTTAGATAATGAATATGTTACGGATAGAGAATATATTCCGTTCGGTTTTTCACAGGAATCTCTTCTAGATCGTCTCTGGCAGGAAGCGTCCTAGATAACCTTTCATATCGCAGTAACCTTTTTAACGAAAACCGAGCTCTGGCCCGATTTAATTGACAGTGACAAAAAACTAGAGTTATTAGTCTGGCCCTAAGCCCTAAGCACGATTAGATTATGAACAGAGCATTTCATTCATTGTAGGGGTATATAAACCCTTAGATTCTCACTCTCGCGGGCTAGTACTTCGGTAGACACGTATCGAGTCACGTCGTGCTGTATTTCGGAAAGTCAACTGCTAGTGAGATCGGGCTAGAGTACCTTTCGTATCAAAGTTAACCGTATAGATTCCGCGAGTTCGGTGTAAAATCTATTAGGCAGTGTTAAAGTTCTTTCCGAGTCCCCCGCATTGCCAGTGCGTCAAAACCGTGCATCTTGTTAGGTAATTCTTCTTTTTATTATCTATTCCATTTAGTTCATTTCATTCGCGACAATTACACAATTGTATCACAGATACTTATAACTAGAATATATTTGTGTTCTTTGGTAATTAGAGCAAATTTATTAAACCCATTATTATCGTCCAATATCCTAATCTAGTAATTGAACGTTCCCACACGATACAACCTTACCGCTCGGGTTGTATCAATTAGATTATATTAGTTACGAGGCCTACTAACTGTCCTAGCGACTCCCTGATTTCGCATCAGGTTCGTTCGCTACTTACCATTTGTCCAAATAGAGATTTTTCCTACCTAGTGGCTCCCCAATTTCGCATTGGGTTCGTCCACGAAAACTATACCATCCTAGCGGCTCCCTGATTTCGCATCAGGTTCGTCCGCATCCTAACAGCTCCCTGATTTCGCATCAGGTTCGTCTGTGCTCTTATCCGACCTCCCAGCGGCTCCCCAATTTCGCATTGGGTTCGTCCGCGCTGTTCTACAACCTCCTAGCAGCTCCCCGATTTCGCATCGGGTTCGTCTGCGCGTCTTTCCTAGTGACTCCCCAATTTCGCATTGGGTTCGTTCACGAAGTTTCACCTTCCTAGCAGCTCCCTGATTTCGCATCAGGTTCGTCTGCGTCTGTCTCCATTCCTAGAGGCTCCCTGATTTCGCATCAGGTTCGTCCTCGCAGTCTATAATCCTAGCGGCTCCCCAATTTCGCATTGGGTTCGTCCGCGCACCTTAACTAACAAACTGATACCATATTCCTAGGGTGACAACCCTTCGCCGGCCACTCGTTGCTACTCGCGGCCCTGGCTCGTAACAAATATATAAATAAATTTGTAAGCATTATAAAAAATTATTTAAGCAGACATTTTAGATTGAATTACAATTCGAAGCCTGCAACTGCAAACAAAAGACGCGGAAAGCTAAACATCTTAGACTTGTAGAACCGGTAATAAAATATTTAAACATATCATGAATAGCAGTTGCTCCGGAGTAGAGTTTTTCAAACAGCTAAGAATATTGGTATCCCAAAAAAGTCATTTATTGTCAGAACATTAACACATATCAGATTCTTCTCTAATAAACTTGAGGTTTAGTTGATTACATTTTTTGTAATGGGAGTGGTTTTCAAATTAAATTTTGTATCTATTTTATATACCCATACTTTGCTTTCGAATATTAATAACTGTATCCTAAAAATAAATTCGAATTAAAAAGCGGATACGTTGTGACGGTTACTCGGTGCGTGGAAGGTAGTGCCGCGTCAGTCGGCTGTCCAGGGTCGCGGAGCCTCGACAAGCAAAAGGAGGGCGGACCTACAACGGTAGGGGCCGTCGGCGATAGCGAGGGCGTGGCGAAGCGGTCGCTCGGAGTAGCGGTTGCTCGGAGTAGCAGTCGCTCGGAAGTAGCGGCGGCTCGGGATAGCGGTCGCTCGGAAGGAGCGGCGGCTCGGAATAGCGGTCGCTCGGAATAGCGGAGGCGCTGGCGCTGGGCGTCAGCGGTGCAGCGGTGGAGGGGCGGATTCCCACTCGGCTTTCGCCACTGGGGCTGGATCGGTACCAACTCGGCGTTTCGCCACTGAGGTGGAGGGACTCCCGTCGGTGTTTCACCACTTGGGCCGGATAGGTTCCTGCTCGGCGTTTCGCCACTGAGGTGGAGGGACTCCCGTCGGTGTTTCACCACTTGGGCCGGATAGGTTCCTACTCGGCGTTTCGCCACTGAGGTGGAGGGACTCCCGTCGGTGTTTCACCACTTGGGCCGGATAGAAGGATTGGATCTTCACGCACTCTTGCATTCGCTCACTCTCGCTTGAAGTCGGTTACACGGTGTCGGTCGGCGTTCGTCGCTATGGACTACTGGACGGTAGACGGTGGTGCACTTCGACGACTAATGGTGGTTGCCCGGGGTACTTATCCCCGGGCGCGCACAGTTTCTCTCGCGAGAAACCGGTTTGGCGCGGTGGCCCTCTCGCGGCCGCGAGTCGCGCTCGCGGTCTCGCGCCGCGGGGTTCCGGCGGTGGTCGCTGGTGAGGATAGTTTCGCGCCCGTAAGGATGTAACCGTCACAACGTTAATACACGTGTATTTAAATATACGTGAAATAGTACACGTGTATTTAAATACACGTGAAATAGTACACGTGTACCCGTGTACTTAAAATGACACGTACTGAAGTACGTGTACGTGAAATACACGTGAAATAGCGATCTCTAATTTTTACCACGTTTTTATTAGCTCGCTTTCTTGTTTGTCTGTTTGTTTTTTGCATACACTTTAAACTCTCCGCCGGAGAGTTGGGCAAAATATGTAATTAGATACTTTCGGATCACGAATAATACATACAAAATTTGTAATTAGTTACTCAAGGATTTAGATACAAAAGTATTTTATATTCGAAATTTAATTAGATACTTTTCTATCCGCAGCAGAAGGATTCGAAGCAACGGATACATTTGTAAATAGTATCTGTATCTAATTCAAAGATCCTTTCGGATCCTTCAAGATCCTTTTGGCCAGCTCGAGGCTTGAATGAACACGGGTAACCCGACGGCCAGCCCGGTATATCGTTGTGAAATCGCTAAAAATGCAGTTGCTGAACTTGGTTATTATATGAAATATCACATAATTCTTTCACGGAGCGATGCTAGGAGGGTCCGGGGCGTTCTTCCGATTAAGAAAAGACTAAACCCGATAGAATTAGGACTGTGTCTAGTAGTTTTGTTCGTGAAAGTATATTCGAAATTTGTATTTAAATACAATTTCTGCTCTTCTCTGCTGGCTAGGGCGACGAAGTGACGAAGGCCTCGAGAGCCTTGGCCAAGTGGTGCAATAAACACGGCCGGGCCCGAGGCACCTCGTCGCTTTGTCGCCCTAGCACGGAGGATGGGCAAAAATTGTATCCAAATACAAATTTCGAAGATACTTTCACGAGTAAAACTACTAGACACAGTCCGAATTCTTTCGAGTTTAGTCTTTTCTTATTCGGAAGAACGCCACGAACTGGCTTGTGTCACTTTCGCGAGAAGATTACGAAAAATAAACAAGTTTAGCATTCGCTTGTTAGCGGTTTCATGCCGAGATACCTGGCTGGCCGTGGGGTTGCCCGGCCGTGTTTATTGTACTACTATTGTGTTCTGGGCTCAGATAACTGGATGGCCCAAAGTGCCCACCCGCCATCGCCCGAGGGCGGTTCTGTTTATTCTCATGCGTCCCTATTCAGAACGTCACGTACGCCCAGTTCCTACCATAAATCCTTCCGATCTTAAGGGTCGCCTCGACATCAGCCCTTGACTTTACTAACGGTATAGAACAGTGGTCGGCAACGGTTGCCCCGTTCGGCCCGATTTCGAGCCTGCGCCTCCCGCACGTCTCGCTCCCCGTGGCGGCCCACGTGCTCAGGCCCGTACCGCATGAAATGCGCGTGGCGCATTAGGGCGACATCGGTATCGATACGTTCCCACATTACCATGGAGGTACTATCGTCAATGCGTTCTTTTTCCGTGGTTTCCCCTGTAGGCCTATTCCACTATGTCGTATGATAATTTTGGTGTATTAAATCGGAAAAGCGCACCCAGTTGAATGATGCTTCTCTATCGTCTGCGATGCGAGCAGCGACGTCTAATCTTTCATTCGATATATCTGATATACCAAGTACGTTTTTAAACGTCCACAAAGAAGTTTTTCTGAATGACTGAATAAAATTTTGGCAATGGAATTCAAAACTATTTTTCAAACTAATCTTACTAGAGTTTATTTTTCAAACTTTTCTTCCGAAATTATCATAGGACATAGTGGAATAGGCCTACAGGGGAAACCACGGAAAAAACCTATTGACGATAGTACATCCGTAGTACATAATGTGGAAACCTATCGATACCGGTGTCGCCCTAATGCGCCACGCGCATTTCATGCGGTACGGGCCGGAGCACTTGGGCCGTCATCTGGTATAGAAGTATAAAAGGTCCAAATACGTGCTTCCTTCGGCTGGCTAAAAATCACATAGTTAGGAGGTATACATCTGGAAGGTCTTTAGCTTAAATTACGGCCTCGCCTGTTGTCTCGCTTGTTCCTTCGCGCGGAGGGTTTTACAACGGAACGCATTTATATTGTGTATACTTGACTAAATGACTTGTGTAAATGGCTGTGCTTCTTGACAGTTCTGGTGTAAGTGGCCTGCAGTTGCTTTTTTATTTGGGGCAACCTAAGCATAGGAAAAACCGAAAAATACCAGCATTTATTTCGGTTTCGGTAGAATATCGGTTATACCGAAATCGGTATTTTAACTTTCGCAAGGTAATGTGGGGTCTCAGACACCTTAGCCCCAATGTTTTGAAAAGAATTTTTATATGAATGTGTTATTCTTTGTCCCCATTATATTTTGAAAACAGATGCGGAATTAGCTAAAATAACTCTATAAGAATCACCCAACAGTAATTGTTGAACACGAAAAAAGGTTGATTTTGTTGGACAATGTAATCGCCGTCCATGAATATTTTCGATCATACATATCTTCTCATTAATTTCTTATTAATTATTTGTAAGATGCAGTACGATGATTTTCCTTGTATTTTTTAGGTATTGTTTGGGGAAGAAGATGCGACAACGCCATAATTTTAAGATAGAGTTAAAATTATAATAAACGCATAGGCTTTCTTAAGAAATTTTTTTAAATATTGCATTGTCATCCAATTCTGAGTCTAAAATTTCAAGTCTCTAGGTCATAGAGAAGTTAGTTTAAAATCAATTGCAAAATTGACAGACAAACGCACAGGCAGACAAGAAAGCGAGCTAATAAAAACATGGTAAAAAAGGGCTGTGTTTCCGTTTACGTCCATTCTCAGAATTTGATGGAATTTTGAAAATAGGTTTCTTTTTGACTAAAATGACGATTGCCAGAAGGATTTTTGCCGACTCGGAAAAATTTTTTTATCATTTCAATGTCGCGCTCTACCTTACCTACCGACTTTCTACTTTATGTTCGTGCTGTGCGTATGCGTGAGTATGATGCGAAAGTTCGTCAACTGCTTTTAGAGTCGTATAGTTTTATAATGAATCATTTAAATGTGTTTTATATTATTAAAAAAATGAATGATTTCAATTCAGCACTAGAATGGGTGCGAGAACTTGGATTAATTCCTACGGAAAAATATTGTCGAAAACATAAAAATAAAATGATGTATGTTGAAGCAAGAGAAAAACTAGGTACCTTTCGATGCTATAAAACCGGAAAATATGATCATTGTATTACAGCTGCATATAATACGTGGTAGTTATTACTTGGTTCATTATTTTTTTTATTATTCTATACGGTAGAATTCTAATTGAAAATTTTAATAGGTTTGAACGATGAGAATTAATTTGGATTAGTTTAACCCGAAAAGTTTATTTATTATTTAGTTATTATTATTATATTATGTATTTGAGTCATTATTTTATTATTATTATTATATTATTTATTTTAGTTATTATTTAATTATTGTTTAATTATTATTATTATTATAATTATTTGATGATTTGATTTGATTTATGATCCATTATTACAATTAATTGAAGATATTCTATATAAAATAGAAAGTCGGTAAGTCGGTAAGGTAGAGAGCGACATTGAAATGATAAAAAAAATATTTTTCGAGTCGGCAAAAATCCTTCTGGCAATCGTCATTTTAGTCAAAAAAGAAGCTATTTTCAAAATTTCATCGAATTCTGAGAATGGACGTAAACGGAAACTTCGCCTAAAAAAGATTGAAAAGATAATAATAAACTAAAAATTATAACATTAATTGTAACAGGTACAGAGTAGAATAAAAATAGCATATATAAAAATAGTGGGTATTTTAAATTTTCGTGTAGAAAAACAAGTTTTCCACATTTTCGGACAGTAATTTAGTTCGAGTAGCTATTACAACATTTCTTGCTGTAGAAAATAATCGTTTGCTATTTGCTTGCGTTGCAGGAATATTCCTTTCATATGGATTGCTGAAATGTTCAATAATAACGACACTTTTGAGAACCCCAAATATTGTATTATTCTATATGCCGAGAATTTTCGGGATTCCCGAGAATTAAAATGGTATAGCAAGGGGTTCAGAGGGAAGAAGTAACGTTCAATTTTTGTTTTTGATTGTTCGACCGCGCGGATGCGTGCGAACGGGTACATAAACGCTAATCTAATAAGATCCGCGCGGTTCAAATCGCCGTGTCTCAACAGGCTCTAACGGCACTCTGTAGGGATCATGGCGCTACCGTCGCCATTCCCCTAGGTCGCGCCTAGGGAGATTACCGATAGGGAGTTGGCAATCCTACTCCCGACCGACTCTCGTAGAGACAGCTACACTAGGCGTACCTAGTACAGTTCGTATTCGTCATCTCGTCAGATAAGACGTGTCGAACACACATCCAGTTATACTGCGTAGAGACCTTGCCTCCTTGTAACACATTTCCGTTGTACGTTACAACGGACGCGTTCAAGTTGCTAATAAAGCATTCTAATATCGTTCTCGTGAACCGCAACTACCGTGAGTTTATTTGAATCCCGACCACGTGATTCCTTGACCAACGAAGAGTAGGCTACGTTCTTCGGTACCCTTCCCGAAGCTTCAGTATTCTCCCGGCGAGAATACCACACTCAATCCCTACAACTCTATGGGAATTGATGTGAATCTCCGAATAGGAGATTCACTAGAGGTATGGGGGTTGGTAAACACGTGTGAGCCCACTCTCACACGTGGAAGAAAACTCGAAACTCCCGATTACGCAGTAACAAACACGTATATTTACAATGCGTAATAATGTACAATCGAAGAGTACCGATAAAGCTCTACTGAGCTATACATCAACGAAAATAACGTTGGAGATCAAAGTTAACCAACACTGGTGGATCAATCAGAAAAGCCGAAGCACGGTGGTCAAGCACGACCACATCTACGCGATCCGCGCGTTGACCAACGTCGCGAGTACGTTGTGCGCAGGCTCAGCGACTCCCCACTACGCAGCAATCGCGGAGTGGTAAGCGCGACCCCACAACTCGCGCCTCCGTGCTGCCATCTTACAACGGCCCGAAATCGGCCAAAATTCGGCCAAAATTCGGCCGAGGACTGGTTCGGCCAAAATTGGGCCGTGGTCCAAGTTACGAGCCCTCACGCGCAACCCGTCCCTGGTCCTGAACCTAGGCCTAGTGGGCTTTGAGCCAGTGATGCCAGAATCGTGGTACCGTGGTACTAAACCGTACCACAGCATACCCCCACCATAGCCTACTATTGCCCCTACGTTCCTTTTCCAACGCGCTCGCGCGTTACACGCACCAGCGCACCGTGTCACATAGTAGAGGTACGCTGGTGAGTGTAACGCGCGAGCGCGTTGGAAAAGGAACGTAGGGGCAATAGTAGGCTATGGTGGGGGTATGCTGTGGTACGGTTTAGTACCACGGTACCACGGTTCTGGCATCACTGCTTTGAGCCGCTTCGAGGAACCTTCACACAGTACCCGTCTCGCTACCTGCCTCTCGGCCGGCCGGGCTCGTGATCAGCTTGGGACGGCCTGGTTATCTGGGTACAGTCCACACGTCCGTGTCGATGAGACAGAACATGATCGTGTACGTACCTCGAGCCTCGAGGCAAACAAAATTTAAAGGGACATTTGTCGCTTTAAATGTCGTTTGCCTTGAGGCACGCACACGATCATGTTCTGACTCATCGACACGGACGTGTGGACTGTATGTAGTAGGCTTTTGTCTATACGTATAATTCCACACCATCAAATTTTGAAAAACTTTAACAGCTTATATCTCAATAACTATTTGTTTGCGACATATGGCTCCTTTCAAACTTTTTCTCTCCTCGATGAGTAGAAGGTGTTGATGCAAAAAAAACTTTGACAACAATTTTCTTTGTTGTAAACAATTTTGCGGCAAGTTTCTCCTACAAATATCCACCGATCCAGAGGTGTAGATTCACTCCTAGGACGGATGACCATTACTTTTTATACACCCTGTACATGATGCGATATGGTGCAAGATTTCTCATGTATGCGCGGCATTTTTTTTTGCTTTATATATATATAGAATTTTATTGATTCCCTTTGAGGGATACAATTTCGCAACATCTTCTCCAACCTTTTCCGCTCTTACACGTATCGCTTAAATCTACCTTACAACTAACTTACACTATAGCTTAATTCTATCATAGAGATCGCCAGAGAGAGAGAAACGCAGCTATTTACAAAGCTTTCCTTATCAACTAACTTAACCTACTCACCCCCCCCTTTCTCCCCCCCCCCGACCTCCCTTAACCCCTACCCGTGGACCCCCCCTTCCGGACACTCCACATCCACCCCAATCTCTCCATTCTCACTCTTTCTCCATTCTTCCACCATCCTCAACCACTTCTCTCCCCCCCCCCCCCCGTCATCCAGCACTTCCCTCACACTCTCCTGCCATCCTTTTTCTTCATCCACTCTCATACACACTTCCCAAACATGCTCCCAAGTCTCATTCTCCCATCCACACACTCTGCACAACCTCTTATCCTCATTCATCCAGTATCTTTCACCCCTCATCTCATTCCCTAACCTAAATTTAGCTACTCTTTGCCACCTAGCTTCCCCCCAATCTTTACTTAAGTACCCCGGTAATCCCTCCCCCTTTATCCACCTATACCATCTACTTGAATTGGATTCTCCTATCTTTTCCCACCTTTCCTCCCTTTGCCGCTCCTTCTCTCTTCTTATTAATTCCTCACTCACTGTATCCTTCCTACCCTCTACTAACTCCCTCCACTCCCCCAACGACCACCCTTTCCCCGAAATATACTCCTCTCTTTCCCTTTCCCACCCGACTTTTGCCCCTCCCCTCCTATCCCCCTTCCTAATCTCTTCCCAGCATAGCCGCGCCAGCTCCCCCCCCCTGCCTTCCCCTAACTTCTTCTCATACCCCCACGCCCTCAACCCAGCCCTCCCCCTCAGTAACTCCCTTTGCATCTCTTCCCTAACCATGTATCCCGGTGTGCTTCTATCTACCCCCAATACCCACTTCAAATATCTTTCCTGAAGCCTTTCTATACCTTCCCTCTCTTTCCACCCCCATACTTCCACCCCGTAACTTACCACTGTCCATATCAATTTGTCAAACAACCACACCCTCCTGCCCCAATCTTTTCCAAACCTCCTCTTCCCTATACCCCAAATCTGCCCCATAACCGCCGCCCCCTTCCTTAACCTGTCCTCCACATGCGCCTTCTGCCCCCCATCCCTTGTTATTGTATAACCTAGATATTTGTACTCCCCTACCTCCTCAATTACCTTCCCCTCCCACCTCCACGACACCTTTTTCCACCTCCCCCCTCCCCTTCTACACCTCATCACCTTCGATTTGCCCACATTAAGCTGAAGCTTTTTCCCTTCTATATACTTTTCTAGCACCCCCATCATTCCCCTCATCTCATCCTCCTCCTCCGCTAACATCGCCACATCGTCCGCGTATGCTAGCGTGAAGATCTTTCTCCCCCCTATTTTAACCCCTCCCCATCCTCCCCTTTCCAGCACCTCATCCATGTCTGCTAGCAACAGCGTGAACAACATAGGGCTTAGCGGACAGCCCTGCCTAACCCCCCTTTCTGTCCAAAAGCTTTCCCCTTCTTCATCCCCCACCCTTACTTTGCTTTTAGTCTCCCTCAGAATCTCTTCACACCTTCCCACCAACCCTTCCCTCACTCCCCTTTTTCTCATTGCCTCTACTAGTTCATCCCTATCCACCGAGTCAAACGCCGCTTTCAGGTCTACAAACATGATCACTAGCCTTCTTTTCTTCCTCCTCACCTGCCTGTTTATCAGGTAGTTAAGCACATATATGTTGTCAATGCAACCTAGGCCCTTTCTAAATCCTGCCTGACTCGCCGGCAACAGCCCCTTCCTCTCCACCTCCTCCCTCACCCTCTTCGCTAGCACTGCCGCGTAAATCTTGTACGCTGTCTGGGTCAGCGTTACCCCCCTGTAATTCCCCACCCTTCTACTGTCCCCTTTTTTCGCTATTGGAATCACCACCCCCTCTTTCCAATCCTCTGGCCAACCCTCCCCCCTCCATACCCTATTGCAGATTTTCCATAAACCCTCCTGTACCTCGCTACCCCCGCGCTTCCACACCTCGTTTGGGATTCCATCCCCCCCTGCCGCTTTCCCGTCTTTCAATCCCTTTAAAACCCTGATTATTTCTCCTAGTTCTATTTCCTTTTCCCCATCTACCCCTCTTCCCCTTACATCTACATTACCCACCCTCCCTTCTACCCCTCCCAGCAACTCCCTAAAATACAGATCCCATTCTTCCATTCTTATTCTTTCGTCTACCCTCGCCCCCCTTTTCCTTTCCCTATTCACCACCTTCCACACCTGGCTTTCCGTCTTTATACCCTCCACTTCTTTTTCCCACTTTTCCCTCTCCTTTTCCTTCTTCTCCTCGCATAGACGCTGATATTCCCTTTTCTTCTTCCTATACTCTACTCCCTCCCCTCCTTCCTTTCTCCACTTCCTTAGCTCCCCCCTCGCTAACTTTTTCCCTACTTTGCAGTCTTCGTCCCACCATCCTTTCTTCTCCACTTTTACTGTTTTCCCCAACTCCCCTAGCACTTCCTTTATTTTCCCTTTCAGCCCTTCCCAGCCTTCCTGTGACCCTTCCCCGTTACTTGTTCCCCTTCCAAATTTTTCTCTAAACTTCTCCCCTGTCTCTTCTGTCCACCTCCCCACTCCCTTTCTTTTCCTTCTTCCCTCCCAGCCCTTTAACCCACCCTTCTCCCTCTTTACCCACACTGTTATGGGCAAATGGTCCGAGTCTACCTCGTCCCCAATCTCCATCCTATCCACTCCTTCCCTAGTCTCCTCGTTCCCCAGCACGTAATCTATTACCGAATTCCCTCTCGCCCCCACATACGTCCATTCCCCTTCCTCATCCCCCTTTACATTCCCGTTCATAATTCCCCAACCTCTATCCCCCAAGTACCTGCAAAGCTTCTTCCCATCCCCATTTACCTTTATATCCTTCGACTTTCTTACCCCTCCCCCATCCCCCTCTTCTACCACCTCCCCCCCTTCCCTTCCCGTTCTCGCGTTGAAATCCCCCCCTATAATTACCCTTATCCCTTTTTCCCTCCCCTCCACCCAATCCCCCAACTCTTCTAACTTCTTGTCCAAATCCCCATTCACGTAAACCCCCACCACCCTCCACCAACCCCCCTCCGCCTTCACTTTCATCATCATCACCCCCTCCCTCCCACACATCTCCCCACATTCTATATCAAGTCCCTTCCTCATCCCCATTACCATACCCCCCATCGCCCTTCCCCTCTTTTCCTCCCTCCTCGCCCACTGAGTCTCCCACACATACCCTTTTGGAAACTTATTCCTAATCTTACCCCACCCCTTTTCCTCCACCCACGTCTCCATCAACACTAACACTTCCCACTTTACTAATCCCTTCCAAAAGTCCTCGTCCTTATTTGCCAGCCCTGCCACATTCCAAAAACCAATCCTGATCCCCTCCCTATTCTTTCTTTCCCCACTGAGCTCCCCCCCTGATTCTTCCCCTATTCGTTTCCCTGATTCTCCATCCACTTTTCCTCAATTTCATCCCATCTCTTAACCTTCCCATTCACCCACATTTTCATGTACCCTACCTGTACATTCCTACCCTCCCCCCTTTCCTTTTCCGCTTCCCTTTCTATCTTCCATCTTGCCCGTCTCTCCTCTTCCGTAAGATCGTCGTCTATCCTTTCCTCTTGTCCCTTTAGCTTTTTCTTCCCCTCCATTACCCTTCTTTTATCTTCCCTTCCCGCCAGTTTCACTAGCACCATTCCCCTTCCGTTTTTCCCTTCCTTCCCTATCTTCCTGACCTCTTTAATCCCCTCTTCCTTTAGCCCCATCTTTTCCCACAACTTCTTAACCTCTATTTTTGCCTCAGTACCCTCCACTTTTATTCTCCTAATTATAATGTTATTCTTTTTCTCCTCCCTTTCCCTCTTATCCTGCCTTATCTCTAGAATCCTAATCCTTCTCCTATTCTCCGCCAAATCCCTATCCTCCCCTAACCTATTTACCCCCCCCCTCTTTACCCCCCTTTTCTTTTCCCCCTATCCATTCCTCCACTCTTCTCAAATTACCCTCTACCTTTTCCAACCTCTCTTCTGCTACTCCCGTCCCACCCCTTCCCCCACCCCCTTCCTCACTTCCTCTATGCTCCCCTCTACCTTTGATACCCTACTCTCTATGCCTTCTACCCTTTTCCTCATCCCTTCCCTCTTTACCTCTTCTTCCCTCCTCTCTTCCCTCCACTTCTCCCCTTCCCTCTTCCATTCCTCTAATAATTTTTTCCCTTCCTCCCTGTCCCTCTTCCATTCTTCTATTATCTTTTTCCCCTCCTCCCTTTCCCTTCCCCAATCCTCTACCATCTTTGCCCTTTCTTCTTTTTCTGCCCTTACCTCCTCCCTTAGCCCCCTCAACTCCTCCCATAACCCTCTGAACAAGCCCTCTAATTCCCTAAGACTCCCTCCCCCTTCCCCTTCTCTTATATCTTTTTTCGGGGATCTTTGCGTCATATCGCTTTTTTTTAATATTTCAACTTCACCCTCTCCCCCTCCCTCCACCTCCCCTATCCCCCTTTTTCTCCCCACCGAATCCAGGCTTTCTACGCTGAACCACCGCTCTATCCTACCTGCTTTCAAAATCGCCCCCACACTTCCCTTCCCTATCTTCCCCTCCTCTCTACCCGTCCCCTTCCCTACTCCTCCTCTATCACTCATTTTCTACTATGCTCTTTCTTTCTTCCCTCTTGCTCTTTTTCTGAGTTTTTAAACACAAACTAGTTTTAAAATTTCCCGCCTCTCAGCCTTCTTACTCCCAGCCTACTTTTTTGCTCCCTAGATCGCGCTGCCTTCACTACTACTCTTTTCCCGCGCGCACCTGTCTGCCGCCCCTTATACCTAACCTACAAACTCCCCTCACTTTTCCCTTGCCTATAGCACTCCCTCTCACTCTCACACCCTCCGCCCTTTCTCGCTCGCCTAACCCTACACCCCACTACCCTCTCCACTACAGCCTTCACCACTCCACTACTTTCTAAACCACTCTTTCACACACACTCTCGCTCAGCTAACTTTTCGCAACCTGCTCTCACACAACCGGAAGCGGAAGTCCTTTTGCTTTATATATATATTTAGTAAAGTAAGAAAATGGGGTACCTTGAGCACCGCGAAGAATTTTAAAAAATTGGTATGATTTGATTCTGAAAAATGAATGTATAACATGTGTATTTCTGTATATTTTACCGTGATATTTTATAACTCGTAGGACATGTCCTGGAGTCTTTTCTCGAGTCATCATCGTAATATATATACATAAATAGATACATTGACTGTTTCGCGCATCAATATTAGATAATGTTGAGGCCGTTTCGCCCTTTTCAAATCCGCGGCATCTTACATGTTAGATAGATCCGCGGGCGCGCTCTCATCGCACGCGAGTCCGAGCGAATTCGGCAGTCTTGTCTAGATCGCGACGCCGAACGCTTCAGATAGATTGTCGATAACCGATTATACACGCTATTACGAACTTCGAACGCACACGTTTTGAGCTCACTTGCGGAGCAACGTGTGCAAACGAGCAAACACACTACGACGAACTGTACCAAGTACTTTGACTTTTATAATAAACTGATACGGAGTTTTACACGCTCTGAAAAGCACAAACATTTTGGTCCTTCGAGCCGGATATCCTTGCAAGACCGGTAAGCAGTGCATCATTCTCGTTGCAGTGATTGGTGCGGAAAAAAGTGCGTTGGTGCAGAATCAGTGTGTGCGCTAAGGCAATCGTGGTTCGTGAAAAATCGGTGAAAAATTGCTCAGTCGCCACGAGGCCAACGGACATATCAACCTTGCTGACGTCACGCCGTGGTGTGCTAGAACGCGACGCTAGAGGAGCGAGAGAGACAGAGCGAGCGCGAAAACGAAAACAAGCTCCGAATTCGCATAACACCGTTCAGGCTATTGCTGTCTTCGTCGCACTCGTCCGTTCGAAGTGTTCGTGCGGAATACCGCGAATCCGTGCGCGTCATACACACGCAAGCAGAAACGTGTTCGTTAGCCCGCAACGTGACAAGTGTGATCGCCTGTGCTTCGCGGCTCGCCTAATCGTCGCGCGTGCTTTCTTGATTTTTCTCGATTTGCAGACTGCCTTTGCTGCACTCTGCATCGGTGCTCATTTTGGTTCTCTCGACTGTGCAACTTTGGAGACGCCTTCTGCGACCATGACAGGACACGAAGCACTGTTCACAGCGCAAAAGCGCATCGCGAACTTCATCACAAATTTCGTGGACAACACTACGAAAAAGAAGGCCGTCGATAACCTTACGCTAGCGGATGTCGAAGCTAGACAGACGCTCCTGCAGGAGTATTGGAAAGGCTTCCAAGAGCGAGACTTGGTTCTGGCAGGGAACATGGATAGTCTAAGCGAACGCTCGTACTACAAGGCAGACCTGTATGGAACCACGATGGAAGCGTATCTGTACGCCACGGCATGGCTACAGGAAAAATCGAAGCAGATGCGCGGGCCTTCCGATCCGCAAGCTCGTATGTCGCATGAGATGACTGCAGGAAGCTCGACACAGAGATCGCTTGAAAAACTGAAGCTGCCCCGCTTCGACGGGCGTCAACGCGATTGGGAAGCTTTTAAGGAACGTTTTTCCTCCTTGGTCATCGCCGATACAGGGATGGCTCCCGTCATAAAGTTGGAGCATCTATTGAACTGTCTGACAAGCGAGGCGGCGGCAAGGCTGAAGGGCATCCAGCTGACAGGTGCAAACTTCCCTACGGCTTGGGAAACGCTGCGTCGACGCTACGACAACAGGTTCCTCCGATTCAGCACGCAAATGCAGGCCGTTGTTGGATCACAGGCTAGCGACGAGGAAACAGGAACGCACATAAACCAGCTGCTAAACACGACAAATGAGAGCATCAACGTGTTCCGAGCTCTCAAGCTCCCAGTCGAGCATTGGGACGCCTTCCTAATTTACTTCATCGAGAGCAAACTTGCACCTCCGATGAGGATGGATTGGGCCAAGGAACTGGAGAAGATGAAGAATGACGAATTCCCTACCTTCGCAGAGTTCAAATACTTCCTGGAGGACAGGATACGAACTCTGGATCTTGTGGAGGCCGACCGGTCTGAGTCCGTTCGAGAGGGAGCATCTTCAGGTCAGCAAACGCAGCCGTCCTCCAAGGCCAGGGATTGCAAGAAGACGAAGAAGTCTTCAGCTCACGTTGCTACGCAGAGGAACTCGTCGACGCGAGAGCCGGACAAATGCTCGTTCTGTGACGGGCCACACTTCATTGGGCGTTGCAGCGTCTTCACCAGCGCGCCTCCGACAAACAGGAGAGCTCATGTTCAGACAGCTCGGCTATGCCTTAACTGCTTGAGCGCGAGACATGTCGTGGGGGCATGCACTTCGAAATATCGGTGCTCTGTGTGCCAGGAGAAGCACCATACGAAGCTGCATCAGGACAAGACGGCCACATCAAACGCAGCGGTGGCTACGTTGCAGGATGCAGCGATCAACCCTGCGTCCGGAGCGGCGTCTGTGCACGCGATCACGGGGAGTCAGACTGTGCTACTGGCAACCGCCTGTGTCGTGCTGCAGTCGCCGGGCGCCGCCATCACCGTACGAGCCTTGCTGGACTCTGGGGCAGAGGAGTCCTTCGTGACGGAGCAGGCCGTGCAAGCACTGGGTCTTCGTCGCCAGTCGACTCATGTGGCGATCAACGGAGTCGGAGCCGAACGGACAGCGGTGGCCAGAAGCCGGGTCCATCTGACGCTCAGGTCCGAGCGGAATGAGAAATTCTCTCTTGACTTTTCAGCTCTGGTGTTGAAAAGGTTGACGTCCTTGCTGCCACGTCTACCTGTCGATCCAACCGCGTGGCCCCACCTCGCATCACGACCTCTAGCTGATCCGTCCTACTTCAAGCCGGGGCGCATCGACTGCATATTGAACGCGGAGGCGTTTGCTAAGGTGATACGGCCAGGCATCGACCGACGACCGGGAGCACCCACTGCTATGGAAACGTCTCTCGGCTGGGTCGTGCTGGGAAAAGTACCTGTACGAGAGACCGGCGGGGAAACGGAGGTATCGGGATTCCACGTTGCAGTGGACCGGGAGCTGACCTCTGCGTTGACACGATTTTGGGAAATCGAAGAAGTCAACAGGCCGCCCCCGCTGACTCCGCAGGATGAGGAGTGCTACGAACACTTTCGGAGGACTCACTCACGCAGGGCAGATGGTCGCTTCGTCGTCAGGCTCCCGTTTGCTAAGGAGCCTGTCTTTGCTGATTCGAAGACCACGGCCGCTGCTTGCTTGGCGAGGTTAGAGCGTCGTTTCGTGAGGCAACCCGAGCTGGCCCCACCATATAGAACCTTCATGCAGGAGTACCAGTCGCTAGGTCACATGGAGGAGGTGGACAACGAGCAGTCGGGTAAGAGCGACGTTTTTTACCTGCCTCATCACGCAGTCTTTAAAGACGGCGGAAAGGGGAAAATACGCGTAGTCTTCAACGCGTCCCAAGGCGACTCCGCCGGGGTCTCGCTAAATAGCCGCTTGCATGCGGGACCCAAATTGCAGGAAGATGTGTTCGTCATCATCATTCGTTGGTGTTTCTGGAAATACGTTTTTACGTGTGATGTCGTCAAAATGTTTCGGCAGTTCCTCGTTCAGCCGGAGGACGCTGATTGGCAGCGCATTTTGTGGCGTTTCAGCGAGTACGAGGCGGTCACCACGTTCCGTTTAGTCACGGTGACATATGGTACGTCGTGTGCTCCATTCTTGGCCAACGCATGCATGCTCCAGCTGGCAGATGACGAGCAGAAGCGCTTTCCTCGTGGCGCTCAGGTATTGAGGAAGGGTCGCTATGCCGACGACTCCTACGGGGGGGGGGGAGATACCCTCAAAGAAGCAAGGCTCGTTCGAGACGAGCTAGTAAGCATCCTAAAAGCAGCAAGAATGGATGTAGGCAAGTGGGCTGCAAACCACGCAGATCTCTTGCAGGATCTGAGACCCGAGGGACCTACGGTTGCTGAGCGGGAGCTTAGAGTCGAGGACGCGGTGTCCACATTAGGCCTGCGTTGGATGCCGCAGAAGGACGTCTTCTGCTTCAAAATTGCACTGGACGAAACACCTCAGGTGCCCACGAAAAGGTCAATCCTGTCAGAAGTCTCCAAGCTGTTTGACCCGATCGGTTGGCTTGCTCCTGTCTTGGTTCGCGCAAAGCTGCTGTTGCAAACCCTATGGAGGCAGGGCGTTGATTGGGATGCGGCAGTCTCCGGAGCGGTAGCGCAATCCTGGTCGACCTTTAAATGTCAGCTGGTCGAATTGGAGGAGATACGAATTCCACGATGGCTGGGAACTGCTGAGACCACTGCGTGGGACCTACACGGCTTCTGTGATGCGTCGGAGAGCGCATATGCAGCCGCTCTGTATCTGGTGGCTGTTGAGGTCAAGGTCTCCAAAATTATTGTGGCGAAGTCCAAGGTCGCTCCCATCAAGGTCATCAGTCTGCCCAAGCTAGAACTATGTGGAGCTCAGTTGCTAGTTCGGCTAGTTAATTCTCTGCTGCCGAAACTGGACTCTCAACCCGCTGCCATTCATTGCTGGTCGGATTCGAAGGTAGCGTTAGCATGGTTGCAAGGACACCCCTCCCGGTGGAAACCATTCGTGGCGAATAGGGTGAGTGAGATTCTCACGTCACTGCCCCATGCTACTTGGCGGCATGTACGCTCAGCGGATAATCCGGCGGACTGCGCAACCAGGGGATTCACACCGACTCAACTGCGCGAGTCGACTCTCTGGTGGGACGGTCCAAGCTGGATAACGTCGGAGAAATCTGAATGGCCGAGCTCTCATGCGGAGCTGAATACTGACCTCGAGGCAAGGTCGAAAGCTACCCTGGATGTTTGTGTGGCCAGAGGGGAGGATTCTTGGTCAGAGTGGTGCGCTCGATCTTCTTCCCTGCACAAGCTCATCCGGATCTTCGCGTACATGTCACGCTGGCGCTCAAATGCAAAGCTGTCACAACTGGATCGACGCAAAACTTGGCTCTCAGCGCAGGAACTAGGGAAGGGGAGAACTATTCTTCTCCGAGTTGTGCAGAAGGAGTTCGAGGACGAATTCAAGGCGATTCGTACGAAAGGCTCGGTGTCGGCACGCAGCTCCATTCGTCGCCTACTCCCCTTCATTGATGCAGAAGGCGTGCTACGAGTAGGTGGGCGTCTCGACAATTCCTTCCTGACCGAATCCGAGAAGCACCCGATCATTCTTCCCGGCAGGCATCACGTCACGCGGTTGATCATTGAGGACGCTCACCGCTCCACTCTTCATGGGGGTCCCGTGCTGGTCCAAGGTCAGCTGAGCAGACGATACTGGGTGGTTCGAGGAAGAAACGAGATTCGAGGAGTCGTGCGCAAGTGTGTCACCTGCGCACGGTTTAACGCTCGCCCAGCGGAGCAGCAAATGGCTCCTCTTCCTGCTGTGCGAACAGTCCCGGCTCGCCCGTTCACCTTCACCGGGTTGGACTACGCAGGGCCCTTCCTGCTGAAGACATCCGGCGGCAGAGGCCAGCGGTGCTCGAAAGGCTATGTAGCCATTTTCGTCTGCATGGTGGTAAAAGCGGTGCACATTGAGGTGGTCTCGGACCTCACGACCGCAGCATTCTTGGCTGCGTTTGCGCACTTCGTCTCAAGGCGAGGCCTATGTCGTACCGTTTACTGCGACAACGGTACGACGTTCCAAGGAGCAGCAGCAGAGCTCCGTCGCCTATTTGAGGCTACTTCCGCCATGACCCAGGAGATCGCTGCAGCCATAGCGATGGACGGGATAGAGTGGT
Organism: Lasioglossum calceatum; assembly: GCA_963966675.1. Taxonomy (NCBI): domain Eukaryota; kingdom Metazoa; phylum Arthropoda; class Insecta; order Hymenoptera; family Halictidae; genus Lasioglossum; species Lasioglossum calceatum. The sequence continues at coordinate 1,333,174 of OZ016542.1, forward strand.
CGCACATACCACCTCGAGCCCCACACTTTGGCGGACTTTGGGAGGCCAACGTCAGGAGCTTCAAGCGGCATCTGAAGCGGGTCATTGGGGACGCCAAGCTGACGTATGAGGAGTTCGCAACGGTCTGCCACCAAATTGAGGCGTGCCTCAATTCCAGACCGCTCGGCCCCCTCAGCAGCAACGAGGAGGACGTGTCGGCGCTGACTCCAGGCCACTTCTTGATCGGCTCCGCCCTCAAGGCTCCGGCCGAGCCTTTTACAGAGACGAACGAGGAGGTTTCTGTTTGTTCCAGGTGGCAGCTCTTGTCCCGCATGCGGAATCACTTTTGGAAGCGGTGGCGACGAGAATTCCTCACCCAACTGCAGCAGCGTTCCAAGTGGCTCCGTCCGGGCTACGACTACCAGGTCGGGGACCTGGTGATTTTAATGGATGACCTCCTTCCACCTACCAAGTGGCCGCTGGCGAGGGTTACGCGCCTGCACCGGGGCCCGGATGGGATCTGCAGAGTCGTCACGCTCAGGACGGCCACCACCCAACTGCGGCGACCGGTTCACCGTCTTATCCTCCTGCCTATCAACGAGACGGTCGCGGTGCACTTCATGGATGCACGCGCTCTCCCGACGACTGATTAGCCAGCTCCTCATGGCGGGCGGCGCACAGTGGGAAAAAGTGACTTGCCTTGCTTCAAAAAGAAATAACTTTCGATAGAAATGAGTTAGAGCGATGATTTTTTTTTTAAATTAAAGCTGAAACTTTGCAGAATATGGGAAAAATAGGGAGATTACGGTACGAACGGTTTTTAACCTTGATAAAGTTTGTTAAACTTTCACAATTTCCAAAAAATGTGGTTTCTGCGTTACCACGGGCAGAAAAAATTTTTTAAATTTTTTCTATATATCATTTCCTGTAGATTTTTTCACGCTGATTTCAAATCTGGTCTCAAAATTTGTCTACGACCTCTGGTTTTTTCAATAAATCGATTTTTGTGACAAGAAATTAATGAAATCATGTTTTCGTTTAAATGATTTTATAACACACTAATTTGAACATTTGTAACATCGTATTCTCATATATACAACACCATATAAATAATAATAATAGAGTATTTGAATGTTTTAAGTTACGAAACACATGAAGCACCTCACATCACGTCATCACTTGACGTATCGCTGACATTACTACTGGCACTTTCTGCAGGCTCTGTGTAACTGTAATGTATAATAATATGAATTAGATATGTATTGTTCATAATTATACTCTTACTTATAGAAGAAGGTGAGTACTTAATCTTTTTAACTTACATATTTTCATCGACGAAGTTTCTAACTTCTGGTGCAATTTGATTTCTTCGATAGAATTGTAATCGATCTTTTATTAAGATCAGTGATATTTTAGGATCGGTTAACTGTACTGCTCGATTAAAAACGTCTAACAATCTGTTTTTTCGACTATTTTGTCTGGAATGAAGAATCATATTCTTCCTATAAAGCTTATGCCATGACTCGTTCGCATCCTCTGAATAGTACGCTATTGGCAATAGAAACTGCTGTGCTATTTCGCAACCATGTTTTAATAATTTATGCAACGTTGGGCTCATTCGAGCCCATGGAAATAGTGTATAGTGGAGACAATACGTCTGCCAACAGAACTGTTCAAGCTCTCTTATTTTTAAAGGCTTCTTACACTTAAACACTAACAATATTGTCGCAATATTTTTGACAAATTGAACATCAATTTCCAGAGCTTCTGCAAATAGTGCTGGTTTTTCGAAGCATCTTCTAGCGACATTGCCAGTGTTTGTTGTGCCATGCCCTTGTAAAGAATATTGATGCAGAAAATAGAAATGATATGAAAATAAACTTTTCTATCGATTTCAGAGCAATTTGAAGAAAGAAAAATGATTGTAAAGAATAATATATATGCCAAGCTTGGTGTTCGAGTAGACCAAGTGTTACAAGGGCATGGCACAACAAACACTGGCAATGTCGCTAGAAGATGCTTCGAAAAACCAGCACTATTTGCAGAAGCTCTGGAAATTGATGTTCAATTTGTCAAAAATATTGCGACAATATTGTTAGTGTTTAAGTGTAAGAAGCCTTTAAAAATAAGAGAGCTTGAACAGTTCTGTTGGCAGACGTATTGTCTCCACTATACACTATTTCCATGGGCTCGAATGAGCCCAACGTTGCATAAATTATTAAAACATGGTTGCGAAATAGCACAGCAGTTTCTATTGCCAATAGCGTACTATTCAGAGGATGCGAACGAGTCATGGCATAAGCTTTATAGGAAGAATATGATTCTTCATTCCAGACAAAATAGTCGAAAAAACAGATTGTTAGACGTTTTTAATCGAGCAGTACAGTTAACCGATCCTAAAATATCACTGATCTTAATAAAAGATCGATTACAATTCTATCGAAGAAATCAAATTGCACCAGAAGTTAGAAACTTCGTCGATGAAAATATGTAAGTTAAAAAGATTAAGTACTCACCTTCTTCTATAAATAAGAGTATAATTATGAACAATACATATCTAATTCATATTATTATACATTACAGCTACACAGAGCCTGCAGAAAGTGCCAGTAGTAATGTCAGCGATACGTCAAGTGATGACGTGATGTGAGGTGCTTCATGTGTTTCGTAACTTAAAACATTCAAATACTCTATTATTATTATTTATATGGTGTTGTATATATGAGAATACGATGTTACAAATGTTCAAATTAGTGTGTTATAAAATCATTTAAACGAAAACATGATTTCATTAATTTCTTGTCACAAAAATCGATTTATTGAAAAAACCAGAGGTCGTAGACAAATTTTGAGACCAGATTTGAAATCAGCGTGAAAAAATCTACAGGAAATGATATATAGAAAAAATTTAAAAAATTTTTTCTGCCCGTGGTAACGCAGAAACCACATTTTTTGGAAATTGTGAAAGTTTAACGAACTTTATCAAGTTTAAAAACCGTTCGTACCGTAATCTCCCTATTTTTCCCATATTCTGCAAAGTTTCAGCTTTATTTAAAAAAAAATCATCGCTCTAACTCATTTCTATCGAAAGTTATTTCTTTTTGAAGCAAGGCAAGTCACTTTTTCCCACTGTGCGGCGTAGCGGACAACCTTGGGCACGTGCGCCCTATCATGCCAGTTCATGTGCTCTTTTGTTTCTTGTCTATTGCGCGGTTCCGTGGTTTTTTTTTTGTTTCGTTGCTGTTACCACAGTAAAACTTTGCAATTCAGGCTAAATGCGAAATTTATAGCGTCTCTGAGAACTTGCCGAGCGAATACTGCTTTGTCGCTCAGTTAACCACAACTTCGCGAGGCGGGCGGTATGTTGAGGCCGTTTCGCCCTTTTCAAATCCGCGGCATCTTACATGCTAGATAGATCCGCGGGCGCGCTCTCATCGCACGCGAGTCCGAGCAGTGCTTCGATTCGGGGCACTATTTTTCGCGCATGCGCGGCCAAAACAGTAACGTATCTATAAAGAGGTAGCAAAGCGGCCAGAGCCCTGTGGCAATTATATTGGCGGGACGAGTGATAATGATAGACGAGAGACGTGACGCGGAACGAGAGGTAAGTTATTATTAATGTTTTATTATACAATGGCAGTTAATAGTGGAGAAAGAGCTGCAAAGAGGAGTAATACTAGTCAAATAAAATATTTTGTTGTTTTATTATGTATTTTGCTTAGTTATTTTAGCACTTCTTCCCTTTCCCATCCTCAAAATAAAGAATAACTTTGAATTATATTAAATTTCAATATTTCGTATGTATTCTGCGGGGTGCACAAGGTACCCGATTTTGTACGCTACTGAGGCCGTCTGTGGCTAAAATCGCCACGCATGCGCGAAAAATAGTACCCCGAATCCCCGAATCGAAGCACTGAGTCCGAGCGAATTCGGCAGTCTTGTCTAGATCGCGACGCCGAACGCTTCAGATAGATTGTCGATAACCGATTATACACGCTATTACGAACTTCGAACGCACGCGTTTTGAGCTCACTTGCGGAGCAACGTGTGCAAACGAGCAAACACACTACGTCGAACTGTACCAAGTACTTTGACTTTTATAATAAACTGATACGGAGTTTTACACGCTCTGAAAAGCACAAACAGATAAATTTCTATCAATATGCTTCAATATATTGATCAATGCGTTTGAAGTTTGAACACTTTGAACCCCTTCTAAACGGTCAATATGCCGTTTCAATGCGCCTCGTCAATATTATTGATGGGCGTATTGAACGTCGACTCTCCGCTGTTTTGTTATGCGAATTGAAAGACATTAACCTAGTCAATTAAGAATCAATACTGACAGATTATGAATGTGTTTTACGATAGATACTGCGACTGCTTCGCGAACGGGGAGTTCTGCCACATGTGCAACTGTATACAAATTGCTCTAACAATCTTGGGAACGAGGAGGACAGACAGCGAGCCATCAAGTCCTGTTTGGAACGCAACCCGAACCCGAACCCGAACGCGTTTCGCCCGAAGGGAAAGGTCGCGAGACCGGCGACGACATCCGTAGACACAATAAGGGCTGTAATTGCAAGCGTAGCGGATGTTTAAAAAATTATTGCGAATGCTACGAGGTGTGTACCGTTTATTCATAGACGTAGGGGGCATTTTTATGAATTTTCCAAACGACTATTTCAGGCCAAGATTCCGAGTTCGGCCAATTGTAAGTGCATAGAGTGTCGCAACGTGGAGGAGCCGAATGTAGAAAAGAAATCTCTGAGGGATCTTGCAGAAGCGGCTGAAGTTAGGCCAACACAGCTGACATTGAACAAGGCAAAGTAGTTACAGCTGTCCGAAATGGCCTTCAGACCGCCAGCTATATCTAACACAGGCGCAAGGTATGCTTCTTCAATTATAATAGCAAGTTATTCATTTTATATACTTGATACATTCTTCTTCGCAGACAACCCATTGACTTCCTGACCGACAAAGTAGTCGAGATAACGTGGCAGTGTCTAATGGCTCAAGTTGACGAAGCGGAGCGTGACATGTTCGACGATGATACATCTCAAAAATTGATATAATCGAAGAGTTTTGTCGGTGTCTGAAGGAAATCATCGAATCGGCTCACAAAGCAGAAGCTACCTAGCAGATACATTTCCAAGAGTTTACGGTTCATTCGAATGTATTCAGAAGCAAGAAACTCGGATGCACTGGTTGTTCGTACTTCTTGATTTAATCGTTTGGCAGGGAACTTGCGAAGGTATTGAAATTGTTGTAAACCAAAGATAATGGTAACAATAGTGAGGCACAGTGCATTCGACCGGCTGTAATTAATCTACGATTTTACTTGTAATGAGACTGCGGGTCTTTACGGCTTCTGAGATGTTCAAGAAATCCTATCGAGGCTACTAGCACTGAAAAGTCGTCTCGGAACAACTGCAAATTGCATAAGCTTCCTCAGTCAATTTTGCAAGCTTATCCAATGTTTTCGTATTAAGTGACAGTTTGCATAATTGCATAAAGAAGGAACAAATTAAAAATGGCATGGTTGAATGTACTGTAACATTAAAATTCGACGCAGAACGTTTTTGTACCTTTGTCGTTCATTCTCGATGCGTTCATTTTTCACAAAAGCAATTTTACATCCATTACTCTTCTGTGGTACTTTACAAATTTTCTATTAAACATCGCAAACATTTCATTTTCGAACTGCTCCGAATTCTCGATCTTAAACCAATTATGTAAGAAAAGCGATTACACACGAACGAAGATATTAAAGCGGTAAATTAAGCAGTGACGACGGTATAAAAAGGATCTAAATAGTATTCTTGCATTTTTACGACTTCTCGTGTAACACTATTTAAAATTTATTTTTCATTCTGAAACGAAGTTCAGCAAACGTTTGGAAATTTCAGATTTTCAATATATACATATATATGTTTCACACGTTTCCTCATTACTTTTACTACGATACTATGATAGACACGCAATTCTTAATCTGTTATTTAGTCAATTAACAAGAGAATGGCATTGCAGCGAAGATCAACATAACAATTATTAAATCTGTTCTGTCAAATCTAAATATATGTTATATACTCTTAGAATTCGTACTTGAAAGTTTATTTTAAGTATACAAATTGTACAGACTATATATACAAGCTCGAACAAATGATTTCAGGAGCAAAATACTTTCACTCGCAACAGGTGAATCAAGTTTTGCAAAGCTACCAATGTATGTGCTATGTATAAATAATATTCGTATATTTCGAAATACAGTAAAAGCTCCTTCGTTGTCCAAAGGCCGGGGGTTTGAGCGGACAACGACCGTGCCCGGACACTATTTTTGATTTATGGCTGCGTCTTTAGTGAAACGACTAGTTAAATGACAAAGAAAAGCATTCGCAGTCAAAAGCAGTCAACTGTCTGGCTTTGAAAAACTCCTTATTTCCTTGCCATATTCCTTTCCTATTCTTCTCCGTTCTACGCGGGTCTCGAGACAGTCCTGGGACACATCTGGCGACCAGATGACAGGTAGTGGAGTGGGTAGGCACTGGACAACGATCGTGCCCACGATTCAGGACAACGAAGGAGCGATTACTGTATATCTTTATTGTACATATTTTATTTAGAAATTTACGGATGACAGACGAAAAGATTTTCCTAACTGAAATGTACATACTCTTTTGTTCGATATGTATCAGGTTTTTCAATTACAATAAATCAATAAATCGTATGTTTACATTGTAACCGAGCAGCTGATTCGCATCGCAGGTTCAAAATTTCACTACTCCCTTTGGTCTTTTGTTCCCTGCAAAGACTTTACGTCGCCACTTACGATCGTATTCACCATAATCGTACTCTCCTCTTTCTCTTTAACCAAGTCCGGACAGTCCTTTCTCAAATGTGTCACGTCACCGCACAACTTGCAGCTTCCTTCCTGTGGGTAGATACCCTTTGGATTGTCTGGACACTGTTTAGCGATGTGTTCCCATATATAAAACACGTTGCGTATCTGAACTCCATCGGCTTGGCCACTTTACATTCGAAGTGCGTGTGCTCCGTCAATCCGCACTTGAAGCAAATACCAGTGCCTGCCTGCTCCGATCCCAGCTCAGGACAGTTCGATAAATTGCGTCCCACCTTGCGACAGTGAAAACACACACATCTCCTGATCCTCGCCAACGCTTTCTCCGCTCTCCTCCTTCTTGGTTTCATCGCTGCGTCTATCTCCATCTTTGGGATACCTTTCACGATCATTTTCTGTTTCAGTTCATGCAGTCTGTCTGTGTCTTCCTTCTTAATTGGGAGGCTTCCCAATTAACAGCTGTTGAATTTTACCACTTCTATCTCCATTCCGTTGATCGTTACAGATGTTTCCTTCTTTCTTTTAGTTTTCGTTGGTATACTCTTTTTGAATACTGCCCAATCATTGTTCACATTCCCTACGTCGCAGTAGAGTATGTTTTTATCTTGCAACAGATCTTTCGCTAATTTAGGATCTCTGTATAAGCTTGCGTAGACAAGTTTCCGTTCAGTTGTGGTTTCAGTATTTTCTAGAAACAATAATACAATTTAGTGCTGTTTATTAAGAGAGTAGGTTATTGATAAACACTTACTGTTTAATATGTGTGTTAATGAAACTTGTACATATGTACTTGTAGTAACGTATGTTAAAATGTACTGGATGTCCGTTCTTCTGTTTGAAAAATAGTACGACAAAGAAACTTGCTGTTTACTGAACACTGACCGGATCATGAGATTATTGCGATTACTTGAAATCCTGTTTGACGAGTACTGTTTGTTGTCCGTTCATCTGTCTGGAAAATAGTAACAGAAAGAAACTTACTGTTTATTGAACATTGAGCGGATCATGAGCAATCATGAGATTATTGCGATACTTGGAAAAATCGATTCATCGAAAATAATAATAAAGACTGTTTATTACGCACGAAATAACCTCACTTTCTTATACGTGAAAAACATTTTTATCCCCTGCCCCGTAAGCAAAAATCCCTGTTTCTGACCAGGGACTATCCGCGCGGCAGGGCTCGTAACTTGGACCACGGCCGAATTTTGGCCGAACCTGCCCTCGGCCGAATTTTGGCCGAACCGACCCTCGGCCGATTTTTGGCCGATTTTTGGCCGAATTTTGGCTGAATTTTGGCTGAACCACCGTGCTGCCATCTTACAGCGGCCCGAAATCGGCCAAAATTCGGCCAAAATTCGGCCGAGGGCCGGTTCGGCCAAAATTCGGCCGTGGTCCAAGTTACGAGCCCTCCCGCGCGGATAGTCCCTGGTCAGAACCTTGGCCCAGTGGGCTTAGAGCCGCTTCGAGGGACCTTCAACACAGTGCCCGTCTCGCTACCTGCCCTCGGCCCGCCGGGCTCGTGTTCAGCCAGAGACGGCCTGGTTGACTGGGTGCTTTTGAGCGGTATATTCTACAAGGTATTCAAGGTACCCCACTGGTACCCCACTTTATCGAGAAGTTTACTTTATCTTATCTCTAGAATTTTACTAAATCCACTAAATCCAAAATCTTGCACAATATCTCACCACGCTTAGACACGCGCCTAGAGAACATGATCCGACGAGGTTGGCAGCGCCGATCTCGGGCAAGGTAGGCGGGAGAAATCGCCATCGTTCCCTCTCGTTGCCGGATCGTCGATCAAGATAGACGTGTGATAGACGTGTCTCAATATTGTTCTCGATTCGATATTAAGTTATTTTTACATCTTCGTGGTGATTAACTGCAGAGTAGGCTGCATAATAATTCTGTTCTAATTCGCGGGACTCTTAAACCTATGTACAAGTGGTGACTCTGACGGATGTGATCTCGAAATCAAAAACCACGCTGCACGGAGACTAAACTAGAGGAAGAGGATTCTACCCTGGACGTCTCCATAGGACGAGCTCGCTGATGTGCCGCTGATTGCGTGAAGCCATCGAACTCCGGCGTTTTTACCAAGGTCCTGTATCGAGTGGCGACCATGTGCGTGAGAAGCCACCGACCACCGGCGCCTTGACGTACATATATCACCGTGTTGCCGGTTTTGCGCTCGTTCCAGCATGCGCCAACAGGTATGATTCTGTCTATTATATATGCAAAAATTCGCGTCATTATTGTAAACGTCCATGATGTCGGTGAGGTACTTCGTTGCGAAAATATCGACGAAGCCACGTTCGTGTTCCGGTTGATTCAACCGTAATCGTGACCTTCGCGAAGAACTGTTTCTGCCGTGTCTTTCGGTACGTAAACAAGGTGATTCTTCAAACACGCGAACAGTGTCTCGCGTAATCGCGTTGAATGTCACGTTTCGACAACGAAGTTCTGTTGCTCGGTTAGCTAAATTACAAAGAGTTCACCTCTAGGGTACAGGATACGTATGTATGTAGTGACATGCACACACACAATGGTCCGGATTGGAAAATCGTGTCCCATTTTGTTATAACTTTTGAACCAGTAGAGATATTGCAATGAAATTTTCACTAAAAATATTTTTAAATAGTCATGTTTAACTGTAGGTAATTCAATATTTTTTGCACTTGTTAAACAATAATTTTGTATTAATTTTCATCGATATTTTTGATTTAAAAAAGAATTTTTTAAATATAATCTTACAAAAACTATTTTTCACTTTCTGAATATGTATTTTTTATATTTATGTTCCACACATGAAACGTTTTTTGGAATATGTAAAATATAAATTCTAGAAATTTTGTTGCAGTCGACACAAAGAAAAATTATTGAAGAGGTAAAAACGCATCATAAGCGTGTCAAAGATATTTTTTATAATAATTATAATCTTTTTATTGGAAAATCGTGAATCATGTCCGTGTAACTTTTAAATCGTAAAAGATATTGTCATGAAATTTGAAATGGATAATGTGGAAATGTCAGGCTGAGGATTGGTTACAGAAAAATTGTATCACAATTACACTTTTTATGTCAATTATTTATTATTTCTAAAGCTTCTGCTTCTAATTGCCTAACTTTTTTACGGTATGATTTTATTCTAATACTGGATATACATATATGGATCGGATGTCAAAAGTAGTCGATTTAATACATCTTCATTTGTGTATAATCTTGAATTTTTCCGTGTGTACCATAGCATAAACATACTATGTAATTGTAAGTGCCATAAGATAAATACTTCATTCGAGGAGGCGGACGCTGAACTTCCCTCCTTGCAGAGTTTCAACACTTTATGCGATACCGCGTCCAGCGTTAATAACTTGAAACAATAATAATTTGAACAGAGGGACATGGGGGAAAATAACGCTTTCATGACTATTTCGAGGAAGGTGTACTAAAAATATTCCAATTTGTTAGAAAGTTAAAACTTGTGTACCGATTATAAAGAATTTTCAAAATTTTCTTCCTTTAGTTTAGCATTGACTTTTAATATATTATGCAGACTAATTAATAATGTAAGATACGATTTCTTATCGCAAAAATCTGCTTTTTAATATAAAAAAAAGCGAGAGAAAATATTAAATAGGAACGTCAGGGCATCGCGTCAAAGAGAAGCAATTTCTCTCGTGAAAAATACTCTTCTTAAAATGTCCAACTTTCAATGTTTATTACAACTATGTATAATATTTATTAAATTGTACTATTTTCTTCATTTCCGAGGTCTATGGACATTTGGGAAGCAATGTTCATTGATTAGATATCGTTACAAGAAAGTACGTTTTTGGGAAAAATGTAGGGTTGCCAGAAATGTTTTATCCAAATATAGAAGTAGTGAAAACTGGAAATATGGGAGTTCAAGTGAAAGAGGTACACAGTACATTTTAAACTTTTTTATTCAAAGATTTTTGAAAATTCCTATAGGTACGTAAATCTATAAACATAAATAAAATATATATCCATATAGGAAAAAAAAGAAAACAAAATTCTTAAATAAAAACAACATCTATGTAATAATTAATAATATAATAAATATTGACCTTTACGTCTATATTATTTCGTTGCTTCAGTTATTAGTTATTATTATTATCATCAGCCACCATTTTACAATATTTTTGGCTTCCTTTCACTTGTTTCAACAAATTAATGTCTTGTAAACAGTACTTACAAAACTCTTTACAATCAAGCTGAAAATTACATGTTGTTAATAACTCACTTTTGATCAATTCAGTGGAGGCTCGGTTTCTATCTTCTGTCCATTTATTAGTCATTACAGAAAATAACCGTTCAGTCTAACAATTTTGTGACATTAGGGAGATCTGTATTGCATAAAATGTGAGTCCATTTTTCTACTTGTTTTGCGGATATAAATTTCACATCCGTTTTACACATTTCATAAACTTTATGCAAAGTTTCCACTTCATCAAACATACTATCAACATTTATTCTCAGTCTTTCTTTACTTTCTCCGATTATTTCAAAGACATTAATCAACTCGTTATAAGTAATCAAATGATCCAATTACAATTTAGAGAGCGCAAAGAAAAGAGTATTTTCTTCAAAATCAAACCATCTAGTTAAATACAACAGAGCATGTCTATAAATAAGCATTTGAAAAGTCATTTGTTAGTGTAGCAGCTTTATAAAAGTCGAAATTCTTCAGTTTTTGACTGACCAAATAATCAAAGAATTTCTCTTCAATTCTAGCTGTAATTTTGGCGTGTAAGTTACAAGAAATATCATAAATTTCCAATGAACTTGTTTTATTGTTTGCGATAAATAATATAGCGTGTTCAAATAATTGTAAAAAATTATTGAGAAAGAGTAAATATATTTCTGGTATCTCATTTTCAATTGTATTTTCATAAAAATCTTCTTCAATAAAAAGAAGTTGTCCCATTTTGAAAATGGGACACGATTTTCCAATTCGGACCGACACAGGAGTAGCAGCAACGTGTGTTCTTTGAGCCAGCGTTGCACAGTCGGCAATTCGACGAAATCGGCGACAAAATCAAAGAACTTTTGATAGAATTGAGATAGAGCGATGAAATTTTTTAAAAATCAAAGCTGAAACTTTGCAGAATATGGGTAAAATAGGGAGAGTATGGTACGAACGTTTTTTAACCTTGAAAAAATTCGTTAAACTTGCACAATTTCAAGAATATTTTGATTTTCCAATATCACGTGCGGAAAAATTTTTATTTAACATGGTACACATCATTTCCCGTAGATTTTTTCCCGCTGATTTCAAATCCGGTCTCCTAATTTGTCTACGACCTCAGGATTTTACAAGAAATCGCTTTTTGTGAACAAAACTAATGTAATCATTTTTTCGTAAAAGCATTTGATAACACACTAGCTTGAAGGTATATTGTATTCACATATATAAAACACAATAAAATTAAACATGGTCAAGTATTTGAACGTTTACTTTACGTATATCATTTGACAAACGATCACTCGACGTATCGCAGCGATTGTCGCTGGCACTCCTTGTAGGCTATGTGTGACTGTAATGTAATTTAAATTACATATCTATTTTCTATAATTATATTTTCATTTACACAGGAAGTTAGGTAAGTATTTAATCTTTTTAACTTACTTCTCATCAACGAATTCTTTAACTTCTGGTGATAAAAATAAGAATAAGGTATTAAAAAATTGGATGATGAGAAGTAAGTTAAAAAGATTAAATACTTACCTAACTTCCTGTGTAAATGAAAATATAATTATAGAAAATAGATATGTAATTTAAATTACATTACAGTCACACATAGCCTACAAGGAGTGCCAGCGACAATCGCTGCGATACGTCGAGTGATCGTTTGTCAAATGATATACGTAAAGTAAACGTTCAAATACTTGACCATGTTTAATTTTATTGTGTTTTATATATGTGAATACAATATACCTTCAAGCTAGTGTGTTATCAAATGCTTTTACGAAAAAATGATTACATTAGTTTTGTTCACAAAAAGCGATTTCTTGTAAAATCCTGAGGTCGTAGACAAATTTTGAGACCAGATTTGAAATCAGCGGGAAAAAATCTACGGGAAATGATGTGTACCATGTTAAAAAAAAATTTTTCCGCGTGTGGTATTGGGAAACCACGATTTTCTTGAAATTGTGCAAGTTTAACAAATTTTCTCAAGGTTGAAAAACATTCGTACCATAACCTTCCTATTTTCCCATATTCTACAAAGTTTCAGCTTTAATTTTTAATTAAAATTGCCCACTGTGGCGTCGCGTTGCCCAGGTCTGGCTTACTTAGACCATACACACTCAATAGACCCGGCACAGATCATTTTCCCCGAGGGAAAGATGAAGGAAAGTGTGACGTCACATTTTCAGAAGATGTGTTATAGGGTGGACCTTAGCTATACCTGATGAATTTTTTTTGCGAGATCTTTTTCACGACGCCCCCAATATTGTTCCATTTCATGAAAAAAATTATATATCCAAAGTTTTAGATCAATCGGACATCGGGAAGGTGTGGCGCAATTTAATGTGGACCTTAGCTATACCACGTGAAAGTTCTTTTGCGAGATTTTTTTACCACACCCCCTATAATTGTGCCATTGGGTAAGAAAATAATTTCTGCAGAAGATGAAGTTGATCGGATAAGGGGAAGACGTGCACAATGACGTTGAAGTTGCGAAAAACAACAAATATTCACATCCTATAGAATTTCATGTTTTTCGCACATTCAACGTCAATGTGGCATGTCTTCCCCTTACCCGATGAACTTCATCTTCTGCAGGAATTATTTTCTTGTCCAATGGCACAATTTTAGGGGGTGTCGTAAAAAAAATCTCGCAAAAAAACTTTCACGTGATATAGCTAAGGTCCACCCTAATGCGCCGACCTCCCGGCGCGACGCACAGTGGGGTATTTGGCCCGAAAAAGTGGAATAAACTATTGTAGCGTTATTTATAGGCTCAAGGTTATAATATTATATATCGTTGGATTCGTCTTCAGGTCAGCTACAACATTATGAAATCCAAAATACATTTCAGCTTTTAAAAAATCAAATTCACCTCAATTTTTTGTAAAAAACAATTTTTTTACAACTTTCATATATTGAAATTTGTAGACGTTCGAATACTGTTCCTCTTTTGTTGGAAACATTTTTTCCTCAGATTATCGAGAACCCATGAAAAAGCGTGGCGATAGTGAAATATTTGCATTATCATAACTTGAAAAATATTTGAGAAAAAAATATTTTATTATAGTGTTTCGGAAAGCTCTCAGAACAAGCTACAAAAATATGCAATAAAAAATAGGGGTTTCTGTTTAAGAAATTGAAGATGACCTTCACGTGGTTTTCAAACGACTATCCAAGGCCAATCAATGACACCGTTTTAAGGTCGATTCATACACACGTCCGAGAAGTCGTGCGTCGTTTTGGGGGTCTCATACACGGCACGATCCGACGTTTAGGCAACTTGAGAAGGGTCGACATGGTCGAACAAAGGCCTAGTGCCGAAGATCGTGTCATTTGCTACCCTAACCCCAGGGGTTCTGAGAACCTTTTACTCCCCTCTACACCTCAGGAGATGCCTATGGTCGAGGTCTCCGACGAGTCGTGAGGGATTCCTCCTCGAGAATATTGTGTCCCAAGTCGTACGACTCGAAGGCAGAGAGAGAGAATATAACATTTATTTAAAAAGCTATTACCTAGGATTTTTCAGAGTTTGTCGTGCTAATAGGTGGGGAATACGGTGTTAAGGAATTTAAACGTTATAGCAAAAAAGAATAACAATTTATTACTATGGTTACGAAAAAGAATGAATATCATCTGACAATCTCTGTACGGTGAAACAATTCGTCAAACAACTCCGGTGGAGGTTCTGAATAACATTGCCGTCCTGAAAAACATTGACGGTGGACGCGCAGAAAAATATAAAAATAATATTATTTACTATGTAGTAAAATAAGTAATAATATATACTTATTGAACAGTTATGTGATCTACATATTTAGTATTACAATAATAAATTACATCATTTCTCCATAATTAATATGTAATAATCATTTTTTTTCAGCTTTTCCAACCATTTTGATTTTTGAAATATGGAAATGCGTTTGCGATTTCATGATGTTACAGCTGAAGATAAGCGAATTGAACGACCTACTACATTATGACCTTGAGCCCATGAATAACGTTAAAATAGTTTTTTTCTGACTTTTCGGGCCAAACATCCAACTGTGCGATTGGATTGTTTAATGTTGGACCCTGCGACTTGGATTTTTTTTTTAAGTTGGAGGAATCAAAGTAAAATGTTGTAGAAAATTGCAATCGGTCGGAGTTGCAGAGAAAATACTAAAAGTTGTATTTCGCAACTTTCTTAAGTGAACTGATATTGAAAATTTGTAAAGTACGTTTTGTGGATCTACAGGGTGTTCATTTGAAAACTTTCCAGCCGAGTGTCTCGAGGGGTATTAAAAATATTTAAAAAGTGTAAAACACGTGCCCCAGGATTTCGAGGGGGAAAGAGGGGGCCAGTATCGGTTTTTTTATTTGGGTGGCGTTTTCAGCCATTTGAAGGTTAACTTTGTTTTTTTCAAATGGAAACCTATATTTTTTATTATGGGATCTTATAGCATGTAAAAAGACCAGCGATTTTCGTAGCATACTTTTTTTATCCGCAGGTTTCCATTTGAAAAACAAAGTTGACCTTCAAATGATCTTGAGAGCGCCACCCAAATAACAAACTGATACTGCCCCGTCTTTACCCCTCGAAATCCTTGGTTTTACACTTCTTTGATATCTTTTATACTTCTCGAAACGTTCGGATGGAGAATTTTGAAATGTATACCCTGTATATGAATGATATATAGCCTACCTCTGACCTGCCAAAAAATTTATGAGCATAGGATTTGTGAACATTTCCTTGGAAAATCTGGCGGCAAAAAATGTGTTACTGTCGTCCGCATGTCGCCAGCAACGTGCAATCTGTCAGAAAAGTCTCCGTACACCCTTCAAAATATACTTTTTGTACCAAAGGACTTTTAAATTACGACTGATGTAAATCACTTGAAGAGATCATAGGAAACCAAGGGTATCCAACTTCATATTAATTATGTCGTTTCATTGCTAAGAATACACTCAGTTACGAATTTTCAATGCTGTCAACATACTTTCCGCAAACGATAAAAAAGTTATTTAATTTTTCTCTGTCATTATTATAAACTTTATGTCATCTTTCGCACTACACATTCTAGTTTGTACGATATTAAATGTCATACATAAATACATATATATTTTCGATCAATTCCTAAATCATTGATTTAAAATAGAAAATATGCATTTTTGTGATGTGTCAACATATTTTCCGCGGCGACTGTATATAGAATACAATACATATATTGCATACCTTCAAACTAGTGGGTTATTAAATCAAATCAACGAAAAAATGATTTCATTAGTTTTGTTCGAAAAAAATTCAATTTGTTGCAAAATCCTGAGGTCGAACTGGAAATGATGTATAGCATGTAAAAAAAAATTTTCCGCACGTGGTATTGACGAATTAATTATGATAAGTTTGACGAATTTTTTCAAGGTTAAAAAACGTTCGTACCATAATCTCTCTATTTTTCCCATATTCTCTGCAATATATATTTCAGCTTTAATTTTTAAAAAATCATCGCTCTATCTCATTTCTATCGAACATTCTTTGATTTTGACACTGAATTCATCGGTTTGTTCCACTGTACGTCACAGAGGCAAGAGGAGAGTCTTATCGCTGTATGCGAAGAAGTCGGGGCGTCTACAAATTACTTTACAGTAAACAGGTGTTGTCCGAAAGAGCCGACTTCCCGCTCAATAGTAATGACCGGTCATAAACCTTTCCATGCAGAGCAGCCCCTTGGAACGGCACCTAAACAAATCGCGCCTATCATAAGGTCTGCCTATCCCCACCACAGCCGCGGCCGTAGTCCCAATGTTTTGACTTCGACGTTGCAGGCTGCATGGTATGTGTGGCCGCTGTAACCAATATTTCGACGCAGCCGAAAATGCGTGTGAAACGAGGCCTGCCCAGTGATGCCAGAACCGTGGTACCGTGGAACTAAACCGTACCACAGCATACCCCCACCATAGCCTACTATTGCCCCTACGTTCCTTTTCCAACGCGCTCGCGCGTTACACACACCAGCGCACCATGTCACATAGTAGAGGTACGCTGGTGAGTGTAGCGCGCGGGCACGTTGGAAAGGAACATAGGGGCAATAGTAGGCTATGGTGGGGGTATGCTGTGGTACGGTTTAGTACCACAGTACCACGGTTCTGGCATCACTGGGCCTGCCTCCTCCGCTCTGATCCAATCGGCCGCGCATTCGTACATAGAGACACGTCACCGTAGTCCTGCCTGTGAACCTTCTTCTCAAGCTCGCATCAATACAAATTCACCAGTTCGAACCCATACGAGATGGCGTCTTGCCGTGCCCTTCAATCGCGTAGTAGTGGGCGCGGTAACGGTTTATAATATCTTAACTGCTCTGTTCCCCTATCGCTCGTACTTACGGGGCAGTGTAAAGGACTACTTGTTGGACATAAATAAATTAAAAATGTTTTTCACTACGTGGAAGGTGTAATTAAAAGACAAACGCTGTCGACCCTTATTTCAGAATGTCTAAAGAATATTCAGCAATTTTATGGACCCGAAATAACAAACAATTGAAACCTAATAGCTATTTGTAGTTACCGGAGTATTTCACATTTTATTATGTGTGCCGTATGAAATTTGTATATGGTAACATTTTATTATAAAATTTTTTCACACTTGAACCAGTGGAAACGTTTGCAGACCAAAAGTTATCTCAAATATAGTTTCCAATAATTATTTTAAATCATTATTTATTAAGAAGAATTCACCAAGTGGCAGGAACGTTTCCTATTTCCATTATGTTGTAAAGGGAGCTACCCAAGGAGTAGTGGAGCCCATAAAAACCTATTTTTTGTGCCACGCACAGCGGGGAGCCGTCAACCCGCTGGAGAGTTATGGCCCCTGCGACTCGTCGTACAACTATTGTGTCCACGACGCTCAGACTGCGTCGTTTGTGGACGGTGTCGCTTAAACCTGGGTTAGAATATTTCGTCGTACGATCGCGTCGTGGGTGTATGAACCGACCTTTATGTCCCCCGTGAACCATACAACTTTTGTCTGAACCATTTTTCTCCAAAATGCTTCATTTTCGTGATATACGTCTGTTTCACTTTACATGACAGGCGTACGCAAAACGCTGTTAAATGTTTAATACTAAATAGGCTATAACATTTGAATTCGGACATATTCGGATTTAAACTTTGTTGGCTTATAATCACGAATCTTTACCGAATGTAATGACACCAAAAAGAGCACTTAATATCTCTTTATACTATAATAAAATTGTCAATAAAGTTTTGTAATTTTTAAAAAGCTTACAGAATGATTGGTAATATTCAAATATTAATAACTATACTAATTTAGATGATAACAAAATAAAATCTATGCGAAAGTGCTCTGTATACCTACCTGAACAACTTTTGTAATACAAGAATTTACAGAATTTTACTTGAAACACTTGAAAATCGCCAATGAATAGACGCTGTCTTACAATTAGAGACTGTTTAAGAACGCCAAGCGCGCCTTAACATCTCTCGACTTTCAATGAAGTTTACTACTTCGCGGGTGTACAAATAGAAAAAATAATATTGCAGCCTTATTCTTCAGACCTTTAACTACAACGAACAACAAAAATTTTATGCCATACGCAAAAATTTAGAAATCGAATTTTTTCCACTTTTTCGGGCCAAATACCCCACTGTGCGACGTCCGATTGATCTAATACTTTGGATGTATCATTTTTTCATGAGATGGAATATTGGGGGGCGTCCTGCACAAAATTTCATGGTCGAAAAATAAGATCCACTCTAATGTGTAAGCTATGCTCATCGACAGTGCCTACGCTTGGCTTATAGGGGGTTGGGGGTGAGGGTGGTCAGCGATTGCGCCATGTAGGTACACAGTACACGGAAAGAATGGACAGGATAATTTCAAAGAATTTGGCATTTTATCATGAATGAAATAATCAATATATAAAGTATATTTGAGAAATATGAAGTAATAATATGTATGTATGTGTACAATATGTATTAACTATTTTTTAGGAATCGATATTTGATTCAGAAGATTAACAACTTTCGCGTATTATGTAGGTTACAGAATGTTTTTACATATACAAATGTATATCGATCACATTTACAACATTTTAAGGTATGTACTGCTATTTTTACATAATTTACATTTACCTCGTTTGTGATTAGATATTATTAGCACAGTCGGCCAATAGACAGTTGGCGCGCCGGGCCTACTTTACCAACTCGCGTCTAGATCGCGCTCTGATTGGTCCGTGTTTTTCGCTAATAACTTCTAAACAAAGCCGCGGATAACATTTTTGCAAAGGAAAATGTTGCTTCAAATGACCTCAGGAACCTCCCATTTCCGGCTGTTGTAGGAATTTTAGGACACCCTGTATATCCACATTCGGTAGCCTAATCGCGCCGAAATCGCGCTTAAGAGCGTATACATATGTAGGATTTCAGGAAAAATGAGGGCACCGCCGCCAGCGGGAACCGAACTCGGGTCCCACTGGTGGTAGCCGATCGACTAACGCGCTCACCCACGGAACCCTCCCGTTTTTCCCAATCTCCATACAGCATATTTGATCTGGGGGGTCCTGATCCCCACACTCGGCCATCCTGTAACGACATTCGCCCTCGAATGTCCGTCACAGCGTCGTCTCATCGTCTCTTTTTCGTGTTGTGGCCATACTCAGCGCCACCAAACACAACTCGCAATTTCTCAGTTTCGCTCGCGTGCGACGTCTTCGCTACGCGAGCTTTGTCCACAGCGCCATCGTGCGGTGATCGGTGTTCCCCCCATCCCGGCTGAGCCCCCAAATGTAGGATTTCAGGAAAAATGAGGGCACCGCCGCCAGCGGGAACCGAACTCGGGTCCCACTGGTGGTAGCCGATCGACTAACGCGCTCACCCACGGAACCCTCCCGTTTTTCCCAATCTCCATACAGCATATTTGATCTGGGGGGTCCTGATCCCCACACATATGTATATACATTATCTCTCCTATGTGGTATATATACATACATATCTCGCGAACGCGACACTGGAAATCGGAAAGGACGCGAAGAATACATTCGGCAATAACATATTTGCCCTTACCTCGTACGATCGAGACAATGGACTTCACGGTTCGCCGAATTCCGATGGGCCGTGCTCGCATTATTGAATACGGTACGAATCAGGAAATCGTCTCTTAACGTTCTCTCAGTGCTCAGTTCCAGTTCACACCTCGTGGTAATCAGGTCGTATTGCTCCTTACCATTTCTAAACATTACTGTACCGTTTCTATTTCAATTTATCAACTATTTCGCTCTTATTCTTGTATGTTTAATATTATCTTGTTCATTCTATTGCTTATTGTATTATATTTTATATTATTTTGTTCATTCTATTGCTCATTGCATTATATTTAATATTATATTGTTCATTCTATTGCGTATCGCATTATTGTTTAATATTATTTTGTTCAATCTGTTGCTTATTGCATTATATTTAATATATTACCTTGTTCATTCTATTGCTTATTGCATTATATTTAATATTATCTTGTTCATTCTATTGCGTATCGCATTACTGTTTATATTATCTTGTTTATCCTATTGCTCATTTCATTTTGTTTTTCAGAGCTTGCTCGAAGTATTTACACGTTTATTTCATTTCTGTTCTTTCGAGCTTGCTCGCATGTTATATATATATTTATCTCTTTGTGCCTACTAACGCTTGCTCGCATACTATACATTTGTACATTCTGTTCTCGGGCAAAATTTCCTTTAGTGCTCACAATTCTGTCATTTTATACGATAGTTACACAGGTATGTGTAACTTGGTTTTCTCATTATATTTTGATGATTCTGTTTATATTCTACTGTTTGTGCTACCTTAAATCTCGAAACCACCAGTGCCGCGACGCGCCGGCCGAAAATACCAGCTAAAAGTGGGATCTCCTTTGCCCGTTTTGTTATGCATACTGCATTCGTCGTAGCTCTTTTCTGTGCCTCTGGACTCTGGACCAGTGTTACCATATTTTTCTCTCGCCAGGCCCCTTACCCTTCCGCCTCCCGCCATGCCACGCACCGTATCTCGTCTTTGCACTCTTCCCACTAACGCTGACGTACGGTCGCGTGAGCCTCCCACTCTTCCCACTAGTTGCTGACGCGACCGCACACCAGCGTGTCGCCAGTGTCGCCGGCGTTAGTGGGAAGAGTGCAAAGACGAGATACGGTGCGCGGCGTGGCGAGAGGCGGAAGGGTAAGGGGCCTGGCGAGAGAAAAATATGGTAACACTGCTCTGGACCACGGACCTAAGGACTGAGTGTAAAGTAGATTTATGGTGGAGAGGGGGTGTCCCGCGAGCGGGGAGGGATGGTTGACTGCGGCCATCTTTGAGCAGCATTGTGGTGCGCTCTATAGGCGACTTTAAATACTAGTGTAGCGTCTGTCAACGTCTGTGCAACATCTTTAGCATGGAACAGAACCTACATCATCTTTAGCAGGAAACACAACCCACTTTACTGTTATTAAATCTGTGGCATGGATCAGTAATAGCTTCAACCACCGACCAGATACTATTATTTAATAGTTAATATCGTTTAATAGACGCGCGGGCGGGAGAAGTAGGGTTATTCCGCGTGTTTTCTACAGACCACGTGCTACAGACGCTACACTAGTATCTAAAGTCGCCTATAGAGCGCACCACAGTGCTGCCATCCAAGATTGCCGACAAGTTAATACCCCTTCCGTCTTTCGAACCACCCCCCAGGGTTATGCACAGTCCTTAGGTCCGTGCTCTGGACGCACAAGTTTGCGTTGCTATGATGCGATTTGGTATGTCTTTCCTTGTTTTTCACTTGCGAAGGAAAACGAAAGAGCATCGCCCAAACTCGAACACGTGCGTCGATCGAATTACGATATATGTTCGGAGCACACGTTTGCATTTGTTTTTTCCCTTCGAGACCTCTGAATGTTGCACCAGAACCAAACGCACGCATTTTTTGACCCACTGCTTCCGAGGCAGTCCAGACGCTCAGCCATGCGTTTTCTCGACCCACTGCTTCAGAATACTATTATAATAGCAGAACTAGCAAACCGAGAAAAATGAGTTTTTAGGAACTTGTAGTGAAACCATAAGAGTATCCACTCAAAATGTTATTTAAAAAAAAAATTTTTTTTTCACCATTCATTTTGCAATTGTTTTAAACAAATGCCGTGTTTTCACAGCGGGCCACTTTTTAACAAATTGAAAAAAATGGGGATATAGCTCCAAGTGTCCCCTTGACGAACCTGTTCTTAAAAAAATGGACGTTTAAAAATTGACGAAATTAAAATTATTTGAAGTGAACGGTGCACCGCGATATACAATCTCGGACGACCGAAGAACACACTGTGCTGGATCGTGACATTTTACAATAACCCTTGAAATCGGGGTGAAATTTCCACTAAAATTAATTAAAAACTGATTTTTATGTTCTGATAATTATCGTAATAAATATATATTATCTGTGATCATTTTTCAATTAATTGTTTCAATTTTGTCTTAAAATAAAATTTTTAATTGTTCATTTGTTACTTATTTAGCAGTTTTCCAGATAATTTGAATCACCGATGTCTTTAGCTATTCTCTGTATTTCTTGATCTTTATTCTTCATATTATGAATATTTCTTTAAATACAGAGAAATTTATAACCAAAGACATCGCGGTGATTTAAATTATCTGGAAAACTACTAAATAAGTAACAAATGAACAATTAAAAATTTTATTTTAAGACAACAAAATTGAAACAAATAATTAAAAAATGATTACTAGAAATATATATTAATACGATAATTATCAGTGGACAAGAATCACTTTTTAATGAATTTTAGTGGAAATTTCAACCCAATTTCAAGAGTTACTGTAAAATGTCACGATCCAGCCCAGTGTGTTCTTCGGTCGTCCGAGATGGTACATATATCGCGGTGCAGCGTTCACTTCAATTAATTTTAATTTAAGCGCTTCACTTGAGAACGGCTATACCGATTTGGCTAATTTTTTTTTTAATGTGCGTAATAGTCCGAATAAGGTTACAGGGTAAGAAAAATTGGAAAAGTTGCCAGGAAAAATGGAAAATTCGGGAAAAAATAAAAGGGGTTTTTTAATCATATTTCAATATTATAATAACTACATCGTTCGATGCTAACTTCGAGTTTCACTACCGACAGGCGATTATGGAAGGCCTCGATGTGTCGAGCACGAATGCGAAACTGATTTCTCTTCATCATACAAAGTTTTTCATAAAGGCTATACCCGGGTTTGGTAGTGAAATTCGCCCCCGGCGGGATTTTAATCGAGCTTGCACCATTCGATAGCTTACCAAAAAAGACCCGGCTCTGCCAAGTTTCAGCCCCATATCTCATCTGTAAGGGTAGTTATTGAGAAAAATCGAAAAACCAGTTTTTGGCCCATTTTCCGTATTTATTGACAATTAAAAATTCTGAAAAAAATCTGACACATTTAGAATACTAAGCCACATATTATGTATCATTTCCAGATTTTTCCGTTGCAAACTCTGGTTGTAAAAAATGAAAAACACGAAAAATATCGAAAAAATGCAGGTTTCATATAGAAATCTAAAAGGTTCTACTACAGATTTAATTTAGCAATGAGATATTGCCGTAAGTATTATGCTCAATTTTTTTCAAATTCCTGAGAGTGGTGGAACATAGTCAAAAAAAATAAAAACCACTTTTTTCGGCGTTTTTTCTAAGTTATACTTATCTTTTCTGAATCTAAAAAATATATTATGTAATATTAAACGTTCCTACGTTCAGAGAAACATCTCCCAGACTTTAAAACTTGCGTAGTACAAAAAACGAAAATAATACTATGTACGATATATTCGAATATTTCGAAGGTGATTTCAACGGCGCCGGTTGGTGCAGCGGCTATGGTCTCCGACTGCGGAACCGTTGAAGACTTTTTGGACCAGGTACGAATCTCGGTCAGGACAATTTTTTTGTTTCGTTAATCAGATGTTTTTTCGCTTACTAACGATATGATTGTTGATAAGCCATTGTAAAAACATTTTTAACTATATGTTTAAACTATTTTAAAATCATTTTTCGGAAAAATATTTTTGGAGTACTTTCGGCCTCTAATTATTTGTGGACTGTGTTACTGCTCTACTTAACATTTTTGCATGGAATTGTGCATCGTTTGTGTATCCTGTAAATAAGATTGATTAGTTTCGCGACACAAAATGTACACCTGAAGTATTATTAGGAATACTTACCTTTAATAATTGTAGGGGGATTGGTATGTGGTGGAATTATGTATGGCGTTTTCAGTCTTCATCGCTATCTTCATCAATTGTCGGTGTTATTTGATCAGTATCGAAAATCTTAGTGAGTATCTCTGCTGGCCGAACTATGTCTATATCGAATCGAGCATAAGATAAATAATAAATAATAGCAGCAACATGTGAGCAACATCCAATAGTGCGATTCCCATTGGCACATTCGCAACAATACCGTTTTATACCCAAATAACCAGTTGAGTTTGGTATATAATCTATGTAACATCTATAAGTTTTCCGGCTAATATGTCGCGATTTTACTTCGAATTTAACAATATTATTATTTTCTATTAAATAACGGACGTTAATATGATTATCATGTTCATCCATTATTTCGGCCAAATATGAAATAGCTTGCGATAATTGATACGATCCTGTAAAAAGGATCTTTAAATCGTCTTCTGTCATTTCCGGAAAATCAAGAAGCTCTCTGGAAGACATAGTATTAAATGGCCTTCTTCGGCGGTTCCAGTGTTGTGCTTCTACTTGTTGTGCTAAACTATTTATTAAGTTATCTTCACTCAATATTCGATTAGTGACATCATCGAAAAGTGCGACATCAGAATTTAGCCTTTTGCCAAACTTATTATTTAAAAAGCATGCAATCCTGAAATATGATTTTATTGTAGGGAGAAGTTTATTGTCAAGCTGGTGATGTAAAAGCTGGTATTTTTTCCCCAATATACCATGTATGGCTTCGACGACCCATCGAACTTTGGTAACTTTACGCGATGAATTAGACTCCTCAGTAGTTAGTTGAGCACGATTACCTTTTAATGCAGGCATGAGAACACGAAACCCTGACTCTTCTAAGTATGACGTAACGTCACGAAAACCGCGATCTACAATACAAAGGTCTCCCCGTTCCATAATAGTTTTCTAGCCAGTAGGATCTTCAAGAACGATCCGCATGATTTTCGCATCATTCTGATTGGCATAGTAAGGTCCAAACATGTCTACAATATACCCATTTGTCGTGCACACGGTGAAAGGTTTACACAAAGGTACCTTTTTTTGACCAGGCTTTGTACGCACAGCACTGGTCCCGTTACCGATTACCATTGTCACGAAAAGCTAAAGAAACGAAGGACAGCTGACCGCTGCTTGCGAAAGATATAATAAAAAGCAGCGAAGTTACTATACCCATCATCAGGACATTTTCCAGACAACAATACAGCTGTAATACAGTCCACAAATAATTAGAGGCCGAAAGTACTCCAAAAATATTTTTCCGAAAAATGATTTTAAAATAGTTTAAACATATAGTTAAAAATGTTTTTACAATGGCTTATCAACAATCATATCGTTAGTAAGCGAAAAAACATCTGATTAACGAAACAAAAAAATTGTCCTGACCGAGATTCGTACCTGGTCCAAAAAGTCTTCAACGGTTCCGCAGTCGGAGACCATAGCCGCTGCACCAACCGGCGCCGTTGAAATCACCTTCGAAATATTCGAATATATCGTACATAGTATTATTTTCGTTTTTTGTACTACGCAAGTTTTAAAGTCTGGGAGATGTTTCTCTGAACGTAGGAACGTTTAATATTACATAATATATTTTTTAGATTCAGAAAAGATAAGTATAACTTAGAAAAAACGCCGAAAAAAGTGGTTTTTATTTTTTTTGACTATGTTCCACCACTCTCAGGAATTTGAAAAAAATTGAGCATAATACTTACGGCAATATCTCATTGCTAAATTAAATCTGTAGTAGAACCTTTTAGATTTCTATATGAAACCTGCATTTTTTCGATATTTTTCGTGTTTTTCATTTTTTACAACCAGAGTTTGCAACGGAAAAATCTGGAAATGATACATAATATGTGGCTTAGTATTCTAAATGTGTCAGATTTTTTTCAGAATTTTTAATTGTCAATAAATACGGAAAATGGGCCAAAAACTGGTTTTTCGATTTTTCTCAATAACTACCCTTACAGATGAGATATGGGGCTGAAACTTGGCAGAGCCGGGTCTTTTTTGGTAAGCTATCGAATGGTGCAAGCTCGATTAAAATCCCGCCGGGGGCGAATTTCACTACCAAACCCGGGTATAGCCTTTCAATTGCATTGCGATTTTATTCATGCCGTTGAGGAAACGTTCTTCGTTTGCAATGAAATCTTTTTGTATGCACCGATACCACCTGGCGGTGAGAAATCGACTTATGTCCGCAACAAACTCCACCTCGACGAAAACTATATGGAAAATATATTGGACTCGATGCAGACGACATAGCAACTGATCTATTATTTTGAAGAATGACCAGAACTGTTGTCTATCCTTTGTTTTCCAATGAAACATTAAGTATCTGGAATGAAACGACAACCATAGAAGAAATCGGAGATACATTCTAAACAATCAGCGATTCCGCCCTGTTACGTACAAGACAGGGAGAGAACGACAAACTTCGATGAAAACGTCATTTTATTTAATCCCGCGACGGGATCGTCACTCCCAACGAACTGTACAAACTATGTAGAAAAAAACACAACCGAAGCGCGGTTGTGCTCACAATAAAGAGTATGTGTTAACCCTGGGCTAAATAGAGGTAGCCGTTGAATGATTGGTAGCTCCTTGCTCGGCGTTGAGCGAGGAGAGAATTCTCGAATGAAACCGGTCAGCGGGACGCGATACCGTTCGAGAGCGAGCGAGATAAATGAAAACGTGGTAGACTGCGTGAGATCGTACGTAGAAGTGACTGAGTGATCGATCAGCTGGCCGTTAGCCGTCATCGGCGAAGAGCGTGGTTGGCGGATCGATCGAGCGATCCGCCAATCAGACTCCCGTTCCGATGATCGACAGTCGATGGTAGTCGATATCGACGCGTGAGCCTATGGCCGCACGAGCCGCTGATCGATCCTCGATCTCGCTGTCACTAGAACGGCAGCCGATAGCGTGGCCGCGCAATGGTTGACGCGCATGCGCTGCTGACGCATTCAGCCAATCCCAAACACGCCCCATGTCGAGACAACATATTGAAACGTCTTATCCAGCCATTGGAGGAATTCGGTTGTTGCAATGATATCCCAGCTCAGTATCCATCATCGGAATCGACAAATCTAAAGTATCCAGTCAAAGCATACCTCTTTGCTATTGACCCAACACATTCACGCAACGGAATTCGACGTCATAATGGAACACCTACAAACATCTGTCAACCACCTCCAGATTAGATCCAACAAATCTGTTTTCATCAGTTTCGCTGATAATGGACGATGTTCCGAAAAATGAGGTCGACGAAACTAGCCGCTACGAGCCTGTGTTTGTATAACTGAAACTACACTGTACCTGTAGTTTGAATAATACAGGCTTAGTTACAGCTATGTTATTATATATCAGTTCCTATAGCTGACGCTGAGAAGACAGATTCTCTGGTTCAGGATGTGCCGTCATCGCCAAGGATCAAACAATAAGGATACAACTTCCAAAATGAACATCGATTTTCTCAATTGGAGCATGTGCAGTTTTGAATGTTATAAAACTTGTGTACCCGAATAACATTCGCAAAACGAACTTCCCAAAGTGTTCTTCTATAGTACATCCAAGGCGT
Source organism: Lasioglossum calceatum (assembly GCA_963966675.1). Taxonomy (NCBI): domain Eukaryota; kingdom Metazoa; phylum Arthropoda; class Insecta; order Hymenoptera; family Halictidae; genus Lasioglossum; species Lasioglossum calceatum. The sequence continues at coordinate 1,361,063 of OZ016542.1, forward strand.
TGGGATGTTTCAGCGATCCTACTATCAACTTCATCAACAATTAGAACACGTTGAGGTTCAGGAGCGACAGACGCGGCAGAAGCTATCAACAACTGTTGAGTCATCATAATACGACTAGTCAGCTTCAAATCAAGACCCGAATATTCCTGGGTAGTATTGCCACGGATAACACGCTCCATCTCCTTGGTACAGGCGGAAAGTATACGCTTCTCATCAACCAGGTCCTGACGACGTTCGGACCTCTTAGATTTAAGCTGTGCACGACGTTCTGCTGTCGTGTCTTTAGCGTACGCCTTTGGATTCCGGCTCTGTATATTAACCTTTCGCTTCGGCTGCTTTGCGCGGACTTGCACTTGCTGGACTGGCTCAAAATAAAAATATTTGGATGTATTGATCGCATTGGGCGCTCGTAAGTCGCCATCATCCTCAAATCCATCAACATGCCACGTCACGTTCTCCTCAAAGTATAACTTTGGCTGAGAACTCGGTGCTCTGTTATTATTGTGCACCACAACTGCTTGACTACAAACGAGATCATCCTCTGACATAGCCGGGATGGATAAATAATCCTCATCCTCGGTCTGATGTTCACAACGAGAAATCAAATTTGAGTATTCATGAACCAAATCATATCCATACGTTTTACATAACTGTATTAAGTCATGAGGATTCTCAAGATCTTCGTATAACACAAACAAAATTGTGTAGTCACCAGCAGTAAAAGCTGACGCGACCATGCGTTTCAGAACGGAAACGGTAAACATTTTAAAGAAATCGGTAAGATAAAGAAATGAACACAAAGTAAAAGAAACAATATGCTCATCTAGGTCTGCATTCAGAATCCTAAAATCTGGCATCTGTAATAGTAATCATTGATTACTAATCAAGGAATACAAGAAACTACGATAAGTATTCTTCAAAATATACAAATTCTAACAACAATCTTGATACGCTGATTCCACCACTATAAGGGGCTACCCACAAGAAACAAGCCAACGTCACCACAAGAGAGCAAACACATTCCAAAACACATTCCATACCACATTCATTCACTGTATCATCCTCGAAAAATAGCCACACTTTATTGCAACATTCCCGAAAACTAATCAATGTTGATTAATATACTTTACGACCAATATCATACGAGTGCGAACAAATCGGACATCAAAGATTAAGCATCAGCAGAGAACTAGACACGACACTAATGTCTGAAAACCATATGTGAAACACATTCAAATTGCTTAAAAATGTTAATCTACACTACAAAATAGTATCTCTTCATTCTTTTTACGCTTTTTACGATTCAACTTTTTACGCAAGCATCACAAATATTAGAGGATTGCATAGGTTCGTGCCAGATTTTCATGGATGTAGCAAACTGTACTGCACGGCGGAGTGTAAAAAAATTATATGGTCACCATTCTTTTCTAATTGTAGAATAAATCTGTAATCATTGAAACTTAACCATTTTTTTTCATATCATGCCCGAGCTTATGCAATCATCTGATACAAGGATCTTCATTCTTATCTTAACCCTTGTATAATAATTATATCTTAACGTATTCCCCGTAGCCGTATCGCGTAGCATTCCCCGCAATCATTAATCGCCCATCTCATAACATCCGACACATAGCGTAGACGATAAGACACCTATATATTCGACCTCACGATCCCAAAACAAGTTCAGTTAGTTCAGTTGTTCAATCCAATTCAGACAGTCAGTCTGACACTCTCGTCAAGACTCCAGCGAGGCTCGTCGCCTCCTGGATGTCCCGGTCAGGACCAGTGTAGCCAGACGAAGCGGCCCCCAGGTCCCTTACCTTTCCGTCCCTCGCCTAGATGCTGCCTACGCTATCCTCACTCTTACCACTACCGCTGGCGCGACCGAGTCGGTAGCAGGGGGCTTAAGCTGTAATGCAAATATTTCAACTACTATTATTCGCCCCCGGGACACAGGCGGCGTTGGTGTTCCCCATCACGTGATGGGGGCGCATGCGCAGAACGCTTGCTTTGCTCCGTGTCTGACTGACGCTGACCAGCTGACCCACGCCATCACAATCCACGTGTATAGCGTCCATACTGGAATTGTTCTGAATTGTTCAAAGCGAGTCGAAGTTGGTCGAAGTGAAAACAAGTGAAAAGTAAGTAGCTATGGTTGCGAAACTGTGCGTTAATTGCCCCGGCAATTATAGCAAATTATACAAATTTCCCAAGGACAGAAAATATGAGAACAGGATTTCTAAGTGGCGTTTTTTCGGCGAGGCCTCTCTCGGTCTGCAGCAGTGTAGCCAGACGGTGCGGCTCAACGGCTCAAGTGGCCCCTTACGTCTCCGTCCCTCGCCTAGATGCATGCCTCCGCTATCCCCACTCTTACCGCTACCGCTGGCGCGACCGAGTGCTAGAATGAGAGCGGTAGCATGCTACCGACTCGGTCGCGCCAGCGGTAGTGGTAAGAGTGGGGATAGCGGAGGCATGCATCTAGGCGAGGGACGGAGACGTAAGGGGCCACTTGAGCCGTTGAGCCGCACCGTCTGGCTACACTGGTCTGCAGTAACAAGTTTATATTTACCAGGTATTTATATATTATGTATTCATAAATAAATATAGTTAAGAAATAATGGTATAAACATGTGCGATAATATATCTTGTCTTTATATTCGCAGATTGTTTGGATCTTCGTTGATTTCCGTCCCGCGGAAATTTGAAGTTACGATCCGGCGAAATAGCAGGAGAATAAATCGATTGAATGATCGGAATTGTGGGAGAGCGTTTTGATTTATTGTTTGACCACCGTCACTCGCGATATTACAAAAAACCCGTCGGTCTCGGCTTACAAGGGTCGGCTCTGTAACGGTCGGTACGCGACAAGAACGATTGTAAGAAATAGACTTTTCGATTGTGCAATTCGTAGAAGAGAGAGCGAGGACCCGACCGATTGTTGTGTATATTGTCGCGGCTCGTTCCCCTCGCCGCGCACCCCGAACTACTCGGTCCGCCCGAAGTGTGCGGGGAGGGAGAGACGAACGACGACAACGGCCGAGTCCTCGTACAGATACATTTCGGCAGTTGACACACACACACGAGCTCATTACGGTACGTCACGCGAGTGTATTCGTGTGTTCGCGCGGCGATACCGAACGGCTGATCATTTTATGCTCTAACACAGATCCTATTGAAGTTCCACTGGACCATTTTTCGTGTATTGAAAAAATATTATATACGAAACATTGTGAAAGAAAATAAATATATTTATAATAAATATTTATTTTTATATATTTCAAGCTGTTTATATATATAAATTTCTACTCTTTCCACTTGAAAGATTAATTGTACGCGTGTACATTTTAAAGTACATATAGCTACAGTATATAGAGTTGTGTGAGTCACGCGAGTATCTGTGTGTAAGTGAGTAGCGTTTATATCTATATATACTGTCATTAGTTCGCCCCCGGGGCACAGAGAGCGCTAAAATACTGGTTGAATTTTTAACACGGCAGCTTAAGCCCCCTGGTCGGTAGCATGCTACCGCTCTCATTCTAGCACTCGGTCGCGCCAGCGGTAGTGGTAAGAGTGGGGATAGCGGAGGCAGCATCTAGGCGAGGGACGGAAACGTAAGGGGCGTCATATGGCAACCCTGGTCAGGACTCCGACGAGTCCTCGCTCTCATCCGCCTTCGGGCGGTCTTACTATATCACGCGTTTCTAATTCATAGTAATCTTATTTCGTACGCTACAAATATATTCCCAGTATTAATTTAATAAGTGAGTCTCTGTTGAAGATCGGAACGAAAATCAGTGGGAATGCTCGTGGGTTGGCGAATGAATCTGGACTAGGTTGTAACACTCACTTTTAATAAACAGTGCAGTAAAAGCTCCTTTGTTGTCCAAAGGCCGGGGGTTTGTGTGGACAACGAGCGTGACCGGACACTATTTTTGATTTATGACTGCGTCTAGATATCGCGCCGACCGCGCCGAGCGCGCCGAGCGAGGCTTCAATAGAGAGCTGAACATAGAGAAGGACAGAATGAAATACGGATCGCGTGACCGAAGCGTGTCTCCGTCGCCGGCACAGTTTAAAGGTCCGCGTGTTCTCCCTGTACATAATGCCAATTAAAAATGCTTTATTTTTCATTATTTTTTTATAGGACTTTCACTGGCATGTTTCTGTCATTTTTTCTGATTAGAACAAGACCAAACACGATATAATTTGTCCCATATTTACTCTACATGTGAAGCATCATTTATAACTTATCATACATTTAACACATGCTATATATAGCATATGTTTAAATAAACAACTTAACATCTCGAAAATATGTTCTCAAAGAATTAGACTTGAATTTTGCAAATTAACGGAGTTATAGCCCGTAGGAGCACAGCGCGACCTGCGCTGTGGGTACGATCGTTGTCCAGCGCCTATGTTTTGACATAAATTTGGCCTCTTCTAGTGTTGCATTTTTATTAATTCATTTTCGATTCAATTAGACTTTAGTGAAACGGCTAGTTAAATGACAAAGATAAGCATTCACAGTCAAAACCAGTTAACTGTCTGGCTTTAGAATACTCCTTATTTCCTTGCCATATTCCTTTCCCATTGTTCTCCCTTCTGCGCGGGTCTGGTCAGTCCTGGGACACATCTGGCGACCAGATCCACGCAGGCTAATCACTATAAACTTATTAATAAAAGTGTTAGCATCACATTGGTATTTTACACATTACAGTTTTTCTTTTGTTTCACTCGCTATCCTCTTCCATGTCCTACAGTACTCCATACCGTCAATGATACCACTAAATAAAATTGAAATTATATCGTGTTTGGTATAATATTATTTTAATCAGAAAAATGCCAGAAATAAGATAGTGAAAGTCCCATAAAAAAATAATTAAAAATGAACAATTCTATCATTGTGAGAACACGCGGGCCTTTGAACTGTGCCGGCGACGTCGACTGTTCGCGTCTCTTTCTTTCCAATAGGCTGTTCTTCGTTGCCTTCGAAACTTTGGCCGTAGATTAAACCACTAATTACAGTTGAAACTATATCATGTTTGGTGCCATTTTAATCAGAGAAATGCCAGAAATAAGTTAGTGAAAGTCCCATAAAGAAATAATGAAAATTAAGAAGTTTGAAAATTCGGTTTACTCGAGTCAATGTTGTGGTGTACACACCGATATACCCGAGCCGACATCAATCGTCGCCGCCCTGCCGAGCGACTCGGCGTTGACAGGTAGTGGAGTGGGTAGGCACTGGACAACGATCGTGCCCATGATTCAGGACAACGAAGGAGCGATTACTGTATAACAGAAGACACAACAATGTACAATAATTATACGCGATAGAACAAGCGGTTTCACCAGCGCGGTAACGAACTCGGAAGAGCGGCGAAAACAATAGGTTTTGATCGATAAGGTCGCGGTGTTTACTTTGGTCGGTTTCGACGACGAGTGTTCGCGATCCCCCCGTGCGTAAACGAAAATCACGCATTCGGTGGATCGCTAAGTGGGGTGTCGCGAGAATGACGTGACGTCATCCGCTCGGCTACGCGACGTCGTCGGTTGGAGCGGATCAGCCGAGTGTAGATCGGCCGGAACAGTCTCGCTTAGTTCACCTCCCTACATCCTGGCGCTTGTGATACTCTCCATTCGATTCACGTTCTACCTGTTTCTGCGTTTCCAACTCGCACGTCTGAGCCTACCCAGCTGCTCGGTGCATTCCTCTGGTTTCAACGGGAAACGCAGAAGCCTCATTATCAATATCATTATCAATCACGGAAGCTCGCGCGCGTCAACGAACGCGAAATGGAGGACAGCAGCCACGAGGTATTCCCGTCAGCCGAGGACTACCAGCTGCGTGATCTTCCCAGGACGAGTATGGATCATCGTTCTCCCTACCACGACCCAGCCTGATTCGATTGCAGCCGTCAACGAGCAACGAGAGCAGTTTTCACCCGATTGTCCGATAAGTCGTTAAATATTTCCCTGCGAAGATTCACGCCGAAAATATCAACGAAAAGTTTGTAAAAATTATTGTTTAACAAATGCAAAAAATATTTAATTATCTCTAATTAAAAATATGTCTAATTAAAAATTCTGACAAAAGTCTGGCCGCAGGGATTTGGTGAAGGGATGATGGATGAATGACACAGGGATTAATGAATATTATGACTCTTAATTTACTATTATTATTCTTTATTATTCAAAATCAAAGTCAAAATCTTTACATACACCACGACCTATTTCATGATTATGATTGTGCTTCCTCACAATTGTGGTCATTGGCATGTTCTGGCATAGGTGTGATAACTAAAAGAATGCAAAGAAAATCAGCAATGTACAATATATGTACACGTGTGTTGAATGGCATAATTAGATATACGTACCACAACAGCAAATTAGAGGTCTTCCTCTTCCCCGGTTGCCGCAGCTTCCTTCTTCTCCTTTCCTGGACAGCACATTATATTTTTCCTCAGATTCCAATAGATTTCCGCATTAGCCTGGAGGTACTATTGACAATGCGTTTTTTTTCAGTGCTATCTCCAGTAGGCCTATTCCACTATGTCGCTACATTGCCCACACTACGAAGTGGGCGAATTGGCCAACCTAAAAAAAAAATTACAGTAACTTCCCTATGAAATCGGGAAGTTAATAAACATTAGTTTGCATATTAATAGATTACATATACTTACTTCTATTATTAAATACACTTGTACTTACTGTTATGCTGTATCACTCTTCCCGATAAGATTCTCAAACTAACACTATCTTCGCCCTTTTGCCCAAGGCTGACTCAGATGTTTGGCTGGACTAGGAACGGCAGAGTTACATGTCCAGTGACACATTTTAGTTTAGACCAAAGGTCCGTATAAAGAATCTATATAAGGAACCCTCTCATTGAGCGGGGCTCACTTTCGAGTCTTCAGTTACTTTGTAAAGACGTACTTTTTGTAAAGCGCGATTTCTAGTTAATAATCTGTTGGTGTGACCTATCCAATAAACTTCGAGTTATAAAGAAGAAAAAGGATCATTTCTCGAGGGAACCCCATCCTTTCCTTCTACACGGCATAACATTACGACTCCGTGGCGTCGTCGTTGCTGGAGATAGCGGTGTTCCGCCAGCAGTTGCGCCTATAGCTGACGCAGGTAGAGGTGGTGGTGGATGTGGGGGGGGGGGGGGGGTGCGGCGCCCCTGGGCGGTTTCGTTTTTCCGCTGCCGCTCCTTCGCCGACTTCAGCGCCATTTTTACAATTTTCTCGAAGTCGCGTTCATGCGGCCGCGAGAACGAACGGTTCCGCAGCGTTGCCTCTGTAACATTCATTTGAATCAAGATGAATAAGACTAAACAATAAATTAATGAAGATACACAATGAATTAATAATGAAATTAACTTACCGTAGATGGCCCTGGTTATCTGCTTATTTCATAGTGACGTTTTCCCGTATGCACCGAGCCACGAGAGAGCATCTGCACACTTCTCTGTCAGGGCCAGTTTAAAACAGGAGTGTATCATCTCCCTTAACGTGTATCCGCCCAATTGGGCAAAGTACACAACCTAAAAAAAAAATCAACATTAATTTCCATATTATACTTACTTTTATTATATATCTGTACTACAATATACTTACCACACTGTCGTAGTCCTCTACGGAACACTTTTTAAAACTCTCCACCTCTTCTGGCGTGTCGAGGGGTAAAAATCGCGGTGGCTCCCCCCGCTGCTTGTACAGCATCGATGTTGCCCCCTGTTCATGGTGGGAGCAAAGAGAAATTAATAAATGGAACAACTTTTCCAAAAATATATGATTTCAACAAATTCTGAGGAATGGCAACGACAATGGCAACGATACGGGGAGACATCAATCCCCCATTGATGAAAAACTTTGTCAACTAGAAATTATACAGATTGTAGATATTTAAAACTTACATTATCCATGTTGTGCCGGCAATCAATTCCGGCACTGAACGAAACTCGCAAACACTAGATCGCGTTGGATGCACTATTGCAACTTGTAGAAGTCGAGAGTGTCGAGAGGATCGCGTCTCAAGAGCTTCTGACACTTCCGCGGTCGCTAGATAGATATCCAAATGGACATCTATTAATCTCCTTTTCCCCTTCCACTATCCCATTCCAGCACCATGCGCCCACTCCTACGCCCCCACTACCCACTAAGACTGTAGACCAGTGTTGGGAACTGGTATCGGAAAACTCGCGCATGCGCGACAAATCCAGGACCGTATGTGCGTATGTCCCTTCCCTATCCCCAAAATAAAGAGTAAGTATATTATGGATATATACACAATTAGAATATATTTACATATTATATGTACATACACATCAAATTTTAATGTAACATACGCATGTTAAACGTTCATATTTGAAAACCTAAAAAAAAAGATTTTGCGAAGCTATGCGGGGCGATCAAGGTACCCGAATTTGTACTTCAGTGTCGCTAGAATTGTCGCGCATGCGCGAGATTTCCGGTACGAGTTCCCAACACTGCTGTAGACTACGGTGCCCGTGCCGTAGACTGGTCTGGTGACCAGTGCTACCATATTTTATCCCCTCCGGCCCCTTACCCTTCCGCCTTCTCGCCGAGTTTCGCAGTGTACCTCTTCCTACTAACGCTGGCGACAGTGGCGACACGCTGGTGTACGGTACGCATCAGCGACTAGTGGGAAGAGGTACGCTGCGAAACTAGGCGAGGAGGGGGAAGGGATAATTCCGGCCCCTTACTCTTCCGCCTCCTCGCCTAGTTTCGCAGCGTACCTCTTCCCACTAGTCGCTGATGCGTACCGTACACCAGCGTGTCGCCACTGTCGCCAGCGTTAGTGGGAAGAGGTACGCTGCGAAACTCGGCGAGAAGGCGGAAGGATAAGGGGCCGGAGGGGATAAAATATGGTAGCACTGCTGGTGACCAGACTCTGGTTATCAGAGAGGGGGTACTTGTATTCACCTCGATTCCTTTTCGATTACCCCTGCCTGGACACACTATCGAGAATTAGCTAAATTAGCTAAAGCTAAATCCACTGAAGCTAATTTAGAAATTTTCTACGTGTCGGGGAAAACTCCTGTTTAACAAACCCGTGCGCTATTACTCTTGTAAATGATTTGCATTCCTCGGTAATTCTATGTATTAAAATGTCATTTGATTGGAATAGGATATTAAAGTTATGAAATTGAAAATAAATATTGCTCTCATCCAAAGTACCATCACGACGATCATGATGATCGCTTACAGTTTCCTCTGCAAACATATTGAACAATGGCTCCCATTGGCTTAAGATTCTTTTGATGCATGCTGCTTGTGCTAGCCACCTGGTTTTCGACACCCATCACCCCACTACGTGCACGCGAGAATCGTGGTGTTAATATATTTAATGTTTTGCTTATTTCTTGTAAACTTATTATACATTATTGCAAAAACTTCGAAAAAGAAACAGGAAAAAATTTCCCCGCACGGAAATATACAGGGTGTTCAGGCTATTACTAGCCAGCATTTTTTTTGTAAATAGTAAATATTAGAAAAAAATGATAGAGGAAAAAGTAGTACTGTTTTTTATGCGCAACACAATGACATATGCATTTTTGTTTTATTTACATTATTTTGATAGAAATGAAGGTGACCTTCAATTTTTTAAATGGAATGCTATACATTTTTTTATGTCGTATGAAAGCGTGTGTCAAGACGAATTCATCCGTCTACTACACAATGACCTTCAAGGTCATGCAAGGTCAGAAATGGAAGAAACAATTTGACTATTGCTTACAAATGTGTTTACAAGTATCCTTTATTAATGAGGCTACAACAAATGTTCAAAATGGCTTCCTTGCGCACGAATGCACATTTCGGCTCTGTTAATTACGTTTTTGGTAGCTTCTTCTAATGTGGTCCCAGTTATTAATCCACATGCTTGTGTTATTTTGGTTTTCAAGTCGTTCATATCGCTGGGCTGTGTCTCATAAACTAGTTCTTTAATAGTACCCCATAAATAAAAGTCCAGAGGTGACAGATCTGGAGATCTTGCAGGCCACTTGACAGGTCCGTATGTTCCAATCCATCGATTTTGAAATATGTCGTTAAGATAATTTCTTACGATTCTACTGTTATGTGGTGGGGCCCCATCTTGTTGGAAGTACATACCTTGCGTAATGGATAGTGGCAGATCTTCCCAATAATCTATAAATTGCGTATTTAAAAACTCTAAATATCTTTCCCCATTTAATACTCCATTATAAAAATAAGACCCTAACAGCACATTGTTAATTATGCCACACCATACATTTATGCGAAATTGCACTTGGAAATTTGTTTCCCTTCTCACTCTTGAGTTTTCAGTAGACCATATGTGAGCATTATGAGTATTTCCAATACAAAGATTATCGAAGCTTGATTCGTCTGTCCAAAGAATTTTTTTGTAAAAATTGCTGTCGTTTCTGGTTTTTGTAAGTATCCAATTGCAAAATTCAATACGCCTCGGTAAATCCCTTTCTTGTAAGCCTTGTACTTTGTGGTATTTAAAGGGTTTGTAATTATGTAATTTTAGGATGTTATGAGTTGAGTCAACTGAAATACCACACGCGGAAGCTACTTTTCGTACGGAAGTTGTTGAATTTTCTTCAAAATGCAATAGAACTTCTAACTTCTTATCTTCTGAAATGACAGATCTCCGATTGTGACAATTATTTTGTACGGACCCTGTTTCCTCGAAACGCTTTACAAGCAAAACAAACTGATTTTCATTCGGTTGCACTCTTTCCGGATATTCTTCTAAGTATTTCAATTTACTTTGTCTTTTGTTTCTATTGCATTGATAATAAATGCGTACCATATCCCTCTTCTCGTCTACCGAATAACGATACATTGCTATACGATATTACTGATCGGTTTAGGAAGTAGCACTGAAACTGTCTCCTTATGGTGGAAATTAGAAGTAAACACTCTGACAGTGAATGACAACATCATTCGATTTGTATCAATAAGGAATACTTGTAAACACATTGGTACGCAATAGTCAAATTGTTTCTTCCATTTCTGACCTTGCATGACCTTGAAGGTCATTGTGTAGTAGACGGATGAATTCGTCTTGACACACGCTTTCATACGACATAAAAAAATGTATAGCATTCCATTTAAAAAATTGAAGGTCACCTTCATTTCTATCAAAATAATGTAAATAAAACAAAAATGCATATGTCATTGTGTTGCGCATAAAAAACAGTACTACTTTTTCCTCTATCATTTTTTTCTAATATTTACTATTTACAAAAAAAATGCTAGCTAGTAATAGCCTGAACACCCTGTATATCTTGTCCATCGTAAAACTAGATTACTTGTCATTTATTATATTAGAAATAATATATAGCACGTAGAGAAATAAAAAAAAAGTGAAAAAAATATTTTTAAAAAAATGCCGGACACGGGGACGCGAACCCCGACCAATCTCGTGATAGACATTCGCTCAACCCGCTCGGCCACCGACCGCTGTGACAAGAGGCTTTCACTCATGTTATATAACGTACATGTCCGCATTTCAATATCGATTATCTCGAAAACGGGTACGCATTAGAGGCTAAAACCAATTCGATAGTTCATGAGTGTGTTTAAGCTACGTTCACACAAACATTCGTTGCAATCCGGGCGTAGGAATACGCGTGGTCTCCTTGTTAGGTATGAAACTCCCAAGATACAGGGTGTATAAAAAGTAATGGTCATCCGTCCTAGGGGTGAATCTACACCTCTGGATCGGTGGACATTTGTAGGAGAAACTTGCCGCAAAATTGTTTATAACAAAGAAAATTGTTGTTAAAGTTTTTTTTACATCAACGCCTTCTGCTCATCGAGAAGAGAAAAAGTTTGAAAGGAGCCATATGTCGCAAACAAATAGTTATTGAGATATAAGCTGTTGAAGTTTTTCAAAATTTGATTGTGTGGAATTATACGTATAGACAAAAGCCTACTACTACAGTCCACACGTCCCTGTCGATGAGACAGAACATGATCGTGTGCGTGCTTCAAGACAAACGAAATTTAAAGCGACATTCGTCGCTAGGCCCGTAGCAAGCCATCGTCTCCCTGCCCATTCATATCATCAATTTAATGTTGAGAATTTCAAGTTAAGAATGCTAATTCTACATTATTAAATACTAACGTAAAGTTTACTTACAAATTTTTCAGGGTCTTCTATTCCTTCGGGGGATCCACAGCACACTACCATTTACTCACGCGAATAAGCGCGAATAATTGTGCTCGTCTTCCGGGCTCAATGTGGGCATACTTTCCAATACAGTCTCTCACATATATTCACTTTATTTCTAACCACTTCAACTGCGTTGTAATCCTGTCTTTTATATCATCTATTTAAGAATATAAACTTGGAAGAATCGAATGTCCGAACACACAAGAATCGATGTTTCCATATTTTCACCAGTGCACACGAGGGCGACCTGGCGTCGATGTAGTAGGCAAAGAAAAATTATTGTTCATTATTGCATCGCTAATGCGATGGTCTAATCTTTGAAATTCGCGACGGTCCGGAATATCTCTTGCACGTACCCGTCCCCCCATATTAGTTAATAATTCGCGATATACTTCACGAGCTTCTGAATAATTTCTATTTGCTTCGTCAATAGCTCGAAGCATCAAACGCACATTACGCAGATTGCAAGTGAAAGGCCGCCGAGGCATGACGAAGCTCGTGAAATAATCGATAAAAAAAGGAAAAATATATTTAATAAACACGAAGCACGAAACACTTCCACACAATTACTACACACTACGTAGCACACTTTCCGAATTCGTAACGTAGGAAACGAGAAGAAACTACTCCGACGCGGAAAGAGTTCAGTGCTCTTCGCGATTTCCGCGCGAAACTGTGCTCTTCCAGCAAACAATGGATTCGGTCAAGGCAGATCGTTTGAAACAAATGAAATCGTTGTGAAGGGGATATTGATTTTTCGAGAATCATCTGGAACTATTGATTTTTCGGGAATCATATGGAAACATCGATTCTTGTGTGTTCGGACATTCGATTCTTCCAAGTTTATATTCTTAAATAGATGATATAAAAGACAGGATTACAACGCAGTTGAAGTGGTTAGAAATAAAGTGAATATATGTGAGAGACTGTATTGGAAAGTATGCCCACATTGAGCCCGGAAGACGAGCACAATTATTCGCGCTTATTCGCGTGAGTAAATGGTAGTGTGCTGTGGATCCCCCGAAGGAATAGAAGACCCTGAAAAATTTGTAAGTAAACTTTACGTTAGTATTTAATAATGTAGAATTAGCATTCTTAACTTGAAATTCTCAACATTAAATTGATGATATGAATGGGCAGGGAGACGATGGCTTGCTACGGGCCTAGCGACGAATGTCGCTTTAAATTTCGTTTGTCTTGAAGCACGCACACGATCATGTTCTGTCTCATCGACAGGGACGTGTGGACTGTAGTAGTAGGCTTTTGTCTATACGTATAATTCCACACAATCAAATTTTGAAAAACTTCAACAGCTTATATCTCAATAACTATTTGTTTGCGACATATGGCTCCTTTCAAACTTTTTCTCTTCTCGATGAGCAGAAGGCGTTGATGTAAAAAAAACTTTAACAACAATTTTCTTTGTTATAAACAATTTTGCGGCAAGTTTCTCCTACAAATGTCCACCGATCCAGAGGTGTAGATTCACCCCTAGGACGGATGACCATTACTTTTTATACACCCTGTACATGACTATTACGCAACATTACTGAATCAGTAATGTTTTATGATGAATTTTTCTAGCAAATAAAATCGTTTAATGGCTTAAAATACATCAAAAGTAGATTGAATGTCAATTAATAAATTACCACAATTTCGTTTGGTATACAAATAGTGAAACTTGTCGCTTGGATTTTTCACGGTTCATATTTACCGCCAAATATTTATTGGCCAATGGGTCGATCGATGTTCTCTGATTCAGTTGCCTATTCAAATTCTAACGTTTCTCCTCAGTCAGTATATTACAGGCATGGAATCAACATGTGTTCTAAAGTTGTCAAGAGTTTAAAATAATTTTGTTACATAGCAAGTATGTTTTTGGTTTTTTGCTTAAAATTTTCGGTTTTGTGCACGGAATACAACACAAATTTTATATTAATTCAATCATTTTTACAGACGCAATTACAGGGTGACAAGAAATAACGGAGTTAAATATTTCTTATTATAATTCTGTCAAATTGACGAATTTTGAAAAACAAAATAATAGCAACAATAACATAATGTTTAGTATTAATATATTTAAGACGTTTCGAAATGGCCACCTTTTGCGGCGATACAGAGGCTCAAAGGTGTTTTGAAATTTTCGGCAATGGGCCGCATATCTTCTGGCGTTATTCGGTCCTACTCTCGGCGCCGAGATTTTTTTAATGACCCCAAATTTTTATGGGTCCGAGCACAGGCCCTGGCCTCCAAAATCGACCACACGCTGTAGTTCATCGGGTTGAGATCCGGTGAGTAAGGCGGCCATTCCGCAGATGTGATGAAATCTGGAAAGTGAGCTTTGCACCACTCCTGAGTCATTTTAGCCCTGTGGGCCGTCGTGGAATCCTGCTGAAACGTCCATTTCGCATCGCCGAAGTGCTGTTGGGCCCAAGGAAGCCTACGGAGGCTTACGGCTTCGAGAATGTCCCGTCGATACACTTCCTGATTGATTTTGACCTCTTGAACCACGAAGATCAGGGGTGGCTTGCCGCTGGCACAAATTCCGGCCCAGACCATGACGGATTGGGGATTTTGGCGGTGTTCGACGATTGCAGAGGTGCAGGGAGCATCAGTTGACCAAATCCGGTCGTTTTGACGATTGTGTACTTGTTCCACCGTGAACAGCTTCTCATCCGTGAAGACGATTCGCTCCCACTGCTGACCTGCGGCCCGACGCTTGAGTTGGCGACATCTTTGGAGCCGCACGCGCTTGTTTTCATCAGTGAGAAACTGAACTTTTTGGAGCTTGTACGGCTTAAACCCTAGTTCCTTTTTTGCCACTTGACGCACCGATTCGCGATTGATGCCGATCTCACGTGCGATTTATCTCATGGAGACCCTCGGATTTCGGTCGACTCGTTTCTTGATGATCTTGCGGTTCATAGACGTGTTGACTGTGCGTTTTCTTCCTCTTCCTGGACGATCGCCTTCATGGCCAAGCTCGTTGAATCGCTTAATTGCTTTTGACACCGTCTGTTGAGGCACACGGAGCAAACGAACAATTTCACATTGTCGCTTACCTTGTCGAAACAGCTCCAAAATAGCAGCGCGTTTGTTTGACATTATAAGCCAGACACAAATTAAACAATAAGAAAACAGAAAATTCATCACTAATACAAAAACGTACAGCAAATTCGATGTGATAAAAATTATTTAGCTCCACGTATGTACTTTCGTGTAAAGAGACGCCAAACTTTAACTCCGTTATTTCTTGTCACCCTGTATATGAACATTTTTCTTGAAAATGGTCTAAATTTTTGACCGAAACGTTGAAAATTTTGTGGTAATTTGCATAATTGCTTAAGTAATAGCATCAAATCGAACCAGTGCGCTGAAATCATTATTATTCGTTATTAAATCTAGTCGTTACAGGATTGAGACGCCCTATCATGACGTTAGGGGTGTTAAACCCTCTCTGATGACCAGAGCAGTTGCGCGACTGCGCGACCAGTATACGGTCTTAGTGGGGAACGTTGGAGTGTGCGCATTGCTGGAATAGGATAGTGGAAGGGGTAAGTAGGGGAGTACCGTGCAACCGTTTGGTTGCAATCTGGTCACACTGCCTCTGTCAGATTCTCTGCGATTTAAAGTGATCTCCTTCGCGTTGGCTCGGTTAGCGTTTTGCGAGTTCGCGATCGCGTTGCCGAAATACCGACGAGGCTTCGTAGCTGCCGGTATTCGCGTCGAGAAAAGATTCGCGAACGGTAGGAATCCGTCGGGTGACGAACGCGCGGGGAATGATATTAGCGGGTGCGAAGCACTACTTTCTTAGCGAGGATCCGCGCGTCGTCGTTCATTTCATGCCAACCTCGTTAGTCCTACGGTGGGACGCAGCCACGTGCCCGTGTAGTAACTTCGTGGCTTATTCCGACGAAAGCAGTCCTGTGATAACACGTATTCCATCGGAATCCGGGCGTAAATCGCGCAGGTAGCGCGTTCGACGACGCAAACATCGCGTTGCTGCCGGGTTCGACGCGGCGAATCGAACGTCCTTGAGGGACTCGAAGCGCGTGCGACAAACATCCGTCGCCGAATAATTTGTGACGCGCTGGCTAACCTCAAAAACGCTGCCGGCTTCCACCGGCAGCTCGATTCTGTCATCTATCGAGCAATAAAGTATTGTTAGCCAAAATATTGTGAGTAATTCTTTCGTGAGGAACCTTCCCGCCGCGGGGAATGCCTCGTGTTCGTCCCGCGTAATACCCTGCGCCCATTGGCGGGCTATTCAGGACGAATCTCGGTAATCGCAGGCTCGAATTCGTGTTGTCCTAGACTCGCACGTTGTGGCGAATCCTTAGCGCGGCACCGTCTAGTGCCTGGCGCCCGAATATCGTTAGAGTTCGCGTGAAACGACGAGCCTGCGAATACCTTTTTGTCCCGGGTGGACCGCGTCTCGTGCGGCCGAACACGGCCCGGTCTCCAGGCCTGTAAATACCCGGTGTCGCTAACGTTTCGCCCTTCTAGCGGTTACGAATGGCTAGACGACGTGACAATCTTTATAACGGCGCGCGTTCGACGGCGAGATGCAGACTGAACTCTCTGGATGTTCTTCAGCTCTCTTTTATACTAAATCGCAGTCACCCAAATCGACCAATCACGAGGTGGGTTTTTGACGGTTGCCGCACCACGGTGACGGGATCGACGGTCTTTTCGTAGAACGGTCGGATCCTTTGGTCGGCACCTACGTCGCGTACAGAGGCGGCGCGGCGTGTCGCCGCCGAGTTGTGCCGCTCGCGTACACAGACACACACATACACGCCCGTGCGTGTCCCTACACTTTCTTGGAACAAACTTTTCCGAAATTCGAAGCAGTCAGCAGGAGCTTATGTTGGCAATGCCAATGCCAAGCATAAAGACCTTATGCTGTTTTCGCGTATTACGCTCGCATTCTTCCTAATTCTGCTGGTTGCTTCGCAACTTTCGGTAATGATCGGACTTCAGCTGTTCGAACGTTTCAGGATCAACATCAGGCTCTTCCGCGTTTGGACCATAATCTTTATCAGGTCCATTTTTGCGAGAATATCTTGATTTACTAACAGCGAGACTCGATTCTTTTACTACATTCCTCATTGGTGTGAAACTATTACATTGCACGACGGCTGCTTGTTCACGCATTTGGTAAGAGCCTCTTTGCCCTAAATGCATACGTTTGCCGCCAATAAGTTTGCAAATAATGGCATTATCACTTTCAACAGAATTGCTGGTATAATTGTATAGCAAACTCTCCGCATTTTGTTTGATACGTTGCATTATATTTTCTAGTTTTTCATATATCTCTGCCGCTTGTAATTGGGGAACAAGATTTGTCTCGTCTTTTTTTGGAACTCCGTCACAAAAGTACGAGGCGCAATTTCGATGTTCACCAAATACATGGTTGGGTATATTGTCAATATCTCTCATTAAACCAGCAATTTTGTCTCGCCATTCTACTGCACTGTTCCGGTGATGCTCAGCAGCCTTCGTAACAGCGTTTCGAATTTTCATTACACTATACTTAACAATTTTTTTTCAATTTTGAGTATTTTCGACCACCAACATTACCCGCATCTTGTATTTTATTTGACAGATTGCGTAGAAGATGATTTACACATTCAATCTTCTGCACATCAATGTCCGGGTATGGTGGGAAATCCCTCAATTTTTTCAATACATTGCTGTCGCCATCGCCAATGTATTGATTATACATTAATCCATGCATTTCGATACTACATCTGAAGCCTTCGAGGATGATGTTACTTTCCATACTGGTGGAGCTCTGATTGACTCCCCAGTTCTTATAACATACATGTTCTTTTGGTGTCGTAACACTATTTGCTGCTCTTGCGCAGATAACACAATATTTGTTACGTACACCAAGGAACAATACTTTTCTTGTATGGTAACCTATGATCATAGTCGTTCCGAATGGAGAATTGTAACCACTGCGATACGATCTCTTCATCCATGAATCGTCTGTTACCACAGGTATGTGCGGAATACCGTTAATGACATCACCTCTCTCGATTGCTAATTTTTTTCCGCTTCGCCAGCCGCTCGAATTTGTACATCTACAGCTATTGCGAAAGCTTTGGATGCATCCTTTGCGTACTCTAAATATGTTTTACTACTCATGCATGGAACATCCATAGCAGCCAGAAGTTGTTATAACTGCTTGTGACCGGTCCCTGTCAATATAGTACCACAAACGGCACTTGTATTGACATCCAATATGTTGTCGTCTGGCGATTCGCTGCAGAAATTTCCTTGGAAATGACACATGTGACATACGACAAAATATTTCATCTTGAGACCATGACGAACCGTTTTCGTTATAACAAGATCAACGAACCGGCATATATTCTTCCAATGCTCGGATAGTTTTTGCAATTCTGCAAAAACATGCGCGAAGTTGACGATGCTCCGTCCACTGATCTCGGCAGGACGTAAACGATCTACGTCGATGTTCCCATCTTCGTGCAAAACGATATTTTCGATATCTTCGTTCGTATCGTCTTGCATTTCCGATTATGCGTTCCCTACCGTGCATGGATCTACAATAGTTGCAGGTAGCGTAGCAGATACTGATTGTAATGGGAGTGCATGATTAAGCGGCACATGTCCTTGATGTCAGCAGATAAATAAGATGTGCTTGCAAATTATGTAAGCACATCTCCTTCATCCGCAGAAACTTGCGTTGCTGAACTTGCATTTTCTAGAATGCTTTGTTCATCGACTGCAACGCATGCATCGGCAAATAAATAAGATGTGCTTGCAAATGATGTAAGCACATCCCTTCATCCGCAGAAACATGCGTTGCTGAACTTGCATTTTCTGGAATGCTTTGTTCATCGACTGCAATGTGCTTGCAAATAACATTGGCATATTACAATCGTGATTTATTTGTGCTACGCGAGCCTGCCCTTCATTAAAATGAATTGACCTACCTGCAGTCTGATCCTGCTTCCGACGGCGTAAAGCTGCCATCCTGTCCTTCAGAGGTACACCTTTTCTGCACCCTTCACCTTTCCTCCACTTTATCGAAGCTTTGTTGGTGTACTATACTACACACACACTTCACTTCACTTCACTTATACAGTCTGTTAATGAAGCGGGGTCGTGGAAGGAAGTGATTTTAAACGGCACTAGCACTTTTAGTTTAATGTCAAGAGAGTCACAATGTCCACTTTATTAAAAACTTAAGCATATAATTGAACAACTAGGAAGCCCGACACCAACTTAACTCTATTAGAAATAATACGACAACTAATTGAAAAGAAACTAGATTTAAGCAAGAACTCGAAAGCCCATGAAGCGCAAGGGCTTTGAACTATAGCGAATTGTAAAGAGCGCAGCGGTAGTTAGCTCAAGCGGAGGCGGGTCAGTGGCTCAGGTGGTGGAGTGTCTGATTCGTAGCAGGAAGGCCAGGGTTCGATTCCCGGGTGTGGCATAAATTTCCAAGGTGGTTTTTTCTCCTGCTACGGGTTCGGTACCTACTGTCGGGGTCATGGGGCAACTAATGGCAACAATTTCCCCTTACATATACAGGGCGAGTCACCAAACGTTAGCACCTCAAATATCTTTGTTGTTTCTAAAGATACGTAAAATATTGTAAGGACAAAGTTGAATGGTACAATGGGGCTGACACGATGCCAAAAAAATTTTGTTTTTATGTCATTTTTTTTAGAGATATCAAGGTCACCTTCATTTTTTTAAATGGAACGAGGTATTTTTTAATACATCAATCGACGCAGCTGGACATTCGTTATAAAAAAGTACTAACCTATGTATGTCGAAAAGATAATAGTTCAGGAGATATTTCAATTTAAATAACTCTAAAATACCATTGCGGTCGTACCAAGACGTTACACCAGTAAGTAAAAGCTAACATCTTAGTACGACCGCAATGGTATTTTAGAGTTATTTAAATTGAAATATCTCCTGAACTATTATCTTTTCGACATACATAGGTTAGTACTTTTTTATAACGAATGTCCAGCTGCGTCGATTGATGTATTAAAAAATACCTCGTTCCATTTTAAAAAATGAAGGTGACCTTGATATCTCTAAAAAAATGACATAAAAACAAAATTTTTTTGGCATCGTGTCAGCCCCATTGTACCATTCAACTTTGTCCTTACCATATTTTACGTATCTTTAGAAACAACAAAGATATTTGAGGTGCTAACGTGTGGTGACTCGCCCTGTATATGTAAGAAATGTATACATATTACATATATACATATTAGATACATATTACATATTATAAAAGTAAGATTTCTTACATTACATATTATATATTATAATGTATAATGTATGTATACATACATAACACATTGCACATTAGTGATATATGATATTATACATTCATATTACATATTACAATAGTACATTAGATACGTATTTCTTACATACAACGAAAAAACTACATATTACACTAATTATTGTAAATATATGTAGTTTTTTCGTTGTATGTAAGAACATAAGAAGAATACATACATTATACATTATAATATATAATATGTAATGTAGGAAATCTTACTTTTACAATATGCAATACTTACTGTATCAATGAAAAATTTTCATATTTGCAAAAGGTATACAAACAAAAGTATCTTTTTCACAATAGTTCGGTAAAAGTAAACATTTCTTATGTACATTCCACAAACAAAGATATATTTTTTTGGGGTGACTTACTTTCTAAAGTATTTTGCTACTTTCTAATGGTTCCGTAAAGTAATTTGTTTTATCGGTGAAACAGTCACAAAGTAATTTGTAAAATGAAGAATTAGGAACCTCTTCGATAGATTTGGTAACTATAATATCTCCGCTTACGCTAGTAAAACAAGCATCAGGCAATGAAGTACTTACAATACAATTGCATGTCATAGTTACAGATCTCTCTGTTTGGCAATTACATCTGAAATAAAAATATATATATAATTAAAACTTTAAATTCAATCTCGTGCGCTTAATAAAAGTAACAAAAGTAAGATTACATAAATAGTTACTTTACCTAATGAATTATTCAGCATGGGTAAGATAACTTCCTTGTACGATAATGGGTCATCTGCAGACATTGGAGAAGCGTTCAACAGACCTAAAAATAATTATGTATATTAGTTCATAACTTACAGACATATTCACTAAAAGGAATCTACAATACGTGGTAACACGTATAATTAATTATAGGTTTAACTAATTTTTAAACTGAACCACTCATTACTAATGTAACATTATACTTACCAATCTTTGGCGTAGCTGCATCCATGGCTGATGTTCCTTTGAACGATGGTGCACCAGGAAAATCTGAAAAATGACATAGAAGTTAATATTACAACAAGAAAAACAAAAGAAAACAAAATTGTTAATTGCAATTGAATGCATGCATAAATTACAAACATATTCACTCAAAAGAATCTACAATACATGGTAACACGTACAAAATTAAGTATAGGTTTGTAACGGGTCAGCTTCCGGGTAAAGCGGCGAGATCTTCTCCTGCTGAATAAGCTCGTCGTGCCGAGGTTCGATGAACGGTGTGAAGATCGGCTGAAGCTGAAAGTAGACTTGGTGCTCGGGACGCGAAATAACGACAACGGATTTGGTATTTTCCGGGCCACACTGTACGCACGTTTCGCGGACCGCGGGCAGCCCAACTCGGCTGCTAAACTCGGGATCACCCGGTGTGACTCTCTCGCGGCGATGTTGCTCGGCGGTGACGCGGCGAGGATGACGGAGTGCGGTTCGGTGGGACAAGGTAGTCCGACCACGGAGATAGCTGTCCCTGTGGTGGTTCTAGGGTACGCGAGGAGTACGCTGTCTCCTCGTGTGCCGTTCGCCGGAACGAAGGGCAGCCGCACTCGGGAAATTATGGCCGCACGACCGGGCCACGTCTCGGTCGCGCGGGACGTGGTCCTCCCGGGACAAAAGATCTCTCGTCGATTCGGATCGGAATATAAGAGAATTCGAGTTTACGCGAAATCGGGCGCCAGGCACGAGGTCGTGCCAGAGTTCTGGATAGCTCGCGGTACACTTCTCGATTGTATTCCGAATCGGCGAGGATCTACACGGCCGGAGATGGCCACGTGAACGGCCAGGGTTCCGCGTGAGGAAAAGGACGGGGCATTCCCCGCGACGGGAACGTTTCTTAGAGGAAGAATGACGACTCAGAATTTACAGGGCAAATATCAGACGTTTATTGTCGACGTCGTGTTACACAAGCCCCCGGTGGACACCGGCGGCAGTCAACGTATTTGCCAGCGCGTAGGCGATGATTTTCGGCGGATGTTCTACCGAACGCGCGTAGCCTCGTCGTTCGCGTCGAGCTCGGCAGTCACAGGACTTCGGGTGAGATACAAGCCAAGGAGGCACGATTTCTGCCGAGCTCAGATGTAATACGCGGGCCGATGAATTTCGCCGGTACACGCGCGAGATGTAATGGCGGCCGAACAGAGCTGACCGCGTGACACTGTTCCCCGGGGAACGTCTCGAGGGAAGCCAATTTTCGTAATTTTTCCGTTCGTCCCGGATCCCTTGCTTGGGCTACCGTCGCCCGAACGGCCCACGGCCGGGCGGACCTCTCGAGAGAGCTACTCTCGGTCAACGGAATCGCCGGCGGCACGTGTCCTCGCAAAGTCGCAAAGCCGGAGATTCTACTCCCGATAACTCGCCCCCGAACCAACACGAACTGGTCACAATATTCTAATGAATTCCCGATAGCCTGACCGGTACTCACCACTTGTCGCACGGGATGGCAGCCGATGCAAAGACTCGGTAATTGGATCGCGGTTATAATCGCACGTGCGGTGACTTTGAATTAAGATGGCCTAGTGACCCAGTTCGAGCCGGCTCGTGAACGCGGAAGCGAGGCGTCCCCCTCTCCCGCGACTATCTCCGCTGAGGCGACGCTCGGACCTATCGCGTGGCTCCTGGCCGCAGGGACGGAGCGATGACATTCGGACCCGGGCCCTCGGTAATTCTTGAATTTACCGGGGCTCGTCCGATATCGTGACGTCGTCGGACAGGAGTGGACTTTAGTCGTCCGGAGTTGCTCTCATGACATTCTCCGGGCGATACGTCGACGGGGTGAGCAGATGGTCGTGCTTTTCGTTCCGTTAACCTCGTCGGCTTCTCCGGATTGCTGGACTTGGGCCCTGACCAATCCTGGCCGTCTTCCTCATTGGCGGCCTGCTGCGATAGGTGTTCCGGGCGTCTTCGCCTCGGGATCTTGGCCAATCAGTGGCCGGAGACAGACTCTGGTTCTTCTCGGTATCGTGGTAGCTGAAACTCCATGTCGCGCCCAGCGGCGCGACATTTGAACGCGGTAATTTCGTTCTTTTAAGGCCTCGGACGTCCCAGGGAGAGCGATTGATTTGACTGCGCTTGCTACGGCTTTGCCAAAATGTGACCCGGTCTTCCGTTAGGGTACGGATTGACGTTGGCAGGATATGCCACGTCACAACTCCTCCCCCCCCCAAGGGAGACCGGGGCACCGGTGAAAGCACCCGTCAGGCTGTTCGCTAGTTCGGGGGCACACGCTCTTCCTCGGACGTACCTCGGTACAACATAACGAATAATTCTTTAATTTGACACGTACTTCCCATCACCAACCTCAGACAAATACTTTCCATGGTTTTTCATTCCTTATGGTCGGGACCTTTTGTAGCCAGCAGCACCTATTCGCGAAACCTTATGTCGCTACCGTTAGGCTACGCTTAGCCTTGTCTAACGCAGGGGTCAGGGTTCAATAAGTCGACTACTATTGAGGGCGAAAAACAAAATTTTATTCGCGCCCCTCTGGCGCTTTCTATATCCTAGCGCCCCCCCTCCGCTCACCCCTCGGCAATTCAGTCTTATCCTGTGGTTAACGTAATACTAGCGAAGGGTGGCGGGGTGGGCGTTAACGGCAATATCTCATAACAAAATAAATACTCTTGATTCCTTCAGTCTTCTATTCATCCCTCCGGCGGCCCCCCGGGGTGACTATATTTTTACGGTACCGCCGGTCGGGACTACTTTCTTACTTTCTAATTTATTTCTATTTAATAAAAAAAATATACTGGAGTGATCCAGTCTCTCTCGTTACGCTGTCCGGTCTTTAGCGTCTTTGTCGGACTGCTTTTTGGCGCTGTTGCGCCGCGTCCCTCTTGCAGTCGGGACACGTGTCGACTGTATAAAACGGCCGACCGCACCGGTAGCAGTACTGCCATTTCTGGGGGGCCCGGCATTCGGAATGACAGTGGCCCAGTTGTCGACATCGCCAGCATCCTTCCTCCAACTCTGCCCCCTTTCGTTGTTTCCCCGCTCCTCTTTGCTTCGGGGTGCCCTGGAATGTCAGGGTTGATACTGGTTTTACCATTAGAGGCGGGATGGTGGCCCTTGGCGGTACGTTTCCCGTGGCCCGGCGGTGTTCCTCGCCTATGCGCCTCATTCTCGCCTCTATCGTCTCCGGTGCCCGCGGGGGCTGGGGCGTCACCGTCGGTACTGGTCCCGGCTTCTTCTCCTCGGGAGCTTCTGCCGTCGATACTTCCGGTACGCTGTGGGGCCCTGGTCTCGGCATTTCGGACGGTTTGATACCGCCTTCCAGGGTCCCTCGGCCCACCTTACGGCCGTAGGCTCTTTCTGCGGCCTTCCACTCCTCCACCTCTTCCTGGTGGGACTTAGTGGCCGGGATCCTTATCTTTGCTTCCTTTTCGGTGTATCCTTTCGGCCGCACTTCCAATGTGGCCGTCGTCACGTATCTCTTGGTGGTGGTGTTTTGGCCTCCCAAATCCTCCCTCGGTAGGTCTTTTACCGTGGCTGGTATCTCGGTCGTCTTGGTGGGCGGTTGGTCTTCCAGCTCCCCCCACGGTACCTCGCTCTCGTCGCCGCCTAGTATGTCCGGTAACATCCCTGGGGGTCCTTGCGGTCGGCAAATGATAGTCGCCGTTGCCGCTCGGACTCCCCTCGGGAACGGGTGCAGGTTGCGGAGGCGATCCTCCAGCTCTTTTAATTCTCTCTCCTGGCTCATCTTCGGTAATCTGTGGAATTAAACCTCATATCTCAGTTTTTGCTGAGTTCTCCCTGGCTGGGGAAGTATGGTTTGAGGTCCGAAATATGGGCTTTCCCAAGATTCTTGCCGTCTTCCGATACCAGATTATACACCCCCGGCGAAAGCTTTTTATTTATTGTTACTGGCCCGATAAATTTCGGCGCCAGCTTCGATGCGACGTAATTTGCCGCCGAAGAGAGAACGCGCTGTCTCTTCATAACCCTGTCTCCTACGTCAAACTCTCGGTTTCTCCTACGCAAATTGTAATGGTGCGACTGTTTTCGATACGCATCCTCGAGGTTTTCCAATATCCAATGCCGTAATGTCGGTAGTTGCGTTATCCGCTTTTTCCAATTGTCATTGGATGTAACCTCGAGGTCGATAGGGGGCTCTGCTTCAGCCCTTGCGCACTTTGCTGGTCGCGGTTCCCGCCCGAAATTGAGAAAAGCTGGGGAAGTCTGTAGTACGGAATGATGTGCGGTATTATATGCGAAACGAAACTGCGGTAAATTCAGATCCCAATCTCGGTGGTCCCTCTCGATATACGCTACCATCATTGTCTTAAGGATTCGATTCACGCGTTCAACCGGGTTAGCCTGCGGGTGGTATGGGGGGGTTGTACTAAGTCGGATTCCGTATTCGTCTGCGAGTTCCCTCAGACACTTGTTCGCGAACTCGGTACCGTTGTCCGTTAACAAGACGTCCGGGGTTCCCCAGCGTGAAAAAACTAAATTCTCGAGAGCCTCCGCGATTTTCGGGCCGGTAGCTCTCCGGAGTGGGGCACACTCTATCCATTTCGTAAAGAGATCTTGGATTACTAAAAGATAGCAGTGACCGGACCTGCTCGGAGGGAACGGACCCATAATGTCGGCTGCTACTACTGTCCAGGGCATGTCGACTCGGCGCCGACCCATCAACCCCGGCGGAAGTGTTTGCTCCACCTTTGTGAGTTGACAGGTATTACAGCGTCTTACGTATTCGACTGCCGTTCTATACATTCCTGGCCAGTAGTAGCGGGCGGCTATACGGTGGTAAGTCTTTTCGACTCCTAAATGCCCTGCCTGTGGGTTATCGTGCGCCTCCTGCAGGATCTCGGTCCTCCGTTCTTCCGGAATTACGAGTTTCCACTCGTTTCCATCGGACCCTAGCGTTTCCGCAATTAAGGGGTCCGTACGTCGGCAATATAATTCCCCGCTCCGGATTGCCCAGTCTGGAAACTTTTCCGGACTTTTCTCGACTTCCGTGAATTTTTCCTCATACCACTTCGCACGCACCGCGGCTACGATATGCGGACTCGATTCGGTCTCTCCCTCATTTTCATGAATTCGCGACAGTGCATCTGGTACTTTATTCAGGGCTCCCTGCCGATATACTACTTGGAAGTCGTACGCTAGTAGTTGCAGGGCCCAACGTGCTAATCTTCCCGATGGGTTTTTCAACGTCCTCAGCCATCGCAAGCTGTTGTGGTCTGTTATTACCGTAAACTCGTACCCCTCCAAATATGGTCGGAATTTCTCTACTGCCCATACTATTGCAAGGCATTCTAGTTCGGTAGCTGAATATTTTCGTTCTGGTAACGTGAGCGATCTACTTGCAAATGCGATAACCCTTTCGACTTCCTCGACCTCTTGCGTCAATACCGCGCCTAAACCGACCGTGCTCGCATCCGTTTGTAACGTAAATGGGGTTTCGAAATCTGGGCACGAGAGGGTAGGCGCTGTAGCGATCGCGTCCCGTAGGGCCTCGAAAGCGCCTTGTTGAGCGTCTTTCCATTCCCATTCGCGATCTTTTCGTAATAGGCCATTTAATGGCTCAGCAAGTGTGGCGAATCCCGGAATAAATCTTCTATACCAAGAAGCCATCCCCAGGAATCGACGCACTTGCTTTACCGTTTTCGGCGGAGGGTATGCTAGAATGGGTTGTATTTTCTCCGCGTCTACCTTTAATCCCTCTCGGCTCACTACGAAACCCAAGTACTTGACTTCTTGACGGCAGAACTCGCACTTTTCCGGATTTATTATCAGACCGGCCTGCTTGATTTTATTTAACACGCGTTCGAGCCACTCTAGGTGTTCTGAGAACGTTTTTGTGACGATAATTATGTCGTCCAAATATGCGAACGCGTGTGGTTCCATTTCTGGCCCTATCAGCCGGTCTAATAGTCGCTGGAAAGTTGCGGGTGCCCCCGTTAGTCCGTACGGCATGCGGCGGAATTGAAAAAGTCCCTTTCCCGGTACGGTAAATGCTGTTATTTCGCGGCTCCCTTCTTCCAACGGAATTTGAAAGTAAGCTTGACTGAGGTCAAGGGTCGAAATGTATCTTGCTGATCGTAATTTATCTAATATTTGGGTCATGAGCGGTAAGGGGTACGCGTCTTTCTTCGAGACCTCGTTAACTTTGCGGAAATCGAGACAGAAACGGTATTTCCCGTTAGGCTTTTTCACCATCACGATCGGGCTTGACCAGCCACTTTGAGACGGTTCAATTATGCAATCGGGCAATAATCTGTCGACTTCCTTATATATGGCCTCCTGTACTTTCGGGGAGACGGCATAATATCGCTGTTTTATCGGGGTCTGATCCCCTACGTCAATTCGGTGGCTCGTCAAGTCCGTTAATCCCACTATTTCTTTAAATTCTGGTAACTTGGTCTCGAGGAACTCTCTTAGTTGTCGCTTTTCCGACTCTTCTAAAGTTTGCAGACCACAACACACGGTGTCTGGGGCGGCATTCTCAAAGGGAAATTTTTCATCCGGTCTTTCTGCAAAGTACCAGACTGCGTTATGGTATTCGGCTACAATGCCGAACTTCGCAATCGAATCGGTTCCCAAGAGTAGGGGTGCCACGAGATTATCTAGGACCCGCGCGAAAATGTGTCTCTCCTCTCCGCCTATGCTTAACGTGAACTGAGCTTCCTCTACTGCTCGATCTACAGCCCCCGTCGCGAGAAGAAAATAGCACGGCTTGCTTTTCGATAACAGCTCGATCACGCCTTCCTCGACACTCTCTAGGGTTTCTCGATTCAGGAACGTTAACGATGACCCCGAATCAACTAGAGCGCGAGTCCGGTATTTTCCTATCATCGCGTCAACGGTTAGCAGAGGTGGACGGTTCGTATCCCCATTAGCCATCACGCGGGCCGATATTAATTCGGGTGAAGTCTTTCCGGCCCCGTGGATCGACCTCCCCCCCCGTTTCCCGCCCGATTCTCGCATCTTCGGCACCGTTGTATCGTGATCCCCGGCGCCCCACAACCGTAGCAGTGCAGCCGGGGTTCTTCGCGGCAGTCTCGTGATAAGTGACCTGTCTTACGGCAATTCCAACATTGGTGCAGGTACTTTGCGCTCACGCGTTGTTTATCGCGTGGCGGCCATTGTTGCGCCGCTACGGCTGCAGTCGCTGTCGCTTTTCGCGATGGGGGATCTCGAGATGAACTTCGTGATCTGTTTCTTTGCCGGTATGCTACCCTTCCCCTCGGCGTCGCGGGCGAAATACTTTTCTCCCTCGACGCACCAGGTTCGGGACTCTTCGACACAGATCTCGATATATGTCTGACGGGTCTGGGGGGGCGGTCTCCTGAGTCGTCGCTTTCCGCTCCACTCGAAGTGGCTATCGCGTTAGCGTACCCGAAACTAACCGATCTTCCGCGGCCCGGTGACTTCGAACGAGAGTATCTTCCCGGGTCGAACGCGAGCGCGGGATGGGCCATTTCTGATGGCTTTGGGTTTCCCCGCTTCCTCTGCTCCGCTACGCGATCGGCCTTTAATAATTTCTCTATAACCTCGTCCACGGTAGCTGATTTGCAGTGTGACGCGACCTGCTGCAGTTGCGGTTTCGCGCCGCAGTATAGCGTGTTTGCCATCTTTATTTCCGACCACGGCGGCTGCAGCTTTTCGAACATGGTTGTCATTGCCATTATATATTCGCGGAGCGGCTCATTATCATCTTGAAACCGATCCCTCACGTTTCGATCTAACGTGTACTGATAGTCGGGGTCCCCGAAAAATTTTCGAAATTCTCTTGCGAAGTCTTTCCAGTTGTCCTGGCGGGCTCCTTTGCGGACGTACCAGCGCTTAGCTACCCCCCCGAGACAACCTGCTAAACAGCTGATTAATTCTTTATCTTTTAATCCGTGGTATCTTTGTTGTTCACGGAGGTCCTCCAGAAAATCTTCTGGGTCCTCTCCTTCTTCCCCGGAAAATTTTAACCGCCATCGCCTTATTGTTTCGGCGATAGGGGTTCCTTTTACGTGCAACTCTCGGGGTTCTTCCGCGTCTGATACCCCCGCATAGGGTCCGCTGTGAACTGAGGGGTACGATCTTCCCCACTCTCGGTCGCGCTGACGTTCGGGGGACCACGGTCTCCATCTTTGTTCCCTGGGGCCACGAAACGAGAAATCTATAGGGGCTGCTCTTTCCCCTATAGTCTCGCGGTAGTGTTTGGGTGACCCCAGTTTCCATTTTGGTTCCTTCGGTACCAAAAGTGAAAAATCTCTCGGGGGTGATCTTTCTCTATCGTCTCTCCCCTCAACCGCGGAACCCGTATCACTCCGCGCGTCCCCGTAAACCGATCGTTCCCCGTCGTCACCGCGCTCCGTTATTGGAACGTTCAACATACTTCTGTCCATTCTCGGGTTCCCCGATACCAATCTCGAAATACGACCTTTGGCAATGACAACTCTTTTCCTAGGTCAGAGTGAGCGACACGATAACGTACGATATTAACCCGATACGAATTTCCGTGTTCCTACTTATTTTTCCCCCAACTCTTCTCTCAAATCAATATCGCGGAAAGGAAGGAAATCCCCCCGAAATTACTAGTCTACTTTCCGTATTTATTCGCGCTTCTTGCCCGTCGGCAAGAATTGCCGCGCGATTCCTAATCGTGACCACCGTGGCGTTGCCTCGTAAATCGAAAATTTTCTCGTAAATGGTGCAACCCCGGTATTACGTCAGTCCCAATCGTACCTTAAACGGGATCGTAAACGTTTCAATAATATTCCATTTAAATATACAACAGTATACCAAGTATTTCGATAATAATATTCAATTCGAATATTCAACAATATTTTCCATATTCCGATAATAGGACAGTACTTGTCTGAGTTTCCCTCATATTCGGACAAACCACACTTCCCGCCACCACATAACACATAAACAAAATCAGTTATCGTAAGTACGATAAGCAAAAAAAAATATATGTGGGGTGGGCTATTTCTTGGGGTATTTCACACGTTATATAACCATAAATTACATATAATATTGCACATTATTATCCATTTTTCATCAAATCATTTCAATCGTGTGCCATTACGGGAAAATGGACAAGAGATCGAGAAAAAAAAAAAATCTTTTTCCGGTACAGAGTCGATAGTTCTTAATTTCGTTTATTATCCCTCTACGGTAGGATCGGCCTTGCGGCGATTCCGCTACCGTAGCGGTAGTGTTCTAGTAAGGCGATGCTGTTATCCGCGCTGAAATTTGCTAAAGTGAGACCTTCAATTCGCCGGCGGGTCGCACTTGTTGGTCCGACCCTATCCCACGAAATCGGGTCTCTCCCCGCAGCCAACACTGATAACAGTTCTACCTTTCTTACCTCTGTACCGTCCGTTAAAGGAAACGTGAACGGTATTCTTCTATTGCGAGAGAGAAAAGAAATTTAAAAATGATAGAATAAATAATTAAATAAATAAATAAATAAATAAGTAACTCAATAAATAATCAGATAATTAAACAGAAAATAATTAAATAAATAAATAAATAAATAAATAAGTAAATAAATCCACAGAAATATCACAGTCAAATTATAGATTAGTAATAAATAAATATTCGATAAGTAATTAAGAGACAATTTGTAGGACAGAGACGAAAGAAAGAAAGAGAGAAAAAAAATTCTCGCTATCACGTTTCCTTTGTGTATACTATGGCTGAGCTATTTCTCTTTCATTGGCCATTCGGTATACACGGGCGTAATGGCACACGGAATACACATAACAATATTTCAATAATATCAATTTTTCAATGACACAATAAATACCAGAATTAATCAACATAGTAAATCGTATTATTTTGTTTTGAAATACCAGCCGTGTTTACGCAGTGTTGGTTCGTATCGTCCGAATCTCCGTACGCGTACGTTAGAGAGAATACTACGCGAGAGAGAAAAAAAAATTCTCTGTGATGGGTCGTGTCTTTCGTCACGCGGCGTTCTCGATCGTTCCGCTCAATTCACTCGATCACTATGTTCCGTTCGAAATTTATTTCTAAGAGCCCCGCTCTTCCTCACGCGTCTCTTTTAAAGAAGCTCAAAATGCTTTTTACGGTGAGATTTCCGCACTGTTCGGGCGCCAATTTGTCACGTCGCCTGCCGTTCGCCGGAACGAAGGGCAGCCGCACTCGGGAAATTATGGCCGCACGACCGGGCCACGTCTCGGTCGCGCGGGACGTGGTCCTCCCGGGACAAAAGATCTCTCGTCGATTCGGATCGGAATATAAGAGAATTCGAGTTTACGCGAAATCGGGCGCCAGGCACGAGGTCGTGCCAGAGTTCTGGATAGCTCGCGGTACACTTCTCGATTGTATTCCGAATCGGCGAGGATCTACACGGCCGGAGATGGCCACGTGAACGGCCAGGGTTCCGCGTGAGGAAAAGGACGGGGCATTCCCCGCGACGGGAACGTTTCTTAGAGGAAGAATGACGACTCAGAATTTACAGGGCAAATATCAGACGTTTATTGTCGACGTCGTGTTACACAAGCCCCCGGTGGACACCGGCGGCAGTCAACGTATTTGCCAGCGCGTAGGCGATGATTTTCGGCGGATTTTCTACCGAAGTGAGATACAAGCCAAGGAGGCACGATTTCTGCCGAGCTCAGATGTAATACGCGGGCCGATGAATTTCGCCGGTACACGCGCGAGATGTAATGGCGGCCGAACAGAGCTGACCGCGTGACACTGTTCCCCGGGGAACGTCTCGAGGGAAGCCAATTTTAGTAATTTTTCCGTTCGTCCCGGATCCCTTGCTTGGGCTACCGTCGCCCGAACGGCCCACGGCCGGGCGGACCTCTCGAGAGAGCTACTCTCGGTCAACGGAATCGCCGGCGGCACGTGTCCTCGCAAAGTCGCAAAGCCGGAGATTCTACTCCCGATAACTCGCCCCCGAACCAACACGAACTGGTCACAATATTCTAATGAATTCCCGATAGCCTGACCGGTACTCACCACTTGTCGCACGGGATGGCAGCCGATGCAAAGACTCGGTAATTGGATCGCGGTTATAATCGCACGTGCGGTGACTTTGAATTAAGATGGCCTAGTGACCCAGTTCGAGCCGGCTCGTGAACGCGGAAGCGAGGCGTCCCCCTCTCCCGCGACTATCTCCGCTGAGGCGACGCTCGGACCTATCGCGTGGCTCCTGGCCGCAGGGACGGAGCGATGACATTCGGACCCGGGCCCTCGGTAATTCTTGAATTTACCGGGGCTCGTCCGATATCGTGACGTCGTCGGACAGGAGTGGACTTTAGTCGTCCGGAGTTGCTCTCATGACATTCTCCGGGCGATACGTCGACGGGGTGAGCAGATGGTCGTGCTTTTCGTTCCGTTAACCTCGTCGGCTTCTCCGGATTGCTGGACTTGGGCCCTGACCAATCCTGGCCGTCTTCCTCATTGGCGGCCTGCTGCGATAGGTGTTCCGGGCGTCTTCGCCTCGGGATCTTGGCCAATCAGTGGCCGGAGACAGACTCTGGTTCTTCTCGGTATCGTGGTAGCTGAAACTCCATGTCGCGCCCAGCGGCGCGACATTTGAACGCGGTAATTTCGTTCTTTTAAGGCCTCGGACGTCCCAGGGAGAGCGATTGATTTGACCGCGCTTGCTACGGCTTTGCCAAAATGTGACCCGGTCTTCCGTTAGGGTACGGATTGACGTTGGCAGGATATGCCACGTCACAACCTTGGTTCTCATTTGGGGCTCCAGCGAGGTGAAAATGTTTAAAAGATCGTTGGACGACATTGAACCTACCTACTCGTTAAAATCCACAAGGGCATTTCTAATATCCGCCCTATGGAATTATCGAGTAGAAGGGGTCAATGCCCTTTCACTTTTAAACTGTTCTCACACATATCCACAAATCCTCATCCTGGACTATAATTGTTCATAACACCGTACATAATACGCTGGAACAAACCACACATATGCTGTAGAACTATTTACAATACACACGCACTACGAGTTTACAGAGAGTTCAAGTTTATTGAGGGGAATGAAGAGAATGTAAAGAACACACTGATAATCCTTTAATGTTGAAACACTGCACTTTATTAAACTTGATTTACGTCGCGAGACTCGCTCATAGACGGAACGGACATCTTGAGGTCGTGTGATTTCTGCGATTGGAAATCTTCGACGCGTGCGAGAAGAATCGTCCGTACAAGCTAGCATCCGTATATGCACACTGATTCGAGACAGCTGATTTGATCAATGGCATACACACGAGATATTTGGCGGTCACAGACAGAATGAGAAAGAATCGCGAAATACGTGAAAACAGGATAGACAATGTATTGGTATAGCAACGCGCGATGTTAGGGCGGTAGTTTTCTGTAGATCTTCATTTGTTTTATCGATCAGGCATCGACCTCATCAGCTGTAATTTTTGAATAAATTGGATTTATATATATATATTTTATATATATATATAAAATTATTTATATATTATATTATTATATTATTTATATATATATATATATATCTATTTAATATAGTATATATATTTAAATGCAATTTATTCAAAAATTACATTTGTGTATAAAAGTATAAATTATTTAAATAGTTATTGATAATCGAAGATAATTTTTTATTAGTTTCATTCGTGAGGAACTACGTTCAGCTGAAGCGTCGGTTACTGGCGTAGTTAACATTATTTGTAATTCGAACATTCAATCTACTATATAGGGGGTACTGAAAAATGTCTGATGAGTTTTCGTAGACCGCGGGGCCTTTCAAAACGCGAGGCCGGGTTCTGGCGAACGCGCTGAACCTGCCTCGTGCCGGAACTAACTATTTAGAACATCGTATTCCATTCTATTCTATTCTACACCAAATTCTGAGACACATCGAACAAAAAAACTGATTCGCTTCACATAAATTTTACGTAATTTTTTGTTATAAAACAGCCGAATTATCAGTATCATAGAACACCCGTCTAATACCATACAATGTCCAATTGTCATCAGGTAATATTCCTCCTTGTAGGGCTCTATTAAATTTAGCCATTAATTTATAAGGCGGCCACAAACATTCTTTCTTTAGGGGTGTTAACCAGTCTTTTCGTACAACACTGATGCCTCCACTACTGTCGTGTGTTGAATTGAATTCTACCACTTTGTACATTATTAAAAGTTATTATTGAAATGAAACAAAGCACGCGACACAAAGAACGGTTACTTCGACAGAAAGAGCGATCACTTCGACAGTTCGACACAGCACAGAAGAATGAAATAGTGAATAAGGATAAATACCAAATGACGATCGGCGCAACACTTGAACGACGCGCGCTTCGCTTGAGAGTGAATGTACTACAAGGAAGTATTTCAGCGACGGTACTAGCGTCTCTGACTATAACACTGGAGGTCCCAAGTTCAAATCCATGCGTATTAATTTATCGTTTTTTCTTCTTTAAATATATATTTTCAACTACTAACCAACCAATTTTTATTGTATTACTACAAACTTAAATAAATAAATAAATTCCAAGGGTGCACACAGTAAAACTGTGGTGTATCAACCATCGCACAAAAATAATAAATTGTGAGTATATTCAGAAATGTGAAAAAAAATCAATTTGGAATATACTGGAATATACATGTTTTTAGTTGCAGCAACATTTCTGGTGTTTGTTAGACGATATATTTAAATGTTGGCAGATTTTCGTTGGGCCATTGTAGTATAATCGTCGTAAATTCCACGTTACTTAACCGACTATAATATCTGTAGGCCCAACGTTGGATATTCCTTGGCAAATTGACATAATTTTTCGTCGTTGGCCCTACGTTGGGGATTTGTAGGCAAAACCACCCACCATTCCCCAACAAACTCCCAACCGTTGGCTACCGTTGGCCAACCATAAATGCTACTAGGGTAATCAGGGTTCTGGAACCAGTATCCCTAAAATCGCAAATGAGAGCATCTAAAATATTATCTAATATTGGCGATAATTGCGCTCTTTTTGTAACACCTGCCGAAATGAACAATCCTGTAACCACGAATACGAGTATCTGCGTACCCACTGTTGGTGATCGGCCGAAAATACATAAATCTTTGAAACCTTCAATCACTTGTTTCGTATTGTGAAAATTGAAACATTTTTAGATTGACATTTCATCAAATGAAAGAACGCAATTTCTATCTCTACTTTCCATATTCGTTAGTTTTAAAGCTAAATGTTGAAATAGACAATTCACATTTCGCGCTCCCATACTGCTGTGAACGCGTCGCAGCATGTAATACGCGAGTCAAGCGAGATCGCGCAGTTCCGCGATCGCGTGATCTCTATCGATGTTAGTAGTCTGTAGCCCACTGAGCGTAACGTGTCTGTTAGACTCTGTATTATATCGTGTTGCCACGTGCACTGAGAAGATTGCGAGGATCGTTCCTTATTCACACGGGTACTTATTATAACAATACTAAATTATCACACAATTGCTGGCTAATCTCAGGCCAAATATCTATATGGGAAAAACATCTAAAAGTGGTGCTCGGATTTGGAAGATGAAAACCGAGATTTAATTAGTATAACGTTATTGGTTCCGAGCAGAGATTCCGAGCATCCTCAGCTTCGAGCAGCGTTCTCACAGCATAATGCTCGCCATCTGCTGGCATCGTACGATTGCAGGCTGTTACAGACTTAAGATCAGTAAGGCTGTGCTCGATACCTGCTCGACGCCGGCCTGGCCGACTGGGAAGTTTTTATATAAGTACTAATAATATAATTGCAACCCATACATACATCATTTGAATTAAGCGTTTCGAAGAATATGGTTAGCAATGTGTTGCAGTATACTTAATCGGTGAACATAGAACAAGCTCACATACCATTTTATCAGAATAGTTTAGATATACATACGTTTTTCTCCAATGATTACTAAGCTGTTTCTCTACTTTTGTCTTTCTCTAAATTGCCGATGCATTCTGGGAATATGATGTTGCAGTAAATTATGTCTGACCTGATACTATTCACGAATCCAATCTTCAGATACCTATACCTTGGACTTGTACCTATAACACCCTAATCAAATCTCATATCTACCCAAATGGAACATCTATAAGATAAAATTGGCTGGCTTCACTACCAGAAAAACAACACAGGCCATGAAATCAATTCAGACGAAATCAACGAGGCAATAAGCGAACTGGAAACAATCGTGGATGTTGCAGCAAAAAATGCCGAAATCTTCCGAACCAACCAGGGCCAATGAAATCGGGAGACTACGCGGTACCTTGATGGAACTGCAAATAAGGAAGGTAGCCATCGTGCACTCAACGCAGCCGAAAAGAATCCAACCATCGAAACCATGGTGGGATTCAAAAAATGACGGGCATAATTCCAAAGAAGACTTTATGAAAGTAAGAAGAATATATTCTACAGTGACCATAACAAACCTACCATCCATATTAGCTAGTCCGTCTCGAGTCACGTGTGTTGTCGCTATTGGCGGTAACCATCTCGTCCGCAAGTACACCGCGTGTGAGAGATCTTCAAGGAAAACCACGTGGACCTGTAGAGTGCGACGAAAATACCGCACCAACGTAGTTATCAATCAGAATATTATAATAACTACATCGTTCGATGCTAACTTCGAGTTTCACTACCGACAGGCGATTATGGAAGGCCTCGATGTGTCGAGCACGAATGCGAAACTGATTTCTCTTCATCATACAAAGTTTTTCATAAATTTCAATTGCATTGCGATTTTATTCATGCCGTTGAGGAAACGTTCTTCGTTTGCAATGAAATCTTTTTGTATGCACCGATACCACCTGGCGGTGAGAAATCGACTTATGTCCGCAACAAACTCCACCTCGACGAAAACTATATGGAAAATATATTGGACTCGATGCAGACGACATAGCAACTGATCTATTATTTTGAAGAATGACCAGAACTGTTGTCTATCCTTTGTTTTCCAATGAAACATTAAGTATCTGGAATGAAACGACAACCATAGAAGAAATCGGAGATACATTCTAAACAATCAGCGATTCCGCCCTGTTACGTACAAGACAGGGAGAGAACGACAAACTTCGATGAAAACGTCATTTTATTTAATCCCGCGACGGGATCGTCACTCCCAACGAACTGTACAAACTATGTAGAAAAAAACACAACCGAAGCGCGGTTGTGCTCACAATAAAGAGTATGTGTTAACCCTGGGCTAAATAGAGGTAGCCGTTGAATGATTGGTAGCTCCTTGCTCGGCGTTGAGCGAGGAGAGAATTCTCGAATGAAACCGGTCAGCGGGACGCGATACCGTTCGAGAGCGAGCGAGATAAATGAAAACGTGGTAGACTGCGTGAGATCGTACGTAGAAGTGACTGAGTGATCGATCAGCTGGCCGTTAGCCGTCATCGGCGAAGAGCGTGGTTGGCGGATCGATCGAGCGATCCGCCAATCA
The DNA here is from genome assembly GCA_963966675.1 of Lasioglossum calceatum. NCBI lineage: Eukaryota > Metazoa > Arthropoda > Insecta > Hymenoptera > Halictidae > Lasioglossum > Lasioglossum calceatum. Next base: position 1,398,974 of record OZ016542.1, read on the forward strand.
GACTCCCGTTCCGATGATCGACAGTCGATGGTAGTCGATATCGACGCGTGAGCCTATGGCCGCACGAGCCGCTGATCGATCCACGATCTCGCTGTCACTAGAACGGCAGCCGATAGCGTGGCCGCGCAATGGTTGACGCGCATGCGCTGCTGACGCATTCAGCCAATCCCAAACACGCCCCATGTCGAGACAACATATTGAAACGTCTTATCCAGCCATTGGAGGAATTCGGTTGTTGCAATGATATCCCAGCTCAGTATCCATCATCGGAATCGACAAATCTAAAGTATCCAGTCAAAGCATACCTCTTTGCTATTGACCCAACACATTCACGCAACGGAATTCGACGTCATAATGGAACACCTACAAACATCTGTCAACCACCTCCAGATTAGATCCAACAAATCTGTTTTCATCAGTTTCGCTGATAATGGACGATGTTCCGAAAAATGAGGTCGACGAAACTAGCGGCTACGAGCCTGTGTTTGTATAACTGAAACTACACTGTACCTGTAGTTTGAATAATACAGGTTTAGTTACAGCTATGTTATTATATATCAGTTCCTATAGCTGACGCTGAGAAGACAGATTCTCTGGTTCAGGATGTGCCGTCATCGCCAAGGATCAAACAATAAGGATACAACTTCCAAAATGAACATCGATTTTCTCAATTGGAGCATGTGCAGTTTTGAATGTTATAAAACTTGTGTACCCGAATAACATTCGCAAAACGAACTTCCCAAAGTGTTCTTCTATAGTACATCCAAGGCGTTGGGATGTTTCAGCGATCCTACTATCAACTTCATCAACAATTAGAACACGTTGAGGTTCAGGAGCGACAGACGCGGCAGAAGCTATCAACAACTGTTGAGTCATCATAATACGACTAGTCAGCTTCAAATCAAGACCCGAATATTCCTGGGTAGTATTGCCACGGATAACACGCTCCATCTCCTTGGTACAGGCGGAAAGTATACGCTTCTCATCAACCAGGTCCTGACGACGTTCGGACCTCTTAGATTTAAGCTGTGCACGACGTTCTGCTGTCGTGTCTTTAGCGTACGCCTTTGGATTCCGGCTCTGTATATTAACCTCAAAATAAAAATATTTGGATGTATTGATCGCATTGGGCGCTCGTAAGTCGCCATCATCCTCAAATCCATCAACATGCCACGTCACGTTCTCCTCAAAGTATAACTTTGGCTGAGAACTCGGTGCTCTGTTATTATTGTGCACCACAACTGCTTGACTACAAACGAGATCATCCTCTGACATAGCCGGGATGGATAAATAATCCTCATCCTCGGTCTGATGTTCACAACGAGAAATCAAATTTGAGTATTCATGAACCAAATCATATCCATACGTTTTACATAACTGTATTAAGTCATGAGGATTCTCAAGATCTTCGTATAACACAAACAAAATTGTGTAGTCACCAGCAGTAAAAGCTGACGCGACCATGCGTTTCAGAACGGAAATGGTAAACATTTTAAAGAAATCGGTAAGATAAAGAAATGAACACAAAGTAAAAGAAACAATATGCTCATCTAGGTCTGCATTCAGAATCCTAAAATCTGGCATCTGTAATAGTAATCATTGATTACTAATCAAGGAATACAAGAAACTACGATAAGTATTCTTCAAAATATACAAATTCTAACAACAATCTTGATACGCTGATTCCACCACTATAAGGGGTTACCCACAAGAAACAAGCCAACGTCACCACAAGAGAGCAAACACATTCCAAAACACATTCCATACCACATTCATTCACTGTATCATCCTCGAAAAATAGCCACACTTTATTGCAACATTCCCGAAAACTAATCAATGTTGATTAATATACTTTACGACCAATACCATACGAGTGTGAACAAATCGGACATCAAAGATTAAGCATCAGCAGAGAACTAGACACGACACTAATGTCTGAAAACCATATGTGAAACACATTCAAATTGGTTAAAAATGTTAATCTACACTACAAAATAGTATCTCTTTATTATGAGATAATAATTCTGTTAAAATGTGTATTGTCTGAAAAAATGTTCACCCATTACACTTAGGCAACTAGTTCGCTGAATTGGTTGGCGGATTCAACTTTTTACGCAAGCATCACAAATATTAGATGACTGCATAGGTTCGTGCCAGATTTTCATGGATGTAACAAACTGTACTGCACGGCGGAGTGTAAAAAAATTATATAGTCACCATTCTTTTCTAATTGTAGAAAAGAACGGTGACTATACAATTGATGAATAAATCTGTAATCATTGAAATTTAACAATTTTTTTAAAAATCATTCCCGAACTTATGCAATCATCTGATACAAGGATCTGTATACCAACATTCGTTGCACAGAAAAACCTTGAATCTTCGAAACGTTTAAATACCCAGTCATGCAGGTCTGCCTTGAGCAGATATCGAGCATAGCCTGTAATCGCTCGATGCGTGCAGATGGCGGGCATTATGCTGTCAGAACGACGCTCGAAGCTGAACATGTTCGGAATCTGCTCGATTTTGGACAGCACACCTTGCCTTCTGTGCAATTCATTTGGGAACTATTAACGCCGAAGAACTGTCCAACATTGGCGGGAGAACCCAAAATGATTTTCATACAGGCGTGTGTCAAGGCCAGGAGCAGAAAATGAATCAAAGGTACCTAAACGTGCCACGTCATTCGCCAAATGGAGAAGACCATGGGTATTATACGAATTGAAGGTTATGGCGTAGTGCTTTTCGTAAGAAAGAACAAATTGTCTCAATACTACTTTTGCAAACTTGAAATGTTCGTTTACAAGGGAGGGTGAAACCAGTATTCTAATGGCACTGTGCAGAAGCAAGAAGCAAGTAGACGATTGTTTCTTTTAGAATCCTTTCTGCGTACATTTGCAAATTCAGCTTAAACGTAAACTCTCTTCGTACATCATCTAACCACACCAAAATGAGGAACCAGTAGACATTTGATCGAAAGTGCAATCAGCCAGCATCTACTATATCGCAGATAGAATTCAGTGATTTACTTTGGTATTATAATGTTTTGCTCTGTGCCGTTTCATTGTGGAGGAATGCTACGATATAACTGAGAGTACTGAATTGTACTGAAGAGTACTAGAAGTACTCTATCCTTATCCTTACTTGCTCCATAAGGATGCTCTGTTACTACGTTTCAATTCGATTCTGTTCTTTATCTTTTGCCCTACAGGCTGTCTGCTTATTATTCTCTACTCTTCAACTTCCATTAGTCCGTTATTTCGTATCTACAGGTGTGCCATGTCCTTTGTATTCCGACGTACATCTTTGCAATGATAATACCGTTGAACAAACATAACGTTGAACGCGTTATTTCTAATACGAGATCCGTGGAAAGTATTCTTTTGATTTTTGTTCAACTCATTCGTTATCTTCCGGTTTGGCAAAACATCAGCAATCAGGGTAGAAAAGTATGAACTCATTCGTAATTACAAAATAATACATATTTAAAATGCCAGTATCTCGAGATCAGGTTCTCAAATCCTTGGGAGTTGTATGTAAAATAAATGATTTAAACCCGTAGCATTTTCTCACATTTTATTGTAATAAAGTCTTCATAATATAGGCACATCTTACACAATCACCTATAAAACTAACCACTGACAAATTCTGATACCATAGACAGATTATGTATAGAAAATATAATTAGAAAGTATTACTATAAACTAATCACACAGCACATCTCACGATGGTAAACAACAGTTGAATTCCCTTTCTGTGCGCAATCCATCATATGTCCAATTCTACACGTGCGCAATTCATACTGCCGTGTGCGCAATAACGCTGTGTCCAAAGGAGCCGTGTGCTATCCCGTTGCGCGCAATCGTCCCCGCGCCAAACTATGGTATCGCTAGTTACTACGAAAACTACTTTACTGAACGTTGGTATACTCGCGTCTATAATCGCTAACGGGAGTGGGACTAATTTTCAATTTCTGCCACAGATAATCCATGTAATTTGTCCTTATTACGTGTACGCTCACGAACGTCTGTTCGAGCATCTTGTATTCCTTGGCTATCTCCTTCAGTATCCTTTCTGCATACATTTTCAAATTCACCTTAAACGTAACAAATTGTCTAGAAAATCTCGTTTTTGAGCATTTAAAATTTTGATGTCGACAAAGGACACTACAAAAATTTCACAAGACTGACACCTTTCAGTTTTGGAATGTTAATAAAATAATACAATTTCATGCATACTCATTTTGCCATTCAACACGACCTCCTTCGGTTATAAAAAATTCTGCTAATTCCAATCGAACTTCTTGAGCTGCGTGAGTTGATCTACGTGGAGTAGGCCGGGCCGAAAAACAGCAAAGTAAGTGTGGCGTTTGGCCCTAGTGCGAGAAAGTTGCGTCTTGGGGTCAATAAGAACTGTGCAAAATTTGAGCCCTGTGAGTTGATATCTTCTGTTCCGGCAACAGCCTTGAATTTCCGAAAATTTAGTGAAACGGTATAAAGTGACTTATAAGTGAATGATCGAGAATATTCTCAACCGAATTCGATAGGCTTTGGATATTTTATGCAGCATAAAAAACTATTAGACCCGTATTTTTTATTATCGGCTTATCTCGAAGTTTAAGGGTTGAAACTACCCCTAGTATATGAGGTATATATTAGGTTGGGGAAAAAGTAATCCATTATTTTTACCTTTATTTCAAGACTTTATTTAACTTGGTTCGGATTGTCCGATTTGGGTCAAATATGCGCCGTTCTGTTCGACAATTTGTTGCCATTTTAAAGGTATTGGTTATTTAAATATTTGAAACGCAGTTGTGCTTTATTAATGGACCGGTAATTGAATAAGGCAAACCAACTCGGTCCTCATGAACACGCAACGGACACAATTTGAAGAGGTCGGAATCAATGACAATGGTACACTGTATAAAACGACGACAGAACGACGAATAAGGCCCTCTGTCCACGATGCGTCGCGTCAGAAACGCGTACGCGACAAAATACCGATTGCAGTACGCTTCAGTGCTGCGACCAATGTAAAAGACTTGACGTCTGTCCACGAAGCGTCATCGTCGCGTAATCGTCGCTACATGCAGTCGTCATTATGATTAGCGTACGATGCCGCGATCGTCTATACAAGAAGACTAGAGCAAATTTCACGTCAGTTACGAAAAGCAAACAAAGATGTAGAGTGACGAGGAGAACGTGATTTTTTATAATTATATTCATATCAGATCATTTAATTCCTGTCGTTATTTCATTCCGTGCCTTCTCTGTAGCGTCGTTTCTTGGAAAAATCTAATATAAGTACTATATATTGAAAATATTAAGGATAAATACAGAGTTTTGTTAATTATTGTCAATATTGTCATTAAATACAGAGAAAGACATCGGTGATTTAAATTATCTGAAAAACTACTAATTGTGAATGGTCTGTGGATTTTAAGCAGAAACTGATCAAAAGTCGTATAAAACTATATTTTTAACCGCTTGTTGCTCGTGTGTATGTAAATGGATTTCGATGAAATTTTCAGCATGTGTATAACTAACATAGATCTACAAAAGATATATTTTTAACAACACGCAGCGAAACGACGTCACGCGGCTCGCGCTTTCTGCGTTGGCAACACTTTACGACAATTTCCTACGAAAAAAAAATAAATTATACTTTTACAAGTGATCATACGGGATCAATGTTGAATGAAATAATATTTAACTTTTAATGGAAATGGGTATTCTTAATATAGAAATAACGCACAAGAATGCAATGTATCTGTTCTTTTAATAAAACGAGGAAGAACTACTCAGAAGACGTCTGTACGGTTTTTTTAGACTCGTTGAGTCTATATTACTCGAATGTCCATGAAAGATTACAGCTGCAAGTAAAAATCTTATTAGGAGAGTGTAAAGAGTCCCACCATCACCCCCCGTCTCATATAGCCGGTCCTCTTCACTCTCCGTATACATGCATCTTCTACATACTTTCGTGCTTACAATTTGCAGCATTGTTGATTCGAAAACCTGTTCATATAATCTGAATGCACTCGCCGCGCCGGTGCAATTGCGACTTTGGATTGCAATTTCTTTCCAACAGCTCTTCTTATGCGCTGTGTTGCACTCGCCGGTGTAGTCGCATTAGGCCATAAAACAACTCTTCATGTGCGCTGTGTTGCACTCGCCGGTGCAATTGCGACCTTGGATTGCAATTTCTTTCCAACAGCTCTTCCTATGCGCTGTGTTGCACTCGCCGGTGCAGTCGCCTAACAGCTCGTCCTTTTCTTTTGTCAGCTTCTTTGCGCAGTTTACGCGTTATTAGTTCTGGTACCATATAATTCTCGTAGAACCTTTTCAATTGGTTTTCCATTTGTGTTGCCCAGAAGTTATCGTCTCTGTGAACTAGGACAGTTCTTCTGCTTCGCGGAGTCCAGATACAGAAGTAAGCATACTGCCTGTTTGTTACATGCAACTGTCCTTGCATTTGGTAATAATAGTTATGATTTCTATTCATTTCACCGTCAATAAGAATGCGTTGTATGTGAGGAACCCACTCTAATGCTTCGTTGGCAGTCATATCCTTCGCCGACGATGGACATTTGATTTCGACAATGGTATTGTCATGTATCAGTCCATCTGGTGTCGCACCCAAGTAAGATATGTCGGAATCAATAAAGAGCCCAGACGGCTTAATAGAGACTTGTAATTCGTCTGCTAATTCCTTCAGGGCGATCTCCTCGTGCTCCTTTCCGTATTCCACTGATGCTACACCCAGCATTTGTGGATACAGGATCCTTGATACAGTACCTTCTCGATTTATATTCTGTCGTAATTTGCACGCTTGGCCGAAATTGGATGCAGTCAATAAAGATTTTTTGTATTGTAACCAATCATTGCAGCTCGCTTGACCACGAGTTTCAGCTTCGATTTTTTGTCGCCTTGCTTGCCGCCGGCGGAGCTTTGCCATGAGCTTCTCATACTTTGAATTGTAGACTTCTTCCGTCATATCATCATCATCATCATCTGGTTTCTCCGCATTAGGGCCATAGTCCTTGTCGCATCGTTGTGGTGCTTCTGTTTGGTAGAAGGATGCTTTATCTTTTTCTTTCTGCATCTTCGACGTTTCCGTTTCTTTATTCATTTCAGCGCATAATCGACTAAGCGTTTCCTTTGAATTATAGTGGACGACAGCAGCATTGACTATTCCTTCGTACGAGCCTTTTCGTCCCAAGTTTATTCGTTTTCCTCCGTTGTATTTTGCTATGATGCCGTTCAAACATTCTACAGTAAAAGCTCCTTCGTTGTCCAAAGGCCGGGGGGTTGAGTGGACAACGAGCGTGCCCGGACACTATTCTTGATTTATGACTGCGTCTAGATATCGCGCCGACCGCCGAGCGAGACTTCAATAGAAAGCCGAACATAGAGAAGGACAGAATGAGATACGGATCGGGTGACCGAAGCGTGTCGCCGTCGCCGGCACAGTTTAAAGGCCCACATTGTTGCTGTTGCTCGTTGCTTTCGAAACTTTGACCGTCGATTAAACCACTAAATACAGTTGAAACTATATCGTGTTTGGTGTCATTTTAATCAGAGAAATGCCAGAAATAAGTTAGTGAAAGTCCCATAAAGAAATAATGAAAATTAAGAAGTTTGAAAATTCGGTTTACTCGAGTCAATGTTGTGGTGTTCACACCGATATACCCGAGCCGACATCAATCGTCGCCGCCCTGCGGAGCGACTCGGCGTTGACAGGCAGTGGAATGGGTAGGCACTGGACAACGATCGTGCCCACGATTCAGGACAACGAAGGAGCGATTACTGTACTGCGTTATTATCGTACCCATACAGTAGACTTCCGGAATGATCGATGACCCGCCGTAATGCTTCTTCGATGCATCCATATATGCCACTTTCTCTCAATTGCGGGACATAGTTAGTCTGGTTGGGGTCAGAATGGTTCCGGTAAAAGTATGCCGGAGTAGAAAGTAGACATTTTTAGCTACAATCGCTCTCAGCTCCTTGTGGCGGCCTCTTGCGCTTATCATCCTGATTTTGTTGCAGAAATTTCGTAACAGGTGGTTCGTGCATTCAATTTTCTTCACTTCCACCCCATACTGTCCATACGGATCAACATCCCGTATCCTTTTGTATACGCTGCTATCGCCATCGGCAACTAATATCGAGTATATTAGGCCGTGTATTCGTACACTGCATCGAAATCCTTTCACGATACCAGCCCTTTCCATTCCTGTCGAACTTTGATGGCAACTCCAATTCTTGAAACAACGGTGTTCGCGTGGCATTTTGTTCTTCTTCGCTGCTTGTTGGCAAACACTGCAGAACTTGTTCTTCACATCGATGAGCAGGGCCTTCCTGGGTGGTATCCATTAATGGCTCCTACTCCAGACAGGGAATTGTAGTTTCCGCCACGGTATGATCTCTTCATCCAGCTGCCATCTGCGACTACTGGAATCATCGGTAGTTTAGATCTCGGATGAATGTCGCCTCTTGCAATGGCAAATGCTTTCTCTTCTTTACCAGTAGCTTCCATCTCTTGTTTCGCAGCCTGAATGAAGCCATCGATGACTTTGTCTTGACATCTTTCGAACGTCTTCTTCGCCATGCACGACACGTTCATGCCACACATGATGTCCTCTAGTTGATTGAAGCCGTCTCCTGTCAGCATTGTTGCGGCAACTGCGCTGCGGTTGATATCCATGGTGTTGTCATTTTCTGGGAGACATCCTATACGGGCGATGTGATTGCACATCTGGCATTGTACCCAATACGTTTTCTCCAAACCCCTCTGTTGACATTTTATTATCTCAAAATGTTCTATACCACAATTCATTTGCAAATGTTTCCCAAGCTTTTTTATCTGGTTGAAAACATAGGAAAAATCGACGAAGTCTATGCCCTTGCAAATTGTTTCCTTGTCCGGTTGTGATTCGGCAGTTTCTACCACCCTGGTGTCATTAAGATCATCTTCATTGTTGATCTCCTCAATAATTTCGTTCATCTGGACATTGCCTGCATCGCAATCTGCTGCATCTAAATGCTGTCCGACATTTTGTACTTGTGCGTATTCCAAGTTTTCTTCGTATGTACTCTTTTCCCTTTCCTGGTTTCCAACATCTTCGTTTGTTTCCTTCATGATGTCTGCCATCTGGACATCGTCTACATCGTAGTCTGCTTCTTCCAGCATCTCCCAGATTGATTGTCCTGCGTATTCCACGTTTTCTTCAGCGGCTCTTGGACAATCATTTTCACTCAATGAAATTAATTCGCCTGAGGTACTTGCCTCGGCCACGGTACCACGACTCAACGTGAGGTACGCTGCAATTTTCTGCCGTTGCCTGCACGTAAAAAATTTGTAATTACATACTAACAAGTGGTACAGTATGTACCACAAAAAATAAAGTTGAAATAAATAAATTAAAAATATAGTGTGTGTGTGTGTGTGTACGTTTAAGAAAATAGGGTATATTTATGTTGACAAACGTGAACGGTGTCGTTGCTGCGAATGAAGACACAATACTCAATACGCTTCAATAAATATGTATTTTCATTTCTACTTATTAATGAGAAAATGCCTGCAGCGGTCGGCTTTAGTTTACGAGATAATCGTAAAAAAAAGAGAAGGAACAGAAACTGATTGAATTGAAATGTGTGGCACTGGGTCAATCGGTGAAAAACTGCACAGGTGTCGTCAGGTATACAACAATACCGAAAGCTAAGGGACGTACGGTCTGATCAATGAACTACTGCACAGCTGGTGGTAGGTATGTAGTAGATGTATACGACAGCCTAAGGGGTGTGCGGTCAAGCAGCGGCCAAGGCAACGATCCGGACTTCCATTTTCATTTTCACTTTCAAATCGATATGTAGCGAAGTGACTTACAGTGTGGATGCATCTTGAGGTAGACGGGCGAAGAGTGGGAGAAGAAGGGAGAGTGGTCGGCGATGTATGTATACGCAAGGAATAGGATTTTAATTTGTTAGTAAGCGCGGACGAACCCAATGCGATTGTTGGGGAGCCGCTAGGAATTGAAGATTGCGAGGACGAACCTGATACGATTGTCAGGGAGCCTCTAGGATAGTACAGTTTTCGTGGACGAACCCAATGCGTTTGTTGGGGAGCCACTAGGTGAAGGTATAACGAGCGAATTGGTAGGAGACAATAGTATAACGTGGACGAACCCAATGCGATTGTTGGAGAGCCACTAGGAGGTTGGATAAAGGCACGGACGAACCTGATACGCTTGTCAGGGAGCCGTTAGGATGCGGACGAACCTGATACGATTGTCAGGGAGCCGTTAGGATGCGGACGAACCTGATACAATTGTCAGGGAGCCGCGAGGTTGGATAAATCTCTGGTTGGGTGTTTTGGATGAGAATTGTTAGTGGGCCTCGTAACAAGTATAATCTAATTGATACAATCCGAGCGGTTAGATTGTATCGTGTGGGAACGTTCAGCTACTCTATTAGGATCGTGGAACGATAATTGAGGGTTGAGTGAGTTTACACGAATTTACCAAAGAACACAAATATATTCTAATTAAAGAAGTGTGTGATACAATTGTGTAATTGTCGCGAATGAAATGAATTAATGAAATAGAATTGAATAATTACCTAACTAAATGCTCGGTTTTGAAGCACTGGCAATGCGGGGGTCTCGAATCAATTGTAGAAGAATGCCTAATAGATTTTAGACCGAACACGCGGAATCTATACGGTTGACGTTGTTTCGATTGCAATTTATCATTGCAATTAATCATTAAATTGCAAATTTATCATTGTTGATGTTGGCTCAAACGGAAAAGAAGGAGACAGTGGAATTTTTGAAAAGTCAGTTATGGGTAATGCTATTCGTTCGGGAAACTTTCCTTTTCCCGCTGAAAAGGAACTCGCAGTTCCTTTAAAATGCGCCATCTTTGCCTGGGACCTAAGTACCGACATGCTTTTCGCGAAATCGACGTTTTCAAAATTCTGGAAGACATTTGGACAAAATGAAACCGATTTAGTGTATCTGTGTACAAATACCTTTCTTCCACGTAGTACACGTAATCCAAGCAAATCACGCAACTCACATAATCCAAATAGACAATCTGATAAATAGTCAAATGCTTTTCGTTGAAAGAAGCAGTGAGGATTTGCTTCAACGAGGTCCTCTCCGGCGCTGTGGTGCTGGAGTACACGTGGACGGGTACCCGTGGGTTCCAAACACTGCACAACAAGCGGCTAATGCAGGCCATACACTTACTAGCATTGCACATCTTTCATTTAGTTGAATATAATTATTAATTCATCGATTAATATATCTATTTAAATGAATGCTACAGAGGCTGTAATGCGATCAACCTCATTCTCAAAACCAACGAAGACCGATTTCATGCATGCGGCGAAGTTGGCGCTCAAAGTGGCTAAAGAGCGGGCACGTATTTCGTCCGGGAAATCCTCCGCCACCACCCAAGCTATCGATTATGCCCGCAATAAATGGGCGTTTTACGCCTGATTGAAAAGTATCAAGAACTATTTTATTTTGCAACCAATAATTAAGAATAAGTATTTATTGTATTACATGTCTCATCTATTTGCATATTCGCGAACAATGGCAAGATAGTTTACTACCGCACGTGTCCTGCGAGAAACTCGCGAAATGTAATCGCGTTCGAATGGGGAAGGAATTTGAATCTTTGTGGGTTGCGTTGTCATCCAGTGACATAACCTTCTCCATCAGTGACGAGCAACCCCATGGCCCGCGGGCCGCATTTCCAGGGAATGGAATGCTGTCAAAATAGGTGACAAAGAATACATTATTTCTGTCACAGAGGAGAGTGACAGGGTCGAAGTGTTGTTGACGAAATTTGAGATATGGATAATACGACCATACGTCCCGTTTTTAGGTAGTCTTGTCCCGTTGTCCCCAAAGATATCTTCGGGACGCCGAAATGTCCCGTTTTTAGAAACAGATGAACAGACGGTAACAATTCAAAAGAGCCTACTTTAGCCTTGTAACCAAACTATTGTATCCCTCTATAAGATAACCGTGACTAATAGGGTGGCGAATCACAGGATTGGCGAACGGTTCCGAATAGAAAAGATTCACGACTGTGCATGGACAATCCTGATCAGCGTTGGCAGGGCACGATTACGTGGCCGTGGCAACTCTGCAGTATTCCAGACAGTGTGTCTGCATCGTAATCTGTACGATTTGATCCTTCAGCCGATCCAGGATCACCGACTCGAGATAGAGTTAATAATTCGTTATCAATTCCAACACCGGGTTGGTTACTAGACCCGATGGATTTCACGAACGGTTCGTGCCTCCAGGCACTGGATAGCGGAAATGTTTAGGTGGAGATAAATAATTGTGGTGAGACGATATCTGGTAGAAATAAGATATATTCTGTAATTAAATTCATAGGAGTGAATGAGAACCGTATCCTTACGGTTACGTAACAACTATTTGGAAAAGTAAATATTAGACACGAGCCGGCGCGACGATCACCGATCGTAAACAAAAGATTCCCCGCTAGGAATGCACGCAAGAATGGCGACTCTTTACCGCCCAACAACAATAAGTTCTTAGCAGGACAAACAGGAATAAACCTCGTTCGAAACCAGGCTAGTCAACTCAGGCAAACGATCGATCTTGCCGGACAATTCCGGGAAGGGCAATCGGCTCCTGCTCACTAGGCGATTACACAAAGTGGTGGGAAAAATTACGGATGTCTAAGCAGGGCACGCTTGCGTGGCCACGGCGATATGCGAATTTTTCCTGCTGTCCGTTCTGAGCAAAATTACTGCGTGTCTCGCCTAATCACGAGATACACAGTAAATGCAACGAAAAATCCTAAATTGTTGCTGTGGAATGATTCACAGCAGCGACGAGTTTTCGAATCAGACGCGCCTCCGAAATACGGTTTACTGTTCTCCGGCGAATGAGAACGCTCCGTCGCGCACCGACGTAACGTATTAGGATGTTTCCTAACGAGACCCGGATTCACTAGAATCCGCACGAATTCTACGAATGACCCTTAGAACGGGCAATAAAGAAATTAAATGTTCGCCTCGTTGGCGATACGCATACTATGCATGAAGAGATAACGTATTTAAATTAGAAAATTAAACTTTATTTCGCAACACGCGATTCGAGATGCCCTTGAGCCGGGCCATGAGTATAATCTTAGAAATTCGCCTTCTCGGCGATACGCAATTACAATTCTCAATTGAGTTACACTGCTCTAAATAAGCCTTTTATATTATAACCGCGATTATAATATTTAGCAATTAATACAATTATTCGCAGCGCGAAATTCTGAACGCCCATTAGCCGGGCGGTGGGCACGATAAGATGAATATGCCTTATTGGCGATTCGCAAATTGCAAAATTAATAATTCCAAATTTTAGACTCTACCGCGAGGCGCGTATTGACTCATACGTCCCAACCAGCATAGGGACAGCTCAAAGACAGCAGAAAGATGGCTGCCGCAAGACATTCAGACGTCCGAAAGGCGCCGGCGAAAGTCTCCGGGCGGTCTCTGCGGCGGCTCTGGATGGTCGTTTGTTACCAATCTATGCGTCTTGAAGTCGTCTTTAGAATGACCTTTGGTCTTTTTCAGGCCTCTTTCAGACATCTTTCACGACTCTGTCGGGCATCTTTTGGCGACTTTCAGACGTCTCTTGAGCTTGTTATAGAGCCCTATTTATGCGAAAAAGGAGTGAGTGGAAAAAATCAATTTACGACAATAGTTTAAAGTAGACGAACAAATAGTTTATTGCAATAATATATGTAAGGACTATTATAATGTATATGTTTTTTAATATTATATACTATATTATAATATTATATCTATGTGGTTGTCAGGCAGAACACCACATGTCACATATACTTTCACTTTCGAGGTATTGTCATTTAAAGTTTTGGTCACTAATGCTTTGACATAGGACATTGGTGAAATTGCATTGTTTTCTGAGCATTTCTAATGTGTTTTTATGACTTTTTTTCTAGTAAACGCGTACATCCTATACTATAAAGCTCAATTAATGCATAAACTCAAACTTTTGAAATTGTGACATGCGGCGTTTTTCCTTACAACCACAGATAGACAAATCATTAAAATTAAATTATTAAAAGTAAAATAAAATATTACATTCAGAATAAAATATCACGCACTTAAAACATTAAAATTAATATATTAGAATTAAAGTATTAAAATTAAAATACAATATCACGCACTTAAAACATTAAAATTAAGGCTGCGTGGGCCCGGAAATAGTAACATTAACAGCGCCAATCGAGATGAACTACGAAGACAGAGAAGCAGATATGTTTTTCGCAGGAAAGACACTGACAGAGAAGATGGATCAGCTTGATTTTTCGAAAAACCCGGTCGGCCTGCAGTTAGCGAAGAAGCAATATTTTTTTATGCTCTTTGTGTTGAAATATTCTCTGCATTATTGCGGGGTCCCGTACAGAGCCCTTTTTTGCAATTTGGCTCTTGGAACTTTATAAACAACAAAAGTGTACGTTTTTACAGAACAATTTTTTTCTGTACACTTTTTCCAAATGCTCTTTGTGTTGAAATACTCTCTGTATTACTGCGGGTTGCACTTTTGTTGTTGATAAAGTTCCAAGAGCCAAATTACAAAAAAGGCTCTGTACAGGACCCCGCAATAATGCAGAGAATATTTCAACACAAAGAGCATCCAAAAATATTGCTCCTTCGCGAAATGCAGGCCGACAGGGTTTTCGAAAAATCAAGCTATTCCATATTCTCTGTCAGTGTCTTTCCTGCGAAAAAACATATCTGCTTCTCTGTCTTCGTTGTTCACCTCGATTGGCGCTGTTAATGTTACTATTTCCGGGCCCACGCAGCTTTAATATACTTAAATTAAAATATAAAAATTGAAATAAAATATACAGTTTAAACATTAGAATCAGTATATGTTATAATATTAAGATATTAAAATAACATACCACACTTAAAACATTAAAATTATTATATTTTAAAATTAAAATTAACAAATTGAAATATTAAAATGAAAATACAATATCACATTTAAAACATTAAAATGAATATACTAAAATTTAAAAATATAAAAATTAAAATAAAATATAAAAGTGAAAAAATAAAATATTACTGACAATGTCTGTGGTTGTAAGGAAAAACGCCGCATGTCACAATTTAAAAAGTTTGAGTTTATGCATTCATTGAGCTTTAGAGTATAGGATTTACTTATTTACCAGAAAAAAAGTCATGAAAACACATTTGGAAGGCTCAGACAACAATGCAATTTAACCAACGACCTATGTCAAAGCATTAGCGATCTAAAGTGAAAGTATATGTGACACGCGGCGGCGTTCTTCCTGACAATCACAGATATATTATTGAAATTAAAATCACTTGGAGACTCGTTTTAGACGGTCTGTCGCACGCTTCAGCCACAACTGGACGGACTGTTCATGTTTTTTGCGGCTGCCGTCCACTTTAGCTTTCTCCGCTGCACCTTGAATAAGAATTTCTTTTGTTACGACCCGCGGCCGGAATTTCCGGCGAACGAGAAAGGATCGTAACGGAGATGTAATGGACGATCTTTGATCCACGTGGTCCGTACGCCCACGTCTGATCAGGACCGATACCGGTGCCTGCCGAGAGTGCCGCGAATGATTCGGCGAGAACGAACGGAATGTACCGATCGCCGTGAAGTGGGACGCAGCGCGAGAATATGATTTAGATGGCGCGGTTGCAACGGACGCGGTGCGTGTTCGGAATCTCGCGGTGTGTGGTACTTGATTTTCGCGAATTTCACCTGTCACGCGGAGAGAGTTGTAGGGGCTACCGAGTCTTGTGTTCCCCGTACCGAGCGTCCTGGTGGGCTCAGACGTACGCGGAGGAACACAGAAGTCGCCAGAACACGATCGCGATTTGGAATTACCGAGTCTGCGTTCCTCGTACCGAGCGACCTGGTGGGCTCAGACGTACGCGGAGAAACGCAGAAATCACCGAGAACGCGGTTACGCACACTACCGAACTACCACACACTCACGAAGGTATCGTCCCCGGCACTGGTTGTCCCGTATGGCGCGGCGGCGGGGTGGTTCAGTAAAACCACCTCAAGATGAGGGCCCTTCTCGTGGAGTAACGATCGTAACGGGGGTCGTCGACACAAATATCTTCCAATCGAGGAAGATTCGGAACGACAGAGAGGCGGACTAGTTTCCAGGATTTGGGGCCCTCTGTTTCCTTCCCGGTGGAAGGTCTCGGCCTTGCGGATTCGTCGGTGGGTTTCACTAGGCAAACCGACCCGAAGAAGGGGGTGTCGCGGATGAACTTCGCTCCCTTGGGGATTCCCAGGAACTCGTCATACGTGGTACCCGGGTCCTCGTGGACGTGCTCCCGTACCAACTTCTTCAGTTGGTATTTAAGGAGCTTTTACGGCGGGCGCTCGCGGCTACGCCGCGAGCTCCTTTTCTCGTAAATTTTCGTGCGGGTCGACAGGCCCGCTGTTCCCCGCTGTGCGTGGCAGAAAAAAAAGGTCTCGTCTCTTCACGGTTCATTTAGGTAAACATTAGCTTCCCTCTAAGGCGGTAGGATACCTTCATTTTGTAAGTAGCAGATAGAACTAGGAAGTTACTAGAAAAATTGTGGGTTTGCGAATTTTCGCTTTTTGTCCGTATACGAGTAAACACCCCATGTAAAAATTTCATACGGTACACAGTGAGCAATTTGGACGAAATCTGTGTCAAAATGAAAGAACTTTCTCCCTATTTTTCCTATATCTCATTTCCAATAGAAAGTTCTTTGATTTTGGCACAGATTTCGTCCAAATTGCCCACTGTGCGGCAGACATGAGATGTGAAACACTCCAGTAACCACAAACAGCTGTTACGTTTGAATTGTTTGTTATTTCGAGTCCATAAGATTGCTGAATATTCTTTAGGACAGCGTTTGTTTTACCTAAATTGTTGTTGGGGTGTCGTACACTCCGAGTGTGCAGTGCACAGGTTAATACCGTTCATAGTAAGTGCATGTCACTTTGTTCTTTTCGTGCACTTACAATTGCCAAAATGTTTTTTTGATGAAATGTTGATTTAGCAAATCGATGAAAATGGGTTTTTCGGAGTTTATGGTGAAAACATTCGACATCAGAATTCCTATCCGTAAAGACCTGGCAGTTATTTATCTCCTACATTGTTCAAAGTCAATGCAGTACTCCGAAAAGGTGTACTGCATTGATCATTCAGGTAAGTTCTGCCACTCGACGAGGTATGGGGCACGTGGCAATAATGAAGGTAGAAGGCGTTGTACCGTTCGTTCTATAGCCTCTGCCCTAAGCCCGTCAATTTTATTACGGGTAAGAACGGCTACTGGTTGACTTTGCAAATGAGGCTGTTGTAAAGATTAGTTGCTTTGACGAGCATGAATTACTTTATGACCACCGTCCGACGAAAACACGAAGGAAAACGCGTGGCCAACGCGTGTTGGAAGGGACTTCCTCATACCAAATTATAATGTCCATCGCATTGTTTATGTTCCGAGTAGTAGTCGAATACATTGGCCCGTACGAGCGATAGCGAAACAGCAGTGGGCTAGGACCTAAGATATTAAACCGTTACCGCCCACTACTACGCGATCGTTGGAAGTGGTAAGACGCCATCTCGCATGGGTCCGAACTGTTGACATTGTATTGATGAGTGCCTTTGAAGAAGGTTTCCAGGCAGGGCAACGGTGAACGGTCTAGATACGAGTGCGCGGCCGATTGGACCAAAGTGGAGGAGGCAGGGTCTCGATCCACACGCATTTTCGGCTCTTGTCGAAATATTGGTTGGAGATAGGCGCGATTTGTTTAGGTATCGTTCCCAGGGCTGTTCTCTATGGAGAGGTTCATGACACAGGCACTTGCGGGCAACACGTGCTTACTATAAAGTAATTTGCGTAGGCCCCGACTTCTCCGGCAAAATAAAAATGCTATATCCGAGCAATCCACGAAAAGCCACGTTCAGTCGTCCCTGTTATAAATGTTCGCTGTTTCTACGTACCTGCAAAATTAAGTGTCAACCTTTTTTTATTGAATTATAACGGCTGCACATTTGCGGAGCTTCAAGTTGTTTCAGTTGAGAACACATGTTTTTTCCGCCATTCATTTGCCGAATAATTTAAACAGATTTGGTGTTTTCCTTGCACGTAAGTATTTAACATGTTGGAAGAGGAATGAGGACTAGGGTAGCTCTCATCCACTCCTGTCAAAAATGTTATGTCGAGATTTCTTTGACGCTTCCGCGTCGTTATTACATTATTTTATGTCGACTAAATTACTAAACATTTTAGTGCTGCACGAGTAATTTCGTCAGCATGGAAATATTCTAGGTCGGAAGAAATGTTTAATTTCCGTGATAAAATGGTTCCGAGTGCAAGGATTGAACTCACAATCAAACTGAAAATTTATCATCCAATTCGGACTTCTCAATAATCGGGCCGACATAGCAACCTAACTCACTTATACAAAATTTTGAAAGATCCCCCCCCCCCCCCTGTGTACTCGATGCAATTCTCCACTCTCGGTCGAACACCTAATATTGCACTGTCCCCTCTTCTCCTCCCAAAGCGTCGCTTGGCTATCCCTAGCAAATTAAGTGAATGCCTTAATGTTAATAAGAATATCTACAAAGTCATAATATTTCTAAAATCCATAAATACGTGCCACACCTTGTAAACATTATACATAATAGCTGTTGATCGATCTTTCCGCAATGTACTTATAACTAGCTCTAAGTTTAAGTATATAAATTTGTAATTTTCATGTTATATCCCTTGTGGTCGCTAATGACCTTGATCGCCCTGAGCGACCTGACCTTCTTCGAAATGTTGGAAGAATTGATCTACCAAATGACTTGCAAGCAAGATTTCTGGGAAAATTGCAATTGCGCCCCGGTCCAGGTGGGTCAGCTGCAAGCCTTGTAGCAAACCTCGCATCCCACCCTAATATTTCGGACTACGGCTGTTTACCTCCAGGGAGGGGTTAATTGCATACGAGATTACCTTTTTTGACGAAAGTTCGTCGTAGGGACATTGCTGGTCTGACCGTCAACCCGGGGCTGTTCTCTATGAAGAGGTTTATGACACAGGCACTTGCGGGCAACACGTGCTTACTATAAAGTAATTTGCGTAGGCCCCGACTTCTCCGGCAAAATAAAAATGCTATATCCGAGCAATCCACGAAAAGCCACGTTCAGTCGTCCCTGTTATAAATGTTCGCTGTTTCTGCATACCTGCAAAGTTAAGTTGCAACCGTTTGCTGCGCTTCTCGCCCGGGAAATTACACCCCCACCCCCACCCCCGACGTTTCTTAATGTTTTTCAGCTGCGGAAAATGTATTTAAGAGACTGCGAAGCCAGATTTCCGCACCATTTTTTTGGCCTCCGTCGATACAGTCACCTCGTGCACGTGTTTTCGGACTGTGAACCTGTGAACTCAGCGAGCCATGGAGGACGAAAAACTAATAGAAGCAGTGAGGGGTCGTACCTTTTTGTACGAATTACAACATCCGAAATACAGGGATGCTAAATTTAAGAATATCGCCTGGCGTGACATCGCGGAAGAAGTGGGTCTGCCTGGTCAGTATTCACTCTATTTTATTAACAACTTCGTTTATACATTAAGGTGGTCCTTATTTTTCAACCTTCGAATTTGTTTGGTCTTAGCTCTCTTTAATATGACACTTGGTGAAAACATGATGTGTGTAAAATTTCAGTTCGATCTGGCAATTGGGAAACCGTACTGCATCGCGCTTGAAAATTGTTTATTTTTGAAATTTGATTTTCTGCATTAATATACAGTCCTGTATCGTTGACTTTGTCTTTCCATTCTCTATAACTATACAGGGACGTCAAGTTATGTCACCATGTTTTATGCATTTCCGGTAGTGCAATTAAAAAATGTTTTAAACAAAAGTTTATCAGTAATTGGTGAGCTACATTTTCGCATATTCTTAAATCTGAAAAAATGCTTTTCGAATAAAAAAAGTAAAGGTCACCTTGACATTTTTGTATGACACCATATGCTTTGGACGTCACACAGTGGTGAATTTGCCTAAAATCGTGGCCAAAAGTCAAAATTTTTTTTACGTTGTTTAAAAATCTGTGTAGTAGTACTATCTTTATGAAGTTCCAGAGCACATTTTTTGGTTGCAACCAATATTTAATACGTACTTCTGTCGGCGATACGTAAACCCAAAGTTAGTAGTTTTAATAGACCGGCATTTTCAACCATAATTGAAATTACCTTTGTGATTTATTATCGCGCTGTAACGCTAGTTCATCATTCTTGTTATTGTTGGGCATGTCCTAATTTAAAATTATATTCTGATCTTGTTGCTTTTTTTCACTTTTTGAAGCTCTGGGAGATGGAAAAGTGAAATCAACACATCTGGTACATTTCATTAACAAAAAAGTTGCCTATCAATCGCGATCAAGCGGTCATTTTTGTTGGAAAAGAAGCTCTGAAGGTTACTTAACAAGTGTACGTTTCATTTACTTGCGACCTATTGCGACCTTATGAATTATCGCAATTTCCTTAGCAACCGGTAACGTTCCGAAATGGCGAATTTCTCCTAAATCGTAGACAAAACTAATATTCGCAAATGTAGGGTGCATTATTATTATATATCACAATAAAATGCTTCAAATAGTGAACACTGTAAGATTTGAATGATAAATATTGCATTTGAAACACCAATTACAATCACAATTATGAAAAATACAAAATAATTTGTATACAAGTAACTTTACAATACTTCGCCACATAAAGTATCTTCATTTATATCGGGTTCTTCGAAAAATTGTGTGACTGCGGGGGATATTGTTTCATCTTTTTCGTACATGATGAAGCACCATAGTATACATTATATCTTTATTTTACTAGAGGTGAGCGAAATATATCGAAACACAACAGAACTGAGAAACTTCTATTATATTTTAGTACTAAAGAATTACCTCGGATGCAATATTTGACACTAAAAAATTACATTTTTCGCTATCTGAAGTCATCTGATAATAATTTGTACCAATAATGTATCTCGCAAACATTCTATTACCAAATATTTGTGGAAATAAATAATTTATTCACATATCCGGCCGCCATTTTGTTTTTTTTTGTAATTTTGACATCAGATTCATATTCAACGGCACGAGAAATATGGAAATACTAATTTCAAGAGAGTCGAATAAATTTTTGGGTTACGCTTCCGCCAGATTGAATCCGCCAGTTTGTTTTTTGTAATTTTGACAACGGATTCATAATCAGCGACCCGAAAAACCCCATAGTATCAACTTTGAACTAAATTGGAGTACTGCCTCCTATTTTGGCCACGATTTCGGTCAAATTCACCACTGTGCGTCATAGGACTTTTGCTGACGTCGAGACGAATTCAACAGTGTATTTTACTATGACCTTAAAATGACCTCAAACTCAAAAATTTTGTGTACACGTAATTTTAATGAAAAGTTATTTCTTACAAAATAAATCAGGTTACATCTTATGTTTGAACTGCGATCCACCTTCTATGGTACAGAACTCCGCTCTTTGTATTAGATTTTTCATTGTTGCCATTGTTATGGATATCCAATAATATTCATTGTGAAAGTTTCATCGAAATCGGTCGACGTTGCAATGAGCAGATGATTAATTACAAAATATTTTGCTTTGTAGCGAGCGAATGCAAAAGCCGCTGGAAGAACATGAGGCACTCCTACAGGAAGCATCGCGCCCGCACCAATGCAACGCGGAGCGGGCAGGCGGCATCCAACGAGAGGCCATACAGATACGGCAATACTCTGGATTTCTTGGGCCCTTCCTTTGAAGAGAGGCCTATGTTGTCCAGCGTGGGCGAGAGCTTCATGGAGGAGGCCTCTGGGACTAGCGAGGAAGCGACAAGGGCGAGCCAGGACACTGCTTCCGGAATACCGAGCGAGGACGAGGAGGACGATTGCGAACCTCCGCCCAAAAGGAGGCGAACGGAAACAGAGGGTGATTTATTATGCACAATAAATCGATGTGCCAGTTTGATCGAGAGATCGATAAGCGGCAGCGACGCAAATACGAGCCAGGCTTTGCAAGCCAAAGCAAAGCTTGTAATGTTTTTTAAGACGATGGCGCTCGATGTCTTTGAATTGAGCCAGAGGCGACAAAGGATCATAAAAATGAACCTCCTGCAAAACATATCGGAGATGCAGGAGGAAGAAGAAAAAGAACAACGAGAACAACGAGAACAACGAGAACAGCGAGAACAACGAGAACTAGAATAACTAGAACTACAACAACGAGAACAACGAGAACAAGATCTCCTCGACGGCGGATTGACTAATTTTTGAAAATGCATTGGGTTTTTTGTCTTCATTGTATTTGTATTACAAAAATTTTATTAAAAAGAATTGAAAGTGTAGACAGGCATAGTAGAATTGTTTATTTAACCCTAGCACTCCCAAATTCCAATCCTTTTAGGACTCCCAGCGGGGGCTCTCGAACCCATACATTTCCGCATATTCATACCTCCTAAGAAAAAATAATTTAAAGTAAAAGGTTGTGTCACGTCGCCTGCCGTTCGCCGAAACGAAGGGCAGCCGCACTCGGGAAATTATGGCCGCACGACCGGGCCACGTCTCGGTCGCGCGGGACGTGGTCCTACCGGGACAAAAGATCTCTCGTCGATTCGGATCGGAATGTAAGAGATTTCGAGTTTACGCGAAATCGGGCGCCAGGCACGAGGTCGTGCCAGTTTTCTGAATAGCTCGCGGGACACTTCTCGATCGTATTCCGAATCGGCGAGGATCTACACGGCCGGAGATGGCCACATGAACGGCCAGGGTTCCGCGTGAGGAAAAGGACGGAGCATTCCCCGCGACGGGAACGTTTCTTAGAGGAAGAATGACGACTCAGAATTTACAGGGCAAATATCTAACGTTTATTGTCACCGTTGCGTTACACAAGCCCCCGGTGGACACCGGCGGCAGTCAACGTATTTGCCGGCGCGTAGGCGATGATTTTCGGCGGATGTTCTGCCGAACGCGCGTAGCCTCGTCGTTCGCGTCGAGCTCGGCAGTCACAGGACTTCGCGTGAGATACAAGCCAAGAAGGCACGATTTCTGCCGAGCTCAGATGAAATACGCGGGCCGATGAATTTCGCCGGTACACGCGCGAGATGTAATGGCGGTCGAACAGAACTGACCGCGTGACGTCGTTCCCCGTGAAACGTCTCGAGGGAAGCCAATTTCCGTAATTTACTCGTTCGTCACGGACCCTCGTACGGGCTACCGTCGCCCGAACGGCACACAGCCGGGCGGACCTCTCGAGAGAGCTACTCTCGGTCAACGGAATCGCCGGCTGCACGTGTTCTCGCAAAGTCGCAAAGCCGGAGATTCTACTCACGATATTTCGCCCCCGAACCAACACGAACTGGTCACAATAGTCTAATTAATTTCCGATAGCCTGACCGGTACTCACCACGGGATTAACGGGATGGCAGCCGATGCAAAAGACTCGGTAATGTTAACGCGGTTATAATCGCACGTGCGTTC
Source organism: Lasioglossum calceatum (assembly GCA_963966675.1). Taxonomy (NCBI): domain Eukaryota; kingdom Metazoa; phylum Arthropoda; class Insecta; order Hymenoptera; family Halictidae; genus Lasioglossum; species Lasioglossum calceatum. Next base: position 1,422,543 of record OZ016542.1, read on the forward strand.
ACTGTGATTCAAGATGGCCTAGTGACCCAGTTCGAGCCGGCTCGTGAACGCGGAAGCGAGGCGTCCCCCTCTCCCGCGACTATCTCCGCTGAGGCGACGCTCGGACCTATCGCGTGGCTCCTGGACGCAGGGACGGAGCGATGACATTCGAACCCGGGCCCTCGGTAATTCTTGAATTTACCGGGGCTCGGTCGGTATCGTGATGTTGGCGGGCAGGAGTGGACTTGAGCCGTCCGGAGTTGCTCTCATGACATTCTCCGGGCGATACGTCGACGAGGGTGAGCTTCGGGTGAGGTCGTGCTTTCGTTCCGTTAACCTCGTCGGCTTCTCCAGGTTGACGGACTTGGGCTCTGACCAATCCTCGTCGTCTTCCTCGCTAGCGGCCTGCAGCGATAGGTGCTGCGGGCGTCTTCGCCTCGGGATCTTGGCCAATCCGTGGCCGGAGACAGACTCTGGTTCTCCTCGATATCGCTGGTAGCTGAAACTCCATGTCGCGCCCAGCGGCGCGACATTTGAACGCGGTAATTTCGTTCTTTCAAGGCTTCGGACGTCCCAGGGAGAGCGATTGCCTCGACCGCGCTCGCTATGGCTTTGCCAAAATGTGACCCGGTCTTCCGTTAGGGTACGGATTGACGTTGGCAGAGTGTGCCACGTCACAGTTGGTAAAAAATATTTTGTTGATAATAATAAAAAGTTGGTAATAATCACTTCTTTAAATAGGATGCATATTTATTGTTGCGCTATTCGATTTGTCTATTCATTCTACGTACAAAATTATGAGGGTACCATGGAAAAAATCATTAGTTTTCGATATATTTTCAAAGCATGTCTTTATTGAAAAAGATTTGTACAGGTTAGCATATTCGACGCATTTCTACAACAATTAACAAATTAATCGCTGAGTTTAAACGCTCGATGAGTACAGAAAGTCTTTGAACGCCTCCCGGACGGTAAAACCCTCCCTCGCCCCGTTGTCTCGTCAGGGGTTCTCTTGGGGGGGGGGGGGGGGGGATTCTGTCCTACTCTCCGTTGTCGGTTTCTCATAGGACCTAATAAAATTATGAAATATGCAGGTGGATATTACTGCGTAATCGACGTTTTCGGGGTGCAACTCTATTGTTCGATTGTAAATATTGAACTTTCGCGACATAATGCCGAGGTGTTTTCCACTACGCGCCTTCCCATGGAAAGACGCGTGTTAAAATTAGTTCTGTCCGCATGACCTTCGGCTTGGGATCCCGGATATGGTCTGAGAAGATATGACTTCAATGGAAACGCCTCGTCGCCCACAATGACGCAGGGCGCGCTAATATTTGTGCCTGGGAAGCACGCGTCGGGCAATTGGATCGTGCAGTTGTCGAGTTGTCGTCCCAGTTCCGATATGGCAAAAATGCCCCCATCGCTGTTTCGCCCATACGCTCCTACCGCCACGGCAAGGAAATTGTAATCGGCGTCGGTGAGGGCCATCAGCGCCGTGGAAAACGTTTTCTTATAATTATAATACAGCGACCCCGAGTTCGGTGGAGCCTTAATTACGACATGTTTTCCATCTATTGCGCCTACGCAATTGGGGAACCTGCATCGTTCCCAGAATTGGCTACAGATTTTCTCCCATCCTGCCCTGTTGGGCAGTCTAATCGTTTCCTTGAGCAACGTTGCTGTAATAATGCGACATGTCTCGTTCACGATTTTGTGCACGGTCGCAATCCCCACCCGGAAACTGAAGCTTAACGACGTGAACGAATCTCCCGTTGCTAGGTATCTAAAACAATTAGAGATGATTAATTAACGGAACTGAGTCTACCGCCTTATAATAGCAATCAATTATTGAGAAATCACCTACCGCAGGCAAACGGCCAATCGTTCATCCGGGCCAATTGGATTTTTGCAGTGCGTGGTTTGTTTAGCCAGCTGGGTTTGAAGTCGGCTCACCAACAAAGCAAAACAGCCATGACTCATTCGGAAATAATTATAAAATTTCTCCTCGTGGTCCATCAACATTTGTCTATACAAGACGAAATCGCCTTGGGCGCCTCGACTTCGCCAAAGTGGATGGACGCCGTAGCGTCGTCTTCGCCTTCTTCGTATAGGCCCTGCTCCCTGTTGCTCCTCGAGCGGATCCTCTTCGTCCGCCGCGATTTGTAGAAGCTTCATCACCATCAACACAAAGGTTGGCCATAGCACATCACTACGATCCATACCCATATCCATATCCGTATCCATAGCCAAATCAAAGTCCAAGTCCAAGTCCGAATCCAAGTTCAAATCCATATCGATAACGAGAAAACACGTGCACGAGGTGACTGTATCGACGGAGGCCAAAAAAATGGTGCGGAAATCTGGCTTCGCAGTCTCTTAAATACATTTTCCGCAGCTGAAAAACATTAAGAAACGTCGGGGGTGGGGGTGGGGGTGTAATTTCCCGGGCGAGAAGCGCAGCAAACGGTTGCAACTTAACTTTGCAGGTATGCAGAAACAGCGAACATTTATAACAGGGACGACTGAACGTGGCTTTTCGTGGATTGCTCGGATATAGCATTTTTATTTTGCCGGAGAAGTCGGGGCCTACGCAAATTACTTTATAGTAAGCACGTGTTGCCCGCAAGTGCCTGTGTCATGAACCTCTCCATAGAGAACAGCCCTGGGAACGATACCTAAACAAATCGCGCCTATCTCCAACCAATATTTCGACAAGAGCCGAAAATGCGTGTGGATCGAGACCCTGCCTCCTCCACTTTGGTCCAATCGGCCGCGCACTCGTATCTAGACCGTTCACCGTTGCCCTGCCTGGAAACCTTCTTCAAAGGCACTCATCAATACAATGTCAACAGTTCGGACCCATGCGAGATGGCGTCTTACCACTTCCAACGATCGCGTAGTAGTGGGCGGTAACGGTTTAATATCTTAGGTCCTAGCCCACTGCTGTTTCGCTATCGCTCGTACGGGCCAATGTATTCGACTACTACTCGGAACATAAACAATGCGATGGACATTATAATTTGGTATGAGGAAGTCCCTTCCAACACGCGTTGGCCACGCGTTTTCCTTCGTGTTTTCGTCGGACGGTGGTCATAAAGTAATTCATGCTCGTCAAAGCAACTAATCTTTACAACAGCCTCATTTGCAAAGTCAACCAGTAGCCGTTCTTACCCGTAATAAAATTGACGGGCTTAGGGCAGAGGCTATAGAACGAACGGTACAACGCCTTCTACCTTCATTATTGCCACGTGCCCCATACCTCGTCGAGTGGCAGAACTTACCTGAATGATCAATGCAGTACACCTTTTCGGAGTACTGCATTGACTTTGAACAATGTAGGAGATAAATAACTGCCAGGTCTTTACGGATAGGAATTCTGATGTCGAATGTTTTCACCATAAACTCCGAAAAACCCATTTTCATCGATTTGCTAAATCAACATTTCATCAAAAAAACATTTTGGCAATTGTAAGTGCACGAAAAGAACAAAGTGACATGCACTTACTATGAACGGTATTAACCTGTGCACTGCACACTCGGAGTGTACGACACCCCAACAACAATTTAGGTAAAACAAACGCTGTCCTAAAGAATATTCAGCAATCTTATGGACTCGAAATAACAAACAATTCAAACGTAACAGCTGTTTGTGGTTACTGGAGTGTTTCACATCTCATGTCTGCCGCACAGTGGGCAATTTGGACGAAATCTGTGCCAAAATCAAAGAACTTTCTATTGGAAATGAGATATAGGAAAAATAGGGAGAAAGTTCTTTCATTTTGACACAGATTTCGTCCAAATTGCTCACTGTGTACCGTATGAAATTTTTACATGGGGTGTTTACTCGTATACGGACAAAAAGCGAAAATTCGCAAACCCACAATTTTTCTAGTAACTTCCTAGTTCTATCTGCTACTTACAAAATGAAGGTATCCTACCGCCTTAGAGGGAAGCTAATGTTTACCTAAATGAACCGTGAAGAGACGAGACCTTTTTTTTCTGCCACGCACAGCGGGGAACAGCGGGCCTGTCGACCCGCACGAAAATTTACGAGAAAAGGAGCTCGCGGCGTAGCCGCGAGCGCCCGCCGTAAAAGCTCCTTTACGACCGGCGCGTCGCGGCATGTGACACCAACAAAAGGGGGTCAATCTTCGCGATCAAAGTTTTCCTCAATCGCGTCGGCAGCCTTCCTTCGTACCGTGCAACCTGGTGGGCTCAGTCGCACGACGGAATGCCGGGTTCTTAAACGACACGAATGGCACTGAAGGGTCTCACACACTCGCGAACACGACGGCACTGACGCGGAATAGCGCGGGGTGATGCAGGGTGATGGAGACGGCGAATAAAGAGGACGATGATATAGTGTAACGAAAAGAGATGTAATGTGTAAAAATGTACATCGATGCCACAGCGAAATGAACAGAAAAGAGTGATGTAGCACGAGGCGCGAGAGAGCAATACAGAACGTGCCAAAATAATAAGAAAGTAAGCGGTATAATGCAGCACGAGGCGCGAGAAAACGATATAGAATATAACAAAATAATGAGAAGAGAAAATAACCGATGTAATGTAGCACGAGGCGCGAGAAAACGATATACAATATAACGAAACAATAAGAAAAGAAAATAAGCGATATAATGCAGCACGAGGCGCGAGAAAACGATAAAGAATATAACAAAATAATAAGAAAAGAAAATAAGCGATATAGTGCAGCACGAGACGCGAGAAAACGATAAAGAATATGGAATGGCAAGGATAAGTGCGAAACTGAGTAATACGACCTGATTAGCTTGGATACTGAGTTCGAACTGAGAGGACGAGGCCCTGATCCTTGCCTTATTTATAGGTCGAGCGCGGACCATACGAATTTGGGTAACACGTGCAATTAGTCACGTAGGCCACGACTGTTTTGCGCGTTTTTGGAAGGAATCAGTTTGGAGTCTATTTCTTTATTATTGTCAATAAGGACGAGTAAGGTTGCGGCGCTCGTCCCTGCCTGTTGCTAGGCCGGCGTACGCTCGCACCGGCTACCGTGTTACCGTTAGAGATGGGATGAACTGCTCATTTCGAATCACACGTGATTCGATCACGTTCGTTCGAAATCACGGTGTTCTTTCACAGTGATTCGTGATTTTTCGTGATCGCTTCTGATTGGTGGAGAGCATAGGAACATAACTGTTCTTATAGAAGTCTATGTTCCCGGGACATGTTACATAACAAAAAATAAACACAAATATCGCATAAAGGCAAAAAGTATATTAAATACTGAAGAATATATAATAAATTAATAATTAGTAATAACTAATGACTATATGAATTGTAAAAGAAAGTTCAGTTTCAAATTTTTTCAAACTGAAGTGTTTTATATTGTGTGTGGTATATTGTATATATAAAAGATATACTTACAAATGTATAAAAACTTAACATAAATAGTGTGATTTAAATAGAAACAAAAATATGAATTATTAATAAATGTATTTTCATAAGTGTTATATAAATAATATCTAATATAAGAATATATAAAAATACTTAACCTAAAAAACAAAATAAAAATACAGTCGAACGCCAAACGGATTGAGAAGTTAATATTTCCAGATGTAACGTTGATGCTATAGAAATACTTTCAAATTTTTTTAAAACAAATTATTTCATTTTGTGGTGCGGATCGATCAAAATAAAAATATTTTATATTCCATCACTAAGTTTAGGGAAAGGTTTAGTGTAAGTTTTCACTTAGAGAAAAATTAACAGTCTGTTAAAGGAATGTACATTCAATTTTATTATCAACTAGGGGTCTCCGCCTCCTGTTCGCTTCGCTCACCAGCCCCCTAATTTATTGTGGGATCAATTACGGAGGAAAACAAGTAGACGATTTTTGTTTAAGATGAATAGGAAAAAACAATAAGAGTATATTCTGAATATAGGTTAAAATGTCGCATGGCAAGCTCGAGTCTCTGCGCGCTACGTTCAACTGGGCTCCTCGGGCCCGCGTGCCCCTCCACGCTTCGCTTCTCGTATCCTCTCACTCGCTCACAGTGGCACGCGCCACACATTCACTCCGCGCGCTACACACGCACACTCCACGCGTGTCGGACTCGATCGCCGGCGGATCAGTCACCACATTATATAATAAACAATAACTAACTATAACTATTCTACATGATAAAAAAAAACATTTAAATTAAATTACATGAAAAACTATTTTATATAATAGAAAGAAAACACATAAAAAGTTCATAAATTTTCGTCCTTGAGATGCTCGGTGAATGAAGAGGTGCCGCTGCCTCTCAACTGCCGAAACTCCATTTCGGAGATAATTGAAAAATTTCTTTTTTGGCCAACGCCAAATCATACGGACTAAATTTTCTCAACGCGGTACCAACGCAGCGACAGAATTGCTCGATTTCGTCGGCTTCCTTCTCTTTGTTATTCTCGATAAGGTAATGCATGACCGTTGCGGCGGTAATCCCCGTCTCCTCCACCTTCGAATGCTCCGGCGAAGCGGGTTCGGAATGCGATGTGTTTGTTGTCCCCGGTGTTGCCGTATCCACTATTTCGCAGATGTCTCGTTCAAGGATTGTATCCTCGGTATCCTCGGTATCCTCCGAGGTAACGCCGACGGTAATTGGTTTTGGCCGCTCTTGGTAATAGAGGCTGAGGAAGGACATCTCCTCTTCATATTTCCACTTCCGACCCGATGCCAGGCCGTTCGCACGTTTTCTACGCTTCAGCGCTCGCCTGTATGCTTCGCGCAAATTACTCAAAGTCTTTTTGCACTCGACCTCTAACAAACAATAAGAATGATTAATTTAATACTTTGTGTCATCTCATGGAGCAGTTGACTGGAAAAATTAGTATACAATTTATGTATAATATTGTCTTTTTTAATTGAAAAATTTCATAGTTCATAGTTACCTGGTTGCTTCATCTTTTCCGCTACCCGCAGCCAAATTCTTTCCTTCATCCTTGAATCGCTGTACTTTGGATGCGTCACCTCATACAGAACTGGAAATTCGCGGACCAGTTTAATCAATTGTAACCGTGCTAGTTACACACCGAAGTCCGCGTCTATCGATATCGTCACTGTGGCGGCACGTGACGTCACGGGTGATCTTTGTCATAAGACAAGGATCACAGGAGTGATCTATATAGATAATAAAGTGCGTGCGCATCGATCCCCTCTTGCTTGCGATCAAAGGAGGTCGATGCGAGCAGCAGATTGATCACTCTACGTCTGGATTCGCTCCTATAAGCACGTATGAGTCAATACGCGTCTCGTATTGGAGTCGAAACATTAACAATTTAAATTTCATAATTTGTGTATTGCCAGTAAGGCTTATCTTTTCAATATCGCTCACGACCCGGCTAATGGGCGTTTAGAATCGCGCGTTGCGAGTAATTATATTGGTTGTTCAGATTTGAAGGAATAATTATAATTTAAAAGATTTAATTAGAGATTGAAGCGAATAGCTTGACTGCGAATGGTAATCGCGTACTGCCGAGAAGGCGAGATTTATGTGCGAGTTGTGAAGAAATACGATTTACAATTGAATAAATGTCTATTAAATGAAATCGTCGTTTGGACATTGTGTTTCCATTGAATTTAATAGTTTTCAGTTGTGCTCCACGCGTGCCTTTCCGTCGGCTCTCGCGGTCGTGGATATCTCGTTCGCCGAACGATGGTTACCTGCGTTTTGCCTACGATTATATTCGAAGTAGGATATCGTTTCCTATAAGCGTTCGTTTAGTGATCTTCAAAGTATTTGTGGGTTGGATTACCGTGTGTGTCGTTAGTTGACAAGAGACACGGTGACTTTGCTCAGAACGGACTACAGGAAAAATTCGCATGTGTCCATGGCCACGCTAGCGTGCCCTGCGTAGATATCCGTAATTTTTGCACCACCACGTTACGAGGTTGCCTAGAGAGCAGGAGCCGATTGCTCTTCCCGGAGAACATCCGGCGGGACCGATCGTTTGCCTGAGTTCACTAGCCTGGTCTCTAACGAGGTTTATTCCTGTGGTCCTGCTAAGAGCGCATCGTTGTGTGGGTGGTAAGGAGTCGCCACGGCCACGTATTGTGCTGTGCCTAGTCTCCTGAACCACGCCATACAACAGGGTGAATTCCGGTACAGGTAGACGCCGATCGCTGCTCCCGTGATACTACGGCGGTACCGATCGGTGCGGACTACGCTGTTCAGGGAAGTCTAACCCGTTCCCACGCCATATAACAGGGTGAATTCCAGTACAGGTAGACGCCGATCGCTGCTCCCGTGACATTACGGCGGTACCGATCGGTGCGGACTACGCTGTTCAGGGAAGTTTAACCCTTTCCCTTTGCAGATTAGGAATTGACGAGTAATTGTCGATATAAATTGCAGCGCGAGGTAAACGTCGACGAAGCGGATTCCGCGAACACGTGAATGAGCACCGCGATCGCGTCTAGGCTAGACCGTTTCTTGCGGGCATTCCTGGCAAGGAAGCTTCTGTTTACAGTCCGTGGTCGTCGTGTTTCGTTCAAGGCGTATCGTTGTTGTGATACGAATACAGGGTGATTGCGCGTACGACGATCTGTATACATTGCGTAACACCTCGAAAGCTGTTCTCAATCAGATCAACGAATTAACAGAATATATCTCAATTTTACCAGATATTGTCTACCAACAATTATTTATCTCTGCTCAAACCTCTCCGCTTTCCAGTGCCTGGAGGCACGAACCATTCACTAAATCCATCGGGTCTAGTAACCAACCCGGTGTTGGAGTTGCTAAAGAACAGTTAACCCTTTTTGCAAATCAAGTTATCAAGAACAGCTTGAAAGATCAAGTAGCAGATAACGGGTGTGTCTGGAATACTGCAGAGTTGCCACGGCCACGTATCGTGCCCTGCCGACTCTGATCAGAATTGTCCACGCACAGCCGTGAATCTTTTCTATTACGGAACCGTTCGCCGCTCCTGCGATTATCCAGCGGTGCCGTTCGGTCTGCCGCAATTTTATAATTGATCTTTCAAGATATTAACAAGGGATAACAATAGTTCGGTTACACAATTTGTCCGCATCCATTTTACCACAAGTGAAATTAAGTATTTTGAAAGAGACTTTGGACGAGGACTGCCGAGCAGACTAACCTAACTGCACACTAGACCGCACCGCCGACTGATCAGCATCGCACCACCGTCGGCACCGTCACCGACACCGACACCGACGCAGTTTAGGTTTCTCTTTCTCTATGTAGTTTCACAGACGAGATATAGGAATAGACCTGGCACCTTATGGGACTTGGTGTCCATAGGAATCTGTAGTATCGGCACCTCAAAATGCCAGTGATTTCAGCGTCCTCTACGCATTGAGAACGGTGAATTCGAGAACTAGAACCAATTCGACTCGGGTTCGACTGGTAAAACTTCTACAGCCAGTGCCGGATTAATCCAGCGCAGGGCCCGTAGCAAATGTTACGAGGAGAGACTAGGGTTTGCACGATAATATAATAAAACACAATGAATGACCTTTTTTGTAGCAAAAATATAATATAAAATATAATATTCGGACGCTATCAAAATACCGATACCTTTTTTAATATTGGACTATATGATTTGAAATTTTTTGGGAAGCTAGAGCTAATTAGTTTACTACAGGATGTGAAAATAAATTTTTCCAAAAATTGTAATTGGTCGGAATTGCAGAGAAAATAATAGAAGTTGCATTCTACAACTTTTTTATGTGGGCCTATACTAAACATTGAAAACATACATTTTGTAGATCTGTGTCAATTATATGCACTGTGAAAGTTTCATCGAAATCGGTTGATGCGGAAAAAAAACGACAGGCATTGAAAGATGTAAGAATCCTTAGATTTATTGCAGTTAGAGGCCGAAAACCGTGAAAATCTGCAATTTTTACCATCCTTAAACGTTCTCATTGCAACGTCGACCGATCTTGACGAAATTTTCAAAATATGTTTAAGTCACACAGATCTACAAAACGTGTTTTTTAAATTTTCAATATAGGCCCACATAAAAAAGTTGAAAATGCAACATTTATTATTTTTCAACAATTCCGACCAATTGCAATTTTTGAAAAAAATTTCTTTCCACATCCTGTAGTGAACTAATTGCTCTAGTTTCCCAAAAAAATTTCAAATCGTATAGTACAATATTGAAATAGTTATCGTCTTTTTTAGAGTGTCTTTAAATTTTTGTTCACTACTGTATATCGAAATGTAATAAGAAAATTATGGAGGCGTAAATAATAACATCAAAAGAAATACAAACAAAGAAAAGAAGCATCACGTATGTTTGTCCCCGCCGAATCATATTAAATACACGTAATGCGAATGGAGTATATAATTTTTTCTTCTTGCTAATAAATGCTCAAAACATGTGATTTATCGGTAACGTTGGGTATTGACACTGAATGGTAACGGGGCGTTTGCGCACCGATACCGACGGACACCAAAATGCATTGGGTGTCAGGTCTATTCCTATATCTCGTCTGTGGTAGTTTCAATGGGGACGCGCAGTGCGCACACCTAGCGGCAACAGCGCAGCATCAGCACGTCTACGTATCGCCACGGGAAAATCTGCCCACACTTGGCAGCACCGCCGCCTGATCAGCGCCGACCAACTCGACGTTTTGACTTTCTTCTATGTATGCTATTCAGCGAGACCCGTAACCGGGCACGACTGGGTGCGGGGATAACGTGGAACTTACAGTGATCTGAAATACCACATCGCTAAAAGTTCTAAATAGTGCCAAAATCGTGCCAAAACATCGTCTGAAATATGGCGGAGAATGTAACATTTAATAATAATCGATATGGTTTCGCGTGAGATAATTCGCCTTCTCACCGATCCGTCGCGACTAGAATCTCCTCAGTGGCCTTGTTCACCGACGAAATGCCGTCGGTGGCCTTCTGTTTCTCTGGCTGGAGCCAGAATATGTCCTAGAGGGCGTAAGAAAACACCGAAAATTCGCGCACAGACTTAGGATATATATACATTATATTACACTCGTGATTTTACAGTAGTATACTACTGGTAGGAAAGTATCGGAAGAGTTCAGAAGTTTATACAGGGTGTGACCGGACGGGTGGTACAACCGAGCAGTGGGTGATACTACATGTAAAAATAAGTCGAAAAAAAGGAATAGCATTTTTTTATTTGACGCTTCGTTTTCGATAAAATCGAGTTTGAAAATGCAGCGAATACACGCGATATTGCATAGGAATCGTCTGACATGCCTGACCATGATCAACCAATTCTACTTTGTGCATATATGTACTAAACTAAAGCACGCGAATCTGACGGAACCTTAAACTCGATTTTCTCGAAAACGAAGCGTCAAACGAAAAAATGTTATTCCTTTGTTTCGACTTATTTTTACATGTAGTATCACCCCCTGCTCGGTTGTACCACCCGTCCGGCCACACATGTTATACAGTCATACTTTAAAAACAAATCATAACAAATCTTGTGAAATTATTGGGGTGACTTAGGTACCCCATTTTAGCCCAACTGTGTACTGTACTAAACGCGCGAAGAAAGCGCACAATATCTTATCACTGGTCACGTGTCCGAGGCGTCACGAAGCGTGGGGAACAGTGTAGCCAGACGGTGCGGCTCAACGGCTCAAGTGGCCCCTTACGTCTCCGTCCCTCGCCTAGATGCATGCCTCCGCTATCCCCATTCTTACCACTACCGCTGGCGCGACCGAGTTGGTAGCATGCTACCGCTCTCATTCTAGCACTCGGTCGCGCCAGCGGTAGCGGTAAGAGTGGGGATAGCGGAGGCATGCATCTAGGCGAGGGACGGAGACGTAAGGGGCCACTTGAGCCGTTGAGCCGCACCGTCTGGCTACACTGGTGGGGAATAGCGTCATCGAAGGGGAAAGTGAGTAAGGATACAAAATCGTTGGAAAGAAAATTTGTTCAATGACTATGAATAATAAATAATAATTTAGTATTGTTCATACTAAATATTTAATCGAATAGCTTGTCAATACAAATAATAACTTAAATTGTATTTGTAAATGAGAAAATTAACTTTATTATTTTAAATAATTTATTTAGACTTGCTCAAATAATAAATAATTAATTTTGCTTTTTATTTGAATATCCAAATAACAATTAACTTGTTATTTAAATTTTTATTTAAATATGTTGGAATGGAAAACACCATACAACAGCACGTCTTCCGTGCGCGGCTTGGGTAAGCTCGGGGATCTTCGGCGCGAGTCGGTTGCCGAGTGCGCGTGCGTTAACGCGAGGACAAGCGGGTCTGTCGATGGTCGGTGAACAAACAGTGGAATGCCTTCATGGCTCTTTACTTATATTAATAAATAGTAACTTATTGTTAACTGTTATATACAGTGTGTTATTTGTGAAGCCCTATGTAAATTATTTATTTAAATATATCGCTCAACACTGGTCATTAGGACAGGTAGGATCTTTTGACAGGTATCTTATTTCAGAAGAGTCAATTTCCGAGTACACATATTTCTATCCGAGTACACATATGTACATAGAATGCAGTGGCGCACCCAGGGGGAGCCAGGGGGCCAAGTCCCCCCAAAGAAAAAAATGTTTAGCTTCCGAAATTAAAATCGCGGAATAGCCCTGGGTACCGTTGACAGATATTTTGGCTAAAAAAGAAAAGGTCATCACGCAAAACCTAGAGCTGGGTTCAACTCGCCCCCCCCCCCAAGATTACATCCTGGGTGCGCCACTGATATAATGTATATGTAGATAAGTTTCCAATTTACTGGAAATTTTACGTTGGAACATTCGTGTAATTGGATGTTACATACTTTTTCTTGTATCAGCGTTCTGCCTGTTGTCTGTCAGTTTCTTGAACGCATGAGTCATACGGAATGACTCGTGGCTCAAGAATGCCGCTCTTCACTTTATTTCAGTTTATTAGGAGAATTACATATGTAATTGTACAATACAAATTTCTGTTAATACAAAAAAAATTAAGGGATCACTTGTGCGAACCCGAAAAGTTGCTACAACTTTACATACTCATAACTCCGGCCAAAATTGCTGTATCGATATCGTTAAACAATGGTTTGAAAGCCTGAAACCTCTAGTTTCAGATTCTCTGTTTCAAATTTTTGATATATTGTTTTTTTACAAAGTTATAGCGAGATGAAGACAACATTGACGGTTAACAAAATTTTTGTGCAACTTTGTAACATCACACGGGGTTAAATAAATTTTTTTGATAAATCGCGTTAACATTATTTGAAAGGGCTATCTTTCCTGTGTAAAATGAGTGGCTGTTGAATAGTGTGCGATTTTTTTTATTCGAGTTATTCAACATTGAAGTAAATGTTGGCCTTTTAACTTTAACTGGCTCCAGAAGGTGCAAAAATTATCGTAGAATCTTGTGGAAAAAAAGCAATAGAAAGAGCGTTTCTTTCTCTTCAAGGCACTTGTTTCGTTTTTTCAATTTCGTTAACATTTCGATATACCAGGTGTTTCTGAAAATATGCATAATTTCCATTTTTCCTTCAACTCGCTATATCTCGGCGAGAAATGATCGCAATGCCATGATCCGAAAGTCAGATTGAAGCAGAGATTCTGCCGATTCGATTGAGTACCCCATGAACCCGCTGCTACCATTTTTTCCCTGTGGCAGCCGTGTTTGAAGTTAGTGATTCGCAGAAAGCGAGGCTAATAGCGCGAGTTTGTCATGTTGTCACTCGGCTGAAGCGTGCGCTTGGTTTATATATAAACTACTAAATAGCATACAAAATCTAAATCTTCCAACTTCTAATTAAAACATTTTTCAAGTGTTCAGTTACTATATTCTTAAAGAATCTCAGATTTATATAAAAAAATGATAGTAATAATATTTATTTCTCGCAATCTATATACATACAGGATATCTTTGAATACAGTTCAATTAAATTACATCATGCATATTAATTAATAAACCAATTCCTTGAATTTGTATATATATAAGAGATTTGTATCAAATATATGATGTTTTCGGCGCAACGGTTTCGAGCAATTTTGCAATAAGTTTAATAGTGATCGAAACTGTTGCGCCGAAACCATCATATATTTGAATATTCAACATTTACGATCGATAATTGGGATAAAAATACATAAATAATACAATTTTTTAACTCAAAGATGAAGAGGTACTATGACTCGAGATAAAAAAGTTGGAATCACAGAATCACAGCCGTGATCGTGAAACAATCACGAGAGTGATCGTGATTCTGCGATCACAGTGATAAATCGCGGTAAGTGATTTTGAACGCCATCTCTAGTTACCGTTCGTATGGTCGCGCTCGTAGAAGGTTTGTGTATGTACATGTGCGGCGTGTTTACGCGTGTCGCTCGCTCGCTGGTTCGGCGCGGTTATGGTCCGGGTATACATGTGTGTGTGCGCGCGGGAATATACGCGCTTATTCGAATTTTTAAACCGATATCAAGACGTCGGTACGACGTCACACTTTCTTTATTAATTTGCACATGAACAATCATTATAATAATAATATTAAAATAAGGGTGATAATTACGTATAACAAGCTTGGCCGTTAGATAATGTGCAAACGGTTTTTTGCACTTTCGGCCCAACCAGCTATAACAGAGCGCCAGCTCGTCAGTCATTATGATACTCAGTACTCTTCTGGCGAAATTGTAGCTGTTCACCCCCCCCCCCCGTTTTATGCGCTTCTGCTACCTAAAGTAAAAAGTTGTTATATAGCATATCACATTCTGTTATATAATTTAATGAAAATGAAAGATAAATGTCAGCTATTTTGAGTGTATTTATTACACAAATAAATTTTGCTTACTGCGTCATTGAAAGTTTGTTCATCCTCCAAGGCTTTATGAAATATTATAAATTGTTCCTCCGTATGGAGAGGGAACACCAAGTCCGGAAACCGAGTGAAAAATGGCTTCTCATTATAATCTGGGACCTTTTTCGCCTCCGTTAATTGGCGGAATTCCGTAAGGACTTCCATCAGCAGGACTCGCGTAAAGTGGTTCTGATCCACAACCTTCCTTAGCAGACTTAATGACTCCTCTTCTTCCTGCATGTTTTCATAATCTCTGCGTGTATTTGCGAATTGCGGTGATTCCTGGCTGATGCCAATGTCTGAAAATAAAATATATTTCGATGAAAAAAACATATACTAATTACAGTAAGAGAATGAGATGTACAGCTATGAATTTAATATTTAATGTTCTATATGTGGGGCGCTTCTTTTTGTTTTTACATACCGATCCTGCTGCGACTGCTTCCCGCATTCCTTATCTGCTGCATGTTTCCATACTTTGTGCGCGTATCTACGAATTGCGGCGATTTCTCGCTGATGCCACTGTCTGAAAATAAAATATATTTCGATGAAAAAAGGGCTGTAGAAAAGGGCTCCGGGTTTGATTCGTCGTCTGCGTCGGACTCTTCGCTGCTGCTTGTGTTGAGTTTCTCTGTTTCCATGTCGGTGTCCAGCTTCGTCTTCTTGTTATCTTCTCTGTCTGATGATGAGTTGGAGTCGTTTGCAGTGTCCTGCTTCTTTGGCCTCTTGTTGGTCTTCTGGGTATCTGTAATCATAACCGTGTGTTCCTCTTTAATTACCGTATTAGCATATGCATTGCTTACCGTGGAGGACGATACTGCGGTTGGTGGCTTTTTCCCTGTCGTGGTTGTGTCTGTGGTTGCGTCGGTTTCGGGATCTTCTGTTGTCTTCGGGGTTTTCATCACTTTGGGTAGCTTTGTCGTTGGCATCATTGAATTGGCGTCGCGCTTTCCTCGTTTGGTGTGACTGCGTAGCTATTGCAGATTTGAATTTGGCGGCTGTGGTAGAGTCCAAGATGGCGACGAGAGTGGCGTCCAAGATGGCGGATACGGCCACGCACTCGCACTCCTTTATTTACGCGAAAATCGGAACTTGTGCTGTCTTTAAGGCGAAGCGATTACTTGCACTCGGTTCTCCTGCACTGGGAGTACTTGAACAAATGAATGTATTACTTTCCTATTGTCTGAAGTCGAGATATTGTCGTTCCGAGAGGCGACGTGTCACTGTGACCTCTCGCCGATCGACGGCGACCGGTTTTTCCACTCTAATTTTTCTTCAAGTGGTGATTTTGACAAAATTTTTACACGAGATTGTTCGTTAGCACTAGTGCAACATTGTGAACCACTTTGTAAAATTTTGGCACTGATATTTACCACTTATTTGGCACTCGGAATACGGAACGTCTTGAAGACGCATCGTTACTCTGCGCCACCTACATATGTATAAAATAAATATATATATGTAATCATCCATATTGTTAATAATAAATGATATTTTGAAAAATAATTTAATTAGAATTCCAAGAAATAGGAAACTTTATTTAAGAACCAATATTTTAATAATTGCACAGCAAACTGGTCCCTGCATGTCATAACATCAACAAAAAATTGAAGTTGTTCAGTTTCGGAAAACACGCGCCTTCAGACGTTTTAAAAGGAGATGTTATGTTTTCATGGCTAAAGGCAACTGTCTTTTAGCCGTCTCATTCCCATTTCAGTCGTAAAAACAAAGTCTCCGGAAAAACGTCTCTCAGTCGCCAAAAAGGTATCTTTTATGGAGACGTTTTTTTTACGACTGAGATGAGACAGCTAAAAGACGTTCGCCCTCTGCCGTGAAAACAACGTCTCCATAGAGATATCTTTTCGGCGACCAAAAGACGTATCTGTGGGACATAAGACGTTCAGGCGGGAAAACGACGGGAAACAGGCAGCTTTGAGACGATGTGTGCTGGTTGGGGTGCTTATTGGATCAAGTCCAGACGTAGAGTGTCGAATTTGCTGCTCGCATGTTGGGAAGAGTGATGCCAGCGTGGATCTTTTTTCGCGCATGCGCGACGATTTCAGCCTCACTAAAGTACGATTCTAGAGGAAATGTGGCACCTTGAGCGCCACGCAGAACTTTAAGAAATTGATATGATTTGATTATGAAAAACGAATGTATGACAAGTGTATTTGTATATAGATGCGTATATATACACATATGAAGCATTAAAATTTAATATATATTTATATATTAATATAATTTAGACTTATTCTATATTTTGAGGATGGGGAAAGGAAGCAGTGCTAAAATAATTAAGAAAAATAAATAATAAACAATAAAACATTGTATTTGGCAGACACAATTACAGAATACCAACATTTGTTGCTAGGACAAGGAAAACTGCCGAAACCTTACCAGTATTCTCAAATAAAAAATGATTAGAAATACAAAAATTAACAATAGATTAAATACTGTAACGAAATCTCTATTTCGCTAAATAAATGAACACACTTCCAATAACCGTAATACGCTACTTTTCGGAGGAAGGCAACTTATCTCTGGCTAAATCGCTTTTATCGCCTTTGACGTCTTCAACGTCCGCTCTCTCTCGTGTCTGTCTTTCGACTCTCTTTCGTTCCAGCGTCGTTTTCCTAACGACGCTGTAACCAACCTGAATCTTCCAACAATTCTATACAACGGGTATACCGACAGACGCGTAACATTAGTATGCCGGTAGACCCGTAACACTTCCCCCCTCCTCCGAAAAAAACGAACTTTATTTTAAAAAAATGACCTGTGATTTTGTAGGAGCAAAAATAATGAAACAAACACCGTGGACCCTCCAAAATCACCAACTAACCCGGCATTTGCCCGACGCTCCAGGGAAAACCACGGCTTAAAAACCTGGAGTGGTTAGTGGCCGAAATACAACAATATCAATTAACAATTAGTAACTTCAAAATAACAACAATATTATAATTCTAATGTATGCGGTCTTCAATTTCTCCCTCCACAACTAGCTTTTCCTTTTCTTTTCTTGTACTCCTGTAAATTAGTAGACCAGCGATTCCTAGCAAACCAGGAATAACGTTAGCATCTTCGAAAACTAAGGCTTATTATTAATTTTTTTTAATAATAATTCCTACTACTACTACTTATCATTGAACTTTACAAGTCTATTAACATACACTACTTTAAATTTCTGTTTATTCTTCTTAATCCTATAGACAACATCACTCAATTTTGTGTTAATAACATACGGTCCATCCCAATGACATTGAAGTTTAGGACACTTCCCTTTTACTCTGAGAGGCTGATATAACCATACCAAATCCCCTTCCCGAAAAGATTTCTCCACTACTTTAGAATCATATTGCTGTTTCATTTTAAACGAAGAAATTTCTTGTTGCTTTCTAACGAATTTGTGAATAGTATCCATTTTACCTCTCAAATCTAAATTGAAATCACAATACAAAACATTCTTAATTGGAAGACTTCCGCGCAACAAATCCAATGGCAAATAAATTTCTCGGCCGTATAACATCATTAATGGACTTAATTTTAAACTTTCATGCTGAGCAGACCTATACGCAAGAAGAAAAAGAGGGACTAACTCGTCCCAATCCCTTTGATGCTTAGACACAAACATTGAAAGATATTGAAGAATTGTCCTATTTAAGGTCGATACAGCTTGCTCAGGAAAGCACCGGTCACCAATGCTTAAGGATAGGGAGCCCGGTCACGGAAATTCGGGCCGGATTTCTCAACGGAATTTATTTTTCGCCTGGCCTTTCCTGGCAACGACGTCTCTCTCGACGGGGGTCAGGGCTGCCTGCTGTGCGCGGTACAAAAAAAAAGGTTTTTATGGGCTTCACAACTCATTAGGTAAACTGTCGGTAGCTCTCCTTTTCAACATCATGTACGAAACGTTCCTGCCGCTTGGTGAATTCTTCTTAAATAATGATTTTAAATAATTACTAGAAAATATATTAGTGACACATATCTCTGTTCTGCAAATTTTTCCACCGGATCTACTGTGAAAAAAAATGTATAAATATATGGTCGTATTCTACGATTCTTGCTCTTTGGAATGCCGTTTTTTTTTTAATTATCTGTAACAACTTGTTGCCATCATTCAGGTAACAAGCAAAATTACTTGCTTATTCAAAACGCGACAGAACTTTCCTTTCACAAACTAATAAATGATATCAACAATTATTTCAGTTACACCGGTAAATAATAAAATGTTCATTTTAGGGAAACCAATAGTGTCATTTCGCCCATTACGATACTTTGCAACTGTACGCATCATGTATCATCTCGGCACACATGAGATGTGAAACACTCCAGTAATTACAAACAGCTGTTAGGTTTGAATTGTTTGTTATTTCGTGTCCATACAATTGCTGAATATTCTTTAGACATTCTGAAATAAGGGTCGACGGCATTTGTCCTAATATTACACTTTTCACGTAGAGAAAAAACATTTTCAATTTGTTTATGTCCAACAAGTAGTCGAATACACTGCCCCTTACGAGCGATAGCGGAACAGAGCAGTGGGTTAAGATATTATAAACCGTTATTGCCCACTGCTACGCGATTGTAGGGGGTGGCAAGGCGCCATCTCGTATGGGTCCGAACTCCGAACTGGTGACATTGTATTGATGCGAACCTGAGAAGAAGGTTCCCAGGGAGGATCACGGTGACGGAACGAATGCGCGGCCGATTGGATCAGAGCGGAGGAGGCTGACCTCGTTTCACACGCATTTTCGGCTGCGTCGAAATATTGGCTACAGCAGCCATACATCTACGTAGCGTGCAACGTCAAAGTCCAAACATTGGGGCTACAGGCGCGGCTGTGGTGGGGCAGGCAGACCTAGCGATAGGCCCGCTTTGTTTATGTGCCGTTCCCGCCGGGGCTGTTCTCTATGGAGAGGTTTATGACAGGTCATTACTATTCAGCTGGAAGTCGGCACTTTTTCGGGCAACACCTGTTTACTGTAAAGTAATTTGTGTAGGTACCGAATACTCCGGCGAAAATGCTACATCCGAGAAATCTAAAAAGTAGTGTGTTTAGTCGTCCCTGTCATAAATGTCCGCTGTTTTCTACATACCTGCAAAGTGAATTGTCTACCTTTTTTCATTGTGTTTATACCGGCTGCACTAACAAACCGATAAAGATTTGGCATATGATAACTTTTTGGCAAATCGCGAATGTCCAAGGTATATGTGCAATCTTGCAGATAGTAATTATTAGAAAAACATGAAAGCCCGGCGTCGATATCTTTCGCTCACCCGAGATTTTGTGTAACCTGGGCTCCCCCCTATCGTAAGAGATGGGGATGCGACCTACCCATGCGTGTCGATCCGATCCTCCGGATCGGCAGTTGTCGTTTGTCGTGATTCGATTACTCGAGAACAGAGACAGAATTTTAGAGATTAGCGTGTTTGTAAAAGAAGATCGTTGTACCTCTCGGTAGAAGCTACGTGTCCGAGCGCTTCCGCAGTGATTAAAGAAATCATATTTGTAGTGCGTTTGACACACGCAGTGTTTGAATTAAAAGTAAAAGGCCGTAGACCATCGGTTTGGGAAAGAAAATTTTAGTACGATTCATTTGCCGAACGGGCCACCTATTCCGATTCCCGATTTTAAGTTAGGAATAAAAGATTCAATTAAATTAGTTACAGATTTTGCTCAAAATCTAGATAATGTACCTATTGGCTGCCAAGAAAAAGTGAGAGCAAAATATAAATGTTTTTCAGGAAAATCTACGGTTTGAAATATTGTTTAAACTTAATAATATCAACGGTACGAAGGAAATATTTGCATATTCTGACATAAAATTTTCATACACTTCCCGCAGTCTAATTATTACTTATTGTTACTGTGAAATAATATTATTTACTTATTGACTTATTGCACAGTTACGCGTGTTCTACATATTTATGTAGTATGTATTGCGATTCCGTACCGCATTTTGGCGTTATTTAAAGGCTCAACGTAATAATGTAGTAGGTCGTTGAATTCGCTTATTATCGTCAGCTGTAACATTACGAAATCAAAAACCTATTCTTATTTTTTTGTTATAACGTTTAAATTCCTTAACAACGTATTCGCCATTGGCACGACGAACTCTGAAAACTTCTAGTTAACAGCTTTTTAAATAATTACAGCATGTTATATTCTTCTTGATGGTAGAGTCGGGCCTGCCTGTCATCGGTCACCAGAAAAATTCTGAAGAGAACGGAATTTTCCCGTTGACCGGACGGCATCTACCATAGGCATCTCCTGGGGTGTAGAGGGGAGTGGAAGGTTCTGGGGGACCCCTGGGGTGAGCCGGCGAACCCCTGCGGTTAGACACGATTTTAGGTGCTTGGCCTTTGTGCGAGCCTCGGGAAACGGCTCAAATTATTGTCAGGAAAGCGCAGGAAGGCTCAGACCCAAGCTGTATGGTGTCCATTTTCCGGGCTTGATCGTTCGTGCCAAGCTGTACCGACCTTTAACCTTTCTACAAGACCATCCGATTGTGGATGTAGAGGAGTCGTTCTAGTTTTCTTAGTGCCTAACAAAATCATTAGTTCTTTAAAAATATTTGATTCAAAAGTTCGGCCTTGATCAGAATGAATTTCTTGAGGAACTCCGTGACGACTTACAATATCCTTAATTAACGCATTGGCTACGGTTTTAACCTGAAAATTTGGTAAAGGTATTACCTCTGGCCATCTAGTGAAGTAATCTGCCACAACTAACATAAAACGGTTTCCAGAAAATGATTTTGGTAAAGGACCTAAGATGTCTAAAGCTATTCTCTCGAAAGGAGAACCTACATTGTAAATTTGCAACAATCCCTTGCCACGATTAGCTGTGCCTTTCCTGGAGATACAAACCTCACAACGATTACATCATTTTTCTACATCCTTAATACAATTAACCCAATAAAAACGTTCCCTGATCCGAGAAACTGTTTTATTGATGCCGAAATGTCCCCCAGCAGTCGAATCATGAGCCTCACGAAGGACTGCATCTTTCTTTTCTCTCGGTACCACTAATTGCCAAACTATCTTTTTTTCCTCCGCAGATTCCCACTTTTTGAATAAAAGAACGAAAATCTGAACCCTCTCTCCTGTAACGGATCTAAGATGTATTTCGCCTGACATTGAGCAACAACCCTCAACTGACGTCCCCTTTAGGAGTGAAACTCGCGAACCGGTATCGACAATGAACTTTCGGGAATGACCATCCAGAAGGCCCATGATGATTAGTATGCCGGTAGACCCGTAACAATACATAAAATAAAACAAGATATTGCACCGTTGGCTTCGTACGTGATAAAAACCTTACCAGTATTGTCAAATAAAAAATGATTAGAAATACAAAAATTAACAATAGATTAAATACATAAAATAAAACAAGATATTGCACCGTTGGCTTCTTATGCGATAAAAACATTCTAAATTAAATACATGAAATAAAATAAAAATAAAAAATTAAATAAAACAAAATAACAAAGTATTTCAGGCTAGTTGCTGTCGTCGCTGTCGCATGTACTTTTTCTATACAAAGGCTATACCCGGGTTTGGTAGTAAAATTCGCCCCCGGCGGGATTTTAATCGAGCTTGCACCATTCGATAGCCTACCAAAAAAGACCCGGCTCTGCCAAGTTTCAGCCCCATATCTCATCTGTAAGGGTAGTTATTGAGAAAAATCGAAAAACCAGTTTTTGGCCCATTTTCCATATTTATTGACAATTAAAAATTCTGAAAAAAATCTGACACATTTAGAATACTAAGCCACGTATTAGGTATCATTTCCAGATTTTTCCGTTGCAAACTCTGGTTGTAAAAAATGGAAAACACGAAAAATATCGAAAAAATGCAGGTTTTATATAGAAATCTAAAAGGTACTACTACAGATTTAATTTAGGAATGAGATATTACCGTAAGTATTATGCTCAATTTTTTTCAAATTCCTGAGAGTGGTGGAACATAGTTAAAAAAAATAAAAACCATTTTTTTCGGCGTTTTTTCTAAGTTATACTTATCTTTTCTGAATCTAAAAAATATATTATGTAATATTAAACGTTCCTACGTTCAGAGAAACATCTCCCAGACTTTAAAACTTGCGTAGTACAAAAAATGAAATTAATACTATGTACATATATTCGAATATGTCAAAGGTGATTTCAACGGCGCCGGTTGGTGCAGCGGCTATGGTCTCCGACTGCGGAACCGTTGAAGACTTTTTGGACCAGGTACGAATCTCGGTCAGGACAATTTTTTTGTTTCGTTAATCAGATGTTTTTTCGCTTACTAACGATATGATTGTTGATAAGCCATTGTAAAAATATTTTTAACTATGTTTAGACTATTGCAAAATAATTTTTTGGAAAAATATTCTTGCAGTACTTTCGGCTTCTAGTCATTTACGGACTGTGTTGCAGGCCTACTTAACATTTTTTACATGGAATTGTGCATCGATTTGACTCTTAAGTATTTTATCTTTACTGGGTGTCTTATTCAGTAATAAATCCAATGTTTTATTAAGGTCTAGAGATATTGTTGAATCTGTTTCTGCCAAGTGAAAAGGGCTGTAATACAGTCCGTAAATGACTAGAAGCCGAAAGTACTGCAAGAATATTTTTCCAAAAAATTATTTTGCAATAGTCTAAACATAGTTAAAAATATTTTTACAATGGGTTAACAACAATCATATGGTTAGGAACCGAAAAAACATCTGATTAACTTAGAAAAAAGAATTGACCTGACCGGGGATACGTACCTGGTCCAAAAAGTCTTCAGCGGTTCCGCAGTCGGAGACCATAGCCGCTGCACCAACCGGCGCCGTTGAAATCACCTTTGACATATTCGAATATATGTACATAGTAGTAATTTCATTTTTTGTACTACGCAAGTTTTAAAGTCTGGGAGATGTTTCTCTGAACGTAGGAACGTTTAATATTACATAATATATTTTTTAGATTCAGAAAAGATAAGTATAACTTAGAAAAAACGCCGAAAAAAATGGTTTTTATTTTTTTTAACTATGTTCCACCACTCTCAGGAATTTGAAAAAAATTGAGCATAATACTTACGGTAATATCTCATTCCTAAATTAAATCTGTAGTAGTACCTTTTAGATTTCTATATGAAACCTGCATTTTTTCGATATTTTTCGTGTTTTCCATTTTTTACAACCAGAGTTTGCAACGGAAAAATCTGGAAATGATACCTAATACGTGGCTTAGTATTCTAAATGTGTCAGATTTTTTTCAGAATTTTTAATTGTCAATAAATATGGAAAATGGGCCAAAAACTGGTTTTTCGATTTTTCTCAATAACTACCCTTACAGATGAGATATGGGGCTGAAACTTGGCAGAGCCGGGTCTTTTTTGGTAGGCTATCGAATGGTGCAAGCTCGATTAAAATCCCGCCGGGGGCGAATTTTACTACCAAACCCGGGTATAGCCTTTGGTCCACTATGGAGTTCAAGATGCCGCGAATCTACTTCGAAATTTGTACAATTAACATTGTTTGCTTGGAAGCTAGAACGAACTACGCAAATAGAAGATATTGTATCCGTATTTAAAAGATTTCTTTTTTTAGTTTTAACATCTGTTACTATAGAAAAAACGCGCTCGGCCTCAGCGTTTGAGTGGGGTAGAGAGAAAACTATTTCAATTAATGATTTTAAATTTGGGAACACCTCTTCGTCATCGAAATTTTTATGTTCTAAAATCTTAAACCACATAACGTCAATTTCTAAAGAAGCCAATTTTGTTGTTCTTTATTTCGATAAAATTTTTCATACTGCTACTTTCAACTTGCCACGCTTAACAATAATTGCTTTGAGAAGTAAAATTGTCGATATAAACTTTTACAGACATGGGTGTTGATATAAGAAATAGTATTAAATGGCTACTCCATGTTTGGTTCTTTGACTTTTGAATTCCTAAGTCGTACATTTGAACCACTGTGCGTCCCGTCAATTATACCGGCACATCCCGCCGATATACATAGCTGCCGCGGGGCTCTGCTGTATAGTTGCTTCATCATAGATACGTTGCTGGTTTGGACGCGCATGCGCGAAAAAAGGTATCCACGCTGGCATCACTGGTTGGGAACTGGTACGGGATTTACGGGAAACGTCGCGCATGCGCGACGATTCTAGCTTCACTGAAGTACAAATTCGGGTACCTTGGTCGCCCCGCATAGCTTCATAAAATCTTTTTTTTCGATTTTAATATATGAACGTTTAACATGCGTATGTTATATTAAAATTTGATGTGTATGTACATATAATATATTGTGACGTCGTACCGACGTCTTGATCGCGTGTAAAAATTCGAATAAGCGCGTATATTCCCTCGCGCACACACACATGTACACCCGGGACCATAACCGCGCCAAACAAGCGAGCGAGTGACACGCGTAAACACGCCGCACATGTATATATGTACATACACACCTCTTACGAGCGCGACCATACGAACGGTAACCAGTGATGCCAGAACCGTGGTACCGTGGTACTAAACCGTACCACAGCATACCCCCACCTACTATTGCCCCTACGTTCCTTTTCCAACGCGCCCGCGCGCTACACTCAACAGCGTACCTCTACTATGTGACATGGTGCGCTTATGCGTGTAACGCGCGAGCGCGTTAGAAAAGGAACGTAGGGGCAATAGTAGGCTATGGTGGGGGTATGCTGTGGTACGGTTTAGGACCACGGTACCACGGTTCTGGCATCACTGACGGTAACACGGTAGGACGGTGCGAGTATACGCCGGCCTAGCAACAGGCAGGGACGAGCGCCGCAACCTTACTCGTCCTTATTGACAATAATAAAGAAACAGACTTCAAAACTGATTTCTTCCAAAAAACGCGTAAAACGGTCGTGGCCTACGTGACTAATTGCACGTGTTACCCAAATTCGTATGGTCCGCGCTCGACCTATAAATAAGGCAAGGATCAGGGCCTCGCTCTCTCAGTTTCGTCTGAACCGCTTCTGAAATCAGGTCGTATATTCCATTTCTTCTACCACGCGATACTCATCAATTCTATTTCATTTCCATTTCATTTATTCCGATTTCTCTTGCCTTATTTCTTATTTCGTCTACGTTTCATTATATTTGCGTTATTCGTTACTTTATTTCTTTTGCTTTCTCGCGTATTATTGTACTATATTGTTTCACGTTATCTCGTTTCTTTTCGCGCCTCGTGCTGCATCACCTTTTGTTTCATTTTGCTACTATATCGTCTGTACATTTTCGCACATTATATTTCTTTTCTTTGCACTATATCATCGTCCTCTTTATTCGCCATCTTCATCATCCTGCATCATCCTGCGCTATTCCGCGTCAGTGCCATCGTGTTCGCTAGTGTGTGAGACCCATCAGTGTCACCGTGGTTCCCACAAGAGTCTGTATTCCGTCGTACGTCTGAGCCCACCAGGTCGCTCGGTACGAGGGAAGACAGGCCCTATTTAATCGGAAATCGATCTATTTGATCGCTCGTGCTAATTCTCATCGTCCATATCACCCTGAATGATAGTAGTGTCAGTGACGGTACGTTCGCGAGTGAGTGATATCTCGGCAATGCACGTAATCGTGTTCTCAGTGACTCCTGTGTTCCTTCGCGTACGTCTGAGCCCACCAGGTCGCTCGGTACGGGGAACACAGGCTCGGTAGCTCCAAATCGTAATCGTGTTCTCAGTGACTTCTGTGTTCCTCCGCGTACGTCTGAGCCCACCAGGTCGCCCGGTACGGGGAACACAGCCTCGGTAGCTCCAAATCCCCTCCGCGCGACAGGTGAAATTCGTGAAAATCACCGTATCACACACCGCGAGGTTCCGAACACGTCTTGCACGCGTTACAGTCGCGTCATTCAAATCATATTTTCGCGCTGCGCCCCATTTCACGGCGACCGGAACATTCCGTTCGCTCTCGCCAAATTATTCGCAGCACTCTCGGCTGGCACCGGTATCGGTCCTGATCAGACGTGGGCGTACGGACCACGTGGATCAAAGATCGTCCATTAAATCTCCGTTACGATCCATTTTTCTCGCCGGAATTTCCGGCCGCGTGTCGTAACAATATAAATATATCCTAATTGTGTATATATGTATAATATACTTTTCTCCTTTATTTTGGGAATAGGGAAGGGTACTAAAATAACTAAAAGAGTACTAAACCAAATATATAATAAAAAATAAAATATTTTATTTGGCAGAAGAAACTAAAGAATACCAGCATTTGCTGCTAGGATAAGGAAAACTGCCGAAACCTTATCAGTACTCGCAGAACAAAAATTACATTTTCCATATAACAAAATGATTATTGCCTATATTAAAAATAATAAAAATAAAATGAATATTGCACATACATATCAGATTAAATATAAATGTTGCATAAATATAAATAAACATTGCACTAATCTCAAATAAGAATAAAATAATTAACAAATGAGGAAAAATAAAATATACATACTAAAGACTATCAGATGTGGAATTTTGTCTAGAATACAAATTTTCTGTATTATGTAGTTCGAGGTAACGCGAATCAATTTCAAAATTTTTGCAATTAATATTTTGCGATTGAAAACTAGACCGAACTACACAAATTGAAGAAACCGTATCTGTAGATAATCTGTTTCTTTTAACATTTTTAACATCGCTTACTATTGAAAATATACGTTCGGACTCGGCATTTGAATGGGGCAAAGAAAGAACTATGTCAACTAATAATTTTAAATTTGTAAATATTATTTCCCCATCGTCATTCGTAAACTTAACAATTTTACCCCACATTAAATCAATCTAGAGAAGCTAATTTTTCTTTTTCATCATTATCAAAATATGTTGGTAAAGTTTGCCATTCAAAAGCTAATTTAGTTAGATCAATATGTTTATTGTTAATACGCTTGGCGATAACAGACAAATCTTTAATTTTAACTCTATCTTCATTGTACAATGCTATTGTGGGATCTAAGAAAATCAAGTGTTCAAAAAATGTGTCTTTTATAGGTAAACGCGCAAGCATCTCTCGAACTGCCGTAATATAAAAATCCATACATTGGACTCCAATTTCTCGTGAACTTTCTACATCTGATGATTCTAACCAGCATTCACAATCGGGCCCCACATATATATCCTCTACGCTAAGCAAGTTATCTTTATTTTCAATATTTAAATTTGTAATATCTTTTTTTTTCTAAAGCTTCCGGTTTAACAAAATTTTGCCGCATTTGCTGAATTAACCGCTGGCTTCTTCCAAACAATTTGTGAATTAAAAAATAGAGCGTGATTGAAACAGCGAATTAAAACTATCAAAAAAATTTGAGGAATATTTCAAAAATTGCATATATGCTTTGGTATTGGAATCATTTAAGTATTCTAAAATAGAATTGGCGGGTTTTGATTTCTCGTCAAATATAGAAATATAAGAAAAACATACGTTTGTTATAATTTTTATGTTCAATTCCATCATAACAAAAAAATAAATATCATAATTGTAATTATCAAGTATCAAGAGGATATAAATTATTCAAAAATAATTTTGTCCACCTAAAATCGAGACATGTGCGTCGTGTGGTCGTGCGTCGCGTCGTCCGGTTTTCCCGGCAATAACAGTTCGCCCCAAGTTGCCCCACAAGCAGCGGAGCGGACTGTAGAACGCACACATACGTTCCTGGATTTGCCGCGCATGCGCGAGTTATCCCGTACCAGTTCCCAACACTAGTCGCATCGACCTCCTTCGATCGTAATCGAGAGGGGATCGATGCGTGCACACTGCACACTTTATTATCTATATAGATCGCTCCTGCGATCCTTGTCTATGACAAGGATCACACGTGACGTCACGTGCCGCCGCAGTGACGATACCTATCAACGCGAAAAACTTCGGTGTGTAACTAGTACGGTTACAGCCTACGGTAGGGATGGGCGCGGGGGGGCCCCTCAAACGCCTGCTCCCCCCTCCATCCCAAGCTTCCTTTCCGTGGCGCTCCTGGCGGCTCCGATACACGAGGCATGCGCACTGCTTGCGACGGACGAAGCGCGTCGTCTTTCATAGTAACGACGGAAGCTGGTGGGGGACAGTAGGCACTACGGTGGGGACGGCTTTGCCTCAATTGAGGCAAAAATGCCCATCCCTGGCCTACGGCAGGCATGGCCAGAAATAGCCCGCGGGCTAGGGAATTCGAGGTGGACGCCTACTTCACCCGCCCGCGCGTCTCGCTCCCCGTGGCGGCCGTAGTCCGGCGGAGCAACTCAGGCTCGTACCTACTGCACGCCGTATGCACGAAAATTTCGAAATAATAAATGTGGAAAATTGTTTTTATTATACTGTCATAATTTTACTGACAATTAGGAAAGCTTGATTATTTCGCTATTCAAAGAAAGCTTGACTATTCCGCATGTTCATTAGAACTGCTTGGCAAATCCGAAATATCGAAGGAGAAGTTGGACGTTGATATTCGCATCAAAGAGGACAACGAGGAATCGCTCAGCAGTGTACGCTGTTCTGTTCGAAAACGAACATTCGTACAAATAAGTCGATCGATAGGTCTATAGAGGAAAACCAAGAACGCTTTGACCATAGTACCTCATGGGTGATGTGGAAATAATATGGGTACGCGAGTCAACGCGATTCGCCCCAACGCGCATAGTGCATACGGCGTGGGTAGGTACGGGCCTGAGGAGCTCCGCAGGACTAAGGCCGCCACGGGGAGCGAGACGCGCGGGCGGGTGAAGTAGGCGTCCACCTCGAATTCCCTAGCCGCGGGCTATTTCTGGCCATGCCTGTCCTACCTGCATATATATCGCATAACGCTATTACATAACACACAGCAGACACATTCATATATTACAAAACGCATTTTTTACATTTATAATTACATACTACTATTTACAATGTTTTCTATACTTATTATTTCTAATTGCGATGCACTGTTTTATAAGCGAACATGATGTTGGTAAAAGTCTTACGCGCTTGCCACACATTAAATCATTAAGATATGTACAGAAATTACGAATTGCATACACAACTAAATAATCTAAGATGAAATCAATAACTACATTTTTGTGGTCGCACGTAAAACTAAAAACAACATATTTTCTTATAAAATGTTTAATTGTACTTTTTACATTACTGTGCACATTATACCTATATAAAACCAAGCGCGCTATATTATAACTTCTACATAAACACCGTAAAAAATAATCATTGAGAACAATATTTCTATTTCCACTTATCGCTGGTTTTAATATATGTAATGTACAATTTGTACAATTAAACTTTGGTATTAATTTTTGTAATACAAATTGAGAAATCAATTTCAATACAAAATTCTTCAATTGTTTATTGATGTAAGAACCGGATGCTAATATGATAATATCAATTTTTGAATTACTATTGTAACTAAGCTCATTATTGAGTTGCGCTGTATTTGAATTTAACAATTGACTTAATTGAATTAGAGTTTCATCGAATGTATCTTCGCAATTCGCGGCTAGAGATTGTTTACTAGTAATTTGTTTAATTAACAAAGCTCTATGCGATTCCTCGAATTGTATTGCAGAAATTTTATTATCGCAAATGCGGTGCTGTTTCATTTGTCCAAAATGATTTTCTAAGCAATCCTGGTTGAATTGCCTTGGAGAAAAACTTTTAACTCCTAGAGAAAATAGCTTTTTCCGCAAGTCAATAAAACCGCGGATTGTTAACATTAAATTCTTTAGGGACGGTGGAAAACAGCACTGTCGTGCATCGCTCTTAAAATACATACGTTTTACTTTATCTATGGCTAATTTCCAATATAGTGCGTGCGATGATCTCCTTGTTACTGGTCCTGCGAGTGGTTTCAATGGTCCATGTTTCCTTCCTTGCCCACTAAGGGTATCAAAAATCTCGTCGAATTCTTTAATAATCATTGCAGTCCCACTGCTATTGCTGTCCATGAAGAACTCTCCTGTAATATCAGTTTCATCTGAAAAGAAATACATTCTTTACTTCAAATTCAATTTTTAATTATAATAAACAGTGGACTGTAATTGTAATGCTAATACTTACTATGGCGTGCCATACTATTTATAGCTGCAGCCATCGAGTAGCTAAGTACTTGGGCGGCGTACGATACTTTCATTTTTCGGATTTTTTCCGGAATTATATGAAATTCTGTAATTTTAGGGAGTAGTCTGATGTCTGATTGAGTATCTATCTTGTACGCCGCGACAATATCCCGCCATCTCGCCTCCACAATATCGTTTCCTCTTTTCCATACTAAATTTTTTTTTAGTAAATTATTCCGAATACCTTTTAAAATATGAGGGACATCATACAAAGGTATGATGTCCTCTCCATCAACTAGAATCCGTCTCTTCAGAGGACGATTGTTGGCGACATCAGATGCTACTCCCTTATCCACCAAATCCTCAATTGCTGACCTATTTGCGGAACCTTGATCGCAAACGGTAGCAACTATCCGTAAACCTGAAATAATAGTGAGTTAAAAAATAGTCTTAGTCCTTAATCATACTATGTTTTTTGTATTATAAATGAAACATGGTATCCTACATGCTTTCAAACATCCACAATTATCCACAAATATTGCATGAACACTGACAAAAAAATAGGAGGATTTATTTAAAAATAGTACAAACTAACGTGAGGTAATATATTTTTATTTACCATTAACTCCATTCAACTTTTTTATTAAAGTAACCAGTTGGTCTTTAATTCTGTGTGCCTTTGCGGATCCTCTGCTGAACGAATAGCACACAGTCTGCTTCCATTTTCTTGTAATTCCTCTCAATAAAAAGACCAACGCATGGTTGACAATTTCTCCATTTGCTACACCAACCATAACATCCCGCGTGGAACTGTACTGGATACCTGGAGACAAAACAATTTCGTCAAAAACTACAACACATAATCTATCTACAGGCCTAAGTAAACGAATACTGCTATGAATATTATTTATGATGGTGTCATTGAACCCTTCCCCTATGGGGATTTTACTCAGTAGCCGTAAAATTGTTGATTTCGATGGCAAGTTGAATCATTGGGCTAAGAAGCGATACGCTGCTCCAGATGTTTTATACAATGACAAACTCATTAGTTTATCGTTTGTAGAATATCGACGTCCTCTTGGTTTCGTAATTTTCCTGTTCAACTGTTGCATGCAAAATTCGAATGCTTCCCTCCTGAGCCCTGAATTATTTAAATTTTGCATGTTGCGTGCAAGGAGCAATCGCTTCTTCAAATTGAGAAGTCTTGTTTTATAAATATAACAAGAAGTTCTCAAATTTCTATTTTGCGTATATAAGCGCTTTGCCACAGGTGTCATGTTTTTGAATCTCACAGCACCTGTGTTACAACCTAACTACAAAACAAATGAGAGAAACATTAAAAATTATTAGGAAAAAATGATGACATGAAAAATTGACAAAGAAAAAGCTTTTTTGTTTCATAAACTTGTGAATGAAAAACATATTTTGGATACCCAGGTTTGGTGGTGAAAATTCGCCCTCGGTGGGATTTTAATTAAGCTTTAACCATTCGATAGCCTACCCAAAAACCTATCAAAGATTTAATTTAGCAATGAGATATTGCCTTAAGTATTATGATCAATTTTTTTTCAAATTCCTGAGAGTGGGAGTTTTTGGAGTAGGTACGAATCTCGGTCAGGTCAATTTTTTTCTAAGTTAATCAGATTTTAAACCATTGTAAACACATTTTTTAACTATGTTTGGACGATTTTCGAACAATTTTTTGGAAAAATATTTCTGGAGTACTTTTTCGACCAAAAACCCACCGGGGGCGAATTTCACCACCAAACCCGGGTATAGCCAATTTTACTTTATGCTGTAACAAATTTTCCATTTTTTCTTATATAATATAGGGCAGCGCTCGGAATTGTTTAATCGCGAGGAGCTCGAATCGAAGCCTCCGCCTCCTCGACCCGGCCGCGCGTCTCGCTCCCCGTCGCGGCCCTAGTGCTCAGGCGCGTACCATTTTATAGGCGCTATTCGTGGCGCAACAGGACGACACTCATGTCAATAGGTTTCCGCATTACCATTGAGGTACATACTATTGCCAATGCGTTTTTTTCGTTAGCGGTATCCCCTGTAGGCCTACTCCACTATGACGCACGATAATTTCGGACAATAGCAGTAGAAAATTAATTAGAAAAATAAATTTGTAAGATAAATTTAAAAAATAGTTTTTAATTCTATTGTTCAAATTTTAATACCATCCGGGACATCTTGATGTTCGCGCACGTTTAAACGTGCTTGGCAAATTGTTAAGATCTACGGCGCGGCGGGAAGTTTGAACGTAGCTGTTCGCATTGCCGCGCCGACATTATAACTCATTTTAAAAATCAGTCGTTTGTCAGTTGTCATTTTGCCTCTTTTATCCCAGTGGGAACGTAGTGTGAACAGTCACGAATTGGTTATTGAAAGGTAAGGATCACGAGTTTTTGTAGAAAATCAGTGTTAGTAAGTGCGTTTGTTTTCGGACGTATAAATTCGGACGATAGACTTTCAAGCAGTATTAATAGTGAATCTTGTTGTACAGACAATATGCCTAAATCGTGCGACATAGTGGAGTAGGCCTACAGGGGATACCACTAACGAAAAAAACGCATTGGCAATAGTATGTACCTCAATGGTAATGCGGAAACCTATTGACATGAGTGTCGTCCTGTTGCGCCACGAATAGCGCCTATAAAATGGTACGCGCCTGAGCACTAGGGCCGCGACGGGGAGCGAGACGCGCGGCCGGGTCGAGGAGGCGGAGGCTTCGATTCGAGCTCCTCGCGATTAAACAATTCCGAGCGCTGATATAGGTAAACTCAGGTAAACTGTACAATGATTGACAGTGCCAAGAATTGATAAGAAGACTTTTTTCAATAACGATGCTTTGAAATATAAATAAGAAGCAATAAAGAACGATTTTCTTTACCAGGAAAAGTGTCAATAACTAGTGCAGTGCCAGCAATAGTACAATTTACCCTAATCATATAAATTTTGATAAGAAAACTCTTAAAACGTAAATTCTAAGGAGCAAGATTAGTAAGCGTTCAGATTTTTAGCTCTTTTGAAAGGCACGGGCGCGCGAACGCGGCTTGAAATTTGTTCAACACAAACTTACGATTTTTTCCGACAACACTTACAGGATAATATAAAAAGAAATCCAACAGTTTAGATCCACCAAAGCAGTGATGAGCAACCCGCGGCGTATTGTGGGCCAAAAGTGGAAACATAAGACTACGCGCGGGCCGCCGCAACCGGCAACGAACGCAATATTATACAGGGTGTCCCAAAATTCCTTCAACATCCGGAAATGGCAGGTTCCTGACATCATTTGAAGCGACATTTCCCTTTGCAAAAATGTTGTCCGCGGCTTTGTTTAGGAGTTATTAATGAAAAACACGGACCAACCAGAGCGCGACAACAGCGGATTGATTCTGGCTCGGCCAACGGCGACGCCACGCTAAGCGGGACTTCTCGCTGAGTCGGTCTCCGTTCGCTGTAGCGGCGCTATGATTGGTCCATGTTTTTCGTAAATAACTCCTATACAAAGGCGCGGACGCCATTTTTGCAAAGGAAAATGTCGCTTTAAATGATCTCAGGAATCTCCCATTTCCGGATGTTGAAGGAATTTTGGGACACCCTGTATACTTTGTTGCGTTGCGCGGCTTTGCGCCGCGCCGGATTTCGGCGAGCCGCAGGCAGTTTGCTAGCAGGCCAAATGCGGCCCACGGGCCACAGGGTTGCTCATATCACTGCCCTACAGTAAAGTGTAAACCATATTCTTTCTAATTGCAAATGTGAAAATTTGCATAAAAATATAAATTACTTATTCTGATAGAATAACAATGTAAAGAATAAATAATTGCTTACATGCATTAGATAATGGTGAATCACATTTTGCCTCCTGTAGCGTTGATGTACTTGGCAATACCTCCAGTTCTTGTACTGATGAGGTACTCGGCAATACCTCCAGTCCTTGGACTGATGAGGTACTCGGCAATACCTCCAGTTCTTGTACTGATGAGGTACTCGGCAATACCTCCAATTCTTCCACTGCGTCTATCGAAATATCTGAAAATAAATAAAAAGAAAATAATAATTATTGTTTGCGCGTAGGCGTTGAGGAAGGCGGATAACTAGTACTATCCTGACAAGGATATGCAGCGGGATTAGTGAATAAATTGCAGGATCACTGGTCACGTAAAATTGTCTTTATTGAATGCCGAGTCACGGTACTTGCGTCGGAAATGATTGTTCAGCAGTAATTAAACTCACGATAATGTTGCCGAATTCGGGAATTTAGCCTCCTAACGATTCGCAGTACGCGATAGG
This sequence comes from Lasioglossum calceatum, assembly GCA_963966675.1. Taxonomy (NCBI): domain Eukaryota; kingdom Metazoa; phylum Arthropoda; class Insecta; order Hymenoptera; family Halictidae; genus Lasioglossum; species Lasioglossum calceatum. The sequence continues at coordinate 1,457,682 of OZ016542.1, forward strand.
CGCGATTCTTTGTACTGTTGTACGTTCGAAGTATAGTGCGTAAATTGATGCCGCGTGTTACAATACGTGTTGCTAGGTCGGCATATCGAGTAAGAATGTTCCTTCGTGGCGATACGAAGGAGCTGTTGTTGTCAAGTTTGGCGGTCGACTCGGAATTTTCGTAATTGTATTGCGTAGCGCTCCCGCGACGCCGAAACGTGTAAACGACGGTCGCGAAATTACAAGTCGCGGGAATTCGAATCCTGAACATACCGCCCGCCTCGGATGTATGCATCCGTTTACAATAAGTGGGGGTACAATGAAAGAGTATGAGCCGAGCCGCACGCGTGACCATCGGTCATCGAAGATCGTCGCGAGAGTCTTAAGATTAACGGAAGTTATAAGAACTTATAATCTAGATCGCTTCTTAGAATTACATATATACACGTGTGACCGCCCGCCGTGACACATGGTTGGTTTAAACCAGTAATGCAGTTGCGCGCTGCATTTTCGGTTTCGATGTAGCGGTGGAGGCGCACTCCATCGGCCACGCTCGGCCGAGCGAACTTAAGCGATATAGGGCCAGCGTTGTACAAGTCCCGAGCAGGGATGCCAGATGCGAGTCTCGCGGCTGCGAGTCTCGCCAGGCCCCTTACGTCTCCGTCCCTCGCCTAGATCCCCACTCTTACCACTACCGCTGGCGCGACCGAGTGATAGAATGAGAGCGGTAGCATGCTACCGACTCGGTCGCGCCAGCGGTAGTGGTAAGAGTGGGGATAGCGGAGGCATGCATCTAGGCGAGGGACGGAGACGTAAGGGGCCACTTGAGCCGTTGAGCCGCACCGTCTGGCTTCCCTGATCTAGGCGAGGGACGGAGACGTAAGGGGCCACTTGAGCCGTTGAGCCGCACCGTCTGGCTTCCCTGGTCCCGAGCGCATGTCCCCATGAGCGCGAGATGAACCGCCCGCCGTGGAAACAGTAAATAGAAATTGAGCGATGGAAGCTGTTGTACGTTAGAAATAACGATTCACAGAATGCGATAGGCGCGAATAAACTGTTGTACGTTAGACGTAACGATTCACAGGAATGCGATAGGCGCGAGTAGTATCCTGCTGTACGTTAGACGTAACGATTCACAGGAATGCGATAGGCTCGAGTAGACTGTTGTACGTTAGACGTAACGATTCACAGGAATGCGATAGGCGCGAGTAGTATCCTGCTGTACGTTAGACGTAACGATTCACAGAACTCGAATGTTGTGCATGCGCGGCAGGCACGTTGAGATGAGTTGCAGTAACTTATGAGAATGAGCCAGGGCTCGACTTTCGTGCATGCGGGGCAGGCACGGTGAGGTGAGTTGCCATAACTCAAAGAGAGTGAGCAAGGGCTCGAAAGTCGTGCATGCGCGTCGGCATGCACGTTGAGATGAGTGCAATAACACAGGAGAAATGAGCAAGAGCTCGAAAGTCGTGCATGCGCGTCGGGATGCACGTTGAAATGAGTTGTAAGAACTCAAGAGAATGAGCAAGGGCTCGAAAGTCGTGCATGCGCGTCGGCATGCACGTTGACATGAGTGGTAAGAACTCAGGAGAGTGAGCGAGAGCTCGAAAGCCGTGCATGCGCGGCGGCATGCACGTTGAAATGAGTTGTAAGAACTCAAGAGAATGAGCAAGGGCTCGAAAGTCGTGCATGCGCGTCGGCATGCACGTTGAGATGAGATGTCCGGAGGAGCGCTGTGGTCATGACCGGAGGACCTCGTGCTCGCGTAAGAATTTTGAGTATTCTTCCGACTGCGGTGCGTTTCGTTATAACCGCTGTTATTGTCGTAGGAACATGTTCCTCGCATTTTTGTTCCGCGGGAGAGAGTCGCGTGACGAACGGTAATTCTTCGACTTCCCAGAGTTGTCGAAGTTCAACATCACGGTTATACGAAACGTTGCAGTGGAAGCTCGCGACGGAAGTAGGGGGGGCTGGACGTGGACGACGAAACGGGACCGGAAAGGATCCAGCCTAACGTGGTGTTTTGAGCTGTAGGCTCAGTCACCGTGCCCTTTCGCATCCCATCTAACAGAAGTAACCCGTATTGATCAGCACCGATAATCAGTTCTATCGGAGCCGAGTCGAAGGGGTTGTCGTCCGCCAATTCGAGATCGCGAATATGAGAGAGCTTCACAGCGGTAGTTACGCGAGGCGGTACATAGTTCGACAACGAGCCTAAGACGAACGCTGTCATGGAGTATACGGACTCCGTTTTGCACGACGCGACTATAAACGTTGTCGATGAGCGACAAGCGACCGCATTATTCCCGATTCCCGTTATACTAACAGAAACGCGAGAGCGCGGGAGTCGGAGGCGTTGGGTTAAATTTTCGGAAATTAACGAAATAACCGAGCCCTGATCTATTAGAGCGCGAATTTTCTCCGCCCGCCCTGACGGTGATCGCAATTCGACCCAGGCAGTTGCGAGCAACACTTGTTGTGTAGCAGTGGTTCGCGGAACCGAGTAAGACGCGAGCTGTGACGTAGACTGGCTGTCGTCATTATCGGTCGGTGACGCAGCGTTGTGCGATGACGCGGTACCGGTTGATGACGCCGTTGAATCGTGTTCCGTTGATGCCAATCCCGACGTGGACGGCTTGATCGTGTGTAACGCGCGTATTCGCGATTGTAGAAATTCATCGAGCTCGCTAAATGTCGGACATTCTGTACGATTGCCGAGTTCAAGCTCCCAAGCCTTGCGGGACTCATCATCGAGTTTTTTAGTAACGAGGAAGTCTAGTACGTCATCCCACGTGTCCACGGGACGTTCGAGATTAATCAAAGCCTTCCTCGCCTTATTGGCCTTGTCGCGAAGACTTCGCAACTGATCGGCCGACTCAGACCGAACTTGTGGCAGATCGTACAGAATCTCTAAATGAGTTGACACTAACAGCCGTTTGTTGTCGTAATTCGCGACCAGAATATTCCACGCGACGGTATAACCCGCGTCGGTTATCGCGATGTTTTCGACTAGATCGCTAGCTTCGCCCTTCGAACACGCTACCAAATATTGAAAACGCGAAACGTCTGACAGACCTTTGCGATCGATGACCATGGCGCGGAACCGATCTCGGAATGTTTCCCACTCCTCGTAGGCTCCAGAGAACTCCGGAAGATTGAGGGTCGGTAGTCGATTGGTGACGTCATGAGGTTGCGAGACAGTTCCTTCTGAGGGAGACGTTGATTCGGAAGAGCTGTCTGTTGCCAGCCGGGAAAGAGTTTCCGCTAGATAGTCCGATGTCTCCAGGAATATCTCGTGCAGTTCTTGTACTGATGAGGTACTCGGCAATACCTCCAGTTCTTGGACTGATGAGGTACTCGGCAATACCTCCAGTTCTTGTACTGATGAGGTACTCGGCAATACCTCCAATTCTTCCGCTGCGTCTATCGAAATATCTGAAAATAAATAAAAAGAAAATAATAATTATTGTTTGCGCGTAGGCGTGGAGGAAGGCGGATAACTAGTACTATCCTGACAAGGATATGCAGCGGGATTAGTGAATAAATTGCAGGATCACTGGTCACGTAAAATTGTCTTTATTGAATGCCGAGTCACGGTACTTGCGTCGGAAATGATTGTTCAGCAGTAATTAAACGCACGATAATGTTGCCGAATTCGGGAATTTAGCCTCCTAACGATTCGCAGTACGCGATAGGCGCGATTCTTTGTACTGTTGTACGTTCGAAGTATAGTGCGTAAATTGATGCCGCGTGTTACAATACGTGTTGCTAGGTCGGCATATCGAGTAAGAATGTTCCTTCGTGGCGATACGAAGGAGCTGTTGTTGTCAAGTTTGGCGGTCGACTCGGAATTTTCGTAATTGTATTGCGTAGCGCTCCCGCGACGCCGAAACGTGTAAACGACGGTCGCGGGAATTCGAATCCTGAACAATTATCAATTAAAAATTATCAATTAAATTTCAAACAAAAATTGAAATACCAATATAAGAAATAAAACAAAAATATGTAACATGAAAAAATATAAATTCATACTTTTAAAGGGTACAGTCACTTTATTTAAATAATTAATGAAGCATACATCCTGCGGAGTGAAATGCATATAGCAAACTCTGTAAAGGTGTGATTTCGTTTACGCGTTTTGACGCAGCGTTTTGCTACTCCAGCGTCATTTATACTCCATTCGTCATACTTCACATCAGAACTGCGTCTAGGCGTGAGCCACTGCGTCTAGGCGTGAGCCACTGCGTCTAGACGCGTGCGTCTACGCCAAAAAAACAATATTGCTAAGGAATATTCTAGAATGTTCCACGATATTGTGGAATTGTCAATCGCGGCCTTAATAATTTAAAAATACTAACCAAATATTTCAATTCAAACGTCAAACGACATTTGCGCACGTAGCGAAATCAATTTGAATAGGAATAACCCATAGACATATAGAGATAGACTGCGCGGCCTGTACGAAGCGCTGAAGTCCACAATGGCGGCGCGCGAGAGAGAGAGCATTAGCCTGCATCCATAGCGCTCTCTTTCTAATTGACGTGTTGGTGGGAAAAGATTCCCCTACTTGCTTGCTAGATAATGTAGATTTCTACATATTATTGATTAATTTGTTAATATTTATTTGGTTTTTGAGGTTCTGTCATTCTATATTCTGTATTCTATTCTGTATTGTGTTCGGTCAGTTCGTTCTTATATATTTATTATGTATATAGTTATTTTTCGTTATTTATAATTTCAACAATCTTTAAGTAAATAAACTTTTATAATTGGTTTCTATATTCGTTATTTGAATTGTTATTTCAATAATTTAGCGTTCAAACAATTGTTAAAATAAATAAATTTTTGACAATTTGTTTCTATATTCATTATTTGAATTCTTTATTCATAAATATGTGCCTTTCGGCGTTACATTTCTTTACTTCTTTCCTTTCTCCATTCCTTACTTATATATTATACATTTTTCTATATCATTTACGTTACATATATTATTTCTTTCCCTATCTTAATCAATTATTTACGCTACTTATATATATATTAAATCCACCCATCCTTCACATACATGAAAAAAAGGTTTCAATATGGTCCTGTGATAGTTTGTACGTTAATAAGTAAGACATATACTTTTTATCAAAAATTTGACGAGCCAATTTTAATACGCTTTTCATAGCTACAATCAGTCCCCAATAGCCAACGCGACGTTGGCTTTCAAGAATAGGCATATTTATATTTCCTTTAATAATTTTTAGGCCTTTTAGATATTCTATATAACATGAAACTCTTGCTTCCATATCCTGATAATTTTTCTCAGTTATACAGTTTTGTGTTTTGTTCTTTCCAAACTTTCGTCTTACATTTAGAAAATCAAAAATATCATTTAGTGTTAGACAATATCTCGATGTACCATCTACGCCATCAAATTCTTTTGGATAATGTACTTTCATAAACAGTAAACCGTTTGCAACTCCGGTACTGAAAGTTTGAGTGGCGAGTTTCACCTTCATCTTCTCTTTTTGAAATTGTATATGTCGACGACGGATCTTTGTTCCTGGGTGCAACTTTTCATTCTCTTGAAACTGAACGAGTTTTTCTAAGTTACTCCATTTTATAATTTTGCCATCGTTATCAATATTGTTGAATCTTGTTGGTTTTCCAATGTGATATCATCAGAATTCTCATTTGATTTTTTGTTTGACTGATCTACCTGAGGTATGGATACATCATTATTATTATCAGGGTTATTAGAATTCATGGTCTGTCTTTGAACACTTCCACTAGAAAAGTATTGAACAGGTTTAATATCAAAATATAATATTATAAGCACTGCTATTTATAGTATAGAAGTACCTGTCAGAATGACCATGTATTAGTGGAACAGCTTTAGGCGATAAAAATCTTTTTACATTATCTCCAACAACTTTATAAGAAAAATCTTCTTTATTAAAATGATTGCTACATACTGTATTGTACTTTTTTACTTCTCGTCCTATGACTGCTAACCATTTTAAGTTTACCTCTTCGCTTTTAGGAATTCTGAACATTAAAACGAAACAGTTTTACATTAATATTAACAGATAAATAAAACTAAACAAATAGAAAACATATTAAACAAATTTTGTAAACAAAACCTATATATTATGAATGTAAAAGCTACAAACAATTATGTCTTTTATTTTACTTACCTATGAAAAGTAACGTCAGGAGCATGTTGGAGCTTGCAGATGCAACACTGTCTTACCATTCTTAAAATAAATATGGTTTCACTTAATTACGTCCAATAAATAAACGTGCGTCTTTGAATGTTTATTCTAATCTGTTATTATTTTACAATTCGTTGGTAGGGAACCAAAAAACAAATAAATGTCAAAAACCAAATAAATATTAACAAATTAATCAATACTATGTAGAAATCTACATTATCTAGCAAGCAAGTAGGGGAATCTTTCCCCACCAACACGTCAATTAGAAAGAGAACGCTATGGATGCAGGCTAATGCTTTCTCTCTCACTCTTTGTACCGCGCGCGGCCATTGTGAGCTTCAACTCGCACATAAGACGGCGCAGTCTATCTCTATATGTCTATGGAATAACCTAACAGGCGGATGTTTATAATGTCGATAATGCAAACAGACGTCGTTAATGTAAATTCCTATTGAAATATTGATTTATTGATTAAAGCTGCGACGTTCGTTTTTTTGTTGTATTGAAATATGATTAAAAAAGCACTTTTATTTTTTCCAGAATTTTCCATTTTTGCGGGCAACTTTTCCAATTTTTCTTACCCTATAACCATATTCAGTCTATTACGCACATTTAAAAAAAAAATTAGCCAAATCGGTCCAGCCGTTCTCAAGTGATGCGCTTACCAACGAACAGCATTTGATTTTTATTTATATAGATGAAATTGGTTAAGTGTATGTATAGATACTGTAGGATTTAAATCGTAAATTGAGTAATACGATCGTAAACTCGAAATGTTTTAATACGAAATTTGAATTATAGCAAATACAACTAATTAAATTATCCCGTCTGAATCTCCGTCTGAGATCAAACACGTCTTTTCGTTTTCATACATCGAACCAGAATGACAAAGAAATCGCATATTACAAATATGAATAACGAAATCGATAAACATAATAACAGATATCGAATCGTCGCGTCGTTAAGCGACCCCTACACGGTCAGTCGGACTGACAGTCATATCGATGATTGACATTGACATTTTGATTGATCGTGTAAGGTTAATACTGACAGACTGATGAAGTGGACTGATGGATTTCCAGATATTTGTAAATCCGAGCTTCAATCACGGGAAGTGGAGGGGAGACTAACAGTCTGAATGATGGTGTAGAAGATATATATATAATAATATATATATATAAATATTTTAAGTGATACCATCATTTGGTGACGACGGCCTCAAACTATTTATCGAAGCATACGAAAATTTGCCAGAATTGTGGAACAAAACACATCCTCATTATATAAATAAATACAAAAAACAAACTTCATTAGAAAAACTTCTCCAAATTTACAAAGTCATCAAGCCAGCAGCCGTGGTGAAGGATGTTTCCAAAAAATTAAACACTGAGATCAAATTTTAGGAGAGAACTAAAAAAAATTAAAAGTTTAAGAAGATCGGGATGTGGTACTAACGAAATATACAGACCGACCTCATGGGTCGTTTACGCTCTCCAATTTTTACAAGATTCGGAAAGTCCGGTTCCTTTAACAAACGAAAACGACCATCCACAGGTTTATTTTGATTGATATAAATAAACTAATAATAATAATTATTTAATAATAAATATATACTCTGTGTTTATTTATTTCTCTTTTTATTGTTCAAAACGATGTAGTTAATCATTAATAACAGGAACAAAATTATTTACAAACATTAAAAACATTAAACTTTTTTTTTATTAAAAAAGATTTAAATCATGAAAAATCAAGCTGTTTCATATTCTCTGTCAGTGCGCCTTTCCTGCGAGTAGTAGTACTCAGCATAACTGTTTCTAACAGCTTTGGCTTGCGCGGTAAAGTTTTTATGGTTTGTTCTTTGTATTTGCACCAAAGGACATCTATCTATATCCATTGTTCCCACAATGTGAGGCAAATAATCGGCCTCATTCTCCTCTATTAGAAAATTATGTAGATGGCAGCACGCTAAAGTAATAATACTCGCTTTATTCGGCTCGAGGTACATAGTACTTAATAGAACTCTGAACCGTGCTTCCAATATGCCGAAGGCATTTTCTACAACTGTTCGAGCTGATGATAATTTTTTGTTGAAAACCACTTGTTTTTCATTATTTAAATCTTTTTTAGAGTAAGGTTTCATTACATTTGTATGCAACGAAAAAACTTCATCCGCTACGAAGACATATGAAAAATTTTCAGAACTGTTTGGCATATGTGAAGGAGGTGGAAGATTTAATTCCCCTGTTTGTAGTTGTTCACCAAGCTTTGAATGAAACATCACTCCTCCGTCTGATATTCGACCATTAGTGCCTACGTCTACCATTATGAATTTTTTTTTAGCGCTAACTACCGCTAATATGACAATACTAAAAAAATTTTTGTAATTGTAATATGTTGACCCGGAATTTGTAGGTTTTATTATAGCCACATGCTTTCCATCAATTGCTCCAACGCAGTTTTTAATGTTGAATATAGCTTCGAACTCTTGGCTTACAGATCTCCAATCTTCAGGTGTGGTTGGCATCTGAAACAAATAAATGTATCTAATGAATTGATGTTTGTGTTACAGGAATCTCAGGAATTTGTATCACCAGGAACTTCGTACTCTACAATTACATCTTATCCACCGCCGGCAAAGAAGAAAAAAGGTCAAAAACCCATAGACAAACAAAATGAACTCCTGCAAGTGGCTTCTGATTATTTATCTCAATCCAGTACGAACAATTCATCTCAAGATGATGAAAATTTGAATATAGGAAAGGTGTGGGCGAACAAATTAAAAACCCTTGAGCCAATGCAAAAAAAATTGGCAGAGAAAGCCATTAATGATATACTGTTTGAGGCAGAAATGGAAACCCTTCATAGGGGCTCTGTACAAATTAATAACACAGGCACGTCTGTCTCCACGTCGGCGACAGCTGAATACTTCGCAAATTATACTGATTAATCTTTGTTACCGTTGACTGTTTAATATAAATTGTTGTTGTTGTTATTGTTGTAAATAAAAAAATTAATTTTATGTTTCCTACTAAGAATCTCAATTATATGGTAAAACAATTATTGCAATGGTGATAATAAGGAAAATAAGAATGCAATAAGAGAATTATATATAGTATTATAAGGCAATTACAGAACGGATAATTTCATCCGCTTACTGGTCTCGCTGAATCCTGAATAGCACAGAATATGTAGTATCTATACAGAGACCCTGTCCCTGTCTGTGGCCCCAAAACCGAGTTGGTAATACAGGAAGTGACAAGAAAAACGGGAGAATAAACTAAACAATCTTATATGTAATAGAAAGATGATAACGTAATCATTTTTTTAATAACCTTGATGTAATCCTGCAGAACATGGATAAGCGCATTGCAAGTTTCAAAAACTGCTTGGGATATAGTCGAAGTCGATAGTAAAACAGAAAATTTTAAATCTTCAAAGCTTCGCCCAGTAGCAAGATATCTTAAAGTGAGCGCTAGTCTCTCCTCCACTGATATTGAGTCCCGCATGACTGTATTTCTTCTCGATACATATGGTGCTATCTTGGTGACCAATCTGTTAAACAGATTTTTGTCCATATGCAAATAATTTTTGTAATCATCCAAGGCATTCGTTTCTGATATTTGACGAAGCAAATTTAGATGACCGTACCGATAACGGTTTTTCAATCACTCCTTTATCCATATTTTTCGTTTTAATTTTTTCTTGCTGCCCAATGCCAGGATAATGGCCAAACAGGCTTTTTGTTTATTTGACATTTAGATACGTTATTTTTCGTGTCTTAATGTCAACTGTTATAAAATTACGTCATTCAATTTTATTCAATACTGTCAGTCTGACTGATAGGTGTAGGGTCCTTCGTGATTGAAGTCAGGGATAGTCAGGAATGACAGTCTGACTGTTCAATCAGACTGTCATTCCTGATTGACCGTGTAGGGGCCGCTTTACAGTTACTAACGTCGTGACATTCGACGGAATTCTCGCGGCTCAGAGATGGCATCTCCCTACACTACAATATAATTTAAATATAATTATTAATATTAATTGACAAAATATATAATTTGAATTATTTTTTAAAAATATGGAAACGACAGTCAGAAAAATTTTGACGCAGTTTTTAATGTTTCGTCAATCGCGGCGTCCCCGAACGCATTTCTTTTTTTATCTTCTGTTCTTTAATACGTCGTTGATTATCGAATCAGAAATACGTATAGAAAGCAGAAACGCAAAGCAGTTCTAGTAAAAAAAAAATGTTTTTACCAGTACTATTGCTAATGCTTAAAGAAGAAATAGAAGATGAAATGATTCTTGAAAGAAGTGTAATAAGAAAACGACGAAGAGAAACGAAAAGCATATACAAAAATCGGCATAAAGAGGGTTATGGAAACATACTATGTGACGTTGTCCCTTTTTCGCTCGGTTGTATGGCCGGCGAAAACGGTCAACACCCGAGAATTTACAGCCACTGAGGACGGGCCGTGCGCGGCCGCGCGGACACGGTCCTCTCGGGACAAACGATCGACAAGAAGACTCGATTTTAGCACGAAATTATTGTTCGGGCGCCAGGTACACGGAAGTACCACACTAATGATCACCAAGGGCCCGTGTTCGAGGAAGTCGAACACGAGCTTCGAATCGTCCCGTAATCGTAGGCGGAATTTGACGAAGCGGACAGCCAGGAGTTCGGACACAGGAAATAACGGGGACAGCCCTCGCGGCAGGACGGATCTCGCAGGTCGGAAATAAATGCGACAGTTTGGGCTCGAATGGATTTATTCGGTGTCTATCGTAAAATTACAGGCGGGCGGCCACGTGGCCGCGACCCGGGAGCCCGCGCTCCTAGTACAAGCTAGCGATTGATGGTCGATCGCGAAGCGCGTTAGTCGATTTTCCAATTATCACGAGAGTACGGTACGACGGTACAAAGCAAGTCTCACGAGAGACGGAATTTCGCGAAGCGCAGATGGACGGCGCGACGTCTACGGACCGTCGCGAGATTTACGAGCGCGGTACGCGATGCGTTACCGAATTTATTAACGCCGAGACTATCCCTTTTTCCGACGCGGCTCCTTGAGGAAGACTTCCGACTACTCGAAGGGGGAAACTGCTCTACCAGACTCAAAGCGTCCTCGGAAGGAACGCGAGATTACGGCACGAGGCGCCACGCGCCTCGGCACACACCAAAATATCGAGGACGACACGTGTTCGTCTCGTCCTCGCACAAGATAACGAGCCAGCACTAATAATGGACCCGAGAATCACTGATCGACTTACCGTGACCGGAATTCGCCTGTCGACTTCCTTCAATCAGGCCGGAACTTTCGCCTTCGCCCTGATTTCTTCGTCACCGGAATTTAGCGCGGAGCAAAGCCACCCGCGACGCGTAACTAGTCGATTCTTCGGAACTCGGAATTTGTACAAGAGAATCGAGACTCGGGAATGGCGACTTACGCATTCGACAACCAGCGCGACAGTGATCCTTCGGTGCGCATCGACGGATCGTATCGATTCTCGGTCTCCCCACTCCTTTCGTCCTACCGTAATTCCCTATGGGCGCACCCGCAACGCAACTAGACGTAGTCGCAGGATCGAACCTTCGGAACAGGTCTTCGGGCCCACGACCTTTTAATCACTAATTAACGATCGCCACGGACGACCGGGGAGAATACTTCCTCCCAGGTGCTCCCCCGCACCACCCGTGCCGGGGTCGATTGTAGGCGGGATGAGACGACGGCGGGACCACCAAAATATCCGATCTTCTGAAAATGCGACCCCATCGTCCCACGTCGTCGCCTCCGGGTTGATCGGCCCGTGTGCGGTGGTGCCCTTTTGCACCTCACCAGATCTGGGAGGGTTGTTCCCTTTTGGCCAGTATTTTCTCTTCCGGTTGATCCTACGATGCGGGGCGCCGTTTCGGTGATCGTCGCCCTACAGGCACGCTCCTGCAATTCGCCACTCTCGGCGCGTGCAACAGATGGCATTAGTATCGATCTTGCACGGAAATCTCTTCCTCAAGGAATGCTCCAATCTGCGGGTGGTCTTTGCTATCACCAACGGCCGGTCCGGTCCATTCATTACGCGGTTGTTTGACCGTTTCTCAAACGGAGAAGTGACGTCGCAGACTTGCAACGTCACAACTAATAGAAAAACATTTACTGACAGACGATGAAACATTTACAGAATTTTTTAGACTAAGTAAATCACAAGTGGATTTTGTTTTATGTCAAGTTTCTATCAATTTAAGTAAGCTGCCATCTCGCACTGTAAAAAATCCCATTACAGCAAAGGAGAAATTGCTCCTTACATTAAGGTAAGTTAGTTTTTAAAAAATAACATTTATTAATTTAAATTGTACAATTATAATAATTTATTCAGAAAAAATCCGTAATTTTAAAATTTTACTAAATAATGTTCTAAAAGTATGCTTTTATTAAATAAGTTAGTTCTTTAGGTCAATATATATTTAATATATACATATATACATTTATATACTTAATAATAATAATAACAATTTGCTGTATTACAGTTATAATTGACACATATAATTTGAATTATTTTTTAAAAATATGGAAACGATGGTCAGAAAAATGACCGATAATATGATTTGCGAGGCAACTTAATTCTAATTCTAATTAATAATGATTAATACTATGACATTGTTTAATAAAATTTTCCAATTATGAATTTTGTGTTACTCTTCGTTCCTCCAATGCTCTTAATTCTAACTCGCTTACGATGGCAAATATTTTTGTCTTCGCCTCGCAAATCATATTATCGGTCATTTTTCTGACCGTCGCTTCCATAGTTTTAAAAAATGTTGCTAACGGGTCTGTAGCAGTTACTGTACACAAGTTGATGGTTTTTAACAGCTCATCCCGTTGTACCGCCCTTTTTTCCATAAAATCTAGTAATTGACTATCAACCCTCCTCCGTTTCGTCGGGCGGGTTAATGGCATTTCTGCTAATTCGTCTGTACAGTGTACAGTATTCGCATGCTTCCGGAGTTGTAGATCCAGATTCTGGGGTTGTTGATGCTGCTTCTGGGATTATTAATGCAGCTTCCGGAGGTGTTAAGAGTGTATAGGAACTCTGCGTGCTATGAAATAAATTTTTGTTATTTATCATTTATTATGTCATTATTTTTCTATTATTTAGCACGGTTGTTTTAATATAAAAGACACTTACGTTCTCTCAGAACTAACATGGTCCAAGAAACTTATTTGTCCCATAAGCGGCCATTTAGACTTAGGTTTCGCTACCGACCCAGTACCGAATTTTTGGCCGCGTTTAATTTTTGAATAAGTATCTCGTATATTTCGCCATCGCTTTTTACAGTCAGCAACTGAAAGAAGGTAGTAACAGTTATAACTTTATTTTACTAACTTTATTTTTGCAGGTTTCTTGCTACAGGAGAGTCATTCAGATCCTTAGCATTTGCATTTAGAATATCATATGCATATATAAGTACGATTATACGAGACGTATTAAAGGAATTATGTGACAAATTAATTCCAATATTTTTACCTCGGCCAGATGTTTCCGATTTTGAAAGAATTGCAAATGATTTTATGGCAAAATGGAATTTCCCTAACTGCATAGGTGCACTAGACGGAAAGCACGTTCGAATATTATGTCCAAAAAACAGTGGATCGCTATATTTTAATTATAAAAATCATTTTTCTATTGTTCTATTGGCTCTAGTTGATGCAAATTGCAAATTTATCATTGTTGATGTTGGCTCATACGGAAAAGAAGAAGACAGTGGGATTTTTGAAAAGTCAGCTATGGGTAATGCTATTCGTTCGGAGAACTTTCCTTTTCCCGCTGAAAAGGAACTCGCAGGATCTGACACGGTAGCTCCGCACGTGATTAATAGGGTGGACCTTATTTTTCGACCATCTGATTTTTTTTATGCGACCCCCTAGATCTGTTCCAGATCCAAAAAAAATAAGTTCTGCAAAAGAAGAACTCAATTGGACAACAGGATAGGGTGTCGCAATCGGTTTGAAGTTTGAAAATTTCAGTAATTTCCCTTTAATTTTACATGCAACTCAAATTTTATGTTTTAATGATAAGAGTTACTGTTATAACATAAAAATATCATCTTTTGGTTGTATAATAAGAAATTTTACTTGAAAGTTTCAACAATATTGTCAATATTTTGGTTTATTACATTGTAACGAGTCTGAAATCTCGTTACAACCGGATCTCTCCCTCGTTGCTGAGTGGCTCGCCGAGCCAGGGTTCGCGGCGAGGGAAGCGGACGGGAAACGGTAGTTCAGGCGAGGTATGAAATAACACAAAGCGCGCGACGTAACTTTTGCGTCTCACTAGGCCGCGGTTCGCGAAGATTGCCGATAACGTGATGGTCGCGGGTGCACGCGCGCGGGTTCGCGGGTCGCGGATCTGGCGGTCGATGACGGGCGACGGCTCGTCGACTTGCTAGAGTACGGAAACCGGCGGCTCGCGGCAACGGGTATTCGGGGTCGGTCAGGTCGGCGGGGACGGAGAGGGTCCGTTCGACGGCGCGTGGAACGGGTGAGGATACAACGGCGCGTTGAAACGGGGTCCGACGGCTCGTGGGACGGCGACGGGAACTTCGGCGCGAAGCTGGATGACGGATTCGTTCGACGGCGCGTGGAACGGACGAGGATGCAACGGCGCGCTGCAGAAGGTGTCTCGACGGCCCGTGGAGACGGCGACAGGAACTTCGGCGCGAAGCTGGGTGACGGATTCGTTCGACGGCTCGTTGAACGAGCGAGGAGGCAACGGCGCGCTGCAAAAGGTGTCTCGACGGCTCGTGGAGACGGCGACAGGAACTTCGGCGCGAAGCTGGGTGACGGGTTCGTTCGACGGCTCGTTGAACGGGCGAGGAGGCAACGGCGCGCTGCAAAAGGTGTCTCGACGGCTCGTGGAGACGGCGACAGGAACTTCGGCGCGAAGCTAAACGGGCGTACGGAGGCAACGGCACGTTGCACGGAGCGGGAACGGTCGGGATCGGGATGTTGACGGCTCGTCAGGGTAAGGCGCTTACCAAGGTTCCGAGCGATCAAGCGGCTCGCCTGCTGGACTCGGAAAGAGAGCGAGTCTCCGTCCGCGCTGCCTTTTATAGGCGAATTCGGTGGTTACTGCGGGGTACGCGGTGTATCGCCTGTGTAGCGTCTGCTTCGGGGCGCGAAAACGCGGGAAGCCGCGTAGTGTAATGTCGCGCCTGGTTACGAGGCGTGAAATCGCCTTGCGCGGATTCGGATTCGGTCGGGATCGGTCGGCGTGTTTCGGTTGTACGCGAGTCTTCGCGTTCGTAACAGAGCTGTACTGTGCCCGCTGTACAGGTCTGTTACAACATTACGGAGTAGAGCTATGAGCGCGCCAAACGGTCGCGTCGTTGTATTGTCTACGCTCGGGAACCGCTCGGCTCTGGCCGCTGCCAACGGTATAACCAGTACCCCTTCCAAAGAGCTATCCTTCTATTTCCAGTTTTATACCTGCTTCCTAGTCCCTTAGTCCCTTAGTAAAAGAAACCTCATTTTACGTCGAGAGTTCGAGGTATTCGCATCACGAAGTATCGAAATTTGTTAGTGTGACAGTGAGCAAAAATGGAGACAAGAAGTAGTGATAAATTGTTTATATTGGACTACTACGAACAACAAATTGTTGGTGCAAAATTTCCGAGTAACGGACAAGTGTTATGAGTTCTTTTCTATAATATG
Organism: Lasioglossum calceatum; assembly: GCA_963966675.1. Classification (NCBI taxonomy): domain Eukaryota; kingdom Metazoa; phylum Arthropoda; class Insecta; order Hymenoptera; family Halictidae; genus Lasioglossum; species Lasioglossum calceatum. Next base: position 1,473,568 of record OZ016542.1, read on the forward strand.
AGAAAAGTAAAGCTGGACCTTAAAACAAGTGCTACTCTAGTTATAAAAGAAACTGAAATATTTTGGGAGAAAGCACGAATACCAGTGAAGAAGACGTCGGATAGCATTGACAAGTTGAAGTCTCTTTATCAGAAATGGAGAACATTATATAAATCTGTCAATCGTCGAACTGCAATCCAAATACAGCGGGAACAATAATTCAAAGATTCGTTGGACGATTTATTTGACATCGCCCATGCGAATGCTTTAGAAATGATAAAAATCGAAGAAGATAAATTATTTCTATTGAAACAGAGGGAAAAAGGGCGAGTTGGACTAATGGGTGCCAGTGATCGTGCTTTAGCAGAAAAAGAAAAGCGGAAAACTCTTCGAGAAGAACGGACGAAAACACTACAAGAACAAGGTCAACAATCACTTGTACAAGGTAACATATATTTTTAAAATTTAACTCTTTTAAGTATATTTCTAACGTTTTAGAAATAAATTCAGTATATTTATTTTTACATTACAGAAACAGTGCAGCTACAATCTTCGTCGTCATCCAGCGACGAAATGACAATGAATGTACCGTTAGGTTCGGGCATTGGAGATTTTCCGTTAGATTCGAGCATTGGGAATGTTCCTGAGGGGTTGCAGGTATCCATTGACTTAGAAGTTGAAGGTGATTCGAATATACTTGGGCCGAGTGACCGAAAAAGGAGAAGAGGAAAAGTCCAATTATTTTCTTCAAAGTTAGTTGCAGCTTTAGATGCGTGCAAAATCAGCGATCGCGATGCTGTTCGTATTATTATGGCAACAGCAGAGAGCTTAGGTCACAATACAAATGAATTAATTATTAATCGCACTTCTCTTCGGCGATTTCGCCATAATTTTCGCGCAGATCACGCCAAACATCTGCGGAAAATGTTCGGAGAAATTAATCTCAGGGGGATAACTGTACATTGGGATGGCGCGATGTTGCCTACTTTGGACAAGAAAACTGTGGAGCGACTTCCAGTGGTAATTTCGAGCAACGGTGTACGAAAATTATTGGGGATACCTTGCGATTCCTTCCAGTAGTGGAAGCGATCAGGCCTTGGCGATATTTGCAACCTTAGAAGAATGGAATTTAACGGACCACGTAGAACAGGGATGGTCATTTTTGCCTCAATTGAGGCAAAGCCGTCCCCACCAGGGATGCCAGATGCGAGTCTCGCGGCTGCGAGTCTCGCCAGGCCCCTTACGTCTCCGTCCCTCGCCTAGATCCCCACTCTTACCACTACTGCTGGCGCGACCGAGTGCTAGAATGAGAGCGGTAGCATGCTACCGACTCGGTCGCGCCAGCGGTAGTGGTAAGAGTGGGGATAGCGGAGGCATGCATCTAGGCGAGGGACGGAGACGTAAGGGGCCACTTGAGCCGTTGAGCCGCACCGTCTGGCTTCCCTGGTCCCCACCGTAGCGCTTACTGTCCCCCACCAGCTTCCGTCGTTACTATGAAAGAAAGACGCGCTTCGTCCGCCGCAAGCAGTGCGCAGGCCTCGTGCACAGGGAAGCCAGACGGTGCGGCTCAACGGCTCAAGTGGCCCCTTACGTCTCCGTCCCTCGCCTAGATCAGGGAAGCCAGACGGTGCGGCTCAACGGCTCAAGTGGCCCCTTACGTCTCCGTCCCTCGCCTAGATGCATGCCTCCGCTATCCCCACTCTTACCACTACCGCTGGCGCGACCGAGTCGGTAGCATGCTACCGCTCTCATTCTATCACTCGGTCGCGCCAGCGGTAGTGGTAAGAGTGGGGATCTAGGCGAGGGACGGAGACGTAAGGGGCCTGGCGAGACTCGCAGCCGCGAGACTCGCATCTGGCATCCCTGCTCGTGCATCGGAGCCGCCAGGAGCGCCACGGAAAGGAAGCTTGGTGGGGGAAGCAAGCGTTTGAGGGGCCCCACCCGTGCCCATCCCTGACGTAGAAGCTTTATGCTGTGACACGACTTCGTCAAATACGGGACGATTACAGGGCGCATGTGTGTTGCTAGAACAAAGAATTGAAAGAGATCTTTTGTATTTTCCTTGTCGCCATCACATATACGAAATTGTGTTGCGTGGGGTCTTTGAATTAAAAATTCCAAAAACAACAGGCCCGAATATTCAACTTTTTAAAAAATTTCAAAATAGTTGGCCTGAAATTAATAAAAATAATTACATCCCGGGAACGCACGACGATTACGTTCTGAAACATATTAATGATATACAAAAAAAATCGAAATTTTTAAAAATTACACAAAAATGAGTCACCCAAGAGATGACTACAAAGAACTTTTAGAATTAGCAATAATTTTTCTTGGGGGGATTCCTTTGGGTGGCACTTCATTCAAAATGCCTGGCGCATTTCACCATGCGAGGTGGATGGCTAAAATAATATACACTAAAAATATTTATTTTTCGAAACGAATTTCCTCTCAACCAGGAAGAGTATAGTAGCATTAGAGATACATGTGTATTTCTAATTAACATTTATATTGAGCTGTGGATTTTGACCCCAATGGCTGTATGGCGCCACGTGTAGATCTAGAATTCATCAAAAATATAATTCATTACAAAAATGTTAACGAAGAAATAAGCGATGTGGCATTAAAAAAAATTGTGAACCATTTATGGTACTTGTCACCGGAGAATGCGGCGCTATCGTTTTTTGATAAAAAAGTCAGTAGAAACAAAAAGATCGATGGTGCAAGCACTACAAAATGTAAACAATAATAATAATTATAAGAGATACATGACAACGACTATAGAAATTAAAAATCTTGCGAATTTGGAAATACAACATTTCGTATCATCTGAATCAAATAATTTTTTCAAACGGTTCAATATAAATTCAGATTTTCTTTTAATTGATCCAGCACTATGGGAAACTAATAATAATTATATCGAAGCGATAGGTATTATAACAAAATTAGAAGTTGTGAATGACGTTGCAGAAAGAGCAGTAAAATTAATGAAAGATTATAATTTAACGTTATGCAAAAACGAAGAAGAAAAACAATTCATATTACAAATTGTAACCGATTATAGGGAAAAATACCCAAAAATTGATAAAACAACAGACAAGTACAGATTTTTAAAAATTATTTATACTCTTATTATAATTAGGCCTATAAATAAAATATTTAATTATAAGTATTTAACTGTCTTTTTCTACTTTTCCTTATATTAATGTGAGATCAAATTTTATATTTAAAAAATAAATATTAAAAATTTTGCTTAAACAAATTCATTAAACAATTTAATTTTTGCTTTGATATAATAAGAATATTACATTAAAATAGTGTTTAATGACCAGTGGGATTGAAAAAATGTGTACTTTTTCATTTTTCGCAAAATTAAAATTTTTTGCATAAACAAACTCGTTGCGACACGTTTTCCCTTTGTCCGATCGACTTGAAATTTGGAGGGAATTAGTTTTTTACCGAGTAGAACAGATTGCAAAGGTCGCATCAAATGAATTTTAAAAAAAATTTTGCACAAGAGCGACTAAGGTCCACCCTAGTGATTATAGGCGATGGAGCTTTCAGGCTCGCCAGGCATATGATGAAACCATTTCCCAAAAATCAGGCAACGCAGGATTCAACAAAAGCGATTTATAATTATCGATTGTGTAGAGCCAGAAGAGTAGTTGAAAATGCATTTGGGATATTATCTCAGAGTTTCCGAATATTTTATACCGGCATAGCAGTACTACCGGAAACAGCCGACATGATTATCATGGCAACAAGTTGTTTGCATAATATGTTACGTGAAGAATACCTCAATAATAGATCTCAACACGAATATTGTCAGACAGATAATGTAACTGATAATATCACTGATTGTAATAATATGTCTCCTTTCAGTAGGACAGGAGGCTATACCGACATGGAAGGATTCGAAATTCGAAATAAATTTCTGCATTATTTTAATACACCAGAAGGTTCATTGCAATGGCAAGAAAATTATATTTAAAATAATATAAATTGTAAATATAATAAATGTGATTGAAAAATACTTACTTGGCTTTTTTAACGTGTCAGATATTTCCTTCCATACATTTTCTTTCACAATATAGTTCTTGTACTCTCTCTCACTTGCGTCGTAGAGGACACGAGATTTAGAAATTTGCTCCAACAGCTTCTCGTCTTCTTCCGCACTGAATTTACACGACATTTTACGCTTGTCTGTATCGGATGTTCGCTTGCTGAGAACTAATCGATCCCTATCGTCCGAAGTTCATTAAATAGCAACAAATAATATCGCATCATCCATTCGAGGAATATTCTAGAATTTCTAGAATTTCTAGAATATTTGTTTTGTAAAATTGTGTTTTGTCAATCGAGTTCTGTTCAACTCGAGATTTGTTTCGAGTAGATCGAAGTTAATAGCAAACAATTTTTCGGCAAAAAGATTGTATATATTGTATTTAATATGGTATTTAATATTTTATTTTCATTAATTTTCTTAACAGTTGGTGTGTATTTATACAAATCAAAAGGAAATTATTTCATACTTTTTAGTGCATTTTTTTAGTGCGTTTCGAAGTCGGTTTAATTTTTTTTTAGAAAATATTTTTATTTCACATTTTTAGTGGAACGAGCAGAATTTGTAGAACACCGTGGATGGTTTTCCGGTCTTATTAGTTAGATAATATACAAATAATATGTGTCGTCGACCAGTGATGCCAGAATCGTGGGACGTGTTATTTTTCCCCTCCGTTCGCTCAGCCGACTCGGTCCCCCACTCTGATGTACCATCGGCTCCTTACGTTGCTTCTACGCGCTCGCGCTACACACAAGCGTACCAATACGAATAGGCAGCTCACACGGACAGACTAGAGGTACGCTTGTGTGTAGCGCGTGCGCAGTAGAAGCAACGTAAGGAGCCGATGGTACGTCAGAGTGGGGGACCGAGTCGGCTGAGCGAGCGAAGGGGAAAAATACCACGTCCCACGATTCTGGCATCACTGTCGTCGACCTGTCTCTGAAAGAGCTGGCGACGAAAAGACACATAAAATAATAAGTTATACAAATAATATACAAATAAACAATATACTGATCGAATTGAGTCGGTTAATAATACAAAAATAACTAAATAGAACATATAATTTTTATTATCATTTAATCTTTCTATTATATAAAATAGTTTTGTGGTTTCTGAAGACCAAAAACGCCGAGCGGGTTGCCTTCTGAAGGGGAACTGAAAATTTAGCGCCGTGTGTATTTTTCAGAGAGAAAGCGGGAGAGAGAGAGGGAGAGAGTGAGCGGGGGTTGGCGAGCGGAGCGAGCAAGGGGCGGAGCCTCCTAGTGAAATATAAAATATTTCTTAATTTTGCCCTGCCCTCTCCTGCCTCGCCGCCTCCCCCTCCCGCCGTGCCGCCGGAAACGGCATATATAATATATATATTATCTGTGACCATTTTTTAATTAATTGTTTCAATTTTGTTGTCTTAAAATAAAACTTTAAATTGTTCATTTGTTACTTATTTAGTAGTTTACCAGATAATTTGAATCACTGATGTCTTTGGTTATAAATTTCTCTGTATTTCAAGAAATATTCATAATACATATGAAGAATAATGGTCAAGAAATACAGAGAATAGCTATAGACGTCGGAGATTCAAATTATCTGAAAAACAATTTAAAATTGTGTTTTAAAACAACAAAATTGAGACAATTAATTATAAAATGATTACAAAAAATATACATTTATTACGATACTTATCAGAATATAAAAATCATTTTTTAATGAATTTTAGTGGAAATTTGTTATTTGGAAATTGCTCTTCGGTCGTCCGAGATTGTATATCGCGGTGCAGCGTTCACTTCAAATAATTTTAATTTCGTCAATTTTCAAACGTCCATTTTTTTAAAAGCAGGTCCGTAAAGGGGACACTTGGGGCTATATCTCCATTTTTTTCAATTTTTTAAAAAGTGGCCCGCTGTGAAAACACGGCAATTGTTTAAAACAATAGCAAAATTAATTATGAAAAAACATTTTTTTCAAAATAACAACATTTTGAGTGGATACTCTTTCATTTCTCTTGGTTTGCTGGTTCTGCTATTATAATAGTATTCTGAAGCAGTGGGTTGACAAAACGCATGGCTGACCGTTTGGACTGCCTCGGAAGCAGTGGGTCAAAAATCGCGTGCGTCTGGTTCTGGCGCAACATTTAGAGGTCTCGAAGCGAAAAAACAAATTCAAACGTGTGCTCTGAACACATATCGTAAATCGATCGACGCACGTGTCGAGGTTTGGGCGATGATCTTTCGTTTTTCTTCGCAAGTGAAAGACAAGGAAAGACATACCAAATCGCATCATAGCAACGCAAACTTGTGCGTCCAGAGGCACAGAAAAGAGCTACGACGAATGAAGTATGGACGACAAAACGTCGCGTCAAAACGCGTAAACGAAATCACACCTTAACTGTTATAAACCCAGACAACCAGGCTGCAGCGGGCAGCAATGTCGCGTTTTGGATGTCTGCTGGCGCAAGCTGCACGGCACCGGTCCTAGATTCTGCCTCGCCGTAAGAGGGCAACACAGTCGCACTAATGTTTCGACTGCCGTACAGACTTTGTACTAGGGGCTAGGGGGCTCTCGCCGTTGCAGTGCGGTGATACAGAGCTGGTCGGGCTGATGTGGATCTTCCACATCAAGATGTCGGTAAAGTAAATGTCCATTGTACAAATGTGTAGCAGCAGCAGCAGCGCTCTTCTTTTTTACCGACAGAATTAATATTTATTTAAATTACATACTATATATTAGGTCGTTTGGAAAGTAATTTCGTTTTTCGTGTAGGGATGGCAATGCTTCCGTTTGTCATTACTAGACTGCGAATATTTCTGCAAAATAAAAATCGAATACATCGACTGCAAGAAATAGAAACCAAATTGAATGTTATTTCTTCAGTAGAGGAGAAAACGAAATGATTTTCCGAACGACCTAATACATTAACATATTACAATAGGAGAGCTGCACAAAGCCTAAATAAAATCGATCTTAGCATTTTTATACAAAGAAACATTTATCAGTTACTTTTAAGGCTCGGTAGGTTTAGAGTGTTGAAACGTCTTCATGCAAAAAACAGTGTCGTAGGAGGGAAAAGAAACTTTATACTTTTCGGCTCGAGCGTTTCGGGCTACCCGAGTGCTTCGGGCTGCCCAGGGGTTTCGGGCTGCCCTGGGCTGCCCACTGCCCGGGAGTGACTCGATCTAATCGCGTTCGCACGAACTTGTCCGCTTTTGTCCGAACGCGCCCGACGAAGTCGAGCCACGCTCGGGCCACCCGTCCGATGTGTCACAGATAGATTTAATCCCTTAATGATTTTAATAGAGGAGATATCATGTATATATATTGACATCTTCACTTTTAAAAATTTTCCAACAACTATCAATTTCATCTACACAATTTTGCTATAAATGCAAAAGATCCCAGTGTAGTCATGAAAGATCGCGCAGGCGAATCGAGCCCGCCCGACTTTCTGCGACCCGACCGATCCGACGTGACGATTCGGGCGGCCCGCACATCCCCAATGGCCCTACATTTATTTCAAAACTTAAATATTGATGACAAACGAATCAAATTTTATTTCATCTGTAAGCAGGACCGCGCAACATTCATATTTGTTAGATTATGGTTAAAAGCAACATCACGCGCGTGTTGGGCTCGCCAGAAAACAACGATTCTGAATTAATTAAATTAATTTTGTTACGCCGCACAGTGGTCGGAGAACGCGATTTTACTGGCCAAAATTCAATTGTCGAAATTCAATATTTTGGAAACCTTTTTTGAATATAATGTAACAACACTTCAAACCTTCAAAAGCCAAAATTCTAAGAACTCATTACAGAGCATTGTCCATCGAATAATAATACATTACTATGCGATATTACTAATCGGTTTCGGAATACTGAAATTGTCTCATCATAGAAAAAACTAGAAGTAAACATTCTGATAGTGAATGACAACATTATCTGATTCGGATGAATAAAGAATACTTGTAAACACATTGGTATGAAATATTCAAAATGTTTCTTCCATTTCTGACCTTGCATGACCTTGAAGGTCACTGTGCAGTATACAGATGAATTCGTCTAAACACACATTTTCATGGGATATAAAAAAATATACAGCATTCCATTTAAAAAATTGAAGGTCACCTTCATATCTAACAAAATAGTATAAACGTAAAAAAAACAGTACTACTTTTTCCTCTTTCATTTTTTTCTAATATTTACTATTTACAAGAAAAACTGATGCTGTCGATCATTGTATAATCAAGAAATGAGAAAAAATTTTTTCCTTCAAATGTATGTCACAGTTGTTTCCAATGTCAGTGCTTGTGCTTAGGTTCTATTCCAATCTAAGATCGATGCATTAATACTGTAATGTATTTCAATACACATAGATTTTTAAAAATGACGTTACCACAATAAACGAATTATTGCCACGTCTTGGGGATTTTGCACCACTGTGCGACGTACGATAGCGTAGCAGGTTTGGGAACGTGCAATAAAGCATTTGGCGTGCAAATGGTCGGGTCATTATTGGGCGATCGACAGCGAAGCTATTTTTCAGAAAGCTGTTTATAGCGCGTGCAATTCATAATTGTTTACTGCAAATTTAAAAATTACTTTACAGTCAATTCGTGTTGTCCGAGAAAGTGTCGATTCCAGCTCAATAGTAATGATCTATCATAAGCCTCTCCATAGAGAACAGCCCCGGGAACGGCACGTAAACAAATCGAACCTATCATCGCAAGGTCTGCCTATCCCCTCCACAGCCGCGCCCGTAGTCCCAATGTTTTGACTTCGACGTTGCACGGTACATAGTATGTGTGCCCGCTACAGCCAATATTTTGTCGACAGCCGAAAATGGGTGTGAAACGAGGCCTGCCTCCTCCGCTCTGATCCAATCGGCCGCAGTGATGCCAGAACCGTGGTACCGTGGTACTAAACCGTACCACAGCATACCCCCACCATAGCCTACTATTGTCCCTACGTTCCTTTTCCAACGCGCTCGCGCGTTACACGCACCAGCGCACCATGTCACATAGTAGAGGTACGCTGGTGAGTGTAGCGCGCGGGCACGTTGGAAAGGAACGTAGGGGTAATAGTAGGTTATGGTGGGGGTATGCTGTGGTACGGTTTAGTACCACGGTACCACGGTTCTGGCATCACTGATCGGCCGCGCATTCGTACCTTGAGCACCGTAGTTCTGCCTGGGAACCTTCTTCTCAGGCTCGCATCAATACAATGTCACCAGTTCGGACCCATACGAGATGGCGCCTTGCCACCCCCTACAATCGCGTAGTAGTGGGTGGTAACGGTTTAATATCTTAACCCACTGCTGTTCCGCTATCGCTCGTACGGGACAGTGTACGTTTTGGACTACTTGTTGGACATAAACAAATTGAAAATGTTTTTTCACTACGTGAAAAGGTGTCCCATCCCAATTTGGCCACCATAGAGGTGGAAGACAGGTAAAAGAGTCCTTGCAAACGGTGTGCGGTTTGACGGGAAACCCCAAGATGAATAGCTGCAGCCCCCAACTGATCGTACTTCGTGGCTCCGAAAATAAAGTAATAAAGAACTAAATGTATTTAAGAGAGGCTTTTTCTTAAAAATAGCAAGGAAGTCACGTCCGTAAAACAAGACACATTTTTCAACTTTAAACAAATATTGTGATGTTATTATAAAAGATATTGAATTGTTCTTTGCAGCGGAAGATTCTGTAGACTTTCCCGAATACAGTGATATCCAATATTAATATTATACATTATGATTGCTTAAACATGTTTAAACAATGGTCTTGGAAAGAGCGAGACAAACGATTTTTTCGAATCCATATTTATTAAGCTTAAGATTTTTCAAACTAAGAAAATGAAAACACTATCCGAATACCCAAAATTTCATCGAAATCGGTTGAAGCATAAAACAGATATAGTAGTAGGCATTGAAAGATGTAAAGATACGAATTTTTGAATTTTTCAGCTTACGATTGATCTAAATCGCAGTCTCTTATAATTGTTTTAATTTTTAATTGTTTTCGAGTATCCCATATTTCCATGAGCGTTAAGCTACATACAATTAATGCACATGATTTTTTTCCAAATTTGGATATGTTGCAGTCTTTAGTAAAATATGAACGTATTTCAAAGAATTCCTTGAAATCTTGAAAATTGTTGGTTTTACGGACGTGTAGTATGAGGTATCACAAGTTTTTCATTAAATTATAACGGCCAAACAAACAAAACGATGAAAATTAGTTTTGGGTGCTCATAGTGAAACCATAAGAGTATTTAATAAAAATTATTTCAGTTGAGAAAATATTTGTTTTCATAGTTCATTTTGCAATTGTTTTAAACAGGGGCATTGCTATCAATGCACCAGAAAAATGAAAAAATAAAAATAATGATAATATAGGCCCAAGTGTCCTCTTTACGGACCCGTTTTTAAAAATGTGGATACTTCAAAATTGGCGACATGAAAATTATTTGAAGTGAACGCTGCACCGAAATATATCGCGCGAGGCCCGTCCCGTCGGTCGACGTCGGTCGAAGCTAAAAGGGCCTCACAGACAGGCCTACCCACACATTTGAAACGTCTGACCGAAGCCTCTGACGTCACCACGTCGGTCGGTCGTCGGATGCACTGTACGCGTACCCTAAGCGGTAAGCGTACTAACAATAAGCGGTGAAAATGTTTAACAAATCGTTGAACAACATTGAACCTACCTACTCGTTAAAATTCACAAGGGCATTTCTAATATCCGCCCTATGGAATTATCGAGTAGAAGGGGCCAATGATCTTTCTCTTTCGAATTGTTCTCGCACATATCCATAAATCCTTATCCTGCACTATAATTGTTTATAACTTCTTTATTATGAGTCTTCGTCTTCCTCGGTTGCCCCGGTAGCTTTCTTCTCCTCCTTCCCTGGACAGCATTGCATTTTTCCTCGGATTTCAATAGATTTCCACATTACCATGGAGGTACTATTGTTAATGCGTTTTTTTTTTAGTGGTGTCCCCAGTAGGCCTATTCCACTTTGAAAATAAATCACGCTTCTTCAGCGTGTGCAAGAACTGCGACAGCCCATTGGGAGATTTCCAATGCGTTATCGTAGTCTTCACTCGCACTGAACAGCGGCATCCGGTAGCATTTTGCTCTAACGTTCTCCAGACTGATGACGACTATTGTATTGTTCAAATTCGAACATTTAAAAAATTCTAATTCCGAAGACTGCATTGCAATATCATAAAAATCATCTACACTAAGAAACCGTTTTACGCCTAATTGATAACTATTTTCCGACGGATTAATAAACGAAATAATACATATTGTGCCGTCGCGCAAAACACAACAATTGTCGCGATCGCGTGTCGAAAGCAATAAATTGCCAACTTGAATTTTGCGAAGGGAGGCCTCGCCACTATTGCCACTAATTGTTGTAGAAGAACGGATATCTGTTGGAGGATCACCACCTCCCCCATTGCGTCGATCATGAAGCTTTAATTCTGTCGTTCTATTCGCGATCTGCTGTAAAGGTAGCCCGGGCTTTCGTATATTTTTTTTAAAAAACATCATGTTGCTTTCGTACGTGAAAGCCGCAAATGAGTCTAAAGCCCTGAAACGTTTCGCGTCCTCTACTAGATGGAGAAGTCCGTGGACGTTGTAGGAGCAGAAGGTTTTGCCGTAGTGCTTTTTGCAGGAGGAAACAAATTGTTGCAACGCTAGTTCTGCGATCGTTGTGTGACTCTGTTTTTTAACAAGGGAAGGCGAAACGAGTATTCTAATGGCCTCGTGCAGAAGTAAGAAATGGAAACGGATTTCTTCATTCAGAATTCCGCACGTGACAACAGGACCGGTGTATAAAAGAAACTGTCGAAGTTCTGTTGCTTTGTACTTTGCAAAATGATGAATTTCTCTGGGACGTCTAGCGAAATCGGAAGGGCAGTAACTATTAATTAAGTTTAATCTCGCGGAGATTCTATTGATTTGAAGAGCACTTAATTTAGCTTTTTTCGAAAAATTACCACACACCCAGGCAGATAACAGTTTCTTTACTACACCGAGACATACCAAATGCATGTACTCGAATGGTACTTGGGAAACCATTCCCATTTGGAGGGAAGCTAACGCGCTTTTACCGTCTCTGTGGTGAGTATCAATGGATGTTGTGCCTGTTGCATATTTCACGTCGGTACGAAGAGGGTGGTTGATTTTAAGGAAAACCTGGCGAGCTTCTACCTGTGTGCCAGAAACCTCGCACTTGGAACAAGGTCGGTGGGATGTGTGCCCTGAGTGGTTAAGGATGAAAGCTCGGGCTGGCGCATCGGCGATGAAGCATCTCAACTCTACACCGATTTTTCTACCCTTGAAAATAATGCCTTTGTTCGACATTATCGATTTAATGTCGGAGAAAAATTTTGCAAGGTACTGTGTGTTATCTATGGGCTTGTGTGGGCCTCTGTAGAGGCCAACTATTATAGGTTTGCTGTTTGGAATATTTGCGATTCTGATTTGAATGGGCCAAAAATTTACCGTTTTCTGTTTGGCTAGAGTACAACCGTCTACATTGAAATCTATTTGCAAATGGGTGGGAATGGTTTCCTGCGAATTACGTAAATAATTTACGATTTTAGACTCTACATCGAAATGAATGTACTCGCCCGGTAGTACCTTATACGTGATGACGCTTTTGCCATTTTGTTGTTCTTCCATCAGTTCTTCCATCATCCATTTATGTCATTTCCCTGGACGTGTGTTACATTATTTTTTAGGAAGGAATACGCCAAATGATCGCGAAACGATGGACCGGACACGGTGCCAGCAGATTGCCGGGCTGTGTTAACGCACGACGAAGTTGAAGAAAAAGACGTGTGTTGAGAATTTTGAATGCTAAGTGACTGTAAGTCTTCAGAGGAGGTGGTGGAGTCCTGCACAGTGCCAACATTCGCGGGGGCTGCTGATTCATTACGGATCAAATTGGACCTGACTCTTTTCAAAATACGCTGTTTTTGCCTACTGCCTAATTCGTACCATGGTTTAAGCGAAGTTCGCGACGTGTTCAATCTTTTTGGAGACATTGGAGCAAAATGAAACCGGCGATCCGATATAAATATACCTACCTTTCCTGCTTTCTTCCTTCCTTCCTCTCGCGTAGTGCACGCAATCTACGTTACTCTTGAAATCCACGTAACTAAGTTGTTCGGAACTTGCTTCTAAATGGCACGAGCTGATGTGTGACTGATATTTCGCGGCGAGGATTCAAACGCCTTAAAATACTCAAATATTAAAACTTTCGAACGCGACTTTACCAGCGATCACGGACGATAGATACGTGTTTGGTGGTTGTTTTTTTTTTTTAATAACATAAGGCAGAAGGCCTGTGCCTAGTGGCTTTTGTGCCACTTTACCAGGGATGAGATAAGAGAAAATAGAATGGGTTGGTATTACCTACGTAAAGTAGAGGTTGCGTACTTGCCACAGAAGAGTAACAGAGGGTCAATAATTTTCAAAAAACCCAATTATTTGTGCATGAAATGCGCAGAGAAAGGTCGTATCCAGAGCAGGATGGATCCAGCTGTGGGTTCTAACAGAATTTCGTCGGAGGTGAACCGACACAGTTCAGGCCAGCGTTGGCGTGAGAGAAAAAACGAAATGAGTAAATTCTTAAGGGATGAATGGAGCAGGCCCGTAGGCGGTCCACTAATAAATGTATATTTTCGAGTTTGCTGATGAACGATGAGAGAAAATAACGAAGTTCGTTAGGGATGAATGGAACAGGCCCGTAGGCGGTCCACTGATAAATGTATATTTTTCGAGTTTGCTGATGAACGATGAGAGAAGATAACGAAGTTCTTTAGGGATGAATGGAACAGGCCCGTGGGCGGTCCACTGATAAGTGCAGGATGACGATGAGAAGAAAGAAAATATCAAATTTCTTAGGTGTGAATGGAACAGGCCCGCAGGCGGTCCGCTGTGAAATGAGAAAGCTCGTTGACATCACGGAGGACGGTGATGGTGATAGTGCAGCGGAAATTTCTTTTTAATCCGATATGGAATTTGCGGAAGGTTGAATTCTCCTGTGAGGCGAACAAGCGAGTTGAGGTGCGTGTCAACCTTGTATCTGTCGATGATGTTGGTGCAGAAATCCAGGATGCTGGGGATTTTGAGCGTTTCGTTGAGTACACACGTAGGAGTACGTGCGTGCAGTCCAGAGATGATCTTCAGAATCCGTGATTGAGCACAACTCGCAATCTTGAAGTTGGTGGTGGCCGCTGCTATCCATAGGTGAAGTCCGTAGGTGAGAACGGATCTAATGCATGCCTTGTACAGGCTGAGTCGAAGATTTCGATTCGGAGAGATGAGCCTGTGGATAGCTCCCGCTGCGGCCCGCGTTTTGGAAACACGATCGAGTATCGCTTCCTTCCACGTGAGTTTGGGATCCATGATGACACCCAGATATTTAATTTTCTCTTCCCAGGGGATGCAGACATTGTTTATCATAAGCTGCGGGATGTTGTGGAGCTTTTTCCGCATGGTAAATAAGATTGCCTGGGTCTTGGATGGGTTGACCAGGAGTTTCCAGGACTCGAAGAATTTGGTCACACGATTCAGATACGATTGCAGGTTGGCCACTGCAATGCTTACGTCCTTATGCGGGCAGAAGAGAAGGGTATCGTCCGCATACATGGCTAGAAGCGCCCTATCGTCCTTTGGAATATCGTTCACATAGGTGTTAAATAGTGTCGGAGCCAAGATGGAGCCCTGAGGGACCCCAGCCGAGATGGCAAACATTGGAGAGTCAGAGCCATTGATGGAGACAAATAGTTGCCTATTTGTGAGATAATTCAGGAGTAATTTGAGCAGAGGCATTTCGAGGCCAGCTTTGCCTAGTTTATAAACCAAGGCCTTGTGCCAGACAGTGTCAAAGGTCTTGGTAAGGTCTAGAAAAACTGCTGGGACTGATCTTCCGACGTTGACCTGGTGTGTGACCAGTTGGGAAAACCTAACTAGTTGATACGTGGTGGAGTGATGCGAACGGAAACCAAATTGCTGCTCGATGATAAGGTTGTTGCGGTTGATGAAATCAAGAAGGAGCTTCAGCATGCATTTCTCGAGGACCTTCCCCAGGATCGAAAGTAAGCTGATCGGGAGATAACTGTCCGGTGCTTTATGGTTTTTGCCAGGCTTTGGGATAGGTACCACTTTGGCTACTTTCCAGTTGTCTGGGAAGTAGGCGAAACTATAGCAAGCCGAGAAGATGTAATACAGCTGAACAACGACCCTGTGGCCAGCATGGATGGTTCCCCACCCTTTTCCAGCGGGGAGAGAATCCGAGAGGAAGCGTCAGCGTCGGCGGACACGCTCTCATCTACGAGCGTGTTTAGGGAAGGCACAGAAGTGGAGGGAAGATCCCTCTTCGAAACGATGGTCACCTTGCCCGTTTTCGCGGCCGTCGGAATCACTGCGTTCGGAGACTGCCTCGTTGGAGCTCCACGGTTATCCGTCGGAAGCCTCTTGAACTCGGACGCCTTGCGGCGCACATAGGGCCGCTTGAGAACACCGTCGGGAGGGCGTTTAGCCGCCACTCGCCCAGAAAGGGCTGGTATAGGGGCCACTGCCCCCGAAGGAAGCACACAAGGAGTGCACTGTTTCACCCACTAGTGCAGACACAGAAGATTGTCCTCGCGAGAACTATGGAAATCGCAGGAGGGCTCAGAGTCGAGCCGAGAGACGCTCGCGCGAGAGAGTGACACGAGTCGTGACGCACCGAACCAAAAGACACGGAGCAACGACAAGACACGTCCGATCACGACGGCTGTCAGACAGCGAATCAAAAAAGTAGATACGTGTTTGGTGGTTGATTTTTTTTTTTTGTAGATAACAGAAGGGGGGGAAACCTGTTCCTAGCAGCTTTTGTGCTGCTTCACCAGGATGGCATAATGAAAATGAAAATAGTGGAATTACCTTATTAAATGTGTAACTGCAGAGTGCAAGTATATCAGTAGGGGATAAAAACTTTCAAATTAAATCCCACATGAGGTTTTCGCAAGTTGCGAAGAAGAAGAGAATATTGTCGTGTAAGGTCATTTTAAATCGAGATTTCTTTCTCCGTCAGCAGGCTTTTGGAGTATGCAGAGTAAGTGTAAGAGATCCGGAATGGATGAAAGAATGTGTCTGCTTTCTTTCGATGAGAATAATTGCTCTCCTGTGCAATGCATGCGTTAAGGAGGTCTAAGGTAATAATGGTGTAACGGGAACCTTCTTTTTATCCTGTATGGGATCACTTGGATGCCATAAGTGCCAGTAGAACGCACAAGGGGATTTTGGTGCTCGTCAACCTTGTATTTCTTAATCATTTCTACGGAGAATTCCAGAATGCTGGGAATCTCAAGAAGTTCGTTTAAGATGCAAGTGGGTGTTCTGTTGGGGAACCCAGTTATGATTTTCAGAATGCGGGATTGGGTCCTGCTAACTAGAGTGAAATTTGCTTGGGCAGCAGCAATCCATAAGTGCAGCCCATATGTGAGAACCGGGCGGAGACACACCTTATACATGGTAAGCCTGAGACCCCTGTTTAAGGGTGAGACCTGAGAGATCAGTTTATGCAGTGCCCCTGCAGCGGCACGCGTTTTAGAAACTCGATCGAGGATCGCCTCCTTCCATCTCATCTGACGGTCCATGATGATACCCAAGTATCTAATTTTCCCCTCCCAGGGGATTACGATGTTGTTTATCACCAGATTGGGAAAAGAGATGGATCTTCGCAATGAAAACAATATTGCCTGTGTTTTGGCCGGGTTTACCATAAGATTCCATGACTGGAAAAATAAAATGACCTGATCGAGGTAGGTCTGCAGGTAGTGGATGTCTATCCGAGGGGCCTTATGAGGAGTAAACAGCAGCGTATCGTCTGCATACATTGCGAGTTGCGCATTTTTGCTCTTAGGTATGTCGTTGACATAAATGTTAAAGAGGGTGGACCCAAGGATGGAACCTTGGGGCACCCCTGCCTCAATATCATGGGTAGGCGAGGTACAGCCATTTATGGTAACGAAGAGCTTTCTGTCTGAGAGATAGCTGATTAAGAATTTTAGTATCAGTCGGTCGAAGCCCACTACCCCTAACTTTAGGATTAGACCCTTATGCCATACGGTGTCGAATGCCTTGGTCAGGTCAAGGAAAACAGCTGGGACACTGCGGCGAATGTTTACTTGGTGGGTAACCAGCTGGGAGAACCTCACCAATTGGTGGGTGGTAGAGTGCTGCGACCGAAAACCAAATTGCTGGTCAATTATTATCTCCTTTTGTTGGAGGAATGCGTGGAGGTGTTTTTGAATGCACCTCTCTAGAAGCTTTCCCAGAATGGGGAGCAGACTAATTGGCCTGTAGCTGTCGGCGAGCTTATGGTCCTTCCCAGGCTTGGGGACAGGCACTATCCTGGCTATCTTCCAGTTGTCAGGGAAGTACGCTAGATTGTAGCATGCATTAAAGATGTAGAAGAGTTGCATAACTACCTTGCGGCCAGCATGTTTAAGCATGGTGGCAGAGACATTATCGTGCCCAGGGGCTTTGTTGTTGTTTAAATGTCTGATGGCGTCCGCAATTTCGGACGGGGTAGCGAGAATCTGTCTCGTAGAGAAGTTAAGAGGTGTAGCCAGTACTTTTTGGAAGTGGTCGTCCACCAGCTGTTTATAGGGTGATTTCCCATAATCAGCGCTGGCAAAGGCGCTGGCGAAAAAGGCTGCGAAGGTATCTGCCTTCTCCTTATCCGAGATTATTGGTGAAGGGGCGGCAGTTGACAAAAGTGGAGGAAACTTAGTTCGAGTACCAGTAATAATTTTGAAATTCCGCCAGAAGGTCGGATCAGACTTCCTGATCTTGGCAAGATTTGATCTTAGGAGCTCCTGCTTATAATTGCTCGCCCTTTTCTTAATTTCTTTCGATAAGTGCCTGATTTGATCAGCGAAGAGCTCACAGCCAGTTCTCTGCAGGTCTCTGCGAATTTTCCTCCTCCAGCGGACCAGAGCTGACACAAGAGGATCGTCCGGAAGATACGGCCGGGTGGATTTCTCCTTATAAAGTGAGGCCTTTTTGAGGCAAGCCGAGAGAAAGGAACCGATGGTTCTGATCGAGGCATCCATGCAGTTTTACTGACCAAATAGCCAGTTAGATGGAATTTGTTTGTGAGACGATTATACTCTTCCCAGTCGTATGTGACTTGAATGCTTGGAGAAAACAGTGCGGCTTCCTTCGGGTCAAGGAGGACCGGGCTATGGTCTACTGGTAGCTGTTCAATCAGCGAGCAGTCAAAATCGTACGAGACGTCGACGAGGATCAAGTCAATGGTGGAGGAAGATCTGTCGTTCCTACGATACGTGGGCAGAGCCGGAGCGAAGAGACGATATTTAGATTTTATCATGTGGTTATATAAATTTGTGCCACTGCGGTTTGCCATTTTGTTACCCCATGCAGAGTGTCTGGCGTTGAAATCGCCGCCGACGATGTACGGATATCTCAGGCGAGAGAATATATCCAGCAGATTAGAATTTAGCGTGGTCCTAGGAGGAATATAGGCCGCCACCACAGTCAAGCCAGGAGAAGTTAGTCTGATGTGGACAATATCGATCCCTTCGAAGTGAGGAAAATCGACAATATTAAAATCCAAGGAATTTTGAACAAGAATAGCCACTCCCCCTCCTCTTCTGAGTGGGCTGTTCGTAGGCCGATCCGCACGGACTATTTTATAGCCGGACATAGAGAAATTTTGATCTGGTCTAAGCCAGGTTTCAGTGAGAATCGCAATGTTTATGTTGTTCTGCTGAAGGTACAGAGCAACATCGGTCTGCTTCTGTAGGACGGAATTTACATTCCATAAGAGAATTTTGGGGTATTTAACACCTATGAAAGTGAGGCAGAAACTTGCATGAATGCAGCAAACTGCTCTGACTCAGATCTGCATTGTTTCAGTTTACCCAACAACTCCTTGGCAGCGGCGAGAATTTTCCCAACATTACATATTGTTGCGATTTCCCTGAATATCATCATAGTCTCCTCAATCGGGGAGATAGATGGTTTATTAATCTGATAATGGTTGCCATGGGAGGCTGAATCAGGAATCTTGCTACTTGTTGTTCCAAGAGGCGGGTCCCTTTCGGGAGCTAGGACTCTGCTGTACGATACCCTAGGGCGGAGAACTGCGGTGTCCACAGACCTGTGAGGGCCTTTCGTGGGCGACGGGAGGAGCTGTTGCGGAATAGCTAATTGTGAAGGTTTTCTAGATCGCTTTTCTAGGTAGTTTTGCAAGGCTAGGCATTTTGAGTAGTTTGCCGTGTGTTCGCCATTACAATTTGCGCAGATGGGCTTGTCGACCATGTCCAGTTGGCAATTGGAGGAGAGGTGAGAGCCAGCACATTTAACACACTTCGGCTTATGCCCACAGTTTAGAGAAGAGTGTCCGAAGGACTGACACTTGAAGCATTGGGAATAGTTGACCCTTGACTGAAATTTATCCCAGTAGACTCTGGTATAGAAAAGGTGGGCCACCTTCCTAACTTTGTTCAGGGTTACCCCATTGGGAAATGTAACCTTATAGATACAGTAAGGAGAGTCTAAATTTCTCTTGCCGCCGATAGGTATACAGGAAACTGGATTAAGATCGTGAATTTTTATTTCCTCCATGAGTTCATTTGTGTCCATACGAGGGAGCCCCTTCAATGTGGCAGAAAGAACCTTATCAGAATTTACCGTAAAGGTATGGAACGGATGGCTAGCATCCTCGAGCTGCTTTCGCAAATCTCGGAAGTGTTCCAGAGAATTTAACTGGACACGGACCCGCGTACCCAGGAATTTCAATTTGAATTCTCGCCCGTATGCTTCAACTAGCGATTTAGTGAGACGCGGCATATTGCCATCGAAATTTGAAATATAGAGAGGAGGAGGCTTAGAGACCTCTCTCTTGGTGAAGGTGTCGTTAGAAGCAAGTTTTGCATTTATATCTGCAGGGTTTTTTGCGTTAGTTTGTCGGTTGTTTGCCGTCGATGAAGGTAAATCACGGAGGGATGGACCTCCATGCCGTATATTTGGCTTGAGCGAAGGAGAATTAACCTGTTCTCCCCTAAAGGAGCTGAGAACGCTGAAGCGGTTTGAAACTTTAACCGCAGGGATTCCCCCTGGGTTGGGAACCCCTGTCATATTTGATCCCTGAGCAATAACGGTCAGGGAAGAGTCGTTGCCGTCGGTCAACTTTGTTTTCTTCGCCGCAGGCGATAGCTGAGATTGTTTGCTCGGCGGTGTCCGATTGTAGGTCAGCAAATCGTTTACTGAAAGTGCCCCTGAACCGACATCAGGAAGAGACACTGAGTTTAAACTGAGTGGAATAGAAATTGGAAGACCCGCATTGAGATTTCCCTCAACGAACACAAACGGGGAGGTAGAAACGTCCCGAGGAGAATTTACTGTTGCTGCAACACCAGCGTCGGTAGTTTCTATCAAAGAGAACCACTGCTTACTAGAAACCGCGGGGGAACTCCCCAAGAGAAAATCGAGTGGAGGGTCAGACTCCGTGACAGCTTCTTTATCAGGCTGTGCGACTAGAGGCTCAGAAGTTGATCTGTGCAGAACTGAGAAATTTGGCAATTCCGTTGCCGCTAGCGGTAGGATAATTGGTTGTGCTGAACACTCACCATATTGAGAATTTCTAGATCCCACTGCGGCCGAAATGGCGGTATCCGTGCCGAGGGCTTCGATGACAGGAAGCGGCGGCTTCCGAGACACAATCTGCACTTTCTCGACTTTTGACACCGTCGAGAGAACTGAACCCGGTGTGAGTTTCCGATTTGCTCCACTGTTGATCAGTGGAGTTCTCTTAAAATCTGCAGCTTTTCGCCTCACATACGGACGCTTGTTAAGAACTCCCGGGGGGCGGTTTTCCGCCACTATCCCGAGAAGAGAAAACAAGCCGCGGTATGGCCACCTGAACGCGCGATCGCGACGGAACCGAATTTACTCCGAGAACTACTCCTCCGCACAATGAAGCAGCAATACGAATTTGCAAAAGCAATCAACCATACGAGGCGCTACCAGAGAGAGACCAAGATACACTCAAGGAAAGAAGAAGAACTCGACAGAGAGACGTCCGTACGCGACGGACGACACAGAGCGAATGGTGTGAGAGACCCAAAAGTGTGAGAGCAGATACGTGTTTGGTGGTTGTTTTTTTTTTTTTTTTTTTTTTGTTAACATAAGGCAGAAGGCCTGTACCTAGTGGCTTTTGTGCCACTTTACCAGGGATGAAATAAAGACGGTATAATGGATTGGTATTACCTACGTAGAGTAGGGGTTGCGTATATGCGAGAGAAGAGTACTAGAGGGTTGAAAATTTTCAAAAAAACCCAATTTAGTGCGCATGAAATGCGCGGAGAAAGGCCGTATCCAGGGCAGGACGGATCCGGCTATGGATTTGACGGAATTGCGTCGGAGATGAGCCGACATGGCTCAGGCCAGTATTGGCATGAGAGAGAAAACGAGATGAGTAAGTTCTTAAGGGATGAATGGAGCAGGCCCGTAGGCGGTCCACTAATGAGGTATATGTTCTAGTTTGACTATGAACGATGAGAGAAAATAACGAAGTTTGTTAGGGATGAATGGAACAGGCCCGTAGGCGGTCCACTGATAAATGTCTTTCGAGTGTTGATGGCGATGAGAGAAAATATCGAAGTTCTTTAGGGATGAATGGAGCAGGCCCGTGGGCGGTCCACTGATGAATACAGGATGGTGATGAGAAGAAGGAGAATATCAAATTTCTTAGGTGTGAATGGAGCAGGCCCTCAGGCGGTCCACTATTAGCTGGTAAGGCTTGTTGCCATCACGGAGGACGGTGATGGTGATAATGTAACGGAAAATTCTTTTTGATTCGATATGGAATTTGCGGAAGGTTGAATTCCCCTGTGAGGCGGACAAGCGGGTTGAGGTGCGTGTCAACCTGATATCTGTCGATGATGTTGGTGCAGAAATCCAGGATGCTGGGAATTTTGAGCGTTTCGTTGAGTACGCGCGTAGGGGTACGTGCGTGCAGTCCAGAGATGATCTTCAGAATCCGTGATTGAGCACGACTCACAATCTTGAAGTTGGTGGTGGCCGCTGCTATCCATAGGTGAAGTCCGTAGGTGAGAACGGATCGAATGCATGCTTTGTACAGGCTGAGTCGAAGATTTCGATTCAGCGGAGACGACGGGGAGATGAGCCTGTGGATGGCTCCCGCTGCAGCCCGCGTTTTGGAAACCCGATCGAGTATCGCTTCCTTCCACGTGAGTTTGGGGTCCATGATGACACCCAAGTATTTAATTTTCTCCTCCCAGGGGATGCCGACATTATTTATCGTAAGTTGCGGGATGTTGTAGAGCTTTTTCCGCATGGTGAATAGGATAGCCTGGGTCTTGGATGGGTTGACCAGGAGTTTCCACGACTCGAAGAATTTTGTCACACGGTTCAGATACGATTGCAGGATGGTCACTGCAGTGCGTACATCCTTGTGCGGGCAGAAGAGAAGGGTATCATCCGCATACATGGCTAGGAGTGCCCTATCGTCTTTCGGAATGTCGTTCACGTAGATGTTGAATAATGTCGGGGCCAGGATGGAGCCCTGGGGGACCCCAGCCGAGATGGCAAACATTGGAGAGTCAGAGCCATTTATGGAAACGAAAAGTTGCCGGTTAGTGAGATAATCCTGAAGTAGCTTAAGCAGAGGCGTTTCGAGGCCAGCTATGCCGAATTTGTAGACCAAGGCCTTGTGCCAGACAGTGTCAAAGGCCTTGGTAAGGTCTAGAAAAACTGCGGGGACTGATCTACCGACGTTAACCTGGTGTGTGACCAGTTGGGAGAATCTAACAAGTTGATGCGTGGTGGAATGATGCGTGCGGAAACCAAATTGCTGCTCGATTATGAGGTTATTGCGGTTAATGAAATTAAGAAGGTGCTTCAACATGCATTTCTCGAGGACCTTCCCCAGAATCGAAAGTAGGCTGATCGGGCGATAGCTGTCCGGTGATTTATGGTTTTTGCCAGGCTTAGGGATAGGAACCACTTTGGCTATTTTCCAGTAGTCTGGAAAGTAGGCGAAACTATAGCATGCCGAGAATATATAGTACAGTTGGATAATGACCCTGCGGCCAGCATGCTTAAGCATGGGGGCTGTGATTTTGTCGCAGCCGGGCGCTTTGTTATTTCTAAGCGATCTAATTATTTCAGCAATCACTGAAGGAGAAGCGATATTGCGTCTGGAAGGGTCCAGCGGACAGTTAACTATAGCCTGGTGGTAATCGTAGATGCGGCTGTTGAGCATGGGGTCCGGGGAGACCGTTGCAGTGAAAGCGCTGGCAAAGAGTGCGGCGAAAGTGTTCGCCTTCTCTCCGTCCGAGATGATCGGAGGGGGCGAGGAGGGTAAGGTAAGCGGCGGGTATTTGGTGCGCGTACCCGTGATAATTTTATAGTTCCGCCAAAAGGTGGGGTCAGCCTTGTCAACCTTGGCGAGGTTCCCTCTAAAGACTTCTTGCCGGTAAGCGCTGGCTCTTTGCTTGATTTCTTTCGAGATCTGCTTAATTACTGCCGAGAAATAAGGGCAGCCAGACCTTTGCAGATCGCGGCGAAATTTCCTCCTCAGTCGGACCAAGGCCGTGAGAAGAGGGTCGTCCGGAAGGTGGGGACGAGAGGATTTGTCCTCGTAGATAGTCGACTTCCGGAGACACGCCGTAAGAAAAGATGTCAGCGTTCTCACTAATGAGTCAATTTCAGCCTTGCAGCTAGGATATCCCGAAATTTTCATCTTGTTGGTGAGCAGTTTGTACTCTCCCCAATCGTATGTCCTAAGTACGGTTGGAGAGAACAAGACGCCCTCCTTTGGATTCAAAACAAGAGGGCTGTGGTCAGCTGGGAGCTGCTCAATCAGTTCACATGTGAAGTCGCATGTCATGTCGACGAGAAACAGGTCGAGATAAGATGTAATGTTCTGCCTGCGAAAAGTGGGCAGCTGGGAAGTGAAGATTCTGTATTTGCCTCTTGCGTTGTGCTCGAACAGAGTCCTACCGTTAGCGTTGGAGCGGGGATTTCCCCATGAAACATGCTTGGCGTTGAAATCGCCGCCGATAATATACGGTTGCCTAAGCCGTGTAAGCTGATCCAGAGGACTGGAATTCAGGATGGTCTGCGGACGAATGTAAACTGCAGCGAGTGTAAGTGCTGGAGAGCAGAGTCTGACACAAGCAACTTCGACCCCGATTTGATTGTGGATGTTAAAATCAATGATTTGGTAATCCAGTGAATTTTGGATTAGAATCATCACCCCTCCTCCGCGCCCCAGGGTGCTATCGGAAGGTCGGTCGGACCGGATGACTTTGTAGCCAGCTATGCGGAAATCTTGGTCGGGACTGAGCCATGTCTCAGTCAGTATGGCTATGTTTATGTGGTTCTGTTGGAGATAAAGGGCCACGTCGGTCTGTTTGTTGGTTATGGAATGTACATTCCAGAGAAGAATTTTTGGGTACCGGTTTCCTATGAAAAGGATGCGGAAACCTGCATAAAGGCAGCGAATTTCTCCGATTCCGACCTGCACAGCTTTAATTTGGCTAGAAGAGTTTTAGCCGCGGCGAGAATTCTATCTACGTTGCATATGGCAGCAATTTCCCGAAAGACATGCATAGTTTCTTCGATCGGTGAAGAAGATAACTTTGAAGGGTTTCCCAGAGGGCCTGAACTAAAGGTAGGAGCGTCTTCGTTGGTTGTTGAGAAGGCCACTCTCTTGGGTGCAAGCACACTACTATAAGAGACATTCGGCCTCGTCAGGGCTGTTACGGCCGATCTATGCGGGTTGCCAGGGGCAGAGCCAAGCTGCGAGAATACCGGAGGAGGTGGATTCCGTTTCGCCCGTTTTTCCAGGTAGTTGACAAGGGCAGGGCACTTGGAGTAATTGGCGGTATGCTCGCCGTTACAATTTATGCAGGTCGGCTTGGTGACCGTCAACGAAGCGCAATCAGACGAAAAGTGCGCACCTGCACATTTGACACACTTGGGCTCATAGCCGCAGTTTGAAGATGAGTGACCGAAGGCCTGACACCTGAAGCATTGAGAGTGAGAGGTGCGGGATTGGAATTTGTCCCAGTACACTCTGGTGTAGAAGAGATGCGCCACTTTCCTGACGCTGTTAAGGGTGACCCCATTGGACAAGGTCACTTTGTAGACGCAGTAAAGCGACTCGCTAGCCCTATTCCCGCCGATGGGGATGCAGGAAACTGGATTGAGGCCATGGTATCTCATTTCCTCCTTCAGCTCGTCCGTGTCCATACGTGGAAGCCCTTTAAGAGTGGCGGAAAGAACTTTTTCAGAGTTCAGAGTGAAAGTATGAAAGGGGAAGTTGGCCTTCTCTAATTTCCCTTTTAGGTCGAGGAAATGCTCGACGGTGTTGAGTTGCACTCTGACTCTGGTGCCGAGAAATTTGAGTTTGAAATCCCTGCCATAGGACTCGGTCAGGGATTTCGACAGGCGCGGCATATTGCCATCAAAGTTGGCAATATAAAGCGGTGGAGGCTTCGCGACGGCCTTCCTAGGCTGTGCTTTAGGCGACGATGGTGGTGAAGGTGTCTGTTTGTCGGCGGGTGTGCCCTGACGGTTTTGAAGGGCCGAGGCGGCAGGGCCTCGGAGAGAAGGGCCGGCGTGACGAATGTTAGAAACGTTAGTGGGTACGTCCTTTAGTGTGCCTTGGAAGGAGCCGAGAATATCAAATTTGTTATTCGTCGTAACGGCAGGAATCACCTTCGACGAGGACGAGCCGTAACCGAGCATGTTTACGGAATGGTGTTTGTTCACCTCCAGGTGAGCACTGGAATTCGGTACTATCGGTGCCTTCAAAGGTGAGAACGAAGGTTGGCTTGAAATTTGAATTATTTTTGCCAACGGATTTTCAGCCGTCGGAGCAGATGAAGATGCCGGCGCATCCGGCGCAGCGAAAAGCAAGGTGTCGAAACCGGCAATCAGATCCTGATTTTGGCCGGGATTGTTCAGAGAATACGAGGAGGGCGAATATGAAATGTGCTGCTGGAGCTCAGCAGCAGAGAGACTGGCCGACGGGCCCGCGGCCGAGGCCGCCGGTTCACCGACGGAAGGTAAATCTGTCGAAACTGGTAGACGGTTTTCAGAAGGAGAGTTTTGTATGGAGTATACAAAGTCCTGACTAGTGGGTGCCGGATGAACGACCGAAGGTTCAGAGACGGAGCGAACTAAAGCCGCGTAGTCGAAGCACTGGGTACTTACGAGCGGAAGATTTTCCAGCGGGGAAAGAATCCGGGAGGGAACGTCAGCATCGGCGGACACGTTCACATCTACAAGCGTGTTGAGAGAAGGCACAGAAGTGGAGGGAAGATCCCTCTTCGAAATGATGGTCACTTTGCCCGTTTTAGCGGCCGCCGGAATCACTGCGTTCGGCGACTGCCTCGTTGGAGCTCCACGGTTATCCGTCGGAAGCCTCTTGAATTCGGACGCCTTGCGGCGCACATAGGGCCGCTTGAGAACACCGTCGGAAGGGCGTTTAGTCGCCACTCGCCCAGAAGGGGCTGGAATAGGGGCCACTGCCCCCGAAGGAAGCACACACGGAGTGCACTGTTTCACCCACTAGTGCAGACACAGAAAATTGTCCTCGCGAGAGCTATGTAAATCGCAGGAGAGCTCAGAGAGCGGCGAACCAGAACTGCGGAAGACACACGCACCAAGTCGAGCCGAGAGACGCTCGCGCGAGTGAGACACGAATCGGAACGCACCGAACCGAACCGAACCAAAGGAAGGACCCGGAACAGCGAACGACGAGACACGTCCGCTCACGATGGCTGTCAAACAGCGAATCCAGATACGTGTTTGGTGGTTGACTCAAATGGACCCCAATATATTCGGGAGCGCGGACCTTGAAGAGTGCCCCTCGCTCGTGGCGCCGTGCCAGCTCGAAGGCGCTTAGCTGATTGGCACGCGCTGTTCCTCAAAACAAGGCCCATCGTTTTGGGACGGAGACTTATGACTCGAAGATTCTATATTAAATCTGCATTTTTCCATGTTTCTCATTTTTTACAACCAAATATTGCAACGGAACGATCTGAAAATGATACCTAATATATGGCTTACAAGGCGAGTGCAAGTCGATGAGTCTCAGATTTGATTGAAACTTTGTACAGTTATAGATCTCGTTTTCCTGTTAACGTGTATACCCCATTATAGACGCAGATACTCAGTAGTTTTTATGATATTTTTAATTAAAGCTTTTCATTACCATGAATATACAGGGTGAACATTATAAAGCGTTACAGACGAATATCTCCAAAAATATTGATTATACGCAAAAATGTTTGAGATACAAGTTGTTCAGTACCGAGGGGAACATCCTGTGATGGGAGTTTTATTTTTACCGGTGGACACTCCAAGGACAGATGAAGGTCACCTTTATTTTTTCACATAAATTATATTGAAATGAAGTAAATTATTACTTTATGCAAAATATGTGAATCTCGAATCTTTTTAGTAAATAAATATACATATTATAAGAAAATTTTAAATTATTACCATTAACTTTCATCAGAAAATACATCAGAAATTTCTTTATCAGACATTTTTTAAATATCTATATATAATATATGTATTCTCATTAAATAGTTCAGATCAAAATAGTACAAGTAGACAATATTTGAGTGATGCAACAAATATTTTAAATGATACTTACCAAGAATCATGTAAACTTGACCAATAAAACGCACATAAAACAGTATTTAAATATACGTTAAACTAATAATACGATAGAAAATGTAAAAGAACACATAAAATGAATAAGAACTAAAATGTAACACTTAAGAAACTAAAAAACGCACTTAATAAATCGCTCTGATCTCCCTGCTGGCAGTTCTTCAAGTGAATGCAGAAGGAAAACTGAATGCAGAAGAAAGAAAAACCTTAGTTGAATGCTTATCTGGAACCTCTTATATACAACCAAGTGCCAGTAATATAAACAGTTCCGCAGAAGAAGCTGTAGAGCCTCACGCAGCCGTAGCAAGCGTAGCCGAACATGCAGGCGTATGCGAAACGGTGTTAAACGCTTCATACTAAATAGGCTATAAAATTTGAAGGCGAACATATGCGGAATCAAACTTTGTGGGCTTTTAATCACGAATCTTTACCGAATGTAATGACACCAAAAAGAGCACTTAATAACGCTTTATACTATAACAAAATTGTCAATGAAGTTTTGTAATTTTTACGAAGCTTACAGAATGATTGGTAATATTCAAATATTAATAACTATACTAATTTAGATGATAACAAAATAAAATCTATGCGAAAGTGCTCTGTATACCTACCTGAACAACTTTTGTAATACAAGAATTTACAGAATTTTCCTTCAAACACTTCAAAATCGCCAATGAACAGACGCTGTCTTAGAGACTGTTTAAGAACGCCAAGCGCGCCTTAAAATCTCTCGACTTTCGATGAAGTTTACTACTTCACGGGTGTACAAATAGAAAAAATAATATTGCAGCCTTATTCTTCAGACCTTTAACTACAACGAACAACAAAAATTTTATGCCATACGCAAAAATTTAGAAACCGAATTTTTTCCACTTTTTCGGGCCAAATACCCCACTGTGCGTCGCCGACGTCGGGGACCCGTCAAAACCCGGCCTAGGAAGGGTGATCACGGCGATAGCCACGATCAAACCTTGTTCCCCGCTCATCTCGAATCCGTCCTCCACCTGCTACCTTTTCAAGTCGCATCACCGCGTTCGCTCACTCTACGCGGACACCGTATCCTCGGGACCGCGCACCGCGTCCGAAGACACTCTATCAACCTCGTATCTTACGCGTTCTAAGGCAGCGGGCACTGTTGTGTCACAAAACACTCGTCGCGTCACTCATTCACCCCGCTACAACCCCGCTCCTCGCATCGAATACGTTCCTCGCCGTGTAGGACCCTGGCTCGGCGAGCCATTCAGCAACGAGGGACACCACGACCAGGAGACCGCACACGGAAAACCGGACCCGTTACATGGCGCCCGAACAGGGACTGAAGGAAAGACATCCGCGTCGCGATTAGCAGCGCGTAGCCTTTCAAAACAAACGGTCGCCGGTTCAACACGGTAACGCGCGCGTAAATAGAGGACCAGTACGCCGCGTAACATTCCTGAGACGCGTTGAACCGTGACCGCGCCGGCACACACGCGTGTAGCACAGCATACGCCATCTCTGGATGCGCACAGGTACCACCCGACCCGCAAATCGAAATTTCGAACACCGCGTCACGGACCCCCGTCGACGAAACTTACCGATTAACAGGGCTACGGAAGAACTCCGTCAACAGTGGGCCGATTACATTAGCCAGCAGATCACCGACCTCTTCAACATGACCGAACCGAAGACGCCGCTATTCGTGAACCTCGGGCGACCAGGCACGCCCGAGGAAACCGGCCGAATGGCCGCCGCCGCGGTCACGCAAGAAGACGCCGGAAAGAAAATGGACCGTATGTGTAAATGGATGTGTACCACGGACGGCAAGGACCCCTTTGCGTTCCTCGAAAGAATCGGGGAACTGGCCCTTTCGTACCGCATCTCCGACCCGGAATTACTGGAAGGGGTACCGGAGCTATTACGAGGCGATGCGCAACTCTGGTACCGGAATAACCGCTACCAGATAAGTATGTGGGAAGAGTTTACCGCCAACTTCCTGATGGTCTACGCCGGACACAAGACCCCCCTACAACGAGAACGCGAGGCACGGGCACGGGTACAGAAGCCTGGGGAACCGTTCCACGAGTACATGAACGCGCTCACCACCCTGATGAGACGAGCGGTTATCCCTACGGACGAATACCTCGAAACGTTGTACGAGAACATGCTGCCGGACTACGCAGCAATCATTGCTCCGGAATCCATAACTAACATCAACGACTTACTCCGGCACGTACAACGCATCGAAAGAGCCATGGAAAGGAAAAACCAAGCCCAGCGTACCCCCGGCCGGCCCCTCGCCGCCGCTACCACCGAGAACCGAGACCGCGTAGCTATCGCACCGAACCAATCGAAGTACGTCTCACGCAACTGAGCAACACACACCTTGGGGAAGGGGACGCCAGCGCGATCCAAAGTGACAACACCAACAGTTACAGCCGAACAACACACTGCTGGCGGTGTAAACATCGGGGCCACACCCGTTTCGAATGTAGGAACGCCTACCGAAAATTCTGCTCGCGCTGCGGCCACGACGGCATACTCACGAAGGATTGTCACCCGCCGAGAAACGACGCACGGGGCTCGCCGCAGACGGGCGATCGCCGACCCCCGACATAAGATACACGCCCCGCCCCTTCCTACCTATTCGGATACTAGGACGGGAGATTGACGCCTTGCTCGACACCGGTGCCCAATTGTCATGTATCAACACCGAAGCGTACGAATGGGCACTCGAGCAAGGCATGCGAGCATCCGAGCCGAGCACGCTGATCAGCCTGGCAGACGGCACAAACATGCAACCCGCCGGCCGCATACGATTACCATTCACCGCACTAGGCATCGAAAGCCAACAGGACTTTACCATACTGCCGAATATGGGTCCACCAGTACTACTGGGCATTCAAGCCATCGCGGCACTCCGAATAAACCTGAAACCGCCACCCGACATAGCATCCTGGCCCAACGCCTGCCTGTCCCAACCATACCAGCAAATGGGCCTCCGCGTACCAGAGGAAGGCGCCCGCCAGCAGTTAGACGAATTTCTACAGGGAGAAATGAAGCTATTCGAAACGGTGCCAGGACGGACAAACCTCATCGAGCACAGTATCAAGCTGCTCGATGAAACCCCACTCAAGCAACGCTACCAACCCAGAAATCCGGCGATGCAGACGATAATAAATGAAGAAGTCGGGAAGATGCTCGATGACCGGGTAATCGAGCCGTCCAGTAGTCCGTGAAGCTCCCCGGTGGTAGTCGTTGAGAAAAAAGACGGAAAGCCCAGGTTTTGTGTCGACTTCCGTCGACTGAACGACCGATCCGAAAAAGACGCGTACCCGCTACCACACATACAGGCTACCCTCGACAAACTACGAGGGGCAAGGTATCTGACTACCCTCGATTTAAAAAACGGGTACTGGCAAGTCCCACTCGAAGACGCCAGCCGACCACTCACCGCCTTCACGGTACCAGGAAAGGGTTTATTCCAGTTTCGAGTCATGCCGTTCGGGTTACATTCGGCGCCCGCCACATTTCAACGGCTGCTCGACAGGATAATCGGCCCCGAACTCGAGCCATACGCGTTCGCATACCTAGATGACATAATTATCACCAGTAAGACCCTCGAGGAGCACCAGCGACATTTACAAGAAGTCTTTCGACGCCTCCGCGCGGCCGAACTACGCCTGAACCCCGATAAATGTCAATTTTGCGTCAGCAGCCTCCGCTATCTCGGGCACATTGTCGACCAGCAGGGGATACGGACCGACCCCGAAAAAACAAGTGCAATCGCGAAGATATCCGCACCAAAAAACATCAGGGAAGTTCGACGATTCCACGGCATGGCCTCGTGGTACCGGCGCTTCGTACCGAACTTTGCGGAAATAGTAGAGCCGCTCACGCAGCTTACGCGGAAAAACGCAAAGTGGAAATGGACCGAAGCCGAGGAAAACGCATTCCAGACACTGAAGGAGAAACTGGTCACCGCACCGGTACTCGCCTGCCCGGACTTCGAACAGCCGTTCACTCTCCAGACCGACGCCAGTGACCACGGCCTGGGAGTCGTACTCACACAGGGCCCCGCCAACGAGGAAAGAGTTGTCGCATATGCAAGCCACACGCTGAGCACCACGGAACGGAACTACAGCACAACCGAGAAAGAGTGTCTGGCCGTCGTCTGGGGAGTTCGAAAAATGAAACCGTACCTAGAAGGGTACCACTTCACGGTCCTCACAGACCACCAGGCACTCCGCTGGCTGCAACAAATCGACAGTCCAACCGGACGACTGGCGAGATGGGCACTCGAACTGCAGCAGTACGATTTCGACATACAGTACCGGCCAGGAAAATGGAATCATGTAGCAGACGCACTATCCCGCATCGAACCAGTACCGGGCGTTAGCCTCCTCCGCACCAAACCGCGCAACGATTCCTGGTACGAAAAGAAAATGGACGCCGTGCAACACGACCCTGCCTCAGTTCCCGATTTCCGAATCTGCGAAGGAAAGCTGCAACGACGAATACCGCACGAACTCGATTACAACGAGCCTGATTCCGGAAACGCATGGAAAATATGCATACCGACGACCGACCGAGAAGCAGTGCTTCGGCAATTTCACGATGACCCCACCGCGGGGCATCTAGGAATCGCCAAAACGAGCGTCCGCGTCGCCCAGAGGTACCACTGGCCGGGGATGTTCCGAGACATCGCCCGACACGTACGCAGCTGCGTCAGCTGCCAACAGTACAAGTCACCACCACTACCACCGCCCGGACGCCTCCACGCTAATCCAGGGACGCAACCATGGCACACCGTGTCCGTCGATCTAGTCGGGCCGCTGCCCCGATCACGCCGCGGACATATCAGGCTACTCGTCGCACTCGATCGCTTCTCAAAGTGGGTCGAATTCACACCGCTCCGAAAGGCCACCAGCGCTGCGGTCGCCGCTGCGATCCAGAAGGATATTATCCTACGGCACGGAGCACCACAGATCATCATCTCCGACAACGGACGCCAATTTATTGGGGAAGCATTTACGAGTTTGCTACAGGCAGCCGGCATCACGCACCGGCGTACGCCACCGTATACACCTCAGTGCAATCCAGTCGAGAGAGCAAACAAGTTCGTGAAGACGATGATGGCCCAGTACGTCGGGAAAAACCACGACCGTTGGGACGAAAAATTGGACGAGGCAAGGTTCGCCATCAATACGGCCTGGCACGAGGCAACCGGATACACGCCAGCATACCTGAATCAAGGGCGAGAGTTAAGAATACCGGGACAACAACCAGCGGACGAGACAACCGCCACCCCCCACCAGCGCTGGAAAAACCTACGAGAGGCCCAAGAATTGGCCAAACTTCACTTGGCGCAAGCCTTCGGCCGACAAGAGAAATACTACAATCTACGACACCGCGAATGGAGACCGGCCATAGGGGATCGAGTTTGGAAAAGGGAACACACCCTTTCCGACAAGGGAGCCGGCATCGCGGCCAAGCTAGCCCCAAAATACAGCGGGCCATACACGGTCCAATGCATCGTGTCACCGGTCATCGTCGATCTCCTCGACGGAAACAAAAAATGGACCCGGCATATCCACATCCAGGACCTCAAGCCAGAGCACCACGAGGAGCCCGACGGGGATCCGGAAGAAGCCGGTACCAACACGCGATCAGGTTCTCCCACGGAGCGAACCAGGAGGGCCACCCCCGCCCTGCACCCGACGACCCCGGCATCCCGTAGCCGAGGCCGACCCCGAAAATTAATCAGTAGCATTTGCTGACCCACAGAAAACAGAGCACCAGCACCATGCAGGATAACCGGCAGCCATGGGACATCATTTACGATGAGCTAAGGGAGGTCCTCAGAAACCCTGAGAACACCGAGGAGCGGCCACGCACACCAGGGACCCCGGACCACCTGGCGGAGGTGCACCCGCACCCGCCAACCGAGCCGCGGAAACCGGCACGAGCGAGGCCCACACCGAACAACAAGGCGCACCCCCGCAACCCCACCAACCGGGCCCACACCACGGGACAATGCGGCGCGGCCGGGAAGGGGCCAAAACCCCCCACACCGACATCGGCCACCACCAACTCACCAGCAGACCGAACGGTGGACAACACCATCCGCAAGGCCACCCGGCCTAAACCGGTGGCCACCTACAAACGGCCAACAGGCCTACCAGAAAGGACCAGCGAGGGTCACCCGCCGACCAACCCGAGGAAGGGGCCGACGATAATCCGGGCAGTCACCTGGCTACCCAGGCCACAACCGGTAACCAGCCTGACCACAGCAACCCCCGTACTACCGATCAGCATCGAGGAGCACCGGGGAAAGGTTGAACACGGGCCATCGATAGGGCTCCCCGCAGGAATCCCCGAGCCCCCCCCAGTGGTGGAAGGAGCCAGTGGGACGAGCCAAAGAACCGGCCAAAAAACCCCCGACAGCAGCGGTACGACCACAACCCTCGGCCCAGCTACCACGGGAGGCACCGCCCCCCGAAAAGCCGCAAAGAAGGAGCCAGCGGACGACCCGGTTCATGGCCACCGAGCGACCAGCACCCACGGCGACCCAACCAGCCGGCCCCCCACCAAAAGAGGCCCGTAAGCGACCGGCAGAAGAACCACGGCCGGAGACACGCCACCCCAAGGAGCCCCGACACCAGGAGCCGGGTAATGGAGGTCTCCCCGCACCACCAGGCTACCGGGACACCAAGGTGCCAATACCGTACACCGCGAAGGATGCACCATGCCCGTCCACCTGGTATGTGCTCCCGAACGGTCGTCGGGTCGAAGTACCCTTGCGGTTGGTCACGGCCAAAAGGTTTATGACGTCCCTGGGGGACGAAAGATGGGTGCTGCAATTCGACAGGACCGGACGACTCCAACACTGCCGGCAGCGAGAGTCCACCAGCAGCGAGACGCGCTAAACTGTAAATAAACTAGAATTCTTGGGTACGGGTAACGTTGGGGTTTAGTAGATAAGCTAGTATATAAGGACTATGTAAATATCGGGCCAGTTAGAAATATAAACTACGGTAAAGGGGTAACAACGGGGATCTAGTATGTAAGAACACAATGTAAATACACTGTAAATATAAAAACGGTCCTTCCTGAATAAATAGTCTCGCTGCCAGCCGCTCGCTACCCTGAAGAAGGAGGGGGGTGTACCAGACCTGCATAATGCAGACCTGTTACGAAGCAAACCCCTGGCAAACCTCCACCCGCCGTACACGCGATCCTGAAACGCGTAACATACCACCGGCGTTCCTGTCAAAACAAGAACACCGCCCGTACCGCGCCGTTCCCGCACCTAGAGACGTATCCCCAACGGGAACCCAAAACCAAAATTCAAAATACAAAATAGAAAAAGGGATACGTCACCACCTAATTTCCTCGTCGCACCACCGCCCCTCGTCACCAAACAATCCCTATAAAAGGTGCCCGAAATCAACCAAAAGCACCGGAGTTTACCAGTGAATTTCCTGGAAGCCAGAACGTTCCCGTAAATCAGCTGTAAGTATTCCACAAGCACCCGATATCCTAGTTCCCGACCGTCTACTACGGGCTCGTTTGCCGTGCAAACCCCTGTCAACGGCACCCTGGTTCACCCTGGTGAGAACCGTGTTCCATCGAGGGAAACATCCGGTGAGTCACCGGTAACTTTTCGCGAGCCGCGTCGTCTGCGAAAACCGACGGATAGGAAGTGGTGCGTCACCCTACGACTCCGCCGAGGAACCTCCCGTCCTGAAATTTCCTCCAGAGCGAGCCGTGCTCCTCCGGCAATCCCCGGTGCGTCACCGGTATATTTCGTACGACGCGTCGTCTACGAGATCGACAGAACGAGAAGCGGTGCGTCACCCTTCAAGTCCGTCGAACCCCTGTCCTGCAACCTGCATCCTGCCGGTGAAAACTGTGTTCTGCCGTAGATACCCCGGTGCGTCACCGGTAGCCTCGTACGACGAGTCGTCGACGAGGCCGGATGAACGAGAAGAGGTGCGTCACCCTTCAACTTCACCGAAGAACCGCCTAGCGAGTCCAGAACGCACGGCGTACCGCCTGCGCCTCGTGAGACGAGTCGTCCACGAGGACGGTTGAGTGAAAGCTAGGTGCGTCACCTTGTCGAAACTCACCCCTAGACCGTCCGGAGGAACTCGACGATCGGTGCGTCGCCGACGTCGGGGACCCGTCAAAACCCGGCCTAGGAAGGGTGATCACGGCGATAGCCACGATCAAACCTTGTTCCCCGCTCACCTCGAATCCGTCCTCCACCTGCTACCTTTTCAAGTCGCATCACCGCGTTCGCTCACTCTACGCGGACACCGTATCCTCGGGACCGCGCACCGCGTCCGAAGACACTCTATCAACCTCGTATCTTACGCGTTCTAAGGCAGCGGGCACTGTTGTGTCACAAAACACTCGTCGCGTCACTCATTCACCCCGCTACAACCCCGCTCCTCGCATCGAATACGTTCCTCGCCGTGTAGGACCCTGGCTCGGCGAGCCATTCAGCAACGAGGGACACCACGACCAGGAGACCGCACACGGAAAACCGGACCCGTTACAATACTATGTAAGAAGAGATCAAATTGTATAACTTCTTTTGCCGGACTCGGCCGGACTTCGTTCTTTGATAGTTTTGAAGAATACTTATTTCAAAGTAATGATACTAAATATCGCTTGCCCGTTTTTGCCAGTTCGTCATTTATATCATTATATCTGCTTATAATACTATAGGCAATGGATTTTATATAACACACCAAAATACTTGAACACGCCACCACAATCACCAGACATTAATCCCATCGAACATCTATGGGATTACTTGGAGAAAAAGATTCGTAATCGCAATATTACATCTAAAGAAAGTTTAAAAGCTGCTTTACTAGAAGAGTAGAATTAACTAGAGCCTGATACAACTTACATCCAACTTAGTACGTTCCAAGAAGGTTCGAAGCTATTGCAAAATCAAAAGGCAAAATATTAAACCCTTAAATATTGAGTATATTTTCATTGATTTTTCGTTTGTTATTTGACTGTGCGAATACTTTCCACGCGTCTGTTTCTAGTTTCTGCACATTTATCTGTTTTTGTTGATTCTTTTGTAATGCTGAAGGGAACTAAAATTCTGTTTACGCAAAATTGATTCTACAAACATCTAAGAATATTTATTAATCATTTCTTCCTCATAAAATGTATTATTGGCATGAATACATATACACAGTTTTACTCGGGGTCGCCGCGTGGGTAAGAGGCGCCCGTGTGCGAAAGAAATCTTTCTGTAATTGAGGATATAAATAATGTTATAATATTGTGTCTAAATAAATATAAATCTCACGTTTGGTCTGCTTGAGACCGAACAACATATACATGTAGAAAATTCGAGGAGGAAAAGGAAAACAAGCAGAATCGCGCTTAACAAAATCAACATTCGGCTTTTCGCGCGCTTCCCTCCCGTCGCTGCTCCGAATGGCCGCCTACAAACTACTTTCGACAAGCTTCTAAAATCTAGAATCTATATATAAATTATAGAAAGCACATATATCAACTTCGTTGCACTGTAACATTTGTTACTCCTACTATTAGGCTTTGTGCCGCGCTGGCAGCGACGGGCACCCTTCCCGTTCATGTCTTTGCGCCCCTTCGACGAAGCGCCCGTGTGCACAACCGCACGCGGCGGCCTTGGTTTTACTTTCTGTATCTAGCAGGCAGCTGTGCCCGAAATAACATTTAGTTTGCAAATGCTGGAGAGGTTGTAGGACTCGTGCAACAATAGAAGCTGTTTTGAGGAAATTGTCAGGTAGGGTGATTAAGACATTTACTAGGTTTGATCGTATTGTTTTTATTAGCGGCAGTCTGAATAGCCTTGTAAAGAGTCATAAAACCCCGATTCCTACAAGGTCCAAGTCGATGGTACCCAGGGAATTCCGCAAAGGCCACCTAATAGAAGAATACATATATTGAAAATATTCGTAATTTGTCTTTATTTTCAATTACAATTTTAGATATTGCTGCTGTAAATAATGGTTCGGATTCGATACATTCCTGAGACTGTTAATCGTTTCTCAACGATAAGATAAACTGTATGCGTTTATGCGGTTTCTCAGAGTATTATAACAATGCGAAAAGCAAAATATTGTGTTTCGTGTTTCAGATTGTTGAAACTGAACTATTTTGTTTTGAGGTTCAGATTGTTTAAATAGAAATATTTTATTTTCGAAATTGTTTATCTTATATGTGAAACACTATTTTCTTTAACAGTAAACCCACCACGATCAAATGACCGGTTTCATATATGTTTTCCAATTTTGAAAATTGTAAAATCCATTTATGGAATACAGTGGAATAACTTTTCTTGTCCAAGCATCTGTTGTATCGCAAAATTACAGACGGTCTCAATGAATTTAGCGTTGCCATTTTTATAAGGCAATATTTACCAGATACTTTTAATGCTTGGTAGGTTTAGTGTTAAGCAGAAGGGCATCTAAAATATTTCAAATAGTGTTTGAAATATTTGTTTCGCCAAATAATGCCTACCTCTGCTTGGTAACTGTAATTCCGACGTCATACATCTTGTGATTGTCTGGACCAGAAGTACTGGAGTTCGTACAGATTTCCAAGGCTAAAAAACAACGTTATCACCACAATCTCTCAATTTTTCCCATATAAGGTGAAATGCCCTAAGCCTGGACAGCATTTTTTGCTACCTTTAATTTTATCAGTTTAGATAAACAAAAATAATGTTTTAAAAGTTTTAACGTAAAATTCAGATTTTGTAAAGTACTTTGAAATGAGAAAATCATTGTTTAGATTAATATTTTGATTGTATTAACAAGAATAATTCAAACCTATAATTGGACATATTAAATCCAATCTAAACTAGTACCTGGACAGACGTAAAGCCTACACCGGGACAAATTGAATTTACATATAATCTGCAATAGACACTATAGTGCTCCAAGCACTACGACCGCCACGGGGAGCGAGACGCGCGGCCGGGAGGAGTGGGGGTATCCTTTGAGACGGCCTCCGATCGAGCGAAAAGCCCATACCTGATCTATAAAATCGGACTTTATTAAACCTTCAATGATGCACACATGCACAAATTTGGTTTATTAAAACCCTCCCCCACAACCTCAGTTATAAAAAAAGGGGATATTATAAATATATTATTATTGTACATTAAATTCTGCCCTGTTTAATGCACATTTTCTGTTCCAAAGCAAGCATTTCAAGGGACAATAGTTCTTTCTCCATATTCTCTAATTGAGTGCATAATTTTGCTTTCTCTTCTGTAATTTCATCTTTATTATCATTAGTTGCTACAGACCTTATTTTTTTAGATGTATCATTGGTTTTTAACTTTATATCTTTAATTTGTAGTGTAATTATATTTTTTCTTTCGTGTAAATTATTATTGATTTCTTGTTCTTTTTTAATTTTGTTACTCTCTTTTTCCTGCTTTTTTGACAAATGTTCTTCTTCTATAATTTTTTTTCTTGCTCCTTTTTTCAAGATCTTTCTTCTCTCTTCGACAGTATAGTTGGTGGTCCTTTGTTAGCATCCACCGAATTTAAATTTTTCAAGCTAGAATGAGTGCTTTTTGGAATCTTAAATTGGCCCACTGTATTGAGAGCTTTTACTTGTACGATGGATTCAACAGAATGAGATGCTTGATTTCTGTTCAAGTTTTGATTTTTATTCAATCTTCTATTTTCCTTCAATCTGTCATTTTGAATAATACATATCCTTAGATTTTATGTACACTTTTTGCTTGCTCTTACTTTTAATTTGTTTTTTATGACACTTATTAATTACTTTTTTAGACTGGAATCAAACGTTTTATTTCTAGTGATGGAAAACATTTTTTAAAGAATTATATCGACATGAATAATTAATTTCTGAGGTTAGGTATTAATACTGATAGATTCATGGCATAAAAATTAAGTATTATTAACGTCACAGCCGGAACACATTTTCTATATGTATACGTTATACAAGCTAATAGTAATTTCTTTAAGCTAATAATAACTTGCAA
This sequence comes from Lasioglossum calceatum, assembly GCA_963966675.1. Lineage (NCBI taxonomy): Eukaryota > Metazoa > Arthropoda > Insecta > Hymenoptera > Halictidae > Lasioglossum > Lasioglossum calceatum. The sequence goes on from OZ016542.1 coordinate 1,513,362, forward strand.
ACTATGGGATGATTTTAGTCGCAAACACTTGTGCGACTTAAGGCGTATGCACATAGAATATAAGCTTATACCATAGTTGGACAGCTACTGCAATCGCGTCCCAGTATGGAGTACTTATATTTCACAACAGTCCTAAACTTGGACATCTAATATTTGAATTAATAATTATTATTTAAGTTAAGTTTTATTGCCAATTTATTTTAAAATATCAATATTATTATGCGTGATAATTAGTTTTTGTCTAAATGCTTAAATTATATCTTTTTTTCTAGTGAAAGTACAAACTATAAATGCACATGATTCACATGTAAATAGACTATTTTGTATATTGTTTTCAGATGAACTTTGAATTTATTTTTAAATTTCAATTGATGTCCCAATGAAATAATATTCACACCTACTTGTAGCTAAGGTCTTAGAATACATTATACAGGGTGAATTCGATAAAGCAGGACACCTAAATATCTCCGTTACTTTTCGTTGTACAAAAAACTTCTCAGGACAAAGTTACACTGTTTGAAGGGCCACATGTAACGGTGTAAAGGAAAAAATTTCAAGGTCGTATTTTTATAAGATTTCAAGGTCATCGATGTTTTTTTAAATGGAACCATATATTTTTTATACCATAGATCGATAGAGTATCAAAGACTGAGTATAAAAGTGTTGACCTTCATATGATCTAAACCTAGTAGTTAACGAGATAATATCCAAAGAATATAGACAATTGTTTCGATAATATCTCGTAAACTATATTAGGTTTAGGACATATGGAGGTCAACAGATTTTTACTCAGAATTCGACAGCCTATCGATTTATGACACTGAAAGTAGGTGTTTCCAGTAAAAAAATCAAGATGACCTTGAAATGTCATTTTGCCTCCACCCACGCAGAAAATGATTATATCACAGTATGCCCCCCTCTACATCGTGTAAGTTTTGTAAACAGGGTAGGGCAATAACTACGTCCACCTGGAATATCTCCGTTATTTGTATTAATACGGCAAAATGTTATCAACAAAGTTTGCACGGTGTAGAGGGGGGCATATTGTGATATAAACATTTTCTGCGTGGGTGGAGGCAAAATGACATTTCAAGGTCATCTTGATTTTTTTTACTGGAAACACCTACTTTCAGTATCATAAATCGATAGGCTGTCGAATTCCGAGTAAAAATCTATTCACCTCCATATGTCCTAAATCTAATAGTTTACGAGATATCATCGAAACAATTGTCTATATTCTTTGGATATTATCTCGTTAACTATTAGGTTTAGGTCATATGAAGGTCAACACTTTTATACTTAGACTTTGATACTCTATCGATCTATGGTATAAAAAATATTGGTTCCATTTAAAAAAACATCGATGACCTTGAAATCTTATAAAAATACGACCTTGAAATTTTTCCTTTACACCGTTACATGTGGCCCTTCAAACAGTGTAACTTTGGCCTAAGAAGTTTTTCGTACAACGAAAAGTAACGGAGATATTTAGGTGTTCTGCTTTATCGAATTCACCCTGCATAATATAATTATTTAATCTCTTAATTATATTGATTTTACTATGAAAATTCAATTGTCCAGATTTAGGTATCACTTTTGGATTGTCCACACTTAGGGCACTTCACCTTACATATTCTACAATAATTCAGCTGTGATTTAGAAAAAAATCCATCGCACTGTCTCATTTTTGTCAAAAGTTCTATGGTTCTCACACAGAATTCATCGGTTTGTAACACTGTGGGGCGCAGCCTCCATCATCAGTGCCCTACATACAGTCCTCGACAAAATAATAAGACACCTAGCATATTTTTAAATTTCTTTAATTTAAAGGTTGAAAGTGTAACACTCAGTTATATCCTGAATACTACATACTATCTCCAAAGTAAACACGCAAAATCTTAGGATTGTATCGCATACCATAGCTAAATTAGAGAAAGATATGTGAACACGGACTGACATTGCTTCGACAAAAGTGTAAGACATTTGGCTTATTTTCCACTCATGTGACTTCTACCATTAAGTGTTCTACTGCGAACGTATTCAGACGTTGAATCTTGTGATTTTCTTACGGCATAAGTACATTTGTTACAACGAGAAATAAATAATGAGTCGAGGAAAGCAGTTAGATAAAAGTGAGGTCGATCGAATCGCTCTGTTGCGCTCGGAAAAGTACAGTATTAATAAAATTGCGAAATTATAAAACAGAAGTAGATGCGCGATATATAACGTGTTAAAAAATCCAAGTGCTTATGGAAAAACGAAACGAAGTGGAAGACCTAGCGTTACTTTCGAACGTGATAAACGTGCAATTTTGCGTGTTGCGTCGAATTTTAAGGACGCAGCAAGACAAATAGCCAGAGGAGAAGGTGTAAAAACAAATTTAAGAATTGTACATCACATTTTACAAGGAAGCAAACACATTAAACGAAAGAAATTAAAACAACGATCACCCTTAATGGTGAAATACAAAGCAGCACGACTAAAGTTCGTTAGCACATGTACACTAGATGAAAAACTGGAAAAAGGTAATTTTTAGTGTCGAGAAAAAAATCAATCTAAATGGCCTTGACGGCTGGGCCTACTACTTTCATGATTGCAGGCAGGAAGAACTACATTCAAGTTGCCGTCAAATGGGCGGTGGCAGTGTTATAGTATAGGTCGCTATTGGTTACTATGGGAAAACAGAAATAAACTTTTTATCAGGTCGGATGAATAGTAATAAATATATTGAACTAATAACAGATTAGAGTTAAACAAGCCTGCAGCTCGTATCACGCGCGGTGACTATATTTTTCAAAAGAATAATGTAGCAATCCATACTGAAAAATCTGTGAAACAATACTTTTCTTCAAAAAATATTAATATTTTGGAATGGCCCGCTCGTTCTTCCGATTTAAATATTATAGAAAATGTGTGGGGAGATTTATCAAGACGAGTCTACGCGAATGGGAGACAATATAATAACGTAAATGAACTAAAAGAAAGTATAAATCACAATTGGACACATTTAAAACAAAAACAAATCAAAAAGTTATATAAAACTATCCGAAAGCGATTCCTAGATGTAATTCAATTCAAGGGAGGTATTACAAAGTATTAATTTAGTATTTTTATTTGCTCAATCAAACATTTTTCTGTTAGTGTCTTATACTTTTGTCGAATTAATGTCAGACACTGTTTACATATCTTTCTCCAATTTTGCTATGGTACGCGATACAATCCTAAGATTTTACATGTTTACTTTGGAAATAGTATGTAATATGCAGGATACAACGGAGTGTACATTTTGTACATTTAAATATAAGAAATTTAAAAATATGCTAGGTGTCTTATTATATTGCCGAGGACTGTATAGTTAACCCCTTGCTCGACAATATCGAGGCAGACGCGCAATGTTGTTTCTAAATAGTGTCTAATATACAACGGATGCAGAAAGTATTCGAACGTCCTTTAAAATAGAAAAAAAACATTGAACAAAATTATGAATTACAAAAAAAAGTTTTAATCACTAAAATCGCGAAATAAATCGCAGGAAAAGTGATTGTTAAACCTCGACGGTTACACCTCGCATCCCCTAAAAACACGCCTAGAACGCAAGGAATAGCGGGGGTGTACTGCCCCAAGAAAGCAACCGACGACGCTGTCCAATCAGCGCCTTTCTCAGTCCAGGCCCCTCCTCCTGCGCAGCGTCTTCTGCATGTTCGTAGCAAATCGTAAAAAGTCAGAAGCGACAGAAACTCTTGAGACGCGATCCTCTCGCCTTCTACTCGAGTGTCACCACCTGTAACGCGCGGCAGTTTTGTAGTGACCAGTGAAGCAGAGTTGAAGCAGTGCAGTGTTCAACCAGCGACAACGACATCATGAATAATGTAAGTTTGAAATTTCTACAATTTATAGTAGTCAAAGTTCGTGAAAAACGTCTCATGCACGTGTTATGTCGCAACGTCGAAACTGTTCGTGGGTCATTCCATACCAAATCTATCACTTTTGCAGGCACCATCATCGATTTTGTTCTAAATAAAATATGTTGTGGTCCATGTGAAAATTGAGGGGGGGAGGGGAGTTTAAGTCATCATTTTGCCGGTTTCGAATTTTTTTAGAAATGGCAGGCCTTCAAAATTTTCAATCTTTGCCCATTTTGGCGAAAACGGGCCTCACTTACGAATTTTTATCTCACAAGGTAACATATTCAGATGAGAAAATCCGATTTTGATGAAACTTATGTGTGAGCTATAATTCTTCGAAAAATTTTTGACACGTGTTTTTTTTGTCGGCAACCATCCACTTTGAAGGGGTGAAAACAGCCCTCAAAGTTGGGGTTCCAAACCATATTTTTTGAGATATCTCGGAAACCAGAGGTCGACAAAATTTGAATTTTTTTTAAATTGTGTGTTTTTCAATGGGGAACGTAGTCGTGCACGAAAATTTTAACAAAAGTTTTTTGTTTAAACAATATATTAAAAATTTGATATTTTTTGCAGTTTCTCTTATTTATTGTTAGGTAGTTCATTTTAATGTAAACTCGGGTGTGTGATCTTTGATCCAAAATAGGGGATACATGTTCCAGGATTTTCCTTTTTTTTTGCCATTTAACAATAATTATGCATAATGGATGATAGTGTTGCACCTGGCGTGTGGAGAGATTCTGGCTTGTTTTATAGAAATATAAGCATTTAGTATAAACGTATATAGTATTTTAAACAATACCACTGGATTATATGACGTTTATTGTTTTATCAGTAGCTAAAGGAGGTGGCGCAGGTATTAGCAGCCTGACACGGTGCTAATTACCGCGGCGGAGTAAGGGTACTACCGACTTCTAATAGCCAATTCGCCTGCGAATTTCTGCGGTCGTTGGGCTTTCGATCAAAATATACTTGGAGCCTTTTCAAATTCACTGCCGGATCCTTCAAATAATCGAAACTGGAATTTCCCTCGTTGTATATGTATGGTAGTTCTGATAAGAGCTGGTGGCAAAATGCCGCACACTGCAGCACCTTGGTTATTTATAGCATTTCAGAAGGAAACGAATTAGAGATATTTGATTCTTACTGTAATCATTTTAAAAAGTTGAAAATAATACATTGGTGTTTTTAAATTATTTTCATCTCTCTACTGTCTTAATATGCACCTACTCATTTTTGCTGCAAATGCATGAAATCCGCAGTCTAGTGATCGCATTACCTGATTGTTGTGATTTGTGCAGCATTACAAGGGATATGGCAATTGTTATTAGTGCATAATTATGTGTTGACAAATGTGAACAGTGATCGTGGGTGTGGTAAAATTTCAAGGCATCTGTGTGAAATAAACATACGAATTATTTATCGATTCGAAACTGAAAGTGAAATGCTGGATCGTCGACTTGACCGCGCATCCTTTACGCCGTAGGTCTTAGGTTTTAGTATACCAACAATTTATCACCAGCTGTGCAGTTCGTCGACCTGGCCGTACGTCCCTTAGCTTTCGGTACTGTCGTATACCTGAAGACATCTGTGCAGTTCGTCACCGAGTGACCCAGTGACACACATTTCGAAGCAGCAAATTGTTTTACGGCTGAATACGTGAGTTTTTCATTCAATCAGTTTCTGCTCTTCTCTTTTTTTACGATTATCACGTAAACTAAAGCCGACCGCCAAAAAGTCTAAAGGGAAATGTTGTTCAGAATCATGGTCTTGACAACATATCCAAAGCTCATCGAAATTGGAGAAGATTCACATAATCGAGAGAAACTCTTGTTCGTTGCGATGCACGGCGCACCACCGACACTCGCCTGTCGGCGCGGCGGGCGAGGGCGCGCTCTGATTGGTCCGTGTTTTTTGTTAATAACTCCTAAACAAAGCCGCGGCGGCCATGATTGTTAAGGAAAATGTCGCTTAGAATGGCGTCAGGAACCACCCATTTTCGGCTGTTGAAGGAGTTTTGGGACACCCTGTATAGATAACGAACCATAATAGCGGCGCGCTCGACTCGCCTCTACCTGAAACAGAGGTACACGGCGTACTTTACCAGATCATTGTGACACCCATTTTTATGGCTCCATCTTTTCCAAGGGTTCATTTTAAAGAGGAAACTTCAGGGAATATAATCATAAACATATAACATTAAACTCCCCTCCCTCTAATTTCACATGTTTCTACAACATATTTCATTTATAACAAAATCGACGACGATGCCTGCAAAAAGTGATCGATTTGGCATGGAATGACCCTCGTACAAGGTCACTGACGGCTTAAGACGCGACGCAATACCGTTAGCGCGGTGCTACTGACGATATATCTCGCGTGGTTCTTTATTAGATTCATCTAGCATCGCGTCTTAAACCGTCAGTGGCCTTAAACGAACAGTTTCGACGTAGCGACTGTCACGTCGTCTAGCTTTCCCTCGACCCCTGGACGGCGAAAACCTAGAGACACCGGGTATTTATGGGCCGGACGGCCGGGCCGCGTTCGGCCGCACGAAACGCGGTCCACCCGGGACAAAAGTGGTTCGTCGACTCGTCGCTTCTCGAAATCTTCGCCAAGGTGTTCGGGCGCCAGGCACTGTTTTAAGGTGCCACGCTAAGTCGCCGTAGCGACGAGCTCTTCGAGAAACGGTCTCACGAGCCGACGGCCACCGATAACTAGACGAAACTCTTCGCGAACGGGTTCAGGGTACTACGCGGAGTGAACACGAGGCGTTCCCCGCGGCGGGAAGGTTTCTCACTCAATAATCTCTCTGTGAATTTCGGCTAACAAAACTTTATTGCTCGACTGGTGATACAACGGGGCTGCCGGCCGTAACCGGCAGCTTTTCGAGGTTAGCCGGCGCGTGACAGGTGGTCGTCGACGGATCTTAGTCTCACGCGCGCTTCTCCTTTCGAACGTACTTCGAACGTCGCGTCGAATTCGGCTGCAACGCGATGACGGCGTTGGCGTCCGCGGAACCCGCGTTCTACGCCCGAACTCCGATGGAAAACGCGTAACAATGACTTCTCGTCGAACTACACTTGTCGCGAGTACGACGCGAGCACGAGGCGGCGTCCCACCGTGGGACGAGACGAGGCTGGCGTGAAAGAAACGACGACGCGCGGATCTTCGCTAAAGAAAATAGTGCTTTGCACTCGCTAATAATTTCCCCGCGCGTCCGTCGCTCGACAACTACGTGCCGCTCGCGAATTAACGCTGCTTCCGGCAGCCCGTAACTACGCCGATCTTTCGCCGACGCGATCGCGAACCCGATATGCTTCCCGAGCCAACGCGAAAGAAAGATCACTTAATAACTCGGATGAGACTCCGACAAAGGCTTACCCAAGGTGTTGTTATAAAGGCCGTGGACAGTGGATCGCTTGGGTCCTACGGTTTAGGCAGCTACTTGTCGCACGCTCGGATATTATTCACGATTCGATTTCGATCGACTAAACTCGACTCAAGCCAACGAAGAAGTGATCTTCTACGCGATGACTCGGGAACGCGGAAGCGAAGCGTCCCCCCCTTCCGCTCGCTTCTCCCCGCGTAACGCTTGGACCTATCGCGCGCTGATTTTCGGCAGGGGCCTCGCCCTGCGTGACGGTCCCTGGTCTCCGGCGATTGGCGGCCTCTCCGGCAGCGGTGCCCGTCGATTGGCCGCTCCCCGCTGAGGTGATCGCTGTCAGCCAATCCGGTAACTGGCCAGGTTTCTCTCCGGGTGAGGCGACGGCAAGACGGCTGAGATTTCTGTCTTGGCCGCTGAATTCTTGTCGGCGCCTCCAGGTTGTTCATCCTGAGCCACGTCGATCTCTCTGCTATTCTCCGGCAGGGTTTTCGTCGGAGCCATCCTCGTTCCATTTCATTTGGCGGGAAGAAGTTTGTCAGGTCCCCCCGGGGACCTGATTACGGTCCTGCAAACTCGCGTCGCGCAAATTGGCGCGACGCTCAAAATATCAGAACTCGCCCATATGTCTCGCTTGTGCCCAGGGAGAGCGTTCGCCCCTACTTTTTCGCTCTTCGCATGCCGGAAGATGACCCGGTCTTCCGATAATATTCTTCGGAAGACGTTGGCAAACAGTGCCACGTCACACGACATAACACGTCCATGAGAACGAAGCGGTTAAACGTTAAATTTGCTTAATTAGAGATTGTGTTTTTATTTAGGGTGGATAATCGAATTCACCTATTAGTAATTGTTATTTTATTTATTGTGTTATCTTTTATAATAATATCACAATATTTGTTTAAAATAGAAAAATACGTTTCATACATTTCAGAAGGAACGCCCGAAAAGAAACGCGCCGAAACCGGAGAGTTATCTAACGACATCCTCCGATGACGACCCTCCGGCCAAGAGAAGGAAGCCCCCCGAGCAGCAGAAAATGAGTACGACGCCATGCGCGAGAGGTCGGAAGTGCTGCAGAACGAGCCGGAGGCGGAATCTCCGACTCATTCGTTGGAGGAAAGCGATTACGACGCCATGCAGAGGAGGTTGAAGGAGCTACAGAACGAGCCGGAGGGGGAATCTCCTACTCGTTCGTTGCCTCCTCCCAAAGAGGAAGGAAGCGCTCAACACTGGCAAAAGTAAATAAGTTGTATACATATTTTTTAATTCAGCAATAATTATAATTGAATTTTGTAGTACACGGTGTAATGTTGCATTTGTTTTAGCGGCCAAATTGGTTTGGAGGAATTGCGGGAACTGCAGGACCTCATGCTGCAACGCATGGACCGATTAACGGAGCACGCGGCCAAAGTTACGGAGCAGTTGGACGATCTTCGGCAGCGCAATGCCGAAGACAAGCAGGTCCAGGCCCAACTGCTGCGGAACATGGTCACATTGAGCGACAATCTGGAGTGAGTCATCCTCAGAATTAGTTAAAATTATATGTTTGTCGAAAAGATGTTTCATTTACTATTCTTTCTTTCCTTCTACAGTCAACAGGGGGCAACTTCATGGCCCATGGCCATTGAACACGGGGTGCAGGTGGAGCGGCCGCAATCTCTGCCTCTACGCTCCGTAGAAGAGGTAGAGAGCTTTGGGGTAGGTCCTGCAGAGGACTTTGACAGTGTAGTACAGGGATGGGCATTTTTGCCTCAATTGAGGCAAAGCCGTCCCCACCGTAGCGCCTACTGTCCCATACCAGCTTCCGTCGTTACTATGAAAGAAAGACGCGCTTCGTCCGTCGCAAGCAATGCGCAGGCCTCGTGCATCGGAGCCGCGAGGAGCGCCACGGAAAGGAAGCTTGGTGGGGGAAGCAGGCGTTTGAGGGGCCCCAGTGCTACCATATTTTATTCCCTCCGGCCCCTTACCATTCTGCCTTCTCGCCAAGTTTCGCAGCGTACCTCTTCCCACTAACGCTGGCGACAGTGGCGACACGCTGGTGTAAGGTACGCATTAGCGACTAGTGGGAAGAGGTACGCTGCGAAACTCGGCGAGGAGGCGGAAGGGATAATTCCGGCCCCTTACTCTTCCGCCTCCTCGCCTAGTTGCGCAGCGTACCTCTTCCCACTAGTCGCTAATGCGTACCTTACACCAGCGTGTCGCCACTGTCGCCAGCGTTAGTGGGAAGAGGTACGCTGCGAAACTTGGCGAGAAGGCGGAAGGGTAAGGGGCCGGAGAGGATAAAATATGGTAGCACTAGGCCCCACCCGTGCCCATCCCTGGTGTAGTAAGTATACTGGAACACAGAAATAATAAAAGAGTACGCATATCAAATTTATCAATATGCAAACTAATATTTATTTTTTATTCAGGTTCGGTACTTCACCAGATGGGGAGGATCGACCTTGAAAGAGGCGGTCAGTACCTGCTTTAAGCAGGCCCTGACCGACCGCACCGCAGCCTCGTACACGTGGCTGGGTGCGTATCAATCGCGACCGCTGCACAACACGCGGATTATACGAGCCGTCTACGGTAAGCATTGCACATCATTGACATAGTTTAATTTCATTCTCAATTCATTGTTTATCTTACTTTGAATGAATGTTACAGCCGCAATGGCGCGGAGCCGTTCGTTCCCCCCGCCGACAGAGAAGGAGTTCGGGACGAAAGCACAACTCGCGCTGAAAGCGGCGAAGCAGCGGAACCGGAAGGCGTCCTCCGCCGCAGCTGCCACCACCACAGCCACCACCACCGTGAAATGGAGGGGACGTAAGTATATGTATTATAAGAAAAGTGTAATAAATATGAGTATATCTAATCTGTTAATATGTAAATTAATGTTTATTATTTTTCTTAGGTTCGCATATTCCTGGAGGGAAATACAGCGACAAAGTGGAATAGGCCTACTGGGGACACCACTAAAAAAAAAACGCACTAACAATAGTACCTCCGTGGTAATGTGGAAATCTATTGAAATCCGAGGAAAAATGCAATGCTGTCCAGGGAAGGAGGAGAAGAAAGCTACCGGGGCAACCGAGGAAGACGAAGACTCATAATAAAGAAGTTATAAATAATTATAGTGCAGGATAAGGATTTATGGATATGTGCGAGAACAATTTGAAAGAGAAAGGTCATTGGCCCCTTCTACTCGATAATTCCATAGGGCGGATATTAGAAATGCCCTTGTGAATTTTAACGAGTAGGTAGGTTCAATGTTGTCCAACGATTTGTTAAACATTTTCACCGCTTATTGTTAGTACGCTTACCGCTTAGGGTACGCGTACAGTGCATCCGACGACCAACCGACGTGGTGACGTCAGAGGCTTCGGTCAGACGTTTCAAATGTGTGGGTAGGCCTGTCTGTGAGGCCCTTCTAGCTTCGACCGACGTCGACCGACGGGACGGGCCTCGCGCGATATATTTCGGTGCAGCGTTCACTTCAAATAATTTTCATGTCGCCAATTTTGAAGTATCCACATTTTTAAAAACGGGTCCGTAAAGAGGACACTTGGGCCTATATTATCATTATTTTTATTTTTTCATTTTTCTGGTGCATTGATAGCAATGACCCTGTTTAAAACAATTGCAAAATGAACTATGAAAACAAATATTTTCTCAACTGAAATAATTTTTATTAAATACTCTTATGGTTTCACTATGAGCACCCAAAACTAATTTTCATCGTTTTGTTTGTTTGGCCGTTATAATTTAATGAAAAACTTGTGATACCTCATACTACACGTCCGTAAAACCAACAATTTTCAAGATTTCAAGGAATTCTTTGAAATACGTTCATATTTTACTAAAGACTGCAACATATCCAAATTTGGAAAAAAATCATGTGCATTAATTGTATGTAGCTTAACGCTCATGGAAATATGGATACTCGAAAACAATTAAAAATTAAAACAATTATAAGAGACTGCGATTTAGATCAATCGTAAGCAGAAAAATTCAAAAATTCGTATCTTTACATCTTTCAATGCCTACTACTATATCTGTTTTATGCTTCAACCGATTTCGATGAAATTTTGGGTATTCGGATAGTGTTTTCATTTTCTTAGTTTGAAAAATCTTAAGCTTAATAAATATGGATTCGAAAAAATCGTTTGTCTCGCTCTTTCCAAGACCATTGTTTAAACATGTTTAAGCAATGATAATGTATAATATTAATATTGGATATCACTGTATTCGGGAAAGTCTACAGAATCTTCCGCTGCAAAGAACAATTCAATATCTTTTATAATAACATCACAATATTTGTTTAAAGTTGAAAAATGTGTCTTGTTTTACGGACGTGACTTCCTTGCTATTTTTAAGAAAAAGCCTCTCTTAAATACATTTAGTTCTTTATTACTTTACTTTCGGAGCCACGAAGTACGATCAGTTGGGGGCTGCAGCTATTCATCTTGGGGTTTCCCGTCAAACCGCACACCGTTTGCAAGGACTCTTTTACCTGTCTTCCACCTCTATGGTGGCCAAATTGGGATGGGACCAGGACTGGTCAGAGCCGACAAACCTTTTTTGAGGCGCTCCGTCGCGATCCAGGAAGCGGTCCTTGCAGCGACCCTTGCAGCTTTTGAGTCGCTGCAAGGGTCGCTGCACAAGGGTCGTCAATACCGGGTCGCCACAGCGCGACAACCCGATGAATTCTGTGCTAAAATCAAAGAACTTTCGATAGAAAAGAGATAGAACGATGATTTTTTTTTAAATTAAAGCTCAAACTTTGCAGAATATGGGAAAAGTAGGGAAATGATGGTACGAACGTTTGTTAACCTTGACAAAATTCGTTAAGCCTGTACAATTTCAATAAAACTATGATTTTCACAATACCGCGAGCGGAACAGATTTTTCTGCAACATGTTGTACATCATTTCCCGTAGATTCTTGCACGTTTATTTCAAATCTGGTCTCAAATCTCAAAATTCGTCAACCACCTTAGGATTTTGCAAAAAATCGAATTTTTTTGTCAACAACACTAATGAAATCATTTCTTCGTTTAAATCCGATTGAGCTACACTTTTTTATGGTTTTATTCGGAATGGATTGGGCTATAGCAAAATTATTTTTCAACCACGACACCATTGACTGTATGGAGTCGAAGAATTTAAGCTAATTCTTTTTTTACGTCTTTTTCGATGAGCCGTCAGAGTGATTTAAATTTTGAAAAAAATATGGTTATATTCCTTGAAGTTTTACCTGTAAAATGAGCTCTTGAAAAGGAATGGAGATATAAAAATTGGCGTCACAAGGAGCTGGCAAAGGACGCTGTATACAACTAAATAACTCCATTTACACCTCGAGAACAATATTAGCAACCAGTCTTGGCCAACGATACCTTTTTAAGTGAAAGGTAAAAACCCTGGAACAGACATTTAGACAGAAGGATCGGCAGCGTCTGTCCTGAAATTACACCTTTCATTCACGTAGTGAAAAAACATTTTAGATTTGTCTATGTATGTCCAACAAGTAATCCAATACAATGCCTCGTAAGTACGAGCGATAGCGGAACAGCAGTGGGTTAGGATACGAGACCGTTACCGCCCACTACTACGCGATTGTAGGGGGTGGCGGCAAGGCGCCAACACGCATGGGTCCGAACTGGTGGCATTGTATTGATGCAAGCCTGAGAAGAAGGTTCCCAGGCAGGATTACGGTGACGTGTCTATTTAGGTGCGAATGCGCGGCCGATTGGATCAGAGTGGAGGAGGAGGAGGAGGCAGGCCTCGTTTCGCACGCATTTTCGGCTGTGTTGAAATACTGACTACAGCGGCCACACATACATACTATTACATACTACGTAGCGTGCACCGTCGAAGTCAACACATTGAGACGGCGGGCGTGCGGCTGTGGTGGAGCGTGCTAGGGATTCTCAAAGAATACCCCCACTTCTCCCGGCCGCGCGTCTCGCTCCCCGTGGCGACCTTAGTGCTCGGAGCAACTACGGCCACCAAGGGGATTGAGACGCGTGGCCGGGAGAAGTGGGGGTGTTCCACGGCTACTCCTTTAGAATCCCTAGCACGCGTGCTATTTCTGCCCATGCCTGAGGTAGACCCAACCCGATAGGCCCGATTTCTTTCAGTGCCTTTCCCGGGGCTGTTCTCTATGAAGAGATTTATGACAGATCATTACTATTGAGCTGGCATAAGTCGACACTTTCTCGGCCAACACGTGTTGACTATAATTTTCAAATCACCAACCCCTCAAATCACTCGACGAAGTCGAGCCACTCTCTCGGGCCGCCTGACGTGTCACGGATAGACTGCGGATCTTTATGCATTTATAGCAAAATTGAGTAGATGAAATTGATAGTTGTTGGAAAATTTTTTTAATTGAACATGTAAATATATATGATTTCTCCTCTATTCATCTCCTCCATAATATAATATTCTCCTCTAAATCATTAAGGGAAGAGATGACATTCAATTTAGTTTCTATTTCTTGGAATCGACGCTGACATTTTTTATTTTGCATAAAGATCCGCAGTCTATCCGTGACACACTATCGCACAGTGGGGTATTTGGCCTGAAAAAGTTGAAAAAAGTAGATTTCTAAATTTTAGCGTATGTCATACAATTATTGTTGTCCGCCGTAGTTAAAGGTCTGAAGAATAAAGCTGCAATATTGTTTTCTCTATTTGTACACCTGTGAGGTAGTAAACTTCATCGAAAGTCAAGAGATTTGAAGGCGCGCATTGCGTTCTTAAACAGTCTCTAAAATAGCATCCGTTCATTGGCGATTTTCAAGTGTTTTAAGGAAAATTGTGTAAATTCTTGTATTACAAAACTTGTTCAGGACTTGTTAGCGGTTTCATGCACTTCATGAAATTCACTTGTTAGCGGTTTCATGCCGAGATACCTTGCTGGCCGCGGCGGATTGCCCGGTCGTGTTTATTGTACTACTAATTGTGTTCTGGGCTCAGGCCTCCGGCCTCGGTACGTGTTCTTTGGAGTCTCGAGCTGGCCGAAAGTATTCGTGGATGTATTCGATCTTCGAAAATTAAATACAAATATTAAATACTAATTGTATTCGAAGCTTCGAAGAGGCTCGACTTCGTCGGGCGCGTTCGGACCAGGGATGCCATATGCGAGTCTCGCCAGGCCCCTTACGTCTCCGTCCCTCGCCTAGATGCGTGCCTCCGCTATCCCCACTCTTACCACTACCGCTGGTGCGACCGAGTCGGTAGCACGCTACCGCTCCCATTCTAGCACTCGGTCGCGCCAGCGGTAGTGGTAAGAGTGGGGATAGCGTAGGCAGCATCTAGGCGAGGGACGGAAACGTAAGGGGCGTCATATGGCAACCCTGGTTCGGACAGAAGCGGACTACATACTAGTTCGTGCGAACGCAGACTTGAATCTCGGGTATCGCGATAACTCGCTCTCTTCTTCTATCGAAAGATCTTTCGATGAAAATGAGATAGATCGATGAATTTGGTAACCTTCTGTGGCAGCTAGTTTCCTACACTCGCCACAAGATGGACAGATAGTCAAAGACCTTTCTCGCTGCTACCTGATCCGTCACCGATCTCTATACATATATACAGTCTTAAACCGCCTTCCGATATCGCAGCGCGGCTCAGGTAGGGCCTGCTGGATAGCTTTACTACTGATGAGTCCTGTAACTCTAACGGGTCCAGGACTGGTCAGAGCCGACAAACCTTTTTTGAGGCGCTCCGTCGCGATCCAGGAAGCGGTCCTTGCAGCGACCCTTGCAGCTTTTGGGTCGCTGCAAGGGTCGCTCCACAAGGGTCGTCAATACCGGGTCGCCACAGCGCGACAACCCGATGAATTCTGTGCTAAAATCAAAGAACTTTCGATAGAAAAGAGATAGAACGATGATTTTTTTTTAAATTAAAGCTCAAACTTTGCAGAATATGGGAAAAGTAGGGAAATGATGGTACGAACGTTTTTTAACATTGACAAAATTCGTTAAACCTGCAAAATTTCAATAAAACTTTGATTTTTACAATACAGTAAATTCTCTATAGCTGCGAACGCCTCGGGGGGATTTCTTCGTATCTATCGATCTTGGTCCTACTTTTTTCTAGCTTCAAAGGCCGAGCCGAACGTAGAGAAGGACAGCGCGTGTAAAGAGACACCACGGCAACCGTCGATGCGACAATGCGACGGCACCTGACCGCGTCTCTTTCTTTCTGATGCGCTGTCCTTCCTTGCGTTGGAAACTCTCATTGTCGATTAAACCACTAAATACAGTTGAAATTATATCGTGTTTGGTATCATTTTGCATGAGAAAAATGCCAGGAATATGTCGGTGAAAGTTCCATAAAAAAATAATGGAATATAAAGATGATAGAATTTTTTTTGGTGTTACATTGTGATGACGGACGGGCGTTTGAACTGTGCCGATGACTGCGACTCTCCGCGTCGCGTTAGTAGTATGGTTCACACCGATATACCTGGATATACCGAGCCGAGATCAGTGTATTGAGTTGGAGGGGATATTTTTTTCGCGTCTGTCGTGAAAAGATTTTCGGGTTTATAGAGAATTTACTGTACCACGAGCGGAACAGATCTTTTTGCAACATGCTGTACATCAGTGGTGAGCAACCCGCGGCGTATTGTGGGTCAAAAGTGGAAACATAAGACTACACGCGGGCCACAACCGGCAACGAACGCAATATTAAATACTTTGTTGCGTCGCGCCGCGCCGGATTCCGGCGGGCCGCAAGCAGTCTGCTAGCGGGCCAAATGCGGCCCGCGGGCCATGGGGTTGCTCATCACTGCTGTACATCATTTCCCGTAGATTCTTCCAAGCTTATTTCAAATCTGGTCTCAAAAGTCTACCACTTCAGGATTTTGCAAAAAATCGAATTTTTTGTTAACAAAACTAATGAAATCATTTTTTCGTTGAAATCCGATTGAGCTACACTTTTTTTGATGGTTTTATTCGGAAAGGATTGCGCTATTGCAAAATTATTTTTTAACCTCGACCATCAACTGTATGGAGTCGAAATACTGACTACAGCGGCCACACATACATACTACCAGGGCTTCGGAGTCGGTAGACAAAATTCTTAACTCCAACTCCGACTCCAACTCCTCTTTTTTTTTACCTCCGACTCCGAATCCGACTCCAACTCCGACGCCGATTTCGACTCCGACTCCGACTCCGACTCTCCAAATTGAAAAAAATATGTACTCAAAATAATTAAGTGTTGTAATACAACTGAATAAATAGTTGAAATATTGTATTAAAATCTGAGAATATGGAATAGATAACTCTGATACAACACAACACTTGTTTGTTACTTTCTCACTTTCAGGAAATAGTTAGAAAATACTACTACCATAACTTTAACTGTTTCTCCTCTACATAGTGCCGAGGTATATACATATACAATACGTCTATACTGTAGATCGAAATCTATTAATGATTTATAAACAAAAGAGCCACAGTTGGAGTCGGAGTCGATATATTTTTTTCCAACTCTGACTCCGACTCCGGGAGTCGATACATAGCTTTTTCTAACTCCGGCTCCGACTCCAGTGATTAGCAATTACTCCCAAACTCCGACTCCGACTCCACGACTCCGACTCCGACTCCGAAGCCCTGCATACTACGTAGCGTGCACCATCGAAGTCAACACATCGAGACTACGGGTGTGCGGCTGTGGTAGGACTAGGCAGACCCAACCCAATAGCCCCGATTTCTTTCAGTGCCTTTCCCGGGGCTGTTCTCTATGAAGAGATTTATGACAGATCATTACTATTGAGCTGGAATAAGTCGACACTTTCTCGGCCAACACGTGTTGACCGTAATTTTCAAATCACCAACTCCCCAAATCACTCGAGCCATTCTCGGGCCGCCTGATGTGTCACGGATAGACTTCGGATCTTTATGTATTTATAGCAAAATTGAGTAGATGAAATTGATAGTTGTTCGAAAATTTTTTATATTGAAGATGTCAATATATGATTTCTCCTCTATTAAAATCATTAAGGGAAGAGATGGGTATTTGGCCTGAAAAAGTGAAAAAAAGTCGATTTCTAAATTTTTGCGTATTTCATAAAATTTTTGTTGTCCCCGTAGTTAAAGGTCTGAAGAATAAAGCTGCAATATTGTTTTTTCTATTTGTGCACCCGTGATGTAGTAAACTTCATCGAAAGGCGCGCTTTGCGTTCTTAAACAGTCTCTAAAACAGCATCCGTTCATTGGCGATTTTCAAGTGTTTTAAGGACAATTGTGTAAATTCTTGTATTACAAAACTTGTTCTGGAAGATATACAGTAATCGCTCCTTCGTTGTCCAAAATCAAGGGCACGATCGTTGTCCAGTGCCTACCCATTCCACTGCCTGTCAACGCCGAGTCGCTCCGCAGGGCGGCGACGATTGATGTCGGCTCGGGTATATCGGTGTGAACACCACAACATTGACTCGAGTAAACCGAATTTTCAAACGTCTTAATTTTCATTATTTCTTTATGGGACTTTCACTAACTTATTTCTGCCATTTCTCTGATTAAAATGACACCAAACACGATATAGTTTCAACTGTATTTAGTGGTTTAATCGACGGTCGAAGTTTCGAAGGCAACGAGCAACAGCAACAATGTGGGCCTTTAAACTGTGCCGGCGACGGCGACACGCTTCGGTCACCCGATCCGTATCTCATTCTGTCCTTCTCTATGTTCGGCTTCCTATTGAAGTCGCTCGGCGCGGTCGGCGCGATATCTAGACGCAGTCATAAATCAAAAATAGTGTCCGAGCACGCTCGTTGTCCGCTCAGCCCCCGGCCTTTGGACAACGAAGGAGCTTTTACTGTACAGAGCACTTTCGCACAGATTTCATTTTGTTATCATGTAAATTAGTATAGTTATTAATATTTGAACGTTGCCAATAATTCTGTAAGTTCTTTTACGATTACAAAACTTTATTGACGATTTTGTTATATTTCTGTGTGAGTCTGCGTGCTCTTTTTGGTCTCATTACATTCGGCAAAGATTTGTGATTATAAGCCAACAAAGTAGCTTGTTTTGAGAGCTTTCCAAAACACTATAATAAAATATTTTTTTCTTAAATATTTTTCAAGAGTTATGATAGTGAAAATATTCCACTATCGCCACGCTTTTTCATGGGTTCTCGATAATCTGAGGAAAAAATGTTTCCAACAAAAGAGGAACAGTATTCAGACATCTACAAATTTCAATATATGAAAGTTGGAAAAAATTTTGTTTTTACAAAAAATTGAGGCGAATTTGAGTTTTTAAATGCTGAAATGTATTTTGGATATCATAATGTTGTAGCTGATCTTAAGACGAATCCAACGATATATAATGTTATAACCTTGAGCATATAAATAACGTTAAACTAGTTAATTCCACTTTTTCAGGCCAAATACCCCACCGTGCATCCGGTGGCCCGAGAGTGGCTCGACTTCGTCGAGCGCGTTCGGACAAAAACGGACAAGTTCGTGCGAACGCGATGAGATCGAGTCACTCCCGGGCAGTGGGCAGCCCAGGGCAGCCCGAAACCCCTGGGCAGCCCGAAGCACTCGGGTAGCCCGAAACGCTCGAGCCGAAAAGTATAAAGTTTCTTTTCCCTCCTACGACACTTTTTTTTTGCATGAAGGCGTTTCAACACTCTAAACCTACCGAGCCTTAAAAGTAACTGATAAATGTTCTTTGTATAAAAATGTTAAGATCGATTTTATTTAGGCTTTGTGCAGCTCTCCTATTGTAATATATTAATGTATTAGGTCGTTCGGAAAATCATTTCGTTTTCTCCTCTACTGAAGAAATAACATTCAATTTGGTTTCTATTTCTTGCAGTCGATGTATTCGATTTTTATTTTGCAGAAATATCCGCAGTCTAGTAATGACAAACGGAAGCATTGCCATCCCTACACGAAAAACGAAATTACTTTCCGAACGACCTAATATATAGTATGTGTAGTATGTAATTTAAATAAATATTAATTTTGTCGGTAAAAAAGAAGAGCGCTGCTGCTGCTGCTACACATTTGTACAATGGACATTTACTTTACCGCCATCTATCACATTAGCGCGAGCTGCTCTTGTACGGCATTTGACACATTAGCGCGACCGTGTTGCCCTCTTACGGCGAGGCAGAATCCAAGACCGATGCCCTGCAGCTTGCGGCAGCAGATCTCCAAAACGCGACATGACTGCCGCGCAGTAGAGCTGCAGATCGGAGCAGTTGGTTATCTGAGAAATTCTCGTCCTCTGCATGCCCTTTAGTTTCTCATTATTGATAATCTGGAGCCACTTATTAAACCGTTCCTCGTCATTACATGGATGCGGAAATCGATGCCGCGGTGAATGCTTATCATTACATCCCGGCACACAGCATGGTACGTAATTTACCATCTTGAAATCTAAAATTAATTCAATAATGAATCAGATAATTGAGCTTTTTAAATGTCCCATATAAAACTTCAAATGCGTTTTGCTCAGAACAATATTTGTACAATTGACCATCGATATACAGTGGGTAACGAAAGTATTCGAACGCCCTTTAAAACAAAATAACTTTTTTATAATTGTACCACACGCCTGATTTTTTATAATCAATTAGAAGCATTGGTTTATAAAATGATATGCAAAAAAGATTTTCCAAAAAATTATAATTTACAAGGTACATGCAAAAATAAAAAAGGCATTTTTTTAACTTTTTTATTAGGGCCCTTAATGAAAATTTAAAATATATGTTTTGTAGATCTATGTTAGCTATACACATGCTGAAAATTTCGTCAAAATCGATTAACATACACATGAGCTACAAGCGATTAAAAATGCTGAAAATCGTAGTTTAAAGGACGGTACAGCTTGTTCAGGAAAGCACCGGTCACCAATGCTTAAGGATAGGGAGCCCGGTCACGGAAATTCGGGCCGGATTTCTCAACGGAATTTATTTTTCGCCTGGCCTTTCCTGGCAACGACGTCTCTCTCGACGGGGGTCAGGGCTGCCTGCTGTGCGCGGTACAAAAAAAAAGGTTTTTATGGGCTTCACAACTCCTTAGGTAAACTGTCGGTAGCTCTCCTTTTCAACATCATGTAGGAAACGTTCCTGCCGCTTGGTGAATTCTTCTTAAATAATGATTTTAAATAATTACTAGAAAATATATTAGTGACACATATCTCTGTTCTGCAAATTTTTCCACCGGATCTACTGTGAAAAAAAATGTATAAATATATGGTCGTATTCTACGATTCTTGCTCTTTGGAATGCCGTTTTTTTTAAAATTATCTGTAACAACTTGTTGCCATCATTCAGGTAACAAGCAAAATGACTTGCTTATTCAAAACGCGACAGAACTTTCCTTTCACAAACTAATAAATGATATCAACAATTATTTCAGTTACACCGGTAAATAATAAAATGTTCATTTTAGGGAAACCAATAGTGTCATTTCGCCCATTACGATACTTTGCAACTGTACGCATCATGTATCATCTCGGCACACATGAGATGTGAAACACTCCAGTAATTACAAACAGCTGTTAGGTTTGAATTGTTTGTTATTTCGTGTCCATACAATTGCTGAATATTCTTTAGACATTCTGAAATAAGGGTCGACGGCATTTGTCCTAATATTACACTTTTCACGTAGAGTGTTCGAGATTCAAAGTAAGAACTTTACCGGTCGACGCGAGACACGGATAAACACCGCGCGACACTTGGTTTTTACGTCAAGTCAGCGGCGCGTAGAGCCCGCTGTTATTGTTTCAACGTTCGTAACGTCTCGCATCGACCGTAAATCACCTTACTTTGAATCTCAAAACAATCGATTCGATGAGCGATCCACGCCAATCGCGTGACACCACCTCGGCCGACGCGACGGCTATTTAGGGACCCTCCTGCGTCGGAGGAGCGCATTCCTTGTGATACCTCACACGGCCACCCTCATCCAAGTTTCATTGTACTATCGCGCCTTGCTCTAACGATCAATAAAGTGAGTTGTCACCTGTCAGACATTCAATCAACCCGTCTGTTCTCGCGAGTCTCCTCGTTATATCATTTTCCCGTTCTCTGGTCTCCGCGCGCTCAAATCTGGGCGATCCCGGCGCCCCGGCATCTCCATTTAAAGTCGAAGCCGAAACATTGGTCCTTCGAGCCGGATCGCGGAAAAGAGAACTGGGAGTACCTAGTGACCTGCAAGATTCTCTACCATGGCGGACGCACTCGCGGGTCAACTCCAAACGAAACGAGGCATCGACAACGCTCTGGCCAACCTCAAGAAGCTGGGGAAGGAAAAGTGGACCAAAACGACGCTGAGAACGAGAATCGCCCACCTCCAGGAGCAGTGGCGGAAGTTCGATGCAGTCAATGCGCGCCTTCGCGCTGCCACGTCGTCAGCGGACCAGGCCCAGATCCCATACTTTTCTGAGGACCAGTTCGAGCAAACGGAGGAAACCTATTTGGAGACCGTGTCCTTCATGACGACCCTGCTCGACAACTTGACCAGCGCCACAGTAAGTCCCACCTCAAAACCCAGCGCCGAAGTTTCAATGGCGGTACCGGCCGATCAACTTCCCCGTCTCGACTTGCCCGAATTCAATGGCCAGTACGCGGAATGGGAATCGTTTCGCGACCGTTTCATATCTCTCATCATTAAGAACGACACGCTCCACGATGTATCGCGCCTCCACTACCTTCTCTCTTCTCTCACGGGTCAAGCGCTCGCCTATATCAAACAGATTCCCGTGACCGAAAATAACTTTCAAGTTGCTTGGGCGACCTTGACTACGCGCTACCAAAACCCGCGACGTCTTGTAACGGCACACCTTCAAAAATTGTACGATATTCCCGCGCTTTCTCGCGAATCAGCAGACGACCTCCTCACACTTCGCGACAGCGTCTGCCTCATCCGCGCGTCGCTCCAGAATCTCAACCGGAAGCCGGAAGATCTTTGGAACGATATTCTTGTCCATCTAGTATCCCAGAAGTTAGACGACACAACGCGACGGGCGTGGAAATTAAAAATCAGCGACGATGTCACGCCTCCGTCCTTCGACACGTTGTCCAAGTTCATCGACTCCCGCGTGCGTGGACTTGAAGAATTCGCGGAAAGTGTGTCCTCTAACTCCTCGATGCACCCGGCCGCTACCACCGAATCGATCGACGATACGTCGCACGTGCATGCCGTCACCGCGGTCAAGCGACCATCTCCACCGTGTCCGGTGTGTCAAGCTCCTCATTTCTTTAGTGCATGCCCGAAATTCACTGCGAAAAACCCGCGCGACCGTCGCGAGCTCGTACATACATTCAAGCGCTGTTTCAACTGTCTAAGCCATGCGCATCTCAGTCGGGATTGTACCAGCAAGTTTTCGTGTCGCCTGTGTTACCGACGACATCATTCGCTCCTACACGATGACGAGATACAGGCGGAAAGCTCTACTCCCCCTTCGGCCGGGAATTCTGAGGTGAACGCTCACCTCGTGTCCACCGTCGCGGAACCAAGCACCACGGTATTGTTAGCCACCGCCCTCGTCAAGATAAGCGTTCCGTCCGGTCGTTACGTGACCATCCGAGCCCTGATTGACCAAGGCTCCGAATCCAGCTTTATCACGGAAGCGATGGCGCATCTTCTGCGGGCGAAACGCACTCGCGTCACCACCTCGATCTCGGCTGTCGGCGGCATCCACGCCGGCACCGTGCGTCACGCTGTGCAGCTCCAAGTTGCTCACCGATCGTCCGCGACTCCCGCAATATCAACCATCGCGCTCGTGCTCCCTGCGCTTTCAACATACGCGCCGAGACGTATCCGAGATTCCCGAGCCCTAGCGCACCTCGCAAACTTAGAATGGGCCGACCCCGATCCGTCAAGCCGGGCCGAAATTCACCTCCTTCTGGGCGCGGACGTCTACCACGGCCTAATCCGTCACGGCGTGCGTAAAGGTCCCCACGAACTACCAGTCGCGCAAGAAACGGTATTTGGGTGGGTCATTTCCGGACCCATCGCGTGTCGGGCACCAGAGGCAGCTACCTCCAGCGCGGCCCGTAGTCAACCTCTCGATTGCTCCACCATCACAATGCACCATTGCATTCACGACGACGCTCTTTCCCACGAGCTCAAACGATTTTGGGAACTTGAAGAGATTCCCCGTCGCGCTCTCCTTACCCCGGACGAAGAACAGTGCGAGTCACACTTCCGCGCGCACACGACCCGCACGGCCGACGGTCGGTACGTGGTTCGTCTTCCGTTCCGAACTGGACCTCCCATAAATATCGGGAGATCACGCCCTTTAGCGGAACAAATCCACCGCTCGCTGCAGAGAAAATTCCACCGGCAGCCCACCCTCGCCTCGGAATATCAAGCGTTTCTTCACGAGTACGAGAAGCTCGGCCATATGCGTCGCGCACCCCCTTCCTCCCCGTCGTCGACGCAATCTGTTTACTTACCCCATCACCCTGTGTTTCGCGAAGGCAGCGCGACGACGCACCTCCGCGTTGTGTTCAACGCGTCTAGCATTAGCTCGAACGGAACCTCCCTCAACGACCATCTGTTACCCGGTCCCAAGTTACAAGCTGATCTGTCCTCCGTTCTACTTCGGTGGCGTAACTTTCGGTACGTCTACACCGCCGATATCTCGAAGATGTATCGCCAAATCCTCGTCGATGCCCGCGACCTCGACTATCAGAGGATTCTTTGGAAAGAATTCCCCAGCGACGAGCCCAACCCCTACCAGCTGCTAACCGTCACTTACGGAATGACCTGCGCTCCGTTCCTCGCCCTTCGAGTATTACAGCAACTCAGCGAGGACGAAGGCTCTCAATTTCCCCTCGCTCGTCCCATCCTACAATCTAACATTTACGTCGACGACGTATTATTCGGCGGCGACGATATCCCTTCTCTACGCCGATCTCGCGATCAGCTAAATGGTTTATTGCAACGCGGTCGTTTAAGACTCCGGAAATGGGCAAGCAACCATTCCGACCTCCTCACCGATATGGATCCGGCGGATCACGGCCTCGCGTGTTCGAAATTCCTCGCACCCGACGATGAGGTCAAAATTCTAGGAGTAAGTTGGAATCCGTCTCGCGACGCTTTCCAACTCCAAGTCTCGATCCCCGATACAACCCCCTCCACGAAACGGACGATTCTATCTACGATCGCGAAATTCTATGATCCGTTGGGCTGGGTCACTCCTGCCATCATTTCCGCCAAAATCCTAATTCAGGACCTATGGCGCCTTCGAATCGAGTGGGACGCTCCGATAGCCGGCCCCGCACTCGATCGCTGGACCGCGATCTATACTCGCCTACCGTCCCTCACTCAAGTACAAATTCCTCGATGGACCGGCTACTCTCCGTCCAACTCTCACATCGAGTTTCATGGATTCGCGGACGCATCCAACATAGCATACGCCGCCGTCATCTATGCGCGGTGCATCTCCACGACAGGCCAAATCACCCTATCACTACTCGCAGGCAAGTCCAAAGTCGCGCCCCTCACCCCTGTGACAGTTCCGCGTCACGAACTGCAAGCAGCCGCGCTCTTGGCGCGTCTCATGACATTCGTCCTTTCGTCGCTTCCGAACACCAGCGCCTCGTGTTTCTGTTGGACGGATTCAACCGTCGCGCTAGCCTGGCTACATTCGCACCCGTCCAAATGGAAAACTTATGTGGCCAATCGCGTCGCGGATATCCAGACTCGACTTCCAAAAGCAGAGTGGCGGCATGTGCCGACCTCCGACAATCCAGCCGACTGCAGTTCCCGCGGTCTCCTGAGCGACGATCTCCTCAAACATCAGCTGTGGTGGCACGGACCAAAATGGCTCGAACTCGACGCCTCCGCATGGCCATCTCAGGCACCCATCCCGGAAAGTAACGATCTGACGGAGGTCAAAGCAGTGCACCACAACACGGTCCCCTCCTCAATCGAGTGGGATTTGGCCTCTCGATTCTCTAAATGGCCTAAACTCCTACGAGTTACGGCCTATGTAATCAAGTTCGTCCGTCTCTGCCGTCGGGATTGCTCCGAGACCACTAATCAGCCGCCCGGTCAGGCGCTCGCGACCTCGGACGTCTCCCAAGCTAGGCTCTTTTGGATTAAGCGCCTCCAATTCGAGGCATTCCCCGAAGAACTTCGCGCGCTCCAACAAGCCCATGCGCCGTCGCCAAAGAGCCCTCTATTATCGCTCAGCCCATTCCTCGACGAGGATGGCATTATTCGTGTCGGAGGCTGATTGCAGCACACCTCCCTCGCCCACAGGGTAAAGCATCCGATTCTGCTTGCGCCGCATCCCCTCGTGCGCCTCCTCGTTGAGCAGATCCATGTCAGCACGCTGCACGGCGGCGTGCAACTCACGCTACACACCCTTCGCCAAAACTATTGGCTCCTCCGCGCCCGAAACACTGTGAAATCCGTCATCCATTCGTGCATCACATGCGTTCGGGAAAGAGCTGCCGTTCCCGAGCAAATCATGGGAAATTTACCTAAAGCCCGCGTATCCCCGCCAGCTCGAAGTTTCGCACACTGTGGCGTAGATTACGCCGGACCCTTCCAAGTCCGCGCCTCGGCCGGTCGCGGCATCACCTCGCGAAAAGCCTACATCGCATTGTTCATCTGCATGGCCACAAAAGCAATTCATCTGGAGCTAGCCGGCGACTACTCTACCCCCGCGTTTTTAAACGCCTACCTTCGATTTTGCTCCCGCCGTGGGCTGCCGGTAGCCGTTTACTCCGATAACGGAACTACTTTCGTAGGTGGGTGCCGTGAACTCGCCGCAGCGTATCGCGCCGCCGTAAGGGATCCGAATTTTTTAAATAAGACAGCCGCCGATGGCACGACGTGGCACTTCATCCCCCCATCGGCGCCGCATTTCGGGGGCTTATGGGAGGCGGGGGTCAAGAGCGTGAAACATCACCTCCGTCGCATCCTTGGCGAGCGCATGCTAACCCACGAAGAGTTCTCAACACTTCTGTGCGCAATCGAAGCCTGCTTAAACTCTCGCCCCCTCGCACCGCTCACCGATACCCTCGACGACTACGAAGTCCTCACACCCGGGCATTTCCTCGTGGGATCCACGCTCACGGTACCGCCACAGCCCTCATATCTAGAAATTGGCGAAAACCGACTTTCCCGTTGGCAGCTAATTCGTCACACAGCAGAACGCTTCTGGAGGCTGTGGCAGGACGATTATATAAACACCCTGCAACAGCGCGGCAAGTGGCGGAAGCCGTACCCTCCCATCTCCACGGGGCAACTCGTCCTTCTTAGGAACCCCACACTCCCCCCATGCAAGTGGGAACTCGGTCGCGTAGTCCAGTTGCATCCCGGCGACGACGGTCACACTCGAGTCGTCACCGTCAAAACGGCGACGGCAACGCTAAAGCGACCTTTAGTGAAATTATGTTTATTACCCGTCCAGAGCGCATCGTCCACCCCATAGACGCAGCTCCGTTCGGCCGTCGTCGCGCGCGTTCGTTCCGGGTCCCGCCTCCCTCGCTCCCCGCACGCGAATCAAACAATGCGATTCGATGCGTTCCGTCACGGCGGGCGGCGTTCCCCATGGGTTTCCACGATCAACGTCACAATCGCGCTTCTCAGAAATCGTTGCGACAAAACAAAGCGAACCCGGCGACAGCGAGTCGCCTCTCGAGCGTGCGCTTCTGGGTCTAGCGTCAGTGACCATCGTACAACGCATTCCCGTTATTGTGAAGTCTCGCGGCTGTGCGAGGCCCGACCTTCTTAGTCATAGTGCGTGCGTGAAAAGGGTGCTTCGTTTCGAAACTGTGTTTCGAGGCGGGCGGTATGTTCGAGATTCAAAGTAAGAAGTTTACCGGTCGACGCGAGACACGGATAAACACCGCGCGACACTTGGTTTTACGTCAAGTCAGCGGCGCGTAGAGCCCGCTGTTATTGTTTCAACGTTCGTAACGTCTCGCATCGACCGTAAATCACCTTACTTTGAATCTCAAAACAATCGATTCGATGAGCGATCCACGCCAATCGCGTGACACCACCTCGGCCGACGCGACGGCTATTTAGGGACCCTCCTGCGTCGGAGGAGCGCATTCCTTGCGATACCTCACACGGCCACCCTCATCCAAGTTTCATTGTACTATCGCGCCTTGCTCTAACGATCAATAAAGTGAGTTGTCACCTGTCAGACATTCAATCAACCCGTCTATTCTCGCGAGTCTCCTCGTTATATCATTTTCCCGTTCTCTGGTCTCCGCGCGCTCAAATCTGGGCGATCCCGGCGCCCCGGCATCTCCATTTAAAGTCGAAGCCGAAACATAGAGAAAAAACATTTTCAATTTGTTTATGTCCAACAAGTAGTCGAATACACTGCCCCTTACGAGCGATAGCGGAACAGAGCAGTGGGTTAAGATATTATAAACCGTTACTGCCCACTGCTACGCGATTGTAGGGGGTGGCAAGGCGCCATCTCGTATGGGTCCGAACTCCGAACTGGTGACATTGTATTGATGCGAACCTGAGAAGAAGGTTCCCAGGGAGGATCACGGTGACGGAACGAATGCGCGGCCGATTGGATCAGAGCGGAGGAGGCTGACCTCGTTTCACACGCATTTTCGGCTGCGTCGAAATATTGGCTACAGCAGCCATACATCTACGTAGCGTGCAACGTCAAAGTCCAAACATTGGGGCTACAGGCGCGGCTGTGGTGGGGCAGGCAGACCTAGCGATAGGCCCGCTTTGTTTATGTGCCGTTCCCGCCGGGGCTGTTCTCTATGGAGAGGTTTATGACAGGTCATTACTATTGAGCTGGAAGTCGGCACTTTTTCGGGCAACACCTGTTTACTGTAAAGTAATTTGTGTAGGTATCGAATACTCCGGCGAAAATGCTACATCCGAGAAATCTAAAAAGTAGTGTGTTTAGTCGTCCCTGTCATAAATGTCCGCTGTTTTCTACATACCTGCAAAGTGAATTGTCTACCTTTTTTCATTGTGTTTATACCGGCTGCACTAACAAACCGATAAAGATTTGGCATATGATAACTTTTTGGCAAATCGCGAATGTCCAAGGTATATGTGCAATCTTGCAGATAGTAATTATTAGAAAAACATGAAAGCCCGGCGTCGACATCTTTCGCTCACCCGAGATTTTGTGTAACCTGGGCTCCCCCCTATCGTAAGAGATGGGGATGCGACCTACCCATGCGTGTCGATCCGATCCTCCGGATCGGCAGTTGTCATTTGTCGTGATTCGATTACTCGAGAACAGAGACAGAATTTTAGAGATTAGCGTGTTTGTAAAAGAAGATCGTTGTACCTCTCGGTAGAAGCTACGTGTCCGAGCGCTTCCGCAGTGATTAAAGAAATCATATTTGTAGTGCGTTTGACACACGCAGTGTTTGAATTAAAAGTAAAAGGCCGTAGACCATCGGTTTGGGAAAGAAAATTTTAGTACGATTCATTTGCCGAACGGGCCACCTATTCCGATTCCCGATTTTAAGTTAGGAATAAAAAATTCAATTAAATTAGTTACAGATTTTGCTCAAAATCTAGATAATGTACCTATTGGCTGCCAAGAAAAAGTGAGAGCAACATATAAATGTTTTTCAGGAAAATCTACGGTTTGAAATATTGTTTAAACTTAATAATATCAACGGTACGAAGGAAATATTTGCATATTCTGACATAAAATTTTCATACACTTCCCGCAGTCTAATTATTACTTATTGTTACTGTGAAATAATATTATTTACTTATTGACTTATTGCACAGTTACGCGTGTTCTACATATTTATGTAGTATGTATTGCGATTCCGTACCGCATTTTGGCGTTATTTAAAGGCTCAACGTAATAATGTAGTAGGTCGTTGAATTCGCTTATTATCGTCAGCTGTAACATTACGAAATCAAAAACCTATTCTTATTTTTTTGTTATAACGTTTAAATTCCTTAACAACGTATTCGCCATTGGCACGACGAACTCTGAAAACTTCTAGTTAACAGCTTTTTAAATAATTACAGCATGTTATATTCTTCTTGATGGTAGAGTCGGGCCTGCCTGTCACCGGTCACCAGAAAAATTCTGAAGAGAACGGAATTTTCCCGTTGACCGGACGGCATCTAGCATAGGCATCTCCTGGGGTGTAGAGGGGAGTGGAAGGTTCTGGGGGACCCCTGGGGTGAGCCGGCGAACCCCTGCGGTTAGACACGATTTTAGGTGCTTGGCCTTTGTGCGAGCCTCGGGAAACGGCTCAAATTACTGTCAGGAAAGCGCAGGAAGGCTCAGGCCCAAGCTGTATGGTGTCCATTTTCCGGGCTTGATCGTTCGTGCCAAGCTGTACCGTCCTTTACACGACTTTTGATTATGATCGCGCCGAATGAGGATGCGAGACGTGTTCGGGATGGGAATGCTTGTGTAAGAACTGTGATCACACTGATTATCCGCCCACGTTGATAACTAACAAATACTTTATTTAATATGCAACTTGTGGACTGTATAAATGTGAGAATTTAGCTCGATTTGAAATATCACCAGAGTAGTGGTTCTGGCCTACGAATTTCGTGAGAACTGATTAAGGACGGTTTAGTTCTTTCCGGCCTACCTGCACCGGCGCCGTCGCGCGGGGGGACAGCATTTAGTTGTGACGGCGCCGGCACGCCAAGAATTTTAGACCTTTTTCGAGGCTCGCACAAAGGCCAAACGCCAGTGATCGTGTCTAACCCCAGGGGTCATCCGGCGCACCACAGGGGTTCCCCAGAACCTTTTTTCCTCTTCTACTCCCCTCTACACCTCAGGAGATGCCTATGCTAGATGCCGTCCGGTCGCCGGAAAAATTCTGTTCCATTTGAAATTTTGCCGGACGCCGGAACCGGCTCTATCTCATAGGAAGAATATAACACGCTGTAACTATTTAAAAAGCTATCAACTAGAAGTTTTCAGAGTTCGTCGTGCCAATGGCGAATACGTTGTTAAGGAATTTAAACGTTGTAACAAAATATAACAATAGGTTTTTGATTTCATAATGTTACAGCTGACGATAATAAGCGAATTCAACGACCTTATTACGTTGAGCCTTTGAATAACGCCAAAATAGTTTTTCCCGACGTTTCGGGCTAAACACCCCACTAACCGGTGGCTTGTTTAACATTGGACCCCGCGAGTTTAATATTCTGAAAAGTGAGTACAATTTTAATTGACCACATGACGTGTAGAAAGGTTGGTGGAAAATTGCAATTGGTCGGAATTGCAGAGGAAATACTAACAGTTGCATTTCGCATTTGTTTGGGGTGGTCCTTTATTGAAAATTTGAAGAGCACGTTGTGTGGATCTACTACAGGGTGTTCACACTATTATAAATTATTAGAGAAACATGAAAGAGGAAAAAGTATACTTATACTCAGACTTTGATACTCTATCGATCTATGGTATGAAGAAAATATGATTCCAACTAAAAAAACATCGATGACCTTGAAATCTGATAAAAAATGACCTTGAAAATTTTTTCGCTCACACCGTTACATGTGGGTCTTCGAACAGTGTAACTTTGTCGTAAGAAGTTTTTCGTACAACGAAAAGTAACGGAGATATTTATGTTTCCTGTTTTATCGAATTCACCCTGTATATTCTCGAAGACTACATACAATGACTCCCACTAATATATTTGGACACTCGTAAAAAGACAATAACTTATAAAATATTTGACTATACGATTTGAGCTGTTTTGGAAAGCTAGAGCAATTAGTTTACTACAGAACGAGAAAAGAAATTTTTTCTTTTTATTTGGGCCTATATTGAAAATGTAAAACATACGTTTTGTAAATCTGTGTAAATTAAACATATTCTGAATAATTCCGTCAAAATCGGTCGACGTTCTAATAAGCTACAAACGTTCAAAGATGGTGAAAATTGTAATTTGTGATGATTTTCAACCGATTTCGATAAAACTTTTACACACAATTGAAACAGATCTACAAAATGTACTTCTTAAATTATCAACACAGGCCCACATGAAACTGTTGTAAAATGATTTCTCGGATATAGCATTTTCGCCGGAGCATTCGGTACCTGCACAAATTACTTTACAGTAAACACGTGTTGCCCGAGAAAGTGCCGACTTCCAGCCTAATAGTAATGACCTGTCATAAACCTCTCCATAGAGAACAGCCCCGGCGGGAACGGCACATAAACAAAGCGGGCCTATCGCTAGGTCAGCCTATCCCCACCACAGCCGCGCCTGTAGTCCCAATGTTTTGACTTTGACGTTGCGAGCTACGTAGCATGCGTGGCTGCTGTAGCCAATATTTCGACGCAGCCGAAAATGCGTGTGAAACGAGGTCAGCCTCCTCCGCTCTGATCCAATCGGCCGCGCATTCGTTCCGTCACCGTGGTCCTCCCTGCGAACCTTCTTCTCAGGCTCGCATCAATACAATGTCAACAGTTCGGATCCAAACGAGATGGCGCCTTGTCACCCCCTACAATCGCGTAGTAGTGGGCGGTAACGGTTTATAATATCTTAACCCACTGCTCTGTTCCGCCATCGCTCCTAACGGGCAGTGTATTCGACTACTTGTTGTACATAAACAAAAATTTCAGCTCTCTATCTCATTTCTATCGGAAGTTCTTTGATTTTGTCTCCGAATTCGACGAAAGGTCCCACTGTGCGCTGTCGACCCATATTTCAGAATGTCTACAGAATTTTATGGACCCGAAATAACAAACAATTCAAACCTAACAGCTGTTTGTAGTTACTGGAGTATTTCACATCTCATGTGTGCCGATATGAAATTTATACATGATGCGTACAGTTGCAAAGTATCGTAATGGACGAAATGACACTATTGGTTTCCCTAAAATGAACAATTTATTATTTACCGGTGTAACTGAAATAACTTTTGATATCATTTATTAGGTTGTGAAAGGGAAGTTCTGTCGCATTTTGAATAAGCAAGTAACTTTGCTTGTTACCTGAATGATGGCAACAAGCTGCTACAAATAATGAAAAAAAAAACGGTATTCCAAAGAGCAAGAATCGTAGAATACGACCACATATTTTTTCACAGTAGATCCGGTGGAAAAACTTGCAAAACAGAGAGAGAGAGATATGTCTTCTAGTAATTATTTAAAATCATTATTTAAGAAGAATTCACCAAGTGGCAGGAACGTTTCCTACTTCCATGATGTTGTAAAGGAGAGCTACCGATAGTTTACCTAAGCAGTTGAGAAGCCCATAAAAACCTTTTTTTTGTCCCGCGCACAACAGGCAGTCCTGACCAGTGTAGCCACACGGCGCGGCTCAACGGCTCAAGTTTCCCCTTACGTCTCCGTCCCTCGCCTAGATGCTCCCCACTCTTACCCACTACCGCTGCCGCGCAGACTCGGCAGCATGCTACCCAGTGTCGCAGAAAAAACCGTACGCTTATACAAGCTGATTCGCCTCGGAAAGATAGGTTCTGCTGCAATAACGAAATAAATTTATTAGTGTATTGTTAAATAAACAAAAATTAAGGTTTGAAAAATGTTTATTTGCGACCTGCTAATAACAATCATCGCTTTCGCTGCTAAATTCGCATTCGTTTCTTACAATAATATTTTCAAATTCTTGAGGTATACTTTCTCTTTGGTACATATCGTAATTAAAATTGCGTATAAAATCGTCGCTTATAGTATAATTGTTACATTGCGTACAAGTATTTCTAAATTCTAATTTAATTCTACCGAGTGCAGCAATCATTTGAGGCTGCAGTCGATTGCGACGTGGCGTTTTTATTTCACTTACTAAAGAGAAAAATCGTTCAATTTCAGCATTTGAGTGTGATAACGATAGACATGCCAGTGCCAAATTTGAAATATTTTTAAATATCTTTGTACCGTCAGTATCACACATCTTATTAATTTCGTCCCAAAATTGAACGATTTCTAATCGTAGTAAACGCTCTCTCATATCATCCTCACGAACAGCTAAAAAACCTAGGGCGTACCATTCATCAATACATGCTGCTCTATCGAATTTCGATTCAAATTTATTTAAAATATCACGTACTTGGTCTGTATGTTCCGCAATGTCTAATGCAACAGAAGGCTTTAAAAATTCCAGAGCCTTTATGAAATTATCATCAAATGGCAATCTCTTTATAGCCCCGTTAAATGTTGTCTGGTAAAATTTTTGGCAATTTTGAAGAAATGTCGTGATTTTTTCCTGTTCGTAAGTATCTGTTGCTTGTTTAATCTCGTTAAGAGTACTTTTCGCCTTTTCTCCAATGTACATTGCTTCGAGAGGCAATAAATTTTCGCTTTTAAAGGGATCGATTTTGTCTAGGTTCTGTGCTTCTGTAACGACCTCGTTGTTCATAAAATTACGACCTATATCTTTTAAAAAGTTGTGACAATGTTTTAAAAGATTGTGAACTAAAAGATCAGACGTTTGGAAAATTTTATTATATCTGGTTATTATATGTAAAGTGTAATCGATGAATTCTAGGTACGCTTTTGTGTATAAACAACGTAATGCACTGACTATTTCTAACGAAGACTTTTTTAATTGTACCACTTCGGAATTATCTGATAATCCTGATTCAGATTGCGATTGTGACATACTAGATTCCGTTTCACTGCCTGATTTACCAGTTACTTGTATTTCAAAAAATTTAATTAATGCAGCCCATTGCTCTAATATCCTATGTACACATTCGTATAATGCCAACCACCTGGTTCTGGATGGTTGAATCAGTTTATGTTTAGCCAGTTGCATCTCTATCTGTATACTTTCTAATTCTTCCTGCCTCTTTAGACTTCTTGAAAGATACGTATAGAGTTTGTATAGTAATTTTCCCAAATTTTGTGGAAGACACTTGCATGCGTCGGAGGCAAGGAGATGCATGTTATGGCAAATGCATGGAAAAACTGCTACATCTGAATTTTCTTTTAACAGCAATGCAACTACCGATTTCTTCTTGCCCAACATGACACTTGCATTATCAGTCGAAATTCCAATAATATTTTTAATACTCAATTTATATTTTTGCAGCGAATATTTTAAATAGTTGTATAAACTTTCTGCTGATGCATCCTTCACTTTTATATAATCTAATAAGTACGTTTGTATATTACCTTCATGCACGTACCGCACCAAAACGCATAAAGATTTTATACCACTTATGTCTGTACTTTCATCTATAAGTACACTAAACATTTTCTGTTTTAATATTCTTATTGTCCTTTCTTCAATCGTTTTGCTAAGGACGTTTTTTATTATGGCTGCAATTTTCGTTTTCTTAAATTGCATTTTTTTACGGCTAATACAATTACAATCAGGATGTGCTGCATGAATCATTGAAACGTAATGTCCGTAAGAGTTGAAACTTCTACTATGATGCACTATATCTAATACATATCTTAATTCTGCTTTCTTAACCAAATACATATCGATGCCACTGTCATCGTAGTCCAACTTCGAAGTGGTTTCTTTTGCTCCCATTCTGGCTACATCCATATGCCCGAGATGAGGTTTCCCAGAGCTATGTCGTATAAGGTGACTTTTACCAGCTGTTATCGTTACGTTGCATAGAAGACACTTCGCCTCGTACAAATTTCCTTCAGATTTTGCCAACCATGGAATAAAAGAAGGATCCTTCAGCCACGAATCGCGGAACTTCTGCGGATACTTCACCTTCTTAGGAGGTGGTGGTTGCATGTTGTCCGTTGCGACGAGGCCCCACCTCGTCGCGTAAGCATCGCGTGAATGAGGAGACACCGCGCGCGACATATATTTATAGACGTTCTCGACACGGGCGCGCGCCAATCACCGCCGAGACCAGGCGAGCGCCAATCAGGGAGCGGTGCCGCCGCTCGACCACGAGGAGCACTCTCCATGGTCCGCGCTCTCGCGGACTATATAAGCCGTACCGAAACGTAGAATAAGCGGAGTCCGCCTGGAGCCGCTCTCGTGATCACCGGATCGTGCCAGTCCTTCTCAGGGCAAACAGCACCGCTGGGTAGCGCTCCGACCAGAACGCAGGCTGGGATCACTGCTCCAGGAGACGACTCCCCAACACGTCCTCGACGTTTCGGAATCGCCGCGCCGTCGCCCGGGCTGGATTGGACCCGTCGTATCGCGGTGGTGGGCGCGAATCCCCTCAGGCGCTTCTGAGGTGCGTGCGACCGTAACTCGTCCCACAGGTGCTTCTGTGAGAAAGTTGCGGCACCACTCGGTTCTCCGACCGTCCAGCACGGACCGACTGGCCTCCGGCCCTGTCCGCTCGTCGAACCCACGCGGGTGGACCTCGAGACGACACGGCAACGGCGAGTACGTATCTCTCAGGTGCTTCTGAGACACGTACGGTCCGTGGCTTATCTCCTAGGTGCTTCTAAGAGAACGCCGCGGCGCCCACGCCCCGCCGAACCGAGATCTCCGGCCGTGTCCCTTCTCTCCCTGTTCCGTGCGAGAATTCGGGCAGGCCCCGCGCGGCCTAGACCCGTCATACACCGCGTCCGCGCGTCGCCTACCCGATCCGGGCCATCCGCGGCCAACCGACTCGGTAGCCGTACCGCATCCCGCGTAGAAAATAAGCGTCCGATCGACTGATCGTTTTCTCTTACTCCGCGGCTACGCCGCGGCTAAATTGTATCTTTCCGGTATCTAATTGCAGACCGAGGAACCTACGTCGACCGGGCCGAGGACCGCCGTGTGAGGCCGAACAACGACCCCTCGGGGAAACCGCGTATCATTATTTAATCATTGTTATTAGAAGTGCGGCCGTGATTCGTCGGCCTGCAAAAATCGTTATTTTTGGTTTGTCTATTTGATATTATCGCCAGAGGCGAGAATAAAGTTTAGTTTCGTTTACCCGATTTCGCCGTCTCTTTATTCATTCACCCCTCACGAACCCTGGTGAACTCCTGAGCTACGGGCACTGCGAAATCGGACCGTTACATGGCGACCGAACAGGGACCCGACGGAAAATTTTTTTTTAACTAGAGAAAGCGATCACTCGGTACTGTAAATTACCGCTCCCAAGAACGTACGCGTAGTTATTTATCTGTTCGTTATTTATTGCGCAGCGTATCCGCGTCCATAACACGCGGTGTTGTAAATTACCGTTCCTAAGAACGTCCGCGCGGTTATTTATTTGTTCATTATTTATTGCGCAGCGTATCCGCGTCCATAATACGCGGTGTTGTAAAGTACCGCTCCTCAGAACGTCCGCGTAGTATTTATTTGTTTATTATTTATCGCGCAGTGTACCCGCGTCCGTAATACGCGTTACGAATCAGAACCTGCACTGTTTCAAAACAAGGGGCTACCGCGAGTCCCCGGAAAATTTTTTTTTGGCCTCGTGAGCGATAGGCGGTAACCCCTCGTGTCCGGCGAACCGCGTCAATAGAAGAAGCATCATGGGTGTCTCATGGATATACCGCCTGAAGAAGGACCAACTCATCCAGGAGTTGCATGCACACGGCATCGGCACGGAAGGGACCGTGGTACAAATGCGTCAAAGGCTGGTGGCCTACGTACGGCGTAATCCGGAGCTCTTTACCGAAAAACCGGAGGACGATCCGGAATACAAGGAAGAATCGGACGTTACCAGAGACCTCCTCGAGTTCCACGACGAGTTGGCGGCTGGACTCTTCAACTCGAGCACGTCCACTCCGCTCCGGGGCGGGCAGGCCCCCGGAAATGCACCAGCGATCCCGGTTACCAACTCCGTCATCGACCAAATGAGGAAGTGGAATTGCCACTTTGATGGCCGTGACCCGCATGGGTTCCTGGAACGGGTCAACGAACTCCAGAAGGCTTACCACCTGACGGACCAGCGAATGGTGGAGGGATTCCCTGAGCTACTGAGGGGAGACGCACAACTCTGGTATAGGTGCATAGCACCATCTGTCACCTCGTGGACCGGTCTCCAGGAACAGCTACGAGAGTATTACCTGCCCCCAGGCGAACGCCGCCACCTCGACCGACAGATCGCTGACCGGCGGCAGGGACCGAACGAAACCATCCTGGCCTACGTCACGGCGATGACGACGTTAACAAGAAGGCACGGGAACTATTCCCGGGAGCAAACCCTGGACGCCCTATACTATAATATGAGGGGAGAATTCCAACTCCAGATCCGGAGGGGTGAAATTAAGGAAGTCACCCACCTCATCCAACGGGTGGAAGAAATCGAGGAAATACTCCGGACGATGAAGAAGGAAACCAGCAACTGGAAGACAGAAGGAACCCGGCCAACAGGGGCCAAACGGGAGACGTTTCAACGAACGACCCTGGCGACCGCAACTACGTACGCCAGGACAACTCACTGCTGGAAGTGTAAACAGCCAGGCCACGACCGTTTTGAGTGCAGAAATCGGCCGGTTAAGTTCTGTTCCTTCTGCGGCAGCGATGGAGTGTTAACACGCGACTGCCAGTGTCATCGCGGAAGCCAGGGAAACCAGGGAAACGGAACCCTGGCCGGGCCAAACTAGTCCATGACCCGGCCATCGATCCCCCCGAGAACAGGATCTTCGCGGACTTCCTCGTCGACAACTACCATGCCGAGGCGCTCCTCGACTCAGGCTCCGTCTGCTCCTATGTCAATAACAACATGGCCAAGAGATGCTTCGCCGCAGGATGGCGGGTAAACAAGGAAAACACCGTGGCCGCCATGGCGGACGGAACGGAAACGGAGTTAAAATGGAGCCTCCGGGGTCCAGGGACCATGAATGGAGTCCGGATCGAACACCAGTACTTCGTAATGGGACCAATGGAACACGAGGTGTTGCTAGGCATGGATGCCCTATCAAAACTGGGCCTACAAATACGGCTCGGGGGACAAGAGATATACCCGACCAGGGGACCGGCCCGTATAAACAACTGCGCAGCCACCGCCCCGAAGGGACTAACACACCTGACACCAAGCGAGGACAGACAGCTCCAACAGGTGATTCAAGAAGAACAGGAGGAGTTCGCAAGAATTCACGGGGCGACGTCACTGACGGAGCACGAAATCCGGCTCGAGGACCCGACCCCGATCAAACAAAGATACCGCCCGCGCAACCCAGCAATGCAGTCTGTCATCGACGCGGAGGTCGAGAAAATGCTGGAGGAAGGAGTGATCCAACCGTCACGTAGCCCCTGGAGCTCACCCATCGTGCTCGCCAGAAAAAAAGACGGGAAACACCGTTTCTGCGTCGACTTCCGTCGACTAAACAAGGTAACAAAAAAGGATGCCTACCCACTACCACACATCAACGCTACGCTGGACAAGTTGCGCGGAGCACGATACTTGTCAACAATCGACCTTAAGAATGGGTACTGGCAGGTACCACTCACGCCGGCCAGCAGACCGCTCACCGCATTCACCGTACCAGGGAAGGGGCTATTTGAATTCAGAGTGATGCCATTTGGTCTCCACTCCGCCCCGTCTACCTTCCAACGGCTACTTGATAGAGTAATCTCACCAGATATGGCCCCCCACGCCTTCGCCTACTTGGATGACATCGTTATCGCCAGCAAAACATTCCAGGAACATGAACGAATGTTACGTGAGGTCTTCCAGCGGCTCCGAGCAGCGAACCTGCGGCCGAACTGGGAGAAATGCCACTTCGCGCGCGAAAAATTAAAATACTTGGGACACGTAGTAGACCAGGAGGGACTCCACACCGATCCAGAGAAGGTAGCGGCGGTAACGCAATTGTCACCACCCACCGGGGTAAAAGAACTAAGACGATTCCTGGGACTATTATCATGGTACCGTCGTTTCTTACCAGACGTGTCACGGGTGGCCGCCCCACTGACCGGCCTCCTGAAGAAAAAAACAAAGTGGAAATGGGAAGCACCACAACAAGAGGCATTCGACCAACTAAGACAGCAATTAACGGAGGCTCCAGTCCTGGCAGTCCCGGATTGGGGAAAACCATTTACGCTTCAAACGGACGCCAGTCAAGAAGGACTGGGCGCCGTGCTCACGCAGGAGAGCGACAACGGCGAGAGAGTGATCGCATACGCAAGCCGCACACTAAACCAGGCGGAACGCAATTACTCGGCAACAGAACTCGAATGCCTCGCGGTCCGATGGGGCATATGGAAAATGCGCCACTACCTGGAGGGATATCACTTCGTCGTACTAACCGACCACCAGTCGCTGAAGTGGCTAGAGAAAATAGATAACCCATCCGGACGATTAGCCCGTTGGGCGATGGAATTAAGCCAGTGGGACTTCGAAATACGATACCGACGGGGACCAGAGAACACCGTGGCCGACGCCCTATCCAGGCAACCCATGCAGGTTTGCGGTACGCAACAAAAAAAAAAATGCCCATGGTATCACCGGCAACTGAAAGCGGTCCGGGAACAACCGGCGGATTATCCAGATTACCAGATCAGAGAAGGTCGCCTGTACCGCCACATCCTGCACACACTCGATTTCGACGAACACCCAGCGGCGGAAGAATGGAAATTGTGCGTGGCCACAGACAACCGCCAACGAGTACTTCACGAATGCCACAACGATCCGACCGCGGGCCATTTGGGCATCGCTAAAACGCTGACCCGCCTCTGCCGCCTGTACTACTGGCCTGGTATGCTGCGCGAAGGCACTCGCCACGTGCGAACGTGCGATAGTTGCCAGAAGTTCAAGGCATCGCAGCAACCGCCGGCCGGCCTGATGCACGCAACACCGGTGGACCGACCATGGGAGATGGTATCCGCCGATCTCATCGGGCCACTACCACGGTCCAGCACAGGAAACACCACGCTGCTCGTCATACAGGACCGGTTCACTAAATGGATCGAGTTACGACCACTAAGAAGAGCTACCGGCCCGGCCATAACACGAGCCATTCGCGAGCTCGTGATACTACGACACGGCTGCCCCGACGCACTGGTCACCGACAACGGAAGTCAGTTCGTCGGAAAGGAACTCGCAAGAGCCCTCAAGGAATGGGGGGTAAAGCATCGGCGCACACCACCATACGCGCCACAGTGTAACCCGGTCGAGCGCGCGAATAAAGTGGTCAAAACAATGCTAAGCCAATACATCGGACGAACCCAGCGGGCGTGGGACGAATACTGCGCTGAAATAGCGTTCGCTTACAACACCGCCCAACATAACGCCACGGGATATTCGCCGGCGTACCTCAACACCGGAAGAGAGCTAGTGCCGCCGGGAAGCCTCCGGTACGAGAGTGGCCCACGAGCCACGACGAGCCTGGAGCAACGACTACGACAAGCCCAGGAAGCGCGCGAACTGGCCCAATGCCAGATAGCCCGTAGTTTCCAAAAACAACGGAAACACTACGACAAAACCCGGCGAGACTGGACGCCGGACGTAGGGGACCCGGTGCTAAAACGAACGCACATCCTCTCCGACAAAGCAGCCTATCGGAACGCCAAGCTGTCGGGAAAATACAGCGGTCCTTTTACGGTACGACGCAAAGTGTCACCAGTGATCTTCGACCTGGCCGACAAAAACAACCGGGCAGTAAGACACATCCACGTAAGGGACCTGAAACCGTACGAGTTCGCCCGACCACCGGCAGATGGCGCGCAAGAGGAGCCGGCGGAGGAGAAGGGATGCAGGAGGTCCAGCCGACTGGCAGCGCGTCGAGTCAGTACAGCCACAACAGCCATGGCAAGCACACAACCCGTATCGGAGGAGGAGTTAAACGAGTTCCTCCAACAATTAGAGGAGGACTACCGTCATCACGGGATCTATGACCCCCATCCAGCAGGCCCCCGACGGCCGACGCAGCCGAAGATAACCGTGCCTCCGGCACGACCGCCGCTGAGACAGCGGAGTGGACCACCGCTGGCGAGGCAGCCACGTGTGGGACTGGGATGTACGGCACCCAGGGAGAGAGCCCGGCAACCGCCAGAATACGTCGCACCATTCAGGGTGCCGGTGGTATCCCCACACCGGGAACCGCCGAAACGGACCCGGGCACCAGTGCCAAACAAACCGGCAACGGATAAAAAGGCGTCCAACGGAACCACCACCAGGGCCAAAAGATTGGAAAAGAAATTCCACGCGTGGAATTCTGGGACAACGTCCGGAAACTCCAGACCGGCCAGGCCGAGGAAACGGGCAAAAACCCCCTTTCAACCCTTGCCGGGGATCCCCGAGGAAGAGGAGGCGACACAGGTGCCACCACCGGTCCTCCAACACCTGACCACCAGGGAACCATCTCCGATCCCGCTGCCCAGAGAACTGAGCCACCGGCCGAGAAGGAAGGAAACATTGCCAGACGGCACGACCTTCTGGTCACCAATCGGCGTCAGGCGATACAGGCTGGTCATCGGGGGCGTCCGATGGCCACTACGTCTGGACCCCGACACAGGAGCCGTCCGCCACGTGGGGCAGCCACGACAAGTAGTAAGCAAAACTAGAATTCACCTCGCGAAACGCGGAATCCCAGATAGACTAGTCGCGACCACCCGCAACACCCGGGCGTCCCGTTTTCGAAGAAAG
Source organism: Lasioglossum calceatum (assembly GCA_963966675.1). Taxonomy (NCBI): domain Eukaryota; kingdom Metazoa; phylum Arthropoda; class Insecta; order Hymenoptera; family Halictidae; genus Lasioglossum; species Lasioglossum calceatum. The sequence continues at coordinate 1,555,049 of OZ016542.1, forward strand.
GGGGGGATGCGACGAGGCCCCACCTCGTCGCGTAAGCATCGCGTGAATGAGGAGACACCGCGCGCGACATATATTTATAGACGTTCTCGACACGGGCGCGCGCCAATCACCGCCGAGACCAGGCGAGCGCCAATCAGGGAGCGGTGCCGCCGCTCGACCACGAGGAGCACTCTCCATGGTCCGCGCTCTCGCGGACTATATAAGCCGTACCGAAACGTAGAATAAGCGGAGTCCGCCTGGAGCCGCTCTCGTGATCACCGGATCGTGCCAGTCCTTCTCAGGGCAAACAGCACCGCTGGGTAGCGCTCCGACCAGAACGCAGGCTGGGATCACTGCTCCAGGAGACGACTCCCCAACACGTCCTCGACGTTTCGGAATCGCCGCGCCGTCGCCCGGGCTGGATTGGACCCGTCGTATCGCGGTGGTGGGCGCGAATCCCCTCAGGCGCTTCTGAGGTGCGTGCGACCGTAACTCGTCCCACAGGTGCTTCTGTGAGAAAGTTGCGGCACCACTCGGTTCTCCGACCGTCCAGCACGGACCGACTGGCCTCCGGCCCTGTCCGCTCGTCGAACCCACGCGGGTGGACCTCGAGACGACACGGCAACGGCGAGTACGAATCTCTCAGGTGCTTCTGAGACACGTACGGTCCGTGGCTTATCTCCTAGGTGCTTCTAAGAGAACGCCGCGGCGCCCACGCCCCGCCGAACCGAGATCTCCGGCCGTGTCCCTTCTCTCCCTGTTCCGTGCGAGAATTCGGGCAGGCCCCGCGCGGCCTAGACCCGTCATACACCGCGTCCGCGCGTCGCCTACCCGATCCGGGCCATCCGCGGCCAACCGACTCGGTAGCCGTACCGCATCCCGCGTAGAAAATAAGCGTCCGATCGACTGATCGTTTTCTCTTACTCCGCGGCTACGCCGCGGCTAAATTGTATCTTTCCGGTATCTAATTGCAGACCGAGGAACCTACGTCGACCGGGCCGAGGACCGCCGTGTGAGGCCGAACAACGACCCCTCGGGGAAACCGCGTATCATTATTTAATCATTGTTATTAGAAGTGCGGCCGTGATTCGTCGGCCTGCAAAAATCGTTATTTTTGGTTTGTCTATTTGATATTATCGCCAGAGGCGAGAATAAAGTTTAGTTTCGTTTACCCGATTTCGCCGTCTCTTTATTCATTCACCCCTCACGAACCCTGGTGAACTCCTGAGCTACGGGCACTGCGAAATCGGACCGTTACACCGTATAACTATCAGTATCAGTTTCTGTATAGAAGTTTAAAAATTTAAATTACTAAATGATTTATAAAAAACGGACGCACAAATGCGACACCACAGAAATAAGATATAGATATTTACGTCATAGTTCTAGAATGAATATTACACAAAAAATGTTTTTCTTCTCTAAATTCAAAGTGCAAAAATATTAAATAAACAAATATATTACCTTCAATAGATATATTCACAGCATCGCTGGAAACACAAGGAGTAGAGCTCTTCTTGGATTCAGCCATGATATTACCTATTTATAAAATAATATTTTATACGTTACACACACAATAAGCATAATATATGTAAGTCCACAATTTAAAAAAAATAGCTTATAATTAAACTGCGGATGCTTATACATTGATGAGGAATTTAAATGTACAAAACGCTGTAGAATCTCCGTAACATGTAAAAATATAGAAAATATTTAAACTAAACTAGTCATTATATTATTTGAAGTATTCAAAAAATTTCTATTTCAGCTCCTTTGCTTTCTTTCAGTTCCCAAAAATATGCATTTGCGTAAACATCCGCAGTCTACTTATAATCATTTATATTACACATTTGAACTATAATGATCTGATATTCAATGTATACATTACCTGCTTTCTCAATACTTTTAAAAAATGTGTAGTATAAAATACTGCAAACGGCACTGTAAAACTTTGATCCTTGCTACACTACACAATCCACAACAAACGTCTGTAATTGCTGTAAACCGAATTCACAAGCTAACCTCACCCAAGCCAAGCCGTCCGTGGTGTAGCGTGGAACAAGAACACCCGTTATTTTCCCTACTACTCCCACAGGCGGAAGAGTGGGGAGCATCTAGGCGAGGGACGGAGACGTAAGGGGAAACTTGAGCCGTTGAGCCGCGCCGTGTGGCTACACTGGTCCTGACCCCCGCCGAGGGAGATGTCCCTTCCGGCACGGTTGGCCGGCGAAAAAAAAGTTTGTTGAGAAACCGTGCCGGCGTTTCCAATTCCGAGCTCCCTATCCTTAAGCATTGGTGTGCCGGTGCCGGTGCCGGTAGCCGGAAAGAACTAAACCGTCCTTTATACGATCAGTGGCCTTAAGAGAAGTGCTCGGACTTCGGTATGGTTTGCTTATAATCTCTTTCGCTAATCTGACGCGCGGTTGCCGAACACCGGTATTTATGCTCGATCGTCAAATGGGTGTGACTCTTCTGAGCCAATGGCAACAGATAATTTGCGGAAGGAAGTGACAATTTTGAAGAGTAGCCACCGCCCACGTTGGTAGAGGGAAAACTGTGGAAATTGACGGTGGAAGGGAGAGAAGGAACCTTCGGCAAGCCGCGTTGACGGGAAACAATGGGACTCGGGCCGCGCAGGTAAGGCCCGTCCGGTAACGCGTGACAAAGGACCCGAGTGGTCGTTGAAGCGGCGAGGAGGCAGTGGGAGGCAGCAATTTCGGCGGTAAAAACCCGGGAGGTGCACGTGCAAAACATCTGCGTGTGTAATAAATGCTTTCCCGAGTCCTAATCCCCGAGGCGAGGATTTTTCACTTTCCCGGTTGTAAAGTAATTTACAATATCCCGGTTTCGGAGCATTTGTGCGCCAAATGTGCGCGACGGACACTTCTTCTAAAGACTAATAAAAGTGACCTTCGATGTTCGCGCAAACAGATTAGTTTCTGCTTAAAATCCACAAAATCGTACATCTTTCGAATTTCGATGCGTGTCGTTTTCTCCTGCGTCAACCGATTTATATGGCAATCAGGTCGTTTGGTACAACTATTAAAAGTTACTTTGTTTCAAAGGTCGTTCGAATACTTTCGTTACCCACTGTATGTACATTTGAAGCGAATGTTAATAAAATAGTTTGGACATTTATACGGAATAAATGATGAATTAACTAAAATAAAATGAACGCAATTTTTTCAACTAAATCTTTTCATAAACATTTTCAAAAGCGAATAGTTTTTCTTTAATATGTTAAAGAATATGTTTTATGTAATATTAATGTTTTAAAAATTTGTATTATTTTATGGATACGTAAGATATTCAAGAATGATTAATTCAATGGAAAAAATTATCAACACAATTACTATTGGGTCGTTCGGAAAGTCATTTCGTTTCCTAAAGGCCAATTTTTTACCATTTAGAATAAGTTTCATGACTTTTTTTTCTATGATCTCTTGCGACTTTTCGGACAACTTAAAGATCCCATGCCGGAGAATTTCCGTTTTTTATTAGCAAAATATTGAGTTATATGATATTGAAATATGTCTGTTGGAGCGGTTGCGTCCGAAGGCGCGGCTAGGAACAGCCGCGTTAGAGAACGCCACCTGCCAGGAGCGATAGAGTACCCGGTAGGGAGCGAGCGAGAGTCGTATGGCGAATGTCGAATGTAAAGTACGTTAGAGGTGTAAGAACCGGAATAGAATAACGAGTAATCCAAAGGGAATAAAATGTATAACCTTTCTATAGTTGAAATAAAGTGATTGTAATACAAAGAACTACATACACAACAGAGTGGCGACGAGGATGGTCAAGGATTGAAATATACGTGAACAATCCATTGGCAACGAGAACGTGGGAGAACGTGAAACGTACATACAGAAGGTTCGAGAAATTCAGTTCGAACACGTGTTCCTCAGAAAGGAACAAGAATAGAAGAGGCGTGATCCACGTGCAGAATACATACATACATACGTTATTCTACATTACAAAGTGCCGTACGTTACATACAAAATACTAGAAAAATGGCTGAAGTGATTTTACAAGGCACGTTCAGCATCGATACATTTGATCCAACCGTTACAAACTGGAAAAGATGGCTGCAACGGTTCGAGGGAGCCAGTAAAGTGTTCAAGGTAGACGAAAATAGCAAAGTGGCATATTTGCTACATTACATGGGGGCTACAGCATTCGACATGATAAGCGACAAGCTGGCACCGGAGGATCCGTACAAGCAACCGTACGCGGACTTGATTACGAAGTTAGAAGAATTCTACGCACCGACGCCATTGGAAATTGCGGAGAATTATCGTTTCCACCTACGTAAACAAACTGAAGGTGAATCCACACAGACGTTCGTTGCGGCGTTACACAAGTTAAGTATAAACTGCAATTTTGGCAATTATTTAAAAACGGCTTTGAGAAATCAATTCGTATTCGGGCTGGCAAGCAAGCGGGCACAAGCGCGTCTTTTAGAAACGAAGGATTTAAATTACGATAAGGCAGTACAAATCGCCACGGCAATGGAATTGTCGGAAAAAGACGCGACGCAGTTACAATCGGGTACAGCCAGAGTACGCGAATACGACTCAAACGAAGAGGGCTTTCATAGACAGGAAGGGCCAGGGGACGTGGAAGAAATCAGCGTCGAAGAAGATGGACGCTCAACCACGGGCTACAACCTCAGGGCCAGTACAGAATTCTTCTCGGACAACGACTAATTGCGTTTGTTTCAGGTGCGGCGCGAATCACTATGCAACAAGTTGTAAACTTGATCGAAATATACGATGCAAAAATTGTGGTATCGCGGGACACCTTGCTAAAGTGTGTAAAAGGAAGAAAATAGATACAAATCAGATGGAAGAGGTTATGTTCGTCGAACACGTGGAACATAGAGAACCTTACAAAGTAACAGTCACGGTAGAAGGCATACCAGTGTGACGTCGTACCGACGCTTGAACTGGGTTCAAAACTTTCAAATAAGCGCGTACAATCCCGCGCGCGTATATACATGTATATTCGACCATAACCGCGCCGAACAAGCAAGCGAGCGACACGCGTAAACACGCAGCGCATGTACATACACCCATACACACATCTCCTACGAGCGCGACCATACGAACGGTAACACGGTAGCCGGTGCGAGCGTACGCCGGCCTAGCAACAGGCAGGGACGAGCGCCGCAACCTTACTCGTCCTTATTGACGATAACAAAGAAGTAGATGATTCCTTCTAAAAACGCGCAAAACAGTCGTGGCGTACGTGACTAATTGCACGTGTTACCCAAATTCGTATGGTCCGCGCTCGACCTATAAATAAGGCAAGGATCAGGGCCTCGTCCTCTCAGTTTTCTCTGAACCATATCTAAGACAGGTCGTATATTCCATTTCTTCTACCACGCGATACTCATCATTCCTATTTCATTTCTATTTCATTTCTATTTCATTTCTATTTCATTTATTCTGACTTCTCTTGCCTTATTTCTTATCTCGTCTACGTTTTATTATATTTCTTTTGTTTTCTCGCGTATCATTGTACTATTTTGTTTCACGTTATCTCGTTTCTTTTCGCGCCTCGTGCTTCATCATCTTTTGTTTCATTTTGCTATTATATCGTTGTACATTTTCGGACATTATATTTCTTTTCTTTGTACTATATCATCGTCCTCTTTATTCATCATCCTGCATCATCCTGCGCTATTCCGCGTCAGTGTCATCGTGTTCGCTAGTGCGAGGGACCCATCAGTGTCACCGTGTTTCTCACAAGAGTCTGTATTCCGTCGTACGACTGAGCCCACCAGGTCGCTCGGTACGAGGGAAGACAGGCCTTACTTATTCGGAAATCGATCTAATTGATCATTCGTGCTAATTCTCATCGTACACATCACCCTGAATGACAGTAGTGTCAGTGGCGGTACGTTCGCGAGTGTGTGATATCTCGGCAGTGCACGTAATCGCGTTCTCAGCGACTCCTGTGTTCCTCCGCGTGCGTCTGAGCCCACCAGGTTGCTCGGTACGGGGAACACAGGCTCGGTAGCTCCAAATAGTAATCGTGTTCCCAGCGACTTCTGTGTTCCTCCGCGTACGTCTGAGCCCACCAGGTCGCTCGGTACGGGGAACACAGACTCGGTCGCTCCAAACTCCCTCCGGGCGATAGGTGAAATTCGGGAAAATCACCGTATCACACACCGCGACGTTCCGAACGCATCCTACACGCGTCGCAGTCGCGTGATTGAAATTATATTTTCGCGCTGCGTCCCGATTCACGGCGATCGGTACATTTCGTTCGTTTCTCGCCAAACTATTCGCGGCACTCTCGGCAGGCACCGGTATCGGTCCTGATCAGACGTGGGCGTACGGACCACGTGGATCGAAGATCGTCCATTAAAATCTCCGTTACGATAAATCCCTCTCCGCCGGAGTTTCCGGCCGCGGGTCGTAACACCAGTGAATTTCGAGGTCGACAGCGGAGCGGCAGTTACAATAATGAGTAAGCAAACGAGTGAGCAATTGTTTCCGAATAAAAAGTTAAAAAGCACTACGCTGAAGTTACAAACGTTTTGTAAAAATGTCGTTGATATTGTCGGAATGTACACCGTAGAGGTTAGGTACGGGAACATAAGCAAACCACTGAACATTTACATTTCAAAAATCGATAGAAAGCCGTTGCTAGGCAGAGAGTGGATTAGACAATTAATGATTACATTAGAGGAAACGGTTGCACACGCGTTTACGATACAACCGAATGAATTAGATAAAATTTTGGAGAGTTATAAAAAGAAACTCGACCCGAACTGTACAAAAATTCGGGGCATTCAAGCGCGATTTACGTTGAAAGAAAATGCGAAACTAGTATTCTTAAAAGCACGGACGGTACCATTTCGTTTACTTCCTCGAGTAGAAAAAGAAATCGAGACATTAGAGAAAGGCGGTATTTTCGAAAAAGTTAATGCGTCTGAATGGGCTACACCCATTGTTCCGGTATTAAAGAAAAATAATACGATTAGAATATGCGGCGATTTTAGCGTTACAATTAACAAACATTTGGTCATCGACGAACATCCGCTCCCGACGAGCGATGAACTCTTCGCAGCAATGGCGGGGGGAAAGATATTTTCAAAAATTGATATACAACATGCGTACTTACAAATGGAAATTCATCCTGAAGATCGCGAATTACTTACATTAAATACACATAAAGGACTGTACAGATGTACAAGGTTACTGTACGGAGTCGCAAGTGCGCCAGCGATTTGGCAACGATACATGGAAAATTGTTTAAAAGATATTTCAGGAGTTACAGTGTTCCTCGATGACATTAAAATTACAGCGCCGAATGATAAATTACATTTACAACGTTTAGAACAAGTGTTAGATAGACTTGGCGAAGCGAATATACGAATCAATGTCGAGAAATCCGAATTTTTCAAAGATACGATAGAGTACTGCGGATATAAAATTGATAAAGACGGCATACATAAAACCAAAGCAAAAATGGAAGCTATTGATAAAATGCCGCGACCGAAAAATATTACAGAGTTGCGAGCGTTCCTCGGTTTCGTAAATTATTACGGGAGGTTTATCGAAAACTTGAGTTCAATGCTATCCCCATTATACTATTTATTAGGTAGTAGGGTGCCATTCAAGTGGACTAAAGAATGTGAAACGGCATTCTTGGAAGTGAGAAAAGAATTCAAAAGTACAAAAATTTTAGCACATTTCGATCCGAGACTGCCTTTAATTGTTGCGTCCGATGCAAGCTCATACGGGGTGGGAGCGGTGCTTTCACACAAATACCCAGATGGGTCAGAACGTGTTCTGCAATACGCGTCACAGTCATTGTCAGAAACACAGCGCCGTTACTCACAAATCGATAAAGAAGCATACGCGATAATTTTTGCGATTAAAAAGTTCCACCAATATCTGTACGGAAATCGTTTTACATTGTACACTGACCACCAACCACTAGTACAAATTTTTGCGCCAACGAAGGCATTGCCAACGCATAGTGCGATGAGAATGCAACACTATGCACTTTTCTTACGCGGTTTCTCTTTCGATATTAAGTACAAAAATACAAAGTTACACGGTAACGCGGACGGATTATCCCGTTTACCTATACAGGGAGTACCAGAATTTCAGTATGATGTAGTAGATGCTTACGAGTTAGAGAACATTAATACATTGCCAGTCACAGCGGGTGACATAGCAGAAGCAAGTGCAGCGGATACAGAATTGCAAAAGATTAAAACAGCATTACAAAACGGGCAAAAATTGAATGCTCGAGAACGTTTCAATATTAACCAAACCGCATACAGTTTACAACGAGGAATTATTATGTGTAATGATAAAGTAGTGGTTCCCGGAAAATTACGAAATAGAATATTACAGGAATTACATACAGGTCATTTTGGCGTGATCAGAATGAAACATTTGGCTAGAGGAATATGTTGGTGGCCGGGCATAGATAGAGATTTAGAGAATATTACAAAGAACTGCGTACATTGTAACATGAATAGAAATAATCCAGCGAAGGTAGACACACATTGTTGGGAACCTACAACGACCGTTTTCGATCGGGTACACATTGATTACGCGGGACCGTTTTTGAATCATTATTTTCTCGTGGTGGTCGATTCTTTTTCAAAATGGCCAGAAATTCGAATGGTTAAGAATATTACAGCAAAGATAACGATCGAACAATGCAGAGAAATATTTAGTACATTCGGTATTCCTCGCATGGTAGTTATGGACAACGGTACAAATTTCCGTTTCCAGGAATTCGTGTCTTTCCTGAAAAGAAATGGGATTACCCCGAAGTTTACAGCACCGTACCACCCTGCAACAAACGGGTTGGCGGAGCGTTTCGTACAAACATTAAAAGTAGGATTAAAAAAGAACTTTTGCTAAATTGAGAGCGATGGAGACAGACGATGAGCGTGTCTCTCGCCTCGAAAGTCAAAGAGTACGAGAAGCTCAATTGAGAGCGATGGAAGAAGAAGATGAGCGTATCTCTCGCCTCGATAATGACACAGCAGGACATGCTGAATCGAGAGGGATGGAGACAGTTGATGAACGTGTCTCTCGCCTCGAAAGTCAAAGAGTACGAGAAGCTCAATTGAGAGCGATGGAAGCAGACGATGAGCGTATCTCTCGCCTCGAAAATGACAGAGCAGGACATGCTCAATCGAGAAGGATGGAGACAGAAGATGAGCGTGTCTCTCGCCTCGAAAGTCAAGGAGTACGAGAAGCTCAATTGAGAGCGATGGTAGCAGACGATGAGCGTATCTCTCGCCTTGAAAGTGACAGAGCACGACATGCTGAATCGAGAGGGATGGAGACAGACGATGAGCGTATCTCTCGCCTCGAAGGTCAAAGTGTACGAGAAGCTCAATTGAGAGCTAGAGAGTCAAGCCAGGAACGTGAAGGTAGATTACGACGTCAACGTGAAGCCTATGCTCAACGGGTAGCTGATGTTGCTGATTTTCACTCAACAATAAACACTTTTTGCGACAAGTGCTGTGAAATATGTCAGAAAAAATGCTACCCTAATCAGGTCGTGAAACATCGTTTGATTTTGCCAAAACCATACTTGCCACCGACACTTGCCGCTAAATATGAATTGCTTGTTTGTCATCGATGCAATACGCACTTGAAGAGCCAAAAAAGTCATGCTCCATCCAAGGCGTATTGGAATAACTTGCTTCCGGGTGATATTCCCGGTGAAATTGCCGTACTAACTGAACCAGAACTACGTTTGCTGCAGCGTATTATTCCGTATGTGAAAGTGATTAAATTTCCAGGACGATTTGGTCAATACGGTTTCAAGGGAAATGCAACATTATTTGCTCTTGATATCTTTGAGGTTAGCGAAAAGTTGCCTGAAATGCTTCCTCGATCAAGCACGGATGTCGGAATTGTTCTAGTGACTGAAACTCTGGAGAACTTGAATATATCAAGAGATTACAACATTTCACCGGATCGTGTTTACAAAGCACTTGATTGGCTTACTGGAAATAACCCACTCTATAAGGATGTTAGAGTAAATCGATTGGCGCGATTAAATACTGAGGATGTAATCCGCGTTATTCCAGCTCAGCCAGAACGACCATACGAACCTGATGACCAAGCTATTGATGCTCCAATTCGCAGTGCCTACATGCGAATTAATGATTTATCACGAATCGTACGTGCTTCCTGGAATCAAGGCAATGAAGAAATCTTTCAATCCGGGCATGCTGGACACCAATGTTTCGCCATGGTTGCGGCAAATTTAATTCGTGCTGTTATTCTACCACCAAGCCAATGGGATACAAATGTTTTAAATCGAAACATGATTGAAGGCGATGGATTTTACGATTGGATTGATAGGGAAACTAGAAATCAACCAGGTGCTTTTCCAATTGATAATCGCGGCTACTTAGAGATCAGAAATCTTGATGTTGTAAGACACGACATCCTCATGTTTGACAATAACTTCGTTATTGAATATGATAATATAATTGGCGTCTTCAATGGCAGTTTATGCGACAAAGAAAACGATGGAATTAATTTCCTGAATCTTAGTGCTTCGATAAACTTATTGTTCGTCGAACATAATGTTGGAATTTTAATTGTTGCTGACAGTGCATATGGTCTCATGCATTATGATAATAAGTTTTATTTCACCGATTCCCATTCATGCGGACCAAAAGGAAAAAGCGGAGTACAAAATGGAAAAGCCTGTGTCATCGAATGCAATACTATTGAGGAATTCCTTCGTATTATCCGCCGAACTGTGCATTCCAATGCTGGTACACAATTTTCAATTAATGCCATCAATGTTGTCGTCAAAGAAGGAGTTGTACCAACGCAACAAAATTTAGAGGCACATCCATCGATACAGGTGGATGAAGAAGTTCCTGTCGAAAATGAACCAGAACTTGGGCCAGTAAATGCATCGCAATTCGTTCCTGTGCAAACATCTGTAATGGCACCAATTGATCACAAGCAGCCAGATGTTAATGATGAGGAAAGTAGAAACATTAATGAAATTGTTCGCAAAACTAAGGATAATATTGTGAATGTGAATCGAGAGGTGAAAGCAGAGGAATTTTCATGGTTTTACTTATTTCCATATGGCAACAATGGCTTGAACGAACAGCGTCCGGTAAAAATTACGCCATTGGATTATTTTCAGCAGCGAATTTTATCGTTTCAAAGATCGTTTTCAAAAAACAGACTATTTGTTTTATGCACTATCGATGTTTGAATATCTTCGAGTGCAGTCGACGATTAATGCATGTGGCAGAGCTATACGAGGAGAAGCAGGTGTTGTCGAGGACCTTCATTTGTATTTAAAGAATCTGAGAGGATCGGCATCATATTGGCGAACAGCTCACAACGAGTTGATTGCATTTATTCGTTGTCTTGGTCCACCAACTTGGTTTATTACATTGAGCTGTAATGATTTGAATTGGCTTGATATACGGAAAGCTTTTTTGATTGCAGATGGCAGACCCGATGAGAATCCTAGCAAAATAAATATTGATGAAGTGCAGCGTTTGATTGAATCGTATGCTGTTGTGTTGAGCCGTCACTTTTCTCGCCGTTTCGATGCTTTCATGAAACAGATTAAACGAAATGACAATCTTCTTTGTGGAAAAGTCATCGATTTCTGGACACGAATTGAGTTTCAGAACCGTGGAAGTCCACATGTTCACCTTGTAGTATGGATTGAAAACGCTCCATCTTTTGAAAGTTCAGAAGGACTTATGTACATCGATCAAGTGATAACATGCCGATTGCCAAGCGAAGAAGAAGATGGAGATTTAAGATCACTCGTCAAACGCAACCAAATTCATCGTCATACTCATACATGCCACAAAAACAACTCTGATACATGTCGATTTGCGTTTCCTCGCAAACCATGTCAACAAACTCGTATTGTGCCGCCGAGTTCAGACGAGTTCATTCGAAATGGAGGACGATTCTGCACTTTAAAACGAACAACGAATGAAAAATGGGTTAATAATTATAATCAGCGAATTCTAGAGTTTTGGAATGGCAATATGGACATACAACCGTGCGGATCAAATGAATCTATAGCTCACTACATCGCCAAGTACATTTCAAAGACGGAACCAGCAGATGTAAACGAAGGGGTAGCTCAAGCCATTCGTCAAATTCGTCGCGATGAAACCAACATCGCAAAAAAGCTCTTCAAATCATGCATGCGGATTTTGAAGGAGCGACAAGTTTCCGCATCAGGATGTGTTTATCGACTCTGCCACCTGCCACTTCGTTCAGGTTCAAGAAAATCTGTGTTCTTGAATACAAGAAAGCCTGATCAACGATATCAAGTGCTGAGGTTTGAGGATAATCAAGCAGTTGGACTTTGCTCAAACCTATTTGAGCGATATGCAAATCGTCCAAGACGAGAAGAGCAGGGTTATGATTTTCAAAATATGTGCCTAATTGAATTTGCGATGAATTTTGATCCATTTTATGCAAAGAAAGCGGGAGATAGTGAAGAAAGCATTGATACAGAAGAGGAAGATCAACCAACAAGACGAAGACTCATCAAGCTGGCAAACAACACTAAAATGATTATTAGAAATGTTCAAGCTGTTGTACGAGTGCCATTCTTCCAAATGTCGACGGATCCGGAAAATTATCTTTACAGCTTGCTCGTACAATATGTACCATTTTATTCGGAGGATGAATTAATTGATGAATATAACAATGCACGCGAGGCTTTTCTTGGTCGAGAAGCGCAATTGAGACAAACAAATGCATAGCTTGAAATACATCGTGCAAGAGATAGACAACTTGAAATTGCATTCAATCAGGCACATGCTTTCAATCTTCTTGAAAATCCAGAAGACATTGTTGAGGCAGAACTTGAAGATGACGTTACCGAACAGGCGATGACGAATGAGCAGTTCCAGAATGTATGCGCTGCAATGAATTTACGACAGCGAGAATTAATCGGAACCATTACACGAAGTATCCTGGACCAAATGAATGGAAGTTCGAGTCGCATCAGAATGTTTGTCACCGGAGGTGCTGGAGTTGGCAAAACATTCACATTCAATGCACTAAAAGAACAGGTTAATCGCTGCTATGGTAAGAAAGCAGTTAAAGTTGGTGCATTGACTGGTGTAGCGGCACGACTTGTTGGTGGAACAACGCTGCACACCTTATTTAAATTACCAGTTGAGAAAGATGGAAAATTGGTAGGAATTTTGGCACCACTCACTGGTAATTATTTAAAGGTCTTGCGAAATCAGTGGAAGGACATCGAATTTCTGTTCATCGATGAGATTTCTATGGTTCCATACGAAATGTTATGCATGATCGATTCTAGATTGCGACAACTGAAAAAGAAGGAAAATGAACCATTCGGCGATATCAACGTTATGGTTTTTGGAGATTTATTGCAGTTGCCACCGATCCGAGGAGCTCAGGCATTCCACCAGCCTGCAAGATTTGTTCCTGCAACCCATTTGTGGAGACTCCTCAGCCTTGTAGAGTTGACGGATAACATGCGACAACAAGGCGACACAGCATTTGTCGACCTTCTTAATGCTTTACGCGTCGGTGAATTAAAGGCTCCACATTTTGATCTATTGATGTCTAAAGTGTTGACAGAGGCATCCGGCGAATTTCAATTGGATAGAGCTATTCGGATATATCCGACACGTAAACTAGTCGATGCACACAATACAGCCGTTCTTGAACAACATCGAGTACAAGGAGTGAAAATTTTCACAATTCGGGCTCAGGACGTGCTGGTGAATGCAACAAGAAATACTGAAAATGTCAACATAGACAACATCGTGTCAGGCGATATCGACAAGACTGGCGGATTAACAAAGAAGTTGGAAATTTTCAACGGAGCGAGAGTATAGCTCCGCTCTAATATAAACATTGAGAAAGGACTTGTGAATGGTGCAATGGGTACTATCACTGAAATTGTTTGGCCCTTATTCCGTCGTGATCAGATGTATGATACCGACATTCCATCTGTTCGTATCGACTTTGGCAGAGATGGAAATCATTTGATCACGCCGAAATCGATACAGTTTCCGGCACTCCGCAACTATGGCACAATTGAACGAACACAACTCCCACTGATACTGTGCTGGGCCTGCACAGTTCATAAGATGCAAGGATGTACAGTGGACCATGCTGTAGTTTACCTGGGATCTGCGCTATTTGCAAAAGGACAGGCATATGTCGCATTAAGTCGTGTCAGATTATTGGATGGATTAAGAATAGAGAGGCTCGATTGCTCAAAACTCACTGGTAAGACACCGTGCAATGAAGATGCAATGAAGGAGATGGAAAGAATGCGACAACTAGGGCCTCCACCAACATAAGTGAATTATATATTAAAAAATTTTTATATTTTAAAAAAGCCTATGCGTTTAGGAGATTGTAAACTATTAACAAAATTTGTAACCGTTCACCTCCTCGCGCAACGCTCGGTAATACCCACTCGGTTACCATTCTGACTCATCCGGTCGCAATACCGCCTGTTTACTACATGTATCTGTTATAATCTCATCAAAATGTTTAAAATCGATTGAAAAATTTCACACACACAAGACTAAAAAGCAGAAAATAATTATTTAAATAAAAATAAATTTATAAAAAATACCACGTTTTTAAAACGGACTAAAAAGTGTAATAAAACGGACTAAAAAGTGTAAAATAATTTTTCCTAGCCCCATACAGGTTCCTAACCCCATACAGATTGTGAATTTTGAATAGCTATGAAAATACTTGTAAGATTTAAAACGAAAAACGTGGGGCGCATGCCATAGATAATTGATGCTTGAATAGTGCTACTCTCTGCAGTCCTTACTATTATCTTGCGCCCCACGTTTTTCGTTTTAAATCTTACAAGTATTTTCATAGCTATTCAAAATTCACAATCTGTATGGAGTTAGGAACCTGTATGGGGCTAGGAAAAATTATTTTACACTTTTTAGTCCGTTTTATTACACTTTTTAGTCCGTTTTAAATTCTAGGCTGTGATCCTCACTTGACGTGTGACGTTTAAACCAGAAAGACATGTTTTCTTTGTGCTCAGTAATTCGTTTACTTGTGTTAATAAAGTTCAGTTCAGTTAATTTCGTTTATTAAATTACATAATCTAACAGGTTGTGGGCCCAGATAACGTTTATTTAAAAATTGTGGTCTGTTAATAAAACTGAACTGTGTAAACGTTGTTCGTGAATTGGTAAATAGTAAACGTCGTTCGCGAATCGTGTGGTGGTGAAAAGAAGAATTAGAAATTAGACAAATTACACAAGAGAACAATGACAATGACAAAAACATCGACCATGAAACGAAATATTAAAGTGTTTGATGGAGAGGGGTATAGCGTGTGGAAGTTTCGGGTACGAGCCGTTCTATCAGAACTAAATATAATTCATGTGATAGATGAAGAAACTCCTGTTTTCTCTATAATCGCAAACTGGGCATGTACGATAAACGCCAATGAAATATCCCCTCCAACTCAATACACTGATCTCGGCTCGGTATATCGGTGTGAACCACTACTAACGCGACGCGGAGAGTCGCAGTCGTCGGCACAGTTCAAACGCCCGTGAGTCATCATAACGTTATACCAAAATTCTATCTTCTTTATTTTCCATTATTTTTTCATGGGACTTTCACCAACATATCCCTGGCATTTTTCTAATGCAAAATGATACCAAACACGATATAATATGAACTGAATTTAGTGGTTTAATTGACGATGAGAGTTTCGAACGCAAGGAAGGACAGCGTATATGAAAGAAAGAGACGCGGAGAGTCGCAGTCGCCGGCACAACTCGAAGGTCCGCGCGTAGTCTCGCGTTACACGCGCTGTCCTTCTCTACGTTCGGCTCGGCCTTTGGTTCCTTCTCTACGTTCGGCTCGGCCTTTGAAGCTCGAAAAAAGTAGGCCCAAGATCTATAAATGCAAACAAGTGCCGTCGCATCGACGGTTGCCGTGATGTCTGTTTACACGCGCTGTCCTTCTCTACGTTCGGCTCGGCCTTTGGTTCCTTCTCTACGTTCGGCTCGGCCTTTGAAGCTCGAAAAAAGTAGGACCAAGATCGATAAATGCAAACAAATCCCCCGAGGCATTTGCGATTATAGAGAATTTACTGTAAAACGAAAGACTGGGAGAAGGCAGAGCGTACTGCAAAAGGTGTAATTGTGGAGTATATAGCAGATTCTCTATTAAGCTTAGTGTCGCCAAAACAAAACACGAAAGAGATCTTTGAACATTTGGATAATCTATATGAGCGAAAAAGTCTTGCAAGTCAACTGGCCCTCCGAAAAAAATTACTATGTTTAAAATTACAAAATGATACATTATTAACAAAACATTTTACGGAATTTGAAGGTTTAATTAATCAATTAAAGTCAGCAGGTGCACAACTGGAAGAAGTAGATGTAATATCACATCTTTTGTTAACACTTCCATCAACATATGATGGAGTGATAACAGCAATAGAAGCTTTAGCAGAAAACACCCTAACTGTAGCATTTGTGAAAACTAGACTTTTAGATCACGAAGTCAAGTTGAACGAAAACCGTGACACACATACCAAAGTACTCCAGGCGCAGGTGGTAAGATTTAAAAATAATAATAGAAAATACTATTCAGGCTCCTCTAGAAACAGAAATTCTAATTTTGGTAACAAACAAAGTTTTAAAATTGCAAATAATAAATTGTCTATTATTCCAAAATCATATCCAAAAAACGTGATAAAGTGTTATCAATGTGGCAGAAGAGGCCATTTTAAACAGGACTGTTATTATAATAAAAAGGCACTGGATTATAAAAATTTTGATAAGCAAAAAACATTGCACACTGTACAAACTATACAAAGTGTACAGCCAGGGACAAGCACAGAAACAGAAAACAATGGATTTGTGTTCATGGCGGGAAATTACGAATGCAAAAGTGAAAGAAGCAATAAAATACAATTTTTGCTGGATTCTGGAGCATCTGATCATATTATAAACAGGGAGGACTTGACTGCAACATTTCAAATTTTGAAAATTCCAATTAGGATTTCAGTAGCAAGGAACAACACTTTTATAACGGCTACAAAAAGGGGCACACTAAATGTAATAACTAATATAGGTGTCAAAGGAGAACTGGAAAATGTATTATATTCACCGGACGTACCATTTAATTTATTATCAGTAATAAAAATGCAAAAAATGGGTAGTACTATTGTATTTGACCAAGAGGGAGTCAAAATTTTGAAAGATGGTAAGGTCATCATAAAGGGTAAGTCCTCAAATAATCTCATTACTGTAGATTTTAAAATAGAAAATGAGAATGTGCACTCAGTCTCTGTTGTCCAAATTTATAGTACTATCAAAGGTAATTTTGAATTATGGCATGAACGCTTGGGACATATTGGAAAAAGTAAATTTTTAGAAATAATAAATAAAGGAATGATTAGTGACATAGAACTGGTTAATCAGATAAAACCAAATGATAACTTGTGTGAAGCATGTATAAAAGGAAAACAAGCACGATTGCCATTTCGAAAAGGAAAGAATAAAGAACATGTAAAAAGACCTTTGTTCAGGGATGGGCACGGGTGGGGCCCCTCAAACGCCTACTTCCCCCACCAAGCTCCCTTTCCGTGGCGCTCCTCGCGGCTCCGATGCACGAGGCCTGCGCACTGCTTGCGACGGACGAAGCGCGTCTTTCTTTCATAGTAACGACGGAAGTTGGTGGGGGACAGTAGGCGCTGCGGTGGGGACGGCTTTGCCTCGATTGAGGCAAAAATGCCCATCCCTGCCTTTGTTAGTAGTACATTCAGACGTGTGCGGTCCAATCACTCCTTCTACAATAAATAAAAATTATTTTACAACATTTATAGACGAGTACACTCATTATAGTGTCACATATCTAATGCAACACAAATCGGAATTGTTTACAGTTTTTAAAGATTATGTTACTTTATATTGTGATAATGGAAGAGAATATTTATCAAATCAAATGAAAGATTATTGTAGCGAAAAGGGTATCAGTTTTCATTTGACTGTTCCACGAACCCCACAATTAAATGGTGTAGCGGAAAGAATGAATAGAACGATCACCGAAAAGGCTCGAGCAATGATAGCTGGTGCGAGCTTAAGGGTACCGGTTCGTATTTGACCTTGACAACTTTTCGATGGTCATGCCAGAAACGAACGAGCGGCCGCTAGAAGAAGCTAAGTAATAACATTTCTGTCCAGTAGGGGAGCTGGGTACATTTTCTAGAGTCGCTGCATCAGTACATGTTGCCGGTAAGTCAGGAGCAAGCGTGACGTCACACAGTGTGGGTGTACTCGACGCTGTGTGTGGCACACACTCACCACTCGGGCAGCGTGTACGTGTGCCTAGACGGATTGCAAGGGTTCGTCTGTTTTCGAATCCCGCCTCTCTAATGCACATTTGGGGCCCCTACGTGGTCTCATTCGCTAGATAAAAGATCAATCTATTGCGCTTGCACCCCAAGGTGGTTTTACGTTTTCGAAGCGTAATTTTCATTATTCGGCAGCAAGATGTCTTTTCGGGAGGCTCTGCAAGCAGGCTTGACTAGCCGTACCGCAAAGTGCACTCACACAGTCACCGCTCGGGCAGCGTGTACGTGTGTCTAGGCGGATCGCAAGGATTCGATATGCTCCAAACCATTTCTCGTTCTTCGCCGCATCCTCCGCCGTATCATCCCACAGTGGGACGAATGGCTATTCTCGGTGGAAAAAAATCCTACGCATCAGATGCGGCTAGTGATGTTAACGTACGTGGTGTCGTTGTAAAGAGGAGATCTCAATCTTTAAGTTTATGGTAATTTTTTAATGGTAAAAAAAAGTTGGAAAAAATTTCTGAGAAAAATTTTTATAAAGTACATAAACAAATATAAAAAAAATAAAAATGCAATAATAATATTAAATAATAAATAAAAAATGTAACAGTAATATTAAATAAGTATGACAATAAAATCTAAATATAACAATATAACTACAAAAAAATATAACAAGTTGAATCTAAAAAGTAAAATGCCATCTATGTAGAATAAGATATCAGCAGGTAATTTCTGTGAGAATTTATTTTAAACAGTCTAAAGTAACTTCTATGCCAATTTTATGGCAAGATCTTTCCGAATTTTTTAGTTATTCAATTTTCAAGTAGGTTACATGGCATACAAAAATGGTATTTGTAAAACCATCAAAATCTTTACAAAAAACATTATTTAAATAACTTATATATGATGAAATAGGTACTTACGGGTAGTGACATTCTCCATGGCACTTAGAAAAAATGTATGATGAAAAATTACTCATTAAAACTAAAGGTACGTTTTCTAAGCAAGCTTGCAGAAGAAAAGAATTTCGCTCGTTGCAGTCTAACGAAGTGATACTTTCAGCTTCACGTCTTTGAAGGCACTAAATGAATTTCTTCTGTGACTCTTAGAAGAAATAAACATTTCTGAGTTGGAGGTGTGAGTTATCTCTCCGTGTGTTTATATGACGATTTCCCGCCTAGCATGCCCATCCAGTCCACTACCGCGGCGCACCGTATGCACCGTATGCACCGTACGCACGGTGATACAGAAATGTAAAAAGTTGTAGCATTCCGCTGCATTCCGCAGATTTTTTTTGTTGGAATCTCTTTAGTATAGTTTGAACTTATAAACAAAAAAAGTTTCAAGACCGGATCCACCCAGACCTGCTAGTTCTGCTCTATTAAAGTAAACTAAATGACGTAGAAAACTGGTACCTAAACAATGTCTAAAAATTATTGTAAAGGACTTTACTAACGTACTTTGTGAACATTAATGTAAACATTTATTTATATTAATACGGAAAATCGTGCATAGAAGCTTAAAGATTCTTATTTATTGCTCTGACACAATTTTCTTTGTGGCGAATATAAACGTACGATTTCGCCGTATGTATTACGGTTTGAAGTTTTCACGTATTAATTTCTATGCTTATATCGCTTTTAAATGAATTATTATGGGTATAATTAGGGTCGGTGAACATTCCCAAAGAAGTATATATGAATGTTATATCTATTTTCTGACATGACTTTTTTCCACCTAAAACGGCCATTCGTCCCACTGTGCATCCGCCGCATTATAAGTTATTATTATTGGGATCTTCAGTGTTACAGTCAGAGACGCTGTAGCGTCGCTGAAACACTTCATTAAGTTATTATTATTATCCTGCATATTATAAAAATTGAAGCAATTAATTTAACAATAAATTATTAGGTTGGAACGAAAGTTCGTAGCGTTTTTAAATAAAAATTCAAAGATGAAATTAAGATATTTATTCATAGGTTCATTGAATAACACATATGTATGTAGGGGTGCGAATGTTTAGAGTGACTGTGGACGCGACATCGTGGCGCCAACGTGTTTGGGTCCTGCATGAAAGGAGGTCTGTTTGGGCCAATTAGGCCGAGGTGTGAAAGAAGAGTGTTTGGGTCTTCGCGACAAGCGTCAAGTGGCTAGGGGTGCCAAACGCAGGGCGTACGTGAGCTTTTCCGAATGGATGCGAGACTGATAGAGAGAGAATGAGAGTGCGAGAGAGAAGAATGAAATTGAATAAAAGGAACTATAGATATATGTACAGAAATTATATATATGTATATATATATAATACGGTTTCAGGAACTATTGTATATGCATCTCGCAACATTGTATCTCGCGGTACCTCTAGGTATCGAATCAAAGACAGAGCCGCGCGTCTTTTGGTCCGCCGACGTGTCCCATTCAAATGTTTCTCGTTTTCAAACGTATCGACGAGCTGCCGAAGTCAGTCAGTCTAAGCCTAGCCTTAGTAGAGGAAACATCGGTCAAATATCGTTCTAAATAAATATCTGTTCTTTTATTCTCTCTAAATAAATACCTTGCTTCCCAAAACCAACAGGAACGAACGCAAGGGCTGACAGATCAGAAGTGTGAAAATCGAAAGAGAGTGAAGTTGCGAGTTGCGAGTTGCGAGAGCTGAGCTGTGAAGAGCTAATAAAGTGCAAGTATTAGAAATATTAGAGTCAAATTATTTTACCCGATACGCCACACTCAAGGTGTAGGAGTTCCTAAAATATTCCTACACATACATTATAAAAATTGATTGATTTATTAATAGTATATTTAAATATATACTTATAGAGTTTGTACGCGCGCCGGGGAATAGCAGGGGAACGCAAAGTGCACATTTTATAATTTATAATTTATTATAAAAGGTATTTATTATAAAATTTATTTATTATAATTTATTGTAAAAGTAAAAATTATTCGGGCCGCTTCCTCGGCCTTCGCCGCGCCGCGCACGCACAGTGGGAACATTGGACCAAACTCGATTCAAAATCAAAGAACTTTCGATAGAAATGAGGTAGAGCGATTAAATTTTTTAAAAATTAAAGCTGAAACTTTGCAGAATATGGGAAAATAGTGAGATTATGGTACGAACGTTTATTGACCTTGAAAACATTCGTTACACTTGTAGAATTTCAAGAAAATGTGGTTTCTCCGTTACTACGCGCGGAAAATTTTTTTTTAACATGGTATATATCATTTCCCGTAGATTTTGTGTATATATCATTTCCCGTAGATCTATGTGTGACTATAATGTAATTTAAATTAGATATCTATTTTTCATAATTATATTTTCATTTACACAGGAAGTATGGTAAGTATTTAATCATTTTATTTCATCAGTATTTTATCATTTTTTATCTACTGGTGACACCTTATGTTTTAGTAAGTAACGTATTAACGGAGAAATCACATTTTCTTGAAATTCTACAAGTTTAACGAATGTTTTCAAAATCCAATAAACGTTCGTACCATAATCTCCCTATTTTTCCCATATTCTGCAAAGTGTGAGCTTTAATTTTTTAAAAATTTCATCGCTCTACCTCATTTCTATCGTAAGTTCTTTGATTTTGAATCGAGTTTGGTCCAATGTTCCCACTGTGCGGCGCGGCGCGATGAAGGTCGAGGAGGCGGCCCGTATAATTTTTACTTTTACAATAAATTATAATAAATAAATTTTATAATAAATTATAAATTATGAAATGTGCACTTTGCGTTCTCCTGCTATTCCCCGGCGCGCGTACAAACTATATATATATTTAAATATACAATTAATAAAAATCAATCAATTTTTATAATGTATGTGTTATTCAATGAACCTATGAATAAATATCTTAATTTCATCTTTTAATTTTTATTTAAAAACGCTACGAACTTTCGTTCCGACCTAATAATATATTGTTAAAATAATTGTTTCAATTTTTATAATCTATAGAATAATAACAATAATTTATAATGCGGCGGAAGATACGGCGGAAGATACGGCGGAAGATGCGGCGGAGGACGAGAAATGGTTTGAAGCAGTGATCGGCAACACCGGCTATTGTTCAACCAGTATTCGTGCCTCCCGCGCGTCTCGCTCCCCGTGACGACAATAGTGCTCTATGCTATAGCAGGTACAGGTAGGTATGGCATGGTATAGATATAGTATACCTAGTACAGGATGCGGCGAAGGACGAGAAGTGGTTTGTCATTTCCCGAACCCTTGCGATCCGTCTAGACACACGTACACGCTGCCCGAGCGGTGACTGTGTCAGTGCACCTTGCGGTGCGGCTAGTCAAGCCTGCTTGCAGAGCCTCCCGAAAAGACATCTTGCTGCCGAATAATGAAAATTACGCTTCGAAAACGTAAAAGTCGACCACCTTGGGGTGCAAGCGCAATTGATTGATCTTTTATCTAGCGATTGAGACCACGTAGGGGTTCCAAATGTGCATTAACGAGACGTGGTTTGAAAACAGACGAACCCTTGCAATCGGCTAATCGAGCCTGCTTGCAAGAGACTCCCGAACAGACATCTTGCTACCGAATAATGAAAATTACGCTTCGAAAACGTAAAAGTCAACCACCTTGAGGTGCAAGCGCAATTGATTGATCTTTTATCTAGCGATTGAGACTACGTAGGGGATCCAAATGTGCATTATAGAGAAATGGTTTGTCATTTCCCGAACCCTTGCGATCCGCCTAGGGACACGTACACGCTGCCCGAGCGGGGAGTGTGTCTCACACACTCTCACTCGAGCAGACCGACGCAGCATCATCGTGAGCCGTATAGTGACGTCACGTTTACGGATGAAGCCTAACTTACCGGTAATATGTTTTTTCTCGTCCTCTGTTATACCGATACAGCGACTGAATGATCGGAAACAGGTACCAGCGCTCGTAGTGAAAAATTCCGGAACTATACTTGTTACTCTACCCCCCGCTTAGGGGTAAATTTCGTCTGTTTGCAAACGGTGTGTTTAAACACGTATAGTTTAACATAATAATCGTTGCACTGACATTGTATGTGTCCCAGCAATTGCGCTGGATGTCTACTTTTTCTATAAGAACCCTAAATATCTCGATATTTAAGAAAATGTATGATGCTTGACAGTGGCAGCACTGTCGCGCCGCTCGATGCTCTCGCCTCTCCGCTACATGCTGCCGAATAATGGAAATTACGCCTCCAAAACGCAAAAGCAGGCCATTTTAGACATCCAGCGCAATTGCTTGATCTTTTATCTAGCGATTGTGACCACACAGGGGCCCCAAATGTGCATTAGAGAGACGTGGTTTGCAAACAGACGAACCCATGCAATTCTCGTGTACGTATACAGTGCCTAGCGGTGTGTGAGTGCGCCACCACACACTCTCGCTCGGCCAGAACCGGTACCCTTAAGGGCGTCGTCTGCGAGGAAACGCGCGAGTAGTGGTACACTCACACACCGCTAGACTACGTATACGTACACGAGGATTGCAAGGGTCCAGGTCTAGACTTCTGATTCCTCGATAATGCAAAGACGGGGTTTTTTAATAGTCAAAATCGCTAGATAAAAGATCAATCTAGGGTGCAATCATTTTCAAAAGTCCAATTTTTACGTTTACGATGCGGAATTTGCATTATTCAGTAGCGTCCTAGCTGACGGGTGATATATTCTAATAAATATCAAGAGATTTAGAGATCTTATGGAAAAAGTGAAATGATTGCACCCTAGCGGCGGCATATACATTGTCAATGCCACGTCTATTATGTTGTTTACTTGCGTATTAAACAAACCAGAAGTCTAGCTAGACTGAAAATCGACAAACAGTGAGATTTAAGAGGAAAATACAGTTCCGAAATTTTCCGCTACGAGCGTTGATGTCTGTTTCCAAACATTGTCGTCGTCCGCTTCCACTGTATCGGTAAAACAGAGGAAGCAGAAAATATGTTGCCGGTACGTTAGGTTTCGTACGCAGGCGTGACGTCACAATTGGGCTGACGCTGTGCAGCGTCGGTGTGCGAGTGAGACTGGTGGCGCATACACACCGCTCGGGCGGCGTGTACGTGTGCCTCCGAGCATCGCACGGCTCCGGGATTTGACTTTTGCTTTCTCGGTAATGAAAAAACAGGGTTTCTTAATAGTCAAAATCGCTAGATAAAAGGTCAATGTTTGGTGCGACCATGCTCAAAATTAAGATTTTTTTGTCTACGAGCAATGGTTTTGCAATATTCGGCTGCATCTTGCCCGTCGGAGAAGCTATACGAGCATCGCACGGCTCCGGGATTTGACTTTTGCTTTCTCGGTAATGAAAAAACAGGGATTCTTAATAGTCAAAATCGCTAGATGAAAGGTCAATGCTTGGTGCAACAATGCTCAAAATTAATATTTTTTTTTCTACGAGCAATGGTTTTGCAATACATATTCGGCTGCAT
The DNA here is from genome assembly GCA_963966675.1 of Lasioglossum calceatum. NCBI lineage: Eukaryota > Metazoa > Arthropoda > Insecta > Hymenoptera > Halictidae > Lasioglossum > Lasioglossum calceatum. The sequence goes on from OZ016542.1 coordinate 1,579,783, forward strand.
CTTGCCCGTCGGAGAGGCTATACGAGCCTACGAGCATCGCATGGCTCCGGGATTTGACTTTTGCTTTCTCGGTAATGCAAAAACAGGGTTTCTTAATAGTTAAAATCGCTAGATGAAAGGTCAATGTTTGGTGCGACCATGCTCAAAATTAAGATTTTTTTGTCTACGAGCAATGGTTTTGCAATATTCGGCTGCATCTTGCCCGTCGGAGAAGCTATACGAGCATCGCACGGCTCCGGGATTTGACTTTTGCTTTCTCGGTAATGAAAAAACAGGGTTTCTTAATAGTCAAAATCGCTAGATAAAAGGTCAATGTTTGGTGCGACCATGCTCAAAATTAAGATTTTTTTGTCTACGAGCAATGGTTTTGCAATATTCGGCTGCATCTTGCCCGTCGGAGAAGCTATACGAGCATCGCACGGCTCCGGGATTTGACTTTTGCTTTCTCGGTAATGAAAAAACAGGGATTCTTAATAGTCAAAATCGCTAGATGAAAGGTCAATGCTTGGTGCAACAATGCTCAAAATTAATATTTTTTTTTCTACGAGCAATGGTTTTGCAATACATATTCGGCTGCATCTTGCCCGTCGGAGAGGCTATACGAGCCTACGAGCATCGCATGGCTCCGGGATTTGACTTTTGCTTTCTCGGTAATGCAAAAACAGGGTTTCTTAATAGTTAAAATCGCTAGATGAAAAGTCAATGTTTGGTGCGACCATGCTCAAAATTAAGATTTTTTTGTCTACGTGCAATGGTTTTGCAATATTCGGCTGCATCTTGCCCGTCGGAGAAGCTATACGAGCATCGCATGGCTCCGGGATTTGACTTTTGCTTTCTCGGTAATGCAAAAACAGGGTTTCTTAATAGTCAAAATCGCTAGATAAAGGGTCAATGTTTGGTGCGACCATGCTCAAAATTAAGATTTTTTGTCTACGAGCAATGGTTTTGCAATATTCGGCTGCATCTTGCCCGTCGGAGAAGCTATACGAGCATCGCACGGCTCCGGGATTTGACTTTTGCTTTCTCGGTAATGAAAAAACAGGGATTCTTAATAGTCAAAATCGCTAGATGAAAGGTCAATGCTTGGTGCAACAATGCTCAAAATTAAGATTTTTTTGTCTACGAGCAATGGTTTTGTAATACATATTCGGCTGCATCTTGCCCGTCGGAGAGGCTATACGAGCATCGCACGGCTCCGGGATTTGACTTTTGCTTTCTCGGTAATGAAAAAACAGGGTTTCTTAATAGTCAAATTCGCTAGATGAAAGGTCAATGTTTGGTGCGACCATGCTCAAAATTAATATTTTTTTGTCTACGAGCAATGGTTTTGCAATATTCAGCTGCATCTTGCCCGTCGGAGATGGACGCAGGCGTGAAGTCAAGATTTGGCCGCCGATGCTACAGCGTCGGTGTGCTCGAGTGAGACTGTGTGGCGCATACACACCGCTCGGGCGGCGTGTACGTGTGCCTTCACAGGGATGGTCAATTCGTAGCTCGCTCGGTGTCATGCTCAGGGAATACCCCGACTTCTCCCGCCCGCGCGTCTCGCTCCCCGTAAGCGACACAATGCTGCTCTGATCGCAACGGGGAGCGCGACGCGCGGGCGGGAGAAGTGGGGTTATTCCTTGAGAATGGGTACGATTATCGCAAGGGTCCTCTTTAGTAATAAGAAAATGCCACAAACATGCTGGTGAAAGAAAAAAGTAATGAAATATAATGAAGATAATTTGATAATTGGATTAGTAGTGGGGTTCGAAGCAAGAAAGCGAAGATGGTTTTTTTCATTAATTTTTAATTTGTCTTTACTTTCAATTTCTTATAAAGATGTCTCTTTTTACTTTCCTTCTAATCTTGTTATCTATATATTGGTGCAGTTGTCATTAGTGCGGCTTGTTATATATTTTTTACAGTGAATCAAGTAGAATGTTCATCTAGACTAGACCTGAGCGACGGTGGCTCGGAAAACACTTGTTACTACTACTCTGGGACTGTCTTACCGAGCAAGAGAAGGAGATTACCGAGAAAGAGAATGAAAGAAAAAGCGACATGTGATTTTCGGGCCACCGTCGCCCAGGTCTGATCTAGACAATCATAAAGATCGATTTTCCTAATAATTCATAAAGATCCGCAGTCTACAATTAGACTAGAGACACAACAGCATCAATAAATTAATAGCAAGATTATAAAGAAATATAAAATATAAAATATAGGGAAAAATGACACATGAGGATAAATAAAAAAGTACAGAGCTATTTTATTATAACATAATATTTATTTAACATAACTAATTATAATAGTTATGGTGGACTACTAGATTGCCGTGTCCGTAGCGTCCTTCACGTCCTTCTCGTCCGCCGCGTCCTCCACGTCTGCCGCGTCCTCCACGTCCGCCGCGTCCTCCGCGTCCTCCGCGTAGGAGGTGGGCGTGCCGACTATACAATTTGTTCCTCAATTTCCTCAAGTATTTTCTCTGTAACATGTAAATAATACATTAGTACAACGGCGACTAAAAATAACGTATATGTAATAAGAAGATATTCAGTTTTGTAACTTACCACTTCTTCATCGGGGAGCGGCGGTTGTTTTTTTTGGGTCAGCGACCCGGCATTTTGTAGTTTCTGTAACATACAAAATATCAGTTATTAATAATCAATAGTGTATGTAACATACAAAATATCAATTATTTGTAGCGAATAGTTAAGAATGTATCGTTTACTTACTGGTATCCTCTTGTGCCACAACGACATATTCGCGACAGCAGTCGTCAAATCTTGTGACGTTGATTCTGCTCCTACCGCCGTCGGTGGTGCTCCTGCAGCCGCCGCCGGTGGTGCTCCTACAGCCGCCGCCGGTGGTGCTCCTGTAGCCGCTGCCGGTGGTGCTCCTGCAGCCGCCGCCGGTGTGGCCCCTTCTTCTGCCGGGGAGACTTCCATGATTTCCATGACTTGTTTATCCATTTTCCTAGAATTGTGCAAAATATAAGACAATATACATGCACATTATCATACAGTATTGAGTTGGAGCGAATGTTCGTAGGGTAATTGAAATTGAAAAATAGCAAAGATATTTACAAAATAGGCAAAAAATAATGGAACAGATTCGAAAATATGTTATTGAATAATTGTATAAATTATTTTTATCGATAGACTTTGACGATCAACGACTTCGAGAAGATGTTTCAATATGTTGTCAGGCTGAAGATTTCGAACAACTTTTTCTGGCAGAAACTGGAGAAATATGGAAATTCGAGAATTTATGATTATCCGTAAGTAAATTATGGAACATGCTCTTGTAGAATCAGTAAATAATAATGATGTTGAAGGCGTACGTTCGGTGTCGTTTGTGTGCAAAACAATCTGTCTAAATTTCGACGATAGGTATTTGTCCTCCGATCGGACTGCTCTTGCAACGTGCATTGATGGTACCGCACGCGCACGTGAGAAAGAGTTGAAATTTTTTCTGTTCTGAGCATTACAATTACATCGTAATTACAGAATTGTCTCGGACGCACTGGTAACATTACTAAAACCTTGGAAATGTATACAAATTTTATTATTTTTTCAAAGTACACTCCTCAAAAAAATTAAGGGATCATTTGTGCGAACCCGAAAAGTTGCTACAACTTTACATAAGCATAACTCCGGCCAAAATTGCTGTATCGATATCGTTAAACAATGGTTTGGAAGCGTGGAACCTCTAGTTTCAGACGCTCTGTTTCAATTTTTTGATTTATTGTTTTTTTACAAAGTTATAGCGAGATAAAGACAACATTGACGGTTAACAAAAATTTTGTGCAACTTTGTAACATCACACGGGTTCAAACAAATTTTTTTGATAAATCGCGTTAACATTATTTGAAAGGGCTATCTTTCCTGTGTAAAATGCGTGGTTGTTGAATAGCGTGCGATTTTTTTTATTCGAGTTATTCAATATTGAAGAAAATGTTGGCCTTTTAACTTTAACTGGCTCCAGAAGGTGCAAAAATTATCGTAGAATCTTGTGGAAAAAAGCAATAGAAAGAGCGTTTCTTTCTCTTCAAGGCACTTCTTTCGTTTTTTCAATTTCGTTAACATTTCGATATACCAGGTGTTTCTGAAAATATGCTTAAAATATGCATAATTTCCATTTTTCCTTCAACTCGCTATATCTCGGCGAGAAATGATCGCAATACCATGATCCGAAAGTCAGATTCATCACTTCTGATGCTTTAGGGTGGTCAGGAAAAATGGCAAGAAGGATGACTTTAGAGTAGGGGAATTGCAGGGGAGGAAAATTGAAATCAGGTAGAGAAACAAGGGACTGCCTTGCCGACCCGGAGAAGGAGAAAAGCAGCCCCATGTTTTTTTCGGCCCATCGTCGCTCAGGTCTGGTCAAGGACGGTACTTCTTGTCTTGTCGTCTTGTACTTCTAGGAATCTTGCACCAATATCGTAGCTCTGCTCCCACTGTCTCCCATGTGACGCACACATGAACCTGTACCACGCACCTACACAGCCGACCAGTGTGCGTTGCCACATGCACATATACACAGTATAATGGTTATTATACAGAGTGTTTCGTTTATCTTTGAACGGAAATATCTCGTGACGCACTGAAGTTACGAAAAAATTGTGATTACAAAAATTGTTCGGTATGAAGGGTACAATCATGTAGTCTAATTTTTTTGAGGACTAGAATGGTGGGGAGGTTGATTTCAAAGTACAATTAAGTTTTTTAAATGGAATGTCCTATTTTATATACCATAGATCGATAGAGTATCAAATTCTGAGTATAACAGTGTTGACCTTTATACGTCCTAAACCTAATAGTTAACGAGATATTATCCAAAGAAGAAAGAAAATTGTTTCGATAATATCTCGTAAATTATTAGATGTAGGACATATGGAGGTCAATACATTTGTACTCAGAATTCGACAGTCCATCGATTCATGATACAGAAAGTAGGTGTTTCCATTTAAAAAGATCAAGGTGACCTTGAAATTTCCTCCATGCCTCCACCCACGCAGAACATGTTTGTGTCACGATGACAATGGTACGAAAAAAACTGTGTCCTGCAGCGTGGTCTACCCGGACAGTTCTCTCCTCCTGGCCGAGGGAAGGGCTCATTTTGGCACCCTCAATTGCTTTCTCATTTTGGGTCTTCCGACGGAAACATCAAGCTGTCGCAAAAGTGGCTAACAGACCTGACGAGCTAAAACATAGATACAAACACATACACGCGAGCAGCTCAGGGTAAGGGTACGCGTACAATGGATCTGACATCCGACAATTCAAATGTGTGGGTAGGCCCGTCTGTGAGACCCTTCTAGCTTCGTACCGTACCGTGCCGCGCCGTACCGACACCAACACATGCTTCTCGAGGCATGTACACTGTACTACCCCTACGCACAGATCCCTACGAAATAGAAAATAATGAAAGATATAGTATACGTTTCTCAAAGAATTTCTCGTTGTCTATGATTGTATGCAGAGACGTGCACAACAATTTCCGCGCACCTTTGAAAAAGAAAGTTTGTCAAAATTGGGCTGAATGTCACAAATACATTCTGCAAAAATTACAATTGCTTGATGCAACAGAAAAAAGTTTAAAAATAGCGTTTTTAAATTTCTTCTGAGTCTACAATGTATATTCAAACAATGTAACATATCTTGTACAGGGTGTAAAGAAATGACATGTCGCGGCTACCATAGGACGATTCTACACCTTCGATTCGGTTGAACTAAGGAAGGTGCCGCAAAATTGACCAAGGTCAATATGTCAACAACTTTTTTTTAAATTGCATCGAATTTTACTCGTCGCGGCTGAGTTGCGACCAATAGTTCCTTTTGCACTTTTGACACCCGCGACGAGTAAAATACAATTGAAGGTCGAGGTCAATTTTGCGGCACCCTCCTTAGATCAATTTCAACTACATCGAGAGTACAAAATCAGTGCGTAGACTATTATTTTATGCAAGCGTTACCTAAAACATAAAAAAGATCTTATAATTTTTAGTCAAGTAAAATTCAGCCCATAACGTTTCATATTTCAGAAATCATGGGATGCTTGAGTTCCTACATTTTTAACGGAAAGGTACAACCGGTATTCCAGATGTTTTTTTATTACTAATGCAGTTGTGCCCAAGGTCTCGCTGTTGGTCCCCGCGATTGACGTATCATAAACCTTCAGATGCGAACCGTCAGGCATTACGCACTGCGCTACCCCCGTCGGGCCCATACCTGAGAGTTCCTTTTTTCCTTCTTTTATAATACTAGTACTAATAGTAATACTAGCTGAACTTTACCGTTGGCTTTTTACCAATATGTAATACGTTCAGCATGTATGCCGGGTGAACCACGAATCGTGATCAGTAGAGATTACTATGTTATTAGCAGTCCGATCGAAAATATTTCTATCACCTTCTGCATGGTTTCAAGAGATCTTTAACGTGATTATAAAAAATTTTTCGTCAACTCTTTTTTTCAGTTTTTTCAAGGTTACCTTGAATTTTTTGCAAATAAACATAATTTTTGGCTCAGTAATATACAAATGTTACGTGACAAATAAGTTTAAAAAATCATTATCATTGTTATTACATATTTTGCCTTTATTTTTAATTATTTTCATGAATACTTTCGTTCTTATGCAACATACGTAAGTATATCAGAATGACTATGTGACGTCCAAATGCGAACAGAGAGTCGAGAACTGCTTATCTGTACTACCATCGTACAAACATATAAAGTGGCTGTGATCTAAAAATTTCCAATTAATTAAAAGTTTTGTAATAAATTTGTATTCCTTTGTGGTACCACGCACATGGCTACATGGCTTTCCTAAATTCTCGACAACCCTTGTAAATCGTTCGACGAGTTCTTGACATCCCGCCGCGCCGCGCCGAATTTGATGACATTTTCCAGAGTTTCAAGGATCCTGGAGGGTCGTGTGCTGGGTTTCACTGGAAACCACGACGTGATGAGTATCCCAAGGATTTCACATCCTTCGTGAAATTTACACTACAAAACGCAGGCCCCACTCACCCAAATCTGGCAACTCTGGTTGCGTCGTTGTTTGTTTTCCACCGGATGAATTCTTCAGTATAACTGGCGAACACGAACGCGTTCAGACGTGAATGGTTGCTTGAGCCATTCCTAGTTTAGTCTTTGCGCGGCATTGTGCGTTAGTTAGATAGTGATTAGTTGGTGATTAGTGCGATTAGCTGGTGATTACTGATTATTGGCGTTATTAGTGGAATTATGGAGAGTGCTAGTTCATCGCAACGTACGGAGCGAATGACGGCCTGGCGAACATTCAAAGGGGCAGGACGTACAAAGAAACTTCGATGCTCTACGAAAAGATACAGCAGAAGCAAAGCACTACGAAATAGGTAAGTGTACATATAATGCATGATTTTCAATATAATTTTTCATATTCCTCAAGATTCTCTCAAGTCAATAAAAACTATTTTAATTGGACGGTATGATAGTTGGGCGAACGATAGTTCGGCGACAGGTGATGCAGCGTTCACTTGAAATAATTTTAATTTCGCGATTTTTTAGGTGTCACCATTTTTTAAAACAGATCTGTAAAGGGGAGATCATATCCCTATAACACGGTTTTTTTTATTCTATTTGCAGATGGCAGCAGTTAGCGAAGCTTGCCATGGAGGAGCATTGTACAGCAGCGGAAAATACAGCGCCGGCATCAAATTCACTTCAAGAGGAAATGGTGTGCGGCGTCAGCGCAGAAAATTTCATGACAGTGCCCGAAGAAATCGAAGAAGTAGCATTCGACATGCAGGCATCGAGTGCACATCAAGAGGAAATGGTGTGCGACGTTAGCGCAGAAAATTTCATGACAGTGCCCGAAGAAATCGAAGAAGTAGCATTCGACATGCAGGCATCGAGTGCACATCAAGAGGAAATGGTGTGCGACGTCAGCGCAGAAAATGTCATGGCAGTGCCCGAAGAAATCGAAGAAGTAACATGCGACATGCAGGCAGAAACTGCCACCGACGAAGAGGAGTACTTCGTCGTGGAAACGGAAACCGGACCGACGGTCGAGCCACTGGAAAAATTGAGCCTTTGGAACGGGTTGAGCATAGTTCACATGCGCTACTTCTTTCAGCAGATAAAGAACGTAAGCGAGCATTCGACAAAATTCGGATGTACGATCAAGAATCTGGAAATAGAAAAGATGAAGAAATCGGGCTTGATGACAAGTCTGGTTCTGAAATGCTCGATGTGCCAGTATAGAGCAGAAGTCCATAGCCAACGTAGTGATACGAAAGCTATGGACATCAACCAAAGTGCAGTCGCCGGAACAATTACCACCGGAGGCGGATACGCACAAATGGAAGAATTATTGGCAGCCATGAACGTCCCCATGATGTCCAAGCAAAAATACCAGGATTGTCATGACGACGTCGTCGTCAAATTAATCGCTGCTGCGGAAAAGGAAATGGTAGCAGCGGCCGAAGAGGAGAAGAGGCTAGCCGTTGAAAGAGGCGATTACATAAACGGAACTCCACATATTCCTGTCGTGGCTGACGGAAGCTGGATGAAGAGGTCGTACCGATCCGGAAAATATGACTCCTCATCTGGTGTCGGCGTGATAATGGGCTATCACACGAAGAAGGTTTTATTCGTGGGAATCAGGAATAAAGAGTGCAGCATTTGTCGTACAGCGGCGGAGAAGGATCGAGAACCGCGGAAACACGAATGTTACAAGAATTGGAGCAGCAACGAAACGTCTACCAAAATGGAGAGCGACGCCATCACAGAAGGCTTCAAGACTAGTATTGAAAATCGAGGATTGATCTATTCGACGCTGATTGCTGACGGCGACAGCAGCGTTTACAAGACAATTGTGGACTGTGATCCATACAAGACGAAACATCGCGTGAAGAAAATAGAATGCACGAATCATCTGTTGCGCAACTTCTGCAACAAAATGAAAGATGTTGTGAAAAAGACTCCGGCCGGTTACTACAGGCGGACCGTGAAAGAAAGTATTCAACGGATTCGAATGGGAATCGTGAAAGCTGCAGAACACAGAGCCAATGAGAACTTGCCACTAGTAGAGAAGATAAGGAAGTTATATGAAGATATAACGAATGCACCCAGCCATGTTTTTGGAGAGCACAAACAGTGCAGCGAAATAGCATACTTCTGCGATGGTACGCCGAAGGAAGATGAAGAAAACCTTGTTCCAGATTTATTGAAGGTGGGAGTGTATCAACAGATACAGGAGATCATTGGACGCCTGGCGACGCATGCAGAGAGTCTCCTCTACCACAGCAACAACAACGCGGTGGAGAGCTTCAATGCTGTCATCGCGAAGTACATTGGCGGAAAGAGAATAAATTTCGGCCAAAGGGGATCATACACTGCAAGATGTTACGCTGCTGTAATTTAGTACAACACGAAGGATGTATTGTCTTGTTTACAGAGAGAGTTTCAAACCGAGCCGCCAGAAGTTTTGCAAAAGATGGAGGAACGACGCAGAAATAGAGTCTTGGCAAATACCGAAAAACAGAGGACTAACAAGAGAACAGGCAACCAGTTCCGTGCTACAAGAGATGCTGATTACGGACCAAATGCACAGAAGCCAGACATGGAGGAACCTATGTTTAATCTGGCAAGGGAAAAGCATATGAAAATGCTAAGCGATTGGCAAAAGGATAGGGACAAAATTGAGAAGGATACAATTGGACAATGGAAAAATTCAGAGTGGCTGACGAAGAAGTCAAAACTTTTGACAGCGTCCAACTTTTCCCCAGTGTGCCGCCGACTGAAAGGAACGCTGTGTAAGAAGCTGGTACGGACCCTGCTCTACCCACCCGCGCTGAAGAAAGTTGCTTCCGTAAGATATGGACAGGAGCACGAAGATACTGCTCTCGAAGAATTGGCGACAACGGAGCATATAAACATAAGAAAATGCGGCCTTTTCATCGACGCATCGATACCCTATTTGGGAGCATCGCCGGATGGTGTCATCGATGACGACGGAATTGTCGAAATAAAGTGCCCGTACTCTGCGGAAAATGTAACGCCAGAAGAGACACTACATACAATACCAACCGTCAAGAAAATCTTTGCAGATAGTACGGGTAGCGCAATGAGCAAATCACACGAGTACTTCTACCAAGTGCAAGGACAATTGCACATAACGGGTAGAAAATACTGCATATTTTGTGTGTGGACAAGGAAAGGTATAAAATCAATTCGAGTTGATAGAGACGACGAATTTTGGCAACGTGAAATGGAGCCAAAATTGTCGCGCTTTTATCTAACTTGTATGCTGCCCGAATTAGTCGACCCTAGACGTGAGAGACACATGGAAATTCGGGAGCCTCAATATCTTCTTGACGAAAATGCGAAATTAAAAAGAAAAAAAGTTGCAACTGCCCGACGTCGAGATGCACGTACTCGTGCAAGGCCACTGCCTTGAGCAGCTGGTGACAAAAAATTGTAAAGTGATTACAATCCGACGTCGAGCTGTACACTTGCAAACAAGTGTGCAGAATCGCTGATTAATTTCAGCGATTGAAAACAGTTGCAACTTTCCGACGTCGAGTTGCACTTGCTAGTGCAACGCCGCTGACTCGATCAGCTGGTGACAAAAAATTGTAAAGTGATTACAATCCGACGTCGAGCTGTACACTTGCAAATAAGTGTGCAGAATCGCTGATTCATTTCAGCGATTGAAAACAGTTGCAACTTTCCGACGTCGAGTTGCACTTGCTAGTGCAACGCCGCTGATTCGATCAGCTGGTGACAAAAAATTGTAAAGTGATTACAATCCGACGTCGAGCTGTACACTTCCAAACAAGTGTACAGACTCGCTGATTCATTTCAGCGATTGAAATTGTTCAATAATTGCAGTTCCGTAAATATATCTAAATTAATTAAAATATGTTTTTCAGAGTACAGATTCCCATATGGTGACGATGACCGAAACGAGAATGGAGTGCAAGATTCCGAGGCGACAGCAAATCCAGCATCATTAGTATTGGCCAAGAACATGTTGTGATATCGACCCAAATTATGAGGTCCGTGAGAATTGTGGATAACAGGGCCGCGTATCTCTCTAGAAATTGGGACAAGTTTAGTAGAGGGGCGGTCCATTGACCGTTACAGGTGAGGCTGAGGTTTTTAGTGGGTATGGGTACGCCGAACATCCGCGACCCGAGCCCCACACTAACCCCGTCTTGGGTATGAGTAATTGCATTTTCCCCCTCAACCGTAAAAAAAAATAATAAAAAAATACCAGCATCAGCTGACAATGTAAGCAGAGAAATGAAATTCTACTTTAAATACTTTGAAGCTTATTGAGCATTTTATCGTTTTTCGTTTATTTGTGTGTTGTTCCTGTTCTAGCCACGAATCATCTGGACTGTTTGCCACGAATGTGCCACAGATGTGGTACCGGGAGACGTGGCGATCGTCGAGTTGTTGTCGAACGACACGGTGAATGAGCATCAGCTGCGGCAGAAAGGTGCCGGTGAGTATACGATACATTATTAACTATTTGGTATTAACATTAACATTAGTAACTATTGATTATTAATAATTGATATTTTATATGTTACAGAAACTGGAAGATACCAGGCCGGCGGCCGCTCCACCGGCCGCTTCATCAAATGTAACAGACAATCAAATAGTGAGTTATCCCACTACATATCCGTCATTGTTAGTCTTCGCTGTATTAATGCAATATTTATATGTTACAGATACGAATGCAAGAACAGTGGAAGCAATTTGATAGGCGCCGCGCCGCGGCAATTTAAATTCTTAAATTAATTCGTAAATTTATATTCTTTTATATTATTATATATTACTTTATATTATTTTATTATATTTCATGTTATAAACATTATAATTATCATTAATAATTACATAGTATATTATAAAATAAAAAATATATTTTTACCCTACGTTTTACTACTTATTATGTGTACTTTAAGTTTTTTAAAGTTATGTTTACCCACAATTAAAAAAAAATTTAAACGCAAAGAAAAGTTGAAAACACATGAATAAACCATCTTCGCTTTCATGCTTCGAATCCCACTACTAATCCAATTATCTCTAATTATCTTCATTATATTTCATTATTTTTTTCTTTGACCAACATGTTTGTGACATTATCTTATTACTAAAGAGGACCCTTGCGATAATCGTACCCATTCTCAAGGAATAACCCCACTTCTCCCGCCCGCGCGTCGCGCTCCCCGTTGCGATCAGAGCAGCATTGTGTCGCTCACGGGGAGCGAGACGCGCGGGCGGGAGAAGTCGGGGTATTCCCTGAGCATGACACCGAGCGAGCTACGAATTGGCCATGCCTGTGAAGGCACACGTACACGCCGCCCGAGCGGTGTGTATGCGCCACACAGTCTCACTCGAGCACACCGACGCTGTAGCATCGGCGGCCAAATCTTGACTTCACGCCTGCGTCCATAGCCTCTCCGACGGGCAAGATGCAGCCGAATATTGCAAAACCATTGCTTGTAGAAAAAAAAATATTAATTTTGAGCATTGTTGCACCAAGCATTGACCTGTCATCTAGCGATTTTGACTATTAAGAATCCCTGTTTTTTCATTACCGAGAAAGCAAAAGTCAAACCCCGGAGCCGTGCAATGCTCGTATAGCTTCTCCGACGGGCAAGATGCAGCCGAATATTGCAAAACCATTGCTCGTAGACAAAAAAATATTAATTTTGAGCATGGTTGCACCAAACATTGACCTTTCATCTAGCGATTTTGACTATTAAGAAACCCTGTTTTTTCATTACCGAGAAAGCAAAAGTCAAATCCCGGAGCCGTGCGATGCTCGTATAGCCTCTCCGACGGGCAAGATGCAGCCGAATATGTATTACAAAACCATTGCTCGTAGACAAAAAAATCTTAATTTTGAGCATTGTTGCACCAAGCATTGACCTCTCATCTATCGATTTTGACTATTAAGAAACCCTGTTTTTTCATTACCGAGAAAGCAAAAGTCAAATCCCGGAGCCGTGCGATGCTCGGAGGCACACGTACACGCCGCCCGAGCGGTGCCGCGAAAGCAAAAGTCAAATCCCGAACCCTTGCGATGCTCGTAGGTCGTAGGCACACGTACACGCCGCCCGAGCGGTGTGTATGCGCCACCAGTCTCACTCGCACACCGACGCTGCACAGCGTCAGCCAAATTGTGACGTCACGCTTGCCTAACTTACCGGCAACATATTTTCTGCTTCCTCTGTTTGACTGATACAGTGACTGCTGTCACCGCCGAGAGGGTATCGCGTTGGCGCTGCTCGACATTCAACTTAGAAAGTGTACCCAGCTCCCCCTACTGGATGAAAATGTTATTATTTTGCTTCGTCTACCGGCCACTTGCTCGTTTATAGCGTGACGATCAACTCTTCAAGGTCACCGGCACAGACGACCCCCTTAAAGAAAGTTTTCTGGGCTGAGGCTGTTCTTACCGCTACATATTTAATTAATAAAACCCCAACTAGGGGATTGAAACAAGACAAAACACCGTTTGAATTGTGGCGTGGCAAAAAGCCACAAATAAAATATTTAAAAGTGTTTGGTTCCACAGCTTATGTGCACAACAAAACCAGTAAGACAAAGTTTGACGAAAAGTCGTGGAAAGGAATACTGGTAGGTTATGAAACAAACGGATATAAATAAGTGTGGGATGTGGAGAAAGAAAAGTTTGTTGTTGTCAGAGATGTTATAATTGATGAAATCAATTTCTTAAAATCAAGACCGGTAGCGAAAACTAAAGAGATTGAAAGTGAAAAATCTCGGGATAAAATTGAAATTTCTGACGAAATGTCAAATTCAATACAAAAGTTTAAAAAATCTGATAATGGTAAATCAGATAGTTTGGAACGACTTGGTAATAAAACTGATGTTTCTGACGATTAGTCAAAATCAGTAGGTAATAAAACTGATGTTTCTGACGATAAGTCAAAATCAGTAGGTAATAAAACTGATGTTTCTGACGAAAAGTCAAAATCAGTAGCTGAATCTAATAAGTCTGGTGGTGGTGAAACAGACAAATTAGATTATGTGAATTCTAACAGTATAAATAAAGATAATAGTAAAAGAACATTATCAGAGTATAGAAGGAGTGATAGGATTAGAAAGAAACCTCGTGTTTCGTATAGTGAAGAGGACACCAATAGATTATTTGATGTGTGCACAATCAATAGTATGTGATATTCCAAAATCATATAAGGAAATTTATAATAGAGATGATAGGAATGAATGGGAACGAGCTATAAAAGATGAGATAAATTCTCTTTTAATTAATGAAACATGGACTTTAGTGCCAAAGCCTAAAAGCAAAAATATTGTAGATTGTAAATGGGTATTTGTAATAAAAAATGATGAATTTGGAAACCCATTAAAATATAAAGCTCGTCTAGTTGCAAAAGGTTTTAGCCAAGAATATTTAGTGGATTACAATGAAACTTTTGCACCGGTTGCAAGGATCTCTAGTTAACTTCCCGATTTTATAGGGAAGTTATTGTAATCACCCCGAAAATCGAAAATCGATTTTTTAGCAGATCTTCACGTTTCATGGTCATTGGAGTCATTTTAGACTATTTTCAGCAAAATGTTCGTATGTGTGTGTGTGTGTGTGTGTGTGTGTGTGTGTGTGTGTGTGTGTGTGTGCGCGTATGGCCGTTTGTATGTTATCAAATTTTTCGTTAACGTTTTCTGAAAAAGTAACAACGCGATCAGAATGATGAATGATGCAATCGATGTGCCCCGCTGTAACTTAGAGCTGATTAGATTTTGGTCCATTTTGGTCAAGTAGTTTTTTAGTTTTTTTAGCTTTTTTCGAAAGAAGTTCATTCAACAATGCAATTTATACGAGAGGATGGACATTTTCCATCGAATAAACAAACGCAATTACAAAAAAATTTTTTTCTTAATTTTTTTTTTAAATTAAAAAAAAATTTTTTTTAAACTGATGCTAATGTTACCCCGTGGAATAATCGAAAGTTATTCCAATGCAAGAGTGGGTTAATCATCGCTACTGCCGACAATACCTTTTCAAAGAATATTAATGAGTGTGTAAACTAATTTATATTACAACCATTGATAATACAATCTATTCAAAACGAATTGTTACCTGCAATTTTTATTCAACAAACTACGTACGTCGTTTCATCGGTAGAACGCACCGTTGACAGACATTAACGTTTACTTAATATTGTAACGTCTTAGTACGATAGTAATGGGGTTTTA
The DNA here is from genome assembly GCA_963966675.1 of Lasioglossum calceatum. NCBI lineage: Eukaryota > Metazoa > Arthropoda > Insecta > Hymenoptera > Halictidae > Lasioglossum > Lasioglossum calceatum. The sequence goes on from OZ016542.1 coordinate 1,595,013, forward strand.
GCATTATTTAAATTGAAATATCTCCTGAACTACTAACTTTTCGACGTACATAGGTTTGTACTTTTTTATAACGACTGTCCAGCTGCATCGATTGATGTATTAAACTATGCTTTAGAAACAGCCGAATGTAAAGAAGTCATAAAACCTGATTGTTATTTACGAGATAAACATATTAATTTATTTCACGAAATTATGAACAGAAATCTAAACGAGCGTGGAATATACAACTTTGCTCAAGATACTGATTACGTTCGAGCTTTTTTGAGTAATTTACAAGAGATCCCAGAACATGAGACGAATATTCAGATAATATACACTGGTGAAATTGGAAAAAAGGTAGTAGGACATTGGATTTGCACAAGATCTGATGATAACGGAAATGTACACATTTATGATAGTTTTAATGCTAATCATTTGAACCATGATGTAATAGATTATCTGAATGCCCTGTATAAATATAAGAAAAAATATATATTTCACAGAGTACAATATCAAAACAATGCGTTTGATTGTGGAGCATTTGCGATTTATTTTGCAACATTACTATGCTATAACAGGGAACCAAGCGAGCAACGAGCATACGATGTTGGTTTAATGCGACGTCATATAGCAAACATTTTGATAAGTAGAAAACTATTGAACTTCCCTGAAAACGTATAATCTTCTTAAAATGTACACTAAATAATGATAATAAATAATATCCTGCAACTAACGAATCGGGAAGTTCTTTGTGTGACTCTCCAAGAGTCACACACCAAATATGAAACATTAAAAGCTGTAGACCCTACTAGCCATGAGTACCAATAACCCTCTCGCAAGAGCAGCCGTACCCGCGAACCGCGAACTCGCGAAGCGAGTGAGCAACAACAACCCTATTCGCGAGCGAGCGAAGCGAGCGAGCAACAATAACCTCACTCGCGAGCGAGCGGAGCGAGCGAGCAGCAATATCCCTCTAGTTTTAGATTCATAATTGCTTATGCTAATCAATTTAATTTATTAGTTCATCATATGGATGTAAAAACTGCATTTCTAAATGGTAGGTTAAAGGAGGAAATATATATGAAGGTACCTGAAGGAATTGAAAGTGAAAAAGATCAGGTTTGTAGATTGAATAAATCCTTGAATGGTCTAAAGCAAGCAGCAAGATGCTGGTTTGAAGAATTCGAAAAAGCTCTTAAAGAAAAAAGTTTCGAAAATTCCCCGGTAGACCGTTGTATTTATATTTTAGATAGAGGAGATGTTTCGAAAAATATTTATGTAGTTTTGTACGTAGATGATCTTGCAATTGCAACAGCTAATATTGAAACTATGGATAGTTTTAAAGAATACTTGATGAACAAATTTTCAATGGTAGATTTGAAAGAGATTAGATTGTTTCTTGGACTGAGGGTTAAAAGGATTCGAGATAAAATAACTCTAGATCAAAGTAATTATATTAGAAAAGTTTTGAAGAAATTTAATATGGAAAATTGTAATCCAGTAAATACTCCTTTAGAAAGTAAACTTAATTATGAATCCCTCAATTTAGACGAAGAATACGACGCAGCTTGCCGAAATGTTATTGGTTGTTTGATGTATATAATGGTATGTATACGGCCTGATATATGTGTAGCTATTAGTATTTTGAGTCGGTATACAAATAAGAGGAATAAAGAATTATGGAATTGTCTCAAAAGAGTTTTAAGATATTTGAAAGGAACTATAGATATTAAATTAACGTACACGAAAAACAAATATAACAACATTTTGACAGGCTATGTCGATTCTGATTGGGGAGGTAATGATAACAGTGATAGAAAGAGCACAACAGGGCACATATTTAAATTGTTTGAAAAATGCACAATTAGTTGGAACACGAGAAAGCAATCTTCAGTTGCAGTCTCATCAACGGAAGCTGAATATATGGCTTTATTTGAAGCAGTTAAAGAAGCACTATGGCTAAAGTCTTTAGCAACTAGTATTAAAATAAATATATCAGAACCCATCATAATTTATGAAGATAACAATGGTTGTATATGTATAGCGAATAATCCTACAAGTCATAAAAGATCAAAACATATTGATATTAAATATCATTTTACCAGAGAACAGATTGAGAATAAAGTGATAATTTTGAAATATATCCCTACAGGTGAACAAGTGGCGGATGTACTAACTAAACCACTTACAGGGCAGAAATTCATGAAGATGAGAATTGAAATGGGTGTAGAATGAAGAATGATTTATGATTTATATGATTTATATATGTATAGTCTTGTTCGTTTTATTATTATGATGTGCTATAATGTTTGAATGGTCTGATTAGGTTTTTCTGGGTTTTCCTAATCCTAAGCAACAAATGTTGGACCATATATAATTAGCCCCAGACAGAGCACAAGGAAGGTATTTCTTCATTATATAATAGATTTAATTTTGAGGGGGCGTATTGAAATATGTCAAAATTAATCTAATGTTCGATTATAATCGATTCGATATGATTTAACATTGGTATGTTTCAGTTTGTTTAAAAAACAGTTGTTTATTTGTTCGACGCATCGTTCTATTTTCTAGCCTGTGATCCTCACTTGACGTGTGACGTTTAAACCAGAAAGACATGTTTTCTTTGTGCTCAGTAATTCGTTTACTTGTGTTAATAAAGTTCAGTTCAGTTATCTTCTAACATATGACTTTTCTTGTTTGCACGACATAAAAAATTTGCACCGCACAAAAAATGTTGAAAAAAGCGAAAAAAATAGTTATCTTTGCGGTAACAAAAAAGCAAAAGGTGATGGAAATGCGTACTTTGATTTTGCATATTTGATGCGATGATAAAAACATAATTGTAAGATTAGAAAGCACTACAAGGTAGGAAGTTACGTCCGAAATGTCAGCTGTCAAGATACACCACGATTTTGCGATTTAAAATAAGGAAAGTATCAACAAATGGAAGCAATGTCATTTCTACACGAAAAACGAAATGACTTTTCGAACGACCCAATACATATATACTTACCACAAAAATTCATAAATGTGATTTCCTTTTTGTTAGTCAAAGTGTTTATTCCTCTCTTAACACCTATCAACCCTTATAAAATATTATAAACATACCTGTTTTATAACTGGTAAATCCGAGGGCTATGTAGTGGCTATAACTTGTAACCACTTTTAACACATATAAAAACCTAATTTAAAATTAAACCTAAAAAACTACCGAAAATATATAAAGATTATAAAATCGTAACTATATAATTATGAAAAATGCTGAATCAACTGAAACGACAAAGTGCGCCAATGTCCACGTTCGGTTGTTCAATTCAGACTGAGCTCTGCTGAGCTCGAGTCAGCTCGTTCGCTTACCGCGTCTTCAGCCGATATACAATGTATAGTTTCTCACCGCTACCGATCACTGCTGTTGATATCTCGCGGCACCGAGCCGCCCATCGAGCCGCCACACGCGGGACACCACGACCTACCCTACGCTATTTTTGAATCGGTGTGTCGTACGTGTTAAGTACCTGGAACCTCAGTCCCCAATTTACCTAATTCATTAAAACTCAAGTATCGAAATCATCGTTTTTAAAAATATTTACAGATTTATCTTTCTAATTTATTTGCATGTTTGTTTCGAAAGCTGTTAATTACAAAGCATTTTCAATACTTTATATTTTTATTAAAGCTCCAATTGCTTTATCAACAACTACTTTAGTAATGTACACGGCCTAGGATCACACGGTCTGAATCGGTGGACATTTGTAAAAGGAACTCCCCGCAAAATTGCTTATAAAAATAACAATTGTTGTTAAAACATTTTTTTGCACTATTGCATGCTACTCGTTAAGTAGAGAAAAAGTCTTAAAGAAACCATATGCCGCAAATGAATAGTTTTCGAGATATTCACAGTTAAACTTTCGGCAATCTTTGATTGCGAGAAGATATACGTATAGACAAAAACCGACTAATACACTGCAGCTAATCGTGTATTAGCTGAGGCGTACGGGCGTAGCGCAGTCGTGTGCGTGTCTCGATCTGTCGACACGTGGACGTTTAAAGGGACGCCTGACGCTGGGCCCGTATCAAGTCACACCCTATAAAGTAGATGTCATATTTTGCCTTATCACATATAAATTACTAGATATCCTGCACTATTAAATATCAATGCAAAAAATACTTACATTTTTAATTTTAATCAATTGAGCTTGTTTGCTCACTTCGACAAAGATTTCACTAAATATATTGTATTAGTTGAAATAAAACAATATGCCAACACACTGTTTTTCCTTAATAAAAATATATTTTTAACTGTAACCGTATATTATAAGATGTAGTCATATTTTTATGATATACATGCGCTGTCTCCCACTTCGCTCCAAACACTATAGCCGCCGGCAGCAGATTCGGTTTGCTGCGGCAGTACTGGACCGACAGAAGATAAGCCAGCATATTTTCGTTTTTTGACATTTTTCTGTTTTATTAAGCACACTCTTTTTGTATTCTAGACATATTGCAAATGTTATATTATTTAAAAAAAAATTAATTTGCCAACTGTTATTAGAATACTAAAAAACAATGACCAATTTTCTAAATCTCCACTACCTATGATTTCCTCTTTCGATTAATTAATTAATGAGACTAATTAGATTTGTACTAAAATATAAATATACTTAAATTTTTATTAATCATATTATTATGATTAATTTTTTAGGAACGCCAGAGGAATAGCATGTGGTTGGTGGGTGGCATTTTAGTGGGCAGTCCCGCTGGAGGGCGGGGAGTCCTATACTTTTCCGCGAGTCGCGTGGGGTCAGTGCGTAAATGCATTTCCCCACCCACCTTAAAAAACATATAATATGTAATATATTATGTAAAGAAAAAAATTATATAATTATTAACTTGTAAAAATAAATAAAAATTATAAACTTGTACAATTTATTTTATTATTTATTCGACAAATAATACATCCACAAATTCTTTCATAAATTAATAAATACTTTCTGCAATTTGGTATTCTACAATCAGACCAAATAAGTGCCATAAATCAGTTCTTATACAAGGTGTTTAGCAACAGGTGGGAGAAAATTTAAGGGGTGGTTCTCGACGATAATATAAGACGAAAATGAAAAATAAAAATTTGCGATTTCGACTTCGTTATTTAGTTATTAACAGTTAAAAATCCGCCTAAAATGCTGCAACACTTCTAACAAAAGTTTACGTTGCGTACGTCACACGGGCGCGCGACAGACTCGTATCAAGTGACAAACGCATCATACCTTGGTTCTCATTTGGGGCCCCAGCGAGGTGAAAATGTTTAAAAGATGGTTGGACGACATTGAACCTACCTACTCGTTAAAATCCACAAGAGCATTTATAATATCCGCCCTATGGAATTATCGAGCAGAAGGGGTCAATGCCTTTTGACTTTTAAACTGTTTTCACACATATCCACAAATTCTTAATCTGCACTGTTCATAACGCCGCACAGTGGGGTATTTGGCCCGAAAAAGTGGAAAAAATTCGGTTTCTAAATTTTTGCGTATGGCATAAAATTTTTGTTGTTCGTTGTAGTTAAAGGTCTGAAGAATAAGGCTGCAATATTATTTTTTCTATTTGTACACCCGTGAAGTAGTAAACTTCATCGAAAGTCGAGAGATTTTAAGGCGCGCTTGGCGTTCTTAAACAGTCTCTAAGACAGCGTCTGTTCATTGGCGATTTTGAAGTGTTTGAAGGAAAATTCTGTAAATTCTTGTATTACAAAAGTTGTTCAGGTAGGTACACAGAGCACTTTCGCATAGATTTTATTTTGTTATCATCTAAATTAGTATAGTTATTAATATTTGAATATTACCAATCATTCTGTAAGCTTCGTAAAAATTACAAAACTTCATTGACAATTTTGTTATAGTATAAAGCGTTATTAAGTGCTCTTTTTGGTGTCATTACATTCGGTAAAGATTCGTGATTAAAAGCCCACAAAGTTTGATTCCGCATATGTCCGCCTTCAAATTTTATAGCCTATTTAGTATGAAGCGTTTAACACCGTTTCGCGTACGCCTGCATGTTCGGCTACGCTAGCTACGGCTGCGTGAGGCTCTACAGCTTCTTCTGCGGAACTGTTTATATTACTGGCACTTGGTTGTATATAAGAGGTTCCAGATAAGCATTCGACTAAGGTTTTTCTTTCTTCTGCATTCAGTTGAAGAACTGCCAGCAGGGAGATCAGAGCGATTTATTAAGTGCGTTTTTTAGTTTCTTAAGTGTTACATTTTAGTTCTTATTCATTTTATGTGTTCTTTTACATTTTCTATCGTATTATTAGTTTAACGTATATTTAAATACTGTTTTATGTGCGTTTTATTGGTCAAGTTTACATGATTCTTGGTAAGTATCATTTAAAATATTTGTTGCATCACTCAAATATTGTCTACTTCTACTATTTTGATCTGAACTATTTAATGAGAATACATATATTATATATAGATATTTAAAAAACGTCTGATAAAGAAATTTCTGATGTATTTTCTGATGAAAGTTAATGGTAATAATTTAAAATTTTCTTATAATATGTATATTTATTTACTAAAAAGTTTCGAGATTCACATATTTTGCATAAAGTAATAATTTACTTCATTTCAATATAATTTATGTGAAAAATAATTCTTTTCAGCCTTTCGGTGCAAATATTCTACTATCGCCACGGTTTTTCATGGGTTCTCGATAATCTGAGGAAAAAATGTTTCGAACAAAAGAGGAACAGTATACAAACGTCTACAAATTTCAATATATAAAAGTTTAAAAAAAATTTTTTTTTTCAAAAAATTGAGGTAAATTTGATTTTTTAAAAGCTGAAATGTATTTTGGATTTCATAATGTTGTAGCTGATCTGAAGACGAATCCAACGATATATAATATTATAACCTTGAGACTATAAATAACGCTACAATAGTTTTTTCCACTTTTTCAGGCCAAATACCCCACTGTGCGCCGTACATAATACACTGGAACAAACCACACATATGCTCTAGCACTATTTTCAATATCATACACACGCACTACGAGTTTACTGAGGGGAATGAGGAGAATGTAAAGAACTGGTAATCCTTTAATGTTGAAACACTGCACTTTATTGAACTTGATTTACGTTGCGAGACTCGCTCACAGACGAAACGGACATCTTGAGGTCGTGTGATTTCTGCGAACGTCTTAGTACATCCGTCTTAAAAGAACGTCTTAAACTTCCGTTTAAAAAAATGAAAATGACTTTCATATTTCTAGAAATAATTAAATGAAAACAAACATTTTTTAGTATCCTATGAGCCCCATTTTATCATTCAACTTTCTCCATCAGACATTTGACGTATCTTTAAAAACAACAAAGATGCTTGAGATGGCAACGTTAGGGGTGGCTCACCCTGCACAATACCTACAATTATTCCTTACATAAATATTATTTTTTGGTTTCGAAAAAGGATGTTAACACTTGAACAACCACCAACATAAGTTAAAAGGACTGGGTTTACAATTTTATTTTAAAATTCTTACTTCATGTTACATTATACGAAATGACTGGTAGTAATAGTCTGTAATTGTTGGTATTTGTAGTGTTAATGTGGTTGGCTTCAGCCTCCAGCTTCTCCATCATTAGCTTGTCCACATATCGACCAAATTTATGACACTTTTTCTTTGTGATCATTTGACGTTTGGCATCCAGCGCCATAATTGCGGCTATTACGCTCCTGTCGTATAATTCGATATGACTTTCCTCCTTCTCTATCACTTGTGACGTTGCAAAACATGCAACGTCCCTTCTCCGTTAATTTCGGTCACATAGACACGACAAAATACAGCAGGATTTGAGAGCGCTCCCCGAGGAGATTCCGTAATTATCGACGACTATTATTGACATCTGTCGTACGCGCCGAGAACGGCAAGTTACAGGGCCGTATCACGAAGCGTCAAGGGTACCCCGACCATCCGGAATTTTCCTAGAAGAACAGCGTTGCACAGGACGAGCCCGCAGAGAACAACAGGCCAATCTTGTGAAAGCCCCGGGCATAGTCGAGGATCAATGAGAATGAAAGCACACGGACCATCGGTCCGGAGACGTCGAAGGGTCAAGAGCAGAACGAACATCTCGTCGCTACGACATTTTCGAGGACTCGACGCCGCCTCACCCCGATTAGCTCCTGCGTGGGTGGTGCGATCGTGAACAACGATAACCGAGCCGAGACCGGTCAGAGAATGACCGGGATTATTTTGCGTTACAGCCTGGTCCTAAAGGACCTCCGTAGGGACGATCCTGGCAACGAGAACGTCGCGCGCTAGGCACGCGCCAATCAGGGAAATTCGGCTACGAGTTGAGTGGGGGGAACAAGGATCGAACCGTCGCGTAACCGAAAATCGATGGATCACTGTCGCACTGGCTTCCGTCGCGAGCAACCGTGTTATTACACCGCCTACGAAACTACGCAGTTTTCCGGACGAATCAATCGTCGATTGTAATAAGATCGTTACGTCATGCTCGTGAGAGTTTCCGTACGGGAATTGGGCGTCCGCGAGCTGAGTAGCCTGTAAGGGCCGTTTCCCGGAAGCAACTACAACCAGCTTCTCCGACGAGAAATAAGATCGAAAGCGAAATGGTAAGTCGACTCAGTGATCCATTCGGTATTTCCTTGCGAGGTGGCTCGACCTTTATCGTGCGAGGACGAACGCTTTTCGTTCCGTCCTCGGAATTTCGTGCGTGCCGAGACGCAGAGCGATTTCCGTCGACACTTTGAGAGTCGAAATCAAGAGAGTTTTTCCCGACGGTTGCGAATACGGAAGTTTCCTCAGAGGAGTCGCGTTCCGAGAGAATAATCTCCTTCGTCTCAAATCCTGTGTCGCGGCGAGTATCGGCGAGAATTTCATGGTGCGAACGCGTAAACAATACCGCGCGCTTCGAGTCGAATAACGTGCGGAGGTCAACGCGACGGTCATCTCACGCGCCGTTGATCTGCGGATCGCACGTTCCGGTCGGCCGAGATTCTGTGAATCGTCGTTATCCGACGGTATCGTGCGAGAGAGATTTTACACGACAACCGCGCTGCGAATTAACATCTATCGCCACAGTGTATGAAGAGCACGGGCTCTCGAGTTACGGCCTCGTGGCCGTCTTTTGTAAGAAAATTGACTGATTAAACATCTCGAGCCAACATTGTTGTCGTTCAATAAGATCCTGTGAGAACCGCCCTGCCGAGAGGGCTGTCCTAGTCTCTTCCGTGTCCAAATCATCTGGCCCTTTCGCGTCTTTGTCTTTCATCCGCGTGTCTCGAAGGTTCGACTCTCGAGCTCGGCTTCACCGAGCCCGAGGATCGTGTTACGTCTCGTGTGGCATCCTCACGGTGCCTGGCGCCCGAATAGTATTTCATACGGAAAATAATCGAGCCTTCAATTCTCGCTTGTCTCGGGCGGACCGCGCGTACTCGGCTAACCGCGGCCCGGGCTCAGTACCAGTAAAGCCCGAAGTTGACCATTTCCTCGAGCCATACAGCGCGACGAAAAGGGACAACGTGATACACTCCACAGAGCAATCGGTTCGACTCCTCAAAATTTCGGAGCATACCGTCGTCGTTGTCGTTTTCGTCGTCCCTTGCTTTTCTTTTATGATTTCTCGTCGTCAACCTCAGCGGTTGTTGCCGGACCTCCTCGTCGCGTTCGTCGTTGTCGTACGTTGATTTGCTTCCTCTATTTCTCGTCGGCGGATGTTGCCAGTCCTCTCTGTCGGCGTCCGACTCCTCACCCGAGGATTCGGCAGCGAGGGTCGTAGTCGTAGGAGTCGTAGCTGAGGCCGTTGTGCCCTGGGCTCTAGGTGTTGGCGGGTAGCCGCGGACACTGGAGAGCGTCTGTCGCATTTTCATAAACGGACGTAAAAATTCCAGCTGCCTTCCAAACTTGTACTCCTTGCGACCCGTTGTATCCGCCGCCTGGCCGCTCCGCGTATGACGGGCATTAATACTTCCGGAATGCATCCCGGAGGTTTGCCCATCTGCTTTTGCAGAGGGGAACTACAAATAAAAATATTTTTTAATTAATCGTCTATCATTGTTGCAGATACCTAGCAACGGGAGACAGTATGAAAACAATAAGCTACAGTTTCCGCATGGGACATTCAACTGTACACCAAATCATAACGGAAACATGCAGAGTCATCACAACGACACTGAGAGAGGAAACGATGCCGTCGCCCAGCAAGGAAAGGTGGGAGCAGATCCGGAGCCAATTCTGGGAAAAATGTAATTTCCCCAACTGCTTGGGGGCCATTGACGGGAAGCATGTCAACATACAGGCACCACCGAACTCAGAATCTCAATTCTTTAATTATAAAAAGATATTTTCGGTGGTGTTGATGGCCCTGGCGGACGCAGACTCTATTTTCATCGCCGTCGATGTAGGGGGCTATGAAAAAAAACAGCGATGGCGGGCTATTTGCCGAATCGGACCTAAACGAACTAATCAACGACGGAACGATGAGGTTGTGGCCCGACGGAAATTTGCCGGGCACATCAATTAGCGCGCCCTGCGTAATTGTGGGCGATGAAGCCTTCCCGCTTCGAACAAATCTCTTAAGACCGTACCCGGGAAACCAAGCACAAGGCGACGAAATGAGGACAAACTTCAACACGCGGCTATCCATGGCACGGTGCGTCGTGGAGAACGCTTTTGGAATTTTTTCACAAAAATTTCGCATATTTAACAGGCGGATCCAGCTCACGTCTGAAAATGCAGACTTTCATCATAATGGCAGCATGCATATTGTTCAATTTTATTTGAACCCATGAGGGGTCTTCGTCAGCATCCAGGTAGAAGAAGAAGCGCAGGTTCCTGCGTGGCGACCATACAACCATCGAGGGCGCAACGCGACGAGGGAGGCTTTTCTCGTTAGGGATACATTTAGCAATTATCTTTTCTCATCAAGGGACCGACACACCGTCGAATGAATCTCCACAATGATAGTCGGGCCTTGTTAAAAAAAATTTCAATTTTTTGTTGCTTTGTCCAAACCTTTTTGCATGTCGTGCATTGAACCAATTGTTGTATAGTCATTCCACACAAAAATGGATACTGTTTGGATAAATATTTCGGATTTTGTTCTAATTTAAATGCGTTGGATTCTTATGTTTTCACTAAAAGCTTCCACGAACTCATTTTCATCGGTTTGTTAGTTCCTAAAGTTTTGATTGAATGAAAAAATGGTTACACGTTTTTGACACGTCTGCAAGGTCAACAATTTCTAAGATCTCGAAAAATCCTTTGAGATACATTCATGGGTCACTAAAGCCTATGTTACGACCCGCGGCCGGAAATTCCGGCGAGGAGAAAGGATCGTAACAAGATTTATTCGACGATCTTTGATCCACGTGGTCCGTACGCCCACGTCTGATCAGGACCGATACCGGTGCCTGCCGAGAGCGCAGCGAATGATTTGGTGACAGCGAACTGGATGTTCTGGTCGCCGTGAAAAAGGGGCGCAGCGCGAAAATATGATTCGGGTGGCGCGACTATAGCGTGTGTAATGCGTGTTCGGTACCTCGCGGTGTGTGATATGGTGATTTCACGCGAATTTCACCTGTCACGCGGAGGGAATTTGGAGCTACCGAGTCTGTGTTCCCCGTACCGAGCGACCTGGTGGGTTCAGACGTACGCGGAGGAACACAGAATTCACCGAGAACACGATTACGTACACTGCCGAATTATCACACACTCGCGAACGTACCGTCACTAACACTAGGAATTTTCGTGTAACGCGGCGGACAAGGTGGTTCAGTAGAACCACTTCAGGATGAGGGCCCTTCTAGTGGCGTAACGATCGTAGCGGGGATCGTCGATGCAGATGTCCTCTAATCGAGGAAAACTCGTGATGGCGACGAGCTGAACTAGCTTCCAGGGGCGGGAGCCCTCGGTCGACTCCACCTCGTGTGGGCGGCCTTGTTCGACCTGGTGGGGCCCAGGTTTCGTCCCCTCTGATTCTACGCGGGGTCTAGGCTCCGGAGCTTCCCGAATGTCCACTATCTGGACCGACCCGAAGAAAAGGGTGTCGCGGACAATCCTCGGTCGCTTGGGGATTCCCAGGAGTTCACTATATGTTGTACCGGTATCCTCGTGGAGGTGCTCCCGTACCAACTTTCGTAGTTGGTATTTACGGCCGGCGCCTCGCGGCATGTGATACCGTCAGAAAATATCAATCTGCGCGAGCTGGAGAATTCCGGATTAAATTGGCCCTGTGTTCCCTCGTACCGAGCGACCTGGTGGGCTCAGACGTACGACGGAATACAGATTCTTGTGGGAAACGCGATGACGCTGATGGGTCTCACACACTCGCGAACACAACGGCACTGACGCGGAATAGCGCAGGATGATGCAGGATGATAACGATGGCGAATAAAGAGGACGATGAAATAGTGCAAAGAAAAGAAATATAATGTGCGAAAATGTACAGACGATATAGTAGCAAAATGAAACAAAAGGTGATGCAGCACAAGGCGCGAAAAGAAACGAGATAACGTGAAACAATATAGTATAATAATCCGTGAGAAAGCAAAAGAAATAGAGTAACAAATAGCGCAAATATAATGGAACGTAGACGAAATAAGAAATAAGGCAAGAGAGGCCGGAATAGATGAGATGGAAATGAAGTAGAAATGATGAGTATCGCGTGGTAGAAGAAGTGGAATATACTACCTGATTTTAGAAGTGCTTCAGACGAAACTGAGAGGGCGAGGCCCTGATCCTTGCCTTATTTATAGGTCGAGCGCGGACCATACGAATTTGGGTAACACGTGCAATTAGTCACGTATGCCACGACCGTTTTACGCGTTTTTTGGGAGAATCAGTTTTGAAGTCTGTTTCTTTATTATTGTCAAGAAGGACGAGTAAGGTTGCGGTGCTCGTTCCTGCCTGTTGCTAGGCCGGCGTACGCTCGCACCGAGGTATCGTGTTACCGTTCGTATGGTCGCGCTCGTAGGAGATGTGTATGTACATATATATGTATGTATATATATATATATGTGCGGCGTGTTTACGTGTGTCCGCTCGCTCGCTTGTTTGACGCAGTTATGGTCCCGGGTGTACATTTGTATGCGCGCGCGGGAATGTACGCGCTTATTTGAATTTTGTACCAGCTCAAGACGTCGGTACGACATCACACCTACAACATATTTAAATTTGAACAATATCAGAAATTTTGCTCCGAAGTTCCTGTTTTTACGTGGAATGATACTAAAACACTTGATTCATTGCACAACGTGAAAAAAGTTTCGGAGAAAAAATTTTACGTTCTCGCTTTTTTAGAAGCTGGAGCAATTAGATTACTACAGGATGAAAAGAGAATTTTCAAAAATTGCAAACGGCCGGAATTGCAGAGACTATATTAACAAGGGAGGTTACCCAATCGTAACACGCCGATTTTAATGGAATTTTAGTGGGATATAGAAGTCAAAAAAATATATATATGGTTTTTATTTGATCCCCTAGGGGTTACAAATACAATTTATCCACCTCTTACAGCCGCCGCTCGTACAGACAAACTTACTATTACTAACTTAGAAGCTAATTTAAAAACTAAGTTACATCTAGCCTTAACCTAACGATTCGCAAGAGAGAGACACGCATACTAACACATATTACACATAACTCAACTTATCAACTAATTGACCCTACTCCCCCCGACCCTCGTTACCGTTTCCCCTGACAACCCCCCCTTCCCTGTCCGTGGACTCCCCTTTCCGGTCGCTCACTTCCTTTCCACTCTTAACTTTCTCTCCCATTCTCCAATCATCTATCAACCTCATCCACTCTTCCCCTCCTCCATCATCTTCCAACACTTCCCACATACTCTCCTGCCATCCTTTACCCACATCCACTCTCCTCCATACTTCCCATACATGTTTCATTTTCCCATCCACACACTCTGCATTTTCTCCTGTCTTCACTCATCCAATACCTCTCCCCCAGCATCTCATTCCCTAACCTAAATCTTGCTACCCTCTGACACCGACTCTTACCCCACCCTTTCTTTAGATAACCCGGTAAACCATCCCCCTTTACCCTCCCATACCATTTGTTTGACCTAGATTTTTCTATTTTCTCCCACCTATCCTTTCTTTGCCTTAACCCCTCTCTTTTTACTATCTCACCACTCACTGATTTTTTCCTTCCCTCTACTAATTCATTCCATTCCTCCATCGTCCACCCTTGTCCCATTATAAATTCCTATCTCTCCCTTTCCCACCCCTCCTATCCCTCTTCCTTATCTCTTCCCAACATAACCTTGCTAGTTCCCCCCTTTACCCTCCACTAATTCCTTCTCGTACCCCCACGCCCTCAAACCTGCCCTCCCCCTCAACAGTTCCCTTTGTAACTCCTCTCTTACTAAATATCCTGGCGTGTATCTACCCACCCCTAGCACCCATTTTAAATACCTTTCCTGTAACCTCTCTAAACCTTCCCTCTCCCTCCATCCCCAAATCTCTACTCCGTAGCTTACAACCGACCATACCAACTTATCGAACAGCCATATTCTCCTGCCCCAATCTTTACCAAACTTCCTCTTCCCTATCCCCCAAACTTGTCCCAAGACCGCCGCCCCCTTCCTTAATCTGTCTTCTATATGTGCCTTCTGACCCCCATCTCTCGTAATCGTATACCCTAAATATTTGTACTCCCCTACTTCCTCAATTATTTTCCCTTTCCATCTCCATGATACCTTCTTCCATCTCCCCCCTCCCTTCCTACACCTCATCACCTTAGACTTACCCGTATTAAAAAAAAAGCCGCAACTTTTTCCCCTCTAAATACCTTTCCAGGACCCCCATCATTCCCCTCATCCCGTCCTCCTCCTCCGCTAACATGGCCACATCGTCCGCATAGGCCAACGTACAGATCTTTCTCCCCCCCCCACTTTGGCCCCTCCCCTGCCTCCCCTCTCTAGCTCCTCATCCATATCCGCCAGCAGCAGCGTAAACAGCAAGGGGCTTAGGGGGAACCTTGCCTAACCCCTCTTTCCGTCCAAAAATTTTTCCCTTCTTCCTCCCCCACTCTTACTCTACTTTTTGTTTCCCCTAGGACCTCCTCACACCTCTCCACCAGCCGTTCCCTCAGTCCCCTTCTCCTCATTGCTTCTAACAAGACTTCCCTATCCACCGAGTCGAACGCTGCCTTCAAGTCAATAAACATGATATAATTAACCTTCTTTCTTTCCTTCTTATCTGTCTATTTATTAGGTAGTTTAACACATAGATGTTGTCTATACACCCTAGGCCCTTCCTAAAACCCGTTTGGCTTGCCGGTAACAGCCCCTTTCTCTCCACCTCCTCCCTCACCCTCTCCGCTAGTACTGCCGCGTATATCTTGTACGCTGTCTGTGTCAACGTTACCCCCCTATAGTTCCCCACCATTCTACTATCCCCTTTCTTCGCGATTGGTATTACTACCCCCTCCGTTCAATCCTCCGGCCAACCCCCCCCCCCACCACACCTTATTGCAGATCCTCCATAGCCCCGCCTGCACTTCATCTCCCCCGCGGTTCCAAACCTCATTTGGAATCTCATCCCCCCGCCGCTTTAAGGACGGTTTAGTTCTTTCCGGCTACCGGCACAGGCACCGGCACACCAATGCTTAAGGATAGGGAGCTCGGAATTGGAAACGCCGGCACGGTTTCTCAACAAACTTTTTTTTCGCCGGCCAACCGTGCCGGAAGGGACATCTCCCTCGGCGGGGGTCAGGACTGCCTGTTGTGCGCGGGACAAAAAAAAGGTTTTTATGGGCTTCTCAACTGCTTAGGTAAACTATCGGTAGCTCTCCTTTACAACATCATGGAAGTAGGAAACGTTCCTGCCACTTGGTGAATTCTTCTTAAATAATGATTTTAAATAATTACTAGAAGACATATCTCTCTCTCTCTGTTTTGCAAGTTTTTCCACCGGATCTACTGTGAAAAAATATGTGGTCGTATTCTACGATTCTTGCTCTTTGGAATACCGTTTTTTTTTTCATTATTTGTAGCAGCTTGTTGCCATCATTCAGGTAACAAGCAAAGTTACTTGCTTATTCAAAATGCGACAGAACTTCCCTTTCACAACCTAATAAATGATATCAAAAGTTATTTCAGTTACACCGGTAAATAATAAAATGTTCATTTTAGGGAAACCAATAGTGTCATTTCGTCCATTACTATACTTTGCAACTGTACGCATCATGTATAAATTTCATATCGGCACACATGAGATGTGAAACACTCCAGTAACTACAAACAGCTGTTAGGTTTGAATTGTTTGTTATTTCGGGTCCATAAAATTCTGTAGACATTCTGAAATATGGGTCGACAGCGCACAGTGGGACCTTTCGTCGAATTCGGAGACAAAATCAAAGAACTTCCGATAGAAATGAGATAGAGAGCTGAAATTTTTGTTTATGTACAACAAGTAGTCGAATACACTGCCCGTTAGGAGCGATGGCGGAACAGAGCAGTGGGTTAAGATATTATAAACCGTTACCGCCCACTACTACGCGATTGTAGGGGGTGACAAGGCGCCATCTCGTTTGGATCCGAACTGTTGACATTGTATTGATGCGAGCCTGAGAAGAAGGTTCGCAGGGAGGACCACGGTGACGGAACGAATGCGCGGCCGATTGGATCAGAGCGGAGGAGGCTGACCTCGTTTCACACGCATTTTCGGCTGCGTCGAAATATTGGCTACAGCAGCCACGCATACTACGTAGCTCGCAACGTCAAAGTCAAAACATTGGGACTACAGGCGCGGCTGTGGTGGGGATAGGCAGACCTAGCGATAGGCCCGCTTTGTTTATGTGCCGTTCCCGCCGGGGCTGTTCTCTATGGAGAGGTTTATGACAGGTCATTACTATTAGGCTGGAAGTCGGCACTTTCTCGGGCAACACGTGTTTACTGTTGTTACGACCCGCGGCCGGAAACTCCGGCGAACAACTACGAATCGTAACGGAGATTTTTAAGTGACGATCTTCGATCCACGTGGTCCGTACGCCCACGTCTGGTCAGGACCGATATCGGTGTCTGCCGAGAGTCCGCGGAAATATATATAGCTCACACGACGCGGTCGCAACGCGGTGTGCGTGATACGATGGTGGTCACGAAGTTCACCTGTCGCGTTGGGAGGATTCGGAGTCGCCGAGTCTGTGTTCCCCGTACCGAGCGACCTGGTGGGCTCAGACGTACGCGGAGGAACACAGAGGTCACAGGGGCACGATCGTTAGCTGGAGCTGCCGAGCCCGCGTTCCCTGTACCGAGCGACCTGGCGGGCTCAGACGTACAACGAAGGAACACGGGAATCTGGACTGCGCGCACCACCGAACTACCACACACCCACTCTCAATAATATCACCTCAAGGATTTGCGCCGGCGTGTCGCGGCATGTGAGACCGACTAAAAGGGGGGTCAAAGAGCGCGATCAAAATTTCCACAAGTCGCGACGGCGGCCTTCCTTCGTACCGAGCAGCCTGGTGGGCTCAGACGTACGACGAAATGCCGGGTTCTAGAATGACACGAACAACGCTGACGGGTCTCACACACACGCGAATACGACGGCACTGACGCGGTATAGCACTGAATGATGGAAGGTGGTGAACAGAACGGACGATGGTGTAGTGTAAAGAAAGAGATATAATTGTACTAAAATGTACAGGCAAGATAATGTGGAAGAACAGAACGTGATACAGCACGAAGCGCGATAGAACAAAGTAACGAAATAATAAGGAAACCAAATAACGTAATTGCAGCACGAGGCGCGGAAGAATAAAATAAACGAAATAATAGTAATAAGAAAATGAAACGAAACGCGTGATGCGGCACGAGGCGCGAAAAGAGCGAAATAAATTAAACAATATGGTAATAAGATAAACGAGAGGCTACGCAATCGTAGGCGCAGAAAATGACAAGATGTAGCAGAATAAAAGAGATAATGGTAATGACGAAGTGAACGAAATAAAATGGAATGGCAAGGATAAGCGCAGAGTAGAATTAGAAAATAAGAAAATGATAAGGAGCTATACGACCTGATTAGAATGAGAACTGAACTCGAACTAAGAGAGCGCGAAGTGAGTTAGAATATGACACGGAGGTATACGACCTGAATAGTACGAGATTTGAATTGGAACTGAGAGAGCGAGGCCCTGATCCTTGCCTTATTTATAGGTCGAGCGCGGACCATACGAATTTTTGGTAACACGTGCAATTAGTCACGTACGCCACGACTGTTTTGCGTGTTTTTAGGAAGAGTCAATTTTGATGTCTATTTCTTTGTTATTGAAAATAAGGACGAGTAAGGTTGCGGCGCTCGTCCCTGCCTGTTGCTAGGCCGGCGTACGCTCGCACCGGCTACCGTGTTATCGTTCGTATGGTCGCGCTCGTGGAAGGTGTGTGTGTATGTGACGTGCGCTGCGTGTTTACGCGTTTCGCTCGCTCGCTTATTTGACGCGGTTACGGTTCGAATGTACAAGTGTATATGAGCGCGGGCTTGTACGCGCTTATTTGAATTTTGAACCCGAGTTCAAGACGTCGGTCCGACGTCACACTGTAAAGTAATTTGTGCAGGTACCGAATGCTCCGGCGAAAATGCTATATCCGAGAAATCATTTTACAACAGTTTCATGTGGGCCTGTGTTGATAATTTAAGAAGTAAATTTTTTAGATCTGTTTCAATTGTGTGTAAAAGTTTTATCGAAATCGGTTGAAAATTATCACAAATTACAATTTTCACCATCTTTGAACGTTTGTAGCTTATTAGAACGTCGACCGATTTTGACGGAATTATTCAGAATATGTTTAATTTACACAGATTTACAAAACGTATGTTTTACATTTTCAATATAGGCCCAAATAAAAAGAAAAAATTTCTTTTCTCGTTCTGTAGTAAACTAATTGCTCTAGCTTTCCAAAACAGCTCAAATCGTATAGTCAAATATTTTATAAGTTATTGTCTTTTTACGAGTGTCCAAATATATTAGTGGGAGTCATTGTATGTAGTCTTCGAGAATATACAGGGTGAATTCGATAAAACAGGAAACATAAATATCTCCGTTACTTTTCGTTGTACGAAAAACTTCTTAGGACAAAGTTACACTGTTCGAAGACCCACATGTAACGGTGTGAGCGAAAAAATTTTCAAGGTCATTTTTTATCAGATTTCAAGGTCATCGATGTTTTTTTAGTTGGAATCATATTTTCTTCATACCATAGATCGATAGAGTATCAAAGTCTGAGTATAAGTATACTTTTTCCTCTTTCATGTTTCTCTAATAATTTATAATAGTGTGAACACCCTGTAGTAGATCCACACAACGTGCTCTTCAAATTTTCAATAAAGGACCACCCCAAACAAATGCGAAATGCAACTGTTAGTATTTCCTCTGCAATTCCGACCAATTGCAATTTTCCACCAACCTTTCTACACGTCATGTGGTCAATTAAAATTGTACTCACTTTTCAGAATATTAAACTCGCGGGGTCCAATGTTAAACAAGCCACCGGTTAGTGGGGTGTTTAGCCCGAAACGTCGGGAAAAACTATTTTGGCGTTATTCAAAGGCTCAACGTAATAAGGTCGTTGAATTCGCTTATTATCGTCAGCTGTAACATTATGAAATCAAAAACCTATTGTTATATTTTGTTATAACGTTTAAATTCCTTAACAACGTATTCGCCATTGGCACGACGAACTCTGAAAACTTCTAGTTGATAGCTTTTTAAATAGTTACAGCGTGTTATATTCTTCCTATGAGATAGAGCCGGTTCCGGCGTCCGGCAAAATTTCAAATGGAACAGAATTTTTCCGGCGACCGGACGGCATCTAGCATAGGCATCTCCTGAGGTGTAGAGGGGAGTAGAAGAGGAAAAAAGGTTCTGGGGAACAGTGTAGCCAGACGGTGCGGCTCAACGGCTCAAGTGGCCCCTTACGTCTCCGTCCCTCGCCTAGATGCATGCCTCCGCTATCCCCACCAGGGAAGCCAGACGGTGCGGCTCAACGGCTCAAGTGGCCCCTTACGTCTCCGTCCCTCGCCTAGATGCATGCCTCCGCTATCCCCACTCTTACCACTACCGCTGGCGCGACCGAGTGCTAGAATGAGAGCGGTAGCATGCTACCGACTCGGTCGCGCCAGCGGTAGTGGTAAGAGTGGGGATCTAGGCGAGGGACGGAGACGTAAGGGGCCTGGCGAGACTCGCATCTGGCATCCCTGCTGGGGAACCCCTGTGGTGCGCCGGATGACCCCTGGGGTTAGACACGATCACCGGCGTTTGGCCTTTGTGCGAGCCTCGAAAAAGGTCTAAAATTTTTGGCGTGCCGGCGCCGTCACAACTAAATGCTGTCCCCCCGCGCGACGGCGCCGGTGCCGATAGGCCGGAAAGAACTAAACCGTCCTTTAACCGTCCTTCAGCCCTTTTTCCTTTCCCTATTTACAACCTTCCACACCTGACTTTCCGTTTTTATTTCCTCTATTTTCTTTTCCCATTTTTCCCTCTCCCTTTTCTTCTTCTCCTCGCAAATCTTCTGATATTCCCTTTTCTTCTCCCTAAATGCTACTCCCTCCCCTCCTTCCCTTCTCCACTTCCTTAACTCCTCTCTCGCTACCTTCTTACCTACTCTACACTCCTCATCCCACCAACCTTTCTTCTTTATTTTTCCTTTCATTCCCATCTCTCCCATAACTTCCTTTATTATCCCCTTCATCCCTTCCCAAATATCCTGCGCCCCCTCCGTACCACTTGTTCCTAATTCGTATTTTTCCCTAAATTCCTCCCCTGTCTCTACCGACCATCTCCCCAACATTCTTCATTTCCCTCCACCCTTCCTCTCTTTTTTCCCTCCCAGCTCCCCCTTTAACCAAACCGTTACGGGCATATGGTCCGATTCCACCTTATCCCCTATCTCTATCTTTTCCACACCTTCCCTTGTATCATCATTCCCCAGCACATAGTCGATCACAGGATTCCCTCTCGCCCCTACATATGTCCACTCCCCTTCCTCATCCCCCTTTATATTCGCGTTCATAATTCCCCACCCCCTTTCTCCTATGTACTTACACAATTTCCTCCCATCCCCATTAACTTTCACGCCCTTCGACTTTCTGCTCCCTCCCCCCTCTCCTTCTTCTCCTACCTCTCCCCCTTCCCTTCCCGTTCTTGCATTAAAATCCCCCCCTATAATCACCCTTACCCCTTTTTCTTTACCCTCCACCCATTCCCCCATCTCCTCCAGCTTCCTGTCCAAATCCCCATTAACATATACCCCAACACCCCTCCATCTTCACCTTCAGCGATATTAGCCCCTCCCTTCCTTCTATGACCCCTCTTTCTCTTTCTAATTCCTTCCTCACCCCTACTATCATACCCCCCTTTGCCCTTCCCCTCTTTTCCTCTCACTTTGCCCACTGTGTCTCCCACACATACCCTTTTGGTAGCCTATTCCTGATTTTCTCCCATCCCTTTTCCTCTACTCATGTCTCCATCAAAACTACCACTTCCCAATCTTCAATCCCCTTCCAAAAATCTTCATCTTTGTTTACCAACCCTGCCACATTCCACGAGGTTATCTTATACCCTAACATCTTCTTCCTATCCCCAGATCTCCCCCCTGATTCCTTCCCTATTCGTTTCCTTGTCCCTCCATCCATTTTTCCTCAATCTCGTCCCATCTTTTCATCTTCCCATTTACCCACATCTTCATATACCCTATCTGAACGTTCTTTCCCTCCCTCCTTTCGGCTTCAGCTTCCCTTTCAATTTTCCATCTAGCCCTCCTCTCCTCTTCCGTTAAGTCATCGTCTACCCTTTCTTCCTGCCCTCTAAGTTTTTTCTTCCCCTCCATTACCCTTCTTTTAATTTCCCTACATGCCAACTTCACCAGAACCATTCCCCCTCCGTCTTTACCTACTTTCCCTAGCTTCCTAATTTCATTAATTCCCTCTTCTTTCATCTCCATCTTTTCCCACAGTCTCCTAACCTCTACTTTTAGATCATTACCCTCCACCTTTATCCTCCTTATTACTATATTACTCTTCTTCTCCTCTCTATCCCTTTTGTCCTGCTTAATTTCCAATATCCTAAGTCTTCTCCTATTTTATCCCCAACCTCTACTCCCCTTGGTCCAATCTCCCTCCCCTCTTTACCCCCCTTCTCCTTTTCTCCTATCCACTCCTCTACTTTTCCCAATTTTCCCTCTATACTATCTATTCTCGTAACTACAATTTCCCTCCTCCCCCCTTCTGCCCCTTCCCGCCTTCCCAACTCCCCTATGCTCCCCTCTATCTTTAATACCCTTCCCTCTATGCTTTCTATCCACTTCTTCATCCTTTCCCTATTTAACTCTTCCTTCCCTCCACTTCTCTCTTTCCCTTCTCCATTCCTCTATTAGCTTTTTCCCTTCCTCCCTTTCCCCCCTCATCTCTTCCCTCATCCTCCTCACCTCCCCCATTAACCCTCTAAACATTTCCTCCATTTCCTTAAATTCCCCTCCCTCAGCCCTTTTATCAATCTGCGGAGACCTTGGTGTAGTGTCACTTTTTTTAAATATTATATTTTCATCTTCCCCCACACCCTCTACCTCCCCTATTCCCCTTTTCCTCCACATGCTGTCCACACTTTCCGTGCTGAACCACCGTTCTAAATTACCATCCTTCTTAATCATCCCCAGTCTTCCCTTCCCATCCTCCCTCTCCTACCCCTTGTCTACCTCTTTTCCCTCACTCATTTTTCTCTATCCTTCTAACTTTTCCCTCTTATTCCTTTTCAAAAGTTCCCGCTTCTCACCTAATCTCGCTTTCTCCCTCCAGATTGCGCCACCTTCCTCCTACTCTCTTTTCCCGCGTTCACCTGTCTACCGCCACGCGAACCTAACCTACACTCTCCACTCACTTAGCCCTTCTCTACTGCTCTTTCCCTCACTCCCTCACCCTTCACCCTTTCACTCCCTCCTACTACTATACCCCACTAACCCCTCTCCGCAACTTTCACCACTCACACTTCTTTCAAAACCATTCCTACACACCAAAAACTCGCTCAGCTAATTACTTCCCACAGCCACTCACTCAACCGGAAACGGAAGTCGAAGTCAAAAAAAAAAAATTTGACACGTATTTTTTCATAGCGGCTGCAATTCGTGTTAAGGAGGTTAAAATAGCTTTCAGAGTTGGGGTGGAAAATCCTATTTTATTGAATTTCTCCTAATGTATTAGGCTTAGACAAAAATTTAAAACTCCAATTTGTGCGTCTTCGAATGGCGAACCTTTTCGTGTAAACTGATTAAGAAAAAATAATTTTTTTCTTAAATATGTGAGAAATTAACATTTTTCGATTAAACATTACATTTCTTTTCATGAAAATTTGTATACACAGTCTACATACCTTGTGTAACGTTGTCCCTTTTTCACGCGGTTTTTGAGCCGGCGAAAACGGTAAAATCTCGAGAATTTACAGTCACTGAGGACGGGCCGCGCGCGGCCGTGCAGGCACGGTCCTCCCGAGACAAAGGCGATCGGCGAGAAGGTTCGCTCGGGCACGAAAGTATGTTCGGGCGCCAGGTACTCGGAAGTACCACACTAAATATCACCAACAACTGTCGAACCTTCTCGTTACGCGAACTAACTTCGACGACACGAACGGCCAGGAGTTCGAACACAGAGGATAACGGGGACAGCCCTCACGGCAGGACGGGTCTCGCAGGTCGGAAATAAACTCGGCAAATAGGGCTCGAATTCGTTTATTCGTTGTCAAACATAAAAGATTACAGGTGAGCGGCCACGTGGCCGCGACCCGGCAGCCCGCGCTCCTTGTACACTTTAGCGATAGTTGTTCGATCGCGGAGCTCGTTAGTCGATGCTTTCTCAATCACGAAGATACGGTTCGACGGTACAATACTCGTCCCTATCGAGACGACAATTCGCGAAGCGCAGGAGGACGGCGCGAGTTTCACGGACCGTCGCGAGATTGACGAGCGCGGCTACGGAATTCACGAACGCCGAGCTATCCTTTTCCGACGCGGCTCCTCGAGGAAGTCTTCCGACTACTCGAAGGGGAGACGGCTCTACGGAACTCAAAGCGTCCTCGGAAGGAACGCGAGCACAAAGCACGAGGCGCTAAGCGCCTCGGCGCACCAAAGGCTCGAGGACGACACGTGCTCGCCTCGTCCTCGCACAAAACAGCGAGCCAACACAAAATAGGGAACCGAGAATCACTAGTCGACTTACCGTGATCGGGAGTTGTTTGCCGGATTCCCTCGTCACACGGAACTCTAACGCGGAGAAACCACCCGCGACGCGTACTACGTTAAGTTCTACGGAACTCGGAATTACAGAGTCTAACGAGACTCGGAAAATGACGACTTTCTTACTCGACAATCAGCGCGACAGTGATCCGCGGATCCGCATCGATGGAACGCATCGATTCTCGGTCTCCCCACTCCTTTCGTCCTACCGAAATTCCCTATGGGCGCACCCGCAACGCAACTACTTCTAGTCGCAGGACCGAACCTTCGGAACAGATCTTCGGGCCCCCGACCTTCCTATCACCAAGTTACGATCGCCACGGACGACCGGGGAGGATAAATCCTCCCAGGCGCACCTCCGCACCACCCTTGCCGGGGTCAGTTGTAGGCGGGATGAGACGACGGCAGGACCAGCAAAATGCCCGATATTCTGCAAGTGTGACCCCTACGTCCCACATCGTCGCCTCCGGGTTAGTCAGCCCGTGTGCGGCGGTGCCCTTTTGTACTTCTCCGGATCCGGAATGGTTTTTGTTTACGGCCAGTCGTTTGTCGTCCGGTCGATCCTTTGATGCGGGGCGCCGTTACTGTGATCGTCGCTCTCTAGGTGCGTTTCTGTAATCGGCTACTCTCGGCGCGCGCAATAGATGGCATTAGGATCGATCTTTCAATTGAAGTATCTTCCCCAAGGAGTGCTCAAATCCGCGGGTGTTTCTCTTAATCACTAACGGTCGGTCCGGTCCATTCACAATACGGTTGTCTGACCATTTCTCAAACGGAGAAGTGACGTCGCAGGCTTGCAACGTCACACTTGATAAAAAATATGGGGAAAAAGTGTTTTTAAGGATGACCGTTTATTTGGAGTTGTACGATGTTACGTACGGAGGCTTTGCCTACGTGACTTTTGCTCCCTTCTTGAAACCACGTGTTCATGCAGGAGGTCCAGCTCGCATGCCCAAATAAACATTTTCCCCTTACGGGAAAGTGCATACATCTGGGAAACATAGACATATCCTCCAGATTTCCATTTACCCCCACTACTATTTTCTGGTCAAATTTACTGGTATATAAAGGGCTCGAGCTTGGCCACCACGGGCTTAGTTAAAGACTGAACACGAACCTGTACGCGTCGAGTAAGATTGGGTCTTATTCCCTTTTGATCACAATAACTTTAAAGAAGTTTCGAAACGCGGTGCTCAAGGCAAGTCATTCTATTTACCCCCGCATTTCTCAGTGCGTCAAAACCGAGAGCTCGGGAATTAGCTTCCGCGAATCATACCATACATTAACAAGTGTATTTCCAACCTTTCTTATTATATAATATATTGTACTCTTGATATAAGATATATTTGAGAGTGTTTAGTATCATTCCTACATCCTTTAAACTCCAGTAACTAGCAATTCACCCATTCGATAAACCTTTACCGCTCGAGGTTTATCAACAATACTTTATAAAGTTACGAGAGCTGATATTCCAAATACCTTGCCCCTTTCCGAAATCCTGTGACACCCGGTGGTGAAATTGAAAGGATTTGGAGATACCTTACGGGTTTTACAATGTTTATTATCTCTAATAACTAATCTCTATACTAGACACGTGTTTATGGTTTGCCGTTCGAATTCTCTCTAACGTTAGTCGCTGCCGCGCAGCGTCTCCTGCGCAGTGTCACACCGCTTACTCACACAGCTTCTCTTGCACGCTCTATAGCATGCGTGCTGCGTACAATATAAATGTACCATACATTCCAACACACCTCCTTACATTTATATTGCATTACCCTTTACAACACACTTTACTCTCATACATATTTGTTCACGCTACATTCAATAGTTTCCTAAACTTCTCGAATTTTTCTCTACCTAGCGCTTTTGTAAATATATCTGCAATATTCTCGTCCGTTGCAACCTTGCATACTTCTATTAACTTGTCTTTTACGCTTTCGTGTACGTAGTGATAATGAATTTCTATATGTTTGGAGTTTTTTGTAATGTTGCCGAAGTTCGCAATATCTATTGCGCCAGAATTGTCCTCAAAGATTTTTACAGGATCACTCAATCTAATATTAAAAGTAGTAATTAACTCTAGTATAAACTTCACTTCACTGACTGCTTCCGACAGTGCTACATACTCAGCATAGGTAGATGCTTTTGTTACGCTCTTTTGTTTCCTTGATTTCCAATCAATTACATTTCCGAAGAACCTAATTACATACCCGGAGGTGGACCTCCGGTCAACATGATCACCTGCCCAATTTGCATCTACATAGCAGTCTATAATATCACAATTTACATCCCTTTTATAATTTAAACTTAAGTCTTTTGTTAAGTACAGGTATTTTAATATTCGTAGAGCGTATTTCCAATGTGTCTCATTATAACTATTTTGGTATCGACTTAGGTAATTTACACTATGACTTACATCAGGTCTCGTATTTGAGCTTATATATAGTAACGCACCTATTAAATTTCTATATTTGATATCTGATTCGCAATCTTTACCCTTTTCAATTTTGAGATCTACTTCCATAGGAGTGCTGTACATTCTGCTATTCTGTATTTTGTACTTATTAGCTAGTGACTCTATATAATTGGTTTGATTTATTTTCATTTTACATTTTCGATAGTCATATTCTACATTTATGCCAAGATATTCTTTAACTTCACCTAGATCTTTCATTTTGAACTTTTCTGAGAGAACCGTTTTAATACTCTGAATTTTTCTTTTGCTATTACCACAAATCAACAAATCATCTACATACATTAAAAGATATATAGCTTCTACTCCTTTTCCATAGGTATACAAACAGTAATCAACATTACTTTTTCTAAATCCTAAGCCTGTTAGATAATCATCAAAACATTTGTACCACGCTCTTGGACTTTCACGCAATCCATATAGAACTTTTAACAATTTACAGACTCTACTTGTTCCATCATTATAGCCTTCAGGTTGACTGACATATACTTCTGAGCTTATTTTACCATTAAGAAATGCTGTAACTACATCCATTTGTTCTATAATGAAGCCAGACTGACAACAAAAGGACAATATGACTTTTAAAGTTTGAGTTTTTGCTACAGGGGCGTATATGTCATCAATTACATTTTTCTGTTGGAAGCCTCTTGCAACTAATCTTGCTTTATACATATCGTCAGACTTTCGTCCATATACCCACTTTACGTCTATAATCTCTTTTCCTTTAACTCTATCGACTAGTTCCCACGTTTTGTTTTCTTTTAAACTCTCTATCTCTTTGTTCATTGCTTTTATCCAATTTTTACAATCCTCACTATTCACCGCCTCCTTAAATGTACATGGAGTGTCTATTCTACAATAGTTTACATAGATATTACTTGAACTATTCTCTGGATACCTCACTGGACTTTTTTTCTCGCGTGAAGATCTACGTGGCATCTGTACATTTAGTTTATCAGTCTTTCCTTTTTCTTTAGGTTCGACTTCATCATTAAACACATTATCACTTTCATATTCATCGAGACTAGCATTGCTTTCAATATCCTCATGATCATAATTATTAATACCAATACATTTTTCATCTTTTCCTACAATCTCTACGTGTCTCGCAACTACTATCTTGTTATTTATCAGGATCCTATATCCCACATCGCTATATCCTAATAAGATACCCATATCAGCCTTTGCGTCCCATTTAGAATCTCTACACTGTTCAGGCCTTTTGACAAAAACTTTGCTACCGTACAGCCGTAAATTTTCTACGTTTGGTCTTCTTTTGAAGAATATTTCATACGGAGTTTTCTTTTCTAAAGTAGGCGCTAACGTCCTATTCTTTAAATATGTCGCTGCACAAATTATTTCGGGCCAGAATCTTTTGTGCACATTTGCCTCTGCTAAAAGACAACGTGCCATATTCATTATGGTTCTATTAAACCTCTCCGCTGTACCATTAAGTTCGTGTACATACGTTGGACAGCTGTTTATGATTATTCCCTTTTCTTTAGTAAATTTATAGAATCGGTTATTCAAGTATTCTTTACCATTATCGCATCGCAATACTTTTACTTTCTTCTCAGTTAGATTTTCAACTTCATTAATAAATTGGACTAGACTATCGAATACTTCATCCTTAGATTTTATGCAGTAAACTTTGGCTATTTTGCTATAATCATCGATAAATGAGACAAAATATTTTTCTCCTCTTAAACCTGCTGTTCGAAAACTTCCACAAACATCTGTATGAATGATTTCTAAGATATCTTTAGCTTTAGTTCTATTGTTACTAAAAGGTAGATTATGCATCTTATTTTCAATGCAAGTCTTGCACTTCATGAATTCTGATCCCAGTTCACTCGGGATACCTGTCAGCAACTGTTGCTTACTTAATGTACTTAGATAGCCAAAATTTACGTGTCCTAGCATTCTATGCCATTTCTCTTTCAAACACATGATTTTATTATTAATATTGTTGCTGTCTACTGCGTTTACAAACTTTTCTCTATATTCTAGTGTACTTTTGATCTTATACGTTCGATTTTCTTTATACGCTACAGCTATTAACTTATTATTTTCATCTATTATTTTTGCTATATTTCCCGTTGAAATAATCGTATTGCTATCGGTTAATTTTCCAAAACTTATTAAATTTGTATTCATTTTTTCCGCATAGAACACATTGCTCATTCTTACTTTATTCCGCTGGCCAAATGCATTAAAATAGCTTACTACCGTTCCTATTTTCGTTGCTTGTATATATCTATTATCTCCTAAATAAATATTGACTGGTTCTTTTAGCAAAATACATTTCTCAAAATAGTTTTCATTGTTAATTATGTGATCGGTACACCCGCTATCTAGTAGCCACTCTATTTTATAATTTTCTAACCTATTTATCTCGCTGTTGTGCGTCACGTGCACTGTTGCCACCCATGCGCTCGCGCCGACTCCGCTCTGCTCATGCGTGTTGTTGGCTCCTTGTCGACCACGGAAGTTACCGCGTCCTCTGTCGTATCTGCTCCTTCCGGCTCTGCCTCGGCTGCGACCACGTGTTGATCCCCGCCATGTTCCTCCGTTGAAACTGTTGTAACCGTTGTAGCCGTTGTGTCCTGCTTGGCAGCCATCTTGACAATCACGTGCGAGGTGCCCGAGTTTTCCACACTTGAAACAACTTCCCTTTTGATCCCTTTTTACAGCAAATACATTCGAACTTGCTTCACCAACGTAGTTATTATTCTTCATTTCAGCAATTTGTATTTTATTTTTAACATACGCTGCTGTTTGATCCTCTTCCTTTAACGTGTCTATTAGATCGCCAATGTAGCTGTATTGGCTCGGAAGCGTGTTAAGCAGATAGTTCAATTTCTCCTTCTCACTCACTTTCGCTCCCGCACTTCTCAATTCATTTACTGATTTTTCAAAGTCACTGAAAAATGTTGCTGTGTCACTAAACTTTTCTAGTCTCATCTTCTCCAATTTATTTCTACACACTATTTGTAATGCCGTAGATTCTTTTAAGTATATCTCGTCGAGTTTCCTTATAATACCATAAGCTGTACTCTCTTCACACACAAATTCCAATTGTTTGTTCGATATGGCACTATATATATAGTTTATTGCTTTCAAGTCTTTTTCTCCCCAGTCTTCTTTATCTGCTGCTACCCTTTCTCTGGTTATTACTTCATTACACTTTTTAAACTTTAGGAACATTGTAATCCTTTTCTTCCACATGTTGTAGTCTTCTCCATCGAACACCGGTATCGTGATTTCCTTTTTGTCCATCTTGGATTCCCTTTGTTCTCGAACGTTCCTACGTGTTCGAAACTTCTTTGCACGATATTTAAACACTCAAACAAATCCAACTCAGCCAGAACAACCACGCTCTGCTACCATGAAAGGATTTGGAGATACCTTACGGGTTTTACAATGTTTATTATCTCTAATAACTAATCTCTATACTAGACACGTGTTTATGGTTTGCCGTTCGAATTCTCTCTAACGTTAGTCGCTGCCGCGCAGCGTCTCCTGCGCAGTGTCACACCGCTTACTCACACAGCTTCTCTTGCACGCTCTATAGCATGCGTGCTGCGTACAATATAAATGTACCATACATTCCAACAGAAATAGACACCGGCTAGTTCACGATCTCCTTCTAGTGGCGACCCGGTGGTGAAATAGACATCGGCTAGTCCACGACAACCCATTCCTAATCTAGTGGCGACCCGGTGGTGAAACAGACATCGGCTAGTCCACGACTACCCCTTTCTCCTAACCTAGTGGCGACCCGGTGATGAAACAGGCACCGGCTAGTCCACAAAAACCTATCCTGTGACACCCGGTGATGAAACAGGCACCGGCTAGTTCACAACCTTCCTTCTAGTGGCGACCCGGTGGTGAAATAGACATCGGCTAGTCCACGACACCCTCTGTTATTCTCCCAACCTAGTGGCGACCCGGTGATGAAACAGGCACCGGCTAGTCCACGAAAACCTATCCTGTGACACCCGGTGATGAAACAGGCACCGGCTAGTTCACGACAATCCCGTTCACACGAACAAACCTCGGCCACGTCTTTCCGCCAGCCCTCGGCTCGTAACAACGACATTAAAAATTATGTGATAGCGGTGAAAAGGGCTGATTTCTATGTTTTTCTATGGGTTTTCCACCCTCATTTTTTGTCGATGAAAAACATGGCTACCACATCATTTTTAACGTGGAACAACTCCAAATAAACAGTCATCCTGACTGGAACAAATTTTCCATGACGGTTGCCACCGTGCCTCGCATAAGCTTTGGAACACAATATGACTATTATGACCGCGGAACTGAAATACTCTTTTCCTCATATTTTTTGTCAAGGTATGTAGACCCTGTATACAAATTTTCATGAAAGAATTGTAATTTTTAATCGAAAAATGTTAACTTCTCACATATTTAAGAAAAAAATTATTTTTTCTTAATCAGTTTACACGAAAAGGTTCGCCATTCGAAGACGCACAAATTGGAGTTTTAAATTTTTGTCTAGGCCTAATACTTTCGGAGAAATTCAATAGAATAGGATTTTCCACCCCAAGTCTGAAAGCTATTCAAACCTCCTTAACACGAATTACAGCCGCTATAAAAAAATACGTGTCAAATGTTTTTTTGACTTCTATATCATACTAAAATTTCATTAAAAACGGCGTGTTACGATTGGGTAACCTCCCTTGTAAGAGTTGCGTTTCACAACTTGTTTATTTGTGCGCGTGTGTGTGTGTGTGGACCTATAAAGAAAATTTAAAAAATACGTTTTGTAGATCTGTGTCAATAATATGCATTGTTAAAGTTTCGATGAGACAGAACACATGATCGTGTGCGTGCCTCAAGGCAAATGACATTTAAAGCGACGAATGTCCCTTTAAATTTTGTTTGCCTCGAGGTTCGAGGCACGCACACGATCATGTTCTGTCTCATCGACACGGACGTGTGGACTGTGTAGTAGGCTTTTGTCTATACGTATAATTCCACACAATCAAATTTTGAAAAACTTTAACAGCTTATATCTCAATAACTATTTGTTTGCGACATATGGCTCTTTTCAAACTTTTTCTTTTCTCGATGAGCAGAAGGCGTTGATGTAAAAAAAAACTTTAACAACAATTTTCTTTGTTATAAACAATTTTGCGGCAAGTTTCTCTTACAAATGTCCACCGATCCAGAGGTGTAGATTCACCCCTAGGACGGATGACCATTACTTTTTATACACCCTGTACACACTTACCTGTAAACACAAGAAACGACCTTAAAAGCTATTATTCCAATAGTTTCAAAGATTAACTTCAAAGATTAATGATCACGATACACGTGGCTTTTCTCTCTTCTCAACTGTCAGTCTCTCGTCGCGTTCTACGGGCATGCGCAATACGCATCTAATTCAAGATGCGTTTTGAAAGAAATACGCCAACTTCTATCGTATTTCTTTTACATATTAAATTTTAATAATGGGATCCAATTAAGGGTTTTACCGGATTGCAAGGGTGAGGTATTCGGGTTCTGATTTCTCGATACTTAATACAAAAATGCGATTTTTCAGTAGTCAAAAACGCGAGGTAAAAGATAGATCGATCTAGGACAAGCATGGGCAGAAATAGCACGCGTGCTAGGGATTCTCAAGGTAGTGCTCGGAACAACTACGGCCGCCAAGGGGATTGAGACGCACGGCCGGGAGAAGTGGGGGTATTCCTTGAGAATCCCTAGCACGCGTGCTATTTCTGCCCATGCCTGATCTAGGATGTTATCGCTCTCGAAAGTCCTATTTTGACGTTTTTTAATTTTACTGTATTTAGTTTTGGCAATTTGCATTATTCGGCAGCGTTATATGCATTATTTGGAAGCATACACTCCGCGACAAAATAATAGCACATTGTCAGACAAATGGGTTTTTAGCTTTTTAAGTAGTACATTACATTGTTTGTGACCTGGAATAATAAATTATTTCAATATGTTTTACAAAATCGATATTTATTACGAGAAGAAACAATTTTATTGAAAAATGTATAACATTAAACGAAAAATCGATGCGTCAAAAAGACATTCCATAAAATAACTAAAAAAATGAAGTATATGTATTAAAAATTGTCTTGATATTGTGTGAGTCCGCCTTTTGTTGGTACTACTTGGAATAAACGTCTTGGCAAAGATTTATATAATTGTTTAACCACGTTTCCGTTTAACGAAACCCACTTTCGTTCAATACACATTTTTAGTTCGTCGAGGGTTCGAGATTTGGCTAAATGGGCCCAGCAATTATGTGTATAATATTTAAATCTGGAGACCTGGCTAGCCAGTCCAAAGTTTGAATATTTTCCCGTGTAAAATATTCTTTTACAATTTTCGCGTTATGCACACTTGTATTATTTTGCTGATAAATAAAGTTTTACCCTGCAATTTTTACAGCATGTCTCTTCAATTGTTCCTCGATGAAACTAATGTAAATACACCCCCTGGCAGAATGTTTCCGACCGGAGGTAACATTTTGTTTATTTTCTCGTTTCTTTGTTATAATATATGGAAGCTTGTGTTATTTTGTTGTTTTTCATTTTTCAACAAGCCCCTTTTCATTTCCCATCAGTTTTAACTCCATAAAGTAATATTTTCTACTTCTAAAAATATTGTGAATGTTTTCTCTAAAATCCGTATCAATGCCGCCGATCGGAAACATTCTGCCAGGGGGTGTACTTTGAACTATTCATTTTTCCAATTATCAAATTAATTTCCATGTTTCCATGGTACCCAATTTTCCATGGTACCCAATTCCCGCTAACACCATTACGCCACCACCGAATTGTCGATTGCATAAATGTTTTGTTCTGTACGCAAATCGTGGAAATAACAACGGTAGCCATCCTGCCCATCTAAAGTAAATCTGTTTTCATCACTAAAGATAACTGTTCGCCATTTTTTCTTCCAATGAACATACTTCTCAGAAAATTGTAAACGAGTGTTGTAAACTCTAGCTAGTAGGGAAGTTGGAAAAAGGTGTGGTAGTGACTGGTTGACAGAAGTATATAAGAAGAACTATATTCTAATATAAAGAAAAATACAATGAGCAAATTATACAGAAAGTCGATGAAAGAGGAACGATGAAGTGATAAGGCGTGATCACGGTCAGAATATAGCACGAGTATCGTGGGTATGATTCCGGGCGTGATGAAGGTTCGCAGTATGTAACGTGTCAGTATGACGAGAAGCAAATTACAAGAATTCTGTTAAGAGGCACGCACAGCCTTCTTTTATACCGGAGTAGGCCATCGTTTTTGGACGGATCAAGGAGTGGGGACTTTGAAATTGAACGAGTAGGATGGCAACAACGTTCGTTAGGGTAATGACCCAACAAACGGTGCTGCGGGGGACACAAAGGAATAAGGTAATTGAATTGGAGTAAGGAAAACATGATGCGATGGCCCACGAGACGATTTGACGGGTTCGACGAACTGTCGACCAGGCGAGGTTTACATCGGCGGTCGATCACCTCGCCGCTTGTTGTCGAACTCGCACAGCTGATATTGCCGCGGCGATGAGGCAAAAACTCGAGCTCGCGTTCTTATGCCTCACCGGTGTCTATTGAACGAGATATATGAAAATAGAAATTAAACGGCTCGGAATCGCATTGCAATTTAAACGGAACCGGATTGCAGTTTTCGAACAACGAGCCTTCATGTTGTTTAGTAAACGGTGGCTTACACATTAATTGTTGGCATTTCATGTACTTACACTCTCTTATAATACGTTGTACATTACGTACCTTAGTATTTACTCAAGCTTCTTCTACAATTTATCTTGCAGTAGCAGCAGAATTTGATGCAGTTCTTAAAATTATACGCATACGCTGTTGACGATGAATTGTCACTCTTGGACGACCTGCGCAATTGTTTTCCATATTCGTCTACATTTTTTAAGAATTGTAAATAACTTTGCGACAACGATTCAACAGTTTCGCAATTTTAGCAATGGAACCATTTCCTTTGCGTAAATTTTGAATTGTTAATATTTCAAGTGTTACGTCCTAAGATGGACGTTTGAAAAAAATAGATAATTAATTAAATTGAAAGATTTTAAATTGAGAATAAAACGCAGTTTTGAACCTACCTGCATTCACCGGCTTCGGTTCGGGTAATTGAGGATTTGTTAAATACTAAGTGACTTTGATCTTGGAATTGGATCGAAGAAATCGAAGTTGGGTAAACTCTTTTTAAAAATGATTTGAAAGCTTGATTTTGTATAAAAATTAACAACAATAGTATATTCTACTGAACAAAAGGATACATTGAGTTATTGAAAGCTTATAACAAATTGGTTAGTAATTACCGTAGCGCAGTTGTTTTCGCTCGCAGGTGAAGATGTCGGTTCCTGTTTTGAGATGATGATGATGATGATGATTATCCGGCGGGTTATCTTCGCCAACTTCACTTTTTCACGAATTCCGGCGGGTTAAATTCTTCGCCAATTTCACTTTTTCACGAACTGGTTGGACTTGATTGGCACAGTAACTTTTGACCATTAGATCTTGTATTGATGAACGAATGCAAGACGAGTGCGCTCCTGATGATGAGCTGTCCCTTTTATAGGTTGGTCAATCCTTTGTTCTTAATTTTTTATCAGGTGACCATTTCGTCACCATTTCCTATTAATTGTTTTCTTCTCTGTCACTCTCGTTTATTGCATTTTTCGTCTTCCTCTTGGCCGGATCATATTACATTTCTTTATCTCGTAGCTCGATTTCTTCTTAACTGTTTCCCTCTCAGTCACTCTCTTCTTAATTATGTGCATTGTATTTTTTTATCCTTCTCTTGACCAGATCGTATTACATTTGTTTATCTCCTAGCAACAAATTGCTTATCGATTCTTCGAAATTCCTACGCAGTCTTTAGTGATGGACAGTCTTCAACGGATATTAGCTCACGATTTATATTTGGAAATGACTCAATCATTTAATGAAATGAATTTCGCTACGTATTTATTTCGTTTAATAAAGATTCAAATAAAAAATGAGTTTTCTTAATTCTATCGCACGCAGTGTGGTATAATATACGATAGTTTGACATTGTAACAGACCTGCATAATGCAGATCTGTTACGAAGCAAACCCCTGTCAACCTCCGCCCGTCGTACACGCGATCCTGAAGCGCGTAACATACCACCGGCGTTCCGGTCAAAACAATAACACCGCCCGTACCGCGCCATTCCCGCACCTAGAGACGTATCCCCAACGGGAACCCAAAACCAAAATCCAAAATACGAAATAGAAAAAGGGATACGTCACCACCTAACTTCCTCACCGCACCACCGCCCCTCGTCTACAAACTATCCCTATAAAAGGCGCCCGAAATCAACCAAAATCACCGGAGTTTACCAGTGAATTTCCTGGAAGCCAGAGCATTCCCGTAAACCAGCTGTAAGTATTCTACAAGCACCCGATATCCTAGTTCCCGACCGTCGACTACGGGCTCGTTTGCCGTGCAGACCCCTTGTCAGCGGCACCCTGGTTCACCCTGGTGAGAACCGTGTTCCATCGAGGGAAACATCCGGTGAGTCACCGGTAACTTTTCGCGAGCCGCGTCGTCTCCGAAAACCGACGGATAGGAAGTGGTGCGTCACCCTACGACTCCACCGAGGAACCTCCCGTCCTGAAACTTCCTCCAGAGCGAGCCGTGCTCCTCCGGCAATCCCCGGTGTGTCACCGGTATCTTTCGTACGACGCGTCGTCTACGAGATCGACAGAACGAGAAGCGGTGCGTCACCCTTCAAGTCCGTCGAACCCCTGTCCTGCAACCTGCATCCTGCCGGTGAGAACCGTGTTCTGCCGTAGGTACCCCGGTGCGTCACCGGTAGCCTCGTACGACGAGTCGTCGACGAGGCCGGATGAACGAGAAGAGGTGCGTCACCCTTCAACTTCACCGAAGAACCGCCTAGCGAGTCCAGAACGCACGGCGTACCGCCTGCGCCTCGTGAGACGAGTCGTCCACGAGGACGGTTGAGTGAAAATTAGGTGCGTCACCTTGTCGAAACTCACCCCTGGACCGTCCGGAGGAAACTCGACGATCGGTGCGTCGCCGACGTCGGGGACCCGTCAAAACCCGGCCTAGGAAGGGTGATCACGGCGATAGCCACGATCAAACCTCGTTCCCCGCTCGCCTCGAATCCGTCCTCCACCTGCTACCGTTTCAAGTCGCATCACCGCGTTCGCTCACTCTGCGCGGGCATCGTATCCTCGAGACCGCGCACCGCGTCCGGAGACACTCTAACCACCTCGTATCCTACGCGTTCTAAGGCAGCGGGCACTGTTGTGTCACAAAACACTCGTCGCGTCGAGTGATGAATGAGTATTCACCCCGCTACGACCCCGCTCCTCGCATCGAATACGTTCCTCGCCGTGTAGGACCCTGGCTCGGCGAGCCATTCACCAACGAGGGACACCACGACCAGGAGACCGCACACGGAGAACCGGATCCGTTACATGGCGCCCGAACAGGGACTGAAGGAAAGACATCCGCGTCGCGATTAGCAACGCGTAGCCTTTCAAAACAAACGGTCGCCGGTTCAACACGGTAAACGCGCGCGTAAACAGAGGACCAGTACGCCGCGTAACATTCCTGAGACGCGTTGAACCGTGACCGCGCCGGCACACACGCGTGTAGCGCAGCATACGCCATCTCTGGATGCGCACCTGTACCACCCGACCCGCAAACCGAAATTTCGAACACCGCGTTACGGACCCCCGTCGACGAAACTCACCGATTAACAGGGCTACGGAAGAACTCCGTCAACAGTGGGCCGATTACATTAGCCAGCAGATCACCGACCTCTTCAACATGACCGAACCGAAAACGCCGCTATTCGTGAACCTCGGGCGACCAGGCACGCCCGAGGGAACCGGCCGAATGGCCGCCGCCGCGGCCACGCAAGAAGACGCCCGAAAGAAAATGGACCGGATGCGTAAATGGGGGTGTACCACGGACGGCAAAGACCCCTTTGCGTTCCTCGAAAGAATCGGGGAACTGGCCCTTTCGTACCGCATCTCCGACCCGGAATTACTGGAAGGGGTACCGGAGCTATTACGAGGCGATGTGCAACTCTGGTACCGGAATAACCGCTACCAGATAAATACGTGGGAAGAGTTTACCGCCAACTTCCTGATGGTCTACGCCGGACACAAGACCCCCTGCAACCAGAACGCGAAGCGCGGGCACGGGTACAGAAGCCCGGGGAACCGTTCCACGAGTATATGAACGCGCTCACCACCCCGATGAGACGAGCGCTCATCCCTACGGACGAATACCTCGAAACATTGTACGAGAACATGCTGCCGGACTACGCAGCAATCATTGCTCCGGAATCCATAACTAACATCAACGACTGACTCCGGCACGTACAACGCATCGAGAGAGCCATGGAGAGGAAAAACCAAGCCCAGCGTACCCCCGGCCGACCCCTCGCCGCCGCTACCACCGAGAACCGAGACCGCGTGGCTAGCCAGTACCGCACCGAACCAATCGAATTACGACTCACGCAACTGAGCAACACACCTCTTGGGGACGGGGACGCCAGCGCGATCCAAAGTGACAACACCAACGGTTACAGCTGAACAACACACTGCTGGCGGTGTAAACAGCGGGGCCACACCCGTTTCGAATGTAGGAACGCCTACCGAAAATTCTGCTCGCGCTGCGGCCGCGACGGCATACTCACGAAGGATTGTCACCCGCCGGGAAACGACGCACGGGGCTCGCCGCAGACGGGCGATCGCCGACCCCGGCACCCCGTGGCCGAGGCCGACCACGAAAATTAATCAGTAGCATTTGCTTAACCCACAGAAAACAGAATATCAGCACCATGCAGAGCAACCGACAGCCGTGGGACATCATCTACAAGGAGCTGAGGGAGGTCCTCGGCAACCCGGAGAACACCGAGGAGCGGCCACGCACACTAGGGACCCCGGACCATCTGGCGGAGGTGCACCCGCACCCGCCAGCCGAGCCACAGAAACCGGCACGAGCGAGGCCCACGCCGAACACCAAGGCGCACCCCCGCAACCCCACCAACCGGGCCCACACCACGGGACAATGTGGCGCAACCGGGAAGGGACCAAAACCCCCCACACCGACAGCGGCCACCACCAACCGGCGAACTGACCGAAAGGGGGACAACACCGTGCGGAAGGCCACCCGACCGAAGCCGGTGGTCACCTCCAAGCGACCAGCGGCCCCACCGGGAAAAACCAGCGAGGGCCGCCCGCCGACCAACCCGAGAAAGGGGCCGACGATCATCCGGGCCGTCACGTGGCTACCCAAACCACAACCTGGCGCCTCTAGACCACGCTCGGCCACAGCAACCAACACGGTAGCCCTCGCCGCAACAATACCAATGAGCATCGAGGAGCATCGGGGGAGGATGGGACACGGGCCATCGTTAGGGCTGCCTGCAGGGATCCCCGAGCCCCCCCAATGGTGGAAGGAGCCAGTGAAGCCAATCAAGGGGCCGGCAAGAAACCACCAGACGCCTGCATCGCCGGATTTCTGGGTTGGTAGCGTTGCTTGAGTGGTGTTTCATCGAGCAGCTTGATACTGTGCTTGATGAGGTTTGTCCGTCCTGGCACCGTTTCGAATAGCTTCATTTCCCCCTGTAGAAATTCGTCTAACTGCTGGCGGGCGCCTTCCTCTGGTACGCGGAGGCCCATTTGCTGGCATGGTTCGGACAGGCAGGCGTTGGGCCAGGTTGCTATGTCGGGTGGCGGACTCAGGTTTATTCGGAGTGCCGCGATGGCTTGAATGCCCAGTAGTACTGGTGGACCCATATTCGGCAGTATGGTAAAGTCCTGTTGGCTTTCAAAGCCTAGTGCGGTGAACGGTAATCGTATGCGGCCGGCGGGTTGCATGTTTGTGCCGTCTGCCAGGCTGATCAGCGTGCTCGGCTCGGATGCTCGCATGCCTTGCTCGAGTGCCCATTCGTACGCTTCGGTGTTGATACATGACAATTGGGCACCGGTGTCGAGCAAGGCGTCAATTTCCCGTCCTAGTATCCGAATAGGTAGGAAGGGGAGGGGCGTGTATCTTATGTCGGGGGTCGGCGTTCGCCCGTCTGCGGCGAGCCCCGTGCGTCGTTTCCCGGCGGGTGACAATCCTTCGTGAGTATGCCGTCGCGGCCGCAGCGCGAGCAGAATTTTCGGTAGGCGTTCCTACATTCGAAACGGGTGTGGCCCCGCTGTTTACACCGCCAGCAGTGTGTTGTTCGGCTGTAACCATTGGTGTTGTCACTTTGGATCGCGCTGGCGTCCCCTTCCCCAAGAGGTGTGTTGCTCAGTTGCGTGAGTCGTACTTCGATTGGTTCGGTGCGGTACTGGCTAGCTACGCGGTCTCGGTTCTCGGTGGTAGCGGCGGCGAGGGGTCGGCCGGGGGTACGCTGGGCTTGGTTTTTCCTCTCCATGGCTCTCTCGATGCGTTGTACGTGCCGGAGTCAGTCGTTGATGTTAGTTATGGATTCCGGAGCAATGATTGCTGCGTAGTCCGGCAGCATGTTCTCGTACAATGTTTCGAGGTATTCGTCCGTAGGGATGAGCGCTCGTCTCATCGGGGTGGTGAGCGCGTTCATATACTCGTGGAACGGTTCCCCGGGCTTCTGTACCCGTGCCCGCGCTTCGCGTTCTGGTTGCGGGGGGGTCTTGTGTCCGGCGTAGACCATCAGGAAGTTGGCGGTAAACTCTTCCCACGTATTTATCTGGTAGCGGTTATTCCGGTACCAGAGTTGCACATCGCCTCGTAATAGCTCCGGTACCCCTTCCAGTAATTCCGGGTCGGAGATGCGGTACGAAAGGGCCAGTTCCCCGATTCTTTCGAGGAACGCAAAGGGGTCTTTGCCGTCCGTGGTACACCCCCATTTACGCATCCGGTCCATTTTCTTTCGGGCGTCTTCTTGCGTGGCCGCGGCGGCGGCCATTCGGCCGGTTCCCTCGGGCGTGCCTGGTCGCCCGAGGTTCACGAATAGCGGCGTTTTCGGTTCGGTCATGTTGAAGAGGTCGGTGATCTGCTGGCTAATGTAATCGG
Source organism: Lasioglossum calceatum (assembly GCA_963966675.1). Lineage (NCBI taxonomy): Eukaryota > Metazoa > Arthropoda > Insecta > Hymenoptera > Halictidae > Lasioglossum > Lasioglossum calceatum. The sequence goes on from OZ016542.1 coordinate 1,635,798, forward strand.
CCCACTGTTGACGGAGTTCTTCCGTAGCCCTGTTAATCGGTGAGTTTCGTCGACGGGGGTCCGTAACGCGGTGTTCGAAATTTCGGTTTGCGGGTCGGGTGGTACAGGTGCGCATCCAGAGATGGCGTATGCTGCGCTACACGCGTGTGTGCCGGCGCGGTCACGGTTCAACGCGTCTCAGGAATGTTACGCGGCGTACTGGTCCTCTGTTTACGCGCGCGTTTACCGTGTTGAACCGGCGACCGTTTGTTTTGAAAGGCTACGCGTTGCTAATCGCGACGCGGATGTCTTTCCTTCAGTCCCTGTTCGGGCGCCATGTAACGGATCCGGTTCTCCGTGTGCGGTCTCCTGGTCGTGGTGTCCCTCGTTGGTGAATGGCTCGCCGAGCCAGGGTCCTACACGGCGAGGAACGTATTCGATGCGAGGAGCGGGGTCGTAGCGGGGTGAATACTCATTCATCACTCGACGCGACGAGTGTTTTGTGACACAACAGTGCCCGCTGCCTTAGAACGCGTAGGATACGAGGTGGTTAGAGTGTCTCCGGACGCGGTGCGCGGTCTCGAGGATACGATGCCCGCGCAGAGTGAGCGAACGCGGTGATGCGACTTGAAACGGTAGCAGGTGGAGGACGGATTCGAGGCGAGCGGGGAACGAGGTTTGATCGTGGCTATCGCCGTGATCACCCTTCCTAGGCCGGGTTTTGACGGGTCCCCGACGTCGGCGACGCACCGATCGTCGAGTTTCCTCCGGACGGTCCAGGGGTGAGTTTCGACAAGGTGACGCACCTAATTTTCACTCAACCGTCCTCGTGGACGACTCGTCTCACGAGGCGCAGGCGGTACGCCGTGCGTTCTGGACTCGCTAGGCGGTTCTTCGGTGAAGTTGAAGGGTGACGCACCTCTTCTCGTTCATCCGGCCTCGTCGACGACTCGTCGTACGAGGCTACCGGTGACGCACCGGGGTACCTACGGCAGAACACGGTTCTCACCGGCAGGATGCAGGTTGCAGGACTGGGGTTCGACGGGCTTGAAGGGTGACGCACCGCTTCTCGTTCCGTCGATCTCGTAGACGACGCGTCGTACGAAATATACCGGTGACGCACCGGGGTATCTACGGCAGAACACGGTTCTCACCGGCAGGATGCAGGTTGCAGGACAGGGGTTCGACGGACTTGAAGGGTGACGCACCGCTTCTCGTTCTGTCGATCTCGTAGACGACGCGTCGTACGAAAGATACCGGTGACACACCGGGGATTGCCGGAGGAGCACGGCTCGCTCTGGAGGAAGTTTCAGGACGGGAGGTTCCTCGGTGGAGTCGTAGGGTGACGCACCACTTCCTATCCGTCGGTTTTCGGAGACGACGCGGCTCGCGAAAAGTTACCGGTGACTCACCGGATGTTTCCCTCGATGGAACACGGTTCTCACCAGGGTGAACCAGGGTGCCGCTGACAAGGGGTCTGCACGGCAAACGAGCCCGTAGTCGGCGGTCGGGAACTAGGATATCGGGTGCTTGTAGAATACTTACAGCTGGTTTACGGGAATGCTCTGGCTTCCAGGAAATTCACTGGTAAACTCCGGTCTAATTTGATATTTTATTTCTCGTACAATATTATTGAAGCAAATATATAAAAGATATTAAGAAAATGTATGTTATGTTTGATTTTATCATGAATTATTATTATTGGCTAAACCACTGGACGTGACACAGGTCAATCTTTTACCGCGACCCATTGTTGAAAACTTCACAATATTTCAATTCTAGAACACGCACAATATTAAATACTTGTCGACTTGAACAACTTGTCGACTTGAACACTTTAACGTCTTGACGCTAACTGTAAACATTATAGTTTCGATATAAAATTTTTAACAAGCGTAGATAATAGCCACTCTTCTCATTTCTCTTCCAAATTCTTAAGTACTTACCGGCTAGGAAAACATCTCATTTGTTACGCTACACTCGCCAGCGTACCTCTACCTTGTCCGTGAGCGCCTGCTTGTGCGGACATAGTAGAGATACGTTGGTGAGTGTAGCGCGCGGGCGCGTTTGAAAGGAACGTATGGGCAATAGTAGGCTATGGTGGGGGTCTGCTGTGGTACAGTTTAGTACCACGGTACCACGGTTCTGGTATCACTGCCTTCGATCCGCATCGACGGAACGCATCGATTCTCGGTCTCCCCACTCCTTTCGTCCTACCGAAATTCCCTATGGGCGCACCCGCAACGCAACCAGTCCTAGTCACAGGACCGGACCTTCGGAAAAGGTCTTCAGACCCCCGACCTTCCTATCACCAAGTTACGATCGCCACGGACGACCGGGGAGGATAAACGTCGTTGCCCACTAGACCTCGGCGCGGCGCGGTGGAGCGGCACGCTGTTTTGGATTGCCTCCTGTGTATTTCAATGGGGGTGCGTCCAGTATACCTGAGCGGCACAGCGTCGCAGCGCCCGGTAGCGCCCCGGAAAATTTGCGCCCACTAGACTGTACCGTCGGCAGGCGGAGCGGAGCGACGCGCCGTGTTGGATTGCCTCCTGTGTATTTCAATGGGAGTGCGGCCACTGTACCTGCAACGGCGCGCGCCTGCAACTCGGCGACAGAAGGGAATGCCTCGGCGAGGATATACGCGCAGCAGCACTCAGCAGCACTTTCTATTGCACCGTTATTTCAACGTTTAATGTTATATTGTTATAGATCGTTGAATTCGTCTCGATACCAGTGAGAATATTATGCAATAAAAAATATATGTTAATATTTAAAAAATTGAGGTGACCCCTTCAGTTTTTTATAAAAAATAATTTACTTTCAATTTTTTATATGGTGATATTGATATAAGGGCAAAAATTAATACTGCGTCACATTGGTTCAGTTTACTAAAGTAGATACCGAGGGTCAAATGTTTATTTCCTAACCCAGGCCTCTTAGACCCGAAGGATATCGGTAATAAAACACCCAAAGGCCATGTGTTCTTGAAGCGCAGATAAAGCTAAGGGCCGTCAGCCCAACTGACCTGGGTCTCTTTCTCTTTCTATTGCAGTCGGTCGAGACAACCTCTCTGCAGTCGTTTAATCAGTCGACTTTGAGAAGGCAAAGAGAACACTTGTAAGAGTTAACTTCTATAACGCGTTTTTCATTTAGTTCCTAGATTCTGCTTCCCTGAAAACCAATAGGTGATTTGTAGAAAAGTGAACACTGAGCAACTTTTGTTGGAAACATTTTTTTGTCAGATCATCGGATGTAGAATATTTGGAAAATCGCGTTAGCAATGCTCATTTGTGGTGAAAATTCAAAGTGTCAAAGCGGCAAAGGAAAATTTAAAGTAGTTAAAAATTGTTTTTTAATATTTTGTCATTTGTTTGTCGTCTAAAAACTAAAATTTTACAGTAATAAATACATTAATGAAGTGCAACACTGTCACGCAAACAATGTTGATTTATTTAGGTGAAGGTTAATGAAAATATGCTATGTGTAGCAAAACATAGAAACAACGTGACAACTCAAACACTGTTTTTGGAATGAAATTACTTATGGCATACTCTACGTTAAATTATTTGGGCTACTATTCATGCGACAGTCAGATTGGATCCAAGTCAAAATCATGTGTATGGATATATTCTATATATCTATACGTACAATATGTATTACAAGAAATGATATACAGGATGTTTCGTTTATCTAATGAAGGAAATATCTTGTGACGCACTGAAGTTACGAAAAGAATTTGTTTGCAAAAATTGTTCGGTATGGAGGGAACAATAACATGATGTAATTTTTTCAGAATTCGAATGCTGGGGTGAGGGGGGGGAATTGCAGCGACAAATTAATTTTTTTAAATTGAACCATGTATGTTTTTTGTCACAACACGATAGCATTTATCAAGACGAACTCAACGACATATCACATTATGTTATTCACTGTTATAGTATGTATCTCGTTACCAGCTATTCGTTAGACGCTGTAAACAAAGATCTTGTCATTTGGTTTGTATAGTTAGAAGAAATGTTAAGAAGTGCCAAAAAGGAATTTTCGAAACGGGTAGAGAAATGCAAAAGAATAATTTTTTTTCTTAAGTTAAGCATTGATGAACGCAAAAAAATAATTAAATTATTTAATTAACTAATAAATAGAGCAATTTAATTTAGGTATACTGAATGAAATTGCTAGGGATATGAATTACAAATTTTATGTTTGTTTATTTCGGTAACTTAAAAAGCTTACGAATACATAAGAGAAGGTCGATCTTTGTTTACAGCGTCTAAGTAATAGCTGGTAACCAGATACTAACATTGCCTACTCAAGAAGTTACAAATTTGTAATTATGACTTCGAATGATTCGTAATAGTAAATAACATAATGCGGTACGTCGTTGAATTCGTCTTGGAACATGCTACATATAGTGTTGTGACAAAAAAAATATATGGTTCAATTAAAAAAAATCAATTAGTCTTTGAAATTTATCCCCCCAGCATTCGAATCCTGAGGAAAATTACACCACATAATTGTTCCCTTCATACCGAATAATTCGAACAATTTACGTAAACAAATTGTTTTCCTGACTTCAGTGCGTCACGAGATATTGCCGTGATTAGATAAACGAAACACCCTGTATTTTGTGAGAAATGACTCTCACCTTCGAAAACTTGCTTTTCGTCCCCCTAACAAAGGCATAGTCTCCACAATGAAATAATAAACGATTGTAGGCGAGCCCAATGCTCGCCGGTCGAAACTAATTGCGCCCAAATCCGCAATTGACCCGCAATAACCAAATCATTATAGTGTGTCTTTACGATGCACTATTCATCGCCAGCAAACTTCGAAAAGGTCCAGGAGGTCACCCCGTCATAAAGCAATATAAGAGGGGACCAGGGCTCCGATTTTAAAATACTAACCTTTAAATGGAGATATTGCGATAGTTTTTTCATATTTTGTCATTTGTTTGTCGTTGGGCGAAGAGGAGCTTTTCGCCCCGTTGTGGGACAAGTTGTTCCTAAAAACTAAAATTTGCCTAAAATTAAATGGACAAACATTTCAAAGCTGCATTGCCATAATCCTTTCTTGATGCTCATTAAAGACGGTTCTCTTTTTTTGTATCCTATTGTAGTCTCTTGTCCATCTTTTCGTTTTTTAAGAAATCGGAACAAAGTCAGGTGGCAGATGTTGAAGTTTCTCGCGATTGTTGTTAATGAAAAGAAAAGATGCATACGCATACATTTGCTGTGGGGCAAGTTGTCACGGAACAGTGTCTTATGAATAATTTATGTAAATACGAATTTTGGTAAATTTTACAAATGACAATAAAATATATTTATCGAACATAATTATTATACGTTTTTTCACGAATTTTATAATATGAACTTGTTAAAATTTTAGTGAATATCAACGAGATGTCTCGCTTACTGTCGCGAAGCAATCGTGAAAAACTATACTGAAACCAAGAAACTAGTGACACATTAATTTTCCACTGATGACGTATGAGGAGGGAGATAAATGGAGATGGAGAGAGAGGGGGAGAGTGTGTGTGTGTGTGTGTGTGTGTGAGAGAGAGAGAGAGAGAGAGAGAGAGAGAGAGACTTTAAACCAGTAGACACAGTCCGAATTCTATCGGGTTTAGACTTTTCTTCATGGGAAGAAAGCTACGAACTGGCTCGTGTCACTTCCGTGAGAAAATTTTGAGAAATAAGCAAGTTTAGCATTCACTTGTTAGCGGTTTCATGCCGAGATACCTGGAGATAGCTGGCCGAGGGATTGCCCGGTCGTGTTTATTGCACTACTATTGTGTTCTGGGCTCAGGCCTCGGTACGTGTTCATTGGAGTCTCGAGCTGACCGAAAGCATTCGTGGATGTATTCGGTCTTCGAAAATTAAATACAAATATTAAATACAAATTGTATTCGAAGCTTCGAATACATTCTCAGCGAATACAAAAGTAGTTGAATATTTTTCGAATATAAGATACCTACTTTTGTATTCAAACCTTCGAATAACGAATTCAAATATTGTATCTTATATTCGTATCGGTATTTAAATAGTTTTGTATTTAAATTGCCCAACTCTGAGAGAGACTATATATACTTTATCTCTATCTCTTCTCTATACAGGGTGCCCCAAAATTCCTGCACATCCCGGAAATCCTGCTTGTAAAAAATCAAAACCCTATAAAAAAATTGAAAGAATGCAGATGTCACATGAAGGTTCTAAAGAGGCATCAGTTATATTTTTACAGTACTGATATATTGTTATAATTATTGTTCATCAATTATTTTAAATTTTATGGTTTGGTGCGCTGTAGCTAAAAAAAATGAAAACCGATTTTTTCGACGTTTTTTCCGCGAAGAACTAAGCTAACCTTAAAATTGTTGCGTTTCATTTATTCTGTTAGTCTATTGGGCACTAATAAACCTTGAATACGTTTTCAGTTTGATTAGTATTTCTACAGCACTAACATTACATCTGAAAATATTAATCAAGTACTCGAAAGCTAGGTTAGCTGAATGCGTTTGGCGTTTGACTGTGGACCTGCGTATACTAAGTTCGAGCCCAGTCGTAGATTATATTTTGTTTTAATTTGATTAATTCTCTTTCTTATTAGCACCTATACAATAGTAAATGGTATTTTTTTAGAAATTCTTTTAAAAGCAATATTTGGATACTTGAAAAATAGTTTAAGGTAAAATACGCAATAAAAATAGTAGTCATGTCGATTTTTTTGAGGTATTTGATTTTTTACAAGCTGGCTTTTCAATTTAAAAATCTGAAACCAATTGCAAAGTATGTATTTAGGTTCTTGACATATTGCAGAGTCTTCGCCAAGCTCTGTGTCGGTGGAACGTAGTTCGTCACCGAAGGATCATGTGCGGGAACAGGAAGTTCTCACAGAGTGGCGGTTCGCCGTACTCTGCGTCGGTGGAACGTAGTTCGTCACCGAAGGATCATGTGCGGGAACAGGAAGTTCTCACAGAGTGGCGGTTCGCCGTGCTCTGCGTCGGTGGAACGTAGTTCATCACCGGGGAATACGGGCGTGGGAACTGGTGATACTCACAGAATGGCGGTACGCCGTGCTCTGTGCCGGTGGAACGTCGTTCGTACCGATGGGAATACTTACAAGAGAAAGCGTGATAAATACGATGTGTACCCTACGAGACTGTTCCGTCGAATGATCTCGGGGCCGTCCTCGCAGCGGGCTTTTATACAAATCCGATGTGTGGCGAGGGTTGGTGGTGCGGTGCGGTAATCTTCTCTCCGGTGAGAATTGATTCTCACGTGCGTGAGAAAACTTGACGACTGATTCCCATCGGTACGAGTTTCATGCAGTGATGGTATTGTTGGCGCTTTTCGCGCGCATGCGCGACGATTCTAGCCTCAGACAGCCTCAGTCTAGTACGAAGATCGGGTACCTTGGTCGCCCTGCTAATTTCGCGAAATGTACTATGATTTAATTTTAAAAAATGTATGTAAAATCTGTACATGTATATATATATTAAAATTTAATATATACATACGTACACCATATACAATATGTAAATATATAGGTAATATTTATGTATGTATGTATGCACAATATACTATAACTTACTCTTTTATTTATTTTGGGAATAGGGAAGGAAAGGGTACTAAAATAACTTTAAACAAAATTTATAATAACGAAATTAAGTATTTTATTTGGCAGAAACAATTAAAGAATACCAGCATTTGCTGTCAAGATAAGGGAAACTGCCAAAACCTTATCAGTATTCACAAAAAAACATTATAATATAATTACATTAAACATATAATATAATATATACAATTATTTTACAACTAAATATGTTATTTTATGAACATTTTTAATAATAATAAAATTTTAAAATATAACAAAAACGCATCGTCTAAAATAATGAAAATAAATAATTGTTACACGCATTTTCGGACCTAAAATAATGAAAATAAATAATTATTGCACATCTTCGGACCTAAAATAATGAAAATAAATAATTGTTACACGCATCTTCGGACCTAAAATAATGAAAATAAATAATTATTGCACATCTTCAGACCTAAAATAATGAAAATAAATAATTATTGCACATCTTCGGGCCTACAGTAATGAAAATAAATAATTGCCTAAAATAATGAAAATATATAAATAATTGTCTTCGGACCTAAAATAATAAAAATAAATAATTATTGCACATCTTCGGACCTAAAATAATGAAAATAATATGTTATATAAAATGGTATGAAATAAGATGGCACACATCTTCGGACCTATAAAAATAAAATAAATAATTATTGCACTTTAAATAAAATAAAATTATTTACCAAAATTTTATGCATGTATCAGACTATGAGATGTGCATTTTTATTTATATAAATTTTGTGCATTATGCAATTCGAGATGACGCGAATCAACTTCAAAATTAGTGCAATTAATGTTTTTTGATTGGAATATGGACCGAACTCGACAAATTGAAGACACCGTATCATTAGATAATTGGTTTCTTTTTTTATTTTTAACGTCTGTAACAATAGAAAATATGCGTTCGGCCTCTGCATTTGAATGAGGCAAAGAAAAAACTATTTCAGCTAACGATTCTAAATTTGGAAACATTTTTGCCCCATCGAAATTCTCAAATTTTAAAAGTTCACTCCACATTACATCAATTTCTAAACAAGCTAATTTCTTCTTCTCCTCGTCATTGAAACAAGATGGCAAAATTCGCCATTCATAAGCTAATTGAGTTAAATTTACATTTCCTACCCGGTTGGCAATATAAGTTAAATCTCTAATTTTTTGTCTACCTTCGTTATATAATGCTACTTCAGGATCTAAAAAAGTTAATTGCTGAAAAAATTTATCGTTTAAAGGTAGACGTGCAAGCATCTCTCAAAATGCAGTGGTATAGAAATTCATACAATGCAACCGAACATTACCAGCTAATTCTACATCTAAACTTTCCAAAAGCCATTCACATTCTGGACCAAGATATATAATTTCTATGTCAAGTAAACTATCTTTATTATCAATATTTAAATTGGCAATATCTTTTAAAGCTTCATGCTTGATAAAATTTTGCCCTATTTGTTCAACTAAATGCCGGCTGTTCTCAAATAATTTATGAATTGAAATGTCACGCGATTGAAACAGGGCATTGAAATTATTAAAAAAGTTTAACGAATATTTTAAAAATAATATGTATGCTTTAATACTGTCGTCATGTAAATGTTGTAAAATAATTTCGGCTGATTTTAATTTGTCTTCGACGACAGCTGAAATGAAAAAATGTTTCAAAACATCCCAATTTTCAATGATTCTAATAATACAATTGTGCATACAGAGCCACCTCGTTCTTGATAATTTCAAAATTTTTTTGCGTTCCACGCCAAAAAAATCTTGAAATTCTTTCAAAATTGCGCATCTCTTTGCGCTGCCCGAAACGTAAGTGGCAACGTCTCTAAGTAAATGTTCACAAGACGAGGGTAACATGTCACACGCTTTACTAGATACAATCGCGGAGGTGTGACATATACAATTCAGCAATATTAAATTTGGAATTTCAATTTTCAGACGTGAAACGAAAGAATTATTACAACCGATCATTACTGACGCATTGTCACACGCCAATCCAACTATATTCTTAATGGGAATACCGTTCTGTTCAAAATAACTTTTAAAAGTTTCAAAAATTTTACTCGCGGAACAATCGGAGCCATTTAATGATAATATATCTAATAATTGCGTAACTACTCTTTTGTCGGATGGTGAAACATATTTCACGAGAATACACATTAATTTCGTATCCGAAATATCGGTACTCCCGTCAATTAAAATAGAAAATCGCGTTGTTCTTAAACATTCAACAATTGTCTCGAATTCGCGTTTCGCTATTACATTTTTAACTATTTTGCTACACTTTCTCCGGGCAAGCGAAAGATCCTGCACAACTTTTGGATCCATACATATATCTTTCAACACGGGAATTAAATGCTCGACTGTACAAAAAGCAACATTGTGTTCTGCAAAAAAGGCAGACAATTTGATTTCGGCGCGTTTCACTCTATCATTATGTAATAAATGACGAGTTGAACTACTAGTATTATCATTCTCGGTGGCTTTGTTATTGCATTCCATCATATTTAGTATATGTTTCTTGGTCTCTGAATGCCTAACTAAATCTCGTTTATGACATCTCACAGTCTGATTGCATGCACGGCAATATACTCTATCTTCTACTGGAGAAGGAGCTATCCACAATTTAAAGTTATCATCTTCCAGCCAAGAATGTTGAAAAGCTCTGATCATCTTTGTAGCTCCTTTTCCAATATTACCTGCCATTATTTAATTAAATATTAAAAACAACTAACCTGAATTCTCGCAGCCCGCTCTTCTATCCCACCTCGTGTCGTAACGGTCGTAACGGACTCTTCGTCTCCGCTAGACGTTCCCGCCATATAGTCTCCCACTACTTTCCCCCCAATAGTTCCCCACTTTCGGATGTAGACGTAGATACGGTCCTGACGAAACTCGCGCATGCGCGCGAAAAGCGCCAACAATACCATGTTTCATGGTGCGCGGATGGCGCGGTGCGGTGCGCGGATCGCCGATGCGTGACGGCGCGATTCGGCCTCGGTCGGCTACTTTCGGTACGGTACGGTATGCAAGTTCTATGTGACAGGCCTGCACGGTGCAGGTCTGTTACAAATTAAACAATAGAAATTAATAATAAGGTACTTAAAACTGTTTCTGAAGCTTATAAAGTAGAATCGGAAGTTGTTGTATCAAAATCTTCAGTTGAAGATTGTTCTGAACCAGATGAATTTTGCTCGGAATCTGATTTTGTACTAAGAATTTCTGGTGGTAAAAGCATGTCCATGTTTTCACTTGAAAACGGTTTGGTTTTTTCCTGGGTATTTTTCTAATTCCACTCAAAAGGGGGTCGGATGTTAATAATAATCTATTTAGTACATCCAAATTGCATATTTCTCTGGAGAACTTTCGGGCATAATTTTGTCGATATTAACGAAAATGCTTATTGCGGGCTTCGGCTGCTTCCTCTGATAGTTGACCGATCGCAAGTGGAGTATGTTTGACTACTATTGCACTGTGCATTAAAATCTTGTGCATGGTTGGTGTCATTGGATACCAACTATATAAATTTACATATAATTTGGCAGTATCCAATGTATATTTTTCCAATTTTTCCACGTTTATTTCATGGCCACTTGATATAGTTTCTAAAATTACTGCTAGGCGATGTATGAGGTTTCTGCCCACTCCTGTTATTTCTGCCGCTAAATCTGGATTGGCGAAAAATCTTCTGCTGGTGTTCCCATCATTGGTGTTTCCGAAACCGGGTTTTGAAACGTCTACAAGTAAACCTAATTTCTGCCGAAATGCTTTTTGTATTTTCAATTTTTGCTCTTCAATCATTTTTTTCAGTGTTACGAGCCAGGGCCGCGAGTAGCAACGAGTGGCCGGCGAAGGGTTGTCACCCTAGGAATATGGTATCAGTTTGTTAGTTAAGGTGCGCGGACGAACCCAATGCGAAATTGGGGAGCCGCTAGGATTATAGACTGCGAGGACGAACCTGATGCGAAATCAGGGAGCCTCTAGGAATGGAGTCAGACGCAGACGAACCTGATGCGAAATCAGGGAGCTGCTAGGAAGGTGAAACTTCGTGAACGAACCCAATGCGAAATTGGGGAGTCACTAGGAAAGACGCGCAGACGAACCCGATGCGAAATCGGGGAGCTGCTAGGAGGTTGTAGAACAGCGCGGACGAACCCAATGCGAAATTGGGGAGCCGCTGGGAGGTCGGATAAGAGCACAGACGAACCTGATGCGAAATCAGGGAGCTGTTACGATGCGGACGAACCTGATGCGAAATCAGGGAGCCGCTAGGATGGTATAGTTTTCGTGGACGAACCCAATGCGAAATTGGGGAGCCACTAGGTAGGAAAAATCTCTATTTGGACAAATGGTAAGTAGCGAACGAACCTGATGCGAAATTGGGGAGTCGCTAGGATAGTTAGTAGGCCTCGTAACTAATATAATCTAATTGATACAACCCGAGCGGTAAGGTTGTATCGTGTGGGAACGTTCAATTACTAGATTAGGATATTGGACGATAATAATGGGTTTAATAAATTTGCTCTAATTACCAAAGAACACAAATATATTCTAATTATAAGTATCTGTGATACAATTGTGTAATTGTCGCGAATGAAATGAACTAAATGAAATAGATAATAAAAAGAAGAATTACCTAACAAGATGCACGGTTTTGACGCACTGGCAATGCGGGGGACTCGGAAAGAACTTTAACACTGCCTAATAGATTTTACACCGAACTCGCGGAATCTATACGGTTAACTTTGATACGAAAGGTACTCTAGCCCGATCTCACTAACAGTTGACTTTCCGAAATACAGCACGACGTGACTCGATACGTGTCTACCGAAGTACTAGCCCGCGAGAGTGAGAATCTAAGGGTTTATATACCCCTACAATGAATGAAATGCTCTGTTCATAATCTAATCGTGCTTAGGGCCAGACTAATAACTCTAGTTTTTTGTCACTTTCAATTAAATCGGGCCAGAGCTCGGTTTTCGTTAAAAAGGTTACTACGATATGAAAGGTTATCTAGGACGCTTCCTGCCAGAGACGATCTAGAAGAGATTCCTGTGAGAAACCGAACGGAATATATTCTCTATCCGTAACATCAGTAAGGTCCGTCTTTCTTATAATCCATTTTTTAATTGGAATTTTATATGATAAATGGAGCATACTCTCAAATAAACGAATTCTCGCATGCAGGATGGATAGCCCAAATTCAAATTTATTTGGATCTATGTCCCTTACTTCTGTAGTAATTAAACTATTAAAATTATTTGACGTAGCTTGACAAATGTAGCATTTCATTGTTGAGAGAGTGTTCGTGACGGCATTGCATATTTTACCATCTACCATGGTCATTACCATCTTGTGTCGAATGGAAATACTTTTTCCCCATAATATTGTTTTTGACGGTTCAAGTGTAGATATTGTATTTTCTACCTCACTGATTTCGCTCCTAATTATATCGAAACTCTCCTTTACAAATCTGATTTTGATAGGGCGACAATATCGTGGCGATGAAGGTGTTGGATTTTGCCACAAAACTTTTTTATCAAATAGGTCACAATATAATTGCAGTGGTACAAATGAGCATTGGAAGATATGTCCATCGGAATCTAGTTCATTTTCAAAAGATTGTTTATACTGATTTTGGTGAGATCCGTCACAACCCCATTTTGATATTAAAGTCAGCGATTTGCACTCTTCTTCGTTTAAATTTTTTAAAACAGCATCATTTAAATGGGTTGCTAAACGTGTACTTGTGTGATTTAACAGATCTTGTAAATTTAATTTTGCGGAAGTCGACGTTACTTTTTGCGAATGATTGTCTGGATAACATTTCTTTTTCTCGTTTAAAAGTATGTTATAGGATGGAAGAATTTTCTTAATGTATCTCTTTACGACTAAATATTGCCCTTTTGAAAAATTAGCATCAACAAACATTAACAACGCTTTTATTGTGGATAATTTTTGAATAGTTTTCCCTTTTAAACATGTATAAGCGGCTTTATATTTTTTAGCTCGCTTGGGAGAACGAGTGATTTCTTTAATTATTGTAGAAGCACTTCTTTGTCCCGATGAATGTAGCTTCATGCGAGCAGCAAAAACTATTTCATCTGTGCCTGTACTAGTTCGAAGATCCTCCGTTTTTCTCCTCTTCGTTCTGTCGCTTGATTCTTCGAAAGTTTTTGTTGGTCGACCAGATCGCACTGCACTGTTTGGCAATTTAAAAATTCCATTTAACCAGTTTTTATTTTTTTCATAAGATCTATCCTTCGTGCGTTGTGCTTCGTTCCACTTTCGCTTTATTTCAGATTTCAAATATGATACTCTATGTCTTATGTCTCGAACTTCTGCTTCGGTATATCTGCCGTAACTTGTAATATAATTTTCAATATATTCCAATTTCTGAAGAAATGGTAATTCTTTCTTTTCAAACATAATTATAGCTTCTTGGATATTACATTAACTCCAGATGGACCTAAATAAAAAATTAGGGTTTTCTAGTAAACAAATATTCGTTTTCTTTCCAACATAAATGAATGCAAATAAACACCTAAAATTATTGTATAAAAGAAAAAATTAGGAAAAGACTACTTGGAAAAAATTAGAAATCCAAGATATCATCAATAATAGGAAAATAAGGAAACGGAAAAATTGAACTAAAAATAAAAATTAAAGTTAATTTGTTTTACATACCTGCCTCACAACATTCCATAATTGTAAATTAAATTGTAAATAAAATTCAAGCAGCACTATTGCACAGAAAAGGTTATATGTTACACTAATCACTATGTCTAATCACTAGTTTATATTACACTATACACTAAATTAAAATATGATAGTTCTAAACAGTGTACAGCAAATACTTATACATAAAATATTGTGGATCGAGGCCAATTTTGAGTACAATTTCACTTTATTATAGCACACAGTACACGTTTCGCTCGAGATCCGCTTCGGATATTTCCTAAAAGACTGATACAATGAGGGAAAACTGCATTCGGCATTCTAGTGTTTATAAAACATAAGAAGATCGTTTCATTTTGTCTTTGTCGTCACCCAGTGTTTACGTCTGGAAAGCGTGCGCGCCCGAAACGCAAGGGCCGCTAAGCGCGATAAACAAAATGCTGTGAAATGAACGCGGGCAGACTCGGGCTACTAATTTTTGTTTTGCTGTAAGCCCAAACCTTTGATAATTACAACCGCGCTTAAAAAAATTCCCGGACGTACCCTGATAAATTCAGGGTGGACCTTATTTTTCGACTTTCGAATTTTTTGTGGGACACCTCCTAGGATGGTGCCACTGTGCGAAAAAATAACCTGTGCAAAATTTGAAATTGATCGAATAACGGAAAATGGTGCCAAGTCGACTTTGAAAATTTGTTAATTTTGTAACTCGCTTTTCTCCACTGCAGTATATGATTAGCATATATGTTTATATATCGTTGAATTTGTCTTTTTACGCACTATAACAATTAAAAAAAATGTAATATTAATTTTAAAAAACATTCGTGACCTTGAAATCTCAAAAATTGACATTTAAAGAATTTATTTTTCTCTTGCATTATATTTAATTTATTAAACAGTACAACTTTTATCTAAAAATTTTTTTCATATTTTTATAAATAGCGAAAATATTTAGACATTCGCATTTATATGTCCTTTTATCTTATAGAAAAATGCAGATTTTATAACTGGAATGAAATAATTTTTATTCTCATCAAGATTACAGTTTTTTAATTATATAATATAATTATTATTTCTTACGAGCAGAATAGTTTGTGTGAAGTAGTGAAATGTTCAAAAATACAGCTACATCCGCATCAGGTAGTTAGTCCGAGCCCCTCAGGATCCGCTATGTTTTGACCTGCCGTTAACAATAGACCCCGAACAAGAGTTCAGAGAGGCCCTTCGAGATAGGAAGTATCCTTAGCAGTGATGCCAGCGTGGATACCTTTTTTCGCGCATGCGCGTCCAAACCAGTAACGTATCTATGATGAAGCGACTATACAGCAGAGCCCCGCGGCAGCTATGTATATCGGCGGTATGTGCCGGTATAATTGACGGGATGCACAGTGGTTCAAATTTTCAAATGTACGACTTAGGAATTCAAAAGTCAAAGAACCAAACATGGAGTAGCCATTTCTTATATCAACACCCATGTCTGTAAAAGTTAACCGACAATTTTACTTGTCTATTATTTTGCTTAATTATTTTAGCACTACTTCCTTTCCCCATCCTCAAAATATAGAATAAGTCTAAATTATATTAATATATAAATATATATTAAATTTCAATACTTCATATGTGTATATATACGGATCTATATACAAATACACTTGTCATACATTCGTTTTTCATAATCAAATCATATCAAGTTCTGCGTGGCGCTCAAGGTGCCACATTTCCTCGAGAATCGTACTTTACTGAGGCTGAAATCGTCGCGCATGCGCGAAAAAAGGTATCCACGCTGGCATCACTGATCCTTAGTACTTTCTGAGCATTCAGCGAAGTAACATTCAGTGCGTAACATCGTAGAAAACGGAAAGTGAAAATTCCACGTCAAAGATGCAAACTAGAGAAAAATTATTCCTACTGGATCATGATGAAAATCAAATCATTGGTGCTAAGTTACCATCTAATGGACAAGTGTTAAGAGTTTTGTTTTATAACATACGTGAGGTAAAATTAAATCTACATGCGAGTGCTTGTTTAGTTGTGAAGGAAGTTAACGTCTATTGGGAAAAAGCACGAATCCCTACCAGAAAAGAGCAACATTGCATTACAAAATTAGAATCGCTGTATAACGAATGGAGGGTATTACAAAAAGGTTCCACCCTCCGAAGTCAACCTCAAGAAAAGCGAGAGCAAGATTTCCGTGATAAATTAGATGATCTCTTCGATATTGCACACGCTGATGCTACAAAATCAAAGAAAGAAGGGACGAATTGGTTCAATGATTGGAGGGGATCGCATGCTATATCAAAAAGAAATGAAGCAAGCAATTCGAAAGGAGCAAGAAGAATCCAGACGAATGACATACGAATTGAGTGTTGCCGAAGGTACATTTACTTACATGGTTTTTATGTATTTAATTTTTAATCTATTAACATTTTTATATTTTTTCAAACAAGACAAAACAGTGGGATTTTAAGAAGCATCATCATCAACATCATCATCCTCCATTGAGAATGTTTGGGAACCCGGGACGAATTTAGGATTAGGAATGGAGTGGACTGTATGGGAAATTAGATGGATCGGGTACAAACACAGAAGGGAGTCCGGATAGGGAAATCGTGAGGGAAAACGTGAGCGGGAACGGTCGAGAGAAAGAAGCGATAGAGAAACGTTGTACGTTGACGAAAACCACCGTGATTTATTAACTGGTAACTCGCGTAAGCGATAAAGGGCGCGTGATCGAGTCGATATAGGTATCGATCCCGATTAACAGAATAGCTATAGCGATAGTTATAATAACTGGGCGCGAGATACAGCGTGTAAATCGGTTAGTGGTTAGAACGAGTCTGATCATCGTGGTAATGCGAGCGATCCACGGGGGGTCCTCGGTGAGCACGTGATCACGCATCACGAGCGCGATACCGGGAATCGCCAAAAACACGGAATCCGCGTACAGCCAATTGTCAGGAGCGTAAATCCTGGGGACGTGTCACGCGGGGGGCGACTAAGGGCCGTATCGCTCGATCTCGACATCTTAAACTAACTTACGGCTAAGCTTAATCCTAAACAGAGAATGTAAATATAGATTTACCGGGTCCAAGTAATCCAAAAATAAGACGCGGTAAAAAACAATTTATAACGTCAAAATTGGTTGCAGCACTCGATAGATGCAAAGTAAGCGATCGCGATAGCGTCCGCATCATTGTAGCTGTTGCACAAGCTCTAGATCAGGGATGGGCACGGGTGGGGCCCCTCAAACGCCTGCTTCCCCCACTAAGCTTCCTTTCCGTGGCGCTCCTCGCGGCTCCGATGCACGAGGCCTGCGCACTGCTTGCGACAGACGAAGCGCGTCGTTCTTTCATAGTAACGACGGAAGCTGGTGGGGGACAGTAGGCGCTACGGTGGGGACGGCTTTGCCTCAATTGAGGCAAAAATACCCATCCCTGCTCTAGATCATAATATAGACGATTTAATAATAAATCGTACATCGAATGGTGGAGGCGCTAAACATTGAAGCCGAGGAATCCTGTAAAAAATATAAAATAACTCCTCAAGATTTAGAAAACTATGCTGATAGAGGAATTGAGCATTTTATTTCCCACGAAACGCTAAAATTTTATTAAAGATTCTCAATTCCTACAGAATTTTTTAAAAAAAGATCCCGATTCATGGGAAGATGACGAGGATTTCAAATCTGGATTAAACATTGTACTAAAATTAAAAGTTGTTAACGACACTGCTGAGCGTGGTGTTAAACTTATTCAGGACTATAATCGTTTATTATCAAAAACTGAAGTGGAGAAACAATATATTTTACAAATTATTTCTGAAAATAGGAAAGAATTTCCAGATGTATTAAAAAAATCATTAAGAGACACATAAATTTCAACGAAATTTTCTAAAGGGATCTTTTTTTATTGCTATAAAAATACGTTTAATAGTTTTTTGTATTAGTATTTTGTATTAGTAGTGTGTAATAGTATTTTGTACTGTATTATATGTATAATATATATTATTGTATATGCATTATGTATAAGTATATGTATATTTATGTACATCTTTGCTACTAATTAAAATATGTAAAAAATTTTTAGATAAAAGTTGTACTGTTTAATAAATTAAATATAATACAAAAGAAAAATAAATTTTTTAAATGTCAATTTTTGAGATTTCAAGGTCACGAATTTTGTTTTTAAATTAATATTACATTTTTTTTTAAATTGTTATAGTGCGTAAAAAGACAAATTCAACGGTATATAAACATATATGCTAATCATATACTGCAGTGGAGAAAAGCGAGTTACAAAATTAACAAATTTTCAAAGTCGACTTGGCACCATTTTCCGTTATTCGATCAATTTCAAATTTTGCACAGGTTATTTTTTCGCACAGAGGCACCATCCTAGGGGGTGTCCCATAAAAAAATCTAAAAAATAATTTTCGCCAAGTATAACGAAGGTCCACAATTAGGTGTGATTTCGTTTACGCGTTTTGCCGCGACGTTTTGTTATCCATACTCCATTCGTCGTAGCTCTTTTCTGTGCCTCTGGACGCACAAGTTTGCGTTGCTATGATGCGATTTGGTATGTCTTTCCTTGTCTTTCACTTGCGAAGAAAAACGAAAGATCATCGCCCAAACCTCGACACGTGCGTCGATCGATTTACGATATGTGTTCAGAGCACACGTTTGAATTTGTTTTTTCGCTTCGAGACCTCTGAATGTTGCGCCAGAACCAGACGCACGCGATTTTTGACCCACTGCTTCCGAGGCAGTCCAAACGTTCAGCCATGCGTTTTGTCGACCCACTGCTTCAGAATACTATTATAATAGCAGAACCAGCAAACCGAGAAAAATGAATTTTTAGGAGCTTGTAGTGAAAACCTAAGAGTATCCACTCAAAATGTTGTTACATTGAAAAAAATGTTTTTTCATAATTTATTTTGCTATTGTTCTAAACAATTGTCGTGTTTTCACAGCGGGCCACTTCTTAAAAAATTGAAAAAAATGGGGATATAGCCCCAAGTGTCCCCTTTACGGACCTGCTTTTAAAAAAATGGACGTTTGAAAATTGACGAAATTAAAATTATTTGAAGTGAACGCTGCACCGCGATATACAATCTCGGACGACCGAAGAGCAATTTCCAAATAATAAATTTCCACTAAAATTCATTAAAAAATGATTTTTATATTCTGATAAGTATCGTAATAAATATATATTTTTTGTAATCATTTTATAATTAGTTGTCTCAATTTTGTTGTTTTAAAACACAATTTTAAATTGTTCATTTGCTAGTTATTTAGTAGTTTTCCAGATAATTTGAATCTCCGACGTCTTTAGCTATTCTCTGTATTTCTTGACCATTATTCTTCATATTATGAATATTTCTTGAAATACAGAGAAATTTATAACCAAAGACATCAGTGATTCAAATTATCTGGAAAACTACTAAAGAAGTAACAAATGAACAATTTAAAGTTTTATTTTAAGACAACAAAATTGAAACAATTAATTAAAAAATGGTCACAGATAATATATATACAGGGTGAGTCACCAAACGTTAGCACCTCAAATATCTTTGTTGTTTCTAAAGATACGTAAAATATGGTAAGGACAAAGTTAATGGTACAATGGGGCTGACACGATGCAAAAAAAATTTTGTTTTTATGTCATTTTTTTGGAGATATCAAGTCACCTTGACTTTTTTAAATGGAACCACCCTTTTTTAAACACCTACAATGATAGTCCCTTTCATTAGGAATTCAGTGACTATAATTAGTCCAAGGTCATTCAAGGTCAAGGACAGAAAAAACGTATAAAACTAAAATATGGAAGCAGAATACATGTATTTTATAAATGTTCGAAATGATGGCCGTCTGCGTCGATACATTGTTGTAAACGAGCTCTGAAGGAATGTTGAACTCTGATAAGTGTATCCGGCGTGATATTCGTACATGCTGTGATGATACGCTGACGCATATCTTCAACTATTATTGTTGCATCCATGTACACGGCCTCTTTTAGCAGACCCCATAAAAAGAAATCCAGTGGATTTAAATCAGGCGAACGTGCTGGCCATGAAACTGTTCCGCCTCGTCCAATCCGTCAGTTTGGATATCGAGAATCCAACGTTTCTCTTGCTACTCGTGCATAATGAGCAGGACAACCGTCATGTTGGTACCACATATCGTAGCGATTTTGTAAAGGGACATCTTCTAACAAAATTGGCAGATCTTCTTGCAAAAATTGAGCGTATTTCTGTCCCGTCATCATTCCGTTAACGAAATATGGTCCAATTACTTTGTCGTTCAAAATACCACACCACACGTTTACGCTCCATTGTTTTTGATGATCAATTTCTCGCAGCCAGTGCGGATTATCCACAGACCAATAATGGGCGTTCCGTAGATTAATTGAGCCATGATTAGTAAATGTTGCTTCGTCCGTAAACAAGACATTAGAAAAAAATGAATGATTTTGAAGCAATCCCCATTGACAAAAGTTAATTCTATTTTGAAAATCATTCCCGTGCAATTCTTGATGGAGCGATATGTGGAACGGATGAAATTTATGTCGGGCCAGAATTCGTATTACGCTACTTTGACTTATGCCTGCTTCCCGGGCAATTTTTCTCGTACTCACGTGAGGATTGACAGCTATAGCTGCTAAAATATTAATTTCATTGTCTTTGTTAGTCGTGGGATTCTTCCGTTTGTACTGTCTTGCATGTACACTTCCAGTACTTCGAAACAACCTGTACGTATTAGAGAAAGTATGTCTAGAAGGAGTGTTTCGCTCGGGGTACCTTTCTTCATAAAGTAGTCGGGCCTGCACTGCATTTTTTCTACATTCACAGTAAATCGTGATCATATCACACTTTTCAGTCATCGAATATAACATAGCGGAATCGCGTTTGGAAACATACTGATAGTAAATAAGAATGCTGAATAACATTGAAGGACCTTAGAATGTTTACTTTAACTACGACCATAGTATGTTTACTATTTCCTACAAGTCTCACCCGTGATAAACGTATTCTGCTTCCATATTTTAGTTTTATACGTTTTTTCTGTCCTTGACCTTGAATGACCTTGGACTAATTATAGTCACTGAATTCCTAATGAAAGGAACTATCATTGTAGGTGTTTAAAAAAGGGTGGTTCCATTTAAAAAAGTCAAGGTGACCTTGATATCTCCAAAAAAATGACATAAAAACAAAATTTTTTTTTGCATTGTGTCAGCCCCATTGTACCATTAACTTTGTCCTTACCATATTTTACGTATCTTTAGAAACAACAAAGATATTTGAGGTGCTAACGTTTGGTGACTCACCCTGTATATATATATGTAAAGAAAGGATACTTTCTTTAATTTAAATCAGCCGCGCTTCACTAACTAAGCGTGCCCTGTAATCGATACATATCGATGCTCAACGAGTGAGATCAAAACATAAAGAGGTGACGTACAGCTTGTCAAATCTAGCATTGCGGCTGACCAGAACATAGGCATGCGCAGACAAAAACAAAGACCGCACATGACGAGAGAAGGATGCAACATCTGAACGGTAAAGTACACACCTCGTCAAAAGTGCGTACTATCCATTATTTCTTACAGCAGTAAACATACGAAACAACTGTTTATATGTTTCTGTGAATACACTTGTGTCACTTTACTTTTTAACGGGACTGTCGCCGCGTGCATCGCTTGACAGGTGACGATCAGTTGCGAGGCTCGGCCTACCTACCACTGCGCAGCGGGGACATTTCCCCTTGCGGGGGACATTCACCCGAAATGCTAGATTTGACAAGCTGTAAGTGAACACGTGCGGAAAGACCGAAGCAACAAATAAAATAAAATAAAACAACAGACCCAGGAGGAATTGAGGAGAATAGACTTTAATTGTCGTTTCTCTTTCTTTTAGGTAAATAATAAATCACTTTGTACATTTGTAAATATTGTAAATACGCCACATGCCAAATATAACCTCTTTCTTTTAGAGCAACACCAACTCGGTTATTCTCCCAGAAAGTTCCCAATATTACCATTGTCCTTATAAAACGACAATTGTAGTCAACAATAGAAAATGGTCAAGCTGCAATTTGAATTTACGGTAGTACCCTCTCCGAAAGATGAGAAATCAAATACACTAGCGATCACCGCAATCAGAACAGAAGATGAGAAAACCTATATTTTGCAAGAGGATAACAAATATATGGCTAACCACACAGAATTAATGAAAACGGAGAATTTCGCAAAGGTAAAAAATAGTTTAAAAAGAAGACATCAATCAAGAAAGGTCTGGATCAAACTAACAGAAAATTTGGAAAAGATCTACGCAGATAAAGAAGGTAACATACTATTTGCAGATGAATATTTAGAAGAAATAGGAGGAAAAGATTCGGCTGAAGAGAAAAACGATAACCTGAATAAGATATTAGAAAAATTAGTAGAATCGTCACAGAAAAGAGATGGGGAAAAAAGCTTAAAAAATATTGCAGAAAAGTATATGATTGAAAAGTTTACAAGTAGGAATTCAAATGCCAAACAATGGATAGAAACATTTGAGAAAGAATGCACACGGGTCGATATTACAGAAGATGAATCGAAGATAGAAATATTAAGATTATTTCTAGATAAATCTTGTTCAGACTGGCACTCTGCAACATTAACAAAACTATCAACTACAGCGAAATGGAGTGAATGGAAGAACAGATTTCTAGAGACTTTTGCAGACAAAGGATGGAACACGGTAACTTATGCCTTGGCATTTAAATATAGGGAAGGACCACTTATTAACTATGCAATAAAAAAAGAAAAGCTTTTGTTGGACATGAACAGAGAAATAGATTCAGTAACACTAACAGCCTTAATAGCAACAGGACTGCCGGAATTTATAATGAATAAAATAGACAGAGAATCGTGCACAAATTCAACAACACTATTCACTGAAATTAGAAAATACGAAAATTTAGTGAATAAGAAGATCTTTTCAAAGAAGATAGACGGGAGAACTGAATACAAGAAGAGAAATGAAGAGAAGAGACCATGCAAAACATGCGAAGATCTGAATAAAGGAATTAGGTACCACCCACAAGAAGCATGCTGGTTCAAAACACAAGAAAAAAGTAAACCGAAGGTAGTAGGACATAATTCCGTAATAGAAGTAGATCTAAATACAGAGACAAAAAACGAACAACCACACCATTGATCAGATTAAAAATGTTTGTTAAGAAAGCGTAGGAATTGAGGAAGGTGCGTAAAAGAATTGGTTCACTGGCACTTGAGTTTAGTGTTTCAGACACTCGTCAACTAGTCACTTTATTATAACTTAACACAACTTATTACTCTAACGAACCCGTCACCAACTTAGTACTAATTATAATAATGAAGAATGAAAGAACGATATGAAGCAAGATTAAAGTATATAAGCGCGAAGGCACAAGAAGCGCAAGGCCTTGTTTTGTATAAGTAGTGAATTTGCTCTAGCTAAGCAGGAGTTCGAAATGTAACTGAACTTTCGGCAATCAGCTGTGCCGAAGGAGTTCGAACGGAGAAAAGGGGGGGGGGCGAGAGGTGACGAGGAGCCTCTCTTGTCGCGAATCATTGTTATGGTTTGGGCAACCCCGTCGCCTCTCACCCCTCTGTCCCATGTTTAACTCGCGTGCCGCCGAGGATCTCGCGTGATCCGTAACAATGTTAATAGAAAATAAACTAGAAGTGAATGGGACATACGATGCAGGCTCACAGATTTCGCTTATAAATTCAAAACTGATTAAAATAATGGAAGAAAAAGAGGACGTGAATAGAATATATTTAAAATCGGTCAATGGTGTGAAGAGCACAAAAGGTTTAATAACTATAAAAATAAAGATTCTAGATATAGAGAAAAAGATAGATGTATTTATTGTTGAGAGAGAAGACTTTGAAGACTTCATTATAGGTCTGGACATGATAAAAGAGTTTAAATTAACACAAAATGAAAACTTGGAAATAAAACAAGTGAAAGATATTAAGTTAAGAGAAATAGATAATACAACTAATGAACAAGCCCCAAAAGCATATTTAGTGAACTTTAATGAGCACGTAAAAGAAGATGAATTTGATATAAAAACAGAACATCTAGATAGAGGAAAAAGAGTTGAAATAAAGAAAATAATAGAAGAATATAAAAGGATATTTGCAGTAGATAAATACGACATCGGTACTGTACAAGATTATGAGGCGCGAATAGATTTACTAATCGATAAATACTGTAGCAAAAGGCCTTACAGATGTTCGATGGAAGACAAGAAAGAAATAGAAGAACAAATATCAAAACTCTTAGACAAAAACCTCATAGAAGAATCATACAGTCCCTTTCCAGCTCCAGTAACGCTAGCATTTAAAAAAGATGAAAATAGAAAATCGAGACTCTGTATTGACTTCAGGGATTTAAATAAGATTATAATATCACAGGCACAACCATTTCCGATAATAGACGATCTGATAAGCCGTACTAGGAACTGCAAATATTTCACAACGTTGGACATAAACTCGGCTTTCTGGTCCATACCATTACGAATTGAGGACAGAAGTAAAACGGCATTCGTCACGCAGGAAGGGCATTTCCAATGGACCTGTCTGCCATTTGGCTTGAAAATATCTCCCGCAATTTTCCAACGGATCTTAAGTAATATACTAAGAAAGCACGGACTGACAAAATATACAGTGAACTATATCGATGACATCTTGATACACTCGCCATCATTCGAAGAACATGTGAAACACATAAAACAGGTATTGCAAGCCATTACAATAGAAGGTTTCAGATTAAAGTTCAAGAAATGTACATTTGCATCGGACTCAGTGAAATACCTTGGACATGTGATTCAAAATAACTCCGTAAGACCACTAAAAGACAATTTAATCTCAATAAAAAATTTTCCAGTTCCAAAGACACAGAAGAATATCCGGCAATTTTTGGGAAAAATAAATTTTTACCATGAATATTTACCAAACGGTACAATAATTTTAGACTCCCTGCACAAATTGTTAAGGAAAAACGAAAAATTTACATGGTCCGAGGAATGTCAGATTGCGTTTAATAGAATAAAAGAAATATTATGTACACAACCAGTATTAGAAATTTTTGATCAAGAACTCCCAATTATATTAAACACAGATGCGTCAATAGAAGGAATCGGAGCTGTACTAAAGCAGACACAAATGGATGGGAAAAACAGACCGGTAGCGTATTTCTCCAAAAAACTAAACGAAACACAGAAGAAAAAAAGGCGATCTACTTAGAATGTTTAGCGATAAAAGAGGCGATAAAATACTGGCAACACTGGCTTATAGGAAAACGGTTCACGGTATACTCAGACCACAAACCGTTAGAGAATATGAACATAAAAACACGAACAGACGAAGAACTGGGGGACCTAACGTATTACCTATCACAATACGACTTTGAGATAAAATATGTCCCAGGGAAAGAAAATTTGGAAGCTGACTGTTTAAGTAGAAACCCGGTTCTAGAGCCAGAAGAAAATAAAGAAGAACTACTAAGAACAATTAATTTAATCGAAATAAACGAAATAGTAAAGGATCAAGAAGAAAATAAAAATATACAAGAGAACAAAATAAAACTAATAGAGAAGAATAGAATATTTTACAAAAAAATAAAAGACAGAGAGAAAATAATATTATCTGAAGACTAGCAAAAAGATAATAAAAAACATACATGAGGAATGGTGCCACATTGGCATCAGACAGATGATAAGAATGATTAGCTCAAAATATACAGCAAGAGACCTAACAAGAAACATAACAAAAACCTGCAAAGAATGCAAAATATGCCTAGAAAATAAATCGAGAAGTCAAGGAAAATTTGGTCGGATGTCATTCCTGGGCCCTGCCACAAGACCATTTGAAATAGTGTCAATAGACACCATCGGTGGCTTTGGAGGAAATCGATCGACAAAAAGGTACTTGCATTTACTAGTAGATCACTTTACAAGGTACGCCTTTATAACAACTTCCAAAACACAAAAGGCGAACGACTTTATCAAATTAATAAAAAAGGTAATTGACACAGACCAAATAGATATGATCTTAACAGATCAATACCCAGGTATTAATTCAAAGGAGTTTAAAGAATACCTAGAGGAAAACAATATAAAAATAGTATTCACCGCAGTAAACGCACCTTTTTCAAACGGTCTGAATGAAAGGTTAAACCAGACAATAGTTAATAAAATAAGATGCAAAATTAACGAAGACGAAAATAAGAAGGCTTGGACAACAATGGCACACGAGTGCATAGAAAAATACAACGAAACGGAGCACTCAACAACTGGCTTTGCACCAAGGTATTTACTGGATGGTACGGATGTAAGCATCATACCCAAAGAATTGAGAAAAACCGAAGATAAGGACACCTGGTATAGGAATAGAAAAGCGGCTTTAGAAAACACTATAAGATCACATAATTATAACAAGAAACTATTCGACAAAAATAGGAAAAACCATATATTCAACATTGGAGATTTAACATATGTAGAAAATGGAAATAGATTAAATAGAAAGAAAATGGATAAACTGAGAATTGGACCATTTGAAATAATCGACAAAATTTCAGATTCAATTTATAAATTGAAGACAGGGAGGAAAAGGACAGATACGGATATATTTCACGTAACTAAATTAATACCAATCACAATGGATATATATGTAACAGATACAGAAGATACAGGCGTAGAAGAACCGGAATAGGTAATATTAAGAACTTTCATCTCGGATGGGGAGATGTAAAGAAAGGATACTTTCTTTAATTTAAATCAGCCGCGCTTCACTAACTAAGCGTGCCCTGTAATCGATACATATCGATGCTCAACGAGTGAGATCAAAACATAAAGAGGTGACGTAAGTGAACACGTGCGGAAAGACCGAAGCAACAAATAAAATCAAATAAAACAACAGACCCAGGAGGAATTGAGGAGAATAGACTTTAATTGTCGTTTCTCTTTCTTTTAGGTTGTTCAGGATTCGAATTCCCGCGACTTGTAATTTCGCGACCATCGTTTACGTTTCGGCGTCGCGGGAGCGCTACGCGATACAACAACGAAAATTCCGAGTCGACCGCCAAACTCGACAACAACAGCTCCTTCGTATCGCCACGAAGGAACATTCTTACTCGATATACCGACCTAGCAACACGTATTGTAACACGCGGCATCAATTTACGCATTATACTTCTAACGTACAACAGTACAAAGAATCGCGCCTATCGCGTACTGCGAATCGTTAGGAGGCTAAATTCCCGAATTCGGCAACATTATCGTGCGTTTAATTACCGCAGAACAATAATTTCCGACGCAAGTACCGTGACTCGGCATTCAATAAAGACAATTAACGTGACCAGTGATCCGGCAATGTATTCACTAATCCCGCTGCATATCCTTGTCAGGATAGTACTAGTTATCCGCCTTCCTCAACGCCTACGCGCAAACATAGGTAAATAATAAATCACTTTGTACATTTGTAAATATTGTAAATACGCCACATGCCAAATATAACCTCTTTCTTTTAGAGCAACACCAACTCGGTTATTCTCCCAGAAAGTTCCCAATATTACCATTGTCCTTATATGTATATATATATATATATATATATATATATATATATATACGGTAATTGTGTCATAACATAGAAATTAGTTTTTAATGAATTTTAGTGGAAAAATAACCTACTTCGAAAAAGGAGGAGGTTACTCAATATGATCTGTATGTGCCTTTTTTTTGCTTTTTTTTCTATCAAGGAGAACCCCCGCTCTGTCCCTCACGGATTTAGTTCAGACTTTACAGAGTTATAGATCTCGTTCCCCTGATTACGAAAATACCCCATTATAGGCGCAGACGCTCAATAGTTTTCGAGATATTTGCAATTAAAGTTTCATTTTAACAGATTTTTAAAAAACAAAAAATATTTGTTACGCTGGGAGAATTATATCAAGAACGGGGGTACAATTTATGACAAGTACAATGCCATTAATCAGTGGACATATGATAGATTCAAAGAGGCTCGTGCAAACTTTCAACAAGTAACCACACGGGATTTGCAACAGTGGGCTCTAGCAGCAGCCAGTCAATACAAAACAGACAGTAGTAATAGATCTAGTGTTCCTTCTATAAAATAATAAGTACCATTTTCAATTAGTCTTTTAGCGAATAAAAATATTTTATTTAAAATTTATTTAACATTGAAAATGCATTTTCCATGAAAAAAACAATAAAAAATAATTTACCACGAAGGGATTCGAACCCGGGCCTGCGGGTTCCACACCACTGCTTGGTAAAAATCTGAACTAAACTGAAATTTTACGGTTATGAAACTTTACTTCACCTAATATCTCGAAAACTATTGAGCGTCTGCGCCTATAATGGGGTGTTTTCGTAATCAGGGGAACGAGATCTATAACTCTGTAAAGTTTGAACTATATCCGTGAGGGACAGAGCGGGGGTTCTCCTTGTATGTATGTTCACCGATTACTCCAAGATAGATGGACCAATTGGAACGAAACCTTTTGCATCTTGTATGGTATGTCTACCGATTGGTTCCTTGAAAACAAATTTTGCATTTTTTCATTTTCCGGTTTTTATTGCAAATAAAATGGTGCTATTCATCCATCGACTTCGTTTCAGTTCCCCTTCAGAAGGCAACCTGCTCGGCGTTTTTGGTCTTCGGGACGTCGCGATTGACAAAACATTCAAAACTGCGTCAAAATTTTTCTGACTGTCGTTTCCATATTTTTAAAAAATAATTCAAATTATATATTTTGTCAATTAATATTAATAATTATATTTAAATTATATTGTATCTATACATACACTGTGGTTGTAATTAACAGAGAAGTAGTAATATTGTACCAAAATACTGTGAATATATATATATTAAAAGAACAAATGTATAAATGTATAAATGCTTTTCTCTTCACGCTTGTACTCTCTTTACGCTCTTGCACTCTCTTCGGCGGTCAGGCCTAAAACAAGATCGCCCTCAATGGTCGACGATCGCAACTCCTCCTCTTGTGGGGTCGCGCTTACCACTCCGCGCTTGCTGCGTAGTGGGGAGTCGCCGAGCCTGCGCACAACGTTCTCGCGACGTTGGTCGACGCGCGGATCGCAGAGATCGATCTCTTCGAGTCGGACTATCGAACGATATGGTCGTGCTTGACCACCGTGCTTTACATTTTCTGATTAATCCACCAGTGTTGGTGAACTCGCTTTTGCAACGTTGTTCTCGTTGCTGTGGCTCAGTGGAGTCTTTTCTGTACTCTCCGATTGTAAATTATTACGCACTGTAAATATACGTGTTGTTCCTGCGTAATCGGGAGTGTCGAGTTTTCTTCCACGTGTGAGAGTAGGCTCACACGTGTTGACCATTGAACCTTTATCACCTACAATCGGTGATACCTACACTCTGACGCGCTCTGCGCCATCTATCGTCACTTATCTCACAACCTCACATACACTTAACCAATTTTATCTATATAAATAAAAATCAAATGCTGTTCGTTGGTAAGCGCATCACTTGAGAACGGCTGGACCGATTTGGCTAATTTTCTTTTTAAATGTGCGTAATAGACCGAATAAGGTTATAGGGTAAGAAAATTGGAAAATTTGCCCGGAAAAATGGAAAATTCTGGAAAAAATAAAAGTGATTTTTTAATCATATTTCAATACAACAAAAAAAACGAACGTCGCAGCTTTAATCAATAAATCAATATTTCAATAGGAATTTACATTAACGACGTCTGTTTGCATTATCGACATTATAAACCTCCGCCAGTTATGTTATTCCTATTCAAATTGATTTCGCTACGTGCGCAAATGTCTTTTGACGTTTGAATTGAAATATTTGGTTAGCCCTAGTAGCACAAAATATTGGATAAATATTTTTTTCGAACATTAGGAAAACATTTTTTAAGCCACACTTTTTCATATTAGATAAATATTGGTTCTGAATATTGTATACATATACAAGAAATGTAAATTGAATGTTTAGAAAATATAAGCTAACTATTCATAGAATATAAATTAGATATTTAAAAAATATAAAGTAAATATTTAAAAAAAGTGAAACCAATATTTAAATAACATTCAATTAAATCTTCAAATTTAAGAAAAAGTTATAACAAAAATTAGAAACTATATATAGTACTACTTTCTGTGCACTGCTTGAGGGAATATTCAACTTTGTCTTCGAAAGCTGCTTATTAAAATCCAGAAATTTTTATGCAGTTGGCGAGGATTCGAACTCGGGACCTACCGTTTACGAGATGATGTGCTTTCTCTCTTAGCCATATGTGAACTTACATTGTGACATTCACTTTTTATTCTTATAAAGGCTTTTGTGTATTTCTTCTTTTTTGAGTCTTCATCTCAAATCATATAATTATTAGAAGAGATAAACTTCTATTAAAAAAATTTTTTAGGTAAAAATCAAACTACTTTTTTTTAATGAAGCATCCTATTAGTATATTAACGACAAAGAGATATATGTATACAAAGATATATGTAAACAAAAACATTCTATTGTAAAAAACATATATTGTTATAATATATGTATATAATGATTTAAATAATTATTTACAAGTAAAGTTTTTATTCTAGATAGCTAAGGAATGAATAATGTTCTCCGCTGCATCAGGGCCAGGGCCTCTCCCAAATACTTTGACTTTGACTGCAGTCATATGCGTATACAGGGTGTTTCACGCAATTGTTTCAGGCCATAACTCTATTATTAATTATTAATGCATTTACGAAAAAAGATCAATGGAGAAAGATAAATGGTTCGCAGAACGCTACATTTGTAGGCCTTTAGATTTTTTTAGGTGCAACTGTGCATGTGCAATTAACAATTGCATCATTTCTTTAAATAGAAATGCATATTTTTTGTTGCACTAATCGATTCCTCTGATTCTAAGATTTTGATATTTTTTCGTAAATGCATTAATAACGGAGTTATGGCCTGAAACAATTGCGTGAAACACCCTGTAATATTATAAACAGCGCTGCGAGTCTAAACCAGTGTAGCCAGACGGTGCGGCTCAAGCGGCTCGCAGGCCCCTTACGTCTCCGTCCCTCGCCTAGATGCTGCCTCAGCTATCCCCACTCTTACCCACTACCGCTGGCGCGACCGAGTGCTAGAATGAGAGCGGTAGCATGCTACCGACTCGGCCGCGCCAGCGGTAGTGGTAAGAGTGGGGATAGCTGAGGCAGCATCTAGGCGAGGGACGGAGACGTAAGGGGCCTGCGAGCCGCTTGAGCCGCACCGTCTGGCTACACTGGTCTAAACTCCAGACTCTGCATGTTTAGACAAAGCCGAGAAAGATCTCGAATAGGTTCCAGGAATGCTATAAGGAGTGTTGCTAATTCCTATATCTATGATTGTTACGAACTTTTTAATCTTACAGTTCAATCACATTGCGTAAGACGTAGGAGATACGATTATTTTTCGTGCAACAATTTTGTCGCACATAATAACAACATTACTTAATTAATGTTCTTATAATATAAATGTAAGTCGATTAAGTGACACACACGAATTCGAAGTACATTAAAAGTGAGCATTTTACTTCCAATATTAAATAAAGATTTATATTATATTTGAAATCAATATGAAAGGTGTATATGTCTTGCAGCATATTCTGGAACAAATATTTTTCCATGTTAAACGTTAAACATAAAATATTTCCTGTATATTAGAAAAAAAAATTCTACTTGTAATATTACATAAGGATTCATTTTATAACGAGAAAAAATATTTTTATCATAATATGAAATAAATATTATCTGTATATTAGAGACAGGAGAGGAAAAAATATTCTATTTCTAATATGAAATAAAGATTCATTTTATATTTAGAAAAAAATATTTTTCTCGTAATGTGAAATAAATATTTCACGCATATTTAAAAAAAAATATTTGCTACTAATGTAAAATAAATATTGTATGTATATTTGAATATTAAAAACCGATTGAATCTCTTTTTAATATCATATGAATGTGTATACAATATTTTGTGCTACTAGGGAGTATTTTTAAATTATTAAGGCCGCGATTGACAATTCCACAATATCGTGGAACATTCTAGAATATTCCTATGCAATATTGTATTTTTGGCGTAGACGCAGTGGCTCACGCCTAGACGCAGTTCTGATGTGAAGTATGACGAATGGAGTATAAATGGCGCTAAAGTAGCAAAACGTCGCGGCAAAACGCGTAAACGAAATCACACCTTTACCCTGATGTACAACATTATTACTCATAAAGTGTTACAATCGTAACAAATCTTATTTACATACCAATCGTTTTGAAATGTAAACAATTACCAAAAGATATGCAATAAAAAGATACAAAATTGTTGAAAGTATAGTCCATACTTACTTGCAAAACTTTCATACTGGAAAGAAATGTGTACAACTTACTTGAAACATATAAAAACTGTCTCATCGAATTTTAGCAGCAAGACACGTACTACGAAAATCTTTAACTTTCGATGAAGTACAGCACTTCATGGGTGCCTGAATGATAAAAGAAATATTAGTACATTGTCCCTCATATATTAAACTATAGCAAGCACCAAAAATTTCACACTTTAGGTAAAATTTTTGAAATCGACTTATGGCCAGCTAAATCGCTGAAAGGGGCCACTGTACGACGCCGGGACCACCAAAATGCCTGATGTTCTGCAAATGCGACCCCATCGTCCCACGTCGTCGCCTCCGGGTTGATCGGCCCGTATGCGGTGATGCCCTTTTCGCACTTCTCCAGATCTGGAATGGTTTTTGCCGGTTGCTCCTTTGGCGCGGCTGGTGTATTTGCCGGTATCGTCTTGGGCGGGTCGAGGAAATAATTCCTCAGCCCCTCTATTCGTTGGAATACCCTGTTAAACGCCTGGTCGATATTCCTTTCTTCGGATGGCTCCTCCGGTACTACCACGAGAGCGGTCCCTACCGCCTCCTTGCGGCCTTCCTCGTCCCCTTCGGTTGGGCTGGGTTTCGCTTCTCGTACCGGCTCCGCTGGTCGTATCGGTACTGGAAGACATAGGTCGTCTTCGTCTAGTGGCCCTAGTAGGTCGGCCACTTTGATCTCCTTCGCTGTTGTCCGATGCAGTTTCCGGACTTTGTTCTGCAGCCTTTGAACTGCCTTCTCTATTATCCCTAGGTCGAAGTCGAGGAGCTGGTATTGCTCCTCTACTTTCGGGTCGACTTCGTATTTCTGTATCTGTAATATTCCGGACTGAATTGTCGGGTTGTTCCTCCGAACTCTGGTGCGAAGGAGTGTACGTTTTAATGTCCGATACGTGGGCCTTACCGACCTCCTTTCCTTCCAACGTGGTTAGCCGATAAACCACGGACGACAGTTTACCCGCAACTCTGAATGGTCCCGCGAATTTTGGACACAATTTTGCCGCAATATTTTGGGCTGCCGACGATAATACCCTGTTCCGCCGTAATACTAAATCTCCTATTTCGAAGCGTACGTTCCTATGCCGTAAATTGTAATGTTTTGATTGCGATTCGTACGCCCTGTTACGTCGCAAGGCTTTCCTCTCGGAAAGTTTAGCGCAGGGAGGAATGAAACAGACGAGCGGCTGCCTGTTTCGAGCGGGATACGTTATTTCGTTGGTGGAGGGGTCCAAAAAACGACAGAGATACAAGAAGGCAATCCTTCCTCAGTTTGGTTTTACTAGATAAGTTTATTCAAAGAGATGCACACATAAGAATTTTTCGGTATATTTACAGATTTCTTTCGTCGAGACGCGTCGGAGACTTGGGAAACAATATATTTGCGTAGTGGGTGAACCGCGGGTCGGTTAGGGGAATGTTGCTGATGTCGGGGACTACCCGAGGAATAGAGACGGGTATGAGTTGCCAAGGGGTGGTAAGGTTGGATTCGGTACCAACTTCCTTCCTGTCGTCCTTGCTGAGTTCTCTTCCTTCAGGTTTGTCTTCCTTCCCCTCTGAATCGTCTCGCTTGAGTTCTCTTCCTTCAGATTGGTCTTCCTTCCTCTCTGAATCGTCTTGCTTGAGCCACTTGTGTTTCCTTCCTCCTCGTCTGGTTCGCTTTAGCGTTATTGGCTTCTTGGTTGGAGCGATGTAGTCCGGTGGAATAGTCATCCGGAGGTAGAGAAGGGAAAGGAAATATATTTTTGGTTGGAAGGGGCGTTAGGTCGTTCCTTCGTGGTGCGCGAGTAACCAGCACTCAGAAGGTTTTCACTAACGGGGTCGGATCTTGTCCAATACGTTATCTTACGTCTTCGTGGTGCGCGAGAAACCAGCACTCAGAAGATTTCAGGTACGAGGAGAGATCTTGTCCAATTTCTCTTGTCTCCGCGGGTGGTCTTTATTCACCACCCTGCACATTTTTGCCTGCGAGGAAGAAAATCAGGGAAAAGGCCACAAGGTTGCAGGTAATGTACTAGTTTTTAGTACATTCTTCCCCGTCGGTTTTTACTCCTTCGAACATACGAGATAATGCATCTGGTACATTATTCAGCCAGCCTTTACGGTATTTTATCTGAAAATCATATTCGAGCAATTGCAACGCCCAGCGTGCAAGTCTTCCCGACTGATTCGATCATTGTCTCAACCACCGTAGGCTACTGTGATCCGTGATTATCGTGAATCGATAACCTTCCAGATACGGCCGAAATTTCTCCACGGCCCACACGACTGCCAGGCATTCTAATTCTGTCGCGGATTATTTTCGTTTAGCGGAATTTAACGAACGACTCGCGAACACGATTACTCTCTGTTCCCCCTCGATCTCCTGTACCAGTACCGCCCCGAGTCCCACCA
The DNA here is from genome assembly GCA_963966675.1 of Lasioglossum calceatum. Lineage (NCBI taxonomy): Eukaryota > Metazoa > Arthropoda > Insecta > Hymenoptera > Halictidae > Lasioglossum > Lasioglossum calceatum. The sequence continues at coordinate 1,670,913 of OZ016542.1, forward strand.
TATTTGCGTCGGTTTGCAGGGTGAACGGGATTTCAAAATGCGGGCACGCTAAGGTTGGCGCGGTCGCAACTAATGATCGTAATTTTTCGAAAGCGGATTGTTGTCCGTCCTTCCACTCCCACGCCCTGCCTTTCCGCAACAAGGTGTTTATTGGTTCCGCTACAGTCGCGAAATCCGGAATGAATCTTCGATACCACGAAGCCACTCCTAGAAATCGTCTTAACTGTTTTATATTTCGCGGTGCGGGGAAAGACAGGACGGGTGCTATTTTCCCCGCGTCGACTTTCAACCCTTCGCGACTGACTATAAATCCTAGATATTTCACTTCTTCCTTGCAGAACTCGCATTTCTCGGAATTCACGATTAGCCCTGCCGATTTGATTTTATCTAAGACTTTTTAAGCCAGACTAAGTGATCGTCGAATGTCACGGTAGCGATAATTATATCGTCTAGATACGCGAATGCATGGGGCTCCATTTCCGGTCCTATTAAACGATCCAATAAACGTTGGAACGTTGCCGGTGCCCCCGTGAGTCCGTACGGCATTCTTCGGAATTGAAATAATCCCTTCCCGGGAACCGTGAACGCGGTAATTTCTTTACTACTTTCCTCGAGCGGAATTTGAAAGTATGCCTGGCTGAGATCGAGGGTGGAAATGTAACGTGCCGCGCGTAATTTATCTAGAATGCCTGTCATTATCGGGAGTGGATACGCATCTTTCTTCGAAACTACATTGACTTTGCGGAAATCTAAACAAAATCGGTATTTGCCATTTGCTTTCTTTACCATCACTATGGGGCTTGACCACTCACTTTCTGATGGTTCAATTACTCCTTGCTTTAATAAGGAGTCTACCTCTGCGTAAATCGCTTCCCTTACTTTCGGAGATACGTTATACGACCTCTGTTTAATTGGTTTGCAGTTTCCGACATCAATTTTGTGAGTAGTCAACGTTGTCCACCCTTGTATTTCCGCAAAATCGCTGAGTTCTCTATCTAAGAATTCGCGTAACCGCTCTTTTTCCCCGTCGGCTAAAATTTGTAGGTCGCAGCAGAGTGGTTCGTTCGAATGGGAACTGAAAGGGAATTCGACGCTCGGTCGCGAAGCGAAATGCCATGCCGCTTTATGGTACTTGACAACGATACCGAATTTCGCTATTGCATCTATCCCTAACAATAGCGGGTTCACCAAATTGTCAAGAACGCGGATGAGAATTTCCCTGACTTCGCACTTGATTCTTACTCTCAGTTTTGCCTGCTCCGTCGCCCGATCCACCGCGCCTGTTGCTAAGAGGAAATAACAGGGCTTCTCGGCGACCGAAATTTTTGCCTGATTACCTACTGCCCGAATTACCGCTCTGCTTGCAAACGAGATTGAAGAACCGGAATCTATTAATACGCGTGCTTTGAACGTGCCGATACTAGTTTCGATAATTAATAACGACGGTGTTTTTATCTTATTTTGACCGGAATTTATTTCTGAGACGCGGGCCGATATTATTGTTTCCGGGACCGTTCCGACCCTTTCGAGCGGTTCCTGTTCCAGTTTCCCGGTTTCCGTTCGCATTTTTGACATTCTCGAATAGTTACGCCCTGTTCCCCACAACCATAGCAATGTATTGTCCTCTTGGCTTTACAATATCGCGCGCGGTGACCTTCTTTTTGACAATTCCAACATTTGCCCTTTTCTCTCGGTTCGTCTTCTGTTGGTCTTACAGCACACCCGGTATTTTTCGTTGTGTGTTTTCCGCGGGATTTATTCTTTGATGGTGCTCGGTTACTACTGTGCCTATTCGATTTCCCGTACGAACGCGATCCCTGGCCACTATATTCGGAGGATTCTCCGTTGCTGCTGCTGTCGTACCATTCGGCTACGGCGTTTGCTGACTCGTACTCGCGGAATTTGTAGTGCTTTTCGTGCCCGTTATTCTTTTGCTGTTTCTTGTACTTCGCAGCCTTGTATGAAAAATATTTATTCGCGATGTACGGCGAACGATAATAATCAGCGTTACCGGGTGAAACGTTACTTTCCGCTTCCCGTAATTTCCGTTCGAGTTCTTTCATAGTTGTTGAAGCCTCTATCGAAATCGCGTTGCGCAGTTCTTCTCGCGCGTTCCAGAATACCCTCTTAACACCCTTGACTTTTGGCCACGCTCTCTCTAATCGGTTCATCATCGCTTACATGCACGCGATATAATCCCCTGTTGGTTCATCGGGACCCTGTTTCCGGACTCGTAAATCGTGTTCTAGCAATTCTTGATAATCGGGGTCAGTAGGGTATATAGGCGGGTTCTAAATCACTTTCAAATTCACGAGAGTGCAGTACCGCCGCAGAGCGATATTGCACAAGCATATTCTAGAGAGGGGGGTGGGGAGCGGGGGGGGGGGGGGATTTTCTTGGAATTATATTTTTCTTGGAATCGTTTCTAGGTCAAGGGCGGCGTTTCGTGGAATTATTTTGCACTATTGCGACATATTTTTCATGGAATTATTGCGTCATATTTTTCTTGGAATTATATTTTTCTTGGGAATCGTTTCTAGGTCAAGGGCGGCGTTTCGTGGAATTATTTTGCACTATTGCAACATATTTTTCATGGAATTATTGCGTCATATTTTTCTTGGAATTATATTTTTCTTGGGAATCGTTTCTAGGTCAAGGGCGGCGTTTCGTGGAATTATTTTGCACTATTGCGGCATATTTTTCATGGAATTATTGCGCCATATTTTTCCATGTAATTGTTGCAATAAACGTCATGGAATTATTACATCATATTTTTTCCATGGAATTATTACAATAATCTTTTCACTCAGTGTCATTCCCACGAATCGTTTCTAGGTCAAGGGCGGCGTTTCGTGGAATTATTTTGCACTATTGCGGCATATTTTTCATGGAATTATTGCGCCATATTTTTCCATGTAATTGTTGCAATAAACGTCATGGAATTATTACATCATATTTTTTCAATGGAATTATTACAATAATCTTTTCACTCAGTGTCATTCCCACGGTTGGACACTTCTCCCCCGTGGCGGCCATTGTGCTCCAGAAACGTTTTTCGAACACGTTTCGCAATACCCCCTTTGTAAGAGAGAGATGTAAGATAGATTCGTTTAAACGGAAATATGAAATTAACCGATTCGAACTTTTGCTCATACATCGAGAGAGTTTCTACTTCACAGTGATATAAAGTTTCCCTTATCATTTTCGATGCATGTAGGATTGTGTGTCGGAACGTGTTTTCACGATTCTTATTCATATCATTGTAAGAGGAGCGTGTTCCATAATCTGTAGCAGCATCCTTTCGCATGGTTTAGAGTTACCAAGCTGAGGCACCTGGACACATTTGTTTTTGTCAGTTCTCTCTATTAGTGCTGATTGAAACTTTAGCGAGTTCAGATTTCATTTTATTATCTACTGCAACGAGCATCTTTCTAAACTTGCAAGCGAGCGAATATTTAATTATATAAGAATGGGTGTTGTCAACGCCAAGTTTAGTTTGAAAACATGGAAGCTTACGTGCTAGCGAATGATGATGTCATCTTAGCCGAGACAATGCAGTTATTGGTATGTATAAATGAAATATTTTTATATTATTTATTTATTGTCAGTTTTTTATTACTATTTTATATTAACAGACCTTTAATTCGGAGAGAGAGAGGGATGCGTTCATAGCTGGATGGCTATATGCGGCCCGACGGTATAATATAAATATTGAAAATTGGGATAATGAATTTATCACAGCATTTCAAATAGCATATGCAGCGACGGTGAGTTAATGATTTTATATATTTACTAATTAAAAAATATTAATAATTTAAAAAATCTATCTTTTCTCCTTTCAGACTTTTAACAATGAAAATGAGAATGCGAACGAGAATGAGAATGCGAATGAGAACGAGAACGAGAACGAGAATGAAGAATAGCTATAATATTTGGTATTATTTTATATTTTTGTATTTTTTTAATAAACAAAATAGTTTCAAACATATCTACATTCAGTTTGGGAAATTGGGATTGATTATTCAAGGTTGTACCAAAATAAAAAATTTTTATTTTTGAAATGTCACATTTATTTATTCAAAAAATCGCCTCATCATCATACCAAAACATAATATAATTTTACATGTGGTTTAATTAACCATGAAAGTTTTCAAACGCAAACGAAGAAGAGCGTATTGGAAAGAAAGAGACGTGAACAGTAGTTGCCGCCGACACAGTTCAAAGGCTTGCGTTATCATCCCCTCGCCATAGATATTCATACATTAGTGGGATTCTTCGTTTCCTGCGAACAGACAGTTATATGTACCATGTTATATACTTTAGAGTATTTGTGAAAAAATTTATTTTTACCTTCGAGCGACGATTCTTTAATTGAATCCACAAACGTCTATACCGCGCAGGTTTGGCTGGATTGTATCAGGATCAACTCCGATTGGCACGTTGCCACAGTTCACCCCACGAACGTATGCACAGGATCTCGACCAGGCGCGATGCTCGCTCATTGGATCATCATCATCGTCCCATTCAATCAACTGTATACCACATTCAAAACATTTAACAAAATCCTCATCGCCCAGATAGAAAAATCCTGCGACGGCGAGTTTTTCAGGTTGAACGATGTGTGAGTAACCCCAGTTGTGGAAACTTTGGAGTCTGTCACTCTCGAGACGATAATCAGGTGTTGCTGGGGTATCCTGATCTGTTGTTGCGACGGCTGCAGGATCCATCTCTGATTTCACAATCATTATGAAGACACTGTGTAAAAAAAGAGGTGTTTTAGATGTGGAAAAATTCAAAGACGTGTGTTATAACTGATTGATACCATACATGTTTTTTTAGAATTGTTAATCCATGCCCGAAATGTTTGCACTTCGCGCAGACTACAATGGTATGTGACGTTCTTTGTCGATCGCCAACAGTGAAGTCGACACGGTTTGTCAGCAATTTCATACATGGGATCGTGAACTAGTACATCATATTTTGGGCAGTTGAAATCTTCTAAATTTATTGAGTTTATGTTCATTTTTCGAAGGATGTCTCTCTCGAAACATCCTCCTTTATATGCTACAACTGGATTTGCATAATCACACACAAAATTTTGAATAGTTTTGAATATATCGTCCTGCTGATATTTTTCGTAGCCGAAATCTTTGAATGGAATCCCATGTATGAAATTGCTGACATACCATGCCGACTTTTTGTCAGCGGCAGATAAAGAATGAAATTTCTCCCCTAAGCAAAATTCAGAGAGTTCGAACGAACCGTCGTAACAAACATTGATCATGGCTAGTTCTTTGCACATGAATTTTTTTTTTACAATAAATCCATCCATGTCAATGATGTGAGAGATGCGATCCATCTAAATAAAGAAAGTTTTTTCACCGGATTTTTCAATCGTTTATTAATTTTGTATTATATGTACTTACCGTTGAAGAAAGGATGATATCCAAAGTTGGCTGGTCGGATGATAAAAAACACGCGATGTAACTTTGTATGTATGGCGATCACCGTGATTGTCAACGTTTGTTATGGTATAACTTCATACGACGACTGCGGCGAGCAATTTATAATGGATACCCCCACCACTAATATAAAAAAAATCTATGGGGAGGAGGATGTTATTACTGTAAAGTCAGCATATTTTTTATCTTGCATGTTAGAGCGGTATTGTATCATATTTCTTTATCTTTTCACCCGGTGTCATGTCTCCATGGACAATTTCATCCACACAGCAGTACATCATACAAAATCTAAAGTCATATTTCTAATGGAATAAACGATGGTTGCAAGTATTTGTCATAATGTGGGGTATGAGGAGGATTGTTTTTTAATAAAAAAATAAGATCTTTCACATAATTTTTTATTTGATAAAGTACATATATTTTTTATCTGTATAAACGGTTTAAGTAATTTTTCGAACAATATTCGTCAATGGACTGTACTCCATGATGCGGTCATGTATCATTAAGCAGTAGGCTGTTGTCGATGGAGGGACGTCGGTTCGACATTCGAAATCAATTCGCACGTCGACCGTAGCATTTTTTAACGCTTCGTTTTGTCGGGAACAATCGAGAACGATGAGTGGACCATAATGCAGGAAATCCATGACGTTGAGTAGCGCTTCGCCGTTTCCATAGTACGATTCTTGGAATTTTGCATACATGTCGTAGAGCAACGCGTATTTACCTTTCTCAAAATCGATATTTAAATCATCGTATGGATAGGTTTCCGAGTTCAAGTAAAGCCGAATATTTGCCAATGCACAATGATCGAATCGTGTAACCGTTTTCGTTAAGTTATTCTTTCGATTGGTTTGCAAAGCGAATATCACATATCGTGGTTTTTCCATTTGCAGAGCTGTTTTTATCGCCCATGTATGCTTCGTAGTCGTCTGTAGTAGAGGATATTCATACAGATCCCATGATCGAAAGCTCATTCCGATCGGTCTGTCGCTGTCTAAAATACGTAACATGGACAGCTTATGTACTTCATCCAATGCAACGTGCGGCATTCGCCATTGAATTTTGTACAGATCCAGAATAGGTTTCGCGTTGTTGGAAGGACTGTGCAACGCGTTCGCGTCGGTACGCGAGCGGATCAAAATCAATTCATGTCGCGCATTTATCACAACGCGTTTGTAGTCTTCGCAGAAGCCTAATAAAACGCTCATAGGAACGCAAAAGTTGAAATGTATCGCAGCCGTGGTTGTTGCAGTCTGCTTCTGTTTGTCATCGGTATACATCCAACCAGCGTTGGACAACGCGTCGCTTCTCGTTCTGGACAGACTCACATAATTCTTCAGAGTTGTCGTCACACCGGGATTTCTTGACCGATCGATTTCCACTCCATTCAATTCATAACGTATTTCCTCAAACATAAACGCAACAGCGTTGTTCTCGAGGGCCACCGTATCGATGTGGGATTCTCCTCCAGCCGGTAATTCAAGTTTTCCTGATAAACTAAGTTTTCCCTCAACGTATAGGAAGCTTTTACACGGGAGCGTGTACAGGTCTTGTTGTTGAATGGGTATCCTTATCTCATCACTGTTTTCAAACGTCGTGTTAGCATACGGATTGTACGTGTGCAGCTCAATCTTCGTTATGCGATTGTCGAAGATCGGCTCTTCGGAGATGTTCAAAATGTCACCAAACATGATTTTTTCCTCTCACTTTTTAACAATAAATCCCAAAGATCGTAGATACTTTGCGTTTTCCACGGTTAATTTCTCACGAATCGATGACCTTTTTTCCGTGGTTAGTTTATTGCTGTTGTTCAACGTATGGAATGCCGTATTGTTATGAATTAGCATTGCTTCGTCGCGCGTGTAGTCGCACCGTGATTTCTTCACCTCGAAAATCAATCAAACGCCCGGATTGATCAACTATGCGAATCGTTAAATCGTCAATGACTCGTGCAACGATCGGAAGGTAAATGACTCGCGCGGGCGTTTCCGACAATTTATACCCTGGCGGTACCTGGGGCGCAAACTCATGTATCGTGTGAACGAGTTTACCATTGTCGTACGATCCGGTGGTTATGTTGCATTCCACTCGTACGATATTCACGCTGATGATATTCACAGGTGCGTTCGATGTATGCAACATGTTCGGTGGTAAAACTCGACCCGTGGAAAATCCTAGGATAGACCCCACGTTGTAAGGCTTTGCAAAGTTTATTTGATACTCGCTTATAATTTCGCTTTTCATGGTGTTGTTGTTCGCCCGTAAGACCAGCGGATATTCGATATCGGAGGCGGCAGATGACTCATCGACATTTTTTTTAGGATATCGCGCGCATATTTCACGCCTCAAGTATGCGTTGATAGCTTCCAATTCGTACGAACCGTCGGGGATGATGATCTCATCATCTTTTTCACCAAAGTAGAATCGATTGTTTCCAATGTTGGCGCTGATGTTTGGTATTGTGTAATAAGTTTGCAAATCGAGCAATCCCAACTCGTATTCGCCATTGCTCAGATCTATGGGTGGAAAGCACTTGGATGACAGTACGCTGCTTCTTCCCGACAACGTGAACGTAAATGACTTTTTCGCATGCATCATGCAGAGGGGGAGACAGACTTTTTCCCAGACAATTTATAATGTAGTTTCTCGGAGAAATTTCACGCACAATTGTCCACACACGCTTTCTTCGTAGTTTTGAAAACGTTTATGGTTATATAAGATAGTCGCGTTCGCGCCGAAATAGCGAATCAACTCGATTGGCGGTCGAAGATTTCCAAAACTATCAAAATATTTGACACGCGAGCCGTGCTTTATATATGCGACCCAGTGGGTTCCCGGACCACGACTATTATCCAGATTGACTATACCCCGCTCATTTATCCACACGCGCCGCGGCAAATCGTCACGCATAAAAACTCCACGAAAATATGGTAATCCTTTACAGATGACCATCAATTCGGCGTCTGTCGTCGTGTTGTCTTTCTTCGTTTTTTTTTTTTCTCCTTCAAGCCTTTCCCATGCTTATACGGAGCGAGACGTATACCACGACCCTCCATGGCTCGATTATGTCGCTCCGCTTCTTGCAATTGTTTTTTCGCAGCTTTCGCGGTGTTTATAGCTTTGACTACTCCCGCAGCACCGCCCGTCAATGCTCCTATAGCCGACAAAGCAGGCAACAGCAACGGCAGAAAACCGCCGCGTTTGGCGATTGGGAGAATTCGTTTTGTCGTTTTCTTTTTCTTTTCACCTTTTTTCTTTATCAGACCCATGCCCAATTTCGTTTTAGCTTTCATGGCTGCCAACACTGCGGCCGCGGACACCTTCTCCCCCCACGCCGCGTCTCCGGACGTTACTCGATGCAGCGCTCGATCCGCCAAAACGCGATCAGCCGCGTGTCGATTTCCAAGATCCTTGTACCGTGAATAGGCTATATCGTGCTCGCGACAGGCCGCGTCCAACGGATTGATTCCTCGATCCCCACGATCTAATCGCTTGGTCAGTTTCGTACCAGGACCGCAGAATTGATAACCAGGTATATGCAATTCGAACGGTAACGCGTTTATAGCTCTGTTTAACAACCCCTTACCCGTATGCGGACCGAGACACCGTTGTGAACGACGATTCATGTGCATAAACTATTTTTCTGCTCTCTCTCTGTTTAAAGAACACGGATTCTTTTTTCTCTCACGTTCGGGGGAGGCACGAAGAGTGACTGATGTCGACGGTGTTCGAGCTCTCGTATAAATACCCCCCAACCACCCACCACATCGAATCAATCAGATCATGCGTTTTGTAAGACAATCTTTGGATATTCGTGTTCCAACGTGTCGCGCGTTCGACGATTGCGACGAGACGATGCGAAAACATGGATCATTGTTACCAAGCAATGTACGATGCCTTATAAGCGGTCCGTCAGGATGCGGTAAAACGAACGTTATGATTAGCCTGCTGGAGAGCGCGAACGGGCTACGATTCGCAAACGTTTACGTGTACTCAAAATCGCTGAGTCAGCCAAAATATCGATACTTGAGCAAACTGTTCTCATCCGTGGGGAAGGATGTTGGCTACTTCGCGTTCGCGAACAACGCTGACGTAATCCCCCCCGCAGAAGCACGGCCCGATTCAATATTCATCTTCGATGATGTGGCATGCGACGAGCAGGATATCATGAGAGAGTATTTTGCGATGGGCAGACATTCGCACGTCGATTGCTTCTACCTGGGCCAGTCGTACGCGAGGATACCGAAACATTTAATTCGCGACAATGCCAATCTGCTGATTCTGTTCAAACAGGATACCATGAACTTGCGTCACATTCATCAGGATCATGTAAATACTGATATGTCGTTCGAGACGTTTAGCACGTTATGCATGGATTGTTGGCGAAGGAAGTACGGATTTCTCGTAATCGATAAAGACAGCCCCGTGAGTCGTGGTCGTTACAGACGTGGATTTAACGAGTTTGTTGTACTGTAATGAGCACAGTTGCTCGGTAAGAGTCGTTGGAGTCGCATTAGAAAATTCTCCCTCGATATGTCGTCGAAGGAGAAGAAGCTGCGAGCTTCGGTCGTGAACGAAATAGCGAAGACCAGCGATACCATACGTAAAAAGTATTTAGCGTTGAAAGTTGGGAAAATGACGGCCGAGACGAATTTGCGAACAACTTTACAACCGATCGTCGAACCGCTCAAACAGCTAGTTCAAAATACGGCTACTGTTCAACCGGACGACAACACGTTCTCGGATATTAAGGAAACTCCGCCCCTCCTATCAAAAAAAAGAAGATTCTCAGATATTAGGGGAACGACACCAGCGCCCTCTATGAAAAAAAGAAGAAGAATAAAGAGGAAAAAGAACGAGGATGTCTCGAGAAAAATATCTTTTGACGATGACGAGATCGAGTCGCCGACGGTGGTGGCACCACCGCGACAGGAGGAGGATACCTACGAATCGCCGAGCACGGAATGTTTGGAATCTTCTATGCGCGATATTTTTGAAAATCCCGAAACTCATCAAGAGGAGAATCAATATCTATCCGAGAATTTTGGACCTTTGGCGCGTAAATATTTGGAAAAATTTTTTAGCGGACCAACGAAAAAATCCGACAACGTATACGGAGTATATCTCCAGGACGATAAGCTGATGCTGGGAAATTCAACGTTCGAGGTGGACCACAACGACGATATCATCGTTGACGGAGTACGGTACGAGGGGACTCACGGTCTTTACGAATTGATATTCAGTAAATTGCCCAACAACCGGCTGTACACCGATGACGATAAGAACGTGTACAAAAGAATTCTCATTGTTACGCAAGCGCATCGACACAGGAATCAGCTTATGGGAAACAAAGGTTACAAGTACAAGAAAGTAATAGGACCGATGTTCTTGCCGCGAGGCGGGAAGGGGATTCAACTTCCAACTTCTATGCGCGTGACTGACCATCCAATCGATTACGTGCATTGGGACGATCCGAACGAACTCGTCGATCGTTTGAAATTGTTAACCGCTTCGAAGAACGCCGGTCATTCCAACCATAACAACGAAATAATGTCGATAATCGAAGAACTTCGTGAAGCCGGTATAATTATAAATTAAAGCGCGTGCGTTTCGTTGAGTTAGTGTCGAATGAAATGTCAATTGTTACGGCTCGATAAAAATGCGTGTTCGTCTTAATTGTTGCGAAACGAATCAAACGATATCCTCGGGAGGAGGAGACGACGACGACGACGGTGAAAGCTGGAACTTGAGATTTCAAAGTCTATGGATAAAACTGGATGAGCTATTTCAACGAATGCTGCAGATCGAAGAGCAAGTAAAACGGTTGTGCAAGCGATACGAGTTGACGATAATCGAAGAAGAAGACTAACTCAAAAATGTCTATCAACAAATTTGGTACGGTGTTTCACGAAGCAAACAAACGCGAGTCGAATGTTTCTTCGATTTTCTATCCTGGCGTTTTTAAAAGTTATGTGCGTGATAACACCATATGTATGAACGATGATGCTAGATTGTATGATGCAAAAGGTATGAGGATCGGGCGCGTGGCGAATCCTGAGGCAAACGATCATGCTGCAACCAAAGTATACGTGGACACGCTTAACGTGACGCTCGAGTCTGAGATCATGAAAAAACTGGTTGAAGAACTGAAAACCGCTAAAGAGACGATAAAGTCTGAAATATTAGCTAAACAGAATGAAAAACTGATCGAAGATCTGAAAACGGCTAAAGAAACGATAAAGTCAGAAATACTGACCATGATACAGGACGTCCGATACGATGCAAACGAAAATATGAAATCAGCCGATTCACATATCAACGCGAGAATCGATAATTTGGTTGCAAACGCTCGAGAAGAAGATGGTAAAAAAAGACGTCATCAACGATCGGCTGGAGAACTTCAGAATAAGATTTCAAGACAATATTAAAAGAAACGTGTCACCCGATCTTGGCAGCCAACCGTCATACTGCTACAGCTGTACCGACAGCCAACCGTCATACCGCTACAGCTGTACCGGTACCTGTACACCGGTACCTGGACCTGTACACCGGTACCTGTGCACCGGTACCTGGACCTGTACACCGGTACCTGTACACCGGTACCTGTACCTGTATATCGACGCGAGAATCGATAATTTGGTTGCAAACGCTCGAGAAGGAGATGGTAAAAAAGACATCATCAACGATCGGCTGGAGAACTTCAGAATAAGATTTCAAGACAATATTAAAAGAAACGTGTCACCCGATCTTGGCAGCCAACCGTCATACTGCTACAGCTGTACCGACAGCCAACCGTCATACCGCTACAGCTGTACCGGTACCTGTACACCGGTACCTGGACCTGTACACCGGTACCTGTACCTGTACCTGTACACCGGTACCTGTGCTATCATGTATTATTGATACTAAGTAACATTCATCGTATAGAAATGATCATCCTTGAGAGAGCGCTGGAAAAAAATGAGGGAGGGAAATATAACTGAGAAAGAAGATTTTCAGATGAGTATATATGGGAAACTCGATAAAGTATACGCGCAGATACAGCGACGATGACGATGAGTAAAGAAAACGTGGTGGAAGAGCTGCATGCTCCCGCGAGACGTTTTTACCCGCGTAGACGTGTGATCGTGCGAGGATTCGATGATCTTTGGCAAGCCGATATCGTTGAGGTTCAAAACTATGCGCGAGACAATCGAGGGCATCGATATATTCTCACGATAATCGATGTATTTAGCAAATACGCGTGGACGGTTCCTTTGAAGAGTAAAAATGCGAGCGATGTGTGCAAAGCTTTCGCGTCAGCGTTGAAGAAGGACGGTAGAGCCCCGAACAACTTGCAGACTGACATGGGGAAAGAATTCTACAATGCAACGTTCCAAGACTATCTGAGGAGCCGCAACATACACCATTATTCCACGTTTAGCACTATGAAAGCGTCCGTCGTGGAACGTTTCAATCGTACGTTGAAGAACAACATGTGGAAATTTTTCTCGTTGAGCGGAAAATATCGTTGGATCGATGCGCTTCCCACGTTGACCGAGGACTACAATAATCGAAAACATCGTACCATCCGTATGCGACCCGTCGATGTGAACCGTAAAAATGCTGGGCACCTTCTGTCGACCGTGTACAGCAACGTGAAGATTGCTGGTCCTGCCAAATTCAAGATCGATGATCGCGTGCGCGTCAGCAAGTTTAAAACCCTATTCGACAAAGGATACACGCCGAACTGGTCAACCGAAATATTCAAGATTACCGCGGTGAAACGAACGAATCCTGTCACATACCTCTTGGCTGACTCTAAGGACAAACCTATCGCCGGAGGATTTTACGAACACGAGATACGCGCGGCAAAATATCCTGACATATACTTAGTTGAAAAAATATTACGCAGAAAAGGAAATAAAGTATATGTAAAATGGTTGGGAATGGACGCGTCACATAATTCGTGGATATCTAAAACGAATATACTTTAATTGTTTTTTACTTATGACAATTAATTTTTTTCTCTATACTTTATTCCCCTTTTCTGCGTTAATTACATTTCTGTAGGAATTGTATGTAATGTTACAATAAAAAAATACAAAAGAGTCTTAAATAATTTTTTATTTTTAAAAATATCGTTACAAAAGACAATTTTCACACACAACATTAATATTTTAAACCCATCTGTTTCTTTGCGCCTCGGTCGCGATGATATCAGCGCACGAAGCCACCAGTTCGCAATCGATCAGTGAACTTTGATCGAAAGATTCGCTCTCGACGATCGCTTTCACGATATTCTTCGCGTTGGCATCCTTCACCGCAAAGACAAAATTCATATATTTATCGACAACCGTGGGAACATTGTCGATCAGCCATGAATGCACATTGTGCACGCAGAATTCAAGATTGTACAAGTTACGCATAGTTTTTTCCGTGATGTACAGAGCTACGAACTGACTCGATAGTTTCACTAGCTTCCTACCATCGAGATTAACTATTTGCAATGTTAAATCATCGCTCAATTTTCTACACTGTTTCTGCATAGACGATGAAAGTAAATCGGAAATACACTCCTTCGTGCGCAACAACTCCGTCCATGCGTCCAGGGAAAACGTGATTTCGTTACCGCGGTTATCTCCTATAGCTAGTTCCGCACGAATATCGTCGCCAACGTGCACACCAATTTCCAGATATTTAAAATAATTGCCGGCTATTGAATATCTTCGGCCCAAGATCCGGCGCGAACTCCTCGACGACGATGACGGCTGTACCATCGATGAAATAGGGCTGTTGTTGGGAAAACCCCTGCAACAGATTTCAAAATTAGACGTTTTTTTCTAAATTTCACAATTTTTCATCTTTCTACTTACATATTATTTAGTCTCCTCTTTTTGTATGGCTCCTCGGTGTTTGAACGATTACATTCAGCGGGCGAATGATGGTTGTAATACATCGTGCTGTTTTCGTGCTGTTTTCGTGATTGAGATTGTCTCAATCTGAAGCGTGACGCTCGGAATACAATGCTTTTATAGGACGCTCCCCCACCACTTCCTTTTTACAACAAAATGGAAGCTTCCCCCTCCCCGACTCGTCTTCAAAGACCCGCAATAATCTCCCTACCTTTTTTCTTTTACGGATAAAAAACTTCTCAATCGATGTTGTAATGTCCCCAAGGAAGAGTATTGATCAAATTACTGCAAATATACCGCTTATCGTCGTACGGACTCAATGCCAATTTTTTTTCCGACATCGAATACACCTGATGACGTACAGACGCTATACGATTACTGTTAACACTTTTTTCCGTATTATTACGAAGGCATTCGACATAGTCTTCGAAACTTATATCCCGAGCGGTAACGTTTGTTCTGATGCCTTTGATTTTTTTCGTTTCCTGATCATCTTGCACGCGAATCGCATACATTTTCGAACGAAGCCCTACGAACTCTGTCATAATTTTACCACCGTTCTCATCCTTCATCAATCCTAGCTGTTTCTTGTTCGCGATCGGAACACCGTAAACGTTGTTCGCGGCATAATTACTGGTGTCGTATCGATGTATATCACGTTTCAGCAGCGCCTCGTACGCGTCATCGCAAGCGATCTCGTATATCAGGCTGTCCGTGTCCGTGTATAAAATCTTACAATTTTGCTGGAATTTTGGATACATGTACTCGTAATGAAAGCTGTACAAATGAAATTTCGATATATCCAATACGGACATGCCTACGTAGATTGGTTTGTAAAATTTAACGAGCAGCTTTTTCAGCTGAATCGCGACAAAGTCCTCGGAAAACACCGTATAGCTGTGAAAATTTGGTCTAGCTATCAATCGTTCGACGCCGTGCCGTCCGCTCCAACGAGAAAGTAATTTCACAGTTGCATGATTTCGAACGTTCTCCATTGTTTTTCCAAATACAGCGTTGTTCATTAATTTGAACAAATTCTTGGAAAAATCG
The DNA here is from genome assembly GCA_963966675.1 of Lasioglossum calceatum. NCBI lineage: Eukaryota > Metazoa > Arthropoda > Insecta > Hymenoptera > Halictidae > Lasioglossum > Lasioglossum calceatum. Next base: position 1,686,319 of record OZ016542.1, read on the forward strand.
TTGGTCGCGTTTGCGCGTAATTTTGTGTTCAAATCGATATAGCCGCGCAACCATCGCGACTGCTGAAACTCTAGAATTCGATGAATTTTCTTCAATTTCAGATTGTGTTTCAAACTTTGTTGGAGGTATCGGTAATGTACAACGTATCGCTCCTTATCGCGAAGTGTTGCCATCAACTTTCTTTGACTCGAGCTGGTCATCGCCGCGTCGTGACTTGGACAAAATGGAAGATCCGCATGGGCATCGTGAATTTCGCTCGGATACTCTAAATCCACCTCCAAAATGTATCCTACAGGGCTATCGATCGGAACGGATTCAACGTCAAAATCATCTACCCCGTCGTTCACCCATCGAAAGTCTCTGTACGGTAGAGGTTGTGACATAGCCCAACCGTACAAATTATTCACGTCGAAATACATTAAGTAGGTGGACGGTTTACTCGAGTCATGTGTAGGTAAATATTTGTTGTTTGCATGTGCATATCTGTGAGAACACTGGCTCAATCCACCACGTATTCCTCGCTCCACAAACAAAAGCATGTCCACGTCGGTGAACAACTCCAATTCAATATTTGTCATTTTCAGCATCACGTCCCACGCGAAACCGGGAAGCGTGTAATAATGTGCCGGATCGAGCTTGTAATTCTCGAGACAGTCATCGCGAAAATTTTCGAAAACATCCGCCAACAACAGCACATCCAATTTTAAGTATAAATCGCTGTACTGTCCTACCGTTCGTATAGCGAAACGCGACCAAACCGTATTCGCGTGATCGTAATCAACGTCGGATATCTCGCGGTCATACAGCCGATTGTAAAATTCTTCGCGCGGTGGCAAACATGTATCGCTTAATTTATCGTACGATGTCAGATAGTCGTATGGAAAAACGCCTTTTCTGGTCAAAAGGGTGAGATCGTCGTTGGAAAGATGTGCAAATTCACCTCGTACGATGCGTAATTTACTTTTGTCTAAATATGACGACAGCTTGTCCAGACTCGAGTTCAAGAACTTGAACGAGTCGATGAAGCGAAATTTCAACAACTTTGCATACTTTTGCTCTTCGCCCGTCTCTCTCTCGATGGAAACGTTTTTCGTGAACGAGATATACTTCTCTTTCGTCAATGGTAACACGTCTATCCGTCCCTCGAACGAGTTTGCTAATTCTTTGATGATAAAATGTGCGTCGTAGCCAGATAAATTATGGAAAACCACCGGTATCACGTACGAAGATTGATAGCTCAAATTGCATCCGTTGTGAGCCGGACCACGATACACGCCCGTGAAATGACAATGATCGCGCACCCGTATATCGTTTTCTTCAAATGGTTTCTCGCAGACGTGGCAATGCGTGGCCGTACGAAAATTTAACTTTTCCGTTTCGGTTAGCGGATTCATCGGTACCGTTTTGTCAAATATCGGCTGTAATTTGCGACTCAGCTCGTACAACCTGTTCGCGAACCATGCGGCGCATCCCTCTTTATCACGATAAACCTGATACTCGCACAACGATACGTCGTAGCGACAACACATGTAGTATCCTATGCTAAACGCGTGGTGATGTTGATACTGTACGCGTGCCGCACGGCCTTCTCCTTCATGCTCCTCAGACAGCAGCAGACACTCCAAGTCAGCATAGATAACGAACGGTGTCTGTTCTTTGTTCGCAAAGTTTTTAAACCGCAACCACTTATCTTCACTCGTTGGAAGCGCTAGAGCGCAATCGTTCATTCGTTCGCAGTCGATCGTATGAACGTTTAATCTGTCCTGCGTGGGAAAATATTGCAAGCACCTGAGGGAAAAAACTTTTTTCTGCTTCAAAGAATTTTTTTAAAAATTCAAAAACGTGCAACTTACCGATCGCAAATATGCTTATGATTTTTCTTCTTGCTAAGCTGCGATGAAACCAATCGTGACAAATTTCGTATACACGCGTAATGATCACGCGTCTTTGCGGCATTCTGTAGAAACAGCAAGTTGACATGTCTCCTCCGTTTTTTCTCGGTCAAATGAAGCGTTACGCATCTCTTGCGCGCCCATTCGAACACGTTCACGGAAACGTCGTTTTCTCGTTCAAATTTCCGAATGTCTTTGAACAGCATGGGCGATTGAAAACCTTCGGTTCGAAGCACCGCTTTGTAGTGTGGATACGATGACAAACGTGACGGATTTGTCTCTTCTGGATAGAGACCCGCCACGACCGCCCAAAAAAAGCATGCATCGTCGTTGCTGTTCACGTTCACGACCGCTCTTTTCAGCTGTATCGTTCGAGGCAAATAGCTTGCACCGGTGCAGCCGGCTTGCAACGGTTGGTATTTGCCAAAGTTCACAATCAAATGTAGTATCTTCGACAGCGCCCACCCACTGTCTCGCTCTTGAAACTCTTCCAAAGATGTCAAAATCGTCGGCACAACGTCTTTCTGGTACCACCGTCGTAGATTGCTCGTCCGAAACAACGCGACGTTTCGCGTGCCGAAACTTTTCACGGAAACCTCGTTGGCGCGCTGCATGAATTCCGCCTCCAACGTTACGCCAGCTTTCAGCGATGAATGTACGTTTAAAAATTCCGTAACGCGTCCCGTAATTATTCGTTTCGCGTGTTGTAAAAATTGCTTAGGATCGATATGTTCGACGTTGATAACGATGCCGGTTGATATACGATTTTTAAACGCCGACTCGACATTTTCCCAACGAAGTGTCGAGGCTCTCGCACCGCCGCGATCGTATAAACCTCTACCGACGCGCGACGATGAAATACGATGATTCAACGAAACGTTCAAAGTTTTCATACGGCACATAGTCGATGTTAAACTAAATTTCTCGCCTACCGACAATTCATCCTTCGCACAGGCTAGATAATTGATGCAACACTGCAGAGACTCGATGTACGAGCGATGCCATTCGCGATACTCGTCCATAGTTTTCAGCAGCATTGACATGCGCGTCAAACACTTCAACATTTTTTTCCACGTTTCAACCATCTTGCTACCGTTGTTAACAAAATATTCCTTTCAGCTTTGAAATTTCCAAGTCTCAATTGCACTCCAACGATGCAGCGCTCGTTTTTAATTATGATGACACCGGGTGAAACGATAAAAGCACAATACTCTCACGCTTACATGTTTCAGGAGCACTATGATTGCCACGGGGAAGTGGGAGGGAGGCCAATCAAGTAACATCTCTCTCTCTCTTACATCTCTCTCTCTCTTACAAAGGGGGTATCGCGAAACGTGTTCGAACACGTTTCTGGAGCACTATGGCCGCCACGGGGGGGGGGGGGGGAAGTGTCCAACCGTGGGAATGACACTGGGTGAAAAGATTATTGTAATAATTCCATGGAAAAAATATGATGTAATAATTCCATGGAAAAAATATGACGTAATAATTCCATGACGTTTATTGCAACAATTACATGGAAAAAATATGGCGCAATAATTCCATGAAAAATATGCCGCAATAGTGCAAAATAATTCCACGAAACGCCGCCCTTGACCTAGAAACGATTCCCAAGAAAAATATAATTCCAAGAAAAATATGGCGCAATAATTCCATGAAAAATATGCCGCAATAGTGCAAAATAATTCCACGAAACGCCGCCCTTGACCTAGAAACGATTCCCAAGAAAAATATAATTCCAAGAAAAATATGACGCAATAATTCCATGAAAAATATGTCGCAATAGTGCAAAATAATTCCACGAAACGCCGCCCTTGACCTAGAAACGATTCCAAGAAAAATATAATTCCAAGAAAATTCCCCCCCGCTCCCCACCCCCCTCTCTAGATTATGCTTGTGCAATATCGCTCTGCGGCGGTACTGCACTCTCGTGAATTTGAAAGTGATTTAGAACCCGCCTATATACCCTACTGGGGTCAAAAAAGTATTCTCGCCATTCCTGCACGAAGGCCCCCCACGAAGCGAATGTTGCTCGATTCGTATACCACAGTGCGGTATGAGAGGTTGTGGTGCATAATTGACTGAGCGAGAATTCTGTGTGAAAGAGTGGAGTGGAAAGAGTGTGAGTGGAGAAAACTGTGGAGAGGGGTGAGTGGAGTGTAGGGATAGGCGGGAGAGAAAGGGCCAAGGGTGAGGGAGTGAGGGAAGGAGCAGTAGGGAAGGGAAACGGGAGTGGAGTTAATAGGTTAGGTTCGCGTGGCAGTTGACAGGTGGGCGCGGGAAAAGAGAGTAGGAGTGAAAGTGGCGCGACCTAGAGGGAGATAGAGTGAATAGGGACAGATAGACTGGGAAGCGGGAAGTTTGAGAAGGGTTAAGAGGGAAGAAAGAAAGAAGGATAGAGGAAAATGAATCACAGAAGAGAAGTACAGTAAATTCTCTATAGTCGCAAACAGGGCATGTACGATAATCGCAAATGAAATATCCCCTCCAACTCAATACACTGATCTCGGCTCGGTATATCGGTGTGAACCACTACTAACGCGACGCGGAGAGTCGCAGTCGTCGGCACAGTTCAAACGCCCGTGAGTCATCATAACGTTATACCAAAATTCTATCTTCTTTGTTTTCCATTATTTTTTCATGGGACTTTCACCAACATATTCCTGGCATTTTGCAAATTCAAAATGATACCAAACACGATATAATATAAACTGAATTTAGTGGTTTAATTGACGATGAGAGTTTCGAACGCAAGGAAGGACAGCGTATATGAAAGAAAGAGACGCGGAGAGTCGCAGTCGCCGGCACAGCTCGAAGGCCCGCGCGTGGTCTCGCGTTACACGCGCTGTCCTTCTCTACGTTCGGCTCGGCCTTTGAAGCTCGAAAAAAGTAGGACCAAGATCGATAAATGCAAACAAATCCCCCCGAGGCGTTTGCGGCTATAGAGAATTTACTGTAGATAAGGGGGTGGGGAGTGAGGATGAGAAAGAAGGGAAAGGTAGAATGGGGAAAATTATGAAGGATGCTAACATAGAGCGGTGGTTTAGTACAGAAAGTATAGATATCGTGGGGAAGAAAAGGGGAATAGGGGAAGTAGAGGGTGGGAGCGAGGAGGAAAAAGAGGTTTTCAAAAAAATTGATACGACGCAAAGGTCTCCGCAAGGAGATAAAAGGGAGAAGGAAGGTGCATTTGAGGGAATAGAGGAAATGTTAAGAGGTTTAATGGGAGAAGTGAGGAGATTGAGGGAAGAGGTAAAGGGGGAGAGGGAGGAAGGGAAACGGTTGAGAGAGGGATGGAGGAGGGAAAGGGAGAAGTGGAGGGAGGAGAGGAGAGAGGAAGAGTTAAGAACGGAAAAGCTAAAGAAATGGATAGAAAACATAGAGGGAAGAGTAGTAAAAGTAGAGGGGAGAATAGAAGAAAAGGCGAGGAGGGAGGAGGAGGAGGGAAAGAAAGATAACGAAAGAGGGATAGGTGGAGGATCAGTAGAAGATAATAGGAGGAGAATTAGAAGAATAGAAATCATGCATGATAGGAGGGAAAGGCAGGAGAAGAGAAATAATATAATAATTAGAAAGATGCAGATAGAGGGAAAAGATTTGGAAAAGGAAGTAAAAAGGGTATGGGAGTCAATGGGGGTTAAAGATGAGGGAATAAAAGAGATAGGGAAGTTAGGGAAGGTAGGGAAGGATGGGAGTGGGATGGTAAGGGTTAAAATGGTGGATATGGAACAAAAAAGGAAAGTAATGCAAAGGAAGGGAAATTTGAAAGGTAGGAAAGAATGGTTAGACGACGACCTAACGGAGGAAGAAAGGAGGGCCAGGTGGAAAATAGAAAGGGAAGCGGAGAAGGAGAGAGCGAAAGGAAAGAATGTACAGGTGGGATACATGAAAATGTGGGTGAATGGAAGGATGAAGAGATGGGATGAAATAGAGGAAGATTGGTTTGAGGAGCAGGGAAACGGGGAAAGGGAGGGGGAGGGGGAAATAGGAAGAACACAGGATTCAGATTAGTGTTTTGGAACGTGGCGGGGATGAGGAATAAGGATGCAGATTTCTGGAAAGGTTTGGAGGAATGGGATATAATTGTATTAGTGGAAACATGGATAGAGGAAAAGGGATGGAAACAGATAAGGAAAAGGTTACCAAGAGGATATGTATGGGAAACACAATGGGCGAAGAGGGTAGAAAAAATAGAGAGGGTAAGAGGGGGTATGTTAATAGGGGTGAGAAAAGAGATAGGGTTAGAAAGAGGAGAATGTGTAGTGAGAGAGGGATTGATGACGGTAAAGGTGAGGTTAGAAGAAGAATGGTGGAAGGTAATAGGGGTATATATAAATGGAGATCTGGAAAAGAAGTTAGAGCAATTGAGTGAATGGATGGAGGGGAGGGAAAAAAGTGAAAAGGTGATTATAGGGGGGGATTTTAATGCGAGGACGGGAAGGGAAGTGGGGGAAGTAGGAGAGGAGGAAGAGGAGAAAGGGGGGAGGGGGAGTAGGAAGTCTAAAGATGAGAAGGTAAACGGAGAAGGAAAGAAACTATGCAGGTATATAGGAGAGAGAGGATGGGGGATTTTGAATGGGAATGTGAAAGGGGATGAAGAGGGGGAGTGGACTTATGTAGGGGGAGAGGGAACACAGTAATAGATTATGTGCTAGGTAATGAGGGAACAAGAGAAGGGGTAGAAAGATTGGTGATAGGGGAAAGGGTGGCTTCAGATCATCTACCACTGACAGTGTGGATGAAGAGGGAAAGAGGAGGGAAGAAGAGGAAGGATAGGGGAAGGAATGGGAAAATAAGGGGGTGCTGGACGGAAGAAGAGAGGAAGGAATTTAGAGAAAGATTTGGGGAGAGAGGGCAAGGGGGGAGGGGAGTAGAAGAAGAATGGAAGGGACTAAGGGAAAGAATAAAAGAGACAGTGGGGACGATAGGGAAAAAAGGAAAAGGTAAGAGAAGAGGTTGGTGGGATGGGGAGTGCAAAGAAGAAAAAAGGAAGGTGAGGGAGGAATTGAGGGAATGGAGAAAGAAGGGAGGGGAGAGCAAGAAATATAAAGAAAGGAAGAGGTCGTATAAGATGATGTGTGAGGAGAAGAAGAGAATAGAGAGGGAAAAATGGGAGAGAGAGGTGGAGAATATAAGAACAGAGAGACAGGTATGGAAAGTAGTAAATAGGGAAAGGAGAAGGGAAACGAGAATAGAGGAAGGAATAAAGATGGATGAATGGGACAATCACTTTAAAAATGATTAAAAATCGTAAAAGCAATGAAAACATAATGTACAAGAACATCTCGCACATCGAATTAATGCAATTCATTGCTTTTACGATAAGTACGATTGTTGCACATAACAAAAATTGTAAGTATTGTATTTGATTTCAATATTTATTCTGCGCAACGTATATTTTTAATATTATATTACCTTCTTTGCATTTTGAGGTATGATTGATATTATACAAACTATAGGAAGCTTGATGGCAAGCCACATTGACTGCTCTGATTACAATTCATTGTATTTTTTCTATTTTGTATTCTTTGTATTTACTGTATTTTGTGTATTGTATTTTTTATATTTTATGTTCTCTATTTGTATCCTTATATTTGTTGTGTGTTATGTATTATTTTAATATTATTATTGCTTTATAATTATTCTTTTGTGCATGTAGTAATAGATGTAGTGTTTCTTCTATAAAATAATAAGTATTGTTGTAAACTCTAGCTAGTAGGGAAGTTGGAAAAAGGTGTGGTAGTGATTGGTTGACAGAAGTATGTAACACGAACTATATTCTATTATAAAGGAAAATACAAAGAGCAGATGATACAAAAGATCGATGAAGGAGGAACGATGAAATGATAATGCGTGATCACGGTCAGAATATCGCACGAGTATCGCGGGTATGATTCCGGGCGTGACGAAGGATCGCAGTTTATAACGTGTCAGTATGACGAGAAGTAAATTACGAGAATTCGATAAGAGGCACGCGCAGCCTTCTTTTATACCGATGTAGGCCATCGTTTTTGGACGGATCAAGGAGTGGGGACTTTGAAATTAAACGAGTAGGATCGCAGCAACGTTCGTTAGGGTAATGACCCAACAAACGGTGCTGCGGGGGACACAAAGGAATAAGGTAATGGAATTGGAGTAAGGAAAACATGATGCGATGGCCCACGAGACGATTTGACGGGTTCGACGAACTGTCGACCCGGCGAGGTTTACATCAGCGGTCGATCACCTCGCCGGTTGTTGTCGAACTCGCACAGCTGATATTGCCGCGGCGATGAGGCAAAAACTCGAGCTCGCGTTCTTATGCCTCACCGGTGTCTAGTATACGATACATATGAAATAGAATTTAAACGGCTCGGAATCGCATTGCACTTTAAACAGAGCCTGATTGCAGTTTTTCGAACATTCCGCCCGCCTTCGGCTGTCGCCGAATATGATCTGAGCACAGAGCGGGTATAAATAACGATCGTGAAGTTAATGTTCCGGATCGCGGATTAAAGGGACGATTTTTGTGACGGGGCGCTTGAGTTGGCTCGTCGCGGTCTTGACTGTAACGACTCGGGTGAGACCGTCGGATCCTGGGTGGACCTCGATGACGCGAGCCAGCGGCCACTTGCAGGGGGGTGTCAGCTCCGACTTGATCAGGACCAGCTCTCCAATGCTCAGTGATGGTTGCGTGGTGAACCATTTTTTCCTCGTCTGGAGCTGGTGCAGATACTCGCTGGACCAGCGGCGCCAGAAGTGTTCGACCCGTTGTTGTTGCTGTTGCCATCGTGAAAGTCGGTGCGTTTGGACGTCCTGCAGTGTTGGCTCTGGGTGGGCCAGCAGTGGTCCACCGACGAGGAAGTGGCCGGGAGTCAGCGGGTTGAGGTCTTCTGGGTCGTCGGTCAGCGCCTGGAGGGGGCGTGAATTCAGGCATGCTTCTACCTGGCAGAGGACGGTGGTGAGTTCCTCGTATGTGAGGGTCGCATCGCCGAGTACCCGCCGTAGATGGTGCTTGACTGAGCGGACGGCTGCTTCCCAGAGTCCACCAAAGTGAGGCGCGGCGGGAGGATTGAATTTCCAACGCACGCCGTCGCTGGAGAGGTGGTGGAAGATGGCTGAGGCTTCCTTGGAGGAGGCGGTGAACAGCCGTCGCAGCTCCTGGTCGGCTCCGACGAAGTTTGTACTGCAGTCGCTGGTCAGCGTCGAGCACAGTCCGCGCCGACTGGAGAAGCGGCGGAATGCAGCTAGGAAAGCGGCGGCGGTGTAGTCGGTGACGGCCTCTATATGCACGGCTCGAGAACTGAAACATACAAAAATTGCGACGTATCCCTTTGTCGCCTTGTGTCCCCGTCCTGCCGTGGTCCGCATGAGCACCGGGCCTGCGTAGTCGACACCAGCGTGGAGGAAGGGTCGAGATGGGGTCACTCTGGACAGAGGGAGGTCACCCATGCGTTGCTCCTTCGTTGCCGCCCGCCATCGAAGACAGACGATGCACCGGGAGATGCGCTTCTTTACAGCTTGTCGACCTTGTGGAATCCAGTACCGCTGGCGGATGGACGCCAGCGTAAGTTGCACTCCTCCATGTAAGGTGCGCCGGTGATGGTCGTCGATGATTAGGTGGGTGAGAGGCGAATCCGGAGCCAGGATGACTGGATGTTGCTCATCGTAGGACAACAGGGAGTGTTTCAGTCGACCTCCGATGCGCAGAATGCCCTGGTCATCCCTGAGCGGGGCCATCGCTCGAAGGCGATTCGATCGACCTGTCGTTCTGCTGGTGGGCCTTGCTGTTGATATGTCGGGGTAGTCACAGTGCTGGGCCAGTTTGATGAGGCGCAGCTCTGCCTGTTGTAGCTCTTCTGGTCGTAGCTGCGGGCCTTGCGAATCGCTGCGCGTCCTGCAGTTCTTCCAGCGTAGGCACCAGGCAGTGATTCTCAGTAATCGTATGAAGGAGGAGTAGCGTAGGAAAAGTGGAGGTGGGACAGGCGAGCTGGTAAGGAAGGATGATACTGTCGACTTTGCTTCCTCGGTTGTGACGAGGTCTGGAAGGGTTGTGTCCCACATGTCGGACGAGCTGGCCAGCCATCTGGGTCCGTGCCACCAGAGAGGATGCACGAGTAGCTGAGATGATGCGATGCCTCGCGACGCACAGTCAGCCGGGTTGTCCTTTGTGCCCACGTGGTGCAGACGGATGTCTGGGATCGTCGTCTGAAATTCGGAGACGCGGTTGGCCACGAATGTGTTCCAGCGAGATGGTTCGCCTCGCAGCCAGGCGAGTGCGACGGTGGAGTCCGACCACAGATGCACTTCGTTGATGGACATTCGTTGCTCTCGTCGCAGGTGGGTGAGGAGTCGTGCGCCCAGGACAGCGGCACAAAGCTCGAGCCGAGGGAGTGATACTACTTTCAGTGGCGCAGTCTTTGATTTGGCCACGAGAAGGGACACGTCCGCAGTTTTCCTGGTGCTCCCGATGCGGAGGTATGCTACTGCGGCGTAGGCCTTCTCGCTCGCGTCCACAAAGATGTGGAGTTGCCGCGACGACTGGGTGCTGGTCACTCCGATCCACCGTGGAATGCGTATCTTCGCGAGGGTGGGCATCTCGCTGGTCATGTCCCTCCATTGCTCCGCGGCTGAGGGTGAAAGCGTATCGTCCCAGTTCAACCGTTCCTTCCAGAGCTGCTGCATGAGGATTTTCCCTCGGATAATGAATGGGGCTAGCCATCCGAGAGGATCGAACAGTCTTGCCACCTGTGACAGGACGTACCGTTTGGTCGGATTGGAGGAGCATAGGCAGGGTTTCACGGAGAATGAGAGGTCGTCCGTGTCGGGATGCCAGATGAGTCCCAAAGCGCTGCAGCCCAGTTCGGGATGCCATGGAATGACTGAGGATGTGGCCAGAAAGTCAGGTGACAGATGGGACAGCAAGGCACGATGGTTGGCGTTCCATTTCTTTAGAGTGAATCCGCCCGCCCTGCAGAGTCCGATCAGCTCCTTCTGCTTCTGGAACGCTTCGTCGATGGTGTCCGCGCCTGATAGTATGTCATCCACGTAGGTGGATTCTTGCAGGATGGTTGCACCGCTCGGGAACCGTGACCCCTCGTCCTTCGCAAGCTGGTGGAGTGTCCGAATGGCGAGATATGGGGCGCAGGTGAGACCGTATGTGACGGTAGTGAGATGATAGGGGACGATGGGCTGATCCGCACTGTCTCTCCAAAGGATCCTTTGGTAGTCCCAATCGTCGGGATGCACCTTTATTTGGCGGTACATCTTCTCGATGTCGGCGATGAACGCTACTCGGTGTCGCCTCCACCGGAGTAGGACGTCCATTAGGTCCAGCTGCAATTTCGGGCCGGCAGAGAGATGAGCGTTTAATGAGGTGCCGACCGACGACGTCTTGGACCCGTTGAAGACTACTCTCAGTTTGGTAGAGGAGTCGGTAACCTTCATCACCCCGTGATGAGGTAGGTAGAAATGTTGGCGCTGAGTGACCCAGTTCTCTTCAGGTACTGACTGCATATGGCCGAGACGTCGATAGTCCGACATGAAGTCCCTGTAGGCGGACTGCAGCTGAGGGTTGCCTGGGAATCTGCGTTCGTTTGCCAGCAAGATTTTCCTAGCGATACCGTGCGTCTCCCCCAGATCCAGTGGTGGTTTCCTAAAACACAGCCTTACCACGTACCTGCCGTCTGGCTCGCGAGTATGGGTATTGGTGAACAATGTCTCGCAGGATGCCTCCTCGTTGGTCAAGGTTTTGTCCGGCATTGCCACCTCCTCCTGCTCCCAGAATCGACGGACCAAGGTCGACAAATCTTCGGTGGTGCAGGCGTGGCTGAAGGCGGTATGATGAACTGAGCCGGACCTCGTGGTAGGGCCAGACAAAATCCACCCGAATATTGTCTCCTGCGCCACTGGAGTGCTGCGACTACCACGCCGAATTCCGTCCAGAATTACCGTGGGGTATACATCTGCGCCCAACAAGATGTCGATCGGCAATGTCGACGAGATGTCAGGGTCAGCCAGGGGGAGCCCTGAGAGATGTGGCCACGTGAGTGGCCCTCGATGTCCATGTGGTCGGTAGTTCGTGAGTCGAGGCAGTATGAGCGCCTCCACTGAGCGGCAAACCGTCGGCTGGTCCCGGGGTGAGACGGTGAGGACAGCTTTTCCCCGTACAGATGCGGTTGCAGTCGCACCGGCTCCTACTACCACATGCGTGCAAGCTTTCCTCGGGGCACGCAACGCTTGGATCAAGGCTTCGCTGACCAGGGTCACTTCCGAGCACGGGTCGATTAACGCTCGAACTGTACGGGTCCGTCCATGTGATGCAACGGCAATGAGAGCAGTGGCGAGCAGGACAGCAGCTGGTTCGTCAGAGTCTTCAGAGATGTTGGAGGTGACCAGGCTATTGACCTTGGTCGCGCCTACCCCTCGTATGGCGTCATGGAGCGCCGTGTGATGCGGCTGAGCGCACTGGTGGCACGTTTTCGTAGTCCGGCACGCGTTGGCCTCGTGACGTCCAAGGCAATTCTGGCAGAGACCCGAAGATCTGACCCACTGCAGTCGTTCAGTCGGGGATTTCGTCTTAAACGCCTGGCAGAAGTAAATGGGGTGCCGGCCCTGACACAGCGAGCATGTTGATCGTTTCGGCAGGTTGTAGGCGTCGGTGTCGGTTGAGGTATGGTGACTCTTGACCTTTATTGTCGGGGCCCGAGATGTAGACCGTCGTAGCCCATTCCGCGTCTCGATTGCCTCCAACGTTCGGACTGTCTTCTCCAAGAATTCTAGGAACTCAGAGAATGTAGGAGGGTCCGTCCGGCTACCGATCGATCGTTCCCAGTGCTTCAGGGTCTGGTCATCCAGGGTCCGGACGACGTATTGAACCAGCCAGATTGAGGAGTCATCGACGGGGATATTGAGGGAATTCAAGGTTGAGGAAACGTTGCACATGCAGTTCAGGACCCTCGTGAGCTCTCCTGCTGTGTGGCTGCGAATCTCCTTCAGGCTGAACAGCTGATCGAACTGAGAATCGACGAGAAGTCTCCGGTTGTCGTATCTGTGCTCCAGCAGTTCCCATGCCCGATGAAAGTTGTGACCCGAGATTGGAACGCGCTGTATCAACTGAGCGGCTTCTCCACTTAGACTGGCGGACAGATAGTGGAACCGCTCTGCGTCGCTCCAGGAGTCACGATTCAACACGAGGCTCTTGAAGAGGTCCCTGTATCGAATCCACTCGTGGTACTTCCCCGTAAAAGTGGGCAACTCGGCTTGAGGAAGTGCAGACTGGGACACGTGCACCTGTACTGACGAGGCGTTGACCGATGAGGCTGTCGTGACGTTGTGTGTCTCGACGTTCCGTACGGTCTCGGGTTGTGGGCAGTCGTTCGATGGTGGAGAGTCACTGGTCACTGAATGCCGGCTGGCATCGAACTCCTCGAACCACTCCATGAGCTCGCTCCTCTGTAGGCAGTATGCCTCTTCTCCGTCGCTGAAGAGGTCCAGGGTGAAGTATTCACCTTTTCGGTCTTCATCCGTTGCGGTATGTCGGATGCTCGCATCATTGTCCTGAAGCTCTTTCCATCGGGCGTCCAGGGTCCGCAGATTGACCTCGATGACGGCCTTCGTAATCTTGGCCTTGCCAAGTTTGCGAACGTTGTCGCAGGTGCGTGACATGCGCCTCAGCAAGGTGTGCTGGTCAGCAATCAGCGTGTCCATGATGCGACGGATCACTTTCGATGTCGGTACAACCGTGTGATGAAATTGATGACGCGAATGAGATGGAGCGGGAAGCAAGACGGTAAGACGATTCGAGTAGGAAAGGCTGATTGTACGGATTTAGAAGGAATCCGGCTCGAAGGACCAAAATGTTGTAAACTCTAGCTAGTAGGGAAGTTGGAAAAAGGTGTGGTAGTGATTGGTTGACAGAAGTATGTAACACGAACTATATTCTATTATAAAGGAAAATACAAAGAGCAGATGATACAAAAAAATCGATGAAAGAGGAACGATGAAATGATAATGCGTGATCACGGTCAGAATATCGCACGAGTATCGCGGGTATGATTCTGGGCGTGACGAAGGATCGCAGTGTATAACGTGTCAGTATGACGAGAAGCAAATTACGAGAATTCGATAAGAGGCACGCGCAGCCTTCTTTTATACCGATGTAGGCCATCGTTTTTGGACGGATCAAGGAGTGGGGACTTTGAAATTAAACGAGTAGGATCGCAGCAACGTTCGTTAGGGTAATGACCCAACAAACGGTGCTGCGGGGGACACAAAGGAATAAGGTAACGGAATTGGAGTAAGGAAAACATGATGCGATGGCCCACGAGACGATTTGACGGGTTCGACGAACTGTCGACCCGGCGAGGTTTACATCAGCGGTCGATCACCTCGCCGGTTGTTGTCGAACTCGCACAGCTGATATTGCCGCGGCGATGAGGCAAAAACTCGAGCTCGCGTTCTTATGCCTCACCGGTGTCTAGTATACGATACATATGAAATAGAATTTAAACGGCTCGGAATCGCATTGCACTTTAAACAGAGCCTGATTGCAGTTTTTCGAACATTCCGCCCGCCTTCGGCTGTCGCCGAATATGATCTGAGCACAGAGCGGGTATAAATAACGATCGTGAAGTTAATGTTCCGGATCGCGGATTAAAGGGACGATTTTTGTGACGGGGCGCTTGAGTTGGCTCGTCGCGGTCTTGACTGTAACGACTCGGGTGAGACCGTCGGATCCTGGGTGGACCTCGATGACGCGAGCCAGCGGCCACTTGCAGGGGGGTGTCAGCTCCGACTTGATCAGGACCAGCTCTCCAATGCTCAGTGATGGTTGCGTGGTGAACCATTTTTTCCTCGTCTGGAGCTGGTGCAGATACTCGCTGGACCAGCGGCGCCAGAAGTGTTCGACCCGTTGTTGTTGCTGTTGCCATCGTGAAAGTCGGTGCGTTTGGACGTCCTGCAGTGTTGGCTCTGGGTGGGCCAGCAGTGGTCCACCGACGAGGAAGTGGCCGGGAGTCAGCGGGTTGAGGTCTTCTGGGTCGTCGGTCAGCGCCTGGAGGGGGCGTGAATTCAGGCATGCTTCTACCTGGCAGAGGACGGTGGTGAGTTCCTCGTATGTGAGGGTCGCATCGCCGAGTACCCGCCGTAGATGGTGCTTGACTGAGCGGACGGCTGCTTCCCAGAGTCCACCAAAGTGAGGCGCGGCGGGAGGATTGAATTTCCAACGCACGCCGTCGCTGGAGAGGTGGTGGAAGATGGCTGAGGCTTCCTTGGAGGAGGCGGTGAACAGCCGTCGCAGCTCCTGGTCGGCTCCGACGAAGTTTGTACCGCAGTCGCTGGTCAGCGTCGAGCACAGTCCGCGCCGACTGGAGAAGCGGCGGAATGCAGCTAGGAAAGCGGCGGCGGTGTAGTCGGTGACGGCCTCTATATGCACGGCTCGAGAACTGAAACATACAAAAATTGCGACGTATCCCTTTGTCGCCTTGTGTCCCCGTCCTGCCGTGGTCCGCATGAGCACCGGGCCTGCGTAGTCGACACCAGCGTGGAGGAAGGGTCGAGATGGGGTCACTCTGGACAGAGGGAGGTCACCCATGCGTTGCTCCTTCGTTGCCGCCCGCCATCGAAGACAGACGATGCACCGGGAGATGCGCTTCTTTACAGCTTGTCGACCTTGTGGAATCCAGTACCGCTGGCGGATGGACGCCAGCGTAAGTTGCACTCCTCCATGTAAGGTGCGCCGGTGATGGTCGTCGATGATTAGGTGGGTGAGAGGCGAATCCGGAGCCAGGATGACTGGATGTTGCTCATCGTAGGACAACAGGGAGTGTTTCAGTCGACCTCCGATGCGCAGAATGCCCTGGTCATCCCTGAGCGGGGCCATCGCTCGAAGGCGATTCGATCGACCTGTCGTTCTGCTGGTGGGCCTTGCTGTTGATATGTCGGGGTAGTCACAGTGCTGGGCCAGTTTGATGAGGCGCAGCTCTGCCTGTTGTAGCTCTTCTGGTCGTAGCTGCGGGCCTTGCGAATCGCTGCGCGTCCTGCAGTTCTTCCAGCGTAGGCACCAGGCAGTGATTCTCAGTAATCGTATGAAGGAGGAGTAGCGTAGGAAAAGTGGAGGTGGGACAGGCGAGCTGGTAAGGAAGGATGATACTGTCGACTTTGCTTCCTCGGTTGTGACGAGGTCTGGAAGGGTTGTGTCCCACATGTCGGACGAGCTGGCCAGCCATCTGGGTCCGTGCCACCAGAGAGGATGCACGAGTAGCTGAGATGATGCGATGCCTCGCGACGCACAGTCAGCCGGGTTGTCCTTTGTGCCCACGTGGTGCAGACGGATGTCTGGGATCGTCGTCTGAAATTCGGAGACGCGGTTGGCCACGAATGTGTTCCAGCGAGATGGTTCGCCTCGCAGCCAGGCGAGTGCGACGGTGGAGTCCGACCACAGATGCACTTCGTTGATGGACATTCGTTGCTCTCGTCGCAGGTGGGTGAGGAGTCGTGCGCCCAGGACAGCGGCACAAAGCTCGAGCCGAGGGAGTGATACTACTTTCAGTGGCGCAGTCTTTGATTTGGCCACGAGAAGGGACACGTCCGCAGTTTTCCTGGTGCTCCCGATGCGGAGGTATGCTACTGCGGCGTAGGCCTTCTCGCTCGCGTCCACAAAGATGTGGAGTTGCCGCGACGACTGGGTGCTGGTCACTCCGATCCACCGTGGAATGCGTATCTTCGCGAGGGTGGGCATCTCGCTGGTCATGTCCCTCCATTGCTCCGCGGCTGAGGGTGAAAGCGTATCGTCCCAGTTCAACCGTTCCTTCCAGAGCTGCTGCATGAGGATTTTCCCTCGGATAATGAATGGGGCTAGCCATCCGAGAGGATCGAACAGTCTTGCCACCTGTGACAGGACGTACCGTTTGGTCGGATTGGAGGAGCATAGGCAGGGTTTCACGGAGAATGAGAGGTCGTCCGTGTCGGGATGCCAGATGAGTCCCAAAGCGCTGCAGCCCAGTTCGGGATGCCATGGAATGACTGAGGATGTGGCCAGAAAGTCAGGTGACAGATGGGACAGCAAGGCACGATGGTTGGCGTTCCATTTCTTTAGAGTGAATCCGCCCGCCCTGCAGAGTCCGATCAGCTCCTTCTGCTTCTGGAACGCTTCGTCGATGGTGTCCGCGCCTGATAGTATGTCATCCACGTAGGTGGATTCTTGCAGGATGGTTGCACCGCTCGGGAACCGTGACCCCTCGTCCTTCGCAAGCTGGTGGAGTGTCCGAATGGCGAGATATGGGGCGCAGGTGAGACCGTATGTGACGGTAGTGAGATGATAGGGGACGATGGGCTGATCCGCACTGTCTCTCCAAAGGATCCTTTGGTAGTCCCAATCGTCGGGATGCACCTTTATTTGGCGGTACATCTTCTCGATGTCGGCGATGAACGCTACTCGGTGTCGCCTCCACCGGAGTAGGACGTCCATTAGGTCCAGCTGCAATTTCGGGCCGGCAGAGAGATGAGCGTTTAATGAGGTGCCGACCGACGACGTCTTGGACCCGTTGAAGACTACTCTCAGTTTGGTAGAGGAGTCGGTAACCTTCATCACCCCGTGATGAGGTAGGTAGAAATGTTGGCGCTGAGTGACCCAGTTCTCTTCAGGTACTGACTGCATATGGCCGAGACGTCGATAGTCCGACATGAAGTCCCTGTAGGCGGACTGCAGCTGAGGGTTGCCTGGGAATCTGCGTTCGTTTGCCAGCAAGATTTTCCTAGCGATACCGTGCGTCTCCCCCAGATCCAGTGGTGGTTTCCTAAAACACAGCCTTACCACGTACCTGCCGTCTGGCTCGCGAGTATGGGTATTGGTGAACAATGTCTCGCAGGATGCCTCCTCGTTGGTCAAGGTTTTGTCCGGCATTGCCACCTCCTCCTGCTCCCAGAATCGACGGACCAAGGTCGACAAATCTTCGGTGGTGCAGGCGTGGCTGAAGGCGGTATGATGAACTGAGCCGGACCTCGTGGTAGGGCCAGACAAAATCCACCCGAATATTGTCTCCTGCGCCACTGGAGTGCTGCGACTACCACGCCGAATTCCGTCCAGAATTACCGTGGGGTATACATCTGCGCCCAACAAGATGTCGATCGGCAATGTCGACGAGATGTCAGGGTCAGCCAGGGGGAGCCCTGAGAGATGTGGCCACGTGAGTGGCCCTCGATGTCCATGTGGTCGGTAGTTCGTGAGTCGAGGCAGTATGAGCGCCTCCACTGAGCGGCAAACCGTCGGCTGGTCCCGGGGTGAGACGGTGAGGACAGCTTTTCCCCGTACAGATGCGGTTGCAGTCGCACCGGCTCCTACTACCACATGCGTGCAAGCTTTCCTCGGGGCACGCAACGCTTGGATCAAGGCTTCGCTGACCAGGGTCACTTCCGAGCACGGGTCGATTAACGCTCGAACTGTACGGGTCCGTCCATGTGATGCAACGGCAATGAGAGCAGTGGCGAGCAGGACAGCAGCTGGTTCGTCAGAGTCTTCAGAGATGTTGGAGGTGACCAGGCTATTGACCTTGGTCGCGCCTACCCCTCGTATGGCGTCATGGAGCGCCGTGTGATGCGGCTGAGCGCACTGGTGGCACGTTTTCGTAGTCCGGCACGCGTTGGCCTCGTGACGTCCAAGGCAATTCTGGCAGAGGCCCGAAGATCTGACCCACTGCAGTCGTTCAGTCGGGGATTTCGTCTTAAACGCCTGGCAGAAGTAAATGGGGTGCCGGCCCTGACACAGCGAGCATGTTGATCGTTTCGGCAGGTTGTAGGCGTCGGTGTCGGTTGAGGTATGGTGACTCTTGACCTTTATTGTCGGGGCCCGAGATGTAGACCGTCGTAGCCCATTCCGCGTCTCGATTGCCTCCAACGTTCGGACTGTCTTCTCCAAGAATTCTAGGAACTCAGAGAGTGTAGGAGGGTCCGTCCGGCTACCGATCGATCGTTCCCAGTGCTTCAGGGTCTGGTCATCCAGGGTCCGGACGACGTATTGAACCAGCCAGATTGAGGAGTCATCGACGGGGATATTGAGGGAATTCAAGGTTGAGGAAACGTTGCACATGCAGTTCAGGACCCTCGTGAGCTCTCCTGCTGTGTGGCTGCGAATCTCCTTCAGGCTGAACAGCTGATCGAACTGAGAATCGACGAGAAGTCTCCGGTTGTCGTATCTGTGCTCCAGCAGTTCCCATGCCCGATGAAAGTTGTGACCCGAGATTGGAACGCGCTGTATCAACTGAGCGGCTTCTCCACTTAGACTGGCGGACAGATAGTGGAACCGCTCTGCGTCGCTCCAGGAGTCACGATTCAACACGAGGCTCTTGAAGAGGTCCCTGTACCGAATCCACTCGTGGTACTTCCCCGTAAAAGTGGGCAACTCGGCTTGAGGAAGTGCAGACTGGGACACGTGCACCTGTACTGACGAGGCGTTGACCGATGAGGCTGTCGTGACGTTGTGTGTCTCGACGTTCCGTACGGTCTCGGGTTGTGGGCAGTCGTTCGATGGTGGAGAGTCACTGGTCACCGAATGCCGGCTGGCATCGAACTCCTCGAACCACTCCATGAGCTCGCTCCTCTGTAGGCAGTATGCCTCTTCTCCGTCGCTGAAGAGGTCCAGGGTGAAGTATTCACCTTTTCGGTCTTCATCCGTTGCGGTATGTCGGATGCTCGCATCATTGTCCTGAAGCTCTTTCCATCGGGCGTCCAGGGTCCGCAGATTGACCTCGATGACGGCCTTCGTAATCTTGGCCTTGCCAAGTTTGCGAACGTTGTCGCAGGTGCGTGACATGCGCCTCAGCAAGGTGTGCTGGTCAGCAATCAGCGTGTCCATGATGCGACGGATCACTTTCGATGTCGGTACAACCGTGTGATGAAATTGATGACGCGAATGAGATGGAGCGGGAAGCAAGACGGTAAGACGATTCGAGTAGGAAAGGCTGATTGTACGGATTTAGAAGGAATCCGGCTCGAAGGACCAAAATGTTGTAAACTCTAGCTAGTAGGGAAGTTGGAAAAAGGTGTGGTAGTGATTGGTTGACAGAAGTATGTAACACGAACTATATTCTATTATAAAGGAAAATACAAAGAGCAGATGATACAAAAAAATCGATGAAAGAGGAACGATGAAATGATAATGCGTGATCACGGTCAGAATATCGCACGAGTATCGCGGGTATGATTCTGGGCGTGACGAAGGATCGCAGTGTATAACGTGTCAGTATGACGAGAAGCAAATTACGAGAATTCGATAAGAGGCACGCGCAGCCTTCTTTTATACCGATGTAGGCCATCGTTTTTGGACGGATCAAGGAGTGGGGACTTTGAAATTAAACGAGTAGGATCGCAGCAACGTTCGTTAGGGTAATGACCCAACAAACGGTGCTGCGGGGGACACAAAGGAATAAGGTAATGGAATTGGAGTAAGGAAAACATGATGCGATGGCCCACGAGACGATTTGACGGGTTCGACGAACTGTCGACCCGGCGAGGTTTACATCAGCGGTCGATCACCTCGCCGGTTGTTGTCGAACTCGCACAGCTGATATTGCCGCGGCGATGAGGCAAAAACTCGAGCTCGCGTTCTTATGCCTCACCGGTGTCTAGTATACGATACATATGAAATAGAATTTAAACGGCTCGGAATCGCATTGCACTTTAAACAGAGCCTGATTGCAGTTTTTCGAACAGTATCATTTTCAATTAGCCCTTTAGCGAAAAAAATATTTGATTTAAAACTTATTTAACATTGAAAAATATGATTAAAAAATCACTTTTATTTTTTCCAGAATTTTCCATTTTTCCGGGCAAATTTTCCAATTTTCTTACCCTATAACCTTATTCGGTCTATTACGCACATTTAAAAAGAAAATTAGCCAAATCGGTCCAGCCGTTCTCAAGTGATGCGCTTACCAACGAACAGCATTTGATTTTTATTTATATAGATAAAATTGGTTAAGTGTATGTGAGGTTGTGAGATAAGTGACGATAGATGGCGCAGAGCGCGTCAGAGTGTAGGTATCACCGATTGTAGGTGATAAAGGTTCAATGGTCAACACGTGTGAGCCTACTCTCACACGTGGAAGAAAACTCGACACTCCCGATTACGCAGGAACAACACTTATATTTACAGTGCGTAATAATTTACAATCGGAGAGTACAGAAAAGACTCCACTGAGCCACAGCAACGAGAACAACGTTGCAAAAGCGAGTTCACCAACACTGGTGGATTAATCAGAAAATGTAAAGCACGGTGGTCAAGCACGACCATATCGTTCGATAGTCCGACTCGAAGAGATCGATCTCTGCGATCCGCGCGTCGACCAACGTCGCGAGAACGTTGTGCGCAGGCTCGGCGACTCCCCACTACGCAGCAAGCGCGGAGTGGTAAGCGCGACCCCACAAGAGGAGGAGTTGCGATCGTCGACCATTGAGGGCGATCTTGTTTTAGGCCTGACCGCCGAAGAGAGTGCAAGAGCGTAAAGAGAGTACAAGCGTGAAGAGAAAAGCATTTATACATTTATACATTTGTTCTTTTAATATATATATATTCACAGTATTTTGGTACAATATTACTACTTCTCTGTTAATTACAACCACAGTGTATGTATAGATACAATATAATTTAAATATAATTATTAATATTAATTGACAAAATATATAATTTGAATTATTTTTTAAAAATATGGAAACGACAGTCAGAAAAATTTTGACGCAGTTTTTAATGTTTTGTCAATCGCGACGTCCCGAAGACCAAAAACGCCGAGCAGGTTGCCTTCTGAAGGGGAACTGAAACGAAGTCGATGGATGAATAGCACCATTTTATTTGCAATAAAAACCGGAAAATGAAAAAATGCAAAATTTGTTTTCAAGGAACCAATCGGTAGACATACCATACAAGATGCAAAAGGTTTCGTTCCGATTGGTCCATCTATCTTGGAGTAATCGGTGAACATACATACAAGGAGAACCCCCGCTCTGTCCCTCACGGATATAGTTCAAACTTTACAGAGTTATAGATCTCGTTCCCCTGATTACGAAAACACCCCATTATAGGCGCAGACGCTCAATAGTTTTCGAGATATTAGGTGAAGTAAAGTTTCATAACCGTAAAATTTCAGTTTAGTTCAGATTTTTACCAAGCAGTGGTGTGGAACCCGCAGGCCCGGGTTCGAATCCCTTCGTGGTAAATTATTTTTTATTGTTTTTTTCATGGAAAATGCATTTTCAATGTTAAATAAATTCTAAATAAAATATTTTTATTCGCTAAAAGACTAATTGAAAATGGTACTTATTATTTTATAGAAGGAACACTAGATCTATTACTACTGTCTGTTTTGTATTGACTGGCTGCTGCTAGAGCCCACTGTTGCAAATCCCGTGTGGTTACTTGTTGAAAGTTTGCACGAGCCTCTTTGAATCTATCATATGTCCACTGATTAATGGCATTGTACTTGTCATAAATTGTACCCCCGTTCTTGATATAATTCTCCCAGCGTAACAAATATTTTTTGTTTTTTAAAAATCTGTTAAAATGAAACTTTAATTGCAAATATCTCGAAAACTATTGAGCGTCTGCGCCTATAATGGGGTATTTTCGTAATCAGGGGAACGAGATCTATAACTCTGTAAAGTCTCAACTAAATCCGTGAGTGACAGTCCGTGCCTTCTCCTTGTAAGCCCACTGTTATTTACTTTATTGATTGCAGATATCGATGAGGAACTAGAAAAGGGAAGACGGGGGGAGTAAAGCTAGGGGATAGAAAGGTGTACACGTTGGCTTACGCGGACGATGTAGCCATGCTGGCAGACGATGAGGAGGGGATGAGGGGGATGATTAGAGTGTTAGAAAGATACCTAGATGGGAAAAAGCTGCAGCTGAATGCGGAGAAGTCGTTGGTGATGAGGAGGTGTGTAGAAAAGGTGGGGGGAGATGGAAAAAGGTGACATGGAGGTGGAAGGGCAAAGCGATTGAGGAGGTGGGGGAATATAGGTATCTGGGATACACAATATCTAGGGATGGTGGGCAAAAGGCGCATGTGGAGGACAGGATAAGGAAATGAGCGTCAATAATGGGGCAGATATGGGCAATAGGAAAAAGAAGATTTGGAAATGATTGGGGTAGGAGAATTTGGCTGTTTGATAAGCTAGTGTGGTCGGTAATTAACTACCGGGTAGAGATATGGGGGTGGAAAGAAAGGGAAGGCATCGAAAAGTTACAGGAGAGGTATCTAAAATGGGTGTTAGGGGTGGGAAGGTCAACACCGGGATATATAGTAAGGGAGGAGTTACAAAGGGAGTTGTTAAGGGGGAGGGCGGGTTTGAGGGCGTGGGGTTACGAGAAAAAGCTAGCGGTGGGAAAAGGGGGGAGTTGGCAAGGTTATGTTGGGGAGATATTAGGAGAAGAGATAGAAAGGGAGGGATAAGGGATGGATGGGAAAAGGAGAGAGGGGACTTCTTTGGGGAAAGGGGATGGTCAGCGGAGGAGATGAGTGAGTGGTTAGAGTAGATAAAAGAAAAGATAAGTGAGGAAATTGTAAAAAGGGAGAAAAAGAGACAAAAAGAGGAAAGATGGGAAAGAATAGTAACGTCGAGGTCGAATAAATGGTATGGGAGGGTAAAGGGAGAGGGGGTACCGGGATATCTAAAAAAGGGATGGGGGGAGAGCAGATGGCAGAGGGTGGCTAGCTTCAGATTAGGAAATGAAATGAGGGGGGATAGATACTGGCTAGAGGATGAATTGAGAGTATGTAGAGTATGTGGATGGGAAAAAGAGACGTGGGAACATGTGTGGGAAGTGTGCATGAGAGTGGATGAGGAGAATGGATGGCAGGAGAGGATGTGTGAGGTGTTGGATGATGAGAGAAAAGGGGAGGAGTGGATGAGGAAGTTGGAAGAATGGAGAGAGAATGTGAAAGAAAGGAGGGGAATGGGTGAGGGGCGGCCAGAAAAGGAAGTACGAAAACAAATATAAATAATGATGTAAATTTTCTGTACTGTAAATGACTATTGTACATATTGTAGCTCTCTCTCTCTCTCTCTCTCTCTCTCTCTCTATATATATATATATATATATATATATATATATATCTATACAGCGTGTCTCAAAATTACCTTAGTTTAATAAAATGAGAGGTTCCCGAGATCATTTCAAGCGACATTTTCCTTTACGAAAATAGCGTACGCGGCTTCGTTAAAGAGTTATTAACGAAAAACACGGACCAATCAGAGCGCGAGCTAGACGCGTACTGCCAGGCGCGCCGGCAGGCGAGCGTGGTGTAACGCCGCGGTGCCGCAACGAACAAAAGTTTCTCGATTATGTGAATCCTCTCCAATTTTGACGGGCTTTGGATATGTTGTGTCACGTCGCTCGCGAAGATTTTACCCGAAAAGTTCCCAAATTCTCGGCGACATCGGGAATTTACAAGCAGTTAGCCGGGCCACGTTCGGCCGCACGACACGTGGTCCTCCCGAGACAAAAGGTGTCCTCTGGCTCGCGTATTCACGTCAAGTACGTGAAAAATATTCGGGCGCCAGACACTCGTGGGTGTCACGCCAAAGCGAAAATTCATTATTCGAGACTTCCAAAAGAACAAGCGAGCCAGCGACGTTTGAGCGCGAGGCCTGAATAGCGGACGCGAAGGGTCTCGGATTCTACGCCGGGAGAACACGTGGCGTTCCCTGCGGCGGGAAGGTTTCGCACAAGAAATCGACAACTGATTCGGCTATCAATTCGTTTATTATCACGACAATGGTATTGGCCGTTCTCGACGGCAGCGATTACAATATGTAGTCGGCGCGTTGAATACGGCAGCGAGAAGATGTTCGTAACGCGGACGGCCGCAATGGCCGTCTCCTGACCGAATTCCGATGGAATACGCGATTCTCTCTCGACGTGCGCCCCTCGAATGAACTTTGCGAACACGAATCGGACACGCGACGGTCTCACACCAAAGAACGAATGCAGGCGGAATAAGAATAATCCTACGGCAGCGATGAAATCTCGAATCCGCGACTTCGCGTTTCTACCGGCGTCGTACAACCGCCACGAGGCGGCCACGCGGCCCCCGCTATCTGACCCGATCCGAATCACTAAGACGATATCCTCCACAGTCCGGAGGATTCGCTATTTTACAACCGTGCACGATCGTTCACTAAATTCGCAGGCCGTTCCCTGGAATATTCCCCCCGCGACGCGATTCCTAACCTCGCGACGCGCTACCCGAGCCAACACGAATTTCTCGCTAATTTCCGACAAAAATGCCTGATCGGCGCTTACCAAGGGTTTCCTAGTAGCTGGTGTACGGCAGCGAAAATACAATCCCTCTGGTTCCGCAGACGCAAAGACTTGAGTTATTAGCAATCGTTAAGATTCGATGACTAGCTCTAACGAGATCTAATGGCGCAGTGAACGTGCACGCGTTGGCTCGGGGACGCTGGAGCAGGGCGTCCCCCACTCTCGCCTTCTTCTACCTTCGCGCAACGTCTTGGCCTATCGCTAGCGAGGAATTTCGCACGGACGAATCCTACGCGACGGCGGTCAGCTTCCGGCTGTTCGCGACGCAGTCGGCAGCGCTGTCTTCCTATTGGCTGATCCTAGCAGAGACGATCGGCGTGGGCCTATCCGGTCGCACGTTGGCTTCTTCCCGGATGAGGCAACGGCAGGACTGTGTCGGCATCGTTTTCGGTGCCGGATGTCCTCGTCGGCGCCTCCAGCCTGGTTTTCCCGAGCCGTGTTGTCCTCTATTTGTACTCCTGCGTGATCACGCCCTATTCCTTCCTTAGTCTGTTGCTTTTGCGGTGGTGAGAAGAATTCCGGGCCCCGCCTGGGGCCCGGATACGATCCTGGAAACTCTCGTCGCGCAAAAAGGCGCGACATTCAAATAATGAGTTTTTGGCTCTAGGGTACACAGGTGTCCCGGGAGAGCGCTCGCAGCGGCCCTTATTATGTTGCTTGACCAGAGGGTGGCTCGGTCTTCCGATCGAGGGTTAAGAGTGACGTAGGCTGTTCTGCCACGTCACAGTTGTTAAGACCATGATTCCGAACAACATTTCCCTTTACGATGTATTCCTTTTATGATGTGGGCCCTCACCGATTTCGACGACCTTGAAATATGTTATAAACTCGATGTTTTAAATATCTTTTTCCTTTAAAATAAAGCTCATCGAATTTGGATGGAATATAGTATATCGATCGATTTAGAATTATAAATTTTTATAATAATATCGTAAACTAAAGCCGATCGACAGAAACTGTAAAGGGAAATGTTGTTCGGAATCATGGTCTTGACATCATATCCAAAGTTCATCGAATTTGGATGGAAAATAGTACATCGATCGATTTAGAATTACAAATTTTTACAATAATATCGTAAACTAAAGCCGATCGACAGAAACTGTAAAGGGAAATGTTATTCGGAATCATGGTCTTGACAACATATCCAAAGCCACGCTCGCCTGCCGGCGCGCCGGGCAGTACGAAAATGTCGCTTGAAATGATCTCGGGAACCTCCCATTTCATTAAACTAAGGTAATTTTGAGACACCCTGTATAGCGATAGTCTAGGTTATGATAGTTATAAGTTAGTTAGTAAGTTAGAAGTAAGAATAGTTGTGGTAAGAAGAAAGGAGCGGATGTAAGTAGAGGAGGAATGTAATAAGAATTGTAACCCTAAGGGGAAATCAATAAAGTAATATATATATACCACAGTGCGACTGTATCGGACAGGCATACCGGTAGGCAGCGTAACAGATCGGCGTCGTGTAAATTTGAGCTGGTTCTTAGGTCTGCTAACCGGGAGAGGAACGCTTCCGGATCCTCGTCCGGTTTACCCGAAAATTTCAATCGCCACTTTCTTATTATGTCGAATGGTGCCGTCGACTTTGGTCTTTCCTCCGGGGACGGTGGT
This sequence comes from Lasioglossum calceatum, assembly GCA_963966675.1. Classification (NCBI taxonomy): domain Eukaryota; kingdom Metazoa; phylum Arthropoda; class Insecta; order Hymenoptera; family Halictidae; genus Lasioglossum; species Lasioglossum calceatum. Next base: position 1,713,115 of record OZ016542.1, read on the forward strand.
CTAACGTCCCCTTCCGTTTTTACTGCCGTACGTGATGTGCCTGCCGCGGTAGGACGGCGGGGTGTCGGAACAGGCAGCCGAAGTAGTGATCTTTCGCTGTCCCTCCTCTCCCGTTCCCTCCACACCGTTAAGAGTGGAGGGCCGGTTTGAGGATCGCTGGACATTCCCCCCCCCCCGGGGCCTACATTGCAATCATTATATTCCGAAATATCGTCTCTTTCCATTTCGAGACTCCCGGTATTTCTCGGTGCCACCTACAGCGGTTTGTTTTTCTACCCGCGATACCGAACTAGTAGATGATATAGGCGGGTTCTAAACCACCTTTTTGGGGCTAAAAAAGCGGAATTAGGTAAACGCTGTAAGGCGTATAGCGCGAGCCCGTTCGTGGGCGGGGGGAAGGGGGAGGGGGAGGGGGTAACACCGCAATTCAGTTTATGGGCGAGGGGAGGGGGGAGGGGTTGACAATACAGCGGTCCCTCTGATCAAGGACAATTCCTGGAATTTCTTTCGGGGCCAGCTTCCTGTTATAGCGCGGGCCCGTTCGTAGGCGAGGGGGGGGGGGGGGCAACACCGCGATTCAGTTTGTTGGCGAGGGGGAGGGGGGAGGGGGTTGACAATACAGCGATCCCTCTTATCAAGGACAATTCCTGGTATTGCGTTCAAAGGCAAGCCGGTCCTGGTATTGCGTAAGCCTCGTTCGTAGGCGAGGGGAAGGGGGTTGGTAATACAGCGATCCCTCCTATCAAGGACAGATTCCTGGTATTGCGTTTCAAAGGCAAGCCGGTCAGCGGTCCCTCCTATCAAGGACAGATTCCTGGTTAATTTTCGCACACGTGTTCTTATCTACGTAAGAGTTTACGCTGGCTAGCTTTGTTTTCTGTCACCTCATTACGAACGTGTCGGAACGTGTTTCGATATATGCATCCTTATCTTTTCGATATTGACGATACAGCGATCCCTCCTATCAAGGACAGATTCCTGGTATTGCGTTTCAAAGGCAAGCCGGTCAACGGAAATACTCATGGCCAAACGTGTTCGAAAAACATAAATCTGTCAATGAGCAAAATTTGGCATCGAGTTACCAAACCGAGATACCCGGACCCATGATTTTTAACGAATAACACGGACCAATCAGAGCGCGACCTAGACGCGAGTTGGCACAGTCGGCCCGGGCGATACAGCGATCCCTCCTATCAAGGACAGATTCCTGGTATTGCGTTCAAAGGCAAGCCGGTCAGCGGTCCCTCCTATCAAGGACAGATTCCTGGTTAATTTTCGCACACGTGTTCTTATCTACGTAAGAGTTTACGCTGGCTAGCTTTGTTTTCTGTCACCTCATTACGAACGTGTCGGAACGTGTTTCGATATATGCATCCTTATCTTTTCGATATTGACGATACAGCGATCCCTCCTATCAAGGACAGATTCCTGGTATTGCGTTTCAAAGGCAAGCCGGTCAACGGAAATACTCATGGCCAAACGTGTTCGAAAAACATAAATCTGTCAATGAGCAAAATTTGGCATCGAGTTACCAAACCGAGATACCCGGACCCATGATTTTTAACGAATAACACGGACCAATCAGAGCGCGACCTAGACGCGAGTTGGCACAGTCGGCCCGGGCGATACAGCGATCCCTCCTATCAAGGACAGATTCCTGGTATTGCGTTCAAAGGCAAGCCGGTCAGCGGTCCCTCCTATCAAGGACAGATTCCTGATTAATTTTCGCACACGTGTTCTTATCTACAGCAAGAGAGATGTAAGAGTTTACGCTGGCTGGCTTTGTTTTCTGTCACCTCATGCCGAACGTGTTTCGATATATGCATCCTTATCTTTTCGATGTTGGCGATACAGCGATCCCTCCTGTCAAGGACAGATTCCTGGTATTGCGTTCAAAGGCAAGCCGGTCAACGGAAACACTCATGATCAAACGTGTTTGGTTGGGGAGGGTAAGGATGAATGAACAGGAAACGATGGAACGCGAATTGCAGTCATACGGAACGTTCCATCGTTTCAAGCGTTTGTCGTGTTAAAGTTATCAGTCATTTTTTCATACGGTTTTTCGCGTACTGTCCGTTGGACTTGTTGCATGTATGTGCGAAATGGACATATCAGAGGAAAAAGGTGACGCGACTGCTCCAACGTTGAAAAATTTAGCTTGGGCTCACGTCATAAATTCGTACTTGAGTGAGCATTTCTCCATCGAGCGGAAAACGTTGGTGGAACGTTTAATGCGGAATGATGCAACGAGTCGCGTATGTTTCTATTACACAAAAAGATTTAGTCAAGTTGTCGCGCGATGGCCGGTGATCGAATCCCCATCCACAATATTGGACATCATCGAAACGGGCGAACGTCGCATCGTTGGGTGCAAAGTGTAATTATATTTTTGAGAACTGGAAATTTAACGAACGATATCAAATCGAAGTTGAAAGAAATATTTTGTTAACAACGGCAGCAAGATGATTGAAACGTTGAGAAAAATGTTGAAGTGTTTGACACGCATGTCGATGCTGCCGAAGACTATGAATGAGTATCGCGAATGGCATCGCTCGTACATCGAGTCTCTGCAGTGTTGTGTGAATTACCTAGCCTGTGCAAAGGATGAATTGTCGGTAGGCGAGAAATTTAGTTTAATATCGACTATATGCCGTATGAAAACTTTGAACGTTTCGGTGAATCATCGTATTTCCTCGTCACACGTCGGTAGAGGTTTATACGATCGCAGGGGCGCAAGAGCCTCGACGCTTCGTTGGGAAAATGTCGAGTCGGCCTTTAAAAATCGCATATTGACCGGCATCGTTATCAACGTCGAACATATCGATCCGAAACAATTTTTACAGCACGCGAAACGAATAATTACGGGGCGCGTTACGGAATTTTTAAACGCGCATTCATCGTTGAAAGCTAGTGTAACGTTGGAGGCGGAATTCATGCAGCGCGCCAACGAGGTTTCCGTGAAAAGTTTCGGCACGCGAAACGTCGCGTTGTTTCGGACGAGCAATCTACGACAGTGGTATCAGAGAGAGACGTTGTACCGACGATTTTGACATCGTTGGAAGAGTTTCAAGAGCGAGACAGCGGGTGGGCGCTGTCGAAGATACTGCATTTGATTGTGAACTTTAGCAAATATCAGCCGTTGCAAGCCGGTTGCACCGCTAAAAGCTACTTGCCTCGAGCGATACAGCTGAAAAGAGCGGTCGTGAACGTGATCAGCAACGACGAAGCGTGCTTTTTTTGGGCGGTCGTGGCGGGTCTCTATCCGAAAGAGACACATCCGTCGCGTTTGTCATCGTATCCGCACTACAATACGGTGTTTCGAACCGAAGGGTTTCAATCGCCGATGCTGTTCAAAGACATTCGGAAATTTGAACGAGTAAACGACATTTCCGTGAACGTGTTCGAATGGGTGCGCAAGAGATGCGTAACGCTTCATTTGACTGGGAAGAAACGGAGGAGGCATGTAAACTTGCTGTTTCTACAGAATGCTGCAAAGACGCATGGCCATTTCGCGTGTATACGAAATTTGTCACGATTGGTTTCGTCGCAGCTTAGCAAGAAGAAAAATCTCAAGCATATTTGCGATCGGTAAGTTGCACGTTTTTGTTTTTAAAAATTCTTTGATGCAAAAAAGACATGATTTTTCTCTTCCCACAGATGCTTGCAATATTTTCCGACGCCGGAGAGGTTAAACATTCATACGATCGACTGCGAACAGATGAATGATTGTGCTCTGGCGCTTCCAATATCGGAAGAAGATAAGTGGCTACGGTTTAAGAAGTACGCGAACAAAGAACAGGCGCCGTTCGTTATCTACGCCGACTTGGAGTGCCTGCTGCTGCCTGGGGAACAGGAAGGACAAGGCCGTGCGGCACGCGTACAGTATCAACATCACCACGCGTTTAGTATAGGATACTACATGTGTTGTCGCTACGACATATCGTTGTGCGAGTATCAGGTTTATCGCGATAAAGAGGGATGCGCCGCGTGGTTCGCGAACAGGTTGTACGAGCTGAGTCGCAAATTACAGCCGATATTCGACAAAACGGTACCGATGAATCCGCTAAACATTTTCCATAGTTTTACCGAATACCGCGTTGTTCATCAATTTGTACAAATTCTTTTCAAAATCGTTAGTGGCATTTGTTCTAAACAGAGTATTTAATTCTATGTATTCGCGGAGCCATGGTGACTGCGCGAATTAGAGGATGCGGTGAATCTTTGTAATACGAAGACCGTGGCGCGTGCACTGTTGCAGGTTGTAATAGTGTATTACGTAACGCTGCTTATCGTGTAACGTTGCAAGCAACTTGGCTTCTCTTTTGCCAGGTGGTTTAGCACGTGTTGGACAGAATGGTAGGTCAGCGTGAACATCATGCAGACTTTGCGGATATTCTAGATCCACCTCGAGAATGTAGCCTATGGGTGAATCGGCAGCAATCAAAGATATGTCAAAATTTTCAATCTTGTTAACCCATTGAAATTCGGCATATGGCAAAGGCTGACACATTGCCCATCCATACAAATTGTTTACATCAAAATACATCAAGTATGATGATGGATTCGATGGATCGTACGACAGCATGTACTTGTTATTGGCTTCCGCATGTCTGCCGGAACATTGGCTCAAACCGCCGCGTATACCACGTTCGATAAACATCACCATATCGATATCAGTTAATAATTCAAACCTAATTTTTGTATGTTTTAGCATAGCATCCCACGTGAAACCTGGTAAAGTGTAATAATATGCTGGATCTAAACCATAGCTCTTAATGCAAGTTTTACGAAAATTTTCAAAAACATCAGCCAGTAACAAAACATCAGTTTTCAAATATAGATCACTGTATTCACCCAAGGTTTTTATGTTGAAACGCCTCCACACATTCTCGGCATGTGCATAATTCACATTCGGATACGGTTTCGCCTGTCAGCGAACTGTAAAATGACTCGAGCGGCGGCAAACAGAGATCGTCTAATTTATCTACGCAATCGAGGTATTCGTATGGAAAGACACCTTTTCGCGTCAACAACGTGAAATTTTCTATGGAAAGATTTTGAAATTCTGAACGTAAAATTGTCAATTTGTTTGTGTTGAGAAAAGATGCCAATTTGTCGAGACTAGTATTCAAAAATTTGTACGAATCGATGAATCGTAATTTAATACAATTATGCGAATCTGATTGCTGATCTTTAACATTTTTTGTAAATGAAATATACTTTTCTTTATTTATTGGTAATACGTCGACACTACCTTCAAACGCATTAACTATTTCTTCGATAATGAAATGTGAATCGTACCCGGATAAATTGTGGAAAACTATGGGAATGCAAAACGAATTTTTGTAATTTAAATTGCAATCTTGATGCGCGGGGCCTCTATATCGTCCTGTTAGATGGCAATGATCGCGCACCCGTATATCGTTTTCCTCAAATGGTTTTTTTCGCAAATATGGCAATGTGCTGCGTTGATAAATGCCTCGCAATGTTCATTCGTTAACTGTTTCATGGGTATATTACTGGATAAAGCGTGTTTAACAAAATATGCCAAATTTTCTAATTCTCCGACGAACCATGAGACGCACTTCGCATCGCGACAACATCGATATACCGATAGAGATGCATCGTGTGAACAATGTACTGTCACGTTGTCCCTTTTCGTCGCGCTGTATGGCTCGAGAAAATGGCCAACTTCGGGCTTTACTGGCATTGAGACCGGGCCGCGGTTAGCCGAGTACGCGCGGTCCGCCCGAGACAAGCGAGAATTGAAGGCTCGATTATTTTTCGTACGAAATGCTATTCGGGCGCCAGGCACCGCGAGGATGCCACACGAAACGTAATTCGATCCTCGGGCTCGGTGAAGCCGAGCTCGAGAGTCGAACCTTCGAGACACGCGGATGAAAGACAAAGACGCGAAAGGGCCAGATGATTTTGACACGGGGAAGACTAGGACAGCCCTCTCGGCAGGGCGGATCTCACGGGATTTGATTCATCGACAACAATGTAGGCTCGAGATGTTTAATCAGTCAATTTTTTTACAAAGGACGGCCACGAGGCCGCGACCCGAGAGCCCGCGCTCTTCATACACTCTGGCGATAGATGGAAATTCGCAGCGCGGTTGTCGTGTAAAACCTCTCTCGCACGATACCGTCGGATAACGACGATTCACAGAATCTCGGCCGACGGGAACGTGCGATCCGCAGATGCCCGGCGCGTGAGGTGACAGTCGCGTTGACCTCCGCGCGTTATTCGACTCGCAGCGCGCGGTATTGTTTACGCGTTCGCACCGTGAAACGCTCGCCGATATTCGCCGCGACACAGGATTTGAGACGAAAGAAATTATTCTCTCGGAACGCGACTCCTCCGAGGAGACTTCCGTATTCGCGACTGTCGGGAAAACTCTCTAGATTTTGACTCTCAAAGTGCCGACGGAAAGGACACGAGATTTTCGCCCGAGACGCCCTGCGTCTCGGCACGCACGAAATTCCGAGGACGGAACGAGAAGCGTTCGTCCTCGCACGAGAAAGGTCGAGCCACCTCGCAAGGAAATACCGAATGGATCACTGGTCGACTTACCGTTTCGCTTTCGATATTTTCTCGTAGTAGAAGCTTGTTGTAGCTGCTTCCGGGAAGCGGTCCTTACAGGCTGCTCAGCTCGCGGACGCCTGAATCCCGTACGGAAAACTCTCACGATCACGACTTCTTACGGTAATCGAGCTGCGATAGATTCGCACGGAAACTACGTCTGTTCTAATGGCGGCGGTTGAACACGAGGTCTCGCTACGGAAGCCAGTGCGACAGTGTTCAAAATCATATCTATGGAATCGAAATATCCTTCAACGAGCGGTTAAAGGTTCGTCTGTTGGCTCGAGGCGATATTATTTCCAAGCGTTCCTGTGATTCAGTCACTCGTGACTATTGACAGTTTTTGTAACACGACCCTGCGTCTTGTCTAAATGTCGTCTCCGCCTCTGATTGGCGAACTCGAATAATAACGTTCCATGCTTAATCGCTGCCGTTTCTCGCCCCGGTTTCTCGTACCGGGAGTGAGAGTCGAATCGCCGTCAAGCAAAGTACATGTATACTGTCAGAGAGCTCGTCAGGCCCTCGCAATAAATTCAAGGAATATCCGCAAACTCGATCAGTTATTTAACAGTTATAAACCCACAGTCCAGCGAGCCAATCCTAACATCCTGTTGTCAACAAAAATTTGGTCCTTCGAGCCGGATTATCGCTGCGACTGTGTCGAATTCAAGCGAACTGTGGAAGTGTTGAACGGTTATTCCAACGACTCAGTGAATCCATCGCCTTTCCCTGATAAAGGCGCACGGCTTGACCCTCGCTCATTTATTCTGCTTAGAACCCTTCTTTGCAACTCGTTCGTTCCCACAAAATGGACGACGACTGTGAGAGCTTGCTAGTTAAGCAAGATACTGTGATTGCATCAATCAAGCGTGTAATCGTGAACTTTAAAAAAATGGCCAAAGCTCAAATTACGCTGGTCAAAGTGAAAAGTCGACTGGAACAACTGGAGAAGCTGTGGACCGAGTGCCGTCAAAATCACCCGATGCTGCTTCTGGTCACAAGGGCGGAGGACCAGAAGATTATACCATATTTCAAGGACAACGTTTTTCTCGACGCGGAGGCCGCCTACCTCGACGCTTCCGACACCCTCACCGAGGCCATCGCCCAGCTGGACCCCGCCGTTGTAAATTCGCAGATAAGTCATAATACTTCTTCCGTTGCTGCCGCTCCGGTATCTGTACAATTGCCGCGTCTCTCGCTGCCGATGTTTTCCGGTGACTTTTGTGAATGGGGAAGTTTCCGTGGTCTATTTGAATCGAGCGTCGACAAGAACAAGTCCCTCTCAAACTCTCAAAAATTACATTATCTTAAGATTCATGTAACCGGTGCCGCGGCGCTTTTAATTAACAATATCAGCATGTCCGACGAAAACTATGAAGCTGCCTGGCAGATACTTGTCAACGAATACAATGACGAATCCGCGCTCATTAATTCACACATACATAAATTCGTTAGCTTGCCGTCTATGAAAACCGAATCTGCGTCGGAACTCAAACATCTGCGAGACACCGTGGTGTCTTCTTTAACCGCGCTGAGAAATCTTAAACGCGATGTTGATTCTTGGGACGATTTGTTAGTCTATTTGATCGCGCAAAAATTTGCGAAACGCACTCGCGATGAGTGGCTCTTAGAACGCGGTTGTACTAAAAATTATCCCTCGTATAAAGAAATTCACGAGTTCATGACTCTTCGCATCCGCGGTCTTACCGACTCGATCGCCATGACCGACGATGGCTCTGGCAAAAACAAGGTCGCATCTGATGTTCCGCGAAACCGCTCGCGTGTAAACAATGTTTCGATCATCAAATGTATCGAGTGCTCCGGTAGTCATCCTCTATTTAAATGTGACCGATTCAAATCCAAATCTATTGAACAACGAATCTCGTTTGTAAAACAAAATAGAATTTGCTTCAACTGCTTGCGCTCAGGTCACGTCACTCACGACTGCAAAAATCCAGGTAGATGCTTTCAGTGCAAGCGAATGCATCATTCGCTCTTACATCGCACCGCCGGTACCCCAAGCAAAGCGACTAACGCTATTAACGAGACATTGGTTAGAGATCACGTTGATAAAATTGGCTCTTCTGATGAGTCCAATACTACGTCGCAAGTACAAGTTCAAACGGTCCTTCCCGCGGACCTCTCCGTTCCGAATACGTTGCTCGCTACTGCTTGGGTCGTACTCCGCACAGCTGAAGGACGTGCCTTCAGACTCCGCGCTTTACTAGATCAAGGTGCTTCCTGTAGTTTTATAACCGAATCGGTGTGCCAGTTAATGCGGACGAAAAGATATCGGACGAGACTCCAAATTCAATGCTTCGGTGATCAGTATAACGGAGTTGCAAAATCTCGCGTGTCCGTGACATTAGAATCATGCTACAATTCTAAAGTATCGTTCCCGCTGTCAGCCTTCGTTTATCAGCGTATCACTGCCTATGCCGGCTCTAGATCCCGTGTTGATTTACAGTCTTGGCCACACTTACGCAATCTCCAGTTTGCTGATCCAAATCCTTCCAGTGGCCATCAAATTCATGTCTTAGTCGGTGCCGATTTATACGGCTCTCTTTTACTGAATGACCTCCGTCAAGGTCCTCTCGGTACTCCTACCGCCCAGCATACGTCACTGGGATGGATCCTTTCCGGTCCCATCAAAAATCCAGATTCCCGTCAGGAATCCACCTCTGCTGTAAATTTCGTACAAGCAGACGGGTTTAATGACTCTCGTCAGGAGTCTAATGATCTCATAAACTTTTTGTCGGCTGCCGAACTCAAAGATTCTCGTCAGGAATCTATTTCTATTGTCAATTGTTTATCCTCCGACAATTTAGACAATTCGTTACGTCGTTTCTGGGAAATTGAAGAAGTTCCCTCCAAGCTTCCTCTTTCAGAAGAGGACGAGCGGTGTGATCGCTTTTTTTGTGAAACCTACTCCCGCTCCTCTCAAGGACGATACATTGTACGACTCCCGTTCAAGAGTCAACCTCCATTCGATCTCGACGGATCACACTCAATCGCATCTCGTTTTTACTCGAAACTAGAGCAGCGACTACTCAAGCAACCGATCCTCGAATCTGAGTATCACAAATTCTTATCAGAGTCTCTCTCCATGGGTCACATGGAGCGAGTAGCGGAAGAGCAAGTCTCGAACTCTTCTGCTATATACATTCCTCATCATCCCGTCGTGCGACCTTCTAGCAGTACGACCAAGCTCAGAGTCGTACTTAATGCTTCCGCCAAAACCAAGTCGGGAAAATCTCTAAACGACTGCCTCATGGTCGGTCCAAAGCTACAACGCGATTTAGCTGCTATCATACTGCGCTGGCGGCTATTCCGTTACGTATACACCGCTGACATCGCCAAGATGTTCAGACAAATTCTAATTCACCCCCTTGATTCTGACTATCAAAGAATTTTATGGCGACCGAGCAGCCAGCTGCCGGTTTCTTCATTTCGATTGCTTACCGTAACCTACGGTCTCGCATCTGCGCCGTACCTCGCCATTAAGGTACTCGATCAATTAGCTCTTGACGAGGGAAATAATTTTCCCGCTGCCGTGCCTATTCTACAAGATTCGATTTATGTCGATGATGCTATTTTCGGCGCGGACAATACTCATACTCTCCTCGAGATTCGTCGGCAGCTAGTAGCACTCCTGCTTCGCGGAGGCTTTCAACTTCGAAAATGGGCTACTAACGCGGTCGAATTACTTGACAACATTCCTTCTGAGGAGCGTGAGTCCGCGTCCGATCATCTTCTCCGCGAAGATGAATCCTTGAAAGTCCTTGGTATTGTATGGACTCCTGCTGAAGACGTTTTCCGCTTTCAGGTAGACTGTTGTCTGCCGGCTAAGTGTACGAAACGAAGTATTCTTTCGATCGTTTCAAAAATATTCGATCCACTAGGATGGGCATCTCCCGTGATCATTGTCGCAAAAATCATGCTCCAAGAGCTCTGGCTCTTAAAGAAAGACTGGGATGAAGATATTCCTCCTGAATTCCGTAAAAAATGGACGGAGTATTGCTCAACTCTGCCTCAATTGAGCTCCGTTAAGATTCCCCGCTGGACTGGATTGCGAAGTGACAGTATAGCGATCGAATTACACGGCTTTGCCGATGCGTCACATCGTGCCTACGCCGCTGCCGTTTATTTGAGAGTTCTTCATTCCCTTTCCGAAATACAAGTTACCTTGCTTACGGCTAAAAGTAAAGTAGCTCCTCTCAAAACCGTTAGCATTCCTCGTTTGGAATTAAACGCTGCCGTACTAGTGACCCGACTGCTTGAGTGGACCTCGTCATCCTTAAAACTTCCATCGTCTCGCATCTACGGATGGACTGATTCCACCGTCGTCTTAGCCTGGCTTAGACAACATCCGTCTACGTGGAATACCTACGTCGCAAATCGCGTATCCGAGATCCAGACTCGGCTTCCGCAGGTAAAATGGCAACATGTTCGCTCTCAAGAAAACCCAGCTGATTGCGCCTCGCGAGGCATCTCCGTCTCCGAATTCGCTACTCATAAGCTGTGGTGGTCTGGACCGGATTGGCTATCTCGTCCATCCGTTTTTTGGCCAGATCACTCCAATTCGAATCGCGAAAACCAAGACTCCAGAGAGATCGCCTCATCTGAATCTCGTAAATCCCAGGTTCACCTACTTTCCACGCACCCTGAATGGGATTTTCTATATCGATACTCAAGCTGGACTCGACTCTGTCGAGTCACTGCATATATACTCAGATTCGCCCTGAATTCTCGTAAAAAACTACGTCCATCATCCACTTACTCGCAATATCATTCACTTTCGTTATCTGCTGCCGAGATACGAAATGCTTCTTCGTGTTGGATGTCTTACGTTCAACGGAAACACTTTCATGCAGAAATCAAGCTTTTAGAGGATCATGCGCCGGTTCCGAAGTCTAGTTCGCTCATTTCTCTACATCCTATCCTTGGGAAAGATTCATTAATTCGGCTTGGCGGGCGGCTCGAGCACGCCGCTCTAAGCTATGAAGAAAAGTATCCGATTATATTGCCTAAACATCGGATTTCAGAACTTTTAATCGACCATGTACACAAACGCACTCTCCATGGAGGGGTGCAGTTGACTCTTCGCGTCCTTCGGCAACAATATTGGATCATATCGGCCAGATCCTTAGTACGCGCCCACATACATCGTTGCATTCCTTGTATTCGGCAAAGGGCGCAAGCTGCTACTCAACTGATGGGAGCCCTTCCCAACTTTCGAGTCAATCCCTCAGCTCCATTTTCACATACTGGGCTGGATTATGCTGGTCCAATAAACATACTTCCAATTGTCGGTAGAGGTCAAAAGACGAGAAAATATTACTTTGCCGTATTCGTATGCCTTGCTACCAAAGCAGTGCATCTCGAACTTGTCGAGGATGCCACCACCGCTGCCTTTTTAGCTGCCTTTAGACGATTCGTCAGTCGTCGAGGGCTTCCCACTAACTTGTACTCTGACAACGGCACGAATTTTCGTGGTGCCGATCGTGAATTAAAACAAACCTTTCACACTCTCCTTTCTGACCCTTCGCTCAAAAAGTTGCTAGCTAATGACGGGATCACCTGGAAATTCATTCCCCCTTCCGCTCCTCATTTTGGTGGACTCTGGGAGGCTGGAGTAAAAAGTGTCAAGTATCATTTAAAGCGAGCAGTGGGAGCGCATACCTTGTCGCAAACTGAATTTTCTACCGTCTTATGTCAGGTCGAAGCCTGTTTAAACTCTCGTCCGATTTCCGCTCTTACCGACGAACCTACCGATCTATCTGCGCTGACACCCGGTCACTTCATTATCGGGCGACCACTTGTCGCGGTTCCTGAGGAATCCGCTTTAGACATTAATTCAAATCGACTTGACCGATGGCAACAAGTCAGAAAAATTACCGAGCAAATCTGGCGTTCGTGGTCCTCTGATTACCTCCATACGTTGCATCAACGTCGAAAGTGGTCACAGGATCGCGCAAATTTAAGTGTAAACGAACTTGTTCTTTTAAAAAATTCTTTACTTCCACCCTCTAAGTGGCAACTCGCGCGCATCACTCAGTTGCATCCCGGTCCGGACAAAAAGGTCCGTGTCGTCACCGTACGCACAATCGACGGTGAATTGAAAAGACCTATAACTCAGATCTGCCCGCTGCCGGTCAAGTCATAACATCCCGCTGCCGGTCAAGGCACAAAGTGAAAATTTGGATTCGCCAAAGTACTTACTAATTATACTTTTGTATCATTCGCGTTAGTTTATAAGGTAGATTATAGGCTGCGTTTCATCTTTATTTCTTGTACTTATTTTAAGAAGTAATATTGTAAGTTCCTTTTGCCTTTAACGGATTACTGTTTATCGTTATCTACTAACTTGAATTGTCATTCATGTATTCAAATTCCGACGTTTGCGATATTACTCTCAAATCGTAATCACCGTTTGCGAAGACCAAGATATATCGTTTTGCCTCCTCTGGATGCAAGGCGGGCGGTATGTTCAAAATCATATCTATGGAATCGAAATATCCTTCAACGAGCGGTTAAAGGTTCGTCTGTTGGCTCGAGGCGATATTATTTCCAAGCGTTCCTGTGATTCAGTCACTCGTGACTATTGACAGTTTTTGTAACACGACCCTGCGTCTTGTCTAAATGTCGTCTCCGCCTCTGATTGGCGAACTCGAATAATAACGTTCCATGCTTAATCGCTGCCGTTTCTCGCCCCGGTTTCTCGTACCGGGAGTGAGAGTCGAATCGCCGTCAAGCAAAGTACATGTATACTGTCAGAGAGCTCGTCAGGCCCTCGCAATAAATTCAAGGAATATCCGCAAACTCGATCAGTTATTTAACAGTTATAAACCCACAGTCCAGCGAGCCAATCCTAACATCCTGTTGTCAACAACAGTGATCCATCGATTTTCGGTTACGCGACGGTTCGATCCTTGTTCCCCCCACTCAACTCGTAGCCGAATTTCCTTGATTGGCGCGTGCCTAGCGCGCGACTTCTTGTTGCCAGGATCGTCCCTACGGAGGTCCTTTCGGACTAGGCTCTAACGCAAAATAATCCCGGTCATTCTCTGACCGGTCTCGGCTCGGTTATCGTTGTTCACGATTGCACCACCCACGCAGGAGCTAATCGGGATGAGGCGGCGTCGGGTCTTCGGAAATGTCATAATGACGAGATGTTCGCTCTGCTCTTGACCCTTCGACGTCTCCGGACCGATGGTCCGTGTGCTTTCGTTCTCATTGACCCTCGCCTATGCCCGGGGCTTTCACAAGATTGGCCTGCTTCTCTCTGCGGGCTCGTCCTGTGCAACGCTGTTCTTCTAGGAAAATTCCGGATGGTCGGGGTACCCTTGACGCTTCGTTATACGGCCCTGTAACTTGCCGTTCTCGGCGCGTACGACAGATGTCAATAATAGTCGTCGATAATTACGGAATCTCTTCGGGGAGCGCTCTCAAATCCTGCGGTATTTTGTCGTGTCTCGTGAGAGGGCGGTCCGGTCCATCTTAGGTCATTCGTGTGGCCGAAATTAACGGAGAAGGGACGTTGCATGTTTTGCAACGTCACAGTACATAGTATGCGATGCTAAATACTCTGTGATGTTGGTATGCGTGTGATTGAAGTTTCTCCTCCCCACACTCTTCCGTCTTCTCCAGAGTGCATTCGAGGTCTGCGTACACCACAAATGGAAGCGTTTCTTTCCACATATAGTTGTCAAAAGAGAGCCATTTATCGTCCTCGCTAGGTAACACGATGGCGCAGCGATTCAGTTCTGAACAGTCTCTTTCATGGGCCTGCAATCTTTCGTTGGAAGGAAAGTAATGCAAACACCTGAAAAAATTTTATTTACATGTGTATGATATACCATGATACTTTTGTAAATGTGTACATACCGATCACAGATGAATTTCTTTTGCTTGTGTTTGCTCAATTCTGCGCTAACGAGTCGTGATAGGTTCTTAATCCACACATAATGCCCCACACTACTACTATCGGTCTGGTCTTGTATGTGCAGCAAGTTGACGTGTCGATTCCTCTTCCGATTAGTGATACGAAGTGGAAAAAATGATTTTGCCTTTATTTTCTTCTCGAAGATGTCTTCAAAAGTGAGCAGTCGCTGGATATAGAGCTGCAATCACCGACCATGCAAAGCATGCATTGTCTTTGGAGTGAACATTAATTGTAGCTTTCTTCAACGCTATTTCTCACGGTACGTTGATCTGACACCCAGCATGCAGCGGGTTAAATTTGTTGATACCGACTGTAAGATTGAGTATTCGCGACAACGCTCATCCGCTACCCCGTTCCTGAAATTCTTCCAACGACATTAGGATCGGTCCCACGATGCACAGCTCAAAGGAAAGTTATGGACTCCCCGAATATTATGCTATGCACTATGACTATAAATCACAACGTGCATAAAATTAATTCGATCATCCAAAACCTGCTTGTACGAATTTCATCATGAGTACATGGTTCCTCAATTTGGTAAAACTTGTAAGGTAATGTACACAGACACCGACAGCTTAATTTATCATATTATGTGTGAGGACATTTATGAAACCATGAGACGCGATATTAACCGTTTCGACACAAGCGATTATCCGATAGAGAATAAGTATAATATCCCACTTGTAAATAAAAAGGTTGTAACGAATGCAGTTCGGGAGATAATGCCGACTCAGCCGGTCGGCAAGGTTCCTTGGCCACGAATGAGCAATAGTCAGGTGTACTTGAATAAATCGAGTTTATTCGCGTTCCTTAACCTAAATAACAGTAGTTGCCCTCGCTGGGCTGGCGTACAAGTTACGCGGCGGTCTACGTAGCGCGGAGTCGCGGAGACGAAGCGCGGCGGCACAAATATCGCGAAGTCGCGGAGACTAAGCGCGGCGGTACAGAGATCGCGGAGTCGCGGAGACTAAGCGCGGCGGTACGGAGATCGCGAAGTCGCGGAGACTAAGCGCGGCGGTACAAAGATCGCGGAGTCGCGGAGACTAGGCGCGGCGGTACAGAGATCGCGAAGTCGCGGAGACTAAGCGCGGCGGTACAGAGATCGCGAAGTCGCGGAGACTAAGCGCGGCGGTACAAAGATCGCGGAGTCGCGGCGGTGTCGCGACGGGTGGTCCGGTGACCCTTACCCTAAGCGCAATATTTACAGTGTGTGTAGAGAGGCGAGGTCCGAAGACCCGCGTCTCTGCGCGGAACCGCGGAGTGAAGGGATTCGTCGGCGGACTGGAGAGTACTCGCAAAAGCGAGACTGGCGGGGAAGGATATCCCTGAGCGTTGGCTACGCGGATCGGAGTGGACGGTGGTATAGGGGCGTTGGCCACGAATACGCATCGTCCGGTCGGAATGGTTCCTAGGGCGTTGGCCACAAGGAACGGAGGAACGGCGGAATGACGAAATGACGGAAGGCGGTCAGGGGAGAGCCTGGTTCTCGTGATGGCGTAAGACTGCGTTCGTGGAATAGCCACTAGTAACGGTCGATTACCGCTCGGAGATCCCGACTCCCTTCTCCAGCTCCGCGGCCCGTCTTTATACCCTCGCGAGCACATCTTCACTCGCGAGAAACCCTGAGTTCGCGGCGGCCATCTCGCGGTAGTCGCGGTCGCCTCGCGGCTCGGCGTCGCGGTACTTGCGAGAAACCGCGCTCTCGCGGTAGCCATCTCGCGGCCGTCGCGACTCGATGTCGCGGTACTTGCGAGAAAGCCGTGTGCTCGCGGTGGCCATCTCGCGGCCGTCGCGACTCGCGGGTTTCCGAGGAAGAGCGGAGTCTCGCGCCTCCAATATATTCGTTACAAGGTTCCCGGCTTGATGAAAGACGAGAACAATGGGATGATAATGACGGACTTTGTCGGGCTGAGAGCAAAAATGTACACATTCCGTGTAGATGGAAAAACCAGATACAAAAAAGCGAAAGGTGTAAAAACTAGCGTTGTAAGGACAACAATAACGTTCGATGATTACATACAATGTTTGCAAAATGAAATTGCTATGAGTCGTACACAGACATGCATACGATCGAAATTGCATAAAGTGTATACTATATCAGAGCGAAAAATTGCTCTCAGCCCATATGATGACAAACGGTATATCATACCCAACTCGACAAAAACATTGCCGTGGGGCCATTATCGAATTCCTACGTAGCTATAAAATTGTTTAAATCCAATGTAAATAGAAGATTATATTTTTCATTAAATAGGTGAAATTGTGTATAATAAATGTTTATAATACGATGTCTTTATGTATCCATGAATTATTTACATTACTCAATCCTAATCATTTTACATCAGGTGTACAACAAGGTATCGAACGTGTACGTTCAACGTAAAACCGGTGTATGGCAGTACCAGCAATCTTCACGTGATGATCTTTCATAGGATCGTCGCCCTCTCCCCATCGATACAGCTTTACACCACAGTCGAAGCATTCAACAAAATCGACGACATCCAAATAGAAAAAAAATCCCGCGGCTGCGAGTTTCTCAGGTTTAACGATGTGGGAATGATGCTAGTTATGGAATCTTTGAAGTCTGTAACGCTCGAGACGATAATCGGTTGCGGTGGCGGCGGTGAGATCCACCAAATTTTTTTGCCAAGAATGACCCATGCATGTCGATGATCTGATTGATTTGTACCATCTAGATTAAAAGAATAATAATAATAATAATAATAATAATAATAATAATAATAACAGACTGACAGACGTATATCTCAGGCTATTGTGGTCTGTAATAATGGTAAACCGGTAGCCTGCTAATCAACAATTTGGTTTCTTCTTCCAGACTTATGTGCGACATACGCCACTGAATTTTGAATAATAAGTTTGGTCTGATGCATTTTCTTCTATCTTCAGAAGCAACAGACAGACAGACTGACAGACTGACTGACATGTACATGCGCTATACCTGTACCTGTACGTCTGTACCTGTACGCCTGTACCTGTACGCCTGTACCTGTACGCCTGTACCTGTACGCCTGTACCTGTACGCCTGTACCTGTACACCTGTACCTGTACACCTCTTCACGTATCGACGCGAGAATCGATAATTTTGGTTGCAAACGCTCGAGAAGGAGAAGGTAAAAAGACGTCGTCGACGATCGGCTGGAGAACTTCGGAATAAGATTTCAAGACAATATTAAAAGAAACGCCTCAACCGATCTTGACAGCCAACCGTCATACTGCTACAGCTGTATCTGTATCTATACCTGTACCTGTACCTGTACCTGTACCTGTACCTGTACCTGTACCTTTTTTTTTTTTGATATCGTAGGAAAAATGCATTACGCATACCCCGTCCTCCTGGGGGAAAAGCGGGGTTATGTGGGGCTCGTCTGTCCAGAAGGGCCAGACCTACCCACTAAAAAACCTACGGTGACCTCCCTGAGCGAATTGGAGGTGGTCGGGATCTCGAGAACGAATGCTACCGACCACCTCCGCCCCTGGCTTAACGCCCCATCCCGGGGATAGAGAAACTCCATCCCAGCAAACTAGCTAGCCTATTTGGACCCCGTGCGGGTCACCCACACGGTGTCCTCCATCCCAGGAGCCTTCGGCTGAGCTTCCCGAGCCCCAGCTCGGTCCGCCCTCAGCTCCCGGAGACTCCCTCCCTCGCTCGGGTTGGAAGCCGGAAGGCTCTCACCCGGCCGAGGAAGGAGGTCGCCGCTCACGGAAAGGAGACGATCGAGGCGAGGCCAGCTCGCGTCTACCGCCTCCCCCTGTCCCACCCCCCATGTCGCCCCTAAACATGTAAAACCCGGGGGCAACCGTTGCGACGTGATGGCTGGGAGGAGGGGAGTAAAGGTTCCCTCCCCACCAGCGCGGTCCATCCATCCCGGGGTTGGGGGTGCCATGCACTGCCCCCACGGTGACGGAGGGGGAAACTACCTTACCCCGCCGTCGCCGTTACCTCTGCGGCCCCTGACAGGAGGCCGCCGGGTACGTCCCTGCGAGGCCTGCCTCCTGTCGGTGAGGGGGTCGGCCTCCCTCTCCCTCTCCGCAGCCTCCTTCTGCGAGAGGACTTCTTCGCAAAAGGAGGCAAACGCTGTACGTGACCTCTCGCTGCCGACTATGTGGCCGACCACAGCCGACAGAGAGAGGTCCGGCCCAATTTTTTCCACTAAGACACGGCGCGGAGCCGACCAAGCTGGACATTCTTCCAGTGTATGCCGCGCCGTGTCCTGGGCATCCCCGCAGTGGTGGCACTGTGCCGCCGGTTCTTTCCTGATACGGAACAGATACGCTCCAAAGCAGCCATGCCCGGAGAGAATCTGTGCCATTCGGAAGGTGACCCTTACCCGCCTATCGCACCATTTTCCCAGAATGGGCGAGAGGGCCCGGACTATAGGCCGGTCCGAATTGGCGGAAACAATTTGTTCCCGCCACCGGACCAGCAAGTCCTGTCGGGCCTGGCGCATGCGCACCTCGACCTCGTCTCCCGCTGGGTCCAGCTCCCCTCGCCGGACGGAGCAGGCAATCCGGTACGTGGAAGCCCGCTCCATCGCCATCAGGTGGAGGGGAGCCAAACTCGCAAGGAGACACGCTGCCTCGCCGGAGGTGGTACGGTATCCCCGTATGGTCCGAATGGCCAGTAGACGCTGCAGCCTATTAGCAAGCTGCATGCTGCGTCGACTGGCCGCTAGCTGTGCGGACCAAACGGGGGCTCCATATAAGAAAATGGAGTGCACCACCCCCGCGTAGAGACGGCGTATCCGATCATCGGGCCCCCCGATATTGGGCAACAGTCGCCCGAGGGCGGCTGCCACCCTCTCGGCTCGGGGGGCCACACGGTCGAAGTGTCCTTCGAAGCGCCAGCGGCTGTCGAGGGTTAGGCCAAGATATTTCATCTCGCCATTCACCTCGACAGAGGCGTCACCCACCCGTATACGGAGCGGGGGTGGCCGCCGGCCCGGAGGCAATGCGTGCAGCCACATCGCCTCCGTTTTACCGGCAGAAATATCCAACCCCAACCTCCGGATACAACCGACGACAGAGGCCACCGCCATCTCTGCCAGGCCTAGAGTCCTCCCCCAGGACTCCCCCTCGGTGACTATCAGTGTATCGTCAGCATAACATATTATGCTGACACCGAAGGGGAGAACAGTCCGCAGCACCGCGTCAAAGGTTAGGATCCACAGCAGTGGTCCTAGAACCGACCCCTGCGGAACCCCGCGGTGCATTTCCTCCCGCAACGTAAGTTCGCCCTGTCCCGTGTACTGGAACCACCTGTCCCTCAGGTAGTCCCGAATCACTGCTCGGAGGTAGTGAGGAACCTGGAAATAGTCCAGTGCACTCACCACCTCGTCCCAGGGGAGGGTGTTGAAGGCATTAGTGATGTCTAGACTCACCGCCAACAAGACCCGCCCACGAACGACTGCCTCATTCCGGAGGGAGGTGAGGCGGTTGATCGCATCAACAGTCGACCGCCCCCTCCGGAAGCCGAACTGGCTGTCGCTCAGGTCGGGACCACCTCGGGACAGATGCTCGACGAGGCGATCGGCAATGATTTTCTCGAAAATCTTGCCTGCCTCGTCGAGGAGACACAACGGGCGAAACGCGGAGGGAGAATCCGCGGGCCTTCCTGCCTTTTGGAGGAGGACCAGCCTGGCAGTCTTCCACTCGGTGGGGAAGGTTCCCCGGCTCAGGCAGGAATTCAGTACCTGTATTAGAGCCGGGGCCAGGACGTCCAACGCCAAGGCCAGCACGCGTCCAGGGACTCCGTCGGGACCGGGGGCCTTGTTACCCCCGTCCCGAATCCTCTGGATAGCCTGGTTAAGCTCATGCATCGTGACCCCGAGCTCGTCGGTCCAGGTGAAAGGGACCGACGGGAGCGGATCATTGTCCCTCCCCTCCTGTGGGGGAAAGAGCGTCGTGATGACCCGCCCCCGGAACTCGGGATCTAGCTGCTCGGTCACGGGGGGCGCGCAGGGGCGGAGCTTTCCAAGCACCGTCTTATATGCGCGCCCCCATGGGTCCCTTTGGAGGGTACCCAGGAGCTCATCCCAGGCCTTGGCCTTGGCAGCGGCTATGGCACGCTGGAGAGCCATCCTGGCCGCCCTGTATTCGGAGTACAGGGCGGCCACTCTCGCCCCATCATCACCCCCCACCGGGTGACGACGTCGAGCGCGGGTGTACCGGCGCCGGGCGCGGGCGCAGGTGTGTCTAAGTTCCGCTAGTTCGCCCGACCACCAATACACTGACCTTCTCTGGGGGCGCTTACCAATCCGGGGCATAGAGGTGTCACAGAGTGCCCTCATTACGCCCCGGAACCATTGCGCCCTCCCGTCGTTTCCGCGCTCCCTGACTCCCGGCCAGGAGTAGGCGAGAGCTGAGGCTCTCAGGACGTCCTGGTCTAGTCGCGTCAGCACCCACCTCGTGGACGCCGATCGGATGCTGGCCGACTCTGGGGGCGTGTCCGCCTGCTGCTGGGTGGCCTCCACCTCCATGGTTACAAGGAGGTGGTCAGACAAAGTCTCCCACTCAGTGGCCACCCGCCAGGCGGAAACACAGCGCATGGCAGCGGGGGTGGCCCACGTTAGATCTACTATGGACCACCCATTCCACCGCACGCATGTTGCGACGGAGCCCCGGTTCACCAACCGGAGCTCCATACCCCCCGCCCAAACCTCAAGCACCTCGCCGCGAGGAGTGGTCCTGGGGTTTCCCCAAGTGGTGGACTTCGCATTGAAGTCCCCCAGGACTAACATAGGACCGGCTAAATATGGCGTTATCATTACGCTCAGCCGGTCCAAAAACCCCTCAAACTCGGCGAGGATACAGTTGGGCGAGACATAGCAACCCGCGACCAGAACTCCTCCCCATCGGTATAAAACCATCCCCCGGCCCCGTTCGACCACGGTACCGGGGGGATACCCATCACCTCGGCGATGCCATATGGCCACGGAGCCCTCGATGTCCCCCACCCAAGGGGGGGAAGGGGGGACACCGTAGGCCTCCGTGACTACAGCCAGCCCTACCTGCCTCTCCGCCAGGCTCTGTACAAACAGGTCTTGAGCCCGGCGAGAGTGGTTCAGGTTGGCCAGAACAACCGGGAGCGTCCGGGGCATTATATCGTAGACACTCCAGGTTCGGCCAACCCGTCTCGGGCCGGCTGTGGAGGATCATTCTCCGTCTCATTTCCAGGCAGGGTGGGGGGAATATCATTTGTCCCCCAACCTTTCGCCGCCGAGTCGCTAGGGAGCCCCTTCTCCCTATCTCTCCGGCCCTTCTTCTTGGCAGGCGGGAAGCAAGAGGCGCTTCCCGCCTTGTGCCCGGCAGGCCTCCCGGCTTCGGTACACACCGGACACCGGGGGGCCGCCGAGCACTCTTTCGCTCGGTGGGTGGTCGACCCACACTTATAGCATTAGCCGCTGCGGTCCACCGTGCTGGTGCACCGCTGCCTGACATGCCCCACGGCCAGGCAGCGGAAGCACTGCAGTGGTCGCGCGGCCAGGGCTTCGACCCGTGCGGTCGACCACCCCACCTTCAATTTGCCACTGTCCGCTAGAGTCCGGGCAGCTGCGGCGGGGCATTTCAGCCACGCGGTGCCCAACCCGGCGGCAGGGGACTTGATGTTCCTTACCGTGATGGTGTCCGGTGGGCACCCCGTGGCTGAGGCCACCGCCACTCTCACCTCATCGGGGGTTACCGAGTCATCCAAGCCCCTGAGACGCAACTCGGCCGTTTTCAGGGGCCTGGCGACCCTCACCCCCATTGGGCGTAGCAGGGCCTTCATCTGAAGCGACAGGGCATCCGCCCTGGCCGCTCCATCGGGGCCGGGGATCTCCAGGAGGAGGCCCCCGGTCACCGCCCTCCTTGTGCGGACCTCGGCGATCCCTAAGTCCGCCAAGCTAATTTTTAGTTTGGCGGCTGTCATCGCTTCCGCCAGAGTGGCACCACACCCCTCCGGGATGGATAGCGAGATCGCTGCTGTCTTCGGAGGGGCGGTCACCCTGGGGGCAGCCGCCTTTGTCGCTGCCTTTCCCCCTTTCCCTCCCTTGGAGGCCCCTTTGACCGAGGTCTTTGACGGGGTCGCGGAGGGGGAGCAGCCACGGCCTTGACCGCTTTTTTGGCCTTTCGTCCAACCACCGTGGCCCAATTCTCTCCGGAGGGGGTAGAGGGCTGGGTGGAGGACAGGACCGGAATGACCGGCTTGGCCTGGGGGGCTGTGGGTGGGGGCATCCCTACGATTGGCGGGACGGTGCCTTTTTCCCCCTTCTTCTTTCCCTTCCCCTTCCTGGTCCCGCCCGCAGGGGCAGGGTCAGTACAAGGGTCCGGTGGTACACGCCCCCCCTGGCGCCGTGGGGGGGGGGGGGCAGCGGGCAAGTGGGCGGCTCCAAAGACCGCCGCGCTTAGCTCCGCCTGCACCTCTTTTATCGGAGCCAGCTTGGCGTCCAAGAGAGCGCCAAGCTGCTCCAGCACCTCTGACGCGCGAGGCCCAGCCACCGGCGGATGCGGTGGGGAAGGGTCGGAGACAGGGGGGCGTGAATCGCGTACCCCTGTTACGAGGGGGGTGACCCCGTCGCCACCACTTGTCCCAGGCACGGGTGATGATCTCGGGAGGGAGATGAAGGAGGGCAGTGGGACGGGGGGAGCAACTGATTTGCCACCTTCATCCTCTTCATTGCCATCATCTCCCCCCTGATGGCCTCGTTCGTGGCCCTGAGTTCGTCCATCTCCCTCCGCAGGTCCTCGTTCTGCTTTTGCAGCAGATCGAGAGACCGTTGTTTGGATGGGGAGGGAGTAGCCTCAGGGCGGGCTGTGGCGAAGTAGTCAAGACCTCCCTGCTCCCCTCTCCGCATGATCTCTATTACCGCTGCCTCGGCAAAGCGTGCGGAACTTTTAAGGTCCCGCACGCTTTGGCCTTTCAGATTCCCGCTGGTCCTCGCCGTTTTCTCCACAAGGCGGACCTTCTCCAGGTCCTCCTGGATGATCTCGCCTGTGGAAAGGCAGCGGATTTCCTCGGCCATCTCTGCCACATTTGGGGTGGGGTCCTTATTCTTTTTCGAGGGGCGCTTAGGCTCCCCTGTACCAGCGTCGTCGAGGCGATTTTTACGCTTGCGCGTAGAAGATGACGCCTCTGACTCCTGGTCCGACCCCACCGCCGGAGTGCCGCTTTCGGGGTCGATGTCGGTGACCCCAGCCAGGGGGGAACCCCGCGAACCTATGCCAGCACCCCCGAGTAGCGTTGTCAGACTACTCGGGATCCGGGATGATTGGCGGGTAAACCGCTTCCCCTTCTCTGCTGGCTTGGCAAACACATTGCCCTCACCGGCAACGCCCAGGGATTGGCTGGCATTGGCAGCTGCCGTGCCTATCCGTGGACCTTCCCCTATGCCTGCTGAGGCATGGGGGGCATCTCCCCTGGGTTCGATGATCCCCGTGCCATCCGTGACACCGGAGACATCCCACCCAGTGGAGGCATCGCAGGTAGCAGTTTCATCCTGGGTGGCCCTGTGGAGCACCAACCCAGGCTCGCAGACGCCGGATGACGACGCCGCGGGGGCCTGCTCGCCCACCCCCGCGCCGCCGGTACTGGGGTATCCCTCCCCTGCACCGTAAACTGTTTCAGTTTCAGTGATCGGTGTACTGGCCATAATGAAATACTCCCATACTTGCCCCGTCGTCACCAAAAGATCCATCGCTAGAGGAGCCCTGTTTTATCCGAGTGCTGCCACACTCGGGTCCGACAGTGTCCCCACTCACCCCTTGCTCCGTTAGCACACGACACTGGAAAACCCACCAGTGACGTGCCCCAGGGTCCACCACGAGGAGGTGGAGCGAGAGGATTTAGCTCTGTGACATCCCTCAAATAGAGAGGACGGACCAACAGTGGATCAGAGCCACCACTGTTGGCGCCACAGAGCCTAGGACCCCTGTACCTGTACCTGTACCTTTTTTTTTTATCGTGTGGAAATGCATTACGCATACCCCGGCCCCCCTGGGGGGAGCCGGGGTTATGTGGGGCTCCCTCGGGGAGGGGGTCGCCAAGCTGACAAAGCTCCGCGATCCCGTCCCCCAGACTACCCACTAAAACCACACGCCCACCTAAGCTATAGAGGAGGCGCCCGGATCTCGCGAAAACTCAACGGGACACCTCCTAGCTATACATACTTCCCGGGGGGAGGGGTTAGCTCCCCCCATACCTAATCTAACCGGACCCCGGGCGGAGGGACCCGCCCGGTGTCCCCATCCCTGGAGCCTTCGGATTGGGCTTCCCGAGCCCCAGCTCGGTCCACCCACAGCTCCCGGAGCCTCCCTGCCCCGCTCGGTCAGGGGACCCGAGGGTCCCCCGTCTGGCCAGGGCAGGAAGGCGCTGACACCGGCAAGAGAGGGTCGTCGGAGACGCATCCGGACGTCCCGATCCTCCCCACCCCATCCCCCACGCGCCACCCCCAGAACTCGCATTCGGGGGGTGGCCGGCACTCCGCCACAAAGACGTAACGTCTCGGGGTGCCGGGCCACCCCGGGGGAAGTTAATCTCCCCCGGCCCCCCCATCCTCCGCCACCCTCAGCGGGGGCACACGACGGCGCGAGGGGCGAACCCCCCGCACCGCCAAGGGGACACCCGACCCCCCGGGAGGACGGGGCATTAGTTGGCGCGGGGAGGCCCCCACCAGGGGGGCCAGCCGCGTCACGGGGGGACGTCCCCCGCGCCGCAACACCCGACACCGCCGCCCTGCGTCTTCTCCGCGGAGGCCAGGGCGGCACACGGCGGCGCGAGCGACGCCCCCGCGCCATCCTCCTCGCGGAGCCCGGGTCCCTCTCCCGGGACCACCGCCTTCCACGACCCCCGGCTCCCGATCAAGTGGTCGAACAAGATCGGGAGCGAGAGGTCCCACCCTTCCACCGCGGCTCTAAGGACACGGCGCGGTCCGGACCAAGCCGGACACTCCTCGAGTGTATGCCGCGCTGTGTCCACCTCCTCACCGCAGTGGTGGCACTGCGTCGTCGGCTCCCGCCCTATCCTATGCAGGTACTCACCGAAACAACCGTGTCCGGTGAGCACCTGCGTAAGGCGGAAGGTCAACCCAACCCGCCTCCCGCACCATGCATCAAACATGGGCAGGAGGGCCCTCACCGTCGGACCGGTCGAGGATGAAAGCAGTTGCTTCCACCGCTCGAATACGTCCGATCGGGCCTGACGTATCAGATCCTCGAACTCCTCGTCTTCCCGGACCGTTAACTCCTCCCCAGGCGGGCGACGGAACTGGCAGGCGATCCGGTATATATTCGCCTGCCCCGTCGCCAGCAACACCTGTACCTGTACTTGTACCTGTACCTGTGTGTACAGCAACGTGAAGATTGCTGGTACTGCCATACACCGGTTTTACGTTGAACGTACATGTTCGATACCTTGTTGTACACCCGATGTAAAATGGTTAGGATTGAGTAATGTAAATAATTCATGGATAAATAAAGACATCGTATTATAAACATTTATTTAGTTTTACGTCGAAAGCACACGTTCGACACCCCGTTCCACACCCGTTTTACGTTGAACGTACACGTTCGATACCTTGTTGTACACCTGATGTAAAATGATTAGGATTGAGTAATGTAAATAATTCATGGATACATAAAGACATCGTATTATAAACATTTATTATACACAATTTCACCTATTTAATGAAAAATATAATCTTCTATTTACATTGGATTTAAACAATTTTATAGCTACGTAGGAATTCGATAATGGCCCCACGGCAATGTTTCTGTCGAGTTGGGTATGATATACCGTTTGTCATCATATGGGCTGAGAGCAATTTTTCGCTCTGATATAGTATACACTTTGTGCAATTTCGATCGTATGCATGTCTGTGTACGACTCATAGCAATTTCATTTTGCAAACATTGTATGTAATCATCGAACGTTATTGTTGTCCTTACAACGCTAGTTTTTACACCTTTCGTTTTTTTGTATCTGGTTTTTCCATCTACACGGAATGTGTACATTTTTGCTCTCAGCCCGACAAAGTCCGTCATTAACATCCCATTGTTCTCGTCTTTCATCAAGCCGGGAACCTTTTTATTTACAAGTGGGATATTATACTTATTCTCTATCGGATAATCGCTTGTGTCGAAACGGTTAATATCGCGTCTCATGGTTTCATAAATGTCCTCACACATAATATGATAAATTAAGCTGTCGGTGTCTGTGTACATTACCTTACAAGTTTTACCAAATTGAGGAACCATGTACTCATGATGAAATTCGTACAAGCAGGTTTTGGATGATCGAATTAATTTTATGCACGTTGTGATTTATAGTCATAGTGCATAGCATAATATTCGGGGAGTCCATAACTTTCCTTTGAGCTGTGCATCGTGGGACCGATCCTAATGTCGTTGGAAGAATTTCAGGAACGGGGTAGCGGATGAGCGTTGTCGCGAATACTCAATCTTACAGTCGGTATCAACAAATTTAACCCGCTGCATGCTGGGTGTCAGATCAACGTACCGTGAGAAATAGCGTTGAAGAAAGCTACAATTAATGTTCACTCCAAAGACAATGCATGCTTTGCATGGTCGGTGATTGCAGCTCTATATCCAGCGACTGCTCACTTTTGAAGACATCTTCGAGAAGAAAATAAAGGCAAAATCATTTTTTCCACTTCGTATCACTAGTCGGAAGAGGAATCGACACGTCAACTTGCTGCACATACAAGACCAGACCGATAGTAGTAGTGTGGGGCATTATGTGTGGATTAAGAACCTATCACGACTCGTTAGCGCAGAATTGAGCAAACACAAGCAAAAGAAATTCATCTGTGATCGGTATGTACACATTTACAAAAGTATCATGGTATATCATACACATGTAAATAAAATTTTTTCAGGTGTTTGCATTACTTTCCTTCCAACGAAAGATTGCAGGCCCATGAAAGAGACTGTTCAGAACTGAATCGCTGCGCCATCGTGTTACCTAGCGAGGACGATAAATGGCTCTCTTTTGACAACTATATGTGGAAAGAAACGCTTCCATTTGTGGTGTACGCAGACCTCGAATGCACTCTGGAGAAGACGGAAGAGTGTGGGGAGGAGAAACTTCAATCACACGCATACCAACATCACAGAGTATTTAGCATCGCATACTATGTACATTGTTCACACGATGCATCTCTATCGGTATATCGATGTTGTCGCGATGCGAAGTGCGTCTCATGGTTCGTCGGAGAATTAGAAAATTTGGCATATTTTGTTAAACACGCTTTATCCAGTAATATACCCATGAAACAGTTAACGAATGAACAGTGCGAGGCATTTATCAACGCAGCACATTGCCATATTTGCGAAAAAAACCATTTGAGGAAAACGATATACGGGTGCGCGATCATTGCCATCTAACAGGACGATATAGAGGCCCCGCGCATCAAGATTGCAATTTAAATTACAAAAATTCGTTTTGCATTCCCATAGTTTTCCACAATTTATCCGGGTACGATTCACATTTCATTATCGAAGAAATAGTTAATGCGTTTGAAGGTAGTGTCGACGTATTACCAATAACTAAAGAAAAGTATATTTCATTTACAAAAAATGTTAAAGATCAGCAATCAGATTCGCATAATTGTATTAAATTACGATTCATCGATTCGTACAAATTTTTGAATACTAGTCTCGACAAATTGGCATCTTTTCTCAACACAAACAAATTGACAATTTTACGTTCAGAATTTCAAAATCTTTCTGTTAAGGAATAGTGGAAGGCTTTATTATAATTAATAGGCACTAGCACTTATCAGTTAATGTTAAACGGCAAAGTCGTAAGTCCACTTTATTAAAACTGAAATCAACTGAATAATGACTTAAAAAATCCGACACCAATTATAACCAAAAGACAACTTAGAATTAACGATTTACAGAAAGAGAGAGACCAAAGAAGCGCAATGGATCTTCTCTTCAAGGTTCAGTGTGAAGCAGCGAAAGTAGCTTAAGCAAAGCAGGAGTTCGAAACGTGACTGACACTTTCGGCAATCAGCGGGGGACGAGGAGTCAGAACGATCGAGGGGGGAGGTGACGAGGGCCGGTATTGTCTCGAGACCGTGTTTATAATCTCGGTAGCCCCTCTCGCTCCTCTCTCCCCTGTCCCATGTTAACTCACGTGCCGCCTTGATGCTAGCGCGATTCGCAACATTCCGCCCGCCTTTGTTGATCGGCACGACGAATCAACAAATTTACATAAAACTTCAATGATCATCAATAGCGGCACTGGGGG
Organism: Lasioglossum calceatum; assembly: GCA_963966675.1. Taxonomy (NCBI): domain Eukaryota; kingdom Metazoa; phylum Arthropoda; class Insecta; order Hymenoptera; family Halictidae; genus Lasioglossum; species Lasioglossum calceatum. The sequence goes on from OZ016542.1 coordinate 1,741,914, forward strand.
GGGGGGGGGAAGAGACAGATCTTCGCAGTAGGACGCTTCAGGACGGACGTCGCAGTACGAACGGTTACGACCCGAACAAGTCCATCGGCACCAGTATGAACTTGCTCGACCCTTCCCAACGGCCATCGTGTTGGTGGAGTGGTTTCGTTGAGGATGAGGCACAAGTCTCCAGACTTTAGATTAGGTTTCTCCTTCGTCCATTTTGTCCTTTGCTGCAAAGTCTGCAAGTATTCGACGGACCAGCGGTCCCAGAAATGGTCGCGCTGCTGCTGGATCATTTGCCAACGTGTAAGTCGGGAAGCCGAACATCAGACAAGGATGGTTCGGGGATAGCCGTTAGGGGAGAACCTATTAGAAAATGGGCTGGGGTCAAGGCGGTGAGGTCGGTAGGTTCGTCCGTTAGAGGCGTAATAGGTCGAGAATTGAGGCATGCTTCGACTTGCGTCAGCAATGTAGACATCTCCTCAAAAGTGAGGAGAGTCTCACCTATTACGCGACGGAGGTGGTACTTCACCGACTTGACCGCAGCCTCCCAGATACCTCCAAAATGAGGTGCCGAAGGAGGGTTAAACACCCAGTTAGTCCCGGCTGCAGCTAAAGCTTGCCGAGTTTTTTTCATCTCCGCATTGGAGGCGTTGAGCATTTGCCGCAATTCGTTGACGGCTCCGACAAAAGTTGTTCCGCAGTCGCTTCGAAGAGAGCTGCAGAGATCGCGACGAGAAACAAAACGACGGTAAGCAGCGAGGAAAGCTTCGGAAGAGTAGTCGCAGACTAACTCAAGGTGTACGGCACGTGTAGCGAGGCATACAAAAACCGCGATGTAAGACTTGCGTGTCCGTGCACCGCGTCCAGGCGAAAACTTAGTGTAGAAGGACCCAGCATAATCGACTCCCGTATTGTAGAAGGGGCGCGTAGGTGTAACACGCGAGTAGGGGAGATCGCTCATTTGTTGCTCGGAAGTTTTAGCTCGCCATCGCCGACATTTTAAACAACCATGAATGTGTTTTCGCACCGCTCGACAGCCGCGAGGGATCCAATACATACGGCGCAAATTGGACAAAGTAAGCTGTGTTCCACCATGTAACAATTTCTCGTGGAAGTAGACGATAATCAGTGCAGTTACATTACTGTTCTCCGGCATGATAATAGGGTGCTTCTCATCATAATCAAGGAGAGAATGTTTTAATCGACCGCCGACGCGTAGGATCCCCCGATCATCCAGAAATGGATTGAGACGTGCGAGAGGGGCCCCGGAGAGAGGAACGAGTCGTTTTTAAGCACGCGATCTCGGCCGAAAAGAAACGAAGTTGCTCGCAACGAACGATTGTCAGCCTAGCGTTATTAAATTCTTCGGTACGTAACCAGGCATCCTTTACAGCGGAACGTCTTCGCGCGCAGTTGATGAAACGCAAACACCAGGCCACTGACCGCAAGAGGCGAGTGAAGGAAGAATACCGAGAGAATAGTTCTGTCGGTTGGGAGGAAGATGCGGCAGCGACAGTGGTACTAAGAAGAGTTTTCTCAGAGCGCTTTTCTTCCTCCGTGTCACTTACTGTCGCATAGTATTCCTTGAAATCACGGGTAGGGGTGGAGAGGAAAGAAGGCCCCTGCCACCAGAGTGAATTAATCGCCAGTGCATCCCCGCTTAAACCCCGAGAAGCGGGATCGGCAGGGTTTTCTTTAGAGCGAAGATGATGCCAAACATCGGGGGAATGGAGGTTTTGGATTTCCGCAACTCTATTCGCGACAAAAGTTTTCCATTTAGAAGGTCTGCCCTGAAGCCAACTAAGAACGATTGTTGAGTCTGACCAGAGATATATTTTAGCATCGTGCAACTGTAAAACATTCAGTACACGTTTAACTAGTCGCGAAAGAAGTACAGCGGCACATAATTCCAGCCGCGGAAGAGATACCTGTTGAAGGGGGGCCACCTTGGTTTTTGCAATGACTAATCTTACGAGCGGCTTAGCGGCGGTTGGAAATGAACGGACGTAAACAACTCCGGCATATGCTTTCTCCGAGGCATCGGCAAATCCGTGTATCTCGAGCACGTGTTTACTGTTTGTCCCCACCCAGCGAGGCATTCTGACAGCCGAAATCCCCGCGAGACTGAGAGAATGGGTCGCCCAGTATTTAGTTTGCGCAGGGGGCAGGGGGGCGTCCCAATCAAGTTTTAAAAGCCAGAGATTTTGCAAATATCTTTGCTGTAACGGTGACGGGAGCTAAAAAACCTAGAGGATCGTAGACAGAGGCCATCTCCTTCAACACCTGTCGTTTTGTTATCTTGATCTGAGGGTCACGAGGTTTTAACTCGAATAGGAAGACGTCACTCACGGGCTGCCACCGTACTCCCAGTAAAGAAAGAATATTTTCGACTGAGCGGTCACCCGGGGAAGCAACTTGATCGGCTGGCAGATGATCAAGTAACCTTGGCTCATTGGAAGTCCACTTCCTCAGGGTGAAGCCGCCCGCCTTGAGAGCGTCAATCAACTGTTTCTGGATTTCGAAGGCATCTCCAATCGTTGATGCTCCAGAAAGTACATCGTCCATATAGACATCGAAGCAGGCAGCAGCCAACGGAAAACGACCCTGTTTGGTACAAGGCAGGGAGAGAACTACGAACTTCGGTGAAAATCGTCACTTGATTAATCCCGCGACGGGATCGTCACTCCCAACGAACTTGTACAAACTACGTAGAAAAAACCCACAACCGAAGCGCGGTTGGGTTCACAATAAAGCTTGTTGAAAAGACTAAATAGAGGTAGCCTTGATTTAAAGAGTATTCCTTGCTCGGCGTTGAGCGAGGAGAGAAATCTCGAATGACACCGGTCAGCGGGACGCGATACCGTTCGAGAGCGAGCGAGATAAAGAAAACGTTTCGACAGCGAGAGATCGTGCGAAGAAGTGACTGAGTGATCGATCAGCTGGCCGTTAGCCGTCATCGGCGAAGAGCGTGGTTGGCGGATCGATAGAGCGATCCGCCAATCAGACTCCCGTTCCGATGATCGACAGTCGATGGTAATCGATATCGACGCGTGAGCCTATGGCCGCGCGAGCCGCTGATCGATCCTCGATCTCGCTGTCTCTCGAACGTCAGCCGATAGCGTGGCTGCGCAATGGTTGACGCGCATGCGCTGCTGACGCATTCAGCCAATCCCAAACATTCCGCCCGCCTATTCCGCCAATGACGAAACTGAATGCTGGAGAATGCAAGAGGCCGGGGCCAATCAGGTAGGCGCTGACGTCACGCGACGCTGGGCGAGCTGAATGGGTCAGCAACGTGCGGCGTAGTAGCTGAAACAACGCATAGTAAAAGTGCACGTGTTAAAAGTGAAAGTGAAGTGAAAATACAGTGGAGATGAAAGTGATACAGAGGTATGTGAATCGAGGAATTACGTGAAGTATGGACCCACACGCGCTCGTGTGGGTTGTTAAAGCTAAGGAGAACCACTGGAGAGTCCAGCCTCGGGGTCCCCTTCCGTCCTCGTCTCCCCGTCCTCAGGTGCCAGCAGCGGAATCAACTTGTGTACTGGACGGAGAAATTGAGAAGTTGCAGTGCGGACAGTGGCAACTCGAGCTGAACCGTCTGGTCCCGGGTGTAAGTGAACGACCCGCGCGAGAGGCCATTGTGTAGGAGGTGAGATTTCACTTTTCACCAGGCAGAGATATCCAGTCCGGATAAGGATTTTGTCCTTACGCCATTTGTCTCTGGTTTGCAGGGTGTTCAAATACTCCCGAGACCAGCGTTTCCAGAAGTGCTGCTGGAGTTGCTGGACCAACTGCCATCGAGAGAGCCGTGAGACTGGAAGTTCCTCGAGGCTGGGCTCTGGAATAGCGAGGAGTGGTTCACCGATTAAAAAATGTCCCGGAGTCAGCGCTGCTGGATCCTCAGGGTCGTCGGACAATGGCTGTAAGGGACGAGAGTTTAGGCAAGCCTCGATGCCAGTCAGGAGCGTGGTCAGCTCCTCAAAGTTCAATCGCTGCTAGCCAATGATTCTGCGGAGGTGGTGTTTGACTGATTTCACCGCCGCCTCCCAGATCCCGCCAAAGTGTGGAGCAGACGGGGGATTGAATCTCCAGGACACTCCTTCCCTGGAGGCTGCGGCGAATGGGCCGCCTCCTTGAAGAGAAGACTCTCGGAGGAGGGCGCGTAGCTCGTGGTTGGCGCCTACGAAATTGCGTCCGCAGTCGCTGTAAAGCTCTAGGCAACGACCTCGCCGGGAGATAAAGCGTCGTAGTGCAGCGAGGAAGGTTTCTGTCGACCCATCCGACACAGCCTCCAGGTGCACGGCCTTGGTGGCGAGGCAGATGAATACGGCGATGTAGCCTTTAGCGGTGAGCTGACCACGACCCCGACCGGCCCGAAGGTGTATGGGTCCTGCATAATCGATGCCTGACCTGAAAAAGGGACGACATGGTGTTAGTCTAGCGGATGGGAGGCTTCCCATTTTTGGTTGGGCAGTTTGCCCTTTCCAGCGAATACAAACGGTACAGCTACGGATACATCGCTTTACCATCGGACGACCTCTGAGAATCCAGCACTCCTGGCGTAGCGTAGCCAGGGTAAGCTGTGTCCCCCCGTGAAGGCATCGTCTGTGGGCAGCGTCGACCCACAGCCTAGCCAGAGGGGATTCGTCAGGAAGAATAGCGGGATGAGTCCGATCGTATGGCAGGTGGGCCGCTTGGATGCGGCCTCCCACTCGCAGCACTCCGTCCTTGTCCAGGAAAGGGCAGAGTTTGGCCAGCCTGCTCTTGGCTGCCACGGGTAGCTTCTTTTGGATGGTTGCGATGTCATCGGAGAAGGCAGCTGACTGCTCCATGCGCAGGAGAAGCAGCTTGGCTTCCTGCACTTCAGCGGCAGTGATGACTGGTTCTGACTTTCGTTTTCCAGGGACCCAGCGCCGGCACCAGGCCAGGACTCGTACGAGGCGCGTCAGATTGGAGAAGCGCTCGATCAGTGCGCACGCTGCGCTCTCCGGTTGGCTGGTCACGTGGTGCACGTCAACCTCTTGGTCCTCGTGGCTCGTCTCGTCGATGGGGGGAGGAAGCGGCTGATCCGGTGAAGAGAGCCACTCGGGTCCGTGCCACCACAGCTGGAACTTCGGCAGCTCGGCCGGAGACAACCCGCGCGAGGCGCAGTCCGCCGGGTTCTCAGCGCTCCTCACGTGGTGCCACTGAGCTAGCGGCAGCATCCGCTGGATTTCAGCGACCCTGTTCGCCACGTAGGTCGGCCAACGAGAGGGATGTCCTTTTATCCAGCTGAGGGCCACGGAAGAGTCCGACCAGAGGTGTAGCTCGACTCCCTGCCAGTCCAGTGCCTTCGTGACGTGCTCGACGAGCCTGGCCAGAAGAAAGGCTGCACAGAGCTCCAATCTGGGCAGGGACACCCGCTTCAGAGGTGCCACCTTCGATTTGGCAACAATCAGCGAGACTGTTGCCCCTCCTGCAGCGTTGATGGTCCGGGAGTAGACCACGGCAGCATAGGCGCGCTCGGATGCATCGGCGAACCCGTGGATCTCCAGAGGCTGCGAGGCAGAAGTGGTTCCGAGCCATCGAGGGACTCGAATGGTCTGCAGCGCCGGGAGTTGCTCCTGGAACTGCTGCCACAGCAATTCCTCCCGTTCCGGCAACGGAGTGTCCCAGTCCACCTTGAGGAGCCACAGTGACTGGATCAGGACCTTGGCGACAATGGTGACTGGAGCCAGCCAGCCGAGAGGGTCGAACAGCTGGGCCGTTCCGCTGAGTACCGCGCGCTTCGTCAGGCCCTTGGATTTGAGAGAAGTTGCCGCGGTGACCTGAAAGCAATCAGAAGCAGGCAACCATTTGATCCCGAGAACGCTGTGATGGGTTGGCGAGTCCCATTCGACGATCCCCTTTCGCTCGGCGTCGGATAGTCCGTCCAGCAGACCCTTGGCGTTGGAGGCCCACTTGCGGAGGGGGAATCCGCCCGCCATGAGGAGCTCTCGAAGTTCCTGCTGCTTCCGCCTTGCAGCCGGCAGGGTGTCAGCTCCAGAGAGGACATCGTCCATGTAGATGTCTCGCAGGACGATGCTGGAGCCAAGCGGGTAGCGCTGTTCCTCCACCCTGGCGAGTTGGTGTAGGCACCGAATAGCGAGGTACGGTGCACAAGCTAGACCGTACGTCACAGTGTTTAGATCGTAGTCCACGACGTTCTCTTTCTGCGCAGGTTTCCATAGGATGCGCTGCCACTTCCGATCCTCAGGTTGGACGAGTATCTGCCGATACATCTTCTCTATATCGGCAGTGAAGACGAAGGCGTGCTGCCGCCACCTGAGCAGGACGTCGGCGAGGTTCGGTAGCAGGTTAGGCCCCCGGAGCAGAAAGTCGTTTATGGACTTCCCGTTAGTGGATGGCATGGAGCCATTGAAGACCACGCGAAGCTTGGTCGTCGAGCTAGCTTCCCGCAGGACTCCGTGATGCGGAAGATAATACCCTTCACCAGGACTCGGATGCTGCTTCGCTGTCATGTGCCCCAGCGATTCGTAGGCAGCCAGGAACTCGGCGTAAGCTTGCTGGAATGCGCCAGATCGCCGAAACCTGCCGTTCAGCGACTCCAGAGTCCGAAGAGCGATGCGACGGGAGTCTCCCAACTTAGGTGTGGTGCTGAAGGGTAATCGCACCGAGAATCTGCCATCTGGTTGACGACGGTGAGTGGTAAGGAAGTGTTCCTCTGCCCTTAGCTCGTCTGCGGTGAACGGGATCGAAGTCTCGATCTCCTCCTGCTCCCAGAATCTGCTCAAAATTTCAATTAGTTCCCGATCTACATTACAGTGGTGTACCGGAACCTCTGTTCTACCTGCTGCCCCGTCGCCGCTCTCCGAGTCGACTCCTCCCGTAAGAATCCAGCCAAGGGCGGTCTCCTGAGCCACTGGAGTATGTGGCGGCCCTCGCTTGACACCCTCTCGCAGGATGAGGTTGTAGGAGTCGGCTCCCAGCAGAATATCGACAGAATCAGCGAGGTGGTATACAGGATCCGCGAGCTTCAATCCTTGGACGTGAGGCCAAGCGACGACAGCAGGTAGATTGCGAGGCCTGTATCGAGAGAGTTCCGGTATAATGTAGACCGGAACCTGAAATTGAGAACCGCCGCCGAAATGAGGAGAGATGGCCAGAGTGGTTTTCCCTCGCGTGAACTTCGCCTTGGAACCTCCTACGCCGAGAAGAGGAATCCGAGCTAGGCTCCTCTTGACGCCGAGTCGCTGAGCCAAGGTTTCGGAAATGAGCGAGACCTCGCTGCCGGGATCGATGAGAGAGCGGGCCTGGCATGGTCCTCTGGAGCCTGAAACAGTGACGCGAGCGGTACCGAGGAGTACTGCGGAAGGCCGACTCACGTGACCAGAGAGATGTTGGACCACGGCTCCAGGAAAGGCAGACTCCGTGGTCGTTGGAACGGCATCGTGAATGGTAGTATGATGCTTCCCCTGACACCTTTGGCACCTCTTTGAGGACTTGCAGTCACCCGCTGAATGTTTCCGCAGGCAGTTGAGGCACAGATTGAGGGACCGTGCCGTTTCCTGCCGATCGACTGGACTCTTCTCCTGGTATCGAGGGCAGAATAGGACGAAGTGCGGTCCTTGGCACAGGCAGCAGGTCCGTACCGAAGAGTTCGCCTTCGAGATCTGGTGGACCTTGAAGGCCTTGGAGGGCTTCTTGACACGAGCGGCTTCTTCCGGCTGGGGCGACTCTAACGCCTCACAGGTGTGGATGCGCCCTTCGGGGCTTCTGCGCCTCACGGAATCCTCCCACTCACGCCTAGACTGCGGGTCCAAGCGGTCGACGGTTAGTTCGACTATCCAGTCAACGGCGTTCGTGACAGGTCGATCCAGATTATCAAGGGCGTCTATCGCGTCGAACGTTTCATCGTAGAGCCTCTTCATTTCAGTAGCGGATTCCTTGCGGATGGGAGCTCGTGCGGACAGAGACCGGATTTGAGCCTGTACTAGCAGTCGTCGATTGTCGAACCGACCTTCCAGCTTCTTCCAGGCGACTTCAAAATTGTCAGCAGTGGTTCTAACGTTCTTCAACATTGACACGGCACTGCCCTTCATGCAGGTTTTCAAATAATGAAGACGTTCGACCGGAGACAGCGTCGGGTCGTTGATTATCAGCGAGGTAAATAGATCACGAAAGGATGGCCAGTCCTTGTATTGACCGTCAAACACAGGCAGAGCCATTTTTGGCAACACGGCTCGTGACCTCTGTGTAGTCGTCTCGGTGGCCGTTACTTTTGAATTAGCAGGCTCCTTCTCGGTCGCAGCGTCCTGATATTGCGAGATCATGGCCTTCTGCGATCCGACCTGAGCCATGTAGTCAAATTGTGTCTCCGAGTACTCGTCCTCGGTGAAATAACGACTCTCCTTTAGTTTAGCGTCCTTTAAAGCGGCGTCTCGCACCGCAGCATCACCCTGGCGGTAGTCACTCCATAGCTGGGCGAGGATCTCGAAGCCAGTTTGCAGCACTTCCAGATAGAGATTGGTTTTGCCCTTCTTCTTCATGTTAACTACCACGCGAGAGATCCGTTGGGCGGTAAGCCGTTGGGTGACGATAAGGTCAGCCATTGTTTCACGCACGAGGTCGGAACACAACACAGTTTAAATAGCGTACCGTTAATGTTTTAGAGAACTGCAGCGCTAGATCCGGCTCGAAGGACCAAATGTTTGGTACAAGGCAGGGAGAGAACTACGAACTTCGGTGAAAATCGTCACTTGATTAATCCCGCGACGGGATCGTCACTCCCAACGAACTTGTACAAACTACGTAGAAAAAACCCACAACCGAAGCGCGGTTGGGTTCACAATAAAGCTTGTTGAAAAGACTAAATAGAGGTAGCCTTGATTTAAAGAGTATTCCTTGCTCGGCGTTGAGCGAGGAGAGAAATCTCGAATGACACCGGTCAGCGGGACGCGATACCGTTCGAGAGCGAGCGAGATAAAGAAAACGTTTCGACAGCGAGAGATCGTGCGAAGAAGTGACTGAGTGATCGATCAGCTGGCCGTTAGCCGTCATCGGCGAAGAGCGTGGTTGGCGGATCGATAGAGCGATCCGCCAATCAGACTCCCGTTCCGATGATCGACAGTCGATGGTAATCGATATCGACGCGTGAGCCTATGGCCGCGCGAGCCGCTGATCGATCCTCGATCTCGCTGTCTCTCGAACGTCAGCCGATAGCGTGGCTGCGCAATGGTTGACGCGCATGCGCTGCTGACGCATTCAGCCAATCCCAAACAACCCTCTTCGTCGAAACTAAGCTGACGTATGGTACGCATAGCAAGATAAGGCGCGCAAGCGAGACCGTAAGTGACCGTACGTAGCCGATACTCGTTTACCTCCTCATCGATATCGCGTCGCCATAAGATACGCTGGGCATCGCGATCCTCGTCAGCAAGCCAGATTTGCCGATACATCTTTTCCATATCGGCTGCGAATACGATAGTATGACACCGCCAGCGTAGCAACAGATCCGGCACCTCAGGCAGAAGGTTGGGTCCCGCATGTAAAAGTTCATTTAGAGAGACTCCGGTCGTGGTCTTACTAGAGCCATTGAAAACGACGCGTAGTTTTGTCGTAGTGCTGGACTCTCGCCACACGCCGTGATGCGGCAGATAGTAGTAGTTTTGTGCATTTTCTCGCGGCACAGTAGCGAGTTCCATGTGATTTAACGTAAGATACTCATCAAGGAAAGAGCGGTACTTGTCGGCAAATTCGCCAGAATTTAAGAAGCGTTTCTCAAGTTTAGAAAGCATTATAGCTGCTGTCCGGCGAGAGTCTCCTAGCAACGAGAGATCTTTCTTAAACGGAAGTCGGACGATGTATCGGCCAGTAGGGTCGCGCGTGTGAGTACGAACGAAGTTATTCTCACAATCGTTTTCATCCGCGGTCAGCTCAGTAGAGGAAGGAGGCGTAGTTACTTCCTCCAATGACCAAAATCTCTGCAGCAAAGCGCTGGTATCGTCGTCGACCGAGCAATGAAGTACGAGACGACGCGTGTTTGAAGGAGAATTTTTAGCCTCTCCCGGCGGTCCAGTAACAATCCACCCAAGTGTAGTGGCTTGAGCGACGGGAGATCCCGCCGCACCCTGACGCAGACCTTCGCGAATAATCAGTGAGTAAACATCGGCTCCAAGTAAGAGCTCGATGGGTTGTCGAGTAGCGAAGTCAGGGTCAGCAAGTTCTAAGTTCTTAAGATGAGGCCACGTGCTCGGACCGGCATTTGGAGGTGGCTCGTAAGATGATAATCGCGGAAGAACGACAGCGTCTACTGAGTACGACATAGTAGAGTCTAATCGCGAAGACACAGTCAAATTCACCCTTCCTCGAGGTCGACTACGCATAGTGTCGACCCGCTCCAACGGTACGTTAAAGGGTTTACGAGGTAATTTTAGTCGTTACACGATGCTTTCTTCAATCAACGAAACTTCAGAACAAGGGTCGATTAGAGCGCGGACAAAGATTCTTTCGCCCGGGCAATGGCCTATTCCCACGATAGCAGTAGCCAAAAGTATCGTTTGGCTCATCCGCGTGCAATTGACTGTTTTAGCGACAGGCTTGGACGCGGAGGATGACGCATCGAATTTCTCAGCCGAGTGAGGACTCTCCCGAGGAATATGTAACGAAGTATGATGCTTACCGACGCAAGTTTGGCAACGTTTACTCGACTGGCAATCGCGGACATGGTGGTTCGACAAGCAATTGAAACAGATATTTTTTTCTGTTACCAACGTTCTCCTCTCCGGGGGCGTAAGGCTCTTAAACCTAGGGCAGAAAAGGATGAAATGATCCTGCTGGCAAAGACGGCATTTCGAAGTTCCGGTTTTTCCCGTGACGGCGTGAACCTTAGGTCGACGAGATGTCCCGCGAGGAGCAGCAGATGGAGTGGGGGCCCGTCTCTCAGCAGATGGAGTGGGGGGCCTGCTGTCATCAGATGGAGCAGCGGGGTGCGATGAAGCAGCGGTTGTGAGCAGGTTGCAAGAAGGCAGCGAAGATACGGTCAAAGACCGCAAGCGTGCTCCCAAAAATTCAGAGAATTGGGAAAAGATCGGCATTTCCTCTTTTCCCTCCAGCGTAGTCTCCCAATTTAGTCTCGTCTCTCCATCCAAGCGTTGTACCGTGATGTAATTCAGCCAATCGCTCCAATGTTCGACGGGACGTTTAAGCGCAGCTGAAGCCTCAACGGCATTCTGCGTACCGTGCAGCAAGGTCTTCAGTTCGGCAGCAGATTCAGTTTTCATGCACGGCAGAGACAACAGCACGCCCAGTTGGGCGTTGACCAGAACGGGAACGTTGTCATATTCCTTTTCGAGCAGCTTCCACGCACGCGGAAAGTCTTCGTCGGTAATAGGGATAGGACGTAGACGGTCGGCGGCCTCTCCAGTAACGCTTGTTTTCAAGTAATGTAAGCGCTCGACGTCGGTTAGTTGGCTGTTGTTAATAACCATCGATCGGAAGAGGTCCCGGAAGCTGGTCCACGTCGTATAATTGCCGTCAAAAGGTTCGAGGACAATTTTCGGCAGAGATGACCTTTTAGGCGGGTGCGGAGCGGTAACTGTTCCCTGGTGCACTGTGGCTGGTCCCAGCAGCTTCTTTAAACCAGCCTTCTCCGTTAAGTAGGCTTCCTCAGTTTCGTCGTAGAGGTTGTTAGTTATATAACTGGATTTTCGAAGTGCTTCATCTTCCCTAGAGCGAAGTTTGTCGTCGTTGGTGGTGAATTCCAGCCAGTAGGCCTCCAGCAATTCGAGTCTCGCTTCGACGGTATCTCGATTAATATAGTCAGCTCCCTTCTTTTTAAGATTCTCGATCATACGAGAGATTCGTGTGGCAAGAGTCTCCTGCTTTTTAAGAACGGCATCCATGTTTGAGTTTAAAAGTAACCGTTGGTTAAAGTCAAGCGAGAACCGTTCAAGACCCGACTGTTATTGCACGAGGTCGAATAACAAGCACCAAACTAGCGACCGTTAATTTCAAATGTAGCACTTCCACGGCACGTTTTTCGACGTTTAGCACAAGAATCCGGCTCGAAGGACCACTAATTTATGTTAAGGAATAGTGGAAGGCTTTATTATAATTAATAGGCACTAGCACTTATCAGTTAATGTTAAACGGCAAAGTCGTAAGTCCACTTTATTAAAACTGAAATCTACTGAATAATAACTTAAAAAACCCGACACCAATTATAACCAAAAGACAACTTAGAATTAACGATTTACAGAAAGAGAGAGGTTCTTCAAGGTTCAGTGTGAAGCAGCGAAAGTAGCTTGAGCAAAGCAGGAGTTCGAAACGTGACTGACACTTTCGGCAATCAGCGGGGGACGAGGAGTCAGAACGATCGAGCGGGGAGGTGACGAGGGCCGGTATTGTCTCGAGACCGTGTTTATAATCTCGGTAGCCCCTCTCGCTCCTCTCTTCCCTGTCCCATGTTAACTCACGTGCCGCCTTGATGCTAGCGCGATTCGCAACACTTTCCATAGAAAATTTCACGTTGTTGACGCGAAAAGGTGTCTTTCCATACGAATACCTCGATTGCGTAGATAAATTAGACGATCTCTGTTTGCCGCCGCTCGAGTCATTTTACAGTTCGCTGACAGGCGAAACCGTATCCGAATGTGAATTATGCACATGCCGAGAATGTGTGGAGGCGTTTCAACATAAAAACCTTGGGTGAATACAGTGATCTATATTTGAAAACTGATGTTTTGTTACTGGCTGATGTTTTTGAAAATTTTCGTAAAACTTGCATTAAGAGCTATGGTTTAGATCCAGCATATTATTACACTTTACCAGGTTTCACGTGGGATGCTATGCTAAAACATACAAAAATTAGGTTTGAATTATTAACTGATATCGATATGGTGATGTTTATCGAACGTGGTATACGCGGCGGTTTGAGCCAATGTTCCGGCAGACATGCGGAAGCCAATAACAAGTACATGCTGTCGTACGATCCATCGAATCCATCATCATACTTGATGTATTTTGATGTAAACAATTTGTATGGATGGGCAATGTGTCAGCCTTTGCCATATGCCGAATTTCAATGGGTTAACAAGATTGAAAATTTTGACATATCTTTGATTGCTGCCGATTCACCCATAGGCTACATTCTCGAGGTGGATCTAGAATATCCGCAAAGTCTGCATGATGTTCACGCTGACCTACCATTCTGTCCAACACGTGCTAAACCACCTGGCAAAAGAGAAGCCAAGTTGCTTGCAACGTTACACGATAAGCAGCGTTACGTAATACACTGTTATAACCTGCAACAGTGCACGCGCCACGGTCTTCGCATTACAAAGATTCACCACATCCTCTAATTCGCGCAGTCACCATGGCTCCGCGAATACATAGAATTAAATACTCTGTTTAGAACAAATGCCACTAACGATTTTGAAAAGAATTTGTACAAATTGATGAACAACGCGGTATTCGGTAAAACTATGGAAAATGTTTAGCGGATTCATCGGTACCGTTTTGTCGAATATCGGCTGTAATTTGCGACTCAGCTCGTACAACCTGTTCGCGAACCACGCGGCGCATCCCTCTTTATCGCAATAAACCTGATACTCGCACAACGATATGTCGTAGCGACAACACATGTAGTATCCTATACTAAACGCGTGGTGATGTTGATACTGTACGCGTGCCGCACGGCCTTGTCCTTCCTGTTCCCCAGGCAGCAGCAGGCACTCCAAGTCGGCGTAGATAACGAACGGCGCCTGTTCTTTGTTCGCGTAGTTCTTAAACCGTAGCCACTTATCTTCTTCCGATATTGGAAGCGCCAGAGCACAATCATTCATCTGTTCGCAGTCGATCGTATGAATGTTTAACCTCTCCGGCGTCGGAAAATATTGCAAGCATCTGTGGGAAGAGAAAAATCATGTCTTTTTTGCATCAAAGAATTTTTAAAAACAAAAACGTGCAACTTACCGATCGCAAATATGCTTCTTATGATCCAACTTGCTAAGCTGCGATGAAACCAATCGTGACAAATTTCGTATACACGCGTAATGACCACGCGTCTTTGCAGCATTCTGTAGAAACAGCAAGTTGACATGCCTCCTCCGTTTCTTCCCAGTCAAATGAAGCGTTACGCATCTCTTGCGCACCCATTCGAACACGTTCACGGAAATGTCGTTGACTCGTTCAAATTTCCGAATGTCTTTGAACAGCATCGGCGATTGAAACCCTTCGGTTCGAAGCACCGTATTGTAGTGCGGATACGATGACAAACGCGACGGATGTGTCTCTTTCGGATAGAGACCCGCCACGACCGCCCAAAAAAAGCACGCTTCGTCGTTGCTGATCACGTTCACGACCGCTCTTTTCAGCTGTATCGCTCGAGGCAAGTAGCTTTTAGCGGTGCAACCGGCTTGCAACGGCTGATATTTGCTAAAGTTCACAATCAAATGCAGTATCTTCGACAGCGCCCACCCGCTGTCTCGCTCTTGAAACTCTTCCAACGATGTCAAAATCGTCGGTACAACGTCTCTCTCTGATACCACTGTCGTAGATTGCTCGTCCGAAACAACGCGACGTTTCGCGTGCCGAAACTTTTCACGGAAACCTCGTTGGCGCGCTGCATGAATTCCGCCTCCAACGTTACACTAGCTTTCAACGATGAATGCGCGTTTAAAAATTCCGTAACGCGCCCCGTAATTATTCGTTTCGCGTGCTGTAAAAATTGTTTCGGATCGATATGTTCGACGTTGATAACGATGCCGGTCAATATGCGATTTTTAAAGGCCGACTCGACATTTTCCCAACGAAGCGTCGAGGCTCTTGCGCCCCTGCGATCGTATAAACCTCTACCGACGTGTGACGAGGAAATACGATGATTCACCGAAACGTTCAAAGTTTTCATACGGCATATAGTCGATATTAAACTAAATTTCTCGCCTACCGACAATTCATCCTTTGCACAGGCTAGGTAATTCACACAACACTGCAGAGACTCGATGTACGAGCGATGCCATTCGCGATACTCATTCATAGTCTTCGGCAGCATCGACATGCGTGTCAAACACTTCAACATTTTTCTCAACGTTTCAATCATCTTGCTGCCGTTGTTAACAAAATATTTCTTTCAACTTCGATTTGATATCGTTCGTTAAATTTCCAGTTCTCAAAAATATAATTACACTTTGCACCCAACGATGCGACGTTCGCCCGTTTCGATGATGTCCAATATTGTGGATGGGGATTCGATCACCGGCCATCGCGCGACAACTTGACTAAATCTTTTTGTGTAATAGAAACATACGCGACTCGTTGCATCATTCCGCATTAAACGTTCCACCAACGTTTTCCGCTCGATGGAGAAATGCTCACTCAAGTACGAATTTATGACGTGAGCCCAAGCTAAATTTTTCAACGTTGGAGCAGTCGCGTCACCTTTTTCCTCTGATATGTCCATTTCGCACATACATGCAACAAGTCCAACGGACAGTACGCGAAAAACCGTATGAAAAAATGACTGATAACTTTAACACGACAAACGCTTGAAACGATGGAACGTTCCGTATGACTGCAATTCGCGTTCCATCGTTTCCTGTTCATTCATCCTTACCCTCCCCAACCAAACACGTTTGATCATGAGTGTTTCCGTTGACCGGCTTGCCTTTGAACGCAATACCAGGAATCTGTCCTTGACAGGAGGGATCGCTGTATCGCCAACATCGAAAAGATAAGGATGCATATATCGAAACACGTTCGGACACGTTCGGCATGAGGTGACAGAAAACAAAGCCAGCCAGCGTAAACTCTTACATCTCTCTTGCTGTAGATAAGAACACGTGTGCGAAAATTAATCAGGAATCTGTCCTTGATAGGAGGGACCGCTGACCGGCTTGCCTTTGAACGCAATACCAGGAATCTGTCCTTGATCAGAGGGACCGCTGTATTGTCAACCCCTCCCCCTCCCCCCTCCCCCTCGCCCACAAACTGAATTGCGATGTTACCCCTCCCCCTCCCCCTTCCCCTCACCAACGAACGGGCTCGCGCTATACGCCTTACAGCGTTTACCTAATTCCGCTTTTTTAGCCCCAAAAAAGTGGTTTAGAACCCGCCTATATCATCTACTCGAACTCTCAAGTCCCTCGACCGCGCTGTGTTTACTTCACGCGTCCGGACTCTCTCTCCCCCCGGTAGAGGTTCTCGATTCTATCAACGAGGCACGTTGTTACTAAGCAGTTCGAAATTCCTCGTCTTTGTTCCCGACTGATTCCGATGTTATTATTTCACGAACGAGTTGCCTTACCATACAGTACCCCAACACGAAACTATTTATCCCCCGGGATTATACTAACGACCTTGTGAAAAAAAATTTTGAAACCGTAACTGGTATAACGGACAAACACGAAATTTGCGTGCGGGATTCTACAATTCACGCGTGCACGGATTTTGGAGTAGGCCACGAAATTTTCGCCCAGCACCGAAACGTACACACCCCTTATACAGGATTACACAATATTATACAGTACAAGTGACAAAAGATCAGATAAAATTCAGATTTTCACAAAAAAAAATGACAAAAAAAACAGAGGAACGAGAAATGCGTCGCGCTGGCTCTCGAAAATCTTCCGTCTTTTGGGTTGAGCGTGGTTTCCGTCGGAAAGGATAACTTATCCGCACGCGCACGATTCTCTCGATTCTTCGCCCGTCGGACCGCGATTTCCGTAGCTTCTACACGCGCGTTGTACCTTAATTTGCCTGCGAGAGTCCGCCGTTATTCCTGCGCCTCTCTCTGTTCTCGGGAAAAACCTTTGCGAGGGAGAGGTCCCTGTTCGGGCGCCAATTTGTAACGTTGTCCCTTTTTCGCTCGGTTGTATGGCCGGCGAAAACGGTCAACACCCGAGAATTTACAGCCGCTGAGGACGGGCCGTGCGCTGCCGCGCGGACACGGTCCTCTCGGGACAAACGATTGACAAGTAGACTCGAGTTTAACACGAAACGATTGTTCGGGCGCCAGGTACACGGAACTACCACACGAAATATCACCAATGGCTCGTGTTCGAGGAAGTCGGACACGAGCTTCGAATCTTCCCGTAATCGTAGGCGGAATATGACGACGCGGACAGCCAGGAGTTCGGACACAGGAAATAGCAGGGACAGCCCTCGCGGCAGGACGGATCTCGCAGGTCGGAAATAAATTCGACAGATTGGGGCTCGAATTGATTTGTTCGATGTCTCACGTAAAATTACGGGTGGGCGGCCACGTGGCCGCGACCCGGGAGCCCGCGCTCATAGTCAGTGTTACCATATTTTATCCCTTCCTGTTCCGGCCGACCTATACTCGGCGGACCCGCTTCAACCGACGTTGCGTAGCCGCGCGGATGACGTCACGTCATCCTCGCGGCTCCCCACTTTGCGATCCGCCGAACAGGTGATTTTCGGTTACGCACGGGATCGGGGACACTCGTCTATCAGCTAATAATCTGTAAACACCGCGATCGCAACGATCACCGCCTTGTGTTCACCGCTGTAGTCAAACCGCATATTGTTCATACCGCGTCTCATTTTTATAAATTACTGCGTCTCTTCGTCATCTTGTTAAGTAAACGTGCGTGTTCCAAAAACGAGTGCCGAGTTATTCGCCACCCACCAAATCTCCCACTGATACTCGTTCCGATCTCCAACATTTCCCTTGATTCTTACTACATTCAACACCAAAGTCTGTAAACTGCTTTAAACTGAATTCGAAAACCAACTTCACTCAAGCCAAGCCGTCCGTGGCGTCGCGTGGAACAAAAGTACACCCGTTATTTTCCTTACCTGTTCCCACTCTTCCCACTAGTCGCGTGTCGCCACTGTCGCCAGCGTTAGTGAGAAGAACTACGCTGCGAAACTGGTCGAGAAGGCGGAAGGGTAAGGGGCCGGAAGGGATAAAATATGGTAACACTGCTCCTAGTACAAGCTAGCGATGGATGTTCGATCGCGGAGCGCGTTAGTCGATTTTCCTATTATCACGAACGTACGGTACTACGGTACAAAGCCAGTCTCTCGAGAGACGGAAATTCGCGAGGCGCAGATGAACGGCGCGACTTCTACGGACCGTCGCGAGATTTACGAGCGCGGTACGCGCTGCTTTACTGAATTTATGAACGCCGAGACTATCCTTTTTCCGACGCGGCTCCTTGAGGAAGACTTCCGACTACTCAAAGGGGGAAACTGCTATACCAGACTCAAAGCGTCCTCGGAAGGAACGCGAGATCAAGGCACGAGGCGCCAAGCGCCTCGGCACACACCAAAGTATCGAGGACGACACGCGTTCGTCTCGTCCTCGCACAAAATAGCGAGCCAACACGAATTATGGAACCGAGAATCACTTGATCGACTTACCGTGACCGGAATTCGTCTGTCGACTTCCTTCAGCTAGGCCGGAACTTTCGCCTTCGTCCTAGTCTTCTCGACACCGGAATCTAACGCGGAGCTAAACCACCCGCGACGCGTACTATTCGGATTTTCGGAACTCGGAGTTACAGTGAAATTAGCGAGACTCGGTAATGGCGACCTACGCATTCGACAACCAGCGCGACGTGATCCTTCGATCCGCATCGACGGAACGCATCGATTCTCGGTCTCCCTACTCCTTTCGTCTTACCGAAATTCCCTATGGGCGCACCCGAAACGCAACCAGTCGTAGTCGCAGGACCGAACCTTCGGAAAAGGTCTTCGGACCCTCGACCTTCCTATCACCAAGTTACGATCGCGACGGACGACCGGGGAGGATAATTCCTCCCAGGCGCTCCCCCGCACCACCCATGCCGGGGTCGATTGTAGGCGGGATGAGACGACGGCGGGACCACCAAAATGCCTGATGTTCTGCAAATGCGACCCCATCGTCCCACGTCGTCGCCTCCGGGTTGATCGGCTCGTGTGCGGTGGTGCCCTTTTCGCACTTCTCCAAATCTGGAATGGTTTTTCCTCTCGACCAGTATTTTATCTTCCGGTCGATCCTTCGATGCAGGGCGCCGCACAGTGGTCCGGATCGAAGAAGTTGGTGTCATATAGCGAAAAAGTCAACTTTCTCATATCGATTTCTAACAACTTTGTATTGCTTCCTAAATGTCTATCAACCTTGAAAATGAAAAAATTAATGCGGTTTACAAAGAATTGTAATTAGGACGAATACTTAAAGCGTAGACATTTAGAGACAGTACTTTTCACCAAGAAAATTGCCTCACTTCTTCGAGGTGCCCTGATCACATCACTTAATATTTCCTATTAATTTTTTGTTCACGATGAAGAGCACTCTTTTGTGTTACAAAATTAACATCGACAGTAAAAGTTATTGTTAACAATATGTTAAAAATTAATATTCAATGAAATAAAAAAATTGGCCAAATTTTTTACATTTGACAAGGAATATCTAGAGGGTCATAGAAAGTCAAGATTTATAACAAATTGGATCATTTTCAGTATTCTTTCCCGTATATAATCATGCAAAAATCTTGTCCTACCTCGTCCGGCCTTGCAAGTTATTAATGTTCAAAGCTGTCAATGTTACTTCGCGACGAGTTTCGCTTGCGTAAAACAGGCTCGTATGACTGATCAAATGTTCCAAATATGAACGTTTCTGCAATAATATTATAAGAGATAAATAGAGTAAAGATATATATATATATATATATATATATATATATATATATATATATATATATATACAGGGTGTCCCACCCGATTTCGACTCTTGATTTTCTCGCTATTGTTACTTGTAGCAAAAAATGTTTCAGCAGAGGCTCGAACGGTATCGAGTGGAGCATATTTTGATGTTATGAGTTTTTTCGTGAGTATACGCGTAAAGGTCATATAAAGGTTAACTTGGTTTTTTTAAATGGAATGAGGTATTTTTTAATACATCGATCGATGTAGTTGGACATTCGTTATAAAAAAGTACAAACCTATGCGTATGACGAAAAGTTAGTAGTTCAGGAGATATTTCAATTTAAATAACTCTAAACTACCATTACTGTCGTACTAAGACGTTACACAAGTCAGTAAACACTAACTACATCTGCAATGCGATGTTACATTTGAGATGAATGACTTGCAAGTCATAAATTCTAAATTATGTAACAGCAATAATTATTGTTTTGGTATTTCATCACTTCATGCCTGGATACGTTGCTTCGAATGCTTGTTACATATATCATACAACCTACGCTTCAAGAAATGGATAGCAAAAACACAAGACATGAAGAAACTACGAAAAGAAAGAAAAGAATTTAAGGAGAAGACAGGATTGCTGGTTGACTATGTCAAACAAGGTTGGGGTTCGTCCAATGACGGAAATACCGCTAGACGATTTTTCCAAAATGAAGCAGTCTCGGCCGAAATTACAGGAATAGGTATAGATTTAATTAAAAGGTTCCATGTAATATTGCAAGTCATTTCCTCCCCTTACGAAATAGATTGTGAAAAATTTGGAAGGTACACACAGACCACAGCGAAATATTTCATCACTCACTATCGCTGGTATTTTATGCCAGCCTCTGTTCATAAAATACTTATGCATGGCCAAGAAATTGTTAAGCACGCATTGTTTCCCATCGGTCAGCTCTCTGAAGAAGTACAGGAAACCAGACATACAGATTTTAAACAATTTAGAATGAAAAATACAAGGAAAATGTCAAGATTATGCACGAATAAGGATACATTATTGAGATTATTGTTAACATCTGAACCGTACATGTCACAATTAAGAATAACATGTAAAAGAAATCCTAAAATACTGAATCCTGAGGCAGTAGAATTATTAATTAACTAATGCAATCGATCATCATAGATCATCACGAAAAACAAATTATGGTATGTTTATTTTATTAGCTTACTTTTTTATTTGTGGTAATATTGACTGAATATAATGTTAGTACTATTTTAGTCGCAGTATGTATTTAATATATTTCTTTTTTTTTTAGAAAGGAAAGCATTTTTTTATGTGTTAAAGATTAAGACCAACACTAAAAATTATTGTTCATAACAAGTAAAAAAAGGTTGAAAAACTATATTGGAACAAATCATTTTTTAATACAAAATATCAATGAAAAGTTAGTAAAAATTATTCTGTGTCTTGGCGCATCCGGGGCCAGAAGTACCGTTGCCCGAGTCTCGCTATGGTCTTGGCTCGCCCCAGATGCCCGGCGGTGGCGTCGTCGTGCATTTCTTGGAGGATGCGGTTGCGTTCCTCCTTCGGGATGCAGCGTTTCCACTCCCACTCCGGTCGGAGGGTTTTCCTGTACGGCGGTTCGGAGGTGCTCGTACCAGGTATCGGTCAGTGGCTCTACGAGTTCGGCTTCTTCTGGTCGTCGTGATAGCGTGTCTGCTACCAAGTTTTGTTCGCCCCGGCGGTACTGCACGACAAAATCGTATTGCTGGAGCTGGAGGCCCCAGCGGGCGAGCCTCCCTGATGGGTTGTCCATCTTCTGGAGCCAGTTGAGGGCTTGATGATCTGTGACGACCTTGAATCTGTAGCCCTCCAGGTATGGTCTCATCTTTCTTATGCCCCAGACTACTGCCAGACATTCTTGCCCGGTGACCGAATAGTTCCGCTCGGCTCCGTTTAGCGTTCGGCTGGCGTAAGCAATGACTCGTTCCTCCCCGTCGACCTCCTGGGTCAGAACGGCACCCAGTCCACTCTGGCTTGCGTCGGTTTGCAGTGTAAATGTCTGGCTGAAGTCGGGGCAGGCTAGGACGGGGGCGGTGGCCAGCTGGATCCGCAGTACCTCGAAGGCCTGGTTTTCGGCTTTCCCCCAATGCCACACACGGCGTTTTTGCAGGAGTTGGTGTAATGGTGCGGCGGTGTCTGCGAAATGCGGAATAAACCGGCGATACCATGATACCATTCCTAGGAATCGGCGAAGGCCTTTGGTGGTGGTATGCTCCGGATGGCCTCCACTTTTTCGGGGTCGGTCCGGACGCCTCGGTTGGTGACTAGGTGGCCGAGGTACCGCAGCTCTGTGAGACCGAAGTGGCACTTCTCGGGATTTATCCGGAGGTTGGCTCGGCGTAGCCGTTGTAGTACTTCTCGTAGGTTGGCGAGGTGTTCCTCGAAGGTGGCCCCTAGTACGATAATGTCGTCGAGGTATTCCTCGAAGGTGGCCCCTAGTACGATAATGTCGTCGAGGTATGCGAAGGCACGCGGCTCTAGGCGTGGACCGATGGTATCCAGTAGTCTCTGGAATGTGGCCGGTGCGGAATGCAGCCCAAACGGCATTACCGTGAACTGGTAGAGGCCGCGCCCTGGTACGGTGAAGGCGGTTATTGGGCGGCTACTTTCCGCCAGTGGCACTTGCCAGTATCCGTTCGCTAGGTCGATCGTTGAGAGGTAGCTAGCTTCTCGGAGTTTCTCCAGTGTTGCCTGGACCTGGGGCAGCGGGTAAGCGTCTTTCTCTGTGACGCTGTTGACCTTGCGGAAGTCAATGCAGAAGCGGGGTTTTCCGCTGGCCTTCCTGACGATGACAACCGGGGAGCTCCACGGGCTTGCCGATGGTTCGATTACTCCCTCTTTCAGCATTTGGTCTACTTCCTCGTTGATGATGGCCTGCGTGGCCGGGTTCCGCGGTGTGTACCGTTGTTTGACCGGTTCGGCGGTGCCCACTCGGATGTGGTGTTCGGTCAGGTGTGTGGGGCCTCGGATGGTTTCGAACCGGGGTAATTCCTGCTCCAGGAGTTTTCGGAGTTGTTTCTGTTCCTCGGTGCACCCTGAGAGGCCTTCAGGCCTGTCCACCACATTTGTTTCTTCTCCTTGGCGGAATTCCCACCGGCGTGGTCCCAGGAGGAGAGTTGCTCCCAACGCTTGTAGCGCAACTACATCTAGCAGTATTGCTTGGGAGAGCGTGGGGAGGACCGGGCAGGTGAGTTGGATGGTCCTTTCGTTAACCCTGAAGGTGACTTCTAGTTCGCACTCCAGGGCTACGGAGGACCCGTCGGCGATTCGGACCGCCAGATTTCCTGTCCGGGTGTCGGCGCCTTGGGTTTGGCACCACTCTGCGACGTCTTGTCGTAGGTATGACCGGGTGGCCCCGGTGTCTATTAAGGCCGCGTATTGTCGGCCATAGACCTCTACTGCGACAAAAATTCGAGTGTCTGCGCTGGTTTCTTGAGGCATTTAGTTGCGGGATGACCGGTAGTTGCCTCCTCCTCCGGTCCAGGCGACGTTTCCCGGTAGGTCGTTACAAGGGCAGCGGCCGGTCCACAGTAGGAGCAGAATAATTTCGGAGGTCTGCGGCATTCCCATCGCTGGTGCCCCCTTTGTCCACATCTCCAGCAGCAGTCTCCCCGGTCGTACGTATTGCTTACCACATCGGCTCTTTCGGTGCTCTGTTCTTTGCTCGTTACTGGTGGCCCCTTGATTGTCGGCCCTATAGCGGCGGCCTTGGGGGTGGAGCGTTTCTTCTCTTCCGCCATGATCTGTTCGAACTCCTCCGCCCGTTCTAGCAGGTCCTCTATCGTAGTTGCTTCGTCGCGTCGTAGGAATTTCCTGTAGTCCGTGTGGAGGTTTCGATACATCCTCGCTACTTGGTCTTCCGTTGAGAAGCCTCCATGTCGTCGCATGAGCGTTTACATGTCGACGACATATTCCCATGCTGGTTCTCCTGTCTTTTGTAACCGGTTCCTGATCTCATCTTCCATGTGGAAGAGCCGGTCGCGGGCAATGAACGTTCGGCGGAACGCTTCCATGAAGTCTTCCCATTTTCGCCAGTTGCTTCTCTGGTTTCGGTACCATTGGAGGGCCTTCCCTCTCAGTATTTCCGCCAGGCATCGTAGCGTCTGTTCTGGTTTGACACCGTAGCTCTCATGCAGGTCGTCTAGACGGTCAACGAAATCTTCGGCGTTCTTCCCGTCGAAGTGAGCTCCCAACGGGTTATGGCCTTTAGTATGTCGGTCTTCTGGGCTTCTTGGGACGGCCCTGCGGCCGATTTCTCGTCTGTCGGCATCGTCCGTATATGGTCTGTTATTCGGGCTCGTAATTCATCGACTGTGCCAGTAGTGTCGAGTCCTCTCTTCTCCGCTTCTTCTACGAGCTCGGTTTTCCGTAGTTGGTAGACCCAGCCTAGTTTCTCGCTCATTCGAGGCCCTTCCGTATTGCCTTACTGTTCGGGCGCCATTTGTGACGGTTACTCGGTGCGTGGAAGGTATTGCCGCGTCAGTCGGCTGTCCAGGGTCGCGGAGCCTCGTGAAGCGAGGGTGGACCTACGACTGGAGGGGCCGTTCGGAAATAGCGACAGCTCGGCGGAGCGGTTTGCTCGGAATAGCGGTCGTCCGGTCATGGCGGCTGCTCGGAGTAGCGGTCACTCGGAATATAGCGAGTGCTCGGAGTAGCGGACGCTCGGAATCAGTGATGGGATATTCGTGGGCCGTTCCCCTGAGTCGCTGGTTTCCCCTTCCCGGGCGTATCGTCGTATCCGTGTCGACTGCGCTTGCCTGTGTTGGTCCCTGTTCGATTGCACGCGCGCTACACACAAGTGTACCTCTACTCTGTTCGTGTGAACTACCTGCTCGACTGATTGACGCCGACGCGTTCCTTCGATTTTCACGTTACCGAAGTTTCGGAAACATGAGGCGGAAAGTCGGAATTTGGAGACGGCGCGCATTTGAATTTTGAATCCCGGCACAGCGCGACGCGGCGCACATTTCGCTATAACTTTTGATCTAAAAGAAATATCGAAGAGAAATTTGGAATAAATTTTTTTTTTAAAAATCGGGTTTAATGATGCAAACAGAAATATATTTTGTATTTTTTAAATAATGTTTTCGTTGATTCTTAAAAGGTATAGCATATAATATAATAAGGTATCTTCAACAGAAAATTATGAAAAAATTCGTGAATATTCTACCTAATAGCATACACGACTGAGATTTTTTTCAAAATTTTTGGTTGCTGTTTGGTAAACTGGTTTTGGAGGCCGAGAATGGATGTAGGTGTGATTGAAAGAGTGGAGTGCTTGAAATGAAAGATGGAATGCAAGATTGACTGGAATGGGTGAAAGTGATAACGGATGGATTTGAATGGAGAGAAGTGGACTGTATAAATGTTGGTAAAGCAAGATGAGTCGGGTATATAATGTTGATGTATTTGTCAATTATATCACAGAAATGAACGTTGTTGTACAGGAAATATGAAAGAACAGAAATTGAAAATAAACTAAGACTGATTGAATAAGATCGTTTGTTTTGACGCGTATCAGCTGATGGCTTGTCACAGAGAGGGCGAGACGACGGTTGTCTCTCTGTTTTATTGTCTCGACCTTCCTGGAAGTTCGTCACGCTTGAACGGTT
Organism: Lasioglossum calceatum; assembly: GCA_963966675.1. NCBI lineage: Eukaryota > Metazoa > Arthropoda > Insecta > Hymenoptera > Halictidae > Lasioglossum > Lasioglossum calceatum. The sequence continues at coordinate 1,767,204 of OZ016542.1, forward strand.
CCGATTTGACGCTCGAGAATCTTCCAGAAAGATCGAGAGACGGTTGAGCCAATGACAGGCGTGATTTCGGCCCAAGTGAGCCTCGACGGCACTCGCTTGTCACTCTCGTCTTCGGCGGGATCGCGTGTGGATCGCTGTGACGTCACGAAGCAACATGGCGCTCAGAGCACCAATCTCAAACAGTTGCAAAATCGATTTTTAAACAAATTGAAAGACAAAATGGCCGATATTATGTCAGTCTTCAGTTGACCACATTTATATTATTACGTTTGTTGTGTCTAATCCTGATTATTAATATGTATTTTTTTCAGATTTTTCGGATTACCGAAACATGTTTTAGACCTCCAAACATTCGAAGAAAATGCATATTTTGTATTGATGTGTTAGAGACTCCAGTTTTATAAAAATTCAGTACTTAGATATTATTGAAGCAACTGTTCTTAATTTTTTAATAATTTTTTAGAGATTGCGTAGTTGTTAACAAAACAATTATACGGCTGGGAATCTTCTGGCCCCAAATCGAATCTGGCACCTAATCATTTTTTTCAGTAAATACTTATTGCTTCGGGTTTTAATGAAAAGTTTCACCAAAAACATTTTTTAATTGTCCACATTTATTTTCAACTTAAAGGATTGATACAGTTCGCGCTGTCGACTTTTGCTAATTTCTAAAAAACTATAAAAACGCCACGGAGAAAAGTTATTGAGAATAGCTATACATCTGTGGTTGTTTAACGAAATAGCAGTAGGGTATATAGGCGGGTTCTAAATCACTTTCAAATTCACGAGAGAGCATACCTTATTTCACGGGAGAGCAGTACCGCCGCAGAGCGATATTGCACAAGCATATTCGAGAGAGGGGGGAGGGGAGCGGGGGGAATTTTCTTGGAATTATATTTTTCTTGGAACGAGGGGAGATCGTTTCTAGGTCAAGGGCGGCGTTTCGTGGAATTATTTTGCACCATTGCAATATTGCGACATATTTTTCATGGAATTATTGCGTCATATTTTTCTTGGAATTATATTTTTCTTGGAACGAAGGGAGATCCTTTTTCTAGGTCAAGGGCGGCGTTTCGTGGAATTATTTTGCACCATTGCAATATTGCGACATATTTTTAATGGAATTATTGCGTCATATTTTTCTTGGAATTATATTTTTCTTGGAACGAAGGGAGATCGTTTCTAGGTCAAGGGCGGTGTTTCATGGAATTATTTTGCACTATTGCGGCATATTTTTCATGGAATTATTGCGCCATATTTTTTCCATGTAATTGTTGCAATAAACGTCATGGAATTATTACGTCATATTTTTTCCATGGAATTATTACAATAATCTTTTCACCCAGTGTCATTCCCACGGTTGGACACTTCTCCCCCGTGGCGGCCATAGTGCTCCAGAAACGTTTTCGAACACGTTTCGCGATACCCCCTTTGTAAGAGAGAGATGTAAGATAGATTCGTTTAAACGGAAATATGAAATTAACCGATTCAAACTTTTGCTCATACATCGAGAGAGTTTCTACTTCACAGTGATATAAAGTTTCCCTTATTATTTTCGATGCATGTAGGATTGTGTGTTGGAACGTGTTTTCTCGGTTCTTATTCATATCATTGTAAGAGGAGCGTGTTCCATAATCTGTAGCAGCATCCTTTCGCATGGTTTAGAGTTACCAAGCTGAGGCACCTGGACACATTTGTTTTTTGTCAGTTCTCTCTATTAGTGCTGATTGAAACTTTTGCGAGTTCAGATTTCATTTTATTATCTACTGCAACGAGCATCTTTCTAAACTTGCAAGCGAGCGAATATTTCATTATTTCAAACTTTTGCTCATACATCGAGAGAGTTTCTACTTCACAGTGATATAAAGTTTCCCTTATCATTTTCGATGCATGTAGGATTGTGTGTTGGAACGTGTTTTCTCGGTTCTTATTCATATCATTGTAAGAGGAGCGTGTTCCATAATCTGTAGCAGCATCCTTCCGCATGGTTTAGAGTTACCAAGCTGAGGCACCTGGACACATTTGTTTTTTGTCAGTTCTCTCTATTAGTGCTGATTGAAACTTTTGCGAGTTCAGATTTCATTTTATTATCTACTGCAACGAGCATCTTTCTAAACTTGCAAGCGAGCGAATATTTCATTATATAAGAATGGGTGTTGTCAACGCCAAGTTTAGTTTGAAAACATGGAAGCTTACGTGCTAGCGAATGATGATGTCATCTTAGCCGAGACAATGCAATTATTGGTATGTATAAATGAAATATTTTTATATTATTTATTTATTTATTGTCAGTTTTTTATTACTATTTTATATTAACAGACATTTAATTCGGAGAGAGAGAGGGATGCGTTCATAGCTGGATGGCAATATGCGGCCCGACGGTACAATATAAATATTGAAAATTGGGATAATGAATTTATCACAGCATTTCAAATATCATATGCAGCGACGGTGAGTTAATGATTTTATATATTTACTAATTAAAAAATATTAATAATTTAAAAAATCTATCTTTTCTCCTTTCAGACTTATAACAATGGGAATGGAAATGAGAATGCGAACGAGAACGAGAATGAGAACGAGAACGAGAATGAAGAATAGCTATAATATTGTATATTATTTTATATTTTTGTATTTTTTCAATAAACAAAATAGTTTCAAACATATCTACATTCAGTTTGGGAAATTGGGATTGATTATTCAAGGTTGTACCAAAATAAAAAATTTTTATTTTTGAAATGTCACATTTATTTATTCAAAAAATCGCCTCATCATCATACCAAAACATAATATAATTTTATATGTGGTTTAATTAACCATGAAAGTTTTCAAACGCAAACGAAGAAGAGCGTATTGGAAAGAAAGAGACGTGAACAGTAGTTGCCGCCGACACAGTTCAAAGGCTCGCGTTATCATCCCCTCGCCATAGATATTCACACATTAGTGGGATTCTTCGTTTCCTGCGAACAGACAGTTATATGTACCATGTTATATACTTTAGAGTATTTGTGAAAAAATTTATTTTTACCTTCGAGCGACGATTCTTTAATTGAATCCACAAACGTCTATACCGCGCGGGTTTGGCTGGATTGTATCAGGATCAACTCCGATTGGCACGTTGCCACAGTTCACCCCACGAACGTATGCACAGGATCTCGACCAGGCGCGATGCTCGTGCATTGGATCATCGTCATCGTCCCATTGAGTCAACTGTATACCACATTCAAAACATTCAACAAAATCCTCATCGCCCAGATAGAAAAATCCTGCGACGGCGAGTTTTTCAGGTTGAACGATGTGTGAGTAACCCCAGTTGTGGAAACTTTGGAGTCTGTCACTCTCGAGACGATAATCAGGTGTTGCTGGGGTATCCTGATCTGTTGTTGCGACGGTTGCAGGATCCATCTCTGATTTCACAATCATTATGAAGACACTGTGTAAAAAAAGAGGTGTTTTAGATGTGGAAAAATTCAAACACGTGTGTTATAACTGATTGATACCATACATGTTTTTTTAGAATTGTTAATCCATGCCCGAAATGTTTGCACTTCGCGCAGACTACAATGGTATGTGACGTTCTTTGTCGATCGCCAACAGTGAAGTCGACACGGTTTGTCAGCAATTTCATACATGGGATCGTGAACTAGTACATCATATTTTGGGCAGTTGAAATCTTCTAAATTTATTGAGTTTATGTTCATTTTTCGAAGGATGTCTCTCTCAAAACATCCTCCTTTATATGCTACAACTGGATTTGCATAATCACACACAAAATTTTGAATAGTTTTGAATATATCGTCCTGCTGATATTTTTCATAGCCGAAATCTTTGAATGGAATCCCATGTATGAAATTGCTGACATACCATGCCGACTTTTTGTCAGCGGCAGATAAAGAATGTAATTTCTCCCCTAAGCAAAATTCAGAGAGTTCGAATGAACCGTCGTAACAAACATTGATCATGGCTAATTCTTTGCACATGAATTTTTTTTTAACAATAAATCCATCCATGTCAATGATGTGAGAGATATGATCCATCTAAATAAAGAAAGTTTTTTCACCGGATTTTTCAATCGTTTATTAATTTTGTATTATATGTACTTACCGTTGAAGAAAGGATGATATCCAAAGTTGGCTGGTCGGATGATAACAAACACGCGATGTAACTTTGTATAGCGATCACCGTGACTGTCAACGTTTGTTATGCGATGTAACTTTGTATGTATAGCGATCACCGTGACTGTCAACGTTTATTATGGTATAACTTCATACGACGACTGCGGCGATCAATTTATAATGGATACCCCCACCACTAATATAAAAAAATCTATGGGGAGGAGGATGTTATTACTGTAAAGTCAGCATATTTTTTATCTTGCATGTTAGAGCGGTATTGTATCATATTTCTTTATCTTTTCACCCGGTGTCATGTTTCCATGGACAGTTTCATCCACACAGCATTACATCATACAAAATCTAAAGTCATATTTCTAATGGAATAAACGATGATTGCAAGTGTTTGTCGTAATGTGGGGTATGAGGAGGATTGTTTTTAATAAAAAATAAGATCTTTCACATAATTTTTTATTTGATAAAGTACATATATTTTTTATCTGTATAAACGGTTTAAGTAATTTTTCGAACAATATTCGTCAATGGACTGTACTCCATCATGCGGTCATGTATCATTAAGCAGTAGGCTGTTGTCGATGGAGGGACGTCGGTTCGACATTCGAAATCAATTCGCACGTCGACCGTAGCATTTTTTAACGCTTCGTTTTGTCAGGAACAATCGAGAACGATGAGTGGACCATAATGCAGGAAATCCATGACGTTGAGTAGCGCTTCGCCGTTTCCATAGTACGATTCTTGGAATTTTGCATACATGTCGTAGAGCAACGCGTATTTACCTTTCTCAAAATCGATATTTAAATCATCGTACGGATAGGTTTCCGAGTTCAAGTAAAGCCGAATATTTGCCAATGCACAATGATCGAATCGTGTAACCGTTTTCGTTAAGTTATTCTTTCGATTGGTTTGCAAAGCGAATATCACATATCGCGGTTTTTCCATTTGCAGAGCTGTTTTTATCGCCCATGTATGCTTCGTAGTCGTCTGTAGTAGAGGATATTCATACAGATCCCACGATCGAAAGCTCATTCCGATCGGTCTGTCGCTGTCTAAAATACGTAACATGGACAGCTTATGTATTGTTGAGCGCTGACAAGATGATTCCCGGGGGGGCACAGAGACAAGAAGGGTCCCCAGCTAGCTCCGCCCATCCCCACCTCTGACGCTCCCGTCGTCGCCGCGTGACCACGCCTTTTCGGCTGCTACGTCACACGTCGCGTAGTAGTAGGATTCCCGTATTTACGGGGGGCTACGGCGTTTCACGAATTACAGCCAATATTCAATGCCGTAAATACGAGGGAGAGAGAGAGAGAGAGAGGGGGAGAGAGAGAGCGGGAGGGAGAGTGGGAGAGAGAGTGGGATAGAGAGCGGGAGAGAGAGAGAGAGTGGGATAGAGAGCGCTCTCTCTCGCTCCCGCTCTCTCTCTCTCTCTCTCTCTCCCGCTCTCTCTCTCTCTCTCTCTCTCTCCCGCTCTCTCTCTCTCTCTCTCTCTCTCTCTCTCTCTCTCCCGCTCTCTCTCTCTCTCTCTCTCTCTCTCTCTCTCCCGCTCTCTCCCTCTCTCCCGCTCTTCCTCTCCCGCTCTCTCTCTTTTACATCGTGACAATATCAGCAGTGTTCTGAATTTTGTGCCTACGCCGCGCCGCCCCGCCCCGCCCCGTTGAAGTTCCCAGATTCGCTCGATTCTAGGAACTTGTGACTGCTGCGGCCAATAGAACGCTTTAGTCGAAATGGGGTGTGAGCCTAGGCCCGCCCCCTCCAAGCCAACCAATCGGGCGCGCATTCTTGCCTACGTCACCGCATTCCTGCCAGGGATCTTCTTGTCAGCGCTCAACAATACTTCATCCAATGCGACGTGCGGCATTCTCCATTGAATTTTGTACAGATCCAGAATAGGTTTCGCGTTGTTGGAAGGACTGTGCAACGCGTTCGCGTCGGTACGCGAGCGGATCAAAATCAATTCATGTCGCGCATTTATCACAACGCGTTTGTAGTCTTCGCAGAAGCCTAATAAAACGCTCATAGGAACGCAAAAGTTGAAATGTATCGCAGCCGTGGTCGTTGCAGTCTGCTTCTGTTTGTCATCGGCATACATCCAACCAGCGTTGGACAACGCGTCGCTTCTCGTTCTGGACAGAATCGCGTAATTCTTCAGAGTTGTCGTCGCACCGGGATTTCTTGACCGATCGATTTCCACTCCATTCAATTCATAACGTATTTCCTCAAACATAAACGCAACAGCGTTGTTCTCGAGGGTCACCGTATCGATGTGGGATTCTCCTCCAGCCGGTAATTCAAGTTTTCCTGATAAACTAAGTTTTCCCTCAACGTATAGGAAGCTTTTACACGGGAGCGTGTACAGGTCTTGTTGTTGAATGGGTATCCTTATCTCATCACTGTTTTCGAACGTCGTGTTAGCATACGGATTGTACGTGTGCAGCTCAATCTTCGTTATGCGATTGTCGAAGATCGGCTCTTCGGAGATGTTCAAAATGTCACCAAACATGATTTTTTCCTCTCACTTTTTAACAATAAATCCCAAAGAGCGTAGATACTTTGCGTTTTCCACGGTTAATTTCTTACGAATCGATGACCTTTTTTCCGTGGTTAGTTTATTGCTGTTGTTCAACGTATGGAATGCCGTATTGTTATGAATTAGCATTGCTTCGTCGCGCGTGTAGTCGCACCGTGATTTCTTCACCTCGAAAATCAATCAAACGCCCGGATTGATCAACTATGCGAATCGTTAAATCGTCAATGACTCGTGCAACGATCGGAAGGTAAATGACTCGCGCGGGCGTTTCCGACAATTTATACCCTGGCGGTACCTGGGGCGCAAACTCATGTATCGTGTGAACGAGTTTACCATTGTCGTACGATCCGGTGGTTATGTTGCATTCCACTCGTACGATATTCACGCTGATGATATTCACAGGTGCGTTCGATGTATGCAACATGTTCGGCGGTAAAACTCGACCCGTGGAAAATCCTAGGACAGACCCCACGTTGTAAGGCTTTGCAAAGTTTATTTGATACTCGCTTATAATTTCGCTTTTCATGGTGTTGTTGTTCGCCCGTAAGACCAGCGGATATTCGATATCGGAGGCGGCAGTTGACACATCGACATTTTTTTTAGGATATCGCGCGCATATTTCACGCCTCAAGTATGCGTTGATAGCTTCCAATTCGTACGAACCGTCGGGGATGATGATCTCATCATATTTTTCACCAAAGTAGAATCGATTGTTTCCAATGTTGGCGCTGATGTTTGGTATTGTGTAATAAGTTTGCAAATCGAGCAATCCCAACTCGTATTCGCCATTGCTCAGATCTATGGGTGGAAAGCACTTGGATGACAGTACGCTGCTTCTTCCCGACAATGTGAACGTAAATGACTTTTTCGCATGCATCATGCAGAGGGAGACAGACTTTTTTCCAGACAATTTATAACGTAGTTTCTCGGAGAAATTTCACGCACAATTGTCCACACACGCTTTCTTCGTAGTTTTGAAAACGTTTGTGGTTATATAAGATAGTCGCGTTCGCGCCGAAATAGCGAATCAACTCGATTGGCGGTCGAAGATTTCCAAAACTATCAAAATATTTGACACGCGAGCCGTGCTTTATATATGCGACCCAGTGGGTTCCCGGACCACGACTATTATCCAGATTGACTATACCCCGCTCATTTACCCACACGCGCCGCGGCAAATCGTCACGCATAAAAACTCCACGAAAATATGGTAATCCTTTACAGATGACCATCAATTCGGCGTCTGTCGTCGTGTTGTCTTTCTTCGTTTTTTTTTTCTCCTTCAAGCCTTTCCCATGCTTATACGGAGCGAGACGTATCCCACGAACCTCCATGGCTCGATTATGTCGCTCCGCTTCTTGCAATTGTTTTTTCGCAGCTTTCGCGGTGTTTATAGCTTTGACTACTCCCGCAGCACCGCCCGTCAATGCTCCTATAGCCGACAAAGCAGGCAACAGCAACGGCAGAAAACCGCCGCGTTTGGCGATTGGGAGAATTCGTTTTGTCGTTTTCTTTTTCTTTTCACCTTTTTTCTTTATCAGACCCATGCCCAATTTCGTTTTAGCTTTCATGGCTGCCAACACTGCGGCCGCGGACACCTTCTCCCCCCACGCCGCGTCTCCGGACGTTACTCGATGCAGCGCTCGATCCGCCAAAACGCGATCGGCCGCGTGTCGATTTCCAAGATCCTTGTACCGTGAATAGGCTATATCGTGCTCGCGACAGGCCGCGTCCAACGGATTGATTCCTCGATCCCCACGATCTAATCGCTTGGTCAGTTTCGTACCAGGACCGCAGAATTGATAACCAGGTATATGCAATTCGAACGGTAACGCGTTTATAGCTCTGTTTAACAACCCCTTACCAGTATGCGGACCGAGACACCGTTGTGAACGACGATTCATGTGCATAAACTATTTTTCTGCTCTCTCTCTCTGTTTAAAGAACACGGATCCTTTTTTCTCTCACGTTCGGGGGAGGCACGAAGAGTGACTGATGTCGACGGTGTTCGAGCTCTCGTATAAATACCCCCCAACCACCCACCACATCGAATCAATCAGATCATGCGTTTTGTAAGACAATCTTTGGATATTCGTGTTCCAACGTGTCGCGCGTTCGACGATTGCGACGAGACGATGCGAAAACATGGATCATTGTTACCAAGCAATGTACGATGCGTCATAAGCGGTCCGTCAGGATGCGGTAAAACGAACGTTATGATTAGCCTGCTGGAGAGCGCGAACGGGCTACGATTCGCAAACGTTTACGTGTACTCAAAATCGCTGAGTCAGCCAAAATATCGATACTTGAGCAAACTGTTCTCATCCGTGGGGTAGGATGTTGGCTACTTCGCGTTCGCGAACAACGCTGACGTAATTCCTCCCGCAGAAGCACGGCCCGATTCAATATTCATCTTCGATGATGTGGCATGCGACGAGCAGGATATCATGAGAGCGTATTTTGCGATGGGCAGACATTCGCACGTCGATTGCTTCTACCTGGGTCAGTCGTACGCGAGGATACCGAAACATTTAATTCGCGACAATGCCAATCTGCTGATTCTGTTCAAACAGGATACCATGAACTTGCGTCACATTCTTCAGGATCATGTAAATACTGATATGTCGTTCGAGACGTTTAGCACGTTATGCATGGATTGTTGGCGAAGGAAGTACGGATTTCTCGTAATCGATAAAGACAGCCCCGTGAGTCGTGGTCGTTACAGACGTGGATTTAACGAGTTTGTTGTACTGTAATGAGCACAGTTGCTCGGTAAGAGTCGTTGGAGTCGCATTAGAAAATTCTCCCTCGATATGTCGTCGAAGGAGAAGAAGCTGCGAGCTTCGGTCGTGAACGAAATAGCGAAGACCAGCGATACCATACGTAAAAAGTATTTAGCGTTGAAAGTTGGGAAAATGACGGCCGAGACGAATTTGCGAACAACTTTACAACCGATCGTCGAACCGCTCAAACAGCTAGTTCAAAATACGGCTACTGTTCAACCGGACGACAACACGTTCTCGGATATTAAGGAAACTCCGCCCCTCCTATCAAAAAAAGAAGATTCTCAGATATTAGGGGAACGACACCAGCGCCCTCTATGAAAAAAAGAAGAAGAATAAAGAGGAAAAAGAACGACGATGTCTCGAGAAAAATATCTTTTGACGATGACGAGATCGAGTCGGCGACGGTGGTGGCACCGCCGCGACAGGAGGAGGATACCTTCGAATCGCCGAGCACGGAATGTTTGGAATCTTCTATGCGCGATATTTTTGAAAATCCCGAAACTCATCAAGAGGAGAATCAATATCTATCCGAGAATTTCGGACCTTTGGCGCGTAAATATTTGGAAAAATTTTTTAGCGGACCAACGAAAAAATCCGACAACGTATACGGAGTATATCTCCAGGACGATAAGCTGATGCTGGGAAATTCAACGTTCGAGGTGGACCACAACGACGATATCATCGTTGACGGAGTACGGTACGAGGGGACTCACGGTCTTTACGACGATGGAAACGTTTTTCGTGAACGAGATATACTTCTCTTTCGTCAATGGTAACACGTCTATCCGTCCCTCGAACGAGTTTGCTAATTCTTTGATGATGAAATGTGCGTCGTAGCCAGATAAATTATGGAAAACCACCGGTATAACGTACGAAGATTGATAGCTCAAATTACATCCATTGTGAGCCGGACCACGATACGCGCCCGTGAAATGACAATGATCGCGCACCCGTATATCGTTTTCTTCAAATGGTTTCTCGCAGACGTGGCAATGCGTGGCCGTACGAAAATTTAACTTTTCCGTTTCGGTTAGCGGATTCATCGGTACCGTTTTGTCGAATATCGGCTGTAATTTGCGACTCAGCTCGTACAACCTGTTCGCGAACCACGCGGCGCATCCCTCTTTATCGCGATAAACCTGATACTCGCTCAACGATATGTCGTAGCGACAACACATGTAGTATCCTATGCTAAACGCGTGGTGATGTTGATACTGTACGCGTGCCACACGGCCTTCTCCTTCCTGCTCCTCAGACAGCAGCAGACACTCCAAGTCAGCATAGATAACGAACGGTGTCTGTTCTTTGTTCGCAAAGTTTTTAAACCGCAACCACTTATCTTCACTCGTTGGAAGCGCTAGAGCGCAATCGTTCATTCGTTCGCAGTCGATCGTATGAACGTTTAATCTGTCCTGCGTGGGAAAATATTGCAAGCACCTGAGGGAAAAAACTTTTTTCTGCTTCAAAGAATTTTTTTAAAATTCAAAAACGTGCAACTTACCGATCGCAAATATGCTTCTTATGATCCAACTTGCTAAGCTGCGATGAAACCAATCGTGACAAATTTCGTATACACGCGTAATGACCACGCGTCTTTGCAGCATTCTGTAGAAACAGCAAGTTGACATGTCTCCTCCGTTTCTTCTCGGTCAAATGAAGCGTTACGCACCTCTTGCGCGCCCATTCGAACACGTTCACGGAAACGTCGTTTTCTCGTTCAAATTTACGAATGTCTTTGAACAGCATGGGCGACTGAAAACCTTCGGTTCGAAGCATCGCTTTGTAGTGTGGATACGATGACAAACGCGACGGATTTGTCTCTTCTGGATAGAGACCCGCCACGACCGCCCAAAAAAGCATGCTTTGTCGTTGCTAATCACGTTCACGACCGCTCTTTTCCGCTGTATCGTTCGAGGCAAATAGCTTGCACCGGTGCAACCGGCTTGCAACGGCTGGTATTTGCCAAAGTTCACAATCAAATGTAGTATCTTCGACAGCGCCCACCCACTGTCTCGCTCTTGAAACTCTTCCAAAGATGTCAAAATCGTCGGCACAACGTCTTTCTGGTACCACCGTCGTAGATTGCTCGTCCGAAACAACGCGACGTTTCACGTGCCGAAACTTTTCACGGAAACCTCGTTGGCGCGCTGCATGAATTCCGCCTCCAACGTTACGCCAGCTTTCAGCGATGAATGCACGTTTAAAAATTCCGTAACGCGTCCCGTAATTATTCGTTTCGCGTGTTGTAAAAATTGCTTAGGATCGATATGTTCGACGTTGATAACGATGCCGGTTGATATGCGATTTTCAAACGCCGACTCGACATTTTCCCAACGAAGCGTCGAGGCTCTCGCACCGCCACGGTCGTATAAACCTCTACCGACGCGCGACGACGAAATACGATGATTCAACGAAACGTTCAAAGTTTTCATACGACACATAGTCGATGTTAAACTAAATTTCTCGCCTACCGACAATTCATCCTTCGCACAGGCTAGATAATTGATGCAACACTGCAGAGACTCGGTGTACGAGCGATGCCATTCGCGATACTCGTCCATAGTTTTCACCAGCATTGACATGCGTGTCAAACACTTCATCATTTTTTTCCACGTTTCAACCATCTTACTACCGTTGTTAACAAAATATTCTTTTCAACTTTGAAATTTCCAAGTCTCAATTGCACTCCAACGATGCAGCGCTCGTTTTTAATTATGATGACACCGGGTGAAACGATAAAAGCACAATACTCTCACGCTTACATGTTTCAGGAGCACTATGATTGCCACGGGGAAGTGGGAGGGAGGCCAATCAAGTAACATCTCTCTCTCTTACATCTCTCTCTCTCTTACAAAGGGGGTATCGCGAAACACGTTCGAACACGTTTCTGGAGCACTATGGCCGCCACGGGGGAGAAGTGTCCAACCGTGGGAATGACACTGGGTGAAAAGATTATTGTAACAATTCCATGGAAAAAATATGACGTAATAATTCCATGACGGTTATTGCAACAATTACATGGAAAAATATGATGCAATAATTCCATGAAAAATATGACACAATATTGCAACAATTCGGTGCAAAATAATTCCATGATACACCGCCCTTGACCTAGAAACGATCTCCCTTCGTTCCAAGAAAAATATAATTCCAAGAAAAATATGACGCAATAATTCCATGAAAAATATGTCGCAATATTGTAATAGTGCAAAATAATTCCATGATACACCGCCCTTGACCTAGAAACGATCTCCCTTCGTTCCAAGAAAAATATAATTCCAAGAAAAATATGACGCAATAATTCCATGAAAAATATGTCGCAATATTGCAATAGTGCAAAATAATTCCACGAAACGCCGCCCTTGACGTAGAAACGATCTCCCCTCGTTCCAAGAAAAATATAATTCCAAGAAAATTCCCCCCCGCTCCCCTCCCCCCTCTCAAGAATATGCTTGCGCAATATCGCTCTGCGGCGGTACCGCTCTCCCGTGAAATAAGGTATGCTCTCTCGTGAATTTAACGTTGATTTAGAACCGGTGTATATACCCTACTGGACAGCCCCGCCGCAATGAGGAGCGAGGACAAGCGTCGTTTTTCCTCTCGTGAATCTCGCCTTCGCGCCGCCGACCCCGAGGAGAGGAACCCGAGCTTGGTTCCTCTTAACGCCGAGCCGCTGAGCTAGATCTTCCGAGATAAGAGACACCTCGCTGCCGGGATCAATCAAGGAACGAGCTACGCATCCCTGCTTCCGTGAACCTGAAACCTTGACTCGTGCGGTGCTGAGAAGGACGGAGACGGATCGACTCACGTGCGTGGAGGAGTGCTGTACACAGGCTCCGGGAGTGATGGGTTCCTTCGCGGTCGAAGAAGCATCGTGGATGGTAGTGTGGTGCTTTCCTTCACACTTCTGGCATCTCTTGGGTGACCTGCAATCACTCGCGGGATGCTTCCTCAAGCAGTTGAAGCAGAGACCAAGCGATCGCACTGTGTCCTTCCGCTCGGTAGGAGTCTTCGCCCTGTACTGGCCGCAGAACAGGATGAAGTGCTTTCCCTGGCACATACTACACGTCCTTACGGCGGAGCTAGAAGACCGCGGGGCAGGCACGACAGAGGGGCTAGACTCCGACACCTGATGCACCTTGAAGCTCTTGGAAGAAGACTTATCGGATCCAGATCTCCTTCCGTCGGAGGGTTCCTCTCGTTGAGAGGTCTCCAATGCTTCGCAAGTGCGTATCCGACTTTCCATGAACTCCTTTAGTTGCTCCAGAGTAGAGAATTCCTTGGAGTTCTTTAAAGCGTCCTCCCACTCACGGCGAGACTGGCTATCCCAACGTTCGACGGTCAACTCAACTATCCAGTCGACTGCGCTAGTGACGGGTCGACCCAGGTTGCTGAGTGCGTCGATGGCATCAAAGGTTTCGTCGTAAAGTCGTTTCATTTCAGTTGCAGATTCCTTCCTTATCGGAGCCAATGCAGCGAGCGACCGAATTTGGGCTTGCACTAAGAGCCTCGGATTGTTGAACCGGTGCTCCAGCTTTTCCCATGCAACTTGAAAATTGTCGGACGTCATCTGGACATTTTTGAGCATGGACGCGGCGCTGCACTTCATGCAACCCTTAAGGTAGTGGAGACGTTCGACGGGAGACAGCGTGGGGTCATTCCGGATCAGCGACGTAAACAGATCGCGAAACGAAGGCCAGTCCTTGTATTGACACGTCGAAGTCGGGGAGCGGCATCTTTGGCAACACAGCTCGTGACCTTGGCGCTCGAGTTTCGACGGCCGTTGAGTTTGAATTCGGAGGCACATGTCCGGTGGCACCGGTTTCGAAGTCCGAAATAATGTTGCGTAAAATGCCCGACTGTTCCTCATAAATCGACTGCGTTGTTTCGTATTCGTCAGCCTTGATATAAAGCGTATCCTTTAATGTCGCATTCTTTTCAGAGGCGGCTCGCACAGCAAAATCGCCCTGACAGAATTCAGCCCACAGCCTTTCCAGATTATCAAGAACAGCTTTGGTGTGGCCCAGGGTGATGTTGGCCTTCCCCTTTTTCTTCAGGTTGACGGCAACGCGAGATATCCGTTGAGTGAGAAGCCGTTGATTTTCAACGAGGGACGCCATTATTCACTGCACGAGGTCAAGGCACTGGAAGATCGACGGACTTTTAGCTTGAATTGTCTGTGAACTGCAGCACTTAATCCGGCTCGAAGGACCAAATGTTCAATACAAGGCTAGATAAATCGAGTCTGGTTGAGTGTAACGTCACTTTATTTATTCCCGGGGGAATTCGTCTTATCACAACACTTGTACAAACTTGAAAGTGTAAACACTACGCGAGCGCGTGGTGTTTCCTGGATAATAAATGCTTTACTACGGACAGTTCGTTTCTAACACCTTCTACTAAACGATGACTCGAAGGATAGATTCCTGTCGTGTATCGGACGATTGATAACGGACTAGTGATCGATCGATCAGCTGGCGGTTAGCCGTCACCTAGGCGCGTTCGAGAGAGCGCTCCGCGGTCGATAATCGATCATTCTCGATCTCGACGGGCCGGCCAATGACTCCTCCGGCTGATTATCGATCGCAGATCTCGCTGCTGCTGAGCGATTAGCCAATAGCGAGTAGGCGACGTTCGTCGTTACGTTGACGCAGTCGACACACTCAGCCAATCCCGAACAGAGGCTTACATACAGACCCAGTTTGAGGCACTCCTCCGCACCTGGGATCAATTCCGTGCGAACCATATAAAGCTCCACGAGATATGCAGTGAGCACCAACGAACGCACGACTATTTCGTCCGGAATCTGCGTGACGAGTGTGAGGATGTGGTCATCGACACTGATGCCATGCTGCGCACCATGCGCACGGAGCTCTCGGCCCGCACCTCAGCCTCGAACGATGAGCCAAGCTCCCACGCACAACCCGTCACGAAAACGGAGAAGCCGGGACCGTCCATCGCTCGGACGCTTCCGCATACACCGCAGTCCGAAGCCTCCATCGTCACCTCCGCCTCAGCGTCTTTGGAAGCAGCACCAACAGGCGAGTCATCACCCGCAGCAGCGCATCAGGCCACTCCAGCATCGCCCAACGGGATCGCTGCGCCGCCCGATGTTCCTGGCCACCGCACTCATCGAGGTCATCACCGCCACCGGAGAACGCCTCCAGGCTCACATCCTGGCTCGCGTGCCCTGGCGCCTCCACTCTCGCATTCTCGGGCTCTTGCGCCTCCGGTCGCGCCACCGCTCTCGCACTCTCGTGCTCTCGCGCCTCCGCTCGCGCCTCCACTCTCGGACTCTAGTGCTCCTGCGCATACGCTCGCGACTCCGCTCTCGACCTCTCGTGCTCTTGCGCTTCCGGTCGCGCCACCGCTCTCGCACTCTCGTACTCTCGCGCCTCCGCTCGCGCCTCCACTCTCGGACTCTCGTGCTCCTGCGAATCCGCTCTCGCACTCGCGTGCTCTGGCGCCCCCGCTCTCGCACTTTTGTGCTCATGCGCTTCCGGTCGCGCCTTCGATCTCGCATCCTCGTTCTCTGGCGCCTCCGCTCGCGCCTCCGCTCGCGCCTCCGCTCGCGCATCCGCTCTCGCACTCGCGTGGTCTGGCGCCTCCGCTCTCGCACTCTCGCGCTCTTGCGCTTCCGCTCGGGTCTTCGCACTCGCATTCTCGTTCCCTGGCGCCTCCGCTCGTGCCTCCACTATCGCACTCGCGTGCTCTGGCGCCTCCACTCTCGCATTCTCGGGCTCTTGCGCCTCCGGTCGCGCCACCGCTCTCGCACTCTCGTGCTCTGGCGCCTCCGCTCTCGCACTCTCGTGCTCTGGCGCCTCCGCTCTCGCACTCTCGCGCTCTTGCGCTTCCGCTCGCGTCTTCGCACTCGCATTCGCGTTCTCTGGCGCCTCCGCTCGCACCTCCACTCTCGCACTCTCGTGCTCTGGCGCCTCCGTTCGCGCCTCCACTCTCGCACTCTCGGGCTCTTGCGCCCCCGTTCCTGTTCCTCCGCTCCTGTACCTCCGCTCTCGCGCTTTCGCGC
The DNA here is from genome assembly GCA_963966675.1 of Lasioglossum calceatum. Classification (NCBI taxonomy): domain Eukaryota; kingdom Metazoa; phylum Arthropoda; class Insecta; order Hymenoptera; family Halictidae; genus Lasioglossum; species Lasioglossum calceatum. Next base: position 1,783,677 of record OZ016542.1, read on the forward strand.
CGCCGCGCTTGCGATCTCGCACCTCCGCTCGTGCGCTCGCACGCACCGCCGCTTGCGCGCTCTGTCGCATCCGCTTGTGCGCTCTTGCGCCCCCGTTCGTGCGCTCTCGCGGCTCCGCTCTTGTACCTCCGCTCTTGTGCCTCCGCTTTCGCGCCGCCGCGCTTGCGTTCTCGCACCTCCGCTCGTGCGCTCTTTCGCATCCGATTGTGCGCTCTTTCGTCTCCGCTCGCGCCTCCGCTCTTTTGCCTCCGCTTTCGCCTCTCCGCTCACGGCATGCGACAACCCCGCGTCTATTGCCGAGACGGCGTCTCGGCAAGGGGGGGAGTAATGTTCCGGCCGACCTATACTCGGCGGACCCGCTTCAACCGACGTTGCGTAGCCGCGCGGATGACGTCATGTCTTCTTCGCGGCCCCCCACTTTGCGATCCGCCGAACAGGTGATTTTCGGTTACGCACGGGATCGCGGACACTCGGCTTGGTGCTAATCACACGTCAACACCGCGATCGCAACGATCACCTCCTTGTATTCACCGCTGTAGTCAAACCGCCTAATGTTCGTACCGCGTCTCATTTTGTACATTACTGCGTCTCTTCGTCATCTTGTTCATTAAACGTGCGTGTTCCACCAAGTGCGCAGAGTTTATTCGCCACCCACGAAATGTCCCACTGATTCTCGTTCCGATCTCCAACAAACACAGATCCAGTCATACTGCGTAGAGGCCTTGCTTCCTTGTAACATATTCTCCGTTGTACCGATACAACGGACGCGTTCAAGTTGCTAATAAAGCTGTATAATAATCGTTCTCGTTGAACCGTAAATTCCGTGAATTTATTCAAATCCCGACCACGTGATTCCTGGCCAACGTAGAGTAGGCTACGCCCTTCGGTACCTTCCCCGAAGCTTCCTACATTCTCCCGGCGAGAATACAACACTCAATCCCTACAGTGGTGTGGGGTCGGCGCTACCACTCTGTTCAGGTCGACTGAGTGGGGGTCTTGCGCCTGCGCTCCACATCGACTCTGTTGAGCCGTTGCGAGCAGTGTTGGGAACTCGTACGGCTTTTACGGGAAAACTCGCGCATGCGCGGCAAATCCAGGAACGTATGTGCGTTCTACAGTCCGCTGCTTGTGGGGCAAGTTGGGGCGAACTGTTATTGCCGGGAAAACCGGACGACGCACGACCACACGACGCACATGTCTCGATTTTAGGTGGACAAAATTATTTTTGAATAATTTATATCCTCTTGATACTTGATAATTACAATTATGATTGTATTATGATTATCGATCGTCTTGATTAATAACAAGTGTGTTGAAGATCTCGGCGCAACGGTTCGATCGATTGTTTTTCCGATCCAACCGTTGCGCCGAGATCATCAACACACTTGTTATTACAATTATGATATTTATTTTTTTGTTATGATGGAATTGAACATAAAAATTATAACAAACGTATGTTTTTCTTATATTTCTATATTTCTGACTTGTAGAAGGTAAAGTCTGTGAATATAAGACATTGTTCAGAGCTGTGCACAAAACAGCAACCACCGATCGCCCCCATACCTTGACCTTCACAGGTAACAACCTATAATCGCACTTGCTCTCTTTAAGCTATCCATAAAAAGACATTGTTCAGAGCTGTGCACAAAACAACAACAACCAAATTTAAGAATTCCTGGTATACGTTAGGAGTATGTATACTTCATCGCTTTTTAACTTAATTTCTGACTGTACTACAGATGTAATAAGTGCGTATATGTTTAATTATGAAACAAATAGCCTGTGTTTAACGTTTACTTCTTACGATTGTTATTCACTGAATACATTTTATAATAATAGATTTATGACTCGAAGAACTGTTTGATTTTGCTGAAAAATCTCTATCAGGTTATAATAATAGCAAGTTAAGCTCGTTAAAACATTTTGGAAAAAGATAAAAAGATTTTTACTACGATTTTGGCTTAGAGTGCCAATCATTGTACTTTTTACCCTGGATGAAACAAGAGAGTTACGCGGCTCCGTCGAATTGCGTTATTTTATATTCTTTAATGTATTCTCATTTTCTCATACGAGAATATTGACACTCGTAGTTCCATAACAACACTACAAATTACAATTAAGTGTACTTGTAAAAATGTTTTTACGAGAACCTTTTTAAGAAATGATTTGTTTCTGATCTTGTCTTTTACAATTATCGATATCATAAAAATGCATTCATGACACAACTTTAGATCAAATTTTTTATTTATTCAGTATTCAATAAATAGTATTCAATATTTTATTCAAGCAAGCACTACGTCCGTAATAATCTGAATAAATCAGGGATCGAAATTCATTGTTATAGAACTGTTTAATGCGTTCTATTTTCAAAAAGATACCATCTAACTTTTTTTAAAGAATATCCTCATATTCTAAGTTTTGATAAGAGTGGATAATGGAAAGTTCTTGAAAAGTAATAGTTTTTTGTACATTTCATTTTTCGTTGCTTTTTAAATATAAAATGAATTTTCTTTTTAATCAGGCTTAATATCACTGAATAAAAAATAGTAATTTAATTTCTTCCGACGAAGCATTTTATTTAATTTATGAAGTATATTTAAATCAATAAAAGTTCGATACTATTAATACAGGGTGGGGCACTAACTATGTCCACCTTCAATATCTCCGTTATTTGTAATAATATGGCAAAATGTTATGAACAAAATTTGCACGGTATAGAGGGAGGCATATTGTGACATAAACATTTTCTGCGTGGGTGGAGGCATAGTGGGGATTTCAAGGTCATCTTGATTTTTTAAAATGGAAACACCTACTTTCTGTATCATGAATCGATAGACTATCGAATTCTGAGTAAAGATGTATTGACCACCATATGTCCTAAATCTAATAGTTTACGAGATATTATCGAAACAATTTGCTTTCTTCTTTGGCTAATATCTCGTTAACTACACTGTCCAACTTTCAACTTTTTTTATGTTCCCAATATACTGTTGGGTCCTTCTTATAGAGTTTTTTGCGCTGATTCCGAATCTGACCTTAATTTTTTTCCTATACGCACATTTTCTGAGGAACATGGCTTTAAAAAAAACATATTTTTCAACTTTAAACAAATATTATGATGTTATTATAAAAGATATTGAATTGTTCTTTACAGCAAAAGATTCTGTAGACTTTCCCGAATCCAGTGATATATAATATTAATGCATTATGATTGTTTAAACATGTTTAAACAACGTTTAAAGACGGAGAGACACCACTTTTGCTCCAATTTTTGAGGATATTTTTCAATTTATCTAAAAAAATAAGGGTTCTGGGGAAAATCGAACTATACCACGCGGTAGAGTAGACTTTTATCTTGAAAAACCCCCCGTGGAAGTTTTTGCAGCATCGACGTTTTTACCGAACTAGAAAGCAAAATATCTTCGCCCGACATGAGTTGTCGCCAGTGGCGCTCACCACTAGAACGGTCGTTCGCCGCTCCGTATCCCGTCGCTGCGCCGTATCCCGTCCCGAGCGCCACTGGCGATAACTCATGTCGGGCGAAGATATTTTGCTTTCTAGTTCGGTAAAAACGTCGATGCTGCAAAAACTTCCAAGGGGGGTTTTTCAAGATAAAAGTCTACTCTATCGCGTGGTATAGTTCGATTTTCCCCAGAACCCTTATTTTTTGAGATAAATTGAAAAATATCCTCAAAAATTGGAGCAAAAGTGGTGTCTCTCCGTCTTTAAACGTTGTTTAAACATGTTTAAACAATCATAATGCATTAATATTATATATCACTGGATTCGGGAAAGTCTACAGAATCTTTTGCTGTAAAGAACAATTCAATATCTTTTATAATAACATCATAATATTTGTTTAAAGTTGAAAAATATGTTTTTTTTAAAGCCATGTTCCTCAGAAAATGTGCGTATAGGAAAAAAATTAAGGTCAGATTCGGAATCAGCGCAAAAAACTCTATACGAAGGACCCAACAGTATATTGGGAACAAATTTGGTGTTGGACAGTGCTATTAGGTTTAGGACATATGAAGGTCGACACTATTATACTCAGAATTTGATACTCTATCGATCTATTGTATAAAAAATAGGACATTCTATTTGAAAAAATCAAGATGACCTTGAAATGTCCTCTATGCCTCCACCCACGCAGAAAATGTTCATGTCACAATATGCCCCCCTCTATACCGTGCAAATTTTGTTCATAATATTTTGCCATATTATTTACAAGTAACGGAGATATTCAAGGTGGACATAGTTAGTGCTCCACCCTGTATATTCTCAAAAATTTTGGTTGTCTCATAGTTTTGTCGCGGGGTGTATACATTGCATAATTGGTTTCACTATTTTGTATATATTTTGCATATATTTTTGCATATTTTGCATACATTTTTGCATATTAATTTTGTAGTGTTCGCGATCGAGACTTTCGCGGTGTGCCGATCGTGTTCGGGAGAACACCGGAGGTAGGGAGACGGAGACGAAAAATGGATCCGAATCTGCGCACGTTTATTTTATGGACACGGATGTACAACGGTTCGACTTTTGTTGATGCGTTCGCTTAGAGTGTAAGGTTGTATCTGTCTACGGCGACTCGCGCTGGCGCTAAGGAAAACATATGAGGGGTTTTTTTTGCTTGTCGTCGAATATTCTGGATTCGACTCGCGTTATTGCTGTGTCCTCGGCGACAAAACATTTAAAATGATAACGGTCGCGCTCAGGCACACACCGTGTAGACGAAGGATGCGCGGGGCAAACAGACCGCTCGCTTCCGTCGACTCCATTCGGTTTTGTACATGTAGAAAGATCCGCTCCATTGCACCCATATCTGGCACTGTAGTACAGGGCCTGTGCAGGTAAGACCCAATAACTGTATTTGCCCCCACCCCCCAGCAAGAAATAGTATTTAAGCCCGTCCAAAATGAGTTAGGCAGCACAGTTGTGATAATCGTTTAACAGTCTACGGATCTACTTCGATATTTTTCTTTTAAACCATACGTATCTACGGACCGCGATCGTTAGGTGTTTACCTGTCACCTGTTCACTTCGTGTGTTGTTACGTTTTAAGTTTTTCACGGGGAAACACTGTTACGGAACAGAGTACAAAGTGCAAAGTGCAACCAGTGCAACCAGTGCAACCAGTGCAAGTGCATGAGGAGGCGAGCGTGCTCCGAATATTTTTAAGTTAATTTTAAATAATTTTAAATAATAATTTCATTTTACGTGTGCCGAGCCAGGGTCCTACACGGCGAGGAACGTATTCGATGCGAGGAGCGGGGTCGTAGCGAGGTGAATGAGTGACGAGACAAGTGTTTTGTGACACAACAGTGCCCGCTGCCTTAGAACGCGTAAGATACGAGTTTTATAGAGTGTCTCCGGACGCGGTGCGCGGTCTCGAGGATGCGGTGCCCGTGTAGAGTGATCGAACGCGGTGGTGCGACTTGAAAAGGTAGCAGGTGGAGGACGGATTCGAGGCGAGCGGGGACAAGGTTTGATCGTGGCTATCGCCGTGATCACCCTTCCTAGGCCGGGTTTTGACGGGTCCCCGACGTCGGCGACGCACCGATCGTCGAGTCTCCTCCGGACGGTCCAGGGGTGAGTTTCGACAAGGTGACGCACCTAGTTTTCACTCAACCGTCCTCGTGGACGACTCGTCTCACGAGGCGCAGGCGGTACGCCGTGCGTTCTGGACTCGCTAGGCGGTTCTTCGGTGAAGTTGAAGGGTGACGCACCTCTTCTCGTTCATCCGGCCTCGTCGACGACTCGTCGTACGAGGCTACCGGTGACGCACCGGGGTATCTACGGCAGAACACGGTTCTCACCGGCAGGATGCAGGTTGCAGGACAGGGGTTCGACGGACTTGAAGGGTGACGCACCGCTTCTCGTTCTGTCGATCTCGTAGACGACGAGTCGTACGAAATATACCGGTGACGCACCGGGGATTGCCGGAGGAGCACGGCTCGCTCTGGAGGAAATTTCGGGACGGGAGGTTCCTCGGCGGAGTCGTAGGGTGACGCATCACTTCCTATCCGTCGGTTTTCGGAGACGACGCGGCTCGCGAAAAGTTACCGGTGACTCACCGGATGTTTCCCTCGATGGAACACGGTTCTCACCAGGGTGAACCAGGGTGCCGCTGACAAGGGGTCTGCACGGCAAACGAGCCCGTAGTCGACGGTCGGGAACTAGGATATCGGGTGCTTGTAGAATACTTACAGCTGGTTTACGGGAACGTTCTGGCTTCCAGGAAATTCACTGGTAAACTCCGGTGATTTTGGTTGATTTCGGGCACCTTTTATAGGGATTGTTTGGTGACGAGGGGCGGTGGTGCGGCGAGGACATTAGGTGGTGACGTATCCCTTTTTCTATTGTGTATTTTGAATTTCGGTTTTGAGTCCCCGTTGGGATACGTCCCTAGGTGCGGGAACGGCGCGGTGCGGGCGGTGTTTGTATCGTCGAAATTTCACCAACATGGAGGAATTCCGCATTTCAAATTAATGTCGAGGTATCTTTATGGAGGAAGATTGATTAATAAATAAAATGAGACAGGATTGAGCCGAAATGATACGTGATTAGTTTATTGGCTCATTGGGGAAAAGCCTTGCGGCATAAAAACCCCAGAAAAGACATATTTCGAACTATTTCTACAAGATATCGAAGGTGTTTCTCCGTGTTCACGTTAGATTGTAAAAGTTCAGAAAGGAACCGTTCGCGTGTTGGGTGTGTGAAGAGGAGAATACTATCCGCCAAATTAATATTGGATAGCTAGTTCAAGGTTGGGTTGATTGGAAGGAATCGCGTTTCGTCCTAGATCTGTTGGAGGACTCGTCAGTAAGGCTACCCAACAGATCTTGCCTTAGACGCGCGCGGATCACTGTGTCGATCCGTATTATCACTCGTCTTGGCTGCAGGCTCAAGAAGTTAGAAGTCTCTTCGCTTGTATTTGGATGATACAAGAAGATAGGCACGTGATAGATCACTGAACTTGAGTTTACACTGTATTGACTGCTAAGACCGAGTGAACGATATCACTGTCTCGAAAGCTTGAAACGAAGTGTGTAGCGGACTCGTTCCGAATGATCGTTTGCCTGAGGAAAGGATGCCTCTTGGGGGGAAAGAGGGCGGTTTTTGGAGTCTGGAGGAAGTCGCAAATGATCCGCGTGGAGTCATTTGACTGTCCTTATTGGTGACTGGAGTTTGTCCGAGGGTGCACGTGGTCAGAACGTCTTAGGATTGGCTTAGAGGAACTCCGTAAGCCAATCGAGAGAGTCGTGATTGTTTGAGAGCTTGGAAGTCGATTTTGAAGGAAAACTAATCGGCGCGCGAAGTGGGGCGATACCTGACCCCGACGTTGGGGACTGTTGTTTTTCCTGGAACAGTGTGCCGGCGGACCCTCACTGCAGGTCGAGAGTAAGTCATAAAAAAGGGTCGGTAAGCAATAGGTTTAACCATGAAAGGAAAGTCGCGTATTTCCTGTTTGGGCCACATTTGGCGACTTTCTACCGAAGGTACGTTAACTTTCGAGAAGGCCCCTTTGTTCTGACTGCGAAGAAGGATATCTTTGTTCAGAAACTTTCTACAGCAAGTATGTAGTGATAAATTGTTCGTAAATGACGGTTCGTTGGTATTTTAGGCAAACGGTTTTTCCTTTCCGTGACGGAATTTAGTTGTAACCGAAAACGGATGTAATAAATATGCAAGACAAATCTGCAGCTGCTCTTTCTCAAATATCTTCCCTGCTTCGAGAATACCGATTCACGTTGCCTATTGTTCTGCGTCGGAACAGAAGGTGTGAACATTAATACGCAATTGAAGTTTACAGATTACGGTTGTCATTATCCGACTTACATACGTCGATGGATATATGAGCTTATTAGATCTCATATGTATAGATGTGTGCCGAGCACGACCTGGCGGAACATGGTTCCGCGAATGTGATTGTGTGCCGAGCACGACCTGGCGGAACATGGTTCCGCGAATTCGCCGAGTGCACGATCGCGCGCGTGTTCAAATCATCTACTAATCGCCGCACGGTTAGACAATATTCGCTCGGGAAGTTACGATCACTCTTTTCCGCACCGTTCGATATTACTCGCTCGGGAGTTACAAGTCAACTGAACCTTCTTCCGTCATTGGAGCTCTCGAGAAAATTCCGGCGTCGAGCAGTCGCCCGATAGTTTATATTATCGTCTACACGTGTTGGTCCAGGGACCGACCCGCGCCAGGACTCTATACAAAGAGGGTCCTGTCTTGATCACGTTCCGAGACCAGTCTATTCTCGGAATTTCCACTCCGATCACTTCGTCGCGACAACGTTTTCGTTCGCGGTCAAACAGTGTTATTATTTTGACAGGAACGCTGGTGGTACGTTACGCGATTCAGGATCGCGTGTACGACGGGCGGAGGTTCGACAGGGGTTTGCTTCGTAACAGATCTGCAGTATGCAGGTCTGTTACACCAATATTAAAGGATGTTTGCATTAAACCAGAAGTTGTACGAGATCTTTCGCTTGCTCGACATAAGTGTACTAACATTATACAAAATGTAATTGCAAAACGCGAGGTTGAAAAAATTATTACAACTTTGAAAACATGTAAATTTTCCATTTTAGTTGATGAAAGCACAGACATTTCTGATAAGAAATTATTGTGCATTCTTGTTAAATACGTGTCGCCAATTGATCATAAAGTAACTACACAATTATTGAATTTATTGCTTTTACACGGCGCCGATTGTTCCGCGACTAGTATTTTCGAACAGTTTAAAACCTATTTCCAGCAAAATGATATTCCATTAGACAATATTATTGGCATGTCGTCCGACAATGCATCTGTAATGATCGGATGCCATAATTCGTTCGCGTCACATTTAAAATCATATACTCCGGATTTAATAATATTAAATTGTTTATGCCACTCTTCCGCGCTTATTGCTAGCAAAGCGTGTAATCAATTACCTTCATCGTGTGAAAGCCTTATTAGAAAAGTTGCCACTTATGTTTCGGGCAGTCCTAAGAGATGTACAGTTTTGGAAGAATTTCAGCAATTTTATGGAGTAGAACAAAATAAAATTTTGAAATTATCAAATACGAGGTAGCTTTGTTTACGCCAATGTATTATTAGGATTCTCGATAATTGGGAAGTTTTAAAACAATTTTTTATATTAGCAGTAGTTGATGAGAAATCAAAACCCGCCATTTCTATTTTAGAATACTTAAATGATTCCAATACCAAAGCGTATATTCAATTTTTGAAATATTCCTTAAATTTTTTTGGTAGTTTTAATTCCCTGTTTCAATCACGCTCTATTTTAATTCATAAATTGTTTGAAAGAAGCCAGCGGTTAATTAAGCAAATGGGGCAAAATTTTGTTAAGCCGGAGGTTTTAGAAGATATTACAAATTTAAATATTGAAAACAGAGATAACTTGCTTAGCGTAGAGGATATATATGTAGGGCCCGATTGTGAATACTGGTTAGAATCATTAGATGTAGAATGTTCACGAGCAATTCGAGTCCAATGCATGGATTTTTATATTACGGCAGTACGAGAGATGCTTGCGCGTTTACCTATAAAAGACACATTTTTTGAACATTTGATTTTCTTAGATCCCACAATAGCATTGTACAATAATGGTAGACTTAAAATTAAAGATTTGTCTGTTATCGCCAAGCGTATTAATAATAAACATATTGATCTAACAAAATTAGCTTTTGAATGGCGAACATTACCAACATATTTTGATAATGATCAAAAAGAAAAATTAGCTTCTCTAGATATTGATTTACTGTGGGGTAAAATTGTTAAGTTTACGAATGACGATGGGGAAATAATATTTACAAATTTAAAATTATTAGTTGAAATAGTTCTTTCTTTGCCCCATTCAAATGCCGAGACCGAACGTATATTTTCAATAGTAAGCGATGTTAAAAATGTTAAAAGAAACAGATTATCTACAGATACGGTTTCTTCAATTTGTGTAGTTCGGTCTAGTTTTCAATCGCAAAATATTGCTTGCAAAAATTTTGAAATTGATTCGCGTCACCTCGAACTGCATAATGCAGAAAATTTATATTCTAGCCAAAATTCCACATCTGATAGTCTTTAGTATGTATATTTTATTTTTCCTCATTTATTAATTGTTTTATTCTTATTTGAGACCAGTGCAATGTTTATTTATATTTGTGCAATATTTATATTTAATCAGATATGTATGTGCAATATTCATTTTATTTTTATTATTTGTAATATAGGCAATACTCATTTTGTTATATGGAAAATGTAATTATTGTTCTGTGAGTACTGATAAGGTTTCGGCAGTTTTCCTTATCCTAGCAGCAAATGCTGGTATTCTTTAGTTTCTGCTGCCAAATAAAATACCTACGTTATTTTTTATTATATATTTGGTTTAGTACTCTATTAGTTATTTTAGTACCCTTCCCTATTCCCAAAATAAAGGAAAAGAGTAAGTATATTACACAATTAGAATATATTTATATATTATATGTACATGCACATCAAATTTTAATATAACATACGCATGTTAAACGTTCATATATGAAAAGCGAAAAAAAAGATTTGACGAAGCTATGCGGGGCGACCAAGGTACCCGAATTTGGACTTCAGTGACGCTAGAATCGTCGCGCATGCGCGACGTTACCCGTAAAAGCCGTCCGAGTTCCCAACACTGGTTGCGAGAGAGATCGCTTCTCGATCACTTCTCGGTTGTCTCTCGTCTTGTATAGACGTGTTTTGGAGCAGCGCTCCTGCGCTGCTAACGGTCGTAGCCACGTGTATCCTTGTCTCGAATTGTATTTTATCTCCGACGTTTCTCTTGGAATAAATCTGTCTTGTTTATCGTGCAATGGTGAATTCATTTGCATCCAATAGTACTGAGAGTGTGTAGGCTCTCCTAACATCCTACACTGGTGACCCTTTCATATTCCTCACTTACCAACACGCAGTAGCGTCATAGACGCAGTAGTCTCTTTTTAGAGAATCGCCTGTCCAGGAGATTCTCAATTCTACAGTAGTGTGGGCTCGGCTTTATTCCCGACCGTTGGTGGGGTACCGCGCCTGCGCACTCACGTCATTCCGGCCGACTCTGTTGAGCCGTTGCGAGAGAGATCGTTTCTCGATCTCTTCTCGGTTGGCTCTAGTCTTGAACAGACGTGTTTTGGAGCAGCGCTCCTGCGCTGCTAACGATCGTGACCACGTGTACTCATCTCATTGTATTTTATCTCCGACGTTTCTCCGTGAAATAAATCTGTCTTGTTCATCGTGCAATGGTGAACTCATTTCAACCTCACAGTACTCAGAGCTTCTGCTCTCATCTTCTGCCTCGGATCTTTATCCAAGAGGCAGATCATTTTATAGAATCTCCTATCCAGGAGATTCTCAACTCCACAGTGGGACCCAAACTAGCGCCATCTACTACTACAGGTGCTGGAAAGTGCTGTCTCTATCAATCTATCGGCGTAGAGGTGAACTACGGATGCAGTAGGACAAGGATAGAGAGATGATCTTTGTCGCTCGCAGGAGAGACAAAGACTTAGCAGTTTGAATCCAATTTCCTGAAGCGAAGAAGCAATATTTTTGGATGCTCTTTGCGTTGAAATGTCCTCCGTATTATTTCGGAGCACCTCTCAAAGCCCTTTTTTGCAATTTGTCTATTGAAACTTTATAAACAATAATAGCGTACGTTTTTATAGAAGAAAATTTTTTCAGTACACTTTTTCCAAAGTGTACTTTTTGAGAGGACAAATTAAATTCATCAACTGCTAATACTATTATTATGGGACAGAGGGTGTATATATTATAAGTAGACTGCGGGTCTTTATGCATTTATAGGAAAATCGAGTAGATGAAACTTCATAAATAAGAAATTTAAAAAATTCAATTAATTAATTATCTACTTCTTGCAATCGATACAACAATTTTTATTTTGCATAAAGATCCGCAGCCTAATTATAAGACTCGCGTTTCCAGGATTGCAAGGGTGTGGAACGTGAAACATATTTACACGTTTATAATAAAACTATTTCATTAATAATAAAACATGTAAACTAATTTTTAAGAATGTAAACATTTCCTCCTCTTCTTCTTTCTCCTCCTCCTCCTCCTCCTCTTCCTCTTCTTCCTCCTCCCCTATGCCCGTAGTGCAACATTTTCACCTGCCTTTTTGAGTTTACGGAGCTGTAATACAAAAACGAAAATTAAATTTTTTCAAAGGTTTTTGAAATTGAAAATTTACAAAAATTTTTATGTATACAAGTACATACTCTCTGTAATTCCCTCCTCACGATCTCCAACGTCTCCCTCTCACTGTTTCGTCTTGGCGACCCCGCGATCGCCAGTCGTGATGATGATCGCGACGGCGTTTTCCGTTGCGACCGCGACGTCGTTCTTCGTTGCGACGACCGCGACCGCGATCGCCAGTGTGACTGCGATCGTCGCGTCGCGCGTCGGTCCGATTGCGATCACTGCGGCGACCGCCATCGCGATCGCGGTGACAGTGCCAGTGAGACTACCCCTCGGTCTATAGCTTTTGTTTTTCCCGGCATCTGAAAGCAATTGTAGTAATTATTGTAGTATCGTAGTAATCAGTATTGATTACTATCAATATGGTTCCTTTTTTTAAGGTTTTTCATTTTTATTCCGCCCTGTTTCTTTATACGTATATATTGCGCGCCTTTTTCACAGTGCAAAAAGACACGGTAAGTGTATCTGATTTTGCAACCTTCTGAGCTGAATACAAATCTTAGAGTCCATTGTTGAAAAAAAAACGAAGTTAAGAATTTGTTTGATTTCTGAAAATTAACAGCGACAATGAAAATTAACAGCGAATACTTTGTTACGAGCCAGGGCCGCGAGCAGCACGAGTGGCCGGCGAAGTGTTGTTGTACTAGGAATATGGTATCAGTTTGTTAGTTAAAGGTACGCGGACGAACCCAATGCGAAATTGGGGAGCCGCTAGGATTATAGACAGCGAGGACGAACCTGACGCGAAGTCAGGGAGCCTCTAGGAATGGAGTCAAGCGCAGACGAACCCGATGCGAAACCGGGGAGCTGCTAGGAAGTTGTAGAACGACGCGGACGAACCCAATGCGAAACTGGGGAGCCGCTAGGAGTTTGGATAAAAGCACAGACGAACCTGATGCGAAATCAGGGAGCTGTTAGGATAGTTAGTAAGCCTCGTAACTAGTATAATTTAGTGATACAATCCGAGCGGTAAGATTGTATCGTGTGGGGACGTTCAATTACTCGATTAGGATATTGGACGATAATTATGGGTTTAATGAATTTGCGTTAATTATCAAAGAACACAGATATATTCTGATTATAAGAATTCGTGTTACAATTGTGTAATTGTCGCGAATGAATTGAGTTTGGAATAGAAAGAATTGAAAGTAGAAGTGTATTACCTAAACTAGATGCACGGTGTTGACGCACTGGCAATGCGGGGGTCTCGGAGCAACCTTATCACTGCCTAATAGATTTTACACCGAACTCGCGGAATCTATACGGTTAACTTTTGATTCGAAGGGGAACTTTAGCCCGATCTCACTGGTAGTTGACTTCCGAGATGCAGCACGACGCGACACGATTCGTGATTACGACAGTACTAGCCCCCGAGAGTAGAAATGCAAGGGCTTATATACTCCTGCAATGACAGGTGGTACTTGTCAGTACCCTTTCAGTGAACATTCGTATTTTGTCAACGACCAGTTGGTCGTGCGTATGTTTGGGCCCTAAACTAAACTAAACAGCTATGTAGATTTATCTAGGGTGGCTCTGTTCGTTTATCTAGGACGGTTCCTGCCAGAGATGATATTGAACACCTGTTCGTCATCCGTAACATCTCCCCACCAAGAAGAAACATCGCGGTTCGCGTGATGCTTTCTCGTCAGGAAGGAAACGTCCTAGATACAATAGACTTTGAGAAAAAAAAAAAGCGAAGAGAAAAAAATGAAATGAGACAAAAATAATAAAATGAAAGAGAAGAAAAGAGAAAAAAAAATTACGAGTGTAGTGTAGTGTAGTGTACTTATTGCTAGGTGAAGTTCAGGTCGCGACTGCTGCCGGTGGGAGTAGTCCTGCTCCTTGGAAGATCGTTATGCAGGGCATCCATCTGTTGCTATATTACGGATTCGGACTATATTTGTTATTAGTTCCGATAAATAATCTCCATATGTCTTCAAATTGGTGCCAGTTGGAAATGAGGTTGGCTCTCGTGCCTGTTTGCCAAAAATTAGTTCGTACGGTGTAAAGTTGGTAGCTTCGTGAACAGACGTATTATAAGAAATCATTGCAAACGGAATTAATAAATCCCAATCCTCGTAATTCTCCATATAATGTTTGAGGTATTCTGTAAGAACAATATGGCTTCGCTCCAATGATCCATTAGTCTGTGGTCGGTATCCGGAGGTGGTAATTTGTTTAATCTTGAATATTTCTGACAGATTTGTCATAAGAGTTCCAATAAAGCTGGTTCCCTTATCCGTGAGTATTGCTCGAGGTGTCCCATAGATTGCAATAAAATGCCGTGCAAAGGCATCTGCGATGGTGGTGGCTCGGATATTAGGTATCGCTACTGCAATACAATATTTGGTTAGGTTATCCTGCATGGTGAGAATGTATCGGTTCCCTCCAGGTGTAATTGGTAATGGTCCAACGGTATCTAAGGAAATTTTATCAAATGCGTCCAACGGGGCGTGTCAGTGATCAACATGGGTTGACGTGTTTTTGTTCTGACTAATTTCTGCTCTTGACAACTTTTGCATTTTCGGATGTAATCCTGAATTTCGTTGCGCATGTGCGGCCAATGAAATCTCGATCGAATGCGATTGTAGGTTTTTGTAACTCCCTTATGCCCTCCTATTAAGCTATCGTGTGCTTCATGGATAATTTCTTGCCTGTCTTCTACGGAAGGTGTAGTAATAACACAATTACATATTGTGATTTGATAAGGTGAATCTGTGAAGACTTCTTTTAATGCTTTGAAAAGTTCATCGGGCGATGATTTATGATGATCTCCGGTGGCGGATATTCGAAAAGATTTGCTTCTATTTTGTTCTAAAGCAGATTGAAGAGTTTTCAAACCATTAATTATATCCATTCTTTTTGGTTTATCGTGGAAGTTATCGGAAATTACTATGCTGAAGGTTTTAAATAACCCATTGTTTGAAATTATGACCTGTCCCTTTTTCGGTCGTGCAGCTAAAAGTTCCTGCTTATTTATTAATCCCGTGTCCAGCAACAGTTTTCCTATGGGGGTTATTAAGTTGCGATCGGCTGATATGAAGTGTACATAATGATCTTCCCTTGCGGTAAGGGTGTTTGAAGAAATGCTAATCCCTTGTTTCGGTTCTGGCGGCGCTTCCAGGTCAGTTTCGGTGGAAGAACCATCGGTATCGGCGTTGGAGAATGGGTAAGGGTCGGCTGTGCGATCAGGAAGATGCCGCACCCTTGCTTTGTGTATTAAATTGTTTGGAACTCGAATTACGGTGGGTTGCAAAATTCCACTTGTTTCCGGAAATGGTACTTGCGATATATTGGGTACATCCTTCTGTAAATTGTTCCTATTTTCTATGACGGTGTTTTCCATTGAATCGTCAAACGAAATTAAATCACCAGGTAGACTAGTGTTTCTATCCGTAGAAAAAATTTCTGTGGAGTTTGCCGCGGGGAAAAAATGGTGTGTGTTGTCCTGGTCTTCATCTGGCATCGCTATCTCTCTAGATAAACTCGGAAGGGTTCTGTTTATGTTAATTATTGGCGAGTGTTGAACTTTCCCCAGGGCGGGTTCTTCCATCTCATCTGAACTGCTGCTTGTTTGTTGATATTTCGGCCGTTTTTCTCGGTCCCGATGTAGTTGTCTGATGCGTTGTCCTATTGAACCAGCGTCGACAGGTGTTTTCGGTATGTGGATTTTAAAATCGGGGTCTTTCGGATCCCTCGGGATGAGTGGTAAACAGATGGAAGTAGGATTACGTGATAATGCATCAGCATTCTTATTTGTTTTTCCAAATTTATGGACCACCTGATAATCATATTCTAGGAGTCTGAGCTTCCATTTCATGAGTCTTGATGTCGGATCTTTTACCGAATGTAGCCAAACTAATGGTCGATGATCTGTAACCAATGTGAATTTTGTTCCGTACACATACGGTCGGAAATATATAACGGCGTATACCACAGCTAAACATTCTTTTTCCGTGGCTGAATAATTTCTTTCTGCTTTGTTGAGGCTGCGCGATGCATAAGCAATCGGCAGATCGTTTCCGATTTCACCTTGACTAAGCACGGCACCAACGGCATATTCGGAGGCGTCTGTTGTAATGACGACTGGTTTGCTGAAATCTGGATACTGTAAAATAGGCTCTTGACAGAGTTCTTCACGTAACTGCTTAAAACTGCTTTCTTGTTCTTCGGTCCATTTGAATTTTTTGCCCTTCCCTAAGAGGTCAATTAAGGACTTTGCTTTTGTAGTGAAATCTGATATGAATCTTCGGTAATATCCTACAAGACCCAAAAATTGTTGGATATTTTTCTGTGAGGTAGGTGTTGGGAAATCCTTGACAGCTTTTAATTTTCGGGGATCGGGTTTTACTCCCTGTCTTGAAATAATATGTCCGAGGTATGCAACTTCTTTCCGTAAGAATTCGCATTTATTTGTCTGAAGAGTTAAACCATGTTCTCGCAGACGGTTTAACAATTTCCTGACTTTAACGTTGTGCTCGTGTAACGACGAAGCGTAAACCACGATATCGTCCAGGTAAACGAAAACATCCGTTCCCTGAAGTCCAGTCAATACCTGATCCATTAGGCGTTGGAAAGTAGGTGGTGCATTTTTTAAGCCAAACGGCATTCGTGAAAATTCATAATGTCCGTTAGGGGTGGTGAAAGCTGTCTTCTGTCTGTCTTTCGGATCCATTTCTATTTGGTGGAACCCGCTGGCGAGATCGAAAACTGAGAAGTATTTCGCTCCTCCGAGACGATCCAGTATTTCCGTGATTTGAGGCAATGGATATTTATCGGAGATGGTCTTCTCGTTAAGCGCACGAAAATCTATTACCATGCGCCAACGTTTGTTTCCTTGCGCATCTGGTTTTTTGGGTACAATCCACAAGGGTGAATTGTACGGAGATTTCGACGGAGTAATAATACCTTCGGATAATAAGCCATGAATTTGTTTTTTGATTTCCTCTTGGTGAACAGGAGGGTAGCGATACTGTCTCGTGTTAATCGGAATCTCATAAGTTGTATGTAAGGAGTGCTTAAAATCGGAGGCCTTTCCTAATTTATCTCCAGGGAGATAAAATCGATCGGGAAATTCCTTTATCAATGCGGTGATGCTGCGGCGTTCTTCTTCGTTCAGGTGGCTCAAATTTAGCGTTTCGGAAATTCCCTGTATCCTATCTTCTCTAGTTTTGAAATTACAGTGATGTCGTACCTGTGTATAAATATCTTCATCTGATGTGCTCAAAATGTCGTAAGGTTCTAAAATTTGTGGCTCTATTTCCACGTCCAGAGCTTCTTCGCTGGTGTTTGTTGCCATAACATGAAATTTTCCTCTGTCGTTCAGGACGGCGGCTTCTCCTATGTAGAGATGCTCGTGTGTTTGTATGCGTGGTAAATAGCCTTCTTTAATCCTTGGGTTAGCTATTCTTATTGCAATCTGTTGAGATGATCGGGCATCGATGCGATGTTTGGTCGGTACATCTGAGTCCTGCTGGTAATTTGAAAATCGAATAGGCCTGATGGGCTTATTTTTAAATACCACTGTCCCATGGTAATAAGAAATTTCTGCTTGTTCCTGTTTTAAAAATGGGCTTCCTATAAGTCCATCTGCTTCTATTGCAAGGCGCTTCACTACGTAGAAAAACGCAGGAGCTTCATGTATGTGAAGTATCGTAGTTCCCAGAGTGCGAATTGGGGTTGTTGTAAGACCAGTTATTTCAATTTCTTCGCGTGAAACAATTTCTGCTCCTTCCCCTAAAACGTCAAGAACTACTAAATTTACGGATGCTCCACCGTCAATTAGAAATTCTCCCGTGCCTGATTCCAGTTCTGGGATTTTGATTTTGATTCGTGGTGCTGGAGCTTCCTTGATGAGGGTTTTTCCTCGAAGCGGACAGTTCTTGGGCGAACTTCTTTGTTTTCGCTCATCGTGTCGCCTGTACGGTGAGCGCGATCGAAGTTTAAAGATTTGGTTGATTCTACGGACGAATCTCGCGAATCTCGTGAGTCTCGTCGGAATCGCGGACTACGTGGTCGATTCTTGCAGAATTTTCCATCGTGTCCGGTTGTTCCGCAATGCCAACAATACGGTTTTGACATGCGATCCTTATCGGAATTTTTCAAAATTGTGTACCGTCTCTCTCCGTCTCTCACTGGTGACGAATCTGAACGGTTGGAGGGGGAATTGGAGGGGCTCCTGTGACGCAAGGTCCAGGCTGCAGCTCGTCCTTCTCTTTCCTCCTCGAAACCAGATGGTCTCGTGCGTCGATCCCTGTGTCGGTCATATCTGCTTGGAGATAAAGGATATGACACTTCACGATCACGGTAGCGAGAATCCTGGTCGTATGAATCTCGGCGGGACCACCTTGGTGGTGATTCACTCCGAGGCGACTGTCGTCGATTCCTTAATCTCTTGTCTATCTGTAGCACGACGTCGTAAGCATCCTCTAGATTTTTAATATCTTTTAGGAAAGCCGACACCTACAGGGAAATCCGATCCGGTAATCCATCGATGAAATTTTCAATGACGTCTTTTTCCATCATTTTGATAAATTCTTCAGCGTTGGCCACGTATTTTTCCCTGATGGCTCCGCGCGTACAGTAGACCAAGTGGCTTGTCCTATCGATGTATTGTCGTAGGCTCTCTCCTTCGCGAATATGTAGTTTCGCGATTTCCACTTGATAAAATGATAGGCTCTTGCCGGGAGCGAACCGTTTCTTTAGATGTTGAATTAACGCTTTTACGGTGGTAAACTTGTGCTCTAATGTGCATCTACGTGCTGGCCCGACGAGCTTAGTAAGAACAATTGCCAGATACTCGGTTTCCGTACCCTCCGGAATCAAAGTTAACCCGTCCTCTAAAGTTTGTACGAAACGAATCAAAGAGGGGTCTTCCCCGTCAAAGGTCGGAATAGTCGAAGTAATATTCTGTAAGCATGTCTTTTGCGTCAACAGCGACATAGAATTTGCAAGTGAAACCGTCAAGTTCATTATGTCAACAGAAGAGGTATTTGCAGTCATATTCTGCATTTTTTAAGAAGAGCAACTAGAGAAAACTAGTATATTATTTTATAGAAGCGTAACTAGCGAAAACTAGTATATAGCTAAAAATTTTTTAAGAAGTATAACTAGAGGAAACTAGTATATTGAAACAGTATAACTAGGAAAACTAGTATATTAATGATATAAAAGCGTGACTAGAGGAAACTAGTATATTGCTAGTAATATCCAGACGTGACTAGGAAAACTAGTATATTGTCGATACTCAGCTACGAGTAATTTAACGTAGTAAACCCAAAATTAAAGTGATCCTAAAATAATTGAACAAATCCCACCGCTGTCACCAGTTCTGTTACGAGCCAGGGCCGCGAGCAGCACGAGTGGCCGGCGAAGTGTTGTTGCACTAGGAATATGGTATCAGTTTGTTAGTTAAAGGTACGCGGACGAACCCAATGCGAAATTGGGGAGCCGCTAGGATTATAGACAGCGAGGACGAACCTGACGCGAAGTCAGGGAGCCTCTAGGAATGGAGTCAAGCGCAGACGAACCCGATGCGAAACCGGGGAGCTGCTAGGAAGTTGTAGAACGACGCGGACGAACCCAATGCGAAACTGGGGAGCCGCTAGGAGTTTGGATAAAAGCACAGACGAACCTGATGCGAAATCAGGGAGCTGTTAGGATAGTTAGTAAGCCTCGTAACTAGTATAATTTAGTGATACAATCCGAGCGGTAAGATTGTATCGTGTGGGGACGTTCAATTACTCGATTAGGATATTGGACGATAATTATGGGTTTAATGAATTTGCGTTAATTATCAAAGAACACAGATATATTCTGATTATAAGAATTCGTGTTACAATTGTGTAATTGTCGCGAATGAATTGAGTTTGGAATAGAAAGAATTGAAAGTAGAAGTGTATTACCTAAACTAGATGCACGGTGTTGACGCACTGGCAATGCGGGGGTCTCGGAGCAACCTTATTACTGCCTAATAGATTTTACACCGAACTCGCGGAATCTATGCGGTTAACTTTTGATTCGAAGGGGAACTTTAGCCCGATCTCACTGGTAGTTGACTTCCGAGATGCAGCACGACGCGACACGATTCGTGATTACGACAGTACTAGCCCCCGAGAGTAGAAATGCAAGGGCTTATATACTCCTGCAATGACAGGTGGTACTTGTCAGTACCCTTTCAGTGAACATTCGTATTTTGTCAACGACCAGTTGGTCGTGCGTATGTTTGGGCCCTAAACTAAACTAAACAGCTATGTAGATTTATCTAGGGTGGCTCTGTTCGTTTATCTAGGACGGTTCCTGCCAGAGATGATATTGAACACCTGTTCGTCATCCGTAACAACTTGAATACGTCCCGTGTCAAAAGGCCGCGCAATATAAAGAAACAGGGCGGAATAAAAATGAAATGCCTGTTCAAAGAAGCGAACCATGTACGCAGAATATACCGTGTGAAAACCGATTAGCAGAAAAATTGCAAAGGAAAACTGTAGGAAAACCAATTGACAATACAAAGATGCTTATATCGAGGTACTTACGATCTTTCCGCTCCAAGGGTCGCGTTGTTTCTGACGGTCGAGTCCGAGCAACGCCAGAAGATTCCCGAATGGGTATTTCTTCCCTCTCCTCCTTTTCCCCTTCCACTATCCCATTCCAGCACCATGCGCACACTCCAACGTCCCCGGCTAACAAGTGGAGTACAGGGTAGTCGGAATCCGGATTTTCCTGAAACTTGCAGTATTTAAAGATGACGTGTCCAAATGTAATTTAGCAAAGCAGTAGCGCGCGATACTCAACATTTGAAAATTCGGTTTACGCGTTCATAAGGAGTTCGCGTTAACCTATGAACATGAAGCGAAGTTGCCGAGGGCGCTGCGAGAAAGACTGGTAATCAGTAGGTCGCTGGTTCGAATCTTGCTGCCGATATTCTTTTTTAAATCTTTTTTTCAGTTTTAATCCTAAAATTTATGAAATCTGCCATTAAACAATTATTTTTTAAATAGAAAATGCATGTTTTTTACTTGTGGGTGTTGAAAAAAATCGAACATAAAAATAATACAGTGTTATATTTACTTTATTATTGCTCATTCTTTATTAATAAAAAAAAAATTACGTGTTAGTATGACACGACCCAGAATGATACTCATCGTAAAAGCATGGGAAACAATAATTTTTTCGGCATCTAGCACACACCATAAATGGAGCGTTTGTACAGGAGCACGCCGTTTTCAGGAGTTCTATTGAAAAACACACTTCATTGACATTCATAAAAATTTCTCTGGTATCGCAGAGATTGAATAGTTATTTTTATTTTTCAAATAGAATATTATTCTCTATTTATACCTCTCGGCATTGTTGGGTTTTCCGGTTGTCCTTTACCTGGATAAACCGAGTTTGCCTGGATAAATCTTCTTTTCTACAAAGTAATTAAGCAAAGGGTACCAGCATGAGGATGGTAGTAACTGTTGAAGGGACGGGGTAGACTCTTACCTATGTGAGGCGCGAGGTCAACCCAGGTAAATCCCAAAAACAGACGTCGCGCTCGGTTTTATTACATCCAAATGGCGAATACGTCTTCTTCCTGGTCCTAGCCAGCGGTCCTCCATCCGACATATGAAAAGCAGGTATATTACTTGACTGTTATTTTCGCGCATGCTACCCCGACCGGAGAAAACCGTACTGCCCGGTACCGAAGTAATACAAAACTCCGAAAATCATTGTGCAAGCATTCGTATTTTACGGATTATTACAGCCAAATGGCGAATACGTCTTCTTCCTGGTCCTAGCCAGCGGTCCTCCATCCGAAATATGAAAAGCAGGTATATTACTTGACTGTTATTTTCGCGCATGCTACCCCGACCGGAGAAAACCGTACTGCCCGGTACCGAAGTAATAAAAAACTCCGAAAATCATTGTGCAAGCATTCGTATATAAGACCGACCAAATGTACCAACAACCAGACTTGATCAGAAGTGCAACAGAGAACGTCACGCTGCTCCATTACGATTTTTTAAAGTACCAGTTTTGTTAGACGAAATAAGGTTCCAGACATGTCGGATTTGGAAATTGTGGACGTGCAAGCCCTTCGACAGCAGAAGAATCTGTGTGTCCTGACGATAATGTACGCAATGATATTGCGAAGGTGCAGCTAAAGAATGCTGTGGTGTATTTTGAAAATCTCCTTACTCAACAAGACCTGATTGCACCAGAAGGATCAGCAATCATTAATGAGGAGGCCATTGCCATAGGAGAAGAAATGTACAGTCGCACGATGGACATGTTATCCGAAAAGAAACTCGTCGAATGTGACGAGCTTCTTATGCAGGATGAAACTGACGACGAGGACACGTACACAGAAGTTGAAGGATCCAGTTCACCGGAAGATTATGAGCCGAAGACGAAGACAACAAAAAAAGAGTATATTCCACTGGACTACAAAATTAAAGTGGTGAATATTGCAAAATCACATCCTACTTGGACATTGAAGAGCTTGCAGAAGAAAGGGTGCTCCCGCTTGAAAAGAATGGAGGAACTTCCAAAGTGGGAAGAGCATATTAAAACTGGTGGGACCACAATCGACAAATATGCATTCATCGATTCATGGACAAATGACCGTTTTGAAGAATCTAGAAAGAATAGTCAGCAGGTGACTACCCGAAACCTGCAGGAGTGGGCTCTAGCTGCTGCGAGCCAGTTTCAGGATTTTCATTTTAAAGCAAGTGTTTCGTGGGTGAATACATTTAAATGGAAACATAGAATACGGCAACGGAAAATAACGAAATATGTTTCGGAAAGCGAAAGCGCATCAATGGAGGAAACATGGGCTTCAGCAGAAAATTTCCGTGTGCAAGCTCGTGCCCTGATGCCAACATTTAATTCGGACTTCATTATCAACACGGACCAAACCGGCTGTCAGTACCAATCTACATACAACCGTACGCTCGCCCACCGAGGATCAAAAGTAATTACCGTCCAAAAGAAGTGCATGAATAAGGTGACACATTCCTATACTGCACAGTACGCTCTCACCTTGACGGGAAAACTGTTACCTGCCGTTTTCGTGTGCCTGCAAGAGACATCCGGCAAATTTGGACCGAGGGTTCAGCAGTCAGTGCAACAATATTCGGACAAATATAAAAATGTTGTTGTAACGTGTTCGAAGTCGGGAAAATTGACAACTGCGTTGTATAAAACGTTTTTAAATGACTGTTTAAAGCCGTATGTGACACAAGAGAAGTTCCTTCTATTGATAGATTCTTGGGGAGGACAGACAAATCCGGTGATGTACGATGAAATTTTTCAAGATAACGAAGGCATGCCAACGTGTACTGTCAAGGTTATACCTCCAAAATGTACTCCTCTGGAATAGCCGTGTGATGTATATTTTTACAGACAAGTGAAAAATTTAATTAAGCGGTTACAAAATTGTTCCTTTTTAATTCAACAAAACCGCGAGATAAATTCCCGGGAGGATTGTATAAAAATACAATCAATTGTACATCACCAACTGTCTTCCCCTATATTTGTAAATATGTTAAAGTATGCGTGGTATGCGTCGAAACTCTGCGATACCAGAGAAATTTTTATGAATGTCAATGAAGTGTGTTTTTCAATAGAACTCCTGAAAACGGCGTGCTCCTGTACAAACGCTCCGTTTATAGTGTGTGCTAGATGCTGAAAAAATTATTGTTTCCCATGCTTTTACGATGAGTATCATTCTGGGTCGTGTCATACTAACACGTAATTTTTTTTTTATTAATAAAGAATGAGCAATAATAAAGTAAATATAACACTGTATTATTTTTATGTTCGATTTTTTTCAACACCCACAAATAAAAAACATGCATTTTCTATTTAAAAAATAATTGTTTAATGGCAGATTTCATAAATTTTAGGATTAAAACTGAAAAAAAGATTTAAAAAAGAATATCGGCAGCAAGACTCGAACCAGCGACCTACTGATTACCAGTCTTTCTCGCAGCGCCCTCGGCCACTTCGCTTCATGTTCATAGGTTAACGCGAACTCCTTATGGACGCGTAAACCGAATTTTCAAATGCCATTTTCTCGGGAAATCTTGAGTATCGCGCGCTACTGCTTTGCTAAATTACATTTGGATACGTCATCTTTAAATACTGCAAGTTTCAGGAAAATCCGTATTCCGACTACCCTGTACTCCCCTTGTAAGATCGTAGACCACGGGGCCCGTGCCGTAGACTGGTTTGGTCATCAGAGAAGGGGTACTTGTATTCCCCTCAATTTTGTCGATCTGATGGCACATTGCCTTTTTCCCCCACTCAACAATTTGAGTTTTACTTGCACCAATGACCGGACGATGCGTCATCGGCTCGCATACAAGTTCGAAGGTTTGAAAACGCACAGCATGCGCCTGAGCACATTTCTGTAAATTTCTGATCAGTTATTTGTCATCACTG
Source organism: Lasioglossum calceatum (assembly GCA_963966675.1). NCBI lineage: Eukaryota > Metazoa > Arthropoda > Insecta > Hymenoptera > Halictidae > Lasioglossum > Lasioglossum calceatum. The sequence continues at coordinate 1,808,363 of OZ016542.1, forward strand.
CTGCGGCGAAGACAAACCGGATTTTCTATATTCATGAACAGGTCGCGAATTTTTCGTAAATTGTTCGCGAATTGTTCGTGAATTGTTCGGGAACTTCTAGTTGTTGAATTATTGCATTTAGTGGTGATAATTGTGTTTGTTTGATTGTGCGCGTATAATCCGTGGCGATGGAAAGTAGAAGTGGATTCGAAGATGCAAATCGCTGCCTGAAGATGAATTCGACAAGCAAGAAGCCTATGTTATCCAGAAAGCGTTTGTCCAAAAACAAGAGTTGTCGCGAAAAGTAAGTGACGTTTTATCGTACTAAAAATAAACCTAAACGCAACATACAGTGACTTCCACTAATATTCAGGATAACTTTTTTAACCCTTCGAACTCGGAGCTATTGTAACTGGGCAATTAAACAGTTTTTCCGATCCAGAATACTTCCATTCGCTATGATTTTTGAAATTTTATAGATATGAAATTGGTATAATGCCTCATACAATGACTAAATGTTTAGTAATTGATTAGATACCGATATATTTAATAATGTAAACAATATTTTGATTGAGGGTACAGCAATTTTTAGTGGTGCCTCAGCGGGGATAACCGAGTGTCAAGGCTTAATATTGGACCATACAATTTGAACATTTTTGAGAACTTAGAACAATTGGTTTGCTACATCAGGCGCATATTGGTTTGCGTCATAAGAAGTCATAGGGTAAAACATAGTACATTTTTCGATGGGTGTCGTGTTTTCCCGAGTCACCCAATTTCAATGAAATTTTCATTATATGTATAACTAACATAGAACTAGACAATATGTATTTTAAATTTTCATTAAGGGCCCGAATAAAAAAGTTTTGAAAAATGCCTTTTTTATTTTTGCATGTAACCCTGAAAATTACAATTTTTGGAAAATCCTTTGCATATCATTTCATGAACCAATGCTTCTAATTGATTATAAAAAACAGGTCGTTTAGTGCAATTATAAAAAAGTCAATCTATTTTAAAGGGCGTTCGAATACTTTCGTGGCTCACTGTACATCAATCACTGTTTTTGTATTGTATGAATTTTTATAGGAGAGTTCTGTGCATATAATAATGAGAAAATATTTTTAAACAAGGCAGTTTGTACTAATGTACATCTAATTAATGTAAAGTATTACTAAATTCATTTTTAAATTATTAGTTTGTAAAACAACTGCCAGATACACTGCGCCTGACCGCAACGATGCGATGGTAGAAATTGCAGTTTTCGTAGCATGTGGTAAACTAATTGGTCTAACTTCTGAAGAAAGTTCAAATCGTATGGTCCGATATTAGAAAAGTTATCGCTTTTTTGAGAGCGCGAGCGTCCGAATGGGTGTTACTGTAATCAGTAGACTGCGGATCTTTATGCGTGTAAAATATGCAAAAAGCATATGCAGATATGCACGTAAAATATGCAAATATGCACGAAAAGTATGATCAGAGCTAATACAAAGAGATATTTATCAGTTATGTTTTAATTAACAATTTATAATATCTGTACGGAAACACCATAATTTGCGTTGTAATAAATTGCTAGTAATTTTTCCAGACGTTCCAGACGTTAAATTTTGTGCAACTTACATATGTCTGTTGCAACACATTCTGAGCTGTTGAAATTACACCTACATCCCGACTAGAAATTTTGTTAGGCATGTCTAATGACGAGTGTGGGCCTGATGCGGAAAGCATTGGAGTACGCCTAAGTTGGGCATTCTTAATAGTTGCCATACGTGGGCCTAATGCGGAAAGCATTGGTGTACGCCTAAGTTAGGCATTCCTAACAGGTGCCATACGTGGTCCAAATGGGGATGGTCGAGTGCATGCCTAAGTTAGGCATTCCTAACACATGCCATATGTGGTCCAAATGGGGTGGTCAAGTGCATGCCCAAGTTAGGCATTCCTGACACATGCCATTCGTGGTCCAAATGGGGATGGTCGAGTGCACTCCTAGGTTGGGCATTCCTATCAGATGCCGCATCATATACAGGGTATTTCGTTTATCTTTGAACAGAAATATCTTGTGACGCACTGAAGTTACGAAAAAATTTATTTACAAAAATTGTTCAGTATGAAGGCAACAATCATATATATTATCTGATGTCATTTTTTCAGGACTATGGGTGGGGAGGGGGGATTTCAAAATCAGAATAAGTTTTTTAAATGGAACCATACATTTTTTATGTCATACCACGATAGCATTTTCCGAGACGAATTCAACGATATATCACATTATGTTATTTACTGTTAAAAAACATTGGAAATTACAGGGTTTTCAGGCCATAACTCCGTTATTAATGCATTTACGAAAAAGTATCAAAAGAGAAAGATAAATGGTTCAAAGAGCGCTAGATTTGTAGGGCCTTAGTTTTTTTTAGGATTAACAATTGCATCATTTCTTTAAATAGATATGCATATTTTTTGTTGCATTATTCGATTCCTCTGTTAAATCTACGTAAAAAATTATTAGGGTTCCATGGCAAAAGAATTATTACTTCTCGAGATATTTTCAAAGCCTATCTTTATTGAAGAAGATGTCATTAGTTATTCATACTCAACTTACGTTACGTAAATAGCTACTGAATGACGAAATGCTAACTCATACAAATCAGTTTCTGTTACAACAACAATGTTTACTACATATGTTGTTGCGGAGCGCTTGAGCATCTTATCTTTAAATAAAGACAGGCTTTGAAAATATCTGGAGAACTATATATTATATGTAATTTTTTTGCCATAATGGTACCCTAATAATTTTTTACGTAGCTTGAACAGAGGAATCGAACAATGCAACAAAAAATATGCATTTCTATTTTGTTTCGGATAAGAAAGGGGGAGAACGATTAACTTCAAAGAAAACGTCACTTTATTGATTCCCGAAAAGGGATCGTCGCTCCCAACGAACTTGTACAAACGATTAGATGTAAACACAGCGAAGTGCGCTTGTACTTTCACAATAAAGATATTTAACCGAAACTAAGTAGAGGTAGCTTAATTTAATACCGATAATTTCCCATAAAGCGGTGAGGTGTTCACGTTTAGCGTCCGTGAATTCCGATCGAATCGACTTTCTTGCTCGCGAAAACCGGTCAAGAGACGCGCGATGTTTACCGTTCGCAAGAGTGAGCACGATTGACGAACGTTGAGATCGGAGTCGAACAGCTGGCAGTTTACCGTCACCGTCGAACGAGTGATTGGCAGATCGATAGAGCGATCCGCCAATAGTAATCCCCCTTTTGGGGTCGATAATCGATCCCAATCGAAGTCCGACGGCGTTGATCAATGCTACTGCGAGCTGCTTATCGACTCTCGATCTCGCGGTTTCGCTATGATCCGCCAATAGGGGGGCGGCGCAGTAGATCGATACGTTCACGCTGTCGATACGCTCAGTAGGCCGGGCCGAAAAACACGAAATTAAGCGTGGCGTTTGGCCCTAGTGCGGGAAAGTTGTGTTTTGGGGTCAATATGAACTGTGCAAAAGTTGGGCCCTGTGAGTTGATATCTTCTGTTCCGGCAAGAGCTTTGAATTTTCGAAAATTTAGTGAAACGGTATAAAGTGACTTATAAGTGAATGTTCGAGGATATTCTCAACCAAATTCGATGGGCTTTGGATATTTTATGGAGTATAAAAAACTATTAGACCCGTATTTTTTTATTATCGGCTTATCTCGAAGTTTAGGGGGTTAAAATTACCCCTGGTATATGAGGTATATGAAAAAATGTTTCATACAAAGGTCTTCTAGTATTTTATACTCTTAGCAATAATGTATTCATTTTTTTTTTAAATATCAAATTTGTTCACCCCACCTCCGCTCCACTCGTTACTTTAGCAAATTTCTAAGTTTTTGTAAAGACAAAAATCCTGGAGCGTTTAATGTTAAATCCAATCATATATAATATAGGGTGATTACGATTAAATTTTCGAAAAAGTTTGAGTGCAGCCCTTTGCCCACCCCTTTAGTAAAAGGTGACTCAGAACTCACCACGTGAAGGTGGCTGCACGAAGAGTTCCTCCCAAGCCCATCCCAACCAACCCTACCTTGTGCACTTTAAAAACAAAATTAGAGAAAAAAATTATAAAAGGAAAAATATATTTTTAATAATGGGATTTGTTCTCAAATAGAGGGATTTTTTGACGACACTCAAGAGTGGCACGAATGATGCCGTCTTTTGCTTCATGGCCGATAACTCGGCTTGAAGCCTCCGTCACAAGTTTCACCATGCGTTCTACTGCTTGAGTGTGGCATGGAAAAACCTCAAAGTCCCAAAACTTGGGAATAATTTCGTCCCGCATCATTTGGCTCAAGGACTCATTGTTGATATAATCAAGTGCCGGTGGTGAAGACACGACACAATTATCCCAGTCAATCATGTCAATATAATCAGATGCTTCAAAATTTATTATTGGCATGTTATACTTCCGTATTTCAGGAGATCCAATCTGTTCACGTGCTTCTAGAATCTAGAAGACACGACACAGTTCTCCCAGTCAATCATGTCAATATAATCAGATGCTTCAAAATTTATTATTGGCATGTTACACTTAATTGACATGATTGACTGGGATAAGTGTGTCGTGTCTTCACCACCGGCACTTGATTATATCAACAATGAGTCCTTCAGCCAAATGATGAGGGACGAAATTATTCCCAAGTTTTGGGACTTTGAGGTTTTTCCATGCCACACTCAAGCAGTAGAACGCATGGTGAAACTTGTGACGGAGGCTTCAAGCCGAGTTATCGGCCATGAAGCAAGAGACGGCATCATTCGTGCCACTCTTGAGTGTCGTCAAAAAATCCCTCTATTTGAGAACAAATCCCATTATTAAAAATATATTTTTCCTTTTATAATTTTTTTCTCTAATTTTTTTTTTAAAGTGCACATGGTAGGGTTGGTTGGGATGGGCTTGGGAGGAACTCTTCGTGCAGCCACCTTCACGTGGTGAGTTCTGAGTCACCTTTTACTAAAGGGGTGGGCAAAGGGCTGCACTCAAACTTTTTCGAAAATTTAATCGTAATCACCCTATATTATATATGATTGGATTTAACATTAAACGCTCCAGGATTTTTGTCTTTACAAAAACTTAGAAATTTGCTAAAGTAACGAGTGGAGCGGAGGTGGGGTGAACAAATTTGATATTTAAAAAAAAATGAATACATTATTGCTAAGAGTATAAAATACTAGAAGACCTTTGTATGAAACATTTTTTCATATACCTCATATACCAGGGGTAATTTTAACCCCCTAAACTTCGAGATAAGCCGATAATAAAAAAATACGGGTCTAATAGTTTTTTATACTCCATAAAATATCCAAAGCCCATCGAATTTGGTTGAGAATATCCTCGAACATTCACTTATAAGTCACTTTATACCGTTTCACTAAATTTTCGAAAATTCAAAGCTCTTGCCGGAACAGAAGATATCAACTCACAGAGCCTAACTAATGCACAGTTCATATTGACCCCAAAACACAACTTTCCCGCACTAGGTCCAAACGCCACGCTTACTTTCGTATTTTTCGGCCCGGCCTAACGCTCAGCCAATCCGAAACAATTTAAAGAAATGATGCAATTGTTAATTGCACATGCACAATTCCACCTAAAAAATCGAAGGCCCTATATATATACGAACCTCTATGAACCGCTCTTAGAACCATTTATCGTTGTCTTTTGATATTTTTTCGTAAATGCATTAATAACGGAGTTATGGCCTGAACACCCTGTAATTTCTAATGTTTTGTAACAATAAATAACATAATGTGATATATCGTCGAATTCGCCTCGGAAAATGCTAACGTGGTATGAAAGAAAAAATATATGGTTCCATTTAAAAAACTTATTTTGTTTTTGATCATGGTCCTGAAAAAATGACACCATATGCGATTGCACCCTTCGTACCGATGAACAATAATTTTTGTAACTTCAGTGCGTCACGAGATATTTCTGTTCAAAGATAAACGAAACACCCTGTGTGCGCGAAATGCTAGCGCGAACGGGGGTTGTCCGTCAGATAGTTTTTTATGGCGAGTTCGTGACGAAAGACTTCTTCGAGTGACCCTTCCAGACGTCGCCCAAATTTTTCGGCATTCAATTCTTTATGATACGGTCGAAGGTGCAACAGCCAACCTTCAGGTAACTTTTAATTACCGAACTTGCCCTCCGACTCAGGTATCGCCCCACTCCTCCTTCCGACTAAACCAGCCTCTAGATCGCCGTGGAAGGAGGTTTGAACAATTAAGGGTATTCTGATTGGACAATGACAGGTTGACCGAACCAATCCGGACATCTCCTTCCTTCATTACAATAGACGACACTTTCCTCTACTTAAAGGGGCAACCTCTCCATCCACGAGATACCCCCACCGACATTGCGTTGAGTCTGTCGAGGACACAGTTCATCTCGAATCTTCGAACAAGTGACACTAATCAGGTCTCAGCCGAGCGTCTAGCTCCTTGCAATCAATATCGGCAAGTTGAAGCTACAATGCAGATCGTCTTCAGACATCTGCAGACTTGTGCTATTTTGATTTAGAACTGAACAACGTTAGCTTCTTCTGGCTCAAGCCTTACCGGGAGTACAACAATTAATCATCCGCGCGCCATTCGCGAGTGTATACTGAACAGTGAACAGTAAATTAACATAAATTGTTTTCCGCTACGATGTCGGGTGATATGCGAAATTTTAAAACTCGTGAACTCACACGTCTCAGAGTTCAACGATCTCGTAAGCGGCGTAAAGTATCGAGTAATCAGCAATGCACAGAATTTATAAATTCGGAAGCAGATACGATAGTGATGTCGGAAAATAGTGAATCAAGAATCTATGAAGAACGTGGAAGTGTAAATTCAGGTAATGATGTTATTATTATTATTATATTAATATTTATTATGTACGGACCGAAGTCCTTTTATACAAATGTTTTATTATAGAAAAAATGTCGTGTCGGATGTTGTAGATGTTTCGGGAGTTAATCGAAATATACCACACACAATTAATGATGATATTGTGTCATCAGAGGGAGACGAGACAGGAGAGGATACGGGACATAACAGTGGAAATCATACAGGAACTGTTATAGATTATCAGAATTCAAGCAATGAGACAACATATGAAGAGACTGCAGAGAATTGTCAAGAAAGTGGCTTTAATGACATACGAGATATACGGCAATGGGCTCTCATGGATCCACCAATACCACATACTCGACTGGAATTATTGATGGACATATTAAGGAGACATTCTTATCCTAATTTACCAAAAACAGCAAAAACATTTCTAGCTACAGCATACAACAATTATACCATCGAAAGTTTTAATGGCACCAATGATGAATTTGTATACTTTGGGATAAGTAAAGTTCTTGAGAAATGTGTAAATCCAGAGATCCATAACAGTAGTGATATACCGCTGATGTTCAATGTTGATGGTTTACCATTATTTAAATCCAGCACAAAACAGTTGTGGCCAATATTATGTAAAATTTTTCATGATCCTGATATTTACCGACCTTTTCCTGTTGCCATTTATTATGGAGATGGAAAGCCAAACAATAATCTTGAACAATATTTGGAGAAATTTATAAATGAAATTAACGATCTGCAACGTAATGGTATTGCTATAGATAATAGAAGATTTACTATATCTATTAAAGCTTTTATATGTGACAGACCTGCACGTTCGATTCTGAAATGTAATAAAGGTCACGGAGGATACTTTGCCTGCGAGAGATGTACGATACGTGGCAAAAGGTACAAAAACCGGACCATCTACCCATTCAGAAATAGTAAAAAAAGAAGTAATTTGTCATTTAGAAATCAAACTAATGCGGAACATCGTTTAGGAATATCTCCTTTACTTCGCATACAACCGGAAATTGATATGATCAATCACTTTTTGTTGGACTCCATGCACTTGCTATATCTGGGAATCATGAAAAAATTATTAAATTACTGGATAGATGGAAATATAAAAGGGTTGAAGCTGAGTAATCGTGCTAAGGTACAATTGTCAGATTTACTACAAAGGATAAAAGTACCTGCTGAATTTCAACGAACGACGAGATCACTAACAGAGTACCATAAATTCAAAGCCACTGAATACAGATTTTTATTGTTATATGCAGCTCCTGTTATCTTCAAAAAAATTTTACCAACTAACGTATATAGACATTTCTTGCTCCTACATATTGGCTGCAGAATATTATCGTCTAAAGAATTAGCCGTGGATAAACGTAAATATGCTGGATTATGTTTGAAAAAATTTGTGACCAAAGCACCATTTATATATGGAAAGGAATTTATGATTGGAAATGTACATAATCTGATCCATCTCGCAGATGATGTTAAAAATATGAACTGTTCACTGGCCAGTATTTCTAGTTTTCCATTCGAAAACGCTCTTAGAAGAATGAAACGACTTCTTCGAAATGGAAATAAGCCTCTCTCGCAATTATACCGTCGATTGAATGAGATCTCCCATATTTGGAACGAAAAAGCCGATACTCCACCTGCAATCAAAATTACTAGACAAGTGAGATCAAAAGAATTAGAGAATAAAATACTGATTAAACGAGTTCAATATAAAGAGGCACTACTAACCACTACATTTCCTAACAACACAGTTTTATTGGACAGCAATGAAATCATACAATTAAATAGTATGTGGATATCCCCAAAAGATGACGTAAATTGTATCGAAATTACGGGAAAGATATTGAGGAAGAGAAATTCACTTTATTCCTATCCTTGTGATTCACGTCACCTCCAAATATGGAATGTCAGCGGTAGAAATACGGACACTATAATGTGTAAAATTACCGATATCAAAAGCAAAATGATTCCATTTGATTTAAGTGATAGTGTTCCGGCCGACCGATCGTAGGCTGTTTTAACTTCGCGGTGACGCGACACAGCGACGCCTTCTCGTCAATGTGCCCCCCACTTCGCGCTAGCCTAATGTACGACGGTTCGGTTCGAACGGTCGGGTCGACCCCGTTTTGGTTGTCATCAAACACGCACGTCGGTACCGCGCTCGTTTCATCGCACTTTTTTCGGGTACCGTTCCTCATTCGCTATCGCTCCGGTTTCTCTCATGTTCGTCGCTTAACGTGCATCTTCGCCGTGGTTCATTCCGTGCCTTGTTGTGTGTTTGTAAGTGTGTGATTACAATAAACGTATGCAATAAATACGGTGGACATCGTTCTCTCATCCCATTGTTCCTGGTATCCGATCTCTAACAGATAGTGTTGGAAAAAAAATTTTTGTGATGCCTCTACTGCATATGTGAAGTGTATACAGTCGGCCGATTGCGTGGTGACGCATTTAGTTGGTCGCTAGTCGTCTAAACGTATTAAGATCGGCAGATAAGATCGGACGCAGTGCAATGAGACCACTTCGGTCTTCTTCGGGCGGCTTCGACCGACATCGGGCACTGGACGCGGAAATTTTAGACGGTTCGGTCGAAGATGACGTTGCCGGCAATTTTAGGGTTCTGGACAGTGTTGGGCAAAATATGTAATTAGATACAAATTTCGGATCACAATTAATAGATACAAAAATTGTAACTAGTTACCCGAGGATTTAGATCCAAAAGGATCTTGTATCCGAAGTTGAATTAGATACATTTGTATCCGTCGCAAAAGGATCCGAAGCGTCGCATACATTTGTAACTAGTATCTGTATCTAATTCCAAGATCCTTTCGGATCCTTCAAAGATCCTTTTGGCCAGCTCGAGGGTCGAGCCCCGAGGCCTGAGCCCAGAACACAATAGTGGTGCAATAAACTTACTACCGGGCTATCCCGCGGCGACCCAGGTATATCGGCATGAAACCCCTAACAAGTGAATGCTAAACTTGTTTATTTCTCATGATTTCCTCACGGAAGTGACACGAGCCAGTTCGTTGCGTTCTTCCGATTAAGAAAAGTCTAAACCCGATAGAAATCGGACTGTAACTAGGGAAAGGATCTTTGAAATTTTAAATAGATACTTTTGCCCAAGCTCGGATCCTTTCGAAACCTCGGGCGACGAAGCGTCGAGGGGACTCGGGAGCCGTGGGCCAGGTGGTGCAATAAACTTACTACCGGGCTATCCCTCGGCGACCCAGGTATATCGGCATGAAACCCCTAACAAGTGAATGCTAAACTTGTTTATTTCTCATGATTTCCTCACGGAAGTGACACGAGCCAGTTCGTGGCGTTCTTCCGATTAAAAAAAGTCCAAACCCGACAGAAATCGGACTGTAACTAGGGAAAGGATCTTTGAAATTTTAAATAGATACTTTTGCCCAAGCTCGGATCCATTCGGATCCTTCCAAGATCCTTTTGGCCAGCTCGAGCGTCGAGCCCCGAGGCCTCAGCCCAGAACACAACTGTGGTGCAATACACTTACGACCGGGCTATCCCTCGGCGACCCAGGTATGTCGGCATGAAACCCCTATCAAGTGAATGCTAAACTTGTTTATTTCTCATGATTTCCTCACGGAAGCGACACGAGCCAGTTCGTTGCGTTCTTCCGATTAAGAAAAGTCTGAACCCGATAGGGACATAAATCCACGATTGAATGACCAGCCGCACTGTAACATGACGCGTCAATCAACAGCCAGTCACCTTGACACACGATGGGGACTCAACGAGTCAAGTAGATTTGAAGATACCATGGCTTCAATGGCTCGGCCATTCACAGTAAAACCTCAGATGCCAACATTTGAGGGCAAGACCACTGAGAGGCCGTCGAAATATCTGAGGGAACTCAAAAGATTCGTCGACGCAGCACGCCTACCCGACGAACAAATGAAATTCATCATCACACAGTCGCTCAAAGGTACGGCAGGCGAATGGTGGGACATCATGTCCGACCAAATCGCTACATGGCACCAATTTGCCAATGCACTACTTGGAAGATTCTGGAGTTCCGCAATTCAAAGGAAGGTCCGTGACAACATGAATGCGGGGGTGCACCGGGCAGATTCTGGAGTCACCCGTGTAGCATATGCTATGAAACTCATCGGAATGGCCCGTGACCTGCGGCCACGACCAACAGACGATGAAATAATTCAAACATTGTCAAAACATTACACGCAGGCGGTGGACGATTGTGTGTTGGGCCAGAATATAAGAACGATTGATGCTTTTTTGGCACTCCTGGAACGATTTGATAACGGAGGTACCGTGAATCGACCTAGGTACGATGAACGCCCCAATTACAATCGCGACTGGAAGGACCGCGGTACACACGATAGGCAAAACCAGCTGCCAGCGAATGTACCCCGGACAAACCAAGTTCAGCCACGGCAGAATCGAGAAAACCAACGGCCAGCAACCGATAACCAGCGGCCAAGATTCGATAATAGTAGACCATGGCAAGAACACCGCCGCTCATATGAACGACCTCGGGACAATGTGCCGGATCGCATACGTGTAACCTATCTAGAAGAGGAGGCGCCGGAGGAGCCGGAACAGCCGGACCTCATAGAACCAGAGGAAAGCGCGGGAAACGAGTAAGGGGAACCTCAGACACACGTCTGAGCGACTTCCCCGCTCAGGCGGGAGGTATCTCCAATGAAATACAAGGGGAAGATGCACAAATAATAATAGGATCAATATTCCCTAATGTACGTCAGGAGCTTCAGGAAGAAGAAGGAGTTCCACTCCCGAGCAAAGAGATCAACCGTTGTCCGGAAGTAAAAATCCAGATTGAAGGAATTCCCACAAAGGCTCTGGTTGACACGGGAAGCACCGTCACGGCAATGTCAGAAACATGGTACTGCGAACATCAAGGGCAGCTACATAAATGCCCAATACTGCCAGTAACAGGGGCGGTGGTAATTGGTGCAACGGGTGGCAAATCAGCCCGACTAAAAAGACAAATCTGGATCATGCTAAGCCTTGAGAACAAAGCAATAGAAACAACGGCAATCGTGGTACCAGGGTTAATCTGTGAGGTCATTATTGGCGTAGATACGCTGAGACGAGCGGAAGCCATTGTCGATTTTGGGACAGAATCTCTCTCCTTAAACACGGCAAAGGGCCGAATTCTAATAAAAATGACTGAAGAAACAGAGGCCGATAAAACGATGATACGAGTCATGGACGGAATTGCACATCAAGTGGACGAGAAACAAAGGTCCCAAGGAGAGATCCTTCAATCCCTCCTCGAGCCAGTCCCAGCGACCCAGAAACAAAAGATCGCGCTGAAACGAGTGATTCAGGCTGTTCCGGAAGTATGGAGAGACAAAATTGGGCGGGTAACGTGCTACGAACATCACTTACACGTAAAGCCCACCAAGCCATACTGCAGCAAAACATATCCGATACCATTGAAATACATGGAAGCGGCTGATGCAGAAATCCAAAGGATGCTGGCAAATGATATCATCCGCCCAAGCACAAGTCCTTACTTGAATCCAGTGGTACCGGTGTTGAAGAAAAATGGATCGCTGAGACTTTGCCTCGACGCGAGAAAATTGAATGAATTTCTCATTGATGATCATGAGATGTCCGAAACACCAGAGGCCATATTCCAACGGTTTCAAAAGGTCGACTACTTAACCAGCCTCGATTTGACGAACAGCTTTTGGCAAGTGCCCTTGACACCATCCTCACGGAAATACACAGCCTTTCTGTATCGTGGCCGATGTTACGAGTACGTAGTCACGCCTTTTGGGTTAAAAACAAGTAGCGCGAGCCTGGTAAGAGCGTTGAGACGCATCCTGGAAGGAACAGAAGGATTCGTAGTCAATTTTATTGACGACATTCTATGCTTCTCCCCAACGTTCGAAAAACATCTCGAACACCTCACTGCGCTACTGAAGCGACTACGGCAAAATAATATTACCCTCAATTTAGAGAAATGCAAATTTATGAGGCGGGAGATTAAATTCTTGGGTCATATCCTGTCCGCAGAAGGGCTAAAACAAGATCCAGAAAAACTAGCTCTCATTCGCGCATTTCCAACCCCGCGAAACGTCAAGCAGCTGCGCGGATTCCTAGGGCTCGTGAACTACTACAGCAAGTTCACAAGCAAACACGCCGAATCAACGACGCCACTACTTGCGATGCTAAAAAAGGGAAATCGTTGGAAATGGAACGAGGAATTACAAACGTCTTTCGATAAGACGAAAGAAGCGTTCTGCACAAAAGTTGTGTTGCAATACGCGAATCCGTGCCAACCATATTTTCTGTCAACGGATGCAAGTTCAACAGCACTAGGAGCAGTATTGGAACAACGAGATGAAAATGACGGGTTAAGACCAATCACATTCGCAAGTCGTACATTAAGGGGCCCGGAATTGGCATACTTTACCACCGAGAAGGAATTGCTGGCGATAGTATGGGCGTTAGGTAAACTCAGGACATACCTATATGGGGCCAAGATCGTATTATTCACTGACCACAAGGCAATCACATTTTTTATGAATAGCAAGCTCCTGAGCCAGCGACTAACACGATGGATTCTATTAGAGATCGCGGTTTTGGACGGGTACTAAAATACACGTGTACACGTGGCCCGTGAACCGTGTAGTACGACTTTAAGGATCCGTGAATGCGGATCCGTTCGGTACGTCCGAGTCCGACAACTGAGGCGTTATTGTTTTCCGATCGAATTCTTTTCGACTGTTGATGTTAAGAGTACAATAATAAAGATGCGGTAAATTGTTTGACGTTAAATGACCGTCTATTAAAATGCACATGTAAAATAAATACACGAATATTTGTGAAATTAAAATACTATAATGTTAACGCAAATTTCTTGCTCCCTCGACCCTTGTTATAAAGATTTAGAGCACGAATTCTCCTCACACGAGAATTAAAATTTGTACAAGCATAAAAAATGCATTAGAAAGTTTTCCAAATGAAACACTAAATAGAAATACAGATAAATCATTGCAACAAACTGCTTTACAATTTTTATATAATGACGACATTGTTGACATGTCCGATATAAATGGAGAATATGCAAAATATATTGCGGAACCACAGTTACGTTTTGATCTATGTCCATATGAGTGGCGGAAGTCGCGGATAAGCAAATATCCGACAATTGCAAAACTTGCAATTGAGTATTTGACGATACCGACAACGTCGGATAGTTCCGAACGTTGTTTTTCAACAGCGGGAAATATTGTGACGCTGAAAAGAACGCGTTTATTACCTAAAAATGTAAACATTTTAGTATTTCTATATCAAAATAGAAAATTAATTGAATAAATTTTATTGCGTAAAATTGTGTTAATTATTTTATGTTACCTGTAGTCCAAAAATTTGTTTTTCGAAATGTGTGTTAGCTCTGGACAGTCGTTGACCATGCTCACGCCTCAAGTAACGCAGGCGTTACACAAATACGTTCTCTATTTATATTTACCCGTCACCAATACTGCCGTCTTTAAATGCATGCTTATGTCTGTCTATGTAATTCTTTCTTTTTCTTTGTATTGTTCTCTTTCACGTTAGTATCGCTCTCTATTTCGCAATAAACGCATCGCTCTTCTAACACCTATTCTATTTCGTGCGCTATTTCCGCTAATTTATTCAGTACCTCTTTCCTTCTGCGCTACCCGCTTCCAGAATCAAATCTAATAGAGGTCCCTAAGTCATGTGCAATAAACGAATCCGAATTTTAATCCACGTAATACTAAATACACGGGTACCCGTGTATTTTAATTTCACAAATATTCGTGTATTTATTTTACATGTGCATTTTAATAGACGGTCATTTAACGTCAAACAATTTACCGCATCTTTATTATTGTACTTTTAACATCAACAGTCGAAAAGAATTCGATCGGAAAACAATAACGCCTCAGTTGTCGGACTCAGACGTACCGAACGGATCCGTTTTCGCAGATCCGTGTACACGGATCCGCATTCACGGATCCTTAAAGTCGTACTACACGGTTCACGGGCCACGTGTATTTACATACCCGTGAAACGGGGATCTCTAGATTCTATCCATCCAAGACTATCAAATAGAGATCCAGTATCGCCCGGGAAAAGAGAACATCCCTGCAGACGCAATGAGTCGACTAGATTATGCGGAGATCGGTGATGCGACCGAAAAAGAAACACGGATACCAATACTAACAGCTCTTGCACGGAAAATGTCACCGACTCTAGTATCCGCGCTTAAAAAACTCTCGGAATGGCAGCGGAAAGACGAGAAACTACGACGCGAAATCGAACGTTGCGAACAAAAACCGAATAACATGAAAGTCCGTTTTCACCTTCGAAATAGCATGTTGTATCACGCGGATAGAAATGGTAGGGAACGTCCGGTGATACCTTTTCAGCTACGCGATTTGTTTATACGCGAGGTACACGAAATATACGCGCATATCGGGGGAGACAAGACAGCGAAGATTCTATCGGAAGATTTCTATATCGCAAAATTACATCGTTGCACGCGAAAACTAATTGCCGCGTGCGACACGTGTCAACGCGTAAAAGTTCCGACTCATGCCATACACACCGATATGCAGATCATAATACCGGGGTGTCCTCTAGAGGTGTTGTCTGTTGATTTCTACGGTCCGTTACCAATGTCAAGGGGGGGAGTGAGATATATTCTGGTAATAGAAGAACTGTTTACCAAATTCGTTAAACTATACCCGATGCGAAACGCGACGACCACCGTAACATTAGCGCGTATTTTTAAGAACTATATTCCGCGCTACGGAAAACCGAAGAGAATCCTGACGGACCATGGAACGCAATTCACGGCAAAAAGATGGACTCAGACCCTGCGAGAGGAAGGCATCCACCACATCCTCTCATCCATCCGCCACCCACAGAGTAACCCGGTGGAAAGGGTAAACAGAGAAATTGGACGGATTTTTCGTACGGTGGCATCACATGCGCATGCATCTTGGGCCAAATGGACAGAGCTGATCGAAACCTGTTGCAATGAAATCGTACACGACAGCACGGGCTTCACTCCGACAGAACTTTTGCTGAAGGAAAAGCCGGTACGACCATGGTCAAAATGGTTCGAACAGATAGATGACCGACGGAAAATGGACAACGATTACAGGTTGCAGCTCGCGTTCCAACGCATGACGAAGAAGGCGCAAGAAAGGTGTAAACGCGCAAATGATGGCAAGCACCACAAACAATACGAGCTGGGCGATTGGGTATTGGTAAGAGCAAATCCAGTATCCAATGCCGCAGACAGAGAGATCGCAAAATTCTTTCACCTATACGAAGGTCCCTACGAACTAACCAAAAAATAGGACCGTCAACATTCGTATTAAGACATCCCCACTCCGGTGACATCAGGGGAACATTCCATGCCTCAAGCCTACGATTATACCAAAAGGTAGAAGAGGATGAAAGTACAGATGTAAACAAAGTATAAGATGCGCAAAACCTTGTCGACGGGGGTTTCCACGAAAAGGCTAAACTAAGAAGGTACATAAGGACGAGAGGACTGGCCCGGAATCACAGAATAGTTACAACCATGGAGAACACAAGACGCGCAAACACGAGAGACGTAGGGACAATAGCCTACGCATGCTGGGCAATGGTCAGCAGACCGACCCAGACGGGATTAGACCTGCCTCTACACGAGGTGGAGGTCGTGCCGCTACCAACTCGCGTCGCGGGTACATGGAATCCGCGAACACACCAATACAAGAGATTCCGGAGCGGAGTGGCAGTGCAGGCGACAGCACGAAAGTGCATTGCAATAACACAAACGCCACGAAACGGGCCAGGGTCGACTGGACCTCGTCGAGGACCAAGTCAGCCCCGATACGGGGAGAAGGCAGAGCCTGCACCGGAAGAAGCTGGGGCAGCAAGCAGCGACACTGGTCCAATACCGCCACCAAAAGAGGTAGCTGTGGGCCCCGACCATCCGATGACGGAGGACCTCGACCAATCATGGGAAGTAATCCCGGAAGTACTGGACGAAGGACGACCGGCCACCGCCGGGGTAGAGGACGAGACCCAATGGTCATGGGACGAAGACGACCTGCTGGGGAACTCCATCATCGAAATCCCGATGCTCGACCCCCACGACCCCCTTGGCCTCCTGACCACGATGGAGGACGAGGAAAAGCTGCTCCAAGAATAGTATGGAAAGCAGGAGTGTGAAACGCGCAAGTGAGGTGTTTAGGTTAACTTCTAGTTCCGCGCGAAAGTTTCACGCTATGTTACATTATCTACCGAGTGTGACGCAAAGTACGGTGTATATATTTTTCCTGGTTGCGTTTTCTCGGGTGAGTCGGGTGGATATAAAGATGTTGAGTTGCCGGCTCCCCCTGGTACACTTTATTTCCGTTCCGTGCGACGAGTATGCTGAATGCAAAGGATAATTTTGTTTAGTTTATCAGGTATGCTCTAAATGCAAAGTTTGTTTATTTTATGAGGTATACTGAATGCAAGGATTTATTTGAATGCACCAAGTGCAAAGACGTTTTTTTTCTTCTTTTTCTTTCTGTTGTTTCCGTTTAAGTGTGCTGAGTGCAAAAAGGTTATTTAAGTTATGATGTATGCTGAGTGCAAAGCGTGTTTATTTTTTTTTCTTACGCAATGTGTATGAGTGCGAAGAAATTATTATGTTCCTTATGATATGCCGAATGCAAAAACGGGTTTTCCTTGTTGTCGTTTATGTATACGGAATGCAAAAATTTTGTTTATGCCATTGTAGTACGCCGAGCGAGAGCGCCCATACCACTTATCTTTGCGGGTGGCGTGTTCCGACCGAGATTTCTGGAATACGCAGCTACTGCGTTTACGTACCAGAAATCTCGAAGATGGGGAAGGGGGTATGTGTAACCGTACTAGTTACACATCGAAGCTTTCGCGTCCATCAATACTGTTACGGTGCCGGCATGTGACGTCACGGGTGATCCTTGTCATAAGACAAAGACCATAAGAACGATCTATATAGACAATAAAGTGCGTGCGCATCGATCCCCTCTTAATTGCGATCGAAGGAGGTCGATGCGAGCAGCAAATTGATCACTCTACGTCTGGACTCGTTCCTATAAGCACGTATGAGTCAACACGCGTCTCGTGTTGGAGTTGAAACTTTAAGAATTTAAATTTCATAAATTGTGTATTGCCAATAAGGCTTATTATTTCAGTATTGCTCGCGACCCGGCTAATGGGCGTTTAGAATCACGCGTTGCGAATGATTAGATTTATTTAGAAATTAAAGCGTAAATTGCGTACTGCCGAGAAGGCGAGATTTATGTGAATTTGTCACGACCCGGCTCAAGGGAAATTGTGATCTCAAGTTGCGAATTGTGAAGGAGTACGGTTCATCATTGAATAAATATTTATTGATTGAGATCGTCGTTTGGACATTGTGTTTCTATTGAATTAGTGGTTTTTCAGTTGTGCTCTACGCGTGCCTTTCCGTCGGATCTCGCGGTCGTGAATATCTCGTTCGCCGAAAGACGGTTACCTGCGTCGCGTCGTGCCTACGGTTCTATCCGGAGTAGGATCTCGTTTCATACGAGAATTCACTAAGTGATCTTCAAGGTATTTGGTGTGGGATTTACCGTGTGTGTCGTTAGTTGACGAGATACACGGTAAGTTTGCTCAGAACGGACTACAGGAAAAATTCGCATATCGCCATGGCCACGCAAGCGTGCCCTGCGTAGATATCCGTAATTTTTGCACCACCACGTTACGAGGTTGCCTAGAGAGCAGGAGCCGATTGCTCTTCCCGGAGAACTTCCGGCGGGACCGATCGTTTGCCTGAGTTCACTAGCCTGGTCTCTAACGAGGTTTATTCCTGTGGTCCTGCTAAGAGCGCGTCGTTGTGTGGGTGGTAAGGAGTCGCCACGGCCACGTATTGTGCCTTGCCTAGTCTCCTGAACCACGCCATACAACAGGGTGAATTCCGGTACAGGTAGACGCCGATCGCTGCTCCCGTGATACTACGGCGGTACCGATCGGTGCGGACTACGCTGTTCAGGGAAGTCTAACCCTTTCCCACGCCATATAACAGGGTGAATTCCAGTGCAGGTAGACGCCGATCGCTGCTCCCGTGACATTACGGCGGTACCGATCGGTGCGGACTACGCTGTTCAGGGAAGTTTAACCCTTTCCCTTTGCAGATTAGAAATTGACGAGTAATTGTCGATACGAATTGCAGCGCGAGGTAAACGTCGACGAAGCGGATTCCGCGAACACGTGAATGAGCACCGCGATCGCGTCTAGGCTAGACCGTTTCTTGCGGACATTCCTGGCAAGGAAGCTTCTGTTTACAGTCCGTGGTCGTCGCGTTTCGTTCAAGGCGTATCGTTGTTGTGATACGAATACAGGGTGATTGCGTGTACGACAATCTGTGTACATTGCGTAACACCTCGAAAGCTGTTCTCATCTAGATCAACGAATTAACAGAATATATCTCAATTTTACCAGATATTGTCTACCAACAATTATTTATCTCTGCCTAAACCTCTCCGCTTTCCAGTGCCTGGAGGCACGAACCGTTCACTAAATCCATCGGGTCTAGTAACCAACCCGGTGTTGGAATTGCTAAGAAACAGTTAACCCTTTTTGTAAATCAAGTTAGCAAGAACAGCTTGAAAGATCAAGCAGCAGATAACGGGTGTGTCTGGAATACTGCAGAGTTGCCACGGCCACGTATCGTGCCCTGCCGACTCTGATCAGAATTGTCCACGCACAGCCGTGAATCTTTTCTATTACGGAACCGTTCGCCGCTCCTGCGATTATCCAGCGGTGCCGTTCGGTCTGCCGCAATTTTATAATTGATCTTTCAAGATATTAACAAGGGATAACAATAGTTTGGTTACAGTATCTATTTGAAATTTCAAAGATCCTTTCCCTAGTTACAGTCCGATTTCTATCGGGTTTAGGCTTTCCTTAATCGGAAGAACGCCACGAACTGGCTCGTGTCACTTCCGCGAGGAAATCATGAGAAATAAACAAGTTTAGCATTCACTTGTTAGGGGTTTCATGCCGATATACCTGGGTCGCCGAGGGATAGCCCGGTAGTAAGTTTATTGCACCACCTGGCCCACGGCTTCCGAGTCCCCTCGACGCTTCGTCGCCCAAGGTTTCGAAAGGATCCGAGCTTGGGCAAAAGTATCTATTTAAAATTTCAAAGATCCTTTCCCTAGTTACAGTCCGATTTCTATCGGGTTTAGACTTTTCTTAATCGGAAGAACGCAACGAACTGGCTCGTGTCACTTCCGTGAGGAAATCATGAGAAATAAACAAGTTTAGCATTCACTTGTTAGGGGTTTCATGCCGATATACCTGGGTCGCCGCGGGATAGCCCGGTAGTAAGTTTATTGCACCACTATTGTGTTCTGGGCTCAGGCCTCGGGGCTCGACCCTCGAGCTGGCCAAAAGGATCTTTGAAGGATCCGAAAGGATCTTGGAATTAGATACAGATACTAGTTACAAATGTATGCGACGCTTCGGATCCTTTTGCGACGGATACAAATGTATCTAATTCAACTTCGGATACAAGATCCTTTTGGATCCGAACCTTAAGATCACGAATCATAGTTACGTATCTTTTAGTTGGATCCGGATTTAGATACTTTTGTATTTAGATACTGCCCAACTCTGGTTCTGGAGAACAATAGTCCGTCCGTTGCAATGCCCTTGACAGCGAAGATGTTGAACACATGTTTTGGAAAAGGAAACTTTCTTCGTGCTCTTGAGGCATGGAAAATTCCTCCACTCGTTTTAACGGTTTTTCAGTTATCGCCAAGCACTCGTTGAGAACGCATCGCTCGAGAGTTGTCGCTGCGTTACATAGTATCTTTGTGCTTTGTTCGGAGTTCGGACTGGAGATTAGTTAGTCTTTGTAGGTTTTAGCTTCGTCGTTATTGTTGTTATTTGTTTTTTTTTCGTTTTGTTTTGTTATTGTTATTCGTTATTGTTTTGATTCATATTAATTACCATCCTAGACCTGTGTAAAATGTGACAGCATTATTAGTGATATTCTTTCAAACGCTGTGAAGAAAAAAAACGTGTCGGACGAGAGAAGTTTACCAGTGAGTGCAACGTGTTTGCAAGGATGGCTGCAACGACATTAAGAAAAGGTCTCAGGCGTAAACATCAGGAAAAAATTGCAGATAAAGAAAAGAGTAAGATACTTCAATTTTTCATCATTAATTTTGAGCAGTTTTTTCTAGAAATTGTACCTTTTTTTAATTGAAAATGCCATTGTTTCGTTCTGCTATTCAGTGATTACAATTTATCAATCAACGTCATCATTTAAATCGTGAAAAAATAAAAAGCTGCGTTAAAAGTTTTAGATGACACGGATTCAGAAATAAATTCTGATATTTTAGAAGACGTCGAGATCAGAATGAAACAAAATAGAAGGAAGCAACCGAAGAAAGTGACGAACCGGGAAGAAATAGGAAAACGCACAGCCACCGTTTCAGAAAGCTCATCCGACAGCAACTTTGATTTTCTGAAATGCAATTCACCGCCGCAGAAAATATCAAATACAGCGCAACCGTCATGCTCATGTACAGAAGAAATCAATTCATTGAAAAGTAAGTATGCTAAATTATTTAAAACAATAAATGTTTCGTTCGTTCAATAATGCTTTATAGGCATTTCGACAACCATAAAATTTTTATTTATTACAGATTACATCAAAGAAACAATCGAGAAAAATTGCAAACCAATATCAATTCAATTGAACCAATTGGGAAGTCGAATGGTTGACATGCAAGCAACCCTGAACGAGCAATTAGAAAGACCGACCGATATTAGTACCAGCACTTGCGATGTTGTTTCCGGTTTTAAGGAAATTTGGAAACTTCCGTGTCAGACAGTAGAGGAGTTTGAAGAATTCGACGAAAGAATCGGAAAAGAGATGCATTTTCGGAAAAAATTGGTAAGCTTTTATACTGTTCTATTTTTCATATTTATTTATTTATTATATATCTGTAAAACAAGAATTAATTCCATCGTGAAATTTTTTACAGGCACAAAAACTGATCAGTATAATCAACAAGGAACAACAATCGCCCGGAATACGGGCGAAATATTAAGATTTTGTTTATCTCGGGAAGTTGCTCTGAAGTGCAACGCAGTTAAACATGTCGAGGGAAAATTATTCGTGTTTAGAGATACGAATCTTTATAATGTTGTTAAAGGTATTTTTCCATTTTCCATTTATAAGATTTGTATTTGTTTGGGAACCCGGGACGAATATATGAGGAATGGAGTGGACTGTATGGGAAATTAAATGGATCGGGTACAAACACAGAAGGGAGTCCGGATAGGGGAATCGTGAGGGAAAAACGTGAGCGGGAACGGTCGAAAGAAAGAAGCGATAGAGAAACGTTGTACGTTGACGAAAACACCGTGATTTATTAACTTGTAACTCGCGTGAACGGTAAAGGGCGCGTGATCGAGTCGATATAGATATAGATCCCGATTGGCAGAATAGCTATAGCGATAGTTATAAGAACTGGGCGCGAGATACAGCGTGTAAATCGGTTGGTGGTTAGAACGAGTGTGCTTAGCGATGTAATGCGAGCGATTATCGGAGGTTCTCGTTAGTCACGTGATCACGCATCACGGACGCGATACGGGGAATTGCCAAAACACGGGCATCGCGTACAGCGGATTGGCAGGATTTTAAATCATGGGTACGGGTAACGCGGGGGGGGGGGGGGGCTATCGAGGACCGTGTCGCTCGACCGCGACATCTTAAAACTAAACTTATTTCTACGCTTAATCCTAAACAGTATTTATAATTGATGAATTACGAAATAATCTATTGAAATTAATTTTTTATTCCAGCTGCGATGCTATCAGCGTTATGAACTGACGAGAACCCATTAAAGGATTGTGACAGTATAAAAGTAATAGGAACAGTGTTACACCACTGTAGAGATTGGGAAGGGAACGAGTGAAACGCCAGAAAAAAACTATTCCAAACACAAACGAGAATACACATAGACTATCTGAGATTAATCAATCTCAAGATTTAGATCTTGATTGTAATCTGTAATTATAATTCATTTATACAGTGAGTGTAAAAAGTATTCGTACGCCGTTTAAAACGGAATATAACTTTTTTATAATTGTACCAAACGACCAGATTTTTTTATAATCAATTAGAAGCTATGGTTTACGATGATATGCAAAAAAATTTTCCAGAAATTATAATTTACAAGGTTACATGCAAAAATAAAAAAGGCATTTTTTGAAACTTTTTTATTATTTGGGCCCTTAATGTGAAAATTTAATATATATATATGTTTTGTAGATCTATAGATATATGTTAGTTATACACATGCTGAAAATTTCATCGAAATCGGTTGACGCAGAAAAAAAGCACACGCATCGAAAGATATATATTTAAGAATTTGTGGATATTTTAAGCAAAAACTCAAAAGTCGTGTAAATCTACGATTTTCACAATTCTGAACCGCTTGCGTAGCTCGTGTTTATGTTAATCGATTTCGATGAAATTTTCTAATCTAATCTACGAAATATATTGTAACGGTCCTGGTTCGTCGCGGACGGTTTGCTCGCGGTGGTTCTCCTCGGTGCCGGTTTAGCTCGCCGATCCAGGGTCCTAAACGGCGAGGAGAGTGTTCGGCGCGGGGAATGGAGTCGGTGCGGGTATTGTAAATAAGAATACAACGGTTCGTATCGAAAAGGCTGCTCGCTGCCTTTAGGATACGGTGCCGACGGTCGCGTGGCGTGATTTCGCGTGTATGGTGTTCGTGGTGCGGTGCTTCCGAACGCGGTGTGTGATCCCGTGGTTACGGTGCCCGTGTTACGGCGTAGCTAGACGCGATCGGACGCGGTGGTGTTTTACCAGTGCCGATAGGATACCGGGACAGGATTACGGTAGGCGGAAGGAGTTCGATCGTGGCTATCGCCGTGATCGCCCTACCTAGGCCGGGTTTTGACGGGTCCTCGACGTCGGCGACGCACCGATCGTCGAGTCTCCTCCGGACGGTCCTTGGGTGAGTTTCGGCAAGGTGACGCACCTAGTTTTGCTCAACCGTCCTCGTGGACGACTCGTCTCACGAGACTACCGGTGACGCACCGGAGTGTCTACGGTGGAACACGGTTCTCACCGGCGGGATGCAGGTTGCAGGACGGGGGTCTTCGGTGAAGTCGAAGGGTGACGCACCGCTTCTCGTTCGACCGTCTTCGTAAGCGACGCGCCTTACGAAGGTGCCGGTGACGCACCGGGTGATTGCCGGAGGAGCACGGCTTGCTCTGGAGGAAATGCAGGGCGGGAGGTTCCTCGGCGGAGTCGTAGGGTGACGCACCACGTCCTATCCGTCGGTTCTCGGAGGCGACGCGGCTCGCGAGAATTTACCGGTGACTCGCCGGGTGTTTCCCTCGATGGAACACGGTTCTCACCAGGGTGAACCAGGATGCCGCGGACAGGAGGTTCGCACGGCGAACGAGCTCGTAGTCGGCGGTCGGGAACTAGGATATCGGGTGCTTGTAGAATACTCACAGCTGGTTTGCGGGAACGTACTGGCTTCTAGGAAACTCACTGGTAAACTCCGGTGGTTTCGATTAATTCCGGGCGCCTTTTATAGGGGTTGTTCGGTGACGAGAGATGGTGGTGCGGTGAGGAAATTTGGTGGTGACGTATCCCTTTTTCTATTTCGTATTTTGGAATTTGATTTTGAGTTCCCGTTGGGATACGTCCCTAGGTGCGGGGATGGTGCGGTACGGGCGGTGTTGTTATTTTGACGGGGAGCCGGTGGTACGTTACGCGATTCGGGATCGCGTGTACGACGGGTGGAGGTTTGACAGGGGTTTACTTAGTAACCGATCTGCAGTATGCAGGTCTGTTACAATATATTAAATTTTCATTAAGGGCCCAATTAAAAAAGGTTTAAAAAATGCTTTTTTCATTTTTGCATGTTATAACCTTGTAAATTTTAATTTTTAGAAAATATTTTTTGCATATCATTTCGTAAACCAATGCTTCTAATTGATTATAAAAAATCAGGTCGTTTGGTACAATTATAAAAAAGTTATTGTATTTTAAAGGGCGTACGAATTTTACACTCACTGTATATGTCGTACAATTAAGCTCATATTTAATCATATTGTAGAATAAGCGCGTAGTAGGTTAAGCATATATTGTAGGTTAAGCGCGTACTAGGTTAAGCATATTCTAGATTAAGCGAATAGTAATTAATAAGTTAGGCATATTGTAGATTAAGCGCGTATAGTAGGTTAAGCATTATATTGTAGATTAAGTGCATAGTAGTAAAATAAGCATTATATATTGTAGATTAAGCGCGTAGTAGATTAAGCGCGTAGTAGATTAAGCGCGTAGTAGATTAAGCATATTGTGTGTGTGTAGATTAAGCGCGTATACGCTATATAACTATTTAACCCTCATCCGTCCCTCGTGTCAATTTGACACAGTTTTCCCGAAATAAGTTACACTGTTCTGTTATTTGTAGGTAAATTCGTTCGAAACTTGGTGACATTTATTTTTTTCACGCGAAACATATAACTGCAAAAACCTAAAATATAAATGTTAACTCCTCAATTTCAAGGGAAAAAACATCGAAAACTAACTGTTCGACTTGTTATTTTATCGATTTTTTGTATCACTGTGTCAATTTGACACCGAGGGACAGATTCAGTTCGTGAAATAAGGGACGGATGAGGGTTAAGCATTTTTGTTGTTAATTGGAAGTTGCCGGAGTCGGCTGCCGAGTGCTTTTTTTAAATATAATCATTTTATTTATTTTATTGTAATGATTTTATATATATATATATATATATATTGTAACGGGTCCGGTTTTCCGCGTGCGGTCTCCTGGTCGTGGTGTCCCTCGTTGCTGAATGGCTCGCCGAGCCAGGGTCCTGTACGGCGAGGGACGTGTTTGATGTGAGGAGCGGGGTCGTAGCGGGGTGAATAAGTGAGATCGGTGTTTTGTGACACGATAGTGCCCGCTGCCTTAGAGCGCGTAAGATACGCGGTTGGTAGAGTGTCGTGGTGCGCGGTCTCGAGGATGCGAACGCGGTGGTGCGGCTTGGAGAGGTCGCAGGTGGAGGACGGATTCGAGGCGAGCGGGGGACGGGATTCGATCGTGGCTGTCGCCGTGATCGCTCTTCCTAGGCCGGGTTTTGGCGAGTCCCCGACGTCGGCGACGCACCGATCGTCGAGTCTCCTCCGGACGGTCCAGGGGTGAGTTTCGGTCAGGTGACGCACCTAGTTTCCACTCAACCGTCCTCGTGGACGACTCGTCTCACGAGGCGCGGGCGGTATACCGTGCGTCCTGGACTCGCTAGGTGGTTCTGCGGTGAAGTCGAAGGGTGACGCACCTCTTTTCGTTCATCCGGCCTCGCCGACGACTCGTCGTACGAGGCTACCGGTGACGCACCGGGGTAGCTACGGTAGGACACGGTTCTTACCGGCAGGATGCAGGTTGCAGGACAGGGGTTCGACGGCTTTGAAGGGTGACGCACCGCTTCTCGTCCTGTCGCTCTCGTAGACGACGCGTCGTACGAAAGATGCCGGTGACGCACCGGGGTAGCTACGGTAGAACACGGTTCTCACCGGCAGGATACAGGTTGCAGGACAGGGGCCGACGGATTCGAAGGGTGACGCACCGCTTCTCGTCCTGTCGCTCTCGTAGACGACGCGTCGCACGAGAGATACCGGTGACACACCGGGGATGACCGGAGGAGCACGGCTCGCTCTGGAGGAAGTTTCAGGACGGGAGGTTCCTCGGCGGAGTCGTAGGGTGACGCACCACTTCCTATCCGTCGGTTTTCGGAGGCGACGCGGCTCGCGAAAAGTTACCGGTGACTCACCGGATATTTCCCTCGATGGAACACGGTTCTCACCAGGGTGAACCAGGGTGCCGCTGACAGGGGTTTGCACGGCAAACGAGCCCGTAGTCGACGGTCGGGAACTGGGATACTGGGTGCTCGTAGAATACTTACAGCTGGTCTACAGGAATGTTCTGTCTTCCAGGAAACTCACTGGTAAACTCCGGTGATTTTAGTTGATTTCGGGCGCCTTTTATAGGGATAGTCTGGCGACGAGGGGCGGTGGTGCGGCGAGGAAATTAGGTGGTGACGTATCCCTTTTTCTATTTCGTATTTTGGTTTTTGGTTTTGGGTTCCCGTTGGGGATACGTCTCTAGATGCGGGACTGGTGCGGTACGGGCGGTGTTATTGTTGTGACAGGAACGCCGGTGGTACGTTACGCGATTCCGGATCGCGTGTACGACGGGTGGAGGTTTGACAGGGGTTTGCTTCGTAACAGATCTGCGTTATGCAGGTCTGTTACAATATATATATATATATATATATATTGTCACGTCGCTCGCGAAGATCTTACCCGGAAGGTCTCAAATTCTAGGCGACATCGGGAATTTACAAGCTGTGAGCCGGGCCACGTTCGGCCGCACGACACGTGGTCCTCCCGAGACAAAAGACGTCTTCTGGCTCGCGTATTCACTTCAAGTACGCGAAGAATATTCGGGCGCCAGACACTCGCGGGTGTCACGCGAAGGCGAAAATTCGATATCTGGAACTTCTAACAGAACAGCGAGCCAGCGACGTTCGAGCGCGAGGCCTGAATAGCGGCGCGAAGGGTCTCGGATTCTACGACGGGAGAACACGTGGCGTTCCCTGCGGCGGGAAGGTTTCGCACAAGAAATCAACAACTGATTCGGCTAGCAATTCGTTTATTAAACGACGATGTTATTGGCCGTTCTCGACGGCAGCGATTACAATATGTAGCCGGCGCGTGGAATACGGCAGCGAAAAGATGTTATAAACGCGGACGGCAGCAATGGCCGTCTTTTGACCGAATTCCGATGGAATACGCGATTCTCTCTCGACTTGCGCCCCTCGAATGAACCTTGCGAATACGAATCGGACACGCGACGACCTCACACCAAGGAACGAGTGCAGGCGGAATTTGAATAATCCACGGCAGCGATAAAATCTCGAATCCGCGACTTCGCGTTACTACTGGCGTCGTACAACCGCCACGAGGCGGCCACGCGGCCCCCGCTGTCCGACCGGATTCGAACCACTAATACGAAATCCTCCACAATCCGGAGGAGTCGTTAATTCCACAATCGTACCCGATTGTTCACTAAACTCACGAAGCGTTTCGTGGATTATCCCCCGCGCGACGCGCTCCCAAACCTCGCGACGCGCTACCCGAGCCAACACGATTCTCGCGACAATTTACAATAGAACAGCCTGATCGGCGCTTACCAATGATTCTCCTAAGAGCGGATGTACGGCAGCGAGAGTATTATTTCCTGGTTTCGGCAAGCGCAATGACTAAGGTAATTAGCAATCGTTAATGTTCGATAACTGTCTCACACGAGACCTAATGGCGCAGTGAACATGCCCGCGCTGACTCGGGGACGCTAGAGCAGGGCGTCCCCCACTCTCGCCTTCTTCTTCCTTCGCGCAACAACTTAGCCTATCGCTTGCGAGGAATTCCGCACGGACGAATCCTAGGCGACGGCGGTCAGCTTCCGGCTGTTCGCGACGCAGTCGGCAGCGCTGTATTTTCATTGGCTGATCCCAGCAGAGGCAATCGGCGTGGGCCTATCCGGTCGCACGCTGGCTCCTTCCCGGATGAGGCAACGGTAGGACGATGTCGGCCTCGTTTCCGTGGCCGGATGTCCTCGTCGGCGCCTCCTGGCTGATCTTTCCGAGCCGTGTTGTTCTGAATTCGTATTTCTGCGGGATCACGCCTCATTCCTTCATCTGTCCGTTGCTTTTGCGGTGGTAAGAAGAATTCCGGGTCCCGCCTGGGGCCCGGATGCGGTCCTGGAAACGCTCGTCGCGCAAAAAGGCGCGACATTCAAAATAATGAATACGTGGTCTTAGGGTACACAGGTGTCCCGGGAGAGCGCTCGCAGCGGCCCTTATCGTTTTGCTTGACCAGGGGATGGCTCGGTCTTCCGACTGCGGGTTGAGAGTGACGTAGGCTGGTCTGCCACGTCACAATATATATATATATATATATATACAGGGTGAGTCACCAAACGTTAGCACCTCAAATATCTTTGTTGTTTCTAAAGATACGTAAAATATGGTAAGGACAAAGTTAATGGTACAATGGGGCTGACACGATGCAAAAAAAAATTTTGTTTTTATGTCATTTTTTGGAGATATGAAGGTCACCTTGACTTTTTTAAATGGAACCACCCTTTTTTAAACACCTACAATGATAGTCCCTTTCATTAGGAATTCAGTGACTATAATTAGTCCAAGGTCATTCAAGGTCAAGGACAGAAAAAACGTATAAAACTAAAATATGGAAGCAGAATACGTTTATCACGGTTGAGACTTGTAGGAAATAGTAAACATACTATGGTCGTAGTTAAAGTAAACATTCTAAGGTCCTTCAATGTTATTCAGCATTCTTATTTACTATCAGTATGTTTCCAAACGCGATTCCGCTATGTTATATTCGATGACTGAAAAGTGTGATATGATCACGATTTACTGTGAATGTAGAAAAAATGCAGTGCAGGCCCGACTACTTTATGAAGAAAGGTACCCCGAGCGAAACACTCCTTCTAGACATACTTTCTCTAATACGTACAGGTTGTTTCGAAGTACTGGAAGTGTACATGCAAGACAGTACAAACGGAAGAATCCCACGACTAACGAAGACAATGAAATTAATATTTTAGCAGCTATAGCTGTCAATCCTCACGTGAGTACGAGAAAAATTGCCCGGGAAGCAGGCATAAGTCAAAGTAGCGTAATACGAATTCTGGCCCGACATAAATTTCATCCGTTCCACATATCGCTCCATCAAGAATTGCACGGGAATGATTTTCAAAATAGAATTAACTTTTGTCAATGAGGATTGCTTCAAAATCATTCATTTTTTTGTAATGTCTTGTTTACGGACGAAGCAACATTTACTAATCATGGCTCAATTAATCTACGGAACGCCCATTATTGGTCTGTGGATAATCCGCACTGGCTGCGAGAAATTGATCATCAAAAACAATGGAGCGTAAACGTGTGGTGTGGTATTTTGAACGACAAAGTAATTGGACCATATTTCGTTAACGGAATGGAGACGGGACAGAAATACGCTCAATTTTTGCAAGGAGATCTGCCAATTTTGTTAGAAGATGTCCCTTTACAAAATCGCTACGATATGTGGTACCAACATGACGGTTGTCCTGCTCATTCTGCACGAGTAGCAAGAGAAACGGTGGATTCTCGATATCCAAACCGATGGATTGGACGAGGCGGAACAGTTTCATGGCCAGCACGTTCGCCTGATTTAAATCCACTGGATTTCTTTTTATGGGGTCTGCTAAAAGAGACCGTGTACATGGATGCAACAACAATAGTTGAAGATATGCGTCAGCGTATCATCACAGCATGTACGAATATCACGCCGGATACACTTATCAGAGTTCAACATTCCTTCAGAGCTCGTTTACAACAATGTATCGACGCAGACGGCCACCATTTCGAACATTTAGAAAATACATGTATTCTGCTTCCATATTTTAGTTTTATACGTTTTTTCTGTCCTTGACCTTGAATGACCTTGGACTAATTATAGTCACTGAATTCCTAATGAAAGGGACTATCATTGTAGGTGTTTAAAAAAGGGTGGTTCCATTTAAAAAAGTCAAGGTGACCTTCATATCTCCAAAAAAATGACATAAAAACAAAATTTTTTTTTGCATCGTGTCAGCCCCATTGTACCATTAACTTTGTCCTTACCATATTTTACGTATCTTTAGAAACAACAAAGATATTTGAGGTGCTAACGTTTGGTGACTCACCCTGTATATAAGTATATTTAATTTTATTAATTCCATTTAAATTTAATTTCCTATTCTCGAGATTTCCCTTTATGTCTCCTAATGAGGGTCTAATAAGGCTATCCTAATGTTGCCTAATGCGGTTTGCCGCATTGGATAGTCATTAGGAAAACCTAATGTGGCCCTATACGCGGGTTTCCTAATGCGGGCCTCATACGGCTTTCCCAATTAGGCAGTGATCAAATTCTGTGTTACATTCCGCATGCCTGCCCAATGGGGCTGCCTAACTAGGGTCTAACAGATATATCCTAATGTGCACCTAATGCGGTTTGCCGCATTGGATAGTCTTTGGGAAAACCTAATGTGGCCCTAACGCGGGTTTCCTAATGCGGGCCTCATACGGCTTTCCCAATTAGGCAGTGATCAAATACTGCGTTACATTCCGCATGCCTGCTCAATGGGGTTGCCTCACTTGGGCCTAGCGCGAAATTAGGCTAGCCTAATGTGGGCCTAACGGCCTGCCTAACAAAATTTCTAGTCGGGATTATCTTCATTACAATCTTCAACTGCCTATTTACATAAACAAAATAAAGATTGTGAATTAATGATTTTACTGTTTGCGGATGTTGAGAAAAAACAGTGGTCGAATCTCTAGTTTTATTACAATTTTCGGCATAAAATATTGCAGTCAAACAAATCGCAGTAAAAAATAGTGAAGTTATATACAATAAATATGTAATATATATGTGCATGGTAGAATACATTTGCAATATGCAAGATAATGTTTGCATATCGAAATATATATTTGCATAAACATCCGCAGTCTAGTAATCAGTCTACCTTTTTCTTAATAAATACATGAACATTGTTATTATTATGTTATACTTATGTCCTTTTTTTTTAATTTGCCCGTTCAATGGGTGTTGGAAATTGAGTTTTTTAAACAATATGCCTACCGAAACCCGCCAAATAGTCTCATTTCGTATTTTGTATAGTTATTGTCATTTGCGGAAACAAGATGAATTTTATGATACCTGGTTTGTTAAAATCAGCCCAGCCGTTTATACATAATAGGGAATAAAGAAACTCTCAGGTATGGGACCGAGGCGCAGTGGTCCCAAAGCGCGAAAACGTGGTCAAAACCTTAAAAATGAACTTTTGGCTAGGTCAGTTTCAATTATTGGGTTGGTTACCCTAAGAGTGTTTCTAAGTGGGTGTAAACAGCAAAAAGGTCGCATTTTTATACATGACCACCAGTCGCAGTCCGAACTTCGAGTTTATTAGACCGTACCTTCTTACGCTTGTGAAGCCTATTGCGAATGTTAAGTGCACAGTGTACAAATTTTCTTGAAACCTATCGATTTTAATTGTACATTATGGATGCTGTTTGTGGAGCTAAGTTACATAGTTTTTAGTGCCAAATGTTTATTGTTAACTGATAACCATGTATGCAAAAGAGAGAGAGAGTAAAAGTGAAGAGAGAGGCATAAATTTTGACGATTTAGAGTAGAAGTTATTCAACTCACACTAACCTATGCTAAAACTTGTTGGAGCTTCTACTTTATAGTACTATCTTGCAATTCCAAAAAAAATTAGTTGCTCGAATGTGCTCTTTTGGTCGTACCACTGTTTTTTGTAATGCAGATTAGGTATTTTATGAGCTTTCGTTGCATTTCTTGTCAAGCTGTGAGGGATATGCATTAAGTCTTTCTGTAAAATTTAAACAGATTTTGAATAGAATGTCAATTTTTTATAAAAAGTCATTTTTCGAAATTTCTTTATATTTTTAGAAATTTGTTTATATAAATAATAACGTGAATGCTTCTTTGAGAACTATGAAGTGCGGATGGAATATCTACTTTATACAATACAAAGGGTAGAGTTTGCTGTCCCGAGGATTAGTCTTTCCCCTCGTTCAGGTCAATATGAGAGAGCGAGAGAGAAGGTAGAGGGGTGTGCAGGTAATCCCTGACCAGTACACAAATATCCTTAGCTTTTACTTTCACTCTTGAACAGTCCGTTTAACCCTCTAATTTTTGACCGCGTCAACATGGTATATTATACCTGAGCGAACCTCGAGGAACTGTGAATGGACGTCCGTATTTCTGAAAGGTGGTGTGAGTCAGAAATGACCCCAACACAGCGCTAAAAATCCCAGTACTCGGATGGTTAAAACGTAATATTTATTTCCGTCATATTTATTTATTTATTTAATTAAATATAATATTAATTATTGTAATATAGATCAGTGGTCTATATCAGCGACCCCAAAAACGGCTTAATACCAATTTTCAAACAGAACCGATAATTTTTTAATGTATATGTCCGCCATATTGGATCCGCCATTTTGTTTTTTCTAATTCCAAGTTCAGATTCGTGATCAGCGACCCCAAAAACGGCTTAATACCAATTTTCAAGCAGAACCGATAATTTTTTAATACGTTATGAGGTTTTGACCACGTTTTAGCGATTTGGGACCACTGTGCGACGCAACGGCGCACGATGGGCCAGAAACCGATCTTTTCGGACAAAAATCTGCCGACAACTCAGTTTTTCATCCATTCAATTGGAATTTTTTTTCAAATGTTCGTGAAGGACTATAATTTGATGACGTGCTGCCCGAAAATCGTTAACTATCGAGAATCCTTATCTACAAAGCCCAATAACTCCGATACTTCATCCGCCCATACCATAAATTTGCATGTCCCAGCTGACAATGAGTTGCTAACACTTCTTAACCCCAAACCCTAAACCGCATAATTTTAAACTGTACATCTGGCCCTGAGAATTACCAATTGAATAGAATTACATTCGACACTTATGAGACTTACCATTAATTTATTGATCCAACAGCAGCGTTTTCGCTTCTTGAGAAAGAACTTCCTTGTGCTTGCCAAGAGGCAAATAATAAAGTCTTCAGGAAATCACGAGCTGAATACTCCCGAATGTGTTGCCGCAAAAAGACAAGTATAGATATTATACAGCATATGTAAGCCTGTGCGTAATCAAGCTTGGCTTCATCGCGTGTCGACACGCGCGTGAGAGTCAGTATGTAACAAGACTCCGAGCTGTTAGCATCGGTGTTATTGTATCGATGTATACAAACGTTTGCTATCGGCAATTGTATTGATTCAGGTTAGTTTTAAGCTTACTCGTCTACTGTAATATTTCTGGACTCCGCTAACTTGTACATATTATTAATATTACAGTTGTTGACTGCATCATACTTGTGTCGAATCTTACCCTAAACTTCGCTCCATTTAAACTCAAAATAGTGACTTACAAATCAATACAATGGAGTTTAAGGCAAAGTTTTATTTTGTCTCGGAGGCAGGTGCAGATACGAAAAGCACCGTAGTTAAAGTGAAAAGTATTCAGCGGCTTGGTCGAGAGGAAAGTTTTTTGTTTCCAGCAGATAAGCAGACGAGTGCTCAGCATGGAAAGCTTTTTGAAGATCCGATCGTTAAAAACGTAGTTAAAAGTTTGAAGGTTCGCAATAAATTCCGCAATGTGGTGTTGACGTTATCTGAAGACCTTCGGAAAATTTACTTGGATACAGAAGGCAACGTTGTGTTGTATGACGAATATCTGGAAGAGGCTAATACCAAACAAGAGCCAAGGCTAAACGAACAGTCAACAATCACATTTGAAAGAAAAACAAGCGCCTTGGTAAAGGATATAGTGATTGAAAAGTTCAATAATGAAAATACAAATGCGAGTGCTTGGATTAATTTATTCGTGCAGGAGTGTGACAGAGTGGGAATTGCCCAAAATAAATACGCTGAAGTATTACGACTGTTTCTAGAAAAATCCACATTAGATTGGTATAATGTTTTTGTAAAGCAGAACTCTTTGTTAAATTGGGAGGCATGGAATAACGCCTTCATTGACACCTTCTCTGCACAGTCCTGGACAGATATAGCGTACGCTTATAATTTCAAATTCTATAACGGCTCGCTACTAGAATACGCGTTAAAGAAAAGAAGATTATTGATAGAAGCGGATGATAGCTTGTCTACAAACACACAAATTAACATGATTGTAATCAGTTTACCAAAATTTATTCAAAATAAGTTAGATAGAAAATCCATCATAAATATAGAAAGTTTAATGTCAAAATTAAAACAACTCGGTAAAATTAACGATTCGAAAAATGATAATGTAAATAAGAGAATGCTAAGTGAAAAAAAACCATGTAGTATTTGTGATAAGTTAGGGTTCAAAAATAGATTACATTCAGAAAGTATATGCCGTAATAAAGATAGGCAGATTAAAAATTTTAAAAACGAAAATATCAAGGTTACAAATAATAACGAATTGCAGGAAGTAGTAGCAAGTTATGAGGAGGCAAAAAACGAATAGTTCTCCCACTTATAAAAATTAAGCTTTTTGCAAATGGTTGCCCAGCAATTGGTTTATATGATTCGGGATCCAACATCTCCATGGTTAATAGCACCTTCATGAATGATAACAAAAATATTAAACAAATAATAGGTGGGAGAGATACTATTAAATGCGTGGCTGGAATGGCGAAAACGGAGGGGATAGCAATAATACGTACTAAAATTGGTAGCTTAGAAGAGGATTTTCCGTTTTTCATAGTTAAGGAAGGTATTGATTGTGAATTTCTATTAGGACTAGATTCAATAACAAAATTCAAGCTCTGCCAGGATGAAAATTTGAGGATATCACAGAAACAACAGAAAAATAAAAATCTAGATAAACAAAGTAACATTAGTGAAATGAGCACCAATAGTATAGAAGATATTATAAAAAAAAATGAAATAATTTTTGCCAAATCAAAGTTTGACATAGGAACAGTAAAGGATTATGAAGCCACAGTGAAACTGACAGAAAATAGATATATTTCAAAGAAACCCTATAGATGCTCCTTTCAAGACAAATCAGAAATTGAGAAACAAGTGGAGGATTTGTTGAACGCAGGTTTAATAGAAGAGTCAAGCAGTCCTTATGCAGCTCCGGTAACCATGGTTTTCAAGAGAGAAGAAGGGAAAAGATCACGCTTGTGTATCGATTTTAAAGAGCTCAACAAAATAGTAGTACCAGAAAGCCAGCCTTTCCCAAGGATAGATGATCTTACGGTACGCGCCAGAAATAGTAAGTTTTTTTCAAAATTCGATGTGAACTCGGCGTTTTGGTCGATTCCGGTGCGTGCAAAAGATAGATATAAGCTGGCCTTTGTAACCCATCATGGCCACTGGCAGTGGAGATGTTTACCTTTTGGTTTGAAATCTGCTCCCGCTATCTTTCAAAGAGTTTTAGCAAGCGTGATAAGAAAAAATAAAT
Organism: Lasioglossum calceatum; assembly: GCA_963966675.1. Lineage (NCBI taxonomy): Eukaryota > Metazoa > Arthropoda > Insecta > Hymenoptera > Halictidae > Lasioglossum > Lasioglossum calceatum. The sequence goes on from OZ016542.1 coordinate 1,844,407, forward strand.
TGGATTCTTTCACAGTAAATTACATAGATGATATACTGGTGTTCTCTAAAACTTACGAAGAACATTTATACCATGTAGAGCGGGTTCTGCAAGCATTATATGAACAAGGTTTCAAACTGAATAAAAAAAAATGTCAGTTTGGCCAAGAAAAGATAACATATTTGGGACACGAAATTGGAAACAATATGATTAAACCAATAAACGATAATTTAACGGCTATTAAGAAGTTTCCAATACCTACAACAAAAACACAAATCAGACAATTTCTAGGCAAGATTAATTTTTATTTGGAGTTTATACCAAATCACGTAGCCTTACTGGACCCCTTAAGAAATTTGTTAAGGAAAAATGTATCCTTCGATTGGTCAGAAGAGTGCATGAATAGTTTCAATTTAGCAAAAGAATATTTGTGCACAGTTCCTGCCTTGGCAATTTTTGATCCAGAGGCCCCAATATTTATCTTCACTGACGCAAGCATCGAAGGAGTGGGAGCAATATTGAAACAGCCACAGGAAGATAACTCCTTGAAGTCGGTGTTTTTCTTTTCTAGAAAGTTGACAGAAGCTCAGAAAAAGAAGAAAGCTATTTTCATAGAATGTTTAGCCATTAAAGAAGCCATTTTATACTGGCAATTTCATTTGATAGGAAAGAAATTCGTTGTATTTACGGATCATAAACCATTGGAAAATTTCAATATAAAAAAAAGTAATGATATGGAACTGGTCCAGATTTTGAATTATATTTCACATTTTGATTTTGAAATGGTATATAATCCGGGTAAAGAAAATACTGAAGCTGATTGTTTGTCTAGAAATCCGGTTCTGGACTCGCATGAGGATACAAACAGTGATTCTGTGATTAAAACCTCAAATTTACTGAAATTGAACGATATCAAAGAAAATCAGAAATCGTTAAAAGTCGATGATAAATGCATTATTAAAGATGATATAATTTATAAAATTCTAAATAATAGAGAGAAAATATGGATTACTGAAGAATTCGGAAAGTTTCTCATCACCGAGGTACACGCTGATCAGGGGCACATAGGCACAAAACAGTTAATTTTAACCTTCGGCCAAAAATTTTATTTCAAAAATATATATAAGCACATAAGATTGACTTGTAGATCTTGTGAAACTTGCATTAAAAATAAATCGAGAATAGGTATCTTTAAAGCCCCTTTATCTCAACTTGGTCCAGCAAAGGAACCTCTTGAAATAGTGTCGATTGACACAATAGGAGGTTTCAAAGGTAATAAAAGTACAAAAAAATATTTACATTTGGCGGTGGATCATTTTACAAGATTTGCATACATAATAACCTCAAAGACTCGAGATGCAAAAGATTTTATAAATCTAATCAAGAAAGTAGAAAAAAATGGAAGTATTAAAACGGTTTTCGCAGATCAATATCCTGGTATAAATTCAGCACAGTTTAAGCAATATTTAAATAAACAGAAAATAGCATTGGTTTTCACAGCAGTGGATTGTGCGTTTTCTAACGGATTGAACGAGAGGACAAATCAGACTTTGGTAAACAGAATACGATGCAGGGACTGAAACGGTTCCGAAAATAACTGTTTCAAACGGTTATATATCGGTTCTGATCGAAACAGTTACGAAGAACCGAAATGATTTTATAACTGTTACGAGAATATCGGTTCTGGCTTATATCGGTTACGGTTACGGTTCTGGAGAACCGATATTATTTCGGTTCTGTAACTGTTATTTTTCGGTTCTGGATTTCGGTTCTGGATTTCGGTTCCGGATTTCGGTTCTATCATTCTGTATTCTGTATTGTGTTCGGTCAGTTCAGTCTTCTATATTTATTATGTAAGTAGATATTTTTCGTTATTTATAATTTAAACAATCTTTAAATAAATAAATTTTTATAATTTATTTCTATATTCGTTATCTAAATTGTTATTTCAATCATTTATTGATAAAATAATTGTTTAGACAGTTATTTATAATTTGTTTCTATATTCGTTACTTATAAATTGTTATTTCAATAATTTATTGTTAAAATAATTGTTTAAACAAATTTTTATAATTTGTACAAATTCTTATAATTTGTTTCTATATTCGTTACTTAAATTGTTATTTCAATAATTTATTGTTAAAATAATTGTTTAAACAAATTCTTATAATTTGTTACTATATTCGTTACTTAAATTGTTATTTCAATAAATTATTGTTAAAATAATTGTTTAAACAAATTTTTATGATTTGTTTCTATATTCGTTATTTGAATTGTTATTTCAATAATTTATTGTTAAAGTAATTGTTTAAACAAATTTTTATAATTTGTTTCTATATTCGTTATTTGAATTATTATTTTAACAATAATTTATTGAAATAACAATTTAAGTAACGAATATAGTAACAAATTATAAAAATTTGTTTAAACAATTATTTTAACAATAAATTATTGAAATAACAATTTAAGTAACGAATATAGAAACAAATTATAAAAATTTGTTTAAACAATTACTTTAACAATAATTTATTGAAATAACAATTCAAATAACGAATATAGAAACAAATCATAAAAATTTGTACAAATTATAAAAATTTGTTTAAACAATTATTTTAACAATAATTTATTGAAATAACAATTTAAGTAACGAATATAGTAACAAATTATAAGAATTTGTTTAAACAATTATTTTAACAATAAATTATTGAAATAACAATTTAAGTAACGAATATAGAAACAAATTATAAGAATTTGTACAAATTATAAGAATTTGTACAAATTATAAAAATTTGTTTAAACAATTATTTTAACAATAAATTATTGAAATAACAATTTATAAGTAACGAATATAGAAACAAATTATAAATATCTGTCTAAACAATTATTTTATCAATAAATGATTGAAATAACAATTTAGATAACGAATATAGAAATAAATTATAAAAATTTATTTATTTAAAGATTGTTTAAATTATAAATAACGAAAAATATCTACTTACATAATAAATATAGAAGACTGAACTGACCGAACACAATACAGAATACAGAATGATAGAACCGAAATCCGGAATCGAAATCCAGAACCGAAATCCAGAACCGAAAAATAACAGTTACAGAACCGAAATAATATCGGTTCTCCAGAACCGTAACCGTAACCGATATAAGCCAGAACCGATATTCTCGTAACAGTTATAACATCATTTCGGTTCTTCATAACTGTTTCGAGAACCGGAACCGATATCATAACAGTTTTCAGTCCCTGATACGATGTAAAATTTACGAATATAAAAACAAATCATGGCCTCAGGCAGCAGAGGAATGTGTAAAGGATTACAACAACACGATTCACAGCTCGACTGGATTTACTCCTAATTATCTGCTAACAGGATTAAACCACTCATTTTTACCTGATGAAGTGACCGACAATAATTTGACAAAATTAGTCAACAATAGAGAAATAGCTTTTAAGAAATCAAAAGAAATTCACAATCAGAACAAAGAATATTATGATAAGAATGTAAAACGGATAAATTATAAGGTAGGAGATTTAGTTTATGTACAAAACGCTAATAAATTGAACAAAAATAAATTAGATCCAATAAGAATAGGTCCGTTTAAAATTAAAGAGAAAATTTCTGATGTAATGTTCTTGTTAGATAGTAGATTAAGGAAAAATGAGTCAAATATTTTTCATACTAGTAAGTTTGTTCCTTTCACCGATGGAAGGGACCCTCGGTCTTAAATAGGGGGGATGTAAGCCTGTGCGTAATCAAGCTTGGCTTCATCGCGTGTCGACACGCGCGTGAGAGTCAGTATGTAACAAGACTCCGAGCTGTTAGCATCGGTGTTATTGTATCGATGTATACAAACGTTTGCTATCGGCAATTGTATTGATTCAGGTTAGTTTTAAGCTTACTCGTCTACTGTAATATTTCTGGACTCCGCTAACTTGTACATATTATTAATATTACAGTTGTTGACTGCATCATACTTGTGTCGAATCTTACCCTAAACTTCGCTCCATTTAAACTCAAAATAGTGACTTACATGTTATTATCATCCGATCCAAGCACAAGGAAGCTCTTTCTCAAGAAGCGAAAACGCTCCTGTTGAATCAATAAATTAATGGTAAGTCTCATAAGTGTCGAATGTAATTCTATTCAATTGGTAATTCTCAGGGCCAGATGTATAGTTTAAAATTATGCGGTTTAGGGTTTGGGGTTAAGAAGTGTTGGCACGCAACTCATTTTCAGCTGGGACATGCAAATTAATGGTATGGGCGGATGAAGTATCGGAGTTATTGGGCTTTGTATATAAGGATTCTCGATAGTTACGGATTTTCGCGCAGCACGTCATCAAACTATAGTCCTTCACGAACATTTAAAAAAAAATTCCAATTCAATCGATGAAAACCTGAGTTGTCGGCAGATTTTTGTCCAAAAAGATCGGTTTTTGGCCCACTGTGCGCCGGTGCCCGGTGCGTACGCGAGAACCAATTCTACATATTCAACAAAAACGCTTTGTAACTGGTTTCGAAATCTATACCTTATCTAACATTAACTTTAACTTATCCATCATTAACAATTAACTCGACAGAGCTAATTATACATTTACTGAACTAGAAACAATGTATTTATATAACACCCGAAATAATCCTTTTACAATAAAATTCAATTCGGACGCTCTCAAAAAAAAAAAACGATAACATTTTTAATATTGGACTACACGATTTGAACTGTTTTGGGAAGATAGAGCATTTAGTTTACTGCATGCGACGTGTAAAAGAAATTTTGAATTTTGAATAATAGTAAATATTTCTTAAAGAACGAAGTAATTTTAAATGTAAAATTGTTTTATGTAAGAAAACAGAAAGCCCGCGATTTCGACCAATCTAATGACTAGTTCTTATACATTACGGAGTCGTAATACGCCAGTTCAATAGTTTAAAAAGTTTATAACGTAAGTATACATTTTTTGAACGTTGAACGCGTCGAATTGTTTCCTGATCTGATCTAATCGTTCTCGGAGTATCGTGCGCGCGGTCGCAGACTCTTGGTATTCGGATAATTCGTTACAGTAGTCTGTCAGGTCCGACTTGAAATGCGTTGTTTGATCTTGAGGGCGTCAATATGCTGTCTTAACTTGCTTGTGCTAATCATTTCACGAATGTCTCGATAGGGGTGGTCAAATAAAACCTGATCGGCAAATTCGAAAAACGTGCTTATATACCTTAAGCTGATGCGGTTGATTGCTTTTCTGGTGGTTGATTGACGTTGTTGGATGATCGTGGCTGCAATTCATTCAATCTGGCTGTTGGTGTCCACCTTGAATTGTCTTTGCACTCACTGTACGTTCACTAGGTCACCGATCCGGCTCGAGGGACCAAAAATGTTTCGTCGCGACCGTGATATTCGCGAATTTATCGAAATATTGCCCGCAAAATTAATCTTGGACAACAAGTTCAAAATGATCGGATCGGATTGATTTGGATGGGTTTGAAAGAATCGCGTTTCGTCCCAGACTTGTCGGTGGATTCGTCATTAAGGCTGATCCGACAAGTCCTGCCTTAGGGTACGCGCCCAGTGGATCCGTTTTCGTCCTACATCAGACTTCGGGACACACGGACGAGCGTTTCGAGCGCCTCGAGAGGCATGTGTTGGTGTCTTTTCGTCCGCTTTCGTCCGAAAATGTGCTCACAGTGGGTCCGTCGTCGGACGAATCGGTCACGGTCCGCAGGTAGTTCGACCTTTTCGAGCGCTTCGAGAAGGGTAACAATGGACAAACCCGATGGGGTCCCGACGTCTGAAGAAAGTCAAATCATTTTGTTTTTCTTCCTACCGTAGGACGAAATTTTCGTAGACGAAAGAACTATAGTAGAAATTATGATATTTTGTGATTTGTTACGTAAAATAGAATATATACATGGAAATATTAATTAATGGCGAAGGGATAAACAAGACAACATTATTTTTAATTGTCGTTTATTTTAATTATTATTTCATTGATCATCTGATTCTTGGAAAAAACTGAAAGACATCATTCGGATAGTGTTTTCATTTCCTTAGTTTTAAAAATCTTAATAAATATGGATTCGAAAAAATCGTTTACCTCGCTCTTTCCAAAACCATTGTGACCTTATTCGTCAGAAAGTCACAAAAAGTCGCAAACTTTTGGATTATACCCAAATAAAAATCAGCGGGCTCGAAGGGTCTCAATAATACGTATACAAAAAAATTAATAATTAGCTTTGTATTTTTTATAATTTAAAGTAATGTACTCACCGCACTGAATAATATCTACAGTATGAAACTTTCGAAAATCAAGGAGTGCATATACACAAAAACAACAAAGAAATGAGAAAAAATGTTTTCCTTCGAATGTATGTCGCACTTGTTTCCAATATCAGTGTTTGTACTTAGGTTCTACATAATCTACGATCGATGCATGAATACTGTAATATGTTTCAATACACATAGATTTTTTAAAATGACATTATCATAATAAACGAATTATTGCACGTCTTGGGAATTTTGCACCACTGTGCGACGTACGATAGCGTAGCGGGTTTGGGAACGTGCAATAAAACATTTGGCGTGCAAATGGTCGAGTCATTATTGGGCGATCGACAGCGAAGCTATTTTTCAGAAAGCTGTTTTTAGCGCGTCCAATTAATGATTTTTTACTGTAAAGTAATTTACAAATCACAGTTCAACACGTATTGTCCGAGAAAGTGCCGACTTCCAGCACAATAGTAATGACCTCTCATAAACCTCTCCATACAGAACAGCCCCGGGAACGGCACATAAACAAATCGAGCCTATCTCGCCAGGTCTGCCTATCCCCACCACAGCCGCGCGCCTACAGTCTCAATGTTTTGACTTCGACGTTGCACGCTACATGGTATGTGTGGCCGCTGTAGCCAATATTTCGACAACAGCCGCAAATGCGTGTGAAACAAGGCCTGCCTCCTCCACTCTGACCCAATCGGCGCGGCGGTGCATTCAAACCAAGCACGTCACCTCGCTCCTGCTCCGAAAGGCTTCTTCTCAGCCTCGCATCAATACAAATGACACCAGTTCGGACTCATACGAGATGGCGTCTTGCCACCCCCTACAATCGCGTAGTAGTGGGCGGTAACGGTTTGTAATATCTTAACCCACTGCTGGTCCGCTATCGCTCGTACGGGGCAGTGTATTCGACTACTTGTTGGACATAAATCGATTACAAATGATTTTTCACCATGTGAAAGGTATAATTTTAGGACAAACGCTGTCGACTCTTGTTTCAGCATGTCTAGAGAATATTCAGCAATTTTATGGACCCAAAATAACAAACAATTCGAGCCTCGCAGCAGTTTTTAGTTTGCAGGGTGAGTCTGACAACATGACGATCTCAAATAACTCGCAAGCTATTCGTTGTACGAAGAAAATGTTCAATCAAATGTTGCATGGTTCCTAGGGGGGACTTGTGTAGTGCTTCAATCTGATTTCTGTTACTTTGATTCAAGATATGAAGGTCAGCTTCAGTTTTTTATATAGAATGCCCAGTATTTTTGCCCGAACTCGGATGAGGCACAAAATTCTGCGTTACAAAGTATTGACCTTCACATATTACAAATCTAATAGATGACTAGATATTATCGATCTAATTTTCCAGATGTAGCTACTACCTGAGAGCTAGTACAACCCCTGGCAGAATGTTCCCGATCGGAGTCATTGATACGGATTTTAGAGAAAACATTCACAATTTAGAAGTATAAAATATTACTTTATGGAGTTAAAACTGATGGGACATGAAAAGGGGCTCATTGAAGAATGGAAAACAACAAAATAACATTTCCATTTATTATAACAAAGAAACGAGAAAATAAACAAAATATTACACGGGAAAAAAGTTTCCGATTAATAGAACAGCTGGAAGAAAGTTTTCGATTCGATTTACACTATCCAACACCAAATTTGTTCAACAATTACTGTTGGATGATTCTTATACACAAGAGTTTTTCGCGCTGATTCCGAATCTGCCCTTAACTTTTCCCCTATACGCACAGTTTTCCTATTGTCTCGTCAATACGATGTCGTGATTAATGGCCGGTCGTCATAAAGTTGCGGAGCCACGTTGGTCATAAAGAAATTAAACAGATTTGGGAACCAGCAATCATAAAAGCTGTAAATGGTTTTCCCCCGCAAGACAGCTGCTGCAGGCCGCCGGACCTCGTTGATCGAAGCCTTTTGGAAACTCGGGGTTTATTGTACCATCATTTGCTAGTACAGCCGAAAACAAACTATTGTAATGAACGGAGCATGCTTTGTCCAACATTATGAATTGGACGCGCTAAAAACAGTTTCGCAGTCGGCCCAATAATGGCCCGACCATTTGCACGCCAAATGTTTAATTGCACGTACCGTTAGCCGATCCGCTATGTACGTCGCAAGTGGTGCAAAATCCCCAAGACGTGGCAATAATTCGGTTTACTATGGTGACGTCATTTTAAAAAACCTGTTTTGAAATACATTACAGTATAAATACGTATGGCGAATAATACAATTGCAGGAATTGTTAGAGAGACGTGCACAGCAATTTGGGAGGCATTCCAATATTATTCCGAATTGCGTAGGGAGCATCGACGGAAAGCACATTCGGATGAAATGCCCATCGAGATCCGGCTCCATGTATTATAACTACAAGAAATGTTTCTCAGTCCACCTGTGCAAGGAATTGCAGATGCGAATTGCAAAGTGCCTCACACTTTTATCTTGAGAAACCACCCTTCACACACAAAGTTTGGAACGTCGACGTTTTTTCGAACCAAAAAGCAAAATACATTCGCGCCGTATCCCGTCACTGGCGGCAACTCATGTCGGGCGAAGATATTTTGCTTGTTGGTTCGGAAAAACGTCGACGTTGCCAACTGTAAAGGGTGGTTTCTCAAGATAAAAGTCTGCTCTATCGCGTGATATGGTCTCTATATAAGAATCATCCAACAGTAATTGTTGTTGTTGGACATTGTAAATCGAATCGAAAACTTTCTTCCAGCTGTTCTATTAATCGGAAACTTTTTTCCCGTGTAATATTTTGTTTATTTTCTCGTTTCTTTGTTATAATAAATGGAAATGTTATTTTGTTGTTTTCCATTCTTCAATGAGCCCCTTTTCATGTCCCATCAGTTTTAACTCCATAAAGTAATATTTTATACTTCTAAATTGTGAATGTTTTCTCTAAAATCCGTATCAATGACTCCGATCGGGAACATTCTGCCAGGGGTTGTACTAGCTCTCAGGTACAGTAAATTCTCTATAATCGCAAACTGGGCATGTACGATAAACGCCAATGAAATATCCCCTCCAACTCAATACACTGATCTCGGCTCGGTATATCGGTGTGAACCACTACTAACGCGACGCGGAGAGTCGCAGTCGTCGGCACAGTTCAAACGCCCGTGAGTCATCATAACGTTATACCAAAATTCTATCTTCTTTATTTTCCATTATTTTTTCATGGGACTCTCACCAACATATTCCTGGCATTTTTCTAATGCAAAATGATACCAAACACGATATAATATGAACTGAATTTAGTGGTTTAATTGACGATGAGAGTTCCGAACGCAAGGAAGGACAGCGTATATGAAAGAAAGAGACGCGGAGAGTCGCAGTCGCCGGCACAGCTCGAAGGCCCGCGCGTGGTCTCGCGTTACACGCGCTGTCCTTCTCTACGTTCGGCTCGGCCTTTGAAGCTCGAAAAAAGTAGGCCCAAGATCTATAAATGCAAACAGGTGCCGTCGCATCGACGGTTGCCGTGATGTCTCTTTACACGCGCTGTCCTTCTCTACGTTCGGCTCGGCCTTTGAAGCTCGAAAAAAGTAGGCCCAAGATCTATAAATGCAAACAAGTGCCGTCGCATCGACGGTTGCCGTGATGTCTGTTTACACGCGCTGTCCTTCTCTACGTTCAGCTCGGCCTTTGGTTCCTTCTCTACGTTCGGCTCGGCCTTTGAAGCTCAAAAAAGTAGGACCAAGATCGATAAATGCAAACAAATCCCCCCGAGGCATTTGCGATTATAGAGAATTTACTGTAGTAGCTACATCTGGAAAATTAGATCGATAATATCTAGTCATCTATTAGATTTGTAATATGTGAAGGTCAATACTTTGTAACGCAGAATTTTGTGCCTCATCCGAGTTCGGGCAAAAATACTGGGCATTCTATATAAAAAACTGAAGCTGACCTTCATATCTTGAATCAAAGTAACAGAAATCAGATTGAAGCACTACACAAGTCCCCCCTAGGAACCATGCAACATTTGATTGAACATTTTCTTCGTACAACGAATAGCTTGCGAGTTATTTGAGATCGTCATGTTGTCAGACTCACCCTGCAAACTAAAAACTGCTGCGAGGCTCGAATTGTTTGTTATTTTGGGTCCATAAAATTGCTGAATATTCTCTAGACATGCTGAAACAAGAGTCGACAGCGTTTGTCCTAAAATTATACCTTTCACATGGTGAAAAATCATTTGTAATCGATTTATGTCCAACAAGTAGTCGAATACACTGCCCCGTACGAGCGATAGCGGACCAGCAGTGGGTTAAGATATTACAAACCGTTACCGCCCACTACTACGCGATTGTAGGGGGTGGCAAGACGCCATCTCGTATGAGTCCGAACTGGTGTCATTTGTATTGATGCGAGGCTGAGAAGAAGCCTTTCGGAGCAGGAGCGAGGTGACGTGCTTGGTTTGAATGCACCGCCGCGCCGATTGGGTCAGAGTGGAGGAGGCAGGCCTTGTTTCACACGCATTTGCGGCTGTTGTCGAAATATTGGCTACAGCGGCCACACATACCATGTAGCGTGCAACGTCGAAGTCAAAACATTGAGACTGTAGGCGCGCGGCTGTGGTGGGGATAGGCAGACCTGGCGAGATAGGCTCGATTTGTTTATGTGCCGTTCCCGGGGCTGTTCTGTATGGAGAGGTTTATGAGAGGTCATTACTATTGTGCTGGAAGTCGGCACTTTCTCGGACAATACGTGTTGAACTGTGATTTGTAAATTACTTTACAGTAAAAAATCATTAATTGGACGCGCTAAAAACAGCTTTCTGAAAAATAGCTTCGCTGTCGATCGCCCAATAATGACTCGACCATTTGCACGCCAAATGTTTTATTGCACGTTCCCAAACCCGCTACGCTATCGTACGTCGCACAGTGGTGCAAAATTCCCAAGACGTGCAATAATTCGTTTATTATGATAATGTCATTTTAAAAAATCTATGTGTATTGAAACATATTACAGTATTCATGCATCGATCGTAGATTATGTAGAACCTAAGTACAAACACTGATATTGGAAACAAGTGCGACATACATTCGAAGGAAAACATTTTTTCTCATTTCTTTGTTGTTTTTGTGTATATGCACTCCTTGATTTTCGAAAGTTTCATACTGTAGATATTATTCAGTGCGGTGAGTACATTACTTTAAATTATAAAAAATACAAAGCTAATTATTAATTTTTTTGTATACGTATTATTGAGACCCTTCGAGCCCGCTGATTTTTATTTGGGTATAATCCAAAAGTTTGCGACTTTTTGTGACTTTCTGACGAATAAGGTCACAATGGTTTTGGAAAGAGCGAGGTAAACGATTTTTTCGAATCCATATTTATTAAGATTTTTAAAACTAAGGAAATGAAAACACTATCCGAATGATGTCTTTCAGTTTTTTCCAAGAATCAGATGATCAATGAAATAATAATTAAAATAAACGACAATTAAAAATAATGTTGTTTATCCCTTCGCCATTAATTAATATTTCCATGTATATATTCTATTTTACGGAACAAATCACAAAATATGCCTCAAAATGGCCTCCTTAATTACTTTCGAGTATCCATACCTCCATGAGCGTTGATCTACATTCAATTAATGCACATATATCATTCCATGCGAAATAGGACCACTGTTTCGAATTTTTTTCAAATTTGGATATGTTGCAGTCTTTAATAAAATATGAACGTATTTCAAAGAATTCCTTGAAATCATGAAAATTGTTGGTTTTACGGACGTGCAGTATGAGGTGTCACAAGTTTTTCATTAAATTATAACGACCAAACAAACAAAACGATGAAAATTAGTCTTGGGTGCTCATAGTGAAACCATAAGAGTATTTAATATAAATTATTTCAGTTGAGAAAATATTTGTTTTCATAGTTTATTTTGTAATTGTTTTAAACAGGTGCATTGCTATCAAAGCACCAGAAAATTGAAAAAATAAAAATAATGATAATATAGCCCCAAGTGTTCTCTTTACGGACCCGTTTTCAAAAATACGGATACGTCAAAATTGACGACATGAAAATTATTTGAAGTGAACGCTGCACCGAAATACAATCGCGCGAGGCCCGTCCTGTCGGTCGATGCAGGACGAAGCTAGAAGGGTCTCACAGACGGGCCCACCCACACATTTGAAACGCCTGACCGAAGCCTCTGACGTCACCAGGTCTGTCGGTTGTAGGATGCACTGGGCGCGTAGCCTTATACGCGCGCAGATCCGGACGTGTTGATCTGTACTTGACTTCGCTTACACGATATCGATTGCAAGAAGTATGACACTCGGTTGAGAGGTGATTAGTATCACTCGTTCGAAGGCTCGGAACGAACTGAACGTGAACTCGACTTCCACTTCCACCCTCAACGCGAGGTCCGAGAGGCCCTTCGTAGATGAGAGGTTGGCCTTAAACCCATCCCAACTTGTCCATCATGGAGGTGGAAGACAGGTAAAAGAGAGTCACTGCACACGGTGTGCGGGTTGACGGGAAAACCCCAAGATGAATAGCGGCAGCTCTCAATTGACCGTGGAGCTCTGCACAGTTTATGACACATCATTGCTATTGAGGTACAGGTAGATGTCCGAGTCTTTCTTCGTGGCAAGTAGATAATACAGGCGGGTTCTAAACCACTTTTTTGGGGCTAAAAAAGCGGAATTAGGTAAACGCCTGGAAGGCGTATAGCGTGAGCCCGTTCGTAGGCGAGGGGAAGGGGGAAGGGGCGGGGGCAACACAGCTATTCAGTTTGTGTGCGAGGGGGAGGGGAGGGGGAGGGGGTTGGCAATACAGCGATCCCTCTTATCAAGGACAATTCCTGGTATTTCATTCAAGGCTTATTTCCTGGTATTGCGTAAGCCTCGTTCGTAGGCGAGGGGGAGGGGGTTGGCAATACAGCGATCCCTCCTATCAAGGACAGATTCCTGGTATTGCGTTCAAAGGCAAGCCGGTCAACGGAAACACTCATGATCAAACGTGTTTGGTTCGGGAGGGTAAGGATGAATGAACAGGAAGCGATGGAACGCGAATTGCAGTCATACGGAACGTTCCATCGTTGCAAGCGTTTGTCGTGCTAAAGTTATCAGTCATTTTTTCATACGGTTTTTCGCGTACTGTCCGTTGGACTTGTTGCATGTATGTGCGAAATGGACATATCAGAGGAAAAAGGTGACGCGACTGCTCCAACGTTGAAAAATTTAGCTTGGGCTCACGTCATAAATTCGTACTTGAGTGATCATTTCTCCATGGAGCGGAAAACGTTGGTGGAAAGTTTAATACGGAATGATGCAACGAGTCCCGTATGTTTATATTACACGAAAAGATTATTCAAGGTGTCGCGCGATGGCCGGTGATCGAATCCCCATCAACAATATTGGACATCATCGAAACGGGCGAACGTCGCATCGTTGAGTGCAAAGTGTAATTATATTTTTGAGAACTGGAAATTTAACGAACGATTGTTCACAACGGCAGCAAGATGATTGAAACGTTGAGAAAAATGTTGAAGTGTTTGACACGCATGTCGATGCTGCTGAAAACTATGAATGAGTATCGCGAATGGCATCGCTCGTACATCGAGTCTCTGCAGTGTTGTGTGAATTACCTAGCCTGTGCAAAGGATGAATTGTCGGTAGGCGAGAAATTTAGTTTAATATCGACTATATGCCCTATGAAAACTTTGAACGTTTCGGTGAATCATCGTATTTCCTCGTCACACGTCGGTAAAAGTTTATACGATCGCAGGGGCGCGAGAGCCTCGACGCTTCGTTGGGAAAATGTCGAGTCGGCCTTTAAAAATCGCATATCGACCGGCATTGTTATCAACGTCGAACATATCGACCCGAAACAATTTTTACAGCACGCGAAACGAATAATTACGGGGCGCGTTACGGAATTTTTAAACGCGCATTCATCGTTGAAAGCTAGCGTAACGTTGGAGGCGGAATTCATGCAGCGCGCCAACGAGGTTTCCGTGAAAAGTTTCGGCACGCGAAACGTCGCGTTGTTTCGGACGAGCAATCTACGACAGTGTTATCAGAGAGACGTTGTACCAACGATTTTGACATCGTTGGAAGAGTTTCAAGAGCGAGACAGCGGGTGGGCGCTGTCAAAGATACTGCATTTGATTGTGAACTTTAGCAAATATCAGCCGTTGCAAGCCGGTTGCACCGCTGCAAGCTACTTGCCTCGAGCGATACAACTGAAAAGAGCGGTCGTGAACGTGATCAGCAACGATGAAGCGTGCTTTTTTGGGCGGTCAGGGCGGGTCTCTATCCGGAAGAGACACATCCGTCGCGTTTGTCATCGTATCCGCACTACAATACGGTGCTTCGAACTGAAGGGTTTCAATCGCCGATGCTGTTCAAAGACATCCGGAAATTTGAACGAGTAAAAGACATTTCCGTGAACGTGTTCGAATGGGTGCGCAAGAGATGCGTAACGCTTCATTTGACTGGGAAGAAACGGAGGAGGCATGTAAACTTGCTGTTTCTACAGAATGCTGCAAAGACGCATGGCCATTTCGCATGCATACGAAATTTGTCACGACTGGTTTCGTCGCAGCTTAGCAAGAAGAAAAATCTCAAGCATATTTGCGATCGGTAAGTTGCACGTTTTTGTTTTTAAAAATTCTTTGATGCAAAAGACATGATTTTTCTCTTCCCGCAGATGCTTGCAATATTTTCCAACGCCTGAGAGGTTAAACATTCATACGATCGACTGCGAACAGATGAATGATTGTGCTCTGGCGCTTCCAATATCGGAAGAAGATAAGTGGTTACGGTTTAAGAACTACGCAAACAAAGAACAGGCGCCGTTCGTTATCTACGCCGACTTGGAGTGCCTGCTGCTGCCTGGGGAACAGGAAGGACAAGGCCGTGCGGCACGCGTACAGTATCAACATCACCACGCGTTTAGTATACGCTACTACATGCATTGTCGCCATGACCAATCGTTGTGCGAGTATCAGGTTTACCGCGATAAAGAGGGATGCGCCGCGTGGTTCGTGCACGGGTTGTACGAGCTGAGTTGTAAATTACAGCCGATATTCGACAAAACGGTACTGATGAATCCGCTAACTGAAACGGAAAAGTTAAATTTTCGCACGGCCACACATTGTCATGTCTGCGAGAAACCATTCGACACTTCCGACGCGACGAGGGTGCATGATCATTGTCATTTCACGGGCGCGTATCGTGGTCCGGCTCATAACGGATGCAATTTGAACTATCAATCTTCGTACGTGATACCGGTGGTTTTCCATAATTTATCGGGATACGACGCGCATTTCATTATCAAAGAATTAGCAAACTCGTTCGAGGGGCGGATAAACGTGTTGCCATTGACGAAAGAGAAGTATATCTCTTTCACGAAAAACGTGAAAATCGAGAGACAGTCGGGTGAAGAGCGAAAGTATGCTGTTGGAGATCGGAAAGGGAATCAGTGGGAGATTTGGTGGGTGGCGAATAACTCGGCACACGTTTTTGAACACGCACGTTTAATGAACAAAGTATAACAAAAGGCGCAGTACTCTGCAGAAATGAGACGCGGTACGAACAAGAAGCGGTTTTACGAAGCGGGGTGACGAAGCGGTTGAACCAGGCGGTGATCGTTGCGATCGCGGTGTTTACAACTTATCAGCTTAGAGACGAGTATCTGCGATCCCGTGCGTAGCCGAAATCACCTGTTCGGCGGATCGCAAAGTGGGGGGCCGCGAGGATGACCTGACGTCATCCGCGCGGCTACGCAACGTCGGTTGACGCGGGTCCGCCGAGTATAGGTCGGCCGGAACATATGCGAAGTTGCTGAAATTCCGATTCATCGACTCGTTCAAGTTCTTGAACTCGAGTCTGGACAAGCTGTCGTCATACTTGGACAAAAGTAAATTACACATCGTACGAGGCGAATTTGCACATCTTTCTGACGACGATTTCAACCTGTTGACCAGAAAAGGTGTTTTCCCATACGACTATCTGACATCGTACGATAAATTAAACGATACATGTTTGCCGCCGCGCGAAGCATTTTACAATCGGTTGTATGGCAGCGAGATATCCGACGTTGATTACCTTCACGCGAATACGGTTTGGTCGCGTTTCGCTATACGAACGCTAGGACAGTACAGCGATTTATACTTAAAATTGGATGTGCTGTTGTTGGTGGATGTTTTCGAAAATTTTCGCGATGACTGTCTCGAGAATTACAAGCTCGATCCGGCACATTATTACACGCTTCCCGGTTTCGCGTGGGACGTGATGCTGAAAATGACAAATATTGATTGGAGTTGTTCACCGACGTGAACATGCTTTTGTTCGTGGAGCGAGGAATACGTGGCGGATTGAGCCAGTGTTCTCACAGATATGCACATGCGAACAACAAATATTTACCTACACATGACTCGAGTAAACCGTCCACCTACTTAATGTATTTCGACGTAAATAATTTGTACGGTTGGGCTATGTCACAACCTCTACCGTACGGAGACTTTCGATGGGTGAACGACAGGGTAGATGATTTTGACGTTGAATCCGTTCCCATCGATAGCCCTGTAGGATACATTTTGGAGGTGGATTTAGAGTATCCGCGCGAAATTCACGATGCTCACGCGGATCTTCCGTTTTGCCCAAGTCACGACGCGGCGACGACCGACTCGAGTCAAAGAAAGTTGCTGGCAACACTTCGCGATAAGGAACGATACGTTGTACATTATCGATACCTCCAGCAAAGTTTAAAACACAACCTGAAATTAAAGAAAATTCATCGAATTCTAGAGTTTCAACAGTCGTGATGGTTGCACGGCTATATCGATTTGAACACAAAATTACGCGCCAACGCAACCAATGATTTTTCCAAGAATTTGTTCAAATTAATGAACAATGCTGTGTTCGGAGAAACGATGGAGAACGTTCGAAATCATGCGATCGTGAAATTACTTTCTCGATGGAACGGTAGACACGGCGTCGAACGATTGATAGCTAGGCCAAATTTTCACAGCTATACGGTGTTTTCCGAGGACTTCGTCGCGATTCAGCTGAAAAAGCTGCTAGTTAAATTTTTCAAGCCAATCTACGTTGGCATGTCTGTATTGGTGTTACGGATGCGGTCTTGATCGACCAAATGAAAAGGGAAAAGGATGCCAGAAAGAGTGAATTGAAAGAGACGGGACGATTGAGATGAGTGAGACAGAATGGTAGGATGATTGTGGAGAGCGAGAGGGTGTGAGATTGACTGGAATGGATAAATGTGGAAACACGTGGATTTTGAGAGGGAGGCAGTGGACTGTATGAATGATATTATGACCACGAAGGAACGTAGAACTGTGCATAAATAACTGTATTTTCACTTTAAACAGAGATTGTCAAAACTATTACACTATGTTAACGATTCGATGTACAGAGAATTTGAATAAAGAAAACTGTGAGAAGGAAACGCTTGATTGACGTGGATCAGCTGATCGTTAATCGCAGAGAGAGCGAGGCGGTCGTTATCTCTCTCTTTTATTGTCTCGATCCTTCCAGAATATTCTTCACGCGTCATGCTCCCGATTGGGCATTCGCGAGACTTCGACCAATAGCGTGGTCGATAGTATGCCTACGCATTTCCGCCCGTCGTCACCTGGTCGGTTATTCGCTGGGATCGCGGCGCTCTTTTGGCGGGATCCCAGTGAGGTTAGGCGGGAGCGAGCACAGTCGCGAAATAAACATGGCGCTCACGCGCGCCAGTCTCGAACAATTGGATATATCGAAATTTCATTTGGACAGTTTTTATTACGAGTACATGTATCCAAACTCCCAGCAAAATTGTACGATTTTGTACACGGACACGGACAGCCTGATATACGAGATCGCTTGCGATGACGCGTACGAGGCGCTGCTGAAACGTGATATCCATCGATACGACACCACTAATTATGCCGCGGACAACGTTTACGGTGTTCCTATCGCGAACAAGAAACAGCTAGGATTGATGAAGGATGAGAACGGCGGTAAAATTATGACCGAGTTCGTAGGGCTTCGTTCGAAAATGCATGCGATTCGCGTGCAAGATGATCAGGAAACGAAAAAGATCAAAGGCATCAGGACAAACGTTACCGCTCGGGATATAAGTTTCGAAGACTATGTTGAATGTCTTCGTAATCATACGGAGAAGAGTGTTAGCAGTAATCGTATAGTGTCTGTACGGCATCAGGTGTATTCGATGTCGGAAATAAAATTAGCATTGAGTCCGCACGACGATAAGCGGTATATTTGCAGTAATTTGATCGATACTCTTCCTTGGGGACATTACAGCATCGATTAAGAAAAAAGCTGAGTCACCCATTATTTATCCCCGTAAAAAAAAAGGAAGTGGTGGGGAGATTATTGTAAGCTTTGAGGACTAGCGTGTGTAACTGTCGGGGAGGGGATGCATCCATTTTGTTAATCTTATCTGTAAAGGAAGTGGTGGGGAGACATCATAAAAAACATTGTATTCCGAGCGACATGCTTCAGATCGAGACAACCATCGCTAAAACGTAGATAGCACGATGCAGCACAACCGTCGTTCGCTCGCCGAATGTGATCGTTCGAACATCGAGGAGTCGCACAAAAAGATGAGACTAAATAATACGTAAGTATAAAAAAGATGAAAAAATTGTGATAAAGAAATTTAGAAAAACGTCTAATTTTGAAATCTGTTGCAGGGATTTTTACAACAGCAGCAATCACATTTCGCAATCATCGACGATACAGCCGTCGTCGTCGTCGTCGTCGTCTATGCAGAAACAGTGTCGAAAAATTAGTGATTATTTAACATTGCAAATAGTTAATGGCAATGGCATGAATCTAGTGAAATTATCGAATCAGTTCGTAGCTCTGTACATAACGGAAAAAACTATGCGTAACTTGTACAATCTCGAATTCTGCGTGTGCAACATGTATTCATGGTTGATCGACAATGTTCCCACGGTGACTGCTAAATTTATGAATTTTGTCGTCGCGGTGAAGGATAGTAACGCGAAGAATGTCATGAAAGTGATCGTCGAGAGCAAATCTTTCGATCAAAGTTCGCTGATCGATTGCGAACTGGCGGCTTCGTGCGCTGATATCATCGCGGCCGAGGCGTTCGCGCAAAACAGATAGGTTAAAAATTAATGTTGCGTATGTGTGTGTGTGTGTGCGTGCGTACGTGCGTGCGTGCTTGTGTGTGTGTGTGTGTGTGAAAATTATTCGAGAAGGTCTTTTGTGTAACGATACATTATTTTAAAAATAAAATTATTCGAGAATATCTCTTTTGTATTTTATTTTATTTTATTACAAATTACATTTTCACAATTTGTTTGGGATTGGCTGAATGCGTCAGCAGCGCATGCGCGTCGACCATTGCGCGGCCACGCTATCGGCCGACGTTCGAGAGACAGCGAGATCGCGGATCGATCAGCGGCTCGCGCGGCCATAGGCTCACGCGTCGATATCGATTACCATCGACTGTCGATCATCGGAACGGAGGTCTGATTGGCGGATCGCTCTATCGATGACGCTCTTCGCCGATGACGGCTAACGGCCAGCTGATCGATCGCTCGACACTTCTTCGCACGATCTCACGCTGTCGAACACGTTTCTTTCATCTCGCTCGCTCTCGAACGGTATCGCGTCCCGCTGACCGGTGTCATTCGAGAAATCTCTCCTCGCTCAACGCCGAGCAAGGAATCATCTTTAAAGCAACGGCTACCTCTATTTAGCCTGTTTAACAAGTACTCTTTATTGTGAACCCGACCGCGCTTCGGTTGTGGGTTTTTTATACATTGTTTGTACAAGTTCATTTGGGAGTGACGATCCCGTCTCGGGATTCAATAAAGTGACGTTTTCCAACGAAGTTAGTCGTTCTCTCCCTGTCTTGTACGTAACACAATTCATATATAGAATAAAAAATGCAATTAAAGTAGAGAAAAATGAATTATAGCGACTTCTACATATAAAGTATAGTCGTTTTAGAAAAAAAGATAACTGTCATAACTCTTGCATATAAAATACGAGTAGAAAATACAATTAAATTATATTCGTTTTAGATATCCATGAATTATATGATGCATCCATCCCCAACCATTTTACATATACGTTATTTCCTTTCTTGCGTAATATTTTTTCAACTAAGTATATGTCGGGATATTTTGTCGTACGTATCTCGTGTTCGTAAAATCCTCCGGCGATAGGTTTGCCCCGCGCGTCGGACAAGAGGTAAGTGACAGGATTCGTTCGTTTCACCGCGATAATCTTGAATATTTCGGTTGACCAGTTCGGCGTGTATCCTTTGTCAAATAGAGTTTTGAACTTGCTAACGCGCACGCGATCATTGAGCTTAAATTTGGCAGGACCAGCAATCTTCACCTTGTCATACACGGTGGACAGAAGGTGGCCGGAATTTTTACGGTTCACCTCGACGGGCCGTATACGGATGGTACGATGTTTTCGATTATTGTAGTCCTCGGTCAACGTGGGAAGCGCATCGATCCAATGATATTTTCCGCTCAACGAGAAAAATTTCCACATGCTGTTCTTCAGCGTGCGATTGAAACGTTCCACAACGGACGCTTTCATAGTGCTAAACGCGGAATAATGGTGGATGTTGCGGCTCCTCAGATACTCTTGGAACGTTGCATTATAGAATTCTTTCCCCATGTCGGTCTGCAAGTTGTTTGGTGCTCTACCGTCCTTCTTCAGCGCTGACGCGAAAGCTTTGCACACGTCGCTCGCATTTTTACTCTTCAAAGGAACCGTCCATGCATATTTGATAAATACATCGATTATCGTGAGAATATATCGATGTCCTCGATTGTCTCGCGCGTATTTTTGAACTTCGACGATATCGGCTTGCCAAAGATCATCGAATCCTCGCACGATCACACGTCTACGCGGGTAAAAGCGTCTCGCCTGAGCATGCAGCTCGTTCACAACGTTTCCTTTACTCATCGTCGTCGTCGTCGTTGTCGTCGTTGCTGTATCTGCGCGTATACTGTATCGAGTTTCCCATATATACTTTTCTTAAAATCTTCAAATTTCTTAGTTATACGGCACAGGTACAGGTACAGGTACAGGTGGGGTCCTAGGCTCTGTGGCGCCAACAGTGGTGGCTCTGATCCACTGTTGGTCCGTTCTCTCTATTTGAGGGATGTCATAGAGCTAAATCCTCTCGCTCCACCTCCTCGTGGTGGACCCTGGGACACACTTCGGTGTGTGCTAACGGAGCGAGGGGTGCACAGGGGCACTCCCTGTCACTTTTTTCTGCGCTTTATGCTCAGGAGGCAGTGCCCGTGTGCTCCTAGTGTCTCGGACATATGTTGGCCAGGGCAGGTCAACGTCCGAGGCCCCATACCGTAAACCGGTGGTCATGTTTTACCGGAACGGGGGGCTTGCCTTGATCGGCCGGCCCGCGAGGATGACTAACCTCTATAAAATATGTCTCTAACTACTAAGCTTCGGCGCGCGGTGAAGGTAGCACCATTGCACTCTGGTGGGTCGGTGGATACACCTGCCATTTAGCGCGCCACTAATGTGCGTGGGCGCCTACGCACTTGTGCGTGGGGGCACGCGCACAGCAGTAGGGGGGTGGGTTTTTCACCGGCGGTCCAGCCCGAGGCCGTGTCGTGAATTTAGGGCCCCCGGCGGTAGGGGTTGTGCGGCGCCCCCCGGTTGTATTCGTGTGTCCGCACACATTCTGGATCGTTGGGTGATGAGTGAGGCCCTCCCCAGAAATGGGGAGGGTAGTAACCAAGCCTGCTATGAAATTGAAATGTTTAACAACGATAAGCCTCGGGAGTATGATGAGATGGAGGGGCCACCGCGCCCGGAAGCGGGGAGTGCAGGTGTCGCGGTTTCGGGTCCCGTTATGGTGACTTCGGAGTCGCGAGGGGACGGGTCAGTGCGATCCGCCCCTGCGGGCTGTCCCTCCTTGGGAGGGGGACCCCGGACGCGGCGGATGTCGGCTATTGCGGCCGGGACAAATCCCGGTGGCGGGGGCCGACCCGACGCACTGGGCATCGCGGGGGAGGGAGCTTCCCACGGCCCGGTGGAGGGCGATCGCGGCTCCCTGGCGTCGTTTAAGACGTCTGGGAGCAAGAGGCCCTGGCCCTGGTCGTCCTCCGTGGTGGACGTTGTCCCCCCCGGGCAGGTCAAGAGGCCCTGCAGCGGGGACGCGCTCTCTGTTAAGGAGTGCCAAATCGAGCTGCGTGGCCTCCTCACCGGGGAGATTGCCGCTGAGGTGGTGGCCGCCGGCCGTAAGGTCGAGGCCACCGCCCGCATGAGCCGCAACCTCAAGGGGACATACGCGCGGGCGTTCAAAGACGCGGCGCGACTCATTGAGGCGGGGATGATGGAGCTGGAGGGGAGGGGGTGGCAGGGAGTCTCCTCCTCCTCCTCCGCTGGTCCCGGCGGCGCGCCCCCTGGGGGGTCAGCCGGTGAGCTGCCTGCAGCCCTCTGGAAGAGGGTGCAGGCGGAAAACCGTACCCTCAGGGAGGAGAACGCGTCGCTGAAACGCGAGATGGAGGAGTTGAGGGACTCCATGACCGCCATCCGTGGGGAGATGATGGCGATGAAGAGGCAGCAGGCCGACCCGGTGCCTGTCCCCTCTTCGTCGCCGCCTCTCGCCGCGGATGCGGTCCCCTCGAGGCGTTCGCCGCCCCCTCCTCTCCTGGGAGTGGCGCCTTCGGGGGATGCGGTCCTCCTGGCCCGGCTCGGGGCACTCATGGACGCCAAATTATTGGCGTTCCGTGAGGAGCTCCGGCCGGTGCTGGGGGTCCGTAATTCTGTGGGGTCATACGCCGGCGCGGCGCGGTTGGCCGGGACACTCTCGGCTGGGAAGCCGAGAGCCCCCGTCCCCGCCCCCGTCACTCCGCCGGCGCGTGCCCCAATCCCGGATCCCCTTGTACCCGCCCTCCCCTTAACCCCTGTGACTCCTCTTGGTGGGGTGAGCCCTCCCACCAAGAGGAAAAAGAAGAAGAAGGGGCGGCAGGGTGGACAGGGGGACGCCGTATCGGCCTCCCCCGCCTCCCAACCCCCCAGTGGAGTGGCCCCGGTCGCTGCCGCCTCCCACCACCCTGGGACCTCGTTTCCTCCGGTTGGGGAAACCTGGGCTCAGGTGGTGGGAAAGAAGGCGAGGCGGAGGGCCAAGGCAGCTGCCGCCACGCCCCCGGCCCCCCCGGTTCCCGCCTCTAAGGCCAAGGGGACCGGGGCCCAAAAGAAAGCGCCTCCTCGGGTGGTGGCCCCTCCCCGCTCCGCGGCAGTGACAATCACTGTCCCGGAGGGGAGCAAGGCCACCTACGAGGAGGCTATAAGCAGGGCTCGCCAGGGCGTCGATCTCGACGCCCTGGGGATCGAGACCCTGCAGTGGAAGAGGGCGGTCACCGGGGGCCTGATCATTCAGATCCCCGGTGCTGACGGGGGCGTCAAGGCGGACGCCCTCGCCGCCGGGATGGCCAGCGTCCTGAGGGAGATGAACGTGAGGATGGCCAGGCCCGTCAAGAAGGCGGAGTTCCGTCTGACGGGTCTGGACCTCTCCGTCACCCCTCAGGAGGTAGTCGCGGCAGTGGCGAAAGCCGGGGGCTGCACCCCCGAGTCCGTGAAGGTTGGGAACATCAAGATCCCGACCGGCGGGCTCGGTACTATTTGGGTGCAGTGCCCGGCTGCGGCGGCCTTGGCCCTCGAAAGGGCCAAAACTGTTAGGGTGGGATGGACCCAGGCACGGGTGGTCATTCTGGCCGCCCGGCCTATGCAGTGCTTCCTTTGCCTCGCCCTCGGGCATGTGAGGCAGCGGTGCACTGCTGCGGTGGACCGGAGCGGCCATTGCTACCGGTGCGGGGATCCGTCCCACCGAGCAGCGGCGTGCTCGTCCGCACCCCATTGCGTCGTGTGTGCGGGGGCGGGCAAGCCCGCCAGCCACAGGGCGGGGGGCAACGCGTGCTCCCCGCCCTCCAAAAAGAAGAGGCCCAAGAGGGGCGGCAGTGTGGAGCCGTCCCCTGGGGCCACAGGAGGAGGTGGAGGGGCCGGTCTACCCCTCTCCACCACTACCCCCTCCCAGCCTATGGAGGTGGAGTCGACCCCGCGCGGGGGTGGCAGTATTAATTCCCCTCCCGGCCCTGAGTCGGCTCAGGTTGGAGCATCCGCGGGCCCGACGTAATGGCTACCTCGGCTCGCGGATGCTCCCAGCTGGTTCTCCAGGCCAACCTCAACAATTGCCGCCGGGCGCAGGACCTGATGGTCCATTGCCTGGCGGAGCTTGAGGTTGGCCTGGCGGTAGCCGCGGAGTCCTACGTAGTCCCCGACCACCCACAATGGTTCGGGGATCTGGAGGGCTCCGTGGCGATCTGTGCTCGCCAGTCGGCGAGGTTGCCCCCCTGCTCTGTGGTCGAACGGAGCCGGGGGGCGGTGTTGGTGAAATGGGGAAGATTTCTGGTCGCCGGGTGCTACTGTTCGCCGAATTGTGGCTCCGCCGAGTTTGGGAGGTTTTTGGACCGGCTGGGGGCATGCTAGCCCCCCACTTAACCGGTCTGGTGCTGGTCCTGGGGGACCTCAACGCGAGATCATCGAATTGGGGGAACCCCAGGACCATGCCCAGGGGCGGAGCCTTAGAAGATTGGGCGGAGGGGCGGGAGCTCCTGTTATTAAACCGGGGCTCCGTGCCGACGTGCGTGAGGTGGAACGGTTGGTCGGTTGTGGACGTTTCGTTCGCGACCGCCTCCGCCTCGCGCCGTGTGTCCAACTGGCGGGTCTGGGACGGAGAAACTCTGTCCGACCACTGCTACGTCCTGATGGACGTGGCGGTGGTCGCAGACCCGCCGGTGGACACGCCCCTCCTCCGGTGAAGTAGCGCCCCTTCGGCGCCCAGATGGGCGTCGAAGCGGCTAGACGGGGACCTCTTGAGGGCCGTGATTATCGGCTCCGCCTGGCCTTCAGCCAGGGAGCGCGGACCTGAAGAGGGGGCGGCTTGGTTACGGGGCACGTTGCAGATGATCTGCGACGTAGCGATGCCCCGGGTCCGAGCCTGTCCCCCTCGAAAGTCGGTATACTGGTGGTCGGGTGAGCTGGTCGATCCCGCCGCCGGTTCGTCCGCGCTCGGCGCCGCCATTTTCTTGGCGGCGACCCGGGGCACGACGGTGGACGTTCTGTACGGGGAGTATAGAGCGTCCGCCGAGGCTCTCAAGCGCGCGATTGCGGCCGCCAAGGCCAAGGCCTGGAGCGAGCTCCTGCTCACTCTTCGCGCTGATCCGTGGGGGCGCCCGTATAGGATGGTGCTTGGGAAGCTCCGTCCCCGGGCGCCCCCTGCCGCGGAGAGAATGGACCCGGAGTTCTTGGGGCGCGTCGTCGACACCCTCTTCCCCCCGATGATGGGAGGGAGGCGGTGGGTGAGCGCGCCCCGGGGCCGACCAGTGATTGGTCGGACGAACTCCGGGTCTCTGGGTGGGAGCTCGGACTGGCCATCCGGGAGCGTTGGGCTGGGGGCAAGAAAGCCCCCGGCCCTGATGGCGTTCCCGGCGGTATAATGGCCGCGGCGCTAACGGTCCTCGCCCCGGCTTACAGGAGCATCTTGGATGCGTGCCTGAGCCGGGGAATCTTCCCCAAGTGTTGGAAAGAGGCGATTCTTGTCCTCCTCCATAAGGATGGAAAACCCGCAGAGTCTCCCTCTGCCTATCGGCCGGTTTGTTTACTCGACGAGGCGGGCAAGTTGTTCGAAAGAATAATTGCTGCCCGCCTCCGAGAGCACCTGTCGCGGGGTAGTCCCGGGCTGAGCGACAGCCAGTATGGATTCCGGAGGGGGCGCTCAACTATGGACGCGTTAGAGCGTCTGCGCCTCCTCCGAGAGGGGGCTGTCGCTCGGGGCGGGGTGTTGATCGCGGTGTCGTTGGACATTTCCAACGCGTTCAACACCCTGCCCTGGAAGGAGATAGAGAGTGTCCTGGAATTCTTCCGGGTCCCTCTCTATCTCCGGGAAGTAATCCGGGACTACCTCCGCGGCAGGGAGGTGTATATTGCCGGCCGGTATGGTGCATACTTGAGGGAGATATGCCGCGGGGTTCCGCAGGGGTCGGTCCTTGGACCGCTCCTGTGGATCCTAGCCTTTGACGCGGTACTGCGGGTTACCCTCCCCCCCCCGGGACGGGTGTCATCTGCTATGCGGATGACACCCTAGTCTATGCGGAGGGGGGGGGGGGATTGGAGGAGGGCAGGACGCCTCGTGGAGTCCGCCCTGGACTGCGTTGTTGGACGGATCCGGAGGATGGGGCTTGTCGTGGCCGCCGCAAAGACCGAGGCGATTTGGTTGTACGAATCGTCTCGGTTGCGGCGGCCGCCCCAAGGATTCCGGATCCGGGTCGCTGATACCCCCGTCGAGGTCGGGCCCACGATGAAATATCTGGGCCTGATCATCGACGGCCGCTGGCGTTTCGAGGATCACTTCGGACTCCTGGCCCCCCGACTGGAGAGGACAGCGGCCGCGCTTGCGCGGCTGCTGCCCAATATCGGGGGGCCGCAGTTGAGTGTCCGCCGCCTCTATTCGGGGGTGGTGCGGTCTATGGCCCTGTATGGGGCCCCCGTGTGGTACCGCTCGCTCGAGGCCAGCCGGCGTTCCACCGCTCTCTTGGAAAGAGTGCGGCGCCGGCTGACCCTGCGGACCATACGGGGATACCGCACCATCTCCACCGAGGTGGCGGGTCTCCTGGCCGTGATTCCTCCCCTCCAGTTGCTGGCGACGGGGCAGGCGAATATATACCGGATCGCCTGCCAGTTCCGTCGCCCGCCTGGGGAGGAGTTAACGGTCCGGGAAGACGAGGAGTTCGAGGATCTGATACGTCAGGCCCGATCGGACGTGTTCGAGCGGTGGAAGCAACTGCTTTCATCCTCGACGCGTCCGACGGTGAGGGCCCTCCTGCCCATGTTTGATGCATGGTGCGGGAGGCGGGTTATGTTGACCTTCCGCCTTACGCAGGTGCTCACCGGACACGGTTGTTTCGGTGAGTACTTGCGTAGGATAGGGCGGGAGCCGACGACGCAGTGCCACCACTGCGGTGAGGAGGTGGACACGGCGCGGCATACACTCGAGGAGTGTCCGGCTTGGTCCGGACCGCGCCGTGTCCTTAGAGCCGCGGTGGAAGGGTGGGACCTCTCGCTCCCGATCTTGTTCGACCACTTGATCGGGAGCCGGGGGTCGTGGAAGGCGGTGGTCTCCTTCTGCGAGACAGTATTGTCCGAGAAGGAGGCCGCCGAGCGGGCCCGGGAGGGGGTCCCGGGCTCCGCGAGGAGGAGGATGGCGCGGGGACGTCGCTCGCGCCGCCGTGTGCCGTCCTGGCCTCCGCGGAGAAGACGCAGGGCGGCGGTGTCGGGTGGTGCGGCGCGGGGGACGTCCCCCCGTGACGCGGCTGGCCCCCCTGGTGGGGGGGCGGCGACTGGCGGGAGGGCGCAGGGAGTGGTCCCCTCCCCGCGCCAACTAATGCCCCCTCCTCCAGGGGGATCGGGTGTCCCCTTGGCGGTGCGGGGGGTTCGCCCCTCTCGCCGTCGTGTGCCCCCGCTGAGGGTGGCGGAGGATGGGGGGGCCGGGGGAGTGAGCTAACCCCGGCCCCCAGGGGGAGTTTAACTTCCCCCGGGGTGGCCCGGCACCCCGAGACGTTACGTCTTTGTGGCGGGGTGCCGGCCACCCCCCGAATGCGATTTCTGGGGGTGGCGCGTGGGGAGTGGGGTGGGGAGGGTCGGGACGTCCGGATGCGTCTCCGACGACCCTCTCTTGCCGGTGTCGGCGCCTTCCTGCCCTGGCCGGACGGGGGATCCTCGGGTCCCCTGCCCGAGCGAGGCAGGGAGGCTCCGGGATGGGGTGGATGGACCGAGCTGGGGCTCGGGAAGCCCAATCCGAAGGCTCCAGGGATGGGGACACCGGGCGGGTCCCTCCGCCCGGGGTCCGGTTAGATTAGGTATGGGGGGAGCTAACCCCTCCCCCGGGAGGTATGTATAGCTAGGAGGTGTCCCGTTGAGTTTTCGCGAGATCCGGGCGCCTCCTCAATAGCTTAGGTGGGCGTGTGGTTTTAGTGCGTACTCTGGGGGAGGGGATCGCGGAGCTTTGTTAGCTTGGCGACCCCCTCCCCGAGGGAGCCCCACATAACCCCGGCTCCCCCCAGGGGGGCCGGGGTATGCGTAATGCATTTCCATACGATAAAAAAAAAGGTACAGGTACAGGTACAGGTACAGGTATAGTACATGTACAGCTATAGCGCATGTGCGGTATGCAGTATGACGGTTGACTCATGGATCTCTCAAGATCGGTTGACGCGTTTCTTTTACACGTTTATGATTAATTTTTAATACTTCATATTGTCTTGTTGCTTTCTCCTTCAAGGTCTCGTTGATACGCGATTGGCACGATTGAGTTCGCATTTTCGTTTGTATCGTATCGAACACCTTGTACCGTAGCCAGTATTTCGGACTTTATCGTCTCTTTAGCGTTTTTCAGTTTTTCCATGATCTCGGATTCGAGCTTCGCATTAAGCGAGTCCACGTATACTTTGGTTGCAGCGTGATCGTTTTCCTCAGGATTCGCCACGCGTCCGATCCTCGTACCTTTCGCATCATACAATTTATCATCGTCGTTCAAACATATAGCGTTATCGCGCACATAAGTTTTGAAAACGCCGGGATAGAAAATCGGAGAAACATTCGACTCGCGTTTGTTCGCTTCGCGAAACACCATACCAAATTTGTTGATAGACATTTTCTTTTTTTCGCTAGTCTTCTTCTTCTTCTTCCTCCTCTTCCTCCTCTTCCTCCTCTTCCTCCTCTTCCTCCTCTTCCTCCTCTTCCTCCTCTTCCTCCTTTTCCTCCTCTTCCTCCTCTTCCTCCTCTTCCTCCTCTTCCTCCTCTTCCTCCTCTTCCTCCTCTTCCTCCTTTTCCTCCTCTTCCTCCTCTTCCTCCTCTTCCTCCTCTTCCTCTTCTTCCTCTTCTTCCTCTTCTTCCTCTTCTTCCTCTTCTTCCTCTTCTTCCTCTTCTTCCTCTTCTTCCTCTTCTTCCTCTTCTTCCTCTTCTTCCTCTTCTTCCTCTTCTTCCTCTTCTTCCTCTTCTTCCTCTTCTTCCTCTTCTTCCTCTTCTTCCTCTTCCTCTTCCTCTTCTTCCTCTTCCTCTTCCTCTTCTTCCTCTTCCTCTTCTTCCTCTTCCTCTTCTTCCTCTTCCTCTTCTTCTTCTGTTGCCACCAACTTGTATCGCTTGCACCAACCGTTTCACCTGCTTTACGATCCACAGTATTCGTTGAAATATCTCATCCAGTTTTATCGTTAAACTTTGAAATCTCAAGTTCTGGCTTTCACCGTGTTTGATACGTCGTTGTCGTCTCCTCCTCCCGAGGATATCGTTTGATTCGTTTCGCAACAATTAAGATGAACACGCATTTTTATGAGTCGTAACAATTTCATCGATTGACATCTTATTCGTCACTAACTCGACGAACGCGCGCGCTTTAATTTATAATTATACCGGCTTCGCGAAGTTCTTCGATTATCGACATTATTTCATTGTCATGGTTGGAATGGCCGGCATTCTTCGAAGCGGTTAACAATTTCAAACGATCGACGAGTTCGTTCGGATCGTCCCAATGCACGTAATCGATTGGATGACCGGTCACGCGCATAAAAGTTGGAAGTTTAATCCCTCTTCCACCTCGCGACGAAAACAATGGTTCTATAATGTTCTTATACTTGTAACCTTTGTTACCCATTACCTGATTCCCGCGTCGATGTGCATGCGTAAGATTGAGAATTCTTTTGTACACGTTCTTATCGTCCTCGGTGTACAGCCGTTTGTTAGGCATTTTATTGAATATCAATTCGTAAAGACCGCGAGCCCCCTCGTACCTTACTCCGTTAACGATGATATCGTCGTTGCTGTTCACATCGAATTCAGAATTCCCCAGCATCAGCTTATCGTCTCGGAGATATACTCCGTACACGTTGTCGGAATTTTTTGATGGTCCGGTGAAAAATTTTTCTAAATACTCACGCGCCAACGGTCCTAAATTCTCGGATAGATGTTGATTTTTGTTACGGACAAGAAAGGGGGAGAACGACAAACTTCACCGGAACGTCACTTTATTTATTCCCGCGAAGGGATCGTCACTCCCAAACGAACTTGTACAAACTATTTAGAAGTAAACACAACCGAAGCGCGATTGTGTACACAATAAAGAGAATTTAAACGAAGCTAAATAGAGGTAGCTTGATTAAACACCGATAATTCCCGATAAAGCGGTGAGGAGTTCACGTTTAGCGTCCGTGAATCCCAGATCGAATCGACTTTTCTTGCGCGCGGAAACCGGTCAAGAGAAGCGCGACATTTACCGTTCGCAAGAGTGAGCACGATTGATGATCGTTGAGATCGGAGTCGAACAGCTGGCAGTTTACCGTCACCGTCGAACGAATGATTGGCGGATCGATAGAGCGATCCGCCAATAGTAATCCCCCTTTTGGGGTCGATAATCGATCCCAATCGAAGTCCGGCGGTGTTGGTCTATGCTACAGCGAGCTGCTTATCGACTCTCGATCTCGTGGTTTCGCGATGATCCGCCAATAGCGGGGCGGAGCAGTAAATCGATATGTTCACGCTGTCGACACGCTCAGCCAATCCCAAACAATTTTCCTCTTGATAAGTTTCAGGATTTTCAAAAATATCACGCATCGAAGATTCCAAAGATACCGGCGGTTCAACAGTATCCTGTTGCGGTACCGTCGTCGTCGTCGTCGTCGTCGTCGTCGAGAAATCCATACTTCTTTCGCCAACAATTCGCACATAACGCGCTAAACGTCTCGAACGACATATCGGTATTTACGTGATCCCGATGAATGTGACGCAAGTTCATGGTATCCTGTTTGAATTGAATCAACAGATTGGCATTGTCGCGAATTAAATGTTTAGGTATTCTCGCGTACGACTGACCCAGGTAGAAGCAATCGACGTGCGAATGTCTACTCATCGCGAAATACTCTCTCATGATATCCTGCTCGTCACACGCCACGTCGTCGAAGATGAATATCGAATCGGGCCGTGCCTCTGCGGGAGGGATTACGTCGGTGTTGTCCGCGAACGCGAAGTAGCCTACATCCTCCCCCACGGATGAGAACAGTTTGCTCAAGTATTGATATTTTGGCTGACTCAGCGATTTTGAGTACACGTAAACGTTTGCGAATCGTAGTCCGTTCCCGCTTTCCAGCAGGCTAATCATAACGTTCGTTTTACCACATCCTGACGGGCCGCTTATGACGCATCGTACATTGCATGGTAACAATGATCGATGTTTTCGCATCGTCTCGTCGCAATCGTCGAACGCGCGACACATTGGAACGCGAATATCCAAAGGTTGTCTTACAAAACGCATGATCTGATTGATTCGATGAGAGGATGGGCGGGTAGTATTTATACGAGAGCTCGAACACCGTCAGTATCAGTCGCTCATCGCGTCCCCACCCCTTCCAAACGTGAGAGAAAAAGGATCCGTGTTCTTTTCTTTAAAAAGAGAGAGAGAGAGCAAAAAATTGCTTATGCGCATGAATCGTCGTTCACAACGGCGTCTCGGTCCGCATACGGGTAAGGGGTTGTTAAACAGAGCTATAAACGCGTTACCGTTCGAATTGCATATACCTGGTTATCATAGGGGAACAATTATATCCTATTATCATAGTGCTCCTTCGATTTTTCTTTTGCCTTGTGTAGGTTTGAGCGTGCTATCTTTTGTGTTTCGGAAATGACTCGGTTAAGGTTGTCGAGGTAATCGTTGTAAGTGATTATCCCCGTGCTGTCGGTTCTACTTTCCGTAGTTGGAGTCCTAGCAACTTTGCCGAAAACCAGCTGATACGGCGTGTATCGCGTTCCTTCATGCACGCTTGTATTGTAGGAGAAGGAGGCTAGATTTGTCCACTCGTCCCATTCTTTGTTTGCCGTTACGTACATTTTTAAGTATTCTGCAAGTACGTGATGCGATCTTTCTATAGATCCGTTGGTTTGCGGATGGAATGGCGTGGATTTGAGGTGCCGGATTTTGAATCTTTTGGTCATCGTTTTTATGAAGGTGCTTACGAAATTGGTGCCTTGATCAGTGAGAATCGCTCGGGGAGTTCCGTAGCGACAAATAAATTCTTTAATGAACGCGTCCGCGACTTGAATGGACCTCACGTTTGGTAATGGAATTGCCAAGGAGAATTTTGTGAGTAGGTCTTGGATTGTGAGTATGTAGGAATTCCCTCTTCTGGTGGGTGGTAAGGGTCCTACAATGTCCATGCCTACTTTATCGAATGCTGACCCCGGTGTATCGGTTATTACCATTGGTTGGCGGGTTTTCACGCGTAGCAATTTCTTCCGCTGGCATTCGAGGCAGTTTTGGATAAAGGTTTGTATGTCCTTTTTCATGTTTTTCCAGAAGTACTGGTAACGTGTTCGACTGTATGTTTTTGTGACTCCTTTGTGGCCGGCGATGGCAGAGCAGTGGTTTTCTCTGATAATCTGTTGTCGTTCGGTTTCATCGGGGATCCTGACGGTTTGTGATGTTACTGTTATTCTGACATTGAATTCTGAGAGGTATTCTTTTAGCATTTCCAGTACTAGGTTCCAGGGCTCTGTTCCAAGCGTGGGTTGTTTTGCGATACAGATTGTTTGGAGACCCATTTCACATACGACGTCTCGCAGAGAGGAAATGCACTCTTCCAGGATGGATGGGTCGGGTTGCATTAAGACTCTTTCTTGTAGCGCTAGGGCTATCAGCAATCTATTTCTGTTGTCGAATACTCTGGCTCTCCCGAGGGTCAATTGCGTCCCTTGTGGCAAAATGTTACCGCGGTCGAGTTCTTTTGCTCCCGCGTCGCAAGGTTCTCCTTTCGTGGTGACGAAGAACACGTGGTTATCGTGTATCAAGGTTAGAGGATCGTTGGATTCGATAATTTTGAAGCCGGATTCGTTATCGGGTGCTACAGGGAGCGGCGGTTCGTCTTCTTCTTCCGATGAGGTGCTGATTACAGAGTCTGTGTCGGTTTGCTCGTCTGGCATTTCTATTGGCTGTGATTCGTTCAGAGATGTCGATGGCTCGGTGGATGGAGATTGTGTTGGCACGTAGTCACTGTCGTTTCTTATGCATTCGGGAGTCAACGTGTCCGGTGTTGTACTAGTTAGCTCTGAACGACTTGTCGATTCGTTTGATGGTGTTGACTGCCTTTGTCTCTTTGGACCGGGCTCGTCTTCGTCCGAGTCACTATCGCTGGTTGATCGGGCCCTTATAGGCAGCATTTTCGTGTGGTCGATCCGTGATAATGCATCTGCGATGTAATTTGTTCTCCCTGGTTGATAGCGGATTTCGTAGTCGTATTCTGCTAGTTTTAGTCTCCATCTGACTAGACGAGATGTTGGATCTTTTACGCTGTGTAACCATACCAGTGGTTGGTGATCGGTGAACAGAATGAATGGTTTTCCGTATAGGTAGGGCCTGAAGTGTCCCACGCAGTAGACAATGGCCAAGAGCTCTTTCTCAATCGTTGAATAGTTTTCATCCGCCGTAGTTAGAGTTCTTGATGCGTATGATATTGGTAACTCTTTCTTTTCGACAGTCTGGCTAAGCACTCCGCCGATGGCATTGCAGGATGCGTCCGTTGTGACGTGAAATTGTTTGGTGTAGTCAGGGAACTGTAGAATCGGTTGAGTGGTTAGCTGTTATCGTAAATATTCAAACGATCGTTGTTCTTTGCCCCAGGAGAATTTGTTCCTTTTCTTCAAGAGGTTGGTGAGAGGTTTGGCAATTTTTGAAAAATTTGGAATGAATTTCCTGTAGTATCCGACGAGTCCAAGGAACCCTTTGATTTTCTTGGGATTGGTAGGCACCGAAAATTTTGCTACAGCCTCTATTTTCTTCGGATCTGGTCGGACTCCGTTTTCAGTGATAATATGCCCCAGATATGCCACTTCCTTCCGTAGAAATTCACATTTTCCTGGTTGTAATTTGAGATTGGCCTTGAGTAGTTTTCCAGCTAGTTTTCTGAATTTGATTTCGTGTTCCCTGATGGAACTCGCGTATATGACTATGTCGTCCAAATATACGAACATTTCGATTCCTTGGAGACCGGAAAGGATGTGGTCCATTAGTCGTTGGAAGGTGGCTGGTGCGTTTCTTGGGCCGAACGGCATTCGTTTAAATTCGTAACGCCCGTGCGGGGTGGAAAATGCGGTTTTCTGTGTATCCGATCCGTTCATTGGGATCTGATGGAACCCTGACGCCAAGTCGAAGACGGAAAAATATTTAGCACCGCCGAGCTGGTCTAGGATATCCGTAATATTAGGCAACGAATAGGCGTCGGGTATGGTTTTGGCATTCAGTAGCCGGTAGTCGATTACCATTCGCCATTTCTTTTGACCGTCTGGCCCCGGTTTCTTGGGGACTATCCAGATGGGGGAATTGTACGGTGATATCGATGGTTGTATAATATCGTTGTCGAGGAGTTCTCCGACCTGCTTGTTCATTTCCTCTTTGTGAACCGGTGGGGAGCGGTACTGCTTCACGTTTATTGGCTGAACATCCGTCGTTATGATTCGGTGCGTTATTGCTTCGGTGTGTCCGAGTTGGCTTTGGGGTAGGTGAAAAATGGCGTTATATTCCTCGACCAGGCTTTTCACGCTCAATTTTTCCTCTGTATTTAGGTGCTCCGTATTTATGTGTTCCATAATTGCGAGGGTGCGGTCATTAGCGTACGGGTTTGTGTCGGGTGATGTAGGAGATTCAGTGTTGTGATGAAGGAGCTGGCAAGGGAATTGCGGGCTGGAATTCGGCGTATCCTCAACGGATTTTTCTTCACAGACTTTAGAGGTAGAATGAATCGACTTGGATTCATGGAAGTAGAACTCCGACATGCGAGAATTAGTGGAATTAGAATTGGAAGCGTTGAGTTCGCATGCCTCTGGAGAAGATTGAGATTTCACGCACAGCACACCTGGATTTAGTAAAGATTCAGTGAGTGGGTGCACTGTGGTGGACGAAATAGAATTAGAAGAATTAGAAATAGAAGAGGTCTGTGAAGAAGGAATTGGAAGAGGTTCTTCGAACTCCTCGAGTTCGACGTTGGGTTCCCGCAGTATGATGTCTTTGTTAGTCGTGTTGACTGCGGGGAGGTAGGCTTTCCCTTGCTCTGATTTGATTATGGCGTGTCCTAGGTGGACTCCTTCGCCGAGGTCTTGGCGCGGCACGTAGCCTTCGTCAAGGTTTGGATTTAGGATGTGTACTGGAATGACCGTTTTGGATCTTGCCGGGAGCGTGATCTGTTCGCGATTAAGAAATGGTATCGTGGTGCCATGGAAACGGAGGCAGTTCTCCGAATATATAATGTCGACTGCTTGGTTTTGGAAAAATTCGGATCCGATAATGCCATTTTGAGGTATTGGTAGGTCGTCGGTGACGACGTGGAATGTCACCCTGTGATCGAATATGCTGATTTCGAATGTGCCGAGGGTGGTGATGGTGTGATTTGTGATACCTGTGATGTTTATTTTTTCTCGAGTGTTAATCAACTCGGGCTTGGTCAAGGCATCATTCTTTACGATGTTGATTTCGGATCCGGTGTCGACCATGGCTTCTGTGGCCTCTTTTAGGTCGGCGGAGTGCAGCATTATCGCAGGTACGAGTCGACCTAGTTTTAATTGGACTGCACAGGCTCGTGTTCGTCCTGGTTCTCCCGTTTCGCGTTTATCGGGAGTGCGGAACGCGTCTGCTGTGCTGGTGCTCCACGAGGCGCCCTCGTAGTTTCTCGTGGGCGATTCTCGTTTCCCTGGAACCGTTGGTTGTTGTAGGCCCGTTTCCTATACTCTGAGATCAAGTGTCCCTGTGCTTTGCAGTAGGCACAGATTTTCATTTGTGTGGCTTGGTCAGAGCGGGTGCCGATCGCATCGTTATTGGTGGTGCGGCGTGGTGCATCTGTCCAGCGAACGGGCTGATCTCGAGGATCATGGACGAGGCCGCGGGGCGATCCGTAATCGCGGGACGGTCCGTGGTTTCGGCAGGCGCGGGCCTCATGCCCCGGCCTGAGGCATATTTGGCACGTGACTGAATTTGATCGCGAGGTCGTCGAGAATCTTCGGCTGTCCCTTTCCATCTCTTTCGTGATTTGGATGGCGGAATCAAAGGTCTCAGCTAGACCGAAACAGCCCTCATGTCGGATTCGAGTCCTCATAGTGGGAGGTAGCCCGTCCAGGAAGGACTCCAGGGTGAGGTCGTCAATGTCGTTGACGTGGTTGCTGCTCAGCGTGCCGTAACGTTCCTTTTCGCCGTCGATGATAGCGGAGTTTAAGTCTTTGACCCTCGCTATGTAGTCGAGGATGTGTTCCTTCGGGTCCTTTATTATATTGGCCAATTCGCCTCGGTAGTGGTTAGGAGTTTTGGACGGTGAGAAAACGTATCTTAGTCGGTTAATCAGTTCGTCCACTGAATGATGTATTTGGTCTTCGACTGCGTGTCCCTACAGTCGATTTCGTAGGAGTTTGGCCAGATTTGGTTCGGCTTTCGCGGGCAGCAATTCGCGAGCTCGCTTACATGCCCGTGAAACTGGAAGACCGTGATATTTTCACCGTCGAAGTGAGGGACGGTTTCCACTGCGTCCTTTAACGTAATTCGTCCGTATTCGCGGGATGAGTGGGCCTCGATTCTGTGGGCGATCCTTTCTAGCGGCCCTGAGGGTTCGGGCGTCGGACTGCGCTCGGATGAATGAGAATTTGTTGGGTTGCCCAGGTTCTCGATCATTTCTTGGAGGGTTTTCAGTTTGTCGGCCAACCCTTCGATCACGCTGAGGTTTGCCGTAGGTTCACGTTTGACGACGGGGACTCGCTCACGTTCCTGTACCGGATTAAACTGTAGATTGTATTTTTCGAGCAGTTCCTGGTGTCTTCGTCCCATTGCTTCCAGTTGTTCCAATAGAACGCGCTCCCTCGCTGAGGCCTCATTGAGAACCGACTGTACCGATGCGGGATTGCTTGGATTCGTGACTTGCGACATCGTGTGCGTTTCGAATTATGCAGAAAATGGCAATTGTGGGTGCTCCGTTGAGCGATTCGAATCCCACCGCTGCTGTCATCAATGTTACGTCCGAAATTCGGCGTAAAAAGAAATAATGTGAATATTCTTAGAGTTTGTGATTTTTCGTTCGCGATTCGCGGCAACGTGGAGGGAATATCGCGCCGCTTCGTTCCGCGAGAGTTTTCTATATGAAAGTGACCGAAAGTGACGGCTTGTTTCGGAGGTTAGAGACCGGATTTTAGGAATTCTCGGCCGGCTAGACCAAGTCCGCCTGACCGTGAATGAGGAGGGAACCCGAACGGCTAGACTAAGTCCGCCTAATTCGGGGTTGGATCGCTGGCTCGAAGGGCTAGACCAAGTCCGTCTAGTTCGAGAGATGGAAAACGTCGGGTCGGGTACGCGATTATCACTTTCACTTTCGCCACTGTATTTCACGACACGCACGTTCACGTCAACCTAACAACTGCGTTGTTTCCTCGTTAAAGCCCCCCTCGCGAGTCGGAGAGAGGATTTAGGAAAAGGTTGCGTTCTCTCAGATAACGTGTACCAACTATAAATAATTTATAGCGTCCCGGTTCGTTTCATCAATGAGAACTGTACTGGTAGGAGCTCGGATCGTTGTATAGGTTGTTTGTTGACAGCGGAATGAATATTCCGCGGCAATCGAACGAATGTTCAATGACGATTAATTCTTGTTCGAATCTGTACGAAGTCTCGACTAGAACTGAATTTATGCAATCTCGATCGTAACTGAGAGAATTGTATGAATGAACTCGACTGAACGGAATCTTGGTTTGAACTCAACGGTGTCTTGATCGTAACTGATTGATGTGTCGATCGTAACTGCTCATTTCGATCGCTTCCCACCTAGATCTAGATCTTGGTGGGGGATGTCGCGCGATGGATCCTTCGGGGGGGAACAATAGGATCGCACGCTTGAGTGAGCGGTTCTCAGAATTGTTATTCCCAAAATCGCTGGAGCTTGACGGATTTACATTCCGAAGCGATGACGTATTGATCGAAGACGTTTCTCAGAATTCATTGTTAATGTTAGATATTGGTATTGCAAAAGGAAGGAGGGAACCTGGTGACGGACGTCACAGTATAAATTGTCGGAAACGCCCGCGCGAGTCATTTACCTTCCGATCGTTGCTCGAGTAATTGACGATTTAACGATTCGCATAGTTGATCAATCCGGACGTTTGATTGATTTTCGAGGTGAAGAAATCACGGTACGACTACATGCGCGACGAAGCAATGCTAATTCATAACAATACAGCATTCCATACGTTGAACAACAGCACCGGCAACAGCAACAGCAACAGCAACAACAGCAATACATTGATTTGCAAGAAACTGACCACTGAGAAAAACGTAAAGTCACCGATTCGTAAGAAATTAACCGCAGAAAACGCCAAGTATCTACGATCTTTAGGATTTATTATTAAAAAGTAAGAGGACTAATCATGTTCGACGACATTTTGAACATCTCCGAAGCACCGATCTTCGACAATCGCATAACGAAGATTGAGCTGCACACGTACAATCCGTATGCCAACACGACGTTCGAAAACAGCGACGAGATAAGGATACCCATTCAGCAACAAGACCTGTACACGCTCCCGTGTAAAAGCTTCCTATACGTCGAGGGAAAACTTAGTTTACCGAAAAAACTTCAATTATCGGCTGGAGCAGGAGGAGAATCCCGCATCGATACGGCAAGTCTCGAGAACAATGCCGTTGCATTCATGTTCGAAGAAATACGCTACGAATTGAACGGAGTAGAAATCGATCGGTCCAGAAATCCCGGTGCGACGACAACTCTGAAGAATTACGTGAGTCTGTCCAGAACGAGAAGCAACGCATTGTCCAACGCTGGCTGGTTTGGCGATGACAGACAGAAACAGACTGCAACGGCCACGGCTGCAATACATTTCAACTTTTGTGTGCCTATGAGCGTTTTATTAGGCTTCTGCGAAGACTACAAACGTGTTGTGATAAATGCTCGACACGAAATGATTTTGATTCGCTCGCGTACCGACGTGAACGCGTTGTTCAGTCTTTCAGCCGACGCGAAACCGATTCTGGATCTGTACAAAATTCAATGGCGAATGCCGCACGTCGCATTGGATGAAATACATAAGCTGTCCATGTTACATATTTTAGACAGCGACAGACCGATCGGCATGAGCTTTCGATCGTGGGATCTGTACGAATATCCTCTACTAGAGACAACTACGAAGCATACATGGGCGATAAAAACAGCTCTGCAAATGGAAAAACCGCGATACGTGATATTCGCTTTGCAAACCAATCGAAAGAATAACTTAACGAAAACGGCTACACGATTCGATCATTGCGCATTGACAAATATTCGGCTTTACTTGAACGCGGAAACCTATCCGTACGATGATTTATATCGATTTCGAGAAAGGTAAATACGCGTTGCTCTACGACATGTATGCGAAATTCCAAGAATCATACTATGGAAACGGTGAAGCGCTACTCAACGTCATGGATTTCCTGCGATACGGCCCGCTCGTCGTTCTCGATTGTTCTCGACAAAATGAAGCGTTAAAAAATGCTACGGTCGACGTGCGAATCGAATTCGAATGTTGAACCGACGTCCCCCCATCGACAACAGCCTACTGCTTAATGATACACGACCGCATCGTGGAGTACAGTCCATTGACGAACACTGTTCGAAAAATTACTTAAACCGCTTATACCGATAAAAAAATATATACTTTATCATTTCTCTATAGGAATTGTAACAAAAAGGAATTTGCAATAAAATAAAATACAAAAGATATATTCTCGAATAATTGTATTTTTAAAAGACCTCGAATAATTTTCATACACGAACACACTCACATACATACATACATACATACATACACACAATTAAACTAATAATATTATCCCCTCTCCATAGAACGAGATATTTTTTACATTAGTGGTGGGGGTATTCATTATAAATTGCTCGCCGCAGTCGTCGTATGAAGTTATACCATAAAAAACGTCGACAATCACGGTCGCTATACGAAGTTACATCGCGTGTGTTTTTATCATCTGACTAGTCAACTTCCCTCTTTTCTTCAACGGTAAGCACAATAAAAAATTTTAAAAATAAACGATGTAAAATCTAGTCAAAAAACTTTCTTTATTTAGATGGATAGAATCACTCAAATCATTGACATGGACGGTTTCATCGTAGAAAAAAAATTTATATGCAAAGAATTGGCTATGATCGATGTTGGTTGCAACGGCTCGTTCGAACTCTTTGAATTTCGCTTGGGGAAGAAATTTCACTGTTTATCAGACGCTGGCAAAAAGACTGCACGATACGTTAGCAATTTCGTGCACGGGATTCCATTTAAAGATTTCGGCTATGAAAACTATCAACAGCATGATATATTTGAAGTAATTCAAAATTTTGTACGCGATTACGCGAATCCTGTCGTAGCATACAAAGGTGGATGTTTCGAGAGAGACATCCTTCGAAAAATGCATATAAACTCGATCAATTTGGAAGATTTCAACTGTCCGAAATACGACGTAGTAGTTCGCGATCCCGTGTATGAAATTGCCGACGGAGAACCGTGTCGACTTTGTCGGCAACCGTCAAAAAACGTCAAAACCAAACGATATCATTGCAGTCTTCGCGAAGTGCATTTCGAGCATGGATTAACAATTATAAAAACACATAAAGTACCAGTTATAAAGACGCGCCTACATCTTTGAATCCGCGAGTCAAAACCATAAACATGACACCTCTTTTTACTGTTTTAATTTTTCACACAGAGTTTCACACTGATTGCAAAATCGGAGATGGATCCTACAGCCGTCGCAACAACACCGACAACAACCGATCACACAACACCATCACCACCACCCAATTATCGTTTCGAGCGTCACAGACTTCGCAGTTTTGATGGCTGGGGTTACTCACACATCATCGAACCGGAGAAACTCGCCGCCGCTGGATTTTTCAATCTAGGTGAAGAGGATGTTGTCGAATTTTTCGAATGCGGTATACGGTTGTGTCGATGGGAAGAGGACGATGATCCCATGAAGGAACATCGCTACTGGTCGAGATTCTGCGGATACGTCCGCGGGGTGAACCAGTGTCGCCAGACAACACTGGATCCGAGGGCTTTTGCCTCCCCTACTGTTCCCCATCCACTAGCCTATTCCACTACCATGAGCACACTCCGACGGAAGCCGACAGCCGACATTGCCCTCAATGTCCGCAAACTGGCTACGCGATTGAGTGGGGCGAATGGGAGAGACGGCGGCCCGTGCGCGATGGGGACGCAACAATGACATGACATTTCGCAAGTTTTAGGTTATTGCCGCGTCCAGAACAAAGTCCATTTCTAGGCTGCGAAGCTGAAATACATACATCACACTCTTGGCGGACGGCTTCGCCGTCAATAACTCAATAATTGTTGTTATTTGAGAAGTTCAAATTTTAAACGCCCACACACCAGTCATCCTTTCCCATATCCTTTCTAGCTGACAGACTATATTTTCCTACAATTTTATTTTATATTATTGTATTGTGTATAATATATTTATTATATTCAGTATTCAGTTCTGAAAAGGTAGTTTCAAAACTTGCTATGTCCATTCCTTAAAAGTGTTAAAATATATTATATATTTTTATGACATTTATGATTTTATCGTCACTTCACAACTGAAACTCCTACATGTTACAATTCATTTTATCTATAATAATAAAGAATGTTTATAATCTCTAGAACGACTTGTATGATTCATTTCAAAGTAGGTACATACATAATATTTACGATACGCGGCAATAACCTAAAACTTGCGAAATGTCATGTTATTGTTGCGTCCCCATCGCGCACGCGCCGCCGTCTCTCCCATTCGCCCCACTCAATCGCGTAGCCAGTTTGCGGACATTGAGGGGAATGTCGGCTGTCGGCTTCCGTCAGAGTGTGCTCATGGTAGTGGAATAGGCTAGTGGAAGGGGAACAGTAGGGGAGGCAAAAGCCCTCGGATCCAGTGTTGTCTGGCGACACTGGGGTGAACTGCAGCAACGTACCGATCGGAGTCGATCCCGGTACAATCCCTCCAATCCCTCGTGGTATGGATACCTGTGGAATCGCGAAAGAATCGGCGCCCGAACGAAAAATAAATAAAAACTGATATAATGAATAATGTGTGAAACTTTATTTTTTTTAAATAAATCTAATTTTATATATATTTTATTCTTCATCGTCCATCTGTAAAAATAAAAAAAAATATTATTAAGTGTATTCATATTTCTTAATTAATAAATATATAAAATTATTTTAACTCTTTACTCCCATTGTCAAACAGCACCTTCACGGCTGTTATATACGACTCGTCCCAGTCCTCGATTTCTACATGGTAGCGACGGATGGCGTACCGCCATCCCCTTATGAATGCCGCTCTTTCCTCAGCGGAATCGAAAATCTGTTAATAATATAAAATTGTAATGCAAGATAACTATTCATAATAAATAATATAACATATATATATAAATATATATATATTACTTTATTGATTTCCCCTTAGGGTTACAATTCTTTTTACATTCCTCCTCTACTTACATCCGCTCCTTTCTTTTTTACTACATTATTCTTATTTCTAACTTACTGGCTAACTTATATCTAACTTAACCTATATTATCGCTGTATCGCAACCGAGTGAGAGAGCGAGAGAGCTACAATATGTACACTATTCATTTACAGTACATAACATTTATGCCTATTATTTACATATAATATATATATAAATCTATATATATACATATACATATACATATATACATTTATATCTATATTTGTTTTCGCCCTTCCTTTTCCGGTCGCCCCTCACTCATTCCCCTTCTTTCATTCACATTCTCTCTCCATTCTTCCAACTTCCTCATCCACTCTTCCCCTTTTCCCTCATCATCCAACACCTCACACATCCTCTCCTGCCATCCATTCTCCTCATCCACTCTCATGCACACTTCCCATACATGCTCCCACGTCTCTTTTTCCCATCCACAT
Source organism: Lasioglossum calceatum (assembly GCA_963966675.1). Classification (NCBI taxonomy): domain Eukaryota; kingdom Metazoa; phylum Arthropoda; class Insecta; order Hymenoptera; family Halictidae; genus Lasioglossum; species Lasioglossum calceatum. The sequence goes on from OZ016542.1 coordinate 1,887,785, forward strand.
ACTCTACATACTCTCAGTTCATCCTCTAGCCAATATCTATCCCCCCTTATTTCATTTCCCAGTCTGAATCTAGCTACCCTCTGCCATCTGCTCTCCCCCCATCCCTTTTTTAGATATCCCGGTACCCCCCTCTCCCTTTACCCTTCCATACCATTTATTCGACCTCGACGTTACTATTCTTTCCCATCTTTCCTCTTTTTGCCCTTTTTTTTCCCTTTTTACTATTTCCTCACTTATCTTTTCTTTTCTCTCCTCTAACCATTCATTCATCTCCTCCGCTGACCATCCCCTTTCCCCAAAGAAGTCCCCTCTCTCCTTTTCCCATCCATCCCTTAACCCTCCCTTTCTATCCCTTCTCCTAATCTCTTCCCAACATAACCTAGCCAACTCCCCCCCTTTTCCCTCCGCTAGCTTTTTCTCGTAACCCCACGCCCGCAGACCCGCCCTCCCCCTTAACAACTCCCTTTGTAACTCCTCCCTTACCATATATCCCGGTGTTGACCTTCCCACCCCTAATACCCATTTTAAATATCTCTCCTGTAACTTTTCGATGCCTTCCCTTTCTTTCCACCCCCATATCTCTACCCCGTAGTTAATTACGGACCATACTAGCTTATCAAATAGCCAGATTCTCCTACCCCAATCCTTACCAAATCTTCTTTTACCTATTCCCCATATTTGCCCCATTATTGACGCTCCTTTCCTTATCCTTTCCTCTACATGCGCCTTTTGCCCACCATCCCTAGATATTGTGTATCCCAAATACCTATATTCCCCCACCTCCTCAATCGCTTTGCCCTTCCACCTCCATGTTACCTTTCTAACGAATATATCGGAGACGCGAGACTCCGCTCTCCCTCGGAGACCCGCGAGTCGCGACGGCCGCGAGATGGCCACCGCGAGCACACCCCTTTCTCGCAAGTACCGCGACGCCGAGCCGCGAGGCGACCGCGACTACCGCGAGATGGCCGCCGCGGACTCGGGGTTTCTCGCGAGTGAAGATGTACCCGCGAGGGTATAAGGACGGGCCGCGTAGCTGGAGAGAGTCGAGTCGGGATCTCCGAGCGGTAATTGACCGTTACTAGTGTCTACTCCACGAACGCAGTCGTACGCCACCACGAGAACCAGGCTCTCCCCTGACCGCCTTCCGCATTCCGCATTCCGCATTCCGTCATTCCGTCATTCCGCCGTTCCTCCGTTCCTTGTGGAAAACGCCCTAGGAACCATTCCGACCGGACGATGCGTATTCGTGGCCAACGCCCCTATACCACCGTCCACTCCGATCCGCGTAGCCAACGCTCAGGGATATCCTTCCCCGCCAGTCTCACTCTTGTGAGCACTCTCCAGTCCACCGACGAATCCCTCCGCTCCGCGGTTCCGCGCAGAGACGTGGGACTTCGGACCTCGCCTCTCCGCACACCTTGTAAATATTGCGTCTAGATTAAGGGTCATCGGACCACGCTTCGCGACTCCGCCCACTGTAAATGCCGCGTCTAGAGTAAGGGTCCTCGGACCGCCGCGCTTAGTCTCCGCGACTCCGCGATACCTTGTGACGTTGCAAGTTTGCGACGTCCCTTCTTCGTCAATTTTCGTGCGGGGTTTGAGATTATTAAAGGACCGGACCGCCCTCTAACGGAACACGGAACGACATGCACAGGATTCGAGAGCGTTCCACGAGGAGATTCCGCTATTATCGAGATCTCCTTAATGACATCTGTCGCGCGCGCCGAGAACGGCAAGTTTCAGGGCCGTACGAGGAACGTGTCGACGGACCCACCGACCAGCCGAATTTCCGCGGGAAAGCAAACAGCATCCCGCAGCACAGGACGGGCCCGCCAAAAAGCAATGGCCAATGGAAAAAGCCCTGTGCACAGGCGAAATCTTGGCACGAACGCACCCGGCGAAGCAACCGGAGGCGTCGCAAGGACGAGAGCTCTACTGAACACCACGTCGGCCACGACAACTTTGAGATCCTGACGCCGCCTCACCCTGCAGAAACAGAGCTCCCGCGGGGTCGGTGCCATCGTCGTCAAGGCCGCGCCTCCACTCTCGGAGCGCGGCGCATAGGAAAATTGCGTGTTTCGGTCCGGGGCCCTAGGACGCTAAAGGAAACGCTCCTGCTGCTTAGGCTTCGCGCGAGAGAAGCGCGCCCATAGAAATTCGGTTTGACGGTCGCGTGGAGGGGGAACTAGGTTCGATCCGTCGCCTGCCGAAAAGCCGATAGATCGATCACTGTCGCGCTGGCTCTCGTTATCGTACGACGGATCATTTTCTATCGTGTCGCGTAGCGAATAAAGAGAGTAAGATTTCGTCGCGAAGGTTCCGTGTTCCGTTGAGGGTTCCTGTGACTCCCAGAACGAAGCCGAACACCCGCTGTCTCAAAGAATATCGACGTGCGAACCACGGTCTTTCCGAGTCGTTTTCCGGGTGACCAAACGCAACGGCACGAGAAACGGTAAGTCGTCTCAGTGATCATTTCGGGTATTTCGTAGCAAGGCGGCTCGACCTTCGTCGCGCGAGGACGAACGCTTCCCGTCTCGTCCTCGGGAATTTGAATGTGAATCGTACTCGTACCACGAGTATTGTGAGTTTCGAGAATTACGAGAAAGTTTTCCGAAATTGCGAGCGCGGAAGTGTTTCCTCGAAGGGGTTTCGTTTGGCTAGGACAATCTCGGCGGTAATTGCGGTTATCTCGAATCCTGTCTCTAGTCGTTAGCGTAACGCGAAAACATCGTGCGTGTCGTCGTGAATTCCGTGCGAAGGCTATCACGGCAGTCTCGTATTTCGCCGAACATCTGCGTCTCGCGTTCTTCCGTAATTCGTAGCCAATCCACTGCGATTAATTCCGTCAGCATCGTAGCGAGCGAACGCGACAAGACAACCGCGCGGCGAGCGTCCATCTTTTCGTCATCTTGTATGAAGAGCGCGGGCTCTCGGGTCGCGACCACGTGGCCGCTAATTTTGTAACCTTTGACCGCTGCAATAAACAGCTCGAGACGAAACGTTGTCAGTTACTCTGCGCACCCTGTGAGATCCGCCCTGCCGAGAGGGCTGTCCTAATCTTTCCCGTGTCCGAACCACCTGGTCTACTCGCGTAGCCGTTTCGATCCGCGTATCTCGAGGATTCGACCCTCGAATCCGGCTTTCCGAAGTTGCACGTTTCGCGTATTTCGTGTGGCACCTTCGTGGTGCCTGGCGCCCGAACATTGCGCGTTTCGTCGGGGAGTTGTCGGGTTTTCGAGTCTCGCTTTGTCCCGAGCGGACCGCGTGCACTCGGCCTGCACGCGGCCTGGTTTCAACGCCTGCAAGGCTCGGAGTTGGCCGTTTTCGCGAGCCCACCCGCTCGTGAAAAACATTCAACGTGACAAATTGGCGCCCGAACAGGGACCTCTCTCTTGAAAGGGATTGCCCGAGAACGGAGAGAGGCACGGGATAGAGAAGGACTCTCACAGAGAAAAGTACGGTACGATACGGCGGAAAAACGCGGCGACTTAGAGACCTCGCGAGACACGAGATAAACGAAAGGGAATTGTTGGGAAAGCAAGCCGCGAGATTGTCCTTTTTCGATCGATCGCAAGGCAACCACGATCCACCGCGTTTCGGTTATTCTCTTTTCGTGCATTCCTCACGCACAGAGGAAAAATCAAGGCGAGCCAGCCCGACAGGAGTGCTTGTCTTATTTAATTGAATTGGTACAGTTGTCCGTAGAGAAACAAAGATTTTTTTTTTGTGTGGAAGTTGAAATTGAAATTGAAATAGAATAATTCCCGCGGAGTGTACGTCTCCAGGTGGCGGTAACGTTCGCAAGTTGCGAACCTCTCGATCCTTGTTTCGCGCCGAGAAGGCGAATTCCGTTGTGTTTGTCGCGTGTTTCAAAATTTTTGTTGTTGTTTTTTTTTGTCATTTCTCGAGCGACATTCTGCGCGTTACAGCTAACGAGGGCACGATACGCCCTGTAACGACCTCGACCTTGGTAGAGTCCCGCGGCTTCAGCACTGTGTGAGGCGATTTGAAAGTGAGAGCGAGCTAACGAATTTCGAGAGAAAACAAACGTTCGGATAGCCGCGACCGTCTGGTCGGGAGAATAACATCTTTCGAACCGTAACGAGAGACGAGGTATCGAGCGGAAGGTCGCGTGCGGCCACGCAAACAAAACATCGCTCGGTCGGGAGAGTCCTTGAGTTCGAACGCTACGGGTAGCGTTACCGTAACGGTCGCGTCCGAAAAACAAATTTCGCTTTCCGAACCACACGCGAAAACGGTTCAGGCATGTCGGAAGGGGAGAGAACCTACGTCTCAAGGTGGCCGGAGGACCAGAGGTCTTTTTACAGCGCGTACAGTTTCGGGACACACCCGGGGTCGGAGGATGAAGGGTTGGTCATAAAACCGGACCCCGAATTCCCTGGCCCTGGGCCGTCTACGCTCCAGGTACCGACGGGATGGAAGTCCCCGACCGTACCAGGACCAATTACCGTAGCAACCCCCCGCCCTCCGGCCGGCCCCGAAGGCCAGGCGTCCGCGTACGAGGTCATGCGAAAATGGCAATTAACTTTCGGGGGGAAACCGGACGAAGATCCGGAAGAATTCTTCACGCGCCTATCGAACATGCGAAAAGCATGTACCGTTCGAGATGCCGACCTCGTGCGCTGTCGGCCGATTTGTTTTACCGGAACGGCGGCGAAATGGTTCTCAACCTGTCCTCCGATGTCCACTTGGGCCGAGTTCGTTCACGAGTGGAATCTGAACTACCGGGATCCGGATTATCAGGAGCTTCTCCTACATGACCTTCGCGTGAGGAAACAGGGCCCCGACGAGCCGATGCGGGATTATCTCGCAAATATGAACTGCATGATCGCGCGATTAGACCGACCGTGGTCAGAGAGAAAAAAAATAGAGAGGATATACTGGGGCGCGAGGGACGACTGTCGCGCCGGGATTGCCGTCGAACTCGTTCCGACGGTAAGTGACCTGAAGCGACAATTACGGGCCGCGGAGCGATTTTCGACGCTACGGAAAGCGGACAATTACGTGTTGCAAGAATTAGCCAATAAGGATTTCGCTTACGACGCGAAACTTTACGCGGTAGCGGAGGGACGGAACACGGGACCGTGTTATCAAGCCGGCCCCTCCCGTCCTCGCGAATCCCCCGCGGTACCAGCAACTAGCGTCGCGCGGAGCGAACCGAGCCGAGACAAACCGACCGCCGCCGGAACCGGCCGAACTGTCACCGCGTCGATCCAAACGTCGGCGGCGGGCAGGGCGTGCTGGAACTGTCGACGACCGGGACACAGGTCACGGGATTGCGCGGAACCTCGAACTATCCACTGCTATCGTTGCGGGGAACCGGGGGTTACAACTAGAGATTGCCGTCGCTGTCCACCCTTGGCGGAAAACTGCCCGCGAGGCCGCTCGAATGGACCGGAACGGCCTCGTACCCAATAATCTCGGCCCGCGTAGCAGACACGGATTTCGAATCCGCTGTCACAGAAAGACCGTCGCTTCTTATCGTAAGCGCGCGTATACGAAGCCACCGAGTAAATGCTTTGATTGATTCCGGCTCGTCGCTGTCGTTCGTCAGCCGCGAAACCCTTACGAACGTGGGTAGAGCCGCAAAAATTTCCGCAGCTGACGAGCCATGCTATTTTCTTCTGGCCACGGGCGCGGTAGATCGTGCCGTAGAGCAAGCTCGGTTCTCGTTACAAATCGAAGATCAGACACGGGAGATTTTCGCGTACGTTCTCGATAATTTAGTGAATCCGGTGCTACTGGGGGTCGGAGCGATCGCGCAATTCGGTATTATAGTAGAATACCACTGGGAAGAGTGGTATTTCGCGTCGCGGCCGCTAATCAAATTTCCGTTCGGGAGAATCTCGAGAGATCCGCTCTGCTGCGGCCTGCAAGCACTATCCGCGTCGGAAAAGGAGCGGTTACGCGCCTTTCTCAAAAAGGAAATGAACGAGTTCGAAACGGTACCGGGCATGACGACTCTGACCACTCACCGAATTGACGTCGGGAATAACAGACCGATTAAGCAACGTTATTATACGGTCTCGCCAGTGGTGCAAGCAGCGATCTATCGAGAAGAAGATTCACTGTTGGAAAATGGTATTATCGAACCGTCGGAGAGTGAGTGGTCTAGTCCGATCGTCATGGTGAAGAAACCGAACGGAAAATATCGTTTTTGCTTAGACTTTCGAAGAGTAAATGAAGTTTCTAAGAAGGACGCGTACCCGCTACCTATTATGTCGAGCATCTTGGACAAGTTACGAGCCGCGAAGTACATTTCGACCCTCGACCTCTCGCAGGCCTACTTCCAGATCCCGCTCGAAGAATCGAGCAAGGAAATAACGGCATTTACCGTTCCGGGGAAAGGATTATTCCAATTTAAGCGAATGCCGTACGGGCTCACGGGAGCCCCGGCGACATTTCAGCGCCTTTTAGATCGTTTAATAGGACCCGAAATGGAGCCTCACGCGTTCGCGTATCTCGATGATATTATCGTCGCGACAACGACATTCGAAAACCATCTCGAATGGCTCCATCGGGTGCTGACACGAATAAAATCCGCCGGATTAATCATCAATCCGGACAAATGCGAATTCTGCAAAGCGGAGGTACGGTATCTCGGATTCGTGGTCAGCAGGGAAGGGTTGAAGGTCGACACGGATAAAGTTGCGCCGGTACTATCGTTTCCGGCCCCGCGAAATTTGAAACAACTGAGGCGATTTCTGGGAATGGCCTCGTGGTATCGCAGGTTCATCCCAGATTTCGCCACGGTCGCGGACCCATTGAACATCTTGCTGCGGAAAGACGCGAAATGGAGCTGGGAAGGCGAACAGCAATCCGCCTTCGAACAATTAAGATCATTGATAGCGACCGCACCAACCCTTGCTTGCCCCCGATTCGAGGTACCATTCGTTGTGCAGACAGACGCGAGTACGGTGGGACTGGGCGCGGTGCTCGCACAGGAGATCGAGGGGATCGAAAGGGTAATCGCGTTCGCGAGTCGGTCACTTGACCAGGCCGAAAGAAAATATTCCGCGACCGAGTTAGAATGTCTCGCGATAGTGTGTGCCGTAGAAAAATTTAGACAGTATCTCGAAGGATACCATTTTACGATCGTAACCGACCACCATAGCTTACAGTGGCTACGGAAATTGTCGAACCCTTCCGGCCGGCTAGCGCGATGGGCCCTTCAGTTGTTAGAGTACGACTTCGAGATCAAATACCGAAAAGGGGCCTTGAATAGAGTACCGGACGCGTTGTCAAGAATGTACGAGGGAGCCGAGCCGGAAGAGACGGAAGTAAGATTAGTAACCGCGGCCGTGACCAAGCTCGAATGGTACGGACAGAGAGTAAGGGACGTAGAACAAAGCGCGGAAAAATACCCCGACTGGTCGATTCGCGAGGGGCAACTTTTTCACCGACGTACCGACCCATTGATTTCGGAAATTCTCGGGGGAGATTTAAATGAATGGAAACTCGTAATACCGGCCGAACAAAGACCCGAAATATTGAAGGAGAACCACGACGAGGTGCAAGCGGGTCATTTAGGGGTGGAGAAAACCTACCACCGAATAGCGACCCGATATTATTGGCCGGGGAGGTTTCGCACGGTGGTAGAATACGTGCGACGCTGCCCCACGTGTCAGTTAACGAAGGTAGAACAATCACTGCCTTCGGGACTCATGGGAAGGCGTCGTATCGGCGCGCCGTGGATGGTTATCGCAACCGATATAATGGGCCCGCTTCCACCGAGCCGCGCTGGTTTCGCTTATTTGCTGGTAATACAGGACCTTTTCACGAAATGGGTCGAGTGTTGCCCCTTGCGAAAGACCACCGGGGCCAAGATTTCGGAGGCGTTGGAGGATTTAGTTTTCTCGCGGTGAGGGACGCCAGAGGTGTTACTCACCGATAACGGTACCGAGTTCGTAAATAAAGCCATCCACGAGCTCGCGAAAACTTACGGAATTACGATCACGACGACACCCCCGTACCACCCACAAGCCAATCCAGTAGAACGGGTAAACCGGATATTAAAAACCATGATCGTGTCGTATATCGAGAAAGACCATCGAACTTGGGACGCGAACATCGCTAAATTCCGATTCGCGTACAATACCGCCCACCACACAGTGCTGCAAGCTTCGCCGGCGTTTTTGAATTTCGGGCGCGAGCCAAACCCGGCGGTATGCCTACGAGCGAGCGAGGAAGCGCCAGCCGACCTGGAGGTGGCACCTCTAGACGGGTGGACGGAGCGAATGTCGCACCTGTCCACACTGCGCCACTGGGTCACCGAGAATCTGGATCAAGCGTACGAAACCCAAGCGAGACACTACAATCGCCGCAGAAAAGATACGCGCTTCGCAGAGGGAGACCTCGTCCTCCGACGGCAACGCGTATTATCGTCCGCGGCTCAAAACATCGCAGCGAAACTGTGCCCGAAATTCAGCGGTCCCTTCCGAGTCGCGAAAGTACTTTCATCGGTCGTCTATCGCCTCAGCACCCCGGAGGGGAAGGACGTGGGCAAATCATACGTCTCCGACCTGAAGCCTTACACTCCGCCAAATAACGGAGTGCAAGCACTAGTCACCCCACGTCCAGAATTACTTCCAGATGGCACAGAAAAGAGCAGCGGTACGCGTCCACAACGCGAAGATAGCGGCCGAGGATCTGATGGAGGAGGCGATAGAGGACCTCTGCCAACTCCAGCGAGCAGTCGGGCGGATGTCGTTAGAGGGAGGCGAGGGCGACGCAATCCTGCGGTGCCAGCACCTGCAGTACCGGATGCGGTACATAGAGGAGAAGGTCGGAGCACTGGGTCGCCTGATCCGGACACCCCCCTCGCCGGAGCCTATAACACCCGAGGGAAGCGAGGAGGAGCTCGGCCCGTCGCGCCTAAGCGTAACGCCGCCGCGACAGGAGCCGTCGGACGCGACAGCCCAGAGCGAGCCGGAACCAGCGGTTTCGAGAGAGGCAGCAACCCCGGAGCTGCAGAAGGAGGAGCAGCCGATACCCCCGCGGACGGAAACTCCGTCAGTACCGCCCGCAGTGCCAATAGCTGTCGTCAGCGGAATGGTAAAAACAAGGGCGCAAAGGACCTCCAGCTGGGGGCAATATGAACAATGGGCGGCCGGCAAGGCGGTCAAGCCCAAGGACCCAAGTGCGTGCTGGAATTGCGGCCAGCACGGGCACGACCGCAACCGGTGCCCGCAGAGGATCGTGCCGCACTGCTTCCGATGCGGTAGGCCTGGGACGTCGGTAAGGCTGTGTCCCACCTGCGGCCCATCCTGGCAGGAGAAACAGCGGCAGCCGGAAGGAAGGGGACGCCGCCCGCAACGTCCGTTCCGTAGGGCATAAACACCCACGCCCTTGCTCTCGGGCGAGAAAAGACGGGCCAGGCCAAGTGGCGGGCACCGAGCCCTCTCGCCGAGAGAATACACCCCATATGGATCAACAGTTTCGTTAATTCAGTTACATTTTGTTTTTTTTTCCTTTCCTTCGTTCGGTCCGAGTAAGCCACCTTTTGTTTAAAAATTTTGTTCAAGCAGTACCAGGTACCTGTGAAATAAAAGAGAGTTAGTTCCTTCCCGTAAGGGATAATCAGAGTGTAGTTTCTAGAAATACCCCATCCCCTCCACAGGTCGACGGACGCCCGCGCCTCGCTCGAGGCTCCGGTTCAACGGAGATTGGTTGTCGCTCATGTATTTCGTTCTGTTCAGTAGTTAATAATTGTTGGCCGTGGTTGTCACTTCGTGGTGGAAGCTCCGTACTGTAAAGGATATCTTCCGCGAGGAACGCTCTCTCAGCTGTCGAGCCGCAGATCACTGGGGTCGACGAAACCGTGTCGGTCCGGTCCATTTTAAGAGGGGGGGAGTTGTGACGTTGCAAGTTTGCGACGTCCCTTCTTCGTCAATTTTCGTGCGGGGTTTGAGATTATTAAAGGACCGGACCGCCCTCTAACGGAACACGGAACGACATGCACAGGATTCGAGAGCGTTCCACGAGGAGATTCCGCTATTATTGAGATCTCCTTAATGACATCTGTCGCGCGCGCCGAGAACGGCAAGTTTCAGGGCCGTACGAGGAACGTGTCGACGGACCCACCGACCAGCCGAATTTCCGCGGGAAAGCAAACAGCATCCCGCAGCACAGGACGGGCCCGCCAAAAAGCAATGGCCAATGGAAAAAGCCCTGTGCACAGGCGAAATCTTGGCACGAACGCACCCGGCGAAGCAACCGGAGGCGTCGCAAGGACGAGAGCTCTACTGAACACCACGTCGGCCACGACAACTTTGAGATCCTGACGCCGCCTCACCCTGCAGAAACAGAGCTCCCGCGGGGTCGGTGCCATCGTCGTCAAGGCCGCGCCTCCACTCTCGGAGCGCGGCGCATAGGAAAATTGCGGTATTTCGGTCCGGGGCCCTAGGACGCTAAAGGAAACGCTCCTGCTGCTTAGGCTTCGCGCGAGAGAAGCGCGCCCATAGAAATTCGGTTTGACGGTCGCGTGGAGGGGGAACTAGGTTCGATCCGTCGCCTGCCGAAAAGCCGATAGATCGATCACTGTCGCGCTGGCTCTCGTTATCGTACGACGCATCATTTTCTATCGTGTCGCGTAGCGAATAAAGAGAGTAAGATTTCGTCGCGAAGGTTCCGTGTTCCGTTGAGGGTTCCTGTGACTCCCAGAACGAAGCCGAACACCCGCTGTCTCGAAGAATATCGACGTGCGAACCACGGTCTTTCCGAGTCGTTTTCCGGGTGACCAAACGCAACGGCACGAGAAACGGTAAGTCGTCTCAGTGATCATTTCGGGTATTTCGTAGCAAGGCGGCTCGACCTTCGTCGCGCGAGGACGAACGCTTCTCGTCTCGTCCTCGGGAATTTGAATGTGAATCGTACTCGTACCACGAGTATTGTGAGTTTCGAGAATTACGAGAGAGTTTTCCGAAATTGCGAGCGCGGAAGTGTTTCCTCGAAGGGGTTTCGTTTGGCTAGGACAATCTCGGCGGTAATTGCGGTTATCTCGAATCCTGTCTCTAGTCGTTAGCGTAACGCGAAAACATCGTGCGTGTCGTCGTGAATTCCGTGCGAACGCTATCACGGCAGTCTCGTATTTCGCCGAACATCTGCGTCTCGCGTTCTTCCGTAATTCGTAGCCAATCCACTGCGATTAATTCCGTCAGCATCGTAGCGAGCGAACGCGACAAGACAACCGCGCGGCGAGCGTCCATCTTTTCGTCATCTTGTATGAAGAGCGCGGGCTCTCGGGTCGCGACCACGTGGCCGCTAATTTTGTAACCTTTGACCGCTGCAATAAACAGCTCGAGACGAAACGTTGTCAGTTACTCTGCGCACCCTGTGAGATCCGCCCTGCCGAGAGGGCTGTCCTAATCTTTCCCGTGTCCGAACCACCTGGTCTACTCGCGTAGCCGTTTCGATCCGCGTATCTCGAGGATTCGACCCTCGAATCCGGCTTTCCGAAGTTGCACGTTTCGCGTATTTCGTGTGGCACCTTCGTGGTGCCTGGCGCCCGAACATTGCGCGTTTCGTCGGGGAGTTGTCGGGTTTTCGAGTCTCGCTTTGTCCCGAGCGGACCGCGTGCACTCGGCCTGCACGCGGCCTGGTTTCAACGCCTGCAAGGCTCGGAGTTGGCCGTTTTCGCGAGCCCACCCGCTCGTGAAAAACATTCAACGTGACAACCTGTACCGCCGCGCTTAGTCTCCGCGACTTCGCTATACCTGTACCGCCGCGCTTAGTCTCCGCGACTTCGCGATACCGGTACCGCCGCGCTTAGTCTCCGCGACTTCGCGATACCTGCCCCGCCGCGCTTAGTCTCCGCGACTCCGCGCTACCTGTACCGCCGCGCTTAGTCTCCGCGACTTCGCGATACCTGCCCCGCCGCGCTTAGTCTCCGCGACTCCGCGCTACCTGTACCGCCGCGCTTAGTCTCCGCGACTTCGCGATACCTGTACCGCCGCGCTTAGTCTCCGCGACTTCGCGATACCTGCACCGCCGCGCTTAGTCTCCGCGACTCCGCGCTACTTGTACCGCCGCGTAACATGTACGTCAGCCCAGCGAGGGCAACTACTGTCACTTAGGTTAAGTAACGCGAATAAACTCGGTTTATTTAAGTACACCTGGACTATTACTCATTCGTGGCCAAGGGACCTTGGCGACCGGCTGAGCCGGCATTCTCTCCCGAACTGCATTCGTTACACCTTTTTCCATCTCCCCCCACCTTTTCTACATCTCATCACCTTCGACTTCTCCGCATTCACAGCTGCAGCTTTTTCCCATCCAGGTACCTTTCTAAGACTCCAATCATCCCCCTCATTCCCTCCTCATCCTCTGCCAGCATGGCTACATCATCCGCGTAAGCCAACGGGTACACCTTTCTGTCCCCTAGCTTTACTCCCCCCCATCTTCCCTTTTCTAGCTCCTCATCGATATCTGCCATCAACAATGTGAATAACAGTGGGCTTAGTGGACATCCTTGCCTGAACCCCTTTCCGTCCAAAAACTTTCCCCTTCCTCCTCCCCCACTCTCACTTTACTTTTTGTTTCCCTTAATAGTTCTTGACATCTCCCTACCAGCCCTTCCCTCACCCCCCTTTTTCTCATCGCCCTTATTAGTGTTTCCCTATCTACGGAGTCGAATGCCGCTTTCAAGTCTATGAATTGCACTACTAACCTCTTTTTCTTCCGCTTCACTTGCCTATTTATAAGATAGTTCAAGACATATATGTTATCCACGCATCCTAACCCCTTTCTAAATCCCGTCTGACTTGCCGGCAGCATCCTTTTTCCCTCCACCTCCTCCCTCAATCTCTCCGCCAATACCGCTGCATATATTTTGTATGCCGTTTGCGTGAGTGTTACTCCCCTATAATTCCTCACTTCCCTACTGTCCCCCTTCTTTGCGATTGGCACTACAATGCCCTCTGTCCAGTCCTCCGGCCACCCCTCCCCCTTTCAAACGTTATTACATATATTCCCAATCCACTCCCGTACCTCTTTCCCTCCATGTTTCCACACTTCGTTTGGTATCCCATCCCCCCGGCCGCTTTCCCATCCTTTAGTCCCTTGATCACCCTGGCTACCTCCTACTGTTTTATTTCTTCCTCTTCATCCACCCCCTTTTTTCAACTCCCCCTATTCTCACCCTCCATGCTACTCGTCCTAATACATTTTTAAAGTGATTGTCCCATTCTTCCATCTTTATTCCTTCCTCTATTCTCGTTTCCCTTCTCCTTTCCCTATTTACTACTTTCCATACCTGTCTCACTGTTCTTATATTCTCCACCTCTCTCTCCCATTTTTCCCTCTCTATTCTCTTCTTCTCCTCACACATCATCTTATATGACCTCTTCTTTTCTTTATATTTCTTGCCCTCCCCTCCCTTCTTTCTCCATTCCCTCAATTCCTCCCTCACCTTCCTTTTTTCTTCTTTACACTCCTCATCCCACCAACCTCTACTCTTACCTTTTCCTTTTTTCCCCCCCGTTCCCACTGTCTCTTTTATTCTTTCCTTTAGTCCCTTCCATTCTTCTTCTACTCCTCTCCCCCCGTGCCCTCTTTCCCCAAATCTTTCTCTAAATTCCTTCCCCTCTTCTTCCGTCCAGCACCCCCTTATTTTCCCGTTCCTTCCCCTATCCTCCCTCTTCTTCCCCCCTTTCCCTCTTCATCCACACTGACAGTGGCAGATGATCTGAGTCCACCCTTTCCCCTATCACCAACCTTTCTACCCCTTCTCTTGTTTCCTCATTACCTATCACATAATCTATTACTGTGTTCCCTCTCCCCCCTACATAAGTCCATTCCCCCTCTTCATCCCCTTTCACATTCCCATTCAGAATCCCCCATCCTCTCTCTCCTATATACTTGCATAATTTCGTTCCTTCTCCGTTTACCTTCTCGTATTTAGACTTCTTACTCCCCCCCTCCCTTTCTCCTCTTCTTCCTCGCCTACTTCCCCCCCTTCCCTTCCCGTCCTCGCATTAAAATCCCCCCCTATAATCACCTTTTCCTTTTTTTCCCTCCCCTCCATCCATTCACTCAATTGCTCTAATTTCTTTTCCAGATCTCCATTTACATATACCCCTATTACCTTCCACCATTCTTCTTCTAACCTCACCTTTACCGTCATCAGTCCCTCTCTCACTCCATATTCTTCTCTTTCTATCTCTATCTCTTTTCTCACCCCTATTAACATACCCCCTCTTGCCCTCCCCATTTTTTCTACTCTCTTCGCCCATTGTGTTTCCCATACATATCCTCTTGGTAACCTTTTCCTTATCTGATTCCATCCCTTTTCCTCTATCCATGTTTCCACTAGTACAATTATATCCCATTCCTCCAAACCTTTCCAGAAATCTGCATCCTTGTTCCTCATCCCCGCCACGTTCCAAAACACTAACCTATATCCTGTGTTCTTCCTCTTTCCCCCTCCCCCCTCCCCTCCCATTCCCCTCCCCCTTTCCCCGTTTCCCTGCTCCTCCAACCACTCTTCCTCTATTTCATCCCATCTCTTCATCCTACCATTCACCCACATTTTCATGTATCCCACCTGTACATTCTTTCCTTTTGCTCTCTCCTTCTCTGCTTCCCTTTCTATTTTCCACCTGGCCCTTCTTTCTTCCTCCGTTATAGGTCGTCATCTAACCATTCTTTCCTACCTTTCAGATTTCCCTTCTTTTGCATTACCTTCCTTTTTTGTTCCATATCCACCATTTTAACCCTTACCATCCCACTCCCATCCTTCCCTACCTTCCCTAGCTTCCCTATCTCTTTTATTCCCTCACCTTTAACCCCCATTGACTCCCAAACCCTTTTTACTTCTTTTTCCAGATCTTTTCCCTCTATCTGCATCTTCCTAATTATTATATTATTCCTCTTCTCCTGCCTTTCTCTCCTATCTTGCATGATTTCTATTCTTCTAATTCTCCTCCTATTATCTTCTACTGATCCTCCTCCTATCCCTCTTTCGTTATCTTTCTTTCCCTCCCCCCTCCCCCCGCTTTTTCTTCTATTCTTCCCTCTACTTTTACTACTCTTTCCTCTATGTTTTCTATCCATTTCTTTAGCTTTTCCGTATTTAACTTTTCCTCTCTCCTCTCCTCCCTCCACTCCTCCCTTTCCCTCCTCCATTCCTCTAACAACCGTTTCCCCTCCTCCCTCTCCCCCTTTACCTCTTCCCTCAATCTACTCACCTCTCCCATTAAACCTTTTAACATTCCCACTATTCCCTCAATAGTACCTTCCTTCTCCCTTTTATCTTCTTGCGGAGACCTCTGCGTCGTATCACTCTTTTTGAAGATCGCTTTTTCCTCTTCGCTCCCACCCTCTACTTCCCCTATTCCCCTTCTTTTCCCTACGACCTCCATACTTTCTGTACTAAACCATCGCTCTATGTTCGCATCCTTCATAATTTTCCCCATTCTATCTTTCCCTTCTTTCTCATATTCCCTCCCCACCCCCTTATCTTCTTCTCCTCTCTCGTTCATTTTCCTCTATCCTTCTTCCTTTCTTCCCTCTTAACCCTTCTCAAACTTCCCGCTTTCCAGTCTATTTGTCTCTATTCACTCTATCTCCCTCTAGGTCGCGCCACCTTCACTCCTACTCTCTTTTCCCGCGCCTACCTGTCAACTGCCACGCGAACCTAACCTATTAGCTCCACTCCCGTTTCCCTTCCCTGCTGCTCCTTCCCTCACTCCCTCACCCTTGGCCCTTTCTCTCCCTTCTATCCCTACACTCCACTCACCCCTCTCCGCAGTTTTCTCCACTCACACTCTTTCACTCAGAATTCTCGCTCAGACAATTATGCACCACAACCTCTCATACAACCGGAAACGGAAGTCTAAATAATATAACATATTACTCTTATAATATTTCTTGTACTTACCAACAGGTCCATTGCCTCGGTTAGAGGTACATCCGGGTCAACCATGATGTGCACCTTACGCTCCATTGTCACGAACATTTTGAATCAGAACATCGACTGCCCCCATTCTTTTATGCATGCATCCCCCACGAAATTAAAGAACACGTTCATCGAACTCGCGAGATTAGGCAAAACGTTCGTAGAAATCGCTCGGTCCAGAAATCTCGGTGCGGCGACAGCTCGATGCCAGTCGAGAAAAAATGTTTGGCGGCTGGCTGTATCGCTGTATGATGACAGCAGACAGCGTAAACTCTTACATCTCTCTTGCTGTAGATAAGAACACGTGTGCGAAAATTATGGGTCCGGGTATCTCGGTTCGGTAACTCGATGCCAAATTTTGCTCATTGACAGATTTATGATTTTCGAACACGTTTGGTCATGAGTGTTTACGTTGATCGGCTTGCCTTTGAACGCAATACCAGGAATCTGTCCTTGATAGGAGGGATCGCTGTATTGCCAACCCCCTCCCCCTCGCCAACGAACGAGGCTTACACAATACCAGGAAATAAGCCTTGAACGAAATACCAGGAATTGTCTTGATAAGAGGGATCGCTGTATTGCCAACCCCCTCCCCCTCGCCCACAAACTGAATCGCTGTGTTGCCCCCTCCCCTCCCCCCTTCCCCACGCCGACGAACGGGCTCACGCTATACGCCTTCCAGGCGTTTACCTAATTCCGCTTTTTTAGCCCCAAAAAAGTGGTTTAGAACCCGCCTGTATCATCTACTGTGGCACCGACGATAAAGTAATAATCAACTAAATGCTTTCTCTCAAAAGTATGTACATGTTATTGTGTACATGCCCCATGGGGTTTGTCGCATCCAGACCCTTCTCAAAGCAGTTGCAAAGCAGAGATGGGCAACAATTTTATTCAAATAAAAATTTCGAATAAAGTAGATTAGGTTAGGAAAGTCTTCGAATAATTTTCTGCCAGGCCGACGAAGGCGTCGGTAGCAGTGGTCAAGTGGTGCAATAAACACGGCCGCGCAACCCGACGCGACGCCCAGTCAGGTATATCGGTGTGTAATTCAATTGCAAAACTTGTTTATTTTCCATAATTTTTTCATGCAAGTGGCGCCAGCATGTATTTCGTGGCGTTCTTCCGATTGAAATGACACTAAACTCGATGGTATTTGGACTGTGTCTAGTAGTTTTATTCGTAAAATTATTCAAAGACTCCGAAGACCACTAGACCACAAAAACCACGGCTACCGACGCCACAGTGGTCCCAAATCCCCAAAAGCTGGCCAAAACCCCTAAACGTACTTCAATTTCTTAAAAAATTGGTATCCCATGGTTTTCGGGTCCGCTGATTACAAATCTGAACTCAGAATTCGAAAAAACACAATGGCGGATCGAATATGGCGAACGCATAGGTTGAAAAATTGTTAGTTCTGTTCAAAAATTAGTACACTATGGTTTCCAGGTCCGCTGATTACAAATCTGAACTCAGAATTCACGTTACTTTACATATAAATACAGCGTTAGTCTTCGAAAAATTAAAAAAATTCCAGATATTGTTTATAAAAAACTGACATTCTGCGTCCTCTATACGGTGTAAGCATATTCCTTCAAAAATTGTTTATATTTTACAGAAAAAATTAGTGCATATCTCTCACAGTTTGAGAAGAAATTGCAACGAAAGCTCACTAAAAACCTACTCTGCATTACAAGAAACAGTGGTACGGCCAGAAAAGCCAATAAACGCAGCTAATTTTTTTTAAATTGCAAGATAATAGTATAAACTAGAAGCTCGAACAAGTTTTAGCGATTGATGGTGAGAGATGCGCAACTTTTACTCTAATCTTCAAAATTTATGCCTTCACTTTTACCCTTTCTTTTGCATACATAGTTATCAGATAATAATAAACATTTGGCACTAAAAACTATGCAACTTACCTCCACAAACGGCATTCATAATGCACAATTAAAATCGATACGGTTCAACACGATTTACACACTGTAAACTTACAACTCGCACTGAGACTTCGAAGGGTATGAAAGGACTGTCTAATAAAACCGAAGTTCGGACTGCGACTGTTGGTCAGGTAAAAAAATGCGACATCTTTGCCGTTTACCCCCAAGTAAAAACACTCTTAGAGTAGCCAACCCCATAATTAAAACTTACCTAGCTCTGAAAGTTCATTTTTTAGGTTTTGGCCACGTTTTCGGACTTTGGAACCACTGTGGCGACGCACAAGGACGTTTATACTCATTGGGATGGGTACTCTAATAGTGACTCCGTAGTGAGGTAAACGGTAAAATGCTTGCATTTTTTTACCTGAGTTGCAGTCGTAGTGAAACTTCGCTTTCGCTAGACAGGCATTTTTCACGCGCGTGAGCGTACGTACGAAATATAAGTGCAAAGTGTATAAGCCAGAGATGGGCAAAAATTTATCTAAAATTTTCAAATAAAAGATAAACGAAAGTTATCTTTTATTTGTACTGAGTTTCCTGAAATACATATTCAACACAGTTTATCTGTAAGATACTCTCCAGAAATTTCATTCGTCATCTGTTTTTTATCGAATCGCGAAGTAACTGCGTATGCGTATTCAACGCCTCTAGCGGCGAGAGGTTATTCGAGAGGCATTATCCGTAAGATGACAGCTGACAATTTTCAGTTTATCTTACACCGTTATTCGAGAGTCGAAGACAGCGCCTCCATTTATCTTACGGTTTATTCGTCAGATTTTGGCTACGCAAATGTATCTGTGGATTTCAGTGGAACGATTTTCATCGTAACCTCAAGATTTATTCGAAGCTCGATGTAGCAAGATGATTTATTCGATTGTTTTATTCGTGACGAGAATTGGAATAGATAAAAATCAGTTGTATCTTTATTCGTTATTTTTATTCGACATTCGAATAACTGAGATTTTGATCCGACGTTGCCAAGTCGTAATACTAAATATACAAATGAACGGTTTATAAACTGTGGAGCTCATAGAATGTGGAACAAGGGGACTTTGTAGCTACTAGAAATTTCTTATTTTTGAAGGTTTAACAAATTTATTTAAAATGTAACGAAGTGGAACCTTCGAGAATAAGTAATCATTTATTTTGGAAAGTGTGGAAAGTGGCAGCATTCGAAAATAAAAAATATAAAAATGTGAAATAATATAAACATTGTCATTGTTACTACTATATCGCTTATTTACCACGGTTATGTACGAAATATTGTCAATGTTTATGATGTATTGTCAATATTTAATTGTACCTCATACCATAGATGCATTAAACCAGAGAGGATATGAGAGTGCTCACGCCCGGGTCTGAGTTGCCACCACTTTTTGGCACGCTCACGTTTAGCACGGAACAGCTCCTATACCGAGGATAGAGCCCACTTTTACCACGAAACAGAGACCACACCGTTTTAACATGAAACAGAACCTTTACTAGCCTGTGGCATAAATCAGAACTAGCTTCAATCGATGCTTCGTGCGATATAACCATGTATCGGAAATTGCTCAAATTCGATGCGGTAATAATTCTAATAAATTTAATATTAATAAATAGCTTTATTAGAAAAACGCGTGCGGAATTTACGTAAAAACTGTGATAAAAATAATAATTTCAATTAAAATCACAATAAACATAATAAAAATTAAAATTGCAATTACAATTAAAATCACAATAAAAATAGAATCACACACACACTTTAAATCAAAATAACTTTTTTAAGAATGGACCAAATGACTTCAATTTCTCTGTAAGGCTAGAAGAATTAGTTTAGTGAATGACGTCTAAAAAATATGTTGAAAAAATGCATTTGGTCGGAATTGCGAAAAAAATAGTGAAAATTGATTTTTACTACTTCTTTAGCTGGGCCAATAACGAAAGTTTAAAAGATGTGTTTGGTAAGCTCGTATAAATTATATGCGCTCTGAAAATTTTATTGAAATTGGTTAATTGATTTAGGAGTTATAAACGATCAAAAGTGGTAAAAAGTATATAAATATATTTTTCGAAGAAATTCTCACGAATAACTCCACTACATACAGTCCGATTTCTATCGGGTTTAGACTTTTCTTAATCGGAAGAATGCCACGAACTGGCTCGTGTCACTTCCATGAGGAAATTATATGAAATAAACAAGTTTAGCATTCACTTGTTAGCGGTTTCATGCCGAGATACCTGGATGGCCGAGGGTTTGCCCGGTGGTGTTTATTGCACCACTTGGACAAGGCTCCCGAGGCCCTCGTCGGTTCGTCGCTCTAGCACCGAGTAAGGACGAAAATGTATTTAAATATATTTTCCGAAGAAATTCTCACGAATAACTCCACTACATACAGTCCGATTTCTATCGGGTTTAGACTTTTCTTAATCGGAAGAATGCCACGAACTGGCTCGTGTCACTTCCGTGAGGAAATTATATGAAATAAACAAGTTTAGCATTCACTTGTTAGCGGTTTCATGCCGAGATACCTGGATGGCCGAGGGTTTGCCCGGTGGTGTTTATTGCACCACTTGGACAAGGCTCCCGAGGCCCTCGTCGGTTCGTCGCTCTAGCACCGAGTAAGGACGAAAATGTATTTAAATATATTTTCCGAAGAAATTCTCACGAATAAATCCACTACATACAGTCCGATTTCTATCGGGTTTAGACTTTTCTTAATCGGAAAAATGCCACGAACTGGCTCGTGTCACTTCCGTGAGGAAATTATATGAAATAAACAAGTTTAGCATTCACTTGTTAGCGGTTTCATGCCGAGATACCTGGATGGCCGAGGGTTTGCCCGGTGGTGTTTATTGCACCACTTGGACAAGGCTCCCGAGGCCCTCGTCGGTTCGTCGCTCTAGCACCGAGTAAGGACGAAAATGTATTTAAATATATTTTCCGAAGAAATTCTCACGAATAAATCCACTACATACAGTCCGATTTCTATCGGGTTTAGACTTTTCTTAATCGGAAAAATGCCACGAACTGGCTCGTGTCACTTCCGTGAGGAAATTATATGAAATAAACAAGTTTAGCATTCACTGGTTAGCGGTTTCATGCCGAGGTACCTGGGTGGCCGGGGTTTGCCCGGTCGTGTTTATTGCACCACTTGGACAAGGCTCCCGAGGCCCTCGTCGGTTCGTCGCTCTAGCACCGAGTAAGGACGAAAATGTATTTAAATTGTGACGTGGCACTGTTTGCCAACGTCTTCCGAAGAATATGATCGGAAGACCGGGTCATATTCCGGCAGGCAAAGAGCGGAAAAGTAGGGGCGAACGCTCTCCCTGGGCACAAGCGAGACAAATGGGCGAACTCTGATACTTTGAGCGTCGCGCCAATTTGCGCGACGCGAGTTTGCAGGACCGTAATCAGGTCCCCGGGGGGACCTGACGAACTTCTTCCCGCCAAAGGAAATGGAACAAGGATGGCTCCGACGAAAACCCTGCTGGAGAACAGCAGAGAGATCGACGTGGCTCAGGATGAACAACCTGGAGGCGCCGACAAGAATTCCGCGGCCAAGACAGAAATCTCAGCCGTCTTGCCGTCGCCTCACCCGGAGAGAAACCTGGCCAGTTACCGGATTGGCTGACAGCGATCACCTCAGCGGGGAGCGGCCAATCGACGGGCACCGCTGCCGGAGAGGCCGCCAATCGCCGGAGCCCAGGGACCGTCACGCAGGGCGAGGCCCCTGCCGAAAATCAGAGCGCGATAGGTCCGAGCGTTACGCGGGGAGAAGCGAGCGGAAGGGGGGGACGCTCCGCTTCCGCGTTCCCGAGTCATCGCGTAGAAGATCACTTCTTCATTGGCTCTAGTCGAGAATAGCTCTCTTAGATTTGCGATTAACCGTAAGAGTAATTTGTGCGACGATACCTGCCGGAACCGAGGGACAGAAACGATCCGTTGTCCACGGCTTCATCAAAGAAACCTATTCGGTAAGCTTTCGTCGGATTCTCATCCGAATTATAAAGTGATCTTTCTTTCGCGTTGGCTCGGGAAGCATTTTGGGTTCGCGATCGCGTCGGCGAAAGATCGGCGTAGTTACGGGCTGCCGGAAGCAGCGTTAATTCGCGAGCGGCACGTAATGGTCGAGCGACGAACGCGCGGGGAAAATTATTAGCGGGTGCAAAGCACTATTTTCTTTTGCGAGGATCCGCGCGTCGTCGTTTCTTTCACGCCAGCCTCGTCTCGTCCCACGGTGGGACGTCGCCTCGTGCTCGCGTCGTACTCGAGACACGTGTTAATTCGACGAGAAGCCATTGTAACGCGTTTTCCATCGGAATTCGGGCGTAGAACGCGTGTTCCGCGGACGCCAACGCCGTCATCGCGTTGCTGCCGAATTCGACGCGAAGTTCGAATTACGTTCGAACGAAGAAGAGCGCGTGCGACTAAGATCCGTCGACGACCACCTGTCACGCGCCGGCTAACCTCGAAAAGCTGCCGGTTACGGCCGGCAGCCCCGTTGTACATCCAGTCGAGTAATAAAGTCTCGTTAGCCGAAATTCGCTGAGAGTAGAGATTATTCCGTGAGAAACCTTCCCGCCGCGGGGAACGCCTCGCGTTCACTCCGCGTAGTACCCTGAACCCGTTCGCGAAGAGTTTCGTCGAGTTATCGGTGACCGTCGGCTCGTGAAAACGTTTCTCGAAGTGCTCGTCGCTGTGGCGACTTAGCGTGGCACCTTAAAACAGTGCCTGGCGCCCGAACACCTTGGCGAAGATTTCGAGAAGCGACGAGTCGACGAATCACTTTTGTCCCGGGTGGACCGCGTTTCGTGCGGCCGATCGCGGCCCGGCCTTCCGGCCCATAAATACCCAGTGTCGCTAGGTTTTCGCCGTCCAGGGGACGAGGGAAAGCTAGACGACGTGACAAATTTGGCGCCCGAACAGGGACATCTCGCTGAAAGAGCGATTTGTATAAGGGCTGTTTCGAAAGGAGATGCGCGGAACGACGTGAGGCTCTCACGAGAATCTCGAATTTTTTTTTCTCGTCGAATTTTTCTCGTCGAACGAACAAAGTCCGGGTGCGAACGTGGCCGTCGCGGCGTCGAAAACAAACACCCATTACGACCGTGAAATTCCTACGACTTTCGCAGAGCCAACGAAGCGAGCACATTTCTTATATGACCTGTTATTGATTGGGATTTATTTGTTTTGTTGTGGCAGCGGCTGGATTGAATTTCGGATGTAAATTTCCGAAATTGATTTCAGATCAAAGCTGCCGGAATTGATTTATGAATTGTGATATTTTGTCTTGAATTTCTGATGCATTATTCAGCCAATTTTCTTTTGAATTGAACTGATTTTTATTTATGAATTGTGTATGCTATTTCATGTATTTTTTTTTCTTCTGAATTTCGAATCGAACGGAGAACGATCCTGATGTGAGATGCGACTTCGCAGACTGGATTCGGTTGAACGGAAAGTGTAGAGAGAGGGATTGGTTTAATTTTAATCCTGCAAGACTATAGTGAAGAAGGAGAGATTGTAGACGAGAGGACTTTACCGCGAGGTGGATAGAGAAAGAGAATCTACTAGAGTGACTTTGATGACGATCCGTTTATTATGACGGTGCGAGCTGTACTGCCCGACTGAGGACAATACAGACATAGAGAGAACAAACATGATATAGATTGACATATACACGTAAATAGAGCGATCACAGGTGACTAGAAAACAAAACAAGTATAGCGCGAAATACAAATTACATCGAGATACGCGTTCGCGCTAACAGAAAGTATTACGCTATTTTCTCGTAGACCGAATTGAGACTGTGGTGTCGTTGAAATGCATCTATTGATTTCCATGATGTTCGGTTTCGAAATTAATTTACAATGTATTGAGATGAAATTATTATGCCACATATTGATTGATTCAGTCTTTCCTGTGCTATTCGTGTATTTATCGTTCGATTATTTATTCAATTTTCATATTTATTTTTCGGTATTTATTTTCATTATTTATTCCTGTTGGTTCTCCTCGTTATTTATTACTATCATTTTCTTCCGTGCTTTCACGGGCAAATTGTAAATATTCTTGTTGTCTAATTTTGAGTGGGAATAGCGAGTTCGCGTACTCTCTGCTTTTCTTTCCTTTTCTTTCTTTTCTTCTCTTCTCACCTTTTCTTTTCTCTCTACGCTCTATTCTTCCTCGCACTGTAAATTCCTCGCTATTCTCCCTCGTTAAATTCTAGTCAATTTTTTTTTTTCTGTGATATTCTATTTATTTTTTTCTGTAATTTATTGATTCTAGTAATTTATTTCCTTTTTCGTCGTGTAATATTTATTTTGTTTCGAGTTCGGTGCTAATTTATTAAACTTGTTCCGTTCGTTTTTTTTTCTCTTTTTTTTTTTGATTGAGAACTGCGGTTTCGACGGGTTCGAAACCCCAGGTTGGCACAGGAAAGACCCCTATATTTACTGTGTATTGGTTTTGTTTTTTTTTGTTTTTTGTTGCTTCTTGCGGGGTGCACCCAGAACGGGTGAACCCCTTTATAAATTTGGTGATGGACGGGACGTATTAAGAAGCTGTGCCGTCGTAGAAAGTAACGTCACGTGTCGTTCGATTAGTTTTGGAACATTACGCTCACTATATTTTTGCGATACGGGAGAATAGCTGCCGGAAGGCGCTGCCCTTGCGATCACCTGCGGGTGAATTAGTATTTGCGATCACTGATTGGTGAATTTAGTTACAACGGAATATTGTTACTGCCGGTTGCGACAAATTGCCGGACAGAATCGTTTAGGGACGATCTCGCGAACCGATTAGTTTTCTTTCATTCGTTTTTTTTGGTAACGAGTTGCGAGATAGTTCGGTTGCGAGAGTAGTACGACAAGAATTGCTGGGGGAGGACGCAGTACGAATTCAGGGAAAATTTGCGCTGCCGGAGTAGGAAACCGTTCTCGATCACCCGGTAGACCACTCGAGGAATTCGAGAAAATTTTTTTTTCGTAAGCGCTTGGCGACAACGAAACGCTTGTTTATATCGGGACGCGGTCGAGATCAAGTTCCCTTTGTTGGCGCGTCGTAAGGCCGAAACCGAGATAACATTGACGGGGTACGACCGGCAAAACAAACAAACGGTGTTTATTGCCGGGGCAATTTAGGACGGTATTAGGGTGTCAGTCGGGTACGGAATTTTGAGCTGCCGGTAAACATGCTACAACTGGACCGCGAAGGGGGGGACGACTGGGACTACCTCTCCGCGTACAATGAAAATGAGGACGAGGACGACCCCTATAATCCCGACGCGGTAACTTCGGATGAGGAGCGGGACGCAGAGGCAAGGTCGCCACCCCGCGACTTTACTCTGCAGGTACCGCTACCCGGAAAGTGGGGATACCACCCGCGAACGCCCCCGAAGCGAGAATGGGGAGAACAGCCGTCAGAGGCTACCCCGGGTATCTTGGGTGAACCCTCTCCTAGTATCAGTGGCGAAATGTATTGCCGGGGAACGCCGTTATCGGAAATAATGAGACGGTGGCGGACGACATTTGCCGGGGCGCCCGGGGAAGATTCAGTAACCTTCCTCGAACGCCTCGTAGAACGCCGCAAGCATAATAACATCCCGGACCGATACTTGCTTCGTTGCATGACGGTTTGTCTAGAGAGCACGGCATTGCACTGGTACAAGCAGAGGAAAGCCCAGATAAAGACCTGGAGCGACTTCGAGCGCGAATTTCGGGAGTATTTCGTGGACCCTGATTACTACGACACCCTCACGCGAAACATAAAAGATCGTTCCCAGGGGGAACACGAACCCGTCCGCGACTACCTCACAAGTATGGGGGGGATGTGCGACCGATTAGACACTCCGTGGCCGGAGGAGAAGAGGATGACACGAACCTATTGGGGGGCGAAACCATCCCTCCGAAACGCGATCGCGTATGCGACGATAACCCGGCTGGGCCAATTGGAGAAGGCGTTAATAGAGGCAGAACGCGAAACAGATATCGAAAAATTAAAACGGAATCCGAAGCAGTCGGAAATGGCTCATCCGATTTTCGCGTACGACCCCAACCGCCACGCCTCTCGCAAACAACCGGGGAGAGGGAGGACCGTGCACGTGGAGTACGCGAACGCGATCACTGCCGGGGGTGGCGAAGAGGGCGACCGGACCCCCACCCACACCCACGAAGAATACCGACCCGGCCCGGGCAAACGAGACTCTTTAGCACCGTGCGCGAAAGTCTATTCAGCTGCCGGGCGAAGAGAATCGGGAGACCGGACCGACCCTAGAGATCGGTCAGATAGTAACGCGCAGCGGAAGCCGGAAGAAACCGCGAATACTGATCGGTGGACGAAACGGCCGCGCGACAATCAACGCGCGTCCAGGGGTCGGCCGTTCAAATGTTGGAATTGCCAAAAAGACGGGCATAGATCGCGGGATTGCCGGGAAGCACCACGGATACATTGCTTCAGCTGCGGGGCGCAGGGGGTAACGCTAAATAGCTGCCGGAACTGCAGTAGGTCACCGGGAAATGGGGGGAGAAGTCGCTCGAGGGGGCCAGAGGGACTTCGCCCGACATAATATCGGCCCGAGTATTAACTTACGGGGAGAAAAAGAGACCGCCTCTATTAACGATCGAAGTATTGGTCGGAGAATTGCCGGTTCGCGCGCTAATGGATTCGGGGTCATCGATCACCTTTGTCAGTCGGGACGTGGTAGATCGAATTCGCGACGGGGCCGTAACAATAGAAAATACCGAGAAGCCCTGCTATTTCCTCCTGGCCACGGGGACCATCGATCGAGCAGTCGAACGGGCCCATTTCTCAGTGAGAATAGGGAAAAGGGAACACCGGATCTCGGCACGCGTATTAGACAGTCTCGTCACCCCTCTCCTATTTGGTACAGATTCGATTGCACTCTTCGGGATTGTGGCGGAATACCACAACGCGATTTGGTATTTTGCGTCTCATCCGAATGAGAAATTTCCCTTCGAGGACGCTCCCCCAGCCACCGTGTGCTGTGAATTACAATTATTAAACGATGACGAACAACATCGTTTGGCGAAATTCCTCGAGGCCGAGCTGCCGGAATTCGAAAGGATGACGGGCAAAACCGACTTGATCAGCCACCGGATAGACGTGGGCGACCATCCACCCATTAAACAGCGCTATTATGCCGTCTCTCCCAAAATACAGGAGGCAATTTATAAGGAGGTGGATACCTTGTTGGCCGACGGCATAATAGAGCCGTCGCAAAGTGGCTGGTCAAGTCCAATAGTGATGGTCAAGAAGCCCAACGGAAAATATCGATTCTGTTTAGACTTTCGTAAGGTGAACGAGGTCTCGAGGAAAGACGCGTACCCGTTACCGCTCATGACACAAATTTTAGACAAGTTGCGATCAGCCAAGTACATTTCGACCCTCGATCTTAGTCAGGCTTATTTCCAGATTCCGTTAGAATAAAAGAGTCGCGAAATAACAGCCTTCACGGTGCCGGGTAAGGGGCTCTTTCAATTTTGCAGAATGCCATACGGGCTGACGGGAGCCCCGGCTACATTCCAACGTTTGTTAGACCGTCTGATTGGGCCGGAGATGGAGCCCCACGCGTTTGCTTATCTAGACGACATAATTATCGTAACGAAAACCTTCGATCAACACCTGGAATGGTTAAAACGCGTCCTAGATAAAGTAAAAGCTGCCGGTCTAATAATTAACCCGGAAAAATGTGAGTTTTGCCGCGCGGAGGTACGTTATCTGGGTTTCGTTGTCAGTAGAGAAGGGTTAACCGTGGATCCGGAAAAGATCCAGCCGATATTAACGTATCCAGCCCCGAAGAACGTGAAGCAAGGGCGGCGATTCTTAGGGATGGCATCCTGGTATAGGAGGTTCATCCCGGGATTCGCTACACTTGCGGAACCGTTAAACGAGCTACTTCGGAAGGATCGCGAATGGACCTGGAAGGACGGTCAACAATCCGACTTCGAAGCCCTTCGCGACAGAATTGCCACCGCGCCTACGCTATCATGCCCTGACTTCGAAATACCATTTACGGTACAAACCGACGCGAGTACTGTCGGGTTAGGGGCTGTACTAACCCAAGAGATCGAGGGTGACGAAAAGGTGATCGCATTTGCGAGTCGAGCGCTCACGCTGCCGGAGAGAAAGTACTCGGCAACGGAGCTAGAGTGTCTAGCGATAGTCTGGGCGGTAGAAAAATATAGGCCTTATTTGGAAGGGTACAAATTCACGGTGATCACAGATCACAATAGCTTACGGTGGCTGCGGAAATTACAGAACCCTTCGGGGCGATTGGCGCGATGGGCTTTACAGCTCCTCGAATACGACTTCGACGTAGTATATCGACAAGGCGCGTTGAACAAGGTGCCGGATGCCCTTTCACGGGTGTATGAGGGAAGGGAGGCCGTCAGTGGGGAAATTGAGGTAGCCGCTGCCGTGCGTGCGAAGTGGTACGAGAGCAAATTCGCGGAGGTAGAGGGAAACCCCCAAAAATTTAAGGACTGGTCGATTCGAGATGGGGAATTGTTTTGCCGGAGGACAGATCCTCTGATTGCGGAGACCTTAGGTCAAGACGGGGACGAATGGAAATTAGTAGTCCCTGAGGAACGCAGAACCGAGATCTTGCAGGAGGCACATGACGGTCCTCAAGCAGGACATTTAGGTATCGAAAAGACGTATCACCGCGTCGCGACACGATACTACTGGCCGGGCATGTACAGAACAACCGTGGAGTACGTAAGACGCTGTACCACTTGCCAGCTGACGAAAGTGGAGCAAACACTCCCTTCCGGGCTGATGGGTCGGCGCCGCATCGATATGCCCTGGTCAGTAGTAGCTGCCGATATAATGGGTCCGTTTCCTCCTAGCAAGTCCGGCCATGCGTACCTCCTCGTGATTCAGGATCTATTCACGAAATGGATCGAGTGCGCCCCACTTAGACGAGCGACCGGTCCAAAAATTGCGGAGGCCCTTGAAAACCTTATCTTTTCGCGGTGGGGAACACCAGATGTGCTCCTCACAGATAATGGCACAGAGTTTGCCAATAAATGCTTACACGAGTTGGCGAACGAATATGGAATTCGTATAAGTACCACCCCTCCGTACCACCCGCAGGCGAACCCGGTAGAAAGAGTCAATCGAATACTAAAAACGATGATGGTCGCGTACATCGGAAGAGACCACCGAGAGTGGGACGTGCATTTGTCTAAGTTCCGATTCGCGTATAACACGGCCCACCATTCGGTACTGAAAACTTCTCCAGCATTCTTGAATTTCGGGCGAGAACCGCGGCCAGCGAAATGCGTGCGGGCGAGCAGCGAGCCGCCATTAGATATGGAATTAGCGCCGACGAAACAATGGAAAGGTCGGGTGGCCCAGCTGCAGACGTTGCGCAGCTGGGTAGTAGAAAATTTAGAGGATGCGTATAATCGACAGGCGCGTTATTATAATGAGCACCATAGGGATACGGAATTCGAGGTCGGGGATAAAGTAATGAAACGAAAAAGAGTTCTCTCATCAGCGGCACAGCATATCGCGGCGAAACTGGCTCCCAAGTTTATCGGTCCCGTCGTGGTAACAAAGAAGTTGTCACCAGTGGTATACCAACTAGCCACAGACGACGGGAAGGACTTGGGAAAAGCGCACGTCAGCGACCTTAAGGCGTACCGTCCATCTTACGCACCAGAGAGTGTCGACTAATGGTAACAGCTTCCCCAACAGAACACCCAAGGGAAAGCTGCCGGAAAAACACCCAAAATGAAGAGGAGAGAAATCTGCCCGCAGAAGAGACTGTGGAGGGCCCTCATGGAGGCATACGCCATCGAGGGAGAAGCTGCCGTAGACGCAACGGTGAGACGATACCGGAAGGAGGTAGAGGGAGTCAGCAGCAGGGAAGCGGCGACGCAGACGGAGATCGGGGACCTGTCGGTGTCTACCGATCTGGAAGAGTCCCGCTACGAGTCAGCTGACGATAGGCCGGAGTCCGACCAGTGGGCCCACGGAAAGGGGGGTAGCATCCTAGACGACACCCTCGAGAATGTAGAGGAAGTGCCGGAGGACGACCCCGTGGGAGAGGCCGGCCCAGTAGAAGAGACCTCGGGAGCCCCCACGTGCGGGCGTATAGGGTTCTCGGTCAAGACGTGCCCGAAATGCGGACCGCGCTGGAAGGAGGGCGGCCCACATAACCCGTGGAAGTTGCCGGGTCAGAAATAGGACGGGAAAGGAGCGTTGAGACGGGGCAGGCGAAGCGCCGAAAAAGACTGATCTCGTGTACAGAAGTTATAGTTTATATTTTCGTTTCATATTTTAAATTCGTATTTTCCAAATAATATTGTAAGGTAGAATTCCCGAGGATAGAGCGGGAGAAATAAAGTAGCTGCCGATAAATAGTCTTTAAAAGAGAAGCGTTTGACATTTCGATCCCCGAACCCACCTCGAATTCAGCCATGCGAGGCTATTGCGATATTTTTCAGCTGGCTGCCGGTAAGATAGGAAGTCTCGCTCGAGACACTGTACTAGTGAGCGTAAGTATTCATTTTGTCATGTGGTGAAGGGTGGTTTATTGTTAGTTTGTGATGTGCCGTGAGACGACCGAGGTTGAGCGTTCGCTACCGAGCCCGCGAGAGTCCGACGAAGGTTTGCCTTCGGCATGACCCGGTCTCCCCTGGGGGGGGGGGGGGGGGGAGGAGTTGTGACGTGGCACTGTTTGCCAACGTCTTTCGAAGAATATGATCGGAAGACCGGGTCATATTCCGGCAGGCAAAGAGCGGAAAGGTAGGGGCGAACGCTCTCCCTGGGCACAAGCGAGACAAATGGGCGAACTCTGATACTTTGAGCGTCGCGCCAATTTGCGCGACGCGAGTTTGCAGGACCGTAATCAGGTCCCCGGGGGGACCTGACGAACTTCTTCCCGCCAAAGGAAATGGAACAAGGATGGCTCCGACGAAAACCCTGCCGGAGAACAGCAGAGAGATCGACGTGGCTCAGGATGAACAACCTGGAGGCGCCGACAAGAATTCCGCGGCCAAGACAGAAATCTCAGCCGTCTTGCCGTCGCCTCACCCGGAGAGAAACCTGGCCAGTTACCGGATTGGCTGACAGCGATCACCTCAGCGGGGAGCGGCCAATCGACGGGCACCGCTGCCGGAGAGGCCGCCAATCGCCGGAGCCCAGGGACCGTCACGCAGGGCGAGGCCCCTGCCGAAAATCAGAGCGCGATAGGTCCGAGCGTTACGCGGGGAGAAGCGAGCGGAAGGGGGGGACGCTCCGCTTCCGCGTTCCCGAGTCATCGCGTAGAAGATCACTTCTTCATTGGCTCTAGTCGAGAATAGCTCTCTTAGATTTGCGATTAACCGTAAGAGTAATTTGTGCGACGATACCTGCCGGAACCGAGGGACAGAAACGATCCGTTGTCCACGGCTTCATCAAAGAAACCTATTCGGTAAGCTTTCGTCGGATTCTCATCCGAATTATAAAGTGATCTTTCTTTCGCGTTGGCTCGGGAAGCATTTTGGGTTCGCGATCGCGTCGGCGAAAGATCGGCGTAGTTACGGGCTGCCGGAAGCAGCGTTAATTCGCGAGCGGCACGTAATGGTCGAGCGACGAACGCGCGGGGAAAATTATTAGCGGGTGCAAAGCACTATTTTCTTTTGCGAGGATCCGCGCGTCGTCGTTTCTTTCACGCCAGCCTCGTCTCGTCCCACGGTGGGACGTCGCCTCGTGCTCGCGTCGTACTCGAGACACGTGTTAATTCGACGAGAAGCCATTGTAACGCGTTTTCCATCGGAATTCGGGCGTAGAACGCGTGTTCCGCGGACGCCAACGCCGTCATCGCGTTGCTGCCGAATTCGACGCGAAGTTCGAATTACGTTCGAACGAAGAAGAGCGCGTGCGACTAAGATCCGTCGACGACCACCTGTCACGCGCCGGCTAACCTCGAAAAGCTGCCGGTTACGGCCGGCAGCCCCGTTGTACATCCAGTCGAGTAATAAAGTCTCGTTAGCCGAAATTCGCTGAGAGTAGAGATTATTCCGTGAGAAACCTTCCCGCCGCGGGGAACGCCTCGCGTTCACTCCGCGTAGTACCCTGAACCCGTTCGCGAAGAGTTTCGTCGAGTTATCGGTGACCGTCGGCTCGTGAAAACGTTTCTCGAAGTGCTCGTCGCTGTGGCGACTTAGCGTGGCACCTTAAAACAGTGCCTGGCGCCCGAACACCTTGGCGAAGATTTCGAGAAGCGACGAGTCGACGAATCACTTTTGTCCCGGGTGGACCGCGTTTCGTGCGGCCGACCGCGGCCCGGCCTTCCGGCCCATAAATACCCGGTGTCGCTAGGTTTTCGCCGTCCAGGGGACGAGGGAAAGCTAGACGACGTGACAAAATATATTTTCCGAAGAAATTCTCACGAATAACTCCACTACATACAGTCCGATTTCTATCGGGTTTAGACTTTTCTTAATCGGAAGAATGCCACGAACTGGCTCGTGTCACTTCCTTGAGGAAATTATATGAAATAAACAAGTTTAGCATTCACTTGTTAGCGGTTTCATGCCGAGATACCTGGATGGCCGAGGGTTTGCCCGGTGGTGTTTATTGCACCACTTGGATAAGGCTCCCGAGGCCCTCGTCGGTTCGTCGCTCTAGCACCGAGTAAGGACGAAAATGTATTTAAATATATTTTCCGAAGAAATTCTCACGAATAAATCCACTACATACAGTCCGATTTCTATCGGGTTTAGACTTTTCTTAATCGGAAGAATGCCACGAACTGGCTCGTGTCACTTCCGTGAGGAAATTATATGAAATAAACAAGTTTAGCATTCACTGGTTAGCGGTTTCATGCCGAGGTACCTGGGTGGCCGGGGTTTGCCCGGTCGTGTTTATTGCACTACTATTGTGTTCTGGGCTCAGGCCTTTGTGCTCGACCCTCGTGCCTCGGTACGTGTTCATTGGAGCCTCGAGCCGGCCGTAAGTATTCGTGGATGTATTTAATATTCGAAAATTAAATACAATTTCTATTCGAAGCTTCTGCCGATTCTGTCAGAGTCGAAACTTGAAAGGCAACGAAAATGAACGCCTATAATATAGTGTCAGCTGGTTTGCTTAGGAAGGTTTCTTTTACATCTTATAATCTGTTTTTAGTAATGTCCACACTTCTGGCATATTTTCTAGATCCCAACAAGATTTAAGATTTTATTCCACTGACAATGAAACCGATGAGGGTTTCAGGGTTTTCTTAACTTTTCATTAAAAAGGTGTCGTAGGCCAAGAGTGGTTTCTAATATTGTTCTCAAGACATAAAGAGAGGGTCATGTAGTCGTATACAGTCTGCTGGTATTTTGCCGAGACCTGCGGTGTAGACAACGGACCATAATAGCGGATCGCTCGACTCGCTTCTACCTGAAACGGGGATACACGAGGCGTCCTTTACCAGCTCATTGTGTCGCCAATTTTTAAATCACCAGTCTAGGGCTCAGTTTAATGGGGAAACTGCAAGGAATATAACCATATATTTTTTCAAAATTTAAATCACTCTGGCACCCACCGAAAAAAACGTAAAAAAAGAGTTTGTTTAAATTTTTAGGCATTATAAAGTTGATTATCGATGTTGAAAATATTATTTTATAATAGCCCAATTCTTTCCTAATGAAAACAGACAACCAGTTCCTGAGATAAAAATTCGTAAGTGAGGCCCGTTCTCGCCAAAATGGGCAAAAATTGTAAAAATTTCGAAGGCCTGTCATTTCTAATAAAATTCGAAATCGGCAAAATGATGACTTAAAGTCCCCTTAATTTCAAATGGCTACAACATACACCCGTCACCCGTCCCTCAATTTAGGCGGCACTTTTTTACGCGCCAAATTTACCTCAATTTACGCGGAACTTTTACCTTTTACGCGGAAGGGAAGGAAAACATTAGTAGTGTGGCCCCTGGAACCTTATCAAGTATACGGATTCAATTTACACAATTTTTTATTCAATCCACTAATCCACGTGGAACGGATATTCGCGTAAATTGAGGGACATGCTTATCCTGAAAAACCCTTTCGGTTCTTCGTAAAATAGTTTGTCGAAATAAAAGTTCTTCATAACTGTTCTAGGATCCGAAATCGATATTGAACAGTTTTCGAAGTCTCGTTCTGAATAATTCCTTTACATTCTATAATTACAATCAAACAAAAAAAAAACATTGTACTCCAAATACATCAAATTTCAATTACAGTGTAATTCAACTACATTCACGATTAGCGTAATTACTAGCAATCAAATTGATTAAACGGTTTGAATTATGTCATACAACTAGGGTACAATCTCTCCCATGCTAAATATTAAATTAACTTTTATTTTTATGCTAAGTTTTACAGAAAAGTACGCAAAAGATAAATTAATTTAAGAGTAAAATGTGTTCTAACTCTTGGCAACTTTTCTCCGAGTTGTATGTATATTAAATCTAGAAGTAGATAGAGAGAGAGAGACAGATTGTTTTTAAAACTTTTAATTTCTCTTGCATGTGAGGGGGAAATCCGCTCTACTATCGGTGTAGGATCTAATCCAGGCTAAGGGTCCGCTCTACCGTCGGTGTAGGATCTGATCTAGGCTAAGAGTGGGAGGGGGAAATCCGCTCTACTATCGGTGTAGGATCTGATCCAGGCTAACCGTCCGCTCTACTATCGGTGTAGGATCTGATCCAGGCTAAGAGTGAGAGGGGGAAATCCGCTCTACTATCGGTGTAGGATCTGATCCAAGCTAGGATTTTGTGTGGGGGCAGCACTATACCGGTGGCATCGAAAACCCGGGCGTGAGCACTCTCATATCCTCTCTGCATTAAACTAACAATAATTAAGTATAAGGGAATAAGGACTTGGTAATAGAAAGAAATAATATGTTATTAATAAAGTAATTCGGTTTATTTCTTAGAAATTTTTAAAACAATTCTTGCTCATCAAATAACATGGTAATTGTAGTTTTTATTATAATTTGTGCAGGGTAATGTTACGGATAGAGAATATATTCCGTTCGGTTTCTCACAGGAATCTCTTCTAGATCGTCTCTGGCAGGAAGCGTCCTAGATAACCTTTCATATCGTAGTTGAACCTTTTAACGAAGACCGAGCTCTGGCCCGATTTAATTGAAAGTGACAAAAAACTAGAGTTATTAGTCTGGCCCTAAGCCCTAAGCACGATTAGATTATGAACAGAGCATTTCATTCATTGTAGGGGTATATAAACCCTTAGATTCTCACTCTCGCGGGCTAGTAATTCGGTAGACACGTATCGAGTCACGTCGTGCTGTATTTCGGAAAGTCAACTGTTAGTGAGATCGGGCTAGAGTACCTTTCGTATCAAAGTTAACCGTATAGATTCCGCGAGTTCGGTGTAAAATCTATTAGGCAGTGTTAAAGTTCTTTCCGAGTCCCCCGCATTGCCAGTGCGTCAAAACCGTGCATCTTGTTAGGTAATTCTTCTTTTTATTATCTATTTCATTTAGTTCATTTCATTCGCGACAATTACACAATTGTATCACAGATACTTATAATTAGAATATATTTGTGTTCTTTGGTAATTAGAGCAAATTTATTAAACCCATTATTATCGTCCAATATCCTAATCTAGTAATTGAACGTTCCCACACGATACAACCTTACCGCTCGGGTTGTATCAATTAGATTATATTAGTTACGAGGCCTACTAACTGTCCTAGCGACTCCCTGATTTCGCATCAGGTTCGTTCGCTACTTACCATTTGTCCAAATAGAGATTTTTCCTACCTAGTGGCTCCCCAATTTCGCATTGGGTTCGTCCACGAAAACTATACCATCCTAGCGGCTCCCTGATTTCGCATCAGGTTCGTCCGCATCCTAACAGCTCCCTGATTTCGCATCAGGTTCGTCTGTGCTCTTATCCGACCTCCCAGCGGCTCCCCAATTTCGCATTGGGTTCGTCCGCGCTGTTCTTCAACCTCCTAGCAGCTCCCCGATTTCGCATCGGGTTCGTCTGCGCGTCTTTCCTAGTGACTCCCCAATTTCGCATTGGGTTCGTTCACGAAGTTTCACCTTCCTAGCAGCTCCCTGATTTCGCATCAGGTTCGTCTGCGTCTGACTCCATTCCTAGAGGCTCCCTGATTTCGCATCAGGTTCGTCCTCGCAGTCTATAATTCTAGCGGCTCCCCAATTTCGCATTGGGTTCGTCCGCGCACCTTAACTAACAAACTGATACCATATTCCGAGGGTGACAACCCTTCGCCGGCCACTCGTTGCTACTCGCGGCCCTGGCTCGTAACAGTATATAAATCATTTCTACTGATTTGTATTAATAATTTTTATTTATTTGAATACATAATTTTTACATATTTGTATAAATAATTCTTATTTATATAAATAAGTTTTACTGTTCTTTGTATCAATAAAAGTTATATTTAGGATCCACATACATACAGAAATATGGGGATGTGTGGACCAGTGTGGATAGTGTTTGATTAAATACATATACACAATTAATATTATTTTATTTATTATTAATACATGTAGAAGGAACATGGAAATATTCATTTACAATTATTATTTAATTATTTCATTTGAGACTGATTTAATCAATTGTTGAATTTAATTGCCATACGATCTATCAATAAATTGAAATAAGCAGGGAGAGAGAGAGGGAGAAGGAAGCGGATGGAGAATTGTCAGAAATAATAATATATTTCCACAAAAACATGTTTATTTTAAATAGTTTTTTTTAGGAAATCTTTTATGATTTTTATTACAACATACAGTTCATTACAGAGTATTACAGAATATAATGAATAACGAGAACGTCAGTAACATTGTGAAAAAGAAAGAAAACAAAATGAAAGGTATGTAATAATGTCGCCTCGGTATCTGCATCGAGTACGGGGCTACTTGGACAGTGTCGTCCATCATCCTCTCGTCGACGAAATAGTTCAGGTGATTCATGGCTAGAACGGAAAGAAAAAAATTAGCATCAACTTTTAAATATGGCAAACAAAATTCGACTCCCCTGTTTACATTGCCAGCTGATGCCTGATCCACTGTCGGCTCGGTATCTGCAAGAACGTGGGCCAGTTGTGCATTGTCGTCCATGCATTGTCCATACAGTGCTCGTGCATTGTGCATCATCCTCTCGTCGACGAAATAGTTCGGGTGATTCATGGCTAGAACAGAAAGAAAAAAATTAGCAACGCACGAAAAAAGTTAGCATCAACTTTTAAATATGGCAAACAAAATTCGACTCCCCTGTTTACATTGCCAGCTGATGCTCGATCCACTGTTGGCTCGGTATCTGCAAGAACGTGGGCCAGTTGTGCATTGTCGTCCATGCATTGTCCATGTACAGTAAAAGCTCCTTCGTTGTCCAAAGGCCGGGGGGCTGAGCGGACAACGAGCGTGCCCGGACACTATTTTTGATTTATGACTGCGTCTAGATATCGCGCCGACCGCGCCGAGCGACTTCAATAGGAAGCCGAACATAGAGAAGGACAGAATGAGATACGGATCGGGTGACCGAAGCGTGTCGCCGTCGCCGGCACAGTTTAAAGGCCCACATTGTTGCTGTTGCTCGTTGCCTTCGAAATTTTGACCGTCGATTAAACCACTACATACAGTTGAAACTATATCGTGTTTGGTGTCATTTTAATCAGAGAAATGGCAGAAATAAGTTAGTGAAAGTCCCATAAAGAAATAATGAAAATTAAGACGTTTGAAAATTCGGTTTACTCGAGTCAATGTTGTAGTGTTCACACCGATATACCCGAGCCGACATCAATCGACGCCGCCTACGGAGCGACTCGGCGTTGACAGGCAGTGGAATGGGTAGGCACTGGACAACGATCGTGCCCTTGATTTTGGACAACGAAGGAGCGATTACTGTAGTGCTAATCTAATATATCACTTCTAAAATAAATTAGATAATACATCTTGTACTTACAAATTTTCCAATATCAATGATTACATCATTGATAGGTAACGTCAAAGTGCGAAACCATCATCTTCATCGGCAATTTCATTTTTTAAGCTGAAAACAAATTATATGGAAATTATACAAATTTAATCTATTGCAAACTAAGTTCAAGTTTTGATTATAAAAAGATTTATACCTTGCACTTTTATTACTGCTATTGGTTGTATACGTGACACTTCAGGTACATAAGGTATCATTACGCAACAAAGCCATCACTTCCAAAATGTTTAGAACAAACACACAATGAATTGCTTTCATCCATTTTTTTCCTAATTGTGGATCTTGCGGAAATCTATAAATAAATTTGTTTACATAGGTTATATAGGTTATACATATAGGTTATGCGATATTAAGTATAAAATACTTACTTGTGAAAAAGATATATTTGTATTACGGTTCTGTCGTTCTTTACAATACTTTATGCAACTAGTTTGCACCGTTTTTCCAAATTTTTATGTCATGTATTTCACTATATATACCTGACAGTTCCATTTCGATAGAGTCCGCTATGCAATGTTTATAATACTGTCATCTAAAGATGGTGAAAGTGGTGAAACCCAATGACATTTCCATTTATTCTACAGACTTTTACTCATTGCAAAAACTGACGAAAATTGTTTACATAATACAAATTTGTTTGTTTAAACAATCGTTTAAGCAATAAGAAATTGTTGGTTTAAACATTTGTTTAAATAATAGAAATGTATTTGTTTAAACAATCGTTCAAATAATGAAAATCTATTTGTTTAAACATATGTTTAAATAATACAAATTTGTTTGTTTAAACAATAGTTTAAGCAACAAGAAATTGTTGGTTCAAACATTTGTTTAAATAATAGAAATGTATTTGTTTAAACAATCGTCCAAATAATAAAAATCTATTTCTTTAAACAATCGTCCAAATAATAAAAATCTATTTCTTTAAACAATCGTCCAAATAATAAAAATCTATTTCTTTAAACAATCGTCCAAATAATAAAAATCTATTTCTTTAAACAATCGTCCAAATAATAAAAATCTATTTGTTTAAACAATCGTCCAAATAATAAAAATCTATTTGTTTAAACAATTGTTATCGTCCTTCTAAGAGTGTCCGAATATGGAATAATAATGAAAGTAAATACGTACCACGTATTACATTATGTATGTATGCAGTAAGTACGACGTGGCAACGTCGGATCAAAATCTCAGTTATTCGAATGTCGAATAAAAGTTACGAATAAAGATACATGTGATTTTCATCTCTACCCGTTACTCGTCACGAATAAAAGCGTCAAATAAATCGTCTCTCTAAATCGAGCTTCGAATAACGAATAAAGATGACAGATAAATCCCACGCGACATCTGGGGATTCGAATAATCCATAAGATTACGAATCTATTTCTTCAAATAAAATCTGACGGATACTCGGCGACCAATTTAACGACAGATACATCCGTAAGATAAATCGTGGCGCTGTATTCGACAGTCGAATGAAAGTCGGAAGATAATCAGAAAATCGTCGGAGAGACAGTCGAATAAACTCTCCAAATCGAGCGCTCGACAGATGAAGTTACAGATACATTGTGGCGCTGCAATCGACTTCGAATAAAAGGCAAAAGATACAGGTTATTTTATCTGGAACTTATTTGAATAATTTTTTATTTAGATACTGCCCATCTCTGGTATAAGCTATATTGAAAACTAGTGATTTTTATACTACATAATGGATACAGTTTGTGGAGGTAAGTTCAATCGTTTTTAGTGCTAAATTGTTAATGTTAACCGGTTAAAAGTTACACGGAAGGGGAACGTAAAATTTGACGCATACATTTTAAAGATGTAGAGATAAGTTAAAACCTCCACCCACCTCCGTCGAACAACTTACATTGTAACAGACCTGTACCTCGCAGGCCTGTTACTAGCTAGACGCGAACCGAGTCGAGCCACGAGAAACCTAACCAAACCAGGTCAAACCGGTTCGAACCGTCATATTCTCGCTACCGCGCCGCGTATCCCTACTACCGCACCGCGTATCCCCGCTACCGCACCGCGAAGTACCGCACCGCGCTACCTCCCCTCGTCACCAATCGAGGACTATAAAAGCCGTCACGACCAGAGCTCGGGACGTTAGTTATGCCAGAGACACTCACCGATACGGATCGTTCCTGTCATCGAGCTTCATCGTAAGTATCTCCAGGTTCATACCGAATCCCCGATTCTTCCCACACCGTCAACTACGAGCTAACTTCGCCTAGCGGATACCTCGGAGCCGACTCGTGAAGATGATCTTCCTGAATCCTGAAGAGCACGGCGTGTCGCCACTCTCCCAGCCACGGTGTGTCACCAGCTGAAATCCTGAATCCCGAAGAGCACGGCGTGTCGCCACTCTTACAGCCACGGTGTGTCACCAGCTGAAATCCTGAATCCTGAAGAGCACGGCGTGTCGCCACTATCACAGCCACGGTGGGTCACCAGCTGAATCCTGAACCCAGAAGAGCACGGCGTGTCGCCACTCCTACAGTCACGGTGTGTCACCAGCTGTTTTCCTGCCTCCTGACCGCGGTGAATCATCACCCTCCTGAACGCCGAGTTTCCGGAACCCGATGTACCGTCATCTTCACGAATATCAAAGCACGATGCACCACGTCTCCGCGAACATTTTAGGTTAAATGCACGCACAGAAAACTCGCGACCACAATAATTATTTACTCGCCGGCAGCGAGCGCGAAATAACTACAATCCACGTGTCATTATTTCAAAACCCGACGCACCACGTCCTTCCCGAATCCCGACCGTTCTCCTCGCCGATTTAGGATCCTGGCACGGCGAGCTAACCAGCAACGAGGGGAATCCGCCGCAATACCAACGACCATCAGAAAACGGACTTGTTACAACATAGAGTCTTAGTTTATACTATTATCTTGCAAAATCTAAAAAATTAGCAGCCTGTAACTGCCAGTTCTCGCATACCACCATTTTATATAACTCAGTGTAAGCATTTTATTAGCTTTCATCAAAATATCTCGGAAAGTATGAATGATACTAAAAAATCTTTTAAATAAAAATTTTATGGTCTGAAGGAACACATTTGACGATGGTATGCGTTTGACTTATTAGTGACCTTGAAATGTCCTGCGAAGGTCACGAGTCAATTTTTGAAAAAAAGAAAGGTCATTTTTTTCATATTCTTATAGCTGATATTCAGACAATTTCAAAACAATATAATAACATTATTTTGCGTCAATTTGTTACCGAGATATAAACGTTTCAATAAGAGAGCTAGAGAGGAAGCGACCTTCAAGGGACAGACGGGTCTAAGTAAATTAATTCATAGAAGTAATTAAATTAACTTTTTAATTAATTCTTAGACTGGAGTTCCGTTTCCGGGTTCATAGAGAAAACTTGCGACAGTGAGAGTAGCAGATAAAAAGGAGTTAGTAGCGAGTGAGATTGAAGGAAAGGCGGAGTGAGTGAGTTCCGTGGGTGGAGGAGAAGAAGGGGATCAGCTGGAAGCAAAAAGAGAGGTACGCAAGGGGAAAGGAGCCCTGAGAAAAGGATTAAGTGAAGAAAGTGAGGTTAGGAACAGAATAGAAAGAGGATAAGAGGCAACAAGAGCTGAGTGGAGAGCGCCATCGTGTAGGAAAAGAAGGTAGCTAAGTGAAAGAAGAAGGAAGGCCGGTAAAGAAGGTAGACAAGAAGATATTATAAGAAAACGAAATGGACAAAAAGGAAAGCGAAGAACAGAA
Source organism: Lasioglossum calceatum (assembly GCA_963966675.1). Taxonomy (NCBI): domain Eukaryota; kingdom Metazoa; phylum Arthropoda; class Insecta; order Hymenoptera; family Halictidae; genus Lasioglossum; species Lasioglossum calceatum. The sequence continues at coordinate 1,929,322 of OZ016542.1, forward strand.
TAGGTTAACGTCAAAAAAGTTAATGAAGATAAGAAAGAAGGAAAGGACAAGATGTAACAGTTTACCGAAAGCGGAAGGATTGGAAAAGTGGTTAGATAAGAAGAGAAAAGAGAGAGAGGATGAGGAAAAGGAAGAAAAAGAAAAAGACCCGTTCAGGAAAAGTAGAAAAACAGGAAGATCGCCGGAGAAAGAGGAAGGAGAGAGCAAACAAGAAAGGATAGTGACGCAAAGAGACATAACGGAGACAATAAGAGAGGAGATAAAAGAGGCATTAAAAGGAACGGTAAATCTGATGAACGAAATGTTAGAAGGATGCAAGGAGATGAAGGGAATGATGAGAGAGATGAAAGAAATGAAAGAAGAGTGGGAGAAAGAAAGGGAGAGAGACAGAAAATCGTGGCGAGAGTTAGAAGAGAGAGTAAAGAAGATAGAGCTAGAAGGGAAAGTAGAGGACAAAATAGATAAAAGGATAGAGGAGATAGAAAAGAAGAAAAGAAGGGAACAAGGCGAAGGAGAAAACGGAGAAATGGAAAGAAGAATGAAAGAGATAGAAACGAAGTGGGGAAAAAAGGAAAGGGAGATAAGGAGGAGGAACATAATAGTAAAAGGTTTGGAGATAAAAGATGGAGGAGATGGGAAAGAAGAAGTAAAAAAGTTGTTAGAAGCGATAGGAGAAAAGCTCGACGTAGAAGAAGTAAAGAAAGGAGGCAGGAAGGGATTAGGAAAGGGGGAATGGGTAGTGGTAAAAATGGCGACAATAGAAAGGAAAAGAAGAGTAATGACAGAAAAGAAGAAATTAGCAGGGAGACAAGAAAGAATAGAAGATGATCTCACATGGGAAGAAAGAAACATACAATGGAGGATAAGGTTGATCGTTCGCGATCGCGCGAACGCACGAGGCAGTCGTCTCGTTTCTCTTTCCTCTTACCCCGTCGTGACGTCAGTCACCAAACGCGTGCTCCCATGAGTTATTGATTGTGCCCCAATCGCGATCGCCGATTATCGCGTGATCCTTAAAGGACCAATCCGCGCGTGGCAGGAATTCGGACTCGCGCTGTTTCCGCGAATTCCTGGTCTCTTCTTCGCTCAACCGCCGCGCAGTTCGGTCGCATTCATACTTTTTCTCGCTAAATCCTTTTGTCGCGCGCTAGTCGCATCGAGTCAAACACGGTCAATTCAAGTGAACTTAAGGGTGTAGACTAGTTCGAGCGAGAGTGTGGTGGCACACTCACACGCGGCTAGACACTGTATACTGTGACGTGGCATATCCTGCCAACGTCAATCCGTACCCTAACGGAAGACCGGGTCACATTTTGGCAAAGCCGTAGCAAGCGCGGTCAAAGCAATCGCTCTCCCTGGGACGTCCGAGGCCTTAAAAGAACGAAATTACCGCGTTCAAATGTCGCGCCGCTGGGCGCGACATGGAGTTTCAGCTACCACGATACCGAGAAGAACCAGAGTCTGTCTCCGGCCACTGATTGGCCAAGATCCCGAGGCGAAGACGCCCGGAACACCTATCGCAGCAGGCCGCCAGTGAGGAAGACGGCCAGGATTGGTCAGGGCCCAAGTCCAGCAATCCGGAGAAGCCGACGAGGTTAACGGAACGAAAGCACGACCATCGGCTCACCCCGTCGACGTATCGCCCGGAGAATGTCATGAGAGCAACTCCGGACGACTAAAGTCCACTCCTGTCCGACGACGTCACGATATCGGACGGGCCCCGGTAAATTTGAGAATTACCGAGGGCCCGGGTCCGAATGTCATCGCTCCGTCCCTGCGGCCAGGAGCCACGCGATAGGTCCGAGCGTCGCCTCAGCGGAGATAGTCGCGGGAGAGGGGGACGCCTCGCTTCCGCGTTCACGAGCCGGCTCGAACTGGGTCACTAGGCCATCTTAATTGAAAGTTACCGCACGTGCGACTATAACCGCGAGTCTATTTACCGAGTCTTTGCATCGGCTGCCATCCCGTGCGACAAGTGGTGAGTACCGGTCAGGCTATCGGGAATTCATTAGAATATTGTGACCAGTTCGTGTTGGTTCGGGGGCAAATTATCGGGAGTAGAATCTCCAGCTTGGCGACTTTGCGAGGACACGTGCCGCCGGCGATTCCGTTGACCGAGAGTAGCTCTCTCGAGAGGTCCGCCCGGCCGTGGGCCGTTCGGGCGACGGTAGCCCAAGCAAGGGGTCCGGGACGAACGGAAAAATAACGAAAATTGGCTTCCCTCGAGACGTTCCACGGGGAACAGTGTCACGCGGTCAGTTCTGTTCGGCCGCCATTACATCTCGCGCGTGTACCGGCGAAATTCATTGGCCCGCGTATTACATCTGAGCTCGGCAGAAATCGTGCCTCCTTGGCTTGTATCTCACGCGAAGTCCTGTGACTGCCGAGCTCGACGCGAACGACGAGGCTACGCGCGTCCGGTAGAACATCCGCCGAAAATTATCGCCTACGCGCTGGCAAATACGTTGACTGCCGCCGGTGTCCACCGGGGGCTTGTGTAACGCGACGTCTACAATAAACGTCTGATATTTGCCCTGTAAACTTTGAGTCGTTATTCTTCCTCTAAGAAACGTTCCCGTCGCGGGGAATGCTCCGTCCTTTTCCTCACGCGGAACCCTGGCCGTTCACGTGGCCATCTCCGGCCGTGTAGATCCTCGCCGATTCGGAATACAATCGAGAAGTGTACCGCGAGCTATCCAGAACTCTGGCACGACCTCGTGCCTGGCGCCCGATTTCGCGTAAACTCGAATTCTCTTAAATTCCGATCCGAATCGACGAGAGATCTTTTGTCCCGGGAGGACCACGTCCCGCGCGACCGAGACGTGGCCCGGTCGTGTGGCCATAATTTCCCGAGTGCGACTGCCCTTCGTTCCGGCGAACGGCAGGCGACGTGACAAATTGGCGCCCGAACAGTGCGGAAATCTCACCGTAAAAAGCATTTTTGAGCTTCTTTAAAAGAGACGCGTGAGGAAGAACGGGGCTCTTAGAAATAAATTTCGAACGGAACATAGTGATCGAGTGAATTGAGCGGAACGATCGAGAACGCCGCGTGACGAAAGACACGACCCATCACAGAGAATTTTTTTCTCTCTCGCGTAGTATTCTCTCTAACGTACGCGTACGGAGATTAGGACGATACGAACCAACACTGCGTAAACACGGCTGGTATTTCAAAACAGAATAATATGAGTTACTAGTGTCGATTCTGGTATTTATTGTGTCATTGATGAATTGATATTATTGAAATATTATTTATGTGTATTCCGTGTGCCATTACGCCTGTGTATACCGAATGGCTGATGAAAGAGAAATAGCTCAGCCATAGTATACACAAAGGAAACGTGATAGCGAGAATTTTTTTTTCTCTCTTTCTTTTCTTTCGTCCTTGTCTTATACATAGTCTGATTATTTATTGATTATTTATTGATTATTTATTAGATACTTATTTATTATTAATTTATTACTTATCTGTGATATCTCTGTTGATTTATTTATTTATTTATTCATTTATTTATTTATTTATTTAATTATTTATTTTATCATTTTTAAATTTCTTTTCTTTCTCGCAATAGAAGAATACCGTTCACGTTTCCTTTAACGGACGGTACAGAGGTAAGAAAGGCAGAACTGTTATCAGCGTTGGCTGCGGGGAGAGACCCGATTTCGTGGGATAGGGTCGGACCAACAAGTGCGACCCGCCGGCGAATTGAAGGCCTCACCTTAGCAAATTTCAACGCGGATAACAGCATCGCCTTACTAGAACACTACCGCTGCGGTAGCGGAATCGCCGCAAGGCCGATCCTACCGTAGAGGGAGAATAAACGAAATTAAGAACTATCGACTCTGTACCGGAAAGAGATTTTTTTTTTCCTTGATCTCTTGTCCATTTTCCCGTAATGGCACACGATTGAAATGATTTGACGAAAAATGGATAATAATGTGTAATATTATATGTAATTTCTGGTTATATAATGTGTGAAATACCCCAAGAAATAGCCCACCCCACATATATTTTTTTTGCTTATCGTATTTACGATAATTGATTTTGTTTATGTGTTATGTGGTGGCGGGAAGTGTGGTTTGTCCGTATATGAGGGAAACTCAGACAAGTACTGTCCTATTATGGGAATATGGAAAATATTGTTGAAAATTCGAATTGAATATTACTATCGAAACATTTGGTATACTGTCGGATATTCGAATTGAATATTGTCGAAACGTTTACGATCCCGTCTAGGATACGATTTTAATGAAAATAATACCGTGGTTGCATTATTGGCGATAGGATTTTCGAGTTACGAAGCAACGGCACGGTAATCACGATTAAAAATCGCGCAGAGAATTCTTGTCGACGGGCAAGAAGCGCGAATAAATACGGGAAAGTAGGCCAGTAATTTCGGAGGGATTTCCTTCCTTTACGCGATATTGATTTGAGAGAAGAGTTGGGGGAAAAATAAATAGGAATACGGAAATTCGTATCGGGTTAATATCGTACGTTATCGTGTCGCTCCCTCTGATCTAGGAAAAGAGTTGTCATTGCCAAAGGTCGTATTTCGAGATTGGTATCGGGGAACCCGAGAATGGACAGAAGTATGTTGAACGTTCCGATAACGGAGCGCGATGACGACGGGGAACGATCGGTTTACGGGGACGCGCGGAGTGATACGGGTTCCGCGGATGAGGGGAGAGACGAAAGAGAAAGATCACCCCCGAGAGATTTTTCAATTTTGGTACCGAAGGAACCAAAATGGAAACTGGGGTCACCCAAACACTACCGCGAGACGATAGGGGAAAGAGCAGCCCCTATCGATTTCTCGTTTCGTGGCCCCAGAGAACAAAGATGGAGACCGTGGTCCCCCGAACGTCAGCGCGACCGAGAGTGGGGAAGATCGTACCCCTCAGCTCACAGCGGACCCTATGCGGGGGTATCAGACGCGGAAGAACCCCGAGAGTTACACGTAAAAGGAACCCCTATCGCCGAAACAATAAGGCGATGGCGGTTAAAATTTTCCGGGGAAGAAGGAGAGGACCCAGAAGATTTTCTGGAGGACCTCCGTGAACAACAAAGATACCACGGATTAAAAGATAAAGAATTAATCAGCTGTTTAGCAGGTTGTCTCGGGGGGGGGGTAGCTAAGCGCTGGTACGTCCGCAAAGGAGCCCGCCAGGACAACTGGAAAGACTTCGCAAAAGAATTTCGAAAATTTTTCGGGGACCCCGACTATCAGTACACGTTAGATCGAAACGTGAGGGATCGGTTTCAAGATGACAATGAGCCGCTCCGCGAATATATAATGGCAATGACAACCATGTTCGAAAAGCTACAGCCGCCGTGGTCGGAAATAAGGATGGCAAACACGCTATACTGCGGCGCGAAACCGCAACTGCAGCAGGTCGCGTCACATTGCAAATCAGCTACCTTGGACGAGGTCATAGAGAAATTATTAAAGGTCGATCGCGTAGCGGAGCAGAGGAAGCGGGGAAACCCAAAGCCATCAGAAATGGCCCATCCCGCGCTCGCGTTCGACCCGGGAAGATACTCTCGTTCGAAGTCACCGGGCCGCGGAAGATCGGTTAGTTTCGGGTACGCTAACGCGATAGCCACTTCGAGTGGAGCGGAAAGCGACGACTCAGGAGACCGCCCCCCCCAGACCCGTCAGACATATATCGAGACCTGTGTCGAGGAGTCCCGAACCTGGTGCGTCGAGGGAGAAAAGTATTTCGCCCGCGACGCCGAGGGGAAGGGAAGCATCTCGGCGAAGAAATAGATCACGTAGTTCATCTCGCGATCCCCCATCGCGAAAAGCGACAGCGACTGCAGCCGTAGCGGCGCAACAATGGTCGCCACGCGATAAACAACGCGTGAGCACAAAGTACCTGCACCAATGTTGGAATTGCCGTAAGACAGGTCACTTATCACGAGACTGCCGCGAAGAACCCCGGCTGCACTGCTACGGTTGTGGGGCGCCGGGGATCACGATACAGCGGTGCCGAAGATGCGAGAATCGGGCGGGAAACGGGGGGGAGGTCGATCCATGGGGCCGGAGAGACTTCACCCGAATTAATATCGGCCCGCGTGATGGCTAATGGGGATACGAACCGTCCACCTCTGCTAACCGTTGACGCGATGATAGGAAAATACCGGACTCGCGCTCTAGTTGATTCGGGGTCATCGTTAACGTTTCTGAATCGAGAAACCCTAGAGAGTGTCGAGGAAGGCGTGATCGAGCTATTACCGAAAAGCAAGCCGTGCTATTTTCTTCTCGCGACGGGGGCTGTAGATCGAGCAGTAGAGGAAGCACAATTCACGTTAAGCATAGGCGGAGAGGAGAGACACATTTTCGCGAGGGTCCTAGATAATCTCGTGGCACCCCTACTCTTGGGAACCGATTCGATTGCAAAGTTCGGCATTGTAGCCGAATACCATAAGGCAGTCTGGTACTTTGCAGAAAGACCGGATGAAAAATTCCCCTTTGAGAATGCGGCCCCAGACACCGTATGTTGTGGTCTGCAAACTTTAGAAGAGTCGGAAAAGCGACAACTAGAAGAATTCCTCGAGACCACGTTACCAGAGTTTAAAGAAATAGTGGGATTAACGGACTTGACGAGCCACCGAATTGACGTAGGGGATCAAACCCCGATAAAACAGCGATATTATGCCGTCTCCCCGAAAGTACAGGAGGCCATATATAAGGAAGTCGATAGATTATTGGCCGACGGCATAATTGAACCGTCTCAAAGTGGCTGGTCAAGCCCGATCGTGATGGTGAAAAAGCCCAACGGGAAATACCGTTTCTGTCTCGATTTCCGCAAAGTTAACGAGGTCTCGAAGAAAGACGCGTACCCCTTACCGCTCATGACCCAAATACTAGATAAATTACGATCAGCGAGATACATTTCGACCCTTGACCTCAGTCAAGCTTACTTTCAAATTCCGATGGAAGAAGGGAGCCGCGAAATAACAGCATTTACCGTACCGGGAAAGGGACTTTTTCAATTCCGCCGCATGCCGTACGGACTAACGGGGGCACCCGCAACTTTCCAGCGACTATTAGACCGGCTGATAGGGCCAGAAATGGAACCACACGCGTTCGCATATTTGGACGACATAATTATCGTCACAAAAACGTTCTCAGAACACCTAGAGTGGCTCGAACGCGTGTTAAATAAAATCAAGCAGGCCGGTCTGATAATAAATCCGGAAAAGTGCGAGTTCTGCCGTCAAGAAGTCAAGTACTTGGGTTTCGTAGTGAGCCGAGAGGGATTAAAGGTAGACGCGGAGAAAATACAACCCATTCTAGCATACCCTCCGCCGAAAACGGTAAAGCAGGTGCGTCGATTCCTGGGGATGGCTTCTTGGTATAGAAGATTTATTCCGGGATTCGCCACACTTGCTGAGCCATTAAATGGCCTATTACGAAAAGATCGCGAATGGGAATGGAAAGACGCTCAACAAGGCGCTTTCGAGGCCCTACGGGACGCGATCGCTACAGCACCTACCCTCTCGTGCCCAGATTTCGAAACCCCATTTACGTTACAAACGGATGCGAGCACGGTCGGTTTAGGCGCGGTATTGACGCAAGAGGTCGAGGAAGTCGAAAGGGTTATCGCATTTGCAAGTAGATCGCTCACGTTACCAGAACGAAAATATTCAGCTACGGAACTAGAATGCCTTGCAATAGTATGGGCAGTAGAGAAATTCCGACCATATTTGGAGGGGTACGAGTTTACGGTAATAACAGACCACAACAGTTTACGATGGCTGAGGACGCTGAAAAATCCATCGGGAAGATTAGCACGTTGGGCCCTGCAACTACTAGCGTACGACTTCCAAGTAGTATATCGGCAGGGAGCCCTGAATAAAGTACCAGACGCATTGTCGCGAATTCATGAAAATGAGGGAGAGACCGAAACGCATATCGTAGCCGCGGTGCGTGCGAAGTGGTATGAGGAAAAATTTACGGAAGTCGAGAAAAATCCGGAAAAGTTTCCAGACTGGGCAATCCGGAGCGGGGAATTATATTGCCGACGTACGGACCCCTTAATTGCGGAAACGCTAGGGTCCGATGGGAACGAGTGGAAACTCGTAATTCCGGAAGAACGGAGGACCGAGATCCTGCAGGAGGCGCACGATAACCCACAGGCAGGGCATTTAGGAGTCGAAAAGACTTACCACCGTATAGCCGCCCGCTACTACTGGCCAGGAATGTATAGAACGGCAGTCGAATACGTAAGACGCTGTAATACCTGTCAACTCACAAAGGTGGAGCAAGCACTCCCGCCGGGGTTGATGGGTCGGCGCCGAGTCGACATGCCCTGGACAGTAGTAGCAGCCGATATTATGGGTCCGTTCCCTCCGAGCAGGTCCGGCCACTGCTATCTGTTAGTAATCCAAGATCTCTTTACGAAATGGATAGAGTGTGCCCCACTCCGGAGAGCTACCGGCCCGAAAATCGCGGAGGCTCTCGAGAATTTAGTTTTTTCACGCTGGGGAACCCCAGACGTCTTGTTAACGGACAACGGTACCGAGTTCGCAAACAAGTGTCTGAGGGAACTCGCAGACGAATACGGAATCCGACTTAGTACAACCCCCCCATACCACCCGCAGGCTAACCCGGTTGAACGCGTGAATCGAATCCTTAAGACAATGATGGTAGCGTATATCGAGAGGGACCACCGAGATTGGGATCTGAATTTACCGCAGTTTCGTTTCGCATATAATACCGCGCATCATTCCGTCCTACAAACCTCCCCAGCTTTTCTCAATTTCGGGCGGGAACCGCGACCAGCAAAGTGTGCGAGGGCCGAGGCAGAGCCCCCTATCGACCTCGAGGTTACATCCAATGACAATTGGAAAAAGCGGATAACGCAACTACCGACATTACGGCATTGGATATTGGAAAACCTCGAGGACGCATATCGAAAACAGTCGCACCATTACAATTTGCGTAGGAGAAACCGAGAGTTTAACGTAGGAGACAGGGTTATGAAGAGACAGCGCGTTCTCTCTTCGGCGGCAAATTACGTCGCATCGAAGCTGGCGCCGAAATTTATCGGGCCAGTAACAATAAATAAAAAGCTTTCGCCGGGGGTGTATAACCTGGTATCGGAGGACGGCAAGAACCTTGGGAAAGCCCACATATCGGATCTCAAACCATACTTCCCCAGCCAGGGAGAACTGAATAAAAACTGAGCAGAAAGGTTTAAATTTTACAGATCTACCAAAAGATGAGCCAACAAAGGGAGCTCGAAGAGCTGGAGGATCGCCTCCGTAACCTCCACCCGTTCCCGAAGGGAGTCCGAGCGGCAACGGCGACCATCTTCTGCCGGCCGCAAGGACCCCCAGGGATGACACAAGACCTGTTGCAAGGAGACGACAGTGATTTACCGTGGGGGGACCTGGTGGACCAACCCCTCACAAAAACGGAAGTAGACACGGGCGAGGAGGAAGAATTACCGGGGGGGGAACCGGTAACCCAACCCCCCGCTAAGACATACGTGGCCACGGCCACGGTAGAAGTGCGCCAAAAGAAACTAACACCACTACCCATCGCAAAATCGCCCCTAGAAGAAGTGGAAGGATGGAAGGCCGCGGAAAGGGCCTACGGCCGGAAGGTAGGCCGAGGAACTCTGGAGGGTAGCATACCGAAGCAAGAGAGGGGAAAACCAGGACCAGCCAGAGAACCGGACCAGGTACGGGCGAAGGACGAGCAGGAAAAAAGACCAGGACCCCCGCGACCGAAGGAGTCGGTGGAAGAAAGAATGGAAAGGGTACGCGAGGAACATCGCCAGGCCACAGAGGGGCGACCGAAGGCCACCACAATACGGCCCCTGATGGCTCAGTCAGTACCGGCCCCAACGTTCCGGGGCACCCCGAAACAGCGGGGACGGGGGAAACAAAGGAAAGGATCGGAGTTGGAAGAGGGGTGCTGGCGCTGCCGACAGATAGGGCACTGTCATTCCGAGTGCAGGGCCCCACAAAAGTGGAGATATTGCTATCGATGCGGTCGGCCGTTTTATACGGTCGACACGTGCCCAGACTGCAAAAGGGACGCGGCACAACAGCGCCAGAAAGCGGCCAAACAGAGGTGGTAAACCTGGCCGCAGAAGAAACCGCAAAGGGACCCAGACAACGCCAGTCCACCGGCGCCAGAAAACCCATCTACCGGCGCCACACATATATATAGATATACTTATATTTTTTTACGTAATTGACATTAATTAACAATGATAATAACCATGAGAAGAGAGAAAGTAATCCCGACCGGCGGTACCGGGAAACAATAGCCGTCCCGAGGGCCGCCGGAGGGACGAATGAAAAGACTGTAAGAGTAAGAAATAGTATTTATTTTTTTTGATATTCTTTTGCCGTTAACAATGGTTACGGGACTAACCAAAGATTACTCTCGCCCACTCCGCCACCCTTCGCTAGGATTAGATTAAAATAAGGAAAACCATGAGACTGAGTTGTCGAAGGGTGAGCGAAAAAGGGGGGGGCCCGTGATAAGTAGAAGCGCCAGAGGGGCGCGAATAAAGTTTTGTTTTTTTTTCACCCTCAATAGTTGTTGAATCATTACACCTTGACCCCTGCGTTAAACAAGGCTAAGCGTAGCCTAACGGTAGCGACATAAGGTTTCGCGAATAGGTGCTGCTGGCTACAAAAGGTCCCGACCATAAGGAATGAAAAACCATGGAAAGTATTTGTCTGAGGTTGGTGATGGGAAGTACGTGTCAAATTAAAGAATTATTCGTTATGTTGTACCGAGGTACGTCCGAGGAAGAGCGTGTGCCCCCGAACTAGCGAACAGCCTGACGGGTGCTTTCACCGGTGCCCCGGTCTCCCTTGGGGGGGGGGGGGGGGAGTTGTGACGTGACATATCCTGCCAACGTCAATCCGTACCCTAACGGAAGACCGGGTCACATTTTGGCAAAGCCGTAGCAAGCGCGGTCAAAGCAATCGCTCTCCCTGGGACGTCCGAGGCCTTAAAAGAACGAAATTACCGCGTTCAAATGTCGCGCCGCTGGGCGCGACATGGAGTTTCAGCTACCACGATACCGAGAAGAACCAGAGTCTGTCTCCGGCCACTGATTGGCCAAGATCCCGAGGCGAAGACGCCCGGAACACCTATCGCAGCAGGCCGCCAGTGAGGAAGACGGCCAGGATTGGTCAGGGCCCAAGTCCAGCAATCCGGAGAAGCCGACGAGGTTAACGGAACGAAAGCACGACCATCGGCTCACCCCGTCGACGTATCGCCCGGAGAATGTCATGAGAGCAACTCCGGACGACTAAAGTCCACTCCTGTCCGACGACGTCACGATATCGGACGGGCCCCGGTAAATTTGAGAATTACCGAGGGCCCGGGTCCGAATGTCATCGCTCCGTCCCTGCGGCCAGGAGCCACGCGATAGGTCCGAGCGTCGCCTCAGCGGAGATAGTCGCGGGAGAGGGGGACGCCTCGCTTCCGCGTTCACGAGCCGGCTCGAACTGGGTCACTAGGCCATCTTAATTGAAAGTTACCGCACGTGCGACTATAACCGCGAGTCTATTTACCGAGTCTTTGCATCGGCTGCCATCCCGTGCGACAAGTGGTGAGTACCGGTCAGGCTATCGGGAATTCATTAGAATATTGTGACCAGTTCGTGTTGGTTCGGGGGCAAATTATCGGGAGTAGAATCTCCAGCTTGGCGACTTTGCGAGGACACGTGCCGCCGGCGATTCCGTTGACCGAGAGTAGCTCTCTCGAGAGGTCCGCCCGGCCGTGGGCCGTTCGGGCGACGGTAGCCCAAGCAAGGGGTCCGGGACGAACGGAAAAATAACGAAAATTGGCTTCCCTCGAGACGTTCCACGGGGAACAGTGTCACGCGGTCAGTTCTGTTCGGCCGCCATTACATCTCGCGCGTGTACCGGCGAAATTCATTGGCCCGCGTATTACATCTGAGCTCGGCAGAAATCGTGCCTCCTTGGCTTGTATCTCACGCGAAGTCCTGTGACTGCCGAGCTCGACGCGAACGACGAGGCTACGCGCGTCCGGTAGAACATCCGCCGAAAATTATCGCCTACGCGCTGGCAAATACGTTGACTGCCGCCGGTGTCCACCGGGGGCTTGTGTAACGCGACGTCTACAATAAACGTCTGATATTTGCCCTGTAAACTTTGAGTCGTTATTCTTCCTCTAAGAAACGTTCCCGTCGCGGGGAATGCTCCGTCCTTTTCCTCACGCGGAACCCTGGCCGTTCACGTGGCCATCTCCGGCCGTGTAGATCCTCGCCGATTCGGAATACAATCGAGAAGTGTACCGCGAGCTATCCAGAACTCTGGCACGACCTCGTGCCTGGCGCCCGATTTCGCGTAAACTCGAATTCTCTTAAATTCCGATCCGAATCGACGAGAGATCTTTTGTCCCGGGAGGACCACGTCCCGCGCGACCGAGACGTGGCCCGGTCGTGTGGCCATAATTTCCCGAGTGCGACTGCCCTTCGTTCCGGCGAACGGCAGGCGACGTGACAATACGTACACGAGGTTGCAAGGGTTCGGGGAATACCAAACCACATCTCGCTAATGCACATTTGGGGCCCCTACGTAGTCACAATCTCTAGATAAAAGATCAATCTGTACTGCTTATATCCCAAATTGGCTTACTTTTGCGTTTTCGAGGCGTAATTTGCATTATTCGGCAGCATGTAGCGGAGCCGCAAGAAGCATTGGGCAGCGCGACGGTGCTGCCACTGTCAAGAGACATACATTTTCTTAAATATCGAGAGATGTAGGGTTCTTATAGAAAAAGTTGGATGACTCCCACTTGTCCGAGACAAATACAATGTCAATGCAACGTTTATTATGTTAAACCATACGTATTTAAACCCACAGTTCGAAATTTCGAGAAATCCAAATTTGAGGGTTCTGTGACGATACACCTCCGGTTCGAGCGCTGATATCTCTTTCTCACATTCAGGAACCGCGAGTCGTCGGTCACTGTAATCGGTAAAACAGAGGACTTGAAAAAACATATTTTTTAACCGCGGGGCAGCACGCGGCGGAGGCTGCGGAAGTGGCCGAGGAAGAGGAGGCAGCCGGCCGTATAATTTTAACTTTTATGGCTAGCGAAGCTGAGAATAAATATTATGTTCAATTATGTTATAATAATCTATCTATATAAATATAATCCCTTTTAAAGGTGGTAAAAATTTCAGATGTTCACGATTTTCGACCACCAACTGCAGTAATTATAAGGATTCTTACATCTTTCAATGCCTGCCGGTTTTTCACGCATCAACCGATTTCCATGAAACTTTCATAGTGCATATAATTGAGACTATTGAGAGACACAGATCTACAAAACGTATTTTTAAAAATTTCAATATAGGACTGCATAAAAAAGTTGTGAAATTCAACGTTTAGTATTTTCTCTACAATTCCGACCAAATGTCATTGTATCATCATACTGCGGTCATCTCAAGTCGTTGTTTGTAATTTTAATTGTAGAATAATAATAATAATTTATAATGCGGCGGAAGATGCAGCGGAGGACGAGAAATGGTTTGAAGCATCCCGAACCCTTGCGATCCGCCAAGGCACGCGACACGCTGCGCACCTTCAGCCGTATAGTGATGTCACGCTGACTGATGAAGCCTGACTTACCGGGAATATGTTTTTTCAAGTCCTCTGTTTTACCGATTACAGTGACCGACGACTCGCGGTTCCTGAATGTGAGAAAGAGACATCAGCGCTCGAACCGGAAGTGTATCGTCACAGAACCCTCAAATTTGGATTTCTCGAAATTTCGAACTGTGGGGTTAAATACGTATGGTTTAAAATAATAAACGTTGCATTGACATTGTATTTGTCTCGGACAAGTGGGAGTCATCCAACTTTTTCTATAAGAACCCTACATCTCCCGATATTTAAGAAAATGTATGTCTCTTGACAGGGACTTCCGCTTCCGGTTGTGTGAGAGCAGGTTGCGAAAAGTTAGCTGAGCGAGATTGTGTGTGAAAGAGTGGTTTAGAAAGTAGTGGAGTGGTGAAGGTTGTAGTAGAGAGGGTAGTGGGGTGTAGGGTTAGGCGAGCGAGAAAGGGCGAAGGGTGAGAGAGTGAGAGGGAAAGCAATAGGCAAGGGAAAAGTGAGGGGAGTTTATAGGTTAGGTATAAGTGGCGGCAGACAGGTGCGCGCGGGAAAAGAGTAGTAGTGAAGGCAGCGCGATCTAGGGAGCGAAAAAGTAGGCTGGGAGAAAGAAGGCTGAGAGGCGGGAAATTTTAAAATAGTTTTTTTAAAAAATTCTGAAAAAAGAGTAAGAGGGAAGAAAGAAAGAGCAAAGTAGAAAATGAGTGATAGAGGAGGAGTAGGGAAGGGGACGGGGAGAGAGGAGGGGAAGATAGGGAAGGGAAGTGTGGGGTCGATTTTGAAGGAAGGTAGGATAGAGCGGTGGTTCAGCGTGGAAAGCCTGGATGCGGTGGGGAGAAAAAGGGGGATAGGGGAGGTAGAGGGAGGGGGAGAGGGTGAAGTTGAAGTATTCAAAAAAAGTAAATAAGAGAAGGGGACGGGGGAGGGAGCCTTAGGGAATTGGAGGGCTTGTTCAGAGGGTTATGGGAGGAGTTGAGGGGGCTGAGGGAGGAGGTAAGGGCAGAAAAAGAAGAAAGGGTAAAGATGGTAGAGGAATGGGGAAGGTAAAGGGAGGAGGGGAAAAAGATAATAGAAGAATGGAAGAGGGATAGGGAGGAAAGGAAAAAATTATTAGAGGAGTGGAGGAGGGAAGGGGAGAAGTGGAGGGAAGAGAGGAGGGAAGAAGAGGTAAAGAGGGAAGGGATGAGGAAAAGGGTAGCAGGCATAGAGGGTAGGGTGTCAAAGGTAGAGGGGAGCATAGAGGAAGTGAGGAAGGGGTGGGGGAAGGGGGTGGGAGGGGATTAGCAGAAGAGAGGTTGGAAAAGGTAGAGGGTAAATTGAGAAGAGTGGAGGAATGGATAGGGGGAAAAGAAAAGGGGGGTAAAGAGGGGGGGAGAATAGGTTAGGGGAGGATAGGGATATGGCGGAGAATAGGAGAAGGTTAAGGATTCTAGAGATAAGGCAGGATCAGAGGGAAAGGGAGGAGAAAAAGAATAACATAATAATAAGCAGAGTAAAAGTGGAGGGTACTGAGGCAAAAGTAGAGATTAGGAGGTTGTGGGAAAAGATGGAACTAAAGGAAGAGGGGATTAAAGAGGTTAGGAAGATAGGGAAGGAAGGAAAAAACGGAAGGGGAATGGTGCTAGTGAAACTGGCGGGAAGGGAAGATAAAAGAAGGGTAATGGAGGGGAAGAAAAAGCTAAAGGGACAAGAGGAAAGGATAGACGATGATCTTACGGAAGAGGAGAGACGGGCAAGATGGAAGATAGAAAGGGAAGCGGAAAAGGAAAGGAGGGAGGGTAGGAATGTACAGGTAGGGTACATGAAAATGTGGGTGAATGGGAAGGTTAAGAGATGGGATGAAATTGAGGAAAAGTGGATGGAGGAGCAGGGAAACGAATAGGGGAAGAATCAGGGGGGGTGCTCAGTGGGGAAAGAAAGAATAGGGAGGGGGTTAGGATTGGATTCTGGAATGTGGCAGGGTTGGCAAATAAGGACGAGGACTTTTGGAAGGGGTTAGTAGAGTGGGAAGTGATAGTGATGATGGAGACGTGGGTGGAGGAAAAGGGGTGGGGTAAGATTAGGAATAAGTTTCCAAAAGGGTATGTGTGGGAGACTCAGTGGGCGAGGAGGGAGGACAAGAGGGGAAGGGCAAAGGGTGGTATGGTAATGGGGGTGAGGAAGGAACTCGATATAGAATGTGGGGACATATGTGGGAGGGAGGGGGTGATGATGATGAAAGTGAAGGTGGAGGGGGGTTGGTGGAGGGTGGTGGGGGTATACGTGAATGGGGATTTGGACAAGAAGTTAGAAGAGTTGGGTGACTGGGTGGAGGGGAGGGAAAAGGGGGTAAGGGTGATTATAGGGGGAGATTTCAACGCGAGAACGGGAAGGGAAGGGGGAGGTGGTAGAAGAGGGGGATGGGGGAGGGGTAAGAAAGTCGAAGGATATAAAGGTAAATGGGGATGGGAAGAAGCTTTGCAGGTACTTGGGGGATAGAGGATGGGGAATTATGAACGGGAATGTAAAGGGGGATGAGGAAGGGGAATGGACGTATGTGGGGGCGAGAGGGAATTCGGTAATAGACTATGTGTTGGGGAACGAGGAGACTAGGGAAGGAGTGGATAGGATTGAGATCGGAGACAAGGTAGATTCGGACCATCTGTCCATAACAGTGTGGTTAAAGAGGGAGAAGGGTGGGTTAAAGGGTTGGGAGGGAAGGAGGAAAAGAAAGGGAGTGGGGAGATGGTCGGAAGAGACAGGGGAGAAGTTTAGGGAAAAATTTGGAAGGGGAACAAGTAAGGGGGAAGGGTCACAGGAAGGCTGGTAAGGGTTGAAAGGGAAAATAAAGTAAGTGCTAGGGGAGTTGGGGAAAACAGTAAAAGTGGAGAAGAAAGGATGGTGGGACGAAGACTGCAAAGTAGGGAAAAAGCTAGCGAGGGGGGAGCTAAGGAAGTGGAGAAAGGAAGGAGGGGAGGGAGTAGAGTATAGGAAGAAGAAAAGGGAATACCAGCGTTTATGCGAGGAGAAGAAGGAAAAGGAGAGGGAAAAGTGGGAAAAAGAAGTGGAGGGCATAAAAACGGAAAGTCAGGTGTGGAAGATTGTGAATAGGGAAAGGAAAAGGGGGCGAGGGTAGACGAAAGAATAAGAATGGAAGAATGGGATCAGTATTTTAGGGAGCTGTTGGGAGGGGTAGAAGGGAGGGTGGGAAATGTAGAAGTAAGGGGAAGAGGGGTGGATGGGGAAAAGGAAATAGAATTAGGAGAAATCATTTAAAGGGATTGAAAGACGGGAAAGCGGCAGGGGGGATGGAATCCCAAACGAGGTGTGGAAGCACGGGGGTAGCGAGGTACAGGAGGGTTTATGGAAAATCTGCAATAAGGTGTGGAGGGGGGAGGGTTGGCCAGAGGATTGGAAAGAGGGGGTGGTGATTCCAATAGCGAAAAAAGGGGATAGTAGAAGGGTGGGGAATTACAGGGGGGTAACGCTGACCCAGACAGCGTACAAGATTTACGCGGCAGTGCTAGCGGAGAGGGTGAGGGAGGAGGTAGAGAGGAAGGGGCTGTTGCCGGCGAGTCAGGCAGGATTTAGAAAAGGCCTAGGCTGCATTGACAACATATACGTCCTTAATTACCTGATAAACAGGCAGGTGAGGAGGAAGAAAAGAAGGCTAGTGATCATGTTTGTAGATCTGAAAGCGGCGTTTGACTCGGTGGATAGGGATGAACTAGTAGAGGCAATGAGAAAAAGGGGAGTGAGGGAAGGGTTGGTGGGAAGGTGTGAAGAGATTCTGAGGGAGACTAAAAGTAAAGTAAGGGTGGGGGATGAAGAAGGGGAAAGCTTTTGGACAGAAAGGGGGGTTAGACAGGGTTGCCCGCTAAGCCCTCTGTTGTTTACGCTGCTGCTAGCAGACATGGATGAGGTGCTGGAAAGGGGAGGATGGGGAGGGGTTAAAATAGGGGGGAGAAAGATTTTCACGTTAGCGTACGCGGACGATGTGGCGATGTTAGCGGAGGAGGAGGAGGAGATGAGGGGAATGATGGGGGTGCTAGAAAGATATATAGAAGGGAAAAAGCTACAGCTTAACGTGGGCAAGTCGAAGGTGATGAGGTGTAGAAGGGGAGGGGAGAGGTGGAAAAAGGTGTCGTGGAGGTGGAAGGGGAAGGTAATTGAGGAGGTAGGGGAGTACAAGTATCTAGGATATACGATAACAAGGGATGGGGGGCAGAAGGCGCATGTGGAGGATAGGTTAAGGAAGGGGGCGGCGGTTATGGGACAGATTTGGGGTATAGGGAAGAGGAGGTTTGGCAAAGATTGGGGCAGGAGAGTGTGGTTATTTGATAAATTGATATGGGCAGTGGTAAGTTACGGGGTAGAAATATGGGGGTGGAAGGAGAGGGAAGGTATAGAAAAGTTTCAGGAAAGATATTTGAAGTGGGTATTAGGGGTAGATAGAAGCACACCAGGATACATGGTCAGGGAAGAGATGCAAAGGGAGTTATTGAGGGGGAGGGCTGGGTTGAGGGCGTGGGGGTATGAGAAGAAGTTAGGGGAAGGCAAGGGGCGGAGCTGGCGCGGCTATGCTGGGAAGAGATTAGGAAGGGGGATAGGAGGGGAGGGTCAAAGGTCGGGTGGGAAAGGGAAAGAGAGGAGTTTATTTCGGGGAAAGGGTGGTCGTTGGGGGAGTGGAGGGAGTTAGTAGAGGGTAGGAAGGAAATAGTGAGTGAAGAATTAATAAGAAGAGAGAAGGAGCGGCAAAGGGAGGAAAGATGGGAAAAGATAGGAGAATCCAAATCAAACAGATGGTATAGGTGGGTAAAGGGGGAGGGACTATCGGGGTACTTAAGGAAAGGCTGGGGGGAAGCTAGGTGGCAAAGAGTAGCTAAATTTAGGTTAGGGAATGAGATGAGGAGTGAAAGATATTGGATGAATGAGGATAAGAGGTTGTGCAGAGTGTGTGGATGGGAGAATGAGACTTGGGAGCATGTTTGGGAAGTATGTATGAGAGTGGATGAAGAAAAAGGATGGCAGGAGAGTGTGAGGGAAGTGCTGGATGATGAGGGGGGGGGGGGGAAGAAGTGGATGAGGATGGTGGAAGAATGGAGAAAGAGTGAGAATGGAGAGAATGGGATGGATGTGGAGTGTCCGGAAGGGGGGTCCACGGGTAGGGGTTAAGGGAGGTCGGGGGGGGGTGAGAAAGGGGGGTGCGTAGGTTAAGTTAGCTGATAAGGAAAGCTTTGTAAATAGCTGCGTTTCTCTCTCTCTTGGCGCTCTCTATGATAGAATAAGCTAAAGTGTAAGTTAGTTGTAAGGTAGAATTAAGCGATACTTGTAAGAGCGGAAAAGGTTGGAGAAGATGTTGCGAAATTGTATCCCTCAAGGGGAATCAATAAAATTCTATATATATATAATATGTGGAAGGGTTATTGAGGCAATAAACACACCTTGATTCGTCTAAAAATAAGAGAATAACTTAATTTAATGCAATGAATCAGACTAGAGTTACAATAATTGCACGTGGTTGACTAACCTAAAAATAAGAGAATCGACAATTAATGTTTATGCTCCCACTTCTCTGTCAATTGGTGCTTGTTGAACAAATCTCAACCGATGCTAACAACAGATGTTGGACAAGCACTCGTCTCCCAATCCACAATCTCTCCGTCAGCTGCTATTATCAATTTCAATTCTTAGTCTTCAAAATCTCTATCTCTCCTTCTTTCCGTCTTTCCTCGACAGACTTCACTCTCTCCCATCTCGTGGCGCCACCTCCGTAACGTTCCGATTCCCCAAGGCGTACATGCATGTGCCTTACGCTTACATCTCCCCCCCTTGAGATGCTTAATTCTCTTTCAAAAGTGAATTTAAGCTTCGAGTCTCACGAATCATTCAGCCATGGGAATGAGCTTCGTGACATGGTATAAGCCCACGGATCTTCCCCCACTTCCGGTGTTTATTTTAAAAATTGAATCCGAGATTTTTCTCTCTATCTCAAAAGGGCCAATTCTTATTTCGTCCATTTTTTTTCTATTTAGTTTATTGCCATTTATTACGTAGACCATATCCCCTTTTTGAAAGTCATGCTTTATTCTGTTTTTATCGAATAAAGTTTTATTGTATTCGTGTGATTTGTTCGATCTGAGCAGTGCTATCTTTCGGTCTTGTTCTAGATTTTTAGAACGGTCGCTTATAATTTTCAATTCCGGAGGTAGTAGGTCCGTGGACTCCCCATTCATCAGGTATATAGGAGAGAATCCTGTTACAGTATGAACTGTTTTGTTGTATGCATTCACACATACTTCCGCGATCTTCGACCAGGCTTTCTTTTTACTGTCGTTATTGAGCATACATCTTATTTTGTTTACCAGAGTTTGGTTCAGTCTCTCGTTCAGTCCGTTTGAAAGGGGGGCATCTACTGCTGTGAGAATTAATTCAATGTTTCTCTCTTTGAGGTGATTTTTGAATTCTTTTGAATTGATTGCTGGGTATTGGTCTGTGAGTAATACTTCAATCGCATTTTCCTTCGGAACCTTTTCTATTAACTTTATGAAGTCCTGGGCCAGTTGGTTTTTTGAGCATAAGATATAAGCAAATCTAGTAAAATGGTCCACTAGCAAATGTAGATATTTTTTTGTCGATCTTTGTCCACCAAATCCACCGATTGTATCCAAGGACATTATTTGGAATGGTCTTTCTGCTGGGCCTAGATGTGACATCAATCCAAATTTCTTATTTAGTCTTGTCTTGTTTTTTATACAAATATCGCAGCTTTTGCAAATTAGTCTTATATTATTTGATAAATTCGGTGCTGTATAAAATGGTTTCATTTTTGTTTCTATTTGATTCATCCCAATGTGGCAGAATTCTTCATGGATTTTCTTTATTAATATTTTACTGTAATCTTCACTTAAGACTATTTTTTTCCTTTTCTTTTTGTTTTGTTTGTAATAGATGTTGTTTTCTATAATGAGATATTTCTTGTTTTTTAAACTTGTGTTATACCTCTGGTCGTTCTGTATATCTTCCTTGCTTATAAAGTTCACTGTTTTTAATCTGTCTTCCTCATTTTCATAGTGTTCATAAACCGGATTTCTGCTAAGACAGTCGGCTTCGGTGTTTTCCTTTCCGGGATTGTATATAATTTTGAAATTGTACTGAGATAGATATAATGTCATGTCACCCAGTTCATCATCTGTTCTGTTTTTTACATTTAAATTTTCCAGTGGTTTGTGGTCTGTGTAGACAATGAATGCGTTACCAATTAGCCAATGTTGCCAAAATTTTAAGCTTTCTTTAATAGCTAGACATTCTAAGAAAATTGCCTTTTTCTTTTTTTGTACATCACTTAGTTTTTTTGAAAAATAGGCTACGGGTTTTTGCGTGCCATCCTTCTGCGTTTGTTTTAAAATAGCTCCGATACCTTTGATGCTCGCGTCTGTATAGATAAAAGTTTGAGCTTTGTGGTTATAGATGGCCAGAATTGGTTTCGAGCACAAATACTTTTTCACTTTCCCGAAGGCAATTTCACAATCATTTGACCAATCGAATCTTACATTCTTTCTAAGCAAGTTGTGGAGAGGGTCGAGCAGTATTGAAACGTTGGGGATATATTTTCCATAGAAATTCACCTTACCCAGGAATTGTCGTATTTGTTTCCTGTTTTGTGGAGTCGGAAAGTCTATTATAGATTTTAGGTTGTCTTTCAAAGGAGTTATAGTATTCTCCGTGATGATATGCCCCAAATATTTGACTGAGTTTGCTGCGAATCTGCATTTTGTGAGTTTTAGACGGAATCCTTCTTTCATAATGGCATCTAACAATTGTTTTAGGTGGTCTACATGTTCCTCGAACGTTTTTGAGAAAATCATTATATCATCTATATAGTTTACGACAGAGTTTGATAAGTTGTATTTTCTAATTATGTTTACCAAAATCCTTTGAAATATTGCTGGGGACGTTTTTAGTCCAAAAGGTAGACAGGTCCATTGATAATGACCTTCCTGCGTTACAAATCCAGTCTTCTGTCTGTCTCCGATTCTCAACGGTATGGACCAGAAAGCTGAGTTTATATCAAGTGTTGTGAAATACCTGCAATCAATGGTTTTAACCATTAAATCCTCAATTAAAGGAAAAGGTTGCGATTGGGGTACTATTAGTTTGTTTATATCTCTAAAATCAATACACAGTCTAGTCCTCTTTCCTTCATCTCTTTTATAAGCCAATGTGACTGGTGCTGCAAATGGGCTGTAGGATTCCTCAATTAGGTTATGTTTCAATAATTGGGCTACCTGTTTTTCAATTTCAGCTTTATCTTCTAACGAACATCTGTACGGTCTTTTGTAGCAATATTTATCTACTTGTAGGTCTATAAAAGCTTCATAGTTCTTTACTTTACCAACATCATACTTGTCCTTTGCGAAAATACTTATGTAATTGTCTATTAGGGTATTCATCTTATTTCTTTGGTTTGTGTTTAAATGTTCAATATCTATATTGAATTCATTTATATTAATACCCTCATTGAAATTTACTTGAAATTGATCAAATGCATTTTTCATTTCAATTTCTTCTTTATTTTGTATCTTATTTTTGTTATTGCTTTTGATTCCAATGTGCAATTCATTTTTTGATATATTATCCTTATCTGCTTTGGACTTTATTTCTTTTTGTAATTGGATATTTAAATTCCTATCATGGGTCAATCCAAATCTTTTTATAGTGTCTAGTCCTAAGATCATATCATAATTGAATCCATCATTGTTGTACACAAATGCATTGATTTTATCTTCAATATTTAGTATATTTGCATTTACTGTTATTAATCCATTAGTTTTACCCCTACCACTAATTGTTTTTATAGTACTACTGAAGTTTTCTTTTATCAAATTTTTTATTTTTACCAATTTAGAGTTAATCAGTGTGATATTTGAACCAGGGTCATAAATACCTCTACATTCAGTACTTCCATTCAGTGTCACCTTAACCTCAATCAGTGGGGGGAAATCTAGTTTTTTGGATCTTCTGTATTGTCAATCTCTAATATAGTATTAGTTATTCTATTTTTCCCAATGCTTCTGTTTCTGTCTTCTTTGAACCAACACAAATCTTCGGGATGATATCTGTTTTTGTTTCCTTTGCTCTCACAAATTTTACATGGTTGTTTTAAATTGGATCTTGCTTCTGTTTTCATTATCTTTGGTTTGTATTCATTTATCTTGTTTGATTTTTTTCCAATGTTTTCGTATTTTCTTAACTCACTGAATAATTCAACTGGAGTTGTGGTATCTTGCCTGTCAATTTTGTTTCTAACGAACGCTGGTAGTCCATCAGCAATCAGATCTACTAAAGTTCTATTATCCATATTCTTATTGGATTCCAGTAATAAATGTTCTTTTTTTAATGCGTATTCCAGAATTGAGCCGGTGAAATATTTGTAGTTCAGTGCATAAGTGACAGATGACCAACCTTTATCAGCAAAAGTTTGTAAAAACTTTTCTTTCCATGTTCTCCACTCAGAGTTTAATGTGTGTTTGATTAGCATAGAGCTAAACCAATCCTTTACTGCATCATCCAAAAATAATCTCAGAGCTTCGATCTTCTCAGCATCACTTTCAATACTCAATCTATCGCATTCACTTTCATATGTCTGCAACCATTGGTCTGCACTCACTTTTTTTCCTTCAAATTTATCAAGAACAAATTTTTCGCACAGTTTGTTCAAATTTCTGTTTTTACTCTCTTTTTCAGGTTTTTCTTTGTCACACAATTTTTCAAGAAGTTTTATTAGGGTTTCATCTACTTGTGTTTCAGAAGTGCTTGGTGCAGTTCGTTTTGGGGTAGAAATTTCTGCTAACAAGAAGTCCTTGACTGCCATATTCCCACTTTCATCTTTGTAGAGTGGTAGGATTTCACTATCTAGATTTATCCACACATTTCTGCACTGTCCACGTTTTTTTAATGTATTTGCGACTTTTTTGAATTCTGGTAGTTTTATCAGTTCTGGATGTTGTTTGTATGACTGATAACATGGTGGAATGTGGAATTTTTTTCCATCTTCATCGGTTATAGATTTTATTATAATAGTGTTTGACTTTGGGTCCTCATCAGCTGTCATTTCACATTCAAACTGTAGTTTTGCCATTTCTCCTCTATTTTTATCCACAAACGTAAAATTGTCGATTTATAATATGTGGAAGGGTTATTGAGGCAATAAACACACCTTGATTCGTCTAAAAATAAGAGAATAACTTAATTTAATGCAATGAATCAGACTAGAGTTACAATAATTGCACGTGGTTGACTAACCTAAAAATAAGAGAATCGACAATTAATGTTTATGCTCCCACTTCTCTGTCAATTGGTGCTTGTTGAACAAATCTCAACCGATGCTAACAACAGATGTTGGACAAGCACTCGTCTCCCAATCCACAATCTCTCCGTCAGCTGCTATTATCAATTTCAATTCTTAGTCTTCAAAATCTCTATCTCTCCTTCTTTCCGTCTTTCCTCGACAGACTTCACTCTCTCCCATCTCGTGGCGCCACCTCCGTAACGTTCCGATTCCCCAAGGCGTACATGCATGTGCCTTACGCTTACATATATGTCTCTTGACAGTGGCAGCACCGTCGCGCTGCCCAATGCTTCTTGCGGCTCCGCTACATGCTGCCGAATAATGCAAATTACGCCTCGAAAACGCAAAAGTAAGCCAATTTGGGATATAAGCAGTACAGATTGATCTTTTATCTAGAGATTGTGACTACGTAGGGGCCCCAAATGTGCATTAGCGAGATGTGGTTTCGTATTCCCCGAACCCTTGCAACCTCGTGTACGTATACAGTGTCTAGCCGTGTGTGAGTGTGCCACCACACTCTCGCTCGAACTAGTCTACACCCTTAATTCTGGTTTATTCAACGAAGCCAGTACAATACAGACAAAGTGCAAAATACAGTCCACTCGTTCACAACGCAAATCTACACGTTCGTGTTTTATTTTCCGGCATCCGTCCTCTTCGCGCACAGCGCTGTGCGATTCCCGGCACCTCAATCCTCGTATCGTGCGGTCCACGACCCTTTTCCGATACATAAAAGTGGTCCTTCGAGCCGGATTCGAAGTTGAACGGAATCGGAGTTCACACTTGCTCTTCTCAAAATGGCGGACTTCCAACGGCAAGCCATGCTGCGACGGACGATCCTACGGACCGTCGAGAATTTCCGGAAGGTGGCCAAGGCCAATCTCACCATCAGCAAAGTCCAGACGCGGATCTCCTCCCTCGAAAACGCTTGGACTGCGTTTCGTGAGGGCCACGTGCAGCTGCTCACCAGCGTACCTGAGGACGAACAGCGTACAGTACGTTACTTTGCGGACGACGACTTCCAGACAACCGAGGATACTTACTTCAGCTCCAAGGATATTCTACTGGACGCCCTCGATGAACTGGAGTCAAAAGTGAGTCCCCCGTTGCATTCTCCGGAAACCGTCTCCACGAGCCAGCTCCGGCCTTCCGTCGCGCTCGCGCATCTTCCTCGCGTACCATTAGCTCTATTCAGCGGCGACTGTAACGAATGGGAGTCATTTCGAGATCGCTTCAAGTCTCTTATAATAGCGAACCGTGAACTAACGGATTTCATGCGCATGCATTATTTGGTGTCGTCGCTCAAAGGGCCCGCGCTCGAAGCCCTCGGAAACATTCCGGTAACCGCCGACAACTTTTCGACCGTGGGACGTACGCTGACTACGCGATTCGAGAATAAGCGTCGATTGATAAAAATGCATTAGTCAAATCTTATCGATTTACCTGCGGTTAAGCGCGAGTCCGCGGCCGACCTACACGCGTTGATCGATCGAGCGACCGTCGCGATCACATCGCTGACGAAACTGGAACGCTCTCCAGAAGAATTGTGGACAGACATGTTAGTTCATTTAATATCGCGAAAACTCGATCCCGTTACCTCGAAAGCGTGGTCTCTCGTTTCAAGTCAGTCCGACGCGCAAAAATCATTTTCCGATCTTACGACTTTCTTGTCCTCGCGCGCGCGTGCGCTCGACGAACTGTACGTCGAATCCAGCGGTAATGTAGCTTCGAAGCCGGCGCCGTGCCCTCGCGTGCACGCCGTCACGACCTCGCAACCATCGCGTCCGAGCGTATCCTCAGAAAAGCAGCGTAATTTCGAGAACACGGGAAAGACGAACGTTCCGAGCTCGCAATCGTATTGCCCACTCTGTCAACCGCGGCATTATCTCAGTTCGTGTCCGCGATATTTAGCCGACTCTCCCGAAGAGAGACGCGAAACGGTAAATCGACTCTCGCGCTGTTACAATTGCCTCAGCGAGTGACACGCCGTGTCCGTTTGTCCGGACAAGTTCAAATGTCGCGTTTGTCAACAAACTCACCATACCTCCCTGCACGAAGCGTCGACAGGTCGCGCCGATCCTGTCGATCCGGCCTCTCCCCGCTCTTCTCCTAGTCCAGAAAGCTGCTCTGCTGTCGCGTCGTTGTCTGTGACGACGCCCCGTAGCCCCCCTGCGCACGTGCTACTGGCTACAGCTAGGCTCAAAATACGTGCTTCGTCAGGCCGTACTGCGATCGTGAGAGCACTTCTTGACCAAGGTTCACAAGCCACACTGGTCACAGAAAGTGTAGCTCAGCTGCTTCGCGCAGAAAGGACCCGTAGAAATGTTAAGATTTCCGCTGTCGGCGGAACTCACGTGAAAACTGTGCGATCGGCCGTAAGTCCGGTAAATTCGACCACTCCTTTGCTGGTCACGACCGCGCGAGTTTTGCCAACTTTGACCACTTATCAAGCTCACTGCTCTGCGGATCCTTCGTCGTTTAGCCATCTGAACGATCTTCAGTTGGCAGACCCGCTGCCCACGAATTCCGAGCCCATTCAAATGATTCTCGGAGCGGATCTCTACGGCGACGCAATCCTCGACGGCATTCGTAAAGGCCGTCCGGGACAGCCGATAGCCCAGAACTCCATTTTCGGATGAGTCATTTCAGGACCTGTCTCAGCTTCTTCACCGTCGATTTCGAGTTTCGCATCACGCGGGATATGCACGCCACCCTCTGCGATCGCGTTCTCGCACCACTGCTCATCTTCCCTGGAATCGGAGTTGCGTCCGCTCTGGGAGGTGGAAGAACTTCCTCGGTGCTCTCCACTCACTCCGCTAGAGCGACAATGCGAAGAACATTTCATGACCACTCACGCGCGCAATCAAGACGGACGATGTTTTCATTGAGGGCATCGCCGCCACCGGGGAACGCCTCCAGGCTCGCATCTCTGGCACCTCCGTTCTCGCGCTCTTCCGGTCGCGCCTCCGCTCTCGCACTCTCGTGCTCTTGCGCCTCCAGTCGCGCCACCGCTCTCGCACTCTAGTGCTCTGGCGCCTTCGCTGGCGCCTCCACTCTCGACCTCTCGTGCTCTCGCGCATCCGCTAGCGCCTCCGCTCTCGCACTCTAGTGCTCTCGCGCATCCGCTAGCGCCTCCACTCTCGCACTCTCGTGCTCTCGCGCCTCCGCTCTCGCACTCTAGTGCTCTGGCGCCTCCGCTTGCGCCTCCACTCTCGCACTCTCGTGCTGTCGCGCATCCGCTAGCGCCACCGATCGCGCCTCCGCTCTCGCACTCTAGTGCTCTCGCGCATCCGCTCTCGCACTCTAGTGCTCTGGCGCCTCCGCTTGCGCCTCCACTCTCGCACTCTCGTGCTCTCGCGCATCCGCTAGCGCCTCCGATCGCGCCTCTGCTCTCGCCCTCTCGTGCTTTTTCGCTTCCGATCGCGCCACCGCTCTCGTACTCTCGTGCTCTCGCGCCTCCGCTCGCGCATCCGCTCTCGCACTCTGGTGCTCTTGCGCCTCCGCTTGTGCGCTCGTGCACCGCCGCTCCTGCGCGCTCGCGCATTCACGTTCGTGCTCTCGCACCTTCGCTTAGGCGCTCACTCGTCTCCGACTGTTCCGCTTAATATGTAAATATCACATGTACAAAAGAATGTAAATACCGTCGTT
Source organism: Lasioglossum calceatum (assembly GCA_963966675.1). Classification (NCBI taxonomy): domain Eukaryota; kingdom Metazoa; phylum Arthropoda; class Insecta; order Hymenoptera; family Halictidae; genus Lasioglossum; species Lasioglossum calceatum. Next base: position 1,956,921 of record OZ016542.1, read on the forward strand.
AGCTGTAAGTTGCGTTAGTTTTAAGATTGCGTGCGTTGTGAGTCTTAAGACTCCGTCTCCGGCCCTTCGAATTGTAATGCGTGCGTCTACTGCAATGCGGCTGCGTCCGCTCGTCACTCTCTGTTGAAAAATAACTTTTCAAGGCGGGCGGTATGTTCGCGATCGCGCGAACGCACGAGGCAGTCGTCTCGTTTCTCTTTCCTCTTACCCCATCGTGACGTCAGTCACCAAACGCGTGCTCCCATGAGTTATTGATTGTGTCCCAATCGCGATCGCCGATTATCGCGTGATCCTTAAAGGACCAATCCGCGCGTGCCAGGAATTCGGACTCGCGCTGTTTCCGCGAATTCCTGGTCTCTTCTTCGCTCAACCGCCGTGCAGTTCGGTCGCATTCATACTTTTTCTCGCTAAATCCTTTTGTCGCGCGCTAGTCGCATCGAGTCAAACACGGTCAATTCAAGTGAACTTAATTCTGGTTTATTCAACGAAGCCAGTACAATACAGACAAAGTGCAAAATACAGACCACTCGTTCACAACGCAAATCTACACGTTCGTGTTTTATTTTCCGGCATCCGTTCTCTTCGCGCACAGCGCTGTGCGATTTCCGGCACCTCAATCCTCGTATCGTGCGGTCCACGACCCTTTTCCGATACACAGATAATGCAGAAAGAGAGGGGGAAAGGGAAAATAGTAAAAATAGGATATATGAAATTATGGATTGAAGGAAAGATGTGGAAATGGGAAGAGAGGGAGAAAATACTTAAAGACGGGGAGGGAAACGAATGGGGAGAGAAAGAGAAGGTGAAGGTGAAATAAAGGAAAACGAGAAAGAAGAGATAAAGACAGCGGAAGAGAAGAAAGAAAAAAGAGAAGAACGAGAAAAAGTGAAAATTGGTTTTTGGAACGTAGCAGGAATGTTGGGAAAAGATGAAGGATTCTGGAAGGATCTAGAAAGATGGGACGTGATGGTGCTAGTGGAGACGTGGGTAGAAGAAAAGGGGTGGGAAAAGGTGGAAAGAAGATTACCACAAGGATACATATGGAAAAAACAATGGGCAGTTAGGGATAGTATAATGGGGAGAGCGAAGGGGGGAATGATGATAGGAATGAAGAAAGAAATTAAGAGTGAAAAGAATGGGTGGGAAAAAGCAAAAGGGAAAGAAAAAGAAATAGAAGGAATAATAGAAGGAAGGATAATGATAGAGGATGAAGAATGGAAAATATTAGGGGTGTACGTAAACAAAGATATTGAGCAGAGAATGAAAGCATTGAGGGAATGGTGGGATATGGGAAGAGAAGAAAAAATAATAGTTGGAGGAGACTTCAACGCGAGAACAGGAGAAGAAGGAGGGGAAATAAGACGAGAAGAAGACGAAAAGGAAGGCAGCAGGGCGTCGAGGGACAAAAAAATAAATGGAGAAGGGAGAAAGCTATTAAGAACGCTAGGAGAGCTGGGATTGGAAATAATGAACGGAGGGACAAAAGGAGACGAGAGAGGAGAGTTCACATACATAGGACAGAGGGGAAGAACGGTAATTGATTACGTGATAGGAGACGAAAGAACCAGAGAAGGAATAGAAAGTATGGTGGTAGAGGAAAGGGTAGAATCAGATCATCTGCCGTTAGTGGTGACAATGATGAAAGGATGGAAGGCAGAAGAAAGAGAAGAAAGAAAGAAGAAAAAGAAGGGCGTGCAAAAATTAGATTGGGGAGGAGAGATAAAAGAAAAATTCATTAGTCTAACGGAGGAAATAGAAATAACAGGAGAAAGTATAGGAGAAAGATTAGGAGAATTAGAAAAGAAGATAAAGAAAATAATAGAAGACATAAGGCATGATGAAAACAAGAAAGAGAGGAAAGGAGAGGATGGTGGGATAAAGAGTGCTGGGAGAGAAAGAGGGAACTAAGAAGGACATTAAGGAGATGGAAAGAAGGGAAAGAAAAAGGAGATGTATACAGAAGAATGAAAAACGAATACAAAAAGTTATGTGAAGAGAAAAAAGAGCAGTAAAGAGAGTTGATTCTGCTTGAGGCAGGGAAAGCGAATACAGAAGTAAAAGTATGGGATTTCCTAAGAAAAATGGGAGGGGGGAAAGGAAAAGGATGCGAAAAAGGGATAGAAATGGAAAAATGGAAAGAGTATTTTATGAGTTTGTTAGGAGGAGTGGAATCAAAGGTTGAAGGAGGCGGCAGGAGAAGAAGAAGTGAGAGGAGTAACGAAGAGATAATAATGGAAGAGATTGTAAGAGTAATAAGAAAAATGAAAGTGGGGAAAGCAGCAGGGGAGGATGAGATGGGAAACGAGGTACGGAAATATGGAGGAGCGAATATAAGGAATGAGGTGTGGAAAATATGAAACAGAGTATGGAGGGGAGAAGGATGGCCAGAAGATTGGAAAACAAATATAGTAGTGCCTATAAAAAAGAAGGGAGATGGAAAAACCGTTGAATGTTATAGAGGAGTGACATTACTAAACACCATGTATAAAATATACACCATTATACTAGAGGAGAAGTTGGAAAGAGAGGTAAAAGAAAAGAAGATGATACCAGAGAATCAGACGGGGTTCAGAGAAGAAAAAGGGACAATAGACAACATATACGTACTGAACTATATAATCAACAGAGAACTCGCGAAGAGGAAAGGAAGAATGATAGGCTGTTTTATAGATCTGAAGGCAGCATTCGACAGCGTCAACAGAAGGAACTTGTGGAAAGCCCTAAAGGAAAGAGGGGTGAGCGAAGAAATAAGAGAAAGAATAGAAGAGGTATACAGAGAGACAACGGTGAAAGTGAAAGTGGGAGGAGAAATAGGAGAGAAGTTCTGGGTAGGAAGAGGTGTAAGACAAGGGTGCCCGCTAAGCGCGAAGCTATTTATATTGCTTATGGCGGATTTAGAAGAAAGGATGAGGAAGAGGGGGAAGGGGGGAGTAGAAATCAAAAGAAAAATGATATATAAATTGCAATATGCGGACGACCTTGTGCTGCTGGCGAAGGAAGAAAGTGGTATGAAGTTTATGATTGAGGAATTTAGGAATTATATAAGGGAGAAAGGTCTAGAGGTGAACAGAGAAAAAACGAAGATTATAAGGTTTGAAAGAAGAAGGCAAGAGAAAAAGACGTGAAGATGGGGAGATGGAACAGTGGAAGAGGTAGAGGAAATAAAATACTTAGGATACATCTTCAAGAAGAACGGAGGACAAGAAAGACAGATAGAAGAAAGAACAAGGAAGGGAGGAGGGGTAATGAGAAGTGCGTGGGGGATAGGCAAAAGATACTTCAAAAACAAATACAAGATGAGAGAATGGTTTTTCGACACCCTGGTATGGCCAGTGATGGCATACGGGTTCGAGATATGGGGCTGGGAGGAGAAAAAGAAAGTAGAAGCGATGCACGAAAGATATATCAGATGGGTGCTGGGGCTAGAGTGGGTGACCCCAGGATATATGGTAAGGGAGGAAACAAAGAGAGAGAAGATGAGAGCAAGAGGTGCGAGAAGAGCATGGAAGTTCGAAGAAAGACTAAGAGGAGGAAGGGGAAGCGAATGGGCAAGACAATGTCTGAAGGAGATAGAAGAGAGAGCGAGAGGAGGAGAGAAATTATCCAAGTGGGAGAAAGGAAGAAAAAAATATATAGAAGAAAGAGGGAATAGAACAATGTTAGAGAACGGAGATAGAGAAAAGAGAGACGAGGAGTGGGAAAGGATAGAACACAGAGAAAAGGAGATAGAGAAAGAAGAGAATTGGAAAATGGCGAGGGAATCGAGATACAACAAATGGTTCAGAGAAATAAGAGTGAATAGAGTGCCGGAATACCTAGAAAAAGGAACGAAGGAAGAGAAAGGGAGAAGAATTGCAAGATACAGACTAGGGAATGAAATGAGGGGAGGGAGATATTGGGAAGAAGAAGAGGAAAGACGATGCAGAAGGTGCGGCCATGAAGAAGAATCATGGGAGCACGTACTGGAAAGGTGCAGAAGAGAAGAAGGAATGGAAATCAGTATATAAGAGAAGGTAAAAGAAATATTAGCAGAGGACGGGAGGGGAGAGAAGTGGATGGAAGAATTGGATAGGGAAAGAAAAGAAATCCAGGAAGGAAGTTATGAAGGAGAGAGAGTTGGAAGAGGAATCAAATAAAGGAAAGGAAGATGGAAAATGAGTGAGAGAGAGAGAGAGAGAGAGAGAGAGAGAGAGAGAGAGAGAGAGAGAGAGAGAGAGAGAGAGAGAGAGAGGATGCGTGCGTGAAAAAAAAGGGAAAATATTATAGATAATATAGGCAACGACAGCGGCAGAAAGTAAGAGCGAAGGTAGACAGTAGGATAATGTAAAGGGAACGGGGTCGCGTAGTAGTACGAAAGAGAGAGAGAGTGAATTGAGAGGCAGGGATCAATGGAAGAATGAGTGTGAGCGAGTGAAAGAGAAAGGGAAAGAATGAGAGTATGAGTGTAGAATGTAAATTTATAAGCAAACACAGAAATGAAAATGAAAAGAAATATATGTAAAGGGAACGGGATCTCTTTGTAACCCGTAAGGTAACAAATAAACAAATACATACAATTAATTCTTAGACAAAATGTTTAAAATATTAATTTCTATTATTTACTTTCAGGGTCTCGTGATAGCGAAATCCGATTGATAAGGAAACAAATTTTTCAATTAACTAAATGTCATTTGAATAGTAATATTAATATAATAACTGAACACCTTCAGAATCAGATATTCGAACAGCACGGGAGTTTAATTGATATAAATCATGAAACAAAGACCACATTAGGGATTTTAATGTTTAAAACTAATTTCTAAAACGTATGCGTTCGCCATATTGGATCCGCGATTCTGTTTTTTCGAATTTTGAGTTCAGATTTATAATCAGCAGACCCGAAAACCATAGTATACTAATTTTTGAATAGAACTAACAATTTTTTAACCTATGCGTTCGCCATATTGGATCCGCCATTTTGTTTTTTTGAATTCTGAGTTCAGATTTGTAATCAGCGAACCCGAAAACCATAGTGTACTAATTTTTGAATAGAACTAACAATTTTTCAACCTATGCGTTCGCCATATTGGATCCGCCATTTTGTTTTTTCGAATTCTGAGTTCAGATTTGTAATCAGCGGACCCGAAAACCATGGGATACCAATTTTTTAAGAAATTGAAGTACGTTTAGGGGTTTTGGCCAGCTTTTGGGGATTTGGGACGACTGTGCGTCGATCTGTGTCGGAAGTTCCTAAATTCAGGAAACTTGACAGACTGTTTTGAATTGCAAGTTGTTGGCAGGAACGGGAATACCGCAAGAAAGTCGTAGATATAGTCAGTGGATGAGATATTGTACGCTTTTACAGCATACGAGTACTACAGTATTTTTCACATGGACAAAGAAGAGGGATCTTCTACCTCCGGACTTATGTCTTCGATGAATAGTTTATTTTCGTTCACTAGTCCTGCCGTAAAGAAGTTGCTCGGTTGGAAGCAGGGCGACGAGGAGGAGAAATAGGCAGAGAAAGCGGTGGACGCGCTAGTGAAAAAGTTAAAGAAAAAGAAAAGTAAGGGCGCGATCGAGGCGCTGGAACGGGCTCTGAGTTGTCCTGGTACGCCGAGTAAGGGACTGTTTAGTTTGCACCGGCCGGCCGGCCGGCCGGCACCGGCACACCAATGCTTAAGGATAGGGAGCCCGGAATTGGAAACGCCGGCACGGTTTCTCAACGAAATTTTTTTTTCCGCCGGGCGGGACATCTCCCTCGGCGAGGGACAGGACTGCCTGTTGTGCGCGGCACAAAAAAAGGTTTTTATGGGCTTCTCAACTGCTTAGGTAAACTATCGGTAGCTCTCCTTTACAACATCATGGAAGTTGGAAACATTCCTGCCACTTGGTGAATTCTTCTTAAATAATGATTTTAAATAATTACTAGAAGACATATCTCTCTCTCTCTCTCTCTCTGTTCTACAAATTTTTCCACCGGATCTACTGTGAAAAAATATATGGTCGTATTCTACGATTCTTGCTCTTTGGAATACCGTTTTTTTTTCATTATTTGCAGCAGCTTGTTGCCATCATTCAGGTAACAAGCAAACTTACTTGCTTATTCAAAATGCGACAGAACTTCCCTTTCACAACCTAATAAATGATATCAAAAGTTATTTCAGTTACACCGGTAAATAATAAAATGTTCATTTTAGGGAAACCAATGGTGTCATTTCGCCCATTACGATACTTTGCAACTGTACGCATCATGTATAAATTTCATATCGGCACACATGAGATGTGAAACACTCCAGTTGTTAGGTTTGAATTGTTTGTTATTTCGGGTCCATAATATTGCTGAATATTCTGTAGACATTCTGAAATATGGGTCGACGGCGTTTGTCCTAATATTACACTTTTCACGTAGTGAAAAAACATTTTCAATTTGTTTATGTCCAACAAGTAGTGGAATACACTGCCCGTTAGGAGCGATAGATATTATAAACCGTTACCGCCCACTACTACGTGATTGTAGGGGGTGGCAAGTAGGGATTGCAATCCCGCAAAGCGAGATCCCGCGTCGAAATATTGATGTGGGGTTTACTTCAATCCCGCGGGACTGAGGATTTCGTTCTTCGATCTAATATATATACATATATAAGAAAAAAAATTTTAATTTGTACACTACTTTGAAAATATGAACGTAAAAAGCAAAGACTATTTATTGTTGAATCTTCTAGTTTGCTCCTCAAGTCATTGCAAAGATATCCTGCAGCGGAAAAAGCTCGTTCAGCCTCTACACATCACACATCAATTCTTTACTGGACATTGTGCTTGCACAATACGAACTGGAATAATAGATCGACAAACAGATATGTACGTGACACGACAACGGAAAAAGTGAAGAGCGCAGAGCCATGAAACTCGGGAAATTTCGACGCGGGATCCCGCTTTGCGGGATTGCAATCCGTAGTGGCAAGGCGCCATCTCGTATGGATCCGAACTTCTGACATAGTATATTGATGCGAGCCTGAGAAGAAGGTTCCCAGGGAGTACCAAGGTGACGGAACGAATGCGCGGCCGATTGGATCAGAGTGGAGGAGGAGGCAGAGCTCGTTTCACACGCATTTTCGGCTGTCGTCGAAGTATTGGCTACAGCGGCCACACATCTACGTTACGTGCAACGTCAAAGTCCAAACATTGGGGCTACAGGCGCGGCTGTGGTGGGGTAGGCAGACCTAGCGATAGGCTCGCTTTGTTTATGTGCCGTTCCCGGGGCTGTTCTCTATGGAGAGTTTTATGACAGGTGATTACTATTGAGCTGGAAGTCGGCACTTTCTCGGGCAATACGTGTTTACTGTAAAGTAGTTTGTGCAGGTACCGAATACTCCGGCGAAAATGCTATATCCGAGAAATCATTTTACAACAGTTTCATGTGGGCCAGTGTTGATAATTTAAGAAGTACATTTTGTAGATCTGTTTCAATTGTGTGTAAAAGTTTCATCGAAATCGGTTAAAAATCATCACAAATTGCAATTTCCACCATCTTTGAACGTTTGTAGCTTATTAGAACGTCGACCGATTTTGACGGAATTATTCAGAATATGTTTAATTTACATAGATTTACAAAACGTATGTTTTACATTTTCAATATAGGCCGAAATAAAAAAGAAAAAATTTCTTCTCGCGTCCTGCGGTAAACTAATTGCTCTAGCTTCCCAAAACAACTCAAATCGTACAGTTCAATATTTTAAAAGTTATCGTCTTTTTACGAGTGTCCAAATACAGGGTGGTCATTTTATCTGAAGACATTGACATATCTCGAAAACTATGCATCGGATCAAAACAAGTGGGTAATGAAAGTTGTTTGTCGCGAAGGGGGACATCCAATGATACCAAACTCGACCCCCCACCGCCGCCCCCTGGGGGTGGTGGTGGGGGAAGATAAAAAAATTAAATGGGAACCCCCATTTTTCATTGCAGATTTGGATTCCCCAGAAAAAATACACAAATTTGACCTAGGAGTTTTTGCATTTTGGTCCACAGATGGCGCTGTAATGGACAAAAATCAAAATGGGTAAAAAATCGTTGAAAATGGGGTATATCTCGAGAAATACACATCAGATCAGAAAAATAAAAGTGGACGTATTTGATATTTTTTAAAATGCTATTCAACAACACCATAATTGACCCCCCACCCCACCTCCTGAGGGTGGGAGAGGGAATTGAATGTTTTTCTAATAATTTATATTTGCAAGAGAAACGCTGGCTAGGAATAGTGTGAACATCCTGTAGTAGATCCACACAACGTGCTCTTCAAATTTTCAATAAAGGACCAACCCAAAAAAATTACGAAATGCAACTGTTAGTATTTCCTCTGCAATTCCGACCAATTGCAATTTTCCACCAACCTTCCTACACGTCATGTGGTCAATTAATTGTACTCACTTTTCAGAATATTAAACTCGCAGGGTCCAATGTTAAACAAGCCACCGGTTAGTGGGGTGTTTAGCCCGAAACGTCGAGAAAAACTATTTTGGCGTTATTTAAAGGCTCAACGTAATAATGTAGTAGGTCGTTGAATTCGCTTATTATCGTCAGCTGTAACATTATGAAATCAAAAACCTATTGTTATATTTTGTTATAACGTTTAAAGCACAACGTATACAACATAGTACTTCCTTAACAACGTATTCGCCATTGGCACGACGAACTCTGAAAACTTCTAGTTGATAGCTTTTTAAATAGTTACAGCGTGTTATATTCTTCCTATGATAGAGCCGGTTCCGGCGACCGGCAAAATTTCAAATGGAACAGAATTTTTCCGGCGACCGGCACGGCTCCTGCATAGGCATCTCCTGAGGTGTAGAGGGGAGTAGAAGGGGAAAAAAGGTTCTGGGGAACCCCTGCGGTGAGCCGGGGGACCCCTCGGGTTAGACACGATCACCGGCGTTTCGCCTTTGTGCGAGCCTCGGAAAAGGTCTAAAATTATTGTCCGGCCGGCGTGGCCCAAACTAAATGCTGCCCCCCCCCCGCGGGACGGCGCCGGTGCCGGCCGGTCGGGGCAAACTAAACCATCCTTAAATGCGTCACAATACCGAGAAGCTTGGACGGCCAACTACAAGTGTCGCATCGTAAGGGTTTGCCACATGTTATTTATTGTCGGGTATGGAGATGACCAGATTTGCAGTCTCACCATGAACTGAAGCCGCTCGAATTGTGCCAGTACCCTTTCTCTGCCAATCAGAAGGAAGTTTGCATTAATCCATACCATTATAAAAGAGTGGAGAGTCCGGTACTACCACCGGTACTGATCCCTAGGCATTCGGAGTACCCTCCTGGACATTCTTTGCTACCGTTTCACCAGATAGCGGAACCGACGATGCCGCATAATGTATCTTATTCTTCGAGTGGATTTAATGCTGAATCCATCGGGGGGGGGGGATTACCAGAAACTCCTCTCTTAGCTTATTCGCTGCCCGAAGATGGTTGCCAACCTGGACAGTCACCGCCACCGGATCGAGTGGCAATGGACACGACTGGCTCGGCCGAAGTGGCTCCAGTTTGTTACCAAGAACCACCCTACTGGGCCTCCATCGCTTATTACGAGTTAAACTACAGAGTGGGTGAAGTTTTCCATTGTCACTCCCACTCTGTGGGACGGCTTCACAAATCCAAGCAACAATTCCGACCGTTTTTGCCTTGGACAATTGTCGAATGTAAATCGAAATTCTACTATCGAGAACACGAGAAGACACATAGGGAAAGGACTGCATCTATATTACGTAGGTGGCGAAGTATACGGGGAATGCCTCTCCGACTCTGATATATTCGTCCAATCTAGAAATTGTAATCACCATCGCGGATTTCATCCTAATACAGTTTGTAAGATTCCACCGGGATGTTCGTTAAAGATATTTAATAACCAGGAGTTCGCCCAATTGCTCTCGCAAAGCGTTAACCACGGCTTCCAAGCCGTCTTCGAGTTAAAATGTGTATTATAAAGTAAATTTCATGATAGCTAGACTGCGGATCTTTGTGCATTTGTGGCTTGAAAAAATTTTCAAAAAACGCTAGAAAATAAAATTATACAGAATTTAGTACGATTTTTAGTTACCTCAGATCTACAAAGACCACCGGGCCACCACTGAAAATAACATTTTACATGATTCCACTTTTTTACAATTTCCCTACAAAATTTGAAAATTGCATAAACATTCGTAGTCAAATGATAGCGTATAAGAAGTTCGTATTTCGGCTGGAAATAGCAATTGCACACGTATCTACATGAACATATTTTATTCTTTTCAGAATGTCCTTTGTTAAAGGATGGGGTGCTGAATACCATCGACAAGACGTCACGTCGACTCCGTGTTGGATAGAAGCACATTTATACGGACCCTTACAGTGGTTGGATAAAGTGTTAACGCAAATGGGTTCACCCCATAATGCTATAAGTTCTGTGTCATAATTTCTGCTTTGTGTTTCGTCACTAGGAGAAAAGATATAATGAAATATACCAAAAAAAAGAACTTCTGACGATTCGGGAGAGAGCCGTTTTTAATATTACATAGTGCTGTAGTAATATAATAGACTGTAAGTGATTTAAGAAAGAATATCGACAGTGGTAAGTGAAACGGAGCTGTCCGAAAATGGGCCAAAAACTGGTTTTTCGATTTTTCTCAATAACTACCCTTACAGATGAGTTATGGGGCTGAAACTTGGCAGAAAGGGGTCTTTTTGGGTAGGCTAGCGAATGGTTCAAGCTCGATAAAAATCCCGCCGGGGGCGAATTTTACCACCAAACCCGGGTATACCCCGTGGGACCCGTTATAGAAAACAAGGGCTTCCAAGAGATCCTACATCCTATACCAGACACCAGCGTCGAGCCTAACAGCATCAGGCCGAAGAAACCGTGTAGTTGTACCAAGTCGCAATGGCTTAAACTGTGAGTATACATATGTAATTGAACTGTCGTTGTTCAATTTTGTCAACTGTACACTTGTTATTGTTCTAATTCGTCTTTAGCGGCCCCTAGACGTTCAATAATAGAGTATTTTATCCATAAATGTCCCAAGCCCGGGTCTGTCGAGGGACATTTATACGCCAGGGAAACTATTCCTTGAGTTTTGCCGAACGTAGAGAAGGACAGCCGAGCTGGAGAGGCCTCGGTCGCCGAGAAATGTAAACATAACTAATCCGATACATACTTCTTTATTTTCCATTATTTTTTTATGGAACTTTCACCAACATATTCGTGGCATTTTTCTAATGCAAAATGTTACCAAACACGATATAATTCCCACTGTATTTAGTGGTTTAATTGACGATGAGAGTTACGGCTACAAGGAAGAACGGCGCATGGACTTATATGACATACACCTGTATTTGATCCGTATTATATCGTGTTTGGTATCATTTTAATCAGAAAATGTCACAAATATACCGGTGAAAGTCCCATAAAAAAATAAGTAATAATAAAAAAGTTTTTCCTTGGTGTGTTATATTGTGAGGACGCGCGAGCCTTTGAAGTGTGCCGGCGCGTTGCGAGTCTCCGCGTCTCTTTCTATCCCATGCGCCGTCCTTCCTTGTAGCCGTAACTCTCATCGTCAATTAAACCACTAAATACAGTGGGAATTATATCGTGTTTGGTATCATTTTGCATTAGAAAAATGCCACGAATATGTTGGTGAAAGTTCCATAAAAAAATAATGGAAAATAAAGAAGTTGTTGTCACGTCTGCCGAGGTGTTGCCGTAGGTTATAAGCATAGTTAATAAGAGTAGGATATTGTAACAGTAATTATTAATAATATTCGTTAGATATAAGTAATCATACTCCGCTCCGATCACCACATCCGATTCTCACGTCATACCATACCTTCATTCTTATCTTAACTCTTGTATAATAATCATATCTTAATGTATTCCCCGTAGCCGTATCACGTAGCATTCCCCGTAATCATTAATCGCACATCTCATAACATCCGACACATAGCGTAGACCATAAGACACCTATACATTCGACCCCCCCCCCCCCCCCGATCCCAAAACGAGTTCAGTTAATCCAGTCAGTTCAGTTGTTCAGTTCGGTTCAGACAGTCAGTCTGACACTCTGGTCAAGACTCCAGCGAGGCTCGTCGCCTCCTGGATGTCCCGGTCAGGACTCCAACGAGTCCTCGCTCTCATCCGCCTTCTTACGCGCTTCTAATTCATTGTAATCTTAATTCGTACGCTGCAAATATAATCCCAGTATTAATTTAATAAGTGAGTCTCGCTTACAAGGGAACATATTCAGATGCGAAAATCGGATTTTGATGAAACTATGGGAGCTTATAGTTCTTTGAAAAATATTTGACACGTATTTTTTTTATCGGCAACCATCCACTCTGAAGGGGTGAAAACAGCCCTCAAAGTTGGGGGTCAAAACCATATTTTTTGAGATATCTCGGAAACCAGAGGTCCAAAAAATTTGAATTTTTTTTTAAATTGTGTGTTTTTCAAAGGGGAATGTAGTCACGTAAAAAAATTTTAACAAAAGTTTTTTGTTTAAACAATATATTAAAAATTTGATTTTTTTTTGCAGTTTCTCGTATTTATTGTTAGTTTATTTTAATGTAAACTTGGGTGTGTGATCTTTGATCCAAAATAGGGGATACATGTTTTAGGATTTTTTTTGTTTTTGCCATTTAACAATAATTATGTATAATGGAAGATACTCTTGCACCTGGCGTGCGTTAGGAAGGAATTCTGGCTTGTTTTATCGAAATATAAGCATTTAGTGTAAACGTGTATAGTATTTTAAATAATACCACTGGATTATGTGTCGTTTATTGTTTTATTAGTAGCTAAAGAAGGTGGCGCAGGTAGCAGCGCGACGCGGTGCTAATGACCGCGGCGGAGTAAGGGTACCGACTTTTATAGTCAATTCGCCTGTGAATTTCTGCAGTCTTTGGGCCTTCGGTCAAAATATACCTCCAGCCTTTTTAAAAGCTGGAGCCCCAACTTTGAGGGCTGTTTTCATCCCTTCAGAGTGGATGGTTGCCGATAAAAAAAATACGTGTCAAATATTTTTTAAAGAACTATAGTTTCATCAAAATCCGATTTTCGCATCTGAATATGTTCTCTTGTTAGTTCACCTCCCTACATCCTCGCGCTTGTGATACTCTCCTTTCGATTACGTTCTACCTGTTTCTGCGTTTCCAACGCGCACGTCTGAGCCTACCCAGCTGCTCGGTGCATTCCCCTGGTTTCAACGGGAAACGCAGAAGCCTCTCTTTCTTTCAATATATCAGTTCGACACATTCTCGAAGGGTACGCGTACAGTGGACCCGTTTTCGTCCGACGACCGACTTCAGCCCACACAGACGAGCGTTCGGGAAGCATGTATTGGTGTCTTTTCGTCCGCTTTCATCCGAAAATGTGCGTACAGTGGGCCCGACGTCGGTCGAAATGGTCAAGGTCAGCGGGAAGCCGAACCTTTTCGAGCGCCTCGTGAAGGGTTAACAATGGACAAACCCCATGGGGTCCCGACGTCTGAGGAAAATCAAATGATTTTGTTTTTCGTCCTACCGTCGGTCGAAATTTCTATAGTAGAAGTTATGATATTTTGTGATTTGTAACATAAAATAAAATATACAGGGTGTTCGCGCTATCACTAGTCAGCGTTTCTCTTGTAAATAGTAAATTTAGAAAAAAATGAAAGAGGTAGTACTGTTTTTTATGCGCAATACAATGGCGTATATAATTTTTTATGTTTATACTATTTTGTTAGATATGAAGGTGACCTTCAATTTTTTTAATGGAATCCTGTATATTTTTTATATCACATGAAAGCGTGTGTCTAGACGAATTCATCCGTATACGTACTGCACAGTGACCGTCAAGGTCATGCAAGCTCAGAAATGGAAGAAACATTTTGAATATTTGGGTTTGCAATTATGTAATTTTAAGATGTTATGAGTTGAGTTAACTGAAATACCACACGCGGAAGCCACTTTTCGCACCGAAGTTGTCGGATTTTCTTCAAAATGTAGGAGGACTTCCAATTGTTTATCTTCAGAAAGAAGACATTTCCGATCATGACACTTATTCTGCAAAGACGCTGTTTCCGTCAAACGTTTTGCAAGCAAAACAAACTGATTTCCATTTGGCTGCATTCCGTCCGGATATTCTTCTAGGTATTTCAATTTACTTTGTCTTTTATTTCCATTGCAGTGGTGATACATGCACACCATATCCGCCTTCTCGTCCATCGAATAATAATACATTACTATGCGATATTACTGATCGGTTTCGGAATACTGAAATTGTCTCATCATAGAAAAAACTAGAAGTAAACATTCTGATAGTGAATGACAACATTATCTGATTCGGTTGAACAAAGAATACTTGTAAACACATTAGTATGAAATATTCAAAATGTTTCTTCCATTTCTGACCTTGCATGACCTTGAAGGTCACTGTGCAGTATACAGATGAATTCGTCTAAACACACATTTTCATGGGATATAAAAAAATATACAGCATTCCATTTAAAAAATTGAATGTCACCTTCATATCTAACAAAATAGTATAAACGTAAAAAAAACAGTACTACTTTTTCCTCTTTCATTTTTTTCTAATATTTACTATTTACAAGAAAAACTGATGCTGTCGATCATTGTATAATCAAGAAATGAGAAAAAATTTTTTTCTTCAAATGTATGTCACAGTTGTTTCCAATGTCACAGTGCTTAGGTTCTATTCTAATCTAAGATCGATGCATTAATACTGTAATGTATTTCAATACACATAGATTTTTAAAAATGACGTTACCACAATAAACGAATTATTGCCACGTCTTGGGGATTTTGCACCACTGTGCGACGTACGATAGCGTAGCGGGTTTGGAAATGTGCAATAAAACATTTGGCGTGCAAATGGTCGGATCATTATTGGGTGATCGACAGCGAAGCTATTTTTCAGAAAGCTGCTTTTAGCGCGTGCAATTCATAATTTTTTACTGCAAAGTAATATAAAAATTACTTTACAGTCAATTCGTGTTGTCCGAGAAAGTGCCGTCTTCCAGCTCAATAGTAGTGATCTGTCATAAACCTCTCCATAGCGAACAGCCACGGGAACGGCACGTAAACAAATCGAACCTATCATCGCTAGGTCTGCCTATTTCCTCCACAGACGCGCCCGTAGTCCCAATGTTTTGACTTTGACGTTGCACGGTACATAGTATGTGTGCCCGCCATAGCCAATATTTTGTCGACAGCCGAAAATGCGTGTGAAGCGAGGCCTGCCTCCTCCGCTCCGATCCAATCGGCCGCGGATTCGTATCTTGAACACGTCACCGCACCGTAATCCTGCCTGGGAACCTTCTTCTCAGGGTCGCATCAATACAATGTCACTAGTTCGGACCCATACGAGATGGCACCTTGTCACCCCCTACAATCGCGTAGTAGTGGGCGGTAACGGTTTAATATCTTAACCCACAGCTGTTCCGCTATCGCTCGTACGGGGCAGTGTAATACATGTGTTTTGGACTACTTGTTGGATATAAAAAAATCGGAAATGTTTTTTCACAACGTGTGAAAAGGTGTCGCATCCCAACTTGGCCACCATGGAGATGGAAGACAGGTGAAAGGGTCACTGCAAACGGTGTGCGGCTTGACGGGAAACCCCAAGATGAATAGCTGCAGCCCACAACTGACCGTGGAGGTCTGCAAGGTTTATAACACATAATTGCTATTGAGGTTATCACACGACTTCTTTCCGGGTCTCAGAAGGAGAGGCGGAGAGGAAGCGCTTTCGGGTCTTTATAGGCGTTTTAGCCGGGCTGGGTCCGGCCGTGCGGGACACAGTCCGCCCGTGATAATCGGGGTTTCCCTCGGTTTTAATCCGTACGCGAAAGGAATCTATTGTTCTTATTTCGGGCGCCAGGCATCCGAAGATGCCACGCGAATAATAGAAGCCGAGGAGAACACGGTCGCGAAGATGGAATAGCTCAGGATGGGCGCAGGATTCTACGCGGGATCGGATGAGACGTTCCCCACGGCGGGAAGGGTCCTCGTAATAATTTCCACTCGTGTAACGGGAAGAAAGATGTGTAATTTACTATTGATGTGATTCGATCAATGATGCTGTACACGCTGTCGAGTGGATACCCGGCAGCGAAAAATATGAATAACAACGAAGAGTTAACAGAGTGGATGGCGATTAACAAAATGCGATGTAACCAGGATAGAATATAACGGACAATCCACGTGTCCGGCAGAAGGCCGGCACGCGCGCGGTTTCGCTGTTTCCAAGATGGCCGCGTCGGGATCGGTATGGCGTCGGTCGGTCGTACGCGTTCACAGCGAAAATCTACTACCGATCCCCGATGGAATACGCGTTCCTCGGAATAGAGAATTTAACCCGAGTCGGCAGCCGTCCGAGGTTGAGGCCGACACGGGGTCACGATGATCTTGACGAGATATGACTTTTGACTGTGCGCGGCAGCAAAATAATGATAAACGCGAACACGTGTTGATCGACGAGTTTCTCGCTCGCTCGCTTCTCACTGGGGACTCGCACAAGGAAAACAAACAGGCAGCCGTGAATACGGCATACACGAAACACGTGGTCGTCGGAAGGACGGCCCACGTGCAACCGAGAATATTTCACGAAAACGCTGCTCGAGCCACGATCAAATGATTCACAAAATATAATGCGGCAACCTGATTGGCACTTACCACCGGCAGCGATGATAACTTGCGATAGCTGAACTACGGCAGCTTACAATCTCAAGTCTTTACGTTAGTATTACGCACACGCGGTTACAATGTTCGAGAGTACGACTAGATGTTACGGAAGCCTACGCAGCAGTGCCTTGGATTTTCGGTGGCTCGAGGATGCGGAAGTGAAGCGTCCCCCACTCTTTCGGTTTTTCGCCCGCCAATTACTGTCGCTCGCGGTGTCGCCACTAGGCAGGGACGGCGCTCGCCAGGAGGGCCCCGGACCCAGACAATTTTCCGTTTCCTTAACGATGGCCTTTCGACCACCGGGAATGTCGGGAGACATTCCAGGACTGCTCAAGCCGCTCCTGCAGGGGACTGCTGAATAGCGGGGGCGAGACGTCGACAGGACTTTCTTTCGATGTTTCGTCATGTCCCCTTGTCCCACGTCGGCGCCTCCAGGTTGGTGAGCCTGGGCTAGAAGTCCCTTTAATTTCCTCTGCAGAGGTTTTCCCATAGGTCCAGATTCAAGGCGGGCCTGACGACGGCAGCATTGGTTATTCCTATCGGCAGCGAGTAATTAGCCGGGCTCCCTGAGCCCGTGCTACTGTCCTGTAATTTCTCGCCGTGCCAATAGGCACGACGTTCCAAAATTCTTACAGTCTCGGTTCTTAATATCCAATACTTCCCAGTGAGAGCGCTTACTGCTTAACGAATTCGTAATTAACCTGCCAGAGGGCGGTCCGGGCCTTCCGATATTAACTTAGGGTTTACTTTCTATTTTCTTAAGTGACGTGGTTATTTTGCCACGTCACAAGGTATAGGGAAATGTCTGAGGCTTTCTTCGTGGTACCAAATTGGGACAGGAGTTTAGTGTGGTGACAACGCCTGCGGTGGTGGGTGTTAGGCGCGTATGGCGAGGGGGGAAGGGGGTAATACGTAACGGAAAGAATTATGTTGCGGAAATGAACGGTTGCCGAGATATTCGCAAAAAACTATAATTATTTAAAAAAGGTACCCCTCCGATTTTAATGGGAATTTTGAAAAATACTTCAAATAAAAGTTGCGGGTCTCATCGAAATACACATTTTATGTCGTATTAATTTTTGTCATAAAGGCAACAGTTTTAGAGAAAAACGATATTTAATGTGTTACGGATGACGAACAGGTGTTCAATATCATCTCTGGCAGGAACCGTCCTAGATAAACGAACAGAGCCACCCTAGATAAATCTACATAGCTGTATAGTTTAGTTTAGGGCCCAAACATACGCACGACCAACTGGTCGTTGACAAAATACGAATGTTCACTGAAAGGGTACTGACAAGTACCACCTGTCATTGCAGGGGTATATAAGCCCTTGCATTTCTACTCTCGTGGGCTAGTACTGTCGTAATCACGAATCGTGTCGCGTCGTGCTGCATCTCGGAAGTCAACTACCAGTGAGATTGGGCTAAAGTTCCCCTTCGAATCAAAAGTTAACCGTATAGATTCCGCAAGTTCGGTGTAAAATCTATTAGGCAGTGATAAGGTTGCTCCGAGACCCCCGCATTGCCGCACTGGCAACACCGTGCATCTAGTTTAGGTAATACACTTCTATCTTCAATTCTTTCTATTCCAAACTCAATTCATTCGCGACAATTACACAATTGTAACACTAATTCTTATAATCAGAATATATCTGTGTTCCTTGATAATTAACGCAAATTCATTAAACCCATAATTATCGTCCAATATCCTAATCGAGTAATTGAACGTCCCCACATGATACAATCTTACCGCTCGGATTGTATCACTAAATTATACTAGTTACGAGGCTTACTAACTATCCTAACAGCTCCCTGATTTCGCATCAGGTTCGTCTGTACTTTTATCCAAACTCCTAGCGGCTCCCCAGTTTCGCATTGGGTTCGTCCGCGTCGTTCTACAACTTCCTAGCAGCTCCCCGGTTTCGCATCGGGTTCGTCTGCGCTTGACTCCATTCCTAGAGGCTCCCTGACTTCGCGTCAGGTTCGTCCTCGCTGTCTATAATCCTAGCGGCTCCCCAATTTCGCATTGGGTTCGTCCGCGTACCTTTAACTAACAAACTGATACCATATTCCTAGTGCAACAACACTTCGCCGGCCACTCGTGCTGCTCGCGGCCCTGGCTCGTAACAGAACTGGTGACAGCGGTGGGATATGTTCAATTATTTTAGGATCACTTTAATTTTGGGTTTACTACGTTAAATTACTCGTAGCTGAGTATCGACAATATACTAGTTTTCCTAGTCACGTCTGGATATTACTAGCAATATACTAGTTTTCCTAGTCACGCTTTTATATCATTAATATACTAGTTTTCCTAGTTAAACGGTTTCAATATACTAGTTTCCTCTAGTTACTTTTCTTAAAATTATTAGCTATATGCTAGTTTTCGCTAGTTACGCTTCTTAAAAAATATACTAGTTTTCTCTAGTTACTCTTCTTAAAAAATGCAGAATATGACTGCAAATACCTCTTCTGTTGACATAATGAACTTGACGGTTTCACTTGCAAATTCTATGTCGCTGTTGACGCAAAAGACATGCTTACAGAATATTACTTCGACTATTCCGACCTTTGACGGGGAAGACCCCTCTTTGATTCGTTTCGTACAAACTTTAGAGGACGGGTTAACTTTGATTCCGGAGGGTACGGAAACCGAGTATCTGGCAATTGTTCTTACTAAGCTCGTCGGACCAGCACGTAGATGCACATTAGAGCACAAGTTTACCACCGTAAAGGCGTTAATTCAACATCTAAAGAAACGGTTCGCTCCCGGCAAGAGCCTATCATTTTATCAAGTGGAAATCGCGAAACTACATATTCGCGAAGGAGAGAGCCTACGACAATACATCGATAGGACAAGCCACTTGGTCTACTGTACGCGCGGAGCCATAAGGGAAAAATACGTGGCCAACGCCGAAGAATTTATCAAAATGATGGAAAAAGACGTCATTGAAAATTTCATCGATGGATTACCGGATCGGATTTCCCTGAAGGTGTCGGCTTTCCTGAAAGATATTAAAAATCTAGAGGATGCTTACGACGTCGTGCTACAGATAGACAAGAGATTAAGGAATCGACGACAGTCGCCTCGGAGTGAATCACCATCAAGGTGGTCCCGCCGAGATTCATACGACCAGGATTCTTGCTACCGTGATCGTGAAGTGTCATATCCTTTATCTCCAAGCAGATATGACCGACACAGGGATCGACGCACGAGACCATCTGGTTTCGAGGAGGAAAGAGAAGGACGAGCTGCAGCCTGGACCTTGCGTCACAGGAGCCCCTCCAATTCCCCCTCCAACCGTTCAGATTCGTCACCAGTGAGAGACGGAGAGACGGTACACAATTTTGAAAAATTCCGATAAGGATCGCATGTCAAAACCGTATTGTTGGCATTGCGGAACAACCGGACACGATGGAAAATTCTGCAAGAATCGACCACGTAGTCCGCGATTCCGACGAGACTCACGAGATTCGCGAGATTCGTCTGTAGAATCAACCAAATCTTTAAACTTCGATCGCGCTCGCCGTACAGGCGACACGATGAGCGAAAACAAAGAAGTTCGCCCAAGAACTGTCCGCTTCGAGGAAAAACCCTCATCAAGGAAGCTCCAGCACCACGAATCAAAATCAAAATCCCAGAACTGGAATCAGGCACGGGAGAATTTCTAATTGACGGTGGAGCATCCGTAAATTTAGTAGTTCTTGACGTTTTAGGGGAAGGAGCAGAAATTGTTTCACGCGAAGAAATTGAAATAACTGGTCTTACAACAACCCCAATTCGCACTCTGGGAACTACGATACTTCACATACATGAAGCTCCTGCGTTTTTCTACGTAGTGAAGCGCCTTGCAATAGAAGCAGATGGACTTATAGGAAGCCCATTTTTAAAACAGGAACAAGCAGAAATTTCTTATTACCATGGAACAGTGGTATTAAAAAATAAGCCCATCAGGCCTATTCGATTTTCAAATTACCAGCAGGACTCAGATGTACCGACCAAACATCGCATCGATGCCCGATCATCTCAACAGATTGCCATAAGAATAGCTAACCCAAGGATTAAAGAAGGCTATTTACCACGCATACAAACACACGAGCATCTTTACATAGGAGAAGCCGCCGTCCTGAATGACAGAGGAAAATGTCATGTTATGGCAACAAACACCAGCGAAGAAGCTCTGGACGTGGAAATAGAGCCACAAATTTTAGAACCTTACGACATTTTGAGCACATTAGATGAAGATATTTATTCACAGGTACGACATCACTGCAAATTCAAAACTAGAGAAGATAGGATACAGGATATTTCTGAAACGCTAAATTTGAGCCACCTGAACGAAGAAGAACGCCGCAGCATCACCGCATTGATAAAGGAATTTCCCGATCGATTTTATCTCCCTGGAGATAAATTAGGAAAGGCCTCCGATTTTAAGCACTCCTTACATACAACTGATGAGATTCCGATTAACACGAGACAGTATCGCTACCCTCCTGTTCACCAAGAGGAAATCAAAAAGCAAATTAATGGCTTATTATCCGAAGGTATTATTACTCCGTCGAAATCTCCGTACAATTCACCCTTGTGGATTGTACCCAAAAAACCAGATGCGCAAGGAAACAAACGTTGGCGCATGGTAATAGATTTTCGTGCGCTTAACGAGAAGACCATCTCTGATAAATATCCATTGCCTCAAATCACGGAAATACTGGATCGTCTCGGAGGAGCGAAATACTTCTCAGTTTTCGATCTCGCCAGCGGGTTTCACCAAATAGAAATGGATCCGAAAGACAGACAGAAGACAGCTTTCACCACCCCTAACGGGCATTATGAATTTTCACGAATGCCGTTTGGCTTAAAAAATGCACCACCTACTTTCCAACGCCTCATGGATCAGGTATTGACTGGACTTCAGGGAACGGATGTTTTCGTTTACCTGGACGATATCGTGGTTTACGCTTCGTCGTTACACGAGCACAACGCTAAAATCAGGAAATTGTTAAACCGTCTGCGAGAACATGGTTTAACTCTTCAGACAAATAAATGCGAATTCTTACGGAAAGAAGTTGCATACCTCGGACATATTATTTCAAGACAGGGAGTAAATCCCGATCCCCGAAAATTAAAAGCTGTCAAGGATTTCCCGACACCTACCTCACAGAAGAATATCCAACAATTTTTGGGTCTTGTAGGATATTACCGAAGATTCATATCAGATTTCACTACAAAAGCAAAGTCCTTAATTGACCTCTTAGGAAAGGGCAAAAAATTCAAATGGACCGAAGAACAAGAAAGCAGTTTTAAGCAGTTACGTGAAGAACTCTGTCAAGAGCCTATTTTACAGTATCCAGATTTCAGCAAACCATTCGTCATTACAACAGACGCCTCCGAATATGCCGTTGGAGCCGTGCTTAGTCAAGGTGAAATAGGAAACGATCTGCCGATTGCTTATGCATCGCGCAGCCTCAACAAAGCAGAAAGAAATTATTCAGCCACGGAAAAAGAATGTTTAGCTGTGGTATACGCCGTTATATATTTCCGACCGTATGTGTACGGAACAAAATTCACATTGGTTACAGATCATCGACCATTAGTTTGGCTACATTCGGTAAAAGATCCAACATCAAGACTCATGAAATGGAAACTCAGACTCCTAGAATATGATTATCAGGTGGTCCATAAATCTGGAAAAACAAATAAGAATGCTGATGCATTATCACGTAATCCTACTTCCATCTGTTTACCACTCATCCCGAGGGAACCGAAAGACCCCGATTTTAAAATCCACATACCGAAAACACCTGTCGACGCTGGTTCAATAGGACAACGCATCAGACAACTACATCGGGACCGAGAAAAACGGCCGAAATATCAACAAACAAGCAGCAGTTCAGATGAGATGGAAGAACCCGCCCTGGGGAAAGTTCAACACTCGCCAATAATTAACATAAACAGAACCCTTCCGAGTTTATCTAGAGAGATAGCGATGCCAGATGAAGACCAGGACAACACACACCATTTTTTGCCCGCGGCAAACTCGACAGAAATTTTTTCTACAGATAGAAACACTAGTCTACCTGGTGATTTAATTTCGTTTGACGATTCAATGGAAAACACCGTCATAGAAAATAGGAACAATTTACAGAAGGATGTACCCAATATATCGCAAGTACCATTTCCGGAAACAAGTGGAATTTTGCAACCCACCGTAATTCGAGTTCCAAACAATTTAATACACAAAGCAAGGGTGCGGCAACTTCCTGATCGCACAACCGACCCTTACCCATTCTCAAACGCCGATACCGATGGTTCTTCCACCGAAACTGACCTGGAAGCGCCGCCAGAACCGAAACAAGGGATTAGCATTTCTTCAAACACCCTTACCGCAAGGGAAGATCATTATGTACACTTCATATCAACCGATCGCAACTTAATAACCCCCATAGGAAAACTGTTGCTGGACACAGGATTAATAAATAAGCAGGAACTTTTAGCCGCACGACCGAAAAAGGGACAGGTCATAATTTCAAACAACGGGTTATTTAAAACCTTCAGCATAGTAATTTCCGATAACTTCCACGATAAACCAAAAAGAATGGATATAATTAATGGTTTGAAAACTCTTCAATCTGCTTTAGAAGAAAATAGAAGCAAATCTTTTCGAATATCCGCCACCGGAGATCATCATAAATCATCGCCTGATGAACTTTTCAAAGCATTAAAAGAAGTCTTCACAGATTCACCTTATCAAATCACAATATGTAATTGTGTTATTACTACACCTTCCGTAGAAGACAGGCAAGAAATTATCCATGAAGCACACGATAGCTTAATAGAAGGGCACAAGGGAGTTACGAAAACCTACAATCGCATTCGATCGAGATTTCATTGGCCGCACATGCGCAACGAAATTCAGGATTACATCCGAAAATGCAAAAGTTGTCAAGAGCAGAAATTAGTCAGAACAAAAACACGTCAACCCATGTTGATCACTGACACGCCGTTGGACGCATTTGATAAAATTTCCTTAGATACCGTTGGACCATTACCAATTACACCTGGAGGGAACCGATACATTCTCACCATGCAGGATAATCTAACCAAATATTGTATTGCAGTAGCGATACCTAATATCCGAGCCACCACCATCGCAGATGCCTTAGCACGGCATTTTATTGCAATCTATGGGACACCTCGAGCAATACTCACGGATAAGGGAACCAGCTTTATTGGAACTCTTATGACAAATCTGTCAGAAATATTCAAGATTAAACAAATTACCACCTCCGGATACCGACCACAGACTAATGGATCATTGGAGCGAAGCCATATTGTTCTTACAGAATACCTCAAACATTATATGGAGAATTACGAAGATTGGGATTTATTAATTCCGTTTGCAATGTTTTCTTATAATACGTCTGTTCACGAAGCTACCAACTTTACACCGTACGAACTAATTTTTGGCAAACAGGCACGAGAGCCAACCTCATTTCCAACTGGCACAAATTTGAAGACATATGGAGATTATTTATCAGAACTAATAACAAATGTAGTCCGAATCCGTAATATAGCAGCAGATAATTTGAATAAAGCAAAAATTCGCTCTAAAGGTTACTACGATTCCCGAGCAAAATCAGCCACATTTAACGTGGGCGAGTTTGTTTACGTACTCCTCGAACCTCGTACTAGTAAATTTGACCCCCACTATATCGGTCCCTACAGAATACTAGACGTGACGGATTTGAATAACGTAGTACTGCAGACACATAATAAAATAATTACCAAGCATCAGGATAAACTAAAACATGCTTACTTTACATCAACAGCTGAAGATGAGAATGATTCTCTTTTATCTACTTCTGCTGCCGCTGACAACGAGCCAACCCCAGAAGGAGAATAGATCAACAATATAACAACTACAGGAAGAAACCGGATTATTTTTCGAGAAACTGTCGGACCTGAGAACCTATCAAACCCAGTGGCGCCTGGTAACTTCGCTCGATGTTGATAAATATCTTCAACACGCACCACCGGTACAGCAACTTATTTCAATGCTCAACCAGCTTTGCAAAAGACATGAGGCAACAAAATGCCTCAATGAGGGCCTTGGACCTCGACTGATCAAGAAAGAGGAAAACACACGTTATTATCGGAATTTAATCACATACACTATAGGTGACCATCCATACCTGAAGGTAAAATCGCCTCGACGTAGTGCGCCGTTTGGTTTCATGGGTACGGTCAGCAATATTTTATTCGGTACCTTAACTCAAGAGGACGCAGACTATTACAATCAGGAATTAAACAAAATTTACAAGAATCAACAAGAGATCACAGAAGTAATAGCAAGACAAACTCACATCATCAAGGGTGAATTCTCGACAGTACATACAAGATTGTTAAATTTAACCAAGGGAATGTCTGAACTTATGAAAGCAGTTTCCGAACATTCCCAACAATTACATGAAACCCAGTCGGAAATAGATAAGCTACGTTTCGAGGGTGGAATAAGAGAAGCATTATTTGAAATTGAAAAGGGTTTAGACGATTATAGTACTAACTTACTATTGTTGATAGACGCAATACTTTTAGCAAAACAAGGGATACTCCATCCGGCGATTTTCTCGCCCCAACAATTATTAAATTCGGCCTTAAAAATCAGGCAAACTTCATCGCATGAATTCCCTTTTTCACCTGAGGAGTTGCTAACAGAACAGCTTGAAAGGATTACAAAACTGAACATAATTTTCACTGGAGGCAGGATAGTTTTTGAGCTTACAGTACCACTATTAGATCATCAGGTATTTAGCTTCTACAAAATCTATCCCTGTCCATCCGCTCAACGTCTTGGATCGAAAACAGTAGCATCATACATCCAACCACGGTTCACGTACATCGCAGTATCGTCCGACGAACAACAGTATTTCCTGCCTACTGAGGATTATCTAAGGACTTGTCGTCATCACCGTAAGCAACTATTGGGACCAGTTACACTACCTGTGTATCAAACAAATCAGCATACTACCTGCGAAACCACCCTACTGTTAAACCCCAGCACAATAGACTGGACCACCTGCAATATAAAGGTGACCGGGCACTTGGAGCCCTATTGGGAAGCTCTAAACGCACCCGCTGCGTGGTTATATTTTATGCCTGAGGAAAAGAAAGCACAGATTTATTGCAAAGGAAAAAAGGCGACAATAAAGACTTTTTATAAAACGGGAATTCTCAAATTAGAAGCAGGCTGTCAGACCACGATCAACTCCATGCAGTTGAGGGCACTGGATATAATAAAAACATCAGAAAATATAGTATATTACCCTGCCACATCATACAATTTATCGCTTCTATTACCCGAGATATCGGAACATCACATGAAGGTAATAGAGTTAAATGTCCCGAGTAAGGAACACCTCGTCAACCATTGGGATCAGCTTCCAGCGGTTATATCTCTTGGCGAAATAGAAAAACAGGTAAAAGGTATTACGGCCCACCGAGAATTGATCAGACACCAACAAATTTCAATTTCTTCCTCTATGGGAATAATAGTAGCATCTCTAATCATAGTTGGCTTGGTTATTTTAAAATTCAAAATTTATCGAAAATGCAACGTGCGCCGTGATAGTGTAGAGCGGACGGAAATAAATATTATTGAACCATCGGAGGCTGGCGCACAATCCCCAAACATGAAACCCTCCGCCTCAATCTTCTAAGGAGCGGGACTGCCCCCACCCCTCAGCGGTGCCACGCATCTGGAGAGATAAGGATTTCAGCCCCTATAAAGGCAGAATCCCGGTTTTTCCAAAAACCACAGTAACAGCATCCATGCGGAAGAACGCATCATCGCAACCAGAGTCGTCTAAGGGAAGACGCAGTATTGCCGTTCAAACAGGACAGAGCGGGCGCTCTGAAAAGGAAAATACGCCAGGACGTATCATCATCTCTCGACCTTATCAACCAGCGAAGGGAGGAAGAGTTGTGAAGGGCAGGGCAACTTCAACGCAGAGGCCAAAGACAACAGCCGGTTCACGACAGGAAGAACGCATCCAAATTAGAAGCAACAACATCCTGGCGAAGCCGATTCGTTACGTTTTGCAAACAACGCCGACGCCCGCTGTACCTGTCACTCTTCCGTGGGGGCTGCGGCCTTTCACAAAGATACCTCACCTTCCGCAGCTGGACCGGATTTGCATCGAAGATCCACGGTACCGCAGATATTGCTTCATCCGAAGCGATCTCCTCAAACGCTTCTACTAACTTCACGCCATACAATAATCACCAACTACAAGCCAAATGAGGCCCTGTGAGGTGGACGCGCCGTTTCGATGTGTCGTTCGCGAGATCGAGGACCAGACAACCGCCTGGATCACCGCGGAAAGTCCGTCGGAAGAGGTGAAGACATTCTTCAGAGCCTTCGGTAGCCACATGCAGGCACGTCATCACCTATGCGTGCCTGTGTTGGCAGCCATCAGGCCAGGACTCCTAACAGCGATACGAAATGGATCCTGTTCGGCCCGCGGCGAGGTAACCGAGGTACGAGCAGGAGTGGCCACCGTCTTCCTGGGGGATTGCGGTACAAAGGTAGATCGAGAGATCAGCCAGATTTGGATACTGCCGCCACGTTTCCGGACCCAACCTTGGCAGGCGATCCGAATGGTCCTTCAAGGCGTCCGCCCACGCAACAACCGCCCCGTCAGGAAAATCATCGCTTTCGCCAAACATGTGATGGAAAATAGGAGCGGTTGTGTCGTGGATATAACAACAAGAGAGGACGGACACATCGAGGGGCGCCTGCTCCTTGACAGGCTCCCGAACCAACCACCGCACGACGTCGCTGAGGGATGGCTACAATTGGGCTATCTAGTCCCGACCTGAATTTCACCTAGCAATAAGTACACTACATTACACTACACTCGTCATTTTTTTTCTCTTTTCTTCTCATTCATTTTATTATTTTTTTTTTCATTTCATTTTTTCTCTTCTCTTTTCTTTTTCTCAAAGTCTATTGTATCTAGGACGTTTCCTTCCTGATGAGAAAGCACCACGCGAACCGCGATGTTTCTTCTTGGTGGGGAGATGTTACGGATGACGAACAGGTGTTCAATATCATCTCTGGCAGGAACCGTCCTAGATAAACGAACAGAGCCACCCTAGATAAATCTACATAGCTGTTTAGTTTAGTTTAGGGCCCAAACATACGCACGACCAACTGGTCGTTGACAAAATACGAATGTTCACTGAAAGGGTACTGACAAGTACCACCTGTCATTGCAGGGGTATATAAGCCCTTGCATTTCTACTCTCGTGGGCTAGTACTGTCGTAATCACGAATCGTGTCGCGTCGTGCTGCATCTCGGAAGTCAACTACCAGTGAGATTGGGCTAAAGTTCCCCTTCGAATCAAAAGTTAACCGTATAGATTCCGCAAGTTCGGTGTAAAATCTATTAGGCAGTGATAAGGTTGCTCCGAGACCCCCGCATTGCCGCACTGGCAACACCGTGCATCTAGTTTAGGTAATACACTTCTATCTTCAATTCTTTCTATTCCAAACTCAATTCATTCGCGACAATTACACAATTGTAACACTAATTCTTATAATCAGAATATATCTGTGTTCCTTGATAATTAACGCAAATTCATTAAACCCATAATTATCGTCCAATATCCTAATCGAGTAATTGAACGTCCCCACATGATACAATCTTACCGCTCGGATTGTATCACTAAATTATACTAGTTACGAGGCTTACTAACTATCCTAACAGCTCCCTGATTTCGCATCAGGTTCGTCTGTACTTTTATCCAAACTCCTAGCGGCTCCCCAGTTTCGCATTGGGTTCGTCCGCGTCGTTCTACAACTTCCTAGCAGCTCCCCGGTTTCGCATCGGGTTCGTCTGCGCTTGACTCCATTCCTAGAGGCTCCCTGACTTCGCGTCAGGTTCGTCCTCGCTGTCTATAATCCTAGCGGCTCCCCAATTTCGCATTGGGTTCGTCCGCGTACCTTTAACTAACAAACTGATACCATATTCCTAGTGCAACAACACTTCGCCGGCCACTCGTGCTGCTCGCGGCCCTGGCTCGTAACAAATGTTAAAAACTCCATATACATAACTCTTCTGATCTATCATTTTTCTCAGAAACTATT
This sequence comes from Lasioglossum calceatum, assembly GCA_963966675.1. Taxonomy (NCBI): domain Eukaryota; kingdom Metazoa; phylum Arthropoda; class Insecta; order Hymenoptera; family Halictidae; genus Lasioglossum; species Lasioglossum calceatum. Next base: position 1,985,767 of record OZ016542.1, read on the forward strand.
GCCTTTATGACAAAAATCAATAGGACATAAAATGTGTATTTTGATGAGGTCTACAACTTTTATCTGAAGTATTTTAAAAAATTCCCATTATTTACGGAAATAAATAAAAAGGCGGCGGTTTAGTTTATTATTCATTATTTATTGATTTAATATTTATTGATTTATTATTTATTGATTTATTATTTATTGATTTATTATTTATTGATTTATTATTTATTGATTTATTATTTATTGATTTATTATTTATTGATTTATTATTGATTGATTTATTATTTATTGATTTATTATTTATTGATTTATTATTTATTGATTCATTATATATTGATTTATTATTTATTGATTTATTAATTATTGATTTATTAATTATTGGTTTATTATTTATTGGTTTATTATTTATTGATTTATTATTTATTGATTTATTATTTATTGATTTACTATTTATTGAGTTATTATTGATTGATTTATTATTGATTGATTTATTATTGATTGATTTATTATTGATTGATTTATTATTGATTGATTTATTATTGAATGATTTATTATTGATTGATTTATTATTGATTGATTTATTATTGATTGATTTATTATTGATTGATTTATTATTTATTGTTTTATTATTTATTGAGTTATTATTTATTGATTTATTATTTATTGAGTTATTATTTATTATTTAATGGTCCACTTCCGAAAAGGTAATAAAAATTATAGTTTTTTTATTTATTTCCGTAAATAATGGAAATTTTTAAAAATACTTCAGATAAAAATTGTAGACCTCATCAAAGTACACATGTTTTATCCTTTTGACTTTTGCCATAAAGGCAATAGTTTCTGAGAAAAATGATAGATCAGAAGAGTTATGTAGAGTTTTTAACGTTAAATATGGTTTTTCTCCAAAACTATTGACTTTATGACAAAAATTAATAGGGCATGAAATGTGTATTTCGATGAGACCTACAACTTTTATTTGAAGTATTTTTCAAAATTCCCATTAAAATCGGAGGGGTACCTTTTTTAAATAATTGTAGTTTTTTGCGAATATCTCCGTGTTACCCCCTTCCCCCCACGCCATACGCGCCTAATACCCACCGCCGCAGGCGTTGTCACCATACTAAACCGCCACCCAAATTGGTACCAATAAAGAACTAAATGCATTAAAGAGAGGCTTGCTCTGAAAAATAGCAAGGAAGTCATATCCATAAAAACAGGTATGTTTTCCATTTATTCCGGTGCTTTGTCAAACTTTCGATGTCGTGGGTGTGACCACGTCGATAGAAACGACCTGATTGGTCGGTTTACCTGAAAATCGCTAACCAATCAGCAAAGTTCTGGGCAAATGTGCGCCTTGAAGAGTGTTTCTCCTAGAACGCGGAAATGAGGAGACAGAACGATTTCGTGACGCGCCTAGTGCACTTCGAAGAAACAGAGAGACACGTTCTAGAATGGATTGTGAAAAGTTGATCAGTGTAGTACAGGAGAGGAGGAGTTTGTGGGACCCCAGAGACAGTCAATACCACAATAGAGACATTAATCGGAGACATGGGTGTGATATTGCCACCTTATTAAAATCCGCAAGTAAGTACCTACGACAATTCCTACATAAAATTAATCTACATTGCATACAATTAACGGAGTAGACTCATTTTTCCAAGATTGCAAGGGTGCGGGATTCGCGTTCTCATTTCTCGATACATAATACCAAAATGGGGTTTTCCGGTACTCAACAACGCTAAATAAAATATCGATCTAGGCCCCTATCGCCCTCATTTTTTCGTTTACGAAGCATAATTTGCATTATTCGGCAGCATAATTTACATTATTTGGAAGCGTACAACTGCGCATGTAGATATTTTCATAGCTACATGCTACCGAATAATGCATGGATCATTCCGCGTTCATACATGACTAAAGACTGTAACATATCCTAATTTTAGCAAAATCCGAGACAGTACTCCGACAAGTGTTCGATTTCTTCATCTGTACCACTTGCAATGTCTTTCGATGACATCTTCTTATGTTTTATTATTTATGTATTTTCAGGCACTGCTGTTAAAGTGAAGTGGCAACGTCTGAGAGACACGCATCGACGAGAAATCAAGAAGAATAGTCAACCGACAGGCTCTCAATCACAAGGAGAGTCAACGTGGCGGTATTTCCACCAAATGAATTTTTTGGAGGATACCTATGAGAGCAGAGCCATGGTTGGCAATATCCTCGACACGCACAGGGATTCTGAAAGCGATGCGGTTGAAGTTGAATTGGACGAGACGGAAAGGGAGGTCGATGACAGATCGTCTGTTGAGAAGAGGCCAACATCGGCGAAAAATCTGCGCGCAGAGCTGATTCAGATAGAAAAAGCGAAACTGGCGCACCTGCAGCTACTACAGCAACAACGTAGGGACAAAGCCAATAAGGAGGACGACGAGGACTATATTTTCGTTATGAGTTTGCTCCCCTATGCGCGTGCCATACCGAAACATAAAAAATTGCGAGCGCGCATACGACTGCAACAAGCGTTTATGAATGAAGTGGAGGACGATAGTTTGGTGCACGAGAATTTCGATGGAGATTCGTCCGTATCTCAATAATGCCGCCGCCGCGTGTGCTGTGTGTGTGTGTCTGCGTGTGTGAGAAATTTTTGCATTCGATTGTATGAAGTAGTAGCTATTAAGTAGTGATATATTCTGTGTAATATATTTCACATTTTCTAGTAGTATGTATTTGCTAATGTATTTCTATTTTGTATTTTATATTCTCTAGTGGTTCTCTCTCTCTCTCTCTCTCTCTCTCAATTCTATCCGTATATGTAGTAGTAATATGTATTTTTTAATATATTTCACATTTTCTAGTACTATGTATTTTTTTGTGTATTTCTTTTTTATATTTGACTAGGAAATATATACGTACAATATACTTTGTTTTTGCTTCAAGCGCGTACATTCCCGTACCTTTTATTAACCCTAGCATTCCCATGGGGGGCGGTGTGGCTCCTCAAGCCCACAGGTCAGAAAGATTGAAATTAGTACTACTTTTCACGGGTGAAAAATTCTTAAAGAAACAGAAAAACGCGTATTATTATGCGACCAGCGAAATAATGAGGTCGATTTTTCAAAAGGTTACAGCCTGAATTTGAAAACATTAATTACGATTATATTGAAAAGTTAAATTCCTCGACGTCACGGAGCAGTTATGCTTACATTTACTTTTGTCTCCTAATAAATAGCTGACGTTTTCGAAATGGGGCGGCGTGTCACGCAAAGATGTAAACAGGAACTTCAATTATTAACTAAATAATCTATAAGGATTATGCACGATATGGATATATAATACAAAGAGAATACACTACAAGGATATATAATATAAAGTTTATTAAATTTGTTACAGTCAAATTGATTCGAGTAAGTTTCATTTTTACCCATTCATATTAACAGTCTGCGTATTTTAACCCCTAACTGTACAATGAAATGTTTTATTTACTAATACACATCCCACACACACACACACACACACGCGCGCGCACGCACTCACGCACACATTCAACGATTACACATTACACACAATCAATACAAATCACATACAACGATTACACATTACACACAACTATTATATTGACTACATTACATTATCATACATTTACAAAATAATTTTTGAAAGCTTCGCGTATTTCGTATACCCTCCGTGTTGCGCGATTGGAATTTCTCCTTGAATTCGCCTGGTCCCAGCCATTGTCCTCCCCCACATCGGCGTTTGTCGCTGTCATTTCGAAGTTGCCTGTGTTTTCGCGGTCCATAATTATATTGTGCAATAAGCACGCACCTTTGACAATGGCATCCACGTGTCTTGGATGCACCTGTAGTTCTGTTTTGAGGCACCTCCATTTGCTGACTAGGATGCCAAATGTACATTCAATGCAGCGAGTGGCCCTGCTCAATCTATAATGAACCAGTGGAATGATTTTATAGACCATTAAACGTGACACCGTTTTGTCAGGAACAATACTGTTCCGTCGGTGTCGGGACGGGAAATTGCCGGTGCGAACGATGGGACGATTACGAAAGACTTGAGACGACTTTTACGAGACACACTATGTACACGTATATTTACGATAACTATTTACAATATGTAAAGGCCTTCAGGCCTTTGCACACTACATCGCCGCTCCGTCAGCTCAGCACAGCGCCGCCTCGCCGAGTTGACGCCGAGCTGGTGGTCATTGCCGCACACTGGACGCACAACGCCGGCAGAAACAAAGTTTATTTACTACGTAACCAACGGCGTAAACAAACAGCTGACATGAAAGATTTGGAAAAAGAGACAAACGGAACGCATGTCAAATATATTTACACGGACGCGTTCACGCGGTTACGGGTAATCTACGTTTTCTCGAAAAAATTGTTACGGTGGGAATTGTAATTGAAAATTTGTTCGGTTAAGGATAACCGTTTATTTTCACACTATCTCAATTTCTCGGAATCCATTTTTCTGCTCTTTTTGTATTGTAACAGTAAAGATGTTGAACTACAAATAAATTGAATTTTGTATTATCTCCAGAAGGCTCATGAATTACTTTCAAAGTTGAGTGGAAAATCCTATTTTATCAAATCAACCCTTTTCAGGGTTAGGTTTTTACTTTAAGCGTTGAACAACTCCAAATAAACGGTTATCCTTACCCGAACAAATTTTCAATTACGGTTGCCACCGTACCTCGCATAAGCGTTGGAACATAATATGAACATAATATGAACACAACCAAAATTTTATTAAAATCGAAAAACCTAAGATGTAAACGAAAAAAACATTGAAATATTTTTTATTTCGTGACACTGTCGCGTAATATATTTGGAATTACATGTTCGAATTAATTGTATTAAGATTATTATTATTAATACACTGACGAAAATTAAAATACCGAATACAATTGCTTTGTAATTTTATTAAGTTAGAATTAACAGATGTTGAATAGAAAATTGAGTAAAGAGGGGGAAAACAAGGATTTGCAGAGACAACGAAAAAGAGCTGTGTTTGTTTGAAATCTCGCAGCCATTAAAACATTATTAAAAAGACTTCATGAAAGGTGCTTGCTGTACCTGTAGAAAAATGCTCGAGCCCAAAAAGTAGCCTCCCAACCCGTTCCTCAATTTTTGGTTCCCCTTCAGAAGGAAACCCGCTCCTCAATTTTCGTTATCCCTTCAGAAGGCAACCCGTTCCTCAATTTTCGGTTCCCCTTCGGAAGGCAAACCGCTCTTCAATTTTCGGTTTCCCTTCAGAAGGCAACCCGTTCCTCAATTTCTCAATCCTCAACTCTGTTTTACTTCCTGCAAATGATTTTTTTGGAATTAAATTAAAAACACCTATTATTTATGGTGTCCGGATAACAACTATCGCAAAATTGGCAGTATAAGTTGTGTGGATAAAATTTGTATTATATAAATATTTAAAATTTGAAAAGTAGTACAACAAAAATTATCATAATTGACAAATATACGAAACCGACGAACCAATTCTATTGCTTGCACTCTTCATTTTAGTCGTTTTTACGAATAGTTAAGATCGTATTTCGTATACCGTACGAAAAGCACATCCAGCGCCGCCGGCAGAACATTCTCGCCCAGAATGTTCCTTCGGTCGAGGCAATGCAGGGGCGTGCTAGCGCTGTGCCACTGCAAGTACAGTGTGCGCATCCCCATTAAAACTCATAGAAGAAAGTGCAAACGGCGAGGCGGCGCTGTGCTGGGCCGGCGGAGCTGTAGACTAATGTGCGCACTTTTCCGCGGCGATACGTACGCGTGCTGGCGTTGTGCCGCTGCAGGTACGGTGTGCGCGTCCGCATTGAAAATAACAGAAGAAAGTGCAAACGGCGAGGCGGCGCTGTGCTGAGCTGGCGGAGCGGCGATGTAGTGTGCAAAGGCCTTTCGGTTCGAATTCGCCGTGCGGGCGACCGTTTGGCCGGGCGCGCGTGTTTGTTTGGGGACCGCGGCGGTCCTTTCGGTCGCTCGGTCGATGCTCCCGCTTGTTGTCGGGCGCAGCCGACGGTTGAGCCCGAACAAATACGAAAAGTTTCTTTTGACAGTTTCCCACTCCACCACAAGAAACGTACAGACACAGCCACGACCAATTGAAAAATTAAAAATCCTGCAGAACTCAGCGAGAAGCAGCCAGTACCTGAACAAACCTATTCCGAGATTTTCGAACACCTCAAGATAATATGGACACTGAAGGACATGAGGACATTGAATTATTCCTTTGCCTTGAGACACATTCTCTACTGCAGGAATGTCATTCTTGAGAAAGGACAGTTCATGTGCATGAAATAAATTCAGCGCGGGAGGAAAAAGGCGAATATCATCTTCTCTTTCCTAATCTGCTGGATCATCCCGACAAATTTTTCGAATATATGAGGATGAAGAAGGAAACATTCTATTATATTCTGGGAGGCATTAAAAGTAAAATTGAAAAGCAGTGTAATTTTCGAAAGTGCATTTCGCCAGAGGAGAGGCTCATGGTAACATTGAGGTAAGTTATTTTATATTTGATGGAAATCAATGTCATCGAATAATTCCTACAGCACACTTTTATTAATAATATTGATTTTTGTTTTAGGTTTCTATCAACGGGACTTGCATTCCGTTCGATGGCATTCAATTTCAGAATGGGAGACTGCACAATTGCAAGAATTGTATATGAAACGTGTCAGGCAATTTGGGAAACATTCCAAGAAATTCACATGCCCGTTCCATCCATGGATCATTTACGTGCAATTTCTTTGGACTACGAGCGTCTATGGAATTTTCCCAATTGCGTAGGCAGTATCGATGGGAAACACGTCCGGATAAAATGTCCAGCGAAATCCGGGTCGATGTTTTTCAACTATAAAAAATTCTTCTCCGTCCACCTGCAAGGGTTCGCAGACGCAAATTGTAAATTCGTCACGGTGGATGTAGGGGAGTATGGGAGTCGTAGTGATAGTGATGTGTTCGCAGAGACAAACGTATACCACCATCTCCAGAACAACACCTTCAACATGCCACCCAGCAGAATACTGGCAAACGGCACAACTTTACCGTATGTACTAATCGGCGACCAAGGCTACCCCTTGAAGGAGTATTTGTTGCGACCGTACCCGATCACCGACGGCGAAGATCGCAGCAAAGATACATTCAATTATAGATTGAGCAGGGCCAGACGCTGCATTGAATGTACATTTGGCATCCTAGTCAGCAAATGGAGGTGCCTCAAAACAGAACTGTTGAAATAGACAATTTACATTTCGCGCTCTCACACTGCTGTGAACGCGTCGCAGCATGTAATACGCGAGTCAAGCGAGACCGCGCAGTTCCGCGATCGCGTGATCTCTACCGTTGTTAGTCGTCTGTAGCCCACTGAGCGTAACGTGTCTGTCTGCATTATATCGTGTTGCCACGTGCACTGTAAAGATTGTGAGGATTGTTCCTAATTCACGCGGGTACTTATTATAACAATAGGTTATGGGCCCAGTAACCCATGAATGAGGGACAAAACTCTGAAGGGAATTCAAGTGACACTAAAAACATTAAACTTGAGGACTGTGACTTTGTGCCTGATGTAAGAGGAAAAATGGCTGAGACAAAGTTGTTCCACATTCATCGATTCAATGGAAAGGACTACCAATTGTGGTGAAGGCAGATGGAGATTTTCATGACGGAAAATGGGCTTAAGAAATACGTGGATGATTCGACGACGAGGCCGACGGCGGCTGCTGAAATAGCGGTATGGGAGAAGAAAGACGCGGAGGCGCAAGCTTTCCTGATGCGTGGTCTGGAGCTTGACCAGCTTCGATACCTGACTGACTGCACGACTGCTGCCGGCATGTGGGGTCGTCTGCGAACAATTCACGCGGAGAAAAGCGATCAATCTGTTCAGGTATTGTTAAGCCAATTTATTAATGCCAAAATGGACGCCACTGAGTCGATGGTGGACTACGTCGCGAAAATCACATCTCTTGCGCAGCGCTTGAAAGATATGGATATGTGGAACAAAAGGAGCCGGTCGTTATTGCTAAAATTGTATCGAGTTTGCCGGAAAAATTTGATAACGTTCGCACGGCGTGGTACGCTGTTCCAAAAGAATGTCAACAATTGGAAAGATTAATTGATCATTTAATCAATGAAGAAGCGCTGCTGAATCTGAGAAAAGATGGCGTCAAGGAGAAGAATGAAGAAGCTTTCTTCGCGCGTGGGAGACGACATAACGTTTCTGACAGGAAATGGCAGGGCGGCCATTCTAATAATTATGTGAAACGTGAAAATTGTCATTTTTGTAAAAGGCCCGGTCATTGGGCGCGTGACTGTCGCGAGAAAAAGGCGTTTCAACATGCGAAAAATAGAAATCACTCTTTGCTGACCGAGAATATTTCGCGATATGATCATGATAAAAGTGCTGAATTGTTTAATGTAGAGCGCGAAGTTTTGAATGATTCTGAAGTTAATAAAATTTCATGGTTTGCAGATTCAGCGGCAACAGAACGTTTATGTTTGAATCGCGCACTCTACAAAAGGTTGAAGTTGTTTGACAACAACGACTACAAGGTCAAAGTGGGAAACGGCGAGTTTCTCACAGCTCTCGGTGTTGGCGATATTGATGTAAAGGTTAAGAATGCGGACGGATCACACAGTATACATACAATCTGTGACGTGTGGTATGTACCTGGAATTGAGCGAAATTTTGTATCTATCGGTATGTCAACAGAGCGAGGCATGAGAGTGGTCTTTGAAGAAGGCGGTAAGAGAGTTTCATTTTATAAAAACTATAAACGTATTGTCGATGGAATTAGAGAGAAAGAAAAGGTGAGACTGTATAGATTGAATTTTTGCCTGTAAGTAATGTTGTTGAAGCAAATGTTGTAACGACTGGTACGCTTTTGGAGTGGCATGAAAGACTGGGTCATGTTCATTTTCAGACATTGCGGCAAATGATTTCCAGTTCATGCGTGGACGATTTGTCTGTATCTAATGTGAGCGATGGTAATCCATTCTGTGAGGGCTGTGTGATGGGCAAGCAGCATAGAAACCCTTTTCCGAAGGATGAAGCCACTAGGGCAACATGTCCAGGAGAATTGTTTCATGCGGACCTATGTGGAAAAATGAGGCAGTGCTCTATAGGAGGTGCAAATTATTTTCTTCTTTTGAAGGATGATTTTTCGAAGTACTATTTTGTGTATTTCATCAAAGAAAAGTCTGACGTTTGAAGGGCATTGCAAAAATTCTATGCTGATGTCCAAATTGATGTTAGAAAACTGAGAACTGATTGCGGGAGAGAATTCTGTAATGACGAAGTTGAGAAATTCTTGATTAGTAAAAGAATCAAACATGAATACACAACACCGCGGGCACCTGAACAGAATGGATGCATCGAGCGTCAAAATAGGACGATTGTAGAATCGGCGAAAAGTATGCTACACGCGAGAAAGCTGCCTTTGTATTCATGGGGAGAAGCTACAGCCACAGCAGTGTATGTTAAAAATAGGACTGTAACGAACACTTTGAACGGAAGAACCCCTTATGAGGAGTGGTTTGGACGAAAACCATCCGTAAAGAACCGTAAGATTTTTGGTAGCACATGCTATGTTCACATCAACAAGGATCAAAGGACTAAGTGGGAGGCCAATTCTGTCAAGATGAGGATGATAGGCTATAATGAAGAGAGTAAGGCTTATAGAGTTTTCGATCCTGTTTCTCGTAGGTGTTATGTGAGAAGAGATGTTGTATTTGAGCAAACTGTTGATGCTGATAATACAATAATGATTGAGCGTCATGCAGGTCCCGTCATTGAGGAAGGGAAGGGTCAACTTGAGGTCGACGATGGTGTGCCGAAAGAAGAACCTCCTAAAAGGAATCCGAGGTTGCCGATTCCACGAGATCCCTACCCACTGAGGCAGAGACTCCACTCTGCACCGGAAATGGGGAGAGCAGCTCAGACAATTGTTGCGGAGGCACTGTTTTCAGCCTGTGAACCAATGACCTTACAAGAAGCTCTGGAGGCCAATGATTCGGCTGAATGGATAAGAGCAATCAATGAAGAGCTGGACTCTCTGAATGAAAACGAGACATGGTCACTTGTGCAGAGACCTGAAGGAAGGAAAGTAATTTCGAATCGTTGGGTGTTCAAACGAAAATACATTGCTGATGGTAAGATAGACAAACATAAAGCTCGTCTCGTCGTTAGAGGTTTTTCACAAAAAGAGGGAGTAGACTACACTGAAGTCTACTCTCCCGTTGTGAAGTTTAGCACTGTTCGGAATTCAAATCGAGGAGTTTGCCGGTCGATTGAGACCAGTGTAGCCAGACGGCGCGGCTCAACGGCTCAAGTGGCCCCTTACGTCTCCGTCCCTCGCCTAGATGCATGCCTCCGCTATCCCCACTCTTACCACTACCGCTGGCGCGACCGAGTGCTAGAATGAGAGCGGTAGCATGCTACCGACTCGGTCGCGCCAGCGGTAGTGGTAAGAGTGGGGATTGGGGATAGCGGAGGCACCATCTAGGCGAGGGACGGAGACGTAAGGGGCCTGGCGAGACTCGCAGCCGCGAGACTCGCATCTGGCATCCCTGATTGAGACCCACTGACGAACGTCGCTCCGTATGGGTTTTTTCCTACACCTTTCAAAACGCGTGAAGAACACACGCTGTATGTTGTGATTGTTGACGCCGCGTTCGCAACCGCTCGCTCTCGTGACCCGTAAACTACCTCAATTTGAATCCCGAAACAATCGACGCGGCGATCGATGTACGCCAATCGCGTAACACCGCGTTCGCCGAATCGGCTTCTATTTAAGGACCCCCTCGACGACGCGGTGCTCTCTTTTGTCTTTGATCTTGTCTCGCGCTCATCACAGTCCGACCATCGTTATCTTATCCGTTTTGCATTCGCGCGCTTGTAATCTGGCAATACAGTCCACTACCGTCTCACATCATCCAAATCAATAATAAAGCAAAGACCGATTCCATCAAGACCACGCAGTTCTCCGAGAGTGTGATTTAACCTCCGTTCCGCGAACTCCACCTTCCTCGCGCGTTCAATTCTGGGCGATCCCGGCCGTCAGGCCTCCGACCGTCGGTCGAGCCGAAACAAGCACAATTAGAATGATTTTGTCAATTGCTGTTGCTGATGACCTAGACATGGTTCAATTTGATATCAAGACCGCCTTTTTACATGGCGACCTGAACGAGACGATCTATATGGAGCAACCCATGGGTTTTGAAATTGATGATCGAGTTTGTCTACCGAGAAGGAGTCTATGTGGCCTTAAACAGGCGTCAAGACAGTGGAATAAGAGAATTCATGAATTTTTCATTAGTCATGGATTGTCACAATCAAAGGAAGACTTGTGTTTGTACTACAATGTAACAGCAGCGTGTAAGTTGTATGTCATATTGTATGTTGATGACGGAATCATCTGCGGTAATGATGTGAGTAGGATGAATGATCTGTTGGATGAAATGAGTGCGTTGTTTAAGGTTAGATGCTTCGAGGCTGAATTTTTTGTAGGAACGCAGATAAAGAGAGACAGAGAGCTTGGAACTTTGAAAATATTTCAAAGTGCATATGCCCAAAAGGTATTGAATAGATTTAATCATGAGGATTGCTCGTCTCTCTCTATCCCAGCTGATCCTAATGTAAAGTTTTTGAGGACAGATGAATGTGATAACGCTGATCATGTATTTCCTTATAGAGAGGCGATAGGCTCATTGATGTTTCTTATGGTATCAACTAGACCAGACCTTGCCTATATCATAGGTGTGTTGAGTCAATTTTTGGAGAGGCCTAACGAAAATCACTGGAGCGGAGTTAAACGAATTCTGCGGTATCTGAAGGGCACCATTGACTGTGGGATCACCTACGGAAGGACCAAAAATAACTGTGTTGCTGCATACAGTGATTCTGACTGGGCTGGTGATTTGAACACTAGAAGGAGTACCACTGGCTGGATGTGTCTGTTGAATGGAGGTGCAGTGGCATGGTCATCGCAAAGACAGTCTATTGTTGCACTTTCTGCTACGGAGGCTGAGTTCGTAGCTCTTTATTCCGTAACGAAGGAAGTGATTTGGATGCGTAGGCTGTTGAATGAGTTAAAAATCTTCCAGAAGCTACCTACGACAATTTATTGTGATAATCAAGCCGCTATCAGGCTGGTGAGCAATCCTGTCATGTCAAAGCGATCGAAACATATTGAAACGCAATACTTTTATACGTGCGAGAAACAAAGATTAAGAGAGGTGAATGTTGTCTATGTATCTACAGCCGAGCAATTGGCAGATCCTCTCACAAAAGCGTTGTGTAAGAACAAACTTGTATACTTGATGCGCGGGTGTGGTATGAATGTATAAACAATGTACTTATGCTTGTTGTGTTCAAGGGCGCTGTAATGTTCATTGAGTGGGAGTGTTGAAATAGACAATTTACATTTCGCGCTCTCACACTGCTGTGAACGCGTCACAGCATGTAATACGCGAGTCAAGCGAGACCGCGCAGTTCCGCGATCGCGTGATCTCTACCGTTGTTAGTCGTCTGTAGCCCACTGAGCTAACGTGTCTGTCTGCATTATATCGTGTTGCCACGTGCACTGTAAAGATTGTGAGGATTGTTCCTAATTCACGCGGGTACTTATTATAACAATAAGAACTACAGGTGCATCCAAGACACGTGGATGCAATTGTCAAAGGTGCGTGCTTATTGCACAATATAATTATGGACCGCGAAAACACAGGCAACTTCGAAATGACAGCGACAAACGCCGATGTGGGGGAGGACAATGGCTGGGACCAGGCGAATTCAAGGAGAAATTCCAATCGCGCAACACGGAGGGTATACGAAATACGCGAAGCTTTCAAAAATTATTTTGTAAATGTATGATAATGTAATGTAGTCAATATAATAGTTGTGTGTAATGTGTAATCGTTGTATGTGATTTGTATTGATTGTGTGTAATGTGTAATCGTTGAATGTGTGCGTGAGTGCGTGCGCGCGCGCGCGCGTGTGTGTGTGTGTGTGTGTGTGTGTGGGATGTGTATTAGTAAATAAAACATTTCATTGTACAGTTAGGGGTTAAAATACGCAGACTGTTAATATGAATGGGTAAAAATGAAACTTACTCGAATCAATTTGACTGTAACAAATTTAATAAACTTTATATTATATATCCTTGTAGTGTATTCTCTTTGTATTATATATCCATATCGTGCATAATCCTTATAGATTATTTAGTTAATAATTGAAGTTCCTATTTACATCTTTGCGTGACACGCCGCCCCATTTCGAAAACGTCAGCTATTTATTAGGAGACAAAAGTAAATGTAAGCATAACTGCTCCGTGACGTCGAGGAATTTAACTTTTCAATATAATCGTAATTAATGTTTTCAAATTCAGGCTGTAACCTTTTGAAAAATCGACCTCATTATTTCGCTGGTCGCATAATAATACGCGTTTTTCTGTTTCTTTAAGAATTTTTCACCCGTGAAAAGTAGTACTAATTTCAATCTTTCTGACCTGTGGGCTTGAGGAGCCACACCGCCCCCCATGGGAATGCTAGGGTTAATAAAAGGTACGGGAATGTACGCGCTTGAAGCAAAAACAAAGTATATTGTACGTATATATTTCCTAGTCAAATATAAAAAAGAAATACACAAAAAAATACATAGTACTAGAAAATGTGAAATATATTAAAAAATACATATTACTACTACATATACGGATAGAATTGAGAGAGAGAGAGAGAGAGAGAGAACCACTAGAGAATATAAAATACAAAATAGAAATACATTAGCAAATACATACTACTAGAAAATGTGAAATATATTACACAGAATATATCACTACTTAATAGCTACTACTTCATACAATCGAATGCAAAAATTTCTCACAAACGCAGACACACACACACACAGCACACGCGGCGGCGGCATTATTGAGATACGGACGAATCTCCATCGAAATTCTCGTGCACCAAACTATCGTCCTCTACTTCATTCATAAACGCTTGTTGCAGTCGTATGCGCGCTCGCAATTTTTTATGTTTCGGTATGGCACGCGCATAGGGGAGCAAACTCATAACGAAAATATAGTCCTCGTCGTCCTCCTTATTGGCTTTGTCCCTACGTTGTTGCTGTAGTAGCTGCAGGTGCGCCAGTTTCGCTTTTTCTATCTGAATCAGCTCTGCGCGCAGATTTTTCGCCGATGTTGGCCTCTTCTCAACAGACGATCTGTCATCGACCTCCCTTTCCGTCTCGTCCAATTCAACTTCAACCGCATCGCTTTCAGAATCCCTGTGCGTGTCGAGGATATTGCCAACCATGGCTCTGCTCTCATAGGTATCCTCCAAAAAATTCATTTGGTGGAAATACCGCCACGTTGACTCTCCTTGTGATTGAGAGCCTGTCGGTTGACTATTCTTCTTGATTTCTCGTCGATGCGTGTCTCTCAGACGTTGCCACTTCACTTTAACAGCAGTGCCTGAAAATACATAAATAATAAAACATAAGAAGATGTCATCGAAAGACATTGCAAGTGGTACAGATGAAGAAATCGAACACTTGTCGGAGTACTGTCTCGGATTTTGCTAAAATTAGGATATGTTACAGTCTTTAGTCATGTATGAACGCGGAATGATCCATGCATTATTCGGTAGCATGTAGCTATGAAAATATCTACATGCGCAGTTGTACGCTTCCAAATAATGTAAATTATGCTGCCGAATAATGCAAATTATGCTTCGTAAACGAAAAAATGAGGGCGATAGGGGCCTAGATCGATATTTTATTTAGCGTTGTTGAGTACCGGAAAACCCCATTTTGGTATTATGTATCGAGAAATGAGAACGCGAATCCCGCACCCTTGCAATCTTGGAAAAATGAGTCTACTCCGTTAATTGTATGCAATGTAGATTAATTTTATGTAGGAATTGTCGTAGGTACTTACTTGCGGATTTTAATAAGGTGGCAATATCACACCCATGTCTCCGATTAATGTCTCTATTGTGGTATTGACTGTCTCTGGGGTCCCACAAACTCCTCCTCTCCTGTACTACACTGATCAACTTTTCACAATCCATTCTAGAACGTGTCTCTCTGTTTCTTCGAAGTGCACTAGGCGCGTCACGAAATCGTTCTGTCTCCTCATTTCCGCGTTCTAGGAGAAACACTCTTCAAGGCGCACATTTGCCCAGAACTTTGCTGATTGGTTAGCGATTTTCAGGTAAACCGACCAATCAGGTCGTTTCTATCGACGTGGTCACACCCACGACATCGAAAGTTTGACAAAGCACCGGAATAAATGGAAAACATACCTGTTTTTATGGATATGACTTCCTTGCTATTTTTCAGAGCAAGCCTCTCTTTAATGCATTTAGTTCTTTATTGGTACCAATTTGGTACCACGAAGAAAGCCTCAGACATTTCCCTATACCTCAATAGCAATTATGTGTAATAAACCTTGCAGACCTCCACGGTCAGTTGGGGGCTGCAGCTATTCATCTTGGGCTTTCCCGTCAAGCCGCACACCGTTTGCAGTGATTCTTTCACCTGTCTTCCACCTCCATGGTGGCCAAGTTGGGATTGGTTTTAGAAAAATGGATTTTTGTAATGATATTAGAAGAATCTTTTTACTAGATGATGAGTAAGAAAATTTTTTAAAAAATTACTATTGCTTGGAATTTCCAAGATGCATGATGTGGTTATGATTTTTAACTTTTTGATCTGTGCCTATAATGAAGATTTAAAATGTGCCTTCTAAAGAATCAACCAATTTATATACATGCACAAAATTTCATCGAAATCGGTTGAAGCATAAAACAGATATAGTAGTAGGAATTGAAAGATGTAAAGATACGAATCTTTAAATTTTTCTGTTAACCATTGATCTAAATCGCAGTTTCTTACAATTGTTTTAATTTTTAATTTTTTTCGAGTATCCATATTTCCATGGGCGTTAAGCTACATACAATTAATGCACATAAATTATTCACAAATTTGGATATGTTGCAGTCTTTAATAAAATATGAACGTATCTCAAAGAGAATTCTTTGAAATCTTGAAAATTGATGATTTGACGGACGTGTAGTATGAGGTATCACAAGTTTTTCATTAAATTATAACGGCCAAACAAACAAAACGATGAAAATTAGTTTTGGGTGCTCATAGTGAAACCATTAGAGTATTTAATGAAAATTATTTCAGTTGAGAAAATATTTGTTTCCATAGTTCATTTTGCAATTGTTTTCAACAGGGGCATTGCTATCAAAGCACCAGAAAAATGAAAAAATAGAAATAATGATAATATAGGCCCAAGTGTCCCCTTTACGGACCCGTTTTTAAAAATGTGGATACTTCAAAATTGGCGACATGAAAATTATTTGAAGTGAACGCTGCACCGAAATATATCGCGCGAGGCCCGTCCCGTCGGTCGACGTCGGTCGAAGCTAGAAGGGTCTCACAGACAGGCCTACCCACACATTTGAAACGTCTGACCGAAGCCTCTGACGTCACCACGTCGGTCGGTCGTCGGATGCACTGTACGCGTACCCTTACACGAGTATCACACGCCGCGCCGTGCCGATCGTCATTATCAATCACGGAAGCTCGCGCGCGTCAACGGACCCGAAACGGAGGACAGCAGCCACGAGGTATTCCCGTCAGCCGAGGACCAGCAGGCACGTGATCTTCCCAGAACGAGTGTGGATCATCGTTTTCCCTACAGCGGCCCAGCCGATTCGATTGCAGCCGTCAACGAGCAACGAGAGCAGTTCTCATCCGATTGTCCGATAAGTCGTTAAACATTTCCCTGCGAAGATTCGCGCCGTCCGAATTGTCTAGCTCTCGTCCGCCGCTTCGGGCGAATCTACCACCTGCAAGCGTTAAGTAGTATCCGCGTGTCCGCGAAAGTCGTGGTTCCCAGTCAGACGTCGGACGTACGTGCCGCGTGGACAAAAGGTTGTATCGCATTTGATCGTCCAGTAAGGGGAATGGGTCGCGGAACGATAATTTCGTGCAAGCCAGACTCCGGGAAATAACATTGTGACATTCGAATTAGTGTGGTCTCAGTGAGACCGTCTCACCGATATACCCGAGCCGTATGAGTCATGCTTCTCGGCGACCGAGGCCTCTCGAGTTTCTTGGCCCCTCAAGGGGGAACACCCCGCAGTAGTGGGGATAGTTCTGGGACATTTATCCGCCAGACATTTGTGACATTTATCGATAAAATACTGTATTGTCAATCTACATTGACAATAATATTTAAGCTCCCGTCAATACGCTTCAATATAATCGCGTCAATCTAGCTATCAATATGGCGACTGCGCACTTTGACGCATTTGTAACCAGTGCTTCGATTGAAACCAACTTTTTATGCGCACGCGCGAAAAAACGGTAACGTATCTACTATTGGGCAGGAGGGCGGCCAGAGCCCTGAGGCAGTTATATTGGCGGGAATGTACTGAAATAATCTTACCGGACAAAAAGACTTCAAGACGTGTCCTACGAGTTACAAAATATACACAAATAAACTTGTTATACATTCATTTTTCAGAATCAAATCATATAAATATTTTAAAATTCTGCGGGGTGCTCAAGGAACCCCATTTTACCGAGAAGCTTACGTTACTGAGGCTGAAATCGTCGCGCATGCGCGAAAAAAGTTGGTTTCAATCGAAGCACTGTTTGTAACGACTGAACGACGCGACGCACAGTGGGCCATATCGACGCGCTAGCTGTTCATGAGCTTAAAAAATCAGAGTCCTCATATCGATTTTTAATGAATGTACAATGTTTCTTATATGTCCATTACATTCGAAAACGATAATATTAATTAAAGTTATTAAAAACTCTCGTTACAATAAGCGTTCAGAGATCAAACCTTTTCAGATACGATTTATCACCGAAAAAATTCCTTTTTTTCACTACGATGTCCTGGAAAACCTACTGAAGATTCAGTCCTCAATTTTTTTTATACGAAGAATGTGTATCTATGTTGAGAACGCCCCAGGAATTAAACGTTAATGTTCATAATTTATTACAAAAAAAATACTTAGTCAACTAAGGAAAATCGTCAAAGTTTTTCACATTTGACAAGGGATAAGTTAAAAAGTTAAACGAATTGGATGCTCTAACACAGTGGAACATTTTCAGCAAAGTCTCCTCTATAAAAGATCCCAAAGATCTCATCCCGACTCACCCCGACTTGGAAATTATGATGGTTTAAAGCGCGCGTAACACGCAATTCCGCGGCGAGTCGCGTTGCACGAGACGCATTGACGACCACTCAGCGGGTCTTAAGGGGATCGTCTTCTCCGGTGACCTTGAAGAGTTGATCGTCACGCTATAAACGAGCAAGTGGCCGGTAGACGAAGCAAAATAATAACATTTTCATCCAGTAGGGGGAGCTGGGTACACTTTCTAAGTTGAATGTCGAGCAGCGCCAACGCGATACCCTCTCGGCGGTGACAGCAGTCACTGTATCAGTCAAACAGAAGAAGCAGAAAATATGTTGTCGGTAAGTTAGGCAAGCGTGACGTCACAATTTGGCTGACGCTGTCAGCGTCGGTGTGCGAGTGAGACTGGTGGCGCATATACACCGCTCGGGCGGCGTGTACGTGTGCCTCCGAGCATCACAAGGGTCCGGGATTTGACTTTTGCTTTCTCGGTAATGCAAAAACGGGGTTTCTTAATAGTCAAAATCGCTAGATAAAAGGTCAATGTTTGGTGCGACCATGCTCAAAATTAATATTTTTCTGTCTACGAGCAATGGTTTTGCAATATTCGGCTGCATCTTGCCTATCGGGGAAGCTATACGAGCCTACGAGCATCGCACGGGTTCGGGATTTGACTTTTGCTTTGTCGGTAATGCAAAAACGGGGTTTCTTAATAGTCAAAATCGCTAGATGTGTAACGGACCGATTTCGCTGTGCCCGTAGCTCGGGAGTTTACCAGGGTTCGTGGAAGGTAATGAATAAAGAGACGGCGAAATCGGATAAAAGAAACTAAACTTTATTTCGCATTTAGCGAGTGTGAAGAAAATAACAAAGTCTGTCCTTGCAGGCCGATAAACAAGGCCGCGTATTTGGAAGTAACGATAGTATTAAATCGGTGATATCCGTATGACCATTGATCGGTCTCAGACGTCGGTTTTCGGCCCGGCCGACGTAGAATCCTCGGTCTGTAATTAAACACAGAAGAGATAACACAATCGCGGCGTTGTTGCAAGGTGAAAACGATCAATCGGTCGGAAACGGTCGTGCCCACCACACCGATACGACGGGTCAAATCCAGCCTGGAGGACGGCGCGGCGATTCCGGACGCCGAGGATACGTTGGGGAGTCGTCTCCTGGAGCTAGTAAACCCAAGCCTGCGTTCTGGTCGGGTCGTTACCCAGCTATGCTGTTTGCCCTGAGAAGGGCTGGCACGATCCAGTGATCACGAGAGCGGCTCCAGGCGGACTCCGCTTTCTCGGCGTTTCGGCGCGGCTTATATAGTCCGCGAAAGCGCGGACCATGAAGAGTGCTCCTCGTGTTCGAGCGGCAGCGTCGCTCCCTGATTGGCGCGCGCCTGGTCTCGGCGGTGATTGGCGTGCGCTCGTGTCGAGAACGTCTATAAATATATGTCGCGCACGGTAGCTCCCCATTCATGCGTCGTTCACGCGACGAGGTAAGGCCTCGTCGCAGATGAAAGGTCAATGTTTGGTGCGATAATGCTCAAAATTAATATTTTTTTGTCTACGAGCAATGGTTTTGCAATATTCGTCTGTATCTTGCCCGTCGGAGAGCCTATGGACGCAGGCGTGACGTCAAGATTTGGCCGCCGGGCGGCGTGTACGTGTCCCTCCAACAGGCATGGTCAATTCGTAGCTTGCTCGGTGTCATGCTCAGGGAATACCCCGACTTCTCCCGCCCGCGCGTCACGTTCCCTGTTGCGATCGGAGCAGCATTGTGTCGCTCACGGAGAGCGAGACGCGCGGGCGGGAGAAGTGGGGTTATTCCTTGAGAATGGGTACGATTATCGCAAGGGTCCTCTTTAGTAATAAGATAATGCCACAAACATGTTGGTGAAAGCAAAAAATAATGAAATATAATGAAGATAATTAGAGATAATTGGATTAGTAGTGGGGTTCGAAGCAAGAAAGCGAAGATGGTTTATTCATGTGTTTTCAACTTTTCTTTGCGTTTTCATTTTTTTTTAATTGTGGGTAAAGATAACTTTAAAAAACTTAAAGTACACATTGTGACGTGGCACGGTTTGCCAACGTCTTCCGAAGAATATGATCGGAAGACCGGGTCATATTCCGGCAGGCAAAGAGCGGAAAAGTAGGGGCGAACGCTCTCCCTGGGCACGAGCGAGACAAATGGGCGAACTCTGATACTTTGAGCGTCGCGCCAATTTGCGCGACGCGAGTTTGCAGGACCGTAATCAGGTCCCCGGGGGGACCTGACGAACTTCTTCCCGCCAAAGGAAATGGAACAAGGATGGCTCCGACGAGAACCCTGCCGGAGAACAGCAGAGAGATCGACGTGGCTCAGGATGAACAACCTGGAGGCGCCGACAAGAATTCCGCGGCCAAGACAGAAATCTCAGCCGTCTTGCCGTCGCCTCACCCGGAGAGAAACCTGGCCAGTTACCGGATTGGCTGACAGCGATCACCTCAGCGGGGAGCGGCCAATCGACGGGCACCGCTGCCGGAGAGGCCGCCAATCGCCGGAGCCCAGGGACCGTCACGCAGGGCGAGGCCCCTGCCGAAAATCAGAGCGCGATAGGTCCGAGCGTTACGCGGGGAGAAGCGAGCGGAAGGGGGGGACGCTCCGCTTCCGCGTTCCCGAGTCATCGCGTAGAAGATCACTTCTTCATTGGCTCGAGTCGAGAATAGCTCTCTTAGATTTGCGATTAACCGTAAGAGTAATTTGTGCGACGATACCTGCCGGAACCGAGGGACAGAAACGATCCGTTGTCCACGGCTTCATCAAAGAAACCTATTTGGTAAGCCTTTGTCGGATTCTCAGCCGAATTATAAAGTGATCTTTCTTTCGCGTTGGCTCGGGAAGCATTTTGGGTTCGCCGATCGCGTCGGCGAAAGATCGGCGTAGTTACGGGCTGCCGGAAGCAGCGTTAATTCGCGAGCGGCACGTAATTGTCGAGCGACGAACGCGCGGGGAAAATTATTAGCGGGTGCAAAGCACTATTTTCTTTTGCGAGGATCCGCGCGTCGTCGTTTCTTTCACGCCAGCCTCGTCTCGTCCCACGGTGGGACGTCGCCTCGTGCTCGCGTCGTACTCGAGACAAGTGTTAATTCGACGAGAAGCCATTGTAACGCGTTTTCCATCGGAATTCGGGCGTAGAACGCGTGTTCCGCGGACGCCAACGCCGTCATCGCGCTGCTGCCGAATTCGACGCGAAGTTCGAATTACGTTCGAACGAAGAAGAGCGCGTGCGACTAAGATCCGTCGACGACCACCTGTCACGGGCCGGCTAACCTCGAAAAGCTGCCGGTTACGGCTGGCAGCCCCGTTGTACATCCAGTCGAGTAATAAAGTCTCGTTAGCCGAAATTCACGGAGAGTAGAGATTATTACGTGAGAAACCTTCCCGCCGCGGGGAACGCCTCGCGTTCACTCCGCGTAGTACCCTGAACCCGTTCGCGAAGAGTTTCGTCGAGTTATCGGTGACCGTCGGCTCGTGAAAACGTTTCTCGAAGTGCTCGTCGCTGTGGCGACTTAGCGTGGCACCTTAAAACAGTGCCTGGCGCCCGAACACCTTGACGAAGATTTCGAGAAGCGACGAGTCGACGAATCACTTTTGTCCCGGGTGGACCGCGTTTCGTGCGGCCGAACGCGGCCCGGCCGTCCGGCCCATAAATACCCGGTGTCTCTAGGTTTTCGCCGTCCCGAGGACGAGGGAAAGCTAGACGACGTGACAAATTTGGCGCCCGAACAGGGACATCTCGCTGAAAGAGCGACTTGTATAAGGGCTGTTTCGAAAGGAGATACGCGGAACGACGTGAGGCTCTCACGAAAATCTCGAATTTTTTTTTCTCGTCGAATTTTTCTCGTCGAACGAACAAAGTCCGGGTGCGAACGTGGCCGTCGCGGCGTCGAAAACAAACACCCGTTACGACCGTGAAATTCCTACGACTTTCGCAGAGCCAACGAAGCGAGCACATTTCTTATATGACCTGTTATTGATTGGAATTTATTTGTTTTGTTGTGGCAGCGGCTGGATTGAATTTCGGATGTAAATTTCCGAAATTGATTTCAGATCAAAGCTGCCGGAATTGATTTATGAATTGTGATATTTTGTCTTGAATTTCTGATGCATTATTTTGCCAATTTTCTTTTGAATTGAACTGATTTTTATTTACGAATTGTGTATGCTATTTCATGTATTTTTTTTTCTGAATTTCGAATCGAACGGAGAACGATCCTGATGTGAGATGCGACTTCGCAGACTGGATTCGGTGGAACGGAAAGTATTACGCTATTTTCTCGTAGACCGAATTGAGACTGTGATATCGTTGAAATGCATCTATTGATTTCCATGATGTTCGGTTTCGAAATTAATTTACAATGTATTGAAATGAAATTGTTGTGCCCCATATTGATTGATTCAGTCTTTCCTGTGCTATTCGTGTATTTATCGTTCGACTATTTATTCAATTTTCATATTTATTTTTCGGTATTTATTTTCATTATTTATTCCTGTTGGTTCTCCTCGTTATTTATCACTATCATTTTCTTCCGTGCTTTCACGGGCAAATTGTAAATATTCTTGTTTTCTAATTTTGAGTGGGAATAGCGAGTTCGCGTACTCTCTGCTTTTCTTCCCTTTTCTTTCTTTTCTTCTCTTCTCACCTTTTCTTTTCTCTCTACGCTCTGTTCTTCCTCGCACAGTAAATTCCTCGTTATTCTCCCTCGTTAAGTTCTAGTCAATTTTTTTTTCTGTGATATTCTATTAATTTTTTTTTTCTCGTGTAATTTATTGAGTCCATTAATTTATTTCCTTTTTCGTCGTTTCAAGTCCGGTGTTAACTTATTAAATCTGTTCTTTTCGTTTTCATTCATTCGTGATTGCGTACTGCGGTTTCGACGGGTTCGAAACCCCAGGTTGGCACAGGAAAGACGCCATATATTTACTGTGTATTGGTTTTGTTTTTTTTCTTGTTTTTTTTTGTGTTGCTTCTTGCGGGGTGCACCCAGAACGGGTGAACCCCTTTATAAATTTGGTGATGGACGGGGCGTATTAAGAAGCTGTGCCGTAGTAGAGAGTAACGTCACGTGTCGTTCGATTTGTTTTGAAATATTACGCTCACTATATTTTTGCGATACGGGAGAATAGCTGCCGGAAGGCGCTGCTCTTGCGATCACCTGCGGGTGAATTAGTATTTGCGATCACCGATTGATGAATTTAGCTACAACGGAATATTATTACTGCCTGTTGCGACAAATTGCCGGGCAGAATCGTTTAGGGACGATCTCGCGAACCGATTAGTTTTCTTTCATTCGTTTTTTTTTTTGGTAACGAGTTGCGAGATATTTCGGTTGCGAGAGTAGTACGACAGGAATTGCTGGGGGAGGACGCAGTACGAATTCAGGGAAAATTTGCGCTGCCGGAGTAGGAAACCGTTCTCGGTCACCCGGTAGACCACTCGAGGAATTCGAGGAAAATTTTTTTTCGTAAGCGCTTGGCGACAACGAAACGCTTGTTTATATCGGGACGCGGTCGAGATCAAGTTCCCTTTGTTGGCGCGTCGTAAGGCCGGAACCGAGATAACATTGCCGGGGTACGACCGGCAAAACAAACAAACGGTGTTTATTGCCGGGGCAATTTAGGACGGTATTAGGGTGTCAGTCGGGTACGGAATTTCGAGCTGCCGGTAAACATGCTACAACTGGACCGCGAAGGGGGGGACGACTGGGACTACCTCTCCGCGTACAATGAAAATGAGGACGAGGACGACCCCTATAATCCCGACGCGGTGACTTCGGATGAGGAGCGGGACGCAGAGGCAAGGTCGCCACCCCGCGACTTTACTCTGCAGGTACCGCTACCCGGAAAGTGGGAATACCACCCGCGAACGCCCCCGAAGCGAGAATGGGGAGAACAGCCGTCAGAGGCTACCCCGGGTATCTTGGGTGAACCCTCTCCTAGTATCAGTGGCGAAATGTATTGCCGGGGAACGCCGTTATCGGAAATAATGAGACGGTGGCGGACGACATTTGCCGGGGCGCCCGGGGAAGATTCAGTAACCTTCCTCGAACGCCTCGTAGAACGCCGCAAGCATAATAACATCCCAGACCGATACTTGCTTCGTTGCATGACGGTTTGTTTAGAGAGCACGGCATTGCATTGGTACAAGCAGAGGGAAGCCCAGATAAAGACCTGGAGCGACTTCGAGCGCGAATTTCGGGAGTATTTCGTGGACCCTGATTACTACGACACCCTAACGCGAAATATAAAAGATCGTTCCCAGGGGGAACACGAACCCGTCCGCGACTACCTCACAAGTATGGGGGGGATGTTCGACCGATTAGACACTCCGTGGCCGGAGGAGAAGAGGATGACACGAACCTATTGGGGGGCGAAACCATCCCTCCGAAACGCGATCGCGTATGCGACGATAACCCGGCTGGGCCAATTGGAGAAGGCGTTAATAGAGGCAGAACGCGAAACAGATATCGAAAAATTAAAACGGAATCCGAAGCAGTCGGAAATGGCTCATCCGATTTTCGCGTATGACCCCAATCGCCACGCCTCTCGCAAACAACCAGGGAGAGGGAGGACCGTGCACGTGGAGTACGCGAACGCGATCACTGCCGGGGGTGGCGAAGAGGGCGACCGGACGTCCACCCACACCCACGAAGAATACCGACCCGGCCCGGGCAAACGAGACTCTTTAGCACCGTGCGCGAAAGTTTATTCAGCTGCCGGGCGAAGAGAATCGGGAGACCGGACCGACCCAAGGGATCGGTCAGATAGTAACGCGCAGCGAAAGCCGGAAGAAACCGCGAACAATGATCGGTGGACGAAACGGCCGCGCGACAATCAACGCGCGTCCAGAGGTCGGCCGTTCAAATGTTGGAACTGCCAAAAAGACGGGCATAGATCGCGGGATTGCCGGGAAGCACCACGGATACACTGCTTCAGCTGCGGGGCGCAGGGGGTAACGCTGAATAGCTGCCGGAACTGCAGTAGGTCACCGGGAAATGGGGGGAGAAGTCGCTCGAGGGGCCCAGAGGGACTTCGCCCGACATAATATCGGCCCGAGTATTAACTTACGGGGAGAAAAAGAGACCGCCTCTATTAACGATCGAAGTATTGGTCGGAGAATTGCCGGTTCGCGCGCTAGTGGATTCGGGGTCATCGATCACCTTTGTCAGTCGGGATGTAGTAGATCGAATTCGCGACGGGGCCGTAACAATAGAAAATACCGAAAAGCCCTGCTATTTCCTCCTGGCCACGGGGACCATCGATCGAGCAGTCGAACGGGCCCATTTCTCAGTGAGGATAGGAAAAAGGGAACACCGGATCTCGGCACGCGTATTAGACAGTCTCGTCACCCCTCTCCTATTTGGTACAGATTCGATTGCACTCTTCGGGATTGTGGCGGAATACCACAACGCGATTTGGTATTTTGCGTCTCATCCGAATGAGAAATTTCCCTTCGAGGACGCTCCCCCAGCCACCGTGTGCGGTGGGTTACAATTGTTAAACGATAACGAACAACATCGTTTGGCGAAATTCCTCGAGGCCGAGCTGCCGGAATTCGAAAGGATGACGGGCAAAACCGACTTGATCAGCCACCGAATAGACGTGGGCGACCATCCACCCATTAAACAGCGCTATTATGCCGTCTCTCCCAAAATACAGGAGGCAATTTATAAGGAGGTGGATACCTTGTTGGCCGACGGCATAATAGAGCCGTCGCAAAGTGGCTGGTCAAGTCCAATAGTGATGGTCAAGAAGCCCAACGGAAAATATCGATTCTGTTTAGACTTTCGTAAGGTGAACGAGGTCTCGAGGAAAGACGCGTACCCGTTACCGCTCATGACACAGATTTTAGACAAGTTGCGATCAGCCAAGTACATTTCGACCCTCGATCTTAGTCAGGCTTATTTCCAGATTCCGTTAGAACAAAAGAGTCGCGAAATAACAGCCTTCACGGTGCCGGGCAAGGGGCTCTTTCAATTTTGCAGAATGCCATACGGGCTGACGGGAGCCCCGGCTACATTCCAACGTTTGTTAGACCGTCTGATTGGGCCGGAGATGGAGCCCCACGCGTTTGCTTATCTAGACGACATAATTATCGTAACGAAAACCTTCGATCAACACCTGGAATGGTTAAAACGCGTCCTAGATAAAGTAAAAGCTGCCGGTCTAATAATTAACCCGGAAAAATGTGAGTTTTGCCGCGCGGAGGTACGTTATCTGGGTTTCGTTGTCAGTAGAGAAGGGTTAACCGTGGATCCGGAAAAGATCCAGCCGATATTAACGTATCCAGCCCCGAAGAACGTGAAGCAAGGGCGGCAATTCTTAGGGATGGCATCCTGGTATAGGAGGTTCATCCCGGGATTCGCTACACTTGCGGAACCGTTAAACGAGCTACTTCGGAAGGATCGCGAATGGACTTGGAAGGACGGTCAACAATCCGCCTTCGAAGCCCTACGCGACAGAATTGCCACCGCGCCTACGCTATCATGCCCTGACTTCGAAATACCATTTACGGTACAAACCGACGCGAGTACTGTTGGGTTAGGGGCTGTACTAACCCAAGAGATCGAGGGTGACGAAAAGGTGATCGCATTTGCGAGTCGAGCGCTCACGCTGCCGGAGAGAAAGTACTCGGCAACGGAGCTAGAGTGTCTAGCGATAGTCTGGGCGGTAGAGAAATATAGGCCTTATTTGGAAGGGTACAAATTCACGGTGATCACAGATCACAATAGCTTACGGTGGCTGCGGAAATTACAGAACCCTTCGGGGCGATTGGCGCGATGGGCTTTACAGCTCCTCGAATACGACTTCGACGTAATATATCGACAAGACGCGTTGAACAAGGTGCCGGATGCCCTTTCACGGGCGTATGAGGGAAGGGAGGCCGTCAGTGGGGAAATTGAGGTAGCCGCTGCCGTGCGTGCGAAGTGGTACGAGAGCAAATTCGCGGAGGTAGAGGGAAACCCCCAAAAATTTAAGGACTGGTCGATTCGAGATGGGGAATTGTTTTGCCGGAGGACCGATCCTCTGATTGCGGAGACCTTAGGTCAAGACGGGGACGAATGGAAATTAGTAGTCCCTGAGGAACGCAGAACCGAGATCTTGCAGGAGGCACATGACGGTCCTCAAGCAGGACATTTAGGTATCGAAAAGACGTATCACCGCGTCGCGACACGATACTACTGGCCGGGCATGTACAGAACAACCGTGGAGTACGTAAGACGCTGTACCACTTGCCAGCTGACGAAAGTGGAGCAAACACTCCCTTCCGGGCTGATGGGTCGGTGCCGCATCGATATGCCCTGGTCAGTAGTAGCTGCCGATATAATGGGTCCGTTTCCTCCTAGCAAGTCCGGCCATGCGTACCTCCTCGTGATTCAGGATCTATTCACGAAATGGATCGAGTGCGCCCCACTTAGACGAGCGACCGGTCCAAAAATTGCGGAGGCCCTCGAAAACCTTATCTTTTCGCGGTGGGGAACACCAGATGTGCTCCTCACAGATAATGGCACAGAGTTTGCCAATAAATGCTTACACGAATTGGCGAACGAATATGGAATTCGTATAACTACCACCCCTCCGTACCACCCGCAGGCGAACCCGGTAGAAAGAGTCAATCGAATACTAAAAACGATGATGGTCGCGTACATCGGAAGAGACCACCGAGAGTGGGACGTGCATTTGTCTAAGTTCCGATTCGCGTATAACACGGCCCACCATTCGGTACTGAAAACTTCTCCAGCATTCTTGAATTTCGGGCGAGAACCGCGGCCAGCGAAATGCGTGCGGGCGAGCAGCGAGCCGCCATTAGATATGGAATTAGCGCCGACGAAACAATGGAAAGGTCGGGTGGCCCAGCTGCAGACGTTGCGCAGCTGGGTAGTAGAAAATTTAGAGGATGCGTATAATCGACAGGCGCGTTATTATAATGAGCACCATAGGGATACGGAATTCGAGGTCGGGGATAAAGTAATGAAGCGAAAAAGAGTTCTCTCATCAGCGGCACAGCATATCGCGGCGAAACTGGCTCCCAAGTTCATCGGTCCCGTCGTGGTAACAAAGAAGTTGTCACCGGTGGTATACCAACTAGCCACAGACGACGGGAAGGACTTGGGAAAAGCGCACGTCAGCGACCTCAAGGCGTACCGTCCATCTTACGCACCGGAGGAAGTCGACTAATGGTAACAGCTTCCCCAACAGAACACACAAGGGAAAGCTGCCGGAAAACTCCCAAGATGAAGAAGAGGGAGATCTGCCCGCAGAAGAGGCTATGGAGGGCCCTCATCGAGGCGCGCGCCATCGAAGGAGAAGCTGCCGTAGAGGCAGCAGTGAGAAGGTACCGGAAGGAGGAGCATGGAGTCTGCAGCCGGGACGCAGCCACGCCGACGGAGGTCGGGGACCTATCGGTGTCAACCGAGCGGGAAGAGTCCCGCTACGAGTCTGCCGACGATAGACCGGAGTCGGACCAGTGGGCCCACGGAAAGGGGTGGAGCGTACTAGACGACACCCTCGAGAGCGTGGAGGAAGTGCCGGAGGACGACCCCGTGGGAGATGCCGGCCATATAGAAGAGACCTCGGGAGTAACAACAGCTGCCGGAGTAGGACCAGGCCCAGCAACTGGTTCAGAGGGGACACCACCTCCCCAGGAGAAGAGGGCCGTCAGCGAGCCGATGGTATCGGCCACGGGGAACCCAGACGCTCCACCAAAAGAGGAGGAACGACCGGGCAAGCTGCCGGTAGCAGAAGATCGGCGCGGACCGGCGCAGAGAAGAATGGACGCGCTCCAGGCCGCGATCCGATCGGCGGCTCAAAAGGAGGAACCAATGCCGGGTCCGTCCGCCGAGCGGAGGCGAGTTGAGGCGGAGGCCGAAAGGCCGAAGGGAAGTATACCCTGCTGGGTATACTCCCCGGGGCAAGAACCACGTTTGGAATACGCGACCCCAGCGCCACCAACATCCAGGCCAAGTACCGCAACAACCGCCCGCGGTTCAAGGGGAAAGATGCTGCCGAAGGCCCTACCACCACCGACACCGAAAAAAACCCGAAGAGTTCGATCGGCAAAACGGGTGCTGGAGCTGCGGGGCACTCGACCACCGCCAGCGCCATTGCCGGGTCCCGCGGGACGACTATTGCTACCGGTGCGGGCGTATAGGGTTTTCGGTGAAGACCTGCCCGAAATGCGGACCGCGCTGGAAGGAGGGCGGACCGCATAACCCATGGAAGCTGCCGGGGTCGAAATAGAGAAGGCCAGGCGCGTAGAGACGGGGCGGACAAGGCCCGTAAAAAGACTCCTTAGTTTAAGTTAGTTTAAAGTTCGTATTTTCTTCTCTCCTCCTATCGCTATTTTTGTATCCTAAATATAGTAGGCAGCAGCTGCCGATAAAAAGCTTGTGAAAAAGAGAAGCGTTTGACATTTCGATCCCCGAACTCACCTCGAATTCAGCCATGCGAGGCTATTGCGATATTTTTCAGCTGGCTGCCGGTAAGATAGGAAGTCTCGCCCGAGACACTGTACTAGTGAGCGTAAGTATTCATTTTGTCATGTGGTGAAGGGTAGTATATTGTTAGTTTGTGATGTACCGTGAGACGACCGAGGTTGAGCGTTCGCTACCGAGCCCGCGAGAGTCCGACGAAGGTTTGCCTTCGGCATGACCCGGTCTCCCCTGGGGGGGAGGAGTTGTGACGTGGCACGGTTTGCCAACGTCTTCCGAAGAATATGATCGGAAGACCGGGTCATATTCCGGCAGGCAAAGAGCGGAAAAGTAGGGGCGAACGCTCTCCCTGGGCACGAGCGAGACAAATGGGCGAACTCTGATACTTTGAGCGTCGCGCCAATTTGCGCGACGCGAGTTTGCAGGACCGTAATCAGGTCCCCGGGGGGACCTGACGAACTTCTTCCCGCCAAAGGAAATGGAACAAGGATGGCTCCGACGAGAACCCTGCCGGAGAACAGCAGAGAGATCGACGTGGCTCAGGATGAACAACCTGGAGGCGTCGACAAGAATTCCGCGGCCAAGACAGAAATCTCAGCCGTCTTGCCGTCGCCTCACCCGGAGAGAAACCTGGCCAGTTACCGGATTGGCTGACAGCGATCACCTCAGCGGGGAGCGGCCAATCGACGGGCACCGCTGCCGGAGAGGCCGCCAATCGCCGGAGCCCAGGGACCGTCACGCAGGGCGAGGCCCCTGCCGAAAATCAGAGCGCGATAGGTCCGAGCGTTACGCGGGGAGAAGCGAGCGGAAGGGGGGGACGCTCCGCTTCCGCGTTCCCGAGTCATCGCGTAGAAGATCACTTCTTCATTGGCTCGAGTCGAGAATAGCTCTCTTAGATTTGCGATTAACCGTAAGAGTAATTTGTGCGACGATACCTGCCGGAACCGAGGGACAGAAACGATCCGTTGTCCACGGCTTCATCAAAGAAACCTATTTGGTAAGCCTTTGTCGGATTCTCAGCCGAATTATAAAGTGATCTTTCTTTCGCGTTGGCTCGGGAAGCATTTTGGGTTCGCGATCGCGTCGGCGAAAGATCGGCGTAGTTACGGGCTGCCGGAAGCAGCGTTAATTCGCGAGCGGCACGTAATTGTCGAGCGACGAACGCGCGGGGAAAATTATTAGCGGGTGCAAAGCACTATTTTCTTTTGCGAGGATCCGCGCGTCGTCGTTTCTTTCACGCCAGCCTCGTCTCGTCCCACGGTGGGACGTCGCCTCGTGCTCGCGTCGTACTCGAGACAAGTGTTAATTCGACGAGAAGCCATTGTAACGCGTTTTCCATCGGAATTCGGGCGTAGAACGCGTGTTCCGCGGACGCCAACGCCGTCATCGCGCTGCTGCCGAATTCGACGCGAAGTTCGAATTACGTTCGAACGAAGAAGAGCGCGTGCGACTAAGATCCGTCGACGACCACCTGTCACGGGCCGGCTAACCTCGAAAAGCTGCCGGTTACGGCTGGCAGCCCCGTTGTACATCCAGTCGAGTAATAAAGTCTCGTTAGCCGAAATTCACGGAGAGTAGAGATTATTACGTGAGAAACCTTCCCGCCGCGGGGAACGCCTCGCGTTCACTCCGCGTAGTACCCTGAACCCGTTCGCGAAGAGTTTCGTCGAGTTATCGGTGACCGTCGGCTCGTGAAAACGTTTCTCGAAGTGCTCGTCGCTGTGGCGACTTAGCGTGGCACCTTAAAACAGTGCCTGGCGCCCGAACACCTTGGCGAAGATTTCGAGAAGCGACGAGTCGACGAATCACTTTTGTCCCGGGTGGACCGCGTTTCGTGCGGCCGAACGCGGCCCGGCCGTCCGGCCCATAAATACCCGGTGTCTCTAGGTTTTCGCCGTCCCGAGGACGAGGGAAAGCTAGACGACGTGACAACATAATAAGTAGTAAAACGTAGGGTCAAAATATATTTTTTATTTTATAATATACTATGAAATTATTAATGATAATTATAATGTTTAGGATTAGGCGAAATAGGAGCAATCGGTTGTACGAACACAATTTATTTTTCTCCTTGTGATGAGTCACGAATAAACGCAATTTTTACACTATGTACAATGTTCTTTAAACGGCACTTTGATGCGAACAAATAAAGAATGTGAGAAAACTAGGAACTAGTTAACGTCTTTTATGCGGTGCGAATTTAGCAAAGGAGAGTCGCTCCTGAAAAAGGGAAATCGGTCTAACAACGCGTGACGTTTCCGATCGTTTTCAATTGCGTTCTGCATGGTCGATCAACAGACAGAGACGTTCACTGTAACAGCCGGAACGATAGTTATCGATTTCCATCGGCTGAGCCAATAGGGAAGCTATTGGCTTGGTCGATAATCGATCCGACGGCGACAGCCTATAGCGCGCTGAGCTGTTGATCGATCCTCGATCTCGCGACGGCGCACGGTGGTCCCAAACCCCGAAAACGTGAACAAAACCTAAAAAATGAACTTTCAGAGCTAGGTAAGTTTTAATTATGGGGTTGGCTACCCTAAGAGTATATCTACTTGGAGGTAAACCGTAAAAAGGTCCCATTTTTATACCTGACCAACAGTCGCAGTCCGAACTTCGGTTGCATTAGCCAGTGCCTTCATACTCTTCCAAGTCTCAGTGCGAGTTTTAACTGTACAGTGCGTAAATTGTATTGGAACGTATCGATTTTAATTGTGCATTATGGATGTTGTTTGTGGAGGTAAGTTGCATAGTTTTTAGTGCCAAATGTTTATTATTAACTGATAACTATGTATGCAAAAGTTAGGGTGAAAGTGAAGGCATGAATTTTAAAGATTAAAGTAAAAGTTGAGTCTCCTTCACCCTCCATCGCTAAAACTTGTTCGAGATTCTAGTTTATACTATTATCTTGCAATCTAAAAAAAAATTAGCTGCCCCTCTCTGCCTCTGTGGTCGTATCACTGTTTTTTGTAATGCAGAGTAGGTATTTTGTGAGCATTCGTTGCATTTCTTCTCGAACTGAGAGATATACACTAAGTTTTTCTGAAAAATTTAAATAGTTTTTGAAGGATTATGCTTAGAACGTATGGAGGACACAGATTGCCAGTTTTTTTATAAACAATAATACAATATATCTGAAATTTTTTTATATTTTTCGAAGACAAACGCTGTTTTTACACGTAAAGTAACGTTAATGCTACTTTGGGAACTATGAAGTGCGAATACCTGCTTTATACAATACAAAGGGTAGAGTCGGCCTTCCCGAGAATTAGTCGTCCCCCTCGTTGACTTCAATATGAAAGAGCGAGAGGGCAGGTAGAGGGGTGATCAGGTAATCCCCGACCAAGACACAAATATGCTTTGCTTTTACTTTCACTCGTAAACAGCATGTTTAACCCACTAAGTTTTGACCGTCAAGATGGTATATTGTACCTGAGCGAACCTCGAGGAACTGTGAACGTGTCTGTATTAGTGAGAGTGGTGAGTCGGAAATGACCTCGGTACAGCAGTACAGGCCCCAGTACTCGGATGGTTAAAACGTAATATTTATTTCCGACATATTTATTAATTTATTTAAATGTAATATTCAGTTTTGTAATATTTTTTTTCCCCATTTATTTTCAGGATCTCGTGATAGTGAAATTCAATTCACAAGAAAACAAGTTTTTCTCATAATACATCACTCTTTGAATGAGAAAAATAATGTTATAATTGATAATTTAAGGAACCAAGTGTTGGAGAAAAATAAATGCATCATCGAAATTGACGATGAAATGAAATTGGCCCTGGGGAGATTATTCTATGTAATGCGCAATAAGTGGCAAAGTGTTAACAGGACAGAGAGCAGATTTTTTACAAAATTTGACGATTGGTTGAATGAAATGGTAGCCTTTCGGATACCTGTAGCTGCTGTCACTAAACCTGCAGAGAAAGGCGGTGGCCGTCCTTCTGCAGAGTTTATAACTTCTACTGAACGTACAAAGCGGAGGAAAACGGAAGAGATCCGATCTACTGTCTCTGTACAAGAATTATCGTACGCTACACAAATGAGCCTTCGAGCAACTGGAAATTTGGCTGCGTCAAAAGTTCTTCAAACTATTATAAAAAGTCCATCAAAAGCTATAGAATACATTGAATCTTCAAATTTCAAGAAGGAGAAATCATTATCCGCCGAAGCTGCAGTAGCATATATTGTTCAAAGACACTTGTCAAAAGGCGATTATTTAGAGCTAAGAAGACTAGCTTTGGAAAATAATTCTCGTTTATTTCCAAGCTATAAAAGTATCTTAAATTGTAAAAAAGAATGCTATCCTCCCACAACGGATATTATTATTAAGGAACACATTGCGGAAGTCAAATTGCAGGGTCTCTTAGACCATACCACCCGGCGTATTTTACACTAAAAAATATGATGCTAATTTGCAAATGGGGGTGTGATGGAACCTCTGGGCAAAGTGTCTACAAACAAAAATTTTCAGATTGTACAAAATGGGATAGCGATATATTTTTGACAACAATAGTTCCACTACACTTGTTGTCTGAAGATGGAAATATCATTTGGAAAAATCCAAGAACTTCCTCACCTCGT
Source organism: Lasioglossum calceatum (assembly GCA_963966675.1). Taxonomy (NCBI): domain Eukaryota; kingdom Metazoa; phylum Arthropoda; class Insecta; order Hymenoptera; family Halictidae; genus Lasioglossum; species Lasioglossum calceatum. The sequence goes on from OZ016542.1 coordinate 2,019,996, forward strand.
TTCTGTAGGCCAATTAAAATTCAATTTCTCCACGAAACAACAGAAGGCACAGTCAAGGAGGTTGCAGAAATAGAGGAGCAAATAAAACACCTGAAACCACTGGAAATGGTAATAGGAGGAAAAGAAGTTGCAGTAAAATACAACTTAAATTTTACCATGGTCGACGGAAAAGTGTGCAATGCTGTCACACACACTGCTTCTGCGCAACGTTGTTTTCTATGTGGAGCAACGTCGAAACAATTCAACGATTTAGACATGGTTGCACAGAAGGAAGTAAATCAAGATCACGTGCGTTTCGGGCTTTCTACGCTACATGCTTGGATACGTTTCTTTGAGTGCTGCTTGCATCTGTCCTATAAATTGGGCATTCGAAAGTGGCAAGCACGCAATCACGAAGATAAAGAAAAGGTACAAGAACGGAAACGAATCATTCAAAACGGTCTACGTTGTGAATTAGGATTAGTTGTAGATATGCCTAAGCCGGGATTTGGTACTACCAATGATGGCAATACAGCCCGACGATTTTTTGAAGACTACAAGATAACAGCTCATGTAACCGGAGTTGATGAAACGCTGATTAAACGTTTCTATATTATACTGCAGGTAATTTCAAGCAGTCACAGCTTTAATAAAGAGAATTAATGAACATTAATTACATTTTTTCATATTGTATTGCAGATTATTTCAAGTGGATTTGAAATAGATTCCACAAAATTTTATCAATATGCCATGGATACCGCGAATCCATGGTATTATATGCCGACCTCTGTGCATAAACTATTAATTCATGGAGCGCAGATAATAGAAACATCAAACCTTCCTATTGGTCAAATGTCTGAGGACACTCAGGAGTCTCTTAATAAATGTAACAAAAAATTTAGAGAAAATTTATCACGGAAATCTTCTCGTCTTAAAACGATGGAGGATGTAATGCATCGACTTCTTTTAAATTCCGATCCATATATATCGAGTTTAAGACAATTACCAAAAAAAAATTACACAGCCTATTTCCAGAAGCAATTGCATTGCTACACACACCGGAAGCAAATAACAGAATAGAAGAGACGGAATCAGATGCCGATTGTGAGTAGATATTCAAAATGTTATCCTGTTATATTATATCGTAATTTATATTATATTTATATTATATTATATACTATGTATTAAAAACTAAGTTATCTTTTGTTTGAATAAATTTGATTTATAATGACTATGTTTAAAATCTTGATAAACAATTTTTGAGAAGAACAAATCATTTTTGTGCCGCCATATTGTATCCGCCATTTTGTTTTTTTAAATTTTAAGTTCAGATTCGCAATCAGCGACCCCAAAAACGCCTTAATATCAAATTTCAAGCAGATCCGATAATTTTTTAATGTATATGTCCACCATATTGGATCCGCCATCTTGTTTTTTTAAATTTTAAGTTTAGATTCGTAATCAGCGACCCCAAAAACGCCTTAATACCAATTTTGAAGCAGATCCGATAATTTTTCAATACGATTTGAGGTTTTGACCGCGTTTTCGGGATTTGGGACCACTGTGCGACGGGACGGGCCTCGCGCGATATATGTCGGTGCAGCGTTCACTTCAAATAATTTTCATGTCGCCAATTTTGAAGTATCCACATTTTTAAAAACGGGTCCGTAAAGAGGACACTTGGGCCTATATTATCATTATTTTTTCATTTTTCTGGTGCATTGATAACAATGCCCCTGTTTAAAACAATTGCAAAATGAACTATGAAAACAAATATTTTCTCAACTGAAATAATTTTTATTAAATACTCTTATGGTTTCACTATGAGCACCCAAAACTAATTTTCATCGTTTTGTTTGTTTGGCCGTTATAATTTAATGAAAAACTTGTGATACCTCATACTACACGTCCGTAAAACCAACAATTTTCAAGATTTCTAGGAATTCTTTGAAATACGTTCATATTTTACTAAAGACTGCAACATATCCAAATTTGGAAAAAAATCATGTGCATTAATTGTATGTAGCTTAACGCTCATGGAAATATGGATACTCGAAAACAATTAAAAATTAAAACAATTATAAGAGACTGCGATTTAGATCAATCGTAAGCAGAAAAATTTGTATCTTTACATCTTTCAATGCCTACTACTATATCTGTTTTATGCTTCAACCGATTTCGATGAAATTTTGGGTATTCGGATAGTTTTTTTTATTTTCTTAGTTTGAAAAATCTTAAGCTTAATAAATATGGATTCGAAAAAATCGTTTGTCTCGCTCTTTCCAAAACCATTGTTTAAACATGTTTAAACAATCATAATGTATTAATATTGGATATCACTGTATTCGGGAAAGTCTACAGAATCTTCCGCTGCAAAGAACAATTCAATATCTTTTATAATAACATCACAATATTTGTTTAAAGTTGAAAAATGTGTCTTGTTTTACGGACGTGACTTCCTTGCTATTTTTAAGAAAAAGCCTCTCTTAAATACATTTAGTTCTTTATTACTTTATTGTCGGAGCCACGAAGAAAGGACATCTTCCTATGCCTCAATAGCAATTATGTGTTATAAACCTTGCAGACCTCCACGGTCAGTCGGGGGCTGCAGCTATTCATCTTGGGGTTTCCCGTCAAACCGCACACCGTTTGCAATGACTCTTTTACCTGTCTTCCACCTCCATGGTGGCCAAATTGGGATGGGACACCTTTTCACGTAGTGAAAAAACATTTTCAATTTGCTTATGTCCAACAAGTAGTCCAAAACATACACTGTCCCGTACGAGCGATAGCGGAACAGCAGTGGGTTAAGATATTAAACCGTTACCACCCACTACTACGCGATTGTAGGGGGTGGCAAGGCGCCATCTCGTATGGGTCCGAACTGGTGACATTGTATTGATGCGAGCCTGAGAAGAAGGTTCCCAGGCAGAACTACGGTGCTCAAGGTACGAATGCGCGGCCGATCAGTGATGCCAGAACCGTGGTACCGTGGTACTAAACCGTACCACAGCATACCCCCACCATAACCTACTATTACCCCTACGTTCCTTTCCAACGTGCCCGCGCGCTACACTCACCAGCGTACCTCTACTATGTGACATGGTGCGCTGGTGCGTGTAACGCGCGAGCGCGTTGGAAAAGGAACGTAGGGACAATAGTAGGCTATGGTGGGGGTATGCTGTGGTACGGTTTAGTACCACGGTACCACGGTTCTGGCATCACTGATCGGTTGGATCAGAGCGGAGGAGGCAGGCCTCGTTTCACACCCATTTTCGGCTGTCGACAAAATATTGGCTGTAGCGGGCACACATACTATGTACCGTGCAACGTCGAAGTCAAAACATTGGGACTACGGGCGCGGCTGTGGAGGGGATAGGCAGACCTTGCGATGATAGGTTCGATTTGTTTACGTGCCGTTCCCGGGGCTGTTCTCTATGGAGAGGCTTATGATAGATCATTACTATTGAGCTGGAATCGACACTTTCTCGGACAACACGAATTGACTGTAAAGTAATTTTTAAATTTGCAGTAAACAATTATGAATTGCACGCGCTAAAAACAGCTTTCTGAAAAATAGCTTCGCTGTCGATCGCCCAATAATGACCCGACCATTTGCACGCCAAATGCTTTATTGCACGTTCCCAAACCTGCTACGCTATCGTACGTCGCACAGTGGTGCAAAATCCCCAAGACGTGGCAATAATTCGTTTATTGTGGTAACGTCATTTTTAAAAATCTATGTGTATTGAAATACATTACAGTATTAATGCATCGATCTTAGATTGGAATAGAACCTAAGCACAAACACTGACATTGGAAACAACTGTGACATACATTTGAAGGAAAAAATTTTTTCTCATTTCTTGATTATACAATGATCGACAGCATCAGTTTTTCTTGTAAATAGTAAATATTAGAAAAAAATGAAAGAGGAAAAAGTAGTACTGTTTTTTTTACGTTTCTACTATTTTGTTAGATATGAAGGTGACCTTCAATTTTTTAAATGGAATGCTGTATATTTTTTTATATCCCATGAAAATGTGTGTTTAGACGAATTCATCTGTATGCTGCACAGTGACCTTCAAGGTCATGCAAGGTCAGAAATGGAAGAAACATTTTGAATATTTCATACCAATGTGTTTACAAGTATTCTTTATGCATCCGAATCAGATAATGTTGTCATTCACTATCAGAATGTTTACTTCTAGTTTTTTCTATGATGAGACAATTTCAGTATTCCGAAACCGATTAGTAATATCGCATAGTAATGTATTATTATTCGATGGACAATGCTCTGTAATGAGTTCTTAGAATTTTGGCTTTTGAAGGTTTGAAGTGTTGTTACATTATATTCAAAAAAGGTTTCCAAAATATTGAATTTCGAAAATTGAATTTTGGCCAGTAAAATCGCGTTCTTCGACCACTGTGCGGCGTAACAAAATTAATTTAATTAATTCAGAATCGTTGTTTTCTGGCGAGCCCAACACGCGCGTGATGTTGCTTTTAACCATAGTCTAACTGTTCAAAACCATATCTATGGAATCGAAATATCCTTCAACGAGCGGTTAAAGGTTCGTCTGTTGGCTCGAGGCGATATTATTTCCAAGCGTTCCTGTGATTCAGTCACTCGTGACTATTGACAGTTTTTGTAACACGACCCTGCGTCTTGTCTAAATGTCGTCTCCGCCTCTGATTGGCGAACTCGAATAATAACGTTCCATGCTTAATCGCTGCCGCTTCTCGCCCCGGTTTCTCGTACCGGCAGTGAGAGTCGAATCGCCGTCAAGCAAAGTACATGTATACTGTCAGAGAGCTCGTCAGGCCCTCGCAATAAATTCAAGGAATATCCGCAAACTCGATCAGTTATTTAACAGTTATAAACCCACAGTCCAGCGAGCCAATCCTAACATCCTGTTGTCAACAAAAAATTTGGTCCTTCGAGCCGGATTATCGCTGCGACTGTGTCGAATTCAAGCGAACTGTGGAAGTGTTGAACGGTTATTCCAACGACTCAGTGAATCCATCGCCTTTCCCTGATAAAGGCGCACGGCTTGACCCTCGCTCGTTTATTCTGCTTAGAACCCTTCTTTGCAACTCGTTCGTTCCTACAAAATGGACGACGACTGTGAGAGCTTGCTAGTTAAGCAAGATACTGTGATTGCATCAATCAAGCGTGTAATCGTGAACTTCAAAAAAATGGCCAAAGCTCAAATTACGCTGGTCAAAGTGAAAAGTCGACTGGAACAACTGGAGAAGCTGTGGACCGAGTGCCGTCAAAATCACCCGAAGCTGCTTCTGGTCACAAGGGCGGAGGACCAGAAGATTATACCATATTTCAAGGACAACGTTTTTCTCGACGCGGAGGCCGCCTACCTCGACGCTTCCGACACCCTCACCGAGGCCATCGCCCAGCTGGACCCCGCCGTTGTAAACTCGCAGATAAGTCATAATACTTCTTCCGTTGCTGCCGCTCCGGTATCTGTACAATTGCCGCGTCTCTCGCTGCCGATGTTTTCCGGTGACTTTTGTGAATGGGGAAGTTTCCGTGGTCTATTTGAATCGAGCGTCGACAGGAACAAGTCCCTCTCAAACTCTCAAAAATTACATTATCTTAAGATTCATGTAACCGGTGCCGCGGCGCTTTTAATTAACAATATCAGCATGTCCGACGAAAACTATGAAGCTGCCTGGCAGATACTTGTCAACGAATACAATGACGAATCCGTGCTCATTAATTCACACATACATAAATTCGTTAGCTTGCCGTCTATGAAAACCGAATCTGCGTCGGAACTCAAACATCTGCGAGACACCGTGGTGTCTTCTTTAACCGCGCTGAGAAATCTTAAACGCGATGTTGATTCTTGGGACGATTTGTTAGTCTATTTGATCGCGCAAAAATTTGCGAAACGCACTCGCGATGAGTGGCTCTTAGAACGCGGTTGTACTAAAAATTATCCCTCGTATAAAGAAATTCACGAGTTCATGACTCTTCGCATCCGCGGTCTTACCGACTCGATCGCCATGACCGACGATGGCTCTGGCAAAAACAAGGTCGCATCTGATGTTCCGCGAAACCGCTCGCGTGTAAACAATGTTTCGATCATCAAATGTATCGAGTGCTCCGGTAGTCATCCTCTATTTAAATGTGACCGATTCAAATCCAAATCTATCGAACAACGAATCTCGTTTGTAAAACAAAATAGAATTTGCTTCAACTGCTTGCGCTCAGGTCACGTCACTCACGACTGCAAAAATCCAGGTAGATGCTTTCAGTGCAAGCGAATGCATCATTCGCTCTTACATCGCGCCGCCGGTACCCCAAGCAAAGCGACTAACGCTATTAACGAGACATTGGTTAGAGATCACGTTGATAAAATTGGCTCTTCTGATGAGTCCAATACTACGTCGCAAGTACAAGTTCAAACGGTCCTTCCCGCGGACCTCTCCGTTCCGAATACGTTGCTCGCTACTGCTTGGGTCGTACTCCGCACAGCTGAAGGACGTGCCTTCAGACTCCGCGCTTTACTAGATCAAGGTGCTTCCTGTAGTTTTATAACCGAATCGGTGTGCCAGTTAATGCGGACGAAAAGATATCGGACGAGACTCCAAATTCAATGCTTCGGTGATCAGTATAACGGAGTTGCAAAATCTCGCGTGTCCGTGACATTAGAATCATGCTACAATTCTAAAGTATCGTTCCCGCTGTCAGCCTTCGTCTATCAGCGTATCACTGCCTATGCCGGCTCTAGATCCCGTGTTGATTTACAGTCTTGGCCACACTTACGCAATCTCCAGTTTGCGGATCCAAATCCTTCCAGTGGCCATCAAATTCATGTCTTAATCGGTGCCGATTTATACGGCTCTCTTTTACTGAATGACCTCCGTCAAGGTCCTCTCGGTACTCCTACCGCCCAGCATACATCACTGGGATGGATCCTTTCCGGTCCTATCAAAAATCCAGATTCCCGTCAGGAATCCACCTCTGCTGTAAATTTCGTACAAGCAGACGGGTTTAATGACTCTCGTCAGGAGTCTAATGATCTCATAAACTTTTTGTCGGCTGCCGAACTCAAAGATTCTCGTCAGGAATCTATTTCTATTGTCAATTGCTTATCCTCCGACAATTTAGACAATTCGTTACGTCGTTTCTGGGAAATTGAAGAAGTTCCCTCCAAGCTTCCTCTTTCAGAAGAGGACGAGCGGTGTGATCGCTTTTTTCGTGAAACCTACTCCCGCTCCTCTCAAGGACGATACATTGTACGACTCCCGTTCAAGAGTCAACCTCCATTCGATCTCGACGGATCACACTCAATCGCATCTCGTTTTTACTCGAAACTAGAGCAGCGACTACTCAAGCAACCGATCCTCGAATCTGAGTATCACAAATTCTTATCAGAGTATCTCTCCATGGGTCACATGGAGCGAGTAGCGGAAGAGCAAGTCTCGAACTCTTCTGCTATATACATTCCTCATCATCCCGTCGTGCGACCTTCTAGCAGTACGACCAAGCTCAGAGTCGTATTTAATGCTTCCGCCAAAACCAAGTCGGGAAAATCTCTAAACGACTGCCTCATGGTCGGTCCAAAGCTACAGCGCGATTTAGCTGCTATCATACTGCGCTGGCGGCTATTTCGTTACGTATACACTGCTGACATCGCCAAGATGTTCAGACAAATTCTAATTCACCCCCTTGATTCTGACTATCAAAGAATCTTATGGCGACCGAGCAGCCAGCTTCCGGTTTCTTCATTTCGATTGCTTACCGTAACCTACGGTCTCGCATCTGCGCCGTACCTCGCCATTAAGGTACTCGATCAATTAGCTCTTGACGAAGGAAATAATTTTCCCGCTGCCGTGCCTATTCTACAAGATTCGATTTATGTCGATGATGCTATTTTCGGCGCGGACAATACTCATACTCTCCTCGAGATTCGTCGGCAGCTAGTAGCACTCCTGCTTCGCGGGGGCTTTCAACTTCGAAAATGGGCTACTAACGCGGTCGAATTTCTTGACAACATTCCTTCTGAGGAGCGTGAGTCCGCGTCCGATCATCTTCTCCGCGAAGATGAATCCTTGAAAGTCCTTGGTATTGCATGGACTCCTTCTGAAGACGTTTTCCGCTTTCAGGTAGACTGTTGTCTGCCGGCTAAGTGTACAAAACGAAGTATTCTTTCGATCGTTTCAAAAATATTCGATCCACTAGGATGGGCATCTCCCGTGATCATTGTCGCAAAAATCATGCTCCAAGAGCTCTGGCTCTTAAAGAAAGACTGGGGTGAAGATATTCCTCCTGAATTCCGTAAAAAATGGACGGAGTATTGCTCAACTCTGCCTCAATTGAGCTCCGTTAAGATTCCCCGCTGGACTGGATTGCGAAGTGACAGTATAGCGATTGAATTACACGGCTTTGCCGATGCGTCACATCGTGCCTACGCCGCTGCCGTTTATTTGAGAGTTCTTCATTCCCTTTCCGAAATACAAGTTACCTTGCTTACGGCTAAAAGTAAAGTAGCTCCTCTCAAAACCGTTAGCATTCCTCGTTTGGAATTAAACGCTGCCGTACTAGTGACCCGACTGCTTGAGTGGACCTCGTCATCCTTAAAACTTCCATCGTCTCGCATCTACGGATGGACAGATTCCACCGTCGTCTTAGCCTGGCTTAGACAACATCCGTCTACGTGGAATACCTACGTCGCAAATCGCGTATCCGAGATCCAGACTCGGCTTCCGCAGGTAAAATGGCAACATGTTCGCTCTCAAGAAAACCCAGCTGATTGCGCCTCGCGAGGCATCTCCGTCTCCGAATTCGCTACTCATAAGCTGTGGTGGTCTGGACCGGATTGGCTATCTCGTCCATCCGTTTTTTGGCCAGATCACTCCAATTCGAATCGCGAAAACCAAGACTCCCGAGAGATCGCCTCATCTGAATCTCGTAAATCCCAGGTTCACCTACTTTCCACGCACCCTGAATGGGATTTTCTATATCGATACTCAAGCTGGACTCGACTCTGTCGAGTCACTGCATATATACTCAGATTCGCCCTGAATTCTCGTAAAAAACTACGTCCATCATCCACTTACTCGCAATATCATTCACTTTCGTTATCTGCTGCCGAGATACGAAATGCTTCTTCGTGTTGGATGTCTTACGTTCAACGGAAACACTTTCATGCAGAAATCAAGCTTTTAGAGGATCATGCGCCGGTTCCGAAGTCTAGTTCGCTTATTTCTCTACATCCTATCCTTGGGAAAGATTCATTAATTCGGCTTGGCGGGCGGCTCGAGCACGCCGCTCTAAGCTATGAAGAAAAGTATCCGATTATATTGTCTAAACATCGAGTTTCAGAACTTTTAATCGACCATGTACACAAACGCACTCTCCATGGAGGGGTGCAGTTGACTCTTCGCGTCCTTCGGCAACAATATTGGATCATATCGGCCAGATCCTTAGTACGCGCCCACATACATCGTTGCATTCCTTGTATTCGGCAAAGGGCGCAAGCTGCTACTCAACTGATGGGAGCCCTTCCCAACTTTCGAGTCAATCCCTCAGCTCCATTTTCACATACTGGGCTGGATTATGCTGGTCCAATAAACATACTTCCAATTGTTGGTAGAGGTCAAAAGACGAGAAAATATTACTTTGCCGTATTCGTATGCCTTGCTACCAAAGCAGTGCATCTCGAACTTGTCGAGGATGCCACCACCGCTGCCTTTTTAGCTGCCTTTAGACGATTCGTCAGTCGTCGAGGGCTTCCCACTAACTTGTACTCTGACAACGGCACGAATTTTCGTGGTGCCGATCGTGAATTAAAACAAACCTTTCAAACTCTCCTTTCTGACCCTTCGCTCAAAAAGTTGCTAGCTAATGACGGGATCACCTGGAAATTCATTCCCCCTTCCGCTCCTCATTTTGGTGGACTCTGGGAGGCTGGAGTAAAAAGTGTCAAGTATCATTTAAAGCGAGCAGTGGGAGCGCATACCTTGTCGCAAACTGAATTTCCTACCGTCTTATGTCAGGTCGAAGCCTGTTTAAACTCTCGTCCGATTTCCGCTCTTACCAACGAACCTACCGATCTATCTGCGCTGACACCCGGTCACTTCATTATCGGGCGACCACTTGTCGCGGTTCCTGAGGAATCCGCTTTAGAGATTAATTCAAATCGACTTGACCGATGGCAACAAGTCAGAAAAATTACCGAGCAAATCTGGCGTTCGTGGTCCTCTGATTACCTTCATACGTTGCATCAACGTCGAAAGTGGTCACAGGATCGCGCAAATTTAAGTGTAAACGAACTTGTTCTTTTAAAAAATTCTTTACTTCCACCCTCTAAGTGGCAACTCGCGCGCATCACTCAGTTGCATCCCGGTCCGGACAAAAAGGTCCGTGTCGTCACCGTACGCACAATCGACGGTGAATTGAAAAGACCTATAACTCAGATCTGCCCGCTGCCGGTCAAGTCATAACATCCCGCTGCCGGTCAAGGCACAAAGTGAAAATTTGGATTCGCCAAAGTACTTACTAATTATACTTTTGTATCATTCGCGTTAGTTTATAAGGTAGATTATAGGCTGCGTTTCATCTTTATTTCTTGTACTTATTTTAAGAAGTAATATTGTAAGTTCCTTTTGCCTTTAACGGATTACTGTTTATCGTTATCTACTACCTTGAATTGTCATTCATGAATTCAAATTCCGACGTTTGCGATATTACTCTCAAATCGTAATCACAGTTTGCGAAGACCAAGATATATCGTTTTGCCTCCTCTGGATGCAAGGCGGGCGGTATGTTCAAAACCATATCTATGGAATCGAAATATCCTTCAACGAGCGGTTAAAGGTTCGTCTGTTGGCTCGAGGCGATATTATTTCCAAGCGTTCCTGTGATTCAGTCACTCGTGACTATTGACAGTTTTTGTAACACGACCCTGCGTCTTGTCTAAATGTCGTCTCCGCCTCTGATTGGCGAACTCGAATAATAACGTTCCATGCTTAATCGCTGCCGCTTCTCGCCCCGGTTTCTCGTACCGGCAGTGAGAGTCGAATCGCCGTCAAGCAAAGTACATGTATACTGTCAGAGAGCTCGTCAGGCCCTCGCAATAAATTCAAGGAATATCCGCAAACTCGATCAGTTATTTAACAGTTATAAACCCACAGTCCAGCGAGCCAATCCTAACATCCTGTTGTCAACACTAACAAATATGAATGTCGCGCGGTCCTGCTTATAGATGAAATAAAATTTGATTCGTTTGTCATCAATATTTAAGTTTTGAAATAAATGTAGGGCCATTGGGGATGTGCGGGCCGCCCGAATCGTCGCGTCGGGTCGGTCGGGTCGCAGAAAGTCGGGCGGGGTCGATTCGCCTGCGCGATCTTTCATGACTACACTGGGATCTTTATGCATTTGTAGATGAAATTGATAGTTGTTGGAAAATTTTTAAAAGTGAAGATGTCAATATATATACATGATATCTCCTCTATTAAAATCATTAAGGGATTAAATCTATCCGTGACACATCGGACGGGTGACCCGAGCGTGGCTCGACTTCGTCGGGCGCGTTCGGACAGAAGCGGACAAGTTCGTGCGAACGCAGAGTTGAATCTCGGGTATCGCGATAACTCGCTCTCTTCTTCTATCGAAAAAACTTTCGATGAAAATGAGATAGATCGATGAATTTTGTAATCTTTTGTGGCAGCTAATTTCCTACACTCGCCACAAGATGGACAGATAGTCAAAGACCTTTCTCGCTGCTACCTGATCCGTCACCGATCTGTATATATACAGTCTTAAACCGCCTTCCGATATCGCAGCGCGGCTCAGGTAGGGCCTGCTGGATAGCTTTACTACTGATGAGTCCTGTAACTCTAACGGGTCCAGGACTGGTCAGAGCCGATAAACCTTTTTTGAGGCGCTCCGTCGCGATTCAGGAAGCGGTCCTTGCAGCGACCCTTGCAGCTTTTGGGTCGCTGCAAGGGTCGCTGCACAAGGATCGTCAATACCGGGTCGCCACAGCGCGACAACCCGATGAATTCTGTGCTAAAATCAAAGAACTTTCGATAGAAAAGAGATGGAACGATGATTTTTTTTTAAATTAAAGCTCAAACTTTGCAGAATATGGGAAAAGTAGGGACATGATGGTATGAACGTTTGTTAACCTTGACAAAATTCGTTAAGCCTGTACAATTTCAATAAAACTTCGATTTTCACAATACCGCGAGCGGAGCAGATTTTTTGCAACATGCTGTACATCATTTCCCGTAGATTCTTGCACGTTTATTTCAAATCTGGTCTCAAATCTCAAAATTCGTCAACCACCTTAGGATTTTGCAGAAAATCGAATTTTTTTGTCAACAACACTAATGAAATCATTTCTTCGTTTAAATCCGATTGAGCTACACTTTTTTTATGGTTTTATTCGGAAAGGATTGGGCTATTGCAAAATTATTTTTTAACCACGACACCATTGACTGTATGGAGTCGAAGAATTTAAGCTAATTCTTTTTTTACGTCTTTTTCGATGAGCCGTCAGAGTGATTTAAATTTTGAAAAAAATATGGTTATATTCCTTGAAGTTTCACCTGTAAAATGAGCTCTTGAAAAGGAATGGAGATATAAAAATTGGCGTCACAAGGAGCTGGCAAAGGACGCTGTATACAACTAAATAACTCCATTTACACCTCGAGAACAATATTAGCAACCAGTCTTGGCCAACGATACCTTTTTAAGTGAAAGGTAAAAACCCTGGAACAGACATTTAGACAGAAGGATCGGCAGCGTCTGTCCTGAAATTACACCTTTCATTCACGTAGTGAAAAAGCATTTTAGATTTGTCTATATATGTCCAACAAGTAATCCAATACACTGCCTCGTAAGTACGAGCGATAGCGGAACAGCAGTGATACGAGACCGTTACCGCCCATTACTACGCGATTGTAGGGGGTGGCGGCAAGGCGCCAACACGCATGGGTCCGAACTGGTGGCATTGTATTGATGCAAGCCTGAGAAGAAGGTTCCCAGGCATGATTACGGTGACGTGTCTATTTAGGTGCGAATGCGCGGCCGATTGGATCAGAGTGGAGGAGGAGGAGAGGAGGCAGGCCTCGTTTCGCACGCATTTTCGGCTGTGTTGAAATACTGACTACAGCGGCCACACATACATACTATTACATACTACGTAGCGTGCACCGTCGAAGTCAACACATTGAGACGACGGGCGTGCGGCTGTGGTGGAGCGTGCTAGGGATTCTCAAAGAATACCCCCACTTCTCCCGGCCGCGCGTCTCGCTCCCCGTGGCGGCCTTAGTGCTCGGAGCAACTACGGCCGCCAAAGGGTTTGAGACGCGTGGCCGGGAGAAGTGGGGGTATTCCACGGCTACTCCTTTAGAATCCCTAGCACGCGTGCTATTTCTGCCCATGCCTGAGGTACACCCAACCCGATAGGCCCGATTTCTTTCAGTGCCTTTCCCGGGGCTGTTCTCTATGAAGAGATTTATGACAGATCATTACTATTGAGCTGGAATAAGTCGACACTTTCTCGGCCAACACGTGTTGACTGTAATTTTCAAATCACCAACCCCTCAAATCACTCGACGAAGTCGAGCCACTCTCTCGGGCCGCCTGATGTGTCACGGATAGACTGCGGATCTTTATGCATTTATAGCAAAATTGAGTAGATGAAATTGATAGTTGTTGGAAAATTTTTTAAATTGAACATGTAAATATATATGATTTCTCCTCTATTCATCTCCTCTATAATATAATATTCTCCTCTAAATCATTAAGGGAAGAGATGACATTCAATTTAGTTTCTATTTCTTGGAATCGACGCTGACATTTTTTATTTTGCATAAAGATCCGCAGTCTATCCGTGACACACTATCGCACAGTGGGGTATTTGGCCTGAAAAAGTTGAAAAAAGTAGATTTCTAAATTTTAGCGTATGTCATACAATTATTGTTGTCCGCCGTAGTTAAAGGTCTGAAGAATAAAGCTGCAATATTGTTTTCTCTATTTGTACACCTGTGAGGTAGTAAACTTCATCGTAAGTCAAGAGATTTGAAGGCGCGCTTTGCGTTCTTAAACAGCCTCTAAAACAGCATCCGTTCATTGGTGATTTTCAAGTGTTTTAAGGAAAATTGTGTAAATTCTTGTATTACAGAACTTGTTCAGGAAGATATACAGAGCACTTTCGCACAGATTTCATTTTATTATCATACAAATTAGTATAGTTATTAATATTTGAACGTTGCCAATAATTCTGTAAGTTCTTTTACGATTACCAAACTTTATTGACGATTTTGTTATATTTCTGTGTGAGTCTGTGTGCGGAGCAAATCGCGACCGTTTCGCGACTGGTTTCGCTGCGTATAGCACGTGACGTGCGCCGAGTGATAGCTCGAAGGACCACCCACAATGGATATGGGAAAAGTTTAGCACTTGGTAAAGGATTGGAAACAAGCCTTTATACACAAACACCTTTATTAAATTAAGTTTCAAGAAGACTGTACGGAGGAACACAATTATAAGTCCCGTGACTTGAATGACCCGACTGGTCTTTAATCCGAAAGTTCCGAAAAAGCTCTGCCCGTCAAAGACGCTCTCGGACCCGCTTGAGGCCCGATTCCCCCTCCCTCGCGCCCTTCTTCGCGTGAAGGGTGGGAGTTGGAAAAGCCCTCTCTTCTGCTAGAGGGGTTGCAATGTTGCAATGTTGCAACCGAGCCGAGGGACTCCAAGGTCGGAGGCCCACCGTTGGTCGTAGACCGTTAGTTCCGCCCGGTAATTACTTGTCGAGGCTACGGTTTATGACACGTCGAAAATATCCGTGAAAAAACCTTAAAATGTGCTGCAGAATGTCCGGACATCTGCGTGCCAAGTGTCCATCGGTTTGACGGACCCAAAAGTAAATCCGTGTCCGTGTCATAAACCGTTCCTCTATTGCCTGGCCTCGACAGTCTGCGTGCTCTTCTTGGTCTCATTACATTCGGTAAAGATTTGTGATTATAAGCCAACAAAGTAGCTTGTTTTGAGAGCTTTCCAAAACACTATTGTGACGTCGTACCGACGTCTTGAACTCGGTTCAAAATTCAAATAAGCGCGTACAATCCCGCGCGCGCATACACATGTATATCCGGGCCATTACCGCGCCGAACAAGCGAGCGAGCGACACGCGTAAACACGCCGCGCATGTACATACACCTATACGCACACCTCCTACGAGCGCGACCATACGAACGGTAACACGGTAGCCGGTGCGAGCGTACGCCGGCCTAGCAACAGGCAGGGACGAGCGCCGCAACCTTACTCGTCCTTATTGACAATAACAAAGAAGTAGACTCCAAATTGATTCTTTCTAAAAACGCACAAAACAGTCGTGGCGTACGTGACTAATTGCACGTGTTACCCAAATTCGTATGGTCCGCGCTCGACCTATAAATAAGGCAAGAATCAGGGCCTCGTCCTCTCAGCTCCAGTTCAGTTCGCAGTCTAATCAGGTCGTATAGCTCCTTATCACTTTCTAGATTTCTGATTCTACTTCGCGCTTATCCTTGCCATTCCATTCTATTTCATTCACTTTCGTTATTACCATTATTTCTCTTATTCTGTTACATCTTGTTCATTTTCTGCGCCTACGGTTGCATAGCCTCTCGTTTATTTTATTATTATATTGTTTTATTTTCTTTTCGCTCTTTTTGCGCCTCGTGCTGCATCACGCGTTTTGTTTCATTTTTCTATTATATTGTTTATTTTATTTCGTTCTTTCGCGCCTCGCGCTGCATCACGTTTTGTTTGTTTTTCCATTATATCGTTTGTACATTTTCGGACATTATATTTCTTTTCTTTGTACTATATCATCGTCCTCTTTATTCATCATCCTGCATCATCCAATGGTATTTCGCGTCAGTGTCGTCGTGTTCGCGAGTGTGTGAGACCCTTCAGTGCCATTCGTGTCGTTCAAGAACCCGGCATTCCGTCGTGCGACTGAGCCCACCAGGCTGCTCGGTACGAAGGAAGGCCGCCGTCGCGAATTGAGGAGAACTTTGATCGCGAGATTGACCCCCTTTTTAGTCGGTGTCACATGCCGCGACGCGCCGGCCGTAAATACCAGCTGAAGAAGTTGGTACGGGAACACGTCCACGAAGGGCCGGGCACTACATACAACGAGTTCCTGGGAATCCTCAAGGGAGTGAGAATCATCCGCGACACCCCCTTCTTCGGGTCGGTTCGGTTGGTGAAGCCCACCGACGAACCCGCGAGGCCGAGGCCTCCTACTGAGAAGGAGACAGAGAGCCCCAAACCTTGGAAGCTTGTTCCTCTCGCCCTCGTTCCGAATCTCCCTCGTTTAGAAGATATCTGCATCGACGACCCGCGTTACGATCGTTACGCCACGAGAAGGGCCCTCACCTTGAGGTGGTTCTACTGAACAACCCCGCCGCCGCGCCATACGCGCAACCAGTGCCGGAGGCAATACCGTCGTGAGTGTGTGATAGTTCGGTGGTGTACGTCTGAGCCCACCAGGTTGCTCGGTACGGGGAACGCGGGCTCGGTAGCTCCAAATAACAATCGCGTCCCCAGCGACTTCTGTGTTCCTCCGCGTACGTCTGAGCCCACCAGGTCGCTCGGTACGGGGAACACAGACTCGGTAGCTTTAAATCCTCCCCGCGTGACAGGCGAACTTTGTGACAATCACCGTATCACACACCGCGACGTTTCGAACGCGTCTTACACGCGTTGCCGTCGCGTTATTCAAATTATATTTTCGCGCTGCGTCCCACTTCACGGCGATCGGAACATTCGTTCGTTCTCGCCAAACTATTCGCGGCACTCTCGGCAGGCACCGGTATCGGTCCTGATCAGACGTGGGCGTACGGACCACGTGGATCGAAGATCGTCCATTAAAATCTCCGTTACGGTAATTCCCTCTCCGCCGGAATTTCCGGCCGCGGGTCGTAACACTATAATAAAATATTTTTTTCTTAAATATTTTTCAAGAGTTATGATAGTGAAAATATTCCACTATCGCCACGCTTTTTCATGGGTTCTCGATAATCTGAGGAAAAAATGTTTCCAACAAAAGAGGAACAGTATTCAGACATCTACAAATTTCAATATATGAAAGTTCGAAAAAATTTTGTTTTTACAAAAAATTGAGGCGAATTTGATTTTTTAAATGCTGAAATGTATTTTGGATTTCATAATGTTGTAGCTGATCTTAAGACGAATCCAACGATATATAATGTTATAACCTTGAGCATATAAATAACGTTAAACTAGTTTATTCCACTTTTTCAGGCCAAATACTCCACTGTGCATCGGGTGGCCCGAGAGTGGCTCGACTTCGTCGAGCGCGTTCGGACAAAAGCGGACAAGTTCGTGCGAACGCGATGAGATCGAGTCACTCCCGGGCAGTGGGCAGCCCAGGGCAGCCCGAAACCCCTGGGCAGCCCGCAGCACTCGGGTAGCCCGAAACGCTCGAGCCGAAAAGTATAAAGTTTCTTTTCCCTCCTACGACACTTTTTTTGCATGAAGACGTTTCAACACTCTAAACCTACCGAGCCTTAAAAGTAACTGATAAATGTTTCTTTGTATAAAAATGCTAAGATCGATTTTATTTAGGCTTTGTGCAGCTCTCCTATTGTAATATGTTAATGTATTAGGTCGTCCGGAAAATCATTTCGTTTTCTCCTCTACTGAAGAAATAACATTCAATTTGGTTTCTATTTCTTGCAGTCGATGTATTCGATTTTTATTTTGCAGAAATATCCGCAGTCTAGTAATGACAAACGGAAGCATTGCAATCCCTACACGAAAAACGAAATTACTTTACGAACGACCTAATATATAGTATGTGTAGTATGTAATTTAAATAAATATTAATTTTGTCGGTAAAAAAGAAGAGCGCTGCTGCTGCTGCTACACATTTGTACAATGGACATTTACTTTACCGACATCTTAATGTGGAAGATCCACATCAGCCCGACCAGCTCTGTATCACCGCACTGCAACGGCGAGAGCCCCCTAGCCCCTAGTACAAAGTCTGTACGGCAGTCGAAACATTAGTGCGACTGTGTTGCCCTCTTACGGCGAGACAGAATCTAGGACCGGTGCCGTGCAGTGATGCCAGAATCGTGGGACGTGGTATTTTTCCCCTTCGCTCGCTCAGCCGACTCGGCCCCCCACTCTGACGTACCATCGGCTCCTTACGTTGCTTCTACTGCGCACGCGCTACACACAAGCGAACCAATACGAATAGGCAGCACACACGGACAGACTAGAGGTACGCTTGTATGTAGCGCGTGCGCAGTAGAAGCAACGTAAGGAGCCGATGGTACGTCAGAGTGGGGGGCCGAGTCGGCTGAGCGAGCGAAGGGGAAAAATACCACGTCCCACGATTCTGGCATCACTGGTGCCGTGCAGCTTGCGGCAGCAGACATCCAAAACGCGAAATTGCTGCCCGCTGCAGCCTGGTTGTCTGGGTATGGGCCCATGCTGGCCAATGCCCCATGCTATCAGACCAGCTCGCACAATCAGACGCAAACTCGAGCAGCACGCGAGCAGCACTAGCTGCCAATTGCCGGACTAAATATTATAAGAATGATATGAGTGTATCTATATTTAAACCTCCGAGTGATATTGAGCTTTATTATTAAGGAGATCTAAAATGAGGTGCCAAGCAATGAAAGACGAAATACGGAACACAAGAAATGAGATTGCAAAATTTCAGAAACTTGTTTAGAAAAGAGTTTAACAAAACATAAAGAAAAATATGATATTCCTCATAATCAGGTGAATTACTTGACAAAATTGTAAACAATACTATATGTATATATAAAGAAAAACTAAACTATATTCATAAAAACAGTTTTGTGTAAATATTGTAATTTTTATTTCGATACATATTTATTTACACAGGGTGTTTAGCAACAGGTGGGAGAAAATTGAAGGGGTGGTTCCCGACGATAATATAAGACGAAAATGAAGAATAAAAAAATTTCGATTTCGACTCCTGTAGAATATCGGAGTTACAATCAGCGGGAGACTGGGCGGTTAGACAATGAATAAATGTATTCACGTGACACGAACAGTTTATTGAACAAACGTAACAAAGAACACAATAAATCACGCGAACGATGAGCGGACAAACAAGCGGTGCGAACGGTTAACGGACGCGAGAACGAACGCGGTTTCAACGGTTACGGTAAGCGGTTGCGACAAAGGATTGTTTTCGCTCGGTGTGATTACAAACGTCTGATCGCGATCCGCCGGTGCGTGATCGACGATCGCGCGTTCGGTGGATCGCGAGGTGGGGGGTCGCGCGGATGACGTCACGTCATCCGCGCGACTAGGCGGCGTTGATGACGCGGTACAGCCGACCGTTGGTCGGCCGGAACATTACTCCCCCCCTTGCCGAGACGCTGTCTCGGCAATAGACGCGGGGTTGTCGCATGATGTGAGCGGAGACGCGAAAGCTGAGACAAGGAACGGAGGCGCAAGCGGAGACGAAAAAGCGCACCAGCGGATGCGAACGAGCGCACGAGCGGAGGTGCGAGAAAGCAAGCGCGGCGGCGCGAAGGCGGAGGCGCGAGCGGAGACGAAAGAGCGCACAAGCGGATGCGAACGAGCGCACGGGCGGAGGTGCGAGAACGCAAGCGCGGCGGCGCGAACGCGGAGGCGCGAGCGGAGACGAAAGAGCGCACAAGCGGATGCGAACGAGCGCACGAGCGGAGGTGCGAGAACGCAAGCGCGGCGGCGCGAAAGCGGAGGCACAAGGGCGGAGGTACAAGAGCGAAGACGAAAAAGCGCACAAGCGGATGCGAACGAGCGCACGAGCGGAGGTGCGAGAACGCAAGCGCGGCGGCGCGAAAGCGGTGGCAAAAGAGCGAATGCACGAGAGTACACGAGCGAAGGCGAAAGAGCGCACCAGCGGATGCGAAAGAGCGCACGAGCGGAGGTGCGAGAAAGCAAGCGCGGCGGCGCGAAAGCGGAGGCACAAGCGGAGGTGCAAGAGCGGAGCCGAAAGAGCGCACAAGCGGATGCGAACGAGCGCACGAGCGGAGGTGCGAGAACGCAAGCGCGGCGGCGCGAAAGCGCAAGAGCGGAGGCACAGGAGCGCACAAGCGGATGCGAAAGAGCGCACGAGCGGATGCGAGAGAGCGCACGAGCGAAGTGCGAGAACGCAAGCGCGGCGGCGCGAAAGCGCAAGAGCGGAGGCACAGGAGCGCACAAGCGGATGCGAAAGGGCGCACGAGCGGCGGCGCGAAAGCGCGAGAGCGGAGGCACAGGAACGGAGGAACAAGAACGGAGGCACGAGAGCGCACGAGCGGAGGCGCAAGAGCGCCCGAGCGAGGGCGCGAGAGTGCGCAAACGCATGCGCGAGCGCGCAGGAGCGGCGGTGCGCGAGTGGACAAGCGGAAGAGCGAGAGCACGAGAGTGCGAGAGTGGAGACGCGAACGGAGGCGCCAGAGGGCGAGAGTGCGAGAGTGGAGGCGCGAACGGCGGCGCGAGAGCACGAGAGTGCGAGAGCGGTGGCGCGACCGGATGCGCAAGAGCTCGAGAGTGCGAGAGCGGATGCGCGACAGGAAGCGCAAGAGCACGAGAGTGCGAGAGCGGATGCGCGAGCAGAGGCGCGAGCGGAGGCGCGACAGGAAGCGCAAGAGCACGAGAGTGCGCGAGCGGAGTCGCGAGCGGATGCGCAGGAGCACGAGAGTCCGAGAGCGGTGGCGCGACCGGAGGCGCAAGAGCACGAGAGTGCGAGAGCGTAGGCGCGAGCGGAGGCGCCAGAGAACGAGGATGCGAGATCGAAGGCGCGACCGGAAGCGCAAGAGCACGAGAGTGCGAGAGCGGGGGCGCCAGAGCACGCGAGTGCGAGAGCGGATGCGCGAGCAGAGGCGCGAGCGGAGGCGCGAGCGGAGGCGCCAGAGAACGAGAGTGCGAGAGCGGAGTCGCCAGCGGATGCGCAGGAGCACGAGAGTCCGAGAGCGGTGGCGCGACCGGAGGCGCAAGAGCACGAGAGTGCGAGAGCGTAGGCGCGAGCGGAGGCGCCAGAGAACGAGGATGCGAGGTCGAAGGCGCGACCGGAAGCGCAAGAGCACGAGAGTGCGAGAGCGGGGGGCGCCAGAGCACGCGAGTGCGTGAGCGGATGCGCGAGCAGAGGCGCGAGCGGAGGCGCGAGCGGAGGCGCCAGAGAACGAGACTGCGAGTGCGAAGACGCGAGCGGAAGCGCAAGAGCTCGAGATTCCGAGAGTGGAGGTGCGAGCGGATGCGCCGGAGCACTAGAGTCCGAGAGCGGTGGCGCGACCGGAAGAGCGCGACAGCGGAGGCGCCGGAGATGCGAGCCAGGATGTGAGCCTGGAGGCGTTTTCCGGTGGCGGTGATGACCTCGTTGAGTGCGGTGGCCAGCAACATCGGACGGCGCAGCGATCCCTTTGGGCGATGCTGGAGAGTCCTGATGCGCTGCTGCGGATGACGACTTGCCCGTTGGTGCTGTGGCGGAGGTGACGGTTGAGGCTTCGGACTGCGGTGTATGCGGGAGCGTCTTTGCGATGGCCGGTCCCGGCTTCTCCGTCTTCGTGACGGGTTGGGCGTGGGAGCTTGGCCCATCGTTCGAGGCGGAAGTGCGGGCCGAGAGCTCCTCGAGCATGTTGCGCAGCGTGGCGTCAGTGTCGATGACCAGTGTCTCACACTCTTCACGCAGATCCCGGACGAAGTAGTTATGGGATCGTTGATCGGCGTTGCATAGGTCTAGAAGCAGGACATGGTTCGACCGAAACTCGTCCCAATTCCGAAGGAGTGCAGCCAGTCGCACCTGTAGGTAAGCCTCGGTGAGGTTGGCCATCCCCTTCTTCCTTGTGTTGACGATGGTTTTGCCGATGATCTGATGCAGCTCGGCTTGTAGAGCGAAGAGCGTGTTGGCCGTTGTCATTTTGAACGTGCTACCGAACGCGAGGTCACGGGACAAGCGGCGAGACACAAACACACGAGCGAGCGGTTTTCGACGGTTAACGAGTCGGTTTGAACGAACAATGCGAGTTCACCGGAGATTGCACACGCGTTTTCTTACGCACCTTTTCCACTGCGCTCCCCACTGATTATAATCTCGATGTACGATGCTGGGGGTCGCCGTATTATCCGGCTCGAAGGACCAAAAAATGTAGAATATCGGAGTTACAATCAGCGGGAGACTGGGCGGTTAGACAATGAATAAATGTATTCACGTGACACGAACAGTTTATTGAACAAACGTAACAAAGAACACAATAAATCACGCGAACGATGAGCGGACAAACAAGCGGTGCGAACGGTTAACGGACGCGAGAACGAACGCGGTTTCAACGGTTACGGTAAGCGGTTGCGACAAAGGATTGTTTTCGCTCGGTGTGATTACAAACGTCTGATCGCGATCCGCCGGTGCGTGATCGACGATCGCGCGTTCGGTGGATCGCGAGGTGGGGGGTCGCGCGGATGACGTCACGTCATCCGCGCGACTAGGCGGCGTTGATGACGCGGTACAGCCGACCGTTGGTCGGCCGGAACAACTCCGTTATT
Source organism: Lasioglossum calceatum (assembly GCA_963966675.1). Taxonomy (NCBI): domain Eukaryota; kingdom Metazoa; phylum Arthropoda; class Insecta; order Hymenoptera; family Halictidae; genus Lasioglossum; species Lasioglossum calceatum. Next base: position 2,042,524 of record OZ016542.1, read on the forward strand.
TAGTTATTAACAGTTAAAAATCCGCCTAAAATGCTGCAACACTTCTAGCAAAAGTGTACGTTGCGTACGTCACACAGGCGCGCGACAGACTCGTATCAAGTCATCAAGTGACAAACGCATCATACCTTGATTCTCATTTGGGGCCCCAGCGAGGTGAAAATGTTTAAAATATCGTTGGACGACATTGAACCTACCTACTCGTTAAAATCCACAAGGGCATTTATAATATCCGCCCTATGGAATTATCGAGCAGAAGGGGTCAATGCCCTTTCACTTTTAAACTGTTCATAATACCGTACATAATACACTGGAACGAACTACACGCATGCTCTAGCACTATTTTCAATATCATACACACGCACTACGAGTTTACAGAGAATTTACTCAGTGGAATGAGGAGAATGTAAAGAACTGGTAATCCTTTAATGTTGAAGCACACACTGCACTTTATTTAACTTGATTTACGTTGCGAGAATCGCTCACAGACGAAACGGAAATCTTGAGGCCGTGTGATTGCTGCCGTCGGATCGCGACGGAGATCTTCGACGCGTGCGACGGAGATCTTGCCGCGGGCAGAGGCACGACACGCGACGCGAACAGAGCATAAACGAGTCGATGATTTTACAAGCCTTACAACGGATATCTTTGAGATCATGCGATTTCTGCGAACGGAAATCTTCGACGCGTACGAGAGAAGAATCGTCCGTACAAGCTAGCATCCGTATGCACACTGATTCAAGACAGCTGATGAGGTCAATGCTTGAGCCCGATCGATAAAACAAATGCCGATCTACAACAGCAAATGCCCGCCGATTTACAGCAAACGCGCGCCCAAACATCGCGCGTTACTATGCCAATACATTGTGTGTCCTGTTTCCACGAACTTCGCGATTCTTTCTCATTCTGGCTGTGACCGTGAAATATCTTACGTTCGTTAGTCAAACATTAGAAAGATTTTATTCAATTTATTCTGTGTTAAACGTTATTTTAGTTTGCTTTTAATTATTAATAGTTCTAGTTGTTTTTGTTATTAGTTTTAGTTGTAGGTCAATTCTCTTTAATTTTTTTTCCGACTTGATTTTGATCGCGTTAACGTGTTCGCGTAGTTTGTGCGGGAGTTGTTAATTCAGTGTGTCAGTTCAATTTTGGTGATTGAAAAATGGAATATAGTTATGAAGAATTATCGGACATTATAATGTGCTATGGACGTACGAATGGAAATGCAGCGAGAGCGCGACGTCTCTATGCTCGACGATATCCGGATAGGAATTTGCCGAATGAGAAGACGTTTACTCGGTGCTACCAAAGGCTACGAGACACGGGATGTGTTAGACGCAGAAGAAGCGGCGGATACGATCAGCAGGATCCGAACCTGGAAGACAGAATAATCGAACGCATCGAAGAGGAGCCTACTACCAGCACAAGAAGAATTGCTGCAGAAGAAGGAGTGAGCAATGCCACCGTTTGGAGAATTTAAAAAAAAAATCAAATGCATCCATATCACTTCCAAACAGTGCAAGAATTGGAAGAAGGCGATAAAATTAAGAGAGTGCAATTTTGCGAACTGATGCTCCAAAAAATTGACGTAGACGCAGAATTTGTAGGCAGTATATTGTTCACCGACGAGGCTACATTTACTAAAAGTGGAATGGTTAATTTACATAATGACCATATTTGGGCGATGGAAAATCCACATGCGATACGGGAAACGCATACGCAGCGGCAATTTTCCGTTAACGTTTGGGCAGGCATAATTGAAAATGAAATAATTGGACCCTATATTTTGCCTCGTAGATTAACTGGAGATATTTATTTGGAGTTTTTACAACTGCAGTTGCCGCAATTGCTAGAAGACGTATTGTTGAGCGCTGACAAGAAGATCCCCAGGGGGGCACAGAGGCAAGAAGGGTCCCCAGCTAGCTCCGCCCATCCCCACCTCTGACGCTCCCGTCGTGCATATTTTTACGTTATCACGGAATAATTTATAATATTCGGCAGATAATGCCAGTCCAACACCACTGGTGTTGGCCTGTCACGAGGCATCCGTCAGAAAATAGCCATTTCGCGTACTAGTGTTTGCGATCAATAAATTTAGTTTTTGCATGAACGATGGACACTGTATTATCGGTGGACAATATAATATCGACCTGCATTATCAGCCGCATTCTGTTACATAATTTGTAAAGTGCAGTTTAGGAAAGAGACAGTGGTGCCTACTGGTGCCAAATTTCGAAACCTCGAGGTGCTGTATTTTTTTCCTACTCATTTTTCGTGTTTAAATAATTAATTAATCAACTAAAAATACACACCACCGCCTTTGTACATGTCCTGGCTATATGGGTGCGGTGCGATTTTTTTTATTCGAACGATAAATCACACAATATTTACGAAATTCTGTCAGTGGCGGCCATCTTGTGATATCATGCTTGCTTTGGATGCCTCGTGACAGGCGGTATCTGCCGAATGTTGCAAATTATTGCTCGATAACGTAAAAATATGCATTTTGGGCTCTGCACCCATAATTCTAGGACTGTTTCTGAACTCCTCATTGTAATAATAAAGCGTCATTTTGTGTACAAAAAAACCTTGTAATTCCATATACGTATATGCAGATTTAGCAATGTATGTGTGTGCCACAAACACTCTTGCACGGCTGCGCCGGCACCCTTAAGGGACAGGAGTTTACAAAGTGCGAAGGACCATTCCAACAAATTGTAATTGAGAGGGAAAAGATGGACACGAAAAGGATGGGCCCTGGCAGAGAGAGGACCGCATCAGTTGGATCTACTTTATCTACTTTATCTACAGGATCAACAGGAAATACCTCGGGAAATACTAGCAAACAATCAAATGTGGATGTTAAAATAGACTGGCTGATTAAAGCAGTGAGAGATATAAAAAATGAAATAGCATGCAAAAATGAAATTAAGACAATGATCAAGCAAATTATTCGCGAGGAGTTAGAAAGCTTCAAACAGGAAATAGAAGATATGAAAAGAAGCATACAGGTAATCACCACAAATAACACCACAAATAATGCAGGAAATGAAATAAAAAGTTATAGCGATGCAGCGAAAAATAAGAAGAAAGAGAGCATTTTAATTGTCAAGCCGAAGAATGAACAAGAGAGTGAAGCGACCAAGAAATTAGTAAAAGAAAAAGTTGACATCAAAAATTTAGCTGTAGGGATAACAAAAATTAAAAAGGGAGGTAATGGGTCGATTATATTAGGTTGTGAGAATGAGAAAGAGATGAAAAAGCTGAAAGATACAGTATGTGAGAAGCTAGGAGATGATTTTGAAATTGCGGAACCGAAGAAAAGGAAACCAAAAATAAAAATTATAAATGTTGATCAAGAAGAAATGAACCTGAATGACGATAATCTGATAGATACAATACTAAAGCAGAATGGAATTAATAGGGAGGAAGAAGGTTTCTACATAAGAGTAGTGAGAAAAATCATTAAAGAGAGAATAAATGTCAACGAGCGAAAGAGAGGAAGTGAAAAAAGAGAAGGAGGCTCGGTAATAATTGAAGTAGATAAAGTAACCCACGAGCGAATGATAAAAAAAGAAAAAATAAATATTGGATGGAGGAAGTGTGTTGTGTTTGACTACTACAATGTTAAGAGATGTTTTAAATGTTGGGGATTTTACCATATTGCCAAAAATTGTACAAGACAAGAAACATGCTTCAAATGTGCAGAAAATCATAAAGCGAATGAATGCACGGCAACAAAGAAAAGGTGTGTGAACTGTATGTACAAAATTAAAATGTACAATCTGAAAATAAGTGATGAACACGAGGCTGTGAGTATAGAGTGCCCAACATATAATAGAGCGTTAGAAGAAGAAAAAAAGAGAACTGGGTGGGATTCTACGATATAGCAACCACAGAAGGAAGAAATTATATACTTAAATGCTCAAAGTCTAATGGCACATAAAGATGAAATACAACACCAGATCATGAAGAGGATGAATCCAGCGCTCTTGGCACTGTCGGAGACCAGATTGGTTGAAGAAATAGAAGATAGCGAAGTGAATATTCCGGGATATAGTATTGCTAGATGTGATGCGGAAAACAGGAACACAGGAGGAGTCATATTATATATAAGAAACGATATAAATTACGAAGTAATATTAAGAGATAAATTAATATCAAACTGTTGGTGTATTGCAGTGAAAGTGAAAAGTAGTCTGTATAGAGGAATGATCGCGTTGGTGTACCATTCGCCGAGTGCGTCAGACGGCGACTTTATAAGTTTTTTAGAGAATACAATGGATATATTATTGTTGAAAGATAAATGTATATTGCTAGGGGACGTTAATATAAACTTAATGGCTGACTCTTTCTATGCAAAAAAGTTAAAAACAGAAATGTTGTGCATAGGTATGAAGCAATACGTTGATAAACCAACGAGGATCACGAAAGACAGTAAAACATTGATAGATGTAGTTTTCGCTAATACTAACATAAACTGTAAGGTACACGAGAAACCAAAGATAACAGATCATTCGTGCATAAGTATTGAACTGAATATGAATAAAAGCGGTAATAAATATAGAGACTATATCAGTAGGGATTACAGTTAAAAACAGAAGAATTCTTTAGGGCAATCGAAGTAAGACTTGCACAGAGAAATGATTTGGATGTAAATATAAGAGCTGAGAGATTTGTTCAAAGTATAGTGAATGCTTTAGATACGCTTGCGCCAAAGAAGAAATTTCAAATTCCAAAAATATGGGAAGGGAAAAAATGGTACTCGGAGGATATAAGAATAGCTGCAAAGGAAAGAGACGAAGCGTATGTGAACGCGCTATACACGGGTAACGAGCAGGATTGGCTAAAATTTAAAATTAAAAGAAATATGGCAGTTAAAATGATTAGGGAGAAAAAGAAAGAATATTATCATTATATGATAGACAATAATAGAAATGATCCGAAAATGATGTGGAAAACCCTAAAGGAAGTAATAAGGGGAGAGGTTATGGGACCAAAGGAAATACATAATGTAGATTTTGAAATATTAGATAATATGCAGAACTGGAATTTAGCAGATAAATTTAACTTATACTATATAGAGAGCATTAATGATATAATTAAGTCTATCAAGTCTATCGAAGGGGTTAGTAACAGCCAAAGATCTAATTATGGTAACTATGGTATAGAAAGTACGACAATTATAGAAAACTTTGAATTAACAAATGTACATAAAGTAGAGCAAATTATTATGAATTTACCACACAAGAAAGGAACGGATGAAGGAATAAGTAATGATTTATTAAAGGTAAGCGTTCACGTTATAAAGGAGGAACTAGTGAGAGTAATCAATAGTTCATTAAGTAATGGAATATGTCCCGATGGATGGAAAACATCCACAATAATACCAATTCCTAAAATAGGTAAACCGAAGAAAGCTAGTGACTATAGGCCTATTAACATGCTACCGATATATGAAAAGGTACTAGAGATAATAGTGAAAAAACAAATTGAAGCTTACCTAGAAAATAATAATATCATAACGGAGCATCAGTCGGGCTTCAGGAAAAATATTCGTGTGAAACAGCCATACAAGCAGTTATAGATGAATGGAAAGTGTCTATTAGTGAGGGACAAATAGTAGGAGTTATTTTTGTAGACCTTAAACGGGCTTTCGAGACAATTGACAGAGGAAGATTATTAGAAAAACTATATCAATACGGTATTACAGGAACGGTTCTACAATGGTTTAGATCTTACTTAAAAGATAGAATGCAGCAAGTTCGGTTAAATAATGGATGGTCTAAGATATTGACAACGGAATATGGAGTGCCACAGGGTTCGGTATTGGGCCCATTGTTGTTTATAATGTATATGAATGATATTGTTAAATCCTGCGCGGAAGTGTGTAACCTAAAAATGTTTGCGGACGATACCTTAATTTATGTAACAGGTATGAGTAGTGCGGAAGTAGAGAGAAAATTGAATGTTGCATTTAGAATTGTGGAGTTATGGATGAATGCCAATAAACTGAAGCTGAATGCGGGGAAAACGAAATATATGTTAGTTAGGGGTATAAGAAAAGAATTGAGGGGCAACACTATTGTGAGGTGCTTGGATGGAAATGAAATTGAGCGCGTAGAAATAATAAAGTATTTAGGTGTAATTATTGATGATAGACTCAGATTCAGCGGCCATTGTGATTACATGCTAAAAAAATAGGGAAAAAAATAAGCTTTTAAATAGAATAGGGAATTATATCTCGGCGTACACTAGATGCACGATATATAAGACAATTATAGCTCCTCACTTTGAGTATTGTGCAACGCTACTAATCAATATGGGGGATACACAGTTAAGTAGGCTCCAAAAAGCGCCGAACAGAGCGATGAGAGTCATATTGCAATGTGACAGACGTACAAAAATTAACTGTATGCTCCAAACGCAGCAATTTATGAATATAAGACAAAGGCTGTACTACAATATGTGCATTTTTATTTTTAAGATCTTAAATAATATGATGCCTGTGCAATTTAGAAATAAAATTAGAATAGTAGGGGAATCACGAGAAACTAGGCAGGCGGGGGATATTGCAATTGATTTTCGCAAAACAAGAAGCGCTCAAAAAAGTCTGTTCTATGAAGGTGTATTAATGTATAACGCATTACCGTCCGAAATTAAACAGTGTGATCGATTGGTAATGTTTAAACGAATGTTGAAAGAGTTTGTAATAAATGATGTAACATGTGTGTGAATGTTATTATGTATGTATGTAAAAATAGCTGAGAAAGCTAATAATAAATGGATCTCTCTCTCTCATCTCTCTCCCCCGCTCTCTCTCTCTCCCGCTCTCTCTCTCTCCCGCTCTCTCTCTCTCCCGCTCTCTCTCTCTCCCGCTCTCTCTCTCTCCCGCTCTCTCTCTCTCCCGCTCTCTCTCTCTCTCTCTCCGGCTCTCTCTCTCCCGCTCTCTCTCTCTCCCGCTCTCTCTCTCTCCCGCTCTCTCTCTCCCACTCTCTCTCTCCCCCGCTCCGTTTTTAAGATTTTAAACAATATGTTGCCGCAGCATTTAACAAATAGGCTAAGAATAGTAGGAGATGAAAATGTAATGCAAACAAGGCAAGCGGGGAATATTGCAGTTGAATTTCGTAAAACGAGAAGTGCCCAAAAAAGTTTATTTTATGAAGGAGTATTAATGTATAATGCACTACCAGACGAAGTAAAACGCTGTGAAAGTTTAGATATGTTCAAGAGAATGCTAAAGGAATTCGTTATAACAAATGTATTGTAATATAAATGTAAGCCAAAGTAGCTGAGAAAGCTAATAAATAATCAATCAATCAATCAATCTCCCGCTCTCGCTTCCGCTCTTCCTCTCCCGCTCTCTCTCTTTTACATCGTGACAATATCAGCAGTGTTTTGAATTTTGTGCCTACGCCGCGCCGCGCCGCCCCGCCTCGTTGAAGTTCCCAGATTCGCTCGATTCTAGGAACTTGTGACTGCTGCGGCCAATAGAACGCTCTAGTCGAAATGGGGTGTGAGCCTAGGCCCGCCCCCTCCAAGCCAACCAATCGGGCGCGCATTCTTGCCTACGTCACCGCATTCCTGCCAGGGATCTTCTTGTCAGCGCTCAACATACCTCTTCACGTACGCAGAAAATTTGGTTTATGCAAGATGGAGCGCCACCACATTATACCAGAGCAGTCAGGAATTATTTAAATGAAGAATTTCCCGACAAATGGATTGGAAGAGGAGGACCAGTAAACTGGCCAGCAAGATCACCCGATTTAAATCCCCTGGATTTCTTTTTTTGGGGGTATTTGAAACAGATTGTGTACGCGATTCCAGTTGCCAATGAGGAAGAATTGGAGTTTAGAGTGCGGTACGGGTGCAACATTGTCAAGCGCGTAAAGGTGCCTTTATACCGAGATCCGCGGCGGACTTGAGTCCGCGGCCCCGGCCATAAATTTCCAGCGCGTTGACGGGGCCCACAGTGCCCCGCTATACGTGGCACAAAAAAAAGGTCACTCTGGGCTCCACGGCTTCACGGTACGTTAAGTTTAGGGAAACGATAGCTTCCGTCTAAAGCGGTAGGATACCTTCAGATTGTAATTAGCAAATAACTAGAATATGTTGCTAGAAAACTTGGGTTTGCGAATTTTGGCTTTTTGTCTTTATACGAGCAAACACACCATGTAAAAATTTCATACGGCACACCTAGAGATCGCGATTTTAGACGTGTACTAAAATATACGTGTACACGGATCCACAAACCGTTCACTACACGGATCTGCGAATACGAATCCGTGTACACGGATCTACGAACACGGATTCGTATTCGCACAGATTTATTTTTATATTTTTGTATTTAAGGATCCTTAAATTCGTACTACATACATGGTTCACGTGCCACGTGTACACGTGTATTTTAGTTCACGTCTAAAACCGCGATCTCTAGTACACGGTGAGCAATTTGGACGAAATCTGTGGCTAAATGAAAGAACTTTTTCTCCCTATTTTTTCTATATTCTTTGGTATGCTTTCATTATAATTTGGTATGAGGAAGTCCCTTCCAACACGCGTTGGCCACGCGTTTTCCTTCGCGTTTTTCGTCGGACGGTGGACATAAAGTAATTCATGCTCGTCAAAGCAGCTAATCTTTACAACAGCCTCATTCGCAAAGTCAACCAGTGGCCGCTCTTGCCCGTAATAAAATTGACGGGCTTAGGGCAGAGGGCTAACGGACGACCGGTACAACGCCTTCTACCTTCATTATTGCCACGTGCCCCATACCTCGCCGAGTGGCAAAACTTACCTGAATGATCTCAATGCAGTACTCCTTTTCGGAGCCATTGATTTTGAACAATGTAGGAGATAAATAATAACTGTTAGGTCTTTACGGATAGGAATTCTGATGTCGAATGTTTTCACTATAAACTCCTAAAAATCCATTTTCATAGATTTGTTAAATCAACATTTCATCGAAAAATTATTTCGCGTCCGGCGATTTCGGCAATTGTAAGTGCCCGCGAAAAAATCAAAGTGACATGCACTTACTATGAACGGTATTAACCTGTGCACACCGCACACTCGGAGTGTACGACACCCCAACAACAGTTTAGGTAAAACAAACGCTGTCCTAAAGAATATTCAGCGATCTTATGGACTCGGAATAACAAACAATTCAATAAAGATTGCTGAATAATATTGCTGAATATTCTTTAGGGCAGCGTTTGTTTTACCTAAATTGTTGTTGGAGTGTGCAGCGTGCACAGGTTAATACCGTTCATAGTAAGTGCATGTCACTTTGTTTTTTTCGCGGGCACTTACAATTGCCGAAATCGCCGGACGCGAAATGATTTTTCGATGAAATGTTGATTTAGCAAATCGATGAAAATGGGTTTTTGGGAGTTTATAGTGAAAACATTCGACATCAGAATTCCTATCCGTAAAGACCTAACAGTTATTATTTATCTCCTACATTGTTCAAAATCAATGGCTCCGAAAAGGAGTACTGCATTGAGATTATTCAGGTAAGTTTTGCCACTCGGCGCGTGGCCAACGCCGTGTTGGAAGGGACTTCTTCATACCAAATTATAATGAAAGCATACCAAAGAATATAGAAAAAATAGGGAGAAAAAGTTCTTGCATTTAGCCACAGATTTCGTCCAAATTGCTCACCGTGTACTAGAGATCGCGGTTTTAGACGTGAACTAAAATACACGTGTACACGTGGCACGTGAACCATGTATGTAGTACGAATTTAAGGATCCTTAAATACAAAAATATAAAAATAAATCTGTGCGAATACGAATCCGTGTTCGTAGATCCGTGTACACGGATTCGTATTCGCAGATCCGTGTAGTGAACGGTTTGTGGATCCGTGTACACGGATCCGCATTCACGGATCCTTAAATTTGTACTACATACACGGTTCACGTGCCACGTGTACACGTGTATTTTAGTACACGTCCAAAATCGCGATCTCTAGGTGTACCGTATGAAATTTTTACATGGTGTGTTTGCTCGTATACAGACAAAAAGCCAAAATTCGCAAACCCAAGTTTTCTAGCAACATATTCTAGTTATTTGCTAATTACAATCTGAAGGTATCCTACCGCTTTAGAGGGAAGCTATCGTTTCCCTAAACTTAACGTACCGTGAAGCCGTGGAGCCCAGAGAGACCTTTTTTTTGTGCCACGTATAGCGGGGCACTGCGGGCCCCGTCAACGCGCTGGAAATTTATGGCCGGGGCCGCGGACTCAAGTCCGCCGCGGATCTCGGTATAAAGGCACCTTAATGGAAGATTTCCGAAACATACGAGAAAACTTTTGCAAAACACTTCGCGTGTGTGTGAATGAAAATGGTGGTCACATTGAAAACCATTTGTAATTGCAAAGGCTTGTAAAATCGTCGACTCGTTTATGCTCTGTTCGCGTCGCGTGTCGTGCCTCTGCCCGCGGCAAGATCTCCGTCGCACGCGTCGAAGGTTTCCGTTTGCGGCGGCGCCCGGTCAGGCTCCGCTCAAGATCTCCGTCGCGATCCGACGGCAGAAATCACACGGCCTCAAGATTTCCGTTTCGTCTGTGAGCGATTCTCGCAACGTAAATCAAGTTAAATAAAGTGCAGTGTGTGCTTCAACATTAAAGGATTACCAGTTCTTTACATTCTCCTCATTCCACTGAGTAAATTCTCTGTAAACTCGTAGTGCGTGTGTATGATATTGAAAATAGTGCTAGAGCATGCGTGTAGTTCGTTCCAGTGTATTATGTACGGTGTTATGAACAGTTTAAAAGTTAAAGGGCATTGACCCCTTCTGCTCGATAATTCCATAGGGCGGATATTATAAATGCCCTTGTGGATTTTAACGAGTAGGTAGGTTTAATGTCGTCCAACGATATTTTAAACATTTTCACCTCGCTGGGGCCCCAAATGAGAATCAAGGTATGATGCGTTTGTCACTTGATGACTTGATACGAGTCTGTCGCACGCCTGTGTGACGTACGCAACGTTCACTTTTGTTAGAAGTGTTGCAGCATTTTAGGCGGATTTTTAACTGTTAATAACTAAATAACGGAGTCGAAATCGAAATTTTTTTATTCTTCATTTTCGTCTTATATTATCGTCGGGAACCACCCCTTCAATTTTCTCCCACCTGTTGCTAAACACCCTGTATACAGAGATTTGTACACAGAAACAATATTTATGAATTGTAAAATGTAGATAATTCTTTTTTTATTTTATGTGAATTTTTTAGGGTGAGATTCTCTGCTTTTGCATACTGTCGCATGCGCATGATGATATAATGAAATAAACATTTACTAATTATCTCGGTTTTGTGTTCTTCACACGGAAATTGAAATTTGTAATTATTAATGATCCAAACTGTTAACATAATTATCACCTAAATCTAATAACTTGTCCAAAATAAATGTTTGGCTTTTTCCATTTTCTCCCAAAACAATCTAAAAAAGCGTTTTCTAATTAGTGTCTATTAAAAAATATTTCATGAACAAAACATACTTATCTATATAGTTCTTATACGAACTTGTTTGTCTATTATTGGTGCTTTCGATTCTTCAATAAATAAAGGTGTTATTTTAGCAGCTATTAACAGTTTTCTTGGTTCATCCACTTTGTGAATTGCCCATTGATTGTTTGATGATGTAATATAGAGACAATTAGAAAAAATTTCAAGAAATTCTCTCTCAATAATGCTATTTGTACATGAATCACTATTGACGGAAGAAATATTCCCTGTTTTGTCATCAGTGACCGAAACACAATTGAATGAATTTACTGGTATTGGATTGTCACATGGTAAATAACTGTGATTAATCGACTTATTGTCAATTCCTGCATTCAATCCTAGTGAATTTGTATAATTGTCACTGCGATTGTCATTGTCGAGTGTTGTAGAGAAACCATTAGATGATGGGCCACTTAGTGAATCCTGTAAGTAGAAGAACTATGAAATCATATTGTAAGGAAAAGTATTTACTTGTAAAAAAAGCCATAAGGACGCACGGGTAACCAATCGATGGTGACAGACGTGTTTCTTGTAGCGGCATTCGTTCTAATCTACCATCTTTTTGTACTTCGTTGGCGATCGTAATTTCACAATTCTTCAATGAATAGGGTTGCCAGGTAATACACACACACACATACGCATACATACATCTTCCGAACTTCAACCCTATAATATGCAATCACATTACATGTGATTAAACCAGATAAATACAATATATGACAAATAATAATATTATTTCTTAAATTGCTGATCAGCAGCACTTACCTGTGCGATTGTAAGCAGAGGTTGAAGCTTTTTTGTTGAGTCATCTATATGAAAAGAATTTAAAATGTGAATGTTGAAATTTATATGCATTTAAAAGATGCTTGAATATACAAAAGAGGTGGTATGTACAGCCTCGTTTAAATTAGTTTAAATTGATAACTGCAAAATATTTACCGTAGCTATTTTCTTTATTTTCATCATAGTTATTAAAGATGGTAGGAACTGCTGTGAGTGAAAGCCTTGGATACTTGAGAGTTTTCTATAAATTGAAATTATCATTACTAGAAAATATGATTGTATAAGGAATTTGAATTTAATAATTTTACTTATCTGAAGCAGTACATTTCCTGATATGTCTTTCAAAATAGATTCTTTTCTGATATCTTCTTTCCGAAAATGTTTTTCACAAACTCTGCTATTTTTCTTCAACGTGGTATCTGAGCTTTGTGCGGCTTCTTCCCACTTTTTATAAAGCTCAATATCACTCGGAGGATTAAATATAGATACACTCATACCATTCTTATAATATTATTCCGGCAATTGGCAGCTAGTGCTGCTCGCGTGCTGCTCGAGTTTGCGTCTGATTGTGCGAGCTGGTTTGATAGCATGGGGCATGGGCCAGCATGGGCCCATATATAGTATATATGTATATCAGTGTGCTACTGGCTGCTATACACAATCTCATTTATACACGTACACGAAAAGTGGGATCCTGTCCAATATGCCATCTGGCGGCGACCAGAGAACTAAGACCTATCTATCTCACCGTTCTGAGGGCAGTCCGAACACCTCTATAATACACCGTGGTGGCGGCAGACAGGTGCGCGTGGGAAAAATAGTAGTGTAGGGATTGAATGTGGTATTCTCGCCGGGAGAATACAGGAAGCTTCGGGAAGGGTACCGAAGAACGTAGCCAATTCTACGTTGGCCAGGAATCACGTGGTCGGGATTTAAATAAACTCCACGGTAGTTACGGTTCACGAGAACGATATTTATAATGCTTTATTAGCAACTTGGACGCGTCCGTTGTATCGTACAACGGAAACTATGTACAAGGAGGCAAGGCCTCTACGCAGTATAACTGGAGGTGTGTTCGACACGTCTTGTCTATCGGAAATACTATATCGAACTGTCCTAGGTACGCCTAGTGTAACGGTCTCTACGAGAGTCGGTCGGGAGTAGGATTGCGAACTCCCTATCGGTCATCTTCCTAGGCACGACCTAGGGGAATGGCGTCGGTAGCGCCATGATCCCTACAGTAGTAGTGAAGGTAGCGCGATCTAGGGAGAGAAAAATTAGGCTGGGAGATAGATAGTCTGAGAAGCGGGAAATTTTGAAAAAGAGTGTAACCGTACCAGTTACATATCGGTTAAGAGCGAGAGAGACTGTCGCGGAATCCCACTACAGCGAGCCACGATCCTTGTCAAAGTAAAGGACCGCAGATCATCCCCGCTAATTAGGATGCGTGCGCACCGATCCCCACTCGATACAGATCGAAGGAGGTCGATACGCGAAGAGAATGAGATCACTCTACGTCTGGAAGCGGGTCTAATAACACGCGATTCTAATAGATCCGGCGAAAACCGGTACGTTGTCGAGAAGTCAAACCGACTTCGCAGTTCTAGTCAAACCGCCTAGATTGCCTTCGTCTCGTACGCGCCTCAAACCGAGGAGTCATAGATGCAAACCGCACTGTGGCACTGCCGAGGATAATATCTATTAACAAGTGTACTGATCGTAGCAGCGTAGAGTCAATCGTGAAGGTAGTGTACGAGAAGACGGCAATTGAAAGAAAGTTTCTAATTAAGCAGTCGTGTAACTGTTTCGAGTCATTGACAGATAGACTATGTATGGCTCGCATTCACTACCCTAGAACCGGAGTGTAACTGGGATCGTCTAAAGGCGCAGAAGGTTACATTCCTTTGGTGTAGCAAGGTGAATAAGAGCCTTATACGTGTCGTCACATAGTGTACTACTCCGAGAAATCGGCAGAGTATCTGTGTGCTTCGACGGTCACTCGCTGTCCGGGGCACGCGATTAATAGACGAATTAACTAAGTAGAATACTAACTACAACGCCCAGAACCGGAGTGCAGCTGTACCCACCGCAAGGTACAGAAGGGTGCGCTCTTTTGGTGAGGCCGGAGTAGTGAAGATTGTACGCGTTATCATAGACGATACTTCTCCGAGAAATCGGCAGAGTACGTAAATGTTATAACGGTTACATTCGTCTGATGCGAATCACATAACATCTAAATCCAGATCACTTGATTACACCGAGTCATATCCAGACGTAGTGTCTCGTAGGGCACGTAGGATCGCGCAATTATAGAAGAATCGCGTTTGGCGACCGTATGTGAAAGAGGAGTTTTCGGTAACGAATTTGTGTCTTGCCTGCGAGCAAGTTTTTCATATTTTTGTTTATATAGAAATATCGCGTCTGGCTACCGTGCTGGAATAAGAAATTCATAACATGTACGCGTGAATAACCGCGGTTTGTTTACCTCGTAGCAAGTTACAGTAGCAGATACGACTTCGTGATATCGACTGAGACATGATCATTGGCCATATAGTCAGAACAGGTGACATATTCATGTATTCTTGAAGTTGGTAAAATATACCCTACTTTTACCTACTAATCGAATTCCATTCATTTATCAGATAATCTAACCCTCTTCGCTTTCCAGTGCCTGGAGGCACGAACCTAATCATTATTATCATTGATCAACATTGATTAATGATAATAATCTATAATATTTGAGAAATAACATAAGAACGGTTATAAGAGTAAGAGGGAAGAAAGAAAGAGCAGAGTAGAAAATGAGTGAGAGAGGAGGAGTAGGCAAGGGTTGGGAAGAGAGGAGGGGAAGATAGGGAAGGGAAGTGTGGGGACGCTTCTGAAGGAAGGTAGGATAGAGCGGTAGTTCAGCGTAGAAAGTTTGGATGCTGGGGGGAGGAAAAGGGGAATAGGGGAAGTAGAGGGAGGGGGAGAGGATGAAGTGGAAGTGTTCAAAAGAAGTGATATGACGCAATGGTCTCTGCAAAAAGAAATAAGGGAAGGGGGGGTCTTAGTGAAATGGAGGTTTTGTTTAGAGGGTTATGGGAGGAGATGAGGGGGCTGAGGGAAGAGGTAAGGGGAGAAAGGAAAAAGTTGTTAGAGGAATGGGGAAGGGAAAGGGAGGAGGGGAAAAAGATAATAAAAGAATGGAAGAGGGAAAGGGAGGAAGGGAAAAAGTTATTAGAGGAATGGAGGAAGGAAGGGGAGAAGTGGCGGGAAGAGAGGAGGGAAGAAGAGGTAAAGAGGGAAGGGATGAGGAAAAGGATAGAAAGCATAGAGGGTAGGGTATCGAAGGTAGAGGGGAGTATAGGGGAAGTGAGGAAGGGGGTGGGAGGGGATTAGCAGAAGACAGGTTGCAAAGAGTAGAGGGTAAAATGAAAAGAGTGGAGGAGTGGATAGGGGGAAAGGAAAAGGGGGTAAAGAGGGGGGAGAATATGTTAGGGGAAGATAGGGATATGGTGGAGAATAGGAGAAGGTTAAGGATTCTAGAAATAAGGCAGGATAAGAGGGAAAGGGAGGACAAGAAGAATAACATAATAATGTACTATAAGTACCTATGCAGGTACTTGGGAGATAGAGGGTGGGGAATTATGAACGGGAATATAAAGGAGGATGAGGAAGGAGAATGGACGTATGTGGAGGCGAGAGGGAAATCGGTAATAGACTATGTGTTGGGGAATGAGGATACTAGGGAAGGAGTGCATAGGATTGAGATTGGGGACAAGGAGGATGCGGACCATTTGCCCATAACAGCGTGGTGAAAGGGGGAGAAGGGTGGATAAAAGGGTGGGAGGGAAGAGGGAAAAGAAAGGGAGTGGGGAGATGGTCGGAAGAGACAGGGGAGGAGTTTAGGGAAAAGTTTGGAAGGGGAACAAGTAGTGGGGAAGGGTCGCGGGAAGACTGGGAAGGGCTGAAAGGGAAAATAAAGGAAGTGCTAGGGGAGTTGGGGAAAAAGGTAAAAGTGAAGAAGAAAGGATGGTAGGACGAGGAATGCAAAGTAGGGAAAAAGATAGCGAGGGGGGAGCTAAGGAAGTGGAGAAAGGAAGGAGGGGAGGGAGTAGAGTATAGGGAGAAGAAAAGGGAATACCAGCGTTTATGCGAGGAGAAGAAGAAAAAAGAGAGGGAAAAATCGGAAAAAGAAGTGGAGGGCATAAAAACGGAAAGTCAGGTGTGGAAGATTGTGAATAGGGGAAGGAAAAGGGGTTCGAGGGTAGACGAAAGAATAAGGATGGAAGAGTGGGATCAGTACTTTAGGGAGCTGTTGGGAGGGGTAGAAGGGAGGGTGAGAAATGTAGAAGTAAGGGGAAGAGGGGATGACGGGGAGAAGGAACTAGAAATAGGAGAAATTGTCAGGATTTTAAAGGGTTTGAAGGATGGGAAAGCGGCAGGCGGGGATGGGATCCCAAACGAGGTGTGGAAGCACGGGGGTAGCGAGGTGCAGGAGGGATTATGGAAAATTTGCAATAAGGTGTGGAGGGGGAGGGTTGGCCAGAGGATTGGACAGAGGGGGTGGTGATTCCAATTGCGAAAAAAGGGGACAGTAGAAGGGTGGGGAACTATAGAGGGGTAACGATGACCCAGACAACGTACAAGATATACGCGGCAGTGCTAGCGGAGAGGGTGAGGGAGGAGGTAGAGAGGAAGGGGCTGTTGCCGGCGAGTCAGGCAGGCTTTAGAAAAGGCCTACGTTGCGTAGACAACATATACGTTCTAAACTACCTAATAAACAGGCAGGTGAGGAGGAAGAAAAGAAGGCTAGTGGGTAGGGATGAGTTAATAGAGGCAATGAGAAAAAGGGGAGTGAGGGAAGGATTGGTGGGGAGGTGTGAAGAGATTCTGAGGGAAACAAAAAGTAAAGTAAGGGTGAGGGATGAAGAAGGGGAAAGCTTCTGGACAGAAAGAGGGGTTAGACAGGGTTGTCCGCTAAGCCCTCTGCTGTTTACATTACTGCTAGCAGATATGGATGAGGAGCTGGAAAGGGGAGGGTGGGGAGCGGTTAAAATAGAGGGAGAAAGATTTTCACGTTAGCGTACAAGGACGATGTGGCGATGTTAGCGGAGGAGGAGGACGAGATGAGGGGAATGATGGGGGTGCTAGAGAGGTACATTGAAGGGAAAAAGCTGCAGCTTAATGTGGGCAAGTCGAAGGCGATGAGGTGTAGGAGGGGAGGGGGAGATGGAAAAAGGTCTCGTGGAGGTGGAAGGGGAAGGTAATTGAGGAGGTAGGGGAGTATAAATATTTAGGCTACACGATAACAAGGGATGGGGGGCAGAAGGCGCACGTGGAGGATTGGATAAGGAAGGGGGCGGCGGTTATGGGACAGGTCTGGGGTATAGGGAAGAGGAGGTTTGGCAAAGATTGGGGCAGGAGAGTTTGGATCTTTGATAAATTGATATGGGCTGTGGTAAGTTACGGAGTAGAAATATGGGGATGGAAAGAGAGGGAAGACATAGAAAAGCTTCAGGAAAGATACCTGAAGTGGGTATTAGGGGTAGGTAGGTGCACGCCAGGATACATGGTTAGGGAAGAGCTGCAAAGGGATTTATTGAGGGGGAGGGCTGGGTTGAGGGCGTGGGGGTATGAAAAGAAGTTAGGGGAAGGCAAAGGGGGGAGCTGGCACGGTTGTGTTGGGAAGAGATTAGGAAGGGGGTTAGGAAGGGAGGGATAAAGGTCGGGTGGGAAAGGGAAAGAGAGGAGTTTATCTTGGGGAGAGGGTGGTCATTGGGGGATTGGAGGGAGTTAGTAGAGGGAAGGAAAGAGGCAGTGAGTGCAGAATTAATAAAAAGAGAGAAGGAACTGCAAAGGGAGGAAAGGTGGGAAAAGATAGTAGAGTCTAAGTCAAACAGGTGGTACAGGTTTGTAAAGGGGGAGGGACTACCGGGGTATTTAAAGAAAGACTGGGGGGAATCTAGGTGGCAAAGGGTAGCTAAGTTTAGGTTAGGGAATGAGATGATGGGTGAAAGGTATTGGATGAATGAAGATAAGAGATTGTGTGTGTGTAGAGTGTGTGGATGGGAACATGTATGGGAAGTATGTATGAGAATGGACGAAGAAAAAGGTTGGCAGGAGAGGGTGAGGGAAGTGTTGGATGATGGGGGGGGGGGAGAGAAGTGGATGAGAATGGTGGAGGACTGGAGAAAGAGTGAGACTGGAGCGAATGGGATGGATGTAGAGTGTCGGGAAGGGGGGGTCCACGGGTAGGGAATAAGGGAGGCCGCGGGGAGAAGGGGGCGCGTAGGTTAAGCTAGTTGTTAAGGAATGTTTGTAAATAGGTGCGAATATCTCTCTCTGTCTCTCTATTTTAGAATAAGTTAAGGTGTAAGATAGCTGTAAGGTAGTTATAAGCGATATTTGTAAGAGCGGAAAGGGCAGGAGAAGGTGTAGCGAATTTGTATCCTCAAGGGGAAGCAATAAAATCCTATATATATATATATATACATTATACACATATATACATTAGTTTATTCAGATTTTTCGTCCGATAGTGAAATTGAAAACGACATTTCTGTAGAAAATCTTCAGTTTGAAGGAACTACAGAAAGTCACAATTTCACCGATTCGACGCGCGAGTTATTAGCCGACGGTAATGATATAAATGTTCGTGTTAGCTTAGCGGAATGGGCTGTAAAACATAGTATTTCACATGTCGCGGTTAATGATTTGCTTTCCATATTTAAGAAGCCCATTCCCAATAATTTACCAATGGATGCTGGAACTCTTTTAAAAACATGTAGGACAGTCGTTACCAAAGAAATTAAGCCAGGGTACTATTACCATTTTGGTTTAAAAAATGCCATTTTAAATCTTTCTCAATTTATAGATGTTTCTTATTTTAAAGATAATACAATTCAGATTAACGTTAATATTGACGGTCTTCCATTATCAAAGAGTTCTAGCAGCGAGGTATATCCTATTCTTTGTAGTATCACGGGAAATACAAATGTGGAAATGATCGGCATTTATCATGGTTATCACAAACCAGAAGATGTTAATAGTTTGTGACGTCGTACCGACGTCTTGATCTCGAATCAAAAATTCGAATAAGCGCGTATATTCCCGCGCGCGCACACACACATGTACATCCGGACCATAACCGCGCCATACCGTGTTACCAAAATTCGTATGGTCCGCGCTCGACCTATAAATAAGGCAAGGATCAGGGCCTCGCACTCAGTTCGAACTCAGTATCCAAGCTAATCAGGTCGTATTACTTCTCATTTGCTAACTCAGTTTCGCGCTTATCCTTGCCATTCCATTTCTACTTCATTCTTTCGCGCCTCGTGCTGCATCACACCGCTTATTTCATTTTCATATTATTTCGTTACATTTTATATCGTTTTCTCGCGCCTCGTGCTGCATCACACCGCTTATTTCATTTTCTTATTACAGTAAAAGCTCCTTCGTTGTCCAAAGGCCGGGGGCTGAGCGGACAACGAGCGTGCCCGGACACTATTTTTGATTTATGACTGCGTCTAGATATCGCGCCGACCGCGCCGAGCGACTTCAATAGGAAGCCGAACATAGAGAAGGACAGAATGAGATTCGGATCGGGTGACCGAAGCGTGTCGCCGTCGCCGGCACAGTTTAAAGGCCCACATTGTTGCTGTTGCTCGTTGCCTTCGAAACTTTGACCGTCGATTAAACCACTAAATACAGTTGAAACTATATCGTGTTTGGTGTCATTTTAATCAGAGAAATGCCAGAAATAAGTTAGTGAAAGTCCCATAAAGAAATAATGAAAATTAAGAAGTTTGAAAATTCGGTTTACTCGAGTCAATGTGTGGTGTTCACACCGATATACCCGAGCCGACATTAATCGACGCCGCCTACGGAGCGACTCGGCGTTGACAGGCAGTGGAATGGGTAGGCACTGGACAACGATCGTGCCCTTGATTTTGGACAACGAAGGAGCGATTACTGTATTTCGTTACATTTTATACCGTTTTCTCGCGCCTCGTGCTGCATCACACCGTTCATTTCATTTCCTTATTATTTTGTTACGTTTTGTATCGTTCTCTCGCGCCTCGTGCTGCACCACACCGATTATTTCGTTTTCTTATTATTTTGTTATATTTTATATCGTTCTCTCGCGCCTCATGCTGCATCACGCCTTTTGTTCATTTCGCTGTGATATTATTTTACATTTTTACATATTACATCTCTTTTCGTTACACTACATCATCGTCCTCTTCATTCACCATTGTCACCATCCTGCGCTATTTCACATCAGTGCCGTCGTACTCGCGAGTGTGTGAGACCCTTCAGTGCCATTCGTGTCATTTAAGAACCCGGCATTCCGTCGTGCGTCTGAGCCCACCAGGTTGCTCGGTACGAAGGAAGGCCGCCGACGTAGATTGAGGAAAACTTTGATCGTGAAGATTGACCCCTTTTTGCTGGTTTCACATGCCGCGACGCGCCGGCCGTAAATACCAACTAAAGAAGTTGGTACGGGAGGGACCATCTCTACGAGGGTCCCGGTACCACGTACAACGAATTCCTGGGAATCCCCAAAGGGCCGAGAATCGTCCGCGACAACCCTTTCTTCGGGTCGGTTCGGTTAGTGAAATCAACCGGCGAATCCGCAAGGCCAGGACCTTCCATCGGGAAGGAAACCGAGGGTCCCAAACCCTGGAAGCTAGTCCGCCTCTCTGTCATTCCGAGTCTGCCTCGATTAGAGGACATTTGTATTGACGATCCCCGCTACGATCGTTACGCCACGAGAAGGGCCCTCATTTTGAAGTGGTTTTATTGAACCATCCAGTCCGCCGTGTCACACAAAACAACTAGTGTCGGTGGCGGTACATTCGCGAGTGTGTGGTAGTTCGGTAGTGCACGTAACCGTGTTCTCGGTGATTTCTGTGTTCCTCCGCGTACGTCTGAGCCCACTAGGTCGCTCGGTACGAGGAACACAGACTCGGTAGTTCCAAATTGCGATTGTGTTCCGGCGACTTCTGTGTTCCCCCACGTACGTCTGAGCCCACCAGGTCGCTCGGTACGGGGAACACAGACTCGGTAGCCCTAAACTCCCTCCGCGTGACAGGTGAAATTCTGGTAAATCACCGTACCACACACCGCGAGGTTCCGAACACGCATCGCATCCGTTACAACCGCATCATCCAAATCATATTTTCGCGCTGCGCCCCATTTCACGGCGACCGGAACATTCCGTTTGCTCTCGCCAAATCAGTCGCAGCACTCTCGGCTGGCACCGGTATCGGTCCTGATCAGACGTGGGCGTACGGACCACGTGGATCAAAGATCGTCCATTAAATCTCCGTTACGATCCTTTCTTGTTCGCCGGAAATTCCGGCCGCGGGTCGTAACAGTTTTTTATTCGATTTTGTTGAAGAGTCAATAGCCCTTATTAATAGTGGATTGTTATTTAATGGACATTTATATCATTTCCGAATAAAATCTTTTATCTGTGATGCTCCCGCGAAATCTTTTATCAAATGCATCAAATATTATACGGGATATCATTCTTGCACAAAATGCCATATTGAAGGAGATTATATTGATAAAAGAGTATGTTTTCCATACGCAGATAAAATTAAATTGCGAACTGGCGTTGAGTTTAGATCGAAAGTGGATGAAGATCATCACGCGGGTACAACTTCATTACAAAATATTCCGGGTATTGACATGATCAATTCTTTTCCACTTGATTGCATGCATTTAATTTGTTTGGGTGTAATGAAGAAATTACTCTTAAACTTATGGTGCTGTGGAAAACCTACCACAAAAATTTCACATTTGAAATCTCTTAATATATCAAATTCCTTAGTTTCTCTGGCAAAGTGCATGCCATTAGAATTTAATAGAAAGCCACGAAGTTTAAATAAACTGAAACGATGGAAAGCAACGGAATTTAGGCAGTTCCTTTTTTATACCGGCCCAGTAGTCTTGTTAAACAATATAAGTAAAGATCGATATGTAAATTTCCTTTCGTTGCATGTAGCAGTCATTATATTATCAAATTCAAAATATTTTAAATTAATTGACTATGCCTCTGAATTATTACATTATTTTGTTAAAATGTTTGAAGTATTATATGGATCAGAGTACATCTCTCACAATGTTCACAATCTCTTACACATTGCGGAAGATGTAAAAAGTCATGGGCCATTTCACAATTTCGGAGCTTTTAATTTCGAAAATTTTTTACAAAGGATTTTAAAATCTGTTCGGAAGCCGAATAAAATATTAGAGCAGTTAGTAAAACGGCATACGGAAAAATGCCATATTTTTATGAAAGAAAAGATGAACAGTAGTATATATATATATATTACTTTATTGATTTCCCCTTAGGGTTACAATTCTTGTTACATTCCTCCTCTACTTACTTCCGCTCCTTTCTTTTTTACTACACTATTCTTACTTCTAACTTACTGGCTGTTGGAGATCGGAACGAGAATCAGTGGGAGCTTTGGTGGGTGGCGAATAAACTCTGCGCACTGGGTGGACACTCACGTTTACTTAACAAAGAATGACGAAGAGACGCAGTACTATACAAAAATGAGACGCGGTACAAACAATATGCGGTTTTACGAAGCGGGGTGACGAAGCGGTTGTACACGGCGGTGATCGTTGCGATCGCGGTGTTTACATATGATTAGCTTTGAGACGAGAGCGCGCCATCCCGTGCGTAGCCGAAATCACCTGTTCGGCGGATCGCAAAGTGGGGGGCCGCGAGGATGATCTGACGTCATCCGCGCGGCTACGCAACGTCGGTTGAAGCGGGTCCGCCGAGTCTAGGTCGGCCGGAACACTGGCTAACTTATATATCTTAACCTATAGTATCGCTGTATAGATATTGAGAGAGAGAGCGAGAGAGCTACAATATGTACACTATTCATTTACAGTACATAAAAGGCTATACCCGGGTTTGTTAGTGAAATTCGCCCCCGGCGGGATTTTAATCGAGCTTGCACCATTCGATAGCCTACCAAAAAAGACCCGGCTCTGCCAACTTTCAGCCCCATATCTCATCTGTAAGGGTAGTTATTGAGAAAAATCGAAAAACCAGTTTTTGGCCCATTTTCCGTATTTATTGACAATTAAAAATTCTGAAAAAAATCTGACACATTTAGAATACTAAGCCACATATTAGGTATCATTCCCAGATTTTTCCGTTGCAAACTCTGGTTGTAAAAAATGAAAAACACGAAAAATATCGAAAAAATGCAGGTTTCATATAGAAATCTAAAAGGTACTACTACAGATTTAATTTAGCAATGAGATATTACCGTAAGTATTATGCTCAATTTTTTTCAAATTCCTGAGAGTGGTGGAACATAGTTAAAAAAAATAAAAACCACTTTTTTCGGCGTTTTTTCTAAGTTATACTTATCTTTTCTGAATCTAAAAAATATATTATGTAATATTAGACGTTCCTACGTTCAGAGAAACATCTCCCAGACTTTAAAACTGGCGTAGTACAAAAACTGAAATTAATACTATGTACATATATTCGAATATGTCGAAGGTGATTTCAACGGCGCGGGTTGGTGCAGCGGCTATGGTCTCCGACTGCGGTACCGCTGAAGATTTTTTGGACCAGGTACGAATCCCCGGTCAGGTCAATTCTTTTTTCTAAGTTAATCAGATGTTTTTTCGGTTTCTAACCATATGATTGTTGTTAACCCATTGTAAAAATATTTTTTAACTATGTTTAGACTATTGCAAAATAATTTTTTGGAAAAATATTCTTGCAGTACTTTCGGCTTCTAGTCATTTACGGACTGTATTACAGCCCTTTTCACTTGGCAGAAACAGATACAACAATATCTCTAGACCTTAATAAAACACTGGATTTATTACTGAATAAGACACCCAGTAAAGATAAAATACTTAAGAGTCAAATCGATGCACAATTCCATGTAAAAAATGTTAAGTAGGCCTGTAACACAGTCCGTAAATGACTAGAAGCCGAAAGTACTGCAAGAATATTTTTCCAAAAAATTATTTTGCAATAGTCTAAACATAGTTAAAAAATATTTTTACAATGGGTTAACAACAATCATATGGTTAGAAACCGAAAAAACATCTGATTAACTTAGAAAAAAGAATTGACCTGACCGGGGATTCGTACCTGGTCCAAAAAATCTTCAGCGGTTCCGCAGTCGGAGACCATAGCCGCTGCACCAACCCGCGCCGTTGAAATCACCTTCGACATATTCGAATATATGTACATAGTATTAATTTCAGTTTTTGTACTACGCAAGTTTTAAAGTCTGGGAGATGTTTCTCTGAACGTAGGAACGTCTAATATTACATAATATATTTTTTAGATTCAGAAAAGATAAGTATAACTTAGAAAAAACGCCGAAAAAAATGGTTTTTATTTTTTTTAACTATGTTCCACCACTCTCAGGAATTTGAAAAAAATTGAGCATAATACTTACGGTAATATCTCATTGCTAAATTAAATCTGTAGTAGTACCTTTTAGATTTCTATATGAAACCTGCATTTTCCGGCCGCTCCGCTCACTCATTCCCCTCCTTTCATTCACATTCTCTCTCCAATCTTCCAACTTCCTCACCCCCTCCCCTTTTCCCTCATCATCCAACACCTCACACATCCTCTCCTGCCATCCATTCTCCTCATCCACTCTCATGCACACTTCCCATACATGCTCCCACGTCTCTTTTTCCCATCCACATACTCTACATACTCTCAGTTCATCCTCTAGCCAATATCTATCCCCCCTCATTTCATTTCCCAATCTGAATCTAGCTACCCTCTGCCATCTGCTCTCCCCCATCCCTTTTTTAGATATCCCGGTACCCCCTCTCCCTTTACCCTCCCATACCATTTATTCGACCTCGACGTTACTATTCTTTCCCATCTTTTCTCTTTTTGTCTTTTTTCCCCTTTTTACAATTTCCTCACTTTTTCTTTTCTTTTCTCTCCTCTAACCATTCATTCATCTCCTCCGCTGACCATCCCCTTTCCCCAAAGAAGTCCCCTCTCTCCTTTTCCCATCCATCCCTTAACCCTCCCTTTCTATCCCTTCTCCTAATCTCTTCCCAACATAACCTAGCCAACTCCCCCCAGATGAACAGTAGTAAATTTCCTATATTTAAAAATGAACATTTTGAGGGGCTGTTAGAAAGAAATGTTAATGCCGGTAAACAATTCAAACGCGTTGATTTCCATAATTTCAGTTTAAAAACTAGTGAGCCAAATAACTGTTGTTCTCTTATTAATGGTGATATAATTCTTGTCGAAAATTTCATATTATCAGGTGACGTATACAAGATAGTTGGTAGAAAATTTTTACATCTAAAAGATTTTTATGAGAGTCCTTGTAAATCATCCGAATTTGGAATTTTTTTCAATTGAATCTCCTTCTTTAAGTCCTTCTGAAATTTTTAACGTTACGGATGTTTTCGCGAAATATATTAAATTAGAAATTGAAGAAAAAATTCTTGTTTTCCCATTGCTACATTGTCTTTCATAAGTACAGTGAAACAAATTAATATTCGGACGCTCTAAAAAAGACGATAACTCTTTTAATATTGTACAGGGTGTATAAAAAGTAATGGTCATTCGTCCTAGGGGTGAGTCTACACCTCTGGATCGGTGGACATTTGTAGGAGAAACTTGCCGCAAAATTGTTTATAACAAAGAAAATTGTTGTTAAAGTTTTTTTTACATCAACACCTTCTACTCATCGAGGAGAGGAAAAGTTTGAAAGGAGCCATATTTCGCAAACAAATAGTTATTGAGATATAAACTGTTAAAGTTTTTCAAAATTTGATTGTGTGGAATTATACGTATAGACAAAAGCCTACTACATCAGTCCACACGTCCGTGTCGATGAGACAGAACATGATCGTGTGCGTGCCTCGAGGCCAACGACATTTAAAGCGACGAATGTCCCTTTAAATTTTGTTTGCCTCGAGGCTCGAGGTACGCACACGATCATGTTCTGTCTCATCGACATTTGTAAATAATAATGTAAATTGTAAATTATAATTTTTGGAAAATCTTTTTTTCGTATCATTTCATAAATGAGAGCTTCTAATTTATTATAAAAAATCAAGTTGTTTGGTACAATTTTTAAAAAATTATTCTGTTTCAAAGGGTGTTCGAATATTTTCGTGGCTTCCTTCAAAAACCCAGAGTATTGTTGTAAATTGTTATAACTAAATATAAATTGTTATTAACAAATATGTATTAGTGTTATACGTATATGCGATTGTATTGCACTATGTACCTAATACATATGCTTGTAATAATTCATGTTAATAATAAATGTGATATTTATTTTACTTTTTATCCTCATGCAAAGAACGTTGTTTAGTAGTTTTTAATATTCAGAAACCATATCGCGTACATATCCATGAAGACGATAGATTTTTAAATGTCCTATATATAAACATCCTATGTAAATGTCGCGTATATTATATTTTATAAAAATTATACATTGTAAATATTTAATGACCTTTTTGTTAACCTATGTAATCTTATTAACATCCTACAATTTTCTAACATTAAACCTTATTAGTTTTTGTACTTAGAAAAATTCATAAAATCTAAATAACAAAGAATATACCTCTTAGAAAAAGTTGACCTTTCTGTCCCTTAGCACTTTCATTGACAAAAAATTTACAGTTGGTCATAATGAATTTGACACACTCCCAATCAAAATAACTCCTTCCTAATATTTTTTATAAAATTTATAATATAGTGTACGTGGTACAGCTCTGTCTTGCTCAGATCAAGTCTTTACTGAAATTCTATATGTATAGAATAATTCTACATGAAAAGTATATTTATATAACTATTGACAAAATTTTCTGGTAGGAGCCGGTGTAGCGTGGTGGTGGTAAAGTATCACATTTTCACCAAAAAGAGCAGAGTTCAAATACCGCTAAGTGATGCTATTTATTTTTATTTTTATATTTATTGATCGATTATTATTCCCCCCTATTACTATTACCAGACCATGGATGTTTTTCATTTGTGAAAACAATGAGTGTAGGTGTAACATAAATCAGTAAATAAAAAATTAAAAAAATTATAGATATTGTTACGTCCCGGAGTCTGGCTTGCGCGAAATTATCGTTCCGCGACCCATTCCCCTTACTGGACGATCAAATGCGATACAACCTTTTGTCCACGCGGCACGTACGTCCGACGTCTGACTGGGAACCACGACTTTCGCGGACACGCGGATACTACTTAACGCTTACAGGTAGTAGATTCGCCCGAAGCGGCGGACGAGAGCTAGACAATTCGGACGGCGCAAATCTTCGCAAGTAAATGTTTAACGACTTATCGGACAATCGGATGAGAACTGCTCTCGTTGCTCGTTGACGGCTGCAATCGAATCGGCTGAGCCGCTGTAGGGAAAACGATGATCCACACTCGTTCTGGGAAGATCACGTAGCTGGTGGCCCTCGGCTGACGGGAATACCTCGTGGCTGCTGTCCTCCGTTTCGCGTCCGTTGACGCGCGCGAGCTTCCGTGATTGATAATGACGACCGGCGCGGCGCGGCGTGTGATACTCGTGTTAGAGAATGCGTCGAACTGATATATTAAAAGAAAGAGAGGCTTCTGCGTTTCCCGTTGAAACCAGAGGAATACACCGAGCAGCTGGGTAGGCTCAGACGTGCGAGTTAGAAACGCAGAAACAGGTAGAACGTGAATCGAAAGGAGAGTATCACAAGCGCGAGGATGTAGGGAGGTGAACTACGCGAGACTCACTTATTAAATTAATACTGGGATTATATTTGTAGCGTACGAAATAAGATTACAATGAATTAGAAGCGCGCAAGAAGGCGGATGAGAACGAGGACTCGTCGGAGTCCTGACCGGGACATCCAGGAAGCGACGAGCCTCGCTGGAGTCTTGACGAGAGTGTCAGACTGACCGTCTGAATCGAACTGAACAACTGAACTGTCTGGACTAACTGAACTCGTTTTGGGATCGGGGGGGGTCGAATGTATAGGTGTCTTATGGTCTACGCTATGTGTCGGATGTTATGAGATGTGCGATTAATGATTACGGGGATGCTATGTGATACGGCTACGGGAAATACATTAAGATATGATTATTATACAAGGGTTAAGATAAGAATGAAGGTATGGTGTTCAAAATCATATCTATGGAATCGAAATATCCTTCAACGAGCGGTTAATAGTTCGTCTGTTGGCTCGAGGCGATATTATTTCCAAGCGTTCCTGTGATTCAGTCACTCGTGACTGTTGACAGTTTTTGTTACACGACCCTGCGTCTTTGTCTAAATGTCGTCTCCGCCTCTGATTGGCGAACTTGAATTATAACATAACATGCTTAATCGCTGCCGTTTATCGTGCCGGTTTCTCGTGCCGGCAGTGAGAGTCGAATCGCCGTAAAGACAATACCTGTAATAAAGCTCGTCAGGCTTTAACAATAAACGCTTAGAATATCCTCACATTCAACCAGTTCGCAACAAATTAATTGATCCCCAGTCCAGCGAGCCATTCCAAAAATCCTGTTGTTAACAAAATTTGGTCCTTCGAGCCGGATTATCGCTGCGACTCTGTCGAGTTCTAGCGAACTGTGGAAGTGTTGAACGGTTATTCCAAAGACTCAGTGAATCCATCGCCTTTCCCTGATAAAGGCACACGGCTTGACCCTCGCTCGTTTATTCTGCTTAGAACCCTTCTTTGCAACTCGTTCATTCCCACAAAATGGACGACGACTGTGAAAGCTTGCTAGTTAAGCAAGATACTGTGATTGCATCAATTAAGCGTGTAATCGTGAACTTTAAAAAAATGGCCAAAGCTCAAATTACGCTGGTCAAAGTGAAAAGTCGACTGAAACAACTGGAGAAGCTGTGGACCGAGTGCCGCCAAAATCACCCGAAGCTGCTTCTGGTCACAAGGGCGGAGGACCAGAAGATTATACCATATTTCAAGGACAACGTTTTTCTCGACGCGGAGACCGCCTACCTCGACGCTTCCGACACCCTCACCGAGGCCATCGCCCAGCTGGACCCTGCCGTTGTAAATTCGCAGATAAGTCATAATACTTCTTCCGTTGCTGCCGCTCCGGTATCTGTACAATTGCCGCGTCTCTCGCTGCCGATGTTTTCCGGTGACTTTTGTGAATGGGGAAGTTTCCGTGGTCTATTTGAATCGAGCGTCGACAAGAACGAGTCCCTCTCGAACTCTCAAAAATTGCATTATCTTAAGATTCATGTAACCGGTGCCGCGGCGCTTTTAATTAACAATATCAGCATGTCCGACGAAAACTATGAAGCTGCCTGGCAGTTACTTGTCAACGAATACAATGACGAATCCGCGCTCATTAATTCACACATACATAAATTCGTTAGCTTGCCGTCTATGAAAACCGAATCTGCGTCGGAACTCAAACATTTGCGAGATACCGTTGTGTCTTCTTTAACCGCGCTGAGAAATCTTAAACGCGATGTTGATTCTTGGGACGATTTGTTAGTCTATTTGATCGCGCAAAAATTTGCGAAACGCACTCGCGATGAGTGGCTCTTAGAACGCGGTTGTACTAAAACTTATCCTACGTACAAAGAGATTCACGAGTTCATGACTCTTCGCATCCGCGGTCTTACCGACTCGATCGCCATGACCGACGATGGCTCTGGCAAAAACAAAGTCGCATCTGATGTTCCGCGAAACCGCTCGCGTGTAAACAATGTTTCGATCATCAAATGTATCGAGTGCTCCGGTAGTCATCCTCTATTTAAATGTGACCGATTCAAATCCAAATCTATTGAACAACGAATCTCGTTTGTAAAACAAAATAGAATTTGCTTCAACTGCTTGTGTTCAGGTCACGTCACTCACGACTGCAAAAATCCAGGTAGATGCTTTCAGTGCAAGCGAACGCATCATTCGCTCTTACATCGTGCCGCCGGTTCCACAAGCAAAGCGACTAACGCTATCAACGAGACATCGGTTAGAGATCACGTTGATAAAGTAGGCTCTTCTGATGAGTCCTATACTACGTCGCAAGTACAAGTTCAAACGGTCCTTCCCGCGGACCTCTCCGTTCCGAATACGTTGCTCGCTACTGCTTGGGTCGTACTCTGCACCGCTGAAGGACGTGCCTTCAGACTCCGCGCTTTACTAGATCAAGGTGCTTCCTGTAGTTTTATAACCGAATCGGTGTGCCAGTTAATGCGGACGAAAATATATCGGACGAGACTCCAAATTCAATGCTTCGGTGATCAGTATAACGGAGTTGCAAAATCTCTCGTGTCCGTGACATTAGAATCATGCTACAATTCTAAAGTATCGTTCCCGCTGTCAGCCTTCGTTTATCAGCGTATTACTGCTTATGCCGGCTCTAGATCCCGTGTTGATTTACAGTCTTGGCCACACTTACGCAATCTCCAGTTTGCTGATCCAAATCCTTCCAGTGGCCATCCAATTCATGTCTTAATCGGTGCCGATTTATACGGCGCTCTTTTACTGAATGACCTCCGTCAAGGTCCTCTCGGTACTCCTACCGCCCAGCATACCTCACTGGGATGGATCCTTTCCGGTCCCATCAAAAATCAAGATTCCCGTCAGGAATCCACCTCTGCGGTAAATTTCGTATCTGCAGGCGGGTTTAATGACTCTCGTCAGGAGTCTAATGATCTCATAAACTTTTTGTCGGCTGCCGAACTCGAAGATTCTCGTCAGGAATCTATTTCCATTGTTAATTGTTTATCCTCCGAAGATTTAAACAATTCGTTACGTCGTTTCTGGGAAATTGAAGAAGTTCCCTCCAAGCTTCCTCTTTCAGAAGAGGACGAGCGCACAGTGGGCCAGATCGCCGCGCTAGCTGTTCACGCCTATTTCACCATTATTTCAAAACATAAAGACCACATTAAATAGATCATTGGATTCGTCTTGGCGTCAGCTATAACTTTATTGAATAAAAAATATATAGTTATCAATAAATAATGAAGGTGACCACCATTTTTTATTAAAAAAAAACTTTTTTTGAAATTTTTTGTATTGAGATTTGTAAAAGACTGTGTACTGATTACTTTCTGTAGGAAACATTTTTTTGTCACACCACCGGAAATGTCTGAAAACTCGTGTGAATAATGAATAATATTTGAAAAATTGCTGTTCATCATTATTTCAAAACATAAATACCACATTAAATATATCGTTGGATTCGTCTTGGTGTCAGCTATAACATTATTTAATAAAAAATATATAGTTATAAATAAATAATCAAGGTGCACACCATTTTTTATTAAAAAACAAAAATTATTGAAATTTTTTGTATTGAAATTTGTAGAAGACTGACTACTGATTACTTTTTGTACGATACATTTGAAATAATGGTGAAATAGGCGTGAACAGCTAGCGCGGCGATCTGGCCCACTGTGGCGATCTGGCCCACTGCACGGTGTGGAATTGCGTGTCACGCGACGCTTTAAACCATCATAATTTTCACCGTGGGCTGAGGTGGGACGCGAAATTTGCAGGATCTTTTAGAGGAGACATTGCTGAATATGTTCCACTTTGTTAGAGCTTTAAATTTTTTAACTTTTTAACTTATTCCTTGTCAAAGGTGAAAAACTTTGACGATTTTCCTTACTTGACTCAGTATTTTTTTTATAACAAATTATGAACAATAATGTTTAGTTCCTGGTGCGTTCTCAACACAGATATAAATTCTTCGTATAAAAAAAAATTGGGCACTTAATCTTCAGTAGGTTTTCCAGGACATCGTTACAAAGAAACGGAATTTTTTCGTTGATAAATCGTATTTGAAAAAGTTTTATCTTTGAACGCTTATTGTGACGAGAGTTTTTAATAACTGTAATTATTATTATCGTTTTCGAATGTAATGGACATTTAAGAAACATTGTACTGTAACGAATGCAGTTTGGGAGATAATGCCGACTCAGCCGGTCGCCGAGGTTCCTTGGCCACGAATGAGTAATAGTCAGGCGTACTTGAATAAATCGAGTTTATTCGCGTTCCTTAACTTAATTAACAGTAGTTGCCCTCGCTGGGCTGGCGTACAAGTTACGCGGCGGTTTACGTAGTGCGGAGCCGTGGAGGCGAAGCGCGGCGGCACAAATATCGCGAAGTCGCGGAGACTAAGCGCGGCGGTACGGAGGTTGCGAAGTCGCGGAGACTAAGCGCGGCGGTACGGAGGTCGCGAAGTCGCGGAGACTAAGCGCGGCGGTACGGAGGTCGCGAAGTCGCGGAGACTGAGCGCGGTGGTACAAAGATCGCGCAGTCGCGGAGACTGGGCGCGGCGGTACAAATATCGCGGAGTCGCAGCGGTGTCGCGACGGGTGGTCCGGAGACCCCGAACCTAAGCGTACTATATACAGTGAACGAAGTCGCGATGGGTGGTCCGGTGACCCTTAACCTAAGCGCAATATGTACAGTAGGCGGAGAGGCGAGGTCTGATGACCTACGTCTCTGCGCGGAACCGCGGAGCGGAGAAATTGGTCGGAGGATCGGAGATCGGCGGGGCGGAGTGAAAGGATCTATCTTTGTTCAAAGGCGTTGGCCACAAGCGTCGAGATAGTCGGGAAAGTACCCACTGCGAGGGCGTGGGCCACACGAGTGAGACTGGCGGAGAAGGATATCCCTGAGCGTTGGCTACGGGGATCGGAACATACGGTAGTATAGGGGCGTTGGCCACAAATACTTCTCGTCGGATCGGACAGGAACGGCGGAACGGATACGGCGGTACGTCGGTAGGAAGAGTCTGGCTCTCGGTTGCTGCGTAAGACTGCGTTCGTGGAGTAGCCACTAATAGCGGTCGATCACTGCTCGGAGATCCCGACTGCCTTCCCCAGCTCCGCGGCCCGTCTTTATACCCTCGCGGGTACATCTTCACTCGCGAGAAACCCCGAGTCCGCGGCGGCCATCTCGCGGCAGTCGCGGCATTCTCGCGGCTCGGCGCGGTAGTACTTGCGAGAAAGCCGCGTGCTCGCGGCCGCCATCTTGCGGCTGCCACGCTTCGCTACCGCGGCACTTGCGAGAAAGCCGCGCTCGCGGTCGCCATCTCGCGGTCGCTGCTACTCGCGGGTTTCCGAGGAGAGAGGAGTCTCGCGCCTTTGTTATATTCGTTACAGTACATTCGTTAAAAATCGATATGAGGACTTTGATTTTTTAGCTCATGAACAGCTAGCGCGGCGATCTGGCCCACTGTGGAGCGGTATGATCGTTTTTTCGTGAAACCTACTCCCGCTCCTCTCAAGGACGATACATTGTACGACTCCCGTTCAAGAGTCAACCTCCATTCGATCTCGACGGATCACACTCAATCGCATCTCGTTTTTACTCGAAACTAGAGCAGCGACTGCTCAAGCAATCGATCCTCGAATCTGAGTATCACAAATTCTTATCAGAGTATCTCTCCATGGGTCACATGGAGCGAGTAGCGGAAGAGCAAGTCTCAAACTCTTCTGCGATATACATTCCTCATCATCCCATCGTGCGACCTTCTAGCAGTACGACCAAGCTCAGAGTCGTATTTAATGCTTCCGCCAAAACCAAGTCGGGAAAATCTCTAAACGACTACCTCATGGTCGGTCCAAAGCTACAGCGCGATTTAGCTGCTATCATACTGCGCTGGCGGCTATTTCGTTACGTATACACTGCTGACATCGCCAAGATGTTCAGACAAATTCTAATTCACCCCCTTGATTCTGACTATCAAAGAATTTTATGGCGACCGAGCAGCCAGCTGCCGGTTTCTTCATTTCGATTGCTTACCGTAACCTACGGTCTCGCATCTGCGCCGTACCTCGCCATTAAGATACTCGATCAATTAGCTCTTGACGAGGGAAATAATTTTTCCGCTGCCGTGCCTATTCTACAAGATTCGATTTATGTCGATGATGCTATTTTCGGCGCGGACAATACTCATACTCTCCTCGAGATTCGTCGGCAGCTAGTAGCACTCCTGCTTCGCGGGGGTTTTCAACTTCGAAAATGGGCTACTAACGCGGTCGAATTACTTGACAACATTCCTTCTGAGGAGCGTGAGTCCGCGTCCGATCATCTTCTCCGCGAAGATGAATCCTTGAAAGTCCTTGGTATTGTATGGACTCCTTCCGAAGACGTTTTCCGCTTTCGGGTAGACTGTTGTCTGCCGGCTAAGTGTACAAAACGAAGTATTGTTTCGATCGTTTCAAAAATATTCGATCCACTAGGATGGGCATCTCCCGTGATCATTGTCGCAAAAATCATGCTCCAAGAGCTCTGGCTCTTAAAGAAAGACTGGGGTGAAGATATTCCTCCTGAATTCCGTAAAAAATGGACGGAGTATTGCTCAACTCTGCCTCAATTGAGGTCCGTTAAGATTCCTCGCTGGACTGGATTGCGAAGTGACAGTATAGCGATCGAATTACACGGCTTTGCCGATGCGTCACATCGTGCCTACGCCGCTGTCGTTTATTTGAGAGTTCTTCATTCCCTTTCCGAAATACAAGTTACCTTGCTGACGGCTAAAAGTAAAGTAGCTCCTCTCAAAACTATTAGCATTCCTCGCTTGGAATTAAACGCTGCCGTACTAGTGACCCGACTGCTTGAGTGGACCTCGTCATCCTTAAAACTTCCATCGTCTCGCATCTACGGATGGACAGATTCCACCGTCGTCTTAGCCTGGCTTAGACAACATCCGTCTACGTGGAATACCTACGTCGCAAATCGCGTATCCGAGATCCAGACTCGGCTTCCGCAGGTAAAATGGCAACATGTTCGCTCTCAAGAAAAGCCAGCTGATTGCGCCTCGCGAGGCATCTCCGTCTCCGAATTCGCTGCTCATAAGCTGTGGTGGTCTGGACCGGATTGGCTATCTCGTCCATCCGTTTTTTGGCCAGATCACTCCCGTTCGAATCGCGAAAACCAAGACTCCCGAGAGATCGCCTCATCTGAATCTCGTAAATCACAGGTTCACCTACTTTCGACACACCCTGAATGGGATTTTCTATATCGATACTCAAGCTGGACTCGACTCTGTCGAGTCACTGCATATATACTCAGATTCGCCCAGAATTCTCGTAAAAAACTACGTACATCATCCACATACTCGCAATGTCATTCACTTTCGTTATCTGCTGCCGAGATACGAAATGCTTCTTTGTGTTGGATGTCTTACGTTCAACAGAAACACTTTTGCTACGTATTAGCCCGAGGTAGTCAGGCAGCGTGGGTGAGGTAACCAGTAAGTCACTGCAGGTACTATTTGCGCAATTACGTATATTTGTTCACACGTGTGTTCGCTTTGCCGGGCGCACAGAGAGAGTCCCATGCCACCGCACAGCAGCGCCGTGCTCGGAGCGGCTCGGCCCGGCAAACCTCTCGCCGAGGCTTGCGTGACGTCAGCGACCACGCTATTGTCCCTCGTCCCAATACACCACAATTCCTCCCCTATTTCAACTAGGCCTTGCGGTTACATTTTACGCTCCGCGATTCTTTCTGAACGGCGCACCGGTTTTACAATTTGATCGGTGTGCCGTTTAGTCGTGGTGCCTGTCTCGGTCCTAACCTCGAATGTCGATGGCGACAGCGCTCTGGCAATCACGGCTTCGATTCGCTTACCGCCGGTTGTCCCGTGATTATCGATCATCACCGAGTCGCCGGGCTCGAGTGCCACATTCCGCGGGTGCGGGCGCGCGGCGATCTGCGCCTGCTGTTTTTCGTACACTTTGTTCCTCAAATTTGGCCTCAACAGGTCGAAACGCGTTCGGAGTTCTCGCTTGTAAAATAGCGCCGCTGGCGTTTTGCCAGTTGTACAGTGAGGTGCACTGCGATAATTGAAAAGGAAACTGTCTACTGCACAACTCAAATTCTTCCCCCCTTGAACAATTTTTGATACTTTATCCTTAAACGTACCTACGAAATTCTCCGCAGCTCCGTTGGTAGCCGGATGGTATGGTGGTGAAAGACTATGCTTGACGCCGTGCCTTTCCAAAAATTCTTTACATTCGTATGATGTGAATTGTCTTCCGTTATCTGTGACTAGATGGTTTGGCAACCCGTGTCTCGCGAATAGTGTTTCCCATACCTTGATCAGTGCGCTAGCTTTCGTGCTCTTACCGAAATTGATGACCTCTGGCCATTTTGAGTGCGCATCCACAACTACTAGGTACATATCGCCGTAAAACGGACCTAAAAAATCTGAGTGGATGCGATCCCAGGGTTTCTCTGGCCAAGGCCATGGCGTCATTGGTGCGTGGGGTGGCTTTTTTTGGTTTTCTACACAAACTTTACAGCTCTTCGCTACATTTTCGAGATCACTATCGATAGTTGGCCACCACACGAACGATCTCGCCCATGCTTTCATTTTTACTATACCCATGTGTGACGCGTGAAATTCGTCGACCAGAAACGATTGTAAGGACTCGGGTATAATTATCCTGTTGCCCCAAAATAAACAACCTTCTTCTATTGAGATTTCATTTCTTTTGGCAAAACAACTACGCTTCATTGCTGGTGCGTCCTTCCACTCGTTTGGCCATCCTAACATACAGTGTTTCATTATGTTGCTTAACAACTTGTCCTTCTTCGTTTCCTCTGACACTGCTTGCCAGTCTAATTTAGTTATGTTATTTCTTACATAATATATTGGCGTAAAATCCGAACCGAACACATCAGTACTGTCGCTAATCGGTAGGCGTGATAATGCATCACAATTTCCGTTTTGTTCGGATTTTACGGTCTCGATTTTGTACCTAAAGCCTAACAAAAAATATGCCCAGCGCTGCAGCCTAGATGCTGCTGTTAATGGTATGCCTCGCTTCGGCCCGAAAATTATTTCTAATGACTTATGATCCGTCCGCGGTATTATGTCTTGGCCAAATACGAAATCGTAAAACTTCATGAAGCCAAAAACAATCGCGCTCGCTTCTTTGTCTATGATTGCACGACCTCTTTCTTTCTTTGGGATTAGCTTCGACGCGAACGCTATCGGTCTTTCTGACCCATCTTCGTATTTGTGCGATAAAATCGCTGAAAGCCCGTAGTCGGACGCGTCGCAAGCTAATACCAACTTTTCATTTGGGTTATAGTGCGCGAGTACCCTCGGTGAGATCATTTCATTTTTCACCCAACAAAAAGCCTCCTCACATTCCTTACTCCACTCAAATTTTTCTTTAGTAGCGCAGTCAAAAAGTGGCTTGAGTTTGTCAGCTCTATGTTCCAAAAATCTTGCGTAAAAATTAATTAGGCCCAGAAATGAAGCAAGCTGTTTGTTGTTTTGCGGTCGCGGTGCCTCGTACATCGCCTTCACTTTCGATTTCGCCTTGTGTAACCCATTCCTATCTATTACGAAACCTAATACTTCTATACTCTCTTTGAAAAAATCACATTTATTCTTGTTTAACCGTAAGCCACGTTCTTTCAATCTTTTACAAACCCGACGTAAGTTTTCCAAATGCTCTTCGTTTGTAGGACCTGTTACGAAGATGTTATCAATGTACGCGATAGTGTTTGGGATTCCCTGTAAACATTCATCCATAATTTGTTGGAATTCGCCCGGCGCTGGTTCCGTACCCTCGGTCATTTTCGTATACCTAAGTAGTCCTACGTGAGTCGTTATTGTCAACAAGTTTCGCGATTCTGTATCTACCGGGATTTGCATGTACGCATGCGGAAGATCGAGTTGTGACGTCGTCAACCCCTTTTGCAATGTATTAAAGATGTCCTCGATTTTAGGAAATGGACGTTTAGCAAATTCTATATGTGGGTTGACCGTTACTTTAAAGTCACCGCAAATTCGAACCTCACCATTCGATTTCAAAACTGGAACTATCGGTGTAGCCCACTCGCTTGACTCCACCGGCTCTAAAAGGGAACCACGGGAACTGAAACGCGCGGATTGCAACGAATGTTTGTGTGAACGTAGCTTAAACACAATCATGAACTATCGAATTGGTTTTAGCCGCCAACGCGTACCCGTTTTCGAGATAATCGATATTGAAATGCGGACATGTACGTTATATAACATGAGTGAAAGCCTTTTTTCACAGCGGTCGGTGGCCGAGCAGGTTGAGCGAATGTCTACCACGAGATTGGTCGGGGTTCGCGTCCCGCGTGTCCGGCATCTTTTTTAAATATTTTTTTTCACTTTCTTTTTTATTTTTCTACGTGCTACATATTATTTCTTATATAATAAATGACAAATAAACTAGTTTTATGATGGAAAGATATATATTTCAGTTTACAAGAAATAAACAAAAAATTAAATATGTTACCACCACGATTCTCGCGTGCACGTAGAGGCGTGATAGGTGTCGAAAAAGCACCCGAAACATATGTAGTTTCTGAGCTCTCTCCCGATTAGTACGGAACGTTTGCTTATTTTAGCACTCACTCCATCTTTCGATCGCTTTCGAACAGCTTGGTAGAGGCTCCATTGCAACGATATTGTAACGATGTTTTAAACACACAAACAATAAGAAGAAACTATGTTGTTTGATTGTAATTGTAAATGAGAATACAGTATTCGCCTTCGTTGTCCAAAAGTCGGTGTTTGCACGATCAACGATCGTGCCCGAATATTTTTTGTTTATAACTGCATTTTGATATCGCGTCGATCACGCCGAGCGAGACTTCAATAGAGAGCCGAACATAGAGAAGGACAGAATGAAATACGGATCGCGTGAACGAAGCGTGTCATCGTGAACATCCGTGTCCTTGCACCAGACAAAATTCATGGACGAACAAGGATATCCAACGTGCACGCGAGAATCATGGTGTTAACATATTTAATTTTTTGTTTATTTCTTGTAAACTGAAATATATATCTTTCCATCATAAAACTAGTTTATTTGTCATTTATTATATAAGAAATAATATGTAGCACGTAGAAAAATAAAAAAGAAAGTGAAAAAAATATTTAAAAAAGATGCCGGACACGCGGGACGCGAACCCCGACCAATCTCGTGGTAGACATTCGCTCAATCCGCTCGGCCACCGACCGCTTTGACAAGAGTCTTTCACTCATGGAGTATAACGTACATGTCGCGTTTCAATATCGATTATCTCGAAAACAGGTACGCGTTGGCGGCTAAAACCAATTGGATAGTTCATGAGGGTGTCTAAGCTACGTTCACACAAACATTCGTTGCAATCCGCGCGATTCAGTTCCCGTGGTTCCCTTGTAAGTGACCCAGCGCAACTAACCTCTTGATTTCACGCTCAACTTTATCTTTCAACGCGAAAGGTACATGTCTCGGACGTAACGCTACCGGCTTTATGTCTTTTTTCAAATGCAACTTGATTTATTTCCTGTTATACAACCCGGGTGTGCTGCGAAAAAGTTCTCCGAATTCTGCTAATATTCTTTCTTTCGCGTTGTCTACATCGAGCTTCAACACCGCATTTATACTGTTATTTCCAGTACTATCTGAAAAATTTAACGGCCATAATCCGAATTCCGCTAGCCACTGCCTCCCTATTAGTGGTGGACCATTGCCGCGCAACACAAAACAATTGTTTTTCTCTTTTAGTTTAACTTTCAGATTTTTTAGTTGACCTAACGGTTTCATAGGACTTTGTTCATAATTTACTAGGTTTGTACCTGTTCTATCTATCTTGTAATCTTCGAAATATTTATCCATACATTTTTCAGATACTACTGTAAAATACGTGCCCGTGTCCACTTGCATTGAAACTACTTCACCATTAATTTCGACATCTACGAATTTCGGATCAGCTTTAATTAAATTGTAACAACAACTTACGTCATCCATCTTCGCATTAATCGCATAAAACTCTACGTAATTGTTTGTCGACGTGTCGCTGTCAGTTGAGCCCGGCTCAGCTCTTTCTTCCAGGAACTGGTTAGATGTCTTCGCCTTGCTGGATAGGCACGCCTTCTGTAGGTGCCCTCTCCTTCCGCAGCCATGACAGGTCGCGCCTCGGTATCTGCATCTCCCTGCGAAATGTCCGGCTTCCCCACAACAGTAGCACTTCCTCTCGTTCTGATCCTTCTCGTTGTACGCCTGCCGGCGATTTTGCCCAAACCATTTCCCTCTGGCACTGTGCTTGGGGTTGTGTTCTATGGCTAACACCTCTTCTTTTATGTTACTCCTTGTCAATGTTTTTTCAGCGCCTGCGGCATTTTCTACAGCGCTTTCACGTGCGAGCGCTTCTTTCAAAGCCATTTCAAATGTCAAGTATGCTCTCTTAAATAACTCAATTCTTCTGTTTTCCTGTAGGGCTTCTCCTGTAGGGCTTCGTTGAAATTTTGAAACTCACAGTACAGTGACAATTTCCGCAGTTTTGCTGCAAACTCAGCTATTGACTCGTTTTCACCTTGCTTTGCCTTATTAAACATACACCGCTAAATGATTTTTGACGGTTTCGGGTTTATGTGATTTGACATCAACCTAACCAAGTCTGCATAGTTTTTCGTTGCGGGCTTAGCTGGGGCACATAAATTCCTAAACAAAATATAGGCTTCCTCGTCCACACTAGTCAATAACGTTGCGGTCTTCATGTCTTCCTCGGTTTTCCTCAACTTGAAATGTAATTCGAGTCTCTCCGTAAACGCCTCCCAGTCGTCTGTATTTAACTTGAACTCAATCTTCAGCTTGCCCGCCATGTTGTCGTTTGACTCGGCTACTACGCTCCTCGAGTTACCGGCCGTATCGGCCCTATTTGCGCTGCCGGTTCCTGTATTACTGACCTCTGCCGGGTTCACTTCCCCACTTCCTCGCGGGGTTTGAACGTCTACTTTCTCAGTTTTTCTCTTCTCAATCTCTTCCCGCACTAATCCGACGAGTTTTTCCCTTAAATCGTCCCGTTTGTCGCTATCGCTACACACAACACCCCGTTTTCTTAATTCCTGAATTAGTTCCGGTTTCAAGAGATGTTGCGCTGCTCCGAGCGATAATTGCCTCTCTGGATGTCCAATGCCGTCAGTGGTTTCCTCGTGTTCTTCACTCATCTATTGGCGTCCGCCGTGATACTGCCTAACTGTTATTGTTTACAGCCTTTGTCACCGCACGTAGAGTGCCACACTTATTTACACGAAACCGTGTTCGTCGGGATGCCACGCACAACTGTTCATCGTTGTGGGTGACCTTGGTCGACCGCACGTCACGATTTCGCACTGCCCTTTTCCACTCGGCTTTATCACTCCCGGTATTTTATTCGAATACGCACCTGAGCATTCAATGACTCTCCAGCAGAGATGGGCAGTATCTAAATAGAAAATTATTCAAATAAGTTCTAGATAAAATAACCTGTATCTTTTGCCTTTTATTCGAAGTCGATTGCAGCGCCACAATGTATCTGTAACTCCATCTGTCGAGCGCTCGGTTTGGAGAGTTTATTCATCTGTCTCTCCGACGATATTCTGATTATCTTCAACTTTTATTTGAGAGTCGAATACAGCGCCACGATTTATCTTACGGTTGTATCTGTCGTTACTTGGTCGCAGAGTATCCGTCAGATTTTATTGGAAGAAATAGATTCGTAATCTTATGGATTATTCGAATCCAGATGTCGCGCAAGATTTATCTGTCATCTTTATTCGTTAGTTGATGCTCGATTTAGCGAGACGATTTATTTGACGCTTTTATTCGTGACGAGTAACTGGAAGAGATGAAAATCACATGTATCTTTATTCGTAATTTTTATTTGATTTCAAATAACTGAGATCTTCATGCGACGTTGCCACGTCGTAATACATACGACATACGTAATGTAATACGTGGTACGTAATTTACGTATATATGTATAGTGAATTTCATTATTATTCCATATTCGGACACTCATGTATACAAGGACGATAAAATTGTTTAAACAAATACATTTCTATTATTTAAACAAATGTTTAAACTGTTACGGATGACGAACAGGTGTTCAATATCATCTCTGGCAGGAACCGTCCTAGATAAACGAACAGAGCCACCCTAGATAAATCTACATAGCTGTTTAGTTTAGTTTAGGGCCCAAACATACGCACGACCAACTGGTCGTTGACAAAATACGAATGTTCACTCAAAGGGTACTGACAAGTACCACCTGTCATTGCAGGGGTATATGTGCCCTTGCATTTCTACTCTCGTGGGCTAGTACTGTCGTAATCACGAATCGTGTCGCGTCGTGCTGCATCTCGGAAGTCAACTACCAGTGAGATCGGGCTAAAGTTCCCCTTCGAATCAAAAGTTAACCGTATAGATTCCGCGAGTTCGGTGTAAAATCTATTAGGCAGTGATAAGGTTGCTCCGAGACCCCCGCATTGCCAGTGCGTCAACACCGTGCATCTAGTTTAGGTAATACACATCCTCTTTCAATTCTTTCTATTCCAAACTCAATTCATTCGCGACAATTACACAATTGTAACACTAATTCTTATAATCAGAATATATCTGTGTTCTTTGATAATTAACGCAAATTCATTAAACCCATAATTATCGTCCAATATCCTAATCGAGTAATTGAACGTCCCCACATGATACAATCTTACCGCTCGGATTGTATCACTAAATTATACTAGTTACGAGGCTTACTAACTCTATCCTAACAGCTCCCTGATTTCGCATCAGGTTCGTCTGTGCTTTTATCCAAACTCCTAGCGGCTCCCCAATTTCGCATTGGGTTCGTTCGCGTCGTTCTACAACTTCCTAGCAGCTCCCCGGTTTCGCATCGGGTTCGTCTGCGTGTCACTCCATTCCTAGAGGCTCCCTGACTTCGCGTCAGGTTCGTCCTCGCTGTCTATAATCCTAGCGGCTCCCCAATTCCGCATTGGGTTCGTCCGCGTACCTTTAACTAACAAACTGATACCATATTCCCAGTGCAACAACACTTCGCCGGCCACTCGTGCTGCTCGCGGCCCTGGCTCGTAACAGAACTGGTGACAGCGGTGGGATTTGTTCAATTATTTTAGGATCACTTTAATTTTGGGTTTACTACGTTAAATTACTCGTAGTTGAGTACCGACCATATACTAGTTTTCCTAGTCACGTCGGGATATTACTAGCAATATACTAGTTTCCTCTAGTCACGCTTTTATATCACTAATATACTAGTTTTCCTAGTTAAACGGTTTCAATATACTAGTTTCCTCTAGTCATACTTCTTAAAAAATATTAGCTATATACTAGTTTTCGCTAGTTACGCTTCTATAAATAATATACTAGTTTTCTCTAGTTACTCTTCTTAAAAAATGCAGAATATGACTGCAAATACCTCTTCTGTTGACATAATGAACTTGACGGTTTCACTTGCAAATTCTATGTCGCTGTTGACGCAAAAGACATGCTTACAGAATATTACTTCGACTATTTCGACCTTTGACGGGGAAGACCCCTCTTTGATTAGTTTCGTACAAACTTTAGAGGACGGGTTAACTTTGATTCCGGAGGGTACGGAAACCGAGTATCTGGCAATTGTTCTTACTAAGCTCGTCGGGCCAGCACGTAGATGCACATTAGAGCACAAGTTTACCACCGTAAAAGCGTTAATTCAACATCTAAAGAAACGGTTCGCTCCCGGCAAGAGCCTATCATATTATCAAGAGGAAATCGCGAAACTACATATCCGCGAAGGAGAGAGCCTACGACAATACATCGATAGGACAAGCCACTTGGTCTACTGTACGCGCGGAGCCATAAGGGAAAAATACGTGGCCAACGCTGAAGAATTTATTAAAATGATGGAAAAAGACGTCATTGAAAATTTCATCGATGGACTACCGGATCGGATTTCCCTGAAGGTGTCGGCTTTCCTGAAAGATATTAAAAATCTAGAGGATGCTTACGACGTCGTGCTACAGATAGACAAGAGATTAAGGAATCGACGACAGTCGCCTCGGAGTGAATCACCATCAAGGTGGTCCCGCCGAGATTCATACGACCAGGATTCTCGCTACCGTGATCGTGAAGTGTCATATCCTTTATCTCCAAGCAGATATGACCGACACAGGGATCGACGCACGAGACCATCTGGTTTCGAG
Source organism: Lasioglossum calceatum (assembly GCA_963966675.1). Taxonomy (NCBI): domain Eukaryota; kingdom Metazoa; phylum Arthropoda; class Insecta; order Hymenoptera; family Halictidae; genus Lasioglossum; species Lasioglossum calceatum. The sequence continues at coordinate 2,086,767 of OZ016542.1, forward strand.
GAGGAAAGAGAAGGACGAGCTGCAGCCTGGACCTTGCGTCACAGGAGCCCCTCCAATTCCCCCTCCAACCGTTCAGACTCGTCACCAGTGAGAGACGGAGAGAGACGGTACACAATTTTGAAAAATTCCGATAATGATCGCATGTCAAAACCGTATTGTTGGCATTGTGGAACAACCGGACACGATGAAAAATTCTGCAAGAATCGACCGCGTAGTCCGCGATTCCGACGAGATTCGCGAGATTCGTCCGTAGAATCAACCAAATCTTTAAACTTCGATCGCGCTCACCGTACAGGCGACACGATGAGCGAAACCAAAGAAGTTCGCCCAAGAACTGTCCGCTTCGAGGAAAAACCCTCATCAAGGAAGCTCCAGCACCACGAATCAAAATCAAAATCCCAGAACTGGAATCAGGCACGGGAGAATTTCTAATTGACGGTGGAGCATCCGTAAATTTAGTAGTTCTTGACGTTTTAGGGGAAGGAGCAGAAATTGTTTCACGCGAAGAAATTGAAATAACTGGTCTTACTACAACCCCAATTCGCACTCTGGGAACTACGATACTTCACATACATGAAGCTCCTGCGTTTTTCTACGTAGTGAAGCGCCTTGCAATAGAAGCAGATGGACTTATAGGAAGCCCATTTTTAAAACAGGAAGAAGCAGAAATTTCTTATTACCATGGAAAAGTGGTATTAAAAAATAAGCCCTTCAGGCCTATTCGATTTTCAAATTACCAGCAGGACTCAGATGTACCGACCAAACATCGCATCGATGCCCGATCATCTCAACAGATTGCCATAAGAATAGCTAACCCAAGGATTAAAGAAGGCTATTTACCACGCATACAAACACACGAGCATCTTTACATAGGAGAAGCCGCCGTCCTGAATGACAGAGGAAAATGTCATGTTATGGCAACAAACACCAGCGAAGAAGCTCTGGACGTGGAAATAGAGCCACAAATTTGAGAACCTTACGACATTTTGAGCACATCAGATGAAGATATTTATTCACAGGTACGACATCACTGCAAATTCAAAACTAGAGAAGATAGGATACAGGATATTTCTGAAACGCTAAATTTGAGCCACCTGAACGAAGAAGAACGCCGCAGCATCACCGCATTGATAAAGGAATTTCCCGATCGATTTTATCTCCCTGGAGATAAATTAGGGAAGGCCTCAGATTTTAAGCACTCCTTACATACAACGGACGAGATTCCGATTAACACGAGACAGTATCGCTACCCTCCTGTTCACCAAAAGGAAATCAAAAAGCAAATTAATGGCTTATTATCCGAAGGTATTATTACTCCGTCGAAATCTCCGTACAATTCACCCTTGTGGATTGTACCCAAAAAACCAGATGCGCAAGGAAACAAACGTTGGCGCATGGTAATAGATTTTCGTGCGCTTAACGAGAAGACCATCTTCGATAAATATCCATTGCCTCAAATCACAGAAATACTGGATCGTCTCGGAGGAGCGAAATACTTCTCAGTTTTCGATCTCGCCAGCGGGTTTCACCAAATAGAAATGGATCCGAAAGACAAACAGAAGACGGCTTTCACCACCCCTAACGGACACTATGAATTTTCACGAATGCCGTTTGGATTAAAAAATGCACCACCTACATTCCAACGCCTCATGGATCAAGTATTGACTGGACTTCAGGGAACGGATGTTTTCGTTTACCTGGACGATATCGTGGTTTACGCTTCGTCGTTACACGAGCACAACGTTAAAGTCAGGAAATTGTTAAACCGTCTGCGAGAACATGGTTTAACTCTTCAGACAAATAAATGCGAATTCTTACGGAAAGAAGTTGCATACCTCGGACATATTATTTCAAGACAGGGAGTAAAACCCGATCCCCGAAAATTAAAAGCTGTCAAGGATTTCCCGACACCTACCTCACAGAAGAATATCCAACAATTTTTGGGTCTTGTAGGAAATTACCGAAGATTCATATCAGATTTCACTACAAAAGCAAAGTCCTTAATTGACCTCTTAGGAAAGGGCAAAAAATTCAAATGGACCGAAGAACAAGAAAGCAGTTTTAAGCAGTTACGTGAAGAACTCTGTCAAGAGCCTATTTTACAGTATCCAGATTTCAGCAAACCATTCGTCATTACAACAGACGCCTCCGAATATGCCGTTGGAGCCGTGCTTAGTCAAGGTGAAATCGGAAACGATCTGCCGATTGCTTATGCATCGCGCAGCCTCAACAAAGCAGAAAGAAATTATTCAGCCACGGAAAAAGAATGTTTAGCTGTGGTATACGCCGTTATATATTTCCGACCGTATGTGTACGGAACAAAATTCACATTGGTTACAGATCATCGACCATTAGTTTGGCTACATTCGGTAAAAGATCCAACATCAAGACTCATGAAATGGAAACTCAGACTCCTAGAATATGATTATCAGGTGGTCCATAAATCTGGAAAAACAAATAAGAATGCTGATGCATTATCACGTAATCCTACTTCCATCTGTTTACCACTCATCCCGAGGGAACCGAAAGACCCCGATTTTAAAATCCACATACCGAAAACACCTGTCGACGCTGGTTCAATAGGACAACGCATCAGACAACTACATCGGGACCGAGAAAAACGGCCGAAATATCAACAAACAAGCAGCAGTTCAGATGAGATGGAAGAACCCGCCCTGGGGAAAGTTCAACACTCGCCAATAATTAACATAAACAGAACCCTTCCGAGTTTATCTAGAGAGATAGCGATGCCAGATGAAGACCAGGACAACACACACCATTTTTTGCCCGCGGCAAACTCCACAGAAATTTTTTCTACCCATTCTCCAACGCCGATACCGATGGTTCTTCCACCGAAACTGACCTGGAAGCGCCGCCAGAACCGAAACAAGGGATTAGCATTTCTTCAAACACCTTTACCGCAAGGGAAGATCATTATGTACACTTCATATCAGCCGATCGCAACTTAATAACCCCCATAGGAAAACTGTTGCTGGACACAGGATTAATAAATAAGCAGGAACTTTTAGCCGCACGACCGAAAAAGGGACAGGTAATAATTTCAAACAATGGGTTATTTAATACCTTCAGCATAGTAATTTCCGATAACTTCTATGATAAACCAAAGAGATTGGATATAGTTAATGGATTGAAAACTCTTCAATCTGCTTTAGAACAAAATAGAAGCAAATCTTTTCGAATATGCGCCACCGGAGATCATCATAAATCATCGCCCGATGAACTTTTCAAAGCATTAAAAGAAGTCTTCACAGATTCACCTTATCAAATTACAATATGTAATTGTGTTATTACTACACCTTCCGTAGAAGACAGGCAAGAAATTATCCATGAAGCACACGATAGCTTAATAGGAGGGCATAAGGGAGTTACAAAAACCTACAATCGCATTCGATCGAGATTCCATTGGCCGCACATGCGCAACGAAATTCGGGATTACATCCGAAAATGTAAAAGTTGTCAAGAACAGAAATTAGTCAGAACAAAAACACGTCAACCCATGTTGATCACTGACACGCCGTTGGACGCATTTGATAAAATTTCTTTAGATACCGTTGGACCATTACCAATTACACCTGGAGGGAACCGATACATTCTCACCATGCAGGATAATCTAACCAAATATTGCATTGCAGTAGCAATACCTAATATCCGAGCCACCACCATCGCAGATGCTTTTGCACGGCATTTTATTGCAATCTATGGGACACCTCAAGCAATACTCACGGATAAGGGAACCAGCTTTATTGGAACTCTTATGACAAATCTGTCAGAGATATTCAAGATTAAACAAATTACCACCTCCGGATACCGACCACAAACTAATGGATCATTGGAGCGAAGCCATATTGTTCTTACAGAATACCTCAAACATTATATGGAGAATTACGAGGATTGGGATTTATTAATTCCGTTTGCCATGTTTTCTTATAATACGTCTGTTCACGAAGCTACCAACTTTACACCGTACGAACTAATTTTTGGCAAACAGGCACGAGAGCCAACCTCATTTCCAACCGGCACAAATTTGAAGACATACGGAGATTATTTATCAGAACTAATAAAAAATGTAGTCCGAATCCGTAATATAGCAGCAGATAATTTGAATAAAGCAAAAATTCGCTCTAAAGGTTACTACGATTCCCGAGCAAAATCAGCCACATTTAACGTGGGCGAGTTTGTTTACGTACTCCTCGAACCTCGTACTAGTAAATTTGACCCCCACTATATCGGTCCCTACAAAATACTAGACGTGACGGATTTGAATAACGTAGTACTGCAGACACATAATAAAATAATTACCAAGCATCAGGATAAACTAAAACATGCTTACTTTACATCAACAGCTGAAGATGAGAATGATTCTCTTTTATCTACTTCTGCTGCCGCTGACAACGAGCCAACCCCAGAAGGAGAATGAATCAACAATAGAACAACTACAGGAAGAAACCGGATTATTTTTCGAGAAACTGTCGGACCTGAGAACCTATCAAACCCAGTGGCGCCTGGTAACTTCGCTCGATGTTGATAAATATCTTCAACACGCACCACCGGTACAGCAACTTATTTCAATGCTCAACCAGCTTTGCAAAAGACATGAGGCAACAAAATGTCTCAATGAGGGCCTTGGACCTCGACTGATCAAGAAAGAGGAAAACACACGTTATTATCGGAATTTAATCAGATCCACTATAGGTGACCATCCATACCTGAAGGTAAAATCGCCTCGACGCACAGTGGGTAAAATCGACATTCTAGCTGTTCACGCCTATTTCACCATTATTTCAATACATAAAGACCACATTAGATAGGTCGTTGGATTCGTCTTGCCGTCGGCTATAACATTATTGAATAAAAAATATATAGTTATAAATAAATAATGAAGGTGACCACAATTTTTTATTGAAAAAAATTTTTTTTGGAAATTTTTTTTGGAAATTTTTTGTATTGATATTTGTAAAAGACTGTGTACTGATTACTTTTTGCAGGAAACATTTTTTTGTCACACCACCGGAAATTCTGAGAACTCGTGTGAATAATGAATAATATTTGAAAACTGGGTGTTCACGCTGTAACAGACCTGCATAACGCAGACCTGTTACGAAGCAAACCCCTGTCAAACCTCCACCCGTCATACACGCGATCTCGAATCGCGTAACGTACCACCGGCGTTCCTGTCACAATAATAACACCGCCCGTACCGCACCAGTCCCGCACCTAGAGACGTATCCCCAACAGAAATCCAAAATCAAAACCCAAAATATGAAATAGAAAAAGGGATACGTCACCAGCTAATTTCCTCGCCGCACCACCGCCCCTCGCCGCCAAACTATTCCTATAAAAGGCGCCCGAAATCAGCTGGAAGTACCGGAGTTTACCAGTGAATTTCCTGAGAGCCAGATCATTCCTGTTAACTAGCTGTAAGTATTCTACAAGCACCCGATATCCTAGTTTCCGACCGTCGACTACGGGCTCGTCTGCGGTGCAGACCCCTTGTCTAAACGGCACCCTGGTTCACCCTGGTGAGAACCGTGTTCCATCGAGGGAAGCATCCGGTGAGTCACCGGTAACTTTTCGCGAGCCGCGTCGTCTCCGAAAACCGACGGATAGGAAGTGGTGCGTCACCCTACGACTCCGCCGAGGAACCTCCCGTCCTGAAACTTCCTCCAGAGCGAGCAGTGCTCCTCCGGTCATCCCCGGTGTGTCACCGGCATCTCTCGTACGACGAGTCGTCTACGAGAGCGACAGGACGAGAAGCGGTGCGTCACCCTTCAAATCCGTCGAACCCTGTCCTGCAACCTGCATCCTGCCGGTGAGAACCGTGTTCTACCGTAGTTACCCCGGTGCGTCACCGGTATCTTTCGTACGACGAGTCGTCTACGAAAGCGACAGGACGAGAAGCGGTGCGTCACCCTTCGAATCCATCGAACCCCTGTCCTGCAACCTGCATCCTGCCGGTGAGAACCGTGTTCTACCGTAGTTACCCCGGTGCGTCACCGGTATCCTCGTACGACGAGTCGTCTACGAGAACCTAGCGCGTCCAGAACGCACGGCGTGCCGCCGGCGCCTCGTGAGGCGAGTCGCCCACGAGGACGGTTGAGTGAAAACTAGGTGCGTCACCTGGCCGAAACTCACCCCTGGACCGTCCGGAGGAAACTCGACGATCGGTGCGTCACCGGCGTCGGGGGCCCGTCGAAACCCGGCCTAGGAAGGGCGATCACGGCGATAGCCACGATCGACTCCCGTCCTCCGCTCGCCTCGAATCCGTCCTCCACCTACGACCGTTCCAAGCCGCATCCTCGCGTCCACCCTCTACGACTAACGTATCCTCGGGACCACGCACCACACCGACCGCGCTCCTTACGCGTTCTAAGGCAGCGGGCACTATCATAGCACAAAACACCTGTTTCACTGATTCGCCCCGCTACGACCCCGCTCCTCACGCCAAACACGTCCCTCGCCGTCTAGGACCCTGGCTCGGCGAGCCATTCAGCAACGAGGGACACCACGACCAGGAGAACACACGCGGAGAACCGGACCCGTTACAACGCCTATTTCACCATTATTTCAATACATAAAGACTACATTAAATATGTCGTTGGATTCGTCTTAGCGTCAGCTATAACATTATTGAATAAAAAATATATAGTTATAAATAAATAATGAAGGTGACCACAATTTCTTATTGAAAAAAATTTTTTTTTGAAATTTTTTGTATTACTATTTGTAAAAGACTGTGTACTGATTACTTTTTATATGAAACATTTTTTTGTCACACCACCGGAAATGTCTGTAAACTCGTGTGAATAATGAATAATATTTGAAAACTGGGTGTCCAGGCTTTCAAACAAGAGTGTGTTTGAAAGAATGAATGAATTTTATGACATTTAATAAAGTAACAATAATAAGTCTCTAAATTTCAGTTAATTAGTATTTCATAATTGGATACACACTACCTGTATTCAAATGTTCAAGAAAATACATTAATATTACAGGTAAAAAAGTGAACAGAAAATGAAAAAGTCAACAGAAAGTAAAACATATGGCATCCGCCATATTGAATCCGCCATTTTGTTTTTGTACTTTTGACATCAAATTCATAATCAGCGACCCAAAAAATCCCATAGTATCAATTTTGAACTAAATTGTAGTACTCCTTCCTTCTTTGGCCACGATTTCGATCGAACTCACCACTGTGCGCGTGTCACGCGACGCTTTAAATTATCATATCTTCGGAGTTGGGATTAGTTGGGATCTAAATTTTGCACGATCTTTTAGAGGAGATCTTGCCGAAAATGTTCCACTTTGTTAGAACACACGAATCGACACGAATGACAACTTTATCCCTTGTCAAATGTGAAAAACTTTGACGATTTTTCTTAGTTGAGTAAATGTTATTTTTTATAATAAATTACGAACACTGATGTTTAGTTCCTGGTGCGTTCTCAACATAGATATACATTCTTCATTTAAAAAAAAATTGGTCACTTAATCTTCAGTAGGTTTTCCAGGACATCATTATGAAGAAACGGAATTTTTTCGGTGATAAATCGTATCTGAAAAAGTTTGACCTTTGAACGTTTATTGTAACGAGAGTTTTTAATAGCTTTAATTAATATTATCGTTTTCGAATGTAATGAACATTTAAGAAACATTGTGCATTCGTTAAAAATCGATATGAGGACTTTGATTTTTTAGCCCGTGAACAGCTAGCGCGTCGGTTTGACCCACTGTGCGACGTAGTGCGCCGTTTGGTTTCATGGGTACGGTCAGCAATATTTTATTCGGTACCTTAACTCAAGAGGACGCAGACTATTACAATCAGGAATTAAACAAAATTTACAAGAATCAACAAGAGATCACAGAAGTAATAGCAAGACAAACTCACATCATCAAGGTTGAATTCTCGACAGTACATACAAGATTGTTAAATTTAACTAAGGGAATGTCTGAACTTATGAAAGCAGTTTCCGAACATTCCCAACAATTACATGAAACCCAGTCGGAAATAGATAAGCTACGTTTCGAGGGTGGTATAAGAGAAGCATTATTTGAAATTGAAAAGGGTTTAGACGATTATAGTACTAACTTACTATTGTTGATAGACGCAATACTTTTAGCAAAACAAGGGATACTCCATCCGGCGATTTTCTCGCCCCAACAATTATTAAATTCGGCCTTAAAAATTAGGCAAACTTCATCGCATGAATTCCCTTTTTCACCTGAGGAGTTGCTAACAGAACAGCTTGAAAGGATTACAAAACTGAACATAATTTTCACTGGAGGCAGGATAGTTTTTGAGCTTACAGTACCACTATTAGATCATCAGGTATTTAGCTTCTACAAAATTTATCCTTGTCCATCCGCTCAACGTCTTGGATCGAAAACAGTGGCATCATACATCCAACCACGATTTACGTACATCGCAGTATCGTCCGACGAACAACAGTATTTCCTGCCTACTGAGGATTATCTAAGGACTTGTCGTCATCACCGTAAGCAACTATTGGGACCAGTTACACTACCTGTGTATCAAACAAATCAGCATACTACCTGCGAAACCACCCTACTGTTAAACCCCAGCACAATAGACTGGACCACCTGCAATATAAAGGTGACCGGGCACTTGGAATCCTATTGGAAAGCTCTAAACGCACCCGCTGCGTGGTTATATTTTATGCCTGAGGAAAAGAAGGCACAGATTTATTGCAAAGGAAAAAAGGCGACAATAAAGACTTTTTATAAAACGGGAATTCTCAAATTAGAAGCAGGCTGTCAGACCACGATCAACTCCATGCAGTTGAGGGCACTGGATATAATAAAAACATCAGAAAATATAGTATATTACCCTGCCACATCATACAATTTATCGCTTCTATTACCCGAGATATCGGAACATCACATGAAGGTAATAGAGTTAAATGTCCCGAGTAAGGAACACCTCGTCAACCATTGGGATCAGCTTCCAGCGGCTATATCTCTTGGCGAAACAGAAAAACAGGTAAAAGGTATTATGGCCCACCGAGAATTGATCAGACACCAACAAATTTCAATTTCTTCCTCTATGGGAATAATAGTAGCATCTCTAATCATAGTTGGCTTGGTTATTTTAAAATTCAAAATTTATCGAAAATGCAACGTGCGCCGTGATAGTGTAGAGCGGACGGAAATAAATATTACTGAACCATCGGAGGCGGGCGTACAATCCCCAAACATGAAACCCTCCGCCTCAATCTTCTAAGGAGCGGGACTGCCCCCACCCCTCAGCGGTGCCACGCATCTGGAGAGATAAGGATTTCAGCCCCTATAAAGGCAGAATCCCGGTTTTTCCAAAAACCACAGTAACAGCATCCATGCGGAAGAACGCATCATCGCAACCAGAGTCGTTTAAGGGAAGACGCAGTATTGCCGTTCAAACAGGACAGAGCGGGCGCTCTGAAAAGGAAAATACGCCAGGACGTATCATCATCTCTCGACCTTATCAACCAGCGAAGGGAGGAAGAGTTGTGAAGGGCAGGGCAACTTCAACGCAGAGGCCAAAGACAACAGCCGGTTCACGACAGGAAGAACGCATCCAAATTAGAAGCAACAACATCCTGGCGAAGCCGATTCGTTACGTTTTGCGAACAACGCCGACGCCCGCTGTACCTGTCACTCTTCCGTGGGGGCTGCGGCCTTTCACAAAGATACCTCACCTTCCGCAGCTGGACCGGATTTGCATCGAAGATCCACGGTACCGCAGATATTGCTTCATCCGAAGCGATCTCCTCAAACGCTTCTACTAACTTCACGCCATACAATAATCACCAACTACAAGCCAAATGAAGCCCTGTGAGGTGGACGCGCCGTTTCGATGTGTCGTTCGCGAGATCGAGGACCAGACAACCGCCTGGATCACCGCGGAAAGTCCGTCGGAAGAGGTGAAGACATTCTTCAGAGCCTTCGGTAGCCACATGCAGGCACGTCATCACCTATGCGTGCCTGTGTTGGCAGCCATCAAGCCAGGACTCCTAACAGCGATACGAAATGGATCCTGTTGGGCCCGCGGCGAGGTAACCGAGGTACGAGCAGGAGTGGCGTCAGATTTTATTGGAAGAAATAGATTCGTAATCTTATGGATTATTCGAATCCAGATGTCGCGCAAGATTTATCTGTCATCTTTATTCGTTAGTTGATGCTCGATTTAGCGAGACGATTTATTTGACGCTTTTATTCGTGACGAGTAACTGGAAGAGATGAAAATCACATGTATCTTTATTCGTAATTTTTATTTGATTTCAAATAACTGAGATCTTCATGCGACGTTGCCACGTCGTAATACATACGACATACGTAATGTAATACGTGGTACGTAATTTACGTATATATGTATAGTGAATTTCATTATTATTCCATATTCGGACACTCATGTATACAAGGACGATAAAATTGTTTAAACAAATACATTTCTATTATTTAAACAAATGTTTAAACTGTTACGGATGACGAACAGGTGTTCAATATCATCTCTGGCAGGAACCGTCCTAGATAAACGAACAGAGCCACCCTAGATAAATCTACATAGCTGTTTAGTTTAGTTTAGGGCCCAAACATACGCACGACCAACTGGTCGTTGACAAAATACGAATGTTCACTCAAAGGGTACTGACAAGTACCACCTGTCATTGCAGGGGTATATGTGCCCTTGCATTTCTACTCTCGTGGGCTAGTACTGTCGTAATCACGAATCGTGTCGCGTCGTGCTGCATCTCGGAAGTCAACTACCAGTGAGATCGGGCTAAAGTTCCCCTTCGAATCAAAAGTTAACCGTATAGATTCCGCGAGTTCGGTGTAAAATCTATTAGGCAGTGATAAGGTTGCTCCGAGACCCCCGCATTGCCAGTGCGTCAACACCGTGCATCTAGTTTAGGTAATACACATCCTCTTTCAATTCTTTCTATTCCAAACTCAATTCATTCGCGACAATTACACAATTGTAACACTAATTCTTATAATCAGAATATATCTGTGTTCTTTGATAATTAACGCAAATTCATTAAACCCATAATTATCGTCCAATATCCTAATCGAGTAATTGAACGTCCCCACATGATACAATCTTACCGCTCGGATTGTATCACTAAATTATACTAATTACGAGGCTTACTAACTCTATCCTAACAGCTCCCTGATTTCGCATCAGGTTCGTCTGTGCTTTTATCCAAACTCCTAGCGGCTCCCCAATTTCGCATTGGGTTCGTTCGCGTCGTTCTACAACTTCCTAGCAGCTCCCCGGTTTCGCATCGGGTTCGTCTGCGTGTCACTCCATTCCTAGAGGCTCCCTGACTTCGCGTCAGGTTCGTCCTCGCTGTCTATAATCCTAGCGGCTCCCCAATTCCGCATTGGGTTCGTCCGCGTACCTTTAACTAACAAACTGATACCATATTCCCAGTGCAACAACACTTCGCCGGCCACTCGTGCTGCTCGCGGCCCTGGCTCGTAACAAAACCAACAATTTCTTATTGCTTAAACGATTGTTTAAACAAACAAATTTGTATTTAAACACACGTTTAAACAAATAGAATTTCATTATTTGGATGATTGTTTAAACAAATACATTTCTATTATTTAAACAAATGTTTAAACCAACAATTTCTTATTGCTTAAACGATTGTTTAAACAAACAAATTTGTATTTAAACACACGTTTAAACAAATAGATTTTCATTATTTGGACGATTGTTTAAACTGTTGAGAATCGAGTAAATTCAGGTTGAGTGTCACTGTACAGGTTGAGTGTCACTGTACGGGTTGAGTGTCACTGTACAGGTTGAGTACTACTGTACAATGCGAGCGCGGCAAGCTAACCGTCGATGCGTGTCAAACAGAAAGAGTTTGGCTCTCACTCGAGACACACAAAGGTGAATAAATATCATATATACCACATGGTAGCTGAGTTCAACATTCCTTTTTCCAAATCAACCTCTTAATTCAACATGGTAGCAGAGCGTGGTTTGCTGGTGGTTTGCTGATTCTGCTGGTGATTGCAGTTTAAGATTATCCGTTTAAGATTCTTGTAAATCAAGACTTAAATAGAAGAAAATAGAAGTTCGGAAGAGCTCCAGAAGGTTATGGGAACACGTGGAAGTGTAAAAGAAGACGAAGGAAAATTTGGAAAACGCCTTGTAAAGTGTGTACAAAAGGTTATTAAAGTAAATAAAGTGGTAAAAGTACTCAAGGAAATTGAACGTGAAAATAGACAAGTCAACATGGCGGATGAATTCAAGATGACGCTACCTATTTTCGATGGAAAAGATTACAGCACGTGGAAGAAAAGAATTACGACTTTTCTAAGAATGAAGAAATGTGAAACAGTGATTGAACGAGAGAGAGCCGCAACGGAAAATGAAGCCACGTGGAACGAGAAGGATCTAAAGGCAATGAATTACATCTATAGTGCCTTGTCAAACAGACAAATGGAATTAGTCAATGACGAAAATACCAGCTATGAAATAATCAAGAAGTTGGATAAGTTATACTTACGTGCGTCAACCGCACTACAAATTTGTGTTAGAAATAAATTGGAACGATTAAAATTAAAAGACTTTACCGAAACAAGCGATTTTTTTAGTGAATTTGAAAAATTGACTATTGAACTGAAAAATGCCGGGGCTACGGTAAATGAATCAGAAAAGTTAAACTATCTACTGAGGACGCTACCCAGTTTCTTAAGTCATGTCGGCGATTTAGTTGATGTTTTGCCCGAAGAAGAAAGAACAGTCGACTATGTTATAAATAAAATCAAGTTATACGAAGAACGTGAAAAGGATGAAAATCAAAGTCCAAAAATTAAGAGTGGTAATTCAAATGTATTTAGAAGTGAAGTGAAAAAGGACAGAACGTGTTTCAAATGCGGGAAGCTAGGACATTATCAATATGAGTGCATGAGCCAGAGCAACGGAGGAAACCCCTGGAGAGGTTCGAGGGGAGGAAGACAACAGCAAGCTCGAGGAGGCGCGAGATATCAGCCTCAACAGCAAGACAGCAGCAGCTATAACAGAGGCAGCAGCGCTTTCCGAGGCCGAGGCGCAGGTTGGCTAGCAGGTTATCGAGGACGAGGTGGTCAACAACGGCAAGACCGACAGATCACAGGCCAAGCCGCGATGACATTCGTGTCCGAGACAGAGGGTAGAGTAAGCTACAGTAGCGAGGTAAATAATTATAATAATAAAATAGAATGGGTATTAGATAGCGGATGTTCGGACCATATTATAAACAATGATAAATATTTTGTAAAATTAAGCGAGTTAGAAAATCCTATAAATGTTAAAGTGGGGGATGGCCGAACATTAAAAGCGACTAAAGTAGGAGATATTAAAGCAAAGTTTATAACGAATTTCAACGAAACGGAAATAACGCTAAAAGATGTATTTTTCGTTAAAGAGATGGATAGGAATTTAATGAGTTTTGGTAAAATTGCAGAGAAAGCGAAAATAGTCTCTTTTGAAAATAATTCAAAGATTTACTCGAAAAATAATTTGATAGGAGTCGCATATAAAGTAAATAATATGTACAAGATAAACACAATATTCCAGAATAAACAGAATTATATAGCTGAAAATATAAATAACGGTATGACCTTGAAAGAGAAATACCACAGGATTCTCGGTCATGTGAACTTTGGATATTTGAATATTCTGAGTAAAGATAATTTAGTCGAAGGCTTACCGAGTAATTTAGGAAATGAATACTTGAAATGCGGTACATGTATACAAAATAAAATGACTAATACGGTTTTCGAAAATAATAGGTATAGAGCGAAAGAAATAGGAGAAATAATACATGCAGATGTTAACGGACCGCACAGCACAGTAGGATGTACGGGAGAAAGATATTTTTTGGTGTTGGTAGATGATTTTAGTAAAGCTGGAAAGGTTTACACAATGAAAAATAAAAGTGAGGTTTGCCATTGGATTATAACCTATGTTAACTTAATAGAAAATTTAACAGAGAAAAAAATTAAGCGTTTAAGATGCGACAACGGAAAAGAATTTTTGAATAAAGATATTTATGAATTTGCGAAAGTAAAAGGAATTTGTATTGAAGCATGCCCTCCGTATGTACACGAACTGAACGGAACCGCGGAACGCTACAATAGGTCCATAATGGAAACAGCGAGATGTTTACTAGCAGACGCGAGAATACACAATAGATTCTGGCCAGAAGTAGTTAAAACGGCAGCTTACTTGAAAAATAGAACGTTAGCAAACACCCTTGAAAAAAAGACTCCATATGAGATTATGATGGGAAGGAAGCCCGATATTAAAAATTTGAAACTGTACGGAAGTAGAGTTTTTGTTAAAGTTCCGGAGATAAAAAGAAAAAACAAATGGGATAGAAAAGCCGATTTGGGAATCTTAGTCGGGTATGAAGACGTAGGCTATAGGATTCTCGTAAATAATAAGATTATAGTAGCGAAACATGTAGATATTATCGAGGAAAATGTAAAGTTAGTTGGATTTAGCGGTAACGATGAAATTACAGACAATAGTTTAAATGAAAGTGAAATAGATCAACAAAGTAAAAATGAAAAGGAAAGTAGCCTAATCAATGAAAATGATAATACCGAAAATAATGAAAACAATGTAAATATTCTACCAAATACGAATATTCAAAATTTACAACCAGTAAGAAGATCGGAAAGGAAGAAAAGTCCTGTAAATCGCTATGGAACTCCAGTAACAAATTGTATTTACGTAAATTATGTAAGTGTAGATAATCCGGAAAATTATAACGAAGCTATAAACAGTAATGAGAGTGAAATTTGGCGAGACGCGATGAATAAAGAGATCGAATGTTTAAAAAGGAATGAAACGTGGAAGTTAGTTGAAAAACCAGAAAATAAAAAATTACTAGATTTAAAATGGGTGTATACAAAAAAGGCTGAGAATAAATTCAAAGCTAGAATTGTAGTAAGAGGTTTTCAACAAACAGATATAATTGAAGACATTTATTCGCCAGTAGCTAGGACTCAAACATTGAAAATTCTGCTAAATTACTGTGTAAACAAGGAATTAGAAATAGACCAAATGGATGTAGAAGCCGCATTCCTAAACGGAAAAATAAAGTCCGAAGTGTATGTAAGACAACCTCCAGGTTACGACGATAACACGGGGAGAGTGTGTAAGCTCGAAAAATCATTGTACGGACTACGCGAAAGTCCACGCGCATGGTATGAGTGCTTGGATGAATTTTTGTTAGACTTAGGATTTAAGAAAAGTAAAATTGACTATTGTTTATATATTATGACAACTAATGATGAAAAGGTTTATTTAATTATTTTTGTTGATGATATACTAATTTGTGGTAAAAATAGAAAATTAATAGAATTGGTTAAAAGGAAATTAGCTGCAAAATTTCGAGTAAAAGACATGGGCCAAGTAAGCACATATTTAGGCATAAAAATTAATTATGATTATAAAAATAAAAGTATGACGCTAGATCAGGAAAGTTATATTGAGTCATTGGCGAGAAAATACGAAATTGAAGATGCAAAATTATACGCAACTCCGATGGAGCAAAACCTAAAATGTGAACCTGCACTATCAGCATCAAGTGATATAAAATATAGAAATTTAATTGGAGCACTTCTATATGTAGGATCAAGTACTAGACCGGATATTTGTTATAGTGTAAACTATCTAAGCAGATTCCAAAATTGCCATGACCAAAGTCATTATAAATATGCCCTAAGAATACTAAAGTATTTATATTACACAAAAGAATTAAAGTTAAAATTTGAGAAAAATGTAAACGCTGATATATTAGATTGTTGTGTAGATGCTGATTGGGCAGGAGATATAGTTGATAGAAAATCTACGACAGGATATATAATAAGAATGTATGGGAATAGTATTTTCTGGAAATCAAAGAAACAAGATATTGTAACAAAATCATCCACAGAGGCCGAGTATGTTGCGTTGTCTATATGCGTGAGTGAGGTTAAATTAATTAAAGAATTACTAAAAGAGTTTGGAATAGAGATTAATGATCCGATACAAATTTATGAAGATAACGCAGGTGCAATTAGTATAAGTAAATTTGGAAACTTAACAAAGAAATCTAAGTATATAGAAACACACTACCACTTTGTAAACGAAAATTATGTAAGTAGAGAGATTAATGTAACAAAAATAGAGTCAGAGGAAAATCCTGCAGATATTTTTACTAAGTCATTAGGACGTACTAAGTTTGAAAAGTTTAGAGAGGAATTAAACATTGTTAAATAAAGAACCTAAATTTAAGGAGGCGTGTTGAGAATCGAGTAAATTCAGGTTGAGTGTCACTGTACAGGTTGAGTGTCACTGTACGGGTTGAGTGTCACTGTACAGGTTGAGTACTACTGTACAATGCGAGCGCGGCAAGCTAACCGTCGATGCGTGTCAAACAGAAAGAGTTTGGCTCTCACTCGAGACACACAAAGGTGAATAAATATCATATATACCACATGGTAGCTGAGTTCAACATTCCTTTTTCCAAATCAACCTCTTAATTCAACATAAACAAATACATTTCTATTATTTAAACAAATGTTTAAACCAACAATTTCTTATTGCTTAAACGATTGTTTAAACAAACAAATTTGTATTTAAACACACGTTTAAACAAATAGATTTTCATTATTTGGACGATTGTTTAAACAAATACATTTCTATTATTTAAACAAATGTTTAAACCAACAATTTCTTATTGCTTAAACGATTGTTTAAACAAACAAATTTTGTATTTAAACCATTTTCGTCAGTTTTTGCAATGAGTAAAAGTCTGTAGAATAAATGGAAATGTCATTGGGTTTCACTTGGTTTCACTATCTTTACTTGACAGTATTATAAACATTGCATAGCGGACTCTATCAAAATGGAACGGTCAGCTATATATAGTGAAATACATTACGTAAAATTTGGAAAAACGGTGCAAACTAGTTGCATAAAGAATTGTAACGAACGACAGAACCGTAATTCAAATATATCTTTTTCACAAGTAAGTATTTTATACTTAATATCGCATAACCTATATGTGTAACCTATATAACCTATGTAAACAAATTTATTTATAGATTTCCGAAAGATCCACAATTAGGAAAGAATGGATGAAAGCAATTCATTGTGTGTTTGTTCTAAACATTTTGGAAGCGATGACTTTGTTGGAAATTCTTGGAGTTCCAAGTGTAATGATACCTTGTGTACCTGAAGTGTCATGTATACAACCAATAGAAGTAATGAACGTCCCATGTATTCAAATAGAAAATGAAAGTGCAAGGTATAAATCTTTTTATAATCGAATCTTGAACTTAGTCTGCAATAGATTAAATTTGTATAATTTCCATATAATTTGTTTTCAGCTTGCCGATGAAGATGATAGTTTAGAATCTGCTGCTTGTACTGATGAAGACAATTTATCATTTCAAGACATACCTTTGAAAAGGAAGAGCAAAACCAACAAACAAACAGAAGATTTAGAGTTAAGCGGCCCATCAATAATATTGACGAGGCGCATTGGAAGGGCATATTGACCGCTTAGAAGGGGTTCAAACGCATTGGTCAATATATTGAAGCATATTGATAGAAATTTTGATTGAAGCGCATTGACGGGAACCATATTTATGTGCGCATTGACGTTTAGGAGGTGTATTGTCAATATTTCGTCACTCTCACTAGACAGTGATCGCTACATCGTCACAAAAGTGTCACAGTGCGTAGTCGTCGTATTGATAGCTAGTTTCACGAGATTGTTGAAGCGTAATGATGGGTGCTTCAATATTATTGTCAATGTAGATTGACAATACTATTGAACGTCTAGGGGCCCCTTCAGATCTTTAATTTTTTTGACCAATCTTTTGTTTGTTTGATGTAATGTTTTAATTGCAGGTCATAGTAGGATAAGATTTAAAGTAAAAAGAACTATTTTATTTTGTAACCAATAATTAAGAATAAGTATCTATTGTATTATATATATTATTCATAAATAAATATTATCAATATTATTATTATCGTTTTATATTATATGTATTACATCAAATATAATATATATATTGATGGCTGGAGCAACGTTGGATGTGAGAGATTTACATAAGTTCTATTAGCTTCTATTGTCCCACCATCAATCAAATTTGAACATTTGGACATCTCACATTCAACGTTGCTCCATCCACCAATTCATATTATTGTTCTCAATGTACTTTTTTTGTAATGCAACTCAAATGAGTTTCCGAGCATCCGGAAATTTGGCTGCATCAAAAGTTTTAAAAGATATATCAGCAACTTCATCGAAAGCTGACGAATATATGAAGTCAATAACATACGAACATGAAAGAACGATATTTGACGATGCGGCAGTAGGGCTTATTGTCCAACAAAAGCTGACAAAAAATGATTATTTAGAATTAAGAAAAATGAGTAGAGAGAATAACTGTAAATCATACCCGGCGTATAAAATAGTTTTGAATTCCAAAACATTGTGCTACCCCCGGATGGAGGAAATACTTATTACGGAGTCTAGCGCCGAAGTAAAATTACAGGCATTATTAGACCATATAGTCGAACGCATATTATTATTGCAATACAGCGTTTTGAAAAATTTAAGTCAACCAAATGTTGGCAATATGCGGCTTATTTGCAAATGGGGATGCCAATCGGTTCTCGTGCTTTGTGGTCGCAATACATACAATACAACTCGGAATGCCAATTTTTAAACGGAACTAACAATTTTTTAACCTATGCGTTCGCCATATTGGATCCGCCATTTTGTTTTTTAGAATTTTGAGTTCAGATTTGTAATCAGCGGACCCGAAAACCATAGTGTACTAATTTTTGAACAGAACTAACAATTTTTTAACCTATGCGTTCGCCATATTGGATCCGCCATTTTGTTTTTTAGAATTTTGAGTTCAGATTCGTAATCAGCGGACCTGAAAACCATAGTGTACTAATTTTTGAACAGAACTAACAATATTTTAACCTATGCGTTCGCCATATTGGATCCGCCATTTTGTTTTTTAGAATTTTGAGTTCAGATTTGTAATCAGCGGACCCGAAAACTATAGTATACCAATTTTTTTAGAAATTGAAGTACGTTTAGGGGTTTTGGCCAGCTTTTGGGGATTTGGAACCACTGTGTGGCGCGGCGCGCCAATTGTCAATCTTATTATTATCGTTCATTCATCAATGTTATTATTGTTATAAAATTTTTAATACATGCGTATGGCGTATACATATAAATCTAAAAGTTCAACCAAGTAATACGAAGATCACACGCGTATACTTTTAAACATTTCTGTTATGTACATGGGCCGATCGGTTTTCGAGCGAGAGTGTGGTGGCACACTCACACCACCGCTAGACCTATATACATACACAGAATTGCAAGGGTCCGACATTTAACAAACCACGTCTCGTTAATGCACATTTGGGGCCCCTACGTAGTCACAATCGCTAGATAAAAGATCAATATAGCGGATACATATCCCAATTTGGCTTACTTTTGCGTTTTCGAGGTATAATTTGCATTATTCGGCAGAATGTAGCGGAGCCGCGAAAAGCATTGGGCGGCGCGACAGTGCTGCTACTGTCACAGAACCCTCGCTTTTGTATTTCTGTATTTAGCAAACTGTGGGTTTTTAAAAACGTATTGTTTAATATAATAAACGTTGCATTGACATTGTATGTGTCCCTGACAGCGGAGTGGCCTCCAACTTTTTCTATAATAACCCTACATCTCTCGATATTTAACAAAATGTATGTCTCTTGACAGTAGCAGCACTGTCGCGCCGCCCAATGCTTCTCGCGGCTCCGCTACATTCGGCTGAATAATGCAAATTATGCCTCGAAAACGCAAAAGTAAGCCAAATTAGGATATGTACCCGCTATATTGATCTTTTATCTAGCGATTGTGACTACGTAGGGGCCCCAAATGTGCATTAACGAGACGTGATTTGTTAAATGCCGGCACCGTCTAACTTATCTGATTTATGGCGTGTTTAGACTTGTTTTCATCAGCAAACTACACTGTCCAACAGCCAAAAAGTATTTCGATTCCCACTATGCGATTCTTGTAGAGTTTTTCGCGCTGATTCCGAATCTGGCCTTAATCTTTCTCCTATACGTACAGTTTTTGAGAAAATGGAGTTTAAAAAAAAGACATATTTTTCAACTTTGAACAAATATTGTGATGTTATTATAAAAGATATTGCATTGTTTTTTACAGCGAAAGATTCCTTAGACTTTCTTTAAAATCTTTTAGGAATCTTTTGCTTTAAAGAACAATTCAATATCTTTTATAATAACATCACAATATTTGTTCAAAGTTGAAAAATATGTCTTCTTTTAAAACTCCATTTTCTCAAAAACTGTACGTATAGGAGAAAAATTAAGGCCAGATTCGGAATCAGCGCGAAAAACTCTACAAGAATCGCATAGTGGGAATCGAAATACAATAACAAAGTTGAAATTTGTTGGACAGTGCTATTTGCAATCGACTTCCATGGCAGAAATGTAACAAACATTTCATTGTTATTAACACGTTCCGTGCCACCGATGGTACACGTTAAATCCATTCAGGCCGTGCGTACCACTAGTGGCACGGAACGTGTTCTTAGGTGATGACGAAACGCTTACATTGTTGTCTCCAAAAGGCACACAACGTTCGATGAGGATTCAGCATCAGAAGCAACATTGTAACGAATAGTGTGTTGGCATTTACCAACTAAATCCAATATTATTTCGATTGAAAATGTTTTCCTGAACAAAGTAAGCCCAAAGACGGTATAAATCGGATAATAATATAGTCGGGTTGTATACTGTCTTTATCTATCCTATTCTATCTACATACGTTCGCCGCGGGCGAATACCAAAATATCGAGGAGCGTTAATTTTTTAGTAGAAAAGTACCGACCTTTATTAGCCGTAAATCTAATAGTTAACGAATAATTTCACTGTGTTTCTTGAAAAGGGGCTGTACATGATATCAAAATACCAGCAAAGATTTCCGTAGCATTCCTTCCTTCTTCTTCAGCTCTCCTCGTTCAAAGCAACTGGATTACATACCAAATAGATAATAATTTATAGGAGAAAGGCAAAAATTTTTGGTCCCGTAAAGTAAAGAGCGGTCTTCATTTTTGCCGTTATCTTACTGAAATAGTCACGTGTAAACGTTGATGATAACTTCAATAGTGAATCACGAACAGAATAGACGATTACAATTCCATTTTTGATAAACATTGTCACGTCAATTCCGCGGTGTTACGGAAATCTTTGCTGGTATTGAAACTATTACTTGGCATATTGCACAGACCCTTTTCAAGAAACAAAGTGAGATTATTCAATAACTATTAGGTTTACTGCTAATAAAGGTCGGTACTTTTTTACTAAAAAATTAACGCTCTCCGATCTTTTGGTATAAAAAATATAGCATTCCATTTAAGAAATTGATCTTGAAATCACCGAAACGCCTACACTTACAAAAAAAGTATATGAATTACATAATATATCCCTTCAAACCATACAACTTTTCTAGAAAAAGTTTTTTCATACAATGCATACTTTGGAATTTGGAAGTTATTTACGATCATTGGACGGACGACGCATAGCGAAGCCCGGGGCAGTTACATTGACGGGAAAGTACCGATATTTTACGGGGTGTTCAAGGTATTCAATCTTTTTGAGAATTTTATCCTTTCGAGATTTTTTAAAATCGCCGCGCATTCGCTAGACATCTTGCACGATGTCTCACAACTGCCTGCAGTAGCAGTGTTGGGGTTGGGATATTGGGCGGGTTGCACGCGCATGCGCGACTGCAGCAGTAGGGCTGTAGCGGTTCCCTCCGTTGATTGGTCCGAGGCGATCTGGCACGAATGACAAAAGACGATCGGCAGAGGTTTCGTGGTCGACGCCGACCACGAGGAACGCAGTCTCTACATAGTCGCCCTATTTAGTAGGTGTTCGTTCCAGTTCGTTCCTTGAAGACCTTCAAATCGACTTTCTTCGCTTACAGTAAGTACTCTACAAATCTTCGTCCTAAATGAATTTGTTAATTGTTTACTCGATAAATATTCAAAATAGCTGATCTATTGTATAATTACTTCTTTATTAGTTGTTCTTCTTCTGTACTAGAGTTCTTTATTTTTCATTATTTTTTTGTGAGACTGTCATCAACATATTCGTGGAATTTTTCTAATGAAAATGATACCAAATATGATATAATTTCGATGATACTTGTGTAACGAACGATGAAAGTTTCGGGTTTTGAACTGTGTCGGCGCGTAACGTCACGATTCTCCGTGCTTTTTCCTTGCGCCCGAAACTTTCTTCGTTTATTACACAAGTAAGTATTATCGGAATTATATTATATTTGATATCATTTGCATTAGCAAAATACCACGAATATGTTGGTGAAAGTCAGATTGTTATTGGATTTTAGTAATGGTCTTCGTGGTCTCGCATTCACATCGATGTACCCGACCAGAATTATGATTACACTCCTGCCAGATATTTTGGACATATATCGAGTGAACACTGTACTATGTGATAATATATTCATTATTTTGTATTTGTTCACAACAAAGATGGAAAATCGAACTACATCGTTGGCCCCAGCACCGGCAACGACGGCCTCGGTACCGGCGACGACGACGGCCTCGGCACCGACGACGACGGCCCCGGTACCGGCGACGACGACCCCGGCACCGACGACGACGGCCTCGGTACCGGCGCACAGTGGTCCAGTTTGGAAAATCGTGACCCATTTGGCCAAAAATCAACTTTCAGATATCGACTTCTATTTAACGGATTCTTGTTCCTAAATGTCCATATATCTCAAAAATAAAATATTAATGAAATTGAATAAAAAGTTTCAGAGAGAATGAATCTCAAAGTCGAGCAATCGAGAAATGATGTTTTTTCTCCAATGAAATTGCCTATCTTCTTCTAAGAACCATGGCGATACCATTTAATATTTTGATTGGAGGTTTATTTCTCGATAAAAAGCATTCTTCGACGGTGAGAAATCATAGCTTAAATTAATATTTACTTTATAGAATATATTAATAAAGTAGATCTGAAAAAATGATGAAAAATTCTTACGATTGTCTTTAATTGATAGAGGATATCTATCTACTCGCAGCAATTTCCACCTCTCTACCATATCGGAAAATTTTCGGCATTCCTTCCCCTACAAGATCCCATAAAAACATTTTCCACATGTTTCCCCCAAATTGAGTTATTATTGTTTGAATGCATCAATCCCGCGCGCGGGATGAACGAAACTCCGCCAGGAACGATACAAACGAACCAGGAATAAGTGCCTTCCGCTCGTTAGGAAACTGTTTAGGTTACAGGCACTTCATATGTTTATATTATGGACAGATAAGCAGTTTTTAACTTTAAAAAAAAATTTAAAAAAAAATTTTTTTTAAATAAAAAAATATAAAAAATATCTTTGACACGCTTGTGATGCATTTTTGCCTCTTCGGTAATTTTAGTATGTGTTAATTGCAACAAGATTTCTCGAATTTATATTTTACGTATTCCATAAAACGTTACAAGTATGAAACATTAATATAAAAAATTCATACTTAGAAAGTAAAAAATACTGTGTAAGATTATATAAAAGAATTTTATTTTTAAATTTAAAAAATCGATGAAAATTAATAAAAAATTATTGTTTAACAAATGCAAAAAAATTTTAATTACCTATAGTTAAAAATGACTATTTTTTAAATATTTTTAGTGAAAATTTCATTGCAATATCTCTACTGGTTCAAAAGTTATAACCAAATGGGTCACGATTTTTCAAACTGGACCACTGTGCGGCGACGACGGCCCCGGTACCAGTACTTCGATTCGAGGCACTATTTTTCGCGCATGCGCGACGATTTTAGCCTCAGACAGCCTCAGTAGCGTACAAAATCGTGTACCTTGAGCACCCCGCAGAATTTTAAAAACTTATTAGTAATGTACATAGAAATATTGAAATTTAATATAATTCAAACTTATTCTTTATTTTGAGGATGGCAAAGGGAAGGAGTGCTAAAATAACTAACAAGGGAACATATTCAGATGCGAAAATCGGATTTTGATGAAACTATGGGAGCTTATAGTTCTTTGAAAAATGTTAAACACACTGGGTAGTTGTGTGACACGGCCGTAACGATTTCGACACGGAATCCTTGGGAGCAGAGAATATAGTTTGTTGAAAAGGCACCTGTACGTTCTGCCAGTGGAGAAAAAAAATGTTTTGAATGCGAGCAAACGGACAAATTTGGGAGCCGTACAGGTGACCTGTGACGTCACATCGCCTGCGACGCGTGTGAGAGAGCGTTACCGCGGGCAGGAGTCGACGGTTATCCGTATATCGAGAAGCACGCGTTAGGTTTAGCGAGGCATAATCGTTAGCCTCCGATCATTTTCGCATCGGTGCCCTTCGTTTTGATTTTCATACTATCGTCGATTTCGATATTCCCGTGAGCAACATTCTCGCTTTGTTGAAGGAAATATTACGGAATAAACGCCTACGTGTATCAACATTGTCGTGCGAGCGCCAGTTAAAGTGCGTCTTTTGTAAATAGTATTCAAGAATATATTTAGACTACTCGGTCGGTATTTTCGGCAATAATTCTGCATTATTCACCAACAACGTCCATTCAACCGAATCTCCTACTCGGGAAAGACATCCTAGAGCATCCCTCAACCACCTTGCAACCTTACATAATCAAATTGATCTCATTCGATCCATTGCGAGGCTCCAGGTTGAACAATTTGGTCCTTCGAGCCGGATTTCTTTTCTTGGTAGTTTGTTCGGTCGAAAAAAGTTGTGGTGATTCAGACGCGAAGACGTTAACGAACATGACTTCCACGTCAGCAGCAGCCGATACATTCGACAGTGTGGTTTATCGGCAACTACAAGATTGCGAATATTTAAAGAAGTTCCTCCCGAATTTGAAGAAAAAGGGAGAGAATAACTTTACGGTCGCGTACCTGGAGCAACGGATGACCCTACTCAAGGAGATCTGGGCGAATATCAGGCAGCAGGACGGTTTCCTGCACGCCAGCGCACAAGACGATTTGAAGAAAATGGAACATCAGTACTTCAAAACAGCGATGATGGACAACATCACACAGATATATGACGACACGTGGATGTACATCAGGACTCAGTTGGCAAGTTTACTTCCGCAACTGAATGCGCCACTAGTAGGAAATCCAACGATTTCAAATTCAAACCAGCCGGTGAGTCAAGTGAATTCCGTGAAATTACCGAAGGTGGAGTTGCCGAAATTTGACGGTGATTACACCAAGTGGAAACCTTTCGAAACGCGGTTTAACTCCGGTATCATAAAGAATGTAACGTTAAGCGATGATGTGCGCCTGCAATACTTGTTTAGTTGCCTGTCCGGGAAAGCACTGTCGGCAGTCGAACATTTTGATATTACCGAAAATAACTTTCAACTCGCGTGGAACCGTCTAAAAGATACGTACGACAACGAACGCGTGATAGTCGGTTCTCTGCTTAAACAGCTTCACTCGTTCTCTACAATCAAAAGCGACAGTTTAGAGTCAATGCAACAATTTACGTTGAAATTTCGCAATACACTAGAAGCGTTAAAGAAATTAGGTCGCGGGACCGCCGAGGATCATTTGGTTTATTTGATAACCAGTAAATTTGACTCCGAATTAAACACAGACTGGTATGAACTTCTCGGTAAAACGAGAGTGTATCCATCATACGATACTGTCGAAGAATTTCTAGTAACGAAAGCAACTGCCGTCGAGTTATCGGGCGAATCAATATCCAAGCGCGAGAATAGTGGAAAAACTGCCGGTCCAGCGCGCGTGAAGACTAGCACGCATGTCGTGGAAGAAACGAAAGCCCAATTCTTACCGTGCGTTTTTTGTACCGCGTCACATACGATTCGCGATTGTATGGCGTTCCGTAAACTCAACCCACGCGCTCGGTTCGATTTCTTGAAACCGCGTCGCGTGTGCATTAATTGTTTAAATCAAAATCACACCGTGTCTCTATGTAAAAGCACAAGCGTATGTCGAGAATGCGGAGGGAAGCATCATACGCTCCTCCACCGAGGAGATAAAGGAAGCAACGGCAATAAAGTGCGCGCCGCCTCGAATAATGCATTTCAGATTAATTCGGACTCTGCGAGCGCTCCATTTGTTAATAACCGGTCAGCACCTGTCAAGTCTGACGGCACAATCGATCAGTCTCCCTGCGAGACGTCCAAAAATGTCGCGCTGCATTCTTCTGACATAGTTCCAAAGGACGGCAAAACTGTCTTCCTCGCGACAGCTATTGTAAAAGTGTACGCCCCCGATGGACGTGCCAGGATAGCCCGTGCGTTGCTTGACCAAGGGTCTCAATCGTCGTTCGTCACGATGAACCTGGTTCAAGATCTTCGACTACAAAAAGCGCGAACCCCAGTTTCGGTAACGGGACTCGGCGGAAACAATGCAAATAGCATCGATTATAGTTCGCATATTAGAATAGGTCACACCGACGGAGATAAGCCGTTAGCGGCAACACGCGCATATATTGTACGAAACATATCACAATACGCTCCGCCGCGGATCAATGTCGGGAGCTACAACGAATTTAAAAATTTAACGCTCGCGGATCGAGATCCCACGTCGAATCACCGCATCGATATGTTGATCGGCGCTGAACTTTTCGGCCAAATTCTCAAACCTGGGCTTCGACGAACTCGAAATGCGGGGCCAATCGCGCAGAATACCGTGTTCGGGTGGATTCTGTCTGGTCAAGCATCCGATGCTAACCAGAAAAGTCCGACAATTCTTGCTCATCATACGAGCATCAATGATCCGCTTGAGAAAGCACTGTGTAGGTTTTGGGAAAGCGAAGCGATTCCGTCGTGTTCGCTCCTCACTCAGGAGGAGAAACAATGCGAACAACACTTCGCCGATACGTACAGTCGCGATGATACCGGTCGTTTCATAGTGCGATTACCGTTTAACAAGCCGAAGCCAAGTGACTTCTTAGGCGATACGCTTCGGGGAGCTGTTTCGGCCTTGACGCGACTAACCACCAAATTACAAAACGATATCAATGTCAAACGTGAATATACCGAATTCCTACGGCAATATGAGTCCCTCGGACACATGTCGCGACTCGAAACCGTCGATCGAACTTGTACATACATACCGCATAGGGCCGTTATACGGAATGAAAGTAAAACAACTAAACTCCGGGTCGTTTTCAACGCGACAAACAAGAGTTCTAGCGGATACTCATTGAATGATTTGTTGCATGTCGGGCCTAAGTTGCAGCTCGACATAACGAGTATACTATTAAATTGGCGCATACATGAATACGTGTTGGTCGCCGACATAGAAAAAATGTTCCGCCAAATTCTTGTCCATCAAGACGATCGTCACTACCAGTGTATATTATGGAAAAACGAAATCACGGACGAGTTGGAAGCGTACGAATTAAATACCATAACGTACGGGACCGCGTGCGCACCGTACTTGTCCATGCGTGTAATCCGCGAGCTAAATACTCTAGACGGGGCCGACTATCCCCTCGCGTCGCCGGTTCTAAGCAATCAAGTATATGTCGACGATGTTTTTTTTGGATCGCCTGATAAAAAATTGTTAGAACAAACTCGTGTACAACTATGCACATTATTAGCTCGCGGGGGATTCAATTTGCGGAAATGGGCCGGAAACAATCCCGAGACACTGCGTAATATTCCCGAATGTGAACATTCACACGCTATTGATTTGCGTATTTTTAATGAATCCGAATTAAAAGTATTAGGAATCCGTTGGATACCGTCAGACGACGCCTTCTATTTTAGTTTACAACAATTCGTACCACGAACGGACCGAATGACTAAACGTGAATTATTAACGGAGATCGCGAAATTGTTCGACCCCCTCGGATGGTTATCCCCTCTAGTTGTACGTGCAAAAATTCTCATGCAGCAACAATGGCTAGAAAAAATAGGCTGGGATGACCAGGTCTCAGACTCCACGCAGGACTCCTGGAATGCATTCTGTATTGATTGGCGTGCGCTGAACGCCATGAGAATCCCGCGATGGATCCGTTATGGACCAGATTGTATAACTTTGCAGTTACACGGCTTTAGCGATGCCTCACGTGCTGCGTTTTCCTGCGCCATATACGCTAGAGTCACGAGAATTAGCGGTGTCACGTACACTACATTACTGGCGGCAAAAACACGCGTTGCGCCCATTAAGACGTTGTCCATACCGATCCTCGAACTTAACGGTGCAGTAATGCTTTCGGAATTAATGTTACACGTGACGAACGCGCTCTCGGCCCCGGCAGAACAAACGTTTTGCTGGACTGATTCAACGATTGTAATCGCGTGGCTCCGTAAGCATCCGTCTACATGGAAAATCACCGTAGCGAATAGAACTTCGAAAATTCATACAAACCTACCGCAGGCGAATTGGCGTCACGTTCCGACACGTGATAACCCCGCGGATTTGAATTCTCGAGGCGTGAACGCGGAGGACTTACTTTCCTCACAATTTTGGATCGAAGGACCGTCGTGGCTTCGCGATAGCGAAGAACATTGGCCAGTACAAAGAATCGGTGAAACAAGCGAAGAACATATATCGAGCGCGTCGCACGTTGCAATAAATGTCGTAACTTGGGATGTATTTTCGAGAATCTCGCGATGGACCACATTAGTCCGGGTAATCGCATATTGCAAACGGTTTATAAACATAGTACGTGCGAGAACCAAGTCAGCGCGTCCATATCTTACCGCGTCAGAATTAAAAGACGCGGAACGATCTATATTCCGCTATATTCAGAATCAATTCTTCGCGGCGGAAATTAGCATGCTCTCAGAGGGTAAACCCGTCAAAAGGCACTCTCCACTCCTACCGCTCAACCCTTTCATCGACACAGAAGGGATTCTGCGAGTGGGCGGTAGGCTTCAAAATTCTTTTCTCGCGTGGGATACGAAACATCCCATAATATTACCGAAAGATATCGTATCCGATCTAATAATCACTTATACGCACTGTATATCGTTGCATGGCGGTACGCAGATCACGATCCATACCGTACGTCAACGATTCTGGATACTTGGGATTCGAAACACTACGCGAAAAATTATACATAAGTGCATTCAATGTGCGCGCTGGCGAGCGAAAACGGCGACTCAACTGATGCAGAACCTAGTACCTTCCCGATGTCGACCATCGCGACCGTTCGAGAACGTCGGCGTGGACTACGCGGGACCATACCAAGTTCGAGAAGCCGTGGGTCGAGGGAAACGAGCTCACAAGACGTATATCGCGGTCTTCATTTGCTTCGCGACCCATGCGGTACACGTTGAACTCGTCCATTCTTATTCGACGGAGGGATTTCTGGCAACCTTCGACAGATTTATTGCGCGTCGCGGGATTCCATCTACGGTCACCAGTGACAACGGGACGAATTTCGTGGGAGCTGCCCGAGAACTCGCGCGCGACTTTGGCGAGGTTTGTCAATCTCCGCAATTACGCGATCGATGCGCGGAGCTAAATATCAACTGGTCCTTTTATCCACCGGGAGCACCGCATCACGGAGGAATGCAGGAAGCGGCCGTTCGATCCGTCAAACATCACCTTCGTCGAATTATAGGCACTTTCACGCCTACCGCCGAAGAGATGGAGACGCTACTGTGCAAGGTCGAGGCAACGCTAAATTCTCGGCCGCTCACACGTATTCGAGACGATGCCGACTGTCTCGAAATACTGACTCCCGGACACTTCTTAACGGGTGTCCCATTAAATATGCGACCAACTTCGTCAGTTGCGGACATACCGATATCACGCCTTACTCGCTGGCGAACATTGCAGAAATTCCACGAACTGCTCTGGAAGCACTGGTCTCGCGAATATTTGCAAGAACTGCAAGCCCGATACAAGTGGAATACGCAAAACCAGCAGATAATGGAAAACGACATTGTACTCGTCGAAAATCCCTTGCTACCGCCTAATCGTTGGGAATTAGGACGAATCGTCGCAACATATCCCGGGAAGGACGGAAATACTCGAGTGGTGGACGTGCGGACGAAGACTTCGACATATAGACGGCCCATCACCCGTATTTGTAAATTACCGATCGACAAATAACGTTGACTTCCCTCCATTATAAGCGTTAACCAGCGGTTGCCACATAGTTAATTTATTTTCTGTTAGTTTTTTTTTTTGTTTGCGTGAGCATGCCGTTGAACGTCCCCGCAAGGTGGGCGGTGTTGTTAAACACACTGGGTAGTTGTGTGACACGGCCGTAACGATTTCGACACGGAATCCTTGGGAGCAGAGAATATAGTTTGTTGAAAAGGCACCTGTACGTTCTGCCAGTGGAGAAAAAAAATGTTTTGAATGCGAGCAAACGGACAAATTTGGGAGCCGTACAGGTGACCTGTGACGTCACATCGCCTGCGACGCGTGTGAGAGAGCGTTACCGCGGGCAGGAGTCGACGGTTATCCGTATATCGAGAAGCACGCGTTAGGTTTAGCGAGGCATAATCGTTAGCCTCCGATCATTTTCGCATCGGTGCCCTTCGTTTTGATTTTCATACTATCGTCGATTTCGATATTCCCGTGAGCAACATTCTCGCTTTGTTGAAGGAAATATTACGGAATAAACGCCTACGTGTATCAACATTGTCGTGCGAGCGCCAGTTAAAGTGCGTCTTTTGTAAATAGTATTCAAGAATATATTTAGACTACTCGGTCGGTATTTTCGGCAATAATTCTGCATTATTCACCAACAACGTCCATTCAACCGAATCTCCTACTCGGGAAAGACATCCTAGAGCATCCCTCAACCACCTTGCAACCTTACATAATCAAATTGATCTCATTCGATCCATTGCGAGGCTCCAGATTGAACAAAAAATATTTGACACGTATTTTTTTATCGGCAACCATCCACTCTGAAGGGGTGAAAACAGCCCTTAAAGTTGGGGGTCAAAACCATATTTTTTGAGATATCTCGGAAACCAGAGGTCCAAAAAATTTGAATTTTTTTTTTAAATTGTGTGTTTTTCAAAGGGGAATGTAGTCGCGAAAAAAATTTTAACAAAAGTTTTTTGTTTAAACAATATATTAAAAATTTGATTTTTTTTTGCAGTTTCTCTTATTTATTGTTAGTTTATTTTAATGTAAACTCGGGTGTGTGATCTTTGATCCAAAATAGGGGATACATGTTTCAGGATTTTTTTGTTTTTGCCATTTAACAATAATTATGCATAATGGAAGATACTCTTGCACCTGGCGTGCGTAGGAAGGAATTCTGGCTTGTTTTATCGAAATATAAGCATTTAGTATAAACGTGTATAGTATTTTAAATAATACCACTGGATTATGTGTCGTTTATTGTTTTATTGTTTCACTAATTGTTTCACTAATAAAACAATAAACGACACATAATCCAGTGGTATTATTTAAAATACTATACACGTTTATACTAAATGCTTATATTTCGATAAAACAAGCCAGAATTCCTTCCTACGCACGCCAGGTGCAAGAGTATCTTCCATTATGCATAATTATTGTTAAATGGCAAAAACAAAAAAAATCCTGAAACATGTATCCCCTAGGGGATAAAATAGCTATTTTGGATCAAAGATCACACACCCAAGTTTACATTAAAATAAACTAACAATAAATAAGAGAAACTGCAAAAAAAAATCAAATTTTTAATATATTGTTTAAACAAAAAACTTTTGTTGAAATTTTTTTCGCGACTACATTCCCCTTTGAAAAACACACAATTTAAAAAAAAAATTCAAATTTTTTGGACCTCTGGTTTCCGAGATATCTCAAAAATATGGTTTTGACCCCCAACTTTAAGGGCTGTTTTCACCCCTTCAGAGTGGATGGTTGCCGATAAAAAAAAATACGTGTCAAATATTTTTCATAGAACTATAAGCTCCCATAGTTTCATCAAAATCCGATTTTCGCATCTGAATATGTTCCCTTGTAAGCGAAATACATAATAAAACAACAAAATATTTTATTTGGCGAGTATTACACCTCTTTGCAGCTCTTTCTCCACTATTAACTGCCATTGTATAATAAAATATTAATAATAACTTACCTCTCGTTCCGCATCACGTCTCTCGCCTATCACTATCACTCGTCCCGCCAATATAACTGCCACAGGGCTCTGGCCGCTCTGCTACCCCATTATAGATGCGTTACTGTTTTGGACGCGCATGCGCGAAAAATAGTGCCCCGAATCGAAGCACTACCCGGTACCGGCGACAACGACCTCGGCACCGACGACGACGGCCCCGGCGACAGCGACTCGGGCATCGACGGCCTCGGCATTGACGGTGCAGAGGAACGATCTCATGGTGAGTTACGGAAATTACAGTAATTGTGCATAAATGGTTACAGCTCACCAAATTTTATAAAATTTATAAATCTAAGGCTGAGCGGCGGTTACATGTATACGAAAAAGTTGTGCAGAATCTTCACGCTCACAACATATTAAACAATCATCGAAATCGGTGAGGTGTAACCTTTTATGTGCACAATTATCGAAATTACATAAAGTGATTCAGATTAATATTCGGACGCTCTAAAAAAGACGATAACTTTTTAAATATTGTACTATACGATTTGAACATTTTTGGGAACCTAGAGCAATTAGTTTACTACAGGATGTGAAAAGAAATTTTTTCAAAAATTGCTATTGATCGGAGTTTCGGCCGACCAACGGTCGGCTGTGCCGCGTCATCAACGCCGCCTAGTCGCGCGGATGACGTCACGTCATCCTCGCGACCCCCCACCTCGCGATCCACCGAACGCGCGATCGTCGATCACGCACCGGCGGATCGATATCAGACGTCCGTACTCACACCGAGCGAAAACACTTCTTTTGTCGCACCGCTTTCCGTTACCGTTGATACCGCGTTCGTTCTCGCGTCCGTTAACCGTTCGCACCGCTTGTTCGTCCTCTCATCGTTCGCGTGATTTATTGTGTTATTTGTGACTCTTGTTAAATAAACTGTTCGTGTTACGTAAATACATTTCTTTATTGTCCAATCGCCCAGTCTCCCGCTGATTGTGATTCCGATATTATACATTTTTTGGTCCTTCGAGCCGGATACTACGGCGACCCCCAGCATCGTACATCGAGATTATAATCAGTGGGGAGCGCAGTGTAGAAAGTGCGGAAGAAAACGCGTGTGCAATCGCCGGTGAACTCGCATTGTTCGTTCAAACTGACTCGCTAACCGTCGAAAACCGCTCGCTCGTGTGTTTGTGTCTCGCCGCTTGTCTCGTGACCTCGCGTTCGGTAGCACGTTCGAAATGGCAACGGCCAAAACACTGCTCGCGCTACAAGTCGAACTGTACAATAGCATCGATCGAGTCATCACCAACACTAAAAAGAAAGGAATGAATAACCTCACCGAGGCATACATCCAGGCCCGATTGGATGCACTATTACGCAATTGGGACGATTTCCGAACGAATCACGTGCAGCTGCAAGCATTGTTCACTGCCGAGCTCGAAAAGCACGTGTATTTCGCCAAGGATCTGCGCGGCGAATGCGAGGAGAAGGTGATCGACACACAGGCCACTCTCTGCAATATGCTAAAGGATCTTGCACCCCGCGGTTCCGACGCTCAAGGAGGCCCCCGCGCGCCCAATCCAACGGGCACCTCGTCGGCGAAACTGAGACGCATCGACGTTCCCGACTTCTCAGGCGAATTTAAAGATTGGCCTCCCTTCAAATCGCTGTTCACGTCGCTGGTATTGAACAACGCGGGCCTCGACCAAACCGAGAAGTTCCATTATCTTCTCCGGAGCCTCAGCGGCGACGCGCTCGACCTTGTGCGGAACATACCGGTCGCCGGTGATCAGTTCGAACGCGCGTGGAACATCATCGTCGAACAATACGAAAACACGCGCGTCCTTGTCGACAACCTGCTCGACACCATGTTTTCGATTACACCAGCGAAGTCGGAAACAGCAACGGAATTGAAGAGAATTCGCGGGACGGTGACACAAGTTCTGAGCGCGCTCGAAGGTTTAAAGTGTCAGGTGCAACATTGGGGACCGATCGTAATCTATTGGGTTTCACGCAGGCTGGATCCGCAGACGCTGAAAGCCTGGGAGCTCCTCATCGCGGAATACACCGAGTGTTCGGAATTCGCAGTCCTCGATAAGTTCCTGCAAAACCGCATACGCGCGCTCGCCACGGTCGACAACGCCAAGGCCGTCGCGACCACCCAGAAGCCGCGATCGACCAACGCGCACTCCCACGCCACCGCCGCGGCTCCGAGCCGGTGCACGCTGTGCAACGCGAGCCACTATCTCGGCAGCTGCCCGAAATATCTTGCCAAGAACCCGGAGCAACGCAAGCAGTTCGTCTCGCAGCAACGACATTGCTATAATTGCTTGGGGACCCACCCCCGCAACGCCTGCCGCAGTACCAAACGCTGCCTGAAATGCTCGGCGATGCACCATACGTCGCTGCACGATGCTTCCCACGCCGCCTCCGCTTCATCGGCAGCAGACTCAACACCGTCCGGAGATCCTCCGTCCGCATCCGTGCATCAGGTTACACCAGTTTCGCCCAAGGTCATGCTGCGCCGTCCGATGCTCTTGGCAACCGCAATGGTCGATGTCATCGCCGCCACCGGAGACCGCATTCAAGCTCGCGTCCTGCTCGATCAAGGATCCGAGGTGTCCTTCATCTCCGAGGGCCTCTGCCAACGGCTGCGTCTTCCAAGGCAGCATGCACACCTGCCAATATACGGGATCGGAGCAGGACACAACGTGACCACTCGGGGCGTCTCCACGTTTATTCTGTCCTCTCGTACAGAAGCTTACACCTGCAAGGTAAAAGCGTTCATTTTACCGCAATTAACGCATTATGCCCCCAGCGTATCAAGCCCTCAAGCTAGTTGGGCGCATCTACGAGGGTTAAAGTTAGCCGACCCCACCTACCTGGAGGCGCAGCCGATCGACGTCATCATTGGCGTTGACGTATACACCCGCATCATTCGCCCCGACATCAGGCGAGGGGATGATGACGCCCCAGTCGCTCAGCTCACAAAGCTGGGCTGGATAATTTCCGGTCCGGCGGCCTCCGGACTCACATCAGCTGCATCCTGCGCGGCCTCCAGCTTCCAGTGCGGCGTCGACCGGGACCTCTACGAGCTGATCCATAAATTCTGGATCCAGGAAGAGCCGAACACGCAGATCGAAACAGCATTGACGGCCTCCGAGCAGCTTTGTGAGAACCACTTTGTCAACACACATTCCCGCGATAACACCGGACGGTACATCGTGCGCTTGCCATTCGCAAAAAACCCCTGCGAGCTCGGGGACTCGCGATCGGCGGCTCTCCAAATTTTACTTCAGAACGAAAAGGTCCTCGCGTCGCGTCTGGAACTACAAAATAAATACGTCGCGTTCCTCGACGAGTACGAGCGACTCGGTCACATGCGCATTGTATCCGACCGTTACAGTCAACCGAAACCCGCGTCCTTCGTACTGCCGCACCACGGAGTCCTCCGCGAGTCGAAGATCCGCGTCGTCTTCAACGGATCGCATCGCTCATCGTCCGGTACATCCCTCAACGACTGTCTACACATCGGTCCGAAATTACAAGTCGACTTGTCAGACGTCATTATCCGCTGGCGTAGATTCCAGTTCGCGTTTGCAGCAGACGTTGAGAAGATGTACCGGCAAATCCGCGTACATACCGACGACCAGAACTTCCAGCGAATACTCTGGCGCTCCGACCCCTCGCGTCCGGTTCAGGAATACGCGCTCACCACAGTCACTTACGGCCTCGCGTGCGCCCCGTTCCTCGCATTACGATGCATGAAGCAGCTGGCGATGGATGAGGGCGATAATTTTCCGCGCGCGAAGGATATTCTTCTCCGGGAAACCTACGTTGACGACGTACTGTCCGGCGCGAATACGCTGCACTCCGCCCAGGAGAAAATTCAGCAACTCCAGCGTCTCCTGGGAGCGGGGGGTTTCGCGCTGAAAAAATGGGTCGCATACTACGCCGAACTAGTTCCCGCGGAGGAACGAAGTCCGGATTCAAGCAACGAGAAACCGATGTCCGTCGATGCCCCGCACCGCGCCCTCGGTCTCGCGTGGAACACCGCCTCCGATAAGTTCAGGTTCTCGTTCACGGCCCCCACGCGCGCGCACAGCTCGAAGCGGGGAGTACTCTCGACCATCTCGTAATTATTCGACCCGCTAGGATGGCTCGCGCCCGTCACGGTGCGGGGCAAAATACTCATGCAAGAACTGTGGACGCAGAAAACAGGATGGGACGACACGCTCCCTCCTGAGTTTTCACCCCGATGGGAACGATTCTGCAATGACTTGGCGGAGATTCATAATCTAACGATAGATCGGTGGGTCGGACCGCTCGACCCCGATCACGGCAGCGAGACCCACGGGTTCGCCGATGCATCCACGCGCGCAATGGGCATCGTGATCTATCTCCGGGTACGAAATGACGATGACACCTTCCGCGTAACTCTCCTCTCCGCGAAGTCCAGAGTCGCCCCCATCAAGCCGATGACTATTCCGCGCCTGGAACTATCGGCCGCTCTTCTGCTCGCGAAACAAGTCGCGTACATCCGCAGAGCGTTGGAAATAGAGCGAATTCCAACTCACTTATGGACAGATTCGGCCGTCGCGCTCGGGTGGATTCGCAGCCCCCCCTCCAAATGGAAGGATTTCGTTCGTAACCGCGTTGCGGACATTCATCAATCCGCTCCTCAAGCCTACTGGCACCACGTCCCCGGGACATGCAACCCGGCGGACTTAGCATCCCGCGGGGTATCTCTGCGGTCTTTACTCGAATCCATTTGGTGGCGGGGGCCTGCGTGGCTGCGAGAATTCTCTCCGGCATGGCCCGCGGAAACCCTTTCTCCGGATCCCCGCATAGACGTTGAGAGGCGGTCGGAAAAGCTGTCCGCGTTGACCACGACGACTACGACATCGTGGACTCTTATTGACAGGTTCTCCTCGCTGACCAGACTGTTACGCGTAACTGCATTGTGCATGCGAGCGATCAGCCGGTTGCAGGTGAAACAAGCGGCCCGCGGTCCAGCTGACCCCCTCACGGTCTCTGAAATAGAAAAAGCTCATCAATTTTGGATTCGTCAAACTCAGAAGGAGCACTTCGCTCCTGAAATATGCAGTATAACGCACGGAATCGCCTTACCTAAGTCAAGCTGCCTCTCAAATCTGATGCCCTTCGTTGACGCAAACGGCATCCTGCGTGTGGGCGGAATCTGCTCGTCCAGCTGATCGTCCGAAACCTCGATCCGAAATCCCGGGAGGAATGGGAACTCTCCCTCGGTGCGTCTCGCGAACCCTCCACGTACAAGGAGCTCGACGAGTTTCTCGAGGCGCGCGTCCGTGCGCTCGAGGCAATACACCTCGCCGCCGAGGAGCGTCACACCGTCACGGAAGAGCACGCGGTCGCGATCGAATCCTCCCCCGTCCGATCACACACGGCGGTAGTTGCGAAACCTGCGAAGGTGCAGTGCCCCAAGTGCAGCAAGAACCACTTGCTGTTTCGCTGCGCGGTGTTCAGGGCCATGTCCATCGCACAAAAAAGGGACCTCGTAAAAAACCGCGGGTGCTGCTTCAACTGTCTCCGTACAGACCATTCCGCGAACAGTTGCCCCTCCGCGTCCCGATGCTCGCTATGTGGCAGACCGCACCACACGTCGCTGCACCAGGCCTCATCGACCCCGTCGGCTTCCGAAACGGGCAAGAACCGCGCGAAGGGAGAGGCAGCTCGCGACGACGACTCCGCCGCGGTCTTCAATTGCACGGCTCACTCTCCGCAGAGCTCGCCCCACTCCGTACTTCTCGCCACCGCGATTGTATGGGTCGAGACACGCGTCGGGGGGACGCGCGCGGTGCGGGCCCTACTGGACCAAGGGTCGGAGGCGACCTTCGTCTCCGAGGCCCTCGTCCAGGCCTTACGTCTGCCCAAGCGACCCGCGGCGATTACGGTAAAGGGCGCCGGAGACGCCCCAGTGGGCAAGGTGAACGCGCGCGTGGACATCGCGATTCGAGGAGCAGGTCGGGCGTCGCCCACGTTCGCGATGACGGCGTTGGTCCTCACACGGATCACGTCTTACTCCCCCCGCCGCGAGACGGACATTAGCGCGTTCCCGCATCTACGCGGCCTGACCCTCGCGGACCCGGACCCGAGACGGTCACTTCCGGTGGACCTCCTCATCGGCGCTGACCACTACGGCGTCCTCCTTCGTTCCGGTCTGCGTCGCGGAGAGGTAGGAACACCGATTGCGCAAGAGACCGCATTCGGATGGGTCATCTCTGGCCCCACGCGCCCACACTCGGAACCCCCCGGTACCGTCGCGACGTCGCTGCACTGCTGCGCAGACGGCGATCTGAAGCAGCAACTGCGGGTTTTTTGGGAGATCGAGGAGGCGACCCCCAGCTCCACTCTCTCTCCCGATGAGACGAGGTGCGAGGAGCATTTCAAGGCCACCGTGGCACGGCGGGCGGATGGCCGATACGTCGTCCGCCTCCCCCTTCGTTCTGAGCGCCCCCTTCCCCTCGGTACGTCGCGGAACCGAGCGCTCTCGATTTTACGAGGAGTCGAGCGACGACTCCGCTGCGACCCCCCGCTGGAGGTGGCATACCGCGAATTTCTGACGGAATACGAGGGCCTGGATCACATGGAGGAGGCGTCGGATTCCTTCGGACAGACCCTCGCCGTGTACTTGCCGCACCACCCGGTGGTGAAACGGGCAGACGACGGAACTCCGAAGGTTCGCGTCGTTTTCAACGCGTCTAACCCCACCTCCAACGGGAAGTCGCTAAATGACCTGCTACTACCGGGGCCCAAGCTGCAGCTGGACATTTTCGCGGTCCTACTCCGGTGGCGACTCCCTCGAATTGCCCTTAAGGCCGACATCGCGAAAATGTTCAGGCAGATTCGCGTACACGACGACGACGCTGACCTGCAGCGGATAGTGTGGCGACGCGAGCCTCGCCACGAACCAACGGCGTTCCGACTCACCACGGTGACCTACGGAACCGCGTGCGCCCCGTTCCTAGCTCAACGGGTTTTACATGAGCTCGCGAAAGACGAGGGAAACGCGTTCCCACGAGCACGCGCCGTTCTGCGAAGAAATTTCTACGTGGACGATGCTCTCTTCGGTGCCGACACCGTGGACGAGGCGGTATTATGCCGAGACGAGCTCATACAGCTCATGCGGCGGGGGGGATTTGACCTCGGGAAATGGGCGGCCAACACCCCTCTGGTGCTGGCCGAAGGGCCCGAATCGCAGGCTGTGGGCTTGTTGCAGGGCTCTCCCTCCAATCACCCCGTGTTGGGGGTGGACTGGAGCCCCGAATCTGACTCTTTCGGGTTCTCGGTGGAACACGAATGCGGGTCGTCGGCCACGAAGAGAGACGTCTTGTCCACAATTGCTCGACTGTACGACCCGTTGGGATGGGCGGCTCCGGTAGTAGTCAAGGCCAAAATCATGCTCCAGGAGCTGTGGCTGAAAGGGTCCGAGTGGGACGACCCGATCCCGTCCGAACTCAGCCCGACCTGGAGCGCGATCGTCGAGGAATTGCCCGCTCTGCGCAGCGTGCGCATTCCCCGGTGGTTCGACGTGCGACAAACGCCGCGCGACGGCGATCGGTACGAGCTGCACGGATTCGCGGACGCGTCATCTCGCGCTTACGGTGCCGTGGTTTACCTAGTATCGCGATCGCCACCGGGCGACTCCGGGGGGACTCGAGTAACTCTCGTTGCCTCGCGTACCAAGGTCGCCCCACTGAAGACCGTCAGCATCCCGCGGTTGGAGCTCTGCGCGGCCACGCTACTGGCCAAATTGTTACGCCGTGTTGCCAACGAAACCCTCGCGGACCACCTTGACCTTTTCGCGTGGTCGGACTCGCAGGTGGTGCTCGCGTGGCTGGCCCGGACGCCCTCCACGTGGACAGTGTTCGTGGCGAACCGCGTGGGCCTCATCCACGAAGCTCTCCCTGGCACACCCTGGCGGCACGTCGGAACCGCCGACAACCCCGCGGACTGCGCCTCCCGCGGTCTCCTGGCCGGCGAACTGCTCCGTCACGATATGTGGTGGAGTGGCCCATCGTGGCTCTCGGGTCCGCGGTCCGGCTGGCCGCAAGCTGCCCCCAAACCCCTCGAGGCTCCGAGCACCGAGATTCGGGTACAAACTGCGAGCGTGCAAGACGTGGAGGAGAGCCCCTTGGCCCCTCTCCCCGACAGCGTCTCTTCATGGGCAAGGTTGCTTCGAGTCACCGCGTGTTGCTACCGGTTCGTCGCGACCCTTCGTCGGAAAACGGGTAATTCGGGATCCTACGACCACCCTTCCGCGACGATACGCCGGTCAAGAACGCTGTGGCTCAGGTGGCTGCAACGCGCCGCGTTCAAGGACGAGCTGACCCGCGTCGGAAAGCAGCAGTTCGTCGGACAAGCCTCACCGTTGAGGCGGTTGAACCCGTTTGTCGATGCGGCGGGATTACTCCGCGTGGGGGGAAGACTCACGCGGTCATCCCTCCCGTACGACGAAATGCACCCGGTCATCTTGCCGAAACATCCGCTTGTCGAGCTCCTTGTCGACTCCGTGCATTCGGCCACCCTCCACGGAGGGCCGCAGCTCACCTTGAGCGTGCTAAGGAGGACGTACTGGCCGCTAGGAGCCCGCGAGCTCGTTCGACGGGTATCATGGAGATGCGTGACCTGCGCGCGCCACCGCGCCACGCCAGCCTCCCAAGTAATGGCCTCCTTACCACGCGCAAGGGTAAAGGCCTCACGTCCCTTCTCGCACGTCGGGGTTGATTACGCGGGCCCCCTCTGGACCCGCATGGGCAAGGGACGGGGGTACAAATCGCAGAAAGCATACATCGCGGTCTTCGTATGTTTCGCGACGCGCGCGGTCCACTTGGAGCTCGTGAGCGACTGTTCCACCAAGGGATTTTTGGCCGCGCTCCGCCGATTCGTCTCCCGACGAGGCCGCCCCTCGGAAATCTATTCCGACAACGGAACCAACTTTCGCGGAGCCGCTCGGGAGCTCGCGTCGATGAGTCGCAGCGCCGTCAATTCCCCCGAGGTCACCTCGTTCCTCGAGCAGGCAGAGATCGCGTGGCATTTCTCGCCACCCGGAGCTCCCCACTTCGGGGGCCTCTGTGAAGCGGGAGTTAAGGCAGTAAAACGCCACCTTGTGAGAGTCGTGGGTCCACACACTCTCACATTTGAAGAAATGGCAACATTGCTGTGCGCGATAGAGGCATGCCTTAATTCCCGCCCCCTCACGCCGCTCTCTCACAATCCCGACGACTACGCGGCCCTCACTCCGGGGCATTTTTTAACGGGGGCCCCGACCCTCACGCTACCCGGAGAAAACGTTCCGGCCAGCGAATCGACCCCTCTGACCCGTTGGCAGGCGGTCGAGCACATGCGCGCGGACTTTTGG
The DNA here is from genome assembly GCA_963966675.1 of Lasioglossum calceatum. NCBI lineage: Eukaryota > Metazoa > Arthropoda > Insecta > Hymenoptera > Halictidae > Lasioglossum > Lasioglossum calceatum. The sequence goes on from OZ016542.1 coordinate 2,128,299, forward strand.
AAGCAGTGGCAGCGAGAGTACCTGCATACCCTCCAGGAACGCAGTAAGTGGTGGCGCGCAGAGACCAACCTTCGTCCGGGAGAGCTGGTGGTGATTCGCGAGCCGAACAACCCGCCAGCCGTCTGGCGGCTCGCACGCGTGGAAACACTCCACCCCGGCGCGGACAACCGCGTCCGCGTCGTCACCGTACGCACCGCGACGGGAAAATTTAAGAGGCCAATCGCGCAGCTCGTACGATTGCCCGTCGATACGCGCGGGGACCCTTCCCCATCTTCAGCAACGACACAGTAAGGGGCGAAGTGCATCGCGCCGCGTCGCATCGCCGTGCTTCACGGCGGGCGGCAAGCCCAGTAGGGCAATCACGGTCCCGCTCCATTCCGTAGCGGTACACGGCGGGCGGCGTATACCCGTGTACATTGCGCCCATATTGTACATACAGTCGTGTAAAACTCGTTCCTATAAGCACGTATGAGTCAACACGCGTCTCGTGTTGGAGTTGAAACTTTAAGAATTTAAATTTCATAAATTGTGTATTGCCAATAAGGCTTATTATTTCAGTATTGCTCGCGATCCGGCTAATGGGCGTTTAGAATCACGCGTTGCGAATGATTAGATTTATTTAGAAATTAAAGCGTAAATTGCGTACTGCCGAGAAGGCGAGATTTATGTGAATTTGTCACGACCCGGCTCAAGGGAAATTGTGATCTCAAGTTGCGAATTGTGAAGGAGTACGGTTCATCATTGAATAAATATTTATTGATTGAGATCGTCGTTTGGACATTGTGTTTCTATTGAATTAGTGGTTTTTCAGTTGTGCTCTACGCGTGCCTTTCCGTCGGATCTCGCGGTCGTGAATATCTCGTTCGCCGAAAGACGGTTACCTGCGTCGCGTCGTGCCTACGGTTCTATCCGGAGTAGGATCTCGTTTCATACGAGAATTCACTAAGTGATCTTCAAGGTATTTGGTGTGGGATTTACCGTGTGTGTCGTTAGTTGACGAGATACACGGTAAGTTTGCTCAGAACGGACTACAGGAAAAATTCGCATATCGCCATGGCCACGCAAGCGTGCCCTGCGTAGATATCCGTAATTTTTGCACCACCACGTTACGAGGTTGCCTAGAGAGCAGGAGCCGATTGCTCTTCCCGGAGAACTTCCGGCGGGACCGATCGTTTGCCTGAGTTCACTAGCCTGGTCTCTAACGAGGTTTATTCCTGTGGTCCTGCTAAGAGCGCGTCGTTGTGTGGGTGGTAAGGAGTCGCCACGGCCACGTATTGTGCCTTGCCTAGTCTCCTGAACCACGCCATACAACAGGGTGAATTCCGGTACAGGTAGACGCCGATCGCTGCTCCCGTGATACTACGGCGGTACCGATCGGTGCGGACTACGCTGTTCAGGGAAGTCTAACCCTTTCCCACGCCATATAACAGGGTGAATTCCAGTGCAGGTAGACGCCGATCGCTGCTCCCGTGACATTACGGCGGTACCGATCGGTGCGGACTACGCTGTTCAGGGAAGTTTAACCCTTTCCCTTTGCAGATTAGAAATTGACGAGTAATTGTCGATACGAATTGCAGCGCGAGGTAAACGTCGACGAAGCGGATTCCGCGAACACGTGAATGAGCACCGCGATCGCGTCTAGGCTAGACCGTTTCTTGCGGACATTCCTGGCAAGGAAGCTTCTGTTTACAGTCCGTGGTCGTCGCGTTTCGTTCAAGGCGTATCGTTGTTGTGATACGAATACAGGGTGATTGCGTGTACGACAATCTGTGTACATTGCGTAACACCTCGAAAGCTGTTCTCATCTAGATCAACGAATTAACAGAATATATCTCAATTTTACCAGATATTGTCTACCAACAATTATTTATCTCTGCCTAAACCTCTCCGCTTTCCAGTGCCTGGAGGCACGAACCGTTCACTAAATCCATCGGGTCTAGTAACCAACCCGGTGTTGGAATTGCTAAGAAACAGTTAACCCTTTTTGTAAATCAAGTTAGCAAGAACAGCTTGAAAGATCAAGCAGCAGATAACGGGTGTGTCTGGAATACTGCAGAGTTGCCACGGCCACGTATCGTGCCCTGCCGACTCTGATCAGAATTGTCCACGCACAGCCGTGAATCTTTTCTATTACGGAACCGTTCGCCGCTCCTGCGATTATCCAGCGGTGCCGTTCGGTCTGCCGCAATTTTATAATTGATCTTTCAAGATATTAACAAGGGATAACAATAGTTTGGTTACACGGTTCGTATTTGACCTTGACAACTTTTCGATGGTCATGCCAAACACGAACGAGCGGCCGCTAGAAGAAGCTAAGTAATAACATTTCAGTCCAGTAGGGGAGCTGGGTACATTTTCTACAGTTGAGTGTCGAGGAGCACAAAACAGCGCCTCGGCGGTGACAGCAGTCACTGCATTGGTAAATGTTGCCGGTAAGTCAGGCTTCATCTGCAAGCGTGACGTCACGGCTGACGATGACGTAGTGACGGTGTGCTCGAGTGAGAGTGTGTGGCACACACTCGCCGCTGGGGCAGCGTGTACAGTGTACGTGTGCCTAGGCGGATCGCAAGGGTTCGGGAAATGACAAACCATTTCTCTACAATGCACATTTGGAACCGCTACGTAGTCACAATCGATAGATGAAAGACCAATCTAGCGCTCTTGCACCCCAAGGTGCCCGACTTTTCCGTTTTCGAGGTGTAATTTTCATTATTCGGTAGCAAGATGTCTGCCTGGGACGCTCTGCAAGCAGGCTTGACTAGTGTTCCTGATTTCTCAACATTTTTCATTTCTCGAGGAATCTCGAGAAAGAAGACTATATTTCTCGAGAATTCTCTAGAATTAGTAATAAACTAAAAAAATATTGCAAAAATTATATATGATGTTTGGAATATCTCTATTTATCGAAATGTATTTATCGAAAGCGCAAAATACATTAACGCAACGTTTTGTCAGCAGTATTGTTCCTTTAGGTGAGAAAAAAATTTGTGCGAAGTCTGACATCGAACGGATAGAAGGGTGACGGAGTGCACTTCAATCGAAAATTTTGAAAATTGTGAAATTCACCATAACTATGGAACATGGCACATCGTTGGATTTGTCATTTTTTTCTGAATAGGAATATAAAATAATTACATGACCTTCTTTAAATAAAAATAACGATGACCTTGAAATTTCGCAATATATGATTTCCCAAAAATTTTTTTAGTTTGCCATTTCATTTACCTTGTTGAACAGTGAAAATTTCTCCTCTGACATTTTTTCGTACAATCACAAGTAACAGAGATAGTTACATACCTACATTAATGTGTACCATATTTTGACTGATGGTAGGACACACGTATTTGTTCATTTCCGAAAATATGTTCCAAAATAAATGAGATTCATAAGAATTTTCCTAGATTTAAATTTCTCTAGAAGTACTGTGATTTCTCGATAAACGAGACATAAGCAATTATATAATTTCTCGAGAAGGAACACTTGGCTTGACTAGCCGCACCGCGAGGCGCACTTACACACTCACCACTCGGGCAGCGTGTACGTGTGCCTAGCCGGATCGAAAGGGTTCGTCTGTTTTCGATTTACGCCTCTCCAATGCACATTTGGGGCCCCTACGTGGTCACAATCGCTAGATAAAAGATCAACCAATTGCGCTTGGTGTCGAAAATGGCCTGCTTTTGCGTTTTAGAGGCGTAATTTTCATTATTCGGCAGCAAGATGTCTGCCCGGAAGGCTCTGCAAGCAGGCTTGACTAACCGATTGCAAGGGTTCGTCTGTTTTCGAATCCCGCCTCTCTAATGCACATTTGGACCCCCTACGTGGTCTCAATCCCTAGATAAAAGATCAATCTATTGCGCTTGCACCCCAATGTGGTCGACTTTTACGTTTTCGAAGCGTAATTTTCATTATTCGGCAGCAAGATGTCTGTTCGGGAGGCTCTGCAAGCAGGCTTGACTAGCCGTACCGCAAGGCGCACTCGCACACAAACACGCTCGGGCAGCGTGTACGTGTGTCTAGGCGGATCGCAAGGGTTCGGGAAATGACAAACCATTTCTCGTCCTTCGCCGCATCCTACACTAGGTATACTATATCTATACCATGCCATACCTACCTGTACCTGCTATAGCATAGGGCATAGAGCACTGTGGTCGTCACGGGGAGCGAGACGTGCAAGAGGCACGAAAACTGGTTGAACAATAGCCAGCGTTGCCGATCACTGCTTCAAACCATTTCTCGTCCTCCGCCGCATCTTCCGCCGCATTATAAATTATTGTTATTATTCTATAGATTATAAAAATTGAAACAATTATTTTAACAATATAGTATTAGGTTGAAACGAAAGTTCGTAGCGTTTTTAAATAAAAATTCCACCATAAAAAATAAGAAATTACTTCGGACGTTTGTGGAGTAACATGTATACGCACGCAGGGGGATAGCTGGGGAACGCAAAGGAACGTGCGGGTAAGTAAAATACAAGTATTGTATGTATAATTTATTTCTATTTATTATGCAAAAAAAATTGCGCGACGCTCCTCCGCCGCAATCCCCGCCCTATCTTCAGCCGCATTACAAATTATTATTATTGTGTATATTTTTAAGATTTTAAGAAATACTTCGACGATAAATTGTTACGTTGGAACGAAAGTTCGGAGCGTTTTTAAACAAAAATTCAAACAAAAACATATTAATTCAACTTTTGTACAATAACAAGTAAACGCGCGCGCAGGGGAATAGCAGGGGAACGCAAAGGAAGGTGTGGGTAAGTAAAATACAAAAATTCTCTTTCTATATATATATATGTACATATGCTTTTTATTTGGTTAGGTGCAAAAATAAACATTGAATGGCCAGTTCCGCTGGCTGTTGCCTCTCCTTCCGCGGCTATTTCCGCGGCTATTTCCTCGGCCGCTTCCTCGGCTATTTCCTGGGCCGCTTCCTCGGCCGCTTCCTCGGCACGCGCATTCGTATGCCCGCCGCGCGCTGTCCTATTTGACCGCAGTTGCTCGACAAATTCGTTCTTCCTCCCTACTATATATTCTTCCTGCAGCAAATAAAAATAACATGACATAAAATAACATAGGAGACCTAGTTGGGACCGGAGATTGATAACTGTTTTCCGATAAGTAGTTATTGATAATTTGAACAATTTTCAAATGAATAAATTTTTATAATATGTCTCCACACATGCGTTATTTGAATTATCATCTCGATAACAATTTATTGTTGAAACAATTGTTTGAATAGACATTATTACGAAAATGAACAAATTCTATACATTCTGAAAATTGGCTGCTTCAAACAATTGCTTCAACGATAAATTGTTATCAAGACGACAGTTCAAAGAATGCGTGTAGAGACAAATTATACAAATTTATTAATTTGAAAATTGTTCGAATTATGAATAACAAGAAATAGCTACTTGAATAATGAGTATACAGGGTGGTAATTTGAAAACTTTCCAGCCGAATATCTTGAAAAGTATGAAAAAGTATTAAAAGAGTGGAAAACAAGGAGTTCGAGGGAGAAAGAGGGGTTTATTTGGGTGGCGTTTTCGAGGTCATTTGAAGGTCAACTTTGTTTTTGCTAGCGGAAAGCTGCGGATAAAAAAAGTATCCTACGAAAATGGCCGGTCTTTTTACGTACAATAGGATCTATAATAAAAAATATAGGTCTCCATTTGAAAAAACAAAGTTCACCTTCAAATGACCTTGAAAACTCCACCGAAATAAACCCCTCTTTCCCCCTCGAAATCCTTGTTTTCCACTCTTTTAATACTTTTTCATACTTTTCGTGATGTTCGGCTGGAAAGAATACAGATCCACGGATCGACGAAACGTACTTTTCAAACTGTCAATATAGGCCCACATAGAGAAGTTCAAAATGCTACTTTTTGGTTTTTTTCTACAATTCTGGTCAATTGCTTTTTAGTAGCAAACTAATTGATCTAGCTTCCCAAAAAAGTTCAAATGGTACAGTACAATGTAACAATGGTTTTCGTCTTTTTTGGAACATCCTACATTAACCGAATCAAAATGAATCGAAATGAACGCTTATAGTATTAATTATTATCTCTGTCACTCACCCATAGCCGTGTCTCCTCGTCTGTCGCGGGCGGTGGGCCTGTCATTGAGGCGGGTGGTGGCACTGCGTTGTACGAACATCCCGCGGGTGGGATCCTGACTTTCGTCGGGACCGCTACCGGAGCCGCTACCCTGTCCACATCCCTTTCAGCTTCCGCGGCCGCTGCCCGGTATGCGATTTCAGCTTCGGCTTGGCGGGCCGCAAACTTCCTGGCCCTCTCTTCAGCGACCTGGAGGGCCGCCATCCGGGCCTTAGCATCTGTGGCCGCTTGGCGGGCTCTCTCGAGCTCCTCCGTCACCTGCCGTCGGGAGGCTGCCGCTGTCCCTACCGGTGCGTTCGTACTTTCGATGAAACGTAGCGGCGAGTGGATGGAGAGCCGGTAGAATGTATCCATCTATATCATGAAAAAAAAACAAATTAGTTCAACACACAATATCGAAAACATCTTTTCTGTATGTTCGGATACTACTTACCGTTTCGACTATCGAGAGCAGAATGACGGTCCGACGATGAAGCCACTGCTTCGGTCCTCCGTTCCTCGTGGTCAGTAGTGGGGGTTGCACAAAGTGGGAGCGGTGGGAGTTGCACAGAGTTGCAGTGGTGGGGGTTGCACACAATTGCAGTGGTGGGAGCTGCACAGAGTTGCAGTGGCGGGGGTTGCACAGAATTGCAGCGGTGGGGGTTGCACACAGTTGCACGTGGTGGGAGCAGGGTGCCCATATTTTATCCCTTCCGGCTCCTTACCTTTGAGTGGGGTTGGCGGTGGCAGCATCTTGGCGAGGGACGGAAACGTAAGGGGCCGGAAGGGGTAAAATATGGTAACCCTTGGTGGGAGTTGCACGGAGTTGCAGTGGAGAGTGGTGCGGTGTGGGGGCTCTGACTTGCGTGGTTGGAAAATATCGGAGTTGTCGTTCGGACGCTCTAAAAAAACGATAACTTTTTTAATATTGCACTATGAGATTTGAACCTTTTTGGAAAGCTAGAGCAATTAGTATACTACAGGATGTGAAAATAATTTTTTTCCGGAACTGAAGTTGAGCAGAATTGTAGAAAAAATACCAAAAAAGTTGCATTTTGAACTTCTCTATGTGGGCCTATATTGGCAGTTTGAAAAATACGTTTTGTCGATCTGTGCCAATTATATGCACCGTGAAAGTTTCATTGAAATCGGTTGATGCAGGAAAAAACGACAGGCATTGAAAGATGTAAGGAATCTCAGATATATGCCGAAAATCGTGAAAATCTGCCATTTTTGCCATATTTAATCATTGCTACGTCGACCGATTTTGACGAAATTTGCAGAATATGTTGAAAATGACCCAGATCTACTAAACGTATTTCTTAAATTTTCAATACGATTCCACATCGAAAGACTCGTAAAATGCAATTTTTTGTATTTCTTTCAACATTTACGATCAAATGCTATTTTGGGGAACAAATTTGGACAATTATTAAATAAATAAATTTTTATAATTCGTTTCTACATTCGTTACTTCAATCATTATTTCAATAATAATTTATTGTTAAACCAATTGCTTACATGAACACTATTACGGAAGTGATAATGCAAACAATTAATGTAATTGTAAGACGTTGGACGTAAAATGTAGGACGGCACGCGTGTCAATAGTTTTCCACATCACCCATGAGGTACTATTGTAGATGCGTTTTTTTTGTCAGTGGTATCCCCTTTAGGCCTATTCCACTATGTCGCACACTGCAACATTTCTGCACACTTATTTGCAAGTGTGCAGCTCGACGTCGGACAGTTTCAACTTTTTTAATACTTTACAATTGTGCAGTGCCAGCTGACAGTCAGTGGTACTGCACTTGCAAGTATTCCTCGACGTCGGAACGATTGAAACTTTTTTAATACTTTACAATTGTGCAGTGCCAGCTGGCAGTCAGTGGTACTGCACTTGCAAGTATTCCTCGACGTCGGACAGTTTCAACTTCTTTAATACTTTACAATTGTGCAGTGCCAGCTGGCAGTCAGTGGTACTGCACTTGCAAGTATTCCTCGACGTCGGAACGATTGAAACTTTTTTAATACTTTACAATTGTGCAGTGCCAGCTGGCAGTCAGTGGTACTGCACTTGCAAGTATTCCTCGACGTCGGAACGATTGAAACTTTTTTAATACTTTACAATTGTGCAGTGCCAGCTGGCAGTCAGTGGTACTGCACTTGCAAGTATTCCTCGACGTCAGACAATTTAAACTTTTTTCAAACTTTACAATTTAAACTTTTTTAATACTTACGATTTCGAGGTGCCAACTGATGGAATCGGTCGCACCGCACTAGTAAGTTGACTTTTGCGTCGGGCGGTTTCAAGTTTTTTCTTTGCTGCCTTTGCTATTTCGTCTCGGATGTACTGGGGATCCCTAATGTCCATGCCCCTATCCTTCCTGCTGTCGATCCTTTCGGGCAGCATACAATTTAGATAAAACCGCGACAAATGTGGCTCCATTTCACGTTGCCAAAAGTCGTTGTCTCTCTCAATTCGAATTACCTTTATCCCTTTTTTTGTCCACACAGCAAATAGGCAGTATTTTCTGCCCGTTATGTGCAATTGTCCTTGTACTTGGTAGTAGTACTCGTGTGATTTGCGCATTGCGCTACCCGTACCGTCAAATATGTCCTTGACGGCTTTGACTGTTTGTAATGCCTCTTCCGGCGTTACGTTTGCTGCACTTTTCGGGCACTTTACTTCGACAATGCCGTCGTCATCGATCAAACCATCCGGTGATGCTCCCAAATAGGGAAGCGATGCATCGATGAAAAGGCCGCATTTTCTAATGTTTACATGCTCGGTTCTCGACAATTCTGCGAGAGCATTAGCTTCGTTGCGCTGTCCGTATCGTACGGCAGGAACGTTTAGAGGCTTTGGGCGGACAAGTTTCTCTACCAGGCTACCACACGGCGTTGCTTTTAGTCGGCGGCACACTTTGGAAAAGTTTGACGCTGTCAAAAGTTCTCCCCTGTACTTCATCCAGTTGGCGTTGCTAGACTGTCCAATGGTTTCCTGCTCGATCTCTTCCCTTCTCTGCGCCCAATCCTTTAGCGTTTCCATATGGGTTGTCATTCGCAGGTTATACATCGATTCATCCATGTCTGGCTTTTGTGCATTTGGTCCGTAATCAGAATCCTTGCCTGCACGGAACTGCTGTTTTGTCCTTTTGCAGCCACTCTTCCTACGATCATTTTGTGATTTTTCCTTCTTGCGCCGTTCCTCCAAATTCTTCAAAACTGGTGAGGGCGCGCCGCCGAGCGAGGTCTGCAGACGAGTCAATACTTCTCTTGTATTGAACTGGATCACAGCAGCATAAACTCTTGCGGTGTACGATCCTCTTTGGCCGAAATTGAAACTCTCCACCGTGTTATTGTTACTCTGATAGAGGAGGCTTTCAGAGTGCGCCGCCACAGTATGTACAATGTCCTTTATCTTTTGGTACACTCCCTTGCTTGATAAGTCGGGAACAATGTCGACTTCATCGTCTTTCCGAGTACCATCGCAGAAATATACGATTCTGCCGCACTCTCTGTGCTCTCCGAAAACGTGGCTGGGCACATTCACGATGTCGTCATACAAACGTTTGATCTTCTCTGTTATCGGCACATTCTCATTCATCCTGAATGCAGCAGCACTCACAATTCCCGTGCGCATCCGTTTAATACTTTTTTCTACGGCTTGCCTGTAGTAGCCGGGTTCAGTCTTCTTCACAACATCTCTCATCTTGTTGCAGAAGTTGCGCAACAAATGGTTTGTACATTCAATCTTAATTCCCTGTATGGCTTGCAGTCCAAAATTTTCTTGTAGACGCTGCTGTCGCCGTCAGCAATCAATGTTGAATACACTAATCCGTGTCTTTCCTCGTTGGTCTTGAAACCTTCTGCGATGGCGTTGCTCTCCATTTTTGTTGATGGCTGGTTTCTGCCCCAATTTTTAAAACATGCGTGTTTCGGTGCTTCTTTGTCCTGCTTCGCAGCCCTCTGGCAAATAGAGCAGATACGATTTTTTATTCCGGCGAATAGCACCTTCTTGGTGTGATATCCAACGATCACGCCGACACCAGACGACGAGTCGTACCTTCCTGTTCGGTACGACCTCGTCATCCAGCTCCCGTCAGCCACGACGGGAATGTGTGGAGTTCCATCGAGTAGCACATCGCCTCTTTCGATGGCTAGCCTTTTTTCTTCTTTAGCCGCTGCCAACATTGCTTCTTCCGCAATACGTTTGGATTTCTCCCCGATCTTGCCGTGATATTCACGGTGTTGCTTCTTCTTCATACAGGGGACGTTGATGGCTGACAGCAATCCCTCCATTTGTTCGTATCCGCCTCCGGTGGTCATTGTTGCGGCGACTGCACTCAGCTCCATGTCAAGAGACGGCTTCTCTTTGGTATCTGCAGGCTGGCTATGGACTTGGAATGTCTCATTGCACATCGTGCATTTCAATTGCTGGATTGTCCTCAGACCCGATCTCTTCGTTCGTTCGATACGGAGTGCCGTCGTCAAACATCCCATCTCCGAATGATTGGCAATCTCCTTCATCTGCTCGATGACGTGATGCATGTCAACGATGCTGAACCCGTCCGAAGGGCACGATTCCGCCTGCGACGTGGTCGTCGTTTCTTTTTCCACGACCAAGCACTCCTCTTCGTCGGTGGCAATGATTGTCTGCATGTCTGTAGTCTCTCCAACATCTTCTGTCATATCGCGCAATGTTTCTTCTCCGAATCCACTTGACGCCGGCGCTGCATTTTCTTCTTCCATTTCTTCGAATTCTATGAATTCTTCAATTTCGATGGTTTCTTCGGGCATTCCCACGAAGATAGTGTTGTCGCACACCATTTCCTCTTCCATTGCTCTTGATGCCGGTGAGGCTTTCCTCTCTTGATTATCTTCGGCCATTGTCGCGAAGTGATCGGCGTCTGTCTCCCACAACATTGGCTCTTCGTTTCCACCAGACGCCGGCGCTCCATTTTCCGCAGCCGTTGACAGTTCATCCAGGGCCAGCCTCGCTAAACGCTGCTGTCTGCAAACAGAATACAAAAACCTTGTGAAAAACTAAAGAACAAATGCAGAGTACAAGTGCATACTCTGCAATTCGTTCAAGATTTTTAAATTGAAAATCTCGCTTGAAAAAAGAAACAAAAACCACAAAAAATCGAAAAATTGCAGACTTTGCATGGAAGGCACTGATAAACCTTAAACATTTCACCGAAATTGAAAACCGAAATCAACTTATCAGCATTACATCTGGAAATTACATCTCCACAAAAAACCCATACATTGGATACACACATGGAAAGAACAAATGTACAGTTTCAATTTCCGTGCACTTATTACATTCTAAGCAAATCCACCTTACAATAAGTCATCCCTATTTGTTGAGAAACATCCAAACCCATTAGTTATGGTTTCACAAGATTGAAAAATGCAACTTTTAGTATTCTTTCTACAATTCCGATCAATTCCTGTTTCGGAAAAAATGGTTTCATATCCTGCAGTAAACTAATTGCTTTAGCTCCCCTAACAAGTTATCGTCTTTTCAGAGCGTCCGCATATGTTTTCCGAGTCACTATATGTTACCGCTGCACGGTTTGAGTTTTCGAGACATTCAGCAGAGCGTAGAGTTTTTCAAGCAAAGTCCAACTCCGCCCATATACCGTTATACATATTTCAAAAAGCACACCTGGTTCAGTATTTCTTTTGTAATCTCGGACGCTTGGGTCCCAACATTATTACTCCGGTTTTTATTTTAACTACATAATCCGGTATTGCAGATCTTTGCTTATTGCAGTCAGGCCCAAGGTTTGTCCCTTTTTGTAAACACGATCACCGAGGCAGAGAATGGTTGCTGATATTGTTCTCCAGGTGGAAATAGGCTAATAAAGTCGTATACAGTTTTGCTGGTATTTTCCCGAGGCAAGCCATATGGACAAAGGACCATAATGGCGGTGCGTCCGACTCGCCCCTACCTGAAACGGCGACCGTTACCAGCTCACTGTCGCGCCAATTTTTATAGCTCCATTCTTTTTGAAGGAAAAACTTCTAATCACCTTGGCCTCTTTCATGGCGGAAACGTAAAAACAGAATTTGTTTAAATTTTTCGACATTGTAAAGTCGACTGTCGAGGGTGAAATCAGGGTTTGATCATTTCCCTTGAAATATGGGATGCTTGTGAGCCTACATTTTTACTCATGTACTACTGGTGTTCCAGATGTTTTTGTATTACTATTGCCCAAGGTTCGTCTTTTTTGTAAACACGTGCTGCTCCTCGAAGGTTGTACTCGCTCAATAGCGATCGACGTATCACAAACCCCAACATAAGAAACGCCAGGGGCATTCTGTGATAAGATACAGCGTTATAAAGACAAAGTCATACGCCTGGACACTGGACACGCAGTGCCACTCGAATCTCGCATATCAGCTTGGAGTTGTAATGTTGCATATGTTTTCTCTGCGCCAGGCAGAGACCCCAAAAACCCCTCATTACCAGATTTCGTATAATTCCTATGAAGAATTCAAACGTAGCTATTTTCACGCAATTTCTAGACAATAGTATGCATTGTTAACACGATTTTTCAAATATTTCCGATGAAATGTTTTCAGCGAGAACAACCTTCGAGGAGCACGTGTTTACAAAAAAGACGAACCTTGGGCGATAGTAATACAAAAACATCTGGAACACCAGCAGTACATGAGTAAAAATGTAGGCTCACAAGCATCCCACATTTCAAGGGAAATGATCAAACCCTGATTTCACCCTCGACTTTACAATGTCGAAAAATTTAAACAAATTCTGTTTTTACGTTTCTGCCATGAGAGAGGCCAGAATGATTAGAAGTTTTTCCTTCAAAAAGAATGGAGCTATAAAAATTGGCGCGACAGTGAGCTGGTAACGGTTGCCGTGCAGCTCCGTTTCAGGTAGGGGCGAGTCGGACGCACCGCCATTATGGTCCTTTCTCCACACGGCTTGCCTCGGGAAAATACCAGCAAAACTGTATACGGCTTTATTAGCCTATTTCCACCTCGAGAACAATATCAGCAACCATTCTCTGCCACGGTGATCGTGTTTACAAAAAGGGACAAACCTTGGGCCTGACTGCAATAAGCAAAGATCTGCAATACCGGATTATGTAGTAAAAATAAAAACCGGAGTAATAATGTAGGGACCCAAGCGTCCGAGATTACAAAAGAAATGCTGAACCAGGTTTGCTTTTTGAAATATGTATAACGGTATATGGGCGGAGTTGGACTTTGCTTGAAAAACTCTACACTCTGCTGAATGTCTCGAAAACTCAAACCGTGCAGCGGAACATATAGTGACTCGGAAAACATATGCGGACGCTCCGAAAAGACGACAACTTGCTATTTAACTTCCCGATTTATAGGGAAGTTACTGGAATTACCCCGAAAATCGAGTTTTTAGCAGATCTTCACGTTTCATGGTCATTGGAGTCATTTTAGACTATTTTTATCAAATTGTTAGTATGTGTGTGTGTGTATGTGCGCCTATGTCTGTTTCTGTGGTATCAAATTTTTCGTTAACGTTTTCTGAAAAAGTAACAACGCGATCAGAATGATGAATGATGCAATCGATGTGTCCCGCTGTAACTTAGAGCTGATTAGATTTTTGTCCACTTTGGTCCAGTAGTTTTTTAGTTTTTTGTTTTTTTAGTTTTTTTCGAAAGAAGTTCATTCGACAATGCAATTTATACGAGAGGATGGACATTTTCCACCGAATAAACAAACGTAATTATATATATTTCATTTTTAATTTTTTTTTTTAACATAAACAAATTTTTTTTTTTCAATGATGCAGCTAATGCTAACGAATCGGGAATTCTTTGTGTGATTCTCCAAGAGTCACACACCAAATATAAAACATTAATAGCTGTAGACCCTACTAGCCATGAGTACTAATAACCCTTTCGCAAGAGCAGTCGCACCCGCGAACCGCGAACTCGCGAAGCGAGTGAGCAACAACAACCCTACTCGCGAGCGAGCAACAATATCCCTCTAGTTATAACAGCAATTGATCGGAATTGTAGAAAGAATACTAAAAGTTTCATTTTTCAATCTTTTTGTGTGTGGGCCTACATTGTGTACTAAGTGAAAAAAGTACGTTGTGTAGATCTGTGGCAATTATATGTACTGTACAAATTTTATCGAAATCGGTTGATGCGGGAAAGTACGACAGGCATTGAAAGATGTGAGAATTCTTACGCAAGGCGTTCTCATGTCTCGTTATAACGGATCGCATTATAGTGGTTAGCGATAAAGGTAAGATAGTACGATGATAGATAAAATAAACATTTCCGTGACACTAGAAGTGTTTATCAACATTAACTTCAATCGAGACCAAAAATGTTTCCGACGAAAGTTGATGAGTATTCACTTTTCCACAAACTTCAATACAAAAAAGTAAAGAAAACTCTCTTACTACAAAAAATGAAGGTCACCTCAATTTTTTACATGTTAACATATATTTATTCGAGACGAATTCAACGATCTATAATCATATAACATGAAACCTTGAAATAACGCTACAATACTTTTGGCCACAAAAAGCGAGCTACCGAACCACTGTGCGTCGGGCCCACACCTGAGAGTTTCCTTACTTGATAGTAAGGGTTGATAGTCGCGGTCGCGCGCGAAACAGTTAGGATAAACGGTACAATGATTGGCATCCTAAGCCAACATCGCAGTAAAAACTTGCTATTATTATAAGCCCACAGAGATTTTTAAGAAAAATCAAACAGTTTTACGACACCGGCAAACAACCGGCTTCAAATTTCGAAGCGAATACTTTTAAAATAATTTCTTTCTATCATTCAATCAATGGTAATTTTTTCAAAATCTACTGGAAATTACGCGTAAAACGCAGTTTACTCATTCGAATTATTGCAAATATATAGATTTGGGTTAGGTCTAAACAATCTACAAATTCTGGATGACATCTACCTACAACGGGAAGATTGTATCAACAAATAGAGTTTTTGTTAGGTCGTGGGAGGAGGCGGAGAGCATACGAAACCACGCATACGAAAATCCAGGAGTAGTCTCTCAAAAAATATATATGTATGACCAGAGTAAGACTAACCCTGTTTTCTTTCTGATCTCCACAACGCGTTTATAAAAACAGTAGACAGACCGCCGCACAGTGGTCCAGTTTGGAAAATCGTGACCCATTTGCGAGATCAGTATTTCCAAACTAGTAACATAAATCTTTATAAAACATCGAAGATTACTATAAATGTATCAATTATACACTGACCTTTTACAACGAGACCCTATTCTTCTGCTAAGCCTTCTCGCTGACAGGTGAACTCTCTTTGACGATGTGCACTTTGTGCTCTTCTTTATCGTCCAGAACTCCTCCGTCCGGCCCTCAGTTTTCGTCGAATTCTCACTATTCATTGTCACCGTAAAGTACACTAACCCAACGTAAATCAAACAAACCACACACAATCGCGTCTACAATATGCAACACTATATATAACAAAAATAATCTAATGTAACACAGCGTAACACAATGTAAGTTAAAATATATTGAATATATTAAATATATATATTGAATAAATATATTGAAATATATTGAATATATATTAAATGAATCAATTTATGTTTCACCGAACTCTGACTGTCGGCGGATTAGCTTACGGGAACTTCGGATATACTGCGGAAGGATTAGAGGAGATAATCAAACTCGGCGTATTAGATAATGGAGGCCGGGTTTCTGCGACCTCCGCAATCCCTTTTATTTCACCAAATTCTTCACGCGGGTGTACAAGATTCTTCGCGGGGCGTTTGATGCCTTACAGAGTCGGATGCGGAAGAATTCAAGCGCTCCTAATTGAATGACAAACTGTGCTCGCGGCGAACGTTAATGTACTCGATCGGAAAAGGGATACAAAACTTCCTACGAATTTGCGCGTCTATTTATAGGAAGCGCGGCTATACTGTTCGCAACGAAAACGGAGTGGGGAATTCAAAAATTGAATGTTCCACGGCAAGGTGCACCTTGCCAGGACGCCAACGGACGGTACTCGTTTTGACAACACCTTTGGAACGGTAGCGCGTGATTTCGAAGGATGCCCCTTGCTATTGCCGATGCGTGTTTACTACACGCGCGGTCGGCTCGGCGTTTACCTTTGGGTACATTCACCTCGATTCGGCGTCAAATCCGTACAGCTGATTGTCGAAAAACGCCAAACACGTGAGCGTGTTCTTCTGCTCGGTTTTCGACGTCTACGAGACAGCTGGGCAAGCGCGACCCTATACCGCGGTCTCGGACTCGCGGCCGTTACGCGTCAAACAATACCGCCCGCCTTGCGCGGACGCGCAATCGAAATGAATTACGTAGCGTACGAGTCTTGCACAGCGGGAATGTAGTTCCGAGCTGGAAGCGTCCACCCGTACTGCAATGGCCGGTGGTCTGCGTTTAGGATGCCTTTGGTAGTAGCCAGCGAGACCGGATGTTAGCTCGTTGTTAGTTCTCCGATCAGGGTTACTGCGAAGTTGAGGATGGGACGGTTTGCGTAGTTCCCTTGTCCCTTTACGTCTTTTTAGTTCCTGTAACATACTCGGTGATTGGTCAACGGGGGAGAGCGGGACTCAACGTTAATTAATGGGCAAAAGGCACAGTCGGGTAATGGGACGACGATAGGTGGAGGTCTGCGTACGGACCTCGACGACCCGAACGTTACCGTCTTTTCCTGGGAACGTCTTCTGAATTCGTCCCATTTCCCATTTGTTTGGCGGCAGTGTTGGGTTTTCCAGGAGGACGATGTCCCCCTCCTTTATCTGCTTTTGTTTGCTGGACCACTTGTACCGGGATTGGAGTTCCTGCAGATACTCTCGCGACCACGTTATCCAGAGCAGTTCATGGAATTTCTGAATGCTTTGCCATCGCGAAAGATGCGTTATTGGTTCGTCAATTACGGCGGGCGTTGGGCGCGCGTTTAACGGTCCGCCGGTGAGGAAGTGCCCTGGAGTCAAGATTTCTAGGCAGTCTACGTCGTCTCGTACTCGAGTTAAAGGGCGTGAATTGAGCGTGGCCTCGATTTTACAAAGTAGTGTGGCCATTTCTTCTGCGGTGGGGGTGAATGTCCCAACTATACGCCGCAGATGATGCTTCACGGAGCGTACTGCGGCCTCTTGCATTCCACCGTGATGCGGGGCGCCCGGGGGGTAAAAGGACCAGTCAACGCGCAGTTCCGAGCATCGGGTTGTAATTTCCGGTGATCCGACTATTGTGACGAAATCCCGAGCGAGCTCACGAGCAGCACCGACGAAATTTGTCCCGTTGTCTGAGACAATCGTTCGCGGGATTCCCCGGCGTGAGATGAATCGGTCGAAAGCCGCGAGGAACGCATCGGTCGAGTAATCATGGACCAGTTCTAAATGAACAGCGTGAGTCGCGAGGCAAATAAACACTCCGATGTATGCCTTGTGCGCTCGTTTACCCCGCCCCGCTGCGTCTCGCACCTGGTATGGTCCCGCGTAATCGATCCCGATATTCGCGAACGGGGAAGACGGCCGACAGCGAGCCGGCACCAGATCCTGCATAATTTGCGTAGCGGTCTCCGCCCGCCATCGCGCGCATCTTACGCAGCGGTGAATGATTCGGCGCGCGGAATCACGGATACCGATGATCCAATACTTCTGCCGCGTGGTAAACACCGTTATTTGAGTGCCGCCGTGTACCGTGCGCAAATGCGCATCTCTTAGTATTAGTTCCGACACGTGGTGCTTTGGCAGGATAATGGGGTGTTTCGTTTCCCAGGGTAGGAATGAGTTTCGCAACCGGCCTCCCACTCGTAGAATACCGAACTTATCCAAGAAGGGGTTGAGTTTTAAGAGGGAGGATCGCGAATTTAAGCCCTTGGAATTCGCGATCGCGGTGATTTCCGTTGAGAATGTGCTCCGTTGTATGGACCGGAGAATTGTCGTTTCCGCTGCTCGCAGTTCGGGGACGGTAAGATAAGGCGCCGCGGCGTCGTATTTGTGACGCGTTTTGTCCAGAAACCGTTGCACGTAACCGAACACCCGTATTAAGCGGGGCCAAGTGGAAATTCGAAGCAGGGCGTCGCATTCCTCGAGTTGCGTAGTCGTATGGACTGCGGCCTTACTTCTTCCTTCCTCCGTGTCGAACCTTTGTTGGGGTGGCCACTGTTGCTCGTTCTCCTTTAGCCACAACGGTCCCTCGAGCCAAAAAGTTGAAGCGAGCAGGTCCGTTGCTTTGACTCCGCGAGAATTTAAATCTGCTGGATTTGATCTCGTCGGTACATGCTTCCAGATTGCCGTGGGTAACGTCGTGTGGATCTTCGAGGTCCGATTTGCTACCGTCGTTTTCCAAGTGGCAGGGTGTTTCTGAAGCCAGGCAAGCACGATGGTTGAATCCGTCCAACATACGACTCGACTTGCGGCTACTTGAATGGATCGGATCACGTGGTCCATCACGTCGGTCAACATTACCGCTCCGTTCAATTCTAAAATCGGAATCGACAGGGTTTTGATTGGTGCAACCCGTGATTTTGCTGCAAGCAGCGTGGTGTACGTATCGCCACTGAGTGAGGACACTCGTGCGTAGATAGCACAAGAGTAAGCCGCATTGGAGGCGTCGCTGAAGCCATGAAGCTGCATCTCGAGCAAGTCTGGGCCGTAACGAATCCAACGGGGTATCCGCATAGTATTAAGGGCGCTCCAGTCCGCGCAGAACGAATTCCAAGTGTCAAGCGTCGCATCCGAAACCTTATTGTCCCAATCGATCTTTTCGAGCCATTGCTGTTGCATGAGGATCTTTGCTCGGACGATCACCGGAGATAACCAGCCTAAGGGGTCGTAAAGCGTCGCGATTTCCGATAGTAACTCACGTTTGGTCATCGGGACGTCGCGGGCTACGAAGCGATGCAAATCGAAGGAGAATGCATCGTCCGATGGGGTCCATCTTATTCCAAGGACTTTTAGGTCGGATTCATGAAAGATCCGTAAATCCACCGCATGGGAATGACTTGAGGCCGGAATCTTTCTGAGCAAGTCCTGATCGTTACCGGCCCACTTACGCAGGTTGAAACCTCCTCGCGCCAGCAACTCACACACCTGTATGCGTGTTTCATCCAACAGTTTTCTGTCCGGTGCTCCGAGAAATACATCGTCGACGTATATGTTCTCATCGAGTGCCGGTGATGCGAGCGGAAAGTTGACTCCCTCCAGATTATTCAGCTCCCGAATTACTCGCATGGACAAATACGGGGCACTAGTTGTGCCGTACGTGACAGTATTCAGTTCGTATGCCTCGAGTTCGTTTGTCGTTACGTTATTCCAGAGGATGCACTGGTATTTCCTGTCGTCCGCGTGTATGAGGATCTGTCGGAACATCTTTTCGATATCCGCGACGAACACGTATTCGTAGAGGCGCCACCTGAGAAGTATCTTGGTGATGTCCTGTTGTAATTTGGGCCCCGGCAGCAGCAAATCGTTGAGGGAATAGCCGCTCGTTGTTTTGTGGGATGCGTTAAAGACGACGCGCAACTTGGTCGTCAGGCTTTCCTCGCGAACGACGGCGCGGTGCGGGATGTACGATCGTGTCTTCTCGATTGTAGCGAGACGCGCCATGTGCCCGAGGGACTCATATTCGCGGATGAACGCACTATACTCCAGCTTGGCTTTCTCGTTACGGTCGAAGGTTTGCGCTAAGCGCTTTAGCGACGAGGCGGCTCCGCGGAAGGAATTCCCGAGGAAGTCGTCAGGAGCGGGTGTACAAAATGGTAAGCGCACGATAAACCGGCCGGAGATGTCGCGCGTATAAGTATCGGCAAAGTGCTGTTCGCATTGAGTCTCCTTCGGCGTGAGAGGACGAGACTCTGGAATTGTTTCGGTTTCCCAGAAGCGAGACAGGGCCTTCTCCAGTGGATCCTCCGTGATCCCGTGATGTATAGCTATCGTGGGCTGCGAGGTGACTGTGCCGTACAGCTTTCCCGACAATATCCATCCGAACGCGGTGTTTTGCGCGACGAGTTCACCCGGTCGCGAGTGTCGTATACCGGGGCGGATGATTTCACTGTACAATTCTGCCCCTAGTAACAATTCGATCCGCTGATTCGACGCAGGAGTGGGATCGGCTAACACGAGGTCAGAAAACGCTGCGTAGCTCTCCACGTGGATCGGGGGTGGAACGTATCGCGAGATGTGACGTACTATGTGTGCGCGGGTGGAGGTGACCGGCGTTGAGGCTCCGGCAGCACCGATCCGTATGTGCGTACTGTAGTCAACGTGACTCGCGTTGTCACCACCGAGTCCTGTGACGGAAATCGGCGATCGGGTTTTCCTCAAGTGGAGGTTCTGAACAAGGTTCGTTGCGATGAATGAGGTTTGTGAACCTTGATCTAGTAATGCGCGCACGAGTCGCGACCGGCCATCCGGGGCGTAGACCTTCACGATAGCGGTGGCTAAGAGGACGGTTTTTCCTACGGGCGGAGCGGTTTCGGCGAAGCACGTGGCGACGTCATCATATGTCTCCGTGGAGAAGGACGGACCTTCATCTACTTCGACGGTCGAGAGTACCGTTGGCATGGACGAAGGGACGGTCGATTGCGTCGAGTGGTCTGTGGGCCTGCGAACGTATCGGGGGTTGCCGCGAGTGCTGGGTCTTCCGGCGGACGGTCCGTCTCCGCGATGCAGCATCGTGTGGTGTTTCCCTTGACACTCTCGACATACGTGTGTGCTCGGACACTGCGAAGAGGTATGGTCCGCTCTCAGACAGTTTATACAAACGCGGCTGTCTTTTAGCAGATCATAACGCGAGAGGGGTCGCAGCTTCCGGAATATCGCGCAATCGCGGACCGAGTGGGTTTCCGAGCAAACTGGACACGGAGGGCTCGAACGATTGGCCTCTTCAATAACGTGCGTACTTGTCTTCGGACGCGCACGGTCCGATGGCTTGACAACCGGTACGAGTGGATTGAGCGGTTGATTGGTTGCTTCGACCGACGTGGCTTGTGCGAGCAGGAAATTCTCTAACTCTTTGTAGGTGGGATATTGCTTAGAATTACCGAGGAGCTTATTCCATTCCGAAGTCAACTCGCGATCGAATTTGCCCGTTATAAGGTACACGAGATGGTGGTCCTCGCTCTTCTTTCCCAACTTATGTAGCGCTTCGAGTGCGTTCCGGAAATGAACCGTATATTGCTTTAATGTGTCGAGTTGCTCCAGTCGCATGGGCTGCAGCGAATATAACCGGTGGAGCAACGACTGAACTACGACGCGATCGTTGTCATAAAGTTCCTGGAGCCGATCCCACGCGATCGCGAAGCTGTCGTCCACAAGATCAAGATGCTCTACAGCGGCGAGCGCGTCTCCTTTCAAGGCACTGAGCAAATATTGTAATCGTACGGAGTCCGTTAATGTTCGGTTCGTAATTACAGCGGAGTTGAATCGCGCCTCGAATGGTCGCCATTTCGCGACGTCCCCGTCGAAGGACGGGATTTCTATTTTTGGGAGTTTGACAACTTGTGTACGACTCACCGGGTCAGGAGGCGATGCCATCGTGGAATTGGCGGCCGGCGGGGTGCATGGAGGTCTCAAGCGCGAGAGGTGACCGCGTAGATAATCCATCCCGTCAAAGTAGGCGTCTTCCGTCCGGTCCATAGTTTCCCCTTGGAAGTACGGGAGGCTCTCCTTGCTATGATCCATCTTCCTGGTCGCCTGTAGGTAGCCGTTGAGGTTTTCAATCTTCTCCCAGGTCTCCTGGTACAGCTGTATTCGGTTCTCCAGGTAGGAGCTGGTGAAGTTGGATTCTCCTTTCTTCTTCGTATTGGTCAGGATCTTGTTAAGCTGTCCACAGGCCTGGATCTGCTTCTCGAGGATCGCTTCAAACGTCTCCGTTCCCGTGGTGTTCATTTTAGCGATTATTATGTACCGACGTGGATGGCGGTTGAATATGTACTCGCGATTTCGCGATCCGAGTTACTGATTTCCGTAGCTTCCGCAGTGAGTATCCGGCTCGAAGGACCAAATTGTTTCACCGAACTCTGACTGTCGGCGGATTAGCTTACGGGAACTTCGGATATACTGCGGAAGGATTAGAGGAGATAATCAAACTCGGCGTATTAGATAATGGAGGCCGGGTTTCTGCGACCTCCGCAATCCCTTTTATTTCACCAAATTCTTCACGCGGGTGTACAAGATTCTTCGCGGGGCGTTTGATGCCTTACAGAGTCGGATGCGGAAGAATTCAAGCGCTCCTAATTGAATGACAAACTGTGCTCGCGGCGAACGTTAATGTACTCGATCGGAAAAGGGATACAAAACTTCCTACGAATTTGCGCGTCTATTTATAGGAAGCGCGGCTATACTGTTCGCAACGAAAACGGAGTGGGGAATTCAAAAATTGAATGTTCCACGGCAAGGTGCACCTTGCCAGGACGCCAACGGACGGTACTCGTTTTGACAACACCTTTGGAACGGTAGCGCGTGATTTCGAAGGATGCCCCTTGCTATTGCCGATGCGTGTTTACTACACGCGCGGTCGGCTCGGCGTTTACCTTTGGGTACATTCACCTCGATTCGGCGTCAAATCCGTACAGCTGATTGTCGAAAAACGCCAAACACGTGAGCGTGTTCTTCTGCTCGGTTTTCGACGTCTACGAGACAGCTGGGCAAGCGCGACCCTATACCGCGGTCTCGGACTCGCGGCCGTTACGCGTCAAACAATTTAAAAAAAAAAATTCAACACTCGTTTTCGCGCTGTGTACAAAGTACGAATGACAGAGCAAACCGTTCCTACCTCAACGCGTTCCTATCCATTCGCAAACTACAAAAAAGTGAGGACACCACTTCGCCCGCGCAAACTTCTACCCCCACTATCGTCAGATGTGACTCGCGGCCGTTCGAGGGATCGAGCTCGCGGCCGCGCCAAAGATTGACGGGCACTTTTGACGAAATCTTTGACAAAATCAAAGAACTTTCGCTAGAAATGAGACACAACGCTGAATTTGAAAAAGATTTTTGAAAAGATTTAAAAAATTAAAGCTGAAACTTTGCAGAATATGGGAGAAATAGGGAGATTATGGAACGAACGTTTTTAACCTTGAAAAATTCATTGAACTCGCTCAATTTCGAGGAAATAGTGGTTTTTCAATACCACGCGCGGAAAATTTTTTTTACCATGCTATACATAATTTCGCGTAGATTTTTTCACGCTGATTTCAAATCTGGTCTCAAAGGGTCTAGCAGACTAAGCATGGTGAATCGGACCCACCCTGGATTTTTACTGAAATTGTGTGAAAAACATTGGCTTCAGGTTGAAAGATAACCCCCCAAAATTTCAAGTCGCTAACCCTTCATATAAGGATTATACGAGGGTAAATACCCTTAACTATATCATTTTTTTCTCGGTTGTTAATTAAGATATTCAGATAAAAAAATACGAAAATACTCGTACTTACGTCCTTTATTTCATATATTTTTTTCACAATTGTGATCAAATTATTAAGGGTAGAAAAAAATTATTTAATTTTTTAGGGGTGGGAATTTTTTAGTATGTTTACTATTTCCTACAAGTCTCAACCGTGATAAACGTATTCTGCTTCCATATTTTAGTTTTATACGTTTTTTCTGTCCTTGACCTTGAATGACCTTGGACTAATTATAGTCACTGAATTCCTAATGAAAGGGACTATCATTGTAGGTGTTTAAAAAAGGGTGGTTCCATTTAAAAAAGTCAAGGTGACCTTGATATCTCCAAAAAATGACATAAAAACAAAATTTTTTTTTTGCATCGTGTCAGCCCCATTGTACCATTAACTTTGTCCTTACCATATTTTACGTATCTTTAGAAACAACAAAGATATTTGAGGTGCTAACGTTTGGTGACTCACCCTGTATATTCGTTAATATCTCCGATGGTTTTATAATTTTCGCTTTAAATCGCCCATGAGATAAATAATAAATAATCGTAGCGACATGAGAACAGTAACCCACTGTTCTGTTGCCGTTAGCACAGTCACATGTATATGAACATTTATTAAAACATTTTGTAAGAGGTTGCGCTTTTTCGGAATCTGACAATATTATAAGGGTGAAAGTTCGCTCGAGGCTTATTAACCGTGAATGTTGTCAATGCTATATTGAATATTTACCACATTCGATTTGTTATACCGCTATCACACGATATACAAAAGAAATAATTGATTAAGGAGGGACTTAATCTCCTGATAAGAATTATTAATTAGTGTCGTAAGAAAGACGACACTATATATTGTATTATTATGTATAATGGCGTAATTTCATGTATTTTTCAATATTTAACTATGTTCCCCCGCTCCGATCATCTTGCAACTTTGGTATGTATTAGATAGGTAACAGAACATTGTTGTTGAATTTTTTGAAAGTGGTCACTCGAAGGTTTGTTTGCAATTCCCAACCCTAAAAAATTAAATAATTTTTTTCTATCCTTAATAATATGATCACAATTGTGAAAAGAATATATGATATAAAGGACGTAAGTGCGAGTATTTTCGTATTTTTTTCATCTGAATATCTTAATTAACAACCGAGAAAAAAAATGATATAGTTAAGGGTATTTACCCTCGTATAATCCTTATATGAAGGGTTAGCGACTTGAAATTTTGGGGGGTTATCTTTCAACCTGAAGCCAATGTTTTTCACACAATTTCAGTAAAAATCCAGGGTGGGTCCGATTCACCATGCTTAGTCTGCTAGACCCTTTGTTTGCGACCTCAGCACTTTGCAAAAAATCGATTTTTGTGGACGAAACTAATGAAATCATTTTCTCGGTTAAATGAATTGATAATCCGCTAGCTTGAAGGTACATTGTATTCTCATACCCAAAACACATTAAAATTAAATATGATGAAGTATTTGAACGTTGTTCGAGATTGGCGCGCGTGAGCGCCATGTTTGTTTCGCGACTGTGCTCGTTCCCGCCTAACCTCACTGCGATCCCGCCAAAAGAGCGCCGCGATCCCAGCGAATAAGCGACCGCGTGACGACTGGCGGAAATGCGTAGGCATGATATCGATCGCGCCATTGGTCAAAGTCCATTCTCGATCCTTCTGGAATTCTCGCGAATGCCCAATCAGGAGCATGATGCGTGAGGAATATTCTGGAAGGATCGAGACAATAAAAGAGAGAGATAACGACCGCCTCGCTCTCTCTGCGATTAACGATCAGCTGATACATGTCAATCACGCTTTCCTTTCCACAAGTTTCTTTATTTCAAATTCTCTGCGCATCAAATAGTTTACATAGTGTAGTTTTGACAATCTTTGTTTGAGAGTGAAATACAGTTATTTATGCACAGTTCTACGTGCTTTTGTGATCAAAATACCATTCATACAGTCCACTGCCTCCCACTCAAAATCCACGTGTTTCCACATTCATCCATTCCAGTCAATCTCACACTCTCTCGCTTTCCACAATTATCCTACCATTCCGTCTCACTCATTTCAATCGTTCCGTCTCTTTCATTTCACTCTTTCTAACATCGCTTTCCTGTTCCATTTGGTCGATCAAGACCGCATCCGTCACATTTCTGGTCCTTCGAGCCGGATCGTACAGTTGTGCCGGTAGTGAAACAGTGTTCGTTGTTGAGAACTCCATCCATCGACCCAGTCTCGAGCCAATATGGAGTTCACCGTCAATGAATTGCTCGCCAAGCAGAGCGAAGTGGGAAGGAAGATCACCAGGATCACAGAGAACCTCAAAAAGTCCATCCCGCAATCCAAGATGACCGGAGGCGATGTGCAGTCCAGACTGCAACGCCTCGAAGAATACTGGTCGCAGTTCCAGGCGAATCACGATCTCCTGGCGTTTCGGCACTCGGATTCGATAAAGGACAGCAATTATGTCAAATTGGAGTACGCTGAATCAGTTGAAGAGGCTTACATGGAGCAAAGGGGTCGGCTGCTAGACCTGGCGAGACGATATGCTGAAGGCGGCTCCAGTGCGAAAGCAATGAGTGCAACAGCCTCCTCCAAGGAGGATTCGAGCTCTGGATCGGCTCCACTGCCCAGGATGCAGCTGCCTGAATTCGATGGGGCATATGTAGAGTGGCCGGCGTTTAAAGACCTCTTCAAATCGATCGTCGAGCGAAACAAGAACCTGGGCGCGGTAGACCGACTGCAATACCTGAAAAGCTGTCTACGCGGAGAAGCCGCGGATCTGGTCAAGGATCTCCCAACCACCAGTGAGAACTACGAACGAGCGTGGGCCATCCTGCAAGAACAATATGAGAACAAGCGAATTCTTGTGCGGTCGTGCCTTGATAAACTCGCCTCTCTGCCCAGGATGAGAGAAAGCTCTGCGCGGGAAATCATCAAGGTCCAGAAGGGTGTGCTCTCGGTGGTGAACACGCTGGAGGGATTAGAGCGACCAATCACCAAGACAGAGGATTGGTTCGTCTACTCCGTCATCAAGCTCCTCGATCCCTTGACACGAGACAAATGGGAAGAAGGGATTGCTGGAAGCACCGATCCTCCGTCCTTCTCCTCGCTGAAGGACTTCCTCATCAAAAGACGGCAGCAGTTGGAAGCATCAACCGAATCCACGCCCTCGTCATCAACTCACGGCAGCAGTGGCAACCAGTTCAGGGCCTTCGAGGCCCGCTCTAGCCAGAACCAGGCGAAATCTAAGGGGTCAACACGAGCCGCTAGAATCAATCATGCAAATCAGGGTCCAAAACCAGCCTGTGTCATGTGCAACGAGGAACATTACCTCATGCAGTGTCCAAAATACAAGACGCTCCAGCCAGCCGACCGACGTGGACACGTTGACAGATTCCAGCTCTGCCACAATTGCCTCGGACGCCACTCACTAGCAGCCTGTCCATCCACCAGAAGCTGCATGTCGTGTGGAGAGCGTCATCATTCCACGCTCCACGACGCCTTCCGCGATGGGCCCAGACGGACGACGACAGCTCACCACACCATTGACTGTCGGAACCTAAATGGTAAAGTACTCCTCGCGACAGCTCTCATTCACGTTGCAGATCACTATGGCAGGCGGCAGCTGGTTCGAGCACTCATTGACCAGGGGTCCGAAATCTCCATGGTGAGCGAAGCATTGGTCCAACGGCTTCAACTACCTCGGACGGCGTCAAAGGTGGACATCTTCGGTGTTGGAGGAAAGCAGCTCGCCAGGTCACGAGGGCGAGTCAATCTGGACATATCCGCAGACTCAGGCTCCGACACTGTGAGAGTGTCAGGGGTCGTCCTCCAGCAGCTCACGGGCTACACACGCGGTTGCTCCATTCCTCTGCAGTCCTGGAGCCATCTGCGAGGGCTGAAACTGGCAGATCCCGCTCCGGGCAATTCAAGGCCGATTGAAGTCCTGCTGGGTGCCGACGTGTACCCTGCAATAATCAAAGAAGGCCTAAAGAAAGGGGCTCCCAACGAGCCAGTCGGACAACTTACTGCGTTTGGCTGGATCCTGACAGGAAGCACAGGAACCACCGCCTCGGCGTCGCACGCCCAAGTGCACCAGGTGGTGGTCGAAGACTCCCTCGGCACACTGATACGACGATTCTGGGAGCAGGAAGAGCTTAGGGAGGCTCACTCAACGCTGACAGCGGAGGAGCTGGAGTGCGAGAAACACTTCACAACCACACACTCTCGCACTCCTGAGGGTCGCTATGTGGTACGGCTCCCGTTCAAAAGGCCAGGACCCATCACGGCAGGCTCGAGGACGGCATCCTGGCATTCCCTCCGGAGGATGGAACAACGCTGCAAGAAGGATGAGAGTTTCAGGGCACTGTACTGCAAGTTCATCAGCGAATACAGGGAGCTAGGTCACATGTCCTTGGCAAGCGAGCCGATGCACGGACAACCGGCTCACTACCTACCTCACCATGGGGTCTTGAAGCCCAGCAGCACCACGACGAAATTGAGAGTGGTGTTCAATGGCTCATGGTCCGAGCCACTCCAGCAGTCCTTGAACGACTGCCTCCACGTCGGACCGAATCTTCTCCCGCTCCTGGCGGACGTCCTGCTGCGGTGGCGCACGCACCGATTTGTGGTGACTGCCGACGTCACCAAGATGTACCGGCAGATCCTGGTGCACCCTGATGACCGCGACTTCCAACGAATCCTGTGGAGAGACGACGATGCTCAGCAAGTCAGTGAGTATCGATTGAACACAGTTACTTACGGTCTGTCGTGTGCTCCCTACCTAGCCGTCAGGACGTTGAAGCAGCTGGCCGAGGATGAAGGCAGCCGGTTCCCCATCGGCGCACGAGCTCTCCAGGCTGACGCCTACGTGGACGATATCCTGACAGGAGCGGAGTCCATCCCGGCCTTGGAGGAAGCAGCAAGCCAACTCACCCAGCTGTGCATGGCGGGCGGCTTTCCGCTACAAAAATGGGCCTCCAACGTTCCTGGACTGCACAATATCTCTGCACAATCGAGCCTGAACTCACCAACTCAGCCCACAATGCAACATGCCGACCGGAGCTCGTCCAAAATATGGACCGACACTACCCACTCGGCCCTCGGTCTTCAATGGCATCCAGTCGACGACACGTTCCGTTTCCTCATCAACGACGCCGACGCACAACCTATGACCAAGAGGGGCTTGGTCTCCAAAGCTGCGCAATTGTTTGACCCCCTAGGATGGTTGACTCCAGTTGTCGTACGCGCAAAAATCTGCATCCAAACAACTTGGCTGCTGGGACTTGGCTGGGACGACCCACTTCCGGAAACGTTGGCCAACGAGTGGAACTCATTCTGCTCTGAGCTGAAGCAGCTGGAAAAGGTAAAGGTGCCTCGCCCTCTGTTTCAGAGTTCGCATTCCGCAGAGAAGGAGCTCCACGGGTTCGCCGACGCCTCTGAGCGAGCCTACGGAGCAGTCCTGTACCTGAGGACAAGAAACAAGGGTCAAGGGTGGACACTGTCGCTCATCGCAGCGAAGAGTAAAGTGGCACCACTGCAGCAGGTGTCACTGCCCCGCCTAGAGCTATGCGCTGCTCACCTTCTCGCTCGGCTAACGCAGCACGTCACCACAACACTACACCTGGAAGGCGTCACAACACACCTCTGGTCCGACTCCACGGTGACACTAGGGTGGATCCAAGGTCATCCGTCCAGGTGGAGGACCTACGTGGCCAACAGGGTGGCCGACATACAGAGAAGGGCCCCCGAAGCACACTGGCGGCACGTGGTCGGAATCGAAAACCCCGCCGACTGTGCCTCGCGTGGAATTTCCCCTTCGCAGCTGCTCCAGTGGTCCATGTGGTGGCAAGGACCAGAGTTCCTACAATCTGACGCCAACCTTGCTACATCGAGGCCTGTCGATCAGGAGCACTTACCGGAGCAGAAGGGGCCCCTCGTCGCTGCCGTCACCAAGGCTGGGAAGGAGGAAGCCGAGAATGAAATCCTGGTGCGCTTCTCGTCATACACCAGGCTGCTGAGAGTCTCTGCGTGGTGTCGACGCTGGCTCAGGCGCCACAGAGATTCGCCATCACGCTGCAACACTTCCACGATGACCCTGCAGAACGTTCAGCCACCAGTCCTGACAACGGCTGAAATCAATGAGGCAGAGAGGGGTTGGATCCGACTCGTCCAGGGGATGGCTTACGGCGAAGAAGTAAAGCAGCTGTCACAGAACCAGGGCATCCCGCTCCGAAGCAGCCTTGCAGCCCTGACTCCGTCCCTGGACAAACACAACCTCTTACGAGTCGGGGGGCGACTGGGCAAGGCGGCCCTCAATCCAGATGAAGCACATCCCGTTATCCTTCCTCCCCAGTCCCGCTTCACCCAATTACTTGTCTGTTTCTCTCACAGAAGCACCATGCACGGAGGAGTCCAGTCAACCCTTGGAGCAATCCGACAACGCTTCTGGATCCCAAGGGGGCGAGCCGTCGTCAAAGGGACCATTCACAGATGCGTGACATGCATACGATGGCGGGCGGAGCCGGCTGGGCAGTTGATGGGAGCGCTGCCGGAGCACCGAGTGTCTCCAGCCCGCCCCTTCCTCGCCACTGGAGTGGACTATGCCGGTCCCATCTGGCTACGAACTACACCGGGTCGAGGCCACAAGGCGTACAAGGGCTTCTTCGCGGTGTTCATCTGCATGGTGACCAAGGCGGTGCATCTGGAAGTCGTGTCAGATTACTCATCCGAGGCCTTCCTAGCCGCCTTTCGTAGATTCGTGTCACGACGAGGCGCGTGTGCCCACCTGTATAGCGACTGCGGCACCAATTTTCAAGGAGCAGATCGCGAGCTGCGTCGCCTGTTCCATGCAAGCAGCCAGGAGAACCACAGCATCCGGAAGGAAATGGCCAACCTGAGGACTGAGTGGCACTTCAATCCGCCAGCTGCACCTCACTTCGGCGGACTGTGGGATGCCGCAGTCAAGTCCACCAAGCACCATCTTCGGCGGACCATCGGGGAAGCTCGGCTCACCTTTGAGGAGATGACAACGTTGCTGACCCAAATAGAAGCTTGCCTCAATTCAAGGCCGCTCGCTGCACTCTCCGACGACCCGACAGATTTGGCTGCATTAACCCCGGGCCATTTTCTCGTAGGTTCAGCACTGCAGGCGATCCCAGAACCATCGCTGCTCGACGAGGAAACCAATCGTCTCTCCCGATGGCAGCTCGTGACGAAAATGAGAGATCAGTTCTGGACGAGATGGAAACAGGAATACCTTCACGGGCTCACCTCCCGACCGAAATGGCGCAAAGTGCAGGATGACGTCACGCCTGGCTGTCTCTGCATCGTCGTCGGAGAGCAAACACCTCCATCACGCTGGCCTCTCGCACGAGTCAAGGAGGTTCATCCAGGAGCAGACGGACGAGTTCGAGTCGTGACGGTGGTCACAGCAACATCCGAGTACGCGAGGCCGGTCCACAAACTCGTCATTTTGCCGATCAACGCGAACGATCGATAAACGCGTCGATTCATTCACCGCGTGCTCGTGTCACTTGCAACTGCGTAGTACGCGAGTTCCTTACCGCGCAGGCGCGCACCAGCGACGCAGCTTCAGTGACGTCACTCGCGTTCATTCACTAAAATCGTTGCCTCTTGTTCACTTTCACTTCACTTGATCATCCGATTTCACTCGATCAGTCTTGCTATTTGACCAGTCACGCGATTATGATTCTTGTATACTTAGCACTTTCATATGTACAACGATCACTTGCTTAGCATCACTCGCGAAAAATCGACCAGTCGAGGCGGGCGGCATGTTCGAGATTGGCGCGCGTGAGCGCCATGTTTGTTTCGCGACTGTGCTCGTTCCCGCCTAACCTCACTGCGATCCCGCCAAAAGAGCGCCGCGATCCCAGCGAATAAGCGACCGCGTGACGACTGGCGGAAATGCGTAGGCATGATATCGATCGCGCCATTGGTCAAAGTCCATTCTCGATCCTTCTGGAATTCTCGCGAATGCCCAATCAGGAGCATGATGCGTGAGGAATATTCTGGAAGGATCGAGACAATAAAAGAGAGAGATAACGACCGCCTCGCTCTCTCTGCGATTAACGATCAGCTGATACATGTCAATCACGCTTTCCTTTCCACAAGTTTCTTTATTTCAAATTCTCTGCGCATCAAATAGTTTACATAGTGTAGTTTTGACAATCTTTGTTTGAGAGTGAAATACAGTTATTTATGCACAGTTCTACGTGCTTTTGTGATCAAAATACCATTCATACAGTCCACTGCCTCCCACTCAAAATCCACGTGTTTCCACATTCATCCATTCCAGTCAATCTCACACTCTCTCGCTTTCCACAATTATCCTACCATTCCGTCTCACTCATTTCAATCGTTCCGTCTCTTTCATTTCACTCTTTCTAACATCGCTTTCCTGTTCCATTTGGTCGATCAAGACCGCATCCGTCACAAACGTTTACTTGACGAACGATCAATTCCGTCCACATTGCTAACTGCGCGCCGCACTGATGTATGTATCTTCTTTGCTATTTATAAATTACAAACGAAATCAAGCATTATCAAAAGATACATATTTTAAAGAACCTTTGGAAAGGATATTTTACAATCATAAAGATGTGTTCGATCGCAAGGGACCGTCCAATGGAGTAATATCGCTTACTTCATTCTTTCTGTCTCTCTCCTTCCACCCGAAGGCTGCTCGAGTCAGCCGTGGAGGATGAGGGGTCATCAAGGGTGTGTTGAACGGTAAATGCAACGTTCGGCAATACCCAATCAACACATCGCCTTGCGTATATCAATGAAACGTCATTGAAATCAGCCCATAGACTGATTGGAGCTTTCTTCACGACGAAGAAAGTTTCCCCCACAAACTAAAAAACAAAAGGTCGCTCGAAACAAATGTTCCCCCGAGAAAAAAAACAAATACGAGCAACATCGAGATCCTTCTTTCTGAATCGTTTTCACATACAAAAACGGATCTTCGTTGTTTGTATTCTCTTGACCAATCGTGGTAAGATATTTAATATTTCAATATTCTAAAATATTTGGAATTCGTCGCGTTTTCCACACATTTCGAAATATTTGGGAATCGTCGCGTTTTCGCACGCGTCCAAGGCAGAGTCTGCCAGAGCAGCCTTGCCGACGAGTCCTTCTGGTAGACTCGGGACGAAACGCGGCTTTTTCATTTATAAATCATTCACCTAAGATTAATTTGGCAGGTGAAATTCACAATTGAACATTTTGGTCAGGATATTTTGCAATCATAAAGATGCTTTCTGTTA
Organism: Lasioglossum calceatum; assembly: GCA_963966675.1. Classification (NCBI taxonomy): domain Eukaryota; kingdom Metazoa; phylum Arthropoda; class Insecta; order Hymenoptera; family Halictidae; genus Lasioglossum; species Lasioglossum calceatum. Next base: position 2,161,085 of record OZ016542.1, read on the forward strand.
AGAAAGCGTAGGAATTGAGGAAGGTGCGTAAAAGAATTGGTTCACTGGCACTTGAGTTTAGTGTTTCAGACACTCGTCAACTAGTCACTTTATTATAACTTAACACAACTTATCACACTAACGAACCCGTCACCAACTTAGTACTAATTATAATAATGAAGAATGAAAGAACGATATGAAGCAAGATTAAAGTATATAAGCGCGAAGGCACAAGAAGCGCAAGGCCTTGTTTTGTATAAGTAGTGAATTTGCTCTAGCTAAGCGGGAGTTCGAAATGTAACTGAACTTTCGGCAATCAGCTGTGCCGAAGGAGTTCGAACGGAGAAAAGGGGGGGGGGGGCGAGAGGTGACGAGGAGCCTCTCTTGTCGCGAATCATTGTTATGGTTTGGGCAACCCCGTCGCCTCTCTCCCCTCTGTCCCATGTTTAACTCGCGTGCCGCCGAGGATCTCGCGTGATCCGTAACATTCCGCCCGCCTTTGTTGATCGAAGCAACGCATCAACAAAGATGAACGCGTCAACGAGAGGTGGTTCAACGGTCATTGGTAGCGGTCCGCGGTGGGAAGGGGCAAATTTTTGCAATCGGCCGAGTCAGAACGGAAGTCGCAGTGCGCACGGTTACAACTCGAACAAGTCCGTCAGAACTGGCATGAACATGCTCGATTCTCCCCAACGGCCACCGTGTGGGTGGAGTAGCTTCATTGAGAATGAGGCACAAGTCTCCAGGCTTTAGATTGGGGTTCTCCTTCGTCCATTTCGTCCTTTGCTGTAGGGTCTGCAGGTATTCGATAGACCAGCGATCCCAGAAATGATCGCGTTGCTGCTGGATCATTTGCCAGCGAGTCAGCCTTGAAGCTCGGACATCGGAGAACGAGGGTTCAGGAATAGCCGTTAGGGGGGAACCTATGAGGAAGTGGGCTGGGGTCAAGGCGGTGAGATCGGTAGGCTCATCAGTGAGAGGCGTAAGTGGTCGAGAGTTTAAGCAAGCCTCGACTTGCGTTAAGAGCGTCGACATCTCCTCAAAAGTGAGGAGAGTCTCACCGATTACGCGGCGTAGGTGATGCTTCACCGACTTGACCGCAGCCTCCCAGATACCTCCAAAATGAGGTGCAGCAGGAGGATTAAAAACCCACTTAGTACCTGCTTCAGCTAGAGCTCGCTGAGTTTTGAGCATCTCTTCGTTGGATGCATTGAGCATTCGCCTCAACTCTTTATCCGCACCCACAAAGGTCGTGCCGCAATCGCTACGCAGGGAAGCACAGAGGCCGCGACGAGATATAAAGCGACGATACGCGGCGAGGAAGGCTTCAGAAGAATAATCGCAAACTAGCTCCAGATGCACAGCACGAGTCGCGAGACAGACAAACACCGAGATATAGGACTTGCGTGTCCTGGTACCACGTCCCGGCGCAACCTTCGTATGGAAGGGTCCAGCATAGTCGACGCCAGCATTATAAAAGGGTCGAGTAGGTGTGACGCGCGACGACGGAAGATCGCTCATTTTTTGATCGGCAGTTTGAGAGCGCCATCTCCAGCATTTTATACACCCGTGTATTTGTTTTCGAACCGCTCGACGACCGCGCGGGATCCAATACATCCGACGTAAATTGTAAAGTGTTACTTGAGTTCCGCCATGTAACAATCTCTCGTGGAAGTAGTTTATGATAAGCGAGGTAACATGGCCCTTTTCAGGAATTATGATAGGATGTTTTTCATCATAATCCAGGAGAGAATGTTTTAATCTACCGCCAACACGCAAAATTCCACGCTCATCCAGGAATGGACTGAGTCGGACGAGGGGTCCCCGGAGAGGGGGACGCGACGCTTCTAAGCCGGCAATCTCTGTAGCGAAGAAACGCAGCTGCTCGCATCGAATTATCGTAATACGAGCGTTATCAAGTTCGTTAGTATGTAGGCATGCATCCTTTACGGTAGAAGTTCTTCGCGCGCAGTTGATGAAACGCAAACACCAAGCCACTGATCGCAAGAGACGCGTGAAGGAAGAGTACAGACAAAGTATATCAGTCGTTTGGGAGGAAGAAGTTACTGCAACAGTAGTGTTTAGTACCGTTTTCTCGGCGCGTCTCTCTTCCTCAGTGTCCATAATTGTAGCATAACATTCCCTGAAGTCACTGGTCGTGGCGGAGAGGAGGGAAGGCCCTTGCCACCAGAGTGCATTACCAGCAAGCGTATCCCCGGTTAAACCCCGAGAAGCGGGATCAGCGGGGTTTTCTTTAGAGCGGATGTGATACCACACATCAGGAGAAAAGAGGTTTTGAATTTCCGCAACCCTATTAGCGACGAAGGTTTTCCATTTGGAAGGTCGACCCTGCAGCCAACTAAGCACAATTGTAGAGTCCGACCAGAGGTGTATTTTAGCCTCGTGCAACGGTAAAACACTCAGTACGCGTTTTACTAGTCGCGAAAGGAGTACAGCAGCGCACAATTCAAGCCGCGGAAGGGATACCTGTTGGAGGGGGGCAACCTTTGTTTTTGACATCACTAGCCTTACGAGCGGCCTCGCGTTGGTTTGAACTGAACGGAGGTAAACAACACCGGCATACGCTTTCTCCGAGGCGTCAGCAAACCCATGTATCTCGAGCACGTGTTTACAACTCATCCCCACCCAGCGAGGCATCCTGACAGCTGATATGCTAGCGAGACTGTGTGAGAAGGTCGCCCAGTATTTAGTCTGCGCGGGGGGCAGGGGGTCGTCCCAATCGAGTTTTAAGAGCCAAAGCGTCTGAAGGAATATTTTGGCAGTAACAGTAACCGGCACTAAAAAACCTAGAGGATCGTAGACAGAGGCCATCTCCTTCAAAACCTGTCGTTTCGTGATAGGGACCTGAGGGTCGCGAGGTTTTAAATTGAAAAGAAAGCAGTCCCCAGCGGACTGCCACTTTAGTCCCAGTAATGAAAAGATGTTTTCAAATGGGCGTTCACCTGAGGAAGCAACGTTTTCCGCTGACAGATGGTCAAGTAACTTTGGTTCATTGGAAGTCCACTTCCTCAGGGTGAAGCCGCCCGCCTTGAGCGCGGCAATTAATTGTTCTTGTATTTCTAAAGCCTCATCAATAGTCGAGGCTCCGGAAAGCACATCATCCATGTAAACATCGGACCTTAAACAAGCGGCAGCCAGCGGAAAACGACTCTCCTCGTCGAAACTGAGCTGGCGTATTGTACGCATAGCCAGATAGGGAGCGCAAGCTAGGCCATAAGTGACCGTACGGAGCCGATACTCGTCAACCTCACCGTTCGAGTCGCGCCGCCACAAGATGCGCTGGGCGTCGCGATCGTCGTCAGCAAGCCAAATTTGCAGATACATCTTTTCCATGTCGGCGGCAAAGACTATAGTATGGCAACGCCAACGGAGCAAGAGGTCAGGAATCTCAGGCAACAAGTTGGGTCCAGAATGGAGAATATCGTTTAGAGAAACACCGGTTGTCGTTTTGCTGGAGCCATTAAAAACGACGCGTAGTTTAGTCGTAGAGCTTGACTCTCGCCAAACGCCGTGATGCGGCAGATAGTAATTATTACTATTTTCTCTCATACCCGTAGCAAGTTCCATATGATTGAGTTGGAGATACTCATCTAGGAAGGAGCGGTACCTTGCAGAAAAATTTCCAGAATTTAAGAAGCGTCTCTCAAGTTTAGAGAGCATTATGGCAGCTGTTCTTCGAGAGTCACCTAGCAGCGCGAAATCTCTCTTGAACGGTAGTCGGACGATATATCGGCCCGTATGGTCACGCGTGTGCGTACGGACAAAATGAGTCTCGCACTCATTTTCATCCGAGGTCAGTTCCGCAGGGGAGGGAGGAACAGCGACTTCCTCCAATGACCAAAATTTTTGCAGCAGAGTGCTGATATCATCGTCGACTGAGCAGTGTAGTATTATACGACGAGGGTTTGAAGGAGAATTTTTGGATTCTCCAGGCGATCCGGTAACGATCCAACCAAGTGTGGTAGCTTGGGCGACGGGGGAGCCCGCCGCGCCCTGACGAAGACCTTCGCGAATAATCAACGCGTAAATATCGGCTCCAAGCAAAAGCTCGATGGGCTGTCGCGAAGAGATTTCCGGATCAGCCAATTCTAGATTGGTGAGATGCGACCACGTGCTCGGACCGGCAGTTGTAGGCGGCTCGTAGGAAGATAGTCGAGGAAGAATGACAGCGTCTACGGAATATGAAACCGTGGGATCTAGTCGCGATGACACGGTCAAACTCACTCTTCCTCGAGGTCGACTTCGCATCGAATCGACCCCCTCCAGCGGGACGTTAAAGGGTTTACGCGGCAATTTAAATCGTTGCACGATGCTTTCACCAATCAAGGAAACTTCGGAGCAAGGGTCGATTAAAGCGCGGACAAAGATTCTTTCGCCCGGACACACCTCTATTCCCACAATAGCAGTGGCCAAAATAAGTGTTTGGCTCATCCGCGTACAGTTAACCGTTTTAGCTACAGGTTTGGACACGGAGGATGAAGCTTTGAAATTATCTCCCGAATTAGGATTTTCGTGAGGAATGTGAAGGGCAGTATGATGCTTGCCTACGCAGATTTGACAACGTTTGTTGGACTGGCAATCGCGGACCTGGTGATTTGACAGACAATTAAAACATAGGTTTTTTTCTGTTACCACTTTTCTCCTCTCCGGGGGGTTCAAGCTCTTAAACCTAGGACAGAAGAGATATCACGCGGTGGAGGAGCCACCCGTTCGGGCGTTAGTATATCCCGCGGTTGATTTTCCAGGTCTCAGGCTGAGAGGTGGAAAACAATCTGTTCCAGGTGTTTTACAGACAAGGCAGCCGGGCTGGGTCCGGCCGTGCTGGACCCAGTCCTCCCGTGATAATCTGTGTTTTCACAGGCCTCGTTACGTACGCTAATCTAAACGGTTCTTTCTCCGGGCGCCAGACATCGAGAGATGTCACACAAAATCACGCTAACGAATGAAGCCGGTGAACTCACGATCGCGAAAGGTAGAATAGCTCAGAATGGTCGCAGGGTTCTACGCAGGATCGGACAGGACGTTCCCCACGGCGGGAATGGACCTCATAAATAATCTCAACTCAATTTTGCCAAGAAAATATAATTGAATACCAGTGTGACTCGACTAATAAAACTGTACACGCTGTCGGGTGCAGGCCCGGCAGCGGAGAAGGTGAACAAAGAATATTAACATAGTATAAACGGCAGATTAACGGCAGATAACAGTAACAGTATAAATCGGCGGAAAACTACGTGTTCGGCGGAAGGCCGACACGTGCGCGGATTCGCTGTAACTCAAAATGGCCGCGTCGGAGTCGGTAGCTCGCCGGGTGATCGGGCGTCATCACAGCGATAAAACAAAGTACCGATTCCCGATCTAATACGCGCTTCTCGGAATAATGAGAATAACCCGCGCCAGCAGCCGTCCGAGATTTAGGCCGGCGCGGGGTCACGATGACTTTGACTAAATAATGTTACTTGACTGTGCGCGGCAGCTTCCAATACGACACGCGAACACGTGGTTATTTTTCGGAACTCGCGCTGGTCGCTCTCACTGAGGAACTCGCCAAAAGGAACGCAAACAGGCAGCCGTATAACGGCTTACACGAAACACGCGGTCGTCCTCAAGACGAACCGCGAGCAACCGAGAATAATTCACTAAATCGCTGCTCGAGCCACAAACGAAAGATCACGAATCAATACGATATAATATCGAAGCAGAAAACCTGGTTAGCACTTACCACCGGCAACGCTGAAACTTGGTAGTTAAGCTACGGCAGCGTACAAAGGATCTTACTCATTACGACGCACACGCGTTTACAGAGTTCGTGAGTAACGCGACTATTTCGCACGCGAGCCTACGCAGCAGTGCCCAGGATTTTCGGTGGCTCGAGGATGCGGAAGTGAGGCGTCCCCCACTCTTTCGGTCTTATGCCTGCCAATTACTATCGCTCGCGTTGTCGCTAATAGTTAGGGCCGGCTCTCGACAGGAGGGCCCCGGACCTTGCCGATTTCCCGGTTTCCTTAACGATGGCCCCTCGGCCACCGGGAATGTCGTGAGACATTCCAGGACTGTTCGAGCAGCTCCTGCATGGAACCATTCATGTTGCAGGGCAAGGCGTCGACGGGACGAATCTTCGATATCAGTTTTGGTTCCCAAGTCCCACGTCGGCGCCTCCAGGTTGATTAACCTGAGCTCGAGGTCCTTTTGTTCTCCTCTGCAGAGGTATTGATGGTCCGGCGTTACGAGGCAGGCTTTGCGGCGACAGCATTGGTCTTTCCTTCTTTTTGGCAGCGAGTAAGTAGCCGGGCTCCCTGAGCCCGCGCTACGGTCCTGTAATATTTCGCCGTGCCAATGGGCACGACGTTCCAAGATTCTTACAGTCATAGATTTTATAATACGAGACGTCCCAGCGAGAGCGCTTACTGCTGTTCTATTCGTAATTATTCTACTAAAGGGTGGTCCGGTCCTTCCGATTTTAACCTTAGGGTTTACTTTCTATATTACAAAGGGACGTGGTTAATTTGCCACGTCACAGAGAATAAAATGATCCTTCTCGCAAAGACGGCACTTCGCAGTTCCGGATGTTCCCGTGACGGCGTGCACCTTGGGTCGACCAGTTGTCCCGCGATGAGCAGCAGATGGAGGGGGTGCCCGCCTCGCAGCAGATGGAGTGGGGGACCTTCTGTCATCAGATGGAACAGCGAGGTGCGATGAAGCAGCGGTAGCAAGAAAGTTGCAAGCAGGCAATGATTTTTTTGTCAAAGACCGCAATCGACCAGCAAGAAAGTCCGAGAGTTGGGAAAAGGTCGGCAGCTCCTCTTTTCCTTCCAACGTTGTTTCCCAGTCAAGTCTAGTCTGCCCATCCAGACGTTGTACTGTGATGTAGTTGAGCCAGTCGCTCCAATGCTCGACTGGACGTTTGAGAGCGGCTAACGCTTCAACGGCGTTTTGAGTCCCATGGAGTAATGCCTTGAGCTCACCAGCAGAGTCGGTTTTCATGGTAGGAAGCGCCAAGAGCACACCGAGTTGAGCGTCGACCAGGACAGGAAGGTTTTCATACTCCTTTTCGAGTAACTTCCAGGCACGTGGAAAATCATCGTCTGTGATGGGAATGTTATTTAAGCGATCGGCAGGTTCCCCAGTAACGTTCGTTTTCAGATAGTGCAATCGTTCAACGTTGGTTAAGGTAGCGTTGTTAATCACCATCGATCGGAAGAGATCTCGGAAGCTGATCCACTTCGTGTAGTCGCCATTGAAGGGTTCGAGGGCGATTTTCGGCAAGGCTAGCCTTTTAGTTGGTTGCGGAGAGGAAACGGTGACCTGTTGAACGGTTGTTGGTCCCAGAAGTTGTTTCAACTCCGCCTTCTCCGTAACGTAGGCTTCTTCAACTACGTCATAGATATTGTTCGTCACGTAGAGGGATTTGAGAAGATCATTGTCTTCTTTAGCGTGAAGCTTTTCATCGTTAGACGAAAACTCCAACCAGTATGATTCCAGCAAATCCAATCTAGCTGCGACGGTATCCCGGGTAATGTTAGCAACTCCCTTCTTTTTGAGATTTTCGATGATACGATATATTCTCGTTCCCAACTTATCCTGCCTGTTAAGTAGCGCATCCATATTTTTCGAACGTGTCGAAACCGTTGAAAGTCAATGCTGTTGTCTCACGAGGTCGATTAGGACGTACCGAACCAGCGACCGTTAATTCAAATAACGAGAACCGTTCCACTAACCGTTTAAGTCGTTTTGCTTTAATATCCGGCTCGAAGGACCATTAATTTATGTTAAGAAAGCGTAGGAATTGAGGAAGGTGCGTAAAAGAATTGGTTCACTGGCACTTGAGTTTAGTGTTTCAGACACTCGTCAACTAGTCACTTTATTATAACTTAACACAACTTATCACACTAACGAACCCGTCACCAACTTAGTAGTAATTATAATAATGAAGAATGAAAGAACGATATGAAGCAAGATTAAAGTATATAAGCGCGAAGGCACAAGAAGCGCAAGGCCTTGATTTGTATAAGTAGTGAATTTGCTCTAGCTAAGCGGGAGTTCGAAATGTAACTGAACTTTCGGCAATCAGCTGTGCCGAAGGAGTTCGAACGGAGAAAAGGGGGGGGGCGAGAGGTGACGAGGAGCCTCTCTTGTCGCGAATCATTGTTATGGTTTGGGCAACCCCGTCGCCTCTCTCCCCTCTGTCCCATGTTTAACTCGCGTGCCGCCGAGGATCTCGCGTGATCCGTAACACTTTCATTTTTTTCTTCTCTAAAAATGTCTTTTCGATTGTAACACAGAATTGTCAATGTTTCGCTGAATGGGGTATCTTATGTACCCTGCATAACTTGCCAAAATTTTTTTATCAGATGTTGAAATGTAATGCATACATACTCGACGTCATGAGGGTCTAAATCATTTTCGCGCAGCTCGGCAGATGGGTGGGGAGGGTGAGCGCTGCGAGCCAGTCAACACTCAATCCAGTACGCACTCCCCATACTTTCATTGGGCGTATCGAGTGGAAGTGAGACCAATCAGAGCGAAGATGGGCAAATACAAACGAAAATTGGTTTCTACGCGGATTTGGAATCCGCTATTTTCCCGCCGCGCCAGTAAGGACCCCCTCCCCCACCGGACCACCCACCACTGCAACTCTGTGCAACTCCCACCACTCCTACTCTGTGCAACCCCCACCACTGACCACGAGGAACGGAGGGACGTCGTAGCAGTGGCTACATCGTCGGACCGTCATTCTGATCTCGATAGTCGAAAAGGTAAGTGGTATCCAAACAATTCGTTTATTTTTCACAACTACCTCATTACTGTACAGTCGCGATATTTGTCAACGACCGCGCACGCGATAGTTTTCATTCGTTTTTGATTTCTTGAGTGTTCATCCTTCATTGAGTGTGTGTTAATGTGTTGATTAATTTGTTTTTTTCGAAATGCAGATGAACTCTCAGCAATTCAGAACGGCGACCACATCACCGCAACCGCCGCTGTTTTCACCAACACCAGCGTCCACGGCAGCGGCTGCGAACGTTGCCCGACGAAAAAAAGCGGCATTGGAGGCAACCGAAAAGGAGGTCCGCGAATCGGAATACCGGGTGGCGGCCCTTGAGGCAGCCGAAGATTGGGCCTGCAAGTTGGAGGCCCTCGAAGCGAGTGCCGGAATCGTAACGGCGGTCCCATCAACGGCGGTCCCATCAACGGCCTCAGCAACGCTGACAGCGGAACCGGCCCCGACAGCGACAGCGGAGAACCTTTTCGCTATGACAGCGGCCTCAGCAACGGCTGTACCAACGGCCCCTGCAATGTTTTCGTTCCCGCGGGCGGGAACGTGGTACCCGGGAGTGCCGCCACCCGCGAGTTGCAACCCACCCAAAAATTCCCGGGCAGCGGCCTCAACATTCGGTTTCCCACCCATGGGAAAGTGGACGCATCTGGCAGTGCCGCCAGCCGCCTCAGTGACAGGCCCACCGCCCGCGACAGACGAGGAGACACGGCTATGGGTGAGTGACAGAGATAATAATTAATACTATAAGCGTTCATTTCGATTCATTTTGATTCGGTTAATGTAGGATGTTCCAAAAAATACGAAAACCATTGTTACATTGTACTGTACCATTTGAACTTTTTTGGGAAGCTAGATCAATTAGTTTGCTACTAAAAAGCAATTGACCAGAATTGTAGAAAAAAACCAAAAAGTAGCATTTTGAACTTCTCTATGTGGGCCTATATTGACAGTTTGAAAAGTACGTTTCGTCGATCCGTGGATCTGTATTCTTTCCAGCCGAACATCACGAAAAGTATGAAAAAGTATTAAAAGAGTGGAAAACAAGGATTTCAAGGGGGAAAGAGGGGTTTATTTCGGTGGAGTTTTCAAGGTCATTTGAAGGTGAACTTTGTTTTTTCAAATGGAGACCTATATTTTTTATTATAGATCCTATTGTACGTAAAAAGACCGGCCATTTTCGTAGGATACTTTTTTTATCCGCAGCTTTCCGCTAGCAAAAACAAAGTTGACCTTCAAATGACCTCGAAAACGCCACCCAAATAAACCCCTCTTTCTCCCTCGAACTCCTTGTTTTCCACTCTTTTAATACTTTTTCATACTTTTCAAGATATTCGGCTGGAAAGTTTTCAAATTACCACCCTGTATACTCATTATTCAAGTAGCTATTTCTTGTTATTCATAATTCGAACAATTTTCAAATTAATAAATTTGTATAATTTGTCTCTACACGCATTCTTTGAACTGTCGTCTTGATAACAATTTATCGTTGAAGCAATTGTTTGAAGCAGCCAATTTTCAGAATGTATAGAATTTGTTCATTTTCGTAATAATGTCTATTCAAACAATTGTTTCAACAATAAATTGTTATCGAGATGATAATTCAAATAACGCATGTGTGGAGACATATTATAAAAATTTATTCATTTGAAAATTGTTCAAATTATCAATAACTACTTATCGGAAAACAGTTATCAATCTCCGGTCCCAACTAGGTCTCCTATGTTATTTTATGTCATGTTATTTTTATTTGCTGCAGGAAGAATACATTGCAGAGAGGAAGACCGAATTTGTGGAGCAGCTACGGTCAAAAAAGACAGCGCGCAGCGGAGCCCGCGAATGCGCGTGCCGAGGAAGCGGCCGAGGAAGCGGCCGTGGAAACAACCGGGGAAAGAACCGAGGAAGAAGAGACGACAGCCAGCGGAACTGTCCATTTAATGTATATTTTTGTAGATAATGAAATAAAAAGCGTATGTACTGTGACGTGGCACTGTTTGCCAACGTCTTCCGAAGAATAGGATCGGAAGACCGGGTCATATTCCGGCATGCGAAGAGCGGAAAAGTAGGGGCGAACGCTCTCCCTGGGCACAAGCGAGACAAATGGGCGAGTTCTGATATTTTGAGCGTCGCGCCAATTTGCGCGACGCGAGTTTGCAGGACCGTAATCAGGTCGCCGGGGGGACCTGACGAACTTCTTCCCGCCAAATGAAATGGAACAAGGATGGCTCCGACGAAAACCCTGCCGGAGAATAGCAGAGAGATCGACGTGGCTCAGGATGAACAACCTGGAGGCGCCGACAAGAATTCAGCGGCCAAGACAGAAATCTCAGCCGTCTTGCCGTCGCCTCACACGGAGAGAAACCTGGCCAGTTACCGGATTGGCTGACAGCGATCACCTCAGCGGGGAGCGGCCAATCGACGGGCACCGCTGCCGGAGAGACCGCCAATCGCCGGAAACCAGGGACCGTCACGCAGGGCGAGGCCCCTGCCGAAAATCAGCGCGCGATAGGTCCAAGCGTTACGCGGGGAGAAGCGAACGGAAGGGGGGGGGGACGCTTCGCTTCCGCGTTCCCGAGTCATCGCGTAGAAGATCACTTCTTCGTTGGCTTGAGTCGAGTTTAGTCGATCGAAATCGAATCGTGAATAATATCCGAGCGTGCGACAAGTAGCTGCCTAAACCGTAGGACCCAAGCGATCCACTGTCCACGGCCTTTATAACAACACCTTGGGTAAGCCTTTGTCGGATTCTCATCCGAGTTATTAAGTGATCTTTCTTTCGCGTTGTCTCGGAAAGCATATCGGGTTCGCGATCGCGTCGGCGAAAGATCGGCGTAGTTACGGGCTGCCGGAAGCAGCGTTAATTCGCGAGCGGCACGTAGTTGTCGAGCGACGGACGCGCGGGGAAATTATTAGCGAGTGCAAAGCACTATTTTCTTTAGCGAAGATCCGCGCGTCGTCGTTTCTTTCACGCCAGCCTCGTCTCGTCCCACGGTGGGACGCCGCCTCGTGCTCGCGTCGTACTTGCGACAAGTGTTAGTTCGACGAGAAGCCATTGTTACGCGTTTTCCATCGGAATTCGGGCGTAGAACGCGGGTTCCGCGGACGCCAACGCCGTCATCGCGTTGCTGCCGAATTCGACGCGACGTTCGAATCAAATTCGAGAGAAGAAGAGCGCGTGCGACTAAGATCCGTCGACGACCACCTGTCACGCGCCGGCTAACCTCGAAAAGCTGCCGGTTACGGCCGGCAGCCCCGTTGTATCACCAGTCGAGCAATAAAGTCTTGTTAACCGAAAGTCACAGAGAGATTATTGAGTGAGAAACCTTCCCGCCGCGGGGAACGCCTCGTGTTCACTCCGCGTAGTACCCTGAACCCGTTCGCGAAGAGTTTCGTCTAGTTATCGGTGGCCGTCGGCTCGTGAGACCGTTTCTCGAAGAGCTCGTCGCTACGGCGACTTAGCGTGGCACCTTAAAACAGTGCCTGGCGCCCGAACACCTTGGCGAAGATTTCGAGAAGCGACGAGTCGACGAACCACTTTTGTCCCGGGTGGACCGCGTTTCGTGCGGCCGAACGCGGCCCGGCCGTCCGGCCCATAAATACCCGGTGTCTCTAGGTTTTCGCCGTCCAGGGGACGAGGGAAAGCTAGACGACGTGACAGTACATATATATATATAGAAAGAGAATTTTTGTATTTTACTTACCCACCCCTTCCTTTGCGTTCCCCTGCTATTCCCCTGCGCGCGCTTTTACTTGTTATTGTACAAAAGTTGGATTAATATGTTTTTGCTTGAATTTTTGTTTAAAAACGCTCCGAACTTTCGTTCCAACGTAACAATTTATCGTCGAAGTATTTCTTAAAATCTTAAAAATAAACACAATAATAATAATTTGTAATGCGGCTGAAGATAGGGCGGGGATTGCGGCGGAGGAGCGCCGCGCAATTTTTTGTGTATTATAAATAGAAATAAATTATATATACAGTACTTGTATTTTACTTACCCACACCTTCCTTTGCGTTCCCCTGCTATTCCCCTGCGCGCGCGTTTACTTGTTATTGTACAAAAGTTGAATTAATATGTTTTTGTTTGAATTTTTGTTTAAAAACGCTCCGAACTTTCGTTCCAACGTAACAATTTATCGTCGAAGTATTTCTTAAAATCTTAAAAATATACACAATAATAATAATTTGTAATGCGGCTGAAGATAGGGCGGGGATTGCGGCGGAGGAGCGCCGCGCAATTTTTTTTGCATAATAAATAGAAATAAATTATACATACAATACTTGTATTTTACTTACCCGCACGTTCCTTTGCGTTCCCCAGCTATCCCCCTGCGTGCGTATACATGTTACTCCACAAACGTCCGAAGTAATTTCTTATTTTTTATGGTGGAATTTTTATTTAAAAACGCTACGAACTTTCGTTTCAACCTAATACTATATTGTTAAAATAATTGTTTCAATTTTTATAATCTATAGAATAATAACAATAATTTATAATGCGGCGGAAGATGCGGCGGAGGACGAGAAATGGTTTGAAGCAGTGATCGGCAACGCTGGCTATTGTTCAACCAGTTTTCGTGCCTCTTGCACGTCTCGCTCCCCGTGACGACCACAGTGCTCTATGCCCTATGCTATAGCAGGTACAGGTAGGTATGGCATGGTATAGATATAGTATACCTAGTGTAGGATGCGGCGAAGGACGAGAAATGGTTTGTCATTTCCCGAACCCTTGCGATCCGCCTAGACACACGTACACGCTGCCCGAGCGTGTTTGTGTGCGAGTGCGCCTTGCGGTACGGCTAGTCAAGCCTGCTTGCAGAGCCTCCCGAACAGACATCTTGCTGCCGAATAATGAAAATTACGCTTCGAAAACGTAAAAGTCGACCACCTTGGGGTGCAAGCGCAATAGATTGATCTTTTATCTAGGGATTGAGACCACGTAGGGGGTCCAAATGTGCATTAGAGAGGCGGGATTCGAAAACAGACGAACCCTTGCAATCGGTTAGTCAAGCCTGCTTGCAGAGCCTCCCGGGCAGACATCTTGCTGCCGAATAATGAAAATTACGCCTCTAAAACGCAAAAGCAGGCCATTTTCGACACCAAGCGCAATTGGTTGATCTTTTATCTAGCGATTGTGACCACGTAGGGGCCCCAAATGTGCATTGGAGAGGCGTAAATCGAAAACAGACGAACCCTTTCGATCCGGCTAGGCACACGTACACGCTGCCCGAGTGGTGAGTGTGTAAGTGCGCCTCGCGGTGCGGCTAGTCAAGCCAAGTGTTCCTTCTCGAGAAATTATATAATTGCTTATGTCTCGTTTATCGAGAAATCACAGTACTTCTAGAGAAATTTAAATCTAGGAAAATTCTTATGAATCTCATTTATTTTGGAACATATTTTCGGAAATGAACAAATACGTGTGTCCTACCATCAGTCAAAATATGGTACACATTAATGTAGGTATGTAACTATCTCTGTTACTTGTGATTGTACGAAAAAATGTCAGAGGAGAAATTTTCACTGTTCAACAAGGTAAATGAAATGGCAAACTAAAAAAATTTTTGGGAAATCATATATTGCGAAATTTCAAGGTCATCGTTATTTTTATTTAAAGGAGGTCATGTAATTATTTTATATTCCTATTCAGAAAAAAATGACAAATCCAACGATGTGCCATGTTCCATAGTTATGGTGAATTTCACAATTTTCAAAATTTTCAATTGAAGTGCGCCCCGTCACCCTTCTATCCGTTCGATCTCAAACTTTGCACAAATTTTTTTCTCACCTAAAGGAACAATACTGCTGACAAAACGTTGCGTTAATGTTTTTTGCGCTTTCGATAAATACATTTCGATAAATAGAGATATTCCAAACATCATATATAATTTTTGCAATATTTTTTTAGTTTATTACTAATTCTAGAGAATTCTCGAGAATTCTCGAGAAATATAGTCTTCCTTCTCGAGATTCCTCGAGAAATGAAAAATGTTGAGAAATCAGGAACACTAGTCAAGCCTGCTTGCAGAGCGTCCCAGGCAGACATCTTGCTACCGAATAATGAAAATTACACCTCGAAAACGGAAAAGTCGTTCACCTTGGGGTGCAAGAGCGCTAGATTGGTCTTTTATCTATCGATTGTGACTACGTAGCGGTTCCAAATGTGCATTGTAGAGAAATGGTTTGTCATTTCCCGAACCCTTGCGATCCGCCTAGGCACACGTACACTGTACACGCTGCCCCAGCGGCGAGTGTGTGCCACACACTCTCACTCGAGCACACCGTCACCACGTCATCGTCAGCCGTGACATCACGCTTGCAGATGAAGCCTGACTTATCGACAACACTTCTCATCCTCTGTTTTACCGATACAGTGACTGAATGACCGACGACTCGTCGTCGAATGAAATATCGGAAACAGGTACCAGCGCTCGTAGTGAAAAATTCCGGAACTATACTTGTTACTCTACCCCCCGTTTAGGGATAAATTTCGTCTGTTTGCAAACTGTGTGTTTAAACACGTATAGTTTAACATAATAATCGTTGCATTGACATTGTATGTGTCCCAGCAATTGCGCTTGGTGTCTACTTTTTCTATAAGAACCCTAAATTTCTCGATATTTAAGAAAATGTATGTGTCTTGACAGTGGCAGCACTGTCGCGCCGCTCGATGCTCTCGCCTTTCGGCTACATGCTGCCGAATAATGAAAATTACGCTTCCAAAACGCAAAAGCATGCCATTTTCGACACCAAGCGCAATTGGTTGATCTTTTATCTAGCGATTGTGACCACGGAGGGGCCCCAAATGTGCATTAGAGAGGCGGGATTTGCAAACAGACGAACCCTTGCAATTCTCGTGTACGTATACAGTTGTCTAGCGGTGTGTGAGTGCGCCACCACACTCTCGCTCGGCCAGAACCGGCACCCTTAAGGGTGCCGATCCAACTCGAGCGAGAGTGTGGTGGCACACTCACACACCGCTAGATACTGTATACGTATACAAGGTTGCAAGGGTCCAGCCCGCGTGACTAATCACGTCTCGCTAATGCACATTTGGGGGTCCTACGTAGTCAGAATCGATAGATAAAAGATCAATCTAGCGCTGGAGCTTGCGAAAGTGGTCTACTTTTGCGTTTTCGAGGCGTAATTTGCATTATTCGGCAGCTTGTAGCGCAGCGGCGAGAAGCACTGGCGGCGCGACAGTGCTGCCACTGTCAAGAGACATACATTTTCTTAAATATCGAGAGAAGTAGGATCTTTATAGAAAAGGTTGGAAGCTCCAGCGCTAGCGGGGACACATACAATGTCAATGCAACGATTATTATGTTAAACCATACCTATTTAAAACAACAGTTCGTCACGCCGCAGAAATACACCTCAAAAGGATTCGTTCTGTGAAAGTACAGCTTCGGCATTTTTTCCGCTACGAGCGCTTACGTCTGTTTCACATCATTCAGTCACGACAGTCACCCGGATTCAGTCACTGTATCGGTAAAACAGAGAAAGAGAAGTGTTGCCGGTAACTTGTATGGTTATACGGCTGACGATGATGCTACGTTGGTGATCTCGAGTGAGAGTGTGTGGCGCACACTCACCGCTCGGGCAGCGCGTACGTGTGCCTACGCGCGTTGTGCAAGGGTCCAGCCCGTGACTAATCACGTCTCGCTAATGCACATTTGGGGGCCCTACGTAGTCAGAATCGATAGATAAAAGATCAATCTAGCGCTGGAGCTTGCGAAAGTGGTCTACTTTTGCGTTTCCGAGACGTAATTTACATTATTCGGCAGCTTGATATCCGCCCGGGAGGCTCTGCAGGCACGACACCGTACCGCGCGAGGCACTCACACACTCACCGCTCGGGCAGCGCGTACGTGTGCCTACGCGCGTTGTGCGATGGTCCAGCCCGTGACTAATCACGTCTCGCTAATGCACATTCGGGGGCCCTACGTAGTCAGAATCGATAGATAAAAGATCAATCTAGCGCTGGAGCTTGCGAAAGTGGTCTACTTTTGCGTTTCCGAGACGTAATTTACATTATTCGGCAGCTTGATATCTGCCCGGGAGTGGCATCTTCTGATGCAGTGTCCCGTTGGCGCTGCTGTACTTCTCGACATTCAACTGTAGAAATTGTATCCAGCTCCCCTACTGGACGGAGCTCAAACTAATTTCGAGGTCAAATCTGGATCGGGTGCCTTAAGAGGACGTGGGACCGACAGCAAAATATTTTTGTGACTTCAGCGACAATTGCGGCAGAATGAAGAAGCTCCTGGACAAGGATAGAGAGCTCCTTGTCTCTCCTGCAGGGCTGCGACGGAGAGGGAGATATGTCGCTCGCAGGAGAGACAAAGACAGAGAGTAACCGAGCAGTTTGAATTTCGATGAACGCACTCCCATTTCCTGAAGCGAAGAAGCAATATTTTTGGATGCTCTTTGCGTTGAAATGTTCTCCGTGTTATTTCGGATCCCCTCTCAGAGCCCTTTTTTGCAATTTGTCTCTTGTAAGTTTATAAACAATAATAGCGTACGTTTTTATAGAAGAAAATTTTTTCAGTACACTTTTTCCAAAAAAGGGCTCTGAGAGGGGATCCGAAATAACACGGAGAACATTTCAACGCAAAGAGCATCCAACAATATTGCTTCTTCGCTTCTGGAAATGGGAGTGCGTTCATCGAAATTCAAACTGCTCGGTTACTCTCTGTCTTTGTCTCTCCTGCGAGTACATATCTCTCTATCCTTGTCCTACTTCATCCGCAGTTCACCTCTACGCCGATGATTGATAGAGGCAGCACTTTCCATCATCTGTAGTAGTAGATGGCGCTAGTTTGGGTCCCACGTCCTCTTAAGCTGTAATGCAAATATTTCAACCACTATTATTCGCCCCCGGGACATAGGCGGCGTTGGTGTTCCCCATCACGCATGCGCAGAACGCTTACTTTGCTCTGTGTACAGCGAGAGTCATTCTTTGCGATATATATACCAAAATGTTCGATGTTTTTATAACATCGTGGGTTAGCCGATCGGCCATCGAGTTGGACTACCAAGCGGTAGACCGGGGTTCGAATCCTGTTGGGGAAGACAGTTTTTTTCGTTTTTTTTAGCGTTTATATCTATATATACTGTCATTAGTTCGCCCCCGGGGCACAGAGAGCGCTAAAATACTGGTTGAATTTTTAACACGGCAGCTTACGCCCCCTGGCTAAGCTCGACTCGAAT
This sequence comes from Lasioglossum calceatum, assembly GCA_963966675.1. Lineage (NCBI taxonomy): Eukaryota > Metazoa > Arthropoda > Insecta > Hymenoptera > Halictidae > Lasioglossum > Lasioglossum calceatum. The sequence continues at coordinate 2,179,072 of OZ016542.1, forward strand.
GGTCGAGCCGAGTCGAGTACTCGCACGAAGCGAGCGGCCCGCACGATGCGGGTAGTTCGCTTCGATGCGAGTAGCTTGTGTGGGGTCGGCTTTACCACTCCGCGTCACCGGCGTAGTGGGAATCGCCGCGCCTGCGCACAAATGGCTAGAGAGAGGAATCGGCCGACGGCGTGTCGCCGATCCCTCTCTTCTCCATTGGTGTTTCATCGCAAACGGACGTGTTCCACGAGATCACGCACTTTCGCGCATCATATTTCTGTATAGTGGCTTTCAGCCTGGTGCGTGGTGGAATTGTTGCAGCGGCAACTATTCCCGTTTACATTTGTTAATAAACATTTACATTCGTTGACCAACGGAGTGTTTTATTGGACCACACGTGAAGCTTATGGGAACTCCACGTGTTGCGACTGTGTACAGCAGTCACTCAGTGAATCTCAGACCAGAGATTCACTCATACACCTTAACCGGTGACCCATAATTGGTGACCCCGACTACTTCGTGGACTACGGAACGTCGCGGAAACGAAAAGGGCAACGTTCCTGAGCCGTGGAGAAGCGATTTCGGCCCGTAAACGCCCTGGCGATTCAAGATGGCGGAGCGGCGTAAATGACGTAGCCGTTCGACCACCAGCCATTTTTTCCCTCGTGGGGACAGGCCGTATACAGTGCATCGTAAGTGAAATATAAGGCACATACGTTGTTCTGTTTAGAACTGTTCTAGCATTTCCGTCCGGGAGCGACGGACTCTCTTCCGGGAAACGCTGGCGTTCCTAAGTTGTACGAGCAAAGAAGGCTGCGACGTTACATATTTTGGAAGTCGTCGCTCTTCACGGTGTCTTTCTGCTGTTCACCTCGTGGCCTAGTCCTCCTGAGGTCACATTGAATGACACCGCTTATTGCTGCTCGTACATGCTGTTTACCTCGAGGTCTCATCCCCGAGGTCTCATCGAAGGACGCTCGCCGCCCGTTGGAATGCTGTTTACCTCGTGGCCTGGTCCGCCCGAGGTCACATTGAAGCTTGCTGTTGTTGGTGAGGCTGTTTACCTCGTGACTTGGTCTGCCCGAGGTCACGCTGATGCGTAGCCTTCACCGTCATCGGTGCCTACGTTGATGGAGACTTCGTCACCGGTGCCTAAGGTGTCAACAAAAATTAGAGACAATACTTTTGTGCGTGCGTTCGTGCTTCCGCGTCGCGCCCCGCGAATCTGTCGCATGAGCCCGCGTGTCTCGCCCTAGGGATTCCCTTAGTGCGTATTATCAGTGTTGGTCGCGGATAGACTTGTGATATAACCTCTGTAACGCGCATGTGCGCGGGTTAGGTTAGGTTGTGAGCGCTTAGGCGTAGTGTTCTTTTTAGAGTCATACCCTACCAATATGGCGGATCCGGAACCCGACGTTCCTCAGATCGACCTTGACGCGTTCGAGGCGATTCGGCAGGAGCTAGACGAAATTCGCCAACAGTTGGAGGAACGAGAGGCGAGGGGGCCTCGTCAAGAGCATGGGGATATCTCCCAGTTCGCGGTCGCGCGGGTCCCTAAGATCCCTCCATTCTCTCGTAAGGGTCCAGTTTTATGGTTCTGTCAACTCGAGGCGTCATTACGTCGGTCAGGGGTGACGCATGAGGTGACCAAGTTTGACTATCTTGTGATGTCATTAGATGAGGATTCGCTTGCCAACCTAAGTGATATAATCACTACACAACCTCCTTTCCCGGATATCTACACCAGAGCAAAAAAGCGTCTGTTGTCTGTTTTCGCGCCCACTGACGAGGAGAATCTGCAGAGACTATTAAGAGGACAGGTCAATGTTGACTGCAAACCGTCCCAAATTCTCCGTCAGCTTCGCTACCTCAATGAACGCTGCAATTGCAGTGACGCTGTCCTACGTTCGATATTTCTTGAACAACTGTCCGATCATCAACAGGAAATACTGGTGGTGACCGAACACAAAAATTTGGACATTCTCGCTGAAATAGCCGACAAGCTAGTGGCTGTGCATGGACCCAAGCCTGTTGTCAATTTGGTCGAAAGCAAGAAACTATCTAATGTTTCTTCCGCTAATAGGGTAGGATCTAGTGCGCTCTCAAATGAGGATACTCTCTCTCTGTCGAGGCAGCTTAACCGCATTGAATCCCTGTTGAAGACTCTCATTGACAATCAGAAGCAGTTGTCTTCGGCTAGTTCTAGTTCCAGCCCGCAGGCTAAATCGCGCGATAGCTCCAGATCCGGGGGTTCAGGTAGCAAGCCGCGTTCTCTATGCACAGCGCATTCGCGCTTTCCAGATAATCCCAAAACCTGTTACAAAGGTTGTAGGAAGTTCTCAGAATGGAAAGCGTCAAAAAAACTAACTTCACCTGCCCACGCGGAGACAATTGTCGAGGGTATAGGTGACTCCAGACGTCTCCACATTAGAGACCGGATCTCCGGTCAGGTTTTTCTGATAGACACCGGCGCAGACGTTTCTCTGCTTCCTGCAGACGCGCGGGTTCGATGTAAGCCAGCTACATTAAAGCTATTGGCTGCCAACGACACCTCGATTAAAACGTTTGGCGAATCTTTTCGCATGCTGGACTTGGGGTTGCAGAGGGAGATTAAATGGCATTTCTGTATAGCTGATGTTCCTCATCCCATTATCGGTGCGGATTTGCTTTGGCATTATGGCCTAATTGTAGATATCCGTAAACGTTGTCTGGTGGATCAAACCACCAGTCTAACCTCGTCTGGAGACTTAAGGAAGGCTAGGTTTCATTCCGTTCGCACAGTCGCCTCTGGCACAAGTTGCGCGGGAATCTTAGCGGAATTTCCAGAAATCACTGGAACGTCTTGCCCAAGCCCACCCTCGTCTAAGGAAGTGTTTCACCACATCCTTACCAAGGGTCCACCCATTTCTTCTCGTCCGCGTCGTTTAGCACCGGACAAACTCCTTGCTGCTAAGCAGGAGTTTAAACAATGGAGTGAGGCGGGCATCTGTAGACCCTCGAGTAGCCCTTGGGCTAGTCCGATGCACATGGTGCAAAAGAAGGATGGGTCGTGGCGGGTTGGTGGTGACTACAGGCAATTAAACGCCGTCACTATTCCGGATAAGTATCCGACCCCCCACTTATACGATTGTTGTAACAATCTGTCGGGCAAGAATATTTTTTCTTCATTAGACCTGCACAAGGCGTTCAACCAGATACCGGTTGCGCCTGAAGATGTGCAAAAGACGGCAATAACAACCCCTTTTGGGTTATTCGAATTCGAATATATGACCTTTGGTCTTCGAAACGCGAGCCAATCCTTCCAGCGTTATATTAACCGTGCGCTGGGAGATCTGGATTTCGTTTTTCTGTACATTGATGATATACTCGTAGCTTCTTCTACGCGTGAGGAGCATGTGGAGCATCTCCGCACAGTATTCGGGAGGTTGAGGGATTATCACCTTCGCCTCAATGTAGAGAAATGCAACTTTGCAGCTCAGGAGCTGGAGTTTTTGGGGTATCTCATCAATGCTCAGGGTATTCGCCCTTTGGCTGGTAAGGTCGAAGCTATCTTAAACTTTACCAAGCCAAAAACAATTGTTGAATTGAGACGTTTTTTGGGCATGGTAAACTTTTACCACAGGAACCTTCCCAATACTGCTGCCTTGCAGGCTCCTTTGAATGCTTATTTCAAGGATTCAAAGAAGAATGATAGGAGAGAAATTGTATGGTCTCGCGAGGCCGAGCAGGCATTCGACAAAATTAAACAAGATTTTGCGAAAGCCTCTCTGTTAGTGCATCCTCGTACCGGTGCTGAGTTGCGTCTAGTAACTGACGCGTCTGATCGAGCTGTCGGCGCAGTTCTGGAACAGAAGAGCCTTCGGTCCAATGCGTCGAACACGGTCTGGGAGCCCCTCGCGTTCTTTTCGAAGAAGTTAACCCCCTCGCAACTCAATTATAGTGCGTATGATAGGGAATTAACTGCGATTTACGAAGCGATCCGCTACTTCTCCTACCTGCTGGAAGCGCGTGAGTTCAAGGTACTAACGGACCATAAACCCTTGGTCTATGCGTTTAAACAGCGTCCCGAGAAAGCCTCTCCGCGCCAATTGCGCCAGCTTTCGCTGATTGCGCAGTTCACCTCTAATATCGAGTATGTGAAGGGCCCGGAGAATGTGGTGGCTGATGCCCTTTCTCGCATTGAGTCACTTCGACTCCCGTGTGAAATTAGTTTAAATGAGCTCGCAAACGCTCAGAAGGAAGATCAACAACTGGCGGAACTCCGCAAGTCGTCTGATCATTCCCTTGTTCTTAAAGCTATTTCTTGGGGCCCTGAGCATACCTCAATTTATTGTGAGATTTCGGGAGAGGCCATCCGGCCCTACATTCCCGTGAGCCTACGACGTACTGCGTTCAACATATTTCACGCGCCCGCGCATCCTGGTCCGCAAGTTACTGACAAGCTCATTCGGCACAGGTATGTGTGGCCCGACATGCACCGCGACATTCAGCGCTGGTGCAGGGAATGTCTCGACTGTCAGCAGTCGAAGACATCGCGCCATGTGAAATTGATTCCTGATAAGATTATAGCTCCCGACGGTCGCTTTGACCACATACATGTCGATATAGTGGGTCCGCTACCTGTACGCAGTGGTTGCCAGTACTTGCTGACCATGATTGATAGGTTTTCGCGTTGGGTCGAGACCGTTCCACTACAGGAAACCTCAGCCCAAACGATTGCGCGTGCGTTTTACGACACCTGGATTTCGCGTTACGGTGCCCCGAAGATCATAACGACGGACCAGGGCGCGCAGTTCGAGTCGCGGTTATTTTCGGCGCTCCTGTCCCTAGTTGGGTGTGAGCGTATCAGGACCACAGCCTATCACCCGTCTTCCAACGGGATGATAGAGCGATGGCATCGCCCATTAAAGGCGGCTTTGATGTGCCATCGGGATGCAGACTGGACGAAATCACTTTCGACGGTCCTGCTGGGCCTAAGGTCGCATGTCCGCTCGGACACGAACGCCTCTCCGGCGGAGTTCGTGTTCGGGACGACATTGCGCCTTCCAGGAGAATTCTTTCTTCCTAATGATTTTTCGCCGGATCCAAATATATTTTTGGAGGAGCACCGCGAGTTCATGCGACAGATTCGTCCCGTACCCGCGGCGCACCGCAATGCTCGGAAAGCATTCGTTTACAAGGAACTCCGTGAATGTTCCCACGTGTTCCTGCGTAACATGGCCAAGAAGGCCCTTGAGAGGCCGTATACTGGCCCGCATAAAATCCTTTCAAGGATTAGCGACCGTGTATTTCAGATCGAAGTGAATGGTGTCTCTCGCAATGTGTCGATAGAACTGCTGAAACCGGCCTACACCATATCGCAGGATTTGGACGACACGATCGCTCCTGACGGCTCGTCGAGCGGTAGCTCAGTCCCTCCTCTTAGAACGTATTCTAAGAGAAGGGTCACGAGTAAGACCTAACATGCGATCCGCTGCTTAGGTGATGTAAATATTGCGACTGCATCGCGTACTTTGTTCGCACGGGAATGATATGTGTATTGCGTGCGTACTTTTATGTTTTCGCGTTGCGATTAACTCCCGCGAATTTATTGCTCAGAAAAAATTCGGCGTGGACTTATTTTGTGCGGTAGCCTGTTGCTCAACACACACATTTTTTTTTTCAATCTGGCCTCAATCCCCGTTCCGCAACGACATTGTGTTGCGGCATTTTCACATTTTTTTTGTGTGTCGTGCGTTCTTTGCGAACGCACTAGGGGGGGAGTGTGTGGGGTCGGCTTTACCACTCCGCGTCACCGGCGTAGTGGGAATCGCCGCGCCTGCGCACAAATGGCTAGAGAGAGGAATCGGCCGACGGCGTGTCGCCGATCCCTCTCTTCTCCATTGGTGTTTCATCGCAAACGAACGTGTTCCACGAGATCACGCACTTTCGCGCATCATATTTCTGTATAGTGGCTTTCAGCCTGGTGCGTGGTGGAATTGTTGCAGCGGCAACTATTCCCGTTTACATTTGTTAATAAACATTTACATTCGTTGACCAACGGAGTGTTTTATTGGACCACACGTGAAGCTTATGGGAACTCCACGTGTTGCGACTGTGTACAGCAGTCACTCAGTGAATCTCAGACCAGAGATTCACTCATACACCTTAACCGGTGACCCATACTTGCACCGATGCGAGCTACCTCTGCCGTGCGAGCCGCTCGTTTCGTGCGAGAACTCGACTAGGCTCGACCAGTCGAGTCGAGCTTACCTGGACTCGCACCGAGCGAGCGATTCGTACGATACGAACGCGAACGGCTTGCCTGAAGTACTCGAAATAAATTCAAGCGTAATATAAGATGGTGCGAGTTATGCATAGCGGGAAGAACGGCACATCCATATTTACATCATTTTAATATATTGAGAATGCTAAATGTTTGGGATGTTTTATTATATATTTTGATAGTAAAATGGACATAATGATGAGTAATGTAAATTCAGAATTTGTATAACCCTCTTATTAAAGATATAGTTATGCAATAACAACTATATTTTCTAGATTTATGTAAATAAGTAGATGTGACTGATTATCATCTCGAAGTCTTTTCTGAATTTGCAAATGTTGAAGTGGGTATGTAAATTCTGTGCAGAATTGACACGATAAACGATATTATTTATACTTCTAGAAGGTTGTCTGAAAACTCAAAAAGATATATTTAAACAATACCTTGCACAATTTTATTATTCGTGGAAGTATATACTGATAGTGAGAACGATAATACATATACATATATGTATTGTATATACGTATTAAGTATTTACCATTTATGTACTATTTGCATGTTTATTTAGGTACTACATCACGAGTCAGTAGAGTATTTAGGTAAATGAAGGTAATTTTTTTAAAAATGAAAAGTGACACATATCACGTATGTATTAAACAGAAACGAATTTTTCTTTATTTCTCTCCCTCTCTCCGTCTCTCTCTCTCTCTCTCTCTATCTCTCTCTCGCTATAATAACAATAATAATATTAATAACAATAACAACAATAACAATAATAACCACTTTTTACGCGGGTTGGTGGAAAAACCTTGGAAAGGCACGAGGCACGGTCCGCAGTGTCAAGTATGTACATAGTGTGGGATTTCCAGCCACTAAAAAACCACCTCCCGTTGTCCTGCTGGTTTCCATTTCCAGTTTCCACCATACTTCCGGTTGGAACTGTTTCGTTTTCACCGCAAGGTTTTGGCTACGCTGGTGTTGGCGCCCCCTCTTCTATAATACAGTAATCGCTCCTTCGTTGTCCAAAATCAAGGGCACGATCGTTGTCCAGTGCCTACCCATTCCACTGCCTGTCAACGCCGAGTCGCTCCGTAGGCGGCGTCGATTGATCTCGGCTCGGGTATATCGGTGTGAACACCACAACATTGACTCGAGTAAACCGAATTTTCAAACTTCTTAATTTTCATTATTTCTTTATGGGACTTTCACTAACTTATTTCTGGCATTTCTCTGATTAAAATGACACCAAACACGATATAGTTTCAACTGTATTTAGTGGTTTAATCGACGGTCAAAGTTTCGAAGGCAACGAGCAACAGCAACAATGTGGGCCTTTAAACTGTGCCGGCGACGGCGACACGCTTCGGTCACCCGATCCGTATCTCATTCTGTCCTTCTCTATGTTCGGCTTCCTATTGAAGTCGCTCGGCGCGGTCGGCGCGATATCTAGACGCAGTCATAAATCAAAAATAGTGTCCGGGCACGCTCGTTGTCCGCTCAGCCCCCCGGCCTTTGGACAACGAAGGAGCTTTTACTGTAATAACAATAATGACTATAATAACAATAACAGTAAGAATACTAAAGTATTATTAAAATAATAGTGACAATATAAGTGATAAAAGTGATACATGCCTTTGCAGTACAATCTACAATTTCTGGTTGGCAAATACGAAACAGAGTTGCTCCACTTTTTCCGATAGTAGAGACGATCTTCTCTCTGTAACAATATTCCCGACTAGTGAAAATAGTCGTTCACTATATGTTTGTGTTGCCGGACTCCCAGTAAGTTCCGAGCAACTATTGCTAGATCTGGAAATCGTGTAGCATTTTTAACTTCCCGATTTTATAGGGAAGTTACTGTAATTACCCCGAAAATCGAAAATCGATTTTTTAGCAGATCTTCACGTTTCATGGTCATTGCAGTCATTTTAGACTATTTTCAGCAAAATGTTCGTATGTGTGTGTGTGTGTGTGTGTGTGCGTATGGCCGTTTGTATGTTATCAAATTTTTCGTTAACGTTTTCTGAAAAAGTAACAACGCGATCAGAATGATGAATGATGCAATCGATGTGCCCCGCTGTAACTTAGAGCTGATTAGATTTTGGTCCATTTTGGTCAAGTAGTTTTTTAGTTTTTTTAGTTTTTTTAGCTTTTTTCGAAAGAAGTTCATTCAACAATGCAATTTATACGAGAGGATGGACATTTTCCATCGAATAAACAAACGCAATTACAAAAAAATTTTTTTCTTAATTTTTTTTAAACTGATGCTAATGTTACCCCGTGGAATAATCGAAAGTTATTCCAATGCAAGAGTGGGTTAATCATCGCTACTGCCGACAATACCTTTTCAAAGAATATTAATGAGTGTGTAAACTAATTTATATTACAACCATTGATAATACAATCTATTCAAAACGAATTGTTACCTGCAATTTTTATTCAACAAACTACGTACGTCGATTCATCGGTAGAACGCACCGTTGACAGACATTAACGTTTACTTAATATTGTAACGTCTTAGTACGATAGTAATGGGGTTTTAGCATTATTTAAATTGAAATATCTCCTGAACTACTAACTTTTCGACGTACATAGGTTTGTACTTTTTTATAACGACTGTCCAGCTGCAGCGATTGATGTATTAAACTATGCTTAAGAACAGCCGAATGTAAAGAAGTCATAAAACCTGATTGTTATTTACGAGATAAACATATTAATTTATTTCACGAAATTATGAACAGAAATCTAAACGAGCGTGGAATATACAACTTTGCTCAAGATACTGATTACGTTCGAGCTTTTTTGAGTAATTTACAAGAGATCCCAGAACATGAGACGAATATTCAGATAATATACACTGGTGAAATTGGAAAAAAGGTAGTAGGACATTGGATTTGCACAAGATCTGATGGTAACGGAAATGTACACATTTATGATAGTTTTAATGCTAATCATTTGAACCATGATGTAATAGATTATCTGAATGCCCTGTATAAATATAAGAAAAAATATATATTTCACAGAGTACAATATCAAAACAATGCGTTTGATTGTGGAGCATTTGCGATTTATTTTGCAACATTACTATGCTATAACAGGGAACCAAGCGAGCGACGAGCATACGATGTTGGTTTAATGCGACGTCATATAGCAAACATTTTGATAAGTAGAAAACTATTGAACTTCCCTGAAAACGTATAATCTTCTTAAAATGTACACTAAATAATGATAATAAATAATATCCTGCAACTAACGAATCGGGAAGTTCTTTGTGTGGCTCTTGGGGAGTCACACACCAAATCAAAAACATTAATAGCTATAGGTACTACTAGCCATGCGTACCACTAACCCTCGCGCAAGAACAGTCGTACCCGCGAACTCGCGAAGCGAGTGAGCAACAACAACCCTATTCGCGAGCGAGCGAAGCGAGCGAGCAACAATAACCTCACTCGCGAGCGAGCGGAGCGAGCGAGCAACAATATCCCTCTAGTTTTTCCTTATTTTACGTCGCTTTTGGAACTCCTATTCAGGGTTATTTCGCGACGGGACCTACAGTTTTTATAAGGTGGGTTCCGAACCACCTTGAGCAGACCACAGTTTCAAATAGCACATGGAATTTCCAGAGGTGCCGGCGTCGGGGATCGAACCCGCGACCACGTAGTCCGCAGTCGAGCGCTCTACCCACTCGGCCACTGCGCGCCCCGTGTAGCATTTTGCCTCCACCATTCTAAAATACAGGATTCCGGCAAAATCAGTTTTTCCGTTATGTACGTGTCTATCTGGCTCTGCAAAATATTTATGGCTTGGCCTTCGTGCTGTGCTACATCTTTGAAGAAGGCGAAGAGCGTTTGTGATAATGCTGATGCTGCTGCTGATGATGATGATGATGATGATGATGATGATGATGATGATGATGATGATGATAATGATGATAATGATGATAATGATGATAATGCTTCTGCAAAAAAATATAAAATATGTACGTACTACATATATTAAATACAATCTCGTTCAATTTGGTGATTCTTTTACACTCACCAACATTTTCATCTGCAATGCTTGTATCGTTCGGTGCAGAGAGAAGATTTTGCCTCTTCTTTGTTCTCCGCTGGCAACAATCGATCTTTAATTCGCGGATCTAAAATCATACTTACCACCAAACATTCCATATTTGTGGCAAAAGAAAATCTGCTGTTCAGTTCAGTTATGAGGTTCCTATTGAACATGGTGGTTTCGCTGCCACTGTCGTTTTCCTGCATATTCATTAGTCGGTCGCGAATGGCGTGCACTGTCGGAATATATCGCGGAAGGGTGGGTATGTTTTGTCCTGACATCATTTCAGTCGCTTCTTTGAATAATTTCAAGCAAGCGGAATACCTCTCCAATTCGGTCCACTCGCGGCCCATGATCGGGTCAGGCATGTCCGGTTCGCACAGTACATGTTGCAACGCTCGACGCACGTTGATAAGTCGATTGATCATGTCATACTGCGAATTCCATCTCATTTGGCAGTCAATGATCAATTTTAATGGCGCCTTTCCCGGATACTGCGTCAATTGTGCAGTTTTCAATTTTTCATTGGCCGACGACGACCGATGAAAATGTCCGACGATTCGCCGACATTTTGCCAAAAAAGATATCAATTCGGTACATGGCTTAATTGCATCTTTGATAACTAACTGAAAAAAGAAGGTATTACATTTTGTCGTTAAAACACATATTGTTCATCGAGATAAAGTCTACTTCGGTAAATAATTGTTATTAACATGTTTATACCTGTAATGTATGAGCGAAACATGGAATTCGCTCCCATGTACGACAAAATCGTACAGCTTGTACTATGGTAGCAGCATTGTCCGTTATAAAAAATGTATGAAATTGTGTGTTAACCAGGTTCCATACATTCAATGTATCCTTCAAAAATGAATTAATGTTCACCGGTATGTGAATCGGTGAAGAGACGTTGCTTATTTTCAATGTGAAGTTTTGTATAAGAAAGTTGCAGTTCATATACATACTGTACAGTGACGGATAGGTAATAATCTGCATTCGATCTTGAAGTCCATCCATCTGTCATGAAAGCAAAAAACCGTCTAAAAAACTGAAAAGATTATTTAAAGATATAAAAAAACACATACTTCAGTATTATAATTCAAACAAAATATTTTGACTTACAGTTTCGATATCTTTTTCTCGTTCCTATAGTTTAGCAACAGGTAGGAGAAAATTTAAGGGGTGGTTCTCGACGATAATATAAGACGAAAATGAAGAATAAAAAAATTGCGATTTCGACTTCGTTATTTAGTTATTAACAGTTAAAAATCCGCCTAAAATGCTGCAACACTTCTAACAAAAGTGTACGTTGCGTACGTCACACAGGCGCGCGACAGACTCGTATCATGTGACAAACGCATCATACCTTGGGTCTCATTTGGGGCCCCAGCGAAGTGAAAATGTTTAAAAGATCGTCGGACGACATTGAACCTACCTACTCGTTAAAATCCACAAGAGCATTTATAATATCCGCCCTATGGAATTATCGAGCAGAAGGGGTCAATACCCTTTGACTTTTAAACTGTTTTCACACATATCCACATATTCTTAATCTGCACTGTTCATAACACCGTACATAATACACTGGAACAAACCGCACATATGCTCTAGCACTATTTTCAATATCATACACACGAATGAGGAGAATGTAAAGAACACACTGGTAATCCTTTAATGTTGAAACACTGCACTTTATTGAACTTGATTTACGTTGCGAGACTTGCTCACAGACGAAACGGACATCTTGAGGTCGTGTGATTTCTGCGAACGGAAATCTTCGACGCGTGCGAGAAGAATTGTCCGTACAAGCCTAGCATCCGTATGCACACCGATTCGAGACAGCTGATGTGATCAATGGCACACACATGAGATATTTCCATATTTGGCGGTCACAGCCAGAATGAGAAAGAATCGCGAAGTTCGTGGAAACAGGACACACAATGTATTGGCATAGTAACACGCGATGTTTGGGCGCGCGTTTGCTGTAAATCGGCGGGAGTTGCTGTTGTAGATCGGCATTTGTTTTATCGATCTGGCTCAGGCATTGACCTCATCAGCTGTCTCGAATCAGTGTGCATTGTGCATATGGATTTTAGTTTATACGGACGATTCTTCTCTCGTACGCGTGGAAGATTTCCGTTCGCAGAAATCACACGACCTCAAGATGTCCGTTTCGACTGTGAGCGAGTCTCGCAACGTAATTAAAGTTCAATAAAGTGCAGTGTTTCAACATTAAAGGATTACCAGTGTGTTCTTTACATTCTCCTCATTCCCCTCAGTAAACTCTCTGTAAACTCGTAGTGCGTGTGTATGATATTGAAAATAGTGCTAGAGCATATGTGTGGTTTGTTCCAGTGTATTATGTACGACAGGGATGGGCACGGGTGGGGCCCCTCAAACGCCTGCTTCCCCCACCAAGCTTCCTTTCCGTAGCGCTCCTCGCGGCTCCGATGCACGAGGCCTGCGCACTGCTTGCGACGGACGAAGCGCGTCTTTCTTTCATAGTAACGACGGAAGCTGGTGGGGGACAGTAGGCGCTACGGTGGGGACGGCTTTGCCTCAATTGAGGCAAAAATGCCCATCCCTGATGTACGGTGTTATGAACAGTGCAGATTAAGAATATGTGGATATGTGTGAAAACAGTTTAAAAGTCAAAGGGCATTGACCCCTTCTGCTCGACAATTCCATAGGGCGGATATTATAAATGCTCTTGTGGATTTTAACGAGTAGGTAGGTTCAATGTCGTCCGACGATCTTTTAAACATTTTCACCTCGCTGGGGCCCTAAATGAGACCCAAGGTATGATGCGTTTGTCACATGATACGAGTCTGTCGCGCGCCTGTGTGACGTACGCAACGTACACTTTTGTTAGAAGTGTTGCAGCATTTTAGGCGGATTTTTAACTGTTAATAACTAAATAACGAAGTCGAAATCGCAATTTTTTTATTCTTCATTTTCGTCTTATATTATCGTCGAGAACCACCCCTTAAATTTTCTCCCACCTGTTGCTAAACACCCTGTATATTATGGGCATGATGGTATCCGAGAAAGTGGTACGACTGGGTAATTTGTACCACGGCTCTAATACTCGAATTAAGTTTTTGAATCCGATATCGTCGACAATGCAGAACGGCTGACAATCACATCTCAGCAATGGATTTCTTCCCCTTCAAATGTTCGAAATGACGAACGAAGAGCCAGTCTTTTTTTGCTGATGATCGTAGAGTGCAGTCGAAATCACGAGTCTAGAATCCTGAGCCCGTGCATCGTTAATTGTGTGTTTTTTCTAAATTCCACAAGATGGATAGCGCGAGTTTAAACAGTGCGATGGAAGTGGACAACGCTGAGATAGGTGCAGTTGCGTCTAGTGCAAATTGTGTGTCGGTGGACCGTGTTCGAAGGAAGAGTACAGTTTGGAGATGGTTCACCAAAATTAATCAGGACGAAAGTGTATGCAAACTTTGCCAGAAGGTATTGAAATGCAAGCGTGCGAGCACCACATCGCTGAAACGGCATGTCGAAAATCAGCATCGTGAGGACTATTTCGGGGAACAACAGGAAAACGTTCCCAGTACCCCGAACCCGAACACGATATCAATATGAAAGAAAACGTCGTCATGCTGGAAAGCAATTCACCTAAAGCGAAAGCAATTACGAAATCCATTGCTGAAATGATCATACGTGATTGTCAGCCGTTCTGCATAGTCGACAATGTCGGATTCAGAAACTTAATGCGAGTGTTAGAGCCGCGGTACAAGTTACCTAGTCGTACCACTTTCTCGGATACCATCATGCCAGCGATATACAAGGACGAGAAGAAAAGGGTGGCGACGATACTAGAAAAAGATATCGAAACTGTAAGTCAAAATATTTTGTTTGAATTATAATACTGAAGTATGTGCTTTTTTTATCTTTAATCAATCTTCTCAATTCTTTTTAGACAGAAACTTTTGCTTTCACGACGGATGGATGGACTTCAAGATCCAACGAGAATTATCTCTCCGTCACCGTCCATTACATGACGAGCAATTTTATAATACAAAACTTCACATTAAAAATATGTAATGTCACCGAGTCGCACACTGGTGAACATATTAATGCGTTCTTAAAGAATACCATAAGGGAATGGAACCTCGAGAGAACTCAGTTTCGTATATTTCTTATCACGGACAATGCGGCAAATATGGTAAAAGCCGTACGATTAAGTCCTACATGGGAGCGAATTCCATGTTTCGCTCATACATGACAGGTATAAACATGTTAATAACAATTATTTACCGAAGTAGACTTTATCTCGATGAACAATATGTGTTTTAACGACAAAATGTAATACCTTCTTTTTTCAGTTAGTTATCAAAGATGCAATTAAGTCATGTACCGAATTGATATCTTTTTTGGCAAAATGTCGGCGAATCGTCGGACATTTTCATCGGTCGTCGTCGGCCAATGAAAAATTGAAACCTGCACAATTGACGCAGTATCCGGGAAAGGCGCCATTAAAATTGATCATTGACTGCCAAATGAGATGGAATTCGCAGTATGACATGATCAATCGACTTATCAACGTGCGTCGAGCGTTGCAACATGTACTGTGCGAACCGGACATGCCTGACCCGATCATGGGCCGCGAGTGGACCGAATTGGAGAGGTATTCCGCTTGCTTGAAATTATTCAAAGAAGCGACTGAAATGATGTCAGGACAAAACATACCCACCCTTCCGCGATATATTCCGACAGTGCACGCCATTCGCGACCGACTAATGAATATGCAGGAAAACGACAGTGGCAGCGAAACCACCATGTTCAATAGGAACCTCATAACTGAACTGAACAGCAGATTTTCTTTTGCCACAAATATGGAATGTTTGGTGGTAAGTATGATTTTAGATCCGCGAATTAAAGATCGATTGTTGCCAGCGGAGAACAAAGAAGAGGCAAAATCCATTTTAAACAAATTTGCACAAACATACAGCAAACCCTCTGCACCGAACGATACAAGCATTGCAGATGAAAATGTTGGTGAGTGTAAAAGAATCACCAAATTGAACGAGATTGTATTTAATATATGTAGTACGTACATATTTTATATTTTTTTGCAGAAGCATTATCATCATTATCATCATTATCATCATCATCATCATCAGCAGCAGCAGCAGCAGCATCAGCATCATCACAAACGCTCTTCGCCTTCTTCAAAGATGTAGCACAGCACGAAGGCCAAGCCATAAATATTTTGCACAGCCAGATAGACACGTACATAACGGAAAAACTGATTTTGCCGGAATCCTGTATTTTAGAATGGTGGAAGCAAAATGCTACACGATTTCCAGATCTAGCAATAGTTGCTCGGAACTTACTGGGTATTCCGGCAACACAAACATATAGTGAACGACTATTTTCACTAGCCAGGAATATTGTTACAGAGAGAAGATCGTCTCTACTATCGGAAAAAGTGGAGCAACTCTGTTTCGTATTTGCCAACCAGAAATTGTAGATTGTACTGCAAAGGCATGTATCACTTTTATCACTTATATTGTCACTATTATTTTAATAATACTTTAGTATTCTTACTGTTATTGTTATTATAGTTATTATTGTTATTATTATAGAAGAGGGGGCGCCGACACCAGCGTAGCCAAAACCTTGCGGTGAAATGAAACAGTTCCAACCGGAAGTATGGAAAACTGGAAATGGAAACCAGCAGGACAACGGGAGTTGGTTTTTTAGTGGCTGGAAATCCCACACTATGTACATACTTGGCACTGCGGACCCTGCCTCGTGCCTTTCCAAGGTTTTTCCACCAACCCGCGTAAAAAAATGGTTATTATTGTTATTGTTGTTATTGTTATTAATATTATTATTGTTATTATATCGAGAGAGAGACACGGAGAGAGGGAGAGAAATAAAGAAAAATTCGTTTCTGTTTAATACATACGTGATATGTGTCACTTTTCATTTTTAAAAAAATTACCTTCATTTACCTAAATACTCTACTGACTCGTGATGTAGTACCTAAATAAACATTCAAATAGTACATAAATGGTAAATACTTAATAGGTATATACAATACATATATGTTGTGACGTGGCAATGTTTGCCAACGTCTTCCAAATCATATTATCGGAAGACCGGGTCATCTTCCGGTATGCGAAGAGCGAAAGAGTAGGGGCGAACGCTCTCCCTGGGCACAAGCGAGACCTACGGGCGAGTTCTGATATTTTGAGCGTCGCGCCAATTTGCGCGACGTGAGTTTGCAGGACCGTAATCAGGTCCCCGGGGGACCTGACAGACTTCTTCCCGCCAAATGAAAAGGAACAAGGATGGCTCCGACGAAAACCCTGCCGGAGAATAGCAGAGGGATCGACGCGGCTCAGGATGAACAACCTGGAGGCGCCGACAAGAATTCAACGGCCAAGACAGAAATCTCAGCCGTCTTGCCGTCGCCTCGCACGGAGAGAAACCTGACCAGTTACCGGATTGGCTAACAGCGATCACCTCAGCGGGGAGCGGCCAATCGACGGGCACCGCTGCCGGAGAAGCCGCCAATCGCCGGAGAGCAGGGACCGTCACGCGGGCGCGAGGCCCCTACCGAAAATCAGCGCGCGATAGGTCCGAGCGTTACGCGGGGAGAAGCGAGCGGAAGGGGGGGACGCTCCGCTTCCGCGTTCCCGAGTCATCGCGTAGAAGATCACATCTTCGTTGGCTCTAGTCAAGACTAGCTCTCTAAGATTTTCGATTATCGATCATAGTACTTTTGCGACGTTATCTGCCGGAACGCAAACGAGATCAAGCGATCCGTTATCCACGGCCTACAGCACAACATCTTGGGTAAACCTTTGGCGGAATCTCTTTCGTATTAACAAGTGATCTCTCTTTCGCGTTGGCTCGAGAAGCGAATCGGGTTCGCGATCGCGTCGGCGAAAGATCGGCGTAGTTACGGGCTGCCGGAAGCAGCGTTAATTCGCGAGCGGCACGTAGTTGTCGAGCGACGGACGCGCGGGGAAATTATTAGCGGGTGCAAGGCACTATTTTCTTTGGCGAGGATCCGCGCGTCGTCGTTTCTTTCACGCCAGCCTCGTCTCGTCCCACGGTGGGACGCCGCCTCGTGCTCGCGTCGTACTTGCGACAAGTGTTAGTTCGACGAGAAGCCATTGTTACGCGTTTTCCATCGGAATTCGGGCGTAGAACGCGGGTTCCGCGGACGCCAACGCCGTCATCGCGTTGCTGCCGAATTCGACGCGACGTTCGAATCAAATTCGAGAGAAGAAGAGCGCGTGCGACTAAGATCCGTCGACGACCACCTGTCAAGCGCCGGCTAACCTCGAAAAGCTGCCGGTTACGGCCGGCAGCCCCGTTGTATCACCAGTCGAGCAATAAAGTCTTGTTAACCGAAAGTCACAGAGAGATTATTGAGTGAGAAACCTTCCCGCCGCGGGGAACGCCTCGTGTTCACTCCGCGTAGTACCCTGAACCCGTTCGCGAAGAGTTTCGTCTAGTTATCGGTGGCCGTCGGCTCGTGAGACCGTTTCTCGAAGAGCTCGTCGCTACGGCGACTTAGCGTGGCACCTTAAAACAGTGCCTGGCGCCCGAACACCTTGGCGAAGATTTCGAGAAGCGACGAGTCGACGAACCACTTTTGTCCCGGGTGGACCGCGTTTCGTGCGGCCGAACGCGGCCCGGCCGTCCGGCCCATAAATACCCGGTGTCTCTAGGTTTTCGCCGTCCAGGGGACGAGGGAAAGCTAGACGACGTGACAATGTATATGTATTATCGTTCTCACTATCAGCATATACTTCCACGAATAATAAAATTGTGCAAGGTATTGTTTAAATATATCTTTTTGAGTTTTCAGACAACCTTCTAGAAGTATAAATAATATCGTTTATCGTGTCAATTCTGCACAGAATTTACATACCCACTTCAACATTTGAAAATTCAGAAAAGACTTCGAGATGATAATCAGTCACATCTACTTATTTACATAAATCTAGAAAATATAGTTGTTATTGCATAACTATATCTTTAATAAGAGGGTTATACAAATTCTGAATTTACATTACTCATCATTATGTGCATTTTACTATCAAAATATATAATAAAACATCCCAAACATTTAGCATTCTCAATATATTAAAATGATGTAAATATGGATGTGCCGTTCTTCCCGCTATGCATAACTCGCACCATGTTATATTACGCTTGAATTTATTTCGAGTACTTCAGGCAAGCCGTTCGCGTTCGTATCGTACGAATCGCACGCTCGGTGCGAGCCCAGGTAAGCTCGACTCGACTGGTCGAGCCTAGTCGAGTTCTCGCACGAAACGAGCGGCTCGCACGGCAGAGGTAGCTCGCATCGGTGCAAGCTACTCGCATCGAAGCGAACTACCCGCATCGTGCGGGCCGCTCGCTTCGTGCGAGAACTCGACTCGGCTCGACCAGTCGAGTTCGAGCTTAGTTTGGCTCGCCTGCAGCCCTAGTCCGAAGCCATTAAAGAGCCTCCTAGAAGTTAGCCCCCCACTTGTCGAATTAAATAATATCAACACTTGTGCTGAGTTGTGCTAGGTTTGTGCTACATTGTGCTCGAATATTACAGCTGTAATATAAAAAATAAGACTAAAAATGTAAAAAAAACGATTTTATGAGTAGCCCCCCACTTTTCATTTTATTCAATTTTCTCAATTGTGCCAAGTTGTGCTAGGTTGTGCTAAGATTGTGTTAAAGTATTACTTCAAAAAAATAAAAAATAAAGAAGTTATGGCAAATAATCGTTTTGGACATCTAATTAACGTTTAAGATAGTAACTGTTATATATTGACAGGTAATTTCTTAGGTATGAGGAAATACATTGGCGAGTGACTAGGTCGAGCATGAGGTCGAGACTGCCGAGACGTAGAAACAATCGGTGTGCGATAACCGTCCGACCAGTCGGTAACGCAGATAGCCGATTACCGACTGAATACATTACAGTAACAATCATCCAAACAGGATATAATCGTATATCTGAGTTGTGCTAGCCTAGCACAAATCAGCACGACTTCCGATTTCACCAGCACAACGATTTAAAGGGCACTTTACTCTTGTCCGCGGCCCTTCGCGCATCGATAATATATCATTAATTGGGTTTTCCCGTTATCCCAGAGACATGATATTGCATATCCGAGTTGTGCTAGCCTAGCTTAATTGTTGAATGAGCCCAATTAATCATATATTATCGATCCTCAAAGGGCCGCGGACAAGAGTAAAGTGCCCTTTAAATCGTTGTGCTGGCGAAATCGGAAGTTGTGCTGACTTGTGCTAGGCTAGCACAACTCAGATATACGATTATATCCTGTTTGGATGATTGTTACTATCTTAAACGTTAATTAGATGTCCAAAACGATTATTTGCCATAACTTCTTTATTTTTTATTTTTTTGAAGTAATACTGTAACGGGTCCGGTTTTTCGTGTGCGGTTTCCTGGTCGTGGTGTTCCTCGTTGCTGAATGGCTCGCCGAGCCAGGGTCCTATACGGCGAGGGACGTGTTCGATGTGAGGAGCGGGGTCGTAGCGGGGTGAATCAGTGAGACAGGTGTTTTGTGACACAATAGTGCCCGCTGCCTTAGAACGCGTAAGATACGCGGTTGATAGAGTGTCGTGGTGCGCGGTCTCGCGGATACGTTATTCGTATAGAGTGAGCGAACGCGGTGATGCGGCTTGGAAAGGTCGCAGGTGGAGGACGGATTCGAGGCGAGCGGGGGACGGGATTTGATCGTGGCTGTCGCCGTGATCGCCCTTCCTAGGCCGGGTTTTGACGGGTCCCCGACGTCGGCGACGCACCGATCGTCGAGTTTCCTCCGGACGGTCCAGGGGTGAGTTTCGGCCAGGTGACGCACCTAGTTTCCACTCAACCGTCCTCGTGGACGACTCGTCTCACGAGGCGCTGGCGGTACACCGTGCGTTCTGGACTCGCTAGGCGGTTCTTCGGTGAAGTTGAAGGGTGACGCACCTCTTCTCGTTCCTCCGGCCTCGCCGACGACTCGTCGTACGAGGCTACCGGTGACGCACCGGGGTAGCTACGGTAGAACACGGTTCTCACCGGCAGGATGCAGGTTGCAAGTCAGGGGTTCGACGGACTTGAAGGGTGACGCACCGCTTCTCGTCCTGTCGCTCTCGTAGACGGCGCGTCGTACGAAAGATACCGGTGACGCACCGGGGATGACCGGAGGAGCACGGCTCGCTCTGGAGGAAGTTTCAGGACGGGAGGATCCTCGGCGGAGTCGTAGGGTGACGCACCACTTCCTATCCGTCGGTTTTCGGAGACGACGCAGCTCGCGAAAAGTTACCGGTGACTCACCGGATATTTCCCTCGATGGAACACAGTTCTCACCAGGGTGAACCAGGGTGCCGCTGACAAGGGGTTTGCACGGCAAACGAGCCCGTAGTCGACGGTCGGGAACTAGGATACTGGGTGCTTGTAGAATACTTACAGCTGGTTTACGGGAATGCTCTGGCTTCCAGGAAACTCACTGGTAAACTCCGGTGATTTTGGTTGATTTCGGGCGCCTTTTATAGGGATAGTTTGGCGACGAGGGGCGGTGGTGCGGCGAGGAAATTAGGTGGTGACGTATCCCTTTTTCTATTTCGTATTTTGGTTTTTGGTTTTGGGTTCCCGTTGGGGATACGTCTCTAGGTGCGGGACCGGTGCGGTACGGGCGGTGTTATTGTTGTGACAGGAACGCCGGTGGTACGTTACGCGATTCCGGATCGCGTGTATGACGGGTGGAGGTTTGACAGGGGTTTGCTTCGTAACAGATCTGCGTTATGCAGGTCTGTTACAATACTTTAGCAGAATCTTAGCACAACCTAGCACAACTTAGCACAATTGAGAAAATTGAAAAAAATGAAAAGATGGGGGCTACTCATAAAATCGTTTTTTTTTATTTTTAGTCTTATTTTTTATATTACAGCTGTAATATTCGAGCACAATGTAGCACAAACCTAGCACAACTCAGCACAAGTGTTGAAATTATTTAATTCGACAAGTGGGGGGCTAACTTCTAGGAGGCCATTAAAGAACGAAATTACCGCGTTCAAATCTCGCGCCGCTGGGCGCGACATGGAGTTTCAGCTACACGATATCGAGGAGAACCAGAGTCTGTCTCCGGCCACTGATTGGCCAAGATCCCGAGGCGAAGACGCCCGGAGCACCTATCGCTGCAGGCCGCTAGTGAGGAAGACGGCGAGGATTGGTCAGAGCCCAAGTCCATCAACCTGGAGAAACCGACGAGGTTAACGGAACGAGAGCACGACCACCTGCTCACCCTCGTCGACGTATCGCCCGGAAAATGTCATGAGAGCAACTCCGGGCGGCTCAAGTCCACTCCTGCCCGCCGACGTCACGATATCGGCCGAGCCCCGGTAAATTCAAGAATTACCAAGGGCCCGGGTCCGAATGTCATCGCTCCGTCCCTGCGGCCAGGAGCCCCGCGATAGGTCCGAGCGTCGCCTCAGCGGAGATAGTCGCGGGAGAGGGGGACGCCTCACTTCCGCGTTCACGAGCCGGCTCGAACTGGGTCACTAGGCCATCTTGATTCACCAAGTACGCACGTACGATTGTAACCGCGATCTTATTACCGAGTTTTTGCATCGGCTACCAGCCATCTAATATCGTGGTGAGTACCAGTCAGGCTTTCAGAAGTCGATTATAAAATTGTGACCAGTTCGTGTTGGTTCGGGGGCGAAATATCGTGAGTAGAATCTCCAGCTTTGCGACTTTGCGAGGACACGTGCCGCCGGCGATTCCGTCGACCGAGAGTAGCTCTCTCGAGAGGTCCGCCCGGCCGTGGGCCGTTCGGGCGACGGTAGCCCACACGAGGGATCCGGGACGAACCATGTTATACGTTATACGTGTGCGAGTTGGCACAGTCGGCCTGGCGCGCCAACTGTCTATTGGTCGACTGTGCCAACTATCGTCTAGGTCGCGCTCTGATTGGTCAGTGTTTTTCGTTAATAACTCCTAAACGAAGCCAGGGATAACATTCTTGCAAAAGAAAATGTTGCTTCAAATGATCTCAGGAACCTCCCGTTTCCGGCTGTTGAAGGAATTTTGGGACACCCTGTATTATTATATCTCACGCAGAAGATGTGATCACTCCAAGAACACAAAATTTAAGTCCCAATAAGTTGTGACGTGGCAAAATAACCACGTCCCTTCGTATATTAGAGATTCCTCTCTAATTGTTAATTCGAAAGGACCGGACCGCCCTCTGGCAATATAATTGCAAATATGGCAGCTGTAAGCGCTCTCGCTGGGACATCTCAAACGTTAAGATCTGTGACTGTAAGGAAATTCGAACGTCGTGCCGATTGGCACGACGGAAAGTTACAGGTCCGTAGCACGGGCTCAGGGAGCCCGGCTACCCACTCGCCGCCGTAGAAAAGGAAAAGCCATTGCTGCGCCGCATGGCCCACTCAAAACGCCTGACCACACATTGGTGTCAAAACCTTCCGCGGAAGGAAATAAGAAAAGGACATCGAGCCCAGGCCATTCAACCTGGAGCCGCCGACAAGGGACCATGGGACCTGAAATAAGAACGAAGAATCGTCCCGTCGACGCCTCGTCCCGCAGCAACAACGGTCCCATGCAGGAGCGGCTCGAACGATCCTGGAATGTCTTGCGACATTCCCGGTGGCAGAACGGCCACCGTTAGGGAAACCAGGGAAACGGCAAGGTCAGGGACCTCCCTGTCGAGTGTCGGCCCTACGTATTGGCGACATCGCGAGCGACAGTAATTGGCGGGCAAAACCGAAAGAGTGGGGGACGCCTCACTTCCGCATCCTCGAGCCACCGAAAATCACGAGCACTGTTGCGTAGGCTTTCATCCTAATAGGTTGTTGCGATCCGACACTTGTAACCGCGTGTGCGTAATAATGTAATACATTGTACGAACGGCCGTAGCAAATCGAACGAGCTACGCCGAATTAGCGTCGCTGCCGGTGGTAAGTGCCAACCAGACTTCAGGATAAGATTTCGTGATTGTAACGATTTTCCAAGTGGCTCAGGCGGCATTTTTGTGTAATGTTTCTCGGTTGCTCGCGGTTCGTCTTCACGACGACCGCGTGCTTTTGTGAAGCCGTTGTAACAGCTGCCCTTTGTGATTTCCGTAGGCGAGTTTCCCAGTGAGAGCGACCAGCGCGAGTTCCGCCGAATTACCACGCGTTCGCGTACTTCTGCTATCGTTGCTGCGCACCGTCATTGTATAATCATTTTGTCAAATCCATCGTGACCCCGCGCCGGCCTAGAGTCTCGGATTATTACCGACGCGGGTTTTCTCTCTATGTTCCGAGAATCGCGTATTCCATCGGGAATCGGTACTAGATCATACATCTTCGAATTTCGAAGCTTCGATTTCAGAAACTGCGAAGATGATCAGAATCGAACTTTCGAAGCTTCGAAGCTTCGAAATTTATTTGCCAACCCAATAGAAAACAAAAAAGAAACGAGCCGACGCGATGCACATAAACCGGCCGCTATAAAAAAATACGTGTCAAATATTTTTGTGAGTTTTATATCATACCAAAATTTCATTAAAATCGGCGTGTAAATGATCCCGAAATTTATTAATAGAATGCAAGTTTTTAAATTTAGTTTAATTGGGGAAAGTCCAAACGGAAAGTTCAGTGTCAATACCGGTGACTGACATGGCGCTTAACGTGTTCATATTTTTATTTATCAAAAATCGTGACATGGTAATAAACTCATAAGTTACAACTTCATGCGTTTCGAAGACTGAAATTTCGTGCAATTTCGAAGCTTCGAAACTTCGATACTTCGAAACTACGAAGTTCCCTTCGTTCCTTCGAATCCTTCGAATCTTCGAAGAGTCGAAGCTTTGAAAAAGTAAGAGCCCTAATCGGAACCCCTTATGTAATCGCTGTTCTTTCGCCCGGGCAACCGGCGTAGTACCGATGCCGACGCGGCCATCTCGTCACAGCGAAACCGTGCACGTGTCGGCCTTCTGCCGAACACATCTTGACATGGGGGAAATCCAAACGGATTGCGGAAGAAGCAATGTCGGCAGCGGCTGATGAAGAAAGAAGGCTAGCCATCGAAAGAGGCGATGTGCTACCCGATGGAACTCCACACATTCCCGTCGTGGCTGACGGGAGCTGGATGAAGAGGTCGTACCGAACAGGAAGGTACGACTCGTCGTCTGGTGTCGGCGTGATCGTTGGATATCACACCAAGAAGGTGCTATTCGCCGGAATAAAAAATCGTATCTGCTCTATTTGCCAGAGGGCTGCGAAGCAGGACAAAGAAGCACCGAAACACGCATGTTTTAAAAATTGGGGCAGAAACCAGCCATCAACAAAAATGGAGAGCAACGCCATCGCAGAAGGTTTCAAGACCAACGAGGAAAGACACGGATTAGTGTATTCAACATTGATTGCTGACGGCGACAGCAGCGTCTACAAGAAAATTTTGGACTGCAAGCCATACGGAACACGGACGCGCGTGAAAAAGATTGAATGTACAAACCATTTGTTGCGCAACTTCTGCAACAAGATGAGAGATGTTGTGAAGAAGACTGAACCCGGCTACTACAGGCAAGCCGAAGAAAAAAGTATTAAACGGATGCGCACGGGAATTGTAAGTGCTGCTGCATTCAGGATGAATGAGAATGTGCCGATAACAGAGAAGATCAAACGTTTGTATGAAGACATCGTGAATGTGCCCAGTCACGTTTTCGGAGAGCACAGAGAGTGCGGCAGAATCGCATATTTCTGCGATGGAACTCGGAAAGACGATGAAGTCGACATTGTTCCCGACTTATCAAGCAAGGGAGTGTACAAAAAGATAAAGGACATTGTACATACTGTGGCGGCGCACTCTGAAAGCCTCCTCTGTCAGAGTAACAATAACACGGTGGAGAGTTTCAATGCCATCATCGCGAAGCACATTGGCGGAAAGAGACTCAATTTCGGCCAAAGAGGATCGTACACCGCAAGAGTTTATGCTGCTGTGATCCAGTTCAATACAAGAGAAGTATTGACTCGTTTGCAGACCTCGCTCGGCGGCGCGCCCTCACCAGTTTTGAAGAATTTGGAGGAACGGCGCAAGAAGGAAAAATCACAAAATGATCGTAGGAAGAGTGGCTGCAAAAGGACAAAACAGCAGTTCCGTGCAGGCAAGGATTCTGATTACGGACCAAATGCACAAAAGCCAGACATGTATGAATCGATGTATAACCTGCGAATGACAACCCATATGGAAACGCTAAAGGATTGGGCGCATAGAAGGGAACAGATCGAGCAGGAAACCATTGGACAGTCTAGCAACGCCAACTGGCTGAAGTACAGGGGAGAACTTTTGGCAGCTGGCACAGTGTGCCGCCGACTAAAAACAACGCCGTGTGGTAAACTGGTAGACGACCTGGTCCACCCAAAGCCTCTAAACGTTCCTGCCGTACGATACGGACAGCGCAACGAAGCTAATGCTCTCGCAGAATTGTCGAGAAACGAGCATGTAAACATTAGAAAATGCGGCCTTTTCATCGACGCATCGCTTCCCTATTTAGGAGCATCACCGGATGGTTTGATCGATGACGACGGCATTGTCGAAGTAAAGTGCCCGAAAAGTGCAGCAAATGTAACGCCGGAAGAGGCATTACAAACAGTCAAAACCGTCCAGGAGATATTTGCAGACAGTACGAGTAACGCAATGCACAAATCACACGGGTTCTACTACCAAGTACAAGGACAATTGCACATAGCGGGCAGAAAATACTGCCTATTTGCTGTGTGGACAAAAAAGGGATAAAGGCAATTCGAGTTGAGAGAGACGACGACTTTTGGCAACGTGAAATGGAGCCACATTTGTCGCGGTTTTATCTAAATTGTATGCTGCCCGAAATGATCGACAGCAGAAAGATGAGGGGCATGGACATTAGGGATCCCCAGTACATCCGAGACGAAATAGCAAAGGCAGCAAAGAAGAAACTTGAAACCGCCCGACGCCGAAGTCAACTTACTAGTGCGGTGCAACCGATTCCATCAGCTGGCACCTCGAAATCGTAAGTATTAAAAAAGTTTAAATTGTAAAGTATCAAAAAAGTTTAAATTGTCTGACGTCGAGGACTACTTGCAAGTGCAGTACCACTGATTCTGTCAGCTGGCACTGCACAATTGTAAAGTATTAAAAAAGTTTAAATTGTCTGACGTCGAGGACTACTTGCAAGTGCAGTACCACTGATTCTGTCAGCTGGCACTGCACAATTGTAAAGTATTAAAAAAGTTGAAACTGTCCGACGTCGAGCTGCACACTTGCAAATAAGTGTGCAGAAATGTTGCAGTGTGCGACATAGTGGAATAGGCCTAAAGGGGATACCACTGACAAAAAAAACGCATCTACAATAGTACCTCATGGGTGATGTGGAAAACTATTGACACGCGTGCCGTCCTACATTTTACGTCCAACGTCTTACAATTACAGTAAAAGCTCCTTCGTTGTCCAAAGACCGGGGGGCTGAGCGGACAACGAGCGTGCCCGGACACTATTTTTGATTTATGACTGCGTCTAGATATCGCGCCGACCGCGCCGAGCGACTTCAATAGGAAGCCGAACATAGAGAAGGACAGAATGAGATACGGATCGGGTGACCGAACCGTGTCGCCGTCGCCGGCACAATTTAAAGGCCCACATTGTTGCTGTTGCTCGTTGCCTTCGAAACTTTGACCGTCGATTAAACCACTAAATACAGTTGAAACTATATCGTGTTTGGTGTCATTTTAATCAGAGAAATGCCAGAAATAAGTTAGTGAAAGTCCCATAAAGAAATAATGAAAATTAAGAAGTTTGAAAATTCGGTTTACTCGAGTCAATGTTGTGGTGTTCACACCGATATACCCAAGCCGACATCAATCGACGCCGCTTACGGAGCGACTCGGCGTTGACAGGCAGTGGAATGGGTAGGCACTGGACAACGATCGTGTCCTTGATTTTGGACAACGAAGGAGCGATTACTGTACATTAATTGTTTGCATTATCACTTCCGTAATAGTGTTCATTTAAGCAATTGTTTTAACAATAAATTATTATTGAAATAATGATTGAAGTAACGAATGTAGAAACGAATTATAAAAATTTATTTATTTAATAATTGTCCAAATTTGTTCCCCAAAATAGCATTTGATCGTAATTGTTGAAAGAAATGCAAAAAATTGCATTTTACGAGTCTTTCGATGTGGAATCATATTGAAAATTTAAGAAATACGTTTAGTAGATCTGGGTCATTTTCAACATATTCTGAAAATTTCGTCAAAATCGGTCGACGTGGCAATGATTAAATATGGTAAAAATTGCAGATTTTCACGATTTTCGGCATATATCTGAGAATCCGTACATCTTTCAGTGCCTGTCGTTTTTTCCTGCATCAACCGATTTCAATAAAACTTTCACGGTGCATACAGGGTGTCCCAAAATTGCTTCAACAGCCGGAAATGGAAGGTTCCTGAGATCATTTGAAGCAACATTTTCCTTAGCAAAAATGTTATCCGCAGCTTTGTTTAGGACTTAATAATGAAAAATACGGACCAATCAAAGCGCGACCTAGACGCGAGTTGGCACTGTCCGCCCGGCGCGCCAACTGTCTATTGGCCGAGTGTGCCAAATCGCGTCTAGGTCGCGCTCTGATTGGTCCGTGTTTTTCGTTAATAACTCCTAAACAAAGCCGCGGATAACATTTTTGCAAAGGAAAATGTTGCTTCAAATGATCTCAGGAACCTCCAATTTCCGGCTGTTGAAGGAATTTTAGGACACCCTGTATAATTGGCACACATCGACAAAACGTATTTTTGAAATTTTCGATATAGGCCCACATAATAATGTTGTTAAATGCAACTAATATTTTTTTCTACAATTCCGATCAACAGCAGTTCCGGAAACAAATTATTTTCACATCCTGTAGTATACTTGTAACGAATATAGCGAAGGCGCGAGACTCCTCTCTTTCTCGGAAACCCGCGAGTAGCGGCGGCCGCGAGATGGCAACCGCGAGCACGCGGCTTTCTCGCAAGTACCACGGTATCGAGGCGCGACGGCCGCGAGATGGCTACCGCGAGAGCACAGTTTCTCGCAAGTTTCGCGGTATCGAGGCGCGACGGCCGCGAGATGGCTACCGCGAGAGCACGGCTGCTCGCAAGTACCGCGACTACCGCGAGATGGCCGCCGCGGGATCGGGGTTTCTCGCGAGAG
This sequence comes from Lasioglossum calceatum, assembly GCA_963966675.1. Lineage (NCBI taxonomy): Eukaryota > Metazoa > Arthropoda > Insecta > Hymenoptera > Halictidae > Lasioglossum > Lasioglossum calceatum. The sequence continues at coordinate 2,207,601 of OZ016542.1, forward strand.
AAGATGTACCCGCGAGGGTATAAAGACGGGCCGCGGAGCTGAAGAAAGGGAGTCGGGATATCCGGGAAATGGTCGACCGTTACTAGTGACTACTCCACGCAGTGATGCCAGAACCGTGGTACCGTGGTACTAAACCGTACCACAGCATATCCCCACCATAGCCTACTATTGCCCCTACGTCAGTGTTCCGATTGAAGCCGAAATTTTTCATACGATGGATGGCCGCTAGAGGCGCTGCGCGGAAAAACAGTAACGTATCTACTATTGGGTAGCAGAGCGACCAGAGCCCTGAGGCAGTTATATTGGCGGGAGTGTACCGAAATAATCTTACCGGACAAAAAGACTCCAGGACGTGTCCTACGAGTTACAAAATATACACAAATACAGTTGTTATACATTCATTTTTCAGAATCAAATCATATAAATTTTTTAAAATTCTGCGGGGTGCTCAAGGAACCCCATTTCATCTACCCAATAGTAGATACGTTACTGTTTTTCCGCGCAGCGCCTCTAGCGGCCATCCATCGTATGAAAAATTTCGGCTTCAATCGGAACACTGCCCTACGTTCCTTTCCCAACGCGCTCGCGCGTTAGGGTACGCGCCCAGTGCATCCTACAACCGACAGACCTGGTGACGTCAGAGGCTTCGGTCAGACGTTTCAAATGTGTGGGTAGGCCCGTCTGTGAGACCCTTCTAGCTTCGTCCTGCATCGACCGACGGGACGGGCCTCGCGCGATTGTATTTCAGTGCAGCGTTCACTTCAAATAATTTTCATGTCGTCAATTTTGAAGTATCCGTATTTTTGGCCGTTGTAATTTAATGAAAAACTTGTGACACCTCATACTGCACGTCCGTAAAACCAACAATTTTCATGATTTCAAGGAATTCTTTGAAATACGTTCATATTTTATTAAAGACTGCAACATATCCAAATTTGCAAAAAATTCGAAACAGTGGTCCTATTTCGCATGGAATGATATATGTGCATTAATTGAATGTAGATCAACGCTCATGGAGGTATGGATACTCGAAAGTAATTAAGGAGGCCAATTATGATATTTTGTGATTTGTTACGTAAAATAGAACATATACATGGAAACATTAATTAGTGGCGAAGGGATAAACAAGACAACATTATTTTTAATTGTAGTTTATTTTAATTATTATTTCATTGATCATCAGATTCTAGGAAAAAACTGAAAGACATCATTCGGCTAGTGTTTTCATTTCCTTAGATTTAAAAATCTTAATAAATATAGATTCGAAAAAATCGGTTACCTCGCTCTTTCCGAAACCATTGTGACCTTATTCGTCAGAAAGTCACAAAAAGTCGCAAACTTTTGGATTGTAACCAAATAACAATCGGTGGGCTCGAAGGGTCTCAATAATACGCATGCAAAAAAAATAAATAATTAGCTTTGTATTTTTTATAATTTAATGTAATGTACTCACCGCACTGAATAATATCTACACTATGAAACTTTCGAAAATCAAGGAGTGCATATACACAAAACCAACAAAGAAATGAGAAAAAATTTTTTCCTTCGAATGTATGTCGCACTTGTTTCCAATATCAGTGTTTGTACTTAGGTTCTATTATAATCTACGATCGATGCATGAATACTGTAATATGTTTCAATACACATAGATTTTTTAAAATGACATTATCATAATAAACGAATTATTGCACGTCTTGGGGATTTTGCACCACTGTGCGACGTACGATAGCGTAGCGGGTTTGGGAACGTGCAATAAAACATTTGGCGTGCAAATGGTCGGGTCATTATTGGGCGATCGACAGCGAAGCTATTTTTCAGAAAGCTGTTTTTAGCGCGTCCAATTCATGATTTTTTACTGTAAAGTAATTTACAAATCACAGTTCAACACGTATTGTCCGAGAAAGTGCCGACTTCCAGCTCAATAGTAATGACCTCTCATAAACCCCTCCATAGAGAACAGCCCCGGGAACGGCACATAAACAAATCGAGCCTATCTCGCCAGGTCTGCCTATCCCCACCACAGCCGCGCGCCTACAGTCTCAATGTTTTGACTTCGACGTTGTACGCTACATGGTATGTGTGGCCGCTGTAGCCAATATTTCGGCACAGCCGCAAATGCGTGTGAAACGAGGCCTGCCTCCTCCACTCTGACCCAATCGGCGCGGCGGCGCATTCAAACCAAGAAACGTCACCTCGCTCCTGCCCCGAAAGGCTTCTTCTCAGCCTCGCATCAATACAAATGACACCAGTTCGGACCCATACGAGATGGCGTCTTGCCACCCCCTACAATCGCGTAGTAGTGGGCGGTAGCGGTTTATAATATCTTAATCCACTGCTGGTCCGCTATCGCTCGTACGGGGCAGTGTATTCGACTACTTGTTGGACATAAATCGATTACAAATGATTTTTCACCATGTGAAAGGTATAATTTTAGGACAAACGCTGTCGACTCTTGTTTCAGCATGTCTAGAGAATATTCAGCAATTTTATGGACCCAAAATAACAAACAATTCGAGCCTCGCAGCAGTTTTTAGTTTGCAGGCTGAGTCTGACAACATGACGATCTCAAATAACTCGCAAGCTATTTGTTGTACGAAGAAAATGTTCAATCAAATGTTGCATGGTTCCTAGGGGGGCACTTGTGTAGTCCTTCAATTTGATTTCTGTTACTTTGATTCAAGATATGAAGGTCAGCTTCAGTTTTTTAAATAGAATGCCCAGTATTTTTGCTCGAACTCGGATGAGGCACAAAATTCTGCGTTACAAAGTATTGACCTTCACATATTACAAATCTAATAGATGACTAGATATTATCGATCTAATTTTCCAGATGTAGCTACTACCTGAGAGCTAGTACAACCCCTGGCAGAATGTTCCCGATCGGAGTCATTGATACGGATTTTAGAGAAAACATTCACAATTTAGAAGTATAAAATATTACTTTATGGAGTTATAACTGATGGGACATGAAAAGGGGCTTATTGAAGAATGGAAAACAACAAAATAACATAAATGAAAGCTTATTCTCTATGGAGGGGTTTATGAGAGTTCATTACTATTGAGCTGGAAGTCGGCACTTTCTCGGACAATACGTGTTGAACTGTGATTTGTAAATTACTTTACAGTAAAAAATCATGAATTGGACGCGCTAAAAACAGCTTTCTGAAAAATAGCTTCGCTGTCGATCGCCCAATAATGACCCGACCATTTGCACGCCAAATGTTTTATTGCACGTTCCCAAACCCGCTACGCTATCGTACGTCGCACAGTGGTGCAAAATCCCCAAGACGTGCAATAATTCGTTTATTATGATAATGTCATTTTAAAAAATCTATGTGTATTGAAACATATTACAGTATTCATGCATCGATCGTAGATTATAATAGAACCTAAGTACAAACACTGATATTGGAAACAAGTGCGACATACATTCGAAGGAAAAAATTTTTTCTCATTTCTTTGTTGGTTTTGTGTATATGCACTCCTTGATTTTCGAAAGTTTCATAGTGTAGATATTATTCAGTGCGGTGAGTACATTACTTTAAATTATAAAAAAATACAAAGCTAATTATTAATTCTTTTTGTATGCGTATTATTGAGACCCTTCGAGCCCACCGATTTTTATTTTGTTATAATCCAAAAGTTTGCGACTTTTTGTGACTTTTTGACGAATAAGGTCGCAATGGCTTTGGAAAGAGCGAGGTAAACGATTTTTTCGAATCCATATTTCTTAAAATTTTTAAAACTGAGGAAATGAAAACACTATCCGAATGATGTCTTTCAGTTTTTTCCAAGAATCAGATGATCAATGAAATAATAATTAAAATAAACGACAATTAAAAATAATGTTGTCTTGCTTATCCTTTCGCCAGTAATTAATATTTCCATGTATATATTCTATTTTACGTAACAAATCACAAAATATCATAATTTCTACTATAGAAATTTCGTCCTACGGTAGGAAGAAAAACAAAATGATTTGATTTTCTTCAGACGTCGGGATCCCATGGGGTTTGTCCATTGTTACCCTTCTCGAAGCGCTCGAAAAGGTCGAACTACCTGCGGACCGTGACCGATTCGTCCGACGACGGGCCCACTGTGAGCACATTTTCAGACGAAAGCGGACGAAAAGACACCAACACATGCCTCTCGAGGCGCTCGAAACGCTCGTCCGTGTGTCCCGAAGTCTGATGTAGGACGAAAACGGATCCACTGGGCGCGTACCCTTACACGCGCCAGCGCACCATGTCACATAGTAGAGGTACGCTGGTGAGTGTAGCGCGCGGGCACGTTGGAAAGGAACGTAGGGGCAATAGTAGGCTATGGTGGGGGTATTCTGTGGTACGATTTAGTACCACGGTACCACGGTTCTGGCATCACTGACTCCACGAACGCAGTCTTACGCCACCACGAGAACCAGGCTTTCCCCTGACCGCCGTCCCGCCATTCCGCCGTTCCGCCGTTCCACCGTTCCTTGTGGCCAACGCCCTGGGAATCCTTCCGACCTGACGATGCGTATTCGTGGCCAACGCCCCTATACCACCGTACACTCCGATCCTCGTAGCCAACGCTCAGGGGTATCCTTACCCGCCAGTCTCACTCTTGTGGCCCACGCCCTCGCAGTGTGTACTCTCCAGTCCAACGACGAATCCCTCCGTTCCGCGGCTCCGCGCCGAGACTTGGGTCACCGGACCACGCTTCGCGACTCCGCCGTTCATACTTGTAAAACCGCGTTTAGGTTAGGGTCACGGGACCACGCTTCACCACTCCGCCGCCTAAGGATATATTCCGAGCACCGGACCTACGGGTCAACCGATCTCTCGCCGCGTTTCATGTACGTTCGCCCAGCGTGGGCAACCATTGTTAACTAGGATAAGTTCGACGCGAATAAACTCTGTTTATTTAAGCATCCCTGGACTATTACTCATTCGTGGCCAAGGAACCTTGGCGACCGGCTGAGCCGGCATTCTCTCCTGAACTGTATTCGTTACATACTAATTGCTCTAGCTTTCCAAAAAGGTTCAAATCTTATAGTGCAATATTAAAAAAGTTATCGTTTTTTTAGAGCGTCCGAACGGCAACTCCGATATTTTCCCACCACGCAAGTCAGAGCCCCCACCCCCCCACACACCGCACCAACCACCACTACAACTCTGTGCAACTCTCACCCAGGGTTACCATATTTTATCCCTTCCGGCCCCTTACCTTTCCGTCCCTCGCCGAGATACTGCCGCTATCCCCACTCAAAGGTAAGGGGCCGGAAGGGATAAAATATGGTAACCCTGCTCCCTCCACGTACAACTATGTGCAACCCCCACCACTGCAACTCTGTGCAACTCCCACCGCTCCTACATTGTGCAACCCCCACCACTGACCACGAGGAACGGAGGACCGTAGCAGTGGCTACATCGTCGGACCGTCATTATGATCTCGATAGTCGTAAGGTAAGTAGTATCCGAACATGCAGAAAAGATGTTTTCGATATTGTGTGTTGAACTAATTTGTTTTTTTTTCATGATATAGATGGATTCATTCTACCGACTCTCCATCCACTCGCCGCTACATTTCGTCCAAACGGCTAACGCACCGGCAGGGACAGCGGCAGCCTCCCGACGGCAGGTGACGGCGGAGCTCACAAGAGCCCGCCAAGCGGCTACAGATGCCAAAGCCCGGATGGCGGCCCTCCAGATAGCTGAAGAGAGGGCCAGGAAGTTTGCGGCCCGCCAAGCCGAAGCTGAAGTCGCGTTCCGGGCAGCGGCCGCGGAAGCGGACATGGAAGCGGGCACGGTAGCGACCCCGGTAGAGGCCCCGACAAAGATCAGAATCCCACCCGCGGGAAGTTCGTACAATGCAGTGCCACCACCCGCCTCATTGATAGCCTCAACAGCGGCCCGAGAAGCAGCCCCAGCATGGGCCACAACTTTCGGGTTCCCACCCATGGGAAAGTGGCATCATCTGACAGTGTCGCCAGCCGCCTCATTGACAGGCCCACCGCCCGCGGCAGACGAGGAGACACGGCTATGGGTGAGTGACCGAGATAATAATTAATACTATAAGCGTTCATTTCGATTCATTTCGATTCGGTTCATTTAGGATGTTCTAAAAAAGACGATAACTATTTTTATATTGTACTATACCATTTGAACTTCTTTTGGGAAGCTAGATCAATTAGTTTGCTACAGGATGTGAAACAATTTTTTCCGAAAAAGCAATTGATCAGAATTGTAGAAAAAATACCAAAAGTAGAATTTCAACTTCTCTATGTGGGCCTATATTGCCAGTTTGAAAAATACGTTTTGTCGATCTGTGTCAATTGTACGCACTGTGAAACTTTCATCGAAATCGATTGATTCGGGAAGAAACGGCAGGCATTGAAACATGTAAGAATCCTTAGATTTATTGCAGTTAGAGGCCGAAAATCGTGAAAATTTGCAATTTTTACCATCTTCACAAACGTTCGTAGCTCATTGCAACGTCAACCGATTTTTATACATAGGAAAGTTGAATATGCAGCTTTTAGTATTTTTTCAACAATTACTATTGCAATAATTATTATTGTAATTTTTGAAAAAATTTCTTCTCACATCCTGCAGTGAACTAACTGCTTCCCAGAAAAGTTCAAATCGTATAGTACAATCTTAAAATAGTTATCGTCTTTTTTAGAGCGTCATGAACGTTTGTCCGCCACGCGGTATGTTCCAACCCGGGACTGGAACGGTTCTGGGGAACCGATATTATTTCGGTTCTATAATTGTTATTTTTCGTTTCTGGATTTCGGTTCCCCGGGTTTCGAATCTGTATTCTTTCCAGCCGAACATCTCGAAAAGTATGAAAAAGTATTAAAAGAGTGGAAAACAAGGATTTCGAGGGGGAAATAGGGGTTTATTTGGGTGGAGTTTTCAAGGTCATTTGAAGGTCAACTTTGTTTTTTCAAATGGAGACCTATATTTTTTATTATAGATCCTATTGTACGTAAAAAGACCGGCCATTTTCGTAGCATACTTTCTTTATCCGCAGCTTTCCACTAGCAAAAACAAAGTTGACCTTCAAATGACCTCGAAAACGCCACCCAAATAAACCCCTCTTTCCCCCTCGAAATCCTTGTTTTCCACTCTTTTAATACTTTTTCATACTTTTCAAGATATTCGGCTGGAAAGTTTTCAAATGACCACCCTGTATACTCATTATTCAAGTAGCTATTTCTTGTTATTCATAATTTGAACAATTTTCAAATTAATAAATTTGTATAATTTGTCTCTACACGCATTCTTTGAATTGTCATCTTGATAACAATTTATCGTTGAAGCAATTGTTTGAAGCAGCCAATTTTCAGAATGTATAGAAATTTGTTCATTTCCGTAATAATGTCTATTCAAACAATTTGTTCGAGTAAAAACAGATCAGCTGCTCGGTATCGCTGTGCGAAGGTACGAATACATTCGCACGGTGTACTGTACTGAGCGCGTGTGTGTGGCAACTGCCGAAAAGTACCGATAATGAGGACTCGGCCGTTGTCGTTGCTCGTCTCCCTCTCCCCGCACACTTCGGGCGGAGCGAGTAGTTCGGGGTGCGCGGCTCGTTCCCCTCGCCGCGACAATATACACAACAATCGGTCGGGTCCTCACGCTCTCTAAGAATTGTCGCGACGATAAGCCTACCTGTAAATCACACGTGCTCGATCCTTTGTTCTTGCCGAAAGAATACAAGCTGAATCTTGTATTGCGAAATTGTATCGTGAGTGACGGTGGTCAAACTTAAATTAAAACGCTCTCCCACAAATCCGATTATTTCTTCAACCTCTTTATTCGTTAGCTATTTCGCCGGATCGTAAATTCAAGTTTCCGCGTAATGGAAACCAACGAAGATCCAAACATTTGGTGCCGAACCCCGGGAATAGAATGCGTCGATTGCTCTGTTCCATCGTTGAGTCTGATCCACCGCAGAATTACGAAGAATTCTGTGCATCACCGTGAGTTCCGTCGTTGCTTCATTCCTCTTGTTTCCTCGAGTGATCCGCGAGTGCATCGAGTATCTTCTGAGGCCACGTCGAGGACAATCAGGAAGCACCTAGAAGAGAGCAAATTCTACGAAGAGAATTAGTGAGTCCGTTCGCGAAAAACTCGAATACGACCGTGTGGCGAACCGTTACGGATTCGAAAATTCCGTGACCTTCGGTCGATCGTTACAGCTTGTTTTCTTTCGCGTTCGATCAGTTGTTGTTCCCGTTCAGTTTAAAATTTAACTGACGATACGATGTCGCAAACGTTCATCGAAAGGGCTCGAGCTCAGGATGATCTCGCTATCCGAATCGAAAATTTTATCGTCAACACTGATAAAGTGGGGGCCGCGAAACTCACCGCGATCGCGTTACAAAAGTGGATCGCGTTGTTGGACAGCTACTGGCGTGATTTTACCGAAAATCATCGCGCGATGTCATCGATGACAGATTTCGCCGATAGTGACTATTAAAAGAAGGGCCGATTCGATGAAGTCGAAGATGCTTGATGTGCTTTCTCCTGTAGGCCTATTCCACTATGTTGCATGATAATTTCGGAAACTAACTTTGAACAATAAACACGGAAGAGAGAGAGAGATAACATCTAATCTTTCATTCACGAAGAAGTTTGCCTGAATGACTGTTTAAAATTTTGGCAATGGAATTAAGAAGTATTTGTCAAAGTTATCTCTCTCTCTCTCTTCCGTGTTTATTGTTCAAAGTTAATTTCCGAAATTATCATGCAACATAGTGGAGTAGGCCTACAGGAGAAACCACATACAAAAACGCATTGAAAATAGTACCTCCATGGTAATGTGGAAACCTATTGATACTGGTGTAGCCCTAATGCGCCACGCGCAGTTCATGCGATCTGGGATAGGTACGCGCCTGAGCTGCCTTGAGGACTAGGACTGTCACGGGGAGCGAGTCGTATGGGCGGAATTAGGAGGCGGAGCGAGCCGAGATCGGGCTCTAGAGTCCCCTGCGTGCCGACCACTGTTGTAGAGTAAAAGAAAACATAAAACGCTACGAACTTATTCCTCAACCCAATAGATACATATACGCATTTTTAGTCTTCGTTGCATTTGTTATATCTTTATGTTACAGAAAAGAATTATAAAAGAGGGGCCGCGGGGGACGCGGGGGACGCGACCGTCGCGGGGGAGGCGGCCATGGAGGAAGAAAAATGATTGTCAATAATTACTATTAAACTAATTATTGACAATCATTCCCTCTCTCTCTGACTACCATTCATATATAATAATCATTTTTTGCTATTAAATAATTGTATTATATAATGTGTGTATTCCTTCCCCTTCCGTAATCCAGACCTGTGCGACGATGGGTCAAAAAACACGTGTTGCTGCTACTCTTCTGATTGAGTGGACGTGGTGGGGACTGTCTTACCGAGCAAGAGAAAGAGAGATGCAGCACCATGTGTTTATTTCGACCCAGCGCCGTATCTATAAATACGGACTTCTTTTCTACGCGAATCCCGTACTCTTGCGATGCTCGTAGGCAGGGTTGCCATATTTTATCCCCTCCGGCCCCTTACCCTTCCGTCCCTCGCCTAGATGCTGCCTCCGCTATCCCCACTCTTACCACTACCGCTACCGCGTACCGCGTGAAGCGTGCTACCGATTCGGTCGCGGCAACGGTAGTGGTAAGAGTGGGAGGAGCGAAGGCAGGCTTAACGGAGCATCTAGGCGAGGGACGGAAGGGTAAGGGGCCGGAGGGGATAAAATATGGCAACCCTGCTCGTAGGCCGTTGGCACACGTACTCGCCGCCCGAGCGGTGCGGATGCGCCACACACTCTCTCACTCGAGCACACCGACGCTGTAGCATCGCCAGCCGTATTGTGACGTCACGTCGGCGCACATAGCCTCTCCGACGGGCAACATGCAGTCGAATATAGCAAAAAAATTGCTCGAAAACGTAAAGCAGGGGCTTTTGAGGCAAACAGCGTGGTAGATTTATGTTTCATCTAGCGCTTTTGACTACGGAAAAGCCCATCTTTGCATTATCGAGAAATCAGAAAGGAAATCTCGGACCCTGCGTTGCTCGTAGGCCGTTGGCACACGCACGCGCCGCCCGAGCGGTGTGTATGTACTACACAGTCTCACTCGAGCACACCGACGCTGCAGCAGCGTCTGCCAAGTTATGACGCCACTGTTGGTTAGGAAGCCTATCTTACCGGCAACATATTTTCTGCTTCCTCTGTTTTACCGATACAGTGATTGCTGACGACGGCAATGTCGGCAATGATCGGAAGCAGACATCAACGCTCGTAGCGGAAAATGTCGGAACTGTATTTTTACATAAAACCTCACTTTGGGACGTTTTCAGTCGATTTTGACTTACAGTTTGTTTAATACTCAAGTAAACAACATAATAGACATTGCATTGACAATGTATATGCCTCCGCTATGACGCTGTTTGCCCACTTTTTCCATAAGAGCTCTAAATCTCGTCATATTTATGAAAATGAATACTCTTTATAATTTATGAAAACTCGTCAGCTACAACGCTGCCGAATAATGAAAATTACGCGTTATAAACGTAAAAGAACGACTTTTGAGGCAAACAGCGTGATAGATTGATCTTTCATCTAGCGGTTTTAACTACTAAAAACCCCCATCTTTGCATTACCGAGAAATAGGAAGTCTAGAAACCGAACCCTTGCATCCTCGCGTACGTATACGTAGTCTAGCGGTGTGTGAGTGTACCCACACATTCACGCGCGGGTGTCGTCTGCTAGGAGAAGAGTCCCATAAGGACCGGGGGCCTTCTTGCCCTTAGCCCGTCGCTCCCGGACGGCCTTGGATAGCACCCACCCGGTACCCTTGCAATCCTGGAAACGAGTCTACTTCCTCAAGTATTTACGGTCTCCGATTTCTTCGGCCAGCCAACTTGTGTACGGCGACCAACAGTACATTTGTTGAGTTTCGACAGTCTCTTGTACATGTGTTGCTAGCAGTTTGGCCGTGAAATTGATAGCACCGAAATGCTATCAGTCTTAAGGCGTCTTTCCACTGTAACTGACACAAATAAAACTCCCGAGCTCCGAATGATATAGGCTCCTGGAAAGGCAATACAAAATTTTTTCACGATAGTTGCGAAAAAATATCCCCCCCAACTTAATACACTGATCTGGCTCGATATATCGGTGTGAACCACTACTAACACGACGCGGAGAGTTGCAGTCGTCGGCATAGTTCAAACGCCCGTCCGTCATCACAATGTAACACGAATATTTAATCTTCTTTATTTTTCATTATTTTTTTTATGGAACTTTCATCAACATATTCCTGGCATTTTTCTAATGCAAAATGATACCAAACACGATATAATTTCAACTGTATTTAGTGGTTTAATCGACGATGAGAGTTTCGAACGCAAGGAAGGACAGCGCATCAGAAAAAAAAGAGACACGGACAGTTGCCGTTGCATCGACAGTTGCCGTGGTTTCTCTTTACACGCGCTGTCCTTCTCTACGTTTGGCTCGGTCTTTGAAGCTCGCAAAGAGTACATACTTTGTCCTTGTTGCAATTTAAACTGTGAATTACGTTGTGTCTGATATTGTTTTCTGCCTCGGGATCCTTTTTTCTGCTGTCTTCCTGTTGGATTTCTTGTCGATTCAGTCCTATGGAATCGTATTTCTACAAAACCCTCCCTTGATGGGTAAGGTTGCTCCTCCCTCTCTCTTCTTGAGTTATCAGTACGCGTTGTCATTACTGATGAGTAATCAGGGTCTGGAACCAGTATCCCTAAAAACGCAAAAGAGAGCATCTAAAATATATTATCAAAGAAACGCAATGGCAATAGTACCTCCATGTGGAAACCTATTGATACGGGTGTCGCCCTAATGCGCCACGCGCAGTTCATACGATCTGGGATAGCTACGCGCCTGAGCTGCCTCGAGGACTTCGACCGTCACGGGGAGCGAGACATGCGGGCGGAATTAGGAGGCGGAGCGAGCCGAGATCGGGCTCTAGAGTCCCTTGCGTGCCGACCACTGCTCTACAACGATTTTCTTGTTCTTTGGCAAAGTGTTGTACATCAATCGAAAGAGCTCTTCCTGCTCTACAAAACTGTGATAATCGTTGTTTTGAATAATTTAATTTTTTATTATTTTTCAGTCTTAGAAATAGAATATCCAGGAGGCAAAAATCTACATTTTCGACACATGTTGAGAAGCAATTTGAAGGCGATTTTCTTTGTTGTTTTCGGTAAGCTCGTGAGACACCCAAGCTCCCAATTTTTCGACAAATCCCATCGAATGAAGGTGGTTGAGAATGGTCTTATGATCGCATTTCATTTTTTTCTTTTTGACCTCGATGAAAAGTGAAGAAAAGCAGGTGTCGAAAATGCTGATTTTTGCCTCCTGGATATTCCATTTCTAAGACTGAAAAATAATAAAAAATTAAATTATTCAAAACAACGATTATCACAGTTTTGTAGAGCAGGAAGAGCTCTTTCGATTGATGTACAACACTTTTCCAAAGAACAAAAAAATCGTTGTAGAATATAAGAAAACATAAAACGCTACGAACTTATTCCTCAACCCAATATATGCAGACGTATATGTAGTAAGAAGACAACTCACTACTTGATTGTCAAAGAGCTGCGGCTCCCTTACAACCACATTGTGTAACATATAAAATATTTGTATGTGACATACAAAAAATCAATTATTAGTAGTCAATAGTCAATGTATTGTATACTCACTGGTGCCGGCGGCCTTTTATGCCACAGCGATAGGTTGGCTATCGCTGTCGCCAACTTTTGAGGCGTCGACGGCGTCGCCGCTGCGCCGCACAGTGGGACCTTTCGTCGATTTTGGAGACAAAATCAAAGAACTTCCGATAGAAATGAGATAGAGAGCTGAAATTTTTTTTATTTACAGCTGAAACATGACAGAATATGGGAAAAATAGGGAGATTATGGTACGAACGTTTTTTCACCTTGAAAAAATTCGTCAAACTTGCACAATTTCAAGAAAATTGCGGTTTTTTCAATGCCACGTACGGGAAAAATTTTTTTTTAACATGCTACACATCATTTCCTGTAGATTTTTTCACGCTGATTTCAAATCTGGTCTCAAAATTTGTCTACGATTTTTTTTTTTTCAAAAAATCGATTTTGTGACAAAAAACTAATGAAATCATTTCTTCGTTGAAATGATTTGATAACTCACTAGTTTGAAGGAATATTGTATTCTCACATATAAAACATATTAAAAATAGTCATAATGAAGTATTTGGACGTTTACTTAACGTATATCACTTGACGAACGATCACTTGACGTATCGCTACGATTGTCGCTGGCGTGATATACGTTAAGTCAACGTCCAAATACTTCATTATGATTATTTTTAATGTGTTTTATATATGAGAATACAATGTTCCTTCAAACTAGTGGGTTACCAAATCATTTCAACGAAAAAATGATTACATTAGTTTTGTTCACAAAAATCGGAAATCACCAGAAATTAGAAATTTCGTTGAGGAGAATACGTAAGTTAAAAAGATTAAATACTTACCTTACTCCCTCTGTAAATGAAATTATAATTATGGACAATAAATATCTAATTTATAATACATTACACACAGCGGCACAGAGTCTGTAGAAAGTGCCAGTAGCAATGACAGCGCTACGTCAAGTGATGACGAGAAGTGAAGTGCTTGATGCTTCGTAAGTAACTCAAATCGTTTAAATACTTCATCATCCATATATGAGAATACGATACACGTTCAAACTAGTGAGTTATCAAATCATTTCAACGAAGAAATGATTTCATTAGTTTTTTGTCACAAAATCGGTTTTTTGAAAAAAAAAAAATCGTAGACAAATTTTGAGACCAGATTTGAAATCAGCGTGAAAAAATCTACAGGAAATGATGTGTAGCATGTTAAAAAAAAATTTTTCCCGTACGTGGCATTGAAAAAACCGCAATTTTCTTGAAATTGTGCAAGTTTGACGAATTTTTTCAAGGTGAAAAAACGTTCGTACCATAATCTCCCTATTTTTCCCATATTCTGTCATGTTTCAGCTGTAAATAAAAAAAATTTCAGCTCTCTATCTCATTTCTATCGGAAGTTCTTTGATTTTGTCTCCAAAATCGACGAAAGGTCCCACTGTGCGCCGCCGCGCCGCTGGTGGTGTTGCCGTTGCCGTCGTCTCTGCCGCCACCGGTGGAACTGTCGTCGCCGCCGGTGGGACCTCGTCCGCAGCTGGGGAGTCTTCTCCAAAATTGTCCATTTTCCTGAAATTGTACAGAATATAAGACAATATGCACATTATCGTACCATATTGGAATTGAAAAATAGAAATGATATTTACAAAAATGTCAAAAAGTAATGGGACAGATTCGAAAATATGTTATTGAATAAATCTATGAATAGATGCCTGAATTTTTTCGATAGAGTTCGGCGATCAACGACTTCGAAGATCTTTCAATATGTTGTCAGGTTGAAGATTTCGATGAACTTTTTCTGGCGGAAACTAGAGAAATATGAAAATTCGTGAATTCGTGACTATCCGTAAGTAAATTATAGAACATGCTCTTATACATAGAATCAATGAATAATAATGATGTTGAAAGCGTACGTTCGGTGTCATTTGAGTGTAAAATTGGGGTAATTATGCATAAAAGGTCCCACCTCACAGATTTTGATAAAATTTAAATATATTGTAAAACCGCCGCTCAGCCTTAGTTTTTGAGATATTTGCGAAAAACTGTGGCTACTACTACATTGAATTTTGCCTATACGTGCACGCCCGTGCTGTGCGTATGCGTAAGAATGATGCGACCGCTCGTCAACTGTTTCTACAGATATATCACTACGATCGTCGGACGATCTATGTACCGCATGAACTTTTTAAAACATATGATGATCAAAAATGAGTACACATATTATATTACGACGACACCAAACATACCCACACACTGTTTCTGAGCGCATAACCAGAATAATCTATTTTCTGTCTATTTTTTTTTGTAAACACGTTGTAGGTTCTATATCCGGTAATACATATATGTATAAGGTGAGCTTCCAATGTTGAAAGCTCACGCTATATTTGTGACCAGAGTGAGACCCTGTTTTCTGCGAATATCTCGAAAACTAAAATCGCGCGGCGGTAGCATACACACACATATATAGGGAAAACAACATATACTTCTATATAATTACCGCCGTTTCTTCTCAGAAATACTGTGTGGGTATATGTGGTGTCATCGTAATATAATATGTGTACTCATTTTTCATCATCATATGTTTTAAAAAGTTTGTAACAGACCTGCACCGTGCAGGCCTGTCACATAGAACTCGCATACCGTACCGTACCGAAAGTAGCCGACCGAGGCCGAATCGCGCCGTCACGCAACGGCGATCCGCGCACCGCACCGCGCCATCCGCGCACCACGGAACTCGTACCGATGGAAATCAGTCGCCAAATTTTCTCACTCGCGTGAGAATCAGTTCTCACCGGAGAGAAGATTGCCGCACCGCACCACCGCCCCTCGCCACACATCGGAACTGTATAAAAGCCCGCTGCGAGGACGGCCCCGGGATCATTCGACCGAACAGTTTCGTAGGGTACACATCGTAATTAACACGCTTTCTCCTGTAAGTATTCCCATCGGTACGAACTACGTTCCACCGACGCAGAGCACGGCGAACCGCCACTCTGTGAGAACTTCCTGTTCACGCACATGATCCTCCGGTGACGAACTACGTTCCACCGACGCAGAGCACGGCGAACCGCCACTCTGTGAGAACTTCCTGTTCCCGCACCTGATCCTCCGGTGACGAACTACGTTCCGCCGAAGTAGAGTATGACGCACCGTCGCTCTAACCAGTCACGGTGAACCACCGACTAGCCCGTCACGACGTACCGTCAACGGAACCGCACGACGAGGACGATGTACCATCACTCGTCGACGTAGAACCGCCCAGGTAGAATCCAATGCACGGTGCACCACCACATTGGCCACCCGGGCAGGGTTACCCAGACCAAATTCCTATCCCAGTCACCGGTGACCCCGCGATCGAGAATTTTCACGCGTCTAGAACCGCCCGTGGTTACTTCGCGAAACCGCGTCCGAACAAAACTGTTATCCGCGGCGTTACACCGAGAATCCCGTCTCCGCGAGCTCGTCGGCACCGAGCGCCCGTACCAAGGAATACATTCGAGTGATTCTTTCGAAACCCGTGTACCATATAACGTTTTCCCATTTCGACGATCTTCCTTTCGGCACTGAATCTTGGCGCGGTGAGCTGAACGGCATCATAAGGAAGAACACCGGACAACCAGCTACATCGGAAGAACGGACCGTTACAAGTTCATGCGGTATGTAGATCGTCCGACGATCGTAGTGATATATCTATAGAAACAGTTGACGAGCGGTCGCATCATTCTTACGCATACGCACAGCACGGGCGTGCACGTATAGGCAAAATTCAATGTAGTAGTAGCTGCAGTTTTTCGCAAATATCTCAAAACCTAAGGCTGAGCGGCGGTTTTACAACATATTTAAATTTTATCAAAATCTATGAGGTGGGACCTTTTATGCATAATTATCGATAAAATGGAGTAATGTTCCATTACTTTTTGCCATTCTTGTACATGTCTTTTCTATTTTTCAACCCTTCGAACTTTCATTTCAACCAAACAAATGTAAAGACACTTTAAAATATTACTAAACTATACTACATATACCTATAACACACGTGTATAAACATTCTCGCGGTTTGTTGTACTTACTCTCGTTTTTGCGGTAGAGTAGCTCCTTGCATGAACAGAGTCACAGTCGAAATGGCCGAATCCGACGAGTCCTGCGATTTTGCCCAACTTTTTCGCGCATGCGCGATATATGAGCCGGCATAACTGAGGCAGTTATCAGGGTGTCCCAAAACTCCTTCAAGTCCGGGAAATGGGAGGTTCCTTAGGTCACTTGAAACGACATTTTCCTTTGCAAAAATTACCGCCGCTGCTTTGTTTAGGAGTTATTAACGAAAAACACGGACCAATGAGAGTGCGACTTGGCACAGTCGACCAATAGACAGTTGGTGCGCCGCACAGTGCGGTACCCTGTGGACAAAAATCTAAAAATTCATTGTCTAATAGTCTAATATCCACTGGATTCTATGTTGAATCTATGTCTTGACATCTAAATTATTGTGTTTATTAATAGAAAATTCAAATAATTCAGTGGAGGTTTAGTTACAAGCGCTTTTTTCTTAAGAAAATGCTGTATCAAGCAATTCATTGATCAAAACGTAACTTACTTTCATGGTACATATCAGGAAAAAGAATTTGATGAAATGTGTCCTATAGCATATGATAGCTTAAAGTACAGCTAATGTGACTGAAATTTCAAACTTGTAAGTCTCTTATATGCATTATACTAGTAAATAATACAGTAGAAATAGGTTTTCTCACCTTTAGATAGAGATATTTCAAGAAGGGTTCAAAACATCCTGTACTTTTTGTTTTTTCATAATTAGTAGACATTATACTTCAATTTCCTACAAATTTTTCCTGCTACAAACTGCTAAGTTATTTAACGTTAACCCTCGGCGTATGCGACATCCGGCACCAAGTAGTGTGCATAAAATTTTGGTTAACGGGTGTGACATAATTGAAAGTTCTGATTTACCAATAGGCCTTCTTTCGGAAGATGCTTTAGAAACTACTCATAAAGAGATTAGGAAAGCCCGATTAAATCATACTCACAAAACGAGTAGGAAATTTAATGATGAAGATTTGATGAAATGACTTCTACTCTCATCGGCCCCCTTTATATCAAGCTGTAGGAAAACTTCTTCAAAACAGAAAAGAGATCTTGCGGACATAACACAATATATGATATTCAGTACACAGCGGAAGCTATTCCGGGAGAATTAGATTTTTCTGATTCGGAGTTGGGGAACGACGATACTCATACGAACAGTGATTAATGTGTATTATTAAAATGATTTGTTTACTTGTTTTTATGGATATTTGTTTATTTGTTTTCTACATGTAATATATGTACTACATGTTTATATTTCATTTTTACATTATACATAAAATATGCCTCTTATTATTTTGTTGAAATTTATTTAGTTTAAAATACTGGAACATTCTAAAATAGTATTCCAAAACCTCGATTAGTGCATTTAAAACAATTCCGAACAAAGAAATATAAGTTATTACTACGCCAAACATATCTTTTTATTTTTGTCCCAAATTCGTACCAAAGTACCGCACTGTGCGCCGCGCCGGGCCGACAGTGCCAGCTCGCGTCTAGGGAGCGCTCTGATTGGTGAGATTGGTCTGTGTTTTTCGCTAAGTATCGTCGCTCGCCGCTTGCCTGCGCTGCAGGCTGCGCTTACCTTCAATATAGTATAACGTATAAATAGCGAACACAAACGCGTTTAGACTGGTTTAGACGTGAATTGTTCTTCGAGCCGATTCACAGTATTAGTCTTTGCGCGGAATTGTGCGGTATTTACCGGTTAGTTAGTTGGTGATTTGGGTGATTAGTGATTACTAAATAGGTATGGAGAGTGCTAGTTCATCGCAACGTACGATGCAAACAGCGATCTCGCGAGCACGCAAAGGAATAATAAGTAGAAAACAATTTCGATGCAGTACGAAAAGATACAGCAGAAGCAAATTACAACGAAATAGGTAAGTGTACATATACTGCATGATTTTTTACATAATTTTTCATAATCAAGATTCTCTCAAGTCAAAGTACAATTATTTTCATGGACGGTGCACCACGGGAAGCGATAGGGTCAAGGGGGCGTAGTCTCTGAAAATCGGCCGTCGCGAGTAAATAATTCCGAGCCCTGGTTTACGAGATATTCGTGAGAAATTTGAGCTGCTACTCCTATCAATTTTGCCTGTACGTAAACGTCCGGGTAAGACTTCGGGAAATCCCCGGCACACTCCCTCCGTTTGACACGTGACATACGTCATTCTATTCGTTTTGACATGCTGAACATAAAATGTAATTGTCATTTTTTGCGCAAATGAATAGGTTTCCAGATATTCGTGAAAAACTGCAGCTGCTACACATTGAATTTTGTGTATACATGCACGTCAGTGCTGTGCGTATGCGTGAGCATGATGCGACCGCTTGTCAACTGTTTCTACAGATATACCACTACGATCGTCGGACAATCTATATACCGCGTGAACTTTTTAAATCATATGATGATGAAAAATGAGTACATATTACGACAATACCACACGCACCCACCCATGGTGAAAAATTTCCTCAGATCAAGAAATGTGCTAAGTGAAATGTTTATAGAACACTTGATTGAGTTATATTA
The DNA here is from genome assembly GCA_963966675.1 of Lasioglossum calceatum. Lineage (NCBI taxonomy): Eukaryota > Metazoa > Arthropoda > Insecta > Hymenoptera > Halictidae > Lasioglossum > Lasioglossum calceatum. The sequence continues at coordinate 2,226,929 of OZ016542.1, forward strand.
TCGAGAATTATATTATCGCATTTGATAGTAAAACAAATTGGCGTTGGTCTCAGTTCTTCTCAGAAACACTGGGTGGGTATGTGTGGTATTGTCGTAATATGTGCTCATTCTTCATCATAATATGTTTTACAAAGTTCACGCGGCGCATAGATCGTTCGATGATCGTCGTGACATACAGTGACTCGGAAAAATATTCTGACGCTCTAAAAAAGACAACAAACTTTTTTAATATTGTACTATAAGATTTGAACTTTTTTCATAAACACAGTGGTTTACATGCTCGGGCTGCGTTTTACGTAAATGCGGTGCCAATAGACATATTTAGACGAACTGAGCGATCAGCTGTGCGCGTCGATCCACCGCGTCCGTTCCCCCGCCTCGCCGCACCAGCAAGGTCGAGCTGCTCGATCCACCCGCGGCGTTCGCGGGGAACGGGGGGCACAGTGCGGGGTCGACGCACAGTGGGTCCGAACAGTTCGAACCATAAGAGATATCGGGATGTTTGCACTAAAATTCATTTAAAAAATAGTCAATTTTACCCATAGACAAATAAATATTTTTTTTCGAATATCCAGCTATATCGATTGATGTTTTAAAAAATACCTCATTCCATTTAAAAAATTAAGGTGACCTTCATATCTCTAAAAAAAATTACATAAAAATAAAAATGTTTTTGGTATCTTATGATCCCCATTTTACCATTCAACTTTGTCCTTCAGACATTTGACGTATCTTTAAAAACAACAAAGATATTTGAGGTGGCAACGTTGGGTGACACAACCTGTATACTGTATAATTTCGACTCGCAACTTGCAATACATAGGCCGCCCACACACGGGTCGATTGCAATCGCGTCGTGAAGTTCGTACGTCGTGATCGTCATGTACGATTCATACGACGGGCGCGATTGCCATCTGCACACGGGTCGATTGTTTCTGAAATCGCCTCGATTCTAATCGCGTGCGATCGTAGGCGAAGTTGGAAAATCGTGTGAACCGTACGATTCGTGCGACTCATGGAGTAATACACTTTGTACAGTTCATGTCATTTATACCTTGATTTGGCCATTATTTTTTGTAGTTTGAGTGCATTGCACTCTTCAATGTGATCTATGTATTTTGGTTACACACATAGGTTATTATTTATTTATTATCTTTATTATCTTTTTTTTATCGAGAAAAGCGTTTATCAGGAAGTATCGAGGTGCGACATATCCCGTCCGTAGTAGCGAAAGGGTTAAAAATCAAAATATTCTTAAACGTGAGGGGTATAGTCAATATGATAAGTTAAATAAAAATAATGGGATAAATATTGCTAATCAATTTAAAGAAAGGAAATTATTATTAGAGTGGTCAAAAATTGAGAATAAATTTGATATCATTTAGATTTTAACTATTGGGAGTACAAATTAGTTCGGTTCGTTTTTTTTGTGGTCAAAAATGCATTTATTTCAGAACAAAATAAATGAACAGCTTAATCAAAGTATTGTCCATCGCTGGCTACTACTTTTTCCCACCTTTCAGGCAATTTTCGAATTCCGTCTCGAAAAAATTTCTCGTCTTTTGAGGCGATCCAAGTTTGTAACCAATTTTCGATTTCTGCGAAAGAAGTGAGCCGGTGACCTGCCAAATCGTGCTGCATCCGTCGGAACAACCAGTAATCCGAAGGAGCAATGTCCGGCGAATACGGCGGGTGCGGTAAAATATCCCACTTGAGTGTTTCTAAATATTTTTTTACGTCTTTTGCGACATGAGGCCGAGCGTTATCGTGCAGAAGAATAACTTTGCTATGTCTCTGCTCGTATTCCGGCCGTTTCTCTCGTAATGCACGGTTCAAACGAATCAATTGTAGTCTATACCGATGGCCCGTAATGGAATCGCCAGGTTGTAGCAGCTCATAATATATAACACCCTTTTGGTCCCACCAGATACACAGCATTACCTTCGAACCATGAATATTCTTCTTTGGTGTTGATGTTGAGGTCGATGGCAACGATTGACCGGGCATAGAGTAATATTTTTTCTTCTTGGGGTTATCGTAGAATATCCATTTCTCATCCCCAGTCACAATACGATGTAAAAAACTCTTTCTTTGTTGCCTTTGAATCAGCTGCTCGCATGCGAAAAATCGCCTTTCAACGTCTCTCTGTTTCAGTTCATAAGGCACCCAATTGCCTTGCTTGTAAATCATTCTCATGGATTTTAATCGTATGGAAACTGCTTGTTGGGTAACTCCCAATGATTCTGCAAGCTCCTGTTGCGTTTGACTCGGATCTTCATCGAGTAATGCCTCCAATTCTGTATCTTTAAATTTTTTTGGCTGTCCAGAACGAGGCTTGTCTTCAACGCTGAAATCACCATCCTTGAGATGTCGAAACCATTCCCTACATGATTTATCAGTTGGAGCATTGTCACCATAAACTTCTACAAGCATTCGATGCGCTTCAGCAGCACTTTTCTTCCAATTAAAGCAGAAAAGTAAAACCTCCCGCAAATGCTGCATAGTCACCACAAAATTGGACATATTCAACACAGTAAAAAACAAAAGTTTTGTATGAAAACAAAAGCGATATAAACTGAATATTATTAGTAGATGTCTAACTTCTCTGAAAACATCGAAATCAGCTGTCACTGTGAAACATTCATAACAGTCAGAGATATCTTTTGAAAACGGACCGTACTAATTTGTACTCCCAATAATTCTTTAACTTATTTGATTAATTCAATGTGTAGCCATGGTTGTACAAATGAATGGATTGAATCAGGGAATGCTGGACAGACAAGATTTATTTTCGAATTAGGATCTGTGGGTACAGAAGGAGCGAAGGAATGAATTCGTTATGACGTTCAAAATACAATGCGCAATGTCAAAATACAATTCTCTAAGAATTCACACGTGTACTCTAGCTAGGTTCCGTGGTAACGGGCGTCCAGGAGGTACTCTGTCCTCTCTCGTTCGACAGGCGACCGGGTATTATCGCCGTTGTCTCCATGTCGAAACGAGCGGCCAGGAACAGTCTCCTGTACTCTCCCGTCCTCCCGACAGGCGACCGGGTATTATCGCCGTTCTCTCCTGTCGGGGGATGCTACTGCTAACCAAGAGCGGCCGTGGTCCTTACCTCGTCCTCTCTCTCGGAATAGCAAATAGGCCGAGTCCCTTTTCTTTTTTTGATCAGGTCAAATCGTTGCTATCCGCGAACGAAGATCAACAACCAGGTTGTTACGCGTGATTCGACTTTTCGCGCGCTCCCCTCGCGTCACTTCCCCGCGTGGCCGCCTACAAACTATCTTCGAGAAGCTTCTAGAAGCTTGTCGCTCCGCGTTTTGTTTTACATTTCTTCTCGAATTTTCTATAAATGCTACAAATGGATAAAATTTTTACATAATAGATAAACGCTTTTTTCTCAATAAAAAAAGATAATAAAGATAATAAATAAATAATAACCTAAATACATGGACCACATAAGAGAGTGCAATGCACTAAAACTACAAAAAATAATGGCCAAATCAAGGTATGAATGACATGAACAGCACAAACTGTACTCCACGAATCGCACGAATCGTACGATTCACACGATTTTCCAACTTCGCTTCCGATCGCACGCGATTTAAATCGAGGCGATTTCAGTCACGCCGATTTCAGTCCACCACGAATCGACCCGTGTGTGGCTCTCCATTCATTTGCATTGGAAGTGACGTGGAGGGGAGAGTCGCATACGACTGAAATCGCGTCGACCAGCGGCGGCGCGGCCGCGACCTACCTCGCATATACATATAGGCCTATCGTGCGAGTCGGCTAACGTATGTAGTTCGCGGTCGTCGCACTATCGTCGCTTTCTCTCTCTCACACACATTCGCGCTCTCACTCTTTCGCTCACACTCGCTAGGACATTCACCTGTCAGCTGTTTATTACATCGGCGATCGGCGTGTGTCCTACTCGCCATGTGTTTTGCCTGTAGGCAGTGTTCCGATTGAAGCCACAATTTTTCGCGCATGCGCGGCCAAAACAGTAGCGTATCTACAATGACGCAGCAGAGTGGCCAGAGCCCTGACGCCTTCAGGCAGTTATATTAGCGGGAATGTACCGGTGTTATTGGCGGTGTCTTTTCCTATCCCATCCTCAAAATAAAGAATAAGTTTCAATTATGTTAAATTTAAATATTTCATATGTGTACACATTAATAAATTTTTAAAAGTCTACGGGGTGCTCAAGCTACCCGATTTCATCGAAAAGGTTACGTTATTGAGGCTGAAATTGCCGCGCATGCGCGAAAAATTGTGGCTTCAATCGGATCACTGCCTGTAGGTACAAATTGCAGATTTTCACGATTTTCGGCCTATATCTAAGAATTCTTACATCTTTCAATGCCTGTTGTTTCTTCCGCATCAACCGATTTCGATGAAACTTTCACAGTCCATATAATTGACACAGATCTACAAAACTTATTTTTTGAATTCTCAATATAGGCCCACATAAAAAGGTTATACAATGCAACTTTTCGTATTTTTCCTTAAATTACGAACAATTGCATTTTTTTGAAAAAATTTCTTTTCACATCCTGTAGTAAACTAATTGCTCTAGCTTCCCAAAAAAGTTCAAATCGAATAGTACATAATATTGTAAATTGTTAATAAACAATTAATATTTGTTTAGGACTAAGCTTAGAAGTAAGTTAGTTTTAAGATGTCGAGATCGAGCGATACGGCCCTTAGTCGCCCCCCGCGTTACACGTCCCCGGGATTTACGCTCCTGACAATTGGCTGTACGCGGATTCCGTGTTTTTGGCGATTCCCGGTATCGCGCTCGTGATCAGGGAAGCCAGACGGTGCGGCTCAACGGCTCAAATGGCCCCTTACGTCTCCGTCCCTCGCCTAGATGCATGCCTCCGCTATCCCCACTCTTACCGCTACCGCTGGCGCGACCGAGTGCTAGAATGAGAGCGGTAGCATGCTACCGACTCGGTCGCGCCCAGGGAAGCCAGACGGTGCGGCTCAACGGCTCAAGTGGCCCCTTACGTCTCCGTCTCTCGCCTAGATGCATGCCTCCGCTATCCCCACTCTTACCACTACCGCTGGCGCGACCGAGTCGGTAGCATGCTACCGCTCTCATTCTAGCACTCGGTCGCGCCAGCGGTAGTGGTAAGAGTGGGGATTGGCGAGGGACGGAGACGTAAGGGGCCTGGCGAGACTCGCAGCCGCGAGACTCGCATCTGGCATCCCTGCTCGTGATGCGTGATCACGTGCTCACCGAGGACCCCCGTGGATCGCTCGCATTACCACGACGATCAGACTCGTTAGATCTACCGAACGATTTGTACGCTTTGTATCGCGCCTATACCTCTCTTTCGCATTGCCAATCGGGATCCAGACATCTATTGAATCGAACACGGCACCCGTTCTCGTTTACGCGATATAAACTAAATAAATCACGATTCTCTCGTCAACGTGCAACGTGTCTCAAACGCCCTTTCTTTCAACCGAACTTTCCGCTCACGCTTCCCACACGATTCTCCAATCCGAACCTCGTTCTGTGTTTGCACCCGATCCTATCATCGTCCCATACAGTCCACTCCTAATCCTAAACTAGTCCCGGATTCCCAAACATATTGGTCCTTCAAGCCGGATAAATTAGTTCGTCATTTCGAAACGTGAGCACGTGTTAAGAGAAAAAGATGGCCGCCATATTCAAAGACGTGATGTCGGAGCAGGAAGCCGCCATGAGATCCCTCACTCGGGTTCTTCCCAATGTGAAGAAAATGGGACAGAACAATTTTACCGTGGCCAAACTCCAGCAGCGATTGGACTTCCTGAACGATGCCTTCGCCCAATGTCGGGCCATTGATCGGCGCCTCCACCCTTCCGGCGCCTCGAAGGTGCCCAAAAAGTCGCCTACTTTCAAGATGAGCAGTTCAGCCTCTGCGAGGACGAGTACCACAAGGCCGCGGATTTCATCGCTGAAGCGATCCAGAATCTGACCCCTTCCGTTCCAGCATGGTCGTCTCCAACCACGCCTGCCGCAGTCCATTCACGCAGCGATCTTCCCCGCATGAGCCTACCGACCTTCTCCGGAGAACCGACCCAATGGGAGAGCTTCAGAGATAAGTTTACATCCCTCATCATTAACGATGAATCGCTGTCTAATGTTAAGCGACTTCATCATCTCGGGTCGTGTTTGAAAGGCGAAGCGGACGATTTGATTTGTAACATTCCGATAACGGAATCGAATTTTAAAATCGCGTGGGATGTCTTAGTTACGCGGTACGACAATAAACGCGAATTGATTAAAGCGCATTTGAAGGTGCTTCACACTCTTCCTCAGATATCGGATGCGAGTGAGTTAGCATCCCTGCGCGACAAAGCCAACAAAGCGATACAAGCTTTACGAAACTTGAATCGCCCGGTCGACACGTGGGATGACATGCTCGTGTATTTATTAGTATCGCGATTAGATCGATCCTCTCGAAAGGCGTGGGAATTGAAGTTAGGCGAATCCTCCGAATATCCTACATATGCTGAGCTCGAGAAATTCTTCGCGACGCGAATTCGCGCGCTCGGCGCCCTACAGACAATTCCAAAACCGTCGAAACGAGTCGTTCAAACTCACGCCGCGACCTCAAGCCGTTTGTTGCGTCCTCGAAACACACCTTCGTTATGTTCGTTGTGTAAGACCGAGCATTTCTTGAACGCGTGTCCGCAGTTCAAAATAAAAACAACTTCGCAGCGGTTTGATTTCGTAAAGGGAGAGCGCCGGTGTCTCAACTGTCTCAGTCAAAAACATAATATCAGCTCGTGCCCAAGCAAGTATGCGTGTCAAAAGTGCGGACGCCGACATCATACGCTCTTGCATTTTGACTCAGCGGCCTCCGGTTCCGATGGGCGCGTTCCAGCATCCACGCCTGATTCTCCACCGTCGGCGAGTAATCAGGTGGCTTCGAATGTCGCGTCTCATACAGCATTCGCTGCCCCTCGTATTTTGCTCGCTACAGCATGGGTCAACGTGACCTCCGTCGCCGGTCGAACTGAATGTGTACGAGCATTGCTTGACCAAGGTTCCGCCACCACCTTGATGACGGAATCGCTCGCGCAACGATTACGCGTATCCCGACGCTGCGTCTCCGTGGCCATAACCGGCATAGGAAACCGCGAAATTAAAGCACGACATGCAGCGATTATCGAAATAAAGTCCAAGCGCGGAACCGGCCCGACTCTATCAACCACTGCGTTGATCTTGACGTCATTAACGCGATACGTCCCTGAGCGAAGTGACTCGTCGATCTCGTGTCCTCATACTCTCGATCTCGATCTAGCCGATGAAAATCCCACGTGTTCCGATCCTATCGACATTATCATAGGAGCGGATCTATACGGCTTCATATTATTAGATGGACTCCGTACTGGATCGATGTACGAGCCGACAGCGCAAAATTCGATTTTCGGGTGGTTTTTATCCGGACCCGCCGGCTCGACCACGTCTACAGTCTCTCCCGTCGTTCCGATCTTCCATTGCTCCCCGTCCGACCCGCTGGATCTCGACCTTCGTCGTTTCTGGGAGATTGAGGAGATCCCGACTACCTCCCATTTCACGGACGAGGAACAACAATGCGAAGATCATTTTCGTAACACGCATACGCGTGACTCGTCCGGTCGTTATGTCGTTCGTTTACCCTTCAAACGAAACCCTCCAATCGAAATCGGGCACTCCTATCGAATCGCAGAACGAATGCTCTCCAAACTGGAACTTCGACTGCAATCCAAACCGAAACTTCATGCCGAGTACGATGACTTCTTACGCGAGTATCTCCACCTTGGGCATATGCGTAAGATCCCTCCGTCGCATTCTGACGACCCCCACGCCGTGTATATCCCGCATCACGCGGTAATACGCGATAATAGCGTAACAACACATCTTCGTGTTGTATTTAACGCGTCCAGCCTCACGAGCAACGGAACTTCGTTGAACGACCATTTGTTGATTGGTCCGAAATTACAATCGGATCTTCCGGCGATAATCCTTCGGTGCCGACAATATCGGTACTTATTAACGTCCGACATTACAAAAATGTACCGCCAAATATTGGTGGATCCGCAAGACGTTGACTATCAGCGTATCCTGTGGCGCTCATCCGCGTCGGATCCTGTCGATCGCTATCAGCTGCTGACCGTGACATACGGTACAGCCCCAGACCCATTCCTCGCTCTTCGCGTCCTACAACAACTTGTAGAGGACGAAGGGTCCCAATTTCCGTTGGCCACACGCGTTCTCCAACATAATCTTTATGTTGACGATTGTGTCTTTGGCGCGTCCGATGAATTGACCTTAATCGAGACTCGAAATCAATTGATTTCCCTGCTCAGCAAGGCCCATTTCCGTCTGCATAAGTGGACAAGCAATGCTTCGCATTTGCTGGCTGATATTAGTCCTCATGATCATGGAGTAGTCCAGGAGAAAATCTTGCAGTCCGATGACACTGTGAAGGTCCTTGGTGTCGCGTGGAGTCCCGAAGTCGACGCATTCCGCTTCAAAGTCACGCTTCCTTCTGATGCCGCGTGCACCAAACCAGCGGTTCTGTCAAACATTGCTCGCCTTTTCGACCCATTAGGATGGGTCACTCCCACTACAGTGTATGCAAAAATTCTCATGCAACAGCTGTGGGTGCAGAAATGCAGTTGGGACTACCCACTCCCTCCGGTCCTTCTCGAGCGCTGGGAGAGATACCGTTAGAATTGCCAATGCTTAATTCTCTCTCAATTCCTCGCTGGACGCACCAGGATGTAAACATCGGCTCCTGTGAATTACATGGCTTCGCCGATGCATCCACCTTGGCGTATGCCGCTGCAGTGTATCTGCGCGTAATTACTCACTCCGGTCAAATCATAATATCGCTGCTCGCCGCCAAATCGAAAGTAGCTCCAGTCAAACCATTGACTGTTCCACGGCTCGAACTTTCGGCCGCCCTTCTCCTCACTCGTCTCGTCGTCTTCGTGCGACAATCACTGCACGAGTTGCCGGAGAACATCCCGTGTTATTGTTGGACAGACTCCACAATCACGCTGTGTTGGTTGCGGCAACCCGCGTCAAAATGGAAAACGTTTGTCGCGAACCGGGTTGCCCAGATCGACTCCACTCTGCCCGATGCCATTTGGCGTCACGTACCGTCTGAGGAGAATCCCGCAGACTGCGCCTCTCGCGGCCTGCTTCCGTCCCACCTACTGGCTCATGACCTTTGGTGGACAGGCCCTTCGTGGCTGCAACACTCGACCGAACAATGGCCTTCCGAAATTCCCGTTGTTCCATCTGGCGCGTTCACCGAGGAACGTCCGATCATTCCGGTCAACCTTTGCCAGCCTTGTACGCCATGGGACCTTCGTGATCGTTTCTCATCGTGGCCAAAATTATTAAAGGTCAGCGCGTATATTTTTCGATTCGTAGCCCGAATTCGAAAACAGACCGGAGTCATCTTAAACTTCGTAAGTCAAGCCCTCAATGCGTCGGAAGTCCAACTCGCAAAAACCTTCTGGCTCCGACAAATGCAGCAGGAGCTGTTTCCGGAAGAGCTGCATGCTCTTCGTCACCAACGTCCGCTCAACAAAACCAGCCCTATCCTCTCCCTTAATCCGTATCTAGACGAGGACAACGTAATTCGAGTTGGCGGGCGCTTAAAAAACGCTAAATTATCGGAACAAGAGAAGCATCCGATAATATTAAAATCACACCCGACCTTGACGCTTATAATTATTCACGCTCATCTGCGAGGTCTCCACGCTGGATCGCAGCTGACGATGAGCATCCTCCGCCAAGAATATTGGATTTTGCGAGCGCGTCCCACAATTCGACACATTCTCCATAAATGCGTTAAGTGTGCACGCGAAAAGGCCGCACCGCAAAGTGCATTGATGGGAGAGTTACCGGACTTTTGAGTCGCACGTTCGGCGCGAGCGTTTGTACATTGCGGTCTCGATTATGCCGGTCCGATTCAAACTCGTACGTCTCCCGGCCGCGGTCATCGTTCTCGCAAATCTTATATCGCCGTATTTATTTGTATGGTCGTAAAGACCATTCATTTGGAACTCGTCAGTGATTATTCGACTGATGCATTCCTTGCAGCGTATCAACGTTTTTGCTCGTGCCGCGGCATTCCTAATGCCCTTTATTCCGATAACGGCACAACGTTCACGGACGCGGACAGCGAGCTCACGAGCGCGTTTCGTGCAGCCACTCGCGATCCTACGATGCTGAACCGATTAGCGCTCGATCGTGTCACGTGGCACTTCACTCCACCTTCCGCCCCTCATTTTGGAGGATTGTGGGAAGCGGGCGTGCGTAGCGTGAAGTACCACCTTAAACGAGTTGTTGGAGCCCACACATTGACTTTTGAAGAGTTAACGACTGTACTGTGCCAAGTCGAAGCATGTTTAAATTCGCGTCCACTCGCAGCAGTCTCCGAGAATTTTGACGACTATTGTGCCCTGACGCCGAGACATTTTCTGACCGGGTCAGCCCTCACGGCAGTTCCTACTCCATCGCTGCTCGACGTAAAAGAATCACGTCTCTCGCGCTGGCAATTGTTGCAACAAATGATGGAAAGTTTTTGGCAACGATGGTCGCAAAATTACATGCAAGGTCTCCAACAACGCGTTAAGTGGAAAACTCAAAAGCCCAATATTGTCGTCGGGCAATTAGTTTTATTACGGCACGCTAATCTCCCCCCATGCAAATGGGAACTCGGCCGCATCGTCGCGTGTCATCCCGGCGATGACGGCATCGTGCGTGTTGTGACGGTGAAAACCGCGCAATCCGAATATAAGCGACCCATCGTGAAATTGTGTATTTTGCCGGTTGACCTCCCGTCCGAGCCACCTTGTCCGCCGCGCGGCAAAGAGCGATCCGTCGATATTGTTTCGTAAGCCGTACCGAGGCTTGACGGTAAACAGATGTAATATATGTATATAGTGTATATAAGTAGATATAAGCAATGACACATCTGTCTAGCCCGCGACTCGCGATACGCCCGTGTTTTGACGACCTGTATGTACACACATCCCATTGCGTTTCGCCGACCGTTCACGGCGGGCGGCACTGGATATTTAAATTCGCGTCAGCGTGTTCGTCTGTACCGTGCGCTTCCGTGATTTCGGATTTCTCAAGAAATCCAAGGCGGGCGGTATGTTTAAGACTAAGCTTAGAAGTAAGTTAGTTTTAAGATGTCGAGATCGAGCGATACGGCCCTTAGTCGCCCCCCGCGTTACACGTCCCCGGGATTTACGCTCCTGACAATTGGCTGTACGCGGATTCCGTGTTTTTGGCGATTCCCGGTATCGCGCTCGTGATGCGTGATCACGTGCTCACCGAGGACCCCCGTGGATCGCTCGCATTACCACGACGATCAGACTCGTTAGATCTACCGAACGATTTGTACGCTTTGTATCGCGCCTATACCTCTCTTTCGCATTGCCAATCGGGATCCAGACATCTATCGACTCGAACACGGCACCCGTTCTCGTTTACGCGATATAAACTAAATAAATCACGGTTCTCTCGTCAACGTGCAACGTGTCTCAAACGGCCTTTCTTTCAACCGATCTTTCCGCTCACGCTTCCCACACGATTCTCCAATCCGAACCTCCTTCTGTGTTTGCACCCGATCCTATCATCGTCCCATACAGTCCACTCCTAATCCTAAACTAGTCCCGGGTTCCCAAACAATATCATATTTAAATGTTACCAAAATCGGTGAGCCAAAATAGTCATTGTTACCTGTAGGTTATTAAATACTTTTTGCATTTGTTAAACAGGATTTTTTAATTAATTTTCATTGATAACATTTTTTTTAAAACAAAATTGTTAAAATATCTATTTTGTATTTATATTTCATACATGTAACGTTTTATGGAATATGTAAAACATAAATTCGAAAAGAAAGAAGAGGTATTGAGACAAATTTAATATCACGAATATCTTAATGTTTTTACAGATAGGTTCGAGAAAAAATTTATAATAATTTTATTTAACCAATATTAATATTGTATAATTATTTAATTCCTTTGGGTCAGTCCACGCAAAACCACTTTTTGGAGTAATGTTTCGGATTTTTTTCAAAGGGTATAACCGGATAACATGATGAAAAGTGTCCTTGAGCCGAATTGTATGCCAGATTGATCATTCGACTGTTTTTTTTTATTTGATTGAGTCTTTATTTTTTATTTCTGACTATTCTATACTACAATAAAAGATAATGGAACATCGAAAATTGGTCTTTCTATATATGCTTTACTTTGACAAGTTTCGGAACATCTGCTTTCCTCTCGGAATGTTAGAGGAGGCAAATAATTGCTTTTTAATTGATTCCATCGACCATATAATTCGGCTGAAGGGAAAAAATGAATACATAGCCCCAAGTGTCCCCTTTACGGACCTGTTTTTAAAAAGGTTGATATATTAAAATTGTCAAAATAAAAATTATCTCATGTGAATGCTGCATCGCGACATTCAGCCTCGGACGGCCGTCGGCGCGCGGTATAGCCGCTGGGCGGCTATGTTTGCCACTCTCTGTATACCTTGTATGTGACCGCAACAGGATTTATCTTCGTGAAGATTTACGAAGAGGACGTGTCGTCACGGAAGACGGAAGAATCCTTTAATTTGTGGAAGACAACAAGAAACAACTGCACAAGTCAAGAAAGAAGAACTGCAGCCCCAAATCGAATAGTCAAGATGAAGGAGTGAATGATAGTTCGGCGACAGGCGATGCAGCGTTCACTTGAAATAATTTTAATTTCGCGATTTTTTAAGTGTCACCATTTTTAAAAACAGATCTGTATATGGGAGATCATATCTCTATAACATGTTTTTTTTGTATTCTATTTGCAGACGGAAGCAGTTAGCGAAGCTTGCCATGGAGGAGCATTGCACAACAGCGGAAATTGCAGCGACGGCATCAAGTGCACTTGAAGAGGAAATGGTGTGGGACACAAACACCGAAAATTTCATGGCAGTGCCCAAAGGAATCGAAGAAGTATCATTCGAAGTGCGGGGAGAAACTGCCACCGACGAAGAGGAGTACTTTGTCGTGGAAGAAGTAACATGCGACGTGCAGGCAGAAACTGCCACCGACGAAGTGGAAATGGTGTGGGACACAAACACCGAAAATTTCATGGCAGTGCCCAAAGGAATCGAAGAAGTATCATTCGAAGTGCGGGGAGAAACTGCCACCGACGAAGTGGAGAACTTCGTCGTGGAAGAAGTAACATGCGACGTGCTGGCAGAAACTGCCACCGACGAAGTGGAAATGGTGTGGGACATAAACACCGAAAATTTCATGGCAGTGCCCAAAGGAACCGAACAAGTAACATGCGACATGCAGGCAGAAACTGTCACCGACGAAGTGGAGAACTTCGCCGTGGAAAGAGGAACAACGATTGAACCAGAGGAAGTTTCATGCCTTTCGGACGGGTTGAGCATAGTTCACATGCGCTACGACTTTGAGCAGATAAAGAAGGCAAGCGAACATTCGACAAAATTCGGATGTACGACAACAAACCTGGAAATAGAAAAGATTAGGAGATCGGGGTTGAAGACAACTCTGGTTCTGAAATGCACGATGTGCGCTCATACAGCCGAAATCCATAGCCAACGTCGTGATACTAAAGCTATGGACATCAACCAAAGTGCAGTCGCCGGAACAATAACCACCGGAGGCGGATACTCACAAACGGAAGAATTTTTGGTAGCCGTGAACATCCCCATGATGTGCACTACAAAATATCAGAGTTGTCATGACGACGTCGTCATCAAATTAATCGCTGCTGCAGAAAAGGAAATGGTAGCAGCGGCCGAAGAGGAGAAGAGGCTAGCCGTTGAAAGAGGCGATCTCATAAACGGAACTCCATATATTCCTGTCGTGGCTGACGGAAGCTGGATGAAGAGGTCGTACCGATCAGGAAAATATGACTCCATATCTGGTGTCGGCGTGATAATGGGTTATCACACGAAGAAAGTTTTATTCCTGGGAGTCAAGAATAAAGTGTGCAGCATTTGTCGTGCGGCGGTAGTGGTAAGAGTGGGGATAGCGGAGGCAGCATCTAGGCGAGGGACGGAAGGGTAAGGGGCCGGAGGGGATAAAATATGGTAACACTCCAGAATCTGGACTGTGATCCATACAACACGTTGGTTCGTGTGAGTAAAATAGAATGCACGAATCATTTGTTGCGCAACTTCTGCAACAAAATGAAAGATGTTGTGAAGAAGACTCCGACCGGCTACTACAGGCGAATGGTGGAAGCAAGTATTCGGCGGATGCGAACGGGAATTGTGGACACAGAGCCAAAGAGGATTTGCCGCTAGCAGAGAAGATAAGGAAGTTATATGAAGATATAACCAATGCACCCAGCCATGTTTTTGGAGAGCACGAACAGTGCAACCACATAGGATACTTCTGCGATGGGACAGCGAAGGAAGATGAAGAAAACATTGTTCCAGATTTATTGAACATGGGAGTGTATCAACAGATACAGGAGATCATTGGACGACTGGCGGCGCATGCAGAGAGTTTCCTCTACCTGAGCAACAACAACGCGGTGGAGAGCTTCAATGCCGTCATCGCGAAGTACACTGGCGGAAAGAGAATAAATTTCGGCCTAAGGGGATCATACACTGCAAGATGTCACGCTGCTGTACTTCAGTACAACACGAAAGATGTATTGTCTCGTTTACAGAGAGAGTTTCAAAACGAGCCGCCAGAAGTTTTGCAAAAGATGGAGAAACGACGCAGAAAGAAATGCTTGGAAAATGACCGAAAACAGAAGGCTACGAAGAGAACAGGCAACAAGTTCCGTGCAACGAGAGATGCTGATTACGGACCAAATGCACAGAAGCCAGACATGGAGGAACCTATGTTTAATCTGGCAAAGGAAATTCATATGAAAATGCTAAGCGATTGGCAAAAGGATAGGGTCAACATTGAGCAGAAGACAATTGGACAATGGAAAACCTCAGACTGGCTGACGAAAAAGTCAAAACTTTTGACAGCGTCCAACTTCGGCTGCACACTGTGCAGCCGACTAAAAGGAACGCTGTGTAAAAATCTGGTAGAGAAACTGCTCTACAAAAGAAAGCTAAACACTCCTGCCGTAAGATACGGACAGAAGTACGAAAGTACTGCTCTTGAAGAATTGGCGAGAATGGAGAATATAAACATAAAAAAATGCGGCCTTTTCATCGACGCATCGATATCCTATTTGGGAGCATCGCCGGATGGTGTGATCGATGACGACGGAATTGTCGAATTAAAGTGCCCGTACTCTGCGGAAAATGTAACGCCAGAAGAGGCAATACATAGCGTATCAGCCGTCAAGGAAATGTTTGCAGATAGTACGGATAGCGCATTGCGCAAAACACACAGATACTTCTACCAAGTACAAGGACAATTGCACATAACGAACAGAAAATACTGCATATTTTGTGTGTGGACAAGGAAAGGTATAAAATCAATTCGAATTGATAGAGACGACGAATTTTGGCAACGCGAAATGGAGCCAAAATTGTCGCGCTTTTATCTAAATTGTATGATGCCCGAATTAGTCGACCCCAGATATTGGAGACACATGTCCATTCGGGAGCCTCAATATCTTCTTGACGAAAATGCAAAATCAAAAAGAAAAAAAGTTGCAACTGCCCGACGTCGAGTTGCACGCACTCGTGCAAGGCCACTGTCTGGAGCAGCTGGTGACAAAAAATTGTAAAGTGATTACAATCCGACGTCGAGCTCTACACTCGCAAACAAGTGTGCAGAATTGCAGATTCATTTCAGCGATTGAAATTGTTCAATAATTGCAATTCCGCAAAAATATCGAAATTAATTAAAATATGTTTTTCAGAGTACAGATTCCCATATGGGGACTATGACCGAAACGAGAATGGAGTGCAAGATTCCGAGGCGACATCAGATCCAGCATCAGCTGACAATGTAAGCAGAGAAATGAAATTCTACTTTTCATACTTTGAAGTTTAATGAGCATTTTTTAGTTTTTCGTTTATTTGCGTGTTGTTTCTGTTCTAGTCAGGAATCATCTGGACTGTTTGCCACGAATGTGCCACAGGTGTGGGACCCAAAAACGTGGCGATCGTCGAGATGTTGACGGACGATACGGAGAATGAGCATCAGCTGGGGCAGAAAGGTGTCGGTGAGTATACGATACATTATTAACTGTTTGGTATTAACATTAACATTAACATTAGTAACTATTGATTATTAATAATTGATATTTTGTATGTTACAGAAACTGGAAGATACCAGGTCGGCGGCCGCTCCATCAAATGTAACAGATAATCAAATAGTGAGTTACAAAAACTGAATATCTTCCTACTACATATCCGTTATTTTTAGTCTTCGCTGTTTAATGCAATATTTATATGTTACAGATACGAATCATGCGAGAACTGCGGAATCAATTTTACAAGAGTCGCGGCCACGGAGGAGTCGGACGGGCCTGACAATTCAATATCAATTTATAAAAAAAAAATATCAATTAATTTATATTATTTTATATATTTTATATACAGTATTTTATCCATAAATGTCCCAAGCCCGGGTCTGTCGAGGGACATTTTTACGCCAGGGAAACTATTCTTTGAGTTTTGCCGAACGTAGAGAAGGACAGCCGAGCTCGAGAGCAGGGTTGCCATATTTTATCCCCTCCGGCCCCTTACCCTTCCGTCCCTCGCCTAGATGCTGCCTCCGCTATCCCCACTCTTACCACTACCGCTGCCGCGACCGAGTGCTAGCATGAGAGCGGTAGCATGCTAGCGAGTCGAGAGGCCTCGGTCGCCGAGAAATGTAAACATAACTAATCCGATGACAAACTTCTTTATTTTCTATTATTTTTTTATGGAACTTTCACCAACATATTCGTGGCATTTTTCTAATGCAAAATGATACCAAACACGATATAATTCCCACTGTATTTAGTGGATTAATTGACGATGAGAGTTACGGCTACAAGGAAGAACGGCGCATGGACTTATATGACCTGTCACGTTGTCCCTTTTTGTCGCGCTGTATGGCTCGAGAAAATGGAAAACTTCGGGCTTTACTGGTATTGAGACCGGGCCGCGGTTAGCCGAGTACGCGCGGTCCGCCCGAGACAAGCGAGAATTGAAGGCTCGATTATTTTTCGTACGAAATGCTATTCGGGCGCCAGGCACCGCGAGGATGCCACACGAAACGTAATTCGATCCTCGGGCTCGGTGAAGCCGAGCTCGAGAGTCGAACCTTCGAGACACGCGGATGAAAGACAAAGACGCGAAAGGGCCAGATGATTTGGACACGGGGAAGACTAGGACAGCCCTCTCGGCAGGGCGGATCTCACGGGATTTGATTTATCGACAACAATGTAGGCTCGAGATGTTTAATCAGTCAATTTTCTTACAAAGAACGGCCACGAGGCCGCGACCCGAGAGCCCGCGCTCTTCATACACTTTGGCGATAGATGGAAATTCGCAGCGCGGTTGTCGTGTAAAACCTCTCTCGCACGATACCGTCGGATAACGACGATTCACAGAACCTCGGCCGACGGGAACGTGCGATCCGCAGATGACCGGCGCATGAGTTGACCGTCGCGTTGACCTCCGCGCGGTATTGTTTACGCGTTCGCACCGTGAAACGCTCGCCGATATTCGCCGCGACACAGGATTCGAGACGAAAGAAATTATTCTCTCGGAACGCGACTCCTCCGAGGAAACTTCCGTATTCGCAACTGTCGGGAAAACTCTCTAGATTTTGACTCTCAAAGTGCCGACGGAAAGGACACGAGATTTTCGCCCGAGACGCCCTCCGTCTCGGCACGCACGAAATTCCGAGGACGGAACGAGAAGCGTTCGTCCTCGCACGAGAAAGGTCGAGCCACCTCGCAAGGAAATACCGAATGGATCACTGGTCGACTTACCGTTTCGCTTTCGATATTTTCTCGTAGTAGAAGCTTGTTGTAGCTGCTTCCGGGAAGCGGTCCTTACAGGCTGCTCAGCTCGCGGACGCCTGAATCCCGTACGGAAAACTCTCACGATCACGACTTCTTACGGTAATCGAGCTGCGATAGATTCGCACGGAAACTACGTCTGTTCTAATGGCGGCGGTTGAACACGAGGTCTAGCTACGGAAGCCAGTGCGACAGTGATCCATCGATTTTCGGTTACGCGACGGTTCGATCCTTGTTCCCCCCACTCAACTCGTAGCCGAATTTCCTTGATTGGCGCGTGCCTAGCGCGCGACTTCCTTGTTGCCAGGATCGTCCCTACGGAGGTCCTTTCGGACTAGGCTCTAACGCAAAATAATCCCGGTCATTCTCTGACCGGTCTCGGCTCGGTTATCGTTGTTCACGATTGCACCACCCACGCAGGAGCTAATCGGGATGAGGCGGCGTCGGGTCTTCGGAAATGTCATAATGACGAGATGTTCGCTCTTCTCTTGACCCTTCGACGTCTCCGGACCGATGGTCCGTGTGCTTTCGTTCTCATTGACCCTCGCCTATGCCCGGGGCTTTCACAAGATTGGCCTGCTTCTCTCTGCGGGCTCGTCCTGTGCAACGCTGTTCTTCTAGGAAAATTCCGGATGGTCGGGGTACCCTTGACGCTTCGTTATACGGCCCTGTAACTTGCCGTTCTCGGCGCGTACGACAGATGTCAATAATAGTCGTCGATAATTACGGAATCTCTTCGGGGAGCGCTCTCAAATCCTGCGGTATTTTGTCGTGTCTCGTGAGAGGGCGGTCCGGTCCATCTTAGGTCATTCGTGTGACCGAAATTAACGGAGAAGGGACGTTGCATGTTTTGCAACGTCACAGACCATACACCTGTATTTGATCCGAATTATATCGTGTTTGGTATCATTTTAATCAGAAAAATGTCACAAATATACCGGTGAAAGTCCCATAAAAAAATAAGTAATAATAAAAAAGTTTTTCCTTGTGTGGTGTATTACATTGTGAGGACGCGCGAGTCTTTGAAGTGTGCCGGCGCGTTGCTCTTTCTATCCCATGCGCCGTTCTTCTCATCGTCGTAACTCCCATCGTCAATTAAACCACTAAATACAGTGAGAATTATATCGTGTTTGGTATCATTTTGCATTAGAAAAATGCCACGAATATGTTGGTGAAAGTTCCATAAAAAAATAATGGAAAATAAAGAAGTTGTGACATTCGAATTAGTGTGGTCTCACCGATATACCCGAGCCGTATGAGTTATGCTTCTCGGCGACCGAGGCCTCTCGAGTTTCACGGCCCCTCAAGGGGGAACACCCCGCAGTAGTGGGGATAGTTCTGGAGCATTTATCCGCCAGACATTTGGGACATTTATCGATAAAATACTGTACTTTTATATATTATTTCTCATATTAACTTATATTGTTCAACGCGCGCGGCAGCGCGCGAACCAAGTTCCCCTCCCGCTCCCTCTGAGCTGCCGAGTAGTATATTTCGTACCGGAGTTATGCGGTTTTTAGCCATATTGGCACCGTCACTGCCGCTCTCCCCGGTGACCGAGGACAACCAAAATTTGTATGTGAGCTAGATATAATCCAAACCAAAACACTTCGTGTAAAGGTTGACCAAGTTCCCCGATCCATCCACTTCAGTGATATGAAGGATGGACCAAGTTCCTCTCGCCTATCAAAGTTGTGATATGAAGGATGGACCAAGTTCCTCTCGCCTATCAAAGTTGTGATATGAAGAATGGACCAAGTTCCTCTTGCCTATAAGGGCTGTGATATCGGGAAGGACCAATTACCAGAGGCCAATGATTGTTGCACTCACCTAATTCAAACTTTACAACCTAGGGAACTTGGCGTCGGCGCTGGCACTAGTATTTTGACTTGCATGAGAAAAATTTATACAAATCGAAAGACACAGATACATGTGACATTGAATTGACTAAAATTAATGAAGATACGAATATTAATTTTGAATATGAATTGAATTATTTATTTAAGGCCTCGACTGCTTTGGTCATTGGCCGTAAATTTTGAATATGAAAATTTAAATTAAAATAATGTACAAAAAAATGGGCAGAATAATTATGAGAATGCTTGAGGGATTAATACTGAAGAATATAATGAGCATGCACTTGGGAATCCGGATATAAATTTTTCTCATGTAAGTCAAAATACTAGTGCCAGCGCCGACGCCAAGTTCCCTAGGTTGTAAAGTTTGAATTAGGTGAGTGCAACAATCATTGGCCTCTGGTAATTGGTCCTTCCCGATATCACAGCCCTTATAGGCAAGAGGAACTTGGTCCATCCTTCATATCACAACTTTGATAGGCGAGAGGAACTTGGTCCATCCTTCATATCACTGAAGTGGATGGACCGGGGAACTTGGTCAACCTTTACACGAAGTGTTTTGGTTTGGATTTATATTATTTCAAATTACACTGTCCAACAGCCAAAAAGGATATCGATTCTCACTATGCAATTCTTATAGAGTTTTTTGCGCTGATTCCGAATCTGTTTTTATTTTTCTCCTAGACGCACAGTTTTTGAGAAATTTGAATTTGAAAAAATGACATATTTTTCAACTTTGAATTGATCTTTACAGCAACAGATTCCTTAGATTTTCCCGAATACAGTGATATATAATATTAATACATTATGATTGTTTAAACATGTTTAAACGATCATTAAAGACGGAGAGACACCACTTTTACACCCATTTTTTAGGATACTTTTGAATTTATCTCAAAAAATAAGGGTCCAGCGGAAAATCGAACTATACCACGCGATAGAGCATTCATATCATATATCACTGTATTCGGGAGAGTCTAAGAAATCTTTTGCTGTAAAGATCAATTCAATATCTGTTATAATAACATCACAATATTTGTTCAAAGTTGAAAATATGTTATTTTTTCAAATTCAAATTTCTCAAAAACTGTGCGCCTAGGAGAAAAATTAAAAACAGATTCGGAATCAGCGCAAAAAACTCTATAAGAATTGCATAGTGAGAATCGATATCCTTTTTGACTGTCGGAATTTGTTGGACCGTGTTATTATATATTACACATTTTATTATATTTTATATTATCATTAATAATATAACATAGAGAGAGAGTATATAATAAAATAAAAAGTATATTTTTACCCTATGTATGGCATTATGTGGTTTTTTTTTAAATTTATCTTCACCCTCAATTTTTTATAAAGATGTTTCTTTTTCCTTCCTCTATAATCTTGCCTCCAACTGCAGCAATTCTTACGATTCTTATATCTTTTAATGCCTGTCGTTTTTTTCCGCCTCAACCGATTTTTATGTAACTTTCACAGTGCATATGATATAATTGGCACAGATCTACAAAACGTATTTTTTAAAATTTCAATATAGGCCCGCATAAAAAAGTTGTAAAATGCAACTTTTAGAATTTTCTCTACAATTTCGACCAAATGTAATTTTTGAAAAAATTTGTTTCCACTTCCTGTAGTAAACTAATTGTTCTAGCTTCCCAAAAAAGTTCAAATCGTATAGTCCAATAGTCATCGTTCTTTTGAGAGCGTACAAATAATGGGAGTCTATGTATATAACTTACTTAGTCCCACAAATGCAGAGAAATCAGAAAGGAAATCTCGGACCCTTGCGTTGCTCGTTGGCCGTTGGCACACGTACTCGCCGCCCGAACGGTGTGGATGCGCCACACACTCTCTCACTCGAGTACACCGACGCTGTAGCATCGCCAGCCGTATTGTAACGTCACGTCGGCGCACATAGCCTCTCCGACGGGCAACATGCAGTCGAATATAGCAAAAACATTGCTCGAAAACGTAAAGCAGGGGCTTTTGAGGCAAACAGCGTGGTAGATTGATGTTTCATCTAGCGCTTTTGACTACGGAAGAGCCCATCTTTGCATTATCGAGAAATCAGAAAGGAAATCTCGGACCCTGCGTTGCTCGTAGGCCGTTGGCACACGCACACGCCGCCCGAGCGGTGTGTATGTACTACACAGTCTCACTCGAGCACACCGACGCTGCAGCAGCGTCTGCCAAGTTATGACGTCACGGTTGGTTAGGAAGCCTATCTTACCGGCAACATATTTTCTGCATCCTCTGTTTTACCGATACAGTGATTGCTGTTGTTACGTCGCAGTGTGGTGGGATTTGGGGAATACGCTGGGTTCGGGTGCCCGTGGAGCGCTAAAGCACCGACGAGATACTATTAAAGACTGCCAGCCTTACGGGAGTTGGCGTGGCACGAATATTTCGGTGTTCTCTTACGCCCTCTAGGATAGATTCTGACTGGAGTGTGAACTAGAAGGCCACCGACGGCATTTCATCGGTGCAGCAGACCACTGTTTCGTGTTACGTTCTTCAACGAACGTGTTCGAGATAAACTGATATTTCAGACGATGTTATGGTGTTTATTTTTTAGGTTTAAAATATTAACATCACAAAACTAATATCAAAGACAAAAAATTCCTTGAAATATCCTATGTAAGTGCATTATTTTAGGAAAATGAACAATTCCTACTTCAAATTTTATATGAGATACCTAAATTTGTAATATCGAAAAATTGGGTTGAAACGAAAGTTCGTAGCGTTTTTAAATTAAAACTCAAACATGAAATTATGATATTTATACATAGACTTGTTCAATAACTAACATATTTTCCATTCTCTTCTATTACTTTTTGACATTTTTTAAGTGACTTACCATGTTATTCAATAAACCTATGAATACACATCTTATAATTTTAACCTTGAATTTTGATTTAAAAAGGCTACGAACTTTCGTTCCAACTTAATATTTCATAAACGGGCATTATTTCCTTACACTTTTTTTATACATAATTGTTCCAAGAATCGATCTGTGGGAACAGAAACAAGCAAAAAAACGGAATAACTTTTATTTGACGCATGTTGTTCCGAATAATAAAGAGTTCGATTAAAAGAATTAAGTGGATTAATTAATATGTAGGATGGGTGGCTAGTGGATCGGTGATCAAGCTGGGAAAAAGAGGTTTAACGACGAAATCCAAAAGTATTATGTGATGGAATATACAGGGTGAACATTATAAAGCGTTACAGACGAATATCTCGGAAAATATTGATTATACGCAAAAATGTTTGAGATAAAAGTTGTTCAGTAGCGAGGGGGGCATCATATGGTGGGATTTTTATTTTTCCCGATGAACACTCAAAGGTGAGGAGAAGGTCACCTTGATTTTTTTTAATGGAAAGACCTACTTTCTGCATCATGAATCGATTGACTATCGAATTCTGAGTAAAAATGTATTGACCTCCACATGTCCTAAATCTAGTAGTTAACGAGATATTATCGAAAAAATTTTCTTTCTTCCTTGGATAATATCTCGTTAACTATTAGGTTTAGGATATATGAAGGTCAACACTTTGATATTCAGAATTTGATACTCTCTCGATTTATGGTATGAGAAATAGGACATTCTATTTAAAAAAAGAAAGTTGACCTTCACTTCACCTTGGAGTGTCCACCGGTAAAAATAAAAGCCCCAACGAATGATGCCCCCCTCGGTACTGAACAACTTCCATCTTAAACATTCTTGCGTATAATCAATATTTTTTGAGATATTCGTCTGTAACGCTTTATAATGTTCACCCTGTATTTCTATGTATAAGTCGGATTGAGATCGGATTGACTGGCCTCGGTCTCATCGAGTTAAAAACGTCTTTTGGAAACATGGGGGGGCGGGGGTTCCACGTGGACGTGCCAAAGCTTGTTCCTGCATTTCGTTTCGCTTAGCCTCTTCGCGAGGAAAAGTATACAGCCGTCCCCTCGCGAAGAGCGTAAGTGTTGGAACGTCTCGAAATTAGAATCGCTTACAAATTTTTATTGAATTGAAAATTTCAAATAGCGAATGAATGATAAAAAAATTATTTATCACGCGTTAAATAAAAATAATGATGGTCTCTTTTCGACGCATGACGAATAATTTTTTATTCAAAGAGCGCATCGCGAGCCGCTCGCCAGCTCATGAGCCGAAACTCGGCTCGGATGTATGGAAAGGGAACCCACGAACAATAAGTGTGTCAGTGTAGCACACATTCACACGCACACTGTTGCAGTTGTCCCTAGTATGTATGTACCAGCCAGCGCAGGAGCCGGCTCACGAGCTGAAGCGAAATCTTGCGCTTTACGCATCGCCAGCCGTCGAGTTGGGCGTTGGGCATGCCTCTAACTTATCTGATTTGTGGCGTGTTTAGACTTGTTTTCATCAGCGAACCATTAACAATCGATTGATAACGTTTCCATGGCAGAATTATGAATCGTAACAAACATTTTATTGCTATTAATAAGTGATGGCGAAACGCTTACATTGTTGTTTCTAGGAGGCACACGACGCGACGTTCGATACGGTCGTGATTCAGCATCAGAGGCAACATTGTAACGCACAGCGTATTGGCAATTACTAACTGAAACCAATATTACTTAATATGAACGTTATCATAATGATATCATCACCTATCGGTTGAAAATGTTTTCCCGATCAAAATAAGCTCAAACACGGCATAAATCGGATAATAATACAGCCAGGTTGCACTAAAAAATATCAGGCGAAGCAGTCATGCTTCGGGCGTACGAAAGTACGAATCGTCAAGTCGGGGCACTGACGGACTTGAGGCTCGAGTCGGGTGCAGCGTTGCCAAGTTGCCATATTCTACTATACGCCAGGCCCCTTACCCTTCCGCCTCTCGCCCAGTATCGCACCGTAGCTTGCCTTTGCACTCTTCCTACTAACGCTGGCGTACGAAGCACAGGCGGGCTACGCTGCGAAGATAGCGAGAGGCGGAAGGGTAAGGGGCCTGGCGAGAGAAGAATCGGGTGCGCGATACATCAGACACATCGGGCGGATGACTCGACCAAGATCGCGCGAACGAGCTATCACGATACTCGAGAATCAACTCTCCGTTCTTATGAAATAGATAATTATAATAATGGTATATATTTGTTACATAACTTATAATGTGATTTTTAATACATGTACTGGGATTTTTTTTATAATTAGAAAAAATTAGATGACAATATTTACAATGTGATAATAAGTTATAACAACTTTTTAGTGGGCGATGTTATGTAACCTACTTAACTATCATTAACCTTACACAAATTCTTAAAAGGTAATATATAATATACAATATAAAATAAAATCAAAATTCACTTAAAATAAAATCATATAAAATAAAAAATTATGTAGAGCCTATAGATAATACAGAATAAAATATAAATACGAAATATAATATTTATAATGTTTATTTTTATATTTCGTTTTTAATTATTGCCATAATTTACCATATTGTTATACCTTCTAGGTGTATATATCGATACATATTTATGTTCATTCGGAGCAAATTCGTTAAAAAGCCAGAAATATTGTCTTTCAAGTTTTTCACGTGAAACGTGCATTATTTCAATTTTTAATACAAATAAAGAGCAGGCACACGTTTGCCGAATATACCTAATGTAGTTATAAAAAACCAAGCATATTAAAAATCACGTTATAAGTTAAGAAAGAAAACCATTATTACCATTATCTATTTCACAAGAACGCAGAGTACATATTTGAATCTCGGATATCGAACTTGATCGATTCTTTTCGAACCCGCCCGACGAATTCGGAGTCGAATCGACGCAACGGGCCGCCTGACTTTCTGCGACCCTACCCGGCCCGAACTCGAACATCGGGTGGTCCGCACATCCCTAATATTTTATATTAAATATTTTATGGTATATTAAATAACCTATTATAATAACTTGTATCATAGCGAGTTATGATCACACTTTAAATAAGTAAATATGGCTCAAATTATGACATATTTAGACTCATTTTAATTAGAAGAATCTCACAAATACGTTGGTAGTTCCGTAAAAAAAGAATGAAAAATAAAAAACTGTCCTATGTACCTCAGTCCCTCTTTGTCGTTTACGCGCTGTCGTAACAAAAGTTCTGATATGTTGCTGGTCTAAAAATATGATCAATGCTATTTTTCAATTTCTCTAAAAAACCTGCATTTGTCGAATTTTTGCCTGTTTTTCACTTTGTGTAAATAACATTTTAACCAAAAGATCGGGAAAAAATCTTAAGTATCAATTTCAATTAAATGCAATTATTCCAAATTGTAATATTCCAATATTTCACTATCATTTTAAATATTTCAAGTACTATTTAAAACTATTAATGAGCTTCAACAACAAAATATTTTAAATAGAAAACTAAATTTTGACAAATAAAATAAGATTATAGCAAGCTTGCTATAAATGTCGAAAACTCGAGTCTGGCCAGAGACATTCAATTTTCAGGAGACACTATTCTGTGATGTCCTGTCGGAGAAAATAGAGAAAAAAAACGGAGAAAAGGGAAAGGAGTCTCGAGGGCTTCAGTGATTCAGTCGCCGTGGACTGTGGAGTGAAACATTGTAACATGATACGGGTTGGGTCGGGTATATCGGTGTGAGACTACTAATCAAAAACAACAAAACTTAATTATTTATAATTATTTTTCATAGGATTCTTCTGAACATATTTGGTGAATTTTGTTTTTTTTTATGAAAATGATACCAAATATGATATCGTTCCGATGATATTTGCTTGTGCAATGAACTACGTAAGTTTCGGACACAAAGAAGGACAGCGTCGGGAAAAAAGGAGACGCGGAGAGTCCTTATTCTTTAAAGATTTCGACTTCGACTTCGACTGCTAGCTCTTCGCCTCGTCGCACAATGTGCTGATAAGTGAATCATGTTTCAGGAAGTGGTTCAGTTCAGAATTAAATAAAATCATGTTACACGCACTTTTTAAACAGCGTCATGTTGCAAGAAATTTTCATATAGAGTCAAATAGAATTATTTTTTGAGAATATCTTTGTACGAAATACTGCCTCTAAATAACATTGTATGGATAGGAGCCGTCGAAAATTAGTTTAATTAGTTAATAGTTTTATCTTGTTACTACCTCTACTTTAATAATTGCAGTCAATGCTGACGAGCATTGCAATAGGTATCGGATAAATAAGTAAAAAAATTAATTTTCTGTTTCCTACTAAGGATTTCAATAAGAACGATTGAATTTCTTCATTGCATAACAACAGAATATTGGTAATTGTTGACAAAAGGTCTGCGTTCTCTGATTTTTATGAAATTTTAATATGTTATGCAGCAACACATTTTGAACAACTTTTTCCTTTACCAATATAGGGGGGCCGCTTTTAGTTTTCGAGATATTTACAAAAAACTATCGCTAATACTGTATTGAATTTTTCGTATTTCTGCACACTCTGCGGCATTGTAAGGCTGTCCCGGCGCTGCGTTTGTTTACATTTTGCTTCTAAACACGCTGTGGAGATGACAGAGAAAATAGGGTCTCACTCTCATAATATATTATTATATAACGAGAAAATTCAGAAGCAGTCTTTTTAAATTGGAAGCTCACCCTATATACATATGTATGACTGGATTGAGACCCTGTTTACTCTCTCATCTCCACAGCGTCAAAATGTAAACAAACGCTGCACCGGGACAGGGTTACGTTGCCACGGAGCAATACGAAAAATTCAATACAGTATTAGCGAAAGTTTTTTGCAAATATCTCGACAACTAAAAGCGACCCCCCTATATTGGAAAATGAAAAAGTTGTTCAAAATATCGAAATCTATAACATATTAAAATTTCATCAAAATCGGAGGACGCAGACCTTTTGTCAACAATTACCGAATATTTTTTAAGAATCACTATTTTATATATAATGCAATAATGTTCAAATTACTTTTAAATTCTGATACATTTGTAGAATATTACGTATAGTAATTACTTTCATTTTTCCTACATCTATAAACTATCGATTATATTGTAAAACAATTATTACAATGGTGATACTAAGAAAAATAAGAATGCAATAAGAGAATTATATATAGTATTACCACAGACGAGATAAGGCAATTACAGAATGGGTAATGTCAGCATTCTACTATATCATTCTTCTTCTACTTGACGAATATCTCGTCGGTGGTGGAACTTTTAGCGATGTGGTATATCAGATCACTGTAACTTCCACGTTATCCCCGCGCCCGGTCGCGCCCGGTTACCTGCCACGCTGAAAAGCACAGGCGCTGGCAGTCTTTAATAGTATCTCGTCGGTGGCTAAAGCACTCTGCTCGTGGAAGGTTTTCTGAACAAACTCTTAACAAGAAAATGTAACGAAAAATAGACTTTATTTAATAGTGTACTCGTTGTTGACTCTAAGATCTCAGAAATGTATCTCTTTCGTATTTGCCTCGTCCCGAGGTTTTATCTTCTTCCAGGTTCCTTTTCCTTAGCCAATAGGAAAATTCGGATCTTCCAGCTGGACGTTGATTCGTCGGGTGGGTCGACTTTGGTTGCAGCTCCATGGTGATTGGTGGTGGAGGTGTCCAATAGCGCGCGCACGAGAGTGGGGTACGCGCGAGGGTGAAGGCCCGTAACAAGGGTCGTAGGACCGAGCGAGAGAGAGGTCCGAGGGAGTTCCAAGAGGTCCTTGACATAGAATTTACGACTTCCCGTCCTTGACCGATTCCAGACTTCGACTGTCTATTTATGTGAAATTGGAGAAGCTCATCCAAGAGATTACGTGACTTTACCCAAATTCCTCAATTAGTCTCGCCCCTCGGAATTTCGTCAAGGATCTCCGTGGAAATACCTCCCATTGTTTCCCTACATATTCTAAGACTAAACTATCGTGCCCGAATGAAATATATGTAAAATGAAATACACGGCTTTGACCTAATCATTATGTTTTATATTCAAATTTCCCTCTCAACGCCATCAATCAAACCTATACACAGTGGGACGAATGGCCGTTTTAGGTGGAAAAAAGTCATGTCAGAAAATAGATATAACATTCATATATACTTCTTTGGGAATGTTCACTGACCCTAATTATACCCATAATAATTCATTTAACAGTGATATAAGCATAGAAATCAATACGTGAAAACTCCGAACCGTAATACGGCGAAATCGTACGTTTATATTCGCTACAAAGAAACTTGTATCAGAGCAATAAATAAGATTCTTTAAGCTTCTATACACGATTTTCTATATTAATATAAATAAATGTTTACAATAATGTTCACAAAGTTTGTTAGTAAAGTCCTTTACAATAATTTTTAGACATTGTTTAAGTACCAGTTTTCTACGTAATTTAGTTGACTTTAACAGAGCAGAACTAGTAGGAGCCGGGGAGAGCCGGGTTGAAACTTTTTTTGTTTTTAAGTTCAATCTATACTAAAGAGATTCTGACAAAAAAACCCTGCGGAATGCTGCGGATCCGCCTGCTACAATTTTTTAAATTTCTGTATCACCGTGCGCGCCGCGTGCGTACGGTGCATACGGTGCGCTGCAGTTGTGGACTGAATGGGCATGCTAGACGGGAATGCATGTGTGAGTGTGTGTGTGAATGTCCGTTAAAACAAATGTATGTTTGTTAAACAAATGAGTGTCGATTTAATAAATGAACAAATGTAAGAAAGACGATCGGCCGAAGCTTCGTGGGCAACGCCGAACGGAGAGCCCTCAGTCTTTTTCGGAGCAGTTTATCGAAAAGGTCGTAATAAATATTGTTAAATCCTCCTCGAACATTACTCTCTTACACCTTTAAGCAGTAATTTTCCAAAATACATTTTTTCTAAGTGCCATGGAGAATGTTACTACCCGTAAGTACCTATTTGATCATATATAAGTTATTTAAATAATGTTTTTCGTAAAGATTTTGTTGGTTTTACAAATACCATTTTTGTATGCCATGTAACCCACTTGAAAATTGAATAACTGAAAAATGCTAAAAGATCTTGCCATAAAATTTGCATAGAAGTTACTTTAGACTGTTTAAAACAAATTCCCATACAGAAATTAGCTGCTGACATCTTCTACATTGTTTGTATTTCATTTTTTAGATTCAACTGTTTCAGTATCGAAACTAGAAATTTTTGAATTATGGATATCGGATAGACATTCCAAAAATATAAATTCAATATACAATTATATCATAAGTAAATTTGATATCAAAGATGTCACACAAAGTTCTGAAAGCTCAATGAAATGTAAATTGAAAAGATTATTTCGTGACTTTAAGAACAAATGGGAAACTTGCTACAGAAAGAAGAATATCTTTGTGAATAAATATGCCAGCTGGTTACAAACTGACTTGAAATTAGAATTAAATTGTTATAAAAATGAACCAAGCACGTCTGGCACAAAAGGCAGACCAACAAAAAAATTTGAAGACTGTAGCATGAAAGCCAAAAAGTATAAAATAACTAACTTAATAAACGAGAGAAGTTGTGCCGAACTAACACTTGCAGCAGAGGTAGGATTGAGGAAAACTGGGAAACATGATGCAGCAGATGTAATTAAGTATGTCTCTTTGGGACCTCCTCAAGTGGCAAAGCAAATTAAGAAACACAGGCTAAGTGTTTCTGAAAAACGACCGCGACCTTTTACTGGCGATGAAGCCCTAGCTTATTTTATAGATTGTAGATTGACGAAATATACATATCAATTATCTCGAAAAAAAGCGTTAGATTTAGGCCATAATATTTATCCGTCATACTTAAGCGTATTTAGATCAAAATTAAATTGTTTTCCATCTTTAGAAAATATAATAATTACTGAAACTAGTGCTTCTGTAAATTTACAAAGTCTGATGGATATTACATGTCGCCGTCTTCTTAATTTACAACAAAATAGTTTAGACAGTTTAGTAGGAGATCAATTTACTCTAATTAGTAAGTGGGGTTGTGACGGAAGTTCTGGTCATAGAAGATATAAGCAAAAATTTTTTAATTCAAATGACGATGACGAATATTTATTCGCCTTTTTTTTCGTGCCTTTAAAAATACATTTAGTCGACGATGAAAATAAAATTTTATGGTCGAATCCGAGACCATCTTCTACACGTTTATGTAGACCAATTAAATTTATGTTTGCCAAAGAAAGCGTAGACCTGATAGTCCATGAAACAAGTAAAATTCAAACTGAAATGAATACATTGCAGCAAACTGTGACGGAAATACACGGAAGAAGAATCTGTGTAAACCACAAAATGATTATGACGATGATAGATGGGAAAGTATGCAATGCATTGACTGAAACAAGTTCTAGCCAAAAATGCTACATTTGTGGAGCCACTCCCAAAACTATGAACATAGAACCAGACTTAAATACTATTATTTTAGACAATTATAAGTTCGGTCTATCAACCTTGCATGCATGGATACGGACATTTGAATGCTTTCTCCATATTAGTTACAGACTAAATATTGAAAAATGGTCGGAACGAAGGTCGAAAAAGAAGACATGTTAAAAAGAAAAACAGAAATACAACAAAAATTTAAAGAGGAAATGGGATTGCTGGTTGATAGGCCGAAAGCAGGAGGAAGTGGCTCAACAAATGATGGTAACACAGCTAGACGTTTTTTCAAAAATTATAAAAAAACTTCGGAAATAACTGGCATTAATGTGGAACTCCTTGAACGATTCTTTTATATATTATCTGCTCTTTCTTCAGGTTACCATATTAATTTAGTAAATTTCGAGAAATTTGTTCGTGACACAAAAGATTTATATTTAAGATTATATCCTTGGTTTTATATGCCCGTCACAGTTCATAAATTATTATTTCATAGTTTAGAGATATATAAGTCATGCCCATTGCCCATTGGAATGATGTCTGAAGAGGCTCAAGAAGCTCGCAACAAAGATGTAAGAAGGTTTAGGATTGGCTACACAAGGAAGAATTCCCGTGTAAATACAAATTACGATTTAATGGCAATGCTATTAATTACTTCTGATCCAGTTATAAATGAACATAGAGTGATACCACAAAAAGACAGAAATTTATTACCAAAAGGTGTATTAGATCTTACTATGACCGGAACTTCCGTCTAATACCGAAGTATTATAATAGTAGTAATAGTAATAGTAATAATATTCTTAGTTTACAGCAACAGTGATATTACCAAAGAAATATAGTTATATTTTTTTGTAGTTATATTGTTATATTTAGATTTTATTGTTATACTTGTTTAATATTACTATTACATTATTTATTTATTATTTAATATTATTATTGCATTTTTTATTTCTTTTTATATTTGATTATGTAATTTATATAATATTTTTTACATAAATACTATTTTTAAAGGCTGTATATATGTTAAATCTAATTTCTTGGCCTAACATTTGAATCGGTTTCAAGAAGCGTGATCTATGATTTTTTTCCACCAAGTTCAATTTTCTTAAAATTTCCTTTATATTAAAAATCGAGTGCTAAATTGATGATACTTTATCTATAAAAAATTACATATAATTCAAAAATTGTTTTCAAAAATTTTTTCGAAAATTTTTTTTTGCGATTAAAATTAACATAACCTTAAAGATTGAGATCTCCTCTTTACAACGACACCACATACGTTGACATCACTAGCCGCATCTAATGTGTAGGATTTTTTTCCACCGAGAATGGCCATCCGTCCCACTGTGCTATAGTGTGGTAACGTTATCGTAGCTATGTTCGCGTGATCAACGGGTCACGCTACACTGTCACCGCTGAGATGGTATCGCGTTGGCGCTGCTCGACGTGCTTGACATTGAACTGTAGAAAGTGTACCCAGCTCCCCTACTGGATGAAAATGTTATTATTTTCCTTCGTCTACCGGCCGCTTGCTCGTTTATAGCGTGACGATCACATTTGGTCAAGGTCACTGGACGAAAGGATCCCCTTATGGTGTTCCCGGTGGTATAATGGCATTGGCCTCGGGGGTCCTCGCCCCGGCTTTCAGGAGCGTCGTGGACGCGAGCCTGTGCCGGGGAATCTTCTCCAGGGTTTGGAAGGGTTGCGTGCCTAGTCCTCCGCCACGAGGAGGGAAAGCCCGCAGAAACTCCCTCTGCATACCGGCCGATTTGTTTCGAAAGAATAATTCAGACTCGACAAATGACAAGTGTCTGACATTGGCAGTCAGGTATGTTGAGCCACGTCATTTGTCTGTTGCGACAGAATTGTTGCAACTAATTCATCTTGATGCCAGCGATTGTTCAGCAGGAAAGATTCTCAAATCCTTCGAAAATCAATTGATGAAAATGCGAATTCCTCTGAAGAATATCGCGGCTCTTAGTTGTGACAATGCTTCTGTCATGATAGGCTGATCTTCTTCATTCAAGAGTAAGTTGCTTGAAGGAAACCCGCAAGTTGTCACAATGCCGTGCATTTTCCATTCGGTAGCACTTGCAGCGAGTGCTGCCTCTGCTACAATCCCCAAATAATGCGACGAATTACTTCGTGGCGTCGCTTCTTTTATCAATAGCAGCCCAAAACGGGCTATCACAACTCTCGTTTGAAAATATTAAAATTGTCGGACACACGCTGGCTTGCTCGGCACCAGTGTGCCAAACGATCTTTACAGTCGTGGGACGACTTAGTTCGATTTTTTAACGAATAGGCGTTCCCCGAAAATTCGGAATCGGCGAATAGATTTCCTTCCTCATTAAATAAAGTCGAAATTAAAGGACATTTCCACTTCTTGAAATATGTCCTCGACATTTTAAATCGATTCAATGCCTCCTTCCAAAGTAGGGAAACATTGGTGCAGGAGTTGCAGCCCTCTTCCGAAAGACTGCTCCGCTTTTTCTTAAAAAAATTTTTAAAACCGATGCTCTTACAGCATTTCGATTTAATTCGTCAGGTAGATTTCTCTCTGAAAACGAACCAAGTTTCACTAAATCAAGTGGATCTTGGTTCTCAATGTAACGATTTCCTGGAGGAGGCAGCGAATGGGGGAACGTCGAACGTTGAGATCAACTCCTTCTGGGAAAATTGTATACGGTTTTACGTTACCGTAAGCAATGAGGTTAGAAATCGTCCTCCCCATGACGATATATTTCACAAGGCACTTTATTGTGTCGACCGAGATTCAACTCTTCGCAATTTCTTAGCTGTCGCGAATAAATTGAGTGATTTCAATGCCGTAGATTTACAGAAAGAGTGGCACTTTTTGTATGCAATGCTCCTTCACGAACATAAAGAATTGCTTTTCTTCAGGGTATTGCAACTATTGTTCTATTTGAAAGACAGACGGCCACGCTATATGTTGCCACATG
Source organism: Lasioglossum calceatum (assembly GCA_963966675.1). NCBI lineage: Eukaryota > Metazoa > Arthropoda > Insecta > Hymenoptera > Halictidae > Lasioglossum > Lasioglossum calceatum. The sequence continues at coordinate 2,261,062 of OZ016542.1, forward strand.
GAAAAAGATATTTAATTTAATACCTGAATTGGCAAATAATATAAGATTCATAATGAATGATTATGAAGCAGCCGCTGTTACAACTCTAAATGAATTATTCCTTAATGCACATATACATGGTTGCTGGTTCCATTATTGTCAGGTTTGTGGTACTGTTTGAAGTTACATGTTATTGTATGAATTACAATTTTGTCTATGTATAGAAAGCTACATTTTTTGTTATACATATATTGCAGGCTATTCTTCGATAGTGGCGCAAGCTTGGTTTGACTAATGTACCTAATACTGTTGTGCGGATGGCAATGTCTCTGGCTTTAGTACGCGAAACAAAGTTTCAAGAAGCCTTATTAATTATACAAAAAGAGGCAGACAATATAGCAAGTAATTTTCCCAATGTTCTTTTATCTATGACTTACATGCGAACTAATTGGTTAAAAATGGCATCGCAAGTAAGCCTGCACAATTGCCCAGTGCGCACTAACAATACTGCAGTCTTTCCATAATATTGCTGGTCAAAAATTAGGAAAACAGAAGATAAACGTTTGGGCATTTCTGGGGATAGTATTATTCAATTTTCATTCAATAAATCTATTCTTTCCTATCTTGAGTTATTTAATAATAACTAAAAGACTTAGGATGTACAATAATAATGTATATTTTACGTGTTATGATCAAGATATGAGCGACAACGACGGAAGCAACAGCAGCAAAAGCAGTAGCAACAGCCCTCACTTTAAAAAGCCACGACGTTTCATAGATGCATGGCTAGAGCACTCAAAACTGTCCACGTGGTTGAAAAAACAAGACAACGGACGTGGATGGTGTGCCGCATGTGAGATGTATACATATAAATGGCCATACGTGCGTGTTATTAAAACACGCAGACAGTCTTCATCACGAGGCGAATATGAACAAATACATGGAAGGAACTCGAGGAACAGCAGGTACTTCTGGTACTACTGCCCCAGTAGTTCAGCTGTAGAACAAGTTTCCACTAATGACATTAAAATAGCAGAAATAAGATATTGTTTACTTGCATGTGAACGCAACAGTAGCTTTCCAACACTGCAATTGGTGAATAAATTGAATCGAATTTTATGTTCAAAATTACCATTAATACGAAACATGAAATTAGGAAGAACTAAGATAGGTGCTATTAAACGAGTCTCTAGTTTTAGACATTAAAGCAACAGTAGAAGACAAACATTTCTCTATTATGATACACGAAAGTACAGACATTGGAAATATAAAAAATTTGAGTATTTTACTCGGATTTGTCAATAACAAACGTATAGAAACTCAATTGTTAGATTTAATTGCCAAAATATATATAAATGTATAATTAATAGTTTGGAAAAGTTAAAGGGTATAGCCGGATAAGCTAGTCAAAAATGCCCTTGAACCGAATTATATCGACGATGGGTCATTCGATAGGACACCCAGAAAAAACATACTGTGCAAAGTTTCAACCCTGTATCTCGATCCGGAGGGTAGTTATGGGGTAAAATCGAAAAATCAGTTTTTGGCCTATTTTCCCTAGTTAATGATGTTCAGAAATTCTGAAAAAAATCTGACACATGTCAAGAACCCAAATACATACTTTGCAATTGGTTTCAGATTTTTAAAGTGAAAATCCTGCTTGTAAAAAATCAAAAACCTCAAAAAAATCGAAAAAATGCAGATTTCACATGGAAGTTCTAGAGTGTCCACATTTATATTTTTACAGTAGCAATATATTGTTATAGGTATTGTTCATGAATTTTTTCAGATTTTTTGGTTTGATGCGCCGTTGTTAAAAAAAATAAAAACCGATTTTTTTGACGTTTTTTCCGCGAAGAACTAAGCTAACCTTGAAATTATTACGTTCTATTTATTCTGTAAGTCTATCAGGCACTGATAAACCTTGAACATTTGTCAAAAATAATTAAACTGTGACGTCGTACCGACGTCTTGGAATAGATTCAAAATTTCAAATAAGCGCGTACAAGCCCGCGCGCGTATATACACGTATATCCGGCCATAACCGCGTCGAGCAAGCAAGCGAGCGACACGGGTAAACACGCAGCGCATGTACATACACCCATACGCACACCTCCTACGAGCGCGACCATACGAACGGTAACACGGTAGCCGGTGCGAGCGTACGCCGACCTAGCAACAGGCAGGGACGAGCGCCGCAACCTTACTCGTCCTTATTGACGATAATAAAGAAGTAAATTCCAAATTGACTCTTCCTAAAAACGCGCAAAACAGTCGTGGCGTACGTGACTAATTGCACGCGTTACCCAAATTCGTATGGTCCGCGCTCGACCTATAAATAAGGCAAGGATCAGGGCCTCGCTCTCTTAGTTCCAATTCGATATTCGTACTATTCAGGTCGTATACTTCTTTACCACGTTCTAAATCACTTCGCGCTTATCCTTGCCAGTACCTTTCGGCGATTCTCAATTTATTTCACTTTGTTCTTTCGCGCTTCGTACTACATCTACGCCTTGGTGGCTTTCTGCTATTTCGTTTTATTTTATTTTACCTTATTTCGATCTTTCGCGCCTCGTGCTGCAGTTACGTTTATTTGGTTTCTCTTTTATTTCGTTTATTTTATTCTATCGCGCTTCGTGCTGCACCACGTTTGTTTCATTTTCTATTATCTTGTTTTATTCTATTTCGTTCTTTCGCGCCTCGTGCTGCATAACGTTTTGTTTCATTTTCTGCTATATCATTTGTACATTTTCGGACATTATATCTCTTCATACTACATCATCGTCCTCTTTATTCATCATCCTGCATCATCTAGTGCTATTTCGCGTCAGTGCCGTCGTGTTCGCGAGTGTGTGAGACCCGTCAGTGTTGTTCGTGTCACTCCAGAGCCCGGCGTCCCGTCGTACGTCTGAGCCCACCAGGTCGCTCGGTACGAAGGAAGGCCGCCGTCACGAATTGTGGAAACTTGATCGCGCTCCTTGATCCCTTTTTAGTCGGTCTCACATGCCGCGACGCGCCGGGCGCAAATACCAGCTCAGGAAGTTGGTACGCGAACACGCTCACGAAGGACCGGGAACCCAGTATAGCGTTTTCTTAGGAGTCCTCAAGGGAGTAACGATCGTCCGCGATACCCCCTTCTTCGGGTCGGTTCGGCTCGTGAAACCCGCCGACGAACCCGCGAGGCCACCACTTCCCACCGGGGAAGAGGCAGAGTGTCCCAAACCGTGGAGACTCGTTCCCGTCTCCTTCACGCCAAATCTCCCTCGGCTTGAGGACATCTGCATCGACGATCCGCGCTACGACCGCTACGCCACCAGAAGGGCTCTCACCTTGAGGTGGTACTACTAAGTGTGCGTGGTAATTCGGTGGTGCGCGCAGTCTAGACTCCCGTGTTCCTTCGTCGTACGTCTGAGCCCGCCAGGTCGCTCGGTACAGGGAACGCGGGCTCGGCAGCTCCAACTAACGATCGTGCCCCTGTAACCTCTGTGTTCCTCCGCGTACGTCTGAGCCCACCAGGTCGCTCGGTACGGGGAACACAGACTCGGCGACTCCGAATCCTCCCAACGCGACAGGCGAACTTCGTGACCACCACCGTACCACACACACCTCCACGCCCTGAACGCGTCCTATACGCGCCGCGGTTGCATCGTGTGAACTATATTTTTCCGCGGCACTCTCGGCAGACACCGGTATCGGTCCTGTTCAGACGTGGGCGTACGGACCACGTGGATCGAAGATCGTCACATTAAAAATTCCCGTTACGATTCGTATTTGTTCGCCGGAGTTTCCGGCCGCGGGTCGTAACAAAACAATGAAATCAGCGTCATTAGCATTTGTACTGTGTCAGAGTATTTTAAGGGGCTCCTTTCCAGCAATTGACGCTCGACACCTCGACAGTTCCACACTCACACACCGCTAGACGGTCCGGTTTCTCGACTTCCAATTTCTCGATAATGCAAAGACGGGGGTTTTTAGTAGTTAAAACCGCTAGATGAAAGATCAATCTATGACGCTGTTTGCCTCAAAAGTCGTTCTTTTACGTTTCCGAGCAATGGTTTTGCAATATTCAGCTGCATGATGCCCGTCAGAGAGGCTAGCGCCGGCGCGACTGCAGCGCCCTTTGACAGGCAACATGCGACGGGCAACATGCAGCTGAATATTGCAAAACCATTGCTCGGAAACGTAAAAGAACGACTTTTGAGGCAAACAGCGTGATAGATTGATCTTTCATCTAGCGGTTTTAACTAATAAAAACCCCCGTCTTTGCATTATCGAGAAATTGGAAGTCGAGAAACCGGATCCTTGCTTGCTCGCGTACGTATACGTGGTCTAGCGGTGTGTGATGAGTGCACTCTAGCGGTGTGTGAGTGTGGAACTGTCGAGGTGTCGAGCGTCAATTGCTGGAAAGGAGCCCCTTGTTTGGCTCAGCGCGTTAGGCGTTCGACTGTTGACCTGCTTTGCTTATACTAGGTTCGCGCCCGGCATACGTATACTCTTTTTTATCTCGATTATTTCTTTTTTTTGTGTGTCTAAGCATATAATAATCAATGGTATTTTTGTAGATTTCTTTTAGCATCAATATTTAAATATTTTTTAAATATTTTAAGCTAAAATGAGCAAAAAATATTTTGGAGTAATTGTTATTATCATCCATTTTTAGTTATGCATCCTCTTGATTCTGGTAGTATTAAATATTTTCTGCAGTAAATCTATACGTGCTTCGAGTTTTAAATACTCCGTTATAGAGAAAATAATGCATTGTTATACTACTCTTTTCAAGCATTCGTTTTTGATACCTCGTCCTTCGTGCGGAACAGCAATTATTGTGTATGAACCAGCGTTTTGTAAAAGCGGACGGACAAAGTGTCCGTGTTTTATTATCTTATACCTTTAGTCCGTCCGTTTACCTTTACCTTTACCTTTCTCTACTCGCTTTATGACTCTGTTGATCATTACTACCAGGTAACGGATTACTAGGGTTGTCGCGGGTGTAGTTGGGGGGGGGGGGGGGAATGATGGTACGGTCATGAAGACCAGGTAACGAATTACAAGGTCGGTCGCGGGTGTAGTTTGGGGGAATGGTACGGTCATTTAACTGAACCTACCCTCTCCAGGAGGAGAGGAAAAGGAAACCCCTAAATGCTGAAATTGTTACTGCAAGCAACTGTGGTCATTCTTGGACAGAGCTCCGAACTGTGAAGATCGTAGTGAGTGAACGGTATTGTGCAAGTAAAGTTATTTTCCGAGTGTTATCAGCATGGCAAGTGAAAGGATAGGATTCGTTGATACCAAAACCTCGCGTGTTAGGTGTATTAAATGTAACATTCTTGTTCGGAAATGCGGTATAAGAAAAAAACAGATAAATACAGTTATTGAGTCGATAAGGTGGTCCTGAATTTTAAATAAAGTGGTGACTGTCGGTGACATGCTCTGCAGTAGGTGCCGCCATTTTACATATAGAAGTAGTATCCCTCAAGAATTCCAAGAAACCCCTGTTGAGACATCCTCGAGTGTAACCCCCATAGCTGGAACTTCATCCACCGCGGTATCTCTTTCGTCTATAGCTTCGGTTGAAATATCTCCCATCGGCTCATCTCTAACGGTAACACCTACGGCTGGTACTTCATCTACCGAAACTCCTCATAGGACAACACCCATTTTAGAATTGTGCTCGAATGAATCGTCATTTGTTACACCTTCATTGTCAATCGAAAGATCTTCAGGCGGAGCATCATTAAGTGAAGCGTCATCAACATCACCTGATATGGTATCGTCAAGTTTAGGAAACGTATCTTCAATCCGAAATTCTTCATCTTATGATCCATCGTCTTTGTCGGTTGAGGATTCATCATTTGCATTGAATTTGAGTATTCCCGTAGATCAAAATCTTTCATATATTGAATTGCCATTTTCAAGAGTTATTGCAACTCACGGGTATTGTTTTATATGTAGATCAAAAGATGATATTCACATTGTCCCCCCTGAAGCGAGAAAACAGGCGTTTGTCATGCGAAGGATATATGTTCCGAAAGGAAATCGGTGCTGCCGCGATCACTTAATATTAGGTAACCTTTTTTACGAAGATGTCATTGAAAGTTTACGTATTCATTCAAATACTAGTGTAATTCATTCCGAGGAAATTAAAAATTATTTCGAATATCTTGCGATTAATAATGATTCTAGCATTAAAGATAAAGTGGGTGATTTTACATTGTCAGAAGAACGCCTTAAAGTATTTACTGGATTAACTTGGGAAAATCTAATAGAACTTCGACAAATGATGACCTCTATGCGAAGTTCACAGCAACGAGATGTTACTCAAGCTGTTGTTGTGTTTTTATTCAAATTACGTACCGGGAATTCTAATAATTTAATAGCTGCAATTCTCGGATTGGAGCGAGAGCAGCAAGTATCTGATTTTTGTAATTCTGTTCTAAACTCTTTCGAAAAAGATATTTTACCTATCCATTTCGGTGTTAAAGCTTGTTCTCGCGAGCACTTAATCGAAAACGAGACATCTCTCATCGCGAAACAGTTATATAATATCCAAGATCAGTTAGCACTGATTTTCGACGGTGCTTATATCCGGCATGAGAAAAGCTCAAACAACGCTTATCAGAGAAAATCATATTCAGGTCAGAAAAAGGTGCCACTGTGCAAACCTTTTACAGTGTGCACAACAAACGGTTATATTGTCGACATGTTAGGACCTTTTTACGCAAACCAGAATGATGCGGGAATAATGCGGATCGTTCTTCAAGATCCAAATGGTTTGCAATCTCTCATGAGACCGAAGGATATATGTATTGTAGATAGAGGCTTTCGAGATGTTCACTCCCACCTGCAAGAACTCGGTTTTGAAGTTCTAATGCCAGCATTAAAGGGCAACCGTAGTCAACTGACTACGGAAGAATCTAATGCTTCCCGCAGAGTTACGAAAGTTCGTTGGGTAGTTGAGGCAATTCACGGCATTATAGGACAGAAATATCGGCTTCTTCACCACCAGTTAGATAACAAGCTTCTCCCCAAAGTTAGTTTATATGTAAAAATTGCTTGCTTTTTGAATAATCGATTTGGTAAACGTTTAAACTCCGATGTAACCTTATCCGCAGAAATAATTAATAGAATGTCAACTCAAGCACACGTACAGAATACACTAGCAGTAGAAGTCGAAACAGGTCATTGGAACAGACGTACACGTCCTTTTCAAACTATAGTATCTTCCGATCTACGCGATTTTCCACGGTTGACGGAAAACGATTTGAAAATTCTATTTACGGGAACATATCAGTTTTCTCAGGCAATTTCATATTTAGCAGAAATAATGGATGCGATGACAACATTAATATCCGTTCTCTCATTGAAGACAATAGTATAGTTAAGTTCCAAGTTCAATCTCGCCATATTAATAGTAAAACCTATCGATGTTACATTCAATATGCACCTAACATAAGCGGATGTTCAGGGATTAAACGATATTGTTGTGACTGTGCGAATGGCAATCGTACCGTCGGTTGTTGCTCACACGTAGCAGCAATTATCTATTACCTTGCTCATGCTCGATACCTCTCGAAAATTATAAGACCTGCCGAAATATTGAGCAAGATATTCAATCGAGAAGAAGTGACACCAGTGATTAATGAGGACAGTGACGACGACTGAGAACATCACATGATGACATATTTATTTCCATCCGTCAACAATTTTGACGATAAGTATTTTAAACATTAATGATTTATATGTATGTGTTTATCGTCAGAAGAGACAAATAATTCTATATTCTATTACAGGGCACGCGCAAAAAAGGAAGAACAAATAATTCTGACGTCAACAATACTGACGATAAGTATTTTAAACATTAATGATTTATATGTGTGTTTATCGTCAGAAGAGACAAATAATTCTATATTCTATTACACGGCACGCGCAAAAAAGGAAGAACAAATAATTCTGACGTCAACAATACTGACGATAAGTATTTTAAACATTAATGATTTATATGTATGTGTTTATCGTCAGAAAAGACAAATAATTCTATATTCTATTACAGGGCACGCGAAAAAAGGAAGAACATATAACTAAAAGAAGGACAAGCATACAGGGTGTCTCAAAATTACCTTAGTTTAATGAAATGGGAGGTTCCCGAGATCATTTCAAGCGACATTTTCCTTTGAAAAAATGTTATCCGCGGCTTTGTTCAGGAGTTATTAACGAAAAACACGGACCAATCAGAGCGCGAGCTAGACGCGTACTGCCCGGCGCGCCGGCAGGCGAGCATGGTGTAACGCCGCAGTGTCGCAACGAACAAAAGTTTCTCGATTATGTTAAGACCATGATTCCGAACAACATTTCCCTTTACAGTTTCTGTCGATCGGCTTTAGTTTACGATATTATTGTAAAAATTTGTAATTCTAAATCGATCGATGTACTATTTTCCATCCAATTTCGATGAGCTTTATTTCAAAGGAAAACGATATTTAAAACATCGAGTTTATAACATATTTCAAGGTCGTCGAAATCGGTAAGGGCCCACATCATCGGAAACTTTACCCGAACGAGAGAAGAAGCAGAAACTGATTGAATTAAAAACTCACTTATTCAGCCGTAAATCCATTTGCTGCTTACACCAGTGGGACAGGAAACACCACACTTTCACACAATTACTGAACACTCCACGTAGCACACTTTTCGAATTCGTGATTATAGCGAACGATAATAAATGAAATACTCCGACGCGGAAAGAGGGCCATGCTCTTCGCGATTCCGCGCGAAACTGTGCTCTCCCGTACGATGTATTCGATGAAGGCGTCGTTTGAAACAAATGAAATCGTTGACATGGAGATATCGATTTCTCGAGAATCATATGGCAATACTGATTTTTCGAGAATCACATGATTCTCGAAAACATCGATTCTTGACGAACGGACGATGCCATGGACGAGATATCTTGTGTATCCTGATACGTACGGGAGAGCACAGTTTCGCGCGGAATCGCGAAGAGCATGGCCCTCTTTCCGCGTCGGAGTATTTCATTTATTATCGTTCGCTATAATCACGAACTCGAAAAGTGTGCTACGTGGAGTGTTCAGTAATTGTGTGAAAGTGTGGTGTTTCCTGTCCCACTGGTGTAAGCAGCAAATGGATTTACGGCTGAATAAGTGAGTTTTTAATTCAATCAGTTTCTGCTTCTTCTCTCGTTCGGGTAAAGTTTCCGATGATGTGGGCCCTCACCGATTTCGACGACCTTGAAATATGTTATAAACTCGATGTTTTAAATATCGTTTTCCTTTGAAATAAAGCTCATCGAAATTGGATGGAAAATAGTACATCGATCGATTTAGAATTACAAATTTTTACAATAATATCGTAAACTAAAGCCGATCGACAGAAACTGTAAAGGGAAATGTTGTTCGGAATCATGGTCTTGACAACATATCCAAAGCCCGTCAAAATTGGAGAGGATTCACATAAAGGTGTGATTTCGTTTACGCGTTTTGCCGCGACGTTTTGTTATCCGTACCCCATTCGTCGTAGCTCTTTTCTATGCCTCTGGACGCACAAGTTTGCGTTGCTATGATGCGATTTGGTATGTCTTTCCTTGTCTTTCACTTGCGAAGAAAAACGAAAGATCATCGCCCAAACCTCGACACGTGCGTCGATCGATTTACGAAATGTGTTCAGAGCACACGTTTGAATTTGTTTTTTCGCCTCGAGACCTCTGAATGTTGCGCCAGAACCAGACGCACGCGATTTTTGACACACTGCTTCGGAGGCAGTCCAAACGTTGAACCATGCGTTTTGTCGACCCACTGCTTCAGAATACTATTATAATAGCAGAACCAGCAAACCGAGAAAAATGAATTTTTAGGAGCTTGTAGTGAAAACCTAAGAGTATCCACTCAAAATGTTGTTATTTTGAAAAAATATTTTTTCATCATTTATTTTGCTATTGTTTTAAACAATTGCCGTGTTTTCACAGCGGGCCACTTTTTAAAAAATTGAAAAAAATGGAGATATAGCCCCAAGTGTCCCCTTTACGGACCTGCTTTTAAAAAAATGGACGTTTGAAAATTGACGAAATTAAAATTATTTGAAGTGAACGCTGCACCGCGATATACAATCTCGGACGACCGAAGAGCAATTTCCAAATAATAAATTTCCACTAAAATTCATTAAAAAATGATTTTTATATTCTGATAAGTATCGTAATAAATATATATGTTTTGTAATCATTTTATAATTAATTGTCTCAATTTTGTTGTTTTAAAACACAATTTTAAATTGTTCATTTGTTAGTTATTTAGTAGTTTTTCAGATAATTTGAATCTCCGACGTCTTGTGACGTGGCACATTTTGCCAACGTCAATCCGAACCCTAACGGAAGACCGGGTCACATATTGGCAAAGCCGTAGCGAGCGCGACCAAGGCAATCGCTCTCCCTGGGACGTCCGAAGCCATTAAAGAACGAAATTACCGCGTTCAAATGTCCATCATCATGTCATCATTATGTCCATTTTACTATCAAAATATATAATAAAACATCCCAAACATTTAGCATTCTCAATATATTAAAATGATGTAAATATGGATGTGCCGTTCTTCCCGCTATGCATAACTCGCACCATGTTATATTACGCTTGAATTTATTTCGAGTACTTCAGGCAAGCCGTTCGCGTTCGTATCGTACGAATCGCACGCTCGGTGCGAGCCCAGGTAAGCTCGACTCGACTGGTCGAGCCTAGTCGAGTTCTCGCACGAAACGAGCGGCTCGCACGGCAGAGGTAGCTCGCATCGGTGCAAGCTACTCGCATCGAAGCGAACTACCCGCATCGTGCGGGCCGCTCACTTCATGCGAGAACTCGACTCGGCTCGAACAGTCGAGTCTCGACTCGGCTCGACCAGTCGAGTTCGAGCTTAGTTCGGCTCGCCTGCAGCCCTAGTCCGAAGCCATTAAAGAACGAAATTACCGCGTTCAAATGTCGCGCCGCTGGGCGCGACATGGAGTTTCAGCTACACGATATCGAGGAGAACCAGAGTCTGTCTCCGGCCACTGATTGGCCAAGATCCCGAGGCGAAGACGCCCGGAGCACCTATCGCTGCAGGCCGCTAGTGAGGAAGACGGCGAGGATTGGTCAGAGCCCAAGTCCATCAACCTGGAGAAGCCGACGAGGTTAACGAAACGAGAGCACGACCACCTGCTCACCCTCGTCGACGTATCGCCCGGAAAATGTCATGAGAGCAGCTCCGGACGGCTCAAGTCCACTCCTACCCGCCGACGTCACGATATCGGCCGAGCCCCGGTAAATTCAAGAATTACCAAGGGCCCGGGTCCGAATGTCATCGCTCCGTCCCTGCGGCCAGGAGCCACGCGATAGGTCCGAGCGTCGCCTCAGCGGAGATAATCGCGGGAGAGGGGGACGCCTCGCTTCCGCGTTCACGAGCCGGCTCGAACTGGGTCACTAGGCCATCTTGATTTACCGGGTCCGCACGTGCGACTATAACCGCGATCACATTACCAAGTTTTTGCATCGGCTACCAGCCCTGTTATATCGTGGTGAGTACCGGTCAGGCTTTCGGAAGTCGATTATAAAATTGTGACCAGTTCGTGTTGGTTCGGGGGCGAAATATCGTGAGTAGAATCTCCGGCTTTGCGACTTTGCGTGAACCCGTGCCGCCGGCGATTCCGTCGACCGAGAGTAGTTCTCTCGAGAGGTTCGCCCGGCCGTGGGCCGTTCGGGCGACGGTAGCCCGTACGCGGGATCCGGGACGAACGAAGAAATTACGGATATTGGCTTCCCTCGAGACGTTCCACGGGGAACGACGTCACGCGGTCAGTTCTGTTCGCCCGCCATTACATCTCGCGCGTGTACCGGCGAAATTCATTGGCCCGCGTATTTCATCTGAGCTCGGCAGAAATCGTGCCTCTTTGGCTTGTATTTCACGCTAAGTCCTGTGACTGCCGAGCTCGACGCGAATGACGAGGCTACGCGCGTTCGGTAGAACACCCGCCGAAAATCATCGCCTACGCGCTGGCAAATACGTTGACTGCCGCCGGTGTCCACCGGGGGCTTGTGTAACGCGACGTCGACAATAAACGTTTGATGTTTGCCCTGTAAATTCTGAGTCGTCATTCTTCCTCTGAGAAACGTTCCCGTCGCGGGGAATGCGCCGTCCTTTTCCTCACGCGGAACCCTGGCCGGTCACGTGGCCATCTCCGGCCGTGTAGATCCTCGCCGATTCGGAATACGATCGAGGAGTGTACCGTGAGCTATTCAGAAAACTGGCACGACCTCGTGCCTGGCGCCCGATTTCGCGTAAACTCGACATTTCTTACATTCCGATCCGAATTGACGAGAGATCTTTTGTCCCGGGAGGACCACGTCCCGCGCGACCGAGACGTGGCCCGGTCGTGCGGCCATAATTTCCCGAGTGCGGCTGCCCTTCGTTCTCGCGAACGGCAGGCGACGTGACAGTCTTTAGCTATTCTCTGTATTTCTTGACCATTATTCTTCATATTATGAATATTTCTTGAAATACAGAGAAATTTATAACCAAAGCACCGACGAGATACTATTAAAGACTGCCAGCCTTACGGGAGTTGGTGTGGCACGAATATTTCGGTGTTCTCTTACGCCTTCTAGGATAGATTCTGACAGCAGTGCGAACTAGAAGGCCACCGACGGCATTTCATCGGTGCAGCAGACCACTGTTTCGTCTTACGTTCTCCAACGAACGTGTTCGATATAAACTGATATTTCAGACGATGTTATGGTGTTTATTTTTTAGGTTTAAAATATTAGCATCACAAAACTAATATCAAAGACAAAAAATTCCTTGAAATATCCTATGTAAGTGCATTATTTTAGGAGAATGAACAATTCCTACTTCAAATTTTATATGAGCTACCTAAATTTGTAATATCGAAAAATTGGGTTGGAACGAAAGTTCGTAGCGTTTTTAAATTAAAACTCAAATATGAAATTATGATATTTATACGTAGACTTGTTCAATAACTAACATATTTTCCATTCTCTTCTATTACTTTTTGACATTTTTTAAGTGACTTACCATGTTATTCAATAAACCTATGAATACACATCTTATAATTTAATCTTTGAATTTTGATTTAAAAAGGCTACGAACTTTCGTTCCAACTTTGTTAAACGCGAGCGATACATTTTCGTACGATTCAGCGCCGCGAACACCCCCCTCGTTGTCCCTACAACACCGCGGCGAGTTGTCACCTCGAAGCGAGCTCCCGTAGGTGTACGGTGGGGGAATCCACCGATTCCGATAAATAGGACCCCCAGCCAGCTTAACGTTCGTTCGGCTATATACTCCTCTGCGAGTCATCACGAAAACAGTGTATTCTTACATAATCGCTACGAGCACGGTTTGTAAACCGCTTAGGTACTCTCCTCTGCGAGAATCGAGTCGAATAATCTCCTCTGCGAGCTCTGTTCTTCGGGTCAACGCGCCTCCGTAGCTTCAGTTTGCAATAAAGTGTTTCTGTGAACCGTACCACGCGAGTGAACTAATTAACAATACCCTCTCACGAAAAACCAACTTCCGACTCACTACTCCTTTCCTTTCGTCACACAATCTAGTGCATTTTTAGTTCGCGGACTCTTAGTCTTTTTTTGAACGGGTCGGTGTAACAAACTTAATATTTCATAAACGGGCATTATTTCCTTACACTTTTTTTATACATAATTGTTCCAAGAATCGATTTGTGGGAACAGAAACAAGCAAAAAAACGGAATAACTTTTATTTGACGCATGCTGTTCCGAATAATAAAGAGTTCGATTAAAAGAATTAAGTGGATTAATTAATATGTAGGATGGGTGGCTCTAATGGATCGGTGATCAAGCTGGGGAAAAGAGGTTTAACGACGAAATCCAAAAGTATTATGTGATGGAATATACAGGGTGAACATTATAAAGCGTTACACACGAATATCTCGGAAAATATTGATTATACGCAAAAATGTTTGAGATGAAAGTTGTTCAGTAGAGAGGGGGGCATCATGTGGTGGGATTTTTATTTTTCCCGATGAACATTCCAAGGTGAGGAGAAGGTCACCTTGATTTTTTTAAAAATGTAAAGACCTACTTTCTGCATCATGAATCGATTGACTATCGAATTCTGAGTAAAAATGTATTGGCCTCCACATGTCCTAAATCTAGTAGTTAACGAGATATGTATTATCGAAAAAATTTTCTTTCTTCTTTGGATAATATCTCGTTAACTATTAGGTTTAGGATATATGAATGTCAACATTTTGATATTCAGAATTTGATACTCTCTCGATTTATGGTATGAGAAATAGGCCATTCTATTTAAAAAAAGAAAGTTGACCTTCACCTCACCTTGGAGTGTCCACCGGTAAAAATAAAAGTCCCAACGAATGATGCCCACCTCGGTACTGAACAACTTCCATCTTAAACATTTTTGCGTATAATCAATATTTTGGAGATATTCCTCCGTAACGCTTTATAATGTTCACCCTGTATTTCTATGTATAAGTCGGATTGAGATCGGATTGACTGGCCTCGGTCTCATCGAGTTAAAAACATCTTTTGGAAAAACTGGGGGCTGGGGTTCCACGTGGACGTGCCAAAGCTTGTTCCTGCATTTCGTTTCGCTTAGCCCCTTCGCGAGGAAAAGTATACAGCCGTCCCCTCGCGAAGAGCGTAAGTATTGGAATGTCTCGAAATTAGAATCGCTTACAAATTTTTATTGAATTGAAAATTTCAAATAGCGAATGATTGATAAAAAAATTATTTACCACGCGTTAAATAAAAATAATGATGGTTATCTCTTTTCGACGCATGACGAATAATTTTTTATTCAAAGAGCGCCTCGCGAGCCGCTCGCCAGCTCATGAGCGTATGGAAAGGGAACCCACGAACAATAAGTGTGTCAGTGTAGCACACATTCACACGCACACTGTTGCAGTTGTCCCTAGTATGTATGTACCAGCCAGCGCAGGAGCCGGCTCACGAGCTGAAGCGAAATCTTGCGCTTTATGCATCGCCAGCCGTCGAGTTGGGCGTTGGGCATGCCTCTGACTTATCTGATTTCTGGCGTGTTTAGACTTGTTTTCATCAGCGAACCATTAACAATCGATTGATAACGTTTCCATGGCAGAATTATGAATCGTAACAAACATTTTATTGCTATTAATAAGTGATGGCGAAACGCTTACATTGTTGTTTCTAGGAGGCACACGACGCGACGTTCGATACGGTCGTGATTCAGCATCAGAGGCAACATTGTAACGCACAGCGTATTGGCAATTACTAACTGAAACCAATATTACTTAATATGAACGTTATCATAATGATATCAGCACCTATCGGTTGAAAATGTTTTCCCGATCAAAATAAGCTCAAACACGGCATAAATCGGATAATAATACAGTCAGGTCGCACTAAAAAATATCAGGCGAAGCAGTCATGCTTCGGGCGTACGAATCGTCAAGTCGGGGCACTGACGGACTCGAGGCTGTGACAGTGATGGTATTGTTGGCGCTTTTCGCGCGCATGCGCGAGATTCGTCAGGGCCGTATCTACGTCTACATCCGAAAGTGGGGAACTATTGGGGGGAAAGTAGTGGGAGACGATGCGTTTTTGTTATATTTTAAAATTTTATTATTATTAAAAATGTTCATAAAATAACATATTTAGTTGTAGAATAATTGTATATATTATATTATATGTTTAATGTAATTATATTATAATGTTTTTTTGTGAATACTGATAAGGTTTTGGCAGTTTCCCTTATCTTGACAGCAAATGCTGGTATTCTTTAAATTGTTTCTGCCAAATAAAATACTTAATTTTGTTATTATAAATTTTGTTTAAAGTTATTTTAGTACCCTTTCCTTCCCTATTCCCAAAATAAATAAAGAGAGTAAGTTATAGTATATTGTGCATACATACATAAATATTATATATTTACATATTGTATATGGTGTACGTATGTATGTATTAAATTTTAATATATATATATATATATACATGTACACATTTTACATTCATTTTTTAAAATTAAATCATAGTACATTTCGCGAAAATAAACGGGCGACCAAGGTACCCGATCTTCGTACTAGACTGAGGCCGTCTGAGGCTAGAATCGTCGCGCATGCGCGCGAAAAGCGCCAACAATACCATCACTGGGCTGTGAGGCCAGTGATGCCAGCGTGGATACCTTTTGTCGCGCATGCGCGACGATTTCAGCCTCAGTAAAGTACGATTCTCGAGGAAATGTGGCACCTTGAGCGCCACGCAGAACTTATGATTTGATTATGAAAAACGAATGTATGACAAGTGTATTTGTATATCTGCAATCGATGCAGACAATTTTTATTTTGCATAAAGATCTTCAGTCTAATGATTACTTTTTCCTACAACAAACTTAAAAAATAAATTTCTTAATATTTCCTTGAGAAGCGTTATTTAAACAGTTCCTAAAAATCGTTCCATTTTATTTTTATGTCTTCCTAATGCTTCTGACCATAGCTGTTATAATTATAATTAATATTAACGTTCTAAACAATAAATTACAGGTGAAAAGGATGTCCTTTATTTCGATAAAATTTGTCATACTGCTACTTTCAACTTGCCACGTTATAACAATAATTGCTTTGACAAGTAAAATTGTCGATGTTAACTTTTACAGACATGGGTGTTGATCTAAGAAATGGCTACTACATGTTTGGTTCTTTGACTTTTGAATTCCTAAGTCGTACATTTGAACCACTGTGCGTCCCGTCAATTATACCGGCACATCCCGCCGATATGCATAGCTGCCGCGGGGCTCTGCAGGGCTCTGCTGTATAGTCGCTTCATCATAGATACGTTACTGGTTTGGACGCGCATGCGCGAGAAAAGGTATCCACGCTGGCATCACTGTGTGAGGCTCGAGTCGGGTGCAGGGTTGCCAAGTTGCCATATTCTACTATACGCCAGGCCCCTTACCCTTCCGCCTCTCGTCAAGTATCGCACCATAGCTTGCCTTTGCACTCTTCCTACTAACGCTGGCGTACGAAGCACAGGCGGGCTACGCTGCGAAGATAGTGAGTTGCGGAAGGGTAAGGGGCCTGGCGAGAGAAGAATCGGGTACGCGATACGTCTGACACATCGGGCGGATGACTCGAACAAGATCGCGCGAGCGAGTTATCACGATACTCGAGAATCAACTCTCCGTTCTTATGGAATAGATAATGATAATAATGGCATGTATTTGTTACATAACTTATAATGTCATTTTTAATACATGTACTGGGATTTTTTTTATAACTACATTAGGTATATTCGGCGCACATGTGCATGGTCATTATTTATAGTAAAATTTTAAAATAATGCACGTTTCACGCGAAAAAATTAGATGACAATATTTACAATGTGATAATAAGTTATAACAACTTTTTAGTGGGCGATGTATTTATTAACTGTTATGTAACCTACTTAACTATCATTAACCTTACACAAATTCTTAAAAGCTAATATATAATATACAACATAAAATAAAATCAAAATTCACTTAAAATAAAATCATATAAAATAAAAAATTATGTAGAGCCTATAGATAATACAGAATAAAATATAAATACGAAATATAATATGTATAATGTTTATTTTTATATTTCGTTTTTAATTATTGCCATAATTTACCATATTGTTATACCTTCTAGGTGTATATATCGATACATATTTATGTTCATTCGGAGCAAATTCGTTAAAAAGCCAGAAATATTGTCTTTTAAGTTTTTCACGTGAAACGTGCATTATTTCAATTTTTAATACAAATAACGAGCAGGCATACGATTGCCGAATATACCTAATGTAGTTATAAAAAACCAAGTATATTAAAAATCACGTTATAAGTTAGGAAAGAAAACCATTATTACCATTGTCTATTTCACAAGAACGCAGAGTACATATTTGAATCTCGGATATCGAACTTGATCGATTCTTTTCGAACCCGCCCGACGAATTCGGAGTCGAATCGACGGGCCGCCTGACTTTCTGCGACCCGACCCGGCCCGAACCCGAACATCGGGTGGTCCGCACATCCCTAATATTTTATATTAAATATTTTATGGTATATTAAATAACCTATTATAATAACTTGTATCATACCGAATTATGATCACACTTTAAATAAGTAAATATGGCTCAAATTGTGACGTATTTAGACTCATTTTAATTAGAAGAATCTCACAAGTACGTTGGTAGTTCCGTAAAAAAAGAATGAAAAATAAAAAACTGTCCTATGTACATTGACGTAATCGGCCTTTTGAACTGTGTCGGCTGCCTCGTACCTCAGTCTCTCTTTGTCGTTTACGCGCTGTCGTAACAAAAGTTCTGATATGTTGCTGGTCTAAAAATATGATGAATGCTATTTTTCAATTTCTCTAAAAAACTTGCATTTGTCGAATTTTTGCCTGTTTTTCACTTTGTGTAAATAACATTTTAACCAAAAGATCGGGAAAAAATCTCAAGTATCAATTTCCATTAAATGCAATTATATGATTAAATTAATGCAAGTAAATGAGGAAAATTGACCGAAAATCGAATGGCGTAACGGCTGTTTAAATATTTCGAAGGTCATTTTTGAATACCTCGTTCAGCTAGGCCCTTCATTCCAAATTGTAATATTCCAATATTTCACTATCATTTTAAATATTTCATGTACTATTTAAAACTATTAATGAGTTTCAACAACAAAATATTTTAAATAGAAAACTAAATTTTGACAAATAAAATAAGATTATAGCAAGCTTGCTATAAATGTCGAAAACTCGAGTCTGGCCAGAGACATCAAATTTTCAGGAGACACTATTCTGTGATGTCCTGTCGGAGGAAACACAGAAAAAAAACGGAGAAAAGGGAAAGGAGTCTCGAGGGCTTCAGTGATTCAGTCGCCGTGGACTGTGGAGTGAAACATTGTAACATGATACGGGTCGGGTCGGGTATATCGGTGTGAGACTACTAATCAAAAACAACAAAACTTAATTATTTATAATTATTTTTTATAGGATTCTTCTGAACATATTTGGTGAATATTGTTTTTTTATGAAAATGATACCAAATATGATATAATTCCGATGATATTTGCTTGTGCAATGAACTACGTAAGTTTCGGACACAAAGAAGGACAGCGTCTGGAAAAAAGGAGACGCGGAGGGTCCTTATTCTTTAAAGATTTCGACTTCGACTTCGACTGCTAGCTCTTCGCCTCGTCGCACAATGTGCTGATAAGTGAATCATGTTTCAGGAAGTGGTTCAGTTCAGAATTAAATAAAATCATGTTACACGCACTTTTTAAACGCAGCGTCATGTTGCAAGAAATTTTCATATAGAGTCAAATAGAATTATTTTTTGAGAATATCTTTGTACGAAATACTGCCTCTAAATAACATTGTATGGATAGGAGCCGTCGAAAATTAGTTTAATTAGTTAATAGTTTTATCTTGTTACTACCTCTACTTTAATAATTGCAGTCAATGCTGTCGAGCATTGCAATAAGTATCGGATAAATAAGTGAAAAAATTAATTTTCTGTTTCCTACTAAGGATTTCAATAAGAACGATTGAATTTCGTCATTGCATAACATAACAGAATATTGGTAATTGTTGACAAAAGGTCTGCGTCCTCTGATTTTTATGAAATTTTAATATGTTATGCAGCAACACATTTTGAACAACTTTTTCCTTTTCCAATATAGGGGGTTCGCTTTTAGTTTTCGAGATATTTGCAAAAAACTATCACTAATACTGTATTGAATTTTTCGTATTTCTGCACGCTCTGCGGCAACGTAAGGCTGTCCCGGCAGCGGCGTTTGTTTACATTTTGCTTCTAAACACGCTGTGGAGATGACAGAGAAAATAGGGTCTCACTCTCATAATATATTATTATATAACGAGAAAATTCAGAAGTAGTCTTTTTAAATTGGAAGCTCACCCTATATACATATGTATGCCTAGATTGAGACCCTGTTTACTCTCTACCCAACGTTACCGATAAATCACATGTTTTGAGCATTTATTAGCAAGAAGAAAAAATTGTATACTCCATTCGCATTACGTGTATTTAAACGACACTGCTTTCAATGCCTGTCGTTTTTTCCCGCATCTACCGATTTCTTTAGAGTGCCTTTAAATTTTTGTCCACTACTGGAATGTGCATATTGCATCAGGACGTACACCGTACGCCATACGTCGTTCTTCCGCATACGATAGATCGTGAGGACCTACACCGTACGTCCTTCGGGTCGGAAGGGTTAATTTGTTGCGTATGCAAAATTCTCTCGTGTATCTTACAATTAGTACATACACAAGTTCTCGGCATAACGTAAGGAGATTTCTTTCTTATTAGCGTATTCTCTCTCTTTACGGCGAACGGGCAGAAGAGAGCCTCTTCGCGATTGCACTCTCCGATGATTTTCGTATGTGTTGAAAACTCGTAATCGGACAACGTTGCGTACTTTAGACTTGACAACGCTGTAGACATACCGTTCGCAGATATTTTTGCTACAAAAAAGGTCATTCATTGGGTTTTATTATATTATCGTGCAAACCATAGGGCCTCCTGGCTACATTTGCTACGGGCCCCGCGCTGAATTAATCCGGCACTGGCTGTAGAAGTTTTACCAGTCGAACCCGAGTCGGATTGGTTCTAGTTCTCGAATTCACCGTTCTCAATGCATAGAGGTCGCTGAAATCACTGGCATTTTAAGGTGCCGGTACTACAGATTCCTATGGACACCAAGTCCCATAAGGTGCCAGGTCTATTCCTATATCTCGTCTGTGGTATTATCACAGGCAGTTTTTTCCAAGAATCAGATGATCGATGAAATAATAATTAAAATAAACGACAATTAAAAATAATGTTGTCTTGTTTATCCCTTCGCCACTAATTAATATTTCCATGTATATATTCTATTTTTACGTAACAAATCACAAAATGTCATAATTGGCCTCCTTAATTACTTTCGAGTATCCATACCTCCATGAGCGTTGATCTACATTATTAATGCACATATATCATTCCATGCGAAATAGGACCACTGTTTCGAATTTTTTTCAAATTTGGATATGTTGCAGTCTTTAATAAAATATGAACGTATTTCAAAGAATTCCTTGAAATCATGAAAATTGTTGGTTTTACGGACGTGCAGTATGAGGTGTCACAAGTTTTTCATTAAATTATAACGGCCAAACAAACAAAACGATGAAAATTAGTCTTGGGTGCTCATAGTGAAACCATAAGAGTATTCAATAAACATTATTTCACAGTTGAGAAAATATTTGTTTTCATAGTTTATTTTGTAATTGTTTTAAACAGGTGCATTGCTATCAAAGCACCAGAAAATTGAAAAAATAAAAATAATGATAATATAGCCCCAAGTGTCCTCTTTACGGACCCGTTTTCAAAAATACGGATACTTCAAAATTGACGACATGAAAATTATTTGAAGTGAACGCTGCACCGAAAAACAATCGCGCGAGGCCCGTCCCGTCGGTCGATGCAGGACGAAGCTAGAAGGCTCTCACAGACGGGCCTACCCACACATTTGAAACGTCTGACCGAAGCCTCTGACGTCACCAGGTCTGTCGGTTGTAGGATGCACTGGGCGCGTACCCTAACGCGCTGAGCCAAACGAGCTGTTGGGAATGTGCTTAATACTTTCGGATGTAATACTCTGACATAGTACAAATGCTAACGAAGCTGATTTCATTGTTTAATTATTTTTGACAAATGTTCAAGGTTTATCAGTGCCTGATAGACTTACAGAATAAATAGATCGTAATAATTTCAAGGTTAGCTTAGTTCTTCGCGGAAAAAACGTCAAAAAAATCGGTTTTTATTTTTTTTAACAACGGCGCACCAAACCAAAAAATCTGAAAAAATTCATGAACAATACCTATAACAATATATTGCTACTGTAAAAATATAAATGTGGACACTCTAGAACTTCCATGTGAAATCTGCATTTTTTCGATTTTTTTGAGGTTTTTGATTTTTTACAAGCAGGATTTTCACTTTAAAAATCTGAAACCAATTGCAAAGTATGTATTTGGGTTCTTGACATGTGTCAGATTTTTTTCAGAATTTCTGAACATCATTAACTAGGGAAAATAGGCCAAAAACTGATTTTTCGATTTTACCCCATAACTACCCTCCGGATCGAGATACATTGAAACTTTGCACAGTATGTTTTTTCTGGGTGTCCTATCGAATGACCCATCGTCGATATAATTCGGTTCAAGGGCATTTTTGACTAGCTTATCCGGCTATACCCTTTGTGTGTTAATAACATAATTGGGATAGGAGTAGACAATGCTAACGTCATGATAGGGCGTCTCAATCCTGTAACGACTAGATTTAATAACGAATAATAATGATTT
The DNA here is from genome assembly GCA_963966675.1 of Lasioglossum calceatum. NCBI lineage: Eukaryota > Metazoa > Arthropoda > Insecta > Hymenoptera > Halictidae > Lasioglossum > Lasioglossum calceatum. The sequence goes on from OZ016542.1 coordinate 2,283,459, forward strand.
CAGCGCACTGGTTCGATCGGATGCTACTACTTAAACAATTTTACAAATTACCATAAAATTTTCAACGTTTCGGTCAAAAATTTAGACCATTTTCAAGAAAAATTTTCATATAATTGCGTCTGTAAAAATTATTGAATTAATATAAAATTTGTGTTGTATTCCGTGCACAAAACCGAAAATTTTAAGCAAACAACCAAAAACATACTTGCTATGTGACAAAATTATTTTAAACTCTTGACAACTTTAGAACACATGTTGATTCCATACCTGTGATATACTGACAGGAGAAACGTTAGAATTTGAAGAGGCAACTGAATCAGAGAACATCGATCGACCCATTGGCCAATCAATATTTGGCGGTAAATATGAACCGTGAAAAATCCAAGCGACAAGTTTCACTATTTGTATACCAAACGAAGTTGTGATAATTTATTAATTGACATTCAATCTACTTTTGATGTATTTTAAGCCGTTAATAGCGATAGTTTTTTGCAAATATCTCGAAAACTAAAAGCGATCGCCCTATATTGGAAAGGGAAAAGTTGTTCAAAATATCGAAATCTATAACATATTAAAGTTTCATCAAAATCGGAGGACGCAGACCTTTTGTCAACAATTAACAATTTCAGCAGTTAATCATGAATCAATTATCCGATTGACGATTAATAATCGTTAATCGCAATTAACGATTAATAAGTATTTAATCGTTAACCGCAATTAACGACTAAACTAGGAAATTAATTGTTAATTGCGATTAACGATTGAAGTAGAAATTGACTAAAGTCGTCAATCGTTGAGTAATTTTTTGCCCAACTCTGCTCGGGAGTGTCCACAAGACAACGGGAACGGAGAAATTTTCTCCTGCACATGTCGAGTTTACGAATTCTTTTTCGAGAACTTCGAAATCATTTATGCGTACGGAAAGTGCGACAGGGATGGTAGTGCCACTGCGAGGTGGATCGCAGAAGAACTGCCAAACATGCGGGCCCCGCCAGCACGGGGAGGTTCGACCGTGGTGACGTGGACGCTGGACGACCAAGGAGAACAAGGTCCACGCGTAATGTTACAGAAGCGATGGATATTGTTGAAGAGGATGGCACCGTGAGCGTGCGCGACATCAGTCGCCGAACAACGTAAGTCAAAGTGCACCGCTATGCTATTTCATTAAAGCGAAACGAATATTATTTAAGGGGGTCTTTTCCAGCAGACGACGCTCGACAGTTCCACATTCACACACAGCTAGGGTACACTCACCCGTACCCGTGCGGGTAGAACAATTGCTACCGCAGATTTCGACCGCCGCGGCGCGGCGGCTTGGGTTATGCAGGTGGCTGCTGGATGAAACGTCGCGGAATCCACATGCATATTGTGGACCGACGAATCACTCTTCACAAAAGAAGGGTGCAGTGTGTCCAGACAGGGGTAATCGGAAAGGAATCGAGGAGAATACAAGTACCCCCTCTCTGATGACCAGAGTAATATCTAAATAATATAAGTCTACGGTCTTAGTGGGGGGCGTTGGAGTGTGCTCATCTTAGACCATATATACTGTGACGTGGCACTGTTTGCCAACGTCTTCCGAATAATAGGATCGGAAGACCGGGTCATATTCCGGCAGACAAAGAGCGGAAAAATAGGGGCGAACGCTCTCCCTGGGCACGAGCGAGACAAATGGGCGAACTCTGATACTTTGAGCGTCGCGCCAATTTGCGCGACGCGAGTTTGCAGGACCGTAATCAGGTCCCCAGGGGGGGGACCTGACGAACTTCTTCCCGCAAACGGAAATGGAACAAGGATGGCTCCGACGAGAACCCTGCCGGAGAACAGCAGAGAGATCGACGTGGCTCAGGATAAACAACCTGGAGGCGCCGACAAGAAGTCCACGGCCAAGACAGAAATCTCAGCCGTCTTGCCGTCGCCTCACCCGGAGAGAAACCTGGCCAGTTGCCGGATTGGCTGACAGCGATCACCTCAGCAGGGAGCGGCCAATCGACGGGCACCGCTGCCGGAGAGGCCGCCAATCGCCGGAGCCCAGGGACCGTCACGCAGGGCGAGGCCCCTGCCGAAAATCAGCGCGCGATAGGTCCGAGCGTTACGCGGGGAGAAGCGAGCGGAAGGGGGGGACGCTCCGCTTCCGCGTTCCCGAGTCATAGCGTAGAAGATCACTTCTTCGTTGGCTCTAGTCGAGACTAGCTCTCTTAAATTTCCAATTAGCGATAAGAGTAATTTGTGAGACGATACCTGCCGGAACAGAGGGACAGAAACGATCCGTTGTCCACGACTTATTCAACAACACCTTGGGTAAGCCTTTGTCGGATTCTCATCCGAATAATAAAGTGATCTTTCTTTCGCGTTGGCTCGGGAAGCATTTTGGGTTCGCGATCGCGTCGGCGAAAGATCGGCGTAGTTACGGGCTGCCGGAAGCAGCGTTAATTCGCGAGCGGCACGTAATTGCCGAGCGACGAACGCGCGGGGAAAATTATTAGCGGGTGCAGAGCACTATTTTCTTTTGCGAGGATCCGCGCGTCGTCGTTTCTTTCACGCTAGCCTCGTCTCGTCCCACGGTGGGACGTCGCCTCGTGCTCGCGTCGTACTCGAGACACGTGTTAGTTCGACGAGAAGCCATTGTTACGCGTTTTCCATCGAATTCGGGCGTAGAACGCGGGTTCCGCGGACGCCAACGCCGTCATCGCGTTGCTGCCGAATTCAACGCGAAGTTCGAATAACGTTCGAAAGAAGAAGCGCGCGTGAGACTAAGATCCGTCGACGACCACCTGTCACGCGCCGGCTAACCTCGAAAAGCTGCCGGTTACGGCTGGCAGCCCCGTTGTACATTCAGTCGAGTAATAAAGTTTTGTTAGCCGAAATTCACTGAGAGTAGAGCTTATTACGTGAGAAACCTTCCCGCCGCGGGGAACGCCTCGCGTTCACTCCGCGTAGTACCCTGAACCCGTTCGCGTAGAGTTCCGTAGAGTTATCGGTGGCCGTCGGCTCGTGAACACGTTTCTCGAAGTGCTCGTCGCTACGGCGACGTAGCGTGGCACCTTAAAACAGTGCCTGGCGCCCGAACACCTTGGCGAAGATTTCGAGAAGCGACGAGTCGACGAATCACTTTTGTCCCGGGTGGACCGCGTTTCGTGCGGCCGACCGCGGCCCGGCCTTCCGGCCCATAAATACCCGGTGTCGCTAGGTTTTCGCCGTCCAGAGGACGAGGGAAAGCTAGTCGACGTGACAATACCTATAGACCCGACATAGGTATAGTATGTGTATAGGAAAACCGAGAGTGCAACTCGGCAAAAACAAGGTACACTGTGATGTCAAAAGGTAAGTCTTAAGATAAGTTCAAAATGGCTGACACGGCAACCTTAGACCATATATACTACTGCAATATATTCTGTTACATGTCCTAATTTTTTGATCGCTTGTTCGCTTCTTTACAGATCATATTATTGACGCGGGTGCAACGAGTTCCGATGTATTTGATGATGCAGCAAAGCCAATTTTCGATGCCGCTTTAACTGGAATCAGTGGAATCATAATTGCATATGGTCTCACCAATTCGGGCAAAACATTTACCATGTTGGGAACAAAAGATATACCAGGAATCGTACAGCTGACCGTTAATCATATTTTCAACGCTATCGCTAGCGAAGCTGCAGAAGGATGAGAATTCGTATTCAGGTTTGTATGGAATCTAATTAATAAAAGAATACATAAAATTAATTGTAAAAAATCAGATCTTAATATAATAAATTCAAGTTGGTCGTTCTAATTCCCATAAAAAAGAATCATAAAGAATCATTATCTTCTAGGGTATTGTTGGATTCCGTGTTCCGAAATGGAATACAACGCTTTTTACAAATCGAAAAGAGGTTTTATTTAACGAAGGTCTACAGTAGCGTAATAAGGTTCAAAACTGTGACTTCCTAGTCTTCAACTCGCAAGAGGACAAAATCTGGTACTGCTGTTTCGGCAGCTCTATATATAACCTATTTTGGAGAGGAGAGTGTGGAAGGGAGTGGGAAGGATGCGTTGTCGAAAGTATGACGTGAAAAGGACAAGGTCTAAGGGTTGTATGGTCCTATCTAGTTCTAGTGACTTATCAGTTTAGGCTGACGTGTCCGTGGCTTGGTTATCGTGATATATCAGCGTTTATATGGGTTATCGGGTATACAACAGCATCATGCTTGGAGATCTATCAGAATAAACTCTACGATCTTTTAACTACGGATACGGAGAGGCATCGTACACTCCCAGCTTTGCATGAAGACGAGGAGAGTGGTGAGATCATTATTGAATGCAAAAAGCCGTTCGTGAAATCTGCGGAGATTATGATAAAAACCCTACTCGAGGCAAACAGGAACAGAACGACAAAACGGACAAAAATGAACGAACGCAGTAGCAGTAGTATTGGGTTGGCAAGAAAGTAATTTCGGTTTTCACTAATAGATGGCGTTATGTTTTGTTTGATTGACTTCTGTTAACGTTGCGTTTGTTTTCTTTCTGAGATTTCATAACTGCATCTTTTAGGTTACTTTTGAAGCAAATTACACGTAATTTTGATTAAAATTGTTAGTTCTGTGTCAATTTGAACATGGAGTGCAAAAACGAACATTATAGGCACATATTCCTTTTTTATTTCCGTAGAGGTAAAAAAGCTGCCGAGGCTCACAAAGATATATGTGAAGTTTATGGTGTGGATTGCTTAACAGAACACACACGCCAGAATTGGTTTAAAAAATTCCGTTCTGGAAGTTTCTCACTTGAAGACGACCAACGTTCTGGTCCACCATCTGAAGTTGATGATGACCAAATAAAAGCCATTATTGAATCGGATAGTCATATAACTGTCCTAGAGATTGCAGACAGGTTAAATGTCTCGCATACAACTATAGAATATCGTTTAAAAAGTCTCGGAATCGTTAAGAAGCTCGATATTTGGGTTCCACATGAATTGAAAGAAATTCACTTAACGCAACGCATCATCATATGCGATATGCATGTCAAACGAAATGAAATCGACCCTTTTCTGAAGCGAGTCATCACTGGTGATGAGAAATGGGTTGTTTACAATAACACAACTCAAAAACGATCATGGTCCAACCGTGATGAATCAGCCCAAACCACACCGAAAGCTGAATTGCACCAAAAGTAGATCATGTTGTCAATTTGGTGGTATTACAAAGGTATTGTGTATTTTGAGCTGCTCCCAAGGAACCAAACCATCAATTCAGATGTTTATTGTCGACAACTAACAAAACTGGACATAGCAATCAAAGAAAAACGGCCAGAATTGGCAAATCGCAAAGGAATCGTGTTCCGCCATGATAACGCTAGGCCACAAACATCTTTGGTAACACGTAAAAAGTTATTGGAGCTTGGTTGGGAAGTGATGTCACATCCACCATATAACCCTGACATTCCACCATCAGATTATCATTTATTCCGAAGTTTACAAAACTCTTTCTACAAAAGTTCATTGCTTTGATAAAAAAATTGGATTTTATTTCACCTAAAAATACCGAAATTACATTCTTGCCAAACTAATAGAAGTCACGCTGTATTTATAATTGTAAGTAAACTCAAATGTTACTGCGTCATGTACAATTTTTGTAGTAGTAGTGGTAGTGTTTATTTATTCATTTCTGCTTCACGGCCAGGAAATTGGACTTGGTTTACAATGTTTGCCTTATTTCACCCATCCCTCCCTCCCTCCATCCATTCATTCAGCCATATCCCATCGAATGCCCTACATCTTAATATCTACATATAAGAATAACTATAATTTATGCTAATATCAAATATGTTCCCTTTCCCTTCGATCTCTATTTCAATATTTATGAATATTTTTTTTCCAGACAATCGATAATGTTGAGGAAGAAGGCACGACACACAGAAGAAGCTCTCATGTCGAAGGTAACCTTAGTAGATTGTAACCGTACCAGTTACACACCGAAGCTTCGCGTCCATCGATATCGTCACTGTGTCGGCATGTGACGTCACGAGTGATCCTTGTCATAAGACAAGGATCATAAGAACGATCTATATAGATAATAAAGTGCGTGCGCATCGATCCCCTCTTGATTGCGATCGAAGGAGGTCGATGCGAGCAGCAAATTGATCACTCTACGTCTGGACTCGCTCCTATAAGCACGTATGAGTCAATACGCGTCTCGTGTTGGAATCGAAACTATAAGAATTTAAATTTCATAATTTGTGTATCGCCAATAAGGCTCATTATTTCAGTATTGCTCACGACCCGGCTAAAGGGCAATTAAAATCTCGCGCTGCGATATATTATATCAATTGCTAAATATCTGAGTTGTGGTAAATTGAATATGTCTTGAGAGTATCGATGCTCTGTATTACTGTGTAATTACGAAGTGCGCAGCGGATAAATATATATAATTTTGTTCACGACCCGGTTCAAGGGAAGATTTGATCGCATATTGCGAGTTGTTGAGAAACATGATTTAGAATTGAATAAATGGCAATTGGGTGAAATCGTTGTTTGGACATTGAGATTCCATTGCCTGTAATAATTTCAATTGTGTTCCACGCCCGTCTTGAGGGCAACCATAGTTCGTGTTGCGAAATACGAAAAGGAGCGTGCTTTCACGTCGGTTCACGCGGTCGTGGATATCTCGTTCGCCTAAAGACGGTTACCTGCGTTTTACCTACGTTTCTATTCGGAGTAGGATATCGTTTCCTACAAGTGTTCGCCCAGTGATCTTTGAGGTATTTGTGTGTAGGATTTACTGTATATGTCGCTAGTTGACGAGATACACGGTAAATTTGCTCAGAACGGACTACAGGAAAAATTCGCATATCGCCATGGCCACGCAAGCGTGCCCTGCCTAGATATCCGTAATTTTTTCACCACCACGTTACGAGGTTGCCTAGAGAGCAGGAGCCGATTGCTCTTCCCGGAGAACATCCGGCGGGACCGATCGTTTGCCTGAGTTCACTAGCCTGGTCTCGAACGAGGTTTATTCCTGTGGTCCTGCTAAGAGCGCATCGTTGTGTGGGTGATAAGGAGTCGCCACGGCCACGAATACGTGCCCTGCCTAGTCTCCTGAACCAGGCCATACAACAGGGTGAATTCCGGAGCAGGTAGACGCCGATCGCTGCTCCCGTGATATTACGGCGGTACCGATCGGTGCGGACTACGCTGTTCAGGGAAATTAAACCCTATCCTATTGCAGATCAGGAATCAACGAGTGAACTCCGATACGAATTGTTTGCGTGAAGTGAACGTCGACGAAGCATATTTCTCGAGCACGTGAATGAGAACCGCGATCGCGTCTAGGCTAGACAGTTTCTTGCGTACATTCCAAGCAAGGAAGCTTTGTTTACAGTACGTGGTCGTCGCGTTTCGTTCAAGGCGTATCGTTTTTTTTTTTTTTTTTTTATTACGCTATAAAACCCCACATGGGATTATTAGCAACATGCACATGACTGTGCATGCTAACATTACATATATAATTTATAAACTAGGAATGAGACAATATAATTAACATTTTTCGAATACAACACTAACACTAAAGATATAAACAGTGAGACTTAAGAAAAGTATGTATAAAGAATAAAGGACATAGAGTGGGTCCACACAAAAAAGAATCTATTGTATAGGGAGGAAAGAAACCCTGGTTACAAAGTTTGCGAATCAGAGCGTCTCTACCACTATCATAGATCGGGCATTGCCATATCACATGATTAGGATCCTGTACCAGACAACCACATGGACAACTTGTGTCAGTAGCAAGTTTGATCTTAAAAAGGGAAGCCCTCAGTTGATAATGTCCAGATCGAAGTCTATTAACCCAACAAATGAATTCTCTAGGGAGCCTGAGGTGAGCAAACCAAGGTTTAGGCCCCGAATGATAAAAGGAACTGAAAAATTTAATGCCCTTGAATCCTGCTTCTGCAAGAATATAATTTTTTGTGAGCTTCTTAACTTGTTCCCTGAAACTATGGGAAAAATCAGAGTAGGGAACCAGGATATTACGAGAAATAGACAACAAAGAAGCTTCTTTAGCTAGTAAGTCAACCTTTTCATTGTGAGTGATTCCAATATGCGAAGGGATCCAAATAAGAAGCAATTTCTTGGATTCTATGAAGTAGGTATTTATCAAGTTATGGATATCAAGTAGTAAAGGATTGGATTTGGTATTACCCGAGTAGTTACTTAGTGCTGTTAAGGCACTAAGACAGTCAGAGTAGATGTATACGTATTGATGAGTATAGTTAGAAGCAAGCTCAATAGCGGTTTTGATTGCAATACATTCAGCAGAAAAGATAGTCATATTCTTGTGCAGACCTAGTAAGCGAGACTCGTTTAGCTCAGGAGAAAAGCATGCAGCACCAACAATTCCTAACTCTTCACTTCTGCTTCCATCAGTAAAGATGGAAACAGAATTGGAGGGTCTATTGACCATGTGGCCTAGAAAAATGTAGTTTGGATCTACTGCCTTCTTCAGAAGGTGTCCAAGCTCAGTATTTATCTCAACCGCTGGATTGAGGAAAATGTAATCACAAGTATATGGAGCAAATTTATTTTCGGTTCTAAGCCAGTTTCTATGTTGAAGCAAATCCTCAATCTGTCTTGGAAGTAAGGATCGAGACTTGCACACTAGGTTGTCCCATCCTGAGGATTCTATGAGTCTTTGTATTAGGTTATAAAGTAATGTTCCTTTATTCGAAAGGTTTTTTATGAGGAGGTTATTACATAGGTAAATGGATCTATGTCGAAGTAAACAGAGCTTAGACTCCCCCAGCAAAACATTAGTTGGTGTGCTACATCTGTATCCCATGGCAACACGAAGAGCTGCAAATTGAATTCTCTCTAATTTCAGCCTAAGCTCCTCATTTTTAGGAAAATAAATATAGGAACTGTAGTCGATGATAGAGCGAATAAGACTTTTATACAGTGTAAGAAGAGTAAATGGATCTGCTCCCCATCTTATTCCACATATAAATTTTAAAATGTTAAGTCTATCAAAACATTTGTTGCGTAAATATTCAATATGACTACTGAATTTAAGTTGATAATCAAAGAGAATGCCCAAAAAACGAACCTGAGCACTAGATTTAATTCTATAATTATCAATTTTAATGGAGAAAGCACCTGGATAGATTGCCCTTTTGTTAAAGTAAATTAAGACAGTCTTTTCAGGAGACAGTGAAAGTCCTAAGAGAACAAGATTTCTATTGATGACAGAGACTGCTTCTTCCAAGACTTTTTTTCCAATATTCGGAGCCGAGGCTTGATAGGAGATCGCGATGTCATCCGCGAATTGTGAAATTTGAATGCAGCTATCTAGATCATTAACTATATTCTTGACATAAATATCATAGAGAAGGGGGCTAAGTACTCCACCTTGGGGCAAACCCTTAGATACCTTCCTCGTTACTGTATTTGCTGAGTTGATAATGAAAGTAACATTACGTTCATATGTTAAAAATCCTACAAAATCAATAATATTATTGGAACAACCCATATTATACAACTTCCGAAGGAGAATATCGCTATTAACATTGTCAAAGGCTCCTTTGACATCAAGGAAGCATGAGAGGACATCTTTGTTCATACTGAAGGCCTCCTCGATGGTCAAGGTTAGTGCTGCTAGGTTGTCGGAACAGGACCTTCCGGAGCGAAAACCAGATTGAGATTGTGGGAGGAATTCAGAAGACTCCACCCACCATTGAAATCTGAGCTTAACCATTTTTTCCAGTAGTTTACATAGACAAGACGTAAGTGAAATGGGCCGAACATTGCCATCTTTTTTATCAATAAAATAAGTCAAACTATCCTTCCAGGAGGAAGGAAAAGAACTGTTCAGAAAAATTTCATTCATGAGGTCAAGAAGGATAAGCTTACATTTAAGAGGTAACATGATAATAGATTTATATTCAATTTTATCCGGCCCTGGAGTTGCCTTCAGACTACAACCGTTAAGGGCCAAATTGAATTCACGTAAATTAAATGCAGAGTCAGGAAACCGACTATTTGTATTATTTGTATCCGGGAAAGACTGAGAAGTGGTTGGAAGTGTCGGAACCCAGGGCGGACTAATCTTGTTGATGGCGTTTTGAATATTATTAAAATGATCTACAGAGTTATTTTTGTTGGTTTTGATACTAGCCCATTTGTTTTTTAGGATTCTACAAGTATTCCAGACATGTGAAACATCTGCTTGAAAATTAATGCTTTCCGCGAACTCTCTAAAGTTGTCTTTCTTCCTTTTCCTGATGTATTGCCTAACAATAGCCTTACGTTTTTTATATTCAATATAATCATTTAAACAACTAGTGTAAGTCCATCTTTTAAAAGCGGCCTTTCTAAGGCGAATGAGTTTTGCACATTCAGCGTTCCACCAGGGTACAGGATTTCTATGTTGTACCGGTGACACCATTTTAGGAGTGGGAGTGCTCTTTATAACAGCATCAGAAATTAATTTGGTGAAAAAGTCATATTTGTTGATTGTATCTAATGACTCGTAACAAGGTCCAAGAAGGTCATCATATGAGTTTTCCAACAAGGATTGATATTGCATCCAATCAGTTTTCTTGGAAGAGAGTCGACGGCGTTCTTGAAAGAAGAATGTCTTTTCAACTCTTAGATTGAGATCTAAAGGAAAATGGTCAGACCCCCAGGTATCATCAATAACATTAAGTTTGAGAATATCAAAAATTTGAGGGGAACAAAGGGCAAGATCTAAATTTGATAATTTGTTCCTGTGAGTATCTATATGTGTGAGAGTGTTGTGATTAATTAAGATTAGATCACAATCAATTATGGAGTTGAAAAGCTTAGTGCCATTGGAATCTGTCATGGAGCAGTTCCACTGAATGCTATGAGAGTTAAAATCACCAACAATAAGACAAGGACCATGTGAGCTTGATTTTGCAAAAAGCTGATTCCACTCCAGCTGAGAAGTGTATGTGCCAGGGACTCTGTAGCAGCCCGTTAGTACTAAAGGCGGACTTACACCAAGAATCTTAATAGCCCCCACTTCCAAGTTAGTAGACATATTACACAGGTCTTGTATAGGACAAAAATTGAGTGGTTTTCTTACCAAAAAGATGAGACCACCTCCCGGTCTGTTGTTTCTATCGATTCTAAAGGAACTAAAGCCCGGAATATCAAATTTTTTGTCATTTTTAAGCATAGTTTCTACGCCAATAAATATGTCAACATCTTCTAAATATTTCTGGAGTTCTACATTGCAATTAGAAATGCCTCTGCAATTCCAAAAGACAACTTTGAGGTCAATGTTAATACAATTGCTCGAATTATTATTATTCATGGCTAGTATAGATAAGTATAAGTATACTATGGAGTATGAGTAAGATCTTCTAGTGAGAGGGTCACTTCAGAGTCGGTTCCAGGGTCTAAAGATGAACTAGAGATGTCTTTTTCGTTGTCTTCAGACCAACTGATGTTGAGTTCCAATTTCTTGATAACTCTAGAGGTTCTATTTTTAAAAGATCTACTGGGGAGACTGGAGTAAGTTTCCCGCAGCATCTTCACAAGTTGAGGTAGATCATCAGTGAAGGAGTAGGCTAATTGAACGATGTTTGAATTACCTTTGGCTTTTGATATTAATTCTTTGTATTGATCGTATCGTAGGATATACTTGTCAGGATGTTGTCTAAAAATTTGTCTAATTGGTTCCAAAACTTGATCCATTTTATCCATTGTATTAGAGCCAGACAAATAATTAGAGTTCTCAGTTTTTTTCTTTTTATTAACTGGCGTGATTGACTTTTTGACTGGAAGAGGATTTAAGAAGTGTGCATCCGCTAGATCACTACCTAAAGTAGTGTTCATAGCTGCTATAGAGAGTTCCTTATTAGGATCCTCTGAAATACTGTGTGAGGTAATTGACGTGGTTGAGGAGAGAGGCCTTTTACTAGGGCCCTTGGTCAGCTCAGGACTTTTATTTTCACCAAGATCGGGAATAGTTATTTGAGATTCTTTTTGGCTGATTAGCTGAGAGTAGTTCATCGAGTCCACGTCAGGATCCTCTTCATGAGTTAATAAGGAAGATTCGTTATTCTGTTGAGTTGGCTTAGTGATAGAGGTCGGACAATGTTTGGCCACATGACCTTCCTTCTTACACAGGAAACAAGCTAGGCTATCCGTTGAGATGAATATCCAGTATGATGTATCCTCAAAGTTGACTTGTATTTTCTCCGTGAGTTTACTTACATCATCTGGATGGATGTAGATTTGTCGACGAAAGCTAAGAATATGTGAGAAGCCTGGTTCGGTGAATCCCATTCTAATGAAAGACATGGGTGAAACTGTTCTAATTCCCATTTGCTTAAAAGTATCCAATATCACAGAATGTGGAATACCAGGGCACACATTGGAAAGAATAATGCGTTTAGTTTTCATAATACAAGGTCTGATAGATACAAGACGGCCTTTGATATTTATAGAGTCATTTTTTGACGTGATCTCGGTTACTAATGATTTCTCCGACAAGTATATAGCTACTCTATTATTAGAGATTCTTGAGCCAAACCTTATGTTGATAGGATTGGTGACCTTTGCGAATGCATATATGTACTCTTTGATGGTGATGTCATCATGAGCGTCTAGCACAATAGCATATTCTTTCGAAGGAAAACAAGCTTTTTGTATTACGCTGGCGTATGTAGCTACTGCAGCGTATGAGACTTGAGGTGCATTTTCAGTGGCCATGATTTCTGCGGGAGAGATTCCTGTACACAGGAATATATCTCTCGAGTATCAGAATTGAAACAAACAAACTCGCGATTACCACAGTGACGAGCTACGGTATAAGGAAGCACAACACTCACTATATCCAAAAGTAGTCTTGACTCTTCGAATGTCAACACGCGACTCCAAGGCGTATCGTTGTTGTGGTACGAATACAAGGTAATTGCGCGTACGACGAGTCGTGTACATTACATAACAGTTCAAAAGCTGTTCTCATCCAGATTAAAGATTTAACAGAATATATTTCAATTTTACCAGATATTGTCTACCAACGATTATTTATCTCTACCCAAACCTTTCCGCTTTCCAGTGCCTGGAGGCACGAACCGTTCACTAATCCATCGGGTCTAGTAACCAACCCGGTGTTGGAATTGCTAAAGAACAATTAACCTTTTTTGCAAATCAAGTTATCAAGAACAGATTGAAAGATCAAGCAGCAGATAACGGGTGTGTCTGGAATACTGCAGAGTTGCCACGGCCACGTATCGTGCCCTGCCGACTCTGATCAGAATTGTCCACGCACACAGCCGTGAATCTTTTCTATTTCGGAACCGTTCGCCGCTCCTGTGATTATCCAGCGGTGCCGTTCGGTCTGCCGCAATTTTATGATTGATCTTTCAATATGTTGAAAGGGTTAACAATAGTTTGGTTACAAGATCTCGGTGGGAATGAAAGTTCAAAACAAAGGGAAGCAACCGGCGCACAGTGGTGAATTTTACCGAAATCGTGGTCATAATAGCAAGGAGTACTCCATTTAGTTAAAAGTTGGTACTATGGGGTTTTCGGGTCGCTGATTATGAATCTGATGTCAAAATTACCAAAAACAAAATGGCGGATTCAATATGGCTGAAGCGTAACCCAAAAATTTATTGGACTCTCTTGAAAATTAGTATTCCCATATTCCTCGTGCCGTTGAATATTAATCTGATATAAAAATTACAAAAAACAAAATGGCGGATTCAATATGGCGGAAGCGTAACCAAAAAATTTATTGGACTCTCTTGAAAATTAGTATTCCCATATTCCTCGTGCCGTTGAATATTAATCTGATATAAAAATTACAAAAAACAAAAAGGCGGCCGGATATGTGAAAAAATTATTTATTTCCACAAATATTTGGTAATAGAATGTTTGCGAGGTATATTATTTGTACAAATTATTATCAGATGACTTTAGATAGCGAAAAATGTAAGATTTTAATGTTAAATACTGCATCCGAGGTAATTCTTTAGTACTAAAATGTAATAGAAGTTTCTCAGTTGTGTTTCGTTCCGATATTTTGCTCACCTCTAGTAAAATAAATATATAATGTATATTATGGTACAGAAAAAGTTGAAAGTGGTAGAAGAAACAATTGGCTGCGAAAATCCGCGAGCGTCATTTGTTTATGGCCTGGCCATATTGCATTTGTCACATAAGCTTAGTAAGCGTTCTATTGCTACGTGTGTTGTTTCAGCGTCCTACTATTTTGAATTATTTGTTATTGTTTTCGTATTGTTGTGTGATTTATTTATTTGTTAGTTAGTTGTTAGTTTTTGTTTGTTAGTTATATAATTTCAGTGCCCTAAATTCGCATTGAATAGGTTTTAGCTTCCCATTACTTTAGGTAAGTTACTGCAAATGTTGTATGTTATATCATTGTTGACTTTTATATTACTACAGTAATCTCGCGTTAACTGTCGAACAGCCGGGGGGTGGAGCGACAGGTATCGAGTAGTGGTATATTTTTTTTTTTAATGAGTTTACTACGCCGACCGCGCCGAGCGAGACTTCAATAGAGAGCCGAACATAGAGAAGGACAGAATGGGATACGGATCGGGTGACCGAAGCGTGTCGCCGCGCCGCACAGTGGGTCCAAACGCCAATCTAACTGATAAAAAGTCGTATTTTCAATCACATACTATTACTTACTTTTTTATTTGTTTCCATTCTTAAATCCCTGTAGATCTTTAAATTATATTCTGTTTTGCTCTGAAGATTTTTTATATAGGGTAATATTTACGCAAAAGTCTATAGTCGCTGCGGCCTTTAGGAGTCCCCCAGAACGGTCAGTGTATTTGCTACTGGTAAACGTTAATATTTAATGCGAATATTTTGCCTTTCATGAGTTTTTTTTCCTTATTTTACGTCGCTTTTGGAACTCCTATTCAGGAGTTATTTCGCGACGGGACCTACAGTTTTTATAAGGTGGGTTCCGAACCACCTTGGGCACTACAGTTTAAATAGCACATGGAATTTCCAGAGGTGCCGGCGTCGGGGATCGAACCCGCGACCACAGAGTCCGCAGTCGAGCGCTCTACCCACTCGGCCACTGCGCGCCCTTTTTCATGAGTTTTGTAGAAGAAAGTACGTACTTTCATTCTGTAATTACAGAATTTGTAAAAGTTAATGAATTTTCCAAATACCCGTGTTCAAAGGTAGTCAATTTTTTACTTCATGCATTTCAGTTTTTCGAATAGAAGTAACCAAATTTTCGCGTGTTTGTCGAATTTCCTGTTTGATTTCGTAATTTAGACTCTGTTCTTTAATTCTTGTAAAAATTAGCTGCCACTATCTGCCAATAATTGTTCAATGTAACTAAGTTTATCAACAGTTTGCGATCACTCATAAAGAGGGTTTAAGATTTTTGTGGTTCATAGTACTGACTGAGAGGAGTAAAAAATGCTTAATCAATTTAGGTCATAAAATTAATACTTTTAGTGTAAAACGGAATTTTATGTTTTAAAAGACTGATACCTTATATTACTTACTTAATTGTAGGTGATATGAAGAATGTTTCGTGAAAGATTTTTTTAAATATTTTGAAAATTATTAACAGCAGATAGACGAACAACAACAGTAGTGATGATTCTAACCACAACAGTAATATTGATTCTGACGTGGGAACATAGAGATACGAAATTTGTTTTGCCTATCGATGATTCGAACCCACGCACCTTCGACTAGAAGCCAAATATCTAGTCACTGAGCCACAGAGGACTCCACGTGGGAACATAGAGAATATACAGAAAATAAAACTTTGTTATAGTGTAGGTGTGTTTTCATTGCATGGATGTGTGTACAAAACTGAAACGATGTATGTATAACTAGGAGTGTAAATAAGTCTATCTAATGATGTGTGTATGTTTGTAAATATATCAGGTTTTTAATTCAGTGTCGGTTTCAGTTCATTCTGTGATTACAAACGCTAATAACTTTAATTTTCGCGGAAATGCTTCTTCTCTCTAAAATTACATTAATGTAAACGACCATAAAAAGTTTAAAAAAATTTTTTTGTGGTCCAAATTACCATAAATTTAAAGATTGAAGTCTTCCGGTTACAACGACACCAAACACGTTGCAATAGGAAGCTGCGTCTGATCACTATGAGTTTTTATCAGTCAGATTGGCGTTTGGGCCCACTGTGCGCCGTCGCGGGCTCAGTTTAAAGGCCCGCGTGTTGAAAGGCAATGATAGAATTATTAGAATTGTTATTTTTCATTATTTTTTTATGGAATTTCCACCAACATATTCGTGGCATTTTTCTAATGCAAAATGATACCAAACACGATATAATTTCAACTGTTTTTCAATTTAGCGGTTTCATTGACGGTATGGAGTATGTAACTGTAGGACATGGAAGAGGATAGCGAGTGAAAAAAAGAAAAATTGTATTGTTTACTCCATTTTTTAAAATACCAATGCGATGCTAACACTTTTATTAATAACTTTCTTGTGATTATTTTTCTGATAATGTATAATTAGTCGTTTAAAATTTGTTACGGGCGTTTTCTTTTCTTTGTTGTATAGCCTAAAAAAAATGTTGTGTTATGCTTAGAATAGTATGACGTATTTATTATTTATTAATTAACTATTTCAATTGTCTTACGTAACAAGGAGAACCCCCGCTCTGTCCCTCACGGATTTTGTTCAGACTTTACAGACTTATAGATCTCGTTCCCCTGATTACGAAAATACCCCATTATAGGCGCAGACGCTCAATAGTTTTCGAGATATTTGCAATTAAAGTTTCATAACCGTAAAATATCAGTTTAGTTCAGATTTTTACCAAGCAGCGGTTTGGCGTAACAGCAGCGAGCTGAACTGTTACGCCGCAGGCCCGGGTTCGAATCCCTTCGTGGTGAATTATTTTTTATTGTTTTTTTTTCATGGAAAATGGATTTTCAATGTTAAATAAATTTTAAATTAAATATTTTTATTCGCTAAAGGACTAATTGAAAATGATACTTATTATTTTATAGAAGAAACACTAGATCTATTACTACATATACAATAGATTATAAAACAATAATAATATTAAAATAATAATACATAACAAACAACAAATATAAATATAAATACAAATACAATATAGAATAAATTTGTTATTTGTTGTTTGTTATGTATTATTATTTTATAATTATTATCTTTTGTATATGTAGTAATAGATCTAGTGTTTCTTCTATAAAATAAATATCATTTTCAATTAGTCCTTTAGCGAATAAAAATATTATATTTAAAATTTATTTATTTAACATTGCAAATCCGTTTTCCATGAAAAAAAACAACAAAAAATAATTTACCACGAGGGGATTCGAACCCGGGCCTGCGGCGTAACAGTTCAGCTCGCTGCTGTTACGCCAAACCGCTGCTTGGTAAAAATCTGAACTAAACTGATGATATTTTACTGTTATGAAACTTTAATTGCAAATATCTTGAAAACTATTGAGCGTCTGCGCCTATAATAGGGTATTTTCGTAATCAGGGGAACGAGATCTATAAGTCTGTAAAGTCTGAACAAAATCCGTGAGGGACAGAGCGGGGGTTCTCCTTGTAAGATTGATAATTTTAGTCCTTCATTTTGATGTCGTACCGGAGGTGTAAGGTATTTTTTGTGACGCTCGAACTGTTTAAGAGCATCTTCAAGGTCCTTTCTTACTTTTGGGGGTAGGTTGATCCCATTTACTCGATCTCCTTCCTCTGCGACCATTTCTTCATCTCCTTCCTCTGCGATCATTTCTTCACTTCCTTCCTCTGCGACCATTTCTTCATCTCCTTCCTCTGCGATCATTTCTTCACCTCCTTCTTCTGCCACTCTTTCTTCACCTCCTTCCTCTGCGACCATTTCTTCATCTCCTTCCTCTGCGACCCTTTCTTCTAATGGTCCTGAAAATCTCCGTTCCTCTTCACTGCATGCAGTGAAATAATTTTCAACGTCTTCGACCGTTACGTCGTGTTCCGAAATGTGTGACCATGCTTGCTGCGTTTCTGTTATTACTGTATCTTCCTCCGTTTCTTCAATTGTTTGCATGTTCGGAATAATGTTCTTCCACGCATTTCTGAGGTCACTGCATGTCAGATCCTCCCAACATGCACTGATCGCGTGTAGACAATCTTTAATTGTATACTTCTTGAAAAAATCCACTATGCCATATCCGTGTGTAATGAGATGCTGTGACAGTTTGTGTCGGAATCGTCTCTTCAGCTTTTCAATCACTCCTTGATCCATTGGTTGGATCAAGGATGTGGTGTTTGGTGGTAAAAATTTGACTTCAAAATTGTCATCGTGTTCATAGCCACTCGGAAAGTGACTTGAACAATTATCAACAAGTGAAATAACTTTTCCGCACAACCTATTCTCCAACTGATGTTTACGTACTTCTTTTTTAAAATGATTTTCAAACCAATCTACAAATATAGCTTGGTTTACCCACGCATTGGTTTGTGCTTTGAAAATAACGGGAAGTTGATTCATACAATCTTTCAAAGCTCTCGGTTTCTGGTATTTGTGTATTACAAGAGGCGTAATTTTGTGTGTCCCAGTAGCATTCGCGCACAATCCTACCGTCAGTCTGTCTTTCCGCACTTTGTGTCCACTCACACTCTTTTCAGTGTCGCTCACCAAGGTTCTTGATGGTAAAGTTTTCCATAACAACCCGGTTTCGTCCATATTATAAATATTTTCTAAATTAATCTCTTCTTCTTCGATGTATTTTTCGAAATGACTAACGAATAAATTAGCTCCATGTTCATCGGCACTGGCTTTTTCACCATACATGTTCAGCAGTCGAATATGGCGACGTCTTTTAAAGTTTGCGAGCCATCCATCGCTGAGTTTAAAATTGGAACACGCTCCAAACTCTTCTTTTAATTCACATGCTTTTTGTCGAATTAGCGCATCCGATACAACACCTCCTACGGCTCTCCTTTCTATAAACCATAAATACAACCGTTCTTCCAACTCGTCATACTTCGCGTGCCTTAAATTTTTCCGACGTTTCTCCAGTTTCCCTTTTTCTGCGAAGTTGCAGATTTCCGCAGCGCGTTCTTGGATTCGTGTAATTGTCCTGGGATGTACTCCATATTTTTCAGCGACACGTGCAATAGGGTGTGTCTCCAAATCCTTCAGAACATCCACACGTTGTTGCATGGTCAGCATAACTTTTCTGTTCCTTATCATTTTTATCACTTAAACTAGCACTAACAACTAATGTAGATTAAACAAATAACTTTAAAAACTAGTACGTACAGCGTAAAAACTAATCACTAAAGAAACTAATCACTATAAAATAATCAGTAGAAAACTAAAAAATAGCACACCCGATGAGCTAAAACGTCTTGTGTCAGCTGTGGAGTAAGCCGGATGTCTACCCTACAACGACTTGTGACTAACTGACCCTGGAAACATTTAGAAAACTCCCCAGGAATAGGTAACAATGAAAGAGAGAAGGAAAACGGAATACACATTGGGGAAAAATAAGGAGAGGAAAGTAAGAAGAGGAAAGTATGGCAAAACCCAGGAAGAGGAGAAGGTCAGGTAAGGACACGCGGGAAAGAAGCAATCGCGGAAGGATGCTATAAAAATGGAAAGAGTGGATAAAGGCAATTAGGAAAGGATGTCATAAAAAAGGAAATGTTCGCCAGGTCCTGACCGTAGACCTTGAACCTGGAAGAGGCACAGGAGAGGATTAGGCCTGCGTAGATCTGGTCGCCAGATGTGTACATACCAGGACTGTCCAGACCCGCGCAGAACGGAGAACAATAGGAAAGAAATATGGCAAGGAAATACAGTATGTGCAAGTCGCGCTGGGTTCCTACGGGCTGTAACTCCGTTAATTTGTAAAATTCAAGTCTAATTCTTTGAGAACATATTTTCGAGATGTTAAGTTGTTTATAAAACATATGCTATATATAGCGTATGTTAAATGAATGATAAATTATAAATTATGCTTCACATGTAGAATAAATATGGATCAAATTATATCGTGTTTGGTATCATTTTAATCAGAAAAATGACAGAAATAAGATAGTGAAAGTACCATAAAAAAATAATGAAAAATGAACAATTCTATCATTGCCATATCATTGGGACAACACGGGGGCCTTTGAACTGTGCCGGCGATGTCTACTGTTCCCGTCTCTTTCTTTCCCATACGCTTCGAAACTTCGATCGTTGATTAAACCACTAAATACAGTTGGAACTATATCGTGTTTGGTGTCATTTTAATCAGACAAATGCCAGAAATAAGTTAGTGAAAGTCCCATAAAAAAATAATGAAAATTAAGAAGTTTGAAAATTCGATTCACTCGAGTCAATGTTGTGGTGTTCACACCGATATACGCGAGCCGAGATCAATCATCGCCGCCGTGCGTCTCGGCGCGGTGTTGGCCTGTAGTGGAATGGGTAGGCGCTCGACAAGTTTCGAATGACAGTTATCACGCGACTACTGTATTTTGTAAATTATTATATTATAAGGTATTATGGAACCGGTACCTGTAACTTCACAAGCAACATATATTTCATTAACTCGAAATGAGCTTGTTAACATTCTTAGAAATTGTTCTTCAAAAGATTTTAAAGACAAGTGTAATTATCTTTACGAGCAAAATTAAGTAAAAATCATTATAATATTATTCGGAATGCAGCCATAGAAGACAATAGTACACTATATCCAAATTATGAAGCCATTAAAAGTAGTAAAGAAAAAATGTTACCCTCAAAACATTAGCATTAGCGAATCGAGTGCAGAGGTTCCATTGCAAAGTTTAATAGATCATACCGTTCATAGACTATTTCAGGTCCAAGAAGAGGTCTTGAACACTTTGACACCTGCCGATTTAAATAATATTCATTCATCAATGGGGTTGCGATGGTACTTCCGGCTTTACGGAATATAAACAAAAATTTCAAGACCAGACCGTATCTGATGCGAATATGTTTGCTTCATCTATCGTTCCTGTGCAGTTAATCCCCGGTGATATAAATTCAACGCAAAAAATTGTATTATGGCAAAACCATCAACCCTCCTCTACAAGATTCTGCAGACCCATTCGCCTCCATTTTGTTCATGAAACAACAGATATTATAATAAAAGAAGTACAAGACATTCAGAAACAAATAGAATCCCTAAATCCAACGTTTGTTAAGTGCAAAGGCACTGATGTAGTAGTAAGACACAAATTATTGTTAACGATGATTGACAGCAAAGTATGCAATGCCATTTCTGAAAATTCCTCCACACAAAGATGCTACCTATGCGGATTAACGTCCAAAGATTTTAATAAAATTGAATTGGTAATGAGCAAAAGTATCCAGGACAAGTACAAATTAGAATTTGGATTTCGATTCTCACGATGCGATTCTTATAGAGTTTTTCGCGCTGATTCCGAATCTGGCCTTAATTTTTCTCCTAGACGCATAGTTTTTGAGAAATTTGGGTTTGAAAAAAAACATATTTTTCGACTTTGAACAACATGTTTAAACATGTTTAAACAATCATTAAAGACGGAGAGGCACCACTTTTGCATCGTTTTTAGCTGATATTTATTAATTTATATGAAAAAATAATGGTCCAGCGGAAAATCGAACTACACCACGCGATAGAGCAGACTTTTATCTTGAAAAACCCCCCTTGGAAGTTTGCAGCACCAACGTTTTTACCGAACCAGAAAGCAAAATATCTTCGCCCGACATGCGTGGACGCCAGTGGCGCTCGGGATACGGCGCGCGACGGGATACGGAGCGGCGAACGACTGTTCTAGTGGTGAGCGCCACTGGCGTCAACGCATGTCGGGCGAAGATATTTTGCTTTCTGGTTCGGTTGTATCAGACCTGCATACTGCAGATCTGTTACGAAGCAAACCCCTGTCAAACCTCCGCCCGTCGTACACGCGATCCGGAATCGCGTAACGTACCACCAGCGTTCCTGTCATAATAATAACACCGCCCGTACCGCGCCGTTCCCGCACCTAGGGACGTATCTCAACGGGAACTCAAAACCGAAATTCAAAATACAAAATAGAAAAAGGGATGCGTCACCACCTAATTTCCTCGCCGCACCACCACCCCTCGTCACCAAACAATCCCTATAAAAGGCGCCCGAAATCAACCAAAATCACCGGAGTTTACCAGTGAATTTCTTGGAAGCCAGAACGTTCCCGTAAACCAGCTGTAAGTATTCTACAAGCACCCGATATCCTAGTTCCCGACCGTCGACTACGGGCTCGTTTGCCGTGCAAACCCCTTGTCAGCGGCACCCTGGTTCACCCTGGTGAGAACCGTGTTCCATCGAGGGAAACATCCGGTGAGTCACCGGTAACTTTTCGCGAGCCGCGTCGTCTCCGAAAAACCGACGGATAGGAAGTGGTGCGTCACCCTACGACTCCGCCGAGGAACCTCCCGTCCTGAATTTCCTCCAGAGCGAGCCGTGCTCCTCCGGCAATCCCCGGTGCGTCACGTAAGACGCGTCGTCTACGAGATCGACAGAACGAGAAGCGGTGCGTCACCCTTCAAATTCTTCGAACCCCTGTCCTGCAACCTGCATCCCACCGGTGAGAACCGTGTTCTGCCGTAGATACCCCGGTGCGTCACCGGTAGCCTCGTACGACGAGTCGTCGACGAGGCCGGATGAACGAGAAGAGGTGCGTCACCCTTCAACTTCACCGAAGAACCGCCTAGCGAGTCCAAAACGCACGGCGTATCGCCTGCGCCTCGTGAGACGAGTCGTCCACGAGGGCGGTTGAGTAAAAACTAGGTGTGTCACCTTCTCGAAACTCACCCCAGGACCGTCCGGAGGAAACTCGACGATCGGTGCGTCGCCGGCGTCGGGGATCCGTCGAAACCCGGCCTAGGAAGGGTGATCACGGCGATAGCCACGATCAAGCCTTGTTTCCCGCTCGCCTCGAATCCGTCCTCCACCTGCTACCTTTTCAAGTCGCACCACCGCGTTCGATCACTCTACACGGGTACCGTATCCTCGAGACCGCGCACCGCGTCCGGAGGCACTCTATAAAACTCGTATCTTACGCGTTCTAAGGCAGCGGGCACTGTTGTGTCCCAAAACACTTGTCTCGTCACTTATTCACCCCGCTACGACCCCGCTCCTCGCATCGAATACGTTCCTCGCCGTGTAGGACCCTGGCTCGGTGAGCTATTCAGCAACGAGGGACACCACGACCAGGAGACCGCATACGGAAAACCGGACCCATTACACGGTAAAAACGTCGGTGCTGCAAACTTCCAAGGGGGTTTTCTGAAGATAAAAGTCTGCTCTATCGCGTGGTATAGTTCGATTTTCGCTGGACCCTTATTTTTTGAGATAAATTGAAAAATATCGTCAAAAATTGGTGCGAAAGTGGTGCCTCTCCGTCTTTAATGATTGTTTAAACATGTTTAAACAATCATAATGTATTACTATTGCACATCACTGGATTCGGGAAAGTCTAGAGAATCTTTTTGTGTAAAGAACAATACCATATCTTTTATAATAAAATCACAATCTTTGTTCAAAGTCGAAAAATATGTTTTTTTCTTCAAACCCAAATTTCTCAAAAACTATGCGTCTAGGAGAAAAATTAAGGCCAGATTCGGAATCAGCGCGAAAAACTCTATAAGAATCACATCGTGAGAATCGAAAGATAAAAAAAAGTTTGAATTTGTTGGACAGTGTTACAGGAGTAGATCAAGAGATAATACACCGATTTCGTATCATTTTACTAACTATCTCAAGCACATTCCCCACAAAAATAGAACTTTTTCAGACCTATTGCTATGAAACAGCACAAAAATACCCATGGTACAATATGCCTCCTACAGTGCACAAAATACTGTTTCATTGTGGAGATATGCGATACGCAATTTTGCCAATAGGACAGTTGGGAGAAGAAGCCCAAGAAGCTCGAAATAAAGACATCAAGAATTTTCGAGAATTTAATAGTAGAAAGATGTACAGATTTAAATCTATGGAAGATGTCTTTAATCGATTACTAGTTTCATCGGATCCATGCATAAGTAGCATTAAGACGTCATGTACAAAAAAGATGAAACAATATCCCCCCGAAGTCACACAATTTTTTGACGGACCTGAAGTGGATGAAGATACTTTATGTGACGAAGTATTGTAAAATTACTTGTGTTTCAAATGCAATATTTATCATTAAAATCTTACACTATTCACTATCTGAAGCATTTTATTGTGATATATAATAATAATGTACCCTACATTTAACGTTACCGGTTGCTAAGTAAATGGCGATAATTCATAAGGTCGCAATAGGTCGCAAGTAAATGAAACGTGCACTTGTTAAGTAGCCTTCAGAGCTTCTTTTCCAACAAAAATGACCGCTTGATCGCGATTGATGGCAACTTTTTTGTGAAATGTACCAGATGTGTTGATTTCACTTTTTCATCTCCCAGAGCTTTGAAAAGTGGAAAAAAGCAACAAGATCCGAATATTATATTAAATTAGGACATGCCCAACAATAGCAAGAATGATAAACTAGCGTTACATTAATTCTTGGCGATCCTCCTCTAGGGAGGAATACTGTACCTCGGCTTTCGCCATACCAGTTGCGCCGACCGGATGTTCGGGCCCATTCCAACTTTTTATATTTTTGGACCTACTTTTTATTAAGGTGGACTCCGAACCACCTATATGTCAACAACACACGAAAAACAGCACATGGGCCACCCCCGGCTTTTTCACCGAGCGGTCACCCATCCTAGCTGTGCTCCGTGCGCCCGTCGTTTAACTTCGGTGATCGGACGAGAACCGGTGCTAGCAACGGGACCATGGTCGTTGACAAACTAGCGTTACAGCGCGATAATAAATCACAAAGATAATTTCAATTATGGTTGAAACTGCCGGTGTTTTAAAACTACTAACTTTGGGCTTACGTATCGCCGACAGAAGTACGTATTAAATATTGGTTGTAACAAAAAAATGTGCTCTGGAACTTTATAAAGATAGTACTATTGCACAGATTTTTAAACGGAAAAAAATTTTTGACTTTTGGCCACGATTTCGGTCAAATTCACCACCGTGCGACGAAGGCAGAGAGTTCAAGATACATGTCGGCGACGCAACAAGTATCTGAATTACAAACAGAGTTAAATGTTCGGAGCAGCAGAATAAGTGAACTCGACCTCGAACTCGCCAGCGCTCAGGAAAAAAATTAATGTATGGAATCCGAATCAATGGCCGGCGATATGCAGTCATCAATATGTCCGGATGACTTATCGGACGCCTCAAGTAGATGCGACCACGATGCTCGCAGGAATCTGCTTGGCGCTTACGATTCTACCGGTAAAGAAATGTCGGACATCAATGTCGACAGTAACGACGATATGCAGTCGCTGCAAGTCGCTGACAACCCGGAGGTGCCGGACCAGGACTTCTTGCGCGAGGTCATATTGAACGTGCCCGAGTTGAACACCTACCTACTCTCGCCACCTTTACTCCCATCGGTTCCGAACTTAGAACAATCACGGGAAGACAGATATAAAATCAAAACATTGTTGCCTGAAATTAAAGTCAAATACAAAGTATTTGCAGATATATGTTATCAAAGGTCGAAAGATCGCGATAACATGCAACAGGTGACTCGGAGGCTGCAAGCAAATATAGAGCAGTTAGCAAACGAATCGGCTGTGAAACGTGCTACCCATCTCTTTCAGGAATCTGTTACGTTCCGATCATAGTTATTTTATTGTTTTCTGTTTCTGTCAGCTGTGCTGTGGTTTGATAATGCGTTAGCATTGTGGGAATTTGAAAGCACATTGGCGGAAAGAGACTGAATTTCGGCCAAAGAGGATCGTACAACGCAAGAGTTTACGCTGCTGTGATCCAGTTCAGTACAAAAGAAGTATTATCGCGGCCTCACCAGTTTTGAAGAATTTGGAGGAACGACGTAAAAAGGAAGGATTACAAAATGACCGTAGGAAGAGTGTGATGAAGATTACGGACCAAATGCACAACATCCAGACCTGGATGAATCGATGTATCACCTGCGCATGACAACCCATATGGAAAAGCTAAAGGATTGGGCGCAAAAAAGGGGAACAGATCGAGCAGGAAACCATTGGTCAGTACAGCAACAGCAAGTGGCTGACGTACAGGTCAGAACTTTTGACAGCGTCAAACTTTGACACAGTGTGCCGTCGATTAAAAACAACGCCGTGTGCCAGCCTGGTAGATCAACTGGTCCAGCCAAAGCCTCCAAGCGTTGCTGCCGTACGATACGGACAGCAGCACGAAGCTATTGCTCCCGCAGAATTGTCGAGAAAGGAGCATGTAAACATTAGAAAATGCGGCCTTTTCATCAACGCATCGATTCCCTATTTGGGAGTATCACCGGATGGTTTGATCGATGACGACGGCATTGTCGAAATCAAGTGCCCGAAAACTGCGGCAAATGTAACGCCGGAAGAGGCATTACATACAGTCAAAGCCGTCCAGGAGATGTTTGCAGACAGTACGGGTAGCTCAGGGAAATAACATACTACGACTTCTGCGTACACATTCGTGTTTTCAGAATTTACCCAAGGATGTAAGAACGCTTGTCGCCACACCACGCGACAGTGCCATCACGTAGGAGGTGCTACCGGGCAAACATTTCGATGTAGAGTACAAAATAGCAAATTATTTATGTCATTCTCTTGACACCATTCCCGACCGTTTGCAATTACATTTTCACGTAGATGGATGCACTTTAGACAAAACCCACACCTTTCAGCTTTGGCCCATTCAGATTAGAATTCGCAATATTAAAAATAGCAAACCCATCGTAGTAGGTATGTATAGAGGCGGACACAAGCCTATGAAGGCCGAAAGCTACCTTGAAAAATTTGTTTCCGACATTGAATCAATCATGTCGAATGGAGGCATTATTTTCCAGGGTAGAAGAATCCCTGTTGATTTAAGATGCTTCATTACCGATGCGACAGCCCGAGCGTTCATTCTTAACCACCTAGGGCAGACCTGGGCGACGATGGGCCGAAAAACATATGGTGCTGCTTTTCCCCTTCGCCAGCTCGGCAAGGCAGTCCCCACCACGACCACTCCGACTCTTCCTTCAGCACGCGCCCCACGCTGCTGCAGCGGCAGGTTACTCACCACTACTACGTAAACATGTACACGCACATAAAGACCCTTGCCCGAAGCTGAAGCTAACAGCGTTTCCCAATTACTTTAACTTTTAATTTTATGATATTCAGGTACAGGTAACAGGTAAAGAATTCGCAGAGCCGACAGAATTTAAAGAAAATTTTTGTAGCTGAGACTAGTAAGTCGTTTCCTATCCTACGCTACAGACTGTTTTTTCATCGCTGTTGATTTCGTTTTCGGTTGTTTTGGTATCTTATTTTTGTCCTTGTTGTTGTGTTGTTATTCATATTTTTTATTTTTGTGGTGTTATTATTCTAATTTCTGTTGTGTTGATACGTACCATGGCCAGTGAACAAAGAGAGCTTAATGCAGATGGAGAGGTGCGCACGTTCCAAGACAGTTGGGAGGAGGAATTTTTTGCTGTTGATTGGAACGGTCAGGCCCTATGCTTGATATGCAACAAAAAAATCTTCCAAATAAAGAGAAGCCATATCTCCCGACATTACGATACGCACCATGCGGAATTGTACAAAATATTATCTGCACCGTACCGAGCAGAACTGCTAAAAAAAATGAAACAGCGACGTGGATATGTGCAAAAGCCGGTAACACGAACGCACCAAGAGCAATCTGTCGCGGCATCTTATGCAGTCGCCTTAGAAATTGCGCGTAGCAAAAAATGTTATACAGATGGAGAATTTGTAAAAAGATGTGCAATTGAAATGGCAAAGGCATTTGGCGATGAAGTGGCTGCCAAGAAATACGAAGCGGTGCCATTATCGCGCCGTACAATCACCTCGCGCATTGATCGAATTAACACACATATTTCGGAAAAATTAAAAGTGATGTTGAATAATTGTAAATATTTTTCCTTGTGCTTGGACGAGAGCACTGATGTCGTCGACATAAGCCAATTATGTATTTTTGTGCGATCGATAGACGAGAAATTCGATATTACGGAAGAGCTGTTAGACATAGTGCCGCTGCTTCAAACAACAAAAGGGGAGGATATATTTACAGCATTCTACAAGACGGTAGAAGAGTATGGAGGATTTTGAAATGCACCGCAATTGTCACGGACGGCGCAAAAGCAATGGTTGGACAGGAAAAAGGCTTGAGAGGCCTATTACAGAAACACGGGATCACTTGCCCCACATTCCACTGCATCATTCATCAGGAGGCATTATGTGGAAAAATTGTAATTATGAGTCCAACTATGAAAATTGTGACCAAAGTTGTGAACACAATCAGAGGAGGAAACTAGAGGGATATTGCTGCTCGCTCGCTCCGCTCGCTCGCGAGTGAGGTTATTGTTGCTCGCTCGCTTCGCTCGCTCGCGAATAGGGTTGTTGTTGCTCACTCGCTTCGCGAGTTCGCGGTTCGCGGGTACGGCTGCTCTTGCGAGAGGGTTATTGGTACTCATGGCTAGTAGGGTCTACAGCTTTTAATGTTTCATATTTGGTGTGTGACTCTTGGAGAGTCACACAAAGAACTTCCCGATTCGTTAGTTGCAGGATATTATTTAGAAGTTCAATAGTTTTCTACTTATCAAAATGTTTGCTATATGACGTCGCATTAAACCAACATCGTATGCTCGTTGCTCGCTTGGTTCCCTGTTATAGCATAGTAATGTTGCAAAATAAATCGCAAATGCTCCACAATCAAACGCATTGTTTTGATATTGTACTCTGTGAAATATATATTTTTTCTTATATTTATACAGGGCATTCAGATAATCTATTACATCATGGTTCAAATGATTAGCATTAAAACTATCATAAATGTGTACATTTCCGTTATCATCAGATCTTGTGCAAATCCAATGTCCTACTACCTTTTTTCCAATTTCACCAGTGTATATTATCTGAATATTCGTCTCATGTTCTGGGATCTCTTGTAAATTACTCAAAAAAGCTCGAACGTAATCAGTATCTTGAGCAAAGTTGTATATTCCACGCTCGTTTAGATTTCTGTTCATAATTTCGTGAAATAAATTAATATGTTTATCTCGTAAATAACAATCAGGTTTTATGACTTCTTTACATTCGGCTGTTTCTAAAGCATAGTTTAATACATCAATCGATGCAGCTGGACAGTCGTTATAAAAAAGTACAAACCTATGTACGTCGAAAAGTTAGTAGTTCAGGAGATATTTCAATTTAAATAATGCTAAAACCCCATTACTATCGTACTAAGACGTTACAATATTAAGTAAACGTTAATGTCTGTCAACGGTGCGTTCTACCGATGAAACGACGTACGTAGTTTGTTGAATAAAAATTGCAGGTAACAATTCGTTTTGAATAGATTGTATTATCAATGGTTGTAATATAAATTAGTTTACACACTCATTAATATTCTTTGAAAAGGTATTGTCGGCAGTAGCGATGATTAACCCACTCTTGCATTGGAATAACTTTCGATTATTCCACGGGGTAACATTAGCATCAGTTTAAAAAAAATTTTTTTTTAATTTAAAAAAAAAATTAAGAAAAAAATTTTTTTGTAATTGCGTTTGTTTATTCGATGGAAAATGTCCATCCTCTCGTATAAATTGCATTGTTGAATGAACTTCTTTCGAAAAAAGCTAAAAAAACTAAAAAACTACTTGACCAAAATGGACCAAAATCTAATCAGCTCTAAGTTACAGCGGGGCACATCGATTGCATCATTCATCATTCTGATCGCGTTGTTACTTTTTCAGAAAACGTTAACGAAAAATTTGATAACATACAAACGGCCATACGCACACACACACACACACACACACACACACACACACATACGAACATTTTGCTGAAAATAGTCTAAAATGACTCCAATGACCATGAAACGTGAAGATCTGCTAAAAAATCGATTTTCGATTTTCGGGGTGATTACAATAACTTCCCTATAAAATCGGGAAGTTAATAAATCTTTATCGTACAGGAAGTTTAGATTGTTCCTCCAAAACGTAGATGCTATCTACGACGACCTTGCATTGTATTGCGAAGTTCGCTGGCTCAGCGCGGGAAGAACATTGGAGAGATTTTTTGCTTTGAGGAAGGAGATTTTAGAATTTCTCAAAACCAATACAAAAATTGAAGAAGAAATCATAAAAAAATTTGATGACATCGAGTTTTTATGCAATTTAGCATTTATGACTGACATAACAAAGCATCTAAATTGCTTAAATACTAATTTGCAAAAGCAGAATCAGACAATTTCTGATCTAATATGTTATATTCATGGTTTTAAAAACCAAATGGATTTATTCTCAGCAGAAATTAAATCGTCAGAGTTGCACAATTTCCCAGCATGCAAGCAGATTGCTGACGAACATAATACTGCGAATTTCGACAAAATGGTGCCAATATTAGACAAGATATCGAACGAATTTAAATCAAGATTTCAAGATTTTCATACATTGGATCAGAATCTTAAACTATTTAATAACCCACAAGGATGTCATATCATGGACCAGAAACCGGAATACCGTCTGGAATTATGCAACTTGCAAGCAGATCCATTTGCAATGAGCAGAAAGGAGCATGGCCAAGAATTTTTTAAGCTGTTGTCTATGGAGAAATATCCAAAATGAATAGATTTCGGCCTAAGAATATGCTCCATGTTTGGAACTACATACAAATGCGAGGCGGCATTTTCGACAATGAAATTCATTAAATCCAAATATCGCTCCACCTTGTCAAGCGGATCATTATCATCTTTAATGAGAGTGGCAACCTCAAGGATTTCAGTAGATATTGATGCACTGGTGGATGATGCGATGCACCCGGAATAAATAAAAAATCGAGTAAGTATATGAATATTGATTTGCGTGAACTATTATATGTACGTCCATGGCTTTGCTTTGATGTCAGCTTCGGGCAAGGGTCTTTATGTGCGTGTACATGTTTAGGTAGTAGTGGTGAGTAACCTGCCGCTGCAGCAGCGTGGGGCGCGTGCTGAAGGAAGAGTCGGAGTGGTCGTGGTGGGGACTGCCTTGCCGAGCTGGCGAAGGGGAAAAGCAGCACCATGTGTTTTTCGGCCCATCGTCGCCCAGGTCTGACCTAGGGCATACATCTCACCGACCATGTTCAAAATGTAAAGTGGAAGGCATACTAAATAACGAAAGTCGAAATCGCGATTTTTTTATTGTTCATTTTCGTCTTATATTATCGTCGAGAACCACCCCTCAAATTTTCTCCCACCTGTAGCTAAACACCCTGTATATACAGATAAATCACACGAACGTCGCGCGTCGAAACGCGCAAAGGAGATCCCATCTTTAAGGTCATACTTGACATCAGAACTTCGTCTAGGCGTGAGCCACTGCGTTTAGACGCGTGCGCGCGCGCGTCTACGCCAAAAAACAATATTGCATAGGAATATTCCAGAATGTCCCACGATAATGTTTTGTCAATCGCGGCCTTAATAATTTAAAAATACTAACCAAATATTTAAATTCAAACGTCAAACGACATTTGCGCACGTAGCGAAATCAATTTGAATAGAAATAAACTAACTGGCGGATGTTTACCCAGCTAGCACCGTACATCCATTGGACGTCCGTTTATGTACAGTTTACGTCCATACGTCCGACGCACAGTGCGGTATTTGGGCTGAAAACCTGGCCAAAAATCAAAATTGTAAATGTTTACATAGAGAGTTGTGATTGCGTCCCATAATAGATAGATAAACATGCCTTCACGTGGTGCACTCCTCAATTGTGTTTACCCAAACAGTCACCCGTGCCTGCACTTAGAACATAGTACTTGTTCGATACACACGGCTTTCATCGAAGCATTCCGTTCGTACGCATCTTTTATGTGTGATAATTTTTATGTTGAAAGTGATCTTTGTGGCGATATTTGTGATGGATATAGTTACAGAAGACATGTACATTATATTAATCATATTTTTGTGAATGTTTAAATTTTTTAATACGTATTTTTATCAATTTGCATGCCTGAATAAGAGATCTTGGATTTTCCTGACTTTTTTGCATAAATTAGTATTTTTAAACATATACAACTCATCGCAACGGCATAAAATTTACGTGGGGTTAAACTTCAGGATATCTAGAATTAATGTACCGCAAAAAAGTATTCACAAGTTTTCACATTAAAAATAAATAAAGCTCCAAATATAGCCCCTTTTTATTACCATATTTTTATTAACTCGGTTTCTTGTCTGTCTGTTTAACTAACTTCCCGATGAGCTAGAGACTTGAAACTTTAAACCAGGGATCCTAACCGTAACCGTAACCAGGTTCGGTTCTTGTAACCCGGGAGTAACCCGCATACCGGGTTACTGAAGACATCGTTGTTCGGTTAACCGAAAGTGAAGGCACAGAAAATCCAGAAGCATTTAAATTTGGGCTGTCAATACTGCACGCCAGAATTAGGTTTTTTGAATTTCTGCTACATCTGTCCTACAAAGTAAAGGCAGAAGTACATACGAGTCGCGTTACATCAAAAAGTGACCAAGCGAAAATCCAAACTGCAAAACAAAACGTACAGAAAGAATTTCGCGAAAAAATGGGATTACTGGTGGACGTACCGAAAGCTGGATACGGTAATACCAATGATGGTAATACGTCACGTAGATTTTTTAACAATTCAGAAGAAGCAGCTGCTATCACAGGGATAGACTTCGAACTAATCAATAGATTTAGAATAATATTAGAAGTGTTATCTTCTGGCTTCGATATAGAGGTGGAAAAATTCTCTACGTACACTATGAATACGGCGAAGTACTATGTAAATTTATATTCTTGGCAACCTATGTCACCAACAGTGCATAAAATTTTAACACATTCAGCAAGTGTTATAACACATGCTTTGTTACCAATCGGCCAGTTATCGGAAGAAGCTGCGGAAGCCAGGAACAAGCATTTCCGCCAGTACAGGGAAAACTTCTCACGAAAATTTTCCAGGACCGCATGTAATGAAGATGTTTTGAATAGGCTCTTGTTGACCTCGGATCCCTACTTGAGTAGCATAAATCGTAAAAATAATAGAAAGAAGCAGTCCTTCTCAAAAGAAGCACTGGAATTTTTTAAACCAGATGATTATGTAAATGATTGTGACACAGAATATGTAGATAAGATGTAATTTTATAAGAATTGTATATTTTTTTATTATATTTTCTCCGTGTTTTTAAATTTTTTATTAAAACATAAAATTTTCTATTGCATTGAAAAAGTTTTTTTTTATTGGTAGCTGCCTATATAAATTGTTGCGGCCTTGACGCTGCCCTACGCCTTAGTATTACATATTAATACCCATAAATATACTTATTACCATTAGTATGTAGTTAGAAATTACTTTTTTACTCATAAACTAACTGTATAACGTAGGAAAAACAAGAAAATATTTTTGGCCAGGTTTTCAGCCCAAATACCGCACTGTGCGACGTCCGTGTCTTAACGACGATTCCCTAATTCTTGCCGTATTCAATAATACGAGCACGGCCCATCGGAATTCGGCGAACCGTGAAGTCCATTGTCTCGATCGTATGAGGTAAGGGCAAATGTGTTATTGCCGAATGTATTCTTCGCGTCCTTTCCGATTTCCAGTGTCGCGTCCGCGAGATATGTATGTATATATATACCACATACGAGAGATAATGTATATACATATGTATACGCTCTTAATGCGCCACACCTTCCCGATGTCCGATTGATCTAAAACTTTGGATATATAATTTTTTTCATGAAATGGAACAATATTGGGGAGCGTCGTGAAAAAGATCTCGCAAAAAAATTTCATCAGGTATAGCTAAGGTCCACCCTATAACACATCTTCTGAAAATGTGACGTCACACTTTCCTTCATCTTTCCCTCGGGGAAAATGATCTGTGCCGGGTCTATTGAGTGTGTATGGTCTAAGCAGTGATGGTACGTAAGGCGCTTTTTTCGCGCATGCGCGAGTTTCGTCAGGAACGTATCTACGTCCGAAGTGTGTGGAGCACTGTGGCGGCCTTGGCGCTGCCGCACAGTGGGGAAAAGTGACTTGCCTCGCTTCAAAAAGAAATAACTTTCGATAGAAATGAGGTAGAGCGATGAATTTTTTTTTAAATTAAAGCTGAAACTTTGCAGAATATGGGAAAAATAGGGAGATTACGGTACGAACGGTTTTTAACCTTGAGAAAATTCGTTAAACTTTCACCATTTCCAGAAAATGTGGTTTCTGCGTTACCACGGGCAGAAAAAAATTTTTTTAATTTTTGCTATATACCATTTCCCGTAGATTTTTTCACGCTGATTTCAAATCTGGTCTCAAAATTTGTCTACGACCTCTGGATTTGTACGAAATCGATTTTTGTGACAAGAAATTAATGAAATCATGTTTTCGTTGAATTGATTTCATGACACACTAATTTGAACATATGTACATCGTATTCTCATATATACAACACAATATAAATAATAATAATAAAGTATTTGAATGTTTTAAGTTACGAAACACATGAAGCACCTCACATCTCGTCATCACTTGACGTATCGCTGACATTACTAATGGCACTTTCTGCAGGCTCTGTGTAGCTGTAATGTATAACATAATAATATGAATTGGATATGTATTGTTCATAATTATACACTTATTTATAGAAGAAGGTGAGTACTTAATCTTTTTAACTTACATATTTTCATCGACGAAGTTTCTAACTTCTGGTGCAATTTGATTTCTTCGATAGAATTGTAATCGATCTTTTATTAAGATCAGTGATATTTTAGGATCGGTTAACTGTACTGCTCGATTAAAAACGTCTAACAATCTGTTTTTTCGACTATTTTGTCTGGAATGAAGAATCATATTCTTCCTATAAAGCTTATGCCATGACTCGTTCGCATCCTCTGAATAGTACGCTATTGGCAATAGAAACTGCTGGGCTATTTCGCAACCATGTTTTAATAATTTATGTAACGTTGGGCTCATTCGAGCCCATGGAAATAGTGTATAGTGGACACAATACGTCTGCCAACAGAACTGTTCAAGCTCTCTTATTTTTAAAGGCTTCTTACACTTAAACACTAATAATATTGTCGCAACATTTTTTACAAATTGAACATCAATTTCCAGAGCTTCTGCAAATATTGCTAGTTTTTCGAAGCATCTTCTAGCGACATTGCCAGTGTTTGTTGTGCCATGCCCTTGTAACACTTGGTCTACTCGAACACCAAGCTTGGCATATATTATATATTATTCTTAAGAAAAAGAATATTGATGCAGAAAATAGAAATGATATGAAAATAAACTTTTTTATCGATTTCAGAGCAATTTGAAGAAAGAAAATTATTGTAAAGAATAATATATGTATATATCGAAGAAATAAAGTTGCACCAGAAGTCAGAAACTTCGTCGATGAAAATATGTAAGTTAAGAAGATTAAGTACTCACCTTCTTCTATAATAAGAGTATAATTATGAACAATACATATCTAATTCATATTATTATACATTACAGCTACACAGAGCCTGCAGAAAGTGCCATTACCCAGACAACCAGGCTGCAGCGGGCAGCAATGTCGCGTTTTGGAGGTCTGCTGCCGCAAGCTGCACGGCACCGGTCCTAGATTCTGCCTCGCCGTAAGAGGGCAACACAGTCGCACTAATGTTTCGACTGCCGTACAGACCTTGTATGTACTATGGGCTAGGGGGCTCTCGCCGTTGCAGTGCGGTGATGCAGAGCTGGTCGGGCTGATGTGGATCTTCCACATTAAGATGTCGGTAAAGTAAATGTCCATTGTACAAATGTGTAGCAGCAGCAGCAGCGCTCTTCTTTTTTACCGACAAAATTAATATTTATTTAAATTACATACTACACATACTATATATTAGGTAGTTCGGAAAGTAATTTCGTTTTTCGTGTAGGGGTGGCAATGCTTCCGTTTGCCATTACTAGACTGCGGATATTTCTGCAAAATAAAAATCGAATACATCGACTGCAAGAAATAGAAAGCAAATTGAATGTTATTTCTTCAGTAGAGGAGTAAACGAAATGATTTTCCGATCGACCTAATACAATAGGAGAGCTGCACAAAGCCTAAATAAAATCGATCTTAGCATTTTTATACAAAGAAACATTTATCAGTTACTTTTAAGGCTCGGTACGTTTAAAGTGTTGAAACGTCTTCATGCAAAAAAAAAGTTTCGTAGGAGGGAAAAGAAACTTTATACTTTTCGGCTCGAGCGTTTCGGGCTACCCGAGTGCTTCGGGCTGCCCAGGGGCAGGGTTGCCATATGACACCCCTTACGTTTCCGTCCCTCGCCAAGATGCTGCCTACGCTATCCCCACTCTTACCACTACCGCTGGCGCGACCGAGTGCTAGAATGAGAGCGGTAGCATGCTACTGACTCGGTCGCGCCAGCGGTAGTGGTAAGAGTGGGGATAGCGGAGGCATGCATCTAGACGAGGGACGGAGACGTAAGGGGCCTGGCGAGACTCGCATATGGCTTCCCTGCCCAGGGGTTTCGGGCTGCCCACTGCCTGGGAGTGACTCGATCTCATCAAGCCACTCTCGGGCCACCGGATGCACGGTGGGGTATTTGGCCTGAAAGGTGGAATTAACTAGTTTAACGTTATTTATATGCTCAAGGTTATAATATTATACACTCCTCAAAAAAATTAAGGGATCACTTTTGCGAACCCGAAATGTTGCTACAACTTTACATACTCATAACTCCGGCCAAAATTGCTGTATCGATATCGTTAAACAATGGTTTGAAAGCCTGAAACCTCTAGTTTCAGATTCTCTGTTTCAAATTTTTGATATATTGTTTTTTTACAAAGTTATAGCGAGATGAAGACAACATTGACGGTTAACAAAAATTTTGTGCAACTTTGTAACATCACACGGGGTTAAACAAATTTTTTTGATAAATCGCGTTAACATTATTTGAAAGGGCTATCTTTCCTGTGTAAAATGAGTGGTTGTTGAATAGTGTGCGATTTTTTTAATTCGAGTTATTCAACATTGAAGTAAATGTTGGCCTTTTAACTTTAACTGGCTCCAGAAGGTGCAAAAATTATCGTAGAATCTTGTGGAAAAAAGCAATAGAAAGAGCGTTTCTTTCGCTGCAAGGCACTTCTTTCGTTTTTTCAATTTCGTTAACATTTCGATATACCAGGTGTTTCTGAAAATATGCTTAAAATATGCATAATTTCCATTTTTCCTTCAACTCGCTATATCTCGGCGAGAAATGATCGCAATACCATGATCCGAAAGTCAGATTGAAGCAGAGATTCTGCCGATTCGATTGAGTACCCCATGAACCCGCTGCTACCATGTTTTCCCTGTGGCAGCCGTGTTTGAAGTTAGAACGATGATTTTTTTTTTAAATTAAAGCTCAAACTTTGCAGCATATGGGAAAAGTGAGGAAATGATGGTACGAACGTTTTTTAACCTTGACAAAATTCGTTAAACCTGCACAATTTCAATAAAACTTTGATTTTCACAATACCACGAGCGGAACAGATTTTTTGCAACATCCTGTACATCATTTCCCGTAGATACTTCCACGCTTATTTCAAATCTGGTCTCAAAATTTGTCTACCACTTCAGGATTTTGCAAAAAATCGAATTTTTTGTCACCAAAACTAATGAAATCATTTTTACGTTGAAATCTGATTGAGCTACACTTTTTGATGGTTTTATTCGGAAAGGATTGTGCTATTGCAAAATTAATTTTTAACCTCGATCATCAACTGTATGGAGTCGAAAGACTGACTACAGCGGCCACACATACATACTACGTAGCGTGCACCATCGAAGTCAACACATAGAGACTACAGGCGTGCGGCTGTGGTAGGACTAGGCAGGCCCGACCCAATAGACCCGATTTCTTTCAGTGCCTTTCCCGGGGCTGTTCTCTATGGAGAGATTTATGACAGGTCATTACTATTGAGCTGGAAGTCGACACTTTCTCGGCCAACACGTGTTGACTGTAATTTTCAAATCACCAACTCCTCAAATCACTCAAGCCACTCTCGGGCCGCCTTATGTGTCACGGATAGACATCGGATCTTTATGCATTTATAGCAAAAGTGAGTAGATGAAATTGATAGTGTGACGTCGGACCGACGTCTTGAACTCGGTTTGAAAATTCAAATAAGCGCGTACATTCCGCGCGCGTATACACATGCACACCCGGGACCTTAACCGCGCCGAACAAACGAGCGAGCGGACACGCGTAAACACGCCGCACATGTATATATGTACATACACATCTCTTACGAGCGCGACCATACGAACTGTAACACGGTAGCTCGGTGCGAGCGTACGCCGGCCTAGCAACAGGCACGGACGAGCGCCGCAACCTTACTCGCCCTTGTTGACAATAATAAAGAAATAGACATCAAAACCGATTCTTCCAAAAAACGCGTAAAACGGCCGTGGCCTACGTGACTAATTGCACGTGTTACCAAAATTCGTATGGTCCGCGCTCGACCTATAAATAAGGCAAGGATCAGGGCCTCGTCCTCTCAGTTTTCTCTGAACCATATCTAAGACAGGTCGTATACTCCAATTCTTCTACCACGCGATACTCATCATTCCTATTTCATTTCTATTTCATTTCTATTTCGTTTATTCTGACTTCTCTTGCCTTATTTCTTATCTCGTCTACGTTTTATTATATTTCTTTTGTTTTCTCGCGTATCATTGTACTATTTCGCTTCACGTTATCTCGTTCCTTTTCGCGCCTCGTGCTTCATCATCTTTTGTTTCATTTTGCCATTATATCGTTGTACATTTTCGGACATTATATTTCTTTTCTTTGTATTATATCATCGTCCTCTTATTTCATCATCCTGCATCATCCAGCGCTATTTCGCGTCAGTGCCGTCGTGTTCACTAGTGCGTGAGACTCATCAGTGTCACCGCGTTTCTCACAAGAATCTGTATTCCGTCGTACGACTGAGCCCACCAGGTCGCTCGGTACGAGGGAAGACAGACCTTACTTATTCGGAAATCGATCTAATCGATCATTAGTGCTAATTCTCATCGTGCATATCACCCTGACCGACAGTAGTGTCAGTGGCGGTACGTTCGCGAGTGTGTGATATCTCGGCCGTGCACGTAATCGCGTTCTCAGCGACTCCTGTGTTCCTCCGCGTACGTCTGAGCCCACCAGGTCGCTCGGTACGGGGAACACAGACTCGGTCGCTCCAAACTCCCTCCGGGCGATAAGTGAAATCCGGGAAAATCGCCGTATCACACACCGCGACGTTCCGAGCGCATCCTATACGCGTCGCGGTCGCGTCGTGCGAACTATATATTTCCGCGGCACTCTCGGCAGACACCGGTATCGGTCCTGATCAGACGTGGGCGTACGGACCACGTGGATCGAAGATCGTCACTTAAAAATCTCTGTTACCATAATTCCCTCTCCGCCGGAATTTCCGGCCGCGGGTCGTAACAATAGTGTGACATGGCATATTCTGCCAACGTCAATCCGTACCCTAACGGAAGACCGGGCCACATTGTGGCAAAGCCGTAGCGAGCGCGGCCAAAGCAATCGCTCTCCCTGGGACGTCCGAAGCCTTAAAAGAACGAAATTACCGCGTTCAAATGTCGCGCCGCTGGGCGCGACATGGAGTTTCAGCTACCACGATATCGAAAAGGAACCAGAGTCTGTCTCCGGCCACTGATTGGCCAAGATCCCGAGGCGAAGACGCCCGGAACACCTATCGCCGCAAGCCGCTAGTGAGGAAGACGGCCAGGATTGGTCAGGGCCCAAGTCCAGCAACGTGGAGAAGCCGACGAGGCTAAAGGAACGAAAGCACGACCATCTGCTCACCCTCGTCGACGTATCGCCCGGAGAATGTCATGAGAGCAACTCCGGACGGCTCCAGCCCACTCCTGCCCGCCGACGTCACGGTATCGGCCGAGCCCCGGTAAATTCAAGAATTACCGAGGGCCCGGGTCCGAATGTCATCGCTCCGTCCCTGCGGCCAGGAGCCACGCGATAGGTCCGAGCGTCGCTTCAGCGGAGATAGTCGCGGGAGAGGGGGACGCCTCGCTTCCGCGTTCACGAGCCGGCTCGAACTGGGTCACTAGGCCATTTTGAGTTATCGAGGCAACACGTGCGACTTTAACCGCGTTCCTAGTACCGAGTTTTTGCATCGGCTACCAGCCTTTAACTATCGTGGTGAGTACCAGTCAGGCTTTCGGAAGTCGATTATAAAATTGTGACCAGTTCGTGTTGGTTCGGGGGCGAATTATCGGGAGTAGAATCTCCGGCTTTGCGACTTTGCGAGGACACGTGCCGCCGGCGATTCCGTTGACCGAGAGTAGCTCTCTCGAGAGGTCCGCCCGGCCGTGGGCCGTTCGGGCGACGGTAGCCCAAGCAAGGGATCCGGGACGAACGGAGAAATTACGAAAATTGGCTTCCCTCGAGACGTTCCACGGGGAACAGTGTCACGCGGTCAGTTCTGTTCGGCCGCCATTACATCTCGCGCGTGTACCGGCGAAATTCATCGGCCCGCGTATTACATCTGAGCTCGGCAGAAATCGTGCCTCCTTGGCTTGTATCTCACGCGAAGTCCTGTGACTGCCGAGCTCGACGCGAACGACGAGGCTACGCGCGTTCGGTAGAACATCCGCCGAAAATCATCGCCTACGCGCTGGCAAATACGTTGACTGCCGCCGGTGTCCACCGGGGGCTTGTGTAACGCGACGTCGACAATAAACGTCTGATATTTGCCCTGTAAATTCTGAGTCGTCATTCTTCCTCTAAGAAACGTTCCCGTCGCGGGGAATGCCCCGTCCTTTTCCTCACGCGGAACCCTGGCCGTTCACGTGGCCATCTCCGGCCGTGTAGATCCTCGCCGATTCGGAATACAATCGAGAAGTGTACCGCGAGCTATTCAGAACACTGGCACGACCTCGTGCCTGGCGCCCGATTTCGCGTAAACTCGAAATCTCTTATATTCCGATCCGAATCGACGAGAGATCTTTTGTCCCGGGAGGACCACGTCCCGCGCGACCGAGACGTGGCCCGGTCGTGCGGCCATAATTTCCCGAGTGCGGCTGCCCTTCGTTCCGGCGAACGGCAGGCGACGTGACAATAGTTATTTGAAAATTTTTTAAATTGAAGATGTCAATATATGATTTCTCCTCTATTAAAATTATTAATAGGGAAGAGATGGGTATTTGGCCTGAAAAAATGGAAAAAAGTCGATTTCTAAATTTTTGCGTATGTCATAAAATTTTTGTTGTCCCCGTAGTTAAAGGTCTGAAGAATAAAGCTGCAATATTGTTTTTTCTATTTGTGCTCCCGTGAAGTAGTAAACTTCATCGAAAGGCGCGCTTTGCGTTCTTAAACAGTCTCTAAAACAGCATCCGTTCATTGGCGATTTTCAAGTGTTTTAAGGACAATTGTGTAAATTCTTGTGTTACGTGCGGAATTCGGCGTAAAAAGAAACAATGTGAATGTTCTCGGAGTTTGTGATTTTTCGTTCGGGATTCGAGGTGTCGTGGGGGGAATATCGCGCCGCTTCGATCCGCGAGAGTTTTCTAGACTAAAGTGACCGAGAGTGACGGCTTGATTCGGAGGTTAGAGACCGGATTTTAGGAATTCTCGGCCGGCTAGACAAGTCCGCCTGACCGTGAATGAGGAGGGAACCCGAACGGCTAGACCAAGTCCGCCTAATTCGGGGTTGGATCGCTGGCTCGAACGGCTAGACCAAATCCGCCTAGTTCGAGAGATGGAAAACGTCGGGTCGGGTACGCGATTATCACTTTCACTCTCGCCACTGTATTTCACGACACGCACGTTCACGTCAACCTAACAACTGCGTTGTTTCCTCGTTAAAGCCCCCTCGCGAGTCGAAGAGAGGATTTAGGAAAAGGTTGCTTCTCTCAGATAACGTGTACCAACTATAAATAATTTATAGCGTCCCGATTCGTTTCATCAATGAGAACTGTTCTGGAAGGAGCTCGGATCGTTGTGTAGGTTGTTTGTTGGCAGCGGAATGAATATTCCGCGGGAATTGAACGAATGTTCAATGACGATTAACTCTTGCTCGGATCTGTGCGAAGTCTCGACTAGCACTGAATTTGTACAACCTCGATCGTAACTGAGAGAATTGTAGGAATGAACTCGACTGACTGGAATCGTGATCTGAAATCGACTGTGTCTTGATCGTAACTGAGAGATGTGTCGATCGTAACTGAGAGGTGTGTCGATCGTAACCGAGAGAATTGTATGAATGAACTGTACTGAACTAAATCTTGATTTCAACTGCTCTGTGTCTCGATCGTAACTGATTGATTTCGATCGCTTCCCACCTAGATCTAGATCTTGGTGGGGGATGTCGCGCGATGGATCCTTCGGGGGGAAACAATAGGATCGCACGCTTGAGTGAGCGGTTCCCAGAATTGTTATTCCCAAAATCGCTGGAGCTTGACGGATTTACATTCCGAAGCGATGACGTATGGATGAAGACGTTTCTTAGAATTCATTGTTAATATTGGAATATTATTATTGCAAAAGGCAGGAGGGAATCTGGTGACGGACGTCACACTTGTATTACAAAAGTTGTTCAGGAAAATATACAGAGCACTTTTGCACAGATTTCATTTTGTTACCATGTAAATTAGTATAGTTATTAATATTTGAACGTTGCCAATAATTCTCTGTAAGTTCTCTTACGATTACAAAACTTTATCGACGATTTTGTTATATTTCTGTACGAGTCTGCGTGCTCTTTTTGGTATCATTACATTCGGTAAAGATTTGTGATTATAAGCCAACAAAGTAGCTTGTTTTGAGAGCTTTCCAAAACACTATAATAAAATATTTTTTTCTTAAATATTTTTCAAGAGTCATGATAGTGAAAATATTCCACTATCGCCACGCTTTTTCATGGGTTCTCGATAATCTGAGGAAAAAATGTTTTCAACAAAAGAGGAACAGTATTCAGACATCTACAAATTTCAATATATGAAAGTTGGAAAAAATTTTGTTTTTACAAAAAATTGAGGCGAATTCGATTTTTTAAATGCTGAAATGTATTTTGGATATCATAATGTTGTAGCTAATCTTAAGACGAATCCAACGATATATAATGTTATAACCTTGAGCATATAAATAACGTTAAACTAGTTTATTCCACATTTTCAGGCCAAATACTCCACTGTTCATCGGGTGGCCCGAGAGTGGCTCGACTTCGTCGAGCGCGTTCGGACAAAAGCGGACAAGTTCGTGCGAACGCGATGAGATCGAGTCACTCCCGGGCAGTGGGCAGCCCAGGGCAGCCCGAAACCCCTGGGCAGCCCGCAGCACTCGGGTAGCCCGAAACGCTCGAGCCGAAAAGTATAAAGTTTCTTTTCCCTCCTACGACACTTTTTTTTTGCATGAAGACGTTTCAACACTCTAAACCTATCGAGCCTTAAAAGTAACTGATAAATGTTTCTTTGTATAAAAATGCTAAGATCGATTTTATTTAGGCTTTGTGCAGCTCTCCTATTGTAATATGTTAATGTATTAGGTCGTTCGGAAAATCATTTCGTTTTCTCCTCTACTGAAGAAATAACATTCAATTTGGTTTCTATTTCTTGCAGTCGATGTATTCGATTTTTATTTTGCAGAAATATCCGCAGTCTAGTAATGACAAACGGAAGCATGCCATCCCTACACGAAAAACGAAATTACTTTCCGAACGACCTCATATATAGTATGTGTAGTATGTAATTTAAATAAATATTAATTTTGTCGGTAAAAAAGAAGAGCGCTGCTGCTGCTGCTACACATTTGTACAATGGACATTTACTTTACCGCCATCTATCACATTAGCGCGAGCTGCACTTGTACGGCATTTGACACATTAGCGCGACCGTGTTGCCCTCTTACGGCGAGGCAGAATCCAAGACCGATGGCCTGCAGCTTGCGGCAGCAGACCTCCAAAACGCGACATGACTGCCGCGCAGTAGAGCTGCAGATCGGAGCAGTTGGTTATCTGGGTAGTAATGTCAGCGATACGTCAAGTGATGACGAGATGTGAGGTGCTTCATGTGTTTCGTAACTTAAAACATTCAAATAGTTTATTATTATTATTTATATTTTGTTGTATATATGAGAATACGATGTACATATGTTCAAATTAGTGTGTCATGAAATCATTTCAACGAAAACATGATTTCATTAATTTCTTGTCACAAAAATCGATTTCTTACAAAACCAGAGGTCGTAGACAAATTTTGAGACCAGATTTGAAATCAGCGTGAAAAGATCTACGGGAAATGGTATATAGCAAAAATTAAAAAAATTTTTTTCTGCCCGTGGTAACGCAGAAACCACATTTTCTGGAAATTGTGAAAGTTTAACGAATTTTCTCAAGGTTAAAAACCGTTCGTACCGTAATCTTCCTATTTTTCCCATATTCTGCAAAGTTTCAGCTTTAATTTTAAAAAAAATTCATCGCTCTACCTCATTTCTATCGAAAGTTATTTCTTTTTGAAGCGAGGCAAGTCACTTTTCCCCACTGTGTGCCGTACGGCAGGGGCCAAAAATTAGCGGGGCGCCCAAGGTACCCGATCTTCGTACTTGACTGAGGCCGTTTGAAAAGAACTTTCGATAGAAATGAGATAGAGCGATGAAATTTTTTTAAAATTAAAGCTGAATCTTTGTAGAATATGTGAAAATAGGGAGGTTATGGTACGAATGTTATTCAACCTTGAGAAAATTCGTTAAACTTGCACAATTTCAAGAAAATCGTGGTTTCCCAATACACA
Organism: Lasioglossum calceatum; assembly: GCA_963966675.1. Taxonomy (NCBI): domain Eukaryota; kingdom Metazoa; phylum Arthropoda; class Insecta; order Hymenoptera; family Halictidae; genus Lasioglossum; species Lasioglossum calceatum. Next base: position 2,328,294 of record OZ016542.1, read on the forward strand.
TCATGATGGTACACATCATTTCCCGTAGATTTTTCCCGGTGATTTCAAATCTGGTCTCAAAATTTGTCTACGACCTCAGGATTTTACAAGAAATCGCTTTTTGTGAACAAAACTAATGTAATCATTTTTTCGTAAAAGCATTTGATACCCCACTAGCTTGAAGGAATATTGTATTCTAAAGAATTGGATGATGAGAAGTAAGTTAAAAAGATCAAATACTTACCCAACTTCCTGTTGTAAACGAAAATATAATTATGGTAAATAGATATCTAATTTAAATTACATTACAGACACGCATAGACTACAAGGAGTGCCAGCGACAATCGCTGCGATACGTCGAGTGATCGTTGCCAAATGATATACATAAAGTAAACGTTCAAATACTTGATTATATTTAATTTTATCGTGTTTTATATATGTGAATACAATATACCTTCAAGCTAGTGTGTTATCAAATGCTTTTACGAAAAAATGATTACATTAGTTTTGTTCACAAAAAGCGATTTCTTGCAAAATCCTGAGGTCGTAGACAAATTTTGAGACCAGATTTTAAATCAGCGGGAAAAAATCTGCGGAAAATGATGTGTACCATGTTAAATAAAAATTTTTCCGCGCGTGATATTGGAAGGTTAAAAAACGTTCGTACCATAATCTCCCTATTTTTCCCATATTCTGCAAAGTTTCAGCTTTGATATAAAAAAAATTTCAACGCTCTATCTCATTTCTATCGAAAGTTTTTTGATTTTGTCGCCGATTTCGTCCGAATTGCCCACTGTGCGACGCTGGCTCAAAAACACATGTTGCTACTACCCCTCTGTCGGTCCGAATTGGAAAATCGTGTCCCATTTTCAAAATGGGACAACTTCTTTTTATTGAAGAAGATTCTTATGAAAATACAATTGAAACTGGGATACCAGAAATATATTTACTCTTTCTCAATAATTTTTTAAAATTATTTGAACACGCTATATTATTTATCGAAAACAATAAAACAAGTTCATTGGAAAATGATATTTTTTGTTACTTACACGCCAAAATTACAGCTAGAATTGAAGAGAAATTCTTTGGTTATTTGGTCAGTCAAAAACTGAAGAATTTCGATTTTTATACAGCTGCTACACTAATAAATGACTTTTCAAATGCTTATTTATAGACATGCCCTGTTGTATTTAACTAGATGGTTTGATTTTGATGAAAATACTCTTTTCTTTGCGCTCTCTAAATTGTAATTGGATCATTTGATTACTTAGGGTACGCGTACAGTGGACCCGTTTTCGTCCGACGACCGACCTCAGCCCACACAGACGAGCGTTCGGGAAGCATGTGTTGGTGTCTTTTCGTCCGCTTTCATCCGAAAATGTGCGTACAGTGGGCCCGACGTCGGTCGAAATGGTCAAGGTCCGCAGGTAGTTCGACCTTTTCGAGCGCTTCGAGGAGGGTAACAATGGACAAACCCCATGGGGTCCCGATGTCTGAGGAAAATCAAATGATTTTGTTTTTCGTCCTACCGTCGGTCGAAATCTCTATAGTAGAAGTTATGATATTTTGTGATTTGTAACATAAAATAAAATATACAGGGTGTTCGCGCTATCACTAGTCAGCGTTTTTCTTGTAAATAGTAAATTTAGAAAAAAATGAAAGAGGTAGTACTGTTTTTTATGCGCAATACAATGGCGTATATCATTTTTTATGTTTATACTATTTTGTTAGATATGAAGGTGACCTTCAATTTTTTTAATGGAATCCTGTATATTTTTTATATCACATGAAAGCGTGTGTCTAGACGAATTCATCCGTATACACACTGCACAGTGACCGTCAAGGTCATGCAAGCTCAGAAATGAAAGAAACATTTTGAATATTTGGGTTTGAAATTATATAATTTTAAGATGTTATGAGTTGAGCTAACTGAAATACCACACGCGGAAGCCACTTTTCGCACCGAAGTTGTCGGATTTTCTTCAAAATGTAGGAGGACTTCCAATTGTTTATCTTCAGAAAGAAGACATTTCCGATCATGACACTTATTCTGCAAAGACGCTATTTCCGTCAAACGCTTTGCAAGCAAAACAAACTGATTTTCATTTGGCTGCACTCCGTCCGGATATTCTTCTAGGTATTTCAATTTACTTTGTCTTTTATTTCCATTGCAGTGGTGATACATGCGCACCATATCCGCCTTCTCGTCCATCGAATAATAATACATTACTATGCGATATTACTAATCGGTTTCGGAATACTGAAATAGTCTCATCATAGAAAAAACTAGAAGTAAACATTCTGATAGTGAATGACAACATTATCTCATTCGGATGAATGAAGAATACTTGTAAACACATTGGTATGAAATATTCAAAATGTTTCTTCCATTTCTGACCTTGCATGACCTTGAAGGTCACTGTGCAGTATACAGATGAATTCGTCTAAACACACATTTTCATGGGATATAAAAAAATATACAGCATTCCATTTAAAAAATTGAAGGTCACCTTCATATCTAACAAAATAGTATAAACGTAAAAAAAAACAGTACTACTTTTTCCTCTTTCATTTTTTTCTAATATTTACTATTTACGAGAAAAACTGATGCTGTCGATCATTGTATAATCAAGAAATGAGAAAAAATTTTTTCCTTCAAATGTATGTCACAGTTGTTTCCAATGTCAGTGTTTGTGCTTAGGTTCTATTCCAATCTAAGATCGATGCATTAATACTGTAATGTATTTCAATACACATAGATTTTTGAAAATGACGTTACCACAATAAACGAATTATTGCCACGTCTTGGGGATTTTGCACCACTGTGCGACGTACGATAGCGTAGCAGGTTTGGGAACGTGCAATAAAGCATTTGGCGTGCAAATGGTCGGGTCATTATTGGGCGATCGACAGCGAAGCTATTTTTCAGAAAGCTGTTTTTAGCGCGTGCAATTCATAATTGTTTACTGCAAATTTAAAAATTACTTTACAGTCAATTCGTGTTGTCCGAGAAAGTGTCGACTCCCAGCTCAATAGTAATGATCTATCATAAGCCTCTCCATGGAGAACAGACCCGGGAAGGGCACGTAAACAAATCGAACCTATCATCGCTGGGTCTGCCTATCCCCTCCACAGCCGCGCCCGTAGTCCCAATGTTTTGACTTCGACGTTGCACGGTACATAGTATGTGTGCCCGCTGCAGCCAATATTTTGTCGACAGCCGAAAATGCGTGTGAAACGAGGCCTGCCTCCTCCGCTCTGATCCAATCGGCCGCGCATTCGTACCTTGAGCACGTCACCGTAGTTCTGCCTGGGAACCTTCTTCTCAGGCTCGCATCAATACAATGTCACCAGTTCGGACCCATACGAGATGGCGCCTTGCCACCCCCTACAATCGCGTAGTAGTGGGCGGTAACGGTTTAATATCTTAACCCACTGCTGTTCCGCTATCGCTCGTACGGGACAGTGTATGTTTTGGACTACTTGTTGGGCATAAACAAATTGAAAATGTTTTTTCACTACGTGAAAAGGTGTCCCATCCCAATTTGGCCACCATGGAGGTGGAAGACAGGTAAAAGAGTCATTGCAAACGGTGTGCGGTTTGACGGGAAACCCCAAGATGAATAGCTGCAGCCCCCAACTGACCGTGGAGGTCTGCAAGGTTTATAACACATAATTGCTATTGAGGCATAGGAAGATGTCCTTTCTTCGTAGCTCCGACAATAAAGTAATAAAAAACTAAATGTGTTTAAGAGAGGCTTTTTCTTAAAAATAGCAAGGAAGTCACGTCCGTAAAACAAGACACATTTTTCAACTTTAAACAAATATTGTGATGTTATTATAAAAGATATTGAATTGTTCTTTGCAGCGGAAGATTCTGTAGACTTTCCCGAATACAGTGATATCCAATATTAATATTATACATTATGATTGCTTAAACATGTTTAAACAATGGTTTTGGAAAGAGCGAGACAAACGATTTTTTCGAATCCATATTTATTAAGCTTAAGATTTTTCAAACTAAGAAAATGAAAACACTATCCGAATACCCAAAATTTCATCGAAATCGGTTGAAGCATAAAACAGATATAGTAGTAGGCATTGAAAGATGTAAAGATACGAATCTTTGAATTTTTCTGCTTACGATTGATCTAAATCGCAGTCTCTTTTGTTTTAATTTTTAATTGTTTTCGAGTATCCATATTTCCATGAGCTTAACGCTCATATAACGCTACATATAATTAATGCACATGAATTTTTTTCAAATTTGGATATGTTGCAGTCTTTAGTAAAATATGAACGTATTTCAAAGAATTCCTCGAAATCTTGAAAATTGTTGGTTTTACGTACGTGTAGTATGAGGTATCACAAGTTTTTCATTAAATTATAACGGCTAAACAAACAAAACGATGAAAATTAGTTTTGGGTGCTCATAGTGAAACCATAAGAGTATTTAATAAAAATTATTTCAGTTGAGAAAATATTTGTTTCCATAGTTCATTTTGCAATTGTTTTAAACAGGGGCATTGCTATTAAAGCACCAGAAAAATGAAAAAATAAAAATAATGATAATATAGGCCCAAGTGTCCTCTTGACGGACCCGTTTTTAAAAATGTGGATACTTCAAAATTGGCGACATGAAAATTATTTGAAGTGAACGCTGCACCGAAATATATCGCGCGAGGCCCGTCCCGTCGGTCGTCGTCGGTCGAAGCTAGAAGGGCCTCACAGACAGGCCTACCCACACATTTGAAACGTCTGACCGAAGCCTCTGACGTCACCACGTCGGTCGGTCGTCGGATGCACTGTACGCGTACCCTTACAACGAGTTGATTAATGTCTTTGAAATAATCGGAGAAAGTAAAGAAAGACTGAGAATAAATGTTGATAGTATGTTTGATGAAGTGGAAACTTTGCATAAAGTTTATGAAATGTGTAAAACGGATGTGAATATCTGCAGAACAAGTAGAAAAATGGACTCACGTTTTATGCAATACAGATCTCCCTAATGTCATAAAATTGTCAGACTGAACGGTTATTTTCTGTAATGACTAATAAATGGTCAGAAGATAGAAACCGAGCTTCCACTGAATTAATCCAAAGTGTGTTATTAACAACATGTAATTTTCAGCTTGATTGTAAAGAGTTTTGTAAGTACTGTTTACAAGACATTGATTTGTTGAAACAAGTGAAAGGAAGCCAAAAATATTGTAGAAAGGTGACTGATGATAATAATAATAATTAATAACAGAAGCAACGAAATAACATAGTGATGTAAAGGTTGATATTTATTATATTATTAATTATTACATAGATGTTGTTTTTATTTAAGAATTTTGTTTTGTTTTTTTTCCTATGTGGATATATATTTTATTTATGTTTATAAATTTACGTACCTATAGGAATTTTCAAAAATCTTTGAATAAAAAAGTTTAAAATGTGCTGTGTACCTCTCTTACTTGAACTCCTATATTTCCAGTTTTCACTTCTTCTTCTATATTTGGATAAAACATTTCTGGCAACCCTACATTTTGTCCAAAAACGTACTTTCTTGTATGGATATCTAATCAATGAACATTGCTTCCCAAATGTCCATAGACCTCGGAAATGAAGAAAATAGTACAATTTAATAAATATTATACATAGTTATTAAAACAAGGGTATCCATTACAAAATTATTGTTTAACAAGTGCAAAAAATATTGAATTACCTACAGTTAAAAATGACTATTTTTAAATATTTTTAGTGAAAATTTCATTGCAGTATCTCTACTGGTTCAAAAGTTGTAACAAAATGGGACACGATTTTCCAATCCGGACCACTGTGCGTGTCACTACATACGTGTACATAACTATTTAAATACCCTGTATCCTGTACCCTAGAGTTGAACTCTTTGTAATTTAGCTAATCGAGCAACAGAACTTTGTTGTCGGAACGTGACATTCAACGCGATTACGCGAGACACTGTTCGCGTGTTTGAAGAATCACCTTGTTTACGTACCGAAAGACACGGCAGAAACAGTTCTTCGCGAAGGTCACGATTACGGTTGGATCAACCGGAACACGAACGTGGCTTCGTCAATATTTTCGCAACGAAGTACCTCACCGACATCATGGACGTTTACAATAATGACGCGAATTTTTGCATATATAATAGACAGAATTATACCTGTTGACGCATGCTGGAACGAGCGCAAAACCGGCAACACGGTGATATATGTACGTCAAGGCGCCGGTGGTCGGTGGCTTCTCACGCACATGGTCGCCACTCGATACAGGACCTTGGTAAAAACGCCGGAGTTCGATGGCTTCACGCAATCAGCGGCACATCAGCGAGCTCGTCCTCTGGAGACGTCCAGGGTAGAATCCTCTTTCTCTAGTTTAGTCTCCGTGTAAACGTGCACCGGCTTCCGGGCACGTGCAGCGTGGTTTTTGATTTCGAGATCACATCCGTCAGAGTCACCACTTGTACATAGGTTTAAGAGTCCCGCGAATTAGAACAGAATTATTATGCAGCCTACTCTGCAGTTAATCACCACGAAGATGTAAAAATAACTTAATATCGAATCGAGAACAATATTGAGACACGTCTATCACACGTCTATCTTGATCGACGATCCGGCAACGAGAGGGAACGATGGCGATTTCTCCCGCCTACCTTGCCCGAGATCGGCGCTGCCAACCTCGTCGGATCATGTTCTCTAGGCGCGTGTCTAAGCGTGGTGAGATATTGTGCAAGATTTTGGATTTAGTAAAATTCTAGAGATAAGATAAAGTAAACTTCACGATACAGTGGGGTACCAGTGGGGTACCTTGAATACCTTAATACCTTGTAGAATATCGGTACATTTTACTTTCCAGTACTTTCCCGCCAATATATAATACCGCTCAAAGGCAGGGGATAAAAATGTTTTTTACGTATAAGAAAGTGAGGTTATTTCGTGCGTAATAAACAGTCTTCATTATTATTTTCGATGAATCGATTTTTCCAAGTATCGCAATAATCTCATGATTGCTCATGATCCGCTCAATGTTCAATAAACAGTAAGTTTCTTTTTGTTACTATTTTCCAGACAGACGAACGGACAACAAACAGTACTTGTCAAACAGGATTCCAAGTAATCGCAATAATCTCATGATCCGGTCAGTGTTCAGTAAACAGCAAGTTTCTTTGTGGTACTATTTTTCAAACAGAAGAACGGACATACAGTACATTTTAGAGAATATTAACATACGTTACTACAAGTACATATGTACAAGTTTCATTAACGCACATATTAAACAGTAAGTGTTTATCAATAACCTACTCTCTTAATAAACAGCACTAAATTGTATTATTGTTTCTAGAATATGACTCGATACGCAAGAGCAAAGGGATCTAAAGCATCGAACGAGAAAATTCCAAACGAAGCCATGACGTAGCATGTACTGAAACCACAACTGAACGGAAACTTGTCTACGCAAGCTTGTACAGAGAGCCTAAATTAGCGAAAGATCTGTTGCAAGATAAAGACATACTCTACTGCGACGTAGGGAATGTGAACAACGATTGGGCAGTATTCAAAGAGAGTATACCAACGAAAACTAAAAGAAAGAAGGAAACATCTGTAACGATCAACGGAATGGAGATAGAAGTGGTAAAATTCGACAGCTGTTAATTGGGAAGCCTCCCAATTAAGAAGGAAGACGCAGACAGACTGCATGAACTGAAACAGAAAATGATCATGAAAGGTATCCCGAAGATGGAGATAGACGCAGCGATGAATCTGGGAAGGAGGAGAGCGGAGAAAGCGTTGGCGAGGATCAGGAGATGCATGTGTTTTCACTGTCGCAAGGTGGGACACAATTTATCGAACTGTCCTGAGCTGGGATCAGAGCAGGCAGGCACTGGTATTTGCTTCAAGTGCGGATCGACGGAGCACACGCACTTAGAATGTAAAGTGGCCAAACCGATGGAGTTCAGATACGCAACGTGTTTTATCTATGGGAACACATCGCTAAACAGTGTCCAGACAATCCAAAGGGTATCTACCCACAGGACGGTAGCTGCAAGTTGTGCAGTGACGTGACACATTTGAGAAAGGACTGTCCGGACTTGGTTAAAGAGAAAGAGGAGAGTACGATTACAGTGAATACGATCGTAAGTGGCGACGTAAAGTCTTTGCAGGGAACAAAAGACTGAAGGGAGTAGTGAAATTTTGAACCTACGATGCGAATCAGCTGCTCGGTTACAATGTAAATATACGATTTATTGATTTATTGTACTTGAAAAACCTGATACATATCGAACAAAAGAGTATGTACATTTCAGTTAGGAAAATCTTTTCGTCTGTCATCTGTAAATTTCTAAATAAATAATTTCTAAATAAAATATGTACAATAAAGATATATTTCGAAATATACGAATATTATTTATACATAGCACATACATTGGTAGCTTTGCAAAACTTGATTCACCTGTTGCGAGTGAAAGTATTTTGCTCTCGAAATCATTTGTTCGAGCTTGTATATATAGTCTGTACAATTTGTATACTTAAAATAAACTTTCAAGTACGAATTCTAAGAGTATATAACATATATTTAGATTTGTACCTCTATATTACATTTGTTCTTACACAACCCTAATGGTGGACAAATAAATTTTCGCACCTGTACATACATTATGGAACAGATTTAATAATTGTAATGTTGATCTTCGCTGCAATGCCATTCTCTTGTTAATTGACTAAATAACAGATTAAGAATTGCGTGTCTATCATAGCATCGTAATAAAAGTAATGAGGAAACGTGTGAAACATATATATGTATATATTGAAAATCTGAAATTTCCAAACGTTTGCTGAACTTCGTTTCAGAATGAAAAATAAATTTTAAATAGTGTTACACGAGAAGTCGTAAAAATGCAAGAATACTATTTAGATCCTTTTTATACCGTCGTCACTGCTTAATTTATCGCTTTAATATCTTCGATCATGTGTAATCGCTTTTCTTACATAATTGGTTTAAGATCGAGGATTCAGAGCAGTTCGAAAATTAAATGTTTGCGATGTTTAATAGAAAATTTGTAAAGTACCACAGAAGAGTAATGGATGTAAAATTGCTTTTGTGAAAAATGAACGCTTCGAGAATGAACGACAAAGGTACAAAAACGTTCTGCGTCTAATTTTAATGTTACAGTACATTCAACCATGCCATTTTTAATTTGTTCCTTCTTTATGCAATTATGCAAACTGTCACTTAATACGAAAACATTGGATAAGCTTGCGAAATTGACTGCGGAAGCTTATGCAATTTGCAGTTGTTCCGAGACGACTTTTCAGTGCTAGTAGCCTCGATAGGATTTCTTGAACATCTCAGAAGCTGTAAAGACCCGCAGTCTCATTACAAGTAAAATCGTAGATTAATTACAGCTGGTTGAATGCACTGTGCATCATCATTGTTACCATTATCTTTGGTTTACAACAATTTCAATACCTTCGCAAGTTCCCTGCCAAACGATTAAATCAAGAAGTACGAACAACCAGTGCATCCGAGTTTCTTGCTTCCGAATACATTCGAACGAACCGTAAACTCTTGGAAATGTATCTACTAGGTAGCTTCTGCTTTGTGAGCGGATTCGATGATTTCCTTCAGACACCGACAAAACTCTTTGATTATATCAATCTTTGAGACGTATCATCGTCGAACATGTCACGCTCCGCTTCGTCAACTTGAGCCATTAGACACTGCCACGTTATCTCGACTACTTTGTCGGTCAGGAAGTTGATGGGTTGTCTGCGAAGAAGAATGTATCAAGTATATAAAATGAATAACTTGCTATTATAATTGAAGAAGCATACCTTGCGCCTGTGTTAGATATAGCTGGCGGTCTGAAGGCCATTTCGGACAGCTGTAACTATACTTTGCCTTGTTCAATGTCAGCTGCATTGTCCTAACTTCAGCCGCTTCTGCAAGATCCCTCAGAGATTTCTTTTCTACATTTGGCTCCTCCACGTTGCGAAACCCTATGCACTTACAATTGGCCGAACTCGGAATTTTGGCCTGAAATAGTCGTCTGGAAAATTCATAAAAATGCCCCCTACGTCTATGAATAAACGGTACACACCTCGTAGCATTCGCAATAATTTTTTAAACATCCGCTACGCTTGCAATTACAGCCGTTATTGTGTCTACGGATGTCGTCGCCGGTCTCGCGATCTTTCCCTTCGAGCGAAATGCGTTCGGGTTGCGTTCCAAACAGGACTTGATGGATCGCTGTCTGTCCTCCTCGTTCCCAAGATTGTTGGAGCAATTGGTATACAGTTGCACATATATGGCAGAACTCCCCGTTCGCGAAGCAGTCGCAGTATCTATCGTAAAACACATTCATAATCTGTCAGTATTGATTCTTAATTGACTACAATTCGCATAACAAAACAGCGGAGAGTCGACGTTCAATACGCCCCTCAATAATATTGACAAGGCGCATTGAAACGGCATATTGACCGTTTAGAAGGGATTCAAAGTGTTCAAACTTCAAACGCATTGATCAATATATTGAAGCATATTGATAGAATTGATGTGCGATAGAATTAGATATTGATGCGCGAAACAGTCAATGTATCTATATTACGATGATGAGGTAGCAGAGCCCTGAGACAATTATATTCGCAGGAATACCGAAACAATCTGTTCCGGACAAAAAGACTCCAGGACATGTCCTACGAGTTATAAAATATACCCCGTAAGCAAAAATCCCTGTTTCTGACCAGGGACTATCTGCGCGGGAGGGCTCGTAACTTGGACCACGGCCGAATTTTGGCCGAACCAGCCCTCGGCCGAATTTTGGCCGAACCGGCCCTCGGCCGATTTTTGGCTGAATTTGGGCCGATTTCGAGCCGTTTTAAGAGGGCAGCACGGTCGCACCGATGCGGCGAATGCCGTTAGAGCCAGTTCAGACACGGCGAAAACCGCGCGATTTGAACAGTCAAAAACAAAAATTGAATGTTAATTTCCTTCCTGCCGTACCATTTTCTTTACAGTTGCATTGATTGCATGTTTTTGAAAAAAATCCTCTTTGTAAAAGGGAAACGAAAATTTATGTTTGTATAAAATCTGGATGAAAATTTATATTTCTATAAAATCTGAATGAAAATTTATATTTCTATAAAATCTGAATGAAATCTAAATCTTAATTTTACGCCGTCGCAGGTGGTTGGTGAAAGGGATAATGCAAAATGGGGGAACAATGAACGTTGTATTTATTAGTTTACTTTATTAATTCTCTTTATTATTTGACTTAAATCTTAAAATTTATTATTAAACTTAAATCTATCTTACAATTTCATTTTTTTGTTCTCGTAGCCGGTGACACAGGATATCTACAAAATACAAGGAAAATCATTAGTATATACAATATATTCATACATGTACATAATAATATACAGGGTGGCGCAAAATGATCTTTATGGTTTGAATTCTTTAGAACTTTTTTATTTCAACATTCTTCCGACTTTTACCACGTTTTTATTAGCTCGCTTTCTTGTTTGTCTGTTTGTTCGGTACAAATCTTGCAATTGATTTTAAACTAACTTCCCGATGCGCTAGAGACTTGAAATTTTAAACATAGCTCAAAACTGGATGACAATGGAATATTCCGAAAAATTTTTTTAAAAAACTGTGCGTTTACGAGATAGTACAGTAATCGCTCCTTCGTTGTCCAAAATCAAGGGCACGATCGTTGTCCAGTGCCTACCCATTCCACTGCCTGTCAACGCCGAGTCGCTCCGTAGGCGGCGTCGATTGATGTCGGCTCGGGTATATCGGTGTGAACACCACAACATTGACTCAAGTAAACCGAATTTTCAAACTTCTTAATTTTCATTATTTCTTTATGGTACTTTCACTAACTTATTTCTGGCATTTCTCTGATTAAAATGACACCAAACACGATATAGTTTCAACTGTATTTAGTGGTTTAATCGACGGTCAAAGTTTCGAAGGCAACGAGCAACAGCAACAAAATGTGGGCCTTTAAACTGTACCGGCGACGGCGACACGCTTCGGTCACCCGATCCGTATCTCATTCTGTCCTTCTCTATGTTCGGCTTCCTATTGAAGTCGCTCGGCGAGGTCGGCGCGATATCTAGACGCAGTCATAAATCAAAAATAGTGTCCGGGCACGCTCGTTGTCCGCTCAGCCCCCCGGCCTTTGGACAACGAAGGAGCTTTTACTGTAATTAGAAAAATCGTAGTTACTGGACCGGGATTCGAACCCGAGCCTCAGTAAATACGATATCGGCGATATCGACAAGACTGGCGGATTACCAAAGAAGTTGGAAATTTACAACGGATAAAAAAATTATTTAAATCAAAATAAATTTTTAAAAAATACCACGTTTTTAAAACGGACTAAAAATGTGAAATAACTTTTCCTAGCCCCATACAGGTTCCTAACCCCATACAGATTGTGAATTTTGAATAGCTATGAAAATACTTCCCAGTCAACCAGGCCGTCTCTGGCTGAACACGAGCCCGGCGGGCCGAGGGCAGGTAGCGAGACGGGCACTGTGTTGAAGGTCCCTCGAAGCGGCTCTAAGCCCACTGGGCCAAGGTTCTGACCAGGGACTATCCGCGCGGGAGGGCTCGTAACTTGGACCACGGCCGAATTTTGGCCGAACCGGCCCTCGGCCGAATTTTGGCCGAATTTTGGCCGATTTCGGGCCGCTGTAAGATGGCAGCACGGTGGCGCGAATGCCGTTGTAAGATGGCAGCACGGTGGCGCGAGTGCCGTTAGAGCCTGTTCAGACACGGCGATTTGAACCGTGCGGATCTTATTTGATTAGCTTTTATGTACCCGTTCGCAGGCATCCGCGCGGTCGAACAATCAAAAACAAAAATTGAATGTTACTTCTTCCCTCTGAACCCCTTGCCGTACCATTTTAATTCTCGGGAATCCCGAAAATTCTCGGCATATAGAATAATACAATATTTGGGGTTCTCAAAAGTGTCATCGTTATTATTGAACATTTCAGCAATCCGTATGAAAGGAATATTCCTGCAACGCAAGCACGTAGCAAACGATTATTTTCTACAGCAAGAAATGTTGTAATAGCTACTCGAACTAAAATACTGTCCGAAAATGTTGAAAAACTTGTTTTTCTACACGAAAATTTAAAATAGAATGTTTTATACCCACTATTTTTATAATATGCTGTTTTTATTCTACTCTCTACCTGTTACAATTAATGTTATAATTTTTAGTTTATTATTATCTTTTCAATCTTTTTTACCATGTTTTTATTAGCTCGCTTTCTTGTCTGTCTGTTTGTTTGTCTGTCAATTTTGCAATTGATTTTAAACTAACTTCTCGATGACCTAGAGACTTGAAATTTTAAGCTCAGAATTGGATGACAATGCAATATTTAAAAAAATTTTTTAAGAAAGCCTATGCGTTTATTATAATTTTAACTCTATCTTAAAATTATACACAAGTCATTTAGTCAAGTATACACAATATAAATGCGTTCCGTTGTAAAACCCTCCGCGCGAAGGAACAAGCGAGACAACAGGCGAGGCCCTTCCAGATGTATACCTCCCAACTATGTGATTTTTAGCCAGCCGAAGGAAGCACGTATTTGGACCTTTTATACTTCTATACCGCACGTCTCGCTCCCCGTGACGGCCCAAGTGCTCAGGCCCGTACCGCATGAAATGCGCGTGGCGCATTAGGGCGACACCGGTATCGATAGGTTTCCACATTACCACGGAGGTACTATCGTCAATAGGTTTTTCTCCGTGGTTTCCCCTGTAGGCCTATTCCACTATCTCGTATGATAATTTCGGAAGAAAAGTTTGAAAAATAAACTAGTAAGATTAGTTTGAAAAATAGTTTTGAATTCCATTGCCAAAATTTTATTCAGTCATTCAGAAAAACTTCTTCGTGGACGTTTAAAGACGTACTTGGTATATCATATATATCGAATGAAAGGTTAGACGTCGCTGCTCGCATCGCAGACGATAGAGTAGCATCATTCAACCGGGTGCGCTTTTCCGATTTAATACACCGAAATTATCATACGACATAGTGGAATAGGCCTACAGGGGAAACCACGGAAAAAGAACGCATTGACGATAGTACCTCCATGGTAATGTGGAAACGTATCGATACCGGTGTCGCCCTAATGCGCCACGCACATATCATGCGGTACGGGCCTGAGCACGTGGGCCGCTACGGGGAGCGAGACGTGCGGGAGGCGCAGGCTCGAAATCGGGCCGAACAAGCAACCGTTGCCGACCACTGTTCTATACCGTTAGCAAAGTCAAGGGCTGATGTCGAGGCGACCCTTAAGATCGGAAGGATTTATGGTAGGAACTGGGCGTACGTGACGTTCTGAATAGGGACGCATGAGAATAAACAGAACTGTCCTCGGGCGATGGCGGGTGGGCACTTTGGGCCATCCAGCTATCTGAGCCCAGAACACAATAGTAGTACAATAAACACGGCCGGGCAACCCCACGGCCAGCCAGGTATCTCGGCATGAAACCGCTAACAAGCGAATGCTAAACTTGTTTATTTTTCGTAATCTTCTCGCGAAAGTGACACGAGCCAGTTCGTGGCGTTCTTCCGAATAAGAAAAGACTAAACTCGATAGAATTCGGACTGTGTCTAGTAGTTTTACTCGTGAAAGTATCTTCGAAATTTGTATTTGGATACAATTTTTGCCCATCCTCCGTGCTAGGGCGACGAAGCGACGAGGGGCCTCGGGCCCGGCCGCGTTTATTGCACCACTTGGCCAAGGCTCTCGAGGCCTTCGTCACTTCGTCGCCCTAGCCAGCAGAGAAGAGCAGAAATTGTATTTAAATACAAATTTCGAATATACTTTCACGAACAAAACTACTAGACACAGTCCTAATTCTATCGGGTTTAGTCTTTTCTTAATCGGAAGAACGCCCCGGACCCTCCTAGCATCGCTCCGTGAAAGAATTATGTGATATTTCATATAATAACCAAGTTCAGCAACTGCATTTTTAGCGATTTTACAACGATATACCGGGCTGGCCGTCGGGTTACCCGTGTTCATTCAAGCCTCGAGCTGGCCAAAAGGATCTTGAAGGATCCAAAAGGATCTTTGAATTAGATACAGATACTATTTACAAATGTATCCGTTGCTTCGAATCCTTCTGCTGCGGATAGAAAAGTATCTGATTAAATTTCGAATATAAAATACTTTTGTATCTAAATCCTCGAGTAACTAATTAGAAATTTTGTATGTATTATTCGTGATCCGAAAGTATCTAATTACATATTTTGCCCAACTCTCCGGCGGAGAGTTTAAAATGTATGCAAAAAACAAACAGACAAACAAGAAAGCGAGCTAATAAAAACGTGGTAAAAATCAACAACAATGGAAGTATACAGTAAAGCTTGATTCGGTCTGACGATCGCGTGCCGATTACCGAGCAGAACCGCTAGTAAATAATACATATTTTCTAACATATGTTTTTTGTTAGTTTCATTTTAGACATTTCGATTGAATTTCAAATTACAGTAATTGTAATTGTAATTGAAATTACGTTTTGTCCAACTCTGGTGTATAGCATGTGAAGAAAACAATCTATCCGGACATGGAATTGAATAAACCACAATTTTCTTGAAATTTTCCAAGTTTAGCACAGATTTCCAAGGCTAAACAACGTTCGCACTATAATCTCTCTGTCTCTCTCTCTATTTTTCCCATATACTCTGCAATATTTCTGCTGTGAGTTAGAAGAAAATTCATCGCTCTATCTCATTTTTATCGAAAGTTCTTTGGTTTCTACACAGAATTCATCGGTTTGTCCCACTGTGGGGCGCAGCCCTCATCATTAACCCCTTGCCCGACAATATCGAGTCAGATTCGTACAAAGTTTCTAAATAGAGTCTAATAAATATATGTATGCGATTAATTTCCTTTAAATGGAAATGAAATATTCTATCTTGGTTTTGTTAATGTAGGTACAGCTGTTGGAGAACATGTAGGCATACAATAGATACAAAGCTTTTCCTTTTTTAGTAAATTAAGAATTACCAAAAATGTTTTAATCACGCTGACATCGTTAAACAAAACCCCGAAAAAGCGCCTCGAACGCAATGAATGGCAGGGGTGTGTACCTACTGCGCGCACCTTTCTCAGAAACGCGAAAAGCAGAAGCAACAGTGATGGGATATTCGTGGGCCGTCGACTGCGCTTGCCTGTGTTGGTCCCTGTTCGTTTGCACGCGCGCTACACACAAGCATACCTCTACTCTGTCCGTGTGATACCTGCTCGACTGATTGACGCCGAGAGTTCCTTCGATTTTCACGTTACCGAAGTTTCGGAAGCATGAGGCGGAAAGTCGGAATTTGGAGACGGCGCGTATTTGAATCCCGGCACAGCGCGACGCGGCGCACTACGGGCCAAACCGACGAAATCTGTGTAAAAATCAAAGAACTTTCGATAGAAATGAGATAGAGCGATGAAATTTTTTAAAAATTAAAGCTGAAACTTTGCAAAATATGAAATAATTATGGAGATTGTGGTACGAACGTTTTTTAACCTTGAGAAAATTCGTTAAACTTGCACAATTTCAAGAAAATTGTGGTTTTTTCAATACCACGCGCGGAAAAAATTTTTTTTTAACATACGACACATCATTTCGTGTAGATTTTTTCACGCTGATTTCAAATCTTGTCTCAAAATTTGTCTACGACCTCAGGATTTTGCAAAACATCGATTTTTGTGAACAAAACTAATGTAATCATTTTTTCGTTGAAATGATTTGGTAACCCTCTAGTTTGAAGGAATATTGTATTCTCATATATAAAACACATAAAAAATAATCATAATGAAGTATTTGGACGTTTACTTAACGTATATCACTTGACGAACGATCACTTGACGTATCGCTACGATTATCGCTGGCGTGATATACGTTAAGTAAACGTCCAAATACTTCATCATGATTATTTTTTATGTGTTTTATATATGAGAATACAATATTCCTTCAAACTAGTGGGTTGCCAAATCATTTCAACGAAAAAATGATTACATTAGTTTTGTTCACAAAAATCGATGTTTTGCAAAATCCTGAGGTCGTAGACAAATTTTGAGACAAGATTTGAAATCAGCGTGAAAAAATCTACAGGAAATGATGTGTCGTATGTTAAAAAAAATTTTTTCCCGCGCGTGGTATTGAAAAAACCACAATTTTCTTAAAATTGTGCAAGTTTAACGAATTTTCTCAAGGTTAAAAAACGTTCGTACCAAAATCTTCATAATTATTTCATATTCTGCAAAGTTTCAGCTTTAATTTTAAAAAAATTTCATGGCTCTATCTCATTTCTATCGAAAGTTCTTTGATTTTTACACAGATTTCGTCTCACAGTGTCTCTAAAACTACAATACAAAATATGCATTTTCTCCGAATGTTTGGAGGTTTAAAACATGTTTCCGTAATCCGAAAAATCTGAAAAAAATACACATTAATAATCAGGAGGAGACACAACTAACGTAATAATATAAATGTGGTCAACTGAAGACTGATATAATATCGGCAATTTTATGTTTTCCGATTTGTTTAAAAATCGATTTTGCAGCCAAAAATTTTGAAAAAAATCTCAGTCGTGTATGCTATTAACTAGAATATTCACAAATTATTTCATAATTTTCTGTTGAACATGACGTGACTAAAAATCAATTTGGATGGACACTTTTGACCATTATCTTATCCGACTATACCTTTTAAGAATCAACGAAAACATTATTTACAAAATACAAAATATATTTCTGTTTGCATCATTAAACCTGATTTAAAAAAAAAAATTATCCCAAATTTCTCTTCGATATCTCTTTTAGATCAAAAGTTATAGCAAAATGTGCGCCGCGTCGCGCTGTGCCGGGATTCAAATGCGCGTCGTCTCCAAATTCCGACTTTCCGTCTCATGCTTCCGAAACTTCGGCAACGTGAAAATCGAAGGAACGCGTCGGCGTCTATCAGTCGAGCGGGTAGTTCACACGGACAGAGTAGAGGTACTGAGAGCTACGCTTGTGTGTAGCGCGCGTGCAAGCGAACAGGGACCAACACAGGCAACGCAGTCGACACGGATACGACGATACGTCAGGGAAGGGGAAACCAGCGACTCAGACGAACGGCCCACGGCCCACTGTTTCCGGCATTCACTGCAGTCAGAAGCATCTGAGACGCGATCCGCGTGCCTTCTCAGGCTTTGCAAACCACCCTCGCGCGCGCGCGTCGATTTTCTGCTCGAGTTCTGTTTGAGTTCGTGTCCCGTTCGAGTTTGTGTTCTGTTCGAGTTCGTGTGGTTCTGTTCGGTAGTGACACCATTATGGATCGCCCTCGCATCAAAAACCCTGTAAGTATACATATGTAGTATGGATTGTTCTCAACAATCACGAAACCAATGAATAACTAGTCTTATGGAGGATCTATTTTTTTATACACTATAATTGTTTTGGATTTGGTCTAACTCCGCGTGAAGACGGAAAGACACCACTTTCGCACCAATTTTTGACGATATTTTTGAATTTATCTCAAAAAATAAGCGTCCAGCGGAAAATCGAACTATACCACGCGATAGAGCAGACTTTTATCTTGAGCAACCACCCTATCAAGTTTGGAACGTCGACGTTTTTTTCGAACCAGAAAGCAAAATATCTTCGTCCGACATGAGTTGCGGCCAGTGGCGCTCTAGACGGTGTACGGCGCAGCGACGGGATACGGAGCGGCGAACGACCATTCTAGTAGTGAGCGCCACTGGCCGCAACTCATGTCGAGCGAAAATATTTTGCTTTCTGGTTCGAAAAAAACGTCGACGTTCAAAACTTGAAAGGGTGGTTGCTCAAGATAAAAGTCTGCTCTATCGCGTCGTATAGTTTGATTTTCCGCTGAACGCTTATTTTTTGAGATAAATTCAAAAATATCGTCAAAAATTGGTGCGAAAGTGGTGTCTTTCCGTCTTCAATGATCGTTTAAACATGTTTAAACAATTATAATGCATTAATATTATATATCACTGTATTCGGGAAAGTCCAAGGAATCTGTTGCTGTAAAGATCAATTCAATATCTTTTATATAATAACATCACAATATTTGTTCAAAGTTGAAAAATATGTCTTTTTTTTAAACTCCATTTTCTCAAAAACTGTACGTATGGGAGAAAAATTAAAAACAGATTCGGAATCAGCGCGAAAAACTCTATAAGAATCGCATAGTGGGAATCGAAATACAAAAATAAAGTTGAAATTTGTTGGACAGTATTATTTGAAGTTGTCTAAGAAATTGTAATATCAGACGTATACATATAACAAAAAGTGTGGAAGAGATCTGTTATGGTTTCCCGCCTTGTAAATTTTCTTGTGTGATATTCTCTAAGAGCCTGCTCAGACACTGCGGAAACCGCGCTTTTTCGACCGCGCGATTTTTGTTTTTGATTGTTCGATCGCGGGGATGCGTGTGAACGAATGCATAAACGCTAATGTAATAAGATCCACGCGGTTCAAATCGCGCGGTTTCCGCCGTGTCTGAACAGGCTCTAATACTTCGAAAGTCGTTATTCCATGGCCTCCACGGAAAATATTTCGATTGGTAGTGTAGCAGATTTTATTATGTCCGTTGCGTGAATTAATATTTTTTTTTTTTTGCGGTCCGCAGAGGAGGTAACGGCGCACAGTGGGGTATTTGGCCCGAAAAAGTGGAAAAAATTCGGTTTCTAAATTTTTGCGTATGGCATAAAATTTTTGTTGTTCGTTGTAGTTAAAGGTCTGAAGAATAAGGCTGCAATATTATTTTTTCTATTTGTACACCCGTGAAGTAGTAAACTTCATCAAAAGTCGAGAGATTTTAAGGCGCGCTTGGCGTTCTTAAACAGTCTCTAAGACAGTGTCTGTTCATTGGCGATTTTGAAGTGTTTGAAGGAAAATTCTGTAAATTCTTGTATTACAAAAGTTGTTCAGGTAGGTATACAGAGCACTTTCGCATAGATTTTATTTTGTTATCATCTAAATTAGTATAGTTATTAATATTTGAATATTACCAATCATTCTGTAAGCTTCGTAAAAATTACAAAACTTCATTGACAATTTTGTTATAGTATAAAGCGTTATTAAGTGCTCTTTTTGGTGTCATTACATTCGGTAAAGATTCGTGATTAAAAGCCCACAAAGTTTGATTCCGCATATGTCCGCCTTCAAATTTTATAGCCTATTTAGTATGAAGCGTTTAACACCGTTTCGCGTACGCCTGCATGTTCGGCTACGCTTGCTACGGCTGCGTGAGGCTCTACAGCTTCTTCTGCGGAACTGTTTATATTACTGGCACTTGGTTGTATATAAGAGGTTCCAGATAAGCATTCGACTAAGGTTTTTCTTTCTTCTGCATTCAGTTTTCCTTCTGCATTCAGTTGAAGAACTGCCAGCAGGGAGATCAGAGCGATTTATTAAATGCGTTTTTTAGTTTCTTAAGTGTTACATTTTAGTTCTTATTCATTTTATGTGTTCTTTTACATTTTCTATCGTATTATTAGTTTAACGTATATTTAAATACTGTTTTATGTGCGTTTTATTGGTCAAGTTTACATGATTCTTGGTAAGTATCATTTAAAATATTTGTTGCATCACTCAAATATTGTCTACTTGTACTATTTTGATCTGAACTATTTAATGAGAATACATATATTATATATAGGTATTTAAAAAATGTCTGATAAAGAAATTTCTGATGTATTTTCTGATGAAAGTTAATGGTAATAATTTAAAATTTTCTTATAATATGTATATTTATTTACTAAAAAGTTTCGAGATTCACATATTTTGCATAAAGTAATAATTTACTTCATTTCAATATAATTTATGTGAAAAATAATTCTTTTCAGCCTTTCGGTGCAAATATTCTACTATCGCCACGGTTTTTCATGGGATCTCGATAATCTGAGGAAAAAATGTTTCGAACAAAAGAGGAACAGTATACAGACGTCTACAAATTTCAATATATAAAAGTTTAAAAAAAATTTTTTTTTTCAAAAAATTGAGATAAATTTGATTTTTTAAAAGCTGAAATGTATTTTGGATTTCATAATGTTGTAGCTGATCTGAAGACGAATCCAACGATATATAATATTATAACCTTGAGACTATAAATAACGCTACAATAGTTTTTTCCACTTTTTCAGGCCAAATACCCCACTGTGCGGCGTTCGGTGGTGAAAGTGCCGAATACAACAACGTCGTAAGTACATATAACGCATTACACCGATAATATAAGTAAGTGTATCAAATTTATGAATATGCAAACTGATGTTTATTTTTTTTCAGATTGCAGTTAAGGCATATTTCAACGATGCCCTTTCGGCGGAAATTATAAACGGGTATACGTTGGCGGGAACCAGGGGGTACGCAGGATTAAACAAGACGAAAATCCTGGAGGCCATGTATGGTAAGCATTGTGTAGATTTTTTATTTAATTTTATTTCATTATTAATTCATTGTTTAGTAATATTTATCTCGATTTCAACGAATGTTACAGCTGCTACCCGGCATTCGAGATCGTTTGACAGGCCGGACAAGAAAAACCTCCCCCGACGTTATCGCCGTCGCGCCGCCGCAGAACACAATCTGTGGGACGTCGCCCCCCCCCCCCCTCTCCACCATGGAACGGTGATGCTAAGGAAGTGCGCCGTAAGTATATTATAGTGAAATTATATTATAAAAGTGAGTATAGTCTAAGTCTAAACAATCAATATGCAAACTAATGTTTATTTTTTTTAGGTTGGGCACTTCGTTCAGTGCTCTTGCATTGATATGGAGGAATAGGCCTACAGGGGATACCACTGGAAAAAAACGCAATCGGTTTCTCGAAGGAGGAGAAGGAGTAAGCTCCACGGCAACCGGGGAAGAGGAAGGCCTCTAATTTCTGGTGTGGTGGTAAGTACAGGGTGGCGCAAAATTATCTTTATGGTTTGAATTCTTTCCAACTTTTTTATCTCGTCATTCTTTCAATTTTTTGTTTCGGAATGTTGTAAACAAGACTTCTAGAATTTAATATGGGAAGCTACACAACACTTCTGTGAACGAACAAAAATCATCGAATTTTATTTTGAAACGTCGAAACAATTGACCGTTGGTTTTCAAAATAAAATTCGATGATTTTTGTTCGTTGTTCTGTGTTGTGTGTCTTTCCATATTAAATTCTAGAAGTCTTGTTTACAACATTCTGAAACGAAAAATAAAAATAAATTTTTAAAAAATACCACGTTTTTAAAACGGACTAAAAAGTGTAAAATAATTTTTCCTAGCCCCATACAGGTTCCTAACCCCATACAGATTGTGAATTTTGAATAGCTATGAAAATACTTGTAAGATTTAAAACGAAAAACGTGGGGCGCAAGATAATAGTAAGGACTGTAGAGAGTAGCACTATTCATGCATCAATTAATTATCTATGGCATGCGCCCCACGTTTTTCGTTTTAAATCTTACAAGTATTTTCATAGCTATTCAAAATTCACAATCTGTATGGGGTTAGGAACCTGTATGGGGCTAGGAAAAGTTATTTCACACTTTTTAGTCCGTTTTAAAAACGTGGTATTTTTTAAAAATTTATTTTGATTTAAATAATTTTTTTATCCGTTGAAAATTTCCAACTTCTTTGGTAATCCGCCAGTCTTGTCGATATCGCCGATATCGTATTTACTGAGGCTCGGGTTCGAATCCCGGTCCAGTAACTACGATTTTTCTAATTACTATCTCGTAAACGCACAGTTTTTTAAAAAAATTTTTCTGAATATTCCATTGTCATCCAGTTCTGAGCTATGTTTAAAATTTCAAGTCTCTAGCGCATCGGGAAGTTAGTTTAAAATCAATTGCAAGATTTGTACCGAACAAACAGACAAACAAGAAAGCGAGCTAATAAAAACGTGGTAAAAGTCGGAAGAATGTTGAAATAAAAAAGTTCTAAAGAATTCAAACCATAAAGATCATTTTGCGCCACCCTGTATATTATTATGTACATGTATGAATATATTGTATATACTAATGATTTTCCTTGTATTTTGTAGATATCCTGTGTCACCGGCTACGAGAACAAAAAAATGAAATTGTAAGATAGATTTAAGTTGAAATAATAAAGAGAATTAATAAAGTGAACTAATAAATACAACGTTCATTGTTCCCCCATTTTGTATTATCCTTATCATATTTATGATAATTCTTCTTCTTCTCAAATTTCATTATTTAAATTATCATATTTAAGATTTAGTAGATAAATAAATTTTCGTTTCCCTTTTACGAAGAGGATTTTTTTTCAAAAACATGCAATCAATGGTACGGCAGGAAGGAAATTAACATTCAATTTTTGTTTTTGACTGTTCAAATCGCGCGGTTTTCGCCGTGTCTGAACTGGCTCTAACGGCATTCGCCGCATCGGTGCGACCGTGCTGCCCTCTTAAAACGGCTCGAAATCGGCCCAAATTCAGCCAAATTCAGCCAAAATTCAGCCAAAATTCGGCCAAAAATCGGCCAAAAATCGGCCGAGGGCCGGTTCGGCCAAAATTCGGCCGTGGTCCTAGTTACGAGCCCTGCCGCGCGGATAGTCCCTGGTCAGAAACAGGGATTTTTGCTTACGGGGTTGTAAGATTTAAAACGAAAAACGTGGGGCGCATGCCATAGATAATTAATTGATGCATGAATAGTGCTACTCTCTACAGTCCTTACTATTATCTTGCGCCCCACGTTTTTCGTTTTAAATCTTACAAGTATTTTCATAGCTATTCAAAATTCACAATCTGTATGGGGTTAGGAACCTGTATGGGGCTAGGAAAAATTATTTTACACTTTTTAGTCCGTTTTAAAAACGTGGTATTTTTTAAAAATTTATTTTTATTTTTTGTTTCAGAATGTTTTAAACAAGACTTCTAGAATTTAATATGGAAAGACACACAACACAGAACAACGAACAAAAATCATCGAATTTTATTTTCAAAATAAAATTCGATGATTTTTGGTCGTTGTTCTGTGTTGTGTAGCTTCCCATATTAAATTCTAGAAGTATTGTTTACAACATTCCGAAACAAAAAATTGAAAGAATGATGAAATAAAAAAGTTGGAAGGAATTCAAACCATAAAGATCATTTTGCGCCACCCTGTACTTACCACCACACCAGAAATTAGAGTCCTTCCTCTTCCCCGGTTGCCGTAGAGCTTACTCCTTCTCCTCCTTCGAGAAACCGATTGCGTTTTTTTTCCAGTAGTATCCCCTGTAGGCCTATTCCACCATATCAATGCAAGAGCACTGAACGAAGTGCCCAACCTAAAAAAAATAAACATTAGTTTGCATATTGATTGTTTAGACTTAGACTATACTCACTTTTATTATATAATTTCACTATAATATACTTACGGCGCACTTCCTTAGCATCACCGTTCCATGGTGGAGAGGGGGGGGGGGGCGACGTCCCACAGATTGTGTTCTGCGGCGGCGCGACGGCGATAACGTCGGGGGAGGCTTTTCTTGTCCGGCCTGTCAAACGATCTCGAATGCCGGGTAGCAGCTGTAACATTCGTTGAAATCGAGATAAATATTACTAAACAATGAATTAATAATGAAATAAAATTAAATAAAAAATCTACACAATGCTTACCATACATGGCCTCCAGGATTTTCGTCTTGTTTAATCCTGCGTACCCCCTGGTTCCCACCAACGTATACCCGTTTATAATTTCCGCCGAAAGGGCATCGTTGAAATATGCCTTAACTGCAATCTGAAAAGAAATAAACATCAGTTTGCATATTCATAAATTTGATACACTTACTTATATTATCGGTGTAATGCGTTATATGTACTTAGGACGTTGTTGTATTCGGCACTTTCACCACCGAACGCCGTTACCTCCTCTGCGGACCGCAAAAAAAAAAATATTAATTCACGCAACGGACATAATAAAATCTGCTACACTACCAATCGAAATATTTTCCGTGGAGGCCATGGAATAACGACTTTCGAAGTATTAGAGCCTGTTCCGACACGGCGGAAACCGCGCGATTTGAACCGCGTGGATCTTATTACATTAGCGTTTATGCATTCGTTCACACGCATCCCCGCGATCGAACAATCAAAAACAAAAATCGCGCGGTCGAAAAAGCGCGGTTTCCGCAGTGTCTGAGCAGGCTCTTAGAGAATATCACACAAGAAAATTTACAAGGCGGGAAACCATAGGAGATCTCTTCCACACTTTTTGTTATATGTATACGTCTGATATTACAATTTCTTAGACAACTTCAAATAATACTGTCCAACAAATTTCAACTTTATTTTTGTATTTCGATTCCCACTATGCGATTCTTATAGAGTTTTTCGCGCTGATTCCGAATCTGTTTTTAATTTTTCTCCCATACGTACAGTTTTTGAGAAAATGGAGTTTAAAAAAAAGACATATTTTTCAACTTTGAACAAATATTGTGATGTTATTATATAAAAGATATTGAATTGATCTTTACAGCAACAGATTCCTTGGACTTTCCCGAATACAGTGATATATAATATTAATGCATTATAATTGTTTAAACATGTTTAAACGATCATTGAAGACGGAAAGACACCACTTTCGCACCAATTTTTGACGATATTTTTGAATTTATCTCAAAAAATAAGCGTTCAGCGGAAAATCAAACTATACGACGCGATAGAGCAGACTTTTATCTTGAGCAACCACCCTTTCAAGTTTTGAACGTCGACGTTTTTTTCGAACCAGAAAGCAAAATATTTTCGCTCGACATGAGTTGCGGCCAGTGGCGCTCACTACTAGAATGGTCGTTCGCCGCTCCGTATCCCGTCGCTGCGCCGTACACCGTCTAGAGCGCCACTGGCCGCAACTCATGTCGGACGAAGATATTTTGCTTTCTGGTTTGTTACGGATGACGAACAGGTGTTCAATATCATCTCTGGCAGGAACCGTCCTAGATAAACGAACAGAGCCACCCTAGATAAATCTACATAGCTGTTTAGTTTAGTTTAGGGCCCAAACATACGCACGACCAACTGGTCGTTGACAAAATACGAATGTTCACTGAAAGGGTACTGACAAGTACCACCTGTCATTGCAGGAGTATATAAGCCCTTGCATTTCTACTCTCGTGGGCTAGTACTGTCGTAATCACGAATCGTGTCGCGTCGTGCTGCATCTCGGAAGTCAACTACCAGTGAGATCGGGCTAAAGTTCCCCTTCGAATCAAAAGTTAACCGTATAGATTCCGCGAGTTCGGTGTAAAATCTATTAGGCAGTGATAAGGTTGCTCCGAGACCCCCGCATTGCCAGTGCGTCAACACCGTGCATCTAGTTTAGGTAATACACTTCTACTTTCAATTCTTTCTATTCCAAACTCAATTCATTCGCGACAATTACACAATTGTAACACTAATTCTTATAATCAGAATATATCTGTGTTCTTTGATAATTAACGCAAATTCATTAAACCCATAATTATCGTCCAATATCCTAATCGAGTAATTGAACGTCCCCACACGATACAATCTTACCGCTCGGATTGTATCACTAAATTATACTAGTTACGAGGCTTACTAACTATCCTAACAGCTCCCTGATTTCGCATCAGGTTCGTCTGTGCTTTTATCCAAACTCCTAGCGGCTCCCCAGTTTCGCATTGGGTTCGTCCGCGTCGTTCTACAACTTCCTAGCAGCTCCCCGGTTTCGCATCGGGTTCGTCTGCGCTTGACTCCATTCCTAGAGGCTCCCTGACTTCGCGTCAGGTTCGTCCTCGCTGTCTATAATCCTAGCGGCTCCCCAATTTCGCATTGGGTTCGTCCGCGTACCTTTAACTAACAAACTGATACCATATTCCTAGTGCAACAACACTTCGCCGGCCACTCGTGCTGCTCGCGGCCCTGGCTCGTAACAGAACTGGTGACAGCGGTGGGATATGTTCAATTATTTTAGGATCACTTTAATTTTGGGTTTACTACGTTAAATTACTCGTAGCTGAGTATCGACAATATACTAGTTTTCCTAGTTAAAAGATTTCAATATACTAGTTTCCTCTAGTTATACTTCTTAAAAAATTATTAGCTATATACTAGTTTTCGCTAGTTACGCTTCTATAAATAATATACTAGTTTTCTCTAGTTACTCTTCTTAAAAAATGCAGAATATGACTGCAAATACCTCTTCTGTTGACATAATGAACTTGACGGTTTCACTTGCAAATTCTATGTCGCTGTTGACGCAAAAGACATGCTTACAGAATATTACTTCGACTATTCCGACCTTTGACGGGGAAGACCCCTCTTTGATTCGTTTCGTACAAACTTTAGAGGACGGGTTAACTTTGATTCCGGAGGGTACGGAAACCGAGTATCTGGCAATTGTTCTTACTAAGCTCGTCGGGCCAGCACGTAGATGCACATTAGAGCACAAGTTTACTACCGTAAAAGCGTTAATTCAACATGTAAAGAAACGGTTCGCTCCCGGCAAGAGCCTATCATTTTATCAAGTGGAAATCGCGAAACTACATATTCGCGAAGGAGAGAGACTACGACAATACATCGATAGGACAAGCCACTTGGTCTACTGTACGCGCGGAGCCATAAGGGAAAAATACGTGGCCAACGCCGAAGAATTTATCAAAATGATGGAAAAAGACGTCATTGAAAATTTCATCGATGGATTACCGGATCGGATTTCCCTGAAGGTGTCGGCTTTCCTGAAAGATATTAAAAATCTAGAGGATGCTTACGACGTCGTGCTACAGATAGACAAGAGATTAAGGAATCGACGACAGTCGCCTCGGAGTGAATCACCATCAAGGTGGTCCCGCCGAGATTCATACGACCAGGATTCTCGCTACCGTGATCGTGAAGTGTCATATCCTTTATCTCCAAGCAGATATGACCGACACAGGGATCGACGCACGAGACCATCTGGTTTCGAGGAGGAAAGAGAAGGACGAGCTGCAGCCTGGACCTTGCGTCACAGGAGCCCCTCCAATTCCCCCTCCAACCGTTCAGATTCGTCACCAGTGAGAGACGGAGAGAGACGGTACACAATTTTGAAAAATTCCGATAAGGATCGCATGTCAAAACCGTATTGTTGGCATTGCGGAACAACCGGACACGATGGAAAATTCTGCAAGAATCGACCGCGTAGTCCGCGATTCCGACGAGATTCGCGAGATTCGTCCGTAGAATCAACCAAATCTTTAAACTTCGATCGCGCTCACCGTACAGGCGACACGATGAGCGAAAACAAAGAAGTTCGCCCAAGAACTGTCCGCTTCGAGGAAAAACCCTCATCAAGGAAGCTCCAGCACCACGAATCAAAATC
Organism: Lasioglossum calceatum; assembly: GCA_963966675.1. Classification (NCBI taxonomy): domain Eukaryota; kingdom Metazoa; phylum Arthropoda; class Insecta; order Hymenoptera; family Halictidae; genus Lasioglossum; species Lasioglossum calceatum. The sequence goes on from OZ016542.1 coordinate 2,356,621, forward strand.
AAAATCCCAGAACTGGAATCAGGCACGGGAGAATTTCTAATTGACGGTGGAGCATCCGTAAATTTAGTAGTTCTTGACGTTTTAGGGGAAGGAGCAGAAATTGTGTCACGCGAAGAAATTGAAATAACTGGTCTTACTACAACCCCAATTCGCACTCTGGGAACTACGATACTTCACATACATGAAGCTCCTGCGTTTTTCTACGTAGTGAAGCGCCTTGCAATAGAAGCAGATGGACTTATAGGAAGCCCATTTTTAAAACAGGAACAAGCAGAAATTTCTTATTACCATGGAACAGTGGTATTAAAAAATAAGCCCATCAGGCCTATTCGATTTTCAAATTACCAGCAGGACTCAGACGTACCGACCAAACATCGCATCGATGCCCGATCATCTCAACAGATTGCCATAAGAATAGCTAACCCAAGGATTAAAGAAGGCTATTTACCACGCATACAAACACACGAGCATCTTTACATAGGAGAAGCCGCCGTCCTGAATGACAGAGGAAAATGTCATGTTATGGCAACAAACACCAGCGAAGAAGCTCTGGACGTGGAAATAGAGCCACAAATTTTAGAACCTTACGACATTTTGAGTACATCAGATGAAGATATTTATACACAGGTACGACATCACTGTAATTTCAAAACTAGAGAAGACAGGATACAGGGAATTTCCGAAACGCTAAATTTGAGCCACCTGAACGAAGAAGAACGCCGCAGCATCACCGCATTGATAAAGGAATTTCCCGATCGATTTTATCTCCCTGGAGATAAATTAGGAAAGGCCTCCGATTTTAAGCACTCCTTACATACAACTGATGAGATTCCGATTAACACGAGACAGTATCGCTACCCTCCTGTTCACCAAGAGGAAATCAAAAAACAAATTCATGGCTTATTATCCGAAGGTATTATTACTCCGTCGAAATCTCCGTACAATTCACCCTTGTGGATTGTACCCAAAAAACCAGATGCGCAAGGAAACAAACGTTGGCGCATGGTAATAGATTTTCGTGCGCTTAACGAGAAGACCATCTCCGATAAATATCCATTGCCTCAAATCACGGAAATACTGGATCGTCTCGGTGGAGCGAAATACTTCTCAGTTTTCGATCTCGCCAGCGGGTTTCACCAAATAGAAATGGATCCGAAAGACAGACAGAAGACGGCTTTCACCACCCCTAACGGACATTATGAATTTTCACGAATGCCGTTTGGCTTAAAAAATGCACCACCCACTTTCCAACGCCTCATGGATCAGGTATTGACTGGACTTCAGGGAACGGACGTTTTCGTTTACCTGGACGATATCGTGGTTTACGCTTCGTCGTTACACGAGCACAACGTTAAAGTCAGGAAATTGTTAAACCGTCTGCGAGAACATGGTTTAACTCTTCAGACAAATAAATGCGAATTCTTACGGAAAGAAGTTGCATACCTCGGACATATTATTTCAAGACAGGGAGTAAAACCCGATCCCCGAAAATTAAAAGCTGTCAAGGATTTCCCAACACCTACCTCACAGAAAAATATCCAACAATTTTTGGGTCTTGTAGGATATTACCGAAGATTTATATCAGATTTCACTACAAAAGCAAAGTCCTTAATTGACCTCTTAGGGAAGGGCAAAAAATTCAAATGGACCGAAGAACAAGAAAGCAGTTTTAAGCAGTTACGTGAAGAACTCTGTCAAGAGCCTATTTTACAGTATCCAGATTTCAGCAAACCATTCGTCATTACAACAGACGCCTCCGAATATGCCGTTGGAGCCGTGCTTAGTCAAGGTGAAATAGGAAACGATCTGCCGATTGCTTATGCATCGCGCAGCCTCAACAAAGCAGAAAGAAATTATTCAGCCACGGAAAAAGAATGTTTAGCTATGGTATACGCCGTTATATATTTCCGACCGTATGTGTACGGAACAAAATTCACATTGGTTACAGATCATCGACCATTAGTTTGGCTACATTCGGTAAAAGATCCGACATCAAGACTCATGAAATGGAAGCTCAGACTCCTAGAATATGATTATCAGGTGGTCCATAAATCTGGAAAAACAAATAAGAATGCGGATGCATTATCACGTAATCCTACTTCCATCTGTTTACCAGTCATCCCGAGGGAACCGAAAGACCCCGATTTTAAAATCCACATACCGAAAACACCTGTCGACGCTGGTTCAATAGGACAACGCATCAGACAACTACATCGGGACCGAGAAAAACGGCCGAAATATCAACAAACAAGCAGCAGTTCAGATGAAATGGAAGAACCCGCCCTGGGGAAAGTTCAACACTCGCCAATAATTAACATAAACAGAACCCTTCCGAGTTTATCTAGAGAGATAGCGATGCCAGATGAAGACCAGGACAACACACACCATTTTTTGCCCGCGGCAAACTCCACAGAAATTTTTTCTACGGATAGAAACACTAGTCTACCTGGTGATTTAATTTCGTTTGACGATTCAATGGAAAACACCGTCATAGAAAATAGGAACAATTTACAGAAGGATGTACCCAATATATCGCAAGTACCATTTCCGGAAACAAGTGGAATTTTGCAACCCACCGTAACTCGAGTTCCAAACAATTTAATACACAAAGCAAGGGTGCGGCATCTTCCTGATCGCACAGCCGACCCTTACCCATTCTCCAACGCCGATACCGATGGTTCTTCCACCGAAACTGACCTGGAAGCGCCGCCAGAACCGAACCAAGGGATTAGCATTTCTTCAAACACCCTTACCGCAAGGGAAGACCATTATGTACACTTCATATCAGCCGATCGCAACTTAATAACCCCCATAGGAAAACTGTTGCTGGACACGGGATTAATAAATAAGCAGGAACTTTTAGCTGCACGACCGAAAAAGGGACAGGTCATAATTTCAAACAACGGATTATTTAAAACCTTCAGCATAGTAATTTCCGATAACTTCCACGATAAACCAAAAAGAATGGATATAATTAACGGTTTGAAAACTCTTCAATCTGCTTTAGAACAAAATAGAAGTAAATCTTTTCGAATATCCGCCACCGGAGATCATCATAAATCATCGCCCGATGAACTTTTCAAAGCATTAAAAGAAGTCTTCACAGATTCACCTTATCAAATCACAATATGTAATTGTGTTATTACTACACCTTCCGTAGAAGACAGGCAAGAAATTATCCATGAAGCACACGATAGCTTAATAGGAGGGCATAAGGGAGTTACAAAAACCTACAATCGCATTCGATCGAGATTTCATTGGCCGCACATGCGCAACGAAATTCAGGATTACATCCGAAAATGCAAAAGTTGTCAAGAGCAGAAATTAGTCAGAACAAAAACACGTCAACCCATGTTGATCACTGACACGCCGTTGGACGCATTTGATAAAATTTCCTTAGATACCGTTGGACCATTACCAATTACACCTGGAGGGAACCGATACATTCTCACCATGCAGGATAACCTAACCAAATATTGTATTGCAGTAGCGATACCTAATATCCGAGCCACCACCATCGCAGATGCCTTTGCACGGCATTTTATTGCAATCTATGGGACACCTCGAGCAATACTCACGGATAAGGGAACCAGCTTTATTGGAACTCTTATGACAAATCTGTCAGAAATATTCAAGATTAAACAAATTACCACCTCCGGATACCGACCACAGACTAATGGATCATTGGAGCGAAGCCATATTGTTCTTACAGAATACCTCAAACATTATATGGAGAATTACGAGGATTGGGATTTATTAATTCCGTTTGCAATGTTTTCTTATAATACGTCTGTTCACGAAGCTACCAACTTTACACCGTACGAACTAATTTTTGGCAAACAGGCACGAGAGCCAACCTCATTTCCAACTGGCACCAATTTGAAGACATATGGAGATTATTTATCGGAACTAATAACAAATATAGTCCGAATCCGTAATATAGCAACAGATGGATGCCCTGCATAACGATCTTCCGAGGAGCAGGACTACTCCCACCGGCAGCAGTCGTGACCTGAACTTCACCTAGCAATAAGTACACTACACTACACTACACTCGTCATTTTTTTTTCTCTTTTCTTCTCTTTCATTTTTTTTAATTTTTTTTTTTCATTTCATTTTTTTTCTCTTCTCTTATTCTTTTTCTCAAAGTCTATTGTATCTAGGACGTTTCCTTCCTGATGAGAAAGCATCACGCGAACCGCGATGTTTCTTCTTGGTGGGGAGATGTTACGGATGACGAACAGGTGTTCAATATCATCTCTGGCAGGAACCGTCCTAGATAAACGAACAGAGCCACCCTAGATAAATCTACATAGCTGTTTAGTTTAGTTTAGGGCCCAAACATACGCACGACCAACTGGTCGTTGACAAAATACGAATGTTCACTGAAAGGGTACTGACAAGTACCACCTGTCATTGCAGGAGTATATAAGCCCTTGCATTTCTACTCTCGTGGGCTAGTACTGTCGTAATCACGAATCGTGTCGCGTCGTGCTGCATCTCGGAAGTCAACTACCAGTGAGATCGGGCTAAAGTTCCCCTTCGAATCAAAAGTTAACCGTATAGATTCCGCGAGTTCGGTGTAAAATCTATTAGGCAGTGATAAGGTTGCTCCGAGACCCCCGCATTGCCAGTGCGTCAACACCGTGCATCTAGTTTAGGTAATACACTTCTACTTTCAATTCTTTCTATTCCAAACTCAATTCATTCGCGACAATTACACAATTGTAACACTAATTCTTATAATCAGAATATATCTGTGTTCTTTGATAATTAACGCAAATTCATTAAACCCATAATTATCGTCCAATATCCTAATCGAGTAATTGAACGTCCCCACACGATACAATCTTACCGCTCGGATTGTATCACTAAATTATACTAGTTACGAGGCTTACTAACTATCCTAACAGCTCCCTGATTTCGCATCAGGTTCGTCTGTGCTTTTATCCAAACTCCTAGCGGCTCCCCAGTTTCGCATTGGGTTCGTCCGCGTCGTTCTACAACTTCCTAGCAGCTCCCCGGTTTCGCATCGGGTTCGTCTGCGCTTGACTCCATTCCTAGAGGCTCCCTGACTTCGCGTCAGGTTCGTCCTCGCTGTCTATAATCCTAGCGGCTCCCCAATTTCGCATTGGGTTCGTCCGCGTACCTTTAACTAACAAACTGATACCATATTCCTAGTGCAACAACACTTCGCCGGCCACTCGTGCTGCTCGCGGCCCTGGCTCGTAACAGGTTCGAAAAAAACGTCGACGTTCCAAACTTGATAGGGTGGTTGCTCAAGATAAAAGTCTGCTCTATCGCGTGGTATAGTTCGATTTTCCGCTGGACGCTTATTTTTTGAGATAAATTCAAAAATATCGTCAAAAATTGGTGCGAAAGTGGTGTCTTTCCGTCTTCACGCGGAGTTAGACCAAATCCAAAACAATTATAGTGTATAAAAAAATAGATCCTCCATAAGACTATTTATTCATTGGTTTCGTGATTGTTGAGAACAATCCATACTACATATGTATACTTACAGGGTTTTTGATGCGAGGGCGATCCATAATGGTGTCACTACCGAACAGAACCACACGAACTCGAACAGAACACAAACTCGAACGGGACACGAACTCAAACAGAACTCGAGCAGAAAATCGACGCGCGCGCGCGAGGGTGGTTTGCAAAGCCTGAGAAGGCACGCGGATCGCGTCTCAGATTCTCAGATGCTTCTGACTGCAGTGATGCCGGAAACAGTGGGCCGTGGGCCGTTCGTCTGAGTCGCTGGTTTCCCCTTCCCTGACGTATCGTCGTATCCGTGTCGACTGCGTTGCCTGTGTTGGTCCCTGTTCGCTTGCACGCGCGCTACACACAAGCGTACCTCTCAGTACCTCTACTCTGTCCGTGTGAACTACCCGCTCGACTGATAGACGCCGACGCGTTCCTTCGATTTTCACGTTGCCGAAGTTTCGGAAGCATGAGATGGAAAGTCGGAATTTGGAGACGACGCGCATTTGAATCCCGGCACAGCGCGACGCGGCGCACATTTTGCTATAACTTTTGATCTAAAAGAGATATCGAAGAGAAATTTGGGATAATTTTTTTTTAAAAATCAGGTTTAATGATGCAAACAGAAATATATTTTGTATTTTGTAAATAATGTTTTCGTTGATTCTTAAAAGGTATAGCCGGATAAGATAATGGTCAAAAGTGTCCATCCAAATTGATTTTTAGTCACGTCATGTTCAACAGAAAATTATGAAAAAATTGGTGAATATTCTACCTAATAGCATACACGACTGAGATTTTTTTCAAAATTTTTGGTTGCAAAATCGATTTTTAAACAAATCGGAAAACATAAAATTGCCGATATTATATCAAAGTCTTCAGTTGACCACATTTATATTATTACGTTAGTTGTGTCTCCTCCTGATTCTTAATGTGTATTTTTTTCAGATTTTTCGGATTACGGAAACATGTTTTAAACCTCCAAACATTCGGAGAAAATGCATATTTTGTATTGTAGTTTTAGGGACACTGTGAGACGAAATCTGTGTAAAAATCAAAGAACTTTCGATAGAAATGAGATAGAGCCATGAAATTTTTTTAAAATTAAAGCTGAAACTTTGCAGAATATGAAATAATTATGAAGATTTTGGTACGAACGTTTTTTAACCTTGAGAAAATTCGTTAAACTTGCACAATTTTAAGAAAATTGTGGTTTTTTCAATACCACGCGCGGGAAAAAATTTTTTTTAACATACGACACATCATTTCCTGTAGATTTTTTCACGCTGATTTCAAGTCTTGTCTCAAAAGTTGTCTACGACCTCAGGATTTTGCAAAACATCGATTTTTGTGAACAAAACTAATGTAATCATTTTTTCGTTGAAATGATTTGGTAACCCACTAGTTTGAAGGAATATTGTATTCTCATATATAAAACACATAAAAAATAATCATAATGAAGTATTTGGACGTTTACTTAACGTATATCACGCCAGCGACAATCGTATAGATACGTCAAGTGATCGTTCGTCAAGTGATATACGTTAAGTAAACGTCCAAATACTTCATTATGATTATTTTTTATGTGTTTTATATATGAGAATACAATATTCCTTCAAACTAGAGGGTTACCAAATCATTTCAACGAAAAAATGATTACATTAGTTTTGTTCACAAAAATCGATGTTTTGCAAAATCCTGAGGTCGTAGACAAATTTTGAGACAAGATTTGAAATCAGCGTGAAAAAATCTACACGAAATGATGTGTCGTATGTTAAAAAAAAATTTTTTCCGCGCGTGGTATTGAAAAAACCACAATTTTCTTGAAATTGTGCAAGTTTAACGAATTTTCTCAAGGTTAAAAAACGTTCGTACCACAATCTCCATAATTATTTCATATTTTGCAAAGTTTCAGCTTTAATTTAAAAAAAATTTCATCGCTCTATCTCATTTCTATCGAAAGTTCTTTGATTTTTACACAGATTTCGTCGGTTTGGCCCGTAGTGCGCCGCGTCGCGCTGTGCCGGGATTCAAATACGCGCCGTCTCCAAATTCCGACTTTCCGCCTCATGCTTCCGAAACTTCGGTAACGTGAAAATCGAAGGAACTCTCGGCGTCAATCAGTCGAGCAGGTAGTTCACACGGACAGAGTAGAGGTACTGAGAGGTACGCTTGTGTGTAGCGCGCGTGCAAGCGAACAGGGACCAACACAGGCAAGCGCAGTCGACGGCCCACGAATATCCCATCACTGTTGCTTCTGCTTTTCGCGTTTCTGAGAAAGGTGCGCGCAGTAGGTACACACCCCTGCCATTCATTGCGTTCGAGGCGCTTTTTCGGGGTTTTGTTTAACGATGTCAGCGTGATTAAAACATTTTTGGTAATTCTTAATTTACTAAAAAAGGAAAAGCTTTATATCTATTGTATGCCTACATGTTCTCCAACAGCTGTACCTACATTAACAAAACCAAGATAGAATATTTCATTTCCATTTAAAGGAAATTAATCGCATACATATATTTATTAGACTCTATTTAGAAACTTTGTACGAATCTGACTCGATATTGTCGGGCAAGGGGTTAATGATGAGGGCTGCGCCCCACAGTGGGACAAACCGATGAATTCTGTGTAGAAACCAAAGAACTTTCGATAAAAATGAGATAGAGCGATGAATTTTCTTCTAACTCACAGCAGAAATATTGCAGAGTATATGGGAAAAATAGAGAGAGAGACAGAGAGATTATAGTGCGAACGTTGTTTAGCCTTGGAAATCTGTGCTAAACTTGGAAAATTTCAAGAAAATTGTGGTTTATTCAATTCCATGTCCGGATAGATTGTTTTCTTCACATGCTATACACCAGAGTTGGACAAAACGTAATTTCAATTACAATTACAATTACTGTAATTTGAAATTCAATCGAAATGTCTAAAATGAAACTAACAAAAAACATATGTTAGAAAATATGTATTATTTACTAGCGGTTCTGCTCGGTAATCGGCACGCGATCGTCAGACCGAATCAAGCTTTACTGTATACTTCCATTGTTGTTGATTTTTACCACGTTTTTATTAGCTCGCTTTCTTGTTTGTCTGTTTGTTTTTTGCATACATTTTAAACTCTCCGCCGGAGAGTTGGGCAAAATATGTAATTAGATACTTTCGGATCACGAATAATACATACAAAATTTCTAATTAGTTACTCGAGGATTTAGATACAAAAGTATTTTATATTCGAAATTTAATCAGATACTTTTCTATCCGCAGCAGAAGGATTCGAAGCAACGGATACATTTGTAAATAGTATCTGTATCTAATTCAAAGATCCTTTTGGATCCTTCAAGATCCTTTTGGCCAGCTCGAGGCTTGAATGAACACGGGTAACCCGACGGCCAGCCCGGTATATCGTTGTAAAATCGCTAAAAATGCAGTTGCTGAACTTGGTTATTATATGAAATATCACATAATTCTTTCACGGAGCGATGCTAGGAGGGTCCGGGGCGTTCTTCCGATTAAGAAAAGACTAAACCCGATAGAATTAGGACTGTGTCTAGTAGTTTTGTTCGTGAAAGTATATTCGAAATTTGTATTTAAATACAATTTCTGCTCTTCTCTGCTGGCTAGGGCGACGAAGTGACGAAGGCCTCGAGAGCCTTGGCCAAGTGGTGCAATAAACACGGCCGGGCCCGAGGCCCCTCGTCGCTTCGTCGCCCTAGCACGGAGGATGGGCAAAAATTGTATCCAAATACAAATTTCGAAGATACTTTCACGAGTAAAACTACTAGACACAGTCCGAATTCTATCGAGTTTAGTCTTTTCTTATTCGGAAGAACGCCACGAACTGGCTCGTGTCACTTTCGCGAGAAGATTACGAAAAATAAACAAGTTTAGTATTCGCTTGTTAGCGGTTTCATGCCGAGATACCTGGCTGGCCGTGGGGTTGCCCGGCCGTGTTTATTGTACTACTATTGTGTTCTGGGCTCAGATAGCTGGATGGCCCAAAGTGCCCACCCGCCATCGCCCGAGGACAGTTCTGTTTATTCTCATGCGTCCCTATTCAGAACGTCACGTACGCCCAGTTCCTACCATAAATCCTTCCGATCTTAAGGGTCGCCTCGACATCAGCCCTTGACTTTGCTAACGGTATAGAACAGTGGTCGGCAACGGTTGCTTGTTCGGCCCGATTTCGAGCCTGCGCCTCCCGCACGTCTCGCTCCCCGTAGCGGCCCACGTGCTCAGGCCCGTACCGCATGATATGTGCGTGGCGCATTAGGGCGACACCGGTATCGATACGTTTCCACATTACCATGGAGGTACTATCGTCAATGCGTTCTTTTTCCGTGGTTTCCCCTGTAGGCCTATTCCACTATGTCGTATGATAATTTCGGTGTATTAAATCGGAAAAGCGCACCCGGTTGAATGATGCTACTCTATCGTCTGCGATGCGAGCAGCGACGTCTAACCTTTCATTCGATATATATGATATACCAAGTACGTCTTTAAACGTCCACGAAGAAGTTTTTCTGAATGACTGAATAAAATTTTGGCAATGGAATTCAAAACTATTTTTCAAACTAATCTTACTAGTTTATTTTTCAAACTTTTCTTCCGAAATTATCATACGAGATAGTGGAATAGGCCTACAGGGGAAACCACGGAGAAAAACCTATTGACGATAGTACCTCCGTGGTAATGTGGAAACCTATCGATACCGGTGTCGCCCTAATGCGCCACGCGCATTTCATGCGGTACGGGCCTGAGCACTTGGGCCGTCACGGGGAGCGAGACGTGCGGTATAGAAGTATAAAAGGTCCAAATACGTGCTTCCTTCGGCTGGCTAAAAATCACATAGTTGGGAGGTATACATCTGGAAGGGCCTCGCCTGTTGTCTCGCTTGTTCCTTCGCGCGGAGGGTTTTACAACGGAACGCATTTATATTGTGTATACTTGACTAAATGACTTGTGTATAATTTTAAGATAGAGTTAAAATTATAATAAACGCATAGGCTTTCTTAAAAAATTTTTTTAAATATTGCATTGTCATCCAATTCTGAGCTTAAAATTTCAAGTCTCTAGGTCATCGAGAAGTTAGTTTAAAATCAATTGCAAAATTGACAGACAAACAAACAGACAGACAAGAAAGCGAGCTAATAAAAACATGGTAAAAAAGATTGAAAAGATAATAATAAACTAAAAATTATAACATTAATTGTAACAGGTAGAGAGTAGAATAAAAACAGCATATTATAAAAATAGTGGGTATAAAACATTCTATTTTAAATTTTCGTGTAGAAAAACAAGTTTTTCAACATTTTCGGACAGTAATTTAGTTCGAGTAGCTATTACAACATTTCTTGCTGTAGAAAATAATCGTTTGCTACGTGCTTGCGTTGCAGGAATATTCCTTTCATACGGATTGCTGAAATGTTCAATAATAACGATGACACTTTTGAGAACCCCAAATATTGTATTATTCTATATGCCGAGAATTTTCGGGATTCCCGAGAATTAAAATGGTACGGCAAGGGGTTCAGAGGGAAGAAGTAACATTCAATTTTTGTTTTTGATTGTTCGACCGCGCGGATGCCTGCGAACGGGTACATAAAAGCTAATCAAATAAGATCCGCACGGTTCAAATCGCCGTGTCTGAACAGGCTCTAACGGCACTCGCGCCACTGTGCTGCCATCTTACAACGGCATTCGCGCCACCGTGCTGCCATCTTACAGCGGCCCGAAATCGGCCAAAATTCGGCCAAAATTCGGCCGAGGGCTGGTTCGGCCAAAATTCGGCCGTGGTCCAAGTTACGAGCCCTCCCGCGCGGATAGTCCCTGGTCAGAACCTAGGCCCAGTGGGCTTTGAGCCGCTTCGAGGGACCTTCAACACAGTGCCCGTCTCGCTACCTGCCCTCGGCCCGCCAGGCTCGTGTTCAGCCTGGGACGGCCTGGTTGTCTGTATACAGAAATACACACGTTATACATTCATTTTTCAGAATCAAATTATACCAATTTTTTAAAATTCTGTGCGGTGCTCAAGGTACCCCATTTTCTTACTTTACTAAATATACCCAGGCAACCAAAAATCCAAATTTGGACGTCCTCTTGTGCGCGCATATGCCGTACTAGTGCCGTCCTAAGGACTAGGGTTTGGACATGGGCATGAGGTCGGCATGAAAACGGCCTCAGGACCAGGGTTGCCATATGCGAGTCTCGCCAGGCCCCTTACGTCTCCGTCCCTCGCCTAGATGCGTGCCTCCGCTATCCCCACTCTTACCACTACCGCTGGTGCGACCGAGTCGGTAGCATGCTACCGCTCTCATTCTAGCACTCGGTCGCGCCAGCGGTAGTGGTAAGAGTGGGGATAGCGGAGGCATGCATCTAGGCGAGAGACGGAGACGTAAGGGGCCACTTGAGCCGTTGAGCCGCACCGTCTGGCTTCCCTGGGCGCGACCGAGTCGGTAGCATGCTACCGCTCTCATTCTAGCACTCGGTCGCGCCAGCGGTAGTGGTAAAAGTGGGGATAGCGTAGGCAGCATCTAGGCGAGGGACGGAAACGTAAGGGGCGTCATATGGCAACCCTGCTCAGGACTCAGGAGTCAGGAGTCAGGAGCAGTACTACCATATTTTATCCCCTCCGGCCCCTTACCCTTCCGCCTCTCGCCTAGTTTCGCAGCGTACCTTTTCCCACTAGTCGCTGATGCGTACCGTACACCAGCGTGTCGCCACTGTCGCCAGCGTTAGTGGGAAGAGCTACGCTGCGAAACTGGGCGAGAAGGCGGAAGGGTAAGGGGCCGGAGGGGATAAAATATGGTAGCACTCAGGAGCAGGGCTACCATATTTTTCTCTCGCCAGGCCCCTTACCCTTCCGCCTCTCGCCGTGCCGTGCACCGTACCTCGTCTTTGCACTCTTCCCACTAACGCTGGCGACACGCTTGCGTACGGTCGCGTCAGCAACTAGTGGGAAGAGTGGGAGGCTCTCGCCAACGTTAGTGGGAAGAGTGCAAAGACGAGGTACGGTGCACGGCACGGCGAGAGGCGAAAGGGTAAGGGGCCTGGCGAGAGAAAAATATGGTAGCCCTGGTCAGGACTCAGGACGCGGAATCTGCCTTTGTGGCAGCACTGTCGCACTGATGTGGCTGGCGAATATCGTTTTACAGGGCAGCACCGTCAGCGAGAGTAAGTCGCACCACCGACGAGAACAGTATCTCGTCGGTGGTCGCACTAATGTCACCGACGAGATCTCGTCGGTGCTAATGTGGCAGATGACGGCGAAGTAAATTTCTATCGTACCAAATATACAGCACTGGTCCCTTTTATTCACACCAATTCTCGACAATTCGAAATACCCATACAAATTTTATTTGGTTCTCATATTTGTTATTTTTCCTAGACTGCGGATCTTTATGCCAAATAAAAATTGTCTGCATCGATTGCAAGAGACACAAGCTAAAAATTGCATTGCCGTATACAAATTTCTTTACAGTTCAATTTCAACTAATTTACATTTAAATTCACTGAATACACTTATTTTAATGTTAAAATATTAAGAATTCTAAATTTAGATTACTAAATATTGCAGGGAGTTGGTGGGTGAAGGGATTATAAATAAACGAAGCAGGAAATAATCAATAAATATTATATTTTTAAATTTATTTTCATTAGTTTTCTTTATTACTTAACTTGGATTCTTACATATTAGGGATTCGCTGTGCATACATAGGCACACCTGGTCCATGGCACTTCTTCAAAAGCATCTTCTGGTTGGGATTCGATCTGGTCGAGTCTGGACCGTGACCCATATTTTTCTGATTCTGCGCCTCTTCTCCGGAACGATGTGCTCCTTCAGGGTAACTCGAACATCCATGTGTGGTTAATAATCTGGAAAAATATTCATGCACATATTGTATAATATAAACCAAATAAATTTTTACAAACCTTGGCTTGCGTGGGCACTGCTCGTTCTTGCAGTCCATTCATATATGCGGAGGAGTCACATGTCCTTGTAGTCAGGTTGCAGAGCTGGGGAGAATAGTATTTTAAATAGTAAATAATAAATAATCCTATTTATTTTAAAGTATGTGTACAATTTTGAAAATAAAATGATTTATTTGAGGCAGTAATTTTTGCAAATAGTATTTTATGTTAGGAATATTGAAAATATTTGGACTTTGTCTTTATTTTCAATTTCAATTTTAAATAGTATTGCTGAAAATAATGGTTCGCATTCGAGAGATTTATGGGTAGAAATTGTTTCCTGGTGATAAGATACACTGTATGTTTATCAACTAACCTCAGTAGGCACAAGAAATACAATATTCTATTTTGTGTTTCAGATTATTAAAATAGAAATATTTTATATTCGAAATTGTATATCTTATTTAAAATACTATTTTCTTTAAGCAGAATAAATTCGAAAGTATTAAATAGTATTTGAAATATTTGTTTCGCCAAATAATGCCCACCTCTGTCAGGTTGGTAGTTGAGGACGGCGCGGCGCCGTTTTTGTCACAGGGGTAAACGTGGTCGTCCTCGTAGTTGCGGCCTGTCCAACATCCGCGGGCATCGGTGACGACGAGGGCGTCGGCGGAGGGTTCGCTTCACGATTGAAGTGCCCGCGTGCCCGCTGCTGCGCCCGCTTCAAGCGCTGCCTTCCCCGCCGCCGCGAAATCCGTCGTCGTTGGTTTCGCGTACCAGGTTGACCGGATCGTAGTCTCTGTAACATTCATGTGATAAATAAATATATTAATCGATGAATTAATAATTAGATTCAACTGAATAAAAGATGTACAATGCTTACCATGGATGGCCCTCATCATCCGCGTGTAGTACAGTGAGCGGGTCCCACGGATATTCGACCACGTGCGCAACGTCACGACAGTGCTGCGATTCTCCCAGTTATTCCGCTGTTGGCTTTGGCAAAATTGGTACATTAATATTAATTAATTACAATTATTATATATAACCTCGTGTTACTTACTCCACCTTCTTCTCCAATTGCTGCAGTCCCATACTGAAAGAAAGGTTGAGAAATTGATAAATTAATATTAATTAATTACAATCATTACATACTAACGATTAAACATAACCATGTGTAACTTACTTCATCTTCTGCTCCAATTGCTGCAGTCCCACACTGAAAGAAAAGGTTGATAAATTAATATTAATTAATTACAATCAATTAATTGTAATTGTTATTGTATTACTTACTCAATCCTCTGCCCCAACTGCTGAACAAGATGCAGCAGTGTCGTCATACTAAAACAAATACAAACGTGATACCATTTAGTATACAATTTAATTACAATTATTACTAAATTTAAAAACAAATGTGCAACTCGTGCTTCTCACCTGTCTTGCTGCGGAGGAGGCGCCTGGAGTGTCGGAGTCGGGATGGGGATGGGAAGTGGCGTGGAAAAATTGCGTGCAGCGGCGGAAGAAGGTTTAGGGTTGTTGAACGCTGCACGATTCTGAATCAGAGGATTCGGCGGGAATTGGACGTTCACTTGGGGATCCGACGACTCCATATTGGACTGCAGCAATAACAACATATCCTCGCGTGAGGGGGTTTTTTGCTGCTCCTTCGCAACGTGCTGCTTCTTTGCAACGGGCTGCTTCTTTTGTATTTTGCGGGGTGGCTCTGCCTCCCCCGAGGCTTCTTGAACGTATTTTGCTGGCAACTGTGGCTGCCTTTTTGGTCGTTGTTGATTCTGAAATGTATGAACATTGAAAGAGAATATTAATATCAGTAATCAAAGAATGGGAAGAAAAAAACCAGACGATTGTCGCTGACACTCCTCGTAGGCTGTGCGAGACACTGTAATGTAATTTTAATTGAACATGTATTTTCAATGATTATATTTTCATTTACACAGGAAGTAAGGTAAGCGTAATTAATTTTTTTAACTTACTTCTTGTCAACGAATTTTTCAACTTCTGGTGATGAAAATAAGGAAATAAGATATCGCCAGTAGTTGACAAATTCGTTGATGAGAAGTAAGTTAAAAAAATGTAATACTTACGTTGCTTCCTGTGCAAATGAAAATATATATATGTACAATAGTTATCTAATTTAAATTACATTACAGTGCCACATGCAGTCTACGAGGAGTGCCAGCGACAATGGCAACGATACGATCAAACAATTCGTCAACTACAAACTAAAAATTAAAGCTTACTTTATCCATGATGCTGAAGTTGTGTGCCGTGGGCCGTGTGCTGTACTGCCGTGGGCCGTTTCCCTTCCGTTGTCTCGACGTTATTCGTCTGTTTTTTCGCTGGACGCCCGCTTCGCCTGTTCTTCGCGGGCTATTCACCGCTTCTCATTCAGTCCTCGTTCGCTTTGAGGTCGATACAGCTTGCTCAGGAAAGCACCGGTCACCAATGCTTAAGGATAGGGAGCCCGGTCACGGAAATTCGGGTCGGATTTCTCAACGGAATTTATTTTTCGCCGGGCCTTTCCGGGCACCGACATTTCTCTCGACGGGGGTCAGGGCTGCCTGTTGTGCGCGGTACAAAAAAAAGGTTTTTATGGGCTTCACAATTCCTTAGGTAAACTGTCGGTAGCTCTCCTTTTCAACATCATGTAGGAAACGTTCCTGCCGCTTGGTGAATTCTTCTTAAATAATGATTTTAAATAATTACTAGAAAATATTGTAACAGACCTGCATAATGCAGATCCGTTACGAAGCAAACCTCTGTCAAACCTCCACCCGTCGTACACGCGATCCTGAATCGCGTAACGTACCACCGGCGTTCCTGTCACAACAATAACACCGCCCGTACCGCGCCGTTCCCGCACCTGGAGACGTATCCCCAACGGGAACCCAAAACCAAAATCCAAAATACGAAATAGAAAAAGGGATACGTCACCACCTAATTTCCTCGCCGCACCACCGCCCCTCGTCACCAAACTATCCCTATAAAAGGCGCCCGAAATCAACCAAAATCACCGGAGTTTACCAGTGAGTTTCCTGGAAGCCAGAGCATTCCCGTAAACCAGCTGTAAGTATTCTACAAGCACCCGATATCCTAGTCCCCGACCGTCGACTACGGGCTCGTTTGCCGTGCGAACCTGTACCGGCTATACTTTTGGGCACGTGGCCGGAGAGGTTATGTTACCACGTGATCGGATGACCACGCTGACACTTCACAATCGGACACCGAAAACTCTGGACACAGGGATTATCAATCACACTCTCAGCGATGTGCGGGGCGTCACTCTTTTATTAACTTTAATGTCCGTACAATTTCACGCTTTTGCGCTACGATTTCAATGGTTCTCTTTTTTAACAATACTGACTGACTAGACTTCTCTTTAGACGAACAGCGAACGAACGACTGTTTTCGTGGCGAACTCTAACGGCCGATCTATCGCTCATATATCGACAGTGTCGATAACCTGTCGCTACAGATCTATCGTTCGTATATCGACAGTGTCGATAACCTGTCGCTACATCATTCCCCCACCAGTAACTAAGTTACGTTGCATGACGTTTGCCCGCGAACAATAGACAATAAAACTGATCTAACATAATATTGCAATTGGGCAATGATGTTACAATGATAAAATAAATGAAATAATATATTCGAAACTAAAACTTTGGCTAACAATTACTTTTTCATTGCGGAACACTTGCAATCCATGTGAACTAGTTTGGACGTAAATAGCGCATATTTAGCATTTGTAATTCGAATAATTTGGTAACGGTACAGCATAACGATTGAGAATTATACTAATTAACACTTAATACCTACGTTATTGCATATATTTACCCTGCTATATATTCTATATTGCTACTAAAACGTACTGGTCGTTTTATCAGTCTTCCCGATCGAGATACATATGCCCAGATAACCAACTGCTCCGATCTGCAGCTCTACTGCGCGGCAGTAATGTCGCGTTTTGGATGTCTGCTGCCGCGATGCTGCACGGCACCGGTCCTAGATTCTGCCTCGCCGTAAGAGGGCAACACGGTCGCGCTAATGTGTCAAATGCCGTACAAGAGCAGCTCGCGCTAATGTGATAGATGGCGGTAAAGTAAATGTCCATTGTACAAATGTGTAGCAGCAGCAGCAGCGCTCTTCTTTTTTACCGACAAAATTAATATTTATTTAAATTACATACTACACACTACTATATATTAGGTCGTTTGGAAAGTAATTTCGTTTTTCGTGTAGGGATGGCAATGCTTCCGTTTGTCATTACTAGACTGCGGATATTTCTGCAAAATAAAAATCGAATACATCGACTGCAAGAAATAGAAACCAAATTGAATGTTATTTCTTCAGTAGAGGAGAAAACGAAATGATTTTCCGAACGACCTAATACATTAACATATTACAATAGGAGAGCTGCACAAAGCCTAAATAAAATCGATCTTAGCATTTTTATACAAAGAAACATTTATCAGTTACTTTTAAGGCTCGATAGGTTTAGAGTGTTGAAACGTCTTCATGCAAAAAAAAAGTGTCGTAGGAGGGAAAAGAAACTTTATACTTTTCGGCTCGAGCGTTTCGGGCTACCCGAGTGCTGCGGGCTGCCCAGGGGTTTCGGGCTGCCCTGGGCTGCCCACTGCCCGGGAGTGACTCGATCTCATCGCGTTCGCACGAACTTGTCCGCTTTTGTCCGAACGCGCTCGACGAAGTCGAGCCACTCGGGCCACCCGATGCACAGTGGAGTATTTGGCCTGAAAAAGTGGAATAAACTAGTTTAACGTTATTTATATGCTCAAGGTTATAACATTATATATCGTTGGATTCGTCTTAAGATCAGCTACAACATTATGAAATCCAAAATACATTTCAGCATTTAAAAAATCAAATTCGCCTCAATTTTTTGTAAAAACAAAATTTTTTGCAACTTTCATATATTGAAATTTGTAGATGTCTGAATACTGTTCCTCTTTTGTTGAAAACATTTTTTCCTCAGATTATCGAGAACCCATGAAAAAGCGTGGCGATAGTGGAATATTTTCACTATCATGACTCTTGAAAAATATTTAAGAAAAAAATATTTTATTATAGTGTTTTGGAAAGCTCTCAAAACAAGCTACTTTGTTGGCTTATAATCACAAATCTTTACCGAATGTAATGAGACCAAAAAGAGCACGCAGACTCGCACAGAAATATAACAAAATCGTCGATAAAGTTTTGTAATCGTAAGAGAACTTACAGAGAATTATTGGCAACGTTCAAATATTAATAACTATACTAATTTACATGGTAACAAAATGAAATCTGTGCAAAAGTGCTCTGTATATTTTCCTGAACAACTTTTGTAATACAAGAATTTACACAATTGTCCTTAAAACACTTGAAAATCGCCAATGACCGGATGCTGTTTTAGAGACTGTTTAAGAACGCAACGCGCCTTTCGATGAAGTTTACTACTTCACGGGAGCACAAATAGAAAAAACAATATTGCAGCTTTATTCTTCAGACCTTTAACTACGGGGACAACAAAAATTTTATGACATACGCAAAACTTTAGAAATCGACTTTTTTCCATTTTTTCAGGCCAAATGCCCATCTCTTCCCTATTAATCATTTTAATAGAGGAGAAATCATATATTGACATTTTCAATTTAAAAAATTTTCGAATAACTATCAATTTCATCTACTCACTTTTGCTATAAATGCATAAAGATCCGATGTCTATCCGTGACACATAAGGCGGCCCGAGAGTGGCTCGAGTGATTTGAGGAGTTGGTGATTTGAAAATTACAGTCAACACGTGTTGGCCGAGAAAGTGTCGACTTCCAGCTCAATAGTAATGACCTGTCATAAATCTCTCCATAGAGAACAGCCCCGGGAAAGGCACTGAAAGAAATCGGGCCTATTGGGTTGGGTCTGCCTAGTCCTACCACAGCCGCACGTCTGTAGTCTCAATGTGTTGACTTCGATGGTGCACGCTACGTAGACGTAGTATGTGTGGCCGCTGTAGTCAGTCTTTCGACTCCATACAGTTGATGGTCGAGGTTAAAAATTAATTTTGCAATAGCACAATCCTTTCCGAATAAAACCATCAAAAAAGTGTAGCTCAATCGGATTTCAACGTAAAAATGATTTCATTAGTTTTGGTGACAAAAAATTCGATTTTTTGCAAAATCCTGAAGTGGTAGACAAATTTTGAGACCAGAAAAGAAAAAAGCGTGGAAGAATCTACGGGAAATGATGTACAGCATGTTGCAAAAAAATCTGTTCCGCTCGTGGTATTGTGAAAATCAAAGTTTTATTGAAATTGTGCAGGTTTAACGAATTTGTCAAGGTTAAAAAACGTTCGTACCATCATTTCCTCACTTTTCCCATATTCTGCAAAGTTTGAGCTTTAATTTAAAAAAAAAATCATCGTTCTATCTCTTTTCTATCGAAAGTTCTTTGATTTTAGCACAGAATTCATCGGGTTGTCGCGCTGTGGCGACCCGGCAGTGACGATCCCTGTGCAGCGACCCTTGCAGCGACCCAAAAGCTGCAAGGGTCGCTGCAAGGGTCGCTGCAAGGACCGCTTCCAGGATCGCGACGGAGTGCCTAAAAAAAGATTTGTCGGCTCTGACCAGTCCTGGACCGGTTAGAGTTACAGGACTCATCAGTAGTAAAGCTATCCAGCAGGCCCTACCTGAGCCGCGCTGCGATATCGGAAGGCGGTTTAAGACTGTATATATAGAGATCGGTGACGGATCAGATAGCAGCGAGAAAGGTCTTTGACTATCTGTCCATCTTGTGGCGAGTGTAGGAAATTAACTGCCACAAAAGGTTACAAGATTCATCGATCTATCTCATTTTTTTCGAAAGATGTTTCGATAGAAGAAGGGAGCGAGTTATCGCGATTCCCGAGATTCAACTCTGCGTTCGCACGAACTAGTCCGCTTTTGTCCGAACGCGCCCGACGAAGTCGAGCCCCTTCGAAGCTTCGAATAGAAATTGTATTTAATTTTCGAATATTAAATACATCCACGAATACTTACGGCCGGCTCGAGGCTCCAATGAACACGTACCGAGGCCCGAGGGTCGAGCACAAAGGCCTGAGCCCATAACACAATAGTAGTGCAATAAACACCACCGGGCAAACCCTCGGCCATCGAGGTATCTCGGCATGAAACCGCTAACAAGTGAATGCTAAACTTGTTTATTTCTTACAATTTCCTCACGGAAGTGACACGAGCCAGTTCGTGGCATTCTTCCGATTAAGAAAAGTCTAAACCCGATAGAAATCGGACTGTATGTAGTGGATTTATTCGTGAGAATTTCTTCGGAAAATATATTTAAATACATTTTCGTCCCTACTCTGTGCTAGACCGACGAAGCGACGAGGGCCTCGGGAGCCTTGTCCAAGTGGTGCAATAAACACCACCGGGCAAACCCTCGGCCATCCAGGTATCTCGGCATGAAACTGCTAACAAGTGAATGCTAAACTTTTTTATTTCTCATAATTTTCTCACGGAAGTGACACGAGCCAGTTCGTGGCGTTCTTTCGATTAAGAAAAGACTAAACTCGATAGAATTAGGACTGTATTTAAATACAAATTTCGAAGATACTTTCACGAGTAAAACCACAAGACATAGTCCGAATTCTATCGGGTTTAGTCTTTTCTTAATCGGAAGAACGCCACGAAGTGGCTCGTGTCACTTTTGTTAGAAGATTACATAAGATACTTTTGTCTTCGAACCTTCGAATAACGAATACAAAATTTGTATCATATTCGAATCGGTATTTAAATAGTTTTGATTTAAATACTGCCCAACTCTGGTGAAAAGGATGTCCTTTATTTTGATGCTATTTTTCATACTGTTACGTTCAACGTTTCACGCTTAACAATAATTGATTTGAGAAGTAAAATAGTCGATTTTAACTTCTACAGACATGTGTGTTGATGTATGAAATAGTAGTAAATGCCTACTCTATGTTTGGTTTTTTGACTTTTGTACTCCTAAATCGGCCATTTAGACCACTGTGCGGCGTAGAAAAATTAATTTAATTAATTCAAAATTGTTGTTTTCTGACGAGGCCGACTCGCGCGTGATGTCGCCTTTAACAAAGTGTAATAAATATGAATGTTACGCGTTCCTTCTTATAGATGAAGTAAAATTTGACTCGTTTGTCATCTATATTTTAGTTTCAAAATAAATGTAGCCATTAGGGGTGTGCGGGCCGCCCGAATCGTCGAGTTTGTCGGGTCGCAGAAAGTCGGGCGGGCTCGATTCGGCTGCGCGATCTTTCATAACTACACTGCGGATCTTTATGCATTTACATATAGCAAAATTGAGTAGATGAAATTGATAGCTGTTGGAAAATTTTTAAAATTGAAGATGTCAATAAATAATTTCTCCTCTATTAAAATCATTAAGGGAAGAGATGCCATTCAATTTAGTTTCTATTTCTTGTAATCGACGCTGACATTTTTTATTTTGCATAAAGACTTCGTCGGGCGCGTTCGGACAAAAGCGGACTAGTTCGTGCGAAGGAAGAGTTGAATCTCGGGACTCGCCGAGATATAGCGAGTTGAAGGAAAAATGGAAATTATGCATATTTTAAGCATATTTTCAGAAACACCTGGTATATCGAAATGTTAACGAAATTGAAAAAACGAAAGAAGTACCTTGCAGAGAAAGAAACGCTCTTTCTATTGCTTTTTTCCACAAGATTCTACGATAATTTTTGCACCTTCTGTAGCCAGTTAAAGTTAAAAGGCCAACATTTACTTCAATGTTGAATAACTCGAATAAAAAAATCGCACACTATTCAACAACCACTCATTTTACACAGGAAAGATAGCCCTTTCAAATAATGTTAACGCGATTTATCAAAAAAATTTGTTTAACCCCGTGTGATGTTACAAAGTTGCACAAAATTTTTGTTAACCGTCAATGTTGTCTTCATCTCGCTATAACTTTGTAAAAAAACAATATATCAAAAATTTGAAACAGAGAATCTGAAACTAGAGGTTTCAGGCTTTCAAACCATTGTTTAACGATATCGATACAGCAATTTTGGCCGGAGTTATGAGTATGTAAAGTTGTAGCAACTTTTCGGGTTCGCACGAGTGATCCCTTAATTCTTTTGAGGAGTGTATAATATTATAACCTTGAGCATATAAATAACGTTAAACTAGTTTATTCCACTTTTTCAGGCCAAATACTCCACTGTGCATCGGGTGGCCCGAGTGGCTCGACTTCGTCGAGCGCGTTCGGACAAAAGCGGACAAGTTCGTGCGAACGCGATGAGATCGAGTCACTCCCGGGCAGTGGGCAGCCCAGGGCAGCCCGAAACCCCTGGGCAGCCCGCAGCACTCGGGTAGCCCGAAACGCTCGAGCCGAAAAGTATAAAGTTTCTTTTCCCTCCTACGACACTTTTTTTTGCATGAAGACGTTTCAACACTCTAAACCTATCGAGCCTTAAAAGTAACTGATAAATGTTTCTTTGTATAAAAATGCTAAGATCGAATAATAAGATCGATTTTATTTAGGCTTTGTGCAGCTCTCCTATTGTAATATGTTAATGTATTAGGTCGTTCGGAATATCATTTCGTTTTCTCCGCTACTGAAGAAATAACATTCAATTTGGTTTCTATTTCTTGCAGTCGATGTATTCGATTTTTATTTTGCAGAAATATCCGCAGTCTAGTAATGACAAACGGAAGCATTGCCATCCCTACACGAAAAACGAAATTACTTTCCAAACGACCTAATATATAGTATGTGTAGTATGTAATTTAAATAAATATTAATTTTGTCGGTAAAAAAGAAGAGCGCTGCTGCTGCTGCATGCTGCTGCTACACATTTGTACAATGGACATTTACTTTACCGACATCTTAATGTGGAAGTTCCACATCAGCCCGACCAGCTCTGTATCACCGCACTGCAACGGCGAGAGCCCCCTAGCCCCTAGTACAAAGTCTGTACGGCAGTCGAAACATTAGTGCGACTGTGTTGCCCTCTTACGGCGAGGCAGAATCTAGGACCGGTGCCGTGCAGCATCGCGGCAGCAGACATCCAAAACGCGACATTGCTGCCCGCTGCAGCCTGGTTGTCTGGGTGATTTTTCGCTCGTTAATTTTCCTTTTGGTATTGTTCCTTCAGTGGCTTCTGGCGTGACTTGACGTTCAGCGTTTGGTACTAGTATGTACGCTGGTTTCAGCCTGTCAATCGAGATGCTCACCGTTTTTCCTTTGATTTGCACCATAAAGTATTTTTCCTTTTTATTTTGTACTTTAAATGGTCCTTCGTAAGCCGGTTCGAGCGGTTTTTTTACTCCATCCGTCCTTACGAATACGTGGGAGCATGTTTCCAGATCCTTATGTACAAATATTCTCGTATTCGTTCCTCGTTGTGCCACATTTGGTTTGATTGTTTCCATTTGTCTCCGTAACCTGCTAATAAAAGTTCCCGGTGTTATTCGTACTTTTAAATTAATAAAAAATTCACCTGGAAGTTTGATGGTTTTCCCATAAACCATTTGTGCTGTGGAATACCCGGTATCTTCCTTCAGTGCTGCTCGGAGGCCCAGAAGGATTGTCGGAATTGAGTCG
Source organism: Lasioglossum calceatum (assembly GCA_963966675.1). NCBI lineage: Eukaryota > Metazoa > Arthropoda > Insecta > Hymenoptera > Halictidae > Lasioglossum > Lasioglossum calceatum. The sequence continues at coordinate 2,380,627 of OZ016542.1, forward strand.
GTCCATGTTTTAGAATTATGCGACCGGATGGCCGTTTTTAACGTCCGGTGGAATCTCTCGACTTTTCCATTGCTTTGGGGATGATATGCTGTGGTGTGCTGAAGTTTACTTCCGCATATATTTGTTAATGATCGAAACAGCTCTGATGTGAACTGTGCTCCCCTGTCCGTAATGACCTGATAAGGGACTCCAAATCGAACGATCCAGTTCTCGTAGAAAGCCCTTGCGACCGTTTCTGCTGTTATGCTTCGCAGCGTTACCACCTCCATCCATCCTGTGTAGCGGTCTATGCATGTCAGGCAGTAGGTGAAACCATCGGATGGTGGGTATGGGCCAATTAGATCTATGTGCACCATGCTGAAACGCTCGTCCGGTCCCTGGTACGTTCCCAGTTCAGATTTGGTATGTCGCGTTACCTTGTTCTTTTGGCAGTTCGTACAGCTTCGTGTCCACCCTTGTACTTCTCTTTTCATGTCTGTCCATACAAATCTGGACGCTACCTCCTGTGTTGTTGATCTGACGTCGGGGTGCGCTAAACCATGAATTTGTTGGAAGATTTCTTCTCTAAATTTTTTTGGAATAAACGGTCTGATATTTTGCGTAGACGTATCGCACCATAACTCTCTGCCAGATGGCAGCGAGTAGCTTTTGAAAGTTAATGATTTGCTCTTCGCTCGTAATTCTTTCAACTCGTTATCGTTCTTCTGTTCCTCAGCTATCTTGTCATAATCAATTGCTGCGATGGAGGCGTCTGCTATTCTCGACAGGTTGTCTGCAATTACGTTTTCCTCTTCCTTTTATGTGGCTTAAATTAGTGGTGAACTGTGATATGTACTGTAATTGCCTCAGTTGTCGAGGAGATGCTTTCTCATTGTTTTGCTTGAATGCGAAAGTTAGCGGTTTGTGATCCGTAAGGATTTCAAATTCGCGACCTTCCAGTAAGTATTTGAAATGTTTCACTGCGAGATAGATCCCTAGCAGTTCGCGATCGTAGGTGCTGTACTTCCTTTGGGCGTCGTTCAACTTCTTCGAGTAGAAAGCTATAGGCTTCCAAGCTCGGTTTTCGTATTGCTGTAATACTGCGCCCACCGCCCAGTCAGAGGCGTCTGTGCAAAGTGTCAAAGGCGACTCTGCGTCGGGATAGGTAAGTAGTGTTACATCTGCTAGTTCCTGTTTACACTTCTCAAATTTTTCCTTTGCTTCGTCAGTCCACTGGATCTTCCTTCTGTCCTTTTTCCTTGCACCTTTTAAGTACTCCTGCAAAATGGCTTGGTTATCCGCGGCATTCCTAAGAAAAGGACGATAAAAGTTTATCATGCCCAGAAATGTCCGCAATTCGTGAACCGTAGTTGGTAATTTGTAATTCAATATTGCTTCTACTCGTTCTGTTAGTGGTCGAACCCCCTCCGGTGTGATATGGTATCCCAGAAAGTCTAATTCTTTCGCTCCCATGACTGATTTTGGTAGATTTATTCGTAACCCATATTCGTTTAATCTTTTGAACAGCGAGTTTAGGTGCTCTCTGTGCTCCTCCTCTGATGCAGATGTTATTAAGATATCATCCAGGTATGAAAACACACTGGGTAACCCTTGTAGTACTTGGTGCATAAATCGTTGGAAGCTGGCAGGTGCATTTCGCAGTCCAAAGCTCATTACATTAAATTCGAATAGGCCAAATGGCGTAATGACAGCAGTTTTCGCTTTGTCTTCCTCAGCTATGGGAATCTGGAAGTAGGCTTTGAATAAGTCGATTTTCGAGAATATTTTCTTACCTCTCAGGATGTGATTGAAGTCATTAATTCTCGGGATAGGATATCTATCCGGGATTGTTTGGTCGTTTAGCCTTCTGTAATCCCCACAAGGGCGCATAGTTCCATCCTTCTTGGTTACCAGGTGGAGGGGGCTTGCCCACTGCGAGTCTGATCATCCGTCAATCAGTCTCTTTTTATTTATGTCTATTAATAGCTTGAATTTATTTAGGAAGTCTGCTCCTATTATCCCTTTTGTGATTCTTCCTACCACGAATGGCCATTGGAACGTCCTGCGTAGTCCCAGATCCAAGGTTAATACCTTGATTCTATATGTCGGGATTTCAGTTCCATTTGCCGCATATAGTTTGAAATCGTGCGTCTCTTTATCGTTTTTTGAAGCTGGAATCAAACTGACGTCGGCGCCGCTATCAATTAAGAAATTTAGGTTCGAGTTCCTATCTTTTATGAACAACCGATGTCTGTGGCCATTCTGATTGTCATTAGCAGCAGAATCCACGGCTAATTCGGCTGCTGTTCCGCGTTTCCCGATGCATTTGTAGACCATGTACAAGGAGCGGTACACTTATCTGGTATGCAATTGGCACCAAATCTAAAATGGTAATAGCAGTATTTACCGTTCGGGTCGTAACGCTTCCTGCTGGCACTTCGTCGTCGACTTTTGTCCCTGCTGTCGCTCCTGTCCCTGCGACCTCGCGACAGCGACCATCTGTGTACGCTCAATTTGGCTACCTGTGCCTCCAAATCTGTCAACTTGCGTACTAATTCGTCCAAGCGGTCGGTGCCTTGGTGTGCTGCGCACAGTTCTTGCTGCGGGTTCATTTCCCTAATCTTGTCTGCCATATTCGCCAATTTGTCCAGGTTCTCGTCCGAGACCAGCAGTATATTTTTAATATAATCTGGCATTTTATCCAGCCATAGGGTTTTTAACACTTTTTCCGAGATATCTTTAGTAGCCAGGGATCTCATTTTTTGTAAGAGCTGGCTCGGTTTCATGTCTCCCAATTCTATGCCGGTGACTAGCCGTTTGATTCTCTTATTCTCACTTTCTCTAAATACATTTAAGAGCCTCTCCTTAGCCATCGAGTATTTATTAACGGCATTCCCGTCGGTAACAAGGTCCCAAATATCCTCTACATATTTCGGTTCCAATTATGAGATTAGATAGTTAAATTTTGTGCTCTCTGTCGTAACACCATTAATTTCAAATTGAGCTTCCACCTGGTAAAACCATATTTCTGGTTTTTCAGGCCAGAATGGTGGGATTTTTATGCTCACCTTGTTAGTTTGCAATTCCTTTTGCTCCATTTAGCCCGTTTTGGAATCACGTCGGGGTCACCAATTATGTACCGGCTATACTTTTGGGCACGTGGCCGGAGAGGTTATGTTACCACGTGGTCGGATGACCACGCTGACACTTTACAATCGGACACCGAAAACTCTGGACACAGGGATTATCAATCACACTCTCAGCGATGTGCGGGGCGTCACTCTTTTATTAACTTTAATGTCCGTACAATTTCACGCTTTTGCGCTACGATTTCAATGCTTCTCTTTTTTAACAATACTGACTGACTAGACTTCTCTTTAGACGAACAGCGAACGAACGACTGTTTTCGCGGCGAACTCTAACGGCCGATCTATCGCTCATATATCGACAGTGTCGATAACCTGTCGCTACAGATCTATCGTTCGTATATCGACAGTGTCGATAACCTGTCGCTACAAACCCCTTGTCAGCGGCACCCTGGTTCACCCTGGTGAGAACCGTGTTCCATCGAGGGAAACCTCCGGTGAGTCACCGGTGACTTTTCGCGAGCCGCGTCGTCTCCGAAAACCGACGGATAGGAAGTGGTGCGTCACCCTACGACTCCGCCGAGGAACCTCCCGTCCTGAAACTTCCTCCAGAGCGAGCCGTGCTCCTCCGGCAATCCCCGGTGCGTCACCGGTATATTTCGTACGACGCGTCGTCTACGAGATCGACAGAACAAGAAGCGGTGCGTCACCCTTCAAGTCCGTCGAACCCCTATCCTGCAACCTGCATCCTGCCGGTGAGAACCGTGTTCTGCCGTAGATACCCCGATGCGTCACCGGTATATTTCGTACGACGCGTCGTCTGCGAGATCGACGGAACGAGAAGCGGTGCGTCACCCTTCAAGTCCGTCGAACCCCTGTCCTGCAACCTGCATCCTGCCGGTAAGAACCGTGTTCTGCCGTAGATACCCCGGTGCGTCACCGGTAACCCCGTACGACGAGTCGTCGACGAGGCCGGATGAACGAGAAGAGGTGCGTCACCCTTCAACTTCACCGCAGAACCGCCTAGCGAGTCCAGAACGCTCGGCGTACCGCCTGCGCCTCGTGAGACGAGTCGTCCACGAGGACGGTTGAGTGAAAACTAGGTGCGTCACCTTGCCGAAACTCACCCCTGGACCGTCCGGAGGAAACTCGACGATCGGTGCGTCGCCGACGTCGGGGACCCGTCAAAACCCGGCCTAGGAAGGGTGATCACGGCGATAGCCACGATCAAACCTTGTTCCCCGCTCGCCTCGAATCCGTCCTCCACCTGCTACCTTTTCAAGTCACATCACCGCGTTCGCTCACTCTACGCGGACACCGTATCCTCGAGACCGCGCAACGCGTCCGAAGACACTTGCTAAACCTCGTATCGTACACATTCTAAGGCAGCGGGCACTATTGTGTCACAAAACACTCGTCGCGTCACTCATTCACCCCGCTACGACCCCGCTCCTCGCATCGACTACGTTCCTCGCCGTATAGGACCCTGGCTCGGCGAGCCATTCAGCAACGAGGGACACCACGACCAGGAGACCGCACACGGAAAACCGGACCCGTTACAATATATTAGTGACACATATCTCTGTTCTGCAAATGTTTCCACCGGATCTACTGTGAAAAAAAATGTATAAATATATGGTCGTAGTCTACGATTCTTGGTCTTTGGAATGCCGTTTTTTAAAAAATTATTTGTAACAACTTGTTGCCATCATTCAGGTAACAAGCAAAATTACTTGCTTATTCAAAACGCGACAGAACTTTCCTTTCACAACCTAATAAATGATATCAAAAATTATTTCAGTTACACCGGTAAATAATAAAATGTTCATTTTAGGGAAACCAATAGTGTCATTTCGCCCATTACGATACTTTGCAACTGTACGCATCATGTATCATCTCGGCACACATGAGATGTGAAACACTCCAGTAATTACAAACAGCTGTTAGGTTTGAATTGTTTGTTATTTCGTATCCATACAATTGCTGAATATTCTTTAGACATTCTGAAATAAGGGTCGACGGCATTTGTCCTAATATTACACCTTTCACGTAGTGAAAAAACATTTTCAATTTGTTTATGTCCAACAAGTAGTCGAATACACTGCCCCTTACGAGCGATAGCGGAACAGAGCAGTGGGTTAAGATATTATAAACCGTTACCGCCCACTGCTACGCGATTGTAGGGGGTGGCAAGGCGCCATCTCGTATGGGTCCGAACTGGTGACATTGTATTGATGCGAGCCTGACAAGAAGGTTCCCAGGGAGGATCACGGTGACGGAACGAATGCGCGGCCGATTGGATCAGAGCGGAGGAGGCTGACCTCGTTTCACACGCATTTTCGGCTACGTCGAAATATTGGCTACAGCAGCCACGCATACTACGTAACGCGCAACGTCAAAGTCAAAACATTGGGGCTACAGGCGCGGCTATGGTGGGGATAGGGAGACCTAGCGATAGGCCCGCTTTGTTTATGTGCCGTTCCCGCCGGGGCTGTTCTCTATGGAGAGGTTTATGACAGGTCATTACTATTGAGCTGGAAGTCGGCACTTTTTCGGGCAACACGTGTTTACTGTAAAGTAATTTGTAGGCGCCTCGAGTTATTTGACGAAATGTCGGAATTTTCAGAATAAGTTTCATATTGACACAGATTTACAAAACGTGTTTTAAATTTTCAATATAGGCCCACCTAAAAAAGAAAAAAATTTCTTTTCGCATCCTGTAGTGAACTAATTGCTCTAGCTTTCCAGAAAATTTTAGTACGATTTATTTGCCGAACGAGCCACCTATTCCGATTCCCGATTTTGAGTTAGGAATAAAAGATTCAATTAAATTAGTTACAGATTTTGCTCAAAATCTAGATAATGTACCTATTGGCTGCCAAGAAAAATTGAAAGCAAAATATAAATGTTTTTCAGAAAAATCTACGGTTTGAAATATTGTTTAAACTTAATAATAGTTTAAATGATTCAAATATCAACGGTACGAAGGAAATATTTGCATATTCTGACATAAAATTTTCATACACTTCCCGCAGTCTAATTATTACTTATTGTTACTGTGAAATAATATTATTTACTTATTTACTTGTTGCACAGTTACGCGTGTTCTACATATTTATGTAGTATTGCGATTCCGTACCGCATTTTGGCGTTATTTAAAGGCTCAACGTAATAATGTAGTAGGTCGTTGAATTCGCTTATTATCGTCAGCTGTAACATTACGAAATCAAAAACCTATTCTTATTTTTTTGTTATAACGTTTAAATTCCTTAACAACGTATTCGCCATTGGCACGACGAACTCTGAAAACTTCTAGTTAACAGCTTTTTAAATAATTACAGCATGTTATATTCTTCTTATGGTAGAGTCGGGCCTGCCGGTCACCGGTCACCGGAAAAATTCTGAAGAGAACGGAATTTTACCGATGACCGGACGGCATCTAGCATAGGTATCTCCTGGGGTGTAGAGGGGAGTGGAAGGTTCTGGGGGACCCCTGGGGTGAGCCGGCGAACCCCTGGGGTTAGACACGATTTTAGGCGCTTGGCCTTTGTGCGAGCCTCGGGAAACGCCTCAAATTACCGTCAGGAAAGCGCAGGAAGGCTCAGGCCCAAACTGAATGGGGTCCATTTTCCGGGCTTGATCGTTCGTGGCAAGCTGTATCGACCTCAAAGGTCGGTTGCTCGGTTGCAACGTCGCCGTGTGTGCTGTCAGTAGGTGACACTCGTGAGTGCTTATACTTATTGTTAGTGGTTTACACATTGGATTACGCAATTTGACCAGCACGTGAGAAAGGAAGGTATTTATATATATTTTTTTTTTATATTGGTTATACGATTTCATTTTGCCAATGTCTGGCACAAGCTTACGAACGTCGTTACCGCGGAACCCATTTCGGGAATTGAGTTCAAGTCAAAAACGGCGCGTTTTGAATGTAGTAAGAACTAAGTTGAGGTCGCGTAAAAAAGCAGCACGCCCCGCTAATGTTAGTGTACCGAATATTTCTCCCACCAGCTCCTCTTCGTTCGCGCATTCTAATGTCGAGTCTTCGCGTCAACCTATGATCGACATAGACATTGATGACGACATGCCCGGCACTTCGAGTTCTCTTCCTTCGTCAATTCCATCGCGCAATGATACAGCCCGGCCATCTGCTGTCGCTGTGTCAGAACCTTCGTTTCGCGATAGTTTAGCCACTTGTTTCGTGGACAATAACTTATCGCACACCCAGACGAATAACATATTACGCGTTTTGCGCAAACATTCGTGTTTTCGGAAGTTGCCGAAAGATGCAAGATCTTTACTTTCCACGCCACGCACCAGTGTCACCACGTCTGTGGTGAAGCCTGGTGAATATGTTCATTTCGGGGTAGAGTCTAAAATAATAGAATACTTATGTGAAACCCTCGAAACCATTCCCGAACGTTTAATTTTAGATTTCCATGTTGACGGGTGCACCATCGACACCTACAAACAAGTTCAGCTTTGGCCAATTCAAATTCGAATCATAAGTATGCGTAATAGCAAGCCGCTGGTTGTAGGCATCTGTAAAGGACCAAATAAACCCAGTGATTGTAATATTTGTTGAAATAAAACAGTCCTGAAATGAAAACTCAGGATCCAAGAATGCCGGTACATACAATGTTGCGAATTGTGTATGGTGGTGCGCGTCACCTCGAAGTGACGATCGGCGGTCGAAAAGACGATCGGTGGTCGAAATGACGATCAGCAGCCGAAGCGACGATCGAGTCGCGAGACGAGTGTTCAGTTCGACGAAAGCGTCGGTATAGGCAGGACATACCTGGTAGTAGTCATTTTTATAATAAAGTTGTTTAGTTACCATTTTTCACTAGACTGTGTTTTATTCCACTGAATATACCTTAACAATATTTACCTTAAAAAATTTGTCTCCGACATCAATGTGATGATGTCGAAAGGAGGCATTATTTTTCAAGGTAAAACAATCCCTGTGGAGTTAAGATGTTTTGTTGCTGATGCACTAGCGCGGGCGTTTATTTTAAATCACAAGTCTCATTTATCTTCCAATCCTTGCTGCAAATGTAAAGTGCGTGGTACTTCAATAGGGAAACGTCGGGTTCTCAATGGCATCGATCAACCTTCTCGATGCGATGCTGATTATGCCAATAGCCCCGATAAATATCATCAAAAAGGAAATAGTCCATTAGCTGCCCTCCAAATGGGAATGGTTTCTCAAGTTCCCTTCGAATACATGCACCTTGTTTGTCTGGGCATTGTAAAGAAATTGTTATCCGCCTGGGTGTCTGGTCATTATTCGAAGGAAAGAAGATTGTCTGAAAACATGATTTCTATAATCTCCGCGCGAATGGCAGAACTCCATAAGTACTGTCCATCCGATTTTTCTAGACGCCCGAGACCAATAGGAGAATATGCAACATTTAAAGCCACCGAGTTTCGCCAATTTCTCTTGTAACAGGTCCGGTTTTCCGTGCGCGGTCTCCGGGTCGTGGTGTCCCTCGTTGCTGAATGGCTCGCCGAGCCAGGGTCCTAGACGGCGAGGGACGTGTTTGACGTGAGGAGCGGGGTCGTAGCGGGGTAAATCAGTGAGACAAGTTTCGTGGCACAATAGTGCCCGCTGCCCGAGAACGCGCGAGATACGCGGTCGATAGAGTGTAGTGGTGCGTGGTCTCGAAGAGGTGTTAGTTGTAGAGAGTGGACGCGGTGATACGGCTTGGAAAGGTCGCAGGTGGAGGCCGGACTCGAGGCGGGCGGAGGACGGGAGTCGATCGTGGCTGGCGCCGTGATCGCCCTTCCTAGGCCGGGTTCCCGACGTCGGTGACGCACCGATCGTCGAGTTTCTTCCGGACGGTCCAGGGGTGAGTTTCGGCCAGGTGACGCACCTAGTTTCCGCTCAACCGTCCTCGTGGGCGACTCGCCTCACGAAGCACAGGTGATACACCGTGCGTTCTGGACGCGCTAGGTTCTCGTAGACGACTCGTCGTACGAGGATACCGGTGACACACCGGGGTAACTACGGTAGAACACGGTTCTCACCGGCAGGATGCAGGTTGCAGGACAGGGGTTCGACGGATTTGAAGGGTGACGCACCGCTTCTCGTCCTGTCGCTCTCGTAGACGACTCGTCGTACGAGAGATACCGGTGACGCACCGGGGAAACTACGGTAGAACACGGTTCTCACCGGCGGGATGCAGGTTGCAGGACAGGGGTTCGACGGATTTGAAGGGTGACGCACCGCTTCTTGTCCTGTCGTTCTCGTAGACGACTCGTCGTACGAAAGATACCGGTGACGCACCGGGGAAACTACGGTAGAACACGGTTCTCACCGGTGGGATGCAGGTTGCAGGACAGGGGTTCGACGGATTTGAAGGGTGACGCACCGCTTCTTGTCCTGTCGTTCTCGTAGACGACTCGTCGTACGAAAGATACCGGTGACGCACCGGGGAGGACCGGAGGAGCACTGCTCGCTCTGGAGGAAGTTTCAGGACGGGAGGTTCCTCGGCGGAGTCGTAGGGTGACGCACCACTTCCTATCCGTCGGTTCTCGGAGACGACGCGGCTCGCGAAAAGTCACCGGTGACTCACCGGATGCTTCCCTCGATGGAACACGGTTCTCACCAGGGTGAACCAGGGTGCCGTTTAGACAAGGGGTCTGCACCGCAGACGAGCCCGTAGTCGACGGTCGGAAACTAGGATATCGGGTGCTTGTAGAATACTTACAGCTGGATAACAGGAATGATCTGGTTCTCAGGAAATTCACTGGTAAACTCCGGCGTCTCCAGCTAATTTCGGGTGCCTTTTATAGGAATATTTTGGTGACGAGGGGCGGTGGTGCGGTGAGGAAATTAGCTGGTGACGTATCCCTTTTTCTATTTCATATTTTGGGTTTTGATTTTGGATTTCGGTTGGGGATACGTCTCTAGGTGCGGGACTGGTGCGGTACGGGCGGTGTTTATTATGACAGGAACGCCGGTGGTATGTTACGCGATTTGAGATCGCGTGTATGACGGGTGGAGGTTTGACAGGGGTTTGCTTCGTAACAGGCCTGCGTTATGCAGGTCTGTTACACCCCCCTCCTTCTTCGGGGTGGCGAGCGGCCGGCAGCGAGACTCTTTATTCAGGCAGATCTTTTTTTTTTAATATTTACAATGGTCTACAGAGTACACTTATATACTAAAACCCGATTCTTTCCCCATTACCCGTAATCTTAACCTAGACTATTTACAATATGTACATTTAAGGTTCGTTGCCGGTTATTCCGGAATCGCGTTGCCGGCATCTGAGTAGGCGTCCGGTCCGGTCGAAGCTCAAGATCCAACGCTCGTCTCCCAGGGATGCCAGGAACCTCTTCGAGGTTACGAGGCGCAGAGGTACCTCGACCCGTCGCCCGTTCGGGAGGAGGTACCACGTTGATGGGCACGGTGCGTCCTTCCCGTTGTATTTTAACGGGGCCATCGTGTCGGTGGTGCGTGGTGCCGTGGTGGGGAGGCCGTTGTTTCCCGGCTCCTGTTGCCGGGGCTCCTTGGGCCTGGGCGCTTCCGGCCGTGGTTCGCTCGCCGGTCTCTTCCGGCCCTCTGCGGGTGGGCGGGTGGCTGCTTTCGCCGCCGGGGGTGCCGCCTGTTCCGTCGGCATGAATCGTGTGGTCCGTGTGTGGTGTTGTGGCCTGGTCGCTGGTTGCGGGTCGGTGTGCCCTGGCTGTGGCCTTTCCGGGGGTGGTGCCTCCTTGGGAAGGTGGGCCGCGGGCTGCGGTCGCTCTGTCGGCTGGCGGGTCGTGGGCGTCTGGCGGTCCTTTTTCTCCGGTTTCTTGCCTGGCCTTACGGGCTCCTTCCACCATCGGGGAGGCTCGGGGATCCCTGCCGGCAGCCCCAACGATGGCCCGTGCCCAACCTTTCCCCGGTGCTCCTCTATGCTGGCCGGTATTACGGCGGCTGCGGTGGTCAGGCCGGTTGCCGGTTGTGGCCGGGGTAGCCAGGTGACCGCTCGGATAATCGTCGGCCCCGTCCTCCGGTTGGTCGGCGGGTGACCCTCGCTGGTCTTCCTGGGTGGGCCCGCTGGGCGTTTAGAAGTGGCCACTGGTTTTGGTCGGGTGGCCTTGCGGACGGTGTTGTCCTCCGTCCGGTCGGCGGCTGGTGTTTGCCCCTTCCCGGTCGTGCCGCTTTGCTGCGTGGTGGGGTTGCGGGGCTGTGTTTTGCCGTTCGGCGTGCCTTTGGTCCGCGCCGCTTTCCGTGACTCGGTTGGCGGGGGCGGACGCGCCTCCAGGTGCGCCAGGTGGTCCGGGGTCCCTGGCGTGCGTGGCCGCTCCTCCGTGTCCTCCGGGTTTCTGAGGACTTCCCTTAACTCCTCGTATATTACGTCCCAGGGCTGCCGGTTGTCTTGCATGGTGCTGGTGTGCTGTTTTCTGTGAATTAAGCAAACGTTACCGATTAATTTTCGGGGTCGGCCCCGACCGCGAGGTGCCGGGGTCGTCGGGTGCGGGGCGGGGGTGGCCCTCCTGGTTCGTTCTGCGGGAGGACCTGAACTCGCGTGGGTCCCGGTTTCTTCTGGCTGCTCGTCAGGCTCTTCGTGGTGCTCCGGCTTGAGGTCCTGGATGTGGATATGCCGTGTCCACTTCCTGTTTTCGTCGAGGAGGTCGACGATGACCGGTGACACGATGCGTTGGACCGTGTACGGCCCGCTGTATTTCGGGGCCAGTTTGGCTGCCACGCCAGCCCCTTTGTCGGAAAGGGTGTGCTCCCTTTTCCACACACGATCCCCTATGGCCGGTCTCCATTCGCGGTGGCGTAGATTGTAATATTTTTCCTGCCGGCCGAAGGCTTGCGCTAAGTGTAGTTTGGCCAGTTCTTGGGCCTCCCGTAGGTTTTTCCAGCGCTGGTGGGGGGTGGTGGTTGATTCGTCGGCTGGTTGCTGTCCCGGTATCCTTAATTCTCGGCCCTGGTTCAGGTAGGCTGGCGTGTAACCGGTTGCCTCGTGCCAGGCGGTATTGATGGCGAATCTCGCCTCATCTAGTTTTTCATCCCAACGGTCGTGGTTTTTCCCGACGTACTGGGCCATCATTGTTTTCACGACCTTATTTGCTCTCTCAACGGGATTGCATTGAGGCGTGTATGGTGGCGTACGTCGGTGCGTGATGCCGGCTGCTTGTAGTAAGCTGGTAAACGCTTCCCCGATGAACTGGCGACCGTTGTCGGAGATGATTATTCGTGGTGCTCCGTGTCGCAGGATGACATCTTTCTGGATCGCGGCGGCGACCGCCGCGCTGGTGGCCTTTCGGAGGGGCGTGAGTTCGACCCATTTTGAAAAGCGGTCGAGTGCGACGAGTAGCCAGATATGTCCGCGGCGTGACCGTGGCAGCGGCCCGACTAAATCTACGGACACGGTGTGCCATGGTTGCGTCCCTGGATTAGTGTGGAGGCGTCCGGGCGGGGGTCACGGTGGTGACTTGTACTGTTGGCAGCTGACGCAGCTGCGTACGTGTCGGGCGATGTCTCGGAACATCCCGGGCCAATGGTACCTCTGAGCGATGCGGACGCTCGTTTTGGCGATTCCCAGATGCCCCGCGGTGGGGTCATCGTGGAATTGCCGTAGCACTGCTTCTCGGTCGGTCGCTGGTATACATAGTTTCCACGCGTTTCCGAAATCAGGCTCATTGTAATCGAGCTGGTGCGGTATTCGTCGTTGCAGTTTTCCTTCGCAGATTCGGAACTCGGGCACGGAGGCAGGGTCGCGTCGTACGGCTTCCATTTTCTTCTCGTACCAGGAATCGTTGTGCGTCTTGGTGCGCAGGAGACTAACGCCTGGTACTGGTTCGATGCGGGATAACGCGTCTGCTACATGATTCCATTTTCCTGGCCGGTATTGTATGTCGAAATCGTATTGTTGTAGTTCGAGAGCCCATCTCGCCAGTCGTCCGGTCGGATTGTCGATTTGTTGTAGCCAGCGGAGTGCCTGGTGGTCTGTGAGGACCGTGAAGTGGTACCCTTCCAGGTACGGTTTCATTTTTCGCACTCCCCATACGACGGCCAGACACTCTTTCTCGGTTGTGCTGTAGTTCCGTTCCGTGGTGCTCAGCGTATGGCTGGCGTACGCGACAACCCTCTCCTCGTTGGTGGGGCCCTGCGTGAGTACGACTCCCAGGCCGTGGTCACTGGCATCGGTCTGGAGCGTGAACGGCTGTTCAAAGTCCGGGCAGGCGAGTACCGGTGCGGTGACCAGTCTCTCCTTCAGTGTCTGGAATGCGTTTTCCTCGGCCTCGGTCCATTTCCATTTCGCGTTTTTCCGCGTAAGCTGCGTGAGCGGCTCCACTATTTCCGCAAAGTTTGGTACGAAGCGCCGGTACCACGAGGCCATGCCGTGGAATCGTCGAACTTCCCGGATGTTTTTCGGTGCGGATATTTTTGCGATTGCGCTCGTTTTTTCGGGGTCGGTCCGTATCCCCTGCTGGTCGACAATGTGCCCGAGATAGCGGAGGCTGCTGACGCAGAATTGACATTTACCGGGGTTCAGGCGTAGTCCGGCCGCGCGGAGGCGTCGAAAGACTTCTTGTAAATGTCGCTGGTGCTCCTCGAGGGTCTTGCTGGTGATGATTATGTCATCTAAGTATGCGAACGCGTATGGCTCGAGTTCGGGGCCGATTATTCTGTCGAGCAGCCGTTGAAACGTGGCGGGCGCCGAATGCAGCCCGAACGGCATGACTCGAAATTGGAATAAGCCCTTTCCTGGCACCGTGAAGGCGGTGAGTGGTCGGCTGGCTTCTGCGAGTGGGACTTGCCAGTACCCGTTTTTCAAATCGAGGGTTGTCAAGTATCTTGCCCCTCGTAGTTTGTCGAGGGTGGCCTGTATGTGGGGTAGCGGGTATGCGTCTTTCTCGGATCGGTCGTTTAGCCGGCGAAAGTCTACGCAAAACCTGGGCTTCCCGTCCTTTTTCTTAACGACCACCACCGGGGAGCTCCACGGACTGCTGGACGGCTCTATTACCCGGTCATCGAGCATTTTCCCGACTTCTTCGTTTATTATCGCCTGCATCGCCGGGTTTCTGGGTTGGTAGCGTTGCTTGAGCGGTGTCTCATCGAGCAGTTTGATACTGTGCTCGATGAGGTTTGTCCGTCCTGGCACCGTTTCGAATAGCTTCATTTCTCCCTGTAGAAATTCGTCTAGCTGCTGGCGGGCGCCTTCCTCTGGTACGCGGAGGCCCATTTGCTGGCATGGTTCGGACAGGCAGGCGTTGGGCCAGGTTGCGATGTCGTACGGCGGTTTCAGGCTTATTCGGAGTGCTGCGATGGCTTGAATGCCCAGTAGTACTGGTGGACCCATGTTCGGCAGGATGGTAAAGTCTTGCTGGATTTCGCTGCCCAGTGCGGTGAACGGTAATCGTATGCGGCCGGCGGGTTGCATGTTTGTGCCGTCTGCCAGGCTGATTAGCGTACTTGGTTCGGATGCTCGCATGCCTTGCTCGAGCGCCCATTCGTACGCTTCGGTGTTGATGCATGATAATTGGGCACCGGTGTCGAGCAGGGCGTCGATTTCCCGTCCTAGTATCCGAATAGGTAGGAAGGGGCGGGGCGTGTATCTTACGTCGGGGGTCGGCGTTCGCCCGTTTGCGACGAGCCCCGCGCTTCGTTTCCCGGCGGGTGACAATCCTTCGTAAGGACGCCATCGCGGCCGCAGCGAGAGCAGAATTTACGGTAGGCGTTCCGGCATTCGAACCGGGTGTGGCCTCGCTGTTTACATCGCCAGCAGTGTGTCATTCGGCTGTAATTGCCGGTGTTGTCATTTTGAATCGCACTGGCGTTCTCCTCCCCGAGGGGTGTGTTGCTCAGCTGAGTGAGTCGCACCTCGATTGGTTCGGCGCGGTACTGGCTGGATCCGCGGTCTCGATTCTCGGCGGTAGCAGCGGCAAGGGGCCGGCCGGGGGTACGCTGGGCTTGGTTTTTCCTCTCCATGGCTCTCTCGATGCGTTGTACGTGCCGGAGTAGGTCGTTAATGTTTGTTATGGACTCTGGAGCGATGATGGCGGCGTAGTCTGGCAGCATGTTTTCATACAACGTCTCAAGGTACTCGTCTGTGGGGATAAGCGCCCGTCTCATCAGGGTGGTGAGCGCGTTCATGTATTCATGAAACGGTTCCCCGGGCTTCTGTACCCGTGTCCGTGCCTCGCGCTCTCGTTGCAGGGGGGTCTTGTGTCCGGCATAGACCATCAGGAAGTTGGCGGTGAATTCTTCCCACGTACTGATCTGGTAGCGGTTATTCCGGTACCAGAGTTGTGCATCGCCTCGTAGCAATTCCGGTACCCCTTCCAGTAACTCTTGGTCGGAGATACGGTATGACAGAGCTAATTCCCCGATCCTTTCGAGGAACGCGAAGGGGTCCTTGCCGTCCGTGGTACATCCCCACTTGCGCATACGGTCCATCTTCTTCCCGGCGTCTTCCTGTTTGATCGCGGCGGTGGCCGTTCGGTCGGTTTCCTCGGGCGTGCCCGGTCGCCTGATGTTCCCAAATAGCGGGGTGGCCATGTCGAAGAGGTCGGCGAGCTGTTTG
The DNA here is from genome assembly GCA_963966675.1 of Lasioglossum calceatum. NCBI lineage: Eukaryota > Metazoa > Arthropoda > Insecta > Hymenoptera > Halictidae > Lasioglossum > Lasioglossum calceatum. Next base: position 2,396,219 of record OZ016542.1, read on the forward strand.
TCCACGTAATCGGCCCACCGTTGACGGTGTTCTTCCGTGGTGCGGTAAATTTCGGCGACGGGAGTTCGTAGCGTGGTATTTCGAGATTTCGTTTCGCGGGTCGGGCGGTACCGGTGCGTATCCAGAGATGGCGTACGCTGTGCTATACGCGTGCGAGCCGGCGCGGTTACGGTTCAACGCGTTTCGGGAATGTTTACGCGGCGTACTGGTCCTCTGTTTACGCGCGCGTTTACCGCGTTGAACCGGCGACCGATTGTTTTGAATGCCTACGCGCTGCTAGTCGCGGCGCGGATGTATTCCTTTCAGTCCCTGTTCGGGCGCCATGTAACAGGTCCGGTTTTCCGTGCGCGGTCTCCGGGTCGTGGTGTCCCTCGTTGCTGAATGGCTCGCCGAGCCAGGGTCCTAGACGGCGAGGGACGTGTTTGACGTGAGGAGCGGGGTCGTAGCGGGGTAAATCAGTGAGACAAGTTTCGTGGCACAATAGTGCCCGCTGCCCGAGAACGCGCGAGATACGCGGTCGATAGAGTGTAGTGGTGCGTGGTCTCGAAGAGGTGTTAGTTGTAGAGAGTGGACGCGGTGATACGGCTTGGAAAGGTCGCAGGTGGAGGCCGGACTCGAGGCGGGCGGAGGACGGGAGTCGATCGTGGCTGGCGCCGTGATCGCCCTTCCTAGGCCGGGTTCCCGACGTCGGTGACGCACCGATCGTCGAGTTTCTTCCGGACGGTCCAGGGGTGAGTTTCGGCCAGGTGACGCACCTAGTTTCCGCTCAACCGTCCTCGTGGGCGACTCGCCTCACGAAGCACAGGTGATACACCGTGCGTTCTGGACGCGCTAGGTTCTCGTAGACGACTCGTCGTACGAGGATACCGGTGACACACCGGGGTAACTACGGTAGAACACGGTTCTCACCGGCAGGATGCAGGTTGCAGGACAGGGGTTCGACGGATTTGAAGGGTGACGCACCGCTTCTCGTCCTGTCGCTCTCGTAGACGACTCGTCGTACGAGAGATACCGGTGACGCACCGGGGAAACTACGGTAGAACACGGTTCTCACCGGCGGGATGCAGGTTGCAGGACAGGGGTTCGACGGATTTGAAGGGTGACGCACCGCTTCTTGTCCTGTCGTTCTCGTAGACGACTCGTCGTACGAAAGATACCGGTGACGCACCGGGGAAACTACGGTAGAACACGGTTCTCACCGGTGGGATGCAGGTTGCAGGACAGGGGTTCGACGGATTTGAAGGGTGACGCACCGCTTCTTGTCCTGTCGTTCTCGTAGACGACTCGTCGTACGAAAGATACCGGTGACGCACCGGGGAGGACCGGAGGAGCACTGCTCGCTCTGGAGGAAGTTTCAGGACGGGAGGTTCCTCGGCGGAGTCGTAGGGTGACGCACCACTTCCTATCCGTCGGTTCTCGGAGACGACGCGGCTCGCGAAAAGTCACCGGTGACTCACCGGATGCTTCCCTCGATGGAACACGGTTCTCACCAGGGTGAACCAGGGTGCCGTTTAGACAAGGGGTCTGCACCGCAGACGAGCCCGTAGTCGACGGTCGGAAACTAGGATATCGGGTGCTTGTAGAATACTTACAGCTGGATAACAGGAATGATCTGGTTCTCAGGAAATTCACTGGTAAACTCCGGCGTCTCCAGCTAATTTCGGGTGCCTTTTATAGGAATATTTTGGTGACGAGGGGCGGTGGTGCGGTGAGGAAATTAGCTGGTGACGTATCCCTTTTTCTATTTCATATTTTGGGTTTTGATTTTGGATTTCGGTTGGGGATACGTCTCTAGGTGCGGGACTGGTGCGGTACGGGCGGTGTTTATTATGACAGGAACGCCGGTGGTATGTTACGCGATTTGAGATCGCGTGTATGACGGGTGGAGGTTTGACAGGGGTTTGCTTCGTAACAGGCCTGCGTTATGCAGGTCTGTTACACTCTTATATACCGGCCCGGTAGTAATGTACGGGATATTAGATACTGATGTGTATACTCATTTTTTGTTGCTCCATACCGCGATTAGGATATTAGTTTCACTCTCGCTTAAGGAAAAACATATGAATTTTGCAAAAGCGGCATTGAAATCTTTTGTTTTTACTTCCGAACAATTTTACGGTTCGTCCTTCTTATCGTATAATGTCCACGGTCTCCTCCATTTGGCGGATGACGCGAGTCGTTTTGGAACGTTAGATTCATTTTCCGCTTTCACGTTCGAAAACACAATGTTTTAATAGATACATCAGAACGCCGGGTAAATCCCTCCAACAATTTTCAAATAGGATGGCGGAATTAAAACGTCATGGTAGCACGGAGGGAGGTAGTGATTCTTCCACTACCACTGTCCATTAGGGTGGACCTTAGCTATACTAGATGAAAATTATTTTGCAAAATTTTTTCCCGGGTACCCTCCAGAATTGTGACACCTGTTGAGAAAATGATCTGGAAAAAATTTGGGGCCGATTGGATCATGGGAAACCGGCGCTCAACGAATTTGAAATTTTTTTTTTAAATCTTGACATAAATATACGTTGGAATATATCGTTGAATTTGTCTCTTTTTTCTCTGCAAGAATCCATATATAGCACAATCAGTTGTTAATAGAAAAAAAAACCGTGACCTTGAAAACTTGAAAAAATGACCTTGAAAACATTTTTTTCTCTGATGCTATATTCATCTCCTTATATACTACAACTTCTGTTTGAAGAGTTTTTTCATATGTACATAACTGACAGAGATATTAAGGGAAGTCATGTGCATTATTTGGAAGCATACGACTGCGCATGTAGCTATTTTCATAGATAAAAATAGGACTTTTGAGGCAGATAGCGCCCTAGATCGATCTTTTATCCAGCGTTTTTGACTACTGAAAAATCACGTGTTTGTATTATCGAGAAATGAGAAGGCGAATCCCGTACCATTGCAATCCTGGAAGTCTACTCCCTTAAATAAATTCATTAATACGCTCCAATCTGCAAAAGGAAAACAGTTCTAGTATCGGAAAAAGAATTTATTATGAATATTATATAAATTACGAAAAGAGGTGACATCAAAGTATTTCGTCCCGGATTTGCTGGCGGACTCGTCAGTGCGGCCCAGTTCTGACGGCCAGTAAATCCTATCTCAATTCCTGATACAACCCAGATCTGCTTGTGGACATTGTGACATTCGGTAAGACCAAGCAGATCCTGCCCTAGACGCGACTGTGTTTACCCTTTCGAAGTAATCCAAGAAACAAAATAGTCTAAAAACAGAAGTGGGACATATACGTCCCGTTGGTCACGAAAAGGTCAACAAGCAGTCTTCAATGCGTCTGAATGTTAAATGTTCAATGAACACAGTTCAAGGCCTGAAGGTGGTCAATGATACCGCTGAACGGAGCGTTAAACTAATAGAGGATTATAATAAAATTTTATCAAGAAACGAAGTGAAGAAACAATATATACTACAAATTGTGATGGAATATCGAAAGCAGTATCCTGACGCCGCAAAACGGAATTTGTCAAAGGATTTTTAAAGATTTTTTAATATAGAGAGAAAGTTTTGTTTACAGAGCTTGTTAACTGAGAGTTTTTTTGGAATTACGTCGAAAGGCTTAACACAGTCGCGTCTAGGGCAGGATCTGCTTGGTTTTGCCGAATGTCCACAAGCAGATCTGGGACGAAACGCTTACGATACATAATTGTGTCAAGAATTGAAACAGGATTTGCTGGGCCCTAACTGACGAGTCCGCCAGCAAATCCGGGACGAAATACTTTGATGTCACCTCTTTTCGTAATTTATATAATATTCATAATAAATCCTTTTTCCGATACTAGAACTGTTTTTCTTTTGCAGATTGGAGCGTATTAATGAATTTATTTAAGGGAGTAGACTTCCAGGATTGCAATGGTGCGGGATTCGCCTTCTCATTTCTCGATAATACAAACACGTGGTTTTTCAGCAGTCAAAAACGTTAGATAAAAAATCGATCGAGGGCGCTATCTGCCTCAAAAGTGTGGGCTCGGCCTTATCCCCGACCGTTGGTGGGGTACCGCGCCTGCGCACTCACGGCTTCTTGCCGACCGTTTTCGGAGCGATGCGATGAGCTCGCTCTCTTCTCGGTTGTCGGTCTGCGGGTGCAGACGTGTATCGTCATTGTTACGTGTTACTGTTGTATCGACGTGCTCTAATAAAGAGTGTTCACCGTGCAAGGGTGGAATTAGTCATTCCCAGTATTCCTTGTCTTGACCCTACTGGCGATATAGATCGTGGTGTTGGGAGACGATCAATTCCCGAACATATACATTGTGACGTTGCAATTTTGCCACGTCCCTTCTCCTTCTGTTTCGGAGACATTTCGTGAGCGATAAAGGACCGGACCGCCCTCTAACGGGACACACAATCGCAAATACAGGATTCGAGAGCGCTCCTCTGAGAGATTCCGACTTTATCGAGGACTGTCTAATGACATCTGTCGCGCGTGCCGAGAACGGCAAGTTTCAGAGCCGTACATGGGACGCGCCCAAGGAACCACCGACCGTCCGAATTTTCACGGGAGCGAAACAGCATCCCGCAGCTCAGGAAGCGCCCGACCGAAAGCAAATGGCCTTTTCGAGAAGAGATGTCGAAAAAGAGAACTGGTGCCAGTTCCAACGATACTTGGAGCGAGCGCACCCGGCGAACCAACCGGAGGCGTCGTAGGGACAACGGCTCTATATGACATCTCGTCGAAGAAGACGACCAAACCACTCTCGCGACGCCTCGCCCCTCTGAATAGAGCCATTCCCGGGGTCGGTGCCCTCGCATCCAAGGGAGGCAGCGCCTCCGCCCGCCTAGAGAGCAAGAAGCTCCCTAGGATATTGCGATATTGTCCGGGGCCCTAGGACGCTATAGGGTACGCTCCTGACGCCTAGCGTTTGTGCGGGAAAACCGCCATCGGGAATTCGGAGAAACGGTCGAGTGGGGGGAACCACGTTCGATCCGCTAGGCGGCCGAAAATCGATAGATCACTGTCGCGCTGGCTCTCGTTGACGTTTCACGTGTCCGCCGTTAAATTCGCGTTGCGAACCGTTGTAATTTGCGTCGGGAAACTAGAAGGTGCCTGTTAGGGGTTCTCGTGGCGCTAAGGACGAAGTTCACCTGCGTTTCAGCTGAGCCACGCTCTATCGAGAGCATTTTCGGTCTAAGAGCGAGCAAAGGCCACGAGAAACGGTAAGTCGCACTTGTGATCTTTTCGATGTTTCGTCGTCCGGCGGCTCGACCTTCGTCGCGCGAGGGCAAACGCTTCCCGTTCCGTCCTCGATAATTCGCTCGTACTCGTTTCGGGAGTGCTTTGAGTTTTCGAGTAATTTCGAGAGAGTTTTCCATTGCGAGTTGCGTGCGTAGGAGTGTCCTCAGAGAAGTCGCGTTTCGTGAGAGCAATCTCTGCGTTAGTTTCGTGTGATCTCGAATCCTGTGTTTCTCGCCGACCATCGTAGCGTTCTCGTCGACGTTCGGACGCGTAACCGTCAGCGTACGCGTCATAGCGAATAACGTGCGGAAGTCTTCGCGGCAGTCTCGCAGTTCGCCGATCATCTGCGCCTCGCTTTTCCGAAGTCGCGTTGCGAAGGAAACGGCGATAAATTCCAGCGATATCGTCGCGAGCGAAAACTGTACGACAACCGCGCTGCGAACGAACATCTTCTCGCTTGATTGTATGAAGAGCGCGGGCTCTCGGGTCGCGGCCACGTGGCCGCTTCATTTTGTGAAACTTTGACCGCTGCAATAAACAGCTCGAGACCAACTCGTTGTCGAATTCTTCTCTTCCTGTGAGATCCGTCCTACCGAGAGGGCCGTCCTCGTTTTCCCGTGTCCGAACCAACTGGCCTAGTCGCGTCGTAGTTTCCGATCCGCGTATCTCGAAGATTCGACTCCCGGCCTCGGCTTCTCCGAGTTTCGAGTCTAGTACCGTGTTTCGTGTGGCATCCTCGAGGTGCCTGGCGCCCGAACATTTCGCGCTGAGGAGAGAAACATCGGATCTTCGAGGCTCGTTTAGTCCCGGGCGGACCGCGTGTACTCGGCTTGCACGCGGCCTGGTCTCAGCGCCTGCAAGGCCCGGAGTTGACCGGTTTCTGCGAGCATCACGCTCGTCAGAAAAAGGTTAACGTGACAAATTGGCGCCCGAACAGGGACCTCTCTCTCGCAAGGGATTTTCCCCGAAAACGGAGAGAGGCGCGGGATAACGTAGGACTCTCACAGAGGATACCGCGGAATTGCCTTCCAGAAATTCACGTTACGATCTTTCGGAAATTCGCGATCACTCAGAAAAACGATCAGTAACATCGACGGGAACGGCGAGACACAGGATGCGCGAACGGAGCTAATCGTAGAGCAAAGCACGAGATTGTTCTCAACGGAGTAGCGTAAGGAGACCACGCTCAACCGCGTTTAGTTTCGTTACGTTACGCGTGCTCTTCGAGCCAGCTTAACGGTAACGTTGGTAAAATATTGCAGTGTTTGGAAATTGTTGGAAAATTGTAGAATTTGTTGTATTTTATTCTCAGGGAACGTCTTCCAGTGTCGGAAGCATTTCGGAAATTTCGAACGCGTGTAACCGTTACCTTTATCTCGCACCTGAAAATCAAATTGGTTTTGGCACCATTTTTTTTTTCTCGGAGTTATTTTCGTTTGAGTTCGCACGGAAGCGCGATCGCTCTCCGTAACAATAGCCGTATTATTGGCACTCCGCGACTTCAGTATTGTATGGTACGAGTCAAAGTCGCGAACGAATAATATCGTGTAGAAAAAAAAAAAAAAAAAAAAACTACTTTCGGTTGGCAATCACGGTTTGGTCGTTCGAGCAACAGATTTCGTACCGTAGCGAAGCATTGGGGGGAAGGTAGCGTCCGCACGCTTAGCGTAAACACCGCGCGGCCGTGAGACCTTGGTGTCGACGAGTTTCGTGTAACGTCTCGCGAACAAAAACAAATTCGAAACAGGCAAAACATACCGGGTGTCGCACAAATGGGTAGGTCAACGTGGACGGAGGAGGATGAGTCGAATTGCAGCGCGTACGAAACGGACCCGGAGGAGGACGATGAGTCCGGTCTAAGAACCGACCCTGAACTCCTCACTCCCGATCCGAGCGTAGGGACCGCTCAAGTATCGTAGGGTTGAAATCCCAGAAAGTAAATAGTTCGGTTACGATAACCACCGAAAGCGAACCTCCTCCGCTAGACCGTCGCGGACCGGCCACGGCGTACGAGGTCAGGCGAAGTTGGCGTTTAACGTTCGAAGGAAAGCCGGGTGAAGACGCGGAGGCGTCCTTCACTCGACTACCAGAGATGTGCCGGGTATCGAACCTTAAAGACGCTGACCCCGTGCGCTGTTCGCCGACCTGCTGTACCGGTATCGCAGCCTTGTGGTACGCGATGGGCTCGGAAATGTCGACCTGGGACGAATTTGTTCGCGAGGGGTATCAGAAGTTCCGCGATCCGGTGGGTTAAGAACTTCGCGAATTCGACTTCCGCGGGATTTGTAAACAAGGCCGAGACTAGCCGAGCTGTCCCTCCGTCGGCCAAACAACCGGCGGACAACAGCCCGTGCTGGAACGGTCGGCCTCTAAATCGGCCACCTTAGTTCGTTTTAGAGAGGAAAAAGGCGAATCCGCTCTCGTCGCGTGGCCGTCGCTCCCCATAATCAACGTGACGAATTAACAACCGTAGGGTAAACGGACTAAGGGACTTCGTTCTCTCGCTATCGTTCGTGAGTCGCGAAAGCAATATCGGGAGGAAACAACGCGAAAATCTCGTGGGCGACTAGACCGTGCCACTATTATCTTCGGGACACGGGCACGATACAGCAAGCTCGTTTCGTATTGCGAAAAGAAGACCAGACTCGGGTGACTATCACGTGCGATTTCGACAATTTGGTCAACCTCGTGTTACGGGGACGCAAAAATACTAACGTTGCGTTTCGCATACAATACCACGTACCATACAGTGCTGAAGGTTTCGCTCGTGTTTAGAACTTCGGACGAGAACCGAGTCCGGCACCGTGCCGCTGAGCGAATTGAGACCCGTCAGTTGACCTTCCAGTAACACCCCCCGGGGGGGTGAAAAGCGAAACGTTACGATTTCCGTCAGAAGACGACGTGCGGCATAGAGGGGGATTCCGTTCGTAGGCGGCAACGCGTAGTACCTTCCGTCGCACGAAACATTACGGCGAAAAACGATCCTCGATCGTCTACCGGCTGAGTACCTCGGAGAGGAAGGACGTCGGTAAGGCCCTGGTATCCGACCGGAAGCCGTACACTCCGCCAAACCACGGGGATGGAACAACCGACCGCCCGACTCCGATACCGTCGCAAGAAGTGACGACCGATAGCCAAACCCTACTACCAGCAAGGGAGGAGACGGGACAGGAACCGGAGGAGCAGCTCGCCGATCGCCTAACCCCGCTTTGACCGCGGGAGGGAACGACGGACCAGCTGGCCTCGCTATCGCCGCGAGAAGAACCGTCACGCGATTTCCCCCTCGACGATGCAGTACCGTTCGGGGCCAGTCGTAAGACCCCGACGATTACACCCTCGTGACCGAGAGCCACGAGCATTCGATTCCGTTGCGCGAAACTGAAAAGGTCAACTGACGTTCGCGCCTCGTCCGAAACCCGGTCCGCACAATTTGATTTTTTTTTGGTAAATTTCAGGAGTTTTGTATTTGTTGGGTGTGGTTGTCACTCCGTGGTGAAGGCTTCTCGTGTAAAGGACATCTCTTAGGAGGAACGCTCTCTCACCTGTCGAGCCACAGATCACAGGGGCGACGAAACCGTGTCGGTCCGGTCCATTTTAAGGGGGGGGGAGTTGTGACGTTGCAATTTTGCCACGTCCCTTCTCCTTCTGTTTCGGAGACATTTCGTGAGCGATAAAGGACCGGACCGCCCTCTAACGGGACACACAATCGCAAATACAGGATTCGAGAGCGCTCCTCTGAGAGATTCCGACTTTATCGAGGACTGTCTAATGACATCTGTCGCGCGTGCCGAGAACGGCAAGTTTCAGAGCCGTACATGGGACGCGCCCAAGGAACCACCGACCGTCCGAATTTTCACGGGAGCGAAACAGCATCCCGCAGCTCAGGAAGCGCCCGACCGAAAGCAAATGGCCTTTTCGAGAAGAGATGTCGAAAAAGAGAACTGGTGCCAGTTCCAACGATACTTGGAGCGAGCGCACCCGGCGAACCAACCGGAGGCGTCGTAGGGACAACGGCTCTATATGACATCTCGTCGAAGAAGACGACCAAACCACTCTCGCGACGCCTCGCCCCTCTGAATAGAGCCATTCCCGGGGTCGGTGCCCTCGCATCCAAGGGAGGCAGCGCCTCCGCCCGCCTAGAGAGCAAGAAGCTCCCTAGGATATTGCGATATTGTCCGGGGCCCTAGGACGCTATAGGGTACGCTCCTGACGCCTAGCGTTTGTGCGGGAAAACCGCCATCGGGAATTCGGAGAAACGGTCGAGTGGGGGGAACCACGTTCGATCCGCTAGGCGGCCGAAAATCGATAGATCACTGTCGCGCTGGCTCTCGTTGACGTTTCACGTGTCCGCCGTTAAATTCGCGTTGCGAACCGTTGTAATTTGCGTCGGGAAACTAGAAGGTGCCTGTTAGGGGTTCTCGTGGCGCTAAGGACGAAGTTCACCTGCGTTTCAGCTGAGCCACGCTCTATCGAGAGCATTTTCGGTCTAAGAGCGAGCAAAGGCCACGAGAAACGGTAAGTCGCACTTGTGATCTTTTCGATGTTTCGTCGTCCGGCGGCTCGACCTTCGTCGCGCGAGGGCAAACGCTTCCCGTTCCGTCCTCGATAATTCGCTCGTACTCGTTTCGGGAGTGCTTTGAGTTTTCGAGTAATTTCGAGAGAGTTTTCCATTGCGAGTTGCGTGCGTAGGAGTGTCCTCAGAGAAGTCGCGTTTCGTGAGAGCAATCTCTGCGTTAGTTTCGTGTGATCTCGAATCCTGTGTTTCTCGCCGACCATCGTAGCGTTCTCGTCGACGTTCGGACGCGTAACCGTCAGCGTACGCGTCATAGCGAATAACGTGCGGAAGTCTTCGCGGCAGTCTCGCAGTTCGCCGATCATCTGCGCCTCGCTTTTCCGAAGTCGCGTTGCGAAGGAAACGGCGATAAATTCCAGCGATATCGTCGCGAGCGAAAACTGTACGACAACCGCGCTGCGAACGAACATCTTCTCGCTTGATTGTATGAAGAGCGCGGGCTCTCGGGTCGCGGCCACGTGGCCGCTTCATTTTGTGAAACTTTGACCGCTGCAATAAACAGCTCGAGACCAACTCGTTGTCGAATTCTTCTCTTCCTGTGAGATCCGTCCTACCGAGAGGGCCGTCCTCGTTTTCCCGTGTCCGAACCAACTGGCCTAGTCGCGTCGTAGTTTCCGATCCGCGTATCTCGAAGATTCGACTCCCGGCCTCGGCTTCTCCGAGTTTCGAGTCTAGTACCGTGTTTCGTGTGGCATCCTCGAGGTGCCTGGCGCCCGAACATTTCGCGCTGAGGAGAGAAACATCGGATCTTCGAGGCTCGTTTAGTCCCGGGCGGACCGCGTGTACTCGGCTTGCACGCGGCCTGGTCTCAGCGCCTGCAAGGCCCGGAGTTGACCGGTTTCTGCGAGCATCACGCTCGTCAGAAAAAGGTTAACGTGACAACATATCCCAACTGGTGACCCATCTCTGGTCACCGACGTGGTCGCAATCACAACATGGTGATCTACCATTTGCCACAAAAGTTCTATTTTTATCTATGAAAATAGCTACATGCGCAGTCGTATGCTTCCAAATAATGCAAATGACGTCCCTTAATATCTCTGTCAGTTATGTACATATGAAAAAACTCTTCAAACAGAAGTTGTAGTATATAAGGAGGTGAATATAGTATCAGAGAAAAAAAAATTTTTTCAAGGTCATTTTTTCAAGTTTTCAAGGTCACGGATATTTTTTCTATTAACAATTGATTATGCTATATATGGATTCTTGCAGAGAAAAAAAGCCAAATTCAACGATATATTCCAACGTATATTTATGTCAAGATTGAAAAAAAAATTTCGAATTCGTTGAGCGCCGGTTTACCATGATCCAATCGGCCCCAAATTTTTTCCAGATCATTTTCTCAACAGTTGTCACAATTCTGGGGGTGCCCAGGAAAAAATTCTTTGGTCAAAAAATAAGGTCCACCCTACTGTCCATGCTTCCATGATTAAATTTTTGAATGTAGCCTTTTTTGAAAACGATCGCGACAACTGCTGCATTTTACGCGACGGCTCAATTTCCATTATCGTATCAATTCTCCCGTGCGAAGATACGTACACGTTAGGTGTTAGACGATTTGGAATTATAGATAAATTTTACGATGTATTATTATCCTCTTCGGAATTAGATATTTTTAAATGTGCGAATTTGAGCACAAACATAACCTTCGTAAGCATACAAAATGTCACGGCAAAATGTTATCGAATGCCGCTGAACAGCACGCATGAAAACGGCGATGGCGCATTGGGAATCTCCCAATGGGTTGTCGCAGTGCTTGCGCACGCTGAGAAAACGTAAGGACATTGCACCCTTTTATGTCCTTGCGCGAGTATTTTTTATATACTGGAGTAGGCCTACTGGGGATACCACTGAAAAAAAAACGCATTGGCAATAGTACCTCCAGGGTAATGCGGAAATCTATTGGTCATCCCGACTCCGACACTCCAGGCGCCTCCTCCGCAGCAAGACAGGTGAGAAGCACGAGTTGCACATTTGTTTTTAAATTTAGTAATAATTGTAGCTCCTTTCCAGCAATCGACGCTCGACAACTCGACAGTTCCACACTCACACACCGCTAGAGTGCATTCATCACACACCGCTAGACCACGTATACGTACGCGAGGATGCAAGGGTCCGGTTTCTTGACTTCCAATTTCTCGGTAATGCAAAGACGGGGGTTTTTAGTAGTTAAAACCGCTAGATGAAAGATCAATCTATCACGCTGTTTGCCTCAAAAGTCGTTCTTTTACGTTTCCGAGCAATGGTTTCGCAATATTCAGCTGCATGTTGCCCGTCGCATGTTGCCTGTCAAAGGGCGCTGCAGTCGCGCCGGCGCTAGCCTCTCTGACGGGCATCATGCAGCTGAATATTGCAAAACCATTGCTCGGAGACGTAAAAGAACGACTTTTGAGGCAAACAGCGTCATAGATTGATCTTTCAACTAGCGGTTTTAACTACTAAAAACCCCCGTCTTTGCATTATCGAGAAATTGGAAGTCAAGAAACCGGACCCTTGCATCCTCGCGTACGTATACGTGGTCTAGCGGTGTGTGATGAGTGCACTCTAGCGGTGTGTGAGTGTGGAACTGTCGAGGTGTCGAGCGTCGATTGCTGGAAAGGAGCCCCTTAGTTTGTATTTGTTTAGTATGACGACACTGCTGCATCTTGTTCAGCAGTTGGGGCAGAGGATTGAGTAAGTAATACAATAACAATTACAATTAATTGATTGTAATTAATTAATATTAATTTATCTGTTACGTCCCGGAGTCTGGCTTACGCGAAATTATCGTTCGGCGACCCATTCCCCTTACTGGACGATCAAATGCGATACAACCTTTTGTCCACGCGGCACGTACGTCCGGCGTCTGACTGGGATCCACGACTTTCGCGGACACGCGGATACTACTTAACGCTTACAGGTAGTAGATTCGCCCGAAGCGGCGGACGAGAGCTAGACAATTCGGACGGCGCGAATCTTCGCAGGGAAATGTTTAACGACTTATCGGACAATCGGATGAGAACTGCTCTCGTTGCTCGTTGACGGCTGCAATCGAATCGGCTGGGCCGCTGTAGGGAAAACGATGATCCACACTCGTTCTGGGAAGATCACGTAGCTGCTGGTCCTCGGCTGACGGAAATACCCCGTGGCTGCTGTCCTCCGTTTCGCGTCCGTTGACGCGCGCGAGCTTCCGCGATTGATAATGACGACCGGCGCGGCGCGGCGTGTGATACTCGTGTTAGAGAATGCGTCGAACTGATATATTGAAAGAAAGAGAGGCTTCTGCGTTTCCCGTTGAAACCAGAGGAATGCACCGAGCCTGGGTAAGCTCAGACGTGCGAGTTGGAAACGCAGAAACAGGTAGAACGTGAATCGAAAGGAGAGTATCACAACCGCGAGGATGTAAGGAGGTGAACTAAGCGAGACTCACTTATTAAATTAATACTGGGATTATATTTGTAACGTACGAATTAAGATTACAATGAATTAGAAGCGCGTAAGAAGGCGGATGAGAACGAGGACTCGTTGGAGTCCTGACCGGGACATCCAGGAGGCGACGAGCCTCGCTGGAGTCTTGACGAAAGTGTCAGACTGACTGTATGAATCGAACTGAACAACTGAACTCGTTTTGGGATCGGAGGGTCGAATTTATAGGTGTCTTATGGTCTACGCTATGTGTCGGATGTTATGAGATGTGCGATTAATGATTACGGGGAATGCTACGTGATACGGCTACGGGGAATACATTAAGATATGATTATTATACAAGGGTTAAGATAAGAATGAAGGTATGGTATGACGTGAGAATAGGATGTGGTGATCGGAGCGGAGTATGATTACTTATATCTAACGAATATTATTAATAATTATTGTTACAATATCCTACTCTTATTAACTATGCTTATAACCTATGGCAACACGTCGGCAGACGTGACATATCAACCTTTTCTTTTAGTATGGGACTGCAGCAATTGGAACAGAAGATGAAGTAAGTTACACATGGTTATATTTAATCGTTAGTATGTAAGGAAGACACCCAGAAATCACGTACGCACAGATTTTCGAGAAATGGTTTTCTTGTCCACCAAACGACAGATATTATTATTATTTATTGTTATTATGATGATGATGATGATGATGATGATGATGATGATTATTTTATTTTTATTATTTATTTTGACTTTTGTTTCACTCGTAGTAATACTATAGGTACGCCAACTTTGGATGCTTATATCTTGACAACGGTTTATGCAAAAATAATGTTTTTGTAGTGTTTTGAAAATGTCTTAACCTCACCTATTAGAATACATAATCAAAAATATACAGTACCGTATGAAATTTTAAAAGTGACCTTCATTGAGCTTCTCAAGGTTACAGCAATATCAAACAAATGCAATCATCATGTACTCTTTCTTATACCCTATAACTTTCATTTCAAACATTTTTTATACCACTAATAGTTTCTAAGATATGGAATTTTGTCCAAAAAACGGGCATCCCGACACACTGTGCGCCGACGCCCTCGCCGTAACCGACGCCCGCGCTTGCTGGACAGGCCGCAACGACGACGACGACGACGACAACGACGACCACTACAACAAAAACTGCAACGACGACGACGAACACTGTAACGGAAACGGCGACGTTATCGAGTTTGACGATAATGACGACCGTGTTACGAGCCAGGGCCGCTAGCAGCACGAGTGGCCGGCGAAGTGTTGTTGCACTAGGAATATGGTATCAGTTTGTTAGTTAAAGGTACGCGGACGAACCCAATGCGGAACTGGGGAGCCGCTAGGATTATAGACAGCGAGGACGAACCTGACGCGAAGTGAGGGAGCCTCTAGGAATGGAGTCAAACGCAGACGAACCCGATGCGAAACCGGGGAGCTGCTAGGAAGTTGTAGAACGGCACGGACGAACCCAATGCGAAATTGGGGAGCCGCTGGGAGTTTGGATAAAAGCACAGACGAACCTGATGCGAAATCAGGGAGCTGTTAGGATAGTTAGTAAGCCTCGTAACTAGTATAATTTAGTGATACAATCCGAGCGGTAAGATTGTATCATGTTTCGACGTTCAATTACTCGATTAGGATATTGGACGATAATTATGGGTTTAATGAATTTGCGTTAATTATCAAAGAACACAGATATATTCTGATTATAAGAATTAGTGTTACAATTGTGTAATTGTCGCGAATGAATTGAATTTGGAATAGAAAGAATTGAAGGAAGATGTGTATTACCTAAATTAGATGCACGGTGTTGACGCACTGGCAATGCGGGGGTCTCGGAGCAACCTTATCACTGCCTAATAGATTTTACACCGAACTCGCGGAATCTATACGGTTAACTTTTGATTCGAAGGGGAACTTTAGCCCGATCTCACTGGTAGTTGACTTCCGAGATGCAGCACGACGCGACACGATTCGTGATTACGACAGTACTAACCCCCGAGAGTAGAAATGCAAGGGCTTATATACCCCTGCAATGACAGGTGGTACTTGTCAGTACCCTTTGAGTGAACATTCGTATTTTGTCAACGACCAGTTGGTCGTGTGTATGTTTGGGCCCTAAACTAAACTAAACAGCTATGTAGATTTATCCAGGGTGGCTCTGTTCGTTTATCTAGGACGGTTCCTGCCAGAGATGATATTGAACACCTGTTTGTCATCCGTAACAACCGTACCGTCTTCAAGTACCTCCGTGCCGAAAACGGTGACGGCGCCGTGTAAAGGTGCTTTTATGCCGAGGTCCGTGCGGACTTTCGTCATAAATTTCGGGCGGGTCGACGGGCCCGTGTGCGCGGCAAAAAAAGGTCTCGTCTCTTCACGGTTCGTTTAGGTAAACATCAGCTTCCCTCTAAGGCGATAGGATACCTTCACAACAGAGGGCCCGTCGACCCGCCCGAAAATGACGAAAGTCCGCGCGGACCTCGGCATAAAAGCACCTTTAGAGTACCTCGAGCCGGAGTACAACGACACGTGAGGACCTACTATAAATAGTGGAGTAGGCCTACTGGGGATACCACTGAAAAAAAACGCATTGGCAATAGTACCTCCAGGGTAATGCGGAAATCTATTGGTCATCCCGACTCCGACACAATTACGCTTACCTTACTTCCTGTGTAAATGAAAATATAATCATTGAAAATACATGTTCAATTAAAATTACATTACAGTGTCTCGCACAGCCTACGAGGAGTGTCAGCGACAATCGTCTGGTTTTTTTCTTCCCATTCTTTGATTACTGATATTAATATTCTCTTTCAATGTTCATACATTTCAGAATCAACAACGACCAAAAAGGCAGCCACAGTTGCCAGCAAAATACGTTCAAGAAGCCTCGGGGGAGGCAGAGCCACCCCGCAAAATACAAAAGAAGCAGCCCGTTGCAAAGAAGCAGCACGTTGCGAAGGAGCAGCAAAAAACCCCCTCACGCGAGGATATGTTGTTATTGCTGCAGTCCAATATGGAGTCGTCGGATCCCCAGGTGAACGTCCAATTCCCGCCGAATCCTCTGATTCAGAATCGTGCAGCGTTCAACAACCCTAAACCTTCTTCCGCCGCTGCACGCAATTTTTCCACGCCACTTCCCATCCCCATCCCGACTCCGACACTCCAGGCGCCTCCTCCGCAGCAAGACAGGTGAGAAGCACGAGTTGCACATTTGTTTTTAAATTTAGTAATAATTGTAATTAAATTGTATACTAAATGGTATCACGTTTGTATTTGTTTTAGTATGACGACACTGCTGCATCTTGTTCAGCAGTTGGGGCAGAGGATTGAGTAAGTAATACAATAACAATTACAATTAATTGATTGTAATTAATTAATATTAATTTATCAACCTTTTCTTTCAGTGTGGGACTGCAGCAATTGGAGCAGAAGATGAAGTAAGTTACACATGGTTATGTTTAATCGTTAGTATGTAATGATTGTAATTAATTAATATTAATTTATCAATTTCTCAACCTTTCTTTCAGTATGGGACTGCAGCAATTGGAGAAGAAGGTGGAGTAAGTAACACGAGGTTATATATAATAATTGTAATTAATTAATATTAATGTACCAATTTTGCCAAAGCCAACAGCGGAATAACTGGGAGAATCGCAGCACTGTCGTGACGTTGCGCACGTGGTCGAATATCCGTGGGACCCGCTCACTGTACTACACGCGGATGATGAGGGCCATCCATGGTAAGCATTGTACATCTTTTATTCAGTTGAATCTAATTATTAATTCATCGATTAATATATTTATTTATCACATGAATGTTACAGAGACTACGATCCGGTCAACCTGGTACGCGAAACCAACGACGACGGATTTCGCGGCGGCGGGGAAGGCAGCGCTTGAAGCGGGCGCAGCAGCGGGCACGCGGGCACTTCAATCGTGAAGCGAACCCTCCGCCGACGCCCTCGTCGTCACCGATGCCCGCGGATGTTGGACAGGCCGCAACTACGAGGACGACCACGTTTACCCCTGTGACAAAAACGGCGCCGCGCCGTCCTCAACTACCAACCTGACAGAGGTGGGCATTATTTGGCGAAACAAATATTTCAAATACTATTTAATACTTTCGAATTTATTCTGCTTAAAGAAAATAGTATTTTAAATAAGATATACAATTTCGAAAATAAAATATTTCTATTTTAATAATCTGAAACACAAAATAGAATATTGTATTTCTTGTGCCTACTGAGGTTAGTTGATAAACATACAGTGTATCTTATCACCAGGAAACAATTTCTACCCATAAATCTCTCGAATGCGAACCATTATTTTCAGCAATACTATTTAAAATTGAAATTGAAAATAAAGACAAAGTCCAAATATTTTCAATATTCCTAACATAAAATACTATTTGCAAAAATTACTGCCTCAAATAAATCATTTTATTTTCAAAATTGTACACATACTTTAAAATAAATAGGATTATTTATTATTTACTATTTAAAATACTATTCTCCCCAGCTCTGCAACCTGACTACAAGGACATGTGACTCCTCCGCATATATGAATGGACTGCAAGAACGAGCAGTGCCCACGCAAGCCAAGGTTTGTAAAAATTTATTTGGTTTATATTATACAATATGTGCATGAATATTTTTCCAGATTATTAACCACACATGGATGTTCGAGTTACCCTGAAGGAGCACATCGTTCCGGAGAAGAGGCGCAGAATCAGAAAAATATGGGTCACGGTCCAGACTCGACCAGATCGAATCCCAACCAGAAGATGCTTTTGAAGAAGTGCCATGGACCAGGTGTGCCTATGTATGCACAGCGAATCCCTAATATGTAAGAATCCAAGTTAAGTAATAAAGAAAACTAATGAAAATAAATTTAAAAATATAATATTTATTGATTATTTCCTGCTTCGTTTATTTATAATCCCTTCACCCACCAACTCCCTGCAATATTTAGTAATCTAAATTTAGAATTCTTAATATTTTAACATTAAAATAAGTGTATTCAGTGAATTTAAATGTAAATTAGTTGAAATTGAACTGTAAAGAAATTTGTATACGGCAATGCAATTTTTAGCTTGTGTCTCTTGCAATCGATGCAGACAATTTTTATTTGGCATAAAGATCCGCAGTCTAGGAAAAATAACAAATATGAGAACCAAATAAAATTTGTATGGGTATTTCGAATTGTCGAGAATTGGTGTGAATAAAAGGGACCAGTGCTGTATATTTGGTACGATAGAAATTTACTTCGCCGTCATCTGCCACATTAGCACCGACGAGATCTCGTCGGTGACATTAGTGCGACTTACTCTCGCTGACGGTGCTGTCCTGTAAAACGATATTCGCCAGCCACATCAGTGCGACAGTGCTGCCACAAAGGCAGATTCCGCGTCCTGAGGCCGTTTTCATGCCGACCTCATGCCCATGTCCAAACCCTAGTCCTTAGGACGGCACTGGTACGGCATATGCGCGCACAAGAGGACGTCCAAAATTCGTCCAATCCAACCTTGAGCACCTCCGAGCGTAAGTTGGACAATGATTTGACGATCTCTGCCCTAGGCCGGCTGTGCTCAAAGCATGCCTGGTTAGCTGGGTATATATGTATAAAGCAAAAAAAAAACGCCGCGCATACGTGAGAAATCTTGCACCATATCGCATCACGTACAGGCAAAATGGGTAGCGCACAGATTATAGACGATTACGTCGCGGAACGAGATTCTACTAGCATGCTTATCACATTATACCGTGACTGCCCAGAGCTGTGGAAACTAAAGACGAAAGATTATTTTTTAACCACAGCAAAAAACAAATAGCCCATCAAAAAATAGTTCTCGCATTGATGCAATTTAAACCTGATTACACCGTGGTTAAAATTAACCCCTATTTGAAAATCGCCACGCGTCGCACAGTGGGCCAGATCGACGCGCTAGCTGTTCACGCCTATTTCACCATTATTTCAAAACATAAAGACCACATTAAATATATCGTTGGATTCGTCTTGGCGTCAGCTTTAACATTATTGAATAAAAAATATATAGTTATGAATAAATAAACCATGTGAACACAATTTTTTATTAAAAAAAAGAAATTATTGAAATTTTTTGTATTAAGATTTATAGAAGATCGAGTACTGATTATATAATCTAAAAAATTCATAAGATAGGTCTGGGTTAGGTCTTTACACTTTTAAAAGCCGCTGAGTGGTCGTCAATGCGTCTCGTGCAACGCGACTCGCCGCGGAATTGCGTGTTACACGCGCTTTAAACCATCATAATTTCCAAGTCGGGGTGAGTCGGGATGAGATCTTTGGGATCTTTTATAGAGGAGGCTTTGCTGAAAATGTTCCACTTTATTAGAGCATCCAATTCGTCTAACTTTTTAACTTATCCCTTGTCAAATGTGAAAAACTTTGACGATTTTCCTTAGTTGACTAAGTATTTTTTTTTATAATAAATTATGAACATTAACGTTTCATTCCTGGGGCGTTCTCAACATAGATATACATTCTTCGTATAAAAAAAATTGAGCAGTTAATCTTCAATAGGTTTTCCAGGACATCGTTATGAAAAAAAGGAATTTTTTCGGTGATAAATCGTATCTGAAAAGGTTTGACCTTTGAACCAGTGATGCCAGAATCGTGGGACGTGGTATTTTTCCCCTCCGTTCGCTCAGCCGACTCGGCCCCCCACTCTGGTGTACCATCGGCTCCTTACGTTGCTTCTACTGCGCACGCGCTACACACAAGCGTACCAAGCGAATAGGCAGCTCACACGGACAGACTAGAGGTACGCTTGTGTGTAGCGCGTGCGCAGTAGAAGCAACGTAAGAAGCCGATGGTACGTCAGAGTGGGGGGTCGAGTCGGCTGAGCGAGCGAAGGGGAAAAATACCACGTCCCACGATTCTGGCATCACTGCTTTGAACGCTTATTGTAACGAGAGTTTTTAATAACTTTAATTAATATTATCGTTTTCGAATGTAATGGACATTTAAGAAACATTGTACATTCATTAAAAATCGATATGAGGATGTTGAGGACTAGGGGTTACTCCAAAAATAAAAAGGACGCACGTAAGTTGTGTAGTTTAATAGGAGTCGTGATGTTGCACACTGCACGAACAAAAGGCGAGTGAGTCATCAGAAGAAGGTAAAAAAAAAGGATAGGATCACATGAAATAAAACGCAATCAAACAGTCGCGGGGAAGCGGCCCGCTTCTGCTGCGCACGCATCGGACCATACGCAAACAAACGCATGAAGTATGTGTGACTCTTATGTCACTCCAACAGAGGACTTTTACTTTTTAGCTCATGAACAGCTAGCGCGTCGATCTGGCCCACAGTGCGTCGCGTCGCGTCGTTCAGTCGTTACAAATGCGTCAAAGTGCGCAGTCGCCGTATTGATAGCTAGATTGACCAGATTATATTGAAGCGTATTGACGGGAGCCTCAATATTATTGTCAATCTACATTGACAATATTATTGAACGTCCAGGGGCCGCTAAAGACGAATTAGAACAATAACAAGTGTACAGTTGACAAAATTGAACAACGACAGTTCAATTACATATGTATACTCATAGTTTAAGACGTTGCGACTTGGTACAATTACACGGTTTCCTCGGCCTGATCCTGTTAGGCTCGACGCTGGTGTCTGGTGTAGGATGTAGGATCTCTTGGAAGCCCTTGTTTTCTATAACGGGTCCCACGGGGTATACCCGGATTTGGTGGTGAAATTCGCCCCCGGCGGGATTTCAATCGAGCTTGAACCATTCGATAGCCTACCCAAAAAGACCCCTCTCTGCCAAGTTTCAGCCCCATATCTCATCTGTAAGGGTAGTTATTGAGACAAATCGAAAAACCAGTTTTTGGCCCATTTTCGGGCAGCTCCGTTTCACTTACCACTGTCGATATTCTTTCTTAAATCTCTTACAGTCTATTATATTACTACAGCACTATGTAATATTAAAAACAGCTCTCTCCCGAATCGTCAGAAGTTTTTTTTTTGCTATATTTCACTATATCTTTTCTCCTAGCGACGAAACACAAAGCACAAATTATGACACAGAACTTATAGCATTATGGGGTGAACCCATTTGCGTTAACACTTTATCCAACCACTGTAAGGGTCCGTATAAATGTGCTTCTATCCAACACGGGGTCGACGTGACGTCTTGTCGATGGTATTCAACACCCCATCCTTTAACAAAGGACATTCTGAAAAGAATAAAATATGTTCACGTAGATACGTGTGCAATTGCTATTTCCAGCCGAAATACGAACTTCTTATACGCTATCATTTGACTACGAATGTTTATGCAATTTTCAAATTTTGTAGGGAAATTTTAAAAAAGTGGAATCATGTGAAATGTTATTTTCAGTGGTGGCCCGGTGGTCTTTGTAGATCTGAAGTAACTAAAAATCGTACTAAATTCTGTATAATTTTATTTTCTAGCATTTTTTGAAAATTTTTTCAAGCCACAAATGCACAAAGATCCGCAGTCTAGCTATCATGAAATTTACCTTATAATACACATTTTCGTTAACTCAAAGACGGCTGGGAAGCCGTGGTTAACGCTTTGCGAGAGCAACTGGGCGAACTCCTGGTTATTAAATATCTTTAACGAACATCCCGGTGGAATCTTACAAACTGTATTAGGATGAAATCCGCGATGGTGATTACAATTTCTAGATTGGACGAATATATCAGAGTTGGAGAGGCATTCCGCGTATACTTCGCCACCTACGTAATACATATAGATGCAGTCCTTTCCCTATGTGTCTTCTCGTGTTCTCTATAGTAGAATTTCGATTTACATTCGACAATTGTCCAAGGCAAAAACGGTCGGAATTGTTGCTTGGATTTGTAAAGCCGTCCACTATAACAGAGTGGGAGTGACAATGGAAAACTTCACCCACTCTGTAGTTTAACTCGTAATAAGCGATAGAAGCCCAATAGGGTGGTTCTTGGTAACAAACTGGAGCCATTTCGGCCGAGCCAGTCGTGTCCATTGCCACTCGATCCGGTGGCGGTGACTGTCCAGGTTGGGAACCATCTTCGGCCGGCGAATAAGCTAAGGGAGGAGTTTCTGGTAATCCGTTGGTACCGTAAGACATAGGCGAAGTCGAATTTACCCCCCCCCCCCCTCACTCCGATGGATCCAGCATTAAATCCACTCGAAGAATAAGATACATTATGCGGCATCGTCGGTTCCGCTATCTGGTGAAACGGTAGCAAAGAATGTCCAGGAGGGTACTCCGAATGCCTAGGGATCAGTACCGGTGGTAGTACCGGACTCTCCACTCTTTTATAATGGTATGGATTAATGCAAACTTCCTTCTGATTGGCAGAGAAAGGGCACTGGCACAATTCGAGCGGCTTCAGTTCATGGTGAGACTGCAAATCTGGCCATCTCCATACCCGACAATAAATAACGTGTGGCAAACCCTTACGATGCCACACTTGTAATTGGCCGTCCAAGCTTCTCGGTATTGTGACGCATTTACTCGGCGTACCAGGACAACTCAGAGCCCGTTCCAGCGACTCGATCGCGCCCTTACTTTTCTTTTTCTTTAACTTTTTCACTAGCGCGTCCACCGCTTTCTCTGCCCATTTCTCCTCCTCGTCGCCCTGCTTCCAACCGAGCAACTTCTTTACGGCAGGACTAGTGAACGAAAATAAACTATTCATCGAAGACATAAGTCCGGAGCTAGAAGATCCCTCTTCTTTGTCCATGTGAAAAATACTGTAGTACTCGTACGCTGTAAAAGCGTACAATATCTCATCCACTGACTATATCTACGACTTTCTTGCGGTATTCCCGTACCTGAACAACCTGCAATTCAAAACAGTCTGTCAAGTTTCCTGAATTTAGGAAATTTAGACGCAACGACGCACGATGGGCCAGAAACCGATCTTTTCGGACAAAAATCTGCCGACAACTCAGTTTTCCATCGATTCAATTGGAATTTTTTTTAAATGTTCGTGAAGGACTATACTTTGATGACGTGCTGCGCGAAAATCGGTAACTATCGAGAATCCTTATCTACAAAGCCCAATAACTCCGATACTTCATCCGCCCATACCATACATAAATTTGCATGTCCCAGCTGACAATGAGTTGCCAACACTTCTTAACCCCAAACCCTAAACCGCATAATTTTAAACTGTACATCTGGCCCTGAGAATTATCAATTGAATAGAATTACATTCGACACTTATGAGACTTACCATTAATTTATTGATCCAACAGCAGCGTTTTAGCTTCTTCAGAAAGAACTTCCTTGTGCTTGCCAAGAGGCAAATAATAAAGTCTTCAGGAAATCACGAGCTGAAAACTCCCGAATGTGTTGCCGCAAAAAGACAAATATATATATTATACAGCATATGTTATTATCATCCGATCCACTTATAAGCTCTCTAAGAATAAAGGATGGCAAGCACAAGGAAGTTCTTTCTGAAGAAGCGAAAACGCTGCTGTTGGATCAATAAATTAATGGTAAGTCTCATAAGTGTCGAATGTAATTCTATTCAATTGATAATTCTCAGGGCCAGATGTACAGTTTAAAATTATGCGGTTTAGGGTTTGGGGTTAAGAAGTGTTGGCAACTCATTGTCAGCTGGGACATGCAAATTTATGTATGGTATGGGCGGATGAAGTATCGGAGTTATTGGGCTTTGTAGATAAGGATTCTCGATAGTTACCGATTTTCGCGCAGCACGTCATCAAAGTATAGTCCTTCACGAACATTTAAAAAAAATTCCAATTGAATCGATGGAAAACTGAGTTGTCGGCAGATTTTTGTCCGAAAAGATCGGTTTCTGGCCCAATGTGCGCCGGTGCAAGCCGCGCCGCACAGTGGGGTATTTGATCTGTTTAGCGCGCCAAAACTATTGCAACGTTATTAATAGTGTGAAGGTCGTACTATTATACATATATCGTTGGATTCGTCTTAACACCAGCTACAACACTATTAAATCAAAAATACAACTTAATGTTTAAACAATCGAAGCGATCTTGTTTTGTTGTTTTAAACAAAATTTTTTTCAAGTTTTATATATTGAAGTTTATACCTATGTTAACCCTGTTAAACTTTTATTTCAAACAGTTTTTCGTCAGATTAAGAGAAATTGCTATTGCAACGTTATTAATAGTGTGAAAACTATTGCAACGTTGTTAACAACGTTATTAATAGTGTGAAGGTCATACTGTTATATATCGTTGAATTCGTCTTAACACCAGCTACAACACTATCAAATCAAAAATACAACTTAATGTTTAAAAAGTCGAAGCGATCTTGTTTTTTTGTTTTAAACAAAATTTTTTCGAAGTTTTATATATTGAAGTTTATACCTATGTTAATACTGTTAAACTTTTATTTCAAACATTTTTTCGTCAGATTAAGAAAAATTTCATCATTTTCAGTCATATGATATACGGTCGGTTCATGCCATACTAATCTAAATCGCATAAAAAGGTATGTGACCGCATGAAACCGCATATAAATTTTTCAGGATTGTATAAAGCAATGTCTAATGATTAACCTTGCAAAAAATTAAAGAGGAGTTATGCTGAGAAAAAAAGTTATTACATGATACATATTAATTTTCTGAAAAAAAAATTATATATTTTGATTGTTTATTCCAGGGGTGGCCAATCTTTTGCCTACCATGGGTAAAATTCTTTCACATACGAGTTCAGGTGCGCCATACAACTCGAGCACTTTTTCTACCTTCTTACGTTCGTTGTTGCGGTTAGAAAATAGGAATGGGGGTAGGATCTGCTACGGTTAGGGTAGGAAAAGGGATAACTCAATCGCGCAACTAAAGTAATTAACTTGCGCCAGTTGAAAAGACACACGTTCATTGGAGCACTAATCTACAATAGTGAGAAATGATCTTTTGCACGAGAGGGCGATCCTATAATTGTAAACTGTCAAAAAATTGCGACGAATTGATGAGTAAGAACGCTGTATAAATTCAACTGAGAGCTCTCAGGCGTTGAAAATATGAAGATGGATTCAGTTATGGCGCCTACTTCAAAAGAATAAGTATAGGCGCAAGGATCTAGTGCGCCACTCGTAATCATCCAATGCGCTACGTTTGGCGCATGCGCCGCAGGTTGGCCACCCATGGTTTATTCTATCAAAACCACAGAAGAGTATAAAACAAAAAGCAGTAAAATTACTCTATAAACCTTCCTTTACATCCTAGGTATGTTTTTATCTCGATTTGATACACTAAACTTGTGAGAAAGATCATTTCTTTAACACAAGTTTTTCCATGCTTCTTTCGGTCACGAGAATATGTTACTTTCATGTATCTATAGGTTACTAAATAGTACCGTTTGTGGAAAAATATTATTGTAGATTACTTGCATGTATATTCAGGTACATGGGTAAAAAGTTTTAGTCATTTTGAACAAAGTAAAAATTTCGACTTTTGGCGTGCTAAACAGGCCAAATACCCCACTGTGCGCCGGTGCCCGGTGCGTACACGAGAACCAATTCTACATATTCAACAAAAACGCATTGTAACTGGTTTCGAAATCTATACCTTATCCAACATTAACTTTAACTTATCTATCATTAACAATTAACTCGACAGAGTTAATTATACATTTACTGAACTAGAAACAATGTATTTATATAACACCCGAAATAATCCTTTTACAATAAAATTCAATTCGGACGCTCTCAAAAAAGAAAAAACGATAACATTTTTAATATTGGACTACACGATTTGAACTTTTTTGGGAAGATAGAGCATTTAGTTTACTGCATGCGACGTGTAAAAGAAATTTTGAATTTTGAATAATAGTAAATATTTCTTAAAGAACGAAGTAATTTTAAATGTAAAATTGTTTTATGTAAGAAAACAGAAAGCCCGCGATTGCGACCAATCTAATGACTAGTTCTTATACATTACGGAGTCGTAATACGCCAGTTCAATAGTTTAAAAAGTTTACAACGTAAGTATGCATTTTTCGAACGTTGAACGCGTCGAATTGTATCGTGCGCGCGGTCGCGGACTCTTGATATTCGGATAATTCGTACAGAAGTCTGTCAGGTCCGACTTGAAAACGCGTTGTTTGATCTTGAGGGCGTCAATACACTGTCTTAACTTGCTTGTGCTAATCATTTCACGAATGTCTCGATAGGGGTGGCCAAATAAAACCTGATCCGCAAATTCGAAAAACGTGCTTATATACTTTAAGCTGATGCGGTTGATTGCTTTTCTGGTGGTTGATTGACGTTGTTGGTTGATCGTGGCTGCAATTCATTCAATCTGGCTGTTGGTGTCCACCTTGAATTGTCTTTGCACTCACTGTACGTTCACTAGGTCACCGATTCGGCTCAAAGGACCAAAAATGTTTCGTCGCGACCGTGATATTCGCGAATTTATCGAAATATTGCCCGCAAAATTAATCTTGGACAACAAGTTCAAAATGATCGGATCGGATTGATTTGGATGGGTTTGAAAGAATCGCGTTTTGTCCCAGACTTGTCGGTGGATTCGTCATTAAGGCTGATCCGACAAGTACTGCCTTAAGGGGGCCGATCCAACTCGAGCGAGAGTGTGGTGGCACACTCACACACCGCTAGATACTGTATACGTACACGAGGATTGCAAGGGTCCGGCATTGGCCTAATCGCGTCTCGCTAATGCACATTTGGGACCCCTACGTAGTCACAATCGCTAGATAAAAGATCAATCTAGTCCGGATGGTGTCTCATATGGCCTGTTTTTGCGTTTTTTAGGTATAATTTTCATTATTCGGCAGCATGTAGCGGAGCGGCGAGAAGCATTGGGTGGCGCGACAGTGCTGCCACTGTCAAGCCACATACATTTTCTTAAATATCGAGAGATTTAGGGTTTTTATAGAAACAGCAGACACCATTCGCCCTAGCTGGGACATACACAATGGCAATGCAACGTTTATTATGATAAACCATTATTGTTTAAACACACAGTTAGACCAATGCCGAAATGCACCCCCAAATGGAAGGCATGTGTGAAAGTATAGTTCCGGAAATTTTCCCTACGAGCGCTAATGTCTGTTACTGATCATTCAGTCACTGTATCGGTAAAACAGAGGACCAGAAAAAGCGTATTGCCGGTAAGTTAGGCTTCATACGCAAACGTGACGTCACTATACGGCTGACGTGATGCTGCGTCGGTGTGCTCGAGGGAGAGTGTGTGGTACACACTACCGCTCCGGCAGCGTGTACGTGTGCCTAGGCGGATCGCAAGGCTTCGGTAATGGTCTAACCATTTCTATATAATGCACATTTGGAACTCCTACGTAGTCACAATCGATAGATAAAAGATCAATCTAGTGCGGATGGTGTATAAAATGACCCACTTTTGAGTTTTCGAGGCGTAATTTGCATTATTCGGCAGCAATATGTCTGTTCGGGAGACTCTGCAAGCAGGACAGCTTACAGAGAATCCCGAACAGACATCTTGCTGCCGAAGAATGCAAATTACGCCTCGAAAACGCAAAAGTGGGCCATTTTAGACACCATCCGCACTAGATTGATCATTTATCTATCGATTGTGACTACGTAGGAGTTCCAAATGTGCATTATACAGAAATGGTTAGACCATTACCCAAGCGTTGCGATCCGCCTAGGGCAAAGGCACACGTACACGCTGCCGGAGCGTGTTTGTGTGCGAAGGCGCCGCGCGGCTCGTCAAGCCTGCTTGCAGAGCCCCCTGACAGACATCTTGCTGTCGAATAATGAAAATTCCGCCTCGAAAACGGAAAAGTGGGCCCTTTTAGACACCATCCGCACTAGATTGATCTTTTATCTATCGATTGTGACTACATAGGAGTTCCAAATGTGCATTGTCGAGCAATGGTTAGTCCATTACTGAAGCCTTGCGATCCGCCTAGGCACACGTACACACTGCCCGAGCGTGTTTGTGTGCGAAGGCGCCGCGCGGCTCGCCAAGCCTGCTTGCGGAGCCCCCTGACAGACATCTTGCTGCCGAATAATGAAAATTACGCCTCGAAATCGGAAAAGTGGGCCATTTTAGACACCATCCGCACTAGATTGATCTTTTATCTATCGATTGTGACTACGTAGGAGTTCCAAATGTGCATTATAGAGAAATGGTTAGACCATTACCGAAGCCTTGCGATCCGCCTAGGGCCTAGGCACACGTACACACTGCCCGAGCGTGTTTGTGTGCGAAGGCGCCGCGCGGCTCGCCAAGCCTGCTTGCGGAGCCCCCTGACAGACATCTTGCTGCCGAATAATGAAAATTACGCCTCGAAATCGGAAAAGTGGGCCATTTTAGACACCATCCGCACTAGATTGATCTTTTATCTATCGATTGTGACTACGTAGGAGTTCCAAATGTGCATTATAGAGAAATGGTTAGACCATTACCCAAGCCTTGCGATCCGCCTAGGGCCTAGGCACACGTACACGCTGCCGGAGCGTGTTTGTGTGCGAAGGCGCCGCGCGGCTCGTCAAGCCTGCTTGCAGAGCCCCCTGACAGACATCTTGCTGTCGAATAATGAAAATTCCGCCTCGAAAACGGAAAAGTGGGCCATTTTAGACACCATCCGCACTAGATTGATCTTTTATCTATCGACTGTGACTACATAGGAGTTCCAAATGTGCATTGTCGAGCAATGGTTAGTCCATTACTGAAGCCTTGCGATCCGCCTAGGCACACGTACACACTGCCCGAGCGTGTTTGTGTGCGAAGGCGCCGCGCGCCTCGCCAAGCCTGCTTGCGGAGCCCCCTGACAGACATCTTGCTGCCGAATAATGAAAATTACGCCTCGAAATCGAAAAAGTGGGCCATTTTAGACACCATCCGCACTAGATTGATCTTTTATCTAGCGATTGTGACTACGTAGGAGTTCCAAATGTGCATTATATAGAAATGGTTAGACCATTACCGAAGCCTTGTTATCCGCCTAGGCACACGTACGCGCTGCCCGAGCGACGAGTGTGTGCCCCATACACTCACTCGAGCACATCGTCACTACGCCATCGTCAGCTGTATAGTGACGTCACGCTTGCATACCGGCAGCATTTACTGATGCAGTGACTGCTGTCACCGCCGAGATGGTATCCCTTTGGCGCTGCTGTACTTCTCGACATTAAACTGTAGAAATTTTACCCAGCTCCTCTACTGGACGGAGCTCAAACTAATTTCGAGGTCAAATCTGGATCGGGTCCCGCTACATGCTGCCGAATAATTAAAATTATACCTAAAAAACGCAAAAACAGGCCATATGAGACACCATCCGGACTAGATTGATCTTTTATCTAGCGATTGTGACTACGTAGGGGTCCCAAATGTGCATTAGCGAGACGCGATTAGGCCAATGCCGGACCCTTGCAATCCTCGTGTACGTATACAGTATCTAGCGGTGTGTGAGTGTGCCACCACACTCTCGCTCGAGTTGGATCGGCCCCCTTATAGACTGCCAGCGCCTGTGCTATTCAGCGTGGCAGGTAACCGGGCGAAACGGGCGCGGGGATAACGTGGAAGTTACAGTGATCTGATATACCACATCGCTAGAAGTTCCACCACCGACGAGATATTCGTCAAGTAGAAGAAGAATGATATAGTAGAATGCTGACATTACCCATTTTGTAATTGCCTTATCTCGTCGGTAATAATACTATATATAATTCTCTTATTGCATTCTTATTTTTCTTAGTATCACCATTGTAATAATTGTTTTACAATATAATCGATAGTTTATAGATGTAGGAAAAATGGAAGTACATAATTACTATACGTAATATTCTACAAATGTATCAGAATTTAGAAGTACTGTGACGGTTACTCGGTGCGTGGAAGGTAGTGCCGCGTCAGTCGGCTGTCCAGGGTCGCGGAGCCTCGACAAGCAAAAGGAGGGCGGACCTACAACGGTAGGGGCCGTCGGCGATAGCGAGGGCGTGGCGAAGCGGTCGCTCGGAGTAGCGGTTGCTCGGAGTAGCAGTCGCTCGGAGTAGCAGTCGCTCGGAAGTAGCGGCGGCTCGGGATAGCGGTCGCTCGGAAGGAGCGGCGGCTCGGAATAGCGGAGGCGCTGGCGCTGGGCGTCAGCGGTGCAGCGGTGGAGGGGCGGATTCCCACTCGGCTTTCGCCACTGGGGCTGGATCGGTACCAACTCGGCGTTTCGCCACTGAGGTGGAGGGACTCCCGTCGGTGTTTCACCACTTGGGCCGGATAGGTTCCTGCTCGGCGTTTCGCCACTGAGGTGGAGGGACTCCCGTCGGTGTTTCACCACTTGGGCCGGATAGGTTCCTACTCGGCGTTTCGCCACTGAGGTGGAGGGACTCCCGTCGGTGTTTCACCACTTGGGCCGGATAGAAGGATTGGATCTTCACGCACTCTTGCATTCGCTCACTCTCGCTTGAAGTCGGTTACACGGTGTCGGTCGGCGTTCGTCGCTATGGACTACTGGACGGTAGACGGTGGTGCACTTCGACGACTAATGGTGGTTGCCCGGGGTACTTATCCCCGGGCGCGCACAGTTTCTCTCGCGAGAAACCGGTTTGGCGCGGTGGCCCTCTCGCGGCCGCGAGTCGCGCTCGCGGTCTCGCGCCGCGTTTGTCGGCGCGGCGGCCGCGGGGTTCCGGCGGTGGTCGCTGGTGGGGTAGTTTCGCGCCCGTAAGGATGTAACCGTCACATCCCCCTCTTACTTCGGGGCGCGAAACTTCCCCTTTTTGTATCTACGGGTCCCTGAATTGGAGGTTGAGGACCCCCTCCAGGGTGACCCGTAAATGTAGCCAACCTCCTCGGTGTGGGATGCGGTGCCAGCGGCCGGGACGTAGCTGGTCCAACCGGATGTTAAAGTTTCCGGGCCTGTCCTCCACTGCGGTGGCCACTGCTGGTAACGGTCGGTGGTCGGTTGTGGCCGTTATCGGGTTGGTGGACGGCGATTCTGGGGCGGTGGTGGGCCTTGGTGGTGTTTCTGCCCTTGTAATTTCCTGAGGTTCGGGTGCCCCGAGGGGGTTCGCTTCGTAGAGCGCGAGGATTTCATCCAGCTCTCTCAGGTCGTCTGGTTCGTCCTGCGTCGCTGGTGGTGGTGCCGGTGGTGGTACCGGTGGTGGCGCTGATGGTGGTGCCGGTGGTGGTACCGGTGGTGGCGCTGATGCCGGCGGGTGCGCGGCCCGGTGTCTCCAGGTGACCTCGTCGGGGTCCCTTGGCGGTGGTCGGATCCGTTCTGGTGGTCCTCGCCGGGATGGTAGGACGGCCAGCGGTTTTTTGTTTCCGGCGGGTGGCCGGTGTCGTGTCCGCGCTTCTGGCGGACGGTGGGCGTTGTTTCCTCTTAGAGGTGTTGCCTCGTCTTTGCTCCTTGTATGCTGTTGCTTTGTGCGCATGTTTGACGGATTGATCCTTTCGGCAGGTTCGGTGCAATCTATATAGCCGGTGGTATCTTTTCCACTTGCGGGAATCTGCTTCGTTGCGGTGGCCCTCTGGTGGTCGTATGTTGTACCCGTGTTTCCTTCCTCCTGGTGGCATGGTTTCAGGTCTTGGAGGTGTACTTTATGCCGTGTCCCCCTCCCGGCTTGTACGGTGACAACCGTTGGTCCGAGAATCTCTCGGACTTGGTACGGGCCGGAGAATTTTGTCGCGAGTTTGGCGCAGATACCTGCTGCTGCGGATGATAAAGGGTGTTCTCGGCGCATGACCGATTCCCCTATCCGTGGTACCCATCTCCGGCGGCGGAGGTTGTAGTGTTTCCTCTGCGTCTCGGTGGCCCGTGCCTGCGCTGTCCGTGCGAGCTGGTGTCCTTCGGTGAGCCTGGAGATGGTGTCGTTGCGTACTCGGTAGTCGTCGGTGGTGGCCTCCTCTCTGTGCGTCTCGGCTGGTGCTCGGTCGGTACCGTTGATTGCCAATTCCCGGCCGTACGTTAAGTACGCCGGTGTTTGGCCGGTGGCTTCATGTCGGGCGGTATTGTACGCGAATACGGCGGCCGCTACACTTTGGTCCCAGGTTCGATGGTTGCCGGCGGTCAGCTGGGCTATCGTGGTCTTGAGGACCCGGTTGGTCCTTTCGACCGGATTGCATTGCGGGGTGTAGGGTGGTGTTGTCCGCTGTTCCACCCCATATCGCTGTAGCAGCGCCTTGAACTCTCGGCTCACGAATTGTCGGCCGTTGTCGGTGATGGCCATGCGGGGGCAACCGTGCCGGAGGAGCACCAGTTCCTCCATTGCCCTTGTAACCGCCGGGGCGGTCGCCTGCCGGAGGGGCCGTACCTCCGTCCACTTGGTAAATTTATCCTGGAACACTGCAAGCGTGGTGTACCCCTGGCTGGTTCGCGGGAGTGGCCCTATTAAGTCGGCGGTGACAATGTCCCATGGGCCCATCGCCGGGGCGGTGAACATTTCCCCGGCCGGGGCTTGTACTGCAGGCAGCTGCGGCATCCTTGGACGTGCCGGGCTGCGTCCTGGCGCATGCGGGGCCAGAAGTACCGCTGTCCGAGCCTTGCTATGGTCTTTGCTCGTCCCAGGTGCCCGGTGGTGGGGTCGTCGTGCGTTTCTTGGAGGATGCGATTGCGTTCTTCCTTCGGTATGCAGCGCTTCCACTCCCACTCCGGTTGGAGTCCGATATTGTCGGGGATGTGGCGGTACAGCTTGCCTTCGTGGAGCCGGTACTCTGGGTGTTTTCCAGGGTTCTCCTGTACGGCGGTTCGGAGGTGTTCGTACCAGGTATCGATCGGTGGCTCTACGGGTCCGGCTTCTTCTGGTCGTCGTGACAGTGCGTCTGCTACCAGGTTTTGTTCGCCCCGGCGGTACTGTACGACAAAATCGTACTGCTGGAGTTCTAGGCCCCAGCGGGCGAGTCTCCCCGAGGGGTTGTCCATTTTTTGTAGCCAGTTTAGATCTTGATGGTCGGTGATTACGGTAAACCGGTAGCCCTCTAGGTAGGGCCTCATTTTCTTAATCCCCCAGACCACTGCCAGACATTCCTGCTCGGTAACCGAATAGTTTCGTTCGGCTCCGTTGAGCGTTCGGCTGGCGTACGCGATGACGCGTTCCTCCCCGTCTACATCCTGGGTTAGGACGGCGCCTAGTCCGCTTTGGCTCGCGTCGGTCTGCAGCGTGAATGTCCGGCTAAAGTCGGGGCAGGCTAGGACGGGTGCTGTGGCCAGCTGGGTCCGCAGTACTTCGAAGGCTTGGTTTTCGGCCTGTCCCCAGTGCCATCCACGGCGCTTTTGCAGTAGCTGGTGTAGTGGTTCGGCGGTATCTGCAAAATGCGGGATGAACCGGCGGTACCACGATACCATCCCTAGAAATCGGCGGAGGTCTTTCGTGGTGGTTGGCGGTGGGATGCCACGTATTGCCTCTACCTTGTCGGGATAGGTCCGGACGCCTTGGCTGGTGACCAGGTGGCCGAGGTATCGTAGCTCGGTGCGGCAGAAGTGACACTTCTCCGGGTTTATCCTGAGGTTGGCTCGGCGCAGCAGTTGTAGCACTTCTCTCAGGTTAGCGAGGTGTTCTTCGAAGGTGGCTCCCAGGATGATGATGTCATCCAGATAGGCGAATGCTCGTGGCTCCATGCGTGGGCCGATGACGGAGTCCAACAACCGCTGGAATGTGGCCGGTGCGGAGTGTAATCCGAATGGCATTATCTTGAATTGGTAGAGTCCGCGCCCCGGCACGGTGAAGGCGGTTACCGGACGGCTGTCTTTTGCCAGGGGTACCTGCCAGTACCCGTTCGCCAGATCTATCGTCGAGAGGTATCGGGCTCCTCTCAGTTTCTCCAGCGTGGCCTGGACCTGGGGAAGCGGATAGGCATCCCTTTCGGTGACGCTGTTTACCTTTCGGAAGTCGATGCAGAACCGAGGCTTTCCACTGGCTTTCCGGACGATGATCACTGGGGAGCTCCACGGGCTGGTGGACGGTTCAATTACTCCTTCCTTGAGCATCTTATCAACTTCCTCGTCGATGATCGCTTGTGTTGCCGGGTTCCGTGGTGTGTACCTTTGTTTGATGGGCTCGGCGGTGCCCACCCGGATGTGATGCTCGGTGCGGTGTGTGGGGCCTCGGATGGTCTCGAACCGGGGTAACTCCTGGTCGAGGAGTTCCTGGAGTTGTTTCTCCTGTTCCTTTGTGCATCCTAGTAGGCCTTCGGGCCTGTCTACCGTGTCCGTTTCCTCTTGGAATGCCCACCGATGTGTCCCCAAGAGAAGGGTTGCTCCTAGTGCCTGTAGTGCATCGACTCCTAGAAGCACCGCTTGGGAAAGCGTGGGAAGGACCGGGCAGGTGAGTTCGATGGTCCTTCCGTTGACCCTGAGGGCGATTTCGAGCTCGCACTTTAGGGCCACGGAGGATCCATCGGCGATTCGGACGGACAGGTTCCTTTCCCGTGTGTTGGCGCCCTGGCTTCGGCACCATTCCGCTACGTCCTGCCGTATATACGACCTGGTGGCCCCGGTATCTACTAATGCCGCATACTGTTGGTCGTAGACCTCTACCGTGACGAATATTCGGTCGTCGGTGCTGGTTCCTTGCGAGGCATAAAGTTGGGGTATGACCGGGCGGTGCCTCTCCCTCCGGTCTGGTTGGCGTTTCCCGGCAGGTCGTTGCACGGACAGCGGGCGGTTGTTCGGCCTTCCTTCCCGCAGTAGGAACAGAACAGCCGTGGTGTCCTTCGACAATCCCTCCGGGTGTGGCCACGCTGACCGCACCTCCAACAGCATGTAGCGCGGTTGTAACCGCTGCTAACTTCGTTGATGCTGTCTGGCGGTTTCCGAGTTTGGCAGGCTGCTTGCTGCTGTCGTTCCTCGCTTAGTGTTTTTTCGAGCTCTTGTGCTCTGTCCACGAGTTCGTCTATTGATCGGACTTCTGCCTTACGGATGAACTTTTTGAACTCCGCCCGTAGGTTCCTGTATGTCCTCTCCAGACGTTGCTCAGGGCTTAACCCACCATGCCTGCGCATCATTGTCTCCATCTCGTCGATGTACTCCTCTACCGCCTCTCCTGGTTTCTGGAGTCTATCGCGGATCCTGTCCTCCAAGTCCAGAAGCCGCTCCCGTGGCAGGTACCTCTGGTGGAAGTCTTGGCAGAAATCCTTCCATGTTTTCCACTGGTCGTTTTTGTTCCAGTACCACCGGAGTGCGTTCCCCCGGAATACTATTGCTAGACCCGGTAGGAACTCCTCCGGGTCTGCTCCGTACCCCTTCCGGAAGCTCTCCAACTGGTCGAGAAAGTCCTCGGCTCCCTTTCCGCCGTCGTAGTGGATTCCCCATTTGCGCATTTTCTCCATCATGGAGTGCGTGGGGTCGGTGTTCTCCTGTTTCTTCTCCTCCTGTTTCGACATCTCGACGCGAAGGTGTGCGGTAATTCGTGCTCGGAGTTCTTCGACGGTTCCGGTGGAGTCAATTCCTTGTTTCTCTGCCTCCTCGATTAGTTCGGTTTTGCGTAGCAGGTAGACCCAGCCTACTTTGTCGCTCATTCGTGGCCCTTCCGTGTTGTCAAGCCTGTTCGGGCGCCATTTGTGACGGTTACTCGGTGCGTGGAAGGTAGTGCCGCGTCAGTCGGCTGTCCAGGGTCGCGGAGCCTCGACAAGCAAAAGGAGGGCGGACCTACAACGGTAGGGGCCGTCGGCGATAGCGAGGGCGTGGCGAAGCGGTCGCTCGGAGTAGCGGTTGCTCGGAGTAGCAGTCGCTCGGAAGTAGCGGCGGCTCGGGATAGCGGTCGCTCGGAAGGAGCGGCGGCTCGGAATAGCGGAGGCGCTGGCGCTGGGCGTTAGCGGTGCAGCGGTGGAGGGGCGGATTCCCACTCGGCTTTCGCCACTGGGGCTGGATCGGTACCAACTCGGCGTTTCGCCACTGAGGTGGAGGGACTCCCGTCGGTGTTTCACCACTTGGGCCGGATAGAAGGATTGGATCTTCACGCACTCTTGCATTCGCTCACTCTCGCTTGAAGTCGGTTACACGGTGTCGGTCGGCGTTCGTCGCAATGGACTACTGGACGGTAGACGGTGGTGCACTTCGACGACTAATGTTTTTTTTTTTTATCAGGTTAAAAACCTGTTCCTTAACTCATGGGGTTTTGTATTTTAAGTTTCCTAGAGCTGGAATGCCCTCTACACTTAGATCATAGGGAATTTGTCATACTTTAATACTCATGAATATTTGTAGTTTAGCACTTGCTATGATGATTTAGTTATATAAACAAGAAAATTTTCAAATAACTTGTTGAACGTTATGAGCTATTATGATAGCTGCAGCATTAAATTGAAACTCAGATATTACTGACTTTTCCAGGCAGGAACAGCCTGTACAAATCATTTTAGCCATATCTCCGCTAGGGCGCATCGTAGTCAAAAGGACGGAAGGAAGGCGTGCCTCGTGGGTCGGATGAAATATCCACGATGCTATACGCCTCGGTATAAGCCGTCCACGTGTTAAACGTCTCCAAGAAGATCCAGTACTTGAAGTAGTCCTCTTTGGTGAGAGCTGCGGGTGGAGGTTCTTGAATTGGTGTCTGAAGGTTGCTTGAATTCAGGTGGGATGTCTAGTGGGAATCTAATCTTAGGAGTGTAAGGTATTATGTCTTTTTTGAATCTTGTAGTATTCCGAATCAGTAGATTTTGGTGTTCATCAGGGTTATATCTTTTAACCAGGTTGTATAAAGTGTTAATTAACATAGGAATATTTGTTCTTGAGTGAATATCCTGTGTAGAGTGATCTCTTGGCAAGTTCAATATGATTTTTAATGCTTTGTTCTGAATTGTTTGCAGGCTAAGAATGTGTGTTTTAGCGGCAGTGTGCCATATGTGCACACCGTAGGTGATAACCGTGCTAATGCAGGTTTTAAATAAAAGCAATTTAAGATGTGGCTTGAGTTTAGATTTATGTCCAATGAGAGTGGTAGCAGCCGCCAGGGCAGCATTAGCCTTTTTCCTTCGGTCTAAAATTGCAGGACCCCAGTTGAGCTTAGCATCAAATACAATTCCCAGGTATTTAACAGTGCTGTTCCATTCAATGATTGTATTGTTAACTTCAAGCTTCGGAAGTTGCTTTCTAAGATGTTTAATCTTTCTAGTGAAGATTATGGCTTGAGTCTTGGAGCTGTTAAGTCTCATCTTCCAATTCTTGAAGTATTCGTTAATTATCTTTAAATGATTTTGAAGGAGCTCAATGAGTCTTAGGTGGTTAAATGAGTGTCCAAGGATGGCTGTATCATCTGCGAATAGAGCTAGCGATGTATCCTTAGAGTGAGGAATATCATTTATATAAATTAGGAAGATGAGTGGCCCAAGGACGGAACCCTGCGGTACGCCAGCTCTGATGATCTCCATTTTTGATTTATTATTTCCAATTTGAACGTAGAATAGTCTCTTCTCAAGGTAAAAATGGATGAGTTTAATCAATTTAGCATGAAATTTTAATTTTATAAGTTTGTAGATAAGTCCATTATGCCAAACCGAATCAAAAGCTTTATTAAGGTCAAGTAGGACCATTCCAGAGAATCTGTTTGTGTTCATATGGTGTATGTGATATTGAGCGGTTC
Organism: Lasioglossum calceatum; assembly: GCA_963966675.1. Classification (NCBI taxonomy): domain Eukaryota; kingdom Metazoa; phylum Arthropoda; class Insecta; order Hymenoptera; family Halictidae; genus Lasioglossum; species Lasioglossum calceatum. The sequence goes on from OZ016542.1 coordinate 2,433,956, forward strand.
TGATAAGTTGATGAGTTGTGGAGTGAGCAGTATGGAATCCAAACTGTGAGTCAATAAGGATGTTATTCTTGTCTAAATGTTTGTTTATCATATCGTACAATATTCTTTCGAAAAGTTTAGCAAGGATGGGTAGCAAGTTAATAGGGCGGTAGCTTTCAGGGAGTTTATGATTTTTTCCTGGTTTAGGCACTGGAATGACTTTCGCAATTTTCCAGGCAAGCGGGAAGTATGATATGACAATGCAAGCTTTAAAAATATAATAGAGCTGGACGTATACCTTTTTGGGAGCCTTTTTAATAAGATTAGGGGCAAAGTTATCCCAGCCACTAGCTTTATTAGCCTTTATTCTTTTTGCAGATTCCAGTATAATTCCAGGGGATAGTTGATCGATGAGATCATTGCAAGGAGATGGTGTAAAGTGTTCTTTATAGTGGAAATTCTCAACTGCTTGGTTAATAGTTCCTTGCAACTTTGAGTTTGCTGTGTAAGCTTCATCGAAGATCTTGCGAAAGTTGTCTGCCACCATTTGAGCTTTATCAGAATTCAAATCATGGAAATTTCCAGCTTCGTCCACCAGTGGTGGTGCAGTGTTTGGCTTGTTTGTGATTTTTCTGTAGACTGGCCAAAAGGTATGAGTTTTAGCATTTTCAATCTGATCCTTAATCCTTTTAGTTTTTAGTGCAATTACTCTTCTGCTAATGTCGATAGTTAATTGCTTGTAGAATTCATGGGCTATAAAGTCTCCAGTGCGTTGCCACCGTCTGCGAGCTGTGTTTCTTAATCGAATCAATGATTTGAGTTTTTCATCAGGAACAATGTATTTATTTGGGATTCCTACAAATGAGGTGGCTTTGTGAAAGCAGGTTTTAAGGAAGCGTTGAGTTTGCAAGATTTTTTTATCAATATCCTTTGATGACTGGAAGTTCGAGGTAACAATTATTTTATTGGCATATTCCGTATATTTTTCCCAATTAGTTAGAGGGGAGGTAGTTGCAAATGAGTGCTTTAATTCAGGGAGCAACAGTACAGGTCTGTGATCAGAGGTTAGGTCTTCAGAGACCTCACATTGGAGATTTGTCAAGGTATTTGTCAGGAAGATATCCAAGGTTGTAGGCAAACGGTTGGGCCTGAAGAAGGTATGGGAAGGTGGAATAATCAATGAGTAAGGAGCTGACGAGCTGTGGTCATCGAGTATTTTACCATTTTTATTTCCCCGACAGGAATTCCAAGAGGGATTTTTTGCATTGAGATCAGCACCAATTATGAATGGGATGTTGTGGTTTGTAATGGAATCAAGGGCTGCCTGATCAAGGTTTTGATTAGGGCAGTAAGCGGAAATGACTATGAGGTTAGGACTGGTAAGTCTTACGGCTACAGCTTCAATGTTATCTGGTTTCCTTAAATGATAGGGGAAGAATTTAATGTTTTTGTGAACTAGGATTGCAACTCCGCCACGCGAGCTACCGTCACTGCGGTCATTTCTAACAATGTTGTAGTTAGGAATGGATAAATCGATAGAAGGGCTGAGCCAAGTTTCCTGAATCATGGCTATTAGGATATTATTAGTTGCCATGAAAACTTCCAGCTCATTTGTTCGGTTTCGAAGGGAACAGGAGTTCCACGTCATGATGGTGCCCGGTAAGTATGGGGTGAAGATGATTATGAAAAAAGTTGCTGAGCAACATCAAATATAACTTCGAGTTTATCAAACATGGTAGTACAGGTGGATAATTTAGGCCTAACCGACTTGAAAATAGGAATTGCTCTTCGGATGAAGAGGAAGGCGTCCTTAAAGAACTCATTAGCCTCAACTTGTTCATAAAGGTTATTGTTAGCATTTATATTATAATTAGCGGAGGAGCTTTGGCTTTTTACTGCATCACTGAATGATTTGTTTTTAGTAACAGACGCAGTGGGTCTAAAATGAAGATTCTTCCCCAGTGGAGAGGGAGTTGAAGATGGAATCATCGATTGCCTAGCTCTAGGAAGTTTTTGAACTGCCTTTTTTTGAATGTATGACTGGAGGCTGGGACATTGCGAGTAGTTGGCAGTGTGCGGACCATTACAGTTGGCGCATTTTGCTGGCATTTCAGTAGATTTGGCACACTCTTTAGTGAGATGATCGAGACCACATTTGACACATTTCGGAGGTTTGTAGCAGTTTGCGCTTGCATGCCCAAAAGACTGGCATCTAAAGCACTGAGTGTAGTTTTTAGTTTTTAGAAAGTGCTCCCAGTATATTCTACAGTGATATATAAATCCAACTTTTTTAACTTGAGCTATTTTAGTACCCGGAGGGGGTGCACTTCGACGACTAATGGTGGTTGCCCGGGGTACTTATCCCCGGGCGCGCACAGTTTCTCTCGCGAGAAACCGGTTTGGCGCGGTGGCCCTCTCGCGGCCGCGAGTCGCGCTCGCGGTCTCGCGCCGCGTTTGTCGGCGCGGCGGCCGCGGGGTTCCGGCGGTGGTCGCTGGTGGGGATAGTTTCGCGCCCGTAAGGATGTAACCGTCACAGTACTTTGAACATTATTGCATTATATATAAAATAGTGATTCTTAAAAAATATTCGGTAATTGTTGACCAAAGGTCTGCGTCCTCCGATTTTGATGAAATTTTAATATGTTATAGATTTCGATATTTTGAACAACTTTTTCATTTTCCAATATAGGGGGGTCGCTTTTAGTTTTCGAGATGTTTGCAAAAAACTATCACTAATACTGTATTGAATTTTCCGTATTGCCCCGTGCAGAGTTGGGCATTAATCAATTAAAATTTTAATCATGATTGATTGATTAATGTGTACGATTAAAAAAAGAAATCGTCGAAAAACCGGCGATTGATTGAATCGATTGATGAAGTTAATCGTCAATCGTTGATTAAACGAAGAAATCGTCGAAAAATCGGCGATTGATTCAATCGATTGATTTAATCGTCAATCGATGATTAAAAAAAGGAATCATCGAAAAATCGGAGACTGATTTAATCAATTGTTAAAGTTAATTGCCATACGGTCTATCCATACATTGTAATAAGCAGGGAGAGAGACAGATAGAGGGAGCAGAGAACGGATGGAGAATTGACAGAAATAATAATATATTTCAACAAAACCATGTTTATTTTCAATAGTTTTTTTTTTAGGAAATCTCTTATGAGATTTATTACAACATATAGTACATTACAGTAACTTTGTTTAATGTTAAATGCTACGATGGTCGTAGCTTTCCAGGAATAATAACTTCAAACATAAAAGCACGTTAACAGAGTTTGTATTACAGACCAAATGACAATACACCTAAACTCAGTTTACATTTTTTTCAGTATTCATACAGTTTTGATTACGTATTTCATTTCGAAATTTCAGCAGTTATTCATTAATCAACTATCCGATTGACGATTAATAATCGCGTTAATCGCAATTAACGATTAATAAGTATTTAATCGTTAACCGCAATTAACGACTAAACTAGGAGATTAATTGTTAATTGCGATTAACGATGGAAATAGAAATTTAGTCGTCAATCGTTGATTAATTTTTTGCCCAATTCTGGCTCCGTGGCAACGTAACCCTGCCCCGGTGCAGCGTTTGTTTACATTTTGACGCTGTGGAGATGAGAGAGTAAACAGGGTCTCAATCTAGTCATACGTATGTATATAGGGTGAGCTTCCAATTTAAAAAGACTACTTCTGAATTTTCTCGTTATATAATAATATATTATGAGAGTGAGACCCTATTTTCTCTGTCATCTCCACAGCGTGTTTAGAAGCAAAATGTAAACAAACGCCGCGCCGGGACAGCCTTACGTTGCCGCAGAGCGTGCAGAAATACGAAAAATTCAATACAGTATTAGCGATAGTTTTTTGCAAATATCTCGAAAACTAAAAGCGACCCCCCTATATTGGTAAAGGAACAAGTTGTTCAAAATGTGTTGCTGCATAACATATTAAAATTTCATAAAAATCAGAGGACGCAGACCTTTTGTCAACAATTACCAATATTCTGTTATGTTATGCAATGACGAAATTCAATCGCTCTTATTGAAATCCTTAGTAGGAAACAAAAAATTAATTTCTTTACTTATTTATCCGATACTTATTGCAATGCTCGACAGCATTGACTGCAATTATTAAAGTAGAGGTAGTAACAAGATAAAACTATTAACTAATTAAACTAATTTTCGACGGCTCCTATCCATACAATGTTATTTAGAGGCAGTATTTCGTACAAAGATATTCTCAAAAAATAATTCTATTTGACTCTATATGAAAATTTCTTGCAACTTCTTGCAAATATCATCGGAATTATATCCTATTTGGTATCATTTTCATAAAAAAAACAAAATTCACCAAATATGTTCAGAAGAATCCTATAAAAAATAATTATAAATAATTAAGTTTTGTTGTTTTTGATTAGTAGTCTCACACCGATATACCCGACCCGACCCGTATCATATTACAATGTTTCACTCCACAGTCCACGGCGACTGAATCACTGAAGCCCTCGAGACTCCTTTCCCTTTTCTCCGTTTTTTTTTCTGTTTTCTCCGACAGGACATCACAGAATAGTGTCTCCTGAAAATTTGATGTCTCTGGCCAGACTCGAGTTTTCGACATTTATAGCAAGCTTGCTATAATCTTATTTTATTTGTCAAAATTTAGTTTTCTATTTAAAATATTTTTTGTTGAAACTCATTAATAGTTTTAAATAGTACTTGAAATATTTAAAATGATAGTGAAATATTGGAATATTACAATTTGGAATGAAGGGCCTAGCTGAACGAGGTATTCAAAAATGACCTTCGAAATATTTAAACAGCCGTTACGTCATTCGATTTTCGGTCAATTTTCCTCATTTACTTGCATTAATTTAATCGTATAATTGCATTTAATTGAAATTGACACTTGAGATTTTTTCCCGATCTTTTGGTTAAAATGTTATTTACACAAAGTGAAAAACAGGCAAAAATTCGACAAATGCAGGTTTTTTAGAGAAATTGAAAAATAGCATTGATCATATTTTTAGACCAGCAACATATCAGAACTTTTGTCACGACAGCGCGTAAACGACAAAGAGGGACTGAGGTACATAGGACAGTATTTTATTTTTCATTCTTTTTTTACGGAACTACCAACGTATTTGTGAGATTCTTCTAATTAAAATGAGTCTAAATACGTCATAATTTGAGCCATATTTACTTATTTAAAGTGTGATCATAACTCGCTATGATACAAGTTATTATAATAGGTTATTTAATATACCATAAAATATTTAATATAAAATATTAGGTATGTGCGGAACACCCGATGTTTGGGTTCGGGCCGGGTCGGGTCGCAGAAAGTCAGGCGGCCCGTCGATTCGACTCCGAATTCGTCGAGCGGGTTCGAAAAGAATCGATCAAGTTCGATATCCGAGATTCAAATATGTACTCTGCGTTCTTGTGAAATAGATAATGGTAATAATGGTTTTCTTTCTTAACTTATTACGTGATTTTTAATATACTTGGTTTTTTATAACTACATTAGGTATATTCGGCAAACGTGTGCCTGCTCTTTATTTGTATTAAAAATTGAAATAATGCACGTTTCACGTGAAAAACTTAAAAGACAATATTTCTGGCTTTTTAACGAATTTGCTCCGAATGAACATAAATATGTATCGATATATACACCTAGAAGGTATAACAATATGGTAAATTATGGCAATAATTAAAAATGAAATATAAAAATAAACATTATACATATTATATTTCTTATTTATATTTTATTCTGTATTATCTATAGGCTCTACATAATTTTTTATTTTATATGATTTTATATTAAGTGAATTTTGATTTTATTTTATATTGTATATTATATATTACCTTTTAAGAATTTGTGTAAGGTTAATGATAGTTAAGTAGGTTACATAACAGTTAATAAAAACATCGCCCACTAAAAAGTTGTTATAACTTATTATCACATTGTAAATATTGTCATCTAATTTTTTCGCGTGAAACGTGCATTATTTTAAAATTTTACTATAAATAATGACCATGCACATGTGCGCCGAATATACCTAATGTAGTTATAAAAAAAATCCCAGTACATGTAGTAAAAATCACATTATAAGTTATGTAACAAATACATACCATTATTATAATTATCTATTTCATAAGAACGGAGAGTTGATTCTCGAGTATCGTGATAACTCGCTCGCGCGATCTTGTTTTTTTGAATTGGGGAAATCCCTTATGGATAACCATCCCTATCGCCGAAGATAAGGATGGCCAATGTCGGAGCCACCCCGACTAAATCCCCAATAGCCGTCCCTAGACATTAGATGCGGGCACCCAGGATGACCGAGTACTCAACTGGGCCCCCGCTGTCTTTCTACAAAGACCTCCCATAAAGCAACCCCCCTTAAACTCGGATAGGCAGCCGACGGCCAGGCGTGCCCATCCCCCTTCCCGGTGGATCGCTCGTTGGGGAGTCCGAGTTTCGGCTCGAACCCCCCCGCGACCCCCAGCGGCCCCCGTCCTCGTGAGCGAGGAGGGAGGTCACCGTACGCGATGAGACTAGGTCCCTAGGAGGGATGCATTACGCGCATCCCCGGAACCAGTCTCCCCTCCCGTGAGCGCATGGGTACCGGTACCCACGCGACTGGGAGCGTCCCCAGTCGTGGGAGGAGGTCCATCCCCTAAGTAGGGGCCCCGCCTGAAGGGCGGTGCCTCCTATTCCCCCCAACCTCCATCGGCCCCCCGTCGGGTAGGCGAGGCGGATCGACCGGAGGGACCGCATCCGTCGCGGCCGCCTTTCCCCCGCCCGGCCCTCTCTTCCGCCCGGGTTTGACCCCAGTCTGAAAGGAGGGACAGGCCTTGGTGCCGGACCGGTGTCCGGCGGGCAACCCCAGGTCGCTACAGTGCGGGCACCTGGGGGCGGCGTCACACTTCGCCGCCCAATGGCCCACCTCCCCACATCGATAACACCGGTCGATCCGGCTCGCCTCACCCGTGTGGGTGCACTGCGCCCACGTGTGACCCCTGCGGAGGCAACGGAAGCACTGGAGCGGACGCTGCTCCAGCACCTCCACTCTCGCAGAGGTCCACCCCACTCTTACTCGGCCTACCCCGGCCAACTTCCTCGCGGCCGCCAACGGCAGCCGGACCCAGCACGTGCCGGGCCCATTATTTCCCGCTGTGGGTGGTCGGTGCACGACCCCCACTCGAACCTCCCCGCTGTCGCAGCTAGCCGCAGCAGCGAGGGCGTCTCGGATCGTCTCGGGAGTTGAACAGACATCCAACCCCCGTAGTCGAACCTCGGCCGTTCGAGTGGGAGTGCTCACCGTCACCCCCGATCCCCCGAGCGCCGTCCTCATGCGCTCCGCCATGGCGGCCGCCTTCGCCCGACCACCCTCCCCGGAGATCCTCAACAGGAGGGCACCGGTTCGGGCTCGGGCGTAGGTAAGCCCATCGGTCACGCCGACCTCCTCCAAGGAGAACGACGACGTGACCTTCTCCATCGCAGAGGCATAGGTGGCCTTGCACCCCTGCGGCACGGTCATCACGACCGCAGCCGTCCTCGGCAGCCTCGGCAACCGAGGCGTCTTCCTCCCGCTGGGAGGGGGATCTCCCACTTCTCCCTTCGATGGGACTGTCCCTCGGGGGGCACCGGCAACCGCAGAGGGGCCCGGAGGATGCTGCGCTTCGGCCACTTTGGCCGCCCGCTTGCTCCGCCGGGACACCACTTTGGCCCAGTCCCCCTCCCCGGGACACGAATTCACGGGTCCTGATGGGACCGACACTGGCTGGGACCCCACTGGTCCCGCCTTCTTCCCCCTCCCTTTCCCTTTACCCTTCCCCGGGCTTCGGAAGGCTCCCCACCAACGCCCGGAACGCCCATAGGACGGTCCGCAGCGTCGGCAGGTACCTCCTTCTCCCGGAGGGGGGGCAAGGCCGCCAGGATTCGGCTCTCGAGGGCCTCCAACTTTTCCCCCACGACGCGGTTCACCAGTCGCTCAACGTCGCGCAGCGACGGCGGCGACTCCTCCTCCCCCGCGCCGAATCGCGCCAGAGGACGCGGCCGGCGATTCGGCGTCCCCTCCTTCCTGTCCGGGGTAGGCCCGAGTCCCATGGCCTCAAGCTCTTCGGGCGAGTACTTCGCCCGGGACTCCCCTCCATTCCCACCATTCTTCCCCTCTGGAGGTGGTGTCGACCCCCCTCCCGCCCTAGCCAGCTTAGCCGGCGGAGGCCCTTCCCGCATCTCGAGGAGGACGTCCCTCTCCCGGACTACCTGCTGGTATCGAACCTCCCATGTCCGAGCGACGGCTCGCGCCTCCTCGAGCTCGTTCTCAGCAAGCCCCTCCGGCGGGCCAGACGCCAACTCCACCATCTTGGCCAGCTCCGAAGTGCCGGCCCTAACCTCCCTTGCCGCTATCCGAAGGTCCCTCACGAGGGTCCCCTTCAGGTTCTTCGAGATCGTGGAGACCCTGTCCACTGCTATAGCAGCGTTCCTGATGGTCTCCACGATCTCGTACAAGTCCGCGGACCTGAACCGTGCCCTCAAATCCTCCGTGGCCCTCAAAGCCTCTCGAGATTCCCCCGAGTGGAGAATCCCCGGAGGATCAGGCGGAGGCGGCGGTACCCGCCCCCACCCCCCGACACTGACACCACCCCAAACTGTTATGTAACCTACTTAACTATCATTAACCTTACACAAATTCTTAAAAGGTAATATATAATATACAATATAAAATAAAATCAAAATTCACTTAAAATAAAATCATATAAAATAAAAAATTATGTAGAGCCTATAGATAATACAGAATAAAATATATAATATTTTATATCAAATATTTTATGGTTTATTAAATAACCTATTATAATAACTTGTATCATAGCGAGTTATGATCACACTTTAAATAAGTAAATATGGCTCAAATTATGACGTATTTAGACTCATTTTAATTAGAAGAATCTCACAAATACGTTGGTAGTTCCGTAAAAAAAGAATGAAAAATAAAAAACAGTTTTATGTACATTGACGTAATCGGCCTTTTGAACTTTGTCGGGTGAGTCGTACCTCAGTCCCTCTTTGTCGTTTACGCGCTGTCGTGACAAAAGTTCTGATATGTTGCTGGTCTAAAAATATGATCAATGCTATTTTTCAATTTCTCTAAAAAACCTGCATTTGTCGAATTTTTGCCTGTTTTTCACCTTGTGTAAATAACATTTTAACCAAAAGATCGGGAAAAAATCTCAAGTGTCAATTTCAATTAAATGCAATTATACGATTAAATTAATGCAAGTAAATGAGGAAAATTGACCGAAAATCGAATGACGTAACGGCTGTTTAAATATTTCGAAGGTCATTTTTGAATACCTCGTTCAGCTAGGCCCTTCATTCCAAATTGTAATATTCCAATATTTCACTATCATTTTAAATATTTCAAGTACTATTTAAAACTATTAATGAGTTTCAACAAAAAATATTTTAAATAGAAAACTAAATTTTGACAAATAAAATAAGATTATAGCAAGCTTGCTATAAATGTCGAAAACTCGAGTCTGGCCAGAGACATCAAATTTTCAGGAGACACTATTCTGTGATGTCCTGTCGGAGAAAACAGAAAAAAAACGGAGAAAAGGGAAAGGAGTCTCGAGGGCTTCAGTGATTCAGTCGCCGTGGACTGTGGAGTGAAACATTGTAATATGATACGGGTCGGGTCGGGTATATCGGTGTGAGACTACTAATCAAAAACAACAAAACTTAATTATTTATAATTATTTTTTATAGGATTCTTCTGAACATATTTGGTGAATTTTGTTTTTTTTATGAAAATGATACCAAATAGGATATAATTCCGATGATATTTGCAAGAAGTTGCAAGAAATTTTCATATAGAGTCAAATAGAATTATTTTTTGAGAATATCTTTGTACGAAATACTGCCTCTAAATAACATTGTATGGATAGGAGCCGTCGAAAATTAGTTTAATTAGTTAATAGTTTTATCTTGTTACTACCTCTACTTTAATAATTGCAGTCAATGCTGTCGAGCATTGCAATAAGTATCGGATAAATAAGTAAAGAAATTAATTTTCTGTTTCCTACTAAGGATTTCAATAAGAGCGATTGAATTTCGTCATTGCATAACATAACAGAATATTGGTAATTGTTGACAAAAGGTCTGCGTCCTCTGATTTTTATGAAATTTTAATATGTTATGCAGCAACACATTTTGAACAACTTGTTCCTTTACCAATATAGGGGGGTCGCTTTTAGTTTTCGAGATATTTGCAAAAAACTATCGCTAATACTGTATTGAATTTTTCGTATTTCTGCACGCTCTGCGGCAACGTAAGGCTGTCCCGGCGCGGCGTTTGTTTACATTTTGCTTCTAAACACGCTGTGGAGATGACAGAGAAAATAGGGTCTCACTCTCATAATATATTATTATATAACGAGAAAATTCAGAAGTAGTCTTTTTAAATTGGAAGCTCACCCTATATACATACGTATGACTAGATTGAGACCCTGTTTACTCTCTCATCTCCACAGCGTCAAAATGTAAACAAACGCTGCACCGGGGCAGGGTTACGTTGCCACGGAGCCAGAATTGGGCAAAAAATTAATCAACGATTGACGACTAAATTTCTATTTCCATCGTTAATCGCAATTAACAATTAATCTCCTAGTTTAGTCGTTAATTGCGGTTAACGATTAAATACTTATTAATCGTTAATTGCGACTAACGCGATTATTAATCGTCAATCGGATAATTGATTAATGATTAACTGCTGAAATTTCGAAATGAAATACGTAATCAAAACTGTATGAATACTGAAAAAAATGTAAACTGAGTTTAGGTGTATTGTCATTTGGTCTGTAATACAAACTCTGTTAACGTGCTTTTATGTTTGAAGTTATTATTCCTGGAAAGCTACGACCATCGTAGCATTTAACATTAAACAAAGTTACTGTAATGTACTATATGTTGTAATAAATCTCATAAGAGATTTCCTAAAAAAAAACTATTGAAAATAAACATGTTTTTGTTGAAATATATTATTATTTCTGTCAATTCTCCATCTGTTCTCTGCTCCCTCTATCTGTCTCTCTCCCTGCTTATTACAATGTATGGATAGACCGTATGGCAATTAACTTTAACAATTGATTAAATCAGTCTCCGATTTTTCGATGATTCCTTTTTTTAATCATCGATTGACGATTAAATCAATCAATTGAATCAATCGCCGATTTTTCGACGATTTCTTCGTTTAATCAACGATTGGCGATTAACTTCATCAATCGATTCAATCAATCGCCGATTTTTCGACGATTTCTTTTTTTAATCGTACACATTAATCAATCAATCATGATTAAAATTTTAATCGTTTAATGCCCAACTCTGCACGGAGCAATACGAAAAATTCAATACAGTATTAGCGATAGTTTTTTGCAAACATCTCGAAAACTAAAAGCGACCCCCCTATATTGGAAAATGAAAAAGTTGTTCAAAATATCGAAATCTACAACATATTAAAATTTCATCAAAATCGGAGGACGCAGACCTTTGGTCAACAATTACCGAATATTTTTTAAGAATCACTATTTTATATATAATGCAATAATGTTCAAATCACTTCTAAATTCTGATACATTTGTAGAATATTACGTATAGTAATTATGTACTTTCATTTTTCCTACATCTATAAACTATCGATTATATTGTAAAACAATTATTACAATGGTGATACTAAGAAAAATAAGAATGCAATAAGAGAATTATATATAGTATTATCACCGACGAGATAAGGCAATTACAGAATGGGTAATGTCAGCATTCTACTATATCATTCTTCTTCTACTTGACGAATATCTCGTCGGTGGTGGAACTTTTAGCGATGTGGTATATCAGATCACTGTAACTTCCACGTTATCCCCGCGCCCGTTTCGCCCGGTTACCTGCCACGCTGAATAGCACAGGTGCTGGCAGTCTTTAAGGGGGCCGATCCAACTCGAGCGAGAGTGTGGTGGCACACTCACACACCGCTAGATACTGTATACGTACACGAGGATTGCAAGGGTCCGGCATTGGCCTAATCGCGTCTCGCTAATGCACATTTGGGACCCCTACGTAGTCACAATCGCTAGATAAAAGATCAATCTAGTCCGGATGGTGTCTCATATGGCCTGTTTTTGCGTTTTTTAGGTATAATTTTCATTATTCGGCAGCATGTAGCGGAGCGGCGAGAAGCATTGGGTGGCGCGACAGTGCTGCCACTGTCAAGCCACATACATTTTCTTAAGGGGGTAGGATACCTAGAAATCTAACTAGAAGGAACTAGAATCTTACTAGATTTTGAATTCAAACGTGGATTTACGCGCCTCGGTTTTTCGTCCTTATTTGAGCAGATTTTGGGCTGGGCGAAGGCTCATTCTAAAGAGGAAGGTTAAATACGGCGCGCTCAACTCATTATTTAACGAGATTTGGTTTATATCTAATATTATGAGTGCCCAAAGTAGAGGAAAAATCGAGAAAAACCACCGCAGATTTCAATGTATTTTTCTGTCTCATAGAGACTTTTTTGACTGAAATGATGAGTTTAGCGCGCCGTGATGAACCTTCCTCTATCAAATGAACCTTCGTGCAGCTCAAAATATGCTCGTATAAGGACAAAAAACCGAGGCGCGTGATTTCATCCACATAGCAGAGATTTCCCCATGTTACATTCATAATGACAGAGGTCCTCTCTGATACGGAGCAAGTTCAGAGCCAATTTTAGTTCAGCTAGTTTAGACGAGATGGCGCCTAGTCAGGAGGACTGTCAACCAGTGCTGCGATATGTTGCAACATTTCACGCGCATGCGCTGTTGTCAACTTGGAATCATAGCAAAACTGACACAGACGAGGTATTCTCGTCGGTGGCACTAATATTAGTGCGACCTGCCCTGTATAAACGGCATTCGCAACGAGCTGAATAGAATATGGAAATAGCAAGCAACTCCATCTTGTGTTCATTAGACATTTGCGTGTTTATCAATGTTACCAAATTGTTTTTCTGCACAGAGGTTCATAGCACTGATTTTCTAGTTAGATTCGTAGGTATCCTACCCCCTTAAATATCGAGAGATTTAGGGTTTTTATAGAAACAGCAGACACCATTCGCACTAGCTGGGACATACACAATGGCAATGCAACGTTTATTATGATAAACCATTATTGTTTAAACACACAGTTAGACCAATGCCGAAATGCACCCCCAAATGGAAGGCATGTGTGAAAGTATAGTTCCGGAAATTTTCCCTACGAGCGCTAATGTCTGTTACTGATCATTCAGTCACTGTATCGGTAAAACAGAGGACCAGAAAAAGCGTATTGCCGGTAAGTTAGGCTTCATACGCAAACGTGACGTCACTATACGGCTGACGTGATGCTGCGTCGGTGTGCTCGAGGGAGAGTGTGTGGTACACACTACCGCTCCGGCAGCGTGTACGTGTGCCTAGGCGGATCGCAAGGCTTCGGTAATGGTCTAACCATTTCTATATAATGCACATTTGGAACTCCTACGTAGTCACAATCGATAGATAAAAGATCAATCTAGTGCGGATGGTGTCTAAAATGGCCCACTTTTCCGTTTTCGAGGCGGAATTTTCATTATTCGACAGCAAGATGTCTGTCAGGGGGCTCTGCAAGCAGGCTTGACGAGCCGCGCGGCGCCTTCGCACACACACACGCTCCGGCAGCGTGTACGTGTGCCTAGGCCCTAGGCGGATCGCAAGGCTTGGGTAATGGTCTAACCATTTCTGTATAATGCACATTTGGAACTCCTACGTAGTCACAATCGATAGATAAATGATCAATCTAGTGCGGATGGTGTCTAAAATGGCCCACTTTTCCGATTTCGAGGCGTAATTTTCATTATTCGGCAGCAAGATGTCTGTCAGGGGGCTCCGCAAGCAGGCTTGGCGAGCCGCGCGGCGCCTTCGCACACAAACACGCTCGGGCAGTGTGTACGTGTGCCTAGGCGGATCGCAAGGCTTCAGTGATGGACTAACCATTGCTCGACAATGCACATTTGGAACTCCTATGTAGGCACAATCGATAGATAAAAGATCAATCTAGTGCGGATGGTGTCTAAAATGGCCCACTTTTCCGATTTCGAGGCGTAATTTGCATTATTCGGCAGCAAGATGTCTGTTCGGGAGGCTCTGTAAGCTGTCCTGCTTGCAAAGTCTCCCGAACAGACATATTGCTGCCGAATAATGCAAATTACGCCTCGAAAACGCAAAAGTGGGTCATTTTATACACCATCCGCACTAGATTGATCTTTTATCTATCGATTGTGACTACGTAGGAGTTCCAAATGTGCATTATATAGAAATGGTTAGACCATTACCGAAGCCTTGCGATCCGCCTAGGGCCTAGGCACACGTACACGCTGCCGGAGCGTGTTTGTGTGCGAAGGCGCCGCGCGGCTCGTCAAGCCTGCTTGCAGAGCCCCCTGACAGACATCTTGCTGCCGAATAATGAAAATTACTCCTCGAAATCGGAAAAGTGGGCCATTTTAGACACCATCCGCACTAGATTGATCTTTTATCTATCGATTGTGACAACGTAGGAGTTCCTAATGTGCATTATATAGAAATGGTTAGACCATTACCGAAGCCTTGCGATCCGCCTAGGCACACGTACGCGCTGCCCGAGCGACGAGTGTGTGCCCCATACACTCACTCGAGCACATCGTCACTACGCCATCGTCAGCTGTATAGTGACGTCACGCTTGCATACCGGCAGCATTTACTGATGCAGTGACTGCTGTCACCGCCGAGATGGTATCCCTTTGGCGCTGCTGTACTTCTCGACATTCAACTGTAGAAATTTTACCCAGCTCCTCTACTGGACGGAGCTCAAACTAATTTCGAGGTCAAATCTGGATCGGGTCCCGCTACATGCTGCCGAATAATGAAAATTATACCTGAAAAACGCAAAAACAGGCCATATGAGACACCATCCGGACTAGATTGATCTTTTATCTAGCGATTGTGACTACGTAGGGGTCCCAAATGTGCATTAGCGAGACGCGATTAGGCCAATGCCGGACCCTTGCAATCCTCGTGTACGTATACAGTATCTAGCGGTGTGTGAGTGTGCCACCACACTCTCGCTCGAGTTGGATCGGCCCCCTTAATAGTATCTCGTCGGTGATTGGGTGTCCGGTCTATTCCTATATCTCGTCTGTGATAGTATCTCGTCGGTGCTATAGTACAATCAGCCAGTAATATAGTACATCAGTCGGTAATAAATATGTACACTGACTGGTATAGAGAGGGCGTGCGAGAGCCGATCGTGCTGGAGCACGATCGCAGATTTCATCAGTTACAATAAAGACGCTACGACGCCAACACGCCATCACATTGATTCTTTTAGTTAGAACCTTCTCGAACCCCTTAGCGCGGCCACTACAATGGCAATAGCGGAAACAGCCAAAGAAGCTATACATATTAAGAACTTCTATAAAGAACTTAAATTAAAAGTAGATATTAAGATGTTTAACGATAATCAAAGTGCAAATCTACTTACACGAGATGCAGTATTTCATGCGAGATCGAAACACATCTATCTAAGGTACATTTTGTAAGAGATGTAATTAGAAATGATGAGTTTGGTTTAGAGTATCTACCAACAGAAAAAATGATAGCAGATGTGTTAACCAAACCGTTGTGCAAGCCGAAACATGTATTCTGCTGTGAAGGGATGGGCTTAAAGGAAGTTGAGTGAAGCGTTTAAAGAAAACCAAAAGGGGTAATTATTTTTTTTTGTTTTGTTGTCGATGCACTGTATACATTGAGGGAGGTATGTTGAGAAAAGTCAATGCATACAGTGAACGAGGTATGTGTGAGACATGTGAATGGTGCATAAATGAGCACCACTGTATCGTGTGTTTGAAATGAGCTTCGTGTGTTTCGCGAGGAGGTTCGTCGCTCGTTCACTTGGTTGTGCTGCGTATGAAAGAGAGGTTGTGTGCCATGTGTTGTTCCAAACCGTTAATATATAATAAATTATATATTCATAAAGTATTGCACCAAAGTTGCAGTTTCACTAGTGTCAGCCTGTCATTCTGCCTTTCCTCCCATACTGGTTTCTAACAAAAAAATAACTCATTCAATTTAAAAAAATGAAGGTGACCTTCATATCTCTAAAAATAATTACATAAAAACAACCATTTGTTGGTATCGTATGAGCCCCATTTTGTCATACAGCTTTGTCCTTCAGACATTCGATGTAGTGATCGGACCGATACAACACCACCTATATAATAAAGCCAAACAGCTCCGAAAAAATCAGCCTGTGACGTCATACACAAGAAGCCTAGCATCAACACCATCTAGCGATGTCCCGCTTCGTGCTGTCACTTTTGATTTGTTATACGCGTACATATTTTACGGTTATTTGCGTATTACGTGTGGTTTGAACGACATTTTATGACATTTATAGTCTTTTCAATTGTAAATAGCTATTATTAGTTAAAAATGGTTAATAAGTGTTATGTACCTAAGTGTAATGGAAAATTATCTGTTGGTGATAATTCAAAACTGCATGTTTTTAAATTTCCGCGCGACGAAAAGATTAAACGGAAATGGGTAAACGCTATTCATCGAAAGGATTTCTGTGTCTCAGAACATTCCGTAATTTGTCATCGACATTTTGCGGAATCAGACATCGAATTTTCTACAACGGCAGTGGACTGGGAAACTGGAAAAATAATAACAGCTCCTCTGGGCAAGCCGCGATTGAAGAGTGGTGCAGTACCCTGTATCTTTCCAGAGTTTGCCTCGTATTTAAGCAAACGAAGAAATCACAGGGAATCTCCATCTGAAAAGAAGACCAGGCGAGAAGCTGTAGCCATCCAGAGTACATTGATTGAAAGTGAGAAAACTGCTGCAGAACACACAAAACGTTTTTTCTTCAAAACTTTTGAAGAATTATGCCAAGCAGCCAAATTCGTGAGTCTTAATGAAAATTGGACTCTTATAATTAAAAAAGAGCATGTTATTTATCTTCATTTAAATTTGGATAAAAATCAACACGATATAATGTACATTTTGATCGACTCTAAATTAGAAGTTTCTATTTTTGTGAAAGGCTCTGAAATATCAGTTAAAGACATTCCCAAATTTGTAAATAGTGTGATGGACGTTGAAAAAATAATACATGTTATAGAAGATATTAATATAGGTGATGAAAATGTCACAGTAGATATAATATTAAATTTATTGAAATCACTTAAAGTAAAAAATGAAGAAAATAATAAGATCATATCATTCTGCAGATCGCAAATACAACTTTGTATACAATCTAAAGAACGACATCGTTTTCAACCTGAAACGATGGTAATTTCGTCAATGCTTTTTTTTATATCTCCACATGCATATAGATTCTTAAGAATGACAGGAATTATTATTTTACCTCATCCAAATACTGTAAAAAACCTTTGCTCCAATATCAATTCAAGTATGATGCCAAATGACAGTAATTTTTTAGCATACATTAGCGAGAAAAGAGCATCTTTAGAACCACACCAGTGCTTTGTATCATTGATGTTAGACGAAATTCATATAAAACCTTACATGGATTATAAAGGAGGAAATTTAGTTGGTACAGCTTATGACAGTATTGATGTTGCTACAACAGCCCATGTATTCATGATACAGAGCCTGTTGTCTGATTTTAAAGATGTTGTTTACATTTTGCCAGTTAATAAAATGAATGCTAATAATCTGTTTGCTATTATCAAGAAGATTTTATTAGGTTTGGAAACTATAGGTTTTAAAATTATTGTCATTGTTACTGATAATAATTCCATTAACAGAAAAGCACTTTCATATTTTGCAAATCCTCCTTAATCAAGCATTGTTTATCCAAATCCTTCAGAAAAGAATCGACCATTATTTGTCATAAATGACACTGTGCATATTTTAAAATGCATTAGAAATAACTGGATTAATTTAAAAAATGATAATTTAACATTTTGTTTCCCGGATTTTGAGAATTTAGACATTACACGTTATGCATCATTCAAAGCTGTTAGAGATTTATATGATGTTGATTGTCAGAAATTAATTAAATATGGATATGGATTATCTATTAAGGCAATATGGCCTTCTACATTTGAGAGGCAAAATGTTAAACTGGTTCTTCAAATTTTTAATGAAAGAATTGAAAAAAGTTTACTTGAGTTAGGACCTGTAAAAAATATACCAAATTTTCAAGATACTGCGATGTTTATAAATATTATAAGTACATGGTGGAAAATAGTGAATGTTAAAACACCATTGAAAGGTTTAAGATTAAAAGATCCAATGCAACAGCCTTTGCAAAATGATCCGTTCGATATACGATGCAATTATTTAACGAAATTTTTATCATGGTTAGATAAATGGAAATCTCTAGATCTACAAGGTAAACTTACAAAAGAGACTCATCTTGCGTTAACGTTAACAACCTATGGTTTATTAGAATTGAAACAATATTGTACTGAAGAATTAAATATGTCCTACTTATTACCAGGGAAAATTCAAACAGACTGTTTAGAAGCTAGGTTTGGACGGAGGAGGATGCGGGGCTCCGGACGATGTCGGAGATCTCAGGGTGCTGCCTGAGGCGTTTGCCCAGGGGGCTGAAGCTGTAATGCAAATATTTCAACCACTATTATTCGCACCCGGGACACAGGCGGCGTTGGTGTTCCCCATCACGCATGCGCAGAACGCTTACTTTGCTCTGTGTACAGCGAGAGTCATTCTTTGCGATATATATACCAAAATGTTCGATGTTTTTATAACATCGTGGGTTAGCCGATCGGCCATCAAGTTGGACTACCAAGCGGTAGACCGGGGTTCGAATCCCGTTGGGGAAGACAGTTTTTTTCGTTTTTTTTAGCGTTTATATCTATATATACTGTCATTAGTTCGCCCCCGGGGCACAGAGAGCGCTAAAATACTGGTTGAAATTTTAACACGGCAGCTTGAGCCCCCTGCGTTTGCCTAGGAAGCTGCCTAGACGGACAGAGAAGGATACGGCCCTCTCTGTTTGGCGTGGAAGCTGCCACACCGGCGGGAACCAGGATTTTCCCACGAAGTCGAGGAGACCGGGGCTGCGGACAACTCGACGTCGAGAGCGTGGGAAACTAGGTCGGAACGGAATCGGTGGCGGAATCTAGGAAGACTACTTACGGGGACCTCTGCTCGGGAAGGTGTTCCTAGGTCGCTGCCCAGGCTGGATCAGAGAGCGATGCTCTGTCTGCAGCCCCTTTTATAGGGACAGCTTGGTGGTGGGAGAGGTAGTGCGGGAAGGAGTGATTGGTGACGTCGAGTTTCCGGTAGCTGGCGAAATTGTGTGAATTTCGCATCCGGTTCCCGCCAAAAGTGCTTCCTTGGCGAGGGGGTAGCGCGGTGGCGGCGGTTACGGTATTGCCGCGGATTCGGTGTGTGTGTCTAGGCTAATTACGGTGCGTTTCTAGGCTAGTTACCGGCGCGGTCGGTGCTCTACGGTTCCGGACGGCGGCAGACGGTAAGTGACTAGTGGTAACAGGCCTGCGCGTTACAGGTCTGTTACACATTTAAAGCCTGGTTCTGGTGATAAGATAACAATTACCAGATTAGACGATGATTACGAGTATATTAAAACTTTTGCTGATGACAACAATAATAGTAATAATAATCCAAAACTTATTGAAGATTTTTCAGTTTCTGCTAATGATTTCGCAGCCATTGAAGAAGATCTTCCTGTAATAACATATATAGCTGGTTATTGTTGTCATTCCCTAATCATAAATTTAAAATGTGATGACTGCAAGACTACCTTAGTTATTGATAAAAATTTAGAAGCTACTAAATTGTCCGAAAGATTAATAGTAAAAATGGATAGAGGAGGATTGAAATTTCCGCAAGAACTTCCATTGTTCACTGTCATGAATACTTTTATAATTTTGAAAAAGCTTCTGGAAAACGAACATTTTTTAAGATTAAATAATCAAAGATCTACAGCATCTGAATTAATTTTTGAAAAAATAAGTTGCACAGATACATTAAAAAATGTTGTTAACACCTGCTGTCAGCACTCTTCTGATGATTTGTGGAAACGTATTATTAATATTTGTGTCAATATTATTCTAAACAATTACTGCAAAGTAACAAATAATAATACGGCTGAAAATTTGCAAAAGAAAACTGTCAAAAGGAGAAATAGGAAATTAACTACTGTAAGCGAAAAACCACGTAAACGTTCAAATAAGGTTCTGTGAAACCAAAAACTTATGTTCTAAATGTTCATGTTCAATTATTTCATATTCTATTTTATGTTAAAATGTTATGTTAAAAGTTATCTTAAAACGAGTTCCTTGGCTGTTTTGTATGTATTGTTTTGTATATAAGAAATATGGGTTTATAATTTCTTGTGTACTTTTTTTGTTATATCTATATATAATATAGATTATAATTTTGTTATAAAAGTAAATAATTTGTATAGATTCTTTGTAATAGTTAGAAAGGATTGAATATTTTCTTTTTTTCTTGTTATTATAAACTAAATATTGCTTATAAATGTGTATATCATTTGAGTAAATCTTACTATTCCGAGTAAATCGTGAACACCGCGCCGCTTAGCGATGACGTCACAGCGAAGCTGTTTGGCTTTATTATATAGGTGGTGTTGCCAAAATGTTCATCGATTACGAAAAATGCTGCCGTAAGTGGTCTGAAATGAGGCGAGCGTTGAGAACAGAATTTTCAAAAGTTGTGGATGTGTACAAAATTCACAGAGAGTTGTCTCGGAGAATTAAAAAGTCCAACGAAACATATCAAGACTATGTATATAGCATGTTGGAAATAGCCAAACATGCAGAATGCAGATATGGACACTGCGGCTGTTATTAAATATATTATCGATGGAGTACAAGATGAAGAATCCAACAAAATGATATTGTATGGAGCGAGGAGCATTCGTGAGTTGAAGGAGAAGTTCGAGTCGTACGAGGATATGAAGGAGAATTCAAAAACGAGGAGCCGACGTACTGAAGAGAAGACAAAGAAGACAATTCGTGGAACAACTGTGCAGGAAAATGTGCGAAGATGTTTCTTGTGCGGAGACCGAAATCATTTAAGCGTTGATTGTCCGACGAAGAGTAAAGGTGCTAAGTGTTTCAAGTGCAGAGAATATGGACACATTGCATCAGAATGTAATGGTATGAAAAAGCCTGTGAAGGATGTGAGTAGTACGTCAGAGGAATCACGAAAAAAACGCGTTATGGATGTGCAGATTGAAAATTGTAAGTTGGTAGCATTAATCGATTCGGGTAGTGATTAAATTTAATGCGTGCGGATCGTTATGTTAAAATTGGGGCGCCTAAATTAAAAAATAGGATTTTGCAATTTCGCGGTGTAGGGGCAGAAAGAAATTATACGATGGGAGAATTCATTACGAATATTTTGATAGATGATACAACTTATAAAATAAATATACATGTTGTGCCAGATACGCTGATGTGCGGGAAGTTTTTAATATTGATGTCAGCGATACTAGCGAGGTAGATTTGTCGTATATTTCGAGTCCTGAGCAGAGAGAAGTAGTACAAAATTTGATTGAATCTTATAAGCCCCATAAAACACGCGAAATAGGGGTTACAATGAACCTTATTTTGAGCGATGATATACCCGTGTATCAGAGACCGCGTAGGTTAGCATGTGAGGAAAAAATTGAAGGCGATAAGCAGATAGCTGTATGGCTGCAAGAGGGTATCGTGCAACCGTCTCATTCGGATTATGCTAGTCCCATCGTACTAGTGAAGAAAAAGAATGGTTCAACTAGAATTTGTGTGGATTATAGGCAACTAAATAGAAAGGTCGTAAAAGACAGGTGCCCCCTGCCGCTAATTGAGGACGAGCTGGATTCTTTGCAAGGTGCAACAATTTTCAGCACTATAGATTTAAAGAATGGGTTTTTACATGTACCTATTGAGGAAACTAGTAGGAAATATACCGCTTTTGTTGTACCTAACGGGCATTATGAGTTTTTGAAGGTACCTTTCGGATTAAGGTCGATTCATACACCCACGACGCGATCGTACGACGAAATATTCTAACCCAGGTTTAAGCGACACCGTCCACAAACGACGCAGTCTGAGCGTCGTGGATACAATAGTTGTACGACGAGTCGCAGGGGCCATAACTCTCCAGCGGGTTGACGGCTCCCCGCTGTGCGTGGCACAAAAAATAGGTTTTTATGGGCTCCACTACTCCTTGGGTAGCTCCCTTTACAACATAATGGAAATAGGAAACGTTCCTGCCACTTGGTGAATTCTTCTTAATAAATAATGATTTAAAATAATTATTGGAAACTATATTTGAGATAACTTTTGGTCTGCAAACGTTTCCACTGGTTCAAGTGTGAAAAAATTTTATAATAAAATGTTACCATATACAAATTTGATACGGCACACATAATAAAATGTGAAATACTCCGGTAACTACAAATAGCTGTTAGGTTTCAATTGTTTGTTATTTCGGGTCCATAAAATTGCTGAATATTCTTTAGACATTCTGAAATAAGGGTCGACAGCGTTTGTCTTTTAATTACACCTTCCACGTAGTGAAAAACATTTTTAATTTATTTATGTCCAACAAGTAGTCCTTTACACTGCCCCGTAAGTACGAGCGATAGGGGAACAGAGCAGTTAAGATATTATAAACCGTTACCGCGCCCACAACTACGCGATTGAAGGGCACGGCAAGACGCCATTTCGTATGGGTTCGAACTAGTGAATTTGTATTGATGCTAGCTTGAGAAGAAGGTTCACAGGCAGGACTACGGTGACGTGTCTCTATGTACGAATGCGCGGCCGATTGGATCAGAGCGGAGGAGGCAGGCCTCGTTTCACACGCATTTTCGGCTGCGTCGAAATATTGGTTACAGCGGCCACACATACCATGCAGCCTGCAACGTCGAAGTCAAAACATTGGGACTACGGCCGCGGCTGTGGTGGGGATAGGCAGACCTTATGATAGGCGCGATTTGTTTAGGTGCCGTTCCAAGGGGCTGCTCTGCATGGAAAGGTTTATGACCGGTCATTACTATTGAGCGGGAAGTCGGCTCTTTCGGACAACACCTGTTTACTGTAAAGTAATTTGTAGACGCCCCGACTTCTTCGCATACAGCGATAAGACTCTCCTCTTGCCTCTGTGACGTACAGTGGAACAAACCGATGAATTCAGTGTCAAAATCAAAAAATGTTCGATAGAAATGAGATAGAGCGATGATTTTTTAAAAATTAAAGCTGAAATATATATTGCAGAGAATATGGGAAAAATAGAGAGATTATGGTACGAACGTTTTTTAACCTTGAAAAAATTCGTCAAACTTATCATAATTAATTCGTCAATACCACGTGCGGAAAATTTTTTTTTACATGCTATACATCATTTCCAGTTCGACCTCAGGATTTTGCAACAAATTGAATTTTTTTCGAACAAAACTAATGAAATCATTTTTTCGTTGATTTGATTTAATAACCCACTAGTTTGAAGGTATGCAATATATGTATTGTATTCTATATACAGTCGCCGCGGAAAGTGTGTTGACACATCACAAAAATGCATATTTTCTATTTTAAATCAATAATTTGGGAATTGATCGAAAATATGTATGTATTTATGTATGATATTTAATATCGTACAAACTAGTATGTGTAGTGCGAAAGATGACATAAAGTTTATAATAATGACAGAGAAAAATTAAATAACTTTTTTATCGTTTGCGGAAAGTATGTTGACAGCATTGAAAATTCGTAACTGAGAGTATTCTTAGCAATGAAACGACATAATTAATATGAAGTTGGATACCCTTGGTTTCCTATGATCTCTTCAAGACTTGAAGCGGTCATAAGAAACAAAGGGTATCGAACTTCATATTAATTATGTCGTTTCATTGCTAAGAATACACTCACAAGGGAACATATTCAGATGCGAAAATCGGATTTTGATGAAACTATGGGAGCTTATAGTTCTTTGAAAAATATTTGACACGTATTTTTTTTATCGGCAACCATCCACTCTGAAGGGGTGAAAACAGCTCTTAAAGTTGGGGGTCAAAACCATATTTTTTGAGATGGCGCGGAAACCAGAGGTCCAAAAAATTTGAATTTTTTTTGAAATCGTGTGTTTTTCAAAGGGGAATGTAGTCGCGCAAAAAAATTTTAACAAAAGTTTTTTGTTTGAACAATATATTAAAAATTTGATTTTTTTGTGCAGTTTCTCGTATTTATTGTTAGTTTATTTTAATGTAAACTTGGGTGTGTGATCTTTGATCCAAAATAGGGGATACATGTTTCAGGATTTCTTTTGTTTTTGCCATTTAACAATAATTATGCATAATGGAAGATACTCTTGCACCTGGCGTGCGTAGGAAGGAATTCTGGCTTGTTTTATCGAAATATAAGCATTTAGTATAAACGTGTATAGTATTTTAAATAATACCACTGGATTATGTGTCGGTTATTGTTTTATTAGTAGCTAAGGAAGGTGGCGCAGGTAGCAGCGCGACGCGGTGCTAATGACCGCGGCGGAGTACGGGTACCGACTTTTATAGCCAATTCGCCTGTGAATTTCTGCAGTCGTTGGGCCTTCGGTCAAAATATATCTCCAGCCTTTTTAAACTGTGGATCCTTAAAGTAATCGAAGCTGGAGTTTTCCTCGTCGTTTATGGTAGCTCTGAAAAGAGCTGATTTTGAAAGAAGAGCTGTCCGCAAAGATTATTCTACATAATTCTGGCAATAATGGTACTCAAGGATAAAATGAGAATAACATAAATGTTATTTGCACCAAGAACATTTAAGTACAACTACATTTGAACAATGGAAACACGTTAGACCATCTAATTTTGTAAAGCAGAACTCTACGGGATTTTCAAATTCTCCTGGCCGTTCTTCTATATATCCACTGCGGAACCAAGCATATTGAAATAACCGTTTATAACGCGCAGCTGATAATTGGTTGTGGATTAATGATTGTAGTTTAATAATATTATCTCTTGCGTGTAGATTGATATCAATAGTTAATAATATTGCAAGATCGGAAAGTTTTCGGGCAAAATTCTTCCAAATGCGGAACCCATACACGTCAACTGGTTGAATTAATGGCGTCGTATTTTTTGGTGTCGTTAATACCTCTAATTGTTTGTTCTCTGGCAGGGCGTTACGTATGATCTCGCCGTTATATCCATTCTATGAGTCAAGAAGTAAAACAGAATTTTCTGGAGCAGATGGGAGAAATACTTCAGTCAACCACGTTCTAAATAATTCTTTCGTTAGTTTACCCAATGTGGAAGCTTCAATATGGATATTAGGTGCCGTAAATACACTTCTTCGTACACGAGGTCCCAACTGTCCTTTGACTTCTTTCCAATCTAATCCAACTTTCTACTCCAGTGGTATTATTTAAAATACTATACACGTTTATACTAAATGCTTATATTTCGATAAAACAAGCCAGAATTCCTTCCTACGCACGCCAGGTGCAAGAGTATCTTCCATTATGCATAATTATTGTTAAATGGCAAAAACAAAAGAAATCCTGAAACATGTATCCCCTATTTTGGATCAAAGATCACACACCCAAGTTTACATTAAAATAAACTAACAATAAATACGAGAAACTGCACAAAAAATCAAATTTTTAATATATTGTTCAAACAAAAAACTTTTGTTAAAATTTTTTTGCGCGACTACATTCCCCTTTGAAAAACACACGATTTAAAAAAAAATTCAAATTTTTTGGACCTCTGGTTTCCGCGCCATTTGAAGGTCAACTTTGTTTTTCAAATGGAAACCGGCGGATAAAAAAATGTATGCTACGAAAATCGCTGGTCTTTTTACATGCTATAAGATCCCATAATAAAAAATATAGGTTTCCATTTGAAAAAAACAAAGTTAACCTTCAAATGGCTGAAAACGCCACCCAAATGAAAAACTGATACTGCCCCCCTCTTTCCCCCTCGAAATCCTGGGGCACGTGTTTTACACTTTTTTAATATTTTTAATACCTTTCGAGATATTCGGCTGGAAAGTTTTCAAATGAACACCCTGTAGATCCACAAAACGTACTTTACAAATTTTCAATATCAGTTCACTTAAGAAAGTTGCGAAATACAACTTTTAGTATTTTCTCTGCAACTCCGACCGATTGCAATTTTCTACAACATTTTACTTTGATTCCTCCAACTTAAAAAAAAAATCCAAGTCGCAGGGTCCAACATTAAACAATCCAATCGCACAGTTGGGTGTTTGGCCCGAAAAGTCAGAAAAAAACTATTTTAACGTTATTCATGGGCTCAAGGCCATAATGTAGTAGGTCGTTCAATTCGCTTATCTTCAGCTGTAACATCATGAAATCACAAACGCATTTCCATATTTCAAAAATCAAAATGGTTGGAAAAGCTGAAAAAAATGATTATTACATATTTTAATTATGGAGAAATGATGTAATTTATTATTGTAATACTAAATATGTAGATCATATAACTGTTCAATAAGTATATATTATTACTTATTTTACTACATAGTAAATAATATTATTTTTATATTTTTCTGCGCGTCCACCGTCAATGTTTTTCAGGACGGCAATGTTATTCAGAACCTCCACCGGAGTTGTTTGACGAATTGTTTCACCGTACAGAGATTGTCAGATGATATTCATTCTTTTTCGTAACCATAGTAATAAATTGTTATTCTTTTTTGCTATAACGTTTAAATTCCTTAACACCGTATTCCCCACCTATTAGCACGACAAACTCTGAAAAATTCTAGGTAATAGCTTTTTAAATAAATGTTATATTCTCTCTCTCTGCCTTCGAGTCGTACGACTTGGGCACAATATTCTCGAGGAGGAATCCCTCACGACTCGTCGGAGGCCTCGACCATAGGCATCTCCTGAGGTGTAGAGGGGAGTAAAAGGTTCTCAGAACCCCTGGGGTTAGGGTAGCAAATGACACGATCTTCGGCACTAGGCCTTTGTTCGACCATGTCGACCCTTCTCAAGTTGCCTAAACGTCGGATCGTGCCGTGTATGAGACCCCCAAAACGACGCACGACTTCTCGGACGTGTGTATGAATCGACCTTTATGTAACTCGCCCGCTGTTTTTCAAAAATTTATACATGCAGTGTTTAGAGAAGTTTGTCACGTTAACCTTTTTCTGACGAGCGTGATGCTCGCAGAAACCGGTCAACTCCGGGCCTTGCAGGCGCTGAGACCAGGCCGCGTGCAAGCCGAGTACACGCGGTCCGCCCGGGACTAAACGAGCCTCGAAGATCCGATGATTCTCTCCTCAGCGCGAAATGTTCGGGCGCCAGGCACCTCGAGGATGCCACACGAAACACGGTACTAGACTCGAAACTCGGAGAAGCCGAGGCCGGGAGTCGAATCTTCGAGATACGCGGATCGGAAACTACGACGCGACTAGGCCAGTTGGTTCGGACACGGGAAAACGAGGACGGCCCTCTCGGTAGGACGGATCTCACAGGAAGAGAAGAATTCGACAACGAGTTGGTCTCGAGCTGTTTATTGCAGCGGTCAAAGTCTCACAAAATGAAGCGGCCACGTGGCCGCGACCCGAGAGCCCGCGCTCTTCGTACAATCAAGCGAGAAGATGTTCGTTCGCAGCGCGGTTGTCGTACAGTTTTCGCTCGCGACGATATCGCTGGAAGTTATCGCCGTTTCCTTCGCAACGCGACTTCGGAAAAGCGAGGCGCAGATGATCGGCGAACTGCGAGACTGCCGCGAAGACTTCCGCACGTTATTCGCTATGACGCGTACGCTGACGGTTACGCGTCCGAACGTCGACGAGAACACTACGATGGTCGGCGAGAAACACAGGATTCGAGATCACACGAAACTAACGCAGAGATTGCTCTCACGAAACGCGACTTCTCTGAGGACACTCCTACGCACGCAACTCGCAACGGAAAACTCTCTCGAAATTACTCGAAAACTCAAAGCACTCCCGAAACGAGTACGAGCGAATTATCGAGGACGGAACGGGAAGCGTTTGCCCTCGCGCGACGAAGGTCGAGCCGTCGGACGACGAAACATCGAAAAGATCACAAGTGCGACTTACCGTTTCTCGTGGCCTTTGCTCGCTCTTAGACCGAAAATGCTCTCGATAGAGCGTGGCTTAGCTGAAACGCAGGTGAACTTCGTCCTTAGCGCCACGAGAACCCCTAACAGGCACCTTCTAGTTTCCCGACGCAAATTACAACGGTTCGCAACGCGAATTTAACGGCGGACACGTGAAACGTCAACGAGAGTCAGCGCGACAGTGATCTATCGATTTTCGGCCGCCTAGCGGATCGAACGTGGTTCCCCCCACTCGACCGTTTCTCCGAATTCCCGATGGCGGTTTTCCCGCACAAACGCTAGGCGTCAGGAGCGTACCCTATAGCGTCCTAGGGCCCCGGACAATATCGCAATATCCTAGGGAGCTTCTTGCTCTCTAGGCGGGCGGAGGCGCTGCCTCCCTTGGATGCGAGGGCACCGACCCCGGGAATGGCTCTATTCAGAGGGGCGAGGCGTCGCGAGAGTGGTTTGGTCGTCTTCTTCGACGAGATGTCATATAGAGCCGTTGTCCCTACGACGCCTCCGGTTGGTTCGCCGGGTGCGCTCGCTCCAAGTATCGTTGGAACTGGCACCAGTTCTCTTTTTCGACATCTCTTCTCGAAAAGGCCATTTGCTTTCGGTCGGGCGCTTCCTGAGCTGCGGGATGCTGTTTCGCTCCCGTGAAAATTCGGACGGTCGGTGGTTCCTTGGGCGCGTCCCATGTACGGCTCTGAAACTTGCCGTTCTCGGCACGCGCGACAGATGTCATTAAAGATCCTCGATAATGTCGGAATCTCTCAGAGGAGCGCTCTCGAATCCTGTATTTGCGATTGTGTGTCCCGTTAGAGGGCGGTCCGGTCCTTTATCGCTCACGAAATGTATCCGAAACAGAAGGAGAAGGGACGTGGCAAAATTGCAACGTCACAACTCCCCCCCCCTTAAAATGGACCGGACCGACACGGTTTCGTCGCCCCTGTGATCTGTGGCTCGACAGGTGAGAGAGCGTTCCTCCTAAGAGAGGTCCTTTACACGAGAAGCCTTCACCACGGAGTGACAACCACACCCAACAAATACAAAACTCCTGAAATTTACCAAAAAAAAAAAATTCAAATTGTGCGGACCGGGTTTCGGACGAGGCGCGAACGTCAGTTGACCTTTTCAGTTTCGCGCAACGGAATCGAATGTTCGTGGCTCTCGGTCACGAGGGTGTAATCGTCGGGGTCTTACGACTGGCCCCGAACGGTACTGCATCGTCGAGGGGGAAATCGCGTGACGGTTCTTCTCGCGGCGATAGCGAGGCCAGCTGGTCCGTCGTTCCCTCCCGCGGTCAAAGCGGGGTTAGGCGATCGGCGAGCTGCTCCTCCGGTTCCTGTCCCGTCTCCTCCCTTGCTGGTAGTAGGGTTTGGCTATCGGTCGTCGCTTCTTGCGACGGTATCGGAGTCGGGCGGTCGGTTGTTCCATCTCCGTGGTTTGGCGGAGTGTACGGCTTCCGGTCGGATACCAGGGCCTTACCGACGTCCTTCCTCCCCGAGGTACTCAGCCGGTAGACGATCGGGGATCGTTTTTCGCCGTAATGTTTCGTGCGACGGAAGGTACTACGCGTTGCCGCCCACGAACGGAATCCCCCTCTATGCCGCACGTCGTCTTCTGACGGAAATCGTAACGTTTCGCTTTTCACCCCCCCGGGGGGTGTTACTGGAAGGTCAACTGACGGGTCTCAATTCGCTCAGCGGCACGGTGCCGGACTCGGTTCTCGTCCGAAGTTCTAAACACGAGCGAACCCTTCAGCACTGTATGGTACGTGGTATTGTATGCGAAACGCAACGGTAGTATTTTTGCGTCCCCGTAACGCGAGGTTGACCAGATTGTCGAAATCGCACGTGATAGTCACCCGAGTCTGGTCTTCTTTTCGCAATACGAAACGAGCTTGCTGTATCGTGCCCGTGTCCCGAAGATAATAGTGGCACGGTCTAGTCGCCCACGAGATTTTCGCGTTGTTTCCTCCCGATATTGCTTTCGCGACTCACGAACGATAGCGAGAGAACGAAATCCCTTAGTCCGTTTACCCTACGGTTGTTAATTCGTCACGTTGATTATGGGGAGCGACGGCCGCGCGACGAGAGCGGATTCGCCTTTTTCCTCTCTAAAACGAACTAAGGTGGCCGATTTAGAGGCCGACCGTTCCAGCACGGGCTGTTGTCCGCCGGTTGTTTGGCCGACGGAGGGACAGCTCGGCTAGTCTCGGCCTTGTTTACAAATCCCGCGGAAGTCGAATTCGCGAAGTTCTTAACCCACCGGATCGCGGAACTTCTGATACCCCTCGCGAACAAATTCGTCCCAGGTCGACATTTCCGAGCCCATCGCGTACCACAAGGCTGCGATACCGGTACAGCAGGTCGGCGAACAGCGCACGGGGTCAGCGTCTTTAAGGTTCGATACCCGGCACATCTCTGGTAGTCGAGTGAAGGACGCCTCCGCGTCTTCACCCGGCTTTCCTTCGAACGTTAAACGCCAACTTCGCCTGACCTCGTACGCCGTGGCCGGTCCGCGACGGTCTAGCGGAGGAGGTTCGCTTTCGGTGGTTATCGTAACCGAACTATTTACTTTCTGGGATTTCAACCCTACGATACTTGAGCGGTCCCTACGCTCGGATCGGGAGTGAGGAGTTCAGGGTCGGTTCTTAGACCGGACTCATCGTCCTCCTCCGGGTCCGTTTCGTACGCGCTGCAATTCGACTCATCCTCCTCCGTCCACGTTGACCTACCCATTTGTGCGACACCCGGTATGTTTTGCCTGTTTCGAATTTGTTTTTGTTCGCGAGACGTTACACGAAACTCGTCGACACCAAGGTCTCACGGCCGCGCGGTGTTTACGCTAAGCGTGCGGACGCTACCTTCCCCCCAATGCTTCGCTACGGTACGAAATCTGTTGCTCGAACGACCAAACCGTGATTGCCAACCGAAAGTAGTTTTTTCTACACGATATTATTTGTTCGCGACCTTGACTCGTACCATACAATACTGAAGTCGCGGAGTGCCAATAATACGGCTATTGTTACGGAGAGCGATCGCGCTTCCGTGCGAACTTAAACGAAAATAACTCCGAGAAAAAAAAATGGTGCCAAAACCAATTTGATTTTCAGGTGCGAGATAAAGGTGACGGTTACACGCGTTCGAAATTTCCGAAATGCTTCCGACACTGGAAGACGTTCCCTGAGAATAAAATACAACAAATTCTACAATTTCCAACAATTTCCAAACACTACAATATTTTACCAACGTTACCGTTAAGCTGGCTCGAAGAGCACGCGTAACGTAACGAAACTAAACGCGGTTGAGCGTGGTCTCCTTACGCCACTCCGTTGAGAACAATCTCGTGCTTCGCTCTACGATTAGCTCCGTTCGCGCATCCTGTGTCTCGCCGTTCCCGTCGATGTTACTGATCGTTTTTCTGAGTGATCGCGAATTTCCGAAAGATCGTAACGTGAATTTCTGGAAGGCAATTCCGCGGTATCCTCTGTGAGAGTCCTACGTTATCCCGCGCCTCTCTCCGTTTTCGGGGAAAATCCCTTGCGAGAGAGAGGTCCCTGTTCGGGCGCCAATTTGTCACGTTAACCTTTTTCTGACGAGCGTGATGCTCGCAGAAACCGGTCAACTCCGGGCCTTGCAGGCGCTGAGACCAGGCCGCGTGCAAGCCGAGTACACGCGGTCCGCCCGGGACTAAACGAGCCTCGAAGATCCGATGATTCTCTCCTCAGCGCGAAATGTTCGGGCGCCAGGCACCTCGAGGATGCCACACGAAACACGGTACTAGACTCGAAACTCGGAGAAGCCGAGGCCGGGAGTCGAATCTTCGAGATACGCGGATCGGAAACTACGACGCGACTAGGCCAGTTGGTTCGGACACGGGAAAACGAGGACGGCCCTCTCGGTAGGACGGATCTCACAGGAAGAGAAGAATTCGACAACGAGTTGGTCTCGAGCTGTTTATTGCAGCGGTCAAAGTCTCACAAAATGAAGCGGCCACGTGGCCGCGACCCGAGAGCCCGCGCTCTTCGTACAATCAAGCGAGAAGATGTTCGTTCGCAGCGCGGTTGTCGTACAGTTTTCGCTCGCGACGATATCGCTGGAAGTTATCGCCGTTTCCTTCGCAACGCGACTTCGGAAAAGCGAGGCGCAGATGATCGGCGAACTGCGAGACTGCCGCGAAGACTTCCGCACGTTATTCGCTATGACGCGTACGCTGACGGTTACGCGTCCGAACGTCGACGAGAACACTACGATGGTCGGCGAGAAACACAGGATTCGAGATCACACGAAACTAACGCAGAGATTGCTCTCACGAAACGCGACTTCTCTGAGGACACTCCTACGCACGCAACTCGCAACGGAAAACTCTCTCGAAATTACTCGAAAACTCAAAGCACTCCCGAAACGAGTACGAGCGAATTATCGAGGACGGAACGGGAAGCGTTTGCCCTCGCGCGACGAAGGTCGAGCCGTCGGACGACGAAACATCGAAAAGATCACAAGTGCGACTTACCGTTTCTCGTGGCCTTTGCTCGCTCTTAGACCGAAAATGCTCTCGATAGAGCGTGGCTTAGCTGAAACGCAGGTGAACTTCGTCCTTAGCGCCACGAGAACCCCTAACAGGCACCTTCTAGTTTCCCGACGCAAATTACAACGGTTCGCAACGCGAATTTAACGGCGGACACGTGAAACGTCAACGAGAGTCAGCGCGACAGTGATCTATCGATTTTCGGCCGCCTAGCGGATCGAACGTGGTTCCCCCCACTCGACCGTTTCTCCGAATTCCCGATGGCGGTTTTCCCGCACAAACGCTAGGCGTCAGGAGCGTACCCTATAGCGTCCTAGGGCCCCGGACAATATCGCAATATCCTAGGGAGCTTCTTGCTCTCTAGGCGGGCGGAGGCGCTGCCTCCCTTGGATGCGAGGGCACCGACCCCGGGAATGGCTCTATTCAGAGGGGCGAGGCGTCGCGAGAGTGGTTTGGTCGTCTTCTTCGACGAGATGTCATATAGAGCCGTTGTCCCTACGACGCCTCCGGTTGGTTCGCCGGGTGCGCTCGCTCCAAGTATCGTTGGAACTGGCACCAGTTCTCTTTTTCGACATCTCTTCTCGAAAAGGCCATTTGCTTTCGGTCGGGCGCTTCCTGAGCTGCGGGATGCTGTTTCGCTCCCGTGAAAATTCGGACGGTCGGTGGTTCCTTGGGCGCGTCCCATGTACGGCTCTGAAACTTGCCGTTCTCGGCACGCGCGACAGATGTCATTAAAGATCCTCGATAATGTCGGAATCTCTCAGAGGAGCGCTCTCGAATCCTGTATTTGCGATTGTGTGTCCCGTTAGAGGGCGGTCCGGTCCTTTATCGCTCACGAAATGTATCCGAAACAGAAGGAGAAGGGACGTGGCAAAATTGCAACGTCACAAGTTATAATAGCCGGCATTGTACGAACATATTTAGACGATATAATAATTTTAGCTAATGATGTTACGAGTGCGATTAAAAATCTTAAAACTGTGTTGGAGGTTGCCAGTCAGTACGGATTATTAATAAATTGGAGTAAATGTAGTTTATTACGAACAAGGGTTGAGTACTTGGGGCACATTGTTGAAAGCGGACGTGTTCAGCCGTCCGAACATAAAACGAAAGCTGTTGTAAAATTTCCGACATTGCGATGCGTAAAAGATGTGCAAAGTTTTCTCGGGTTGACGGGATACTTTAGAAAATTTATTCGCAATTATTCAATTATCGCGCGACCGTTAACGAATTTGTTGAAAAAAGATAGTGAATTCAAATTCGAAGCATTAGAACAAGAAGCGTATCAGAAGCTTAAATTAACATTGAGCAGTTCACCGGTGTTGAAGTTGTATTGTGTAGGCGCTGAAACTGAATTGCACACTGATGCTTCTAGTTTGGGATATGGAGCGATATTGTTACAACGTGATAGCGTGGATGGTGCATTTCACCCTATTTATTATGCCAGCGGAAAAACTACACCCGCCGAAGAGAAATATCCGAGCTATGAGCTGGAAGTTCTAGCGATAATAAAATCCTTGAGAAAGTTTCGGGTGTATCTGTTAGGAATTCCGTTTGCGATAGTGACTGATTGCCAAGCGTTTACGATGACCATGAATAAGAAAGATCTGTGCGTGCGAATGGCGAGATGGACTCTTTTACTTAAAGAATTTCATTATAAAATTGAACATAGGCCGGGAAAAAGTATGAAACATGTAGATGCATTAAGTAGGAGTCCGTTACCCGCAATCATGTTTGTAAGCGAAGACCATGATGGCCTAATAATTAGGTTACGTAGAGCTCAGAATGAAGATCCCGACCAGTGTAGCCAGACGGAGCGGCTCGAGCGGCTCCCAGGCCCCTTACGTCTCCGTCCCTCGCCTAGATGCTGCCTCAGCGATCCCCACTCTTACCACTACCGCTGGCGTGACTGAGTCGGTAGCATGCTACCGCTCTCATTCTAGCACTCGGTCGCGCCAGCGGTAGTGGTAAGAGTGGGGATAGCTGAGGCAGCATCTAGGCGAGGGACGGAGACGTAAGTGGCCTGGGAGCCGCTCAAGCCGCTCCGTCTGGCTACACTGATCCCGACTTGCGAAGGATCTGCGATAATATAGAAGAATACGGAGCGGACAAGTATACAGTCGAGAATGATATATTGTATAGAATGGTGAGTGATGTACCATTAGTGGTCGTACCTAAGCCTATGCAGACGCAGGTAGTTCGTCGAGCGCACGAGCGCGGTCACTTCGGGGTGACGAAGACTGAGGTATTGTTACGAAGGGATTATTGGTTTAAGGGGATGCGCCAGAAGGTAGAAAAGGTCATTCGAAGTTGTGTAGATTGTATTTTAGCCGAACGTAAACACGGTAAACAGGAAGGACTCCTGAACACAATAGACAAGGGGGAGTTACCGTTGAGTACGTATCATATTGACCACCTTGGCCCATTACCTTCTACGAGAAAATCGTACAAACATATTTTCGCTATTGTTGATGCGTTTTCGAAATTTGTGTGGTTGTATGCGACGAAGACAACCAATTCTGCCGAAGTGATTACCTGTTTGAAAAAACAATCTGTGATATTTGGAAACCCTATGCGCATTATTTCCGACCGTGGTACAAGTTCACGTCCGGTGATTTTAAGGACTACTGTAATAGTGAAGATATACTTCATGTGCTGATAACAACAGGAATACCGCGTGCAAATGGCCAAGTTGAAAGAGTAAATAGGACTCTTATACCTTTGCTTACCAAATTGTCTACACCTAAGCCGGAAGAGTGGTATAAATATTTGGGAGTTGCACAAAAATATTTGAATGCTACCTCACATAGAAGCATTAATACAACGCCTTTTAAACTACTGTTTGGAACTCATATGAGAATGCCTGAAGACCCTGAGATTCGCAAAATGATAGAAGAAGAGTGGATTACAATGTTCCAGATGGACCGTGACGAGGTACACGCAAAAGCAAAAGAAAAGATTGCCGAGGTTCAAGCGCAAAATAGAAAGACGTTCAATAAAAATCGTAAAGAGGCTACGATGTATACGCAAGGTCAATTGGTGGCAATTAAGAGAACGCAGGCTGCGCCCGGGTTAAAGTTTCATGCTAAATATTTGGGACCTTATCGTATTGTTAGGGTACTACGAAATAATCGATACGTAGTACAAAAGATGGGACAGCACGAAGGTCCCCAGACGACAACGACAGCGGCTGATCATATGAAGCCCTGGATCATCAATGAAGAAGACGATTTCTCCGAGGACAGTGATGGCGAAAACATCTGAGGACAAATGTAGAATCA
Source organism: Lasioglossum calceatum (assembly GCA_963966675.1). Classification (NCBI taxonomy): domain Eukaryota; kingdom Metazoa; phylum Arthropoda; class Insecta; order Hymenoptera; family Halictidae; genus Lasioglossum; species Lasioglossum calceatum. Next base: position 2,469,910 of record OZ016542.1, read on the forward strand.
GAATGGCCAAGTGTAGTATCGTAGTTTTAGCCAGGATGTCGTTGGGTCCTTAATGGCAGGAAGAAGGCCATAAAACGGAACGGCCTGACGAAAGCCAGGCCCAAGGGAAGAAGACCATTAAAGAGAAAGCGTCTCTGACGAAAACCAGGCCCAAGGGTCGGCTGGGATTTTTCCAGAAGATACACAGATAGACTATGGGGATGAGTACGGTTGTCTGAGTGAGGACTGGAGAAGGACATTTTTGGGAGAATGGTCAGATTTGCGTTGATTGCTGTTGTTTTTGTACGTTAATTTAATATCTATTCAATACCCTTTTTATCTGCATTTAATAAACAAAGTACAATAAATCAAATACCACATATCTTTTATAATAACATCACAATATTTGTTCAAATTTGAAAAATATGTCTTTTTCTTAAACTCCATTTTCTCAAAAACTGTACATATAGGAGAAAAATTAAGGCCAAATTCGGAATCAGCGCGAAAAACTCTACAAGAATCGCATAGTGGGAATCGAAATACAAAAAAAAAGTTGAAATTTGTTGGACAGTGTAATTGGTCCAGCATTATGTAGAATTAATAATTCCTGTGGTAAAAAACCAATATCAGAACAAAAGCAACTTCTTATTGCTATTTGGTTCATGGCTATTCCTGATTCTTATAGGTATTTACGTGGAGAAATATACCGGGTGGTTCACGACAAACAGGCCACCTAAATAACTCCGTTAGGATTAGAGATAGAAGAAAATGTTAGAGAGAAAAGTTGTACTATTAAAGGGGGCTCATACGATACCAAAAAATTTTGCTTTTTATGTAATTTTTTTTAGAGATATGAAGGTCACCTTCTTTTTTTTAATGGAATGAGGTATTTTTTAACTTCCCGATTTTATAGGGAAGTTATTGTAATCACCCCGAAAATCGAAAATCGATTTTTTAGCAGATCTTCACGTTTCATGGTCATTGGAGTCATTTTAGACTATTTTCAGCAAAATGTTCGTATGTGTGTATGTGTGTGTGTGTTGGTGTGTGTGTGTGTGTGCGTATGGCCGTTTGTATCCTATCAAATTTTTCGTTAACGTTTTCTGAAAAAGTAACAACGCGATCAGAATAATGAATGATGCAATCGATGTGCCCCGCTGTAACTTAGAGCTGATTAGATTTTGGTCCATTTTGGTCAAGTAGTTTTTTATTTTTTTTAGTTTTTTTCGAAAGAAGTTCATTCAACAATGCAATTTATACGAGAGGATGGACATTTTCCATCGAATAAACAAACGCAATTAAAAAAAAATTTTTTTTTTAAACTGATGCTAATTTTACCCCGTGGAATAATCGAAAGTTATTCCAATGCAAGAGTGGGTTAATCATCGCTACTGCCGACAATACCTTTTCAAAGAATATTAATGAGTGTGTAAACTCATTTATATTACAACCATTGATAATACAATCTATTCAAAACGAATTGTTACCTGCAAATTTTTATTCAACAAACTACGTACGTCGTTTCATCGGTAGAACGCACCGTTGACAGACATTAACGTTTACTTATTATTGTAACGTCTTAGTACGATAGTAATGGGGTTTTAGCATTATTTAAATTGAAATATCTCCTGAACTACTAACTTTTCGACGTACATAGGTTTGTACTTTTTTATAACGACTGTCCAGCTGCATCGATTGATGTATTAAACTATGCTTTAGAAACAGCCGCATGTAAAGAAGTCATAAAACCTGATTGTTATTTACGAGATAAACATATTAATTTATTTCACGAAATTATGAACAGAAATCTAAACGAGCGTGGAATATACAACTTTGCTCAAGATACTGATTACGTTCGAGCTTTTTTGAGTAATTTACAAGAGATCCCAGAACATGAGACGAATATTCAGATAATATACACTGGTGAAATTGGAAAAAAGGTAGTAGGACATTGGATTTGCACAAGATCTGATGATAACGGAAATGTACACATTTATGATAGTTTTAATGTTAATCATTTGAACCATGATGTAATAGATTATCTGAATGCCCTGTATAAATATAAGAAAAAATATATATTTCACAGAGTACAATATCAAAACAATGCGTTTGATTGTGGAGCATTTGCGATTTATTTTGCAACATTACTATGCTATTACAGGGAACCAAGCGAGCAACGAGCATACGATGTTGGTTTAATGCGACGTCATATAGCAAACATTTTGATAAGTAGAAAACTATTGAACTTCCCTGAAAACGTATAATCTTCTTAAAATGTACACTAAATAATGATAATAAATAATATCCTGCAACTAACGAATCGGGAAGTTCTTTGTGTGACTCTCCAAGAGTCACACATCAAATATGAAACATTAATAGCTGTAGACCCTACTAGCCATGAGTACCAATAACCCTCTCGCAAGAGCAGTCGTACCCGCGAACCGCGAACTCGCGAAGCGAGTGAGCAACAACAACCCTATTCGCGAGCGAGCGAAGCGAGCGAGCAACAATAATCTCACTCGCGAGCGAGCGGAGCGAGCGAGCAACAATATCCCTCTAGTTAATACATCAATCGATGCAGCTGGACATTCGTTATAAAAAAGTACTAACCTATGTATGTCGAAAAGTTAGTAGTTCAGGAGATATTTCAATTTAAATAACTTAAAATACCATTGCGGTCGTACTAAGCCGTTAGCGTTTACTTACTTATGTAACGTCTTAGTACGACCGCAATGGTATTTTAGAGTTATTTAAAGTGAAATATCTCCTGAAGTACTAACTTTTCGACATACATAGGTTAGTACTTTTTTATAACGAATGTCCAGCTGCATCGATTGATGTATTAAAAACTACCTCATTCCATTAAAAAAAAAGAAGGTGACCTTCATATCTCCAAAAAAAATTACATAAAAAGAAAAATTTTTTTGGTATCGTATGAGCCGCCTTTAATAGTACAACTTTTCTCTCTAACATTTTCTTCTATCTCTAATCCTAACGGAGTTATTTAGGTGGCCTGTTTGTCGTGAACCACCCGGTATATTAATATAATAAAGACTGTCACATTATTTAATCTTTATGATACATATATCATTGTTTCAGATCTGTAGCAACATAATTTGGAGTTGGTAAAGCAACTGCTTTTCGAGCATTAAGACGTGTTACATATACTCTCCATTGTATTGCACCTCGATTTATTACATGGCCAAGAGGTCAAGTTGCTGTTAATGTAATGCAAGAATTTGAAAAATCATGCGGTTTTCCCAATGTTATTGGAGCTATTGATGGGACGCATATTAAAATCCGAGCTCCCTCTTTTGATGCAAACTCATACGTCAATCGAAAAGGCGTTCATTCCATCAACGTGCAAGTCATATGTAATTCTCTTGGTCATTTTACACACGTATATGCTGGACAGGCTGGATCGGTCCACGACTCTCGAGTTTTTCGGAACTCTCCGGTAGCCCGTTTTACTTACAGAGTAAAATGCCCAACTGCTGTGTGAGTTTCCACTTTTTCTGTTCTGGTCATGGATATTTTTATATGTTCTCCTTAACCCAGCTAATTTCATAGAGCATTGCTGCCCACTAACTGAATAATTGGCCTTTTGCAATTCAGTAGCAATTTCTCTCCAAATTAAATTATGTCTTTTCAATCCATTTTTAAATTCATTTTCCTTTTCCCTATATGTATCAATCAATAGGAGTACTGCCGTATCAGGCCATGTATACCCCTTTGTTGATTTTTCAATTACTTCAGTAATGTCAGGAACGTTATCTGAAACAAGAAAAAAAAAGAAAATAAAGAAGATAGAATTTTGGTATAACGTTATGATGGACTCACGGGCGTTTGAACTGTGCCGCCGACTGCGACTCTCCGCGTCGCGTTAGTAGTGGGTCACATTGATATACCGAGCCGAAAAAAATAAGAAAAAAATAAGTAATGAAAACGAAAAAAAATAATAATAATAATTTTATTATTATTTCTTCACAATTTACCTTGTCCAGCAACATTTTCTTTATATTGCGCCGCCACCAAACTTCGTACAAACTGTCGATCTGTAAAATTATCGTTCGGTACTTTTGACGTTATAATTTATGTAAAAAATATATTGGTTGTATATATTTATACCTTCAGTAGCCCTCAAAGCACTTTGTTCGTCAAGCAACAAAGTTACAACTTCGTTCGTGTCTTCCAAAATTATCGGAAACTCATTACACTTATTCATCTTGATGAAATGGCTTGAACTATTTTTTTAAAATGGAGTCTATTTGCCGCTACTGCATCGACTTCGCATCAAACACTTCAATTCTGAGCTATGTCGCTGGTGCACGGCTGATGCGCGAGAAGTGGTGGGGATCTGGGGAATTCTGTGCGCTCTGATGCGTGCATTGAATGCAACGGAACGGTTCTCTATGCAGTCTATGCGCATAAAGGTCGTCGCACACTAGAACGCCCCGCCTGCTCTCAGGCACCACCCTACCGCGTCGAGTTGACGCCGCGCTGGTCCGTTTTGTCGCACACTAGAACGCCCCAGCGCTGCGCCGCGCCGGCATTTTCAGTGGCGCTCACCAATAGCGCGGCCGTTCCTAACCCAGACCGTTCTAGTGGTGAGCGCCACTGGCGCCAATTCATGTCGAGAGGGAGAGAGAGATGCACTCACTTTAAGTTTGTAATCCAGTTTTCATCATTTTTTAATCCACATACAAATAGGGCAAACCTTCAACAATTTAAATTTTTCGAAAAGTTTAAAGAAAATATTGGTTGACCAGCCTAAATACATACTCTGCAATTGGGGTATACGTTCTGTATGTATCTACAAAACGTATTTTTAAAATTTTTAATATAGACCCACATATAAAAATTGTTAAATGCAACTTGTAGGATAATGGGTGTTGCGATATGGCAGGAAACGGGATTAGGTAATTTGTCTGTACACAGAATATATTTTCACATTAATTTCGTACAGTGGAGTTTTGTGTGAAATTACAATAACCTTAGAAGGAGGTTAGCAACGTGAAAATTAGGAAAATAGATAATAAAAGAGTTCCCCATCGGGCGTCCGGTTTATCTCAACCGTACTCTCCCTCTGGGAAATGACGATGACTCGGATTCACCTGGTTTTCTCTGCCCGCTCGGCGGCCGGCCTTCATGGCCGTCCTCTCCGAGACGTACAGAGGAACCAGGCGGTCCTACTTTCAGGCGGCCAGGAAGCTACCCTGTTCTTTCCTCTCGGCGGGCGGCCGGCCTTCATGGCCGTCCTCTCCCATTTATCCAGAGAGGCGTCCAGGTGCAACCCCTGTCCTCTCCTGAGCTGCCGGGCGTCCGATAGCATAGCTTCGTACTCTCCCTAACCTATGGGCGGCCGTGGTCTTACCTCGTCCTCTCCCAAAGGCGCAGCTAAAGTGAGTGCTCCGCGGTATTCTACCGGTATTTATATAAACTCGTTGCTAACCCTAACAACATGCGTTACACGCGTTACTAAGGGTTTTAGAAGGTTCTCGATCATGCGGCCTTCTAGAACATTCGGCCACGGCGCGTTTCTTCTGTCGTCTCAGGGTAGTGCCGAGACGGTATGGTAACCCTGGGGGTTGTCTCGTCCCCTTGTCGCGTTACAGTCTCCCCCTCTGGATACGACGGCGTCCCGACGAGTAGTCCAGGACTTCCTTCACTTGCGCCGAGCTTGTTTCTTTGGACGCTGCGCTGTTTGACCCTCGCGCTGCTTACGAGGTCGCCCCCGTTTTCGAATGGTTGTTACAGGATCTGGCGGGTTCATCCGTGCTCCGTTGTAGGGCCTTAGCGCCGAGGTGTGGTACACCCCTACGCACACAGGCTGGTCATCACGGGTCTCGATCTCGTAGCTGTTGGATCCTACGCGGCGCTTCACCACGTACGGTCCATCCCTCTTTGGTGCGAACTTCGATGTGTAGTTCCTCTCTCGTCGGCTAAGGGTGTGAGTGGTTACCCACACCAGGTCTCCTCTCTCGTATCCAGGGATGGGCCTGCGTCGTTGATCGGCATACTCCTTCCTCTGCTCCTGCTGACGTTCCTGGTTCTGCTGGGCCACCTGCATCGTGTCCGCCAGTGTCAACAATTTTGGAGTAATTTCCGGCAGGAAATTTTCTGCTTGGATGATGGTCCTCAAGTCCCGATTGGCGTCATCGGGCGTTCTCAGCTCTCTCCCGAAAGTAAGGTAGGCTGCTGAGTACCCGATCGTTACGCACCAGGCCGAGTTTATCGCAAAACGTATGGTTGGCAGCCTCTCGTCCCATGTAGCGTGATCTCTGCCGACGTAGATTCCAAGCTGCGCCTTCAGATCACGATTCTTTCGTTCCACCGGGTTGGCCTCGGGATGATAGACAGGGATGAACGCCTGTTGTAACCCAAAACAGTGGGCTACCTGCTGCATGACCCCGCTGACGAATTGAGTACCATTGTCGCTGATGATTCGTCGTGGCATCCCAAACCGAAGCATAACTTCGTTGATGAGGGTCTCTGCACAGGCTTCCGCCGTTGCCTGCTGCAGTGGAAACAATTCCACCCATCGTGAGGCTGCGTCTTCCACGATGAATATCCATCGATTTTCCCTCATCGTGGTCGGCAGAGGCCCAAAGAGGTCCATAGCGAGTACTTCAAATCTTTGCTGCATGACGGGCATCTGTAACAAGCCGGCTGGTTTCAAATTGTTTGCTTTATACCTTTGACACTCCACGCAGGCTTGAACGTAGTCTGCGATTTCTCGGCTCATCCCTGGCCAGAAGTACCGGCTGATTATTCGGTGCAGCGTACGCTGAGTTCCATAATGGCCCGCAGTGGCATCATCGTGGTATGCTTGAAGAATTTCTTTCTTCTCGTGTGAAGGTACAACCAGCTGAGCTTCTTCCATGTCCACATTTGGAGCGTGTCGGTAAAGTACTCCGTTGTTAACCAGGTATCCCCTCGCGGTCCACTTAATCATTTCGTCGTCTCGCGTAGTTGATTCAAGTGATTCGATTATGGTTTTCAGGGCCGCGTCTTTTAGTTGTTCCTCTCGGGTTACTGCTGGTCCTCGTGCTGGTATGTCGACGGAAATTTCTGCGACCTCCGTGCTGCTTTCTTCGTTCCATGGTTCGCTTGGTAACCTTGACAACATATCGGCGACGACGTTACATCGGCCTGGAATATATTGAATATTAGGGCAGTAAGGTTGTAATAACAGTGCCCACCGGGCAAGTCGTCCGCTTGGAGAACGCAGAGACATCAGCCATTTCAAAGGTTGATGATCCGTGGCGATAGTGACGGGAGTTCCTTCGATGTAACCTCGGAACTTATCAACGGCCCACACCACTGCTAATGCCTCCCTTTCGGTGGTTGAGTAGTTACGTTCCGCTGACGTCAATAATCTGCTGGCATATTTAATGGGATGTTCCGATTCCTTCTCGCCTTGTAACAGAACTGCTCCTATGGCATAAGCGCTGGCGTCGGTGCGTATGACGAAGGGCTGTTTCTCGTCAGCGTATTGCAGAATCGGAGGACTCATAAGGGCTCCTTTCAGGTGCTCGAATGCTTGCTGTTGACTCGTCTTCCATTCCCAGGTTGCCTTTTTCTTTGTTAGCTGGGTCAAAGGTTTGGCGACTGTGGCGAAATTTGGTACAAAACGTCTATACCATGAACAGGTTTGTAAAAAGGATATCAATTGCTTCAAGTTCGTTGGTGTAGCCATGTCTTGGATCGTCTTGACCTTCTCAGGATCGGGATGAATTCCGCTGTCAATACGTGTCCAAGGTATTTGATTTTCGGGCATCCCAGACGGCATTTCTGGCGATTCATTCGGAGACCAAATTGGCGAAGTCTGTTGAAAACTGCTCTCAAATCCTCGAGGTGTTCCGTGAAGTCGGTAGACAGTACCAATATATCGTCCAGATAGATGAGAATATTGCGACCTCCCAAACCAGCTCTCATCCGGTCCATGAGGCGTTGAAAGGTAGCCGGTGCATTCTTCAGTCCAAACGGCATCCGCTTGAATCGAAAAATTCCGAAAGGTGTCGTGAAGGCCGTTTTGTCTTGGTCTTCTTCTCGTACGCTAATTTGCCAATAGCCTGATTGTAGGTCCAGCGCAGACATGAATCCTGTTCTCTTGGCCGAATGGAGCAGGTCGTCGATCCGTGGCAAAGGATACGAGTCTGTGATGGTAACGGCGTTGAGCTTGCGATAATCTATGCAAACCCGAATACTGCCGTCCTTTTTAGGCACTAAAACTACGGGTGCTGCCCATGGTGATTCGCATTCCTCGATGACTTTTGCTTCGATCATCTTTTCTATCTCTGTGCGCAGCAGCTCCCTCTTTGCAGGTGGTATGCGATATGGCGGCACAGCTATTGGAGCGTGGTCCCCGGTGTCTATTCGATGGACAGCTTCCTTGCTCGGTGGTGCGTTGGCTTGAAATAAATCGGCGTTTTCCTTCAGCAAATCGCAGAGTTTTCGCCTCTCTTCGAGGGAGATACTTACCGCCTCGTCTTCCTTTAATTCCTCGATGTCAACGGCAGAGATGTCCATCCTCGTTTCAAATGTTTGGATGCATCTTTCGAAGAAATTGTCGATGTCTGGCCAATGTGCATTCGACACTGGCTCCTCCATTTCGATTTCCTCCTGTAGGTAAGCCTGGAGATTTCTCGTATCTTCCCGAATCGGGCTCAAACATTTCGGCGGAGGCTTCGCGATATTCTGGATCTCGCGAATCGCATCAGTCGTCAATGATAATAGAGGGACACCAGTCTCCCCCTTGCCGAAAGATGCACTCCCGACTGGAACTTCTTCCTGGAAATCGTGTGGATATTCCGGTGTCTCCACGAAGTGCCATGTCCGTTGCGGAATATTCAACACGACTCCTGCGTCTTCGATGAAATCGACGCCCAGCAGAGTTCGGTTGTCCTTCCCTTCCGGCAGGACGATGAAGGTGGTTCGAAGGCGACGACCACGAAGCTCTATTTCTAGCTGAGCCGTTTTGACACCCTGAATGCGCGGATTTCCGTCTGCTAGTGCGACTTCCATTCTTCGTTCTTCGAAGGAGTGGCCTTTCTTCTTCAGCAGGTTGTACAAGCTTTGACTTGCGACGCTGCACTTCGCTCCGGTATCGAAGAAGGCCTGCCCCTTTTCTCCGGCTATGGCGATGTCGATCGCTGGTCGCTGTCGTGGTTTTATCATTGATGCACTTACCGTGCAAAATGCTGCAGACGTAGAAGTTTTGGCCGTCTTCGTGCAGTCCGGGCATTTGCTGCGTACAACTCCCGGTTTACCGCATCCATAGCATTGTAGCGGGGCACGATTCATTGGGGCCTGCGTGAATCCTGGCTGCAGCACGGTTGAGTTGGTCGTCGGCTTCGGTACTGGCACGTTGTTTTTCCGAAAACGGCAATCGGCGGTGGCGTGTCCTGGTCGGCGACAAATATTGCAGCGGCGGTGGTCCCTGGGATACGGTTTGGCAAATATCCCCTCCGTCCGATGGTAATGCGTTGATGGCTGTCGTTGTTTGCCCTGGGTCTCCTTCTCGAGATCTTCTACTTCTCGGGCACGCTTGATTAGTTCGGTGAATGTTTTTACCGATTCCCGAGGAATTTTCTTACGGAGCGGAAGGCGTAGGAGACCGTAGATCATGTCTATTTGGACCGACTCTGGGTGCGGGTTTGGCAATTCAGCGAGCCGTGCTCGTTTCTGGCTAATAAACAGGTCCGTCAGGGTGTTTGCGTCCTGTGTGGTCCGGAACAATTCTGTGTATATCTGGTGCGCGGGACGTCGTGGTGCAAAGGTTGTTTTAATTGTCTCCAAAGCTTCCTTCCACGTTGATACGGATCCTCGCATACCCCGCCACCAGATAGCTGCGTGTTTCTCGAAGAGCAGTGGAAGTCCTTTGAGCGCGTTTTCATCGCTGATGTTTTCGATATCTTTAAATATCGAGATGGCGGCGATGAACGCGCTGACTTTCATGTAATCATGACAGCCGTCGAAACGTTCCTTGCATCTTGTAAAACTTCTCATACAAGCAGGAGGTTTATCATTTAATGATCCCAGGAGCTGAGAAAATTGACTCGGCGAAAACTGGACCGTTGGACTGGGACTCAGGTCAGGATTGGAGATGAAGTCGGGATTCTGGTCGTGAGCCTCGGCCTCCGCGTTGGGCGTCAACATTGTAGGATAATGGGTGTTGCGATATGGCAGGAAACGGGATTAGGTCATTTGTCTGTACACAGAATATATTTTCACATTAATTTCGTACAGTGGAGTTTTGTGTGAAATTACAATAACCTTAGAAGGAGGTTAGCAACGTGAAAATTAGGAAAATAGATAATAAAAGAGTTCCCCATCGGGCGTCCGGTTTATCTCAACCGTACTCTCCCTCTGGGAAATGACGATGACTCGGATTCACCTGGTTTTCTCTGCCCGCTCGGCGGCCGGCCTTCATGGCCGTCCTCTCCGAGACGTACAGAGGAACCAGGCGGTCCTACTTTCAGGCGGCCAGGAAGCTACCCTGTTCTTTCCTCTCGGCGGGCGGCCGGCCTTCATGGCCGTCCTCTCCCATTTATCCAGAGAGGCGTCCAGGTGCAACCCCTGTCCTCTCCTGAGCTGCCGGGCGTCCGATAGCATAGCTTCGTACTCTCCCTAACCTATGGGCGGCCGTGGTCTTACCTCGTCCTCTCCCAAAGGCGCAGCTAAAGTGAGTGCTCCGCGGTATTCTACCGGTATTTATATAAACTCGTTGCTAACCCTAACAACATGCGTTACACGCGTTACTAAGGGTTTTAGAAGGTTCTCGATCATGCGGCCTTCTAGAACATTCGGCCACGGCGCGTTTCTTCTGTCGTCTCAGGGTAGTGCCGAGACGGTCTGGTACCCCTGGGGGTTGTCTCGTCCCCTTGTCGCGTTACAAACTTTTAATGTTTCTTCTACAATTCCGATCACAATTGCAATTTTCGAAAAAAATTTTTTTCACATCCTGTAATAAATTAATTGCTATAGCTTCCCAAAATAGTTCAAATCATATAGTACAATATTGAAGTTCACTTTTTATTTTACTGTAACGACCATGACTTTACTACAGGGATGAAAAGAAAATTTTCTCTCGCATGATTAGCAGCACAAAAAAATTTCTGTTCTCGACAATGGTTACTAATATTAACAGCCAATATCAATATTAATATTAATTGTTGTAATTTATAATGGTTATTTACCAGTCAAAGATGATGTCTATATTATCGATCATGATTATGTGTTACTAGAAGACATGTAAATTAATATTTCAGAAGAAATAGATTTTCCGAATAATTTCTGCGAAAAATATGAAATTTTTAGAAATGATTTTTTGTTCTTAAATTAAAAACAACTGTTGTTTCTTTTCACATCCTGTAGTAAATTACAGCACAATCTGCCCTTAACAAACATATTTTTCAACTTCAAACATATTTTGTGCTGTTATTATAAAAGATGTTTAATTGTTCTTTACAGCAAAAGATTCTGTAGACTTTACCGAATACAGTGATATGCAATATTAATAGATTATGAATGTATAATCATGTTTAAACAATCGTTAAAGACGGAGAGACACCACTTTTGCACCAATTTTTGAAGATATTTTTCAGTATATCTTAAAAAATAAGGGCCCAGCGTAAAATCAAACTATATGACGCGATAGAGCAGACTTTTATCTTGAGAAACCACCCTGTGAGGTTCCAACGTTGACGTTTCCTTCGAACCAGAAAGCAAAATATCTTCGCCCGACATGAATTGGCGCCTGTGGCGCTCACCACTAGAGTTGGTCGGTGGCGGAGCGGCGGCGCGGCGGTCTAGTGTGCGCACATTTTCCGGCGCGAAGCGTAGCGTGCCGGCGCTGTGACGGCGCTGGTCTAGTGTGCGCACTCCCATTGAAACTACATAGGAGAAACTCAAAACAGCGGAGGCGGGTGGTGCCTGAGAGCAGGCGGGGCGTTCTAGTTTGCGACGACCTTAATGCGTGCAACGGAACGCACCCCATCACTGATATATATACTATGGATACGGGATGCCGTGAAACAAATTGAAGTGGCTTTACATGCCAGCGCCCCTAGTTAGACACCGGTGTACTACATCCCCCTGTACTCCTCTTTACCCCCGCGGTGCTCTACACTTTGCCACTCTTTAGGTGGCGTTGTTCGCAATGTAGTTGCGCGCATGCGCGTTAGGGAGAACGACCTGTTTTGAACAGGCTGTTTATCATGTTTTGTCGTGCATATTTGATATAATTTGATATTTAGTGAACTTTCGGAGTTAGCAAGTATGTTAACATCATTTGAATTGAATATTAGAAATAAAAGTATGATAAATTGTAAGGAAACTATTATGGCCAGCTTAGTAGCTGTATGTGAATCTGATCATGCTATGTTTTATTGCAGTTAGGGACCATGAGTAAATATTCTTACAATTAGTTTGCGGAAAGTTAAGCAACAATAAAACAAATGCGACATTATAATGTAATTGTGTATACACAAGTATGTAAAGATAACATAACCTCTTTCCAAGTTAGTAGTTAAATTAAGTTTTTACTCATTTATTTTATTACTCAATTCTTTTATTGTTTACTGTTTTTTTAATTCTCATATGATTTTGCATAGATTTCCTCGAAATGAAGCATATTATGTAAACAGTGAGTCAAAGAAATAGGTCGGGAAGGATGGATGCCTACAGACAGTATTAGTTTAGTCATCTGTTCTGATCATTTTCCTGAAGACAGCATCGTGGTATACTTACTATAATAGAAAACGTTTAAAGCCTGGAAACGTGCCCACAATTTTACCGAAAAAGTGAAGATGTGAACCACAGAGGAATATCTTAAGGGAAAGTAATGGTAGAGGTAAGACACTTTGTCTTTGTTAATAAAGGGTTGCAAAATATATAATATATACTTGTTTCTTTTTACATAATAATGAGGTTCTGGCAACTTTGGCAACAATAGAAGAAGTCCCAAAACCGATTATTGTTGTAGAATGCAATCATTCACCTATAACCAGCAACCACACACGTAAGTTGAAATACGTTTCAAATATACAGAGTATCCCATTTTTTAATCGACATATAAATAAAATTCACTCTTCCAATTTTTGTTATTCATAAAGCAAAAACTTACTTTAACATATTAAAAGTGGCATATAATGTTACTATTTGAGGATTAAAATCTGTTTACAGTACTGAACAATATTTCCCATTGCAGTTAGTAAAGATTTCTCTTCACCATGCACATCAAAAACTACAGATGTAAGGAAGAAGTGTCAACTGGTAACACTGCATGACAAAGTACTGCATGATCATCGTTACCACAATACACCATGAAGTATGATGAAGAAATTCGATAATATGCGAAGAAGATTGCAGACCACGATGCACGAGAATAGATTACTGAAGCAGCAGGTCACACGATTGAGAAAAAAGGTACACTCTTTACAAGATGTGATACAAGGGTTAAAGGACAACAGACTTCTGCCTGATAGTGCATATTATTGCCTTTCTGCTAATGCCGATGTTTCATTGGAATTGTTCAACCGCATGCTCAAAAACAGAAAAAACATAGGCAAACTCACGCGAGACAAACTCAATTCCGGGAAACCTCCGGTAGAGCAGAATTTCCCTACTGTTTTAGCCACTAAAGCTTTCCAAGAGACAGCCGAAAATAGTAACATTTTTCATGAATTAGAACAGCACAATATAGAAATGTTAAGCGCCGAAGAATTCGTTAGCCATTCGAATAAACTGATAAAAACCATAGCTGCATGCTACATAGAGCTACGCATGTACGCGGAAACAAAAAAGTATGACTTAGCTGTAACAGGAACAAATATGCGACATTTCTTAACGCGTTCTATAGTTTGGGCCCACCAGTAATGCTTTATTGTAAATAACATTTCGTGTTCTAGATAAGCACTCCTACTGTTTGTGAAAATATTGCTACGTATGTATACTACTATGTATGCATGCTTACTTGTTTGTATTGCACATGTATATAACATGATTTTCCTTAGATTACAAAGATCATGGTTCATGATAGGTCAGAAAAGAATAACATTGAATTTATTCTGTTTATTTGTACGTATTTATACCTTATATATTGCTATAACATATAATTGTACATAAAGTAAATCTCTATATCCCATGTATTACTTGTTTGTAAAGTAATTAATAAATTTATTTCAGTATTATTATGAATCTACTTTCATTTACTGCTTCTCTTAAAACGTAAGAAATACATACAAATGATAATAATGTTTAGAAACATTTTTTAAATTACTATTCACTTTCTGCGAACTCCAATAATCATTACTTCTGTTTCTTTTATATTATATTTATATATTTATTTCACTATTTTCAGGAATATCATTTTTTGCAACCAGTTTTTTAAAATTTTAATCTTCATACAAGCAGTTCGTATTATTCTGCTATATTAATACGCGTCCCTTGTAAATTCAATCTTTCAAACTTCGCGCTAGTTCCGTTAGTACACCGGTGTCTAACTAGGCGGCGCTTGCATCTAAAGTCTTCTTCAATTGGTTTCAACCGCTGTACGGCTGGCTTATGGGAATCCCGTATCCATAGTCAGAGAGGATATGAGAGTGCTCACGCCCGGGTCTGAGTTGCCACCACTTTTTGGCACGCTCACGCTTAGCACGGAACAGCTCCTACACCGAGGATAGAGCCCACTTTTACCACGAAACAGAGACCACACCGTTTTAGCATGAAACAGAACCTTTACTAGCCTGTGGCATAAATCAGAACTAGCTTCAATCGATGCTTCGTGCGATATAACCGAGTATCGGAAATTGCTAAAATTCGATGCGGTAATAATTCTAATAAATTTAATATTAATAAATAGCTTTATTAGAAGAACGCGTGCGGAATTTACATAAAAACTGTGATAAAAATAATAATTGCAATTAAAATCACAATAAACATAATAAAAATTAAAATTGCAATTACAATTAAAATCACAATAAAAATAGAATCACACACACACTTTAAATGAAAATAACTTTTTTAAGAATGGACCAAATGACTTCAATTTCTCTGTAAGGCTAGAAGAATTAGTGTAGTAAATGACGTCTAAAAAATATGTTGAAAAAATGCATTTGGTCGGAATTGCGAAAAAAATAGTGAAAATTGATTTTTACTACTTCTTTAGCTGGGCCAATAACGAAAGTTTAAAAGGTGTGTTTGGTAAGCTCGTATAAATATATGCGCTCTGAAAATTTTATTGAAATTGGTTAATTGATTTAGGAATTATAAACGATCAAAAGTGATAAAAAGGCCGAAAATCATGGAAAATTGCAATTTTTATTCGGAGACGTCGAATAAATCTACGAATAATTTGATTAATAAAACCACTATGCACAGTCCAAATTCTATCGGCTCGTATCACTTTCATGAAAAAATTATGAAAAATAAACAAGATCTGCAATTCACTTAGTGGTTTCTTGCCGATATACCTGGCTGGCCGTCGGGTGGCCTAGTCGTGTTTATTGCACCACTTGGCCACGGCAACCGAAGCCTTCGTCGCTCTGGCAGAAAATGATTTGAAGGATCTATTCAGAGTTGGGCAGTATTTAAATACAAAACTATTTAAATACGGATTCGAATATAAGATACAATATTTGTATTCTTTATTCGAAGGTTCGAATACGAAAGTATCTTATATTCGAAAAATATTTAAATACTTTTGTATTCGCCGAGAATGTATTCGAAGCTTCGAATAGAAATTGTATTTAATTTTTGTATTTAATTTTCGAATATTAAATAGATCCACGAATACTTTCGGCCGGCTCGAGGATCCAATGAACACGTACCGAGGCCCGAGGGTCGAGCACAAAGGCCTGAGCCCAGAACACAATAGTAGTGCAATAAACACGACCGGACAAACCCTCGGCCATCCAGGTATCTCGGCATGAAACCGCTAATAAGTGAATGCTAAACTTGTTATTTCTTATAATTTCCTCAAGGAAGTGACACGAGCCAGTTCGTGGCATTCTTCCGATTAAGAAAAGTCTAAACCCGATAGAAATCGGACTGTATGTAGTGGATTTATTGGTGAGCATTTCTTCGGAAAATATATTTAAATACATTTCATGCCGAGATACCTGGGCGGCCGGAGTTTGCCCGGTCGTGTTTATTGCACCACTTGGTCAAGGCTCCCGAGGCCCTCGCCGCTTCGTCGCTCTAGCACAGAGTAGGGGCGAAAATGTATTTAAATATATTTTCCGAAGAAATTCTCACGAATAAATCCACTACATACAGTCCGATTTCTATCGGGTTTAGACTTTTCTTAATCGGAAGAATGCCACGAACTGGCTAAGTTTTGCAGAAAACTACGCAAAATATAAATTAATTTAAGAGTATAATGTGTTCTAACTCTTGGGAACTTTTTTCCGAGTTGTATGTATATTAAATCTAGAAGTAGATAGAGAGAGAGACAGATTGTTTTTAAAACTATTAATTTCTCTTGCATGGGAGGGGGAAATCCGCTCTACTATCGGTGTAGGATCTAATCCAGGCTAAGGGTCCGCTCTACCGTCGGTGTGGGATCTGATCTAGGCTAAGAGTGGGAGGGGGAAATCCGCTCTACTATCGGTGTAGGATCTGATCCAGGCTAAGAGTGGGAGGGGGAAATCCGCTCTACTATCGGTGTAGGATCTGATCCAGGCTAGGATTTTGTGTGGGGGCAGCACTATACCGGTGGCATCGAAAACCCGGGCGTGAGCACTCTCATATCCTCTCTGCCATAGTATATATATCAGTGCACCCCATGATATGAACCATGAAGTAAGAGTATCATGATATGAACACATATGAGAATTTACGCCTGTGAATATACAACTCTCAGATCGGAATCGGATTGGGCCATGCGCAGTATGGCCCAAAAATAGTCCCCTAAATATTTATTCCTACATCCTATATCGTGTCTTGTTTCGCGCGAACCGGGCCGTCGTACGAACTAGGCCGTCGCGCGAAGTCTCGCAAATAGAGTACAAATATTATCATTAGATTTAAAAAACAATAAATTTGAGAATAAACTCCTTATTTCTCATTATGTCTCATTATTTCACTTCACCTATAACGAACCCTGGTATTCTCTTGAACAACAGGGCATTGCGAAATCGGTCCGTTACAATTAAATAGTACTAACTTCTCTTAAAGTAGTAATTTTATCTTAAAGTTTTCAAAAACTGAGAAGAGAAAATGAAAAAAAAAACAGAACAGGTAGATAAAAAAATTTCTTTTAAATGTAGGATAGAGTGTATGTGGACTCCCGCGAATGTCCGTTGGCAAAATGACGATCGACAAACTTCTTTTTAAATAAAAAAGAATATCGCGTTTGTAAAAACACTATCGGCCGAGGCTACGCAGGCAACGACACGTAGGCAACGAGTGCTTTCAGTCTTCTGTTCAACAGCCTATCGAAAGTTTGAATAAAATATCGTTCAATCCTCCTCGTGCATTTGTATCTTTGAGACAAAAGTGTTTCGTTTATTAATACATTCCATTTGTTTTTCTGGAATTTTTTATGAAGATTCCAAAATTGAAACAATAACATTTGAATAGATTAAAATTAATAAAGTGGTTTTTTTCAAATAAAAAACAGGTATGTATTTGTAGATTTCTCTCTTTTTTTATGCCTATATTGAAAATTTAAAAAATACGTTTTGTAGATTTGTGTCAATTATATACATTCTGAAAATTTCATCAGTATTGCATGACGTGGAAAACAGCGGCAGGTATTGAAAGATGTAGGAATTCTTCGATTTCTTACAGTCCAAAAATTGATATTGAAATTTCTGTCAATATTAATTTAATAAAAAATCCTAATATTCTACTTTTCTTCATCAAATCTACTTTTTGAACTTTCATGTGAACAATCTTTCAGCTTTTTCAATAATTAGAGAAATAGGGTGTGTATATTTAAAGAAAACCCGAGCGCGCGAGAGCAATTGTGGTTTGCAACGCCCCACGCGGATGGGTACGGGTAAAATGCTGATTCTTCCCACTCACAAAAAACCACTTCTAAAATGAATAATTTAGATGAAAGCAATAGTGATTACGAGGCAAATTCAGATTCGGATTTACCCAGTTCTGCTAAAAAGATAAAAAAATCATATAAGCAAAAATTCAAAGCAGAATGGTTGCAAGATCCCATTCTTAAATCGTGGATTAGTGCAGATAAAAATAAAGGACACACTGCTTACTGCAAATTTTGTAACATAAGTATTAATGGCAGCAAAAGTTTAATGATTCGTCATTCAAACACTCCAAAACATAAGCAGAATGTAGAATCTCAAAAAAGGACACCAAGTATAATGTCATCGCTTACATCCAGTTCCAAATACCAGTCAGACAAACAAGTCAAAGAAGCAGAAATAAGATTATGTGCCTATATAGCAGAAAAAAATCTGCCTTTGAGTCTTATGGATACTCTTCCAAGTTTATTAAAAACAATTGCACCTGATAGTGAAATTCTGAAAAAAATACAATGTGGACACACTAAATGTAGTTATATCATACCGAATGCTTTGGCTGTAGACTGTAGATTCAATTAATGAAATCTCAAAAAAACTTCAACATACTTACTTTTCGTTAATTATTGATGAGTCAACTGACATTGCAACAAATAAATCTTTAGCAGTTGTGGTTCTTTACTACGATAATTCTACAAAATCAGTAGAGGATTCATTTTTAAATATCATTGATGTTAGTGATGCAACAAGTTCAGCTTTGTTTGAAGCTCTTACAACATTATTAGATAATTTGAAGGTGCCTCTTGTAGATTTATTAGGTTTTGCTGCCGATAATGCTTCAGTTATGGTGGGACAACATTCTGGTATTCAGGCTCGCCTTAAATCTGTAAATAAACATTTATATGTTGTTAGATGCATATGTCACAGCTTCAATTTATGTGCATCTCAAGCGTGCAAGAAATTACCAAATTCAGTAGAGGAACTATGTGCAGATATTTCTAATTTTATACAGAAAAAACCAAAAAGACTTTCAGAATTCAAAGAAATTCAAGAACTATTAAACTTAAAACCGCACAATTTGCTACGGTTAAGTAAAACTCGTTGGCTCTCATTGCATGATGCTATACAACGAATAGTAGAACAATGGAATGCTTTGGTTTCATATTTTACGTTGAGTGCAATAGAAGATGATATTGTTCCGTCGCAAGGAACAGCGTCCAAGGGTCCGCATGCAGGCCCTCCTTTATGACCCAGGTCCATGGTCGAGTCCCCTTTTTACGACAGGGTCGCGATACCCATAAATTCCGTAGTTTTCGAAGAGTCGGTTTCCGCATCCTTTTTTTGCCACTCGTTCGTGACCGTGAATATTCCGGGGATTAACTTCGTTTTCCAGCCTAGAGCAATCCAAACGTGATTGAAATATTGCCTCCGCTGAAACAAAGTCCACCGTCATAAGGACCCGGGTCTAAGGAACCCTCGGTGTCGGCACGGTACGGTGTCGGCTTACGAACGCAGTTGTCAACACTGTTGCACGGACAGTCAGTCGATGCCTTTGAGATATATCTAAAAGGCGCCGGCATTTGACCGTTAACTTTAGCACCGAGGTTGCTCAGTTCCAAGAAGGATATCGCCCCACTCCTCCTCTCAATCAGACCACCCTCCATACCAGAGTGGTAGGAGGTTTGAACCGGATAGGGCATGCTGATTGGGACCCAAAATGTGTACGGGCCAATCCGAGCAGTTCCCTTTCCTGATTTACCAAATAACGCATCCCCTCCTTGACTAAAGCCAACCTCTCATCCACGAGGCGCTTCACGAACCTCGCGTCGAGTGTGGTAGTCGAGTTCACGAGTACGTACGAGCTATCAAGCTAGTGATACTATCACATCTCGACCGAGTCACAACTTCTTTGCACCGTCGCGGCAAAGCGAAGTTCATAGTTCAGATCGACCATAGATCTGCGCGCGTCTAAGGCAGGGACTGCTAGATCAGCCTTACTGACGAGTCCACTAGCAGCCCCAGGACGAAACGCGGTATCTCACGTCCTATCCAGATTCATATCCAAATTCCTTGAACTAGTTGCCTAAAATTAGTTTGGCGGGCAACGATCCGAAGTTTACGCGAGTCCACGCGATCGCGGAACGAACATTTGGTCCTTCGAGCCGGATTCGGTGGCCTAGTGACAGTGCAACGAGTGCAAGACATTATAATTTGGATGACAGCTGCCAGATTGAAGTAAGCGCAGTCCCAGCCGCAATCAACCAGGGTCGTGATTCAACCCAGCGAAAGCAGCCACGATCAATCGTCATTTATCAACGGCCGACAGCAAACGTCGACGATCGCATCAGCTCAAGGTAGGCACGTTTTTTGAATTTACCGATCAGAATTTGTAATTGGCCACCCCTAGCGAATCATTCACAAAATGGCTAATACGAGCAAATTAAGTCAGCGGATTAACACACTTAAATTCAAACAACGCGTTTTTAAATCGGAATTGACAGACTTTTCCACTCTACTGTCAGAATATCGAGAGTCTGCGACCGCGCGCACGATACTTCGCGAACGGTTAGAACAACTTCGGAAACAATTCGATACATTCAATGACATTCAAGACGAGTTGGGGCTACACGAAGACTTCGATCAGTTGCAGACTGAACGCAAGGCCGTGAGAGATTCGTATTACGCCACAATAGCAATCGCGATACAATTACTGGAAGGATTACCTACGGCACAAGGTCAATCGATAAGAACCGCGACAGATTCGCCGGCACCATCTACGAGTACCAATATCACCGGGATCCACTTACCGAAAATCAGCCTTCCGCGTTTTGACGGTCGGCTCGAAAAATGGTTGCCATTCAAAGACGCGTTCATGAGTTTAATCCAACGTCATCCCGGACTCACCGACATCCAACGCTTCAATTACCTTAGATTATCAGTGTCAGGACAAGCTGAAGCCGCGATCGAATCTTTCACGACGCGCGAGGAAAATTATAAGGCCGCTTGGGATCAGTTGCTAGAAACCTATGATAATCCACGCGCGCTCATTCTGCGACACACCACGTTGTTGCTCGAAACACCCGTAATGACACACGAGTCCTCAGACGAGATCAACAAATTAATAAATTACATGCAATCACATATCCGTTCGTTACAATCGCTAG
The DNA here is from genome assembly GCA_963966675.1 of Lasioglossum calceatum. Lineage (NCBI taxonomy): Eukaryota > Metazoa > Arthropoda > Insecta > Hymenoptera > Halictidae > Lasioglossum > Lasioglossum calceatum. The sequence continues at coordinate 2,491,049 of OZ016542.1, forward strand.
GTCGGTCATGGGAAAATATCGCGAGCGATTTAATTACGAGCATTGCAATCAATCGTATGGATCCCGAAACACGTCGAGCTTGGGAACAAACTTTAGTAGACACGGACATGCCTGTCGCATCAGAAATGTTCAAATATCTTCGCAACGCTTCCCATCAAGGCATTCTTCACGCCACAACGACAAACGCGAAACGGCCAAGGAACGCGCTGTCAGAAATTCAACGACCGTCGGCAAACCCGCGATCGCGAGTACCGAAACGAACATTCGTAACAACGTCTAGAAGAACTTCGTCACCCAAAATACCGCAAAAACGAGCATTTACGACAACAGCGAGCGTACAATCATGCAAAATCTGCAAGTCATCGACACATCAACCATATGCGTGCCCTGAATTCGGAAATATGACAGGCGAAGATCGATGGGCAGCTATCAAGGCAGCAAATCTATGCCCAAATCGTTTGATGTCAGGTCACACTCTTGATAACTGCACAAGGGGTCGGTGTCGTATCTGTGGTCAAAAACACAATACTAAATTGCACCTCGACCAGAAGATCGCGACTCCCAACCAAGATTCATGACTAGCATCTGAAATCACTACTCCGCTCTCGCATCACAACCACACATTGCTCTCTAATGAATTAACGAATGGTCTATTAACAACCGCAAGCATTCACGTCTTAGATCGCGATCGACAACCGGTTGTGTGTCGCACGTTGATTGATACCTACTCCAACGCGAATCTTATTACAGAAGAGCTAGCGAAACGGTTACGACTACCAACAACGCGACAGACCGCCGTCATCGAAGCTTTAAATCAGCTGAATACAACGACTAAGAAGCTCCGCCGCAATAAAATCGCGAGTAACAAGCTTTCAAAGGACATTAACATTCTGCACCATACCACGTATCGCAGGGTCATTACCCGACAATCAAATAGACAGAACGAATCTTCGTATACCGGCAAATCTCCGTCTAGCCGATCCAGAATTCCATCGTCCGGGAAAAATCGACATGCTTCTCGGAACCGGGCCCACGCTGTCCTGTCTCAGCATCGGACAAATCAATTTGTCCAAACACGGCAACGTTGATCTTATTTTACAGAAGACCCAATTCGGGTGGATTATAGGAGGCGGTGTCATCTCTACGTCACGATCGAGCCGTAAAACATTCGTTCACAACGTGCAGTTCGATTTACAAAAATTCTGGGAGGTCGAAGAAGGAGCCGTCGAACGGTTCCGTTCACTTGAGGATCAAGCGTGCGAGGATCATTTCGTCGCCACCGTGACCCGCGACGATTCCGGTCGATACATGGTAGCGTTGCCGTTCAATGAAAAACGGGATCAACTCGGAGAATCTCGTTCACGCGCATTAAATCGTTTCTCGACCCTCGAACGTAAACTGGACCGCGATCCACGATTAAGAGAGCAATACACGAAGGTAATAGACTGTAACCGTACCAGTTACACACCGAAGTTCGCGTCCATCGATATCGTCACCGTGCCGGCACGTGACGTCACGGGTGATCCTTGTCATACGACAAAGATCACAGGAGCGATCTATATAGATAATAAAGTGCGTGCGCATCGATCCCCTCCTGATTGCGATCGAAGGAGGTCGATGCGAGCAGCAAATGGATCACTCTACGTCTGGACTCGCTCCTATAAGCACGTATGAGTCAATACGCGTCTCGTGTTGGAGTTGAAACTTTAAGAATTTAAATTTCATAAATTGTGTATTGCCAGTAAGGCTTATTATTTCAGTATTGCTCGCGACCCGGCTAATGGGCGTTTAGAATCACGCGTTGCGAATGATTAGATTGATTGTTAAATTTTGAATGCATAAATATAATTTGAAGATTTATTTAGAAATTAAAGCGAGTATTGCGTGCTGCCGAGAAGGCGAGATTTATGTAAATTTGTCACGACCCGGCTCAAGGGAAACTGTGATCTCATATTGCGAATTGTGAAGGAGTACGGTTTATCATTCAATAAATATTTATTGAGTGAGATCGTCGTTTGGACATTGTGTTTCCATTGAACTTAGTAGTTTTTCAGTTGTGCTCTACGCGTGCCTTTCCGTCGGATCTCGCGGTCGTGAATATCTCGTTCGCCGAAAGACGGTTACCTGCGTCGCGTCGTGCCTACGGTTATATCCGGAGTAGGATCTCGTTTCCTACAAGAATTCGCTAAGTGATCTTCAAGGTATTTGGGTGTAGGATTTACCGTGTGTGTCGTTAGTTGACGAGATACACGGTAACTTTGCTCAGAACGGACTACAGGAAAAATTCGCATATCGCCATGGCCACGCAAGCGTGCCCTGCGTAGATATCCGTAATTTTTGCACCACCACGTTACGAGGTTGCCTAGAGAGCAGGAGCCGATTGCTCTTCCCGGAGAACTTCCGGCGGGACCGATCGTTTGCCTGAGTTCACTAGCCTGGTCTCTAACGAGGTTTATTCCTGTGGTCCTGCTAAGAGCGCGTCGTTGTGTGGGTGGTAAGGAGTCGCCACGGCCACGTATCGTGCCTTGCCTAGTCTCCTGAACCACGCCATACAACAGGGTGGATTCCGGTACAGGTAGACGCCGATCGCTGCTCCCGTGATACTACGGCGGTACCGATCGGTGCGGACTACGCTGTTCAGGGAAGTCTAACCCTTTCCCTTTGCAGATCAGGAATTGACGAGTAATTGTCGATACGAATTGCAGCGCGAGGTAAACGTCGACGAAGCGGATTCCGCGAACACGTGAATGAGCACCGCGATCGCGTCTAGGCTAGACCGTTTCTTGCGGACATTCCTGGCAAGGAAGCTTCTGTTTACAGTCCGTGGTCGTCGCGTTTCGTTCAAGGCGTATCGTTGTTGTGATACGAATACAAGGTGATTGCGTGTACGATAATCTGTGTACATTGCGTAACACCTCGAAAGCTGTTCTCATCCAAATCAACGAATTAACAGAATATATCTCAATTTTACCAGATATTGTCTACCAACAATTATTTATCTCTGCCCAAACCTCTCCGCTTTCCAGTGCCTGGAGGCACGAACCGTCCACTAAATCCATCGGGTCTAGTAACCAACCCGGTGTTGGAATTGCTAAGGAACAGGTAACCCTTTTTGCAAATCAAGTTATCAAGAACAGCTAGAAAGATCAAGCAGCAGATAACGGGTGTGTCTGGAATACTGCAGAGTTGCCACGGCCACGTATCGTGCCCTGCCGACTCTGATCAGAATTGTCCACGCACAGCCGTGAATCTTTTCTATTACGGAACCGTTCGCCGCTCCTGCGATTATCCAGCGGTGCCGTTCGGTCTGCCGCAATTTATGATTGATCTTTCAAGATATTAACAAGGGATAACAATAGTTTGGTTACAAGACGAATACCGCGCACTTGGACACATGAAGCAGGTTACAAATATTCATACATCAGGTTTCTACCTACCGCATCATGCGGTTTTTAAACCGTCGAGCACGACAACTAAGATCCGCGTAGTTTTTGATGGATCAGTAAAAACCAATACAAATGTTTCTTTAAATGATACACTCCGAACCGGTCCCTCATTACAAGACGATCTCTTTTCACTCCTGATCAGATTCAGAATGCACGCGTACGTTATAACGGGAGATATCGAGAAAATGTATCGCCAATTTCTCGTCCGACCCGAGGATCGTATCTATCAAAGAATTTTATGGCGAGACCCGCACGAAGAGATCAAAACATATGAACTAACAACCGTTACATTCGGACTAGCGCCAGCCCCATACTTAGCTATACGATGTATACATCAATTAGCAACCGACGAAGAACACCACTTTCCGGAAGCGGCGGCATGTCTCAAAGGAGATTTATATGTTGATGATCTGTTGACCGATGCCGATTCCATCACAGAGCTACAATCTTTACAACGTCAGATTAGTACCTTATTGAAGAAGGGAGGTCTCAACATGCGACAATGGGCATCAAATGAATCGAAACTACTCTCGAGTTTGGACAAGGATTCACTTCATCCGAAAATTCTGGGAGATGCATCCGTAATGAAAACATTAGGAGTTTCATGGGACGCACAAATCGATGTCATACGGTACTCAGTTCAACAGGCAACGTCAAGTGTGGTCACTAAGCGAACCATACTCTCAATAATCGCAAAGATTTACGATCCACTTGGATTGCTTGGTCCGATCACCATCATTGCCAAAATGTTGATGCAGCGATTATGGGCGTTGAAAATCACGTGGGACGAGTCGGTACCGGCCAATATACGCACAGAGTGGACCAATTTCGCGAGCGAGTTGCAATTAATCAATGATGTCGAATTCCGTCGTTTTGTTAGATCAAAAACTGCAAGACAGACCGAATTACACGGGTTTTGCGATGCTAGCGAGAAGGCCTACGGCGCCTGTTTGTATATACGGACAATAGATCACTCCGGTTGCATCCACACGCATTTGCTTTGTGCTAAATCCCGCGTCGCGCCCCTTAGTCAAATAACGCTAGCGCGTTTAGAATTGTGCGCAGCTGCATTACTGTCCACATTATCTCAAGCCGAACAGAATACATTGACTCATAATATCGACAAAACGGTATTCTGGGCCGATTTGACAGTCGTTTTAAGCTGGTTACGTAAACAACCTTCCACCCTAAAGACTTTCGTCGCGAACCGCGTTGCCGATATCCAGCGAAAAACGGACATTAAATCGTGGCGACATGTCCGCTCCGCAGATAATCCAGCTGATCTCATATCGCGAGGCACGACCGCAACTGAATTCAGCAGTAATCGTCTTTGGCGCGACGGGCCTGAATGGCTTGCTCAAAACCAAGCGAAATGGCCGTCGGCAAATTTTATCATAAGCGAAGAGTTACCGGAAATACGAACGGTCACGTGTTTAGTCGGTTCGATAATCCAAATCGATGAGATCCTTCTGCGATATTCTTGCATTAATAAACTCAGACGAATCGTTGCTTATTGTTTACGCCTCAGAGCGAACCAGCGAATCACTGGACCATTATCCGTTGAAGAGATACGGAACGCCAACATCCGAATTGTCAAACTACTTCAAGCCGTCACATTTACACGCGATCTAAGTGAATTGAAGGCTGGAATTTTATTCAGCACAAGCACACTGCAACCGTTGAGTCCATTTCTCGACGACCAAGGGATAATACGCGTGGGAGGTCGTTTGCAAAATTCCACCCTGTCATTCGAACAACAGCATCCTATTCTTCTTCCACGAGGTCATCACGTCAGCAAACTCATAATCCGCGATTCACATCTACGGAATCATCATGCCGGGATTACCGCCACCTTATACGATGTACGACTCGTATACTGGCCTATCGACGGGAAGAACGCCACCCGTCAAGTTGTCCGACGATGCGTTAGATGTATCCGGGCGAAGCCTCCTACCGTTGAATACGTGATGGGTAACCTACCTGCTGCACGCGTCACCGAAGGGCGCCCATTTATTAGCAGCGGAGTGGATTATTGCGGTCCTTTCTTTATAAAGGAACGACGGTTTCGAAATCGAGTTGGAATAAAGATTTACGTGGCCGTATTCATTTGCTTCGCGACAAAGGCGGTGCATCTAGAGATAGTCAGCGACCTGACTACCGAGGCATTCATCGCAGCAATGAAGCGATTTATTGCCCGACGGGGCATCTGTAGAAATCTGTATTCAGACAATGGTACAAATTTTGTCGGTGCTAACCACGAGTTAACGGAACTCCAACAGACATTATCGGAAGCCGAAAGGTTCAAACATTTTCTCACCTCTAAGGCAATAACATGGCATTTCATGCCCGCGTTATCACCCAACTTCGGCGGGTTATGGGAAGCCGCTGTTAAGTCATTCAAACATCATTTTAAACGAGTGGTCGGTGAAGATCTATTCACGTACGAACAGTTCAATACCTTTGTTATTGAGATCGAAGCCATTTTAAATTCACGTCCTCTGACTCCGCTTTCGTCAGACCCTAACGACATATCCGCCCTCACGCCTGGCCATTTTCTGATCGGTGGTTCTCTAACGTGCATTGCCGAGCTTGATTTCAGCGAAACGCCTTCAAGTCGTTTGTCCACCTGGCAACACATTCAAAAGGTTAAACAGGACTTTTGGATCAGGTGGCACAAGGAATATATCCACCAATTAAATCTCCGTCATACATGGACCAAGGGTTCCCATGATATCACCATAGGAACCGTCGTCCTTTTGAAGGATGATAATTTACCACCTCTGTGCTGGCATTTGGGTCGAGTACAAGAAATCCACCCGGGGACAGACGGTGTCATCCGCGCATCTCAAGCGTGCAAGAAATTACCAAATTCAGTAGAGGAACTATGTGCAGATATTTATAATTTTATACAGAAAAAACCAAAAAGACTTTCAGAATTCAAAGAAATTCAAGAACTATTAAACTTAAAACCGCACAATTTGCTACGGTTAAGTAAAACTCGTTGGCTCTCATTGCATGATGCTATACAACGAATAGTAGAACAATGGAATGCTTTGGTTTCATATTTTACGTTGAGTGCAATAGAAGATGATATTGTTCCGTCGCAAGGAACAGCGTCCAAGGGTCCGCATGCAGGCCCTCCTTTATGACCCAGGTCCATGGTCGAGTCCCCTTTTTACGACAGGGTCGCGATACCCATAAATTCCGTAGTTTTCGAAGAGTCGGTTTCCGCATCCTTTTTTTGCCACTCGTTCGTGACCGTGAATATTCCGGGGATTAACTTCGTTTTCCAGCCTAGAGCAATCCAAACGTGATTGAAATATTGCCTCCGCTGAAACAAAGTCCACCGTCATAAGGACCCGGGTCTAAGGAACCCTCGGTGTCGGCACGGTACGGTGTCGGCTTACGAACGCAGTTGTCAACACTGTTGCACGGACAGTCAGTCGATGCCTTTGAGATATATCTAAAAGGCGCCGGCATTTGACCGTTAACTTTAGCACCGAGGTTGCTCAGTTCCAAGAAGGATATCGCCCCACTCCTCCTCTCAATCAGACCACCCTCCATACCAGAGTGGTAGGAGGTTTGAACCGGATAGGGCATGCTGATTGGGACCCAAAATGTGTACGGGCCAATCCGAGCAGTTCCCTTTCCTGATTTACCAAATAACGCATCCCCTCCTTGACTAAAGCCAACCTCTCATCCACGAGGCGCTTCACGAACCTCGCGTCGAGTGTGGTAGTCGAGTTCACGAGTACGTACGAGCTATCAAGCTAGTGATACTATCACATCTCGACCGAGTCACAACTTCTTTGCACCGTCGCGGCAAAGCGAAGTTCATAGTTCAGATCGACCATAGATCTGCGCGCGTCTAAGGCAGGGACTGCTAGATCAGCCTTACTGACGAGTCCACTAGCAGCCCCAGGACGAAACGCGGTATCTCACGTCCTATCCAGATTCATATCCAAATTCCTTGAACTAGTTGCCTAAAATTAGTTTGGCGGGCAACGATCCGAAGTTTACGCGAGTCCACGCGATCGCGGAACGAACATTTGGTCCTTCGAGCCGGATTCGGTGGCCTAGTGACAGTGCAACGAGTGCAAGACATTATAATTTGGATGACAGCTGCCAGATTGAAGTAAGCGCAGTCCCAGCCGCAATCAACCAGGGTCGTGATTCAACCCAGCGAAAGCAGCCACGATCAATCGTCATTTATCAACGGCCGACAGCAAACGTCGACGATCGCATCAGCTCAAGGTAGGCACGTTTTTTGAATTTACCGATCAGAATTTGTAATTGGCCACCCCTAGCGAATCATTCACAAAATGGCTAATACGAGCAAATTAAGTCAGCGGATTAACACACTTAAATTCAAACAACGCGTTTTTAAATCGGAATTGACAGACTTTTCCACTCTACTGTCAGAATATCGAGAGTCTGCGACCGCGCGCACGATACTTCGCGAACGGTTAGAACAACTTCGGAAACAATTCGATACATTCAATGACATTCAAGACGAGTTGGGGCTACACGAAGACTTCGATCAGTTGCAGACTGAACGCAAGGCCGTGAGAGATTCGTATTACGCCACAATAGCAATCGCGATACAATTACTGGAAGGATTACCTACGGCACAAGGTCAATCGATAAGAACCGCGACAGATTCGCCGGCACCATCTACGAGTACCAATATCACCGGGATCCACTTACCGAAAATCAGCCTTCCGCGTTTTGACGGTCGGCTCGAAAAATGGTTGCCATTCAAAGACGCGTTCATGAGTTTAATCCAACGTCATCCCGGACTCACCGACATCCAACGCTTCAATTACCTTAGATTATCAGTGTCAGGACAAGCTGAAGCCGCGATCGAATCTTTCACGACGCGCGAGGAAAATTATAAGGCCGCTTGGGATCAGTTGCTAGAAACCTATGATAATCCACGCGCGCTCATTCTGCGACACACCACGTTGTTGCTCGAAACACCCGTAATGACACACGAGTCCTCAGACGAGATCAACAAATTAATAAATTACATGCAATCACATATCCGTTCGTTACAATCGCTAGGTCGGTCATGGGAAAATATCGCGAGCGATTTAATTACGAGCATTGCAATCAATCGTATGGATCCCGAAACACGTCGAGCTTGGGAACAAACTTTAGTAGACACGGACATGCCTGTCGCATCAGAAATGTTCAAATATCTTCGCAACGCTTCCCATCAAGGCATTCTTCACGCCACAACGACAAACGCGAAACGGCCAAGGAACGCGCTGTCAGAAATTCAACGACCGTCGGCAAACCCGCGATCGCGAGTACCGAAACGAACATTCGTAACAACGTCTAGAAGAACTTCGTCACCCAAAATACCGCAAAAACGAGCATTTACGACAACAGCGAGCGTACAATCATGCAAAATCTGCAAGTCATCGACACATCAACCATATGCGTGCCCTGAATTCGGAAATATGACAGGCGAAGATCGATGGGCAGCTATCAAGGCAGCAAA